>OY728157.1:1122858032-1127658032 GCA_963277665.1 Viscum album
AACTCCAACCAAGAAGTTGGAGGCGTCACACATAAGCTCAAATGGAAGGTCCCACCGCGGGGGCTGTATGATTGGTGGAGTGGTCAGACACTTCTTCAGCTCATCAAATGATACCCTGCATGAATCATCAAAATTGAAGTCAATATCTTTTTGAAGCAATCGAGATAAGGGTAGAGCGATCTTACTAAAATATCTGATGAAGCGTCAATAAAATCCAACATGTCCAAGGAATGATCGAACATCACGAACACATGTAGGATATGGGAGGGTTGAAATAATGTATACCTTAGATTTATCAACTTCAATGCCATGTTGTGATACTATATGACCTAAGACAATTCCCTTTTCGACCATGAAATGACATTTTTCAAAATTTAAGACCAGATTCTTCTCAATACAATGATGCAACACATCACCCAAACTAGAGAGACATTCATCAAATGAGGACCCATAAACTGTAAAATCATCCATAAATACCTCCATGCAGGTCTCAATCAAAATCTGAGAAAATACTCACCATGCATCTCTAGAAGGTACCTGGGGCATTGCGAAGTCCAAATGGCATCCTTCGGTAAGAAAAGGTACCGAATGGGCAGGTGAATGTCATCTTCTCCTGGTCCTCTGCTGCAATGGGAACCTGAAAATAGCCAGAAAATCCATCCAAGAAACAATAGTGTGTCTTCCCAGCTAGTCTCTCAAGCATCTGATCAATAAATGGGAGGGGGAAATGGTCTTTGCGAGTGGAATGATTTAGTTTCCTATAATCAAGACACACACACCAATTGTTTTGTACCCTCATTGGAACTAATTCATCTTTCTCATTTTTAACAATAGTAACACCAGTTTACTTAGGTTCAACCTGGACATGGCTAACCCATTGTGATTCAGAAATAGGGTAAATTATACCTGCCTCGAGCAAATTTTCAACCTATTTTTTAACAACTTCCAGAAGGGTTGTATTGAGTCTCCTTTGTGGTTGCCTCACCAGTTTAGCCCCATCCTCCAAGAGAATCCTATGCATGAAAATGTATGGGCTAATACCTGATATGTCTGCCAATATCTAACCAATTTCCCTAATGTTATCTCTCAAAAGATTCAAAAGTTTTTCTTCATGTTCAAAATAGATATTGTTAGCAATGATAACAGGTAATCTATCACCACTCAGCAGGTATGCATATTTAAGATTTGGGGGAAATGGATTGAGTTCCAATGTAGGGGGGGTGATGTATAGATGGATAAATTGATGCAACAGACATATATGCACAATGAACATCAGTATCAGAATAAAAATCATCACAATTATAAAATAATGCATCAAATCCATCAGCATACTCAACAGTCATGTCATAATTAGAGTTCACATGATCAAAATCAGAATATGATTCCATTTCAAAATCAAATCTTAGAGTGTCTTGTTCCTTAGAAATGGGTGTGGAAGTACTCTTAGACATCAAACTAGAACCAATACTCATAATCTCCCTAATCATAGGACAATCCAATTCCATGGTGTTTTTACTTAGTGGTTCAAAATGGGAGATAACAAAAGCAGAATGGTCCTCTGAGGGGTACTTCATGGATTCCATGACATTAAATACCACAACTTCATCTCCAAACTCCATGTAAAGTGTACCCTCATTGACATTTATGATAGTTTTTGCAGTTTTGAGGAAGGGCCTACCTAAGAAAATGGGAGCATGAGAACTTACCTGATCATCCTCCATGTTAAGCATGTAGAAATCTGCTGGAAAGATCATGTATCTTACCCGGACAAGTACATCCTCAAGAACTCCCACTGGATATGTTGTAGCTCTATTTGCCAACTGCACTACTACTCTTGTTGGCTTCAACTCACCAACCTATAAAGAAGATAATACAGAGTGAGGCATCACATTTATTGAAGCTACTAAATCACAAAGAGAATCAGAGAAGTGCAACTCCCCTATGGTACATGGGATGGTGAATGTCCCGGGATCCTTGCACTTTGTTGGCATTGCTAGAGTTGGTGTAATGAGTGCTGAGACATTCCTTCCAAGGTTGATCCTCTCATTTCCCTTGAGCCCTCTTCGATTGGTACAAAGTTCTTTTAAGAATTTTGCATATCTTGGAATTTTCTTAATGGATTCAAGTAGAGGAATGTTGATCTCCAAATGCTTGAATGTATCCAAAACCTATTTTTGCATTTCTTCTTCAGCCATCTTCTTGGTTTGAAAAACCCTGTTGGGAAAAGGAAGGGGTTTAGAAGGAACATCATCAATATTTTTCTTACCTTTATCTTTCTCCTTGGATTGCTCATCAGTTGGTTTGGAATGCGGATTCTCCAGAGTTGAGGTGAATCCCGGTGGAATGGTAGGTACAAATGTATTGTTCATTTGCTTCCCACTTCTCAATGTGATGGCACTGACATTCCCCTTTGGATTTGGAGTGGGTTGGGAAGTTAGATTTTCAGAATTCTTACTCACAAGTTCATGGAGGGCGGTGGAAATCTGGCTCATTTGAGTCTTCAACTCCCTCAGCTCTGAACTTTGACTCTTCAGCTCATTCTGTTGATTAAGAACAATTTGCTTCAAAAGATCATCAGTATTAGAATCTACCTTTGGTGGAGGATTCCCTTGTTGCTGACTTGTTGATGTTTGAGCTTCAAATCTCCTTTAGGGTTGTTGAAAACCCTGTTGGTAAGGTGGAGGCTGCTAGAAGTTTGGTTGAAAAGGGGGCCTTTGTTGTTGTCCAGAGCCATATCTCATGTTCGGTTGATATTTCCACCCTTGGTTGTATGTTGGAGCAAATGAATCAAACTTATTTTGGGGATATGGTTGTTGTTGCTGCTAAAATGGTCTCCCTGGGAATACTGCTACGCAATCCTCTGTCTCTTGTAGTTGTGGGCAACAGTCAGTTGGGTGGCTTGTCTCAGTGCAAATGCCATAAGGCCTTGAAGGAGGGGGTAGATATGTCTTTTGTGCCAAAGAAATTTTCCTCACCATAGTTGTCAATTCTTCTAACTTGGTATCAATCAAATGACTCTCAAGAGAAGAAGGACTTACCTGATGTACTCCCCTGATATGTGGTGTACCTCGATCACCAAATTGTTGGGAGTTTTAGGCCATCTTGTCGATCAATGCACGTGCGGCTTCTGGTGTCTTTTCCACCAATGCTCCTCTAGCTGCAGCATCCACCATGCTCCTCTCCATGGGTCTGAGTCCTTCATAGAAGTATTGGATGAGGAGTTTCTCACTGATTTGGTGATGCGGACAGCTTGCACACAACTTCTTGAATCTCTCCCAATACTCATACATTGAAACCCCTTGTGCTTGCTTGATCCCCGAGATCTCCTTATGAATGGAAGTGGACCTTGATGCTGGAAAAAATCTCTGCAAAAAAAGAGGTTTCAAATTGTTCCAACAAGTTACATCTTCAAGTTGTAAATAATACATCCAGTCTTTCGCAGCTCTATCAAGTGAGAATGGGAATGCTCTTAATTTGATTTGGTCTTCAGATACATTTCTTGGTTTCAAGGTTGAGAAAACCACATTAAATTATTTCAAATGTTTATTGGGATCCTCACCAGAGAGGCCATGAAAATTTGGAAGTAAGTGAATTAACCCAGATTTCAGTTCAAAGTCCGATTCGAGATTTGGGTGTGCAATACAATTTGGTTGATAGTTAATATCAGGTGCAACCAATTCTTGAATGGTTATATTAAGTTCATTTCCATTATTTTCAGAAATTGGTTCTTCTTTTATGTTTGAATTTGAATAACTTCCAATTCCAATGTTTCCAGAAGAGAGGAATTCACCAACTGGTTGAATATTGAAACTTCCTGTAGACTGAGAGTGTCTGATTCGTGCCCTAAGGCTGCGTTCAATCTCAGGGTCAAGATCTAAGAGATCTTTGGGATTATTTCGTGTCATAAATCAAATAAAAATGAAAATAAAGAAAGTGGACCATAGTAAAATAAAAATTAGAAGTTTGAGTTGATGGTCCAAAAATAAGTAGAAGGAAATAAAAGAAGAAGGAAAAAAATCAGATTGGGTAAAGACGGAAGAAAAAAGAGAGGAAGATAATTAAAATGTAAAATAAAATAAATACATCTAATTGGTTGAAATAATTACTTGTCTCCCTGGAAACGATGCCAATTTGATAGAGCGCTGTCATGGGTTCCCTCAAATGATTAATATGATTTTGGGGTACTTAGGTGCAGCAGAGTGGCTGACCAAGGTCGTCTCTCAAAGGAGGAAGTAGATTTAAAACAACTTTTTAAAGGTATTATAAAAATATAATAAAAGAGAATAAAAACACTACTTGAAAGGATGAAGGTTGGTTATAGTTTATGAATCTATAAGAAGTTTTCTGGAAGAAGATTTTATTTTTTTTTGTTTTTAGTTTTGAAATGAAGTTCGATTAAAATGACACAACAAAAAGATCTTTTTTTAGACAATATTTAAAAGGCGTAATCGATCTAACTCTACCTCTTCAATCATTTATTAATCATTATCATTTAAATTAATATTCACAAAATTATGATCGCTTAATTTGTTAAATCCCGAACCCTACGAGAATTAACTTTACCACAAAGATGAAGTTAATTTAACCTTAGGCTAACTTCGGAACATGCAATCGCAACACCCTGCTTTGATTGATGTTATAAGGTTAGATTATGGTCAGTGGTAAATTAAGGCACATAAACACTATGTAAATGAGGATTAATTGAGTTTAGGTATTGTATTTTAACTCTACAAATTGATCCCGTGTGGTTTTGAATAACCGGTTAAGGTTGCGCTCTCACAGTTCACACAATTCGCGACCTCGCGTGTTTTGTGTTAACTATTCAATTTTTGATTAGTTTCATTTAAATTAAAAAATCAATTAACAGATCATAATATGTGAATTACAGTATCTCATTTATTCAAAATAAATTAATTAATAAGGATAGAGGTCGATCAATTACTAAAAAGAACTACTCTTCCATGGGTAGCGTAATCATCATAGAAGCGTTTTGCATGTGCAAAGGTTTATAATGGGTATAACCCAATAACGCTTCTACTCAAGAATTCCAGCCCAAATAGGAAGATTAATAGAAGAAGAAATTTATACAAAACAGAAGAAAAGATAATAAATAAAATAAGAACAAAGAAGTTTATTACACAAATAAAATCATTACAACGTGAAGGAGAAGAAGAAGGCTTCGATGAGGGGATCCTTGCTTCAAGAGCTACCCCTCTTACAATGGTTGGAGAATTTAGGTGAAACAAATTATCCTCTGCCTCCAATATCGTAATGCATGTCCCAACCCCTCCAAATAAGAAAAACTCCAATTTATAGAGGGGAGGGGAGGAGAGGTTACAAGTGGTTTCAAGTGTGAATGTGGAAATTCGGCCAAATATTTTATTCCAAATTTCACCGCCCATTTGACCTCAAAAACGCGTGCATTGACTGGCCTTTAAGAAGGATTATTTTTGGAAAATCATGTCCCCGAGATGTCCTCAAAATTTGGGCTCAATCCAATCCCTGATGAAGAATATACGGCCCACATACAGAACCCATGCCCATTCTGCCGAGTCCAGCCCACCATTGGATTAATGGCCCATTTAATCCATCCAATTCACTCTTTAGCTCTAGCATCCTGAATAAAAGTTGTATAAATTTAAGTTAGGAACACTGTTACAAAATTTCAAATTCAAATAATAAATATAGAAATATTTATCTTCGAAATACTACAGTGCACTATTAAGGGTAAAACTGGAATTTTCACCAAATTTTTTAAATGAATGATCAAATCCCAAATATTTTATAAATAAACATATTTAACAAAATGTGAGGAAATTATTTCATTTATTATCAATAAATTATTCAACAAAAATAGTGTTTTATCAACCCTAACGGCCAAACGCCCTAATGGACAAACACCCAAATGGCCAAACACCTTAATGGACAAATGCCCTAACACCCTAACACCCTAAAACCCTAATGGTATAATGCCCTAACGAGCTAATTACCTAACGGACTAATGGACCAACGGCCTAACAACGGCCCAACAACCCAATGACCCAATGTCCTAATGGATAATTGTCCAAATGGGCTGCTATCCTAATTACCTAATGTCCTATTAGCCTATTAGCCTAATAGAATATTACCCTATTGTTCTAATGACCAAATTGAATAATGGCATATTAGAGTATTGGACTAATGACCAATTGGATAAATAGGGACTTGGCCAATTTTCCAAATTCAAAAATGGCATAATGCCCTAATGGCCTAATAACCTAACAACCTAATGACCCAATTGCCTAATGGAAAATTGGCCAAATGGACTATTTTACTAATTACTTAATGCCTTATTGGCCTAATGGCATATTAGATTATTGGCCTAATAACCAAATGGCCTAATGGAATTTTATCCTATTGGCTTAATGAACAATTTTCTAAATGGAGACTTGGAAAATTCGCCAAATTCCCAAATGCCCAAATGACCAAATTCCCTAACAACCTAACTCCCAAACGGCCAAACTCCCTAATGGCCTAATGCCCTAATGGTATAACACCCTAATGCACTAACGGAATAACGCTATAATGGCCTAATTCCCTAAAAAACTAATTCCCTAATGGCCTAATTACCTAACACCCTAACACCCTAATTCCCTAATGCCATAATTACCTAATGGCCTAATAATGACCTAACTCCCTAATGGCCTAATGCCCAAACATCCTAACTCCCTAACATCCTAACTCCCTAACTCCCTAAATCCCTAATGCCCTAATTCTCTAACATCCTAATACCCTAACGGCCTAACATCCTAACACCCTAATGCCCTAACTACCTAATAGCCTATTGGACCAATTTTATTATTATATATATACTGACTGAATAAATATGCCAAATTTTCATTTTCTTTGTTTAGTTTTTTCTTTTTTATCTTATTGTAGGTTTATTTAAGTAGAGGATTGGGATGGATTAGAGGTATTTGAATCACTGGATATGTGAATAAGTATGTCTATCATTTATTGTTTTTCAGGATCCTCATGTTTCTACTATTTCAAATTGATATTTTTTCTAATTTTAAATATGTTTCTACTGTTTGAGAAGTAGGACTTTAATTTTTTTTTAAAAAAATTACGAGGTTAGAAGCCACCTATGGAATTCTATAATGGTTTTTTTAGAGCTTAGTGACCACCAATGGTAGTTGTTGTAGGCCAATTATCAGGTCACATATAGAGACCACTATTTGGAAGAGTGTTATGTCACCTATAGAGATCGATATTGGTAGTCGTTGTAGCCCTACAATGACGGGCCTAATGCGACCACCATTGGTGGTCGATAATGGTTCAATTTCTATTAGTGATGGGTTGTGGAGATGAAAATATACTTTCTCTCTTGTTTGGGATTATTATTGATCATATATATGTTATTATGGTTTTGTTTCATGTTATGAATGAAATTAATTTATGGGTTGAACTGAATATTATTGTATCTTTATATTTATACCTATGTAGTTTTTGAGTCATCCTACTGGGTTTGTATATACTCACCCCTACATGGGATTTTTCTGTATGTGTTGTGTCTTTTTCATACAACATATATATCAAAGGTGAAATCAGTGGAGTTTAGTGATACTAGGGTGCATTGACTGCATTTGGTGGTCATACTTGAAGATCAAGAGTTGGGATATCCTCAATTTTTTCAGTTGTTATCATTTTAGGACTTCATTTTTTGGTGGGCATGTATTTTTCCAATTTTTTATTTTGTTTATTTTTTCATACTCTAATGTATTACCTATATTTTTTCATGCATGGTTATACTCTAGATGTTACAGTCTTTATTTATTATTCTGTACTTTTATATAGATATGGTTGTTTGTGTGCATATCAATACTTAGGATAAGGCCCAACATTTCATTTATACTGTCTTGCCACTTGTCACCATCCCCTAGCCTATTGGAGGCATGCTTGGGGTTATCATACCTAGATTTTTGATGGCCAAGTAGGCCCTGGTGGATCAGGTCATGACAACATTAATCAATAAAATTTCATTAATAAAAACAGTTATACATTTTTTCATAAATTGATTGTTACTATTCATACTAACCAATTTAATGACTTGGTTATAATGGTTTACTATACCATGATTCATAAAAAATTTGGGGTTTCATGTATGAAAATATATTGAATACTTTAAGTTTTATTTTAAAGGAAATAAATATAAAATCTTGGGAAGTTACAAAATTTGAGATGTAATCTTCAATGAGAAGATTCTATATAGAGAAATGAGCTTGGATAAATCAAAAGTTAAGGAAAAAAGGTAAATTACTGAAGTTATGGAGAATGCAAAAAATTATTTTAGATGATCTTATAGAGTCATATGACTAGTCCAGTGGTACGAGGTTGACAAAAAATTCTTACTTCTAACAGATGATGGGAAACTCAGATACCTATAAGTGGTAGAAACTCTGTGATTTGAAGTAGTGGGAAACATCCATTGAGGAAGATATGAATTCTTTAAAGTTTAATAGATCTTGGTATTTTACTAAACTGTTGAAAGGGAAATGATTACTCAATAAAAATGGGTCTACTATTTGAAAGAAGATGTTAATCTAAGTAGAAGGTATAGTGCATGATTGGCGGTGAAAGGATTCCAATAGAAGGAAGGAATCAATTTCATGAAAATATTTTCACTAATAATAATTAATATTACAATCCATACTAGTTGAGAATTATTATATATGATGTTTTACACCTAGAATAGAGTGGCATAAATACTACCTTTCTTAAAGTTAATTTGGATGAGGAGATCTACATGAAGAAACCTAAGGGGTTTGAAGACCATTAGAAGGAGGGAGTTATTTGTAAACTAAAGTGAAGTCTTGATGGTTTAAAATAAGAACCTCTATAGTGGAACCATAAGTTATATGATTTCATAAATGAGTAAGGTTTCACAATGAGTGAATTTGGTCATTGTTATCATGAGAAGTTCTATAATGATGAAAATTATATAATTATCCCACTCAATATGGATGACATATTACTTGTAGGTCTGGAGATTCAATGGATTTAAGAGCTGAAGATTAAGATATCTATAAGATTTGAAATGAAGTATCTTTTTCAATCTAATAAAACTTTAGATATGAGGATAGTTAGTGGTTATAAATATAGTACTCTAGTGTTATCCCAAAATGAATACATATAGAATATCATTGAAATATTTTAAATGACTGGATGTAAATAATTAGAAATTACCCTCACAATATAATTTAAGTTATCAAAGGAATAAACACCTTAAATGGAATATGAGGTATAATATATAAAGATGTATCATATTCCTTATCTATTAGAAGCTTGATGTATGAAATGGTTTGTACAGAGTCAGACATTGCCTTTATAATGGTATTAGAAATTCATTTCATGTATAACCATGGGAAAGAGAACTAGGAAGATATAAAGTGGTTCATATGATACTTTAAGGGATCAATATATATAACATTATGTTTTAGGAAAGAAAATCATTTATAAGTATTTTCTAAATTATATTTTTCTAGTTATTCTAACACTTGTAAAAACACAACAGTTTTTGTGTGTAAATTTAGAAGAACAATGATCAAATAGATGTCATGTATTCATATAGAGTAGACTTTTTCTACAACATAATTAGAGTATGTAGTAGCTATAGAGGTCAAAAATAAGTTGACCAGGTTATTTCACTTTTTAAAGAAACAAAAAAAATCAGTGGAAGGAGGAAAGTCATTCTATGATAATCATAGTGCCATCCACATTTCCCAAAATCTAGTATTTTATGAAAAAATTAAATATATTAACCTAAAGTTGTATTTCATATATAATAAACTATAGGATAAGGTTTTTGAGCTATATAATATCACAGGGAATAAAAATTTGGCCAAAATTTTCATGAAGGTGTTAGTTTAATATTTCTTGAGGCAACATTGTACCACAGTTGGGCTCGACTAAACAAAAGGGAGATGGAGAACCCTATAGTGAATGTTGAAGAAAGATTTGAATTGACGAAAATGTTGGATGATTCCAATGAGACTACTTAAATAAATATTAAATTGGGAGATTATTGGATCTGTGAAGTTGTCTTCAATCCATTGGATGTTTTTTCATTGAATGTTCATACTCTGGTAGTTTTCTTTTCCCTTATAAAATTTGTGGTAATATAAACCTTCAATATATGGGTTGACTACGAGAAGTTATATTTACTTCCAATGTATGATTTTAAAAGTAATATTTTTGTGTGTTGAATAGTATACAATCTAGTATGGTTGAGTGAGTGGAAGCCTCAGCTAAACAAAGAAGTCAACAGATAGTTGACTGAAAATGTTGGATGGTAGTTAAACTAGTTTAATTGGAAATGAACATCTATACAGGGAGGCAGATCGACCTACTAAGGTGAACTTAACTGTATTATAAAAAATGCAACTCTATATTACGTAGATACAATGTTTGTAAATCTTTTACTTCCAGTAATATAAAAGAGTTTTGTTGTACCCCACACTCTTTGATTTTCATGATCACAATAACTTTCATATGTGTTTAACTTTGTTTTTAAGTGTTGTGGATGATAGGCAAAAGATTGCCAAAGGATTGGCCCAAGAATGGACAAGAAGTGGACTGAAATTCAGTCCACCGGCCAATCGGTGTGATAGCACCGGCCAGCCGGTGGAACTGGCAGAGGGATTGCCCACTGCCAGGTTCCACCGGTCGACCGGTGGCTCTGTCACCGGTCGACCTGTGGCACCCAGCCCAAATAGTCTTTGCTACTGTCTTGCCACTGGCCAGCCGGTGGCTCCTCCACCGGTCGACCGGTAGAGCCTGGATCAAGACTCTTCTTCTCTACCAAGGCACCGGCCAGCCGGTGGAGCTGTACCGGCCAGCCGGTGGCCCAGTCAAACTAGCCGTTGGGTTTGACCAGTCAACCATCTTTTGGCCTCCAACGGCTCCGAAGACCTCTCCAACGGCTCCGAAGCCTCCCCAAGGGTTCCATGCCTATAAATAAAGGCCAAGGAAGCCCCGGACACCGACCGGAACGATACGGAAGCCCACGGACACCTTGTTGATCATTTGGCGTACCTCCGGTGCATTCCTCCAAGGGAACCCCAAGTGCTCCATCCAATTCCACATTCAAGAGCACCCTCAAGAAGCTTGGGAGAGCACGCTACATCAGCTCCATCATCCAATTGGCGCCCAAGTCTTCCTCCAATACGGTTTTTCTTTTATATTCATTTTGAGCTTTAAAATTGGGTTTGTGCCTACAAACCCCAAACCCTTTTCTCATCCCCCTTTCTTTTGGGTTCTCACACCACCATTAAGGTGTGAAGAGGTTAGTCAAGCCTTTCCTTTTAAAAGGCTTGAGTTTTCGGTGAGCTATCCTTCACCCGTTAAAAAGGCTAGTGGGTTCTTGCTATTCCATTGAAAGCAAGTGGGTTCTTGCTAAACCAATAAAAGCAAGCTGTAATAGGTCCTAGTGCTACCTCAAAGCCTAGTGGGTTTCTTGCTAAAACCATTGAAAAGCAAGCGGTAGGAATCTCTCAACGGTTGAGTTGGGAGCGGAGACGTAGGCCGGGTTTTGGCCGAACTCCGTTATCAATTTCTTGTGTGATTGCCTCTTTATTTCCGCTGCATTCTTTACTTTGATTTTATTTTGTTAATCAATTTTTTAAAAGGAAATTCACCCCCCCCTTTTGCCATCTTTTCCTCGTTTGTTCCGACCCAACAAGTTTTTAGTGTTCTTCCATATGAATAGAATGAAATTATAAAACATGTAAACCCGATGTTACCTATTTATTTTCTCATTATTTAAATGATTGTGTGTATTTTTGAGTGCATTTGTTTTTTTTATTTTAAGAGGTGACTAGGGTTAATTATGACTTCCTAATTTTAGTTCTCTAACTTAGTAAGGTAAGAAACTATTGTTGAATTTTCGCAATACTAACCTTTTAGTGGATATGAATTTTTGGTGAACTCAAGGTTTAACTATTTGGGGTTTGTATCAGGTTTTTAGGGGCCTTATTCCCAAAATTTATATGATAAAATTAACAAGAATAAAAATTATTCAAAAAGTTAATATTAATATTTATCATTAATATTAAATTCAAATATAATTTAACTAAAATTATGGATGCAAGTTGTGTATGACCCTCCAAGCATATTTATTAGTGTCATTATGTGAACTTACCTAGATACCAATATTGACATCTAATAAGACATCAATTAAAAAATTAAAAAACTAGTTAATATCACAATTAAAACAACCTTATTATGAATGATTATTATTTAATATAACCCCATTGTCTTGATATCTCATCAAATAGGTTTCATACGTTTTCCATCAACCTATATACTTGATTTATCTTTCTTTGAATATCTAATATGATCTAAATAATTAATTACCATAGTCATGGATTTAATTATATATTTCTATTTCAATAAAAGTAAATAGATATATTTTTTAGTTAACTCATAAGGGATAAATACTTTCATGACTTATTCAAACACTGTTATATCATTTATGATACACTCACCATATGCTACCTTGATGTGAGAATATGTCATCACAGTTTTCATTCATACATAAAATTATATGAATCATGATATAAATTAATAATAATATTAAGTATAAGGACAGATACCCACATCCTCGAATAGAAATATCTAATTACACATATAATATGTGGTATTTCTATTTCTGGGTTTTTCCTCATAACCTCCCTTCTTGGAGATTACCAAGCAAGAATTTAATGAGAAGAAGAATCAATATATTATAATATCCAAACACCTGATAGTAAAACATCATCAATGTCATGTTAAACAGATGTTATGTTTAATAGTATCACCATAACATTTCAATGTTCCCATTATAGAAGGTAACTACTATAATATTTCAATGTGATAAATACTCGAAGAACATTATAAAATTAATTTTATGTAAAATATAAATCATCATGTAATATTATATTTATTAATATTTTGATAATTAAAAGTATAATTTCATTTGGATCTTGGGAAATTACTCCAATAGACTCCCAATTGCACTAGATAAAACTGCTATAAATTTGAGCCTGCTACCTCTCACATGATATCCATGATTCCATTGAGAAGAGGCTCTAGTCAATGGATCTACATTTTTCTATTTTGTGGAAAATCCATTTACTATGACCTCACACATTTGAGAAAAACACCTTAAGATGGGTTACTTTCAAAGTATATGCTTCATCCAATGATGAGACCCTAGAACCTTGGATGAAACCACTACTATATTATAATCATAATATAGAGTGATAACATATTTACTACTAGGTACCACATCAAGATCTTAGAAATAATTTTTTTATCCAATATAGCTTCTCTAGATATACCAAAAGCCAAAATATACTCAGAATCTATAATATAATTAGAAAACCCTGGCTTCTTTGAAATATTCCATCTCACATCTCCTCCATTGAAGAAAAAAATATATATTGACTATGATATCATATCATTTTGTACTATTTAGTAACAAACATATACAAATCCCCAGATTATTAGTTCCTTATCTCCTATATGATCTAGGAACATATCCTTTGTATGCCTCAGATACTTCAAGATAGTCTTTACAACTGACCAGTGAGACTCTTTTGGGTCTTCTTGATATCTTCCTACCATGATTAAGGTTTAATAAATATTAAGCCTAGTATATAGTAGGCTTACAAGATATCTACAATTACGTAATAAACATAGGGTATTATTCATAATTTCTCTCTCCTCTTATGTCTAAGGACACATTTTCTGAGAGAGATATATATATATATTATGTAATATTTGAAACAATACTCTCTTGGATTGTTTTATATTTAATCTATTAAATACCTTATCAATATATATACATTGACTTAGTTTAATCAACCTCTTAGTTCTATCATAATGAATTTTGGTCCTTGTAATGCAGGTTACTTGACCTAAGTCTTTTATAGAGAGGAATTTTCTTAACCATTCTTTAACTAACTATAAGACTAGTGTCTTGTTTCCCATAAGTAATATATCATCAATATATACTAATAGGAATTCTAGTTCACTCCCACTAAATCTAATTCAAAAAACGGGGATCATTTTCATTCTTTATGATACCAAATTCTCTTATGGCTTCCCCAAAATAAATTTTCCATGATCTTGATGGTTTCATCAACCCATAAATGTATTTCTACAAATTGAACACCTTATTATTATTATTTTGTGTCCAAAACCCTTTTTATTTTTTCATTTAGATGCCTTCCCTATTATTTATATTAAGGAAATTGGTCTTGATATTAATTTTACAAATCTCATTATCATGGTATTCTACTATGTAAAGTAAAATTCTAATGGATTTGAGTATAACAAATAGTAAAAAAGTTTCAACATAATCTATGTCTTGATGTTTCTGAAACCCTTTAAAATCTAGTGATTCCTTATAGGTACTGACTTTACTATACATTCCAAGTTTCTTCTTGAATACCCACTTTCAACTAATAGGATTTTCATCTACTGATGGATCTATCACAACCTATACTTGGTTTTGGTACATGGAATAAATTTAAAAATTTATAGATTCTTTCCCCTTCACAAAATTTGAGCCATTTATTTCTTACCTATAGGATAGAGGTTCATTATCTTCAACCAATAACTTTTTACCCTTTTTAGTGACTATAAAACCATATTTCTCTATTTCTATTACCTCTCTAGTGATCATATTCAGTGATTGTATCTTTGAAAAAACTTTGTCCAATGTTACTTATGGGATTTTTTTCTATACCAAATCTTGTGTATCTTGATCCTTTACTTCATAAAAGTCTATCTTGATCCCACTATATCATTTGTAGATGTTCTCCCTCTCTATAAACATGGCATGACTTCACAGATTTATCTTTTTTTAGGGATTATATAGATATTATCCCATTATTTCCATAGGATATCCTATAAAGATAGCATCTCAAGATGAGAGTTTATTGCTAGATGTATCCTCAATAAATATATTATATCCTCAAAAATGTATATTTGACAAAAAAATATTCCCACACCATAACTCATATGGATTCTATTTTCCACTTTAGTTGACACTTGGTTAAGTGTGTATGTTGTAGATAATAATTCATATCTTCAAAAGGATAATCAAATACTTGCATGAATAATCATCAATATGACCATGTCCAAAAATGTATGGTTCCTCCTTTCACTAACACCATCCATTATAGTGTATAATGAGGAGTGTGTTGGTATAGTATACCAAAATCTATTATATAATTAATGAAATATTTTTTAAGATACTCTATTCTGTGGTCTAAACATAGTTTCTTTATATTCTCACCAAAATGTTTATCTACTTCATTCTTATATTTCTTAAATTTCAAATAGGAATCAAAATTATACCTCATTATGATGATATATCCCTATTTAATAAATTTATTAGTAAAATTTATGAAGTAAGAGTATCCACCTCTATCTTATATTACAAAATATCTAGAAAAATCTATATGAACTAAATCTATAATCTCTATAACACCTTAAAATTTTCTAATAAATGGAGATTTAGTCATTTTCCCTTATAGAGAGAGAATGAAATATATGCTAACATTTGAACTCCAAAAAATATAAATACCCTTCTTGATATAAATTTTTCAAACACTTATTGTTTAGATAGACAAGCCAGTAATACCACAACTAGGTTTAATATGAGTCATGTGTACTTGATTCGTTATATATCTATGGGACTTGATTTTAATATTCTATTATATAAATATCATTATTCAAATGTGTTATCCCATATAATATTATATCTTTATAAAAGTAGAAAATATTATTTTAGAATTTAAAAATAAAGTTATCCATGTCTAAACTAATCCCATATATTATGTTTTTAGTTACATTAAAAACATAATAAAAATTATTTAAAAATATAATTAAACCAATTAATAATGTGAGATGGTAGTATCCTATAGCTAGAACAACTTATCTTGATTCATTGAAAAATCAAAGATCCATCTCACCTCTAATAATATTCCACAATCTACTTGGTTCTTATATGTAAATACAAATGTGAGAATGCCAAGCTATATTTAATACCCTATTTATAGAATTGGAAATATTATACTTGATAATGAATGAAAACAAATCATCCCTTTACTTATTTACCTAGGCATAGTTCTAGTTCTAGTTTCCTTTCTAGACATAATATAAACACACTTCATCTTAATCATTATCCCATCCCTTGATCTTTCTCCTATTGAAAGGTTGGTACAAAGATGACTTAGACTTGGAATTAGTCTTAAAGATTTTATTCTTTCCTTTACTATGGTTCACTATAAGGGAATTGTTTTCTTGATTTATGTATTTATCTACTTGGTGAACTGGAGTTAAGAGATCCAGGAGAATGCTATCTATATTGTTCCTGTGCAAATTCATAATAAAAAATGATAATATTTTAGTAAATGAGGTGAGTATGTGGTGTGTTCAAAATTTATTAGGTAAATTGAATCCCAATATTTCTAAATGCTCAATGTAGAAACTCATATTAACTATATGGGGTCAATCTAGGACTCCTACTCTAAGATTTTATGTAAAGAGTTCCTTGGAGATCTTATACCTATATTTTATTAATTTTTTGCTAATAAAGATCATGGAGATAAGATATTATGGTGTATACATCCATGTTTTTGTGAATCTTCTAGATATAACTTTTTATGGGTGATAAAATTAGGTATTGTAAATCCATTTCATCATCCACATATTTCAAGGTAACATTTATCTCCTTCTCTTTAGCCTCTTTGTAAGGCTCTGTAGGAATTGAGGACTGCATTATATAAAGTTTTTTCTCTTGGTGTAGTATAATATGCAAGTATAATACCACTTATAGAAATTATAATAGGTAAAATTATTATTTTTATCCAATATGGATCACATGGATAGTGTTTTGGTCAAATAAATTTCCATTTTCTATTAAAAATAAAATCATATTTTAGTACTTTATCTTGATTACCAAGTTTTATGTAATAAATCAATTTTATAAGTATCCTACTATATCAAATACCAATATACTTAAATATTTGATTCATAATATCACATCACTTAGATATTATAGTGGAAAGGATCCATATTATCCTTATCATAATCCAAAGGAGGGTTTGGACCAATTATTTGAAGGTATTTAGGTAGTCACAACATGCTAACTTCATTAACTCACCTAATCCTTGATCTGTTGAGTGGAATCACCAATATGGGTGTCCTAAACTTGGATTTCTTGAATGATTTACTCAATGTTATACCAAGTCTTTATAGGGAAACTAATATTAATTTTAAATTTGTTAATTCAACAAAAAATATTCATTAGAACTCCCTAATAAATGAACATATCTTAATAAGGTTTAGACCAATACTTCAATCTATAGTTTCATTCTAACTCAAGAGATAGAAGGTGGTATCTTTCTAAATATTTTATTTGAGGTATTTTATTTAACCTATGTATAAATATCCATTATTTTATTCTTTATATTCTTGTTAATATTATGTGTCTTTTTCATAATTAATTAACCATATATAATTAAATAATTAACACATAATTCATTTAGTTTATTTAATCATAGCATGATTGTTAATTTATTCACATTATGTAATCACATTTAATAATTAAATAAACTATTCATACCATAAATAAATAAATATCTATGAACTAATTAAAAAACAAGAATGTGATTTGGTTATGATATTTTATGATATTAGTTGGTTTATATAGACGAGATAAATCAATCTTGATCTTAGGAGGAGTACTCCTTGATATAATGTCTATATAGAGTTACAAAATTTAACCATAAACCTATATATATCGTTAGTTGGTTTTTTTGGATATTGATTCACGCTCAAATTTACCCAAGAGGTGAAGGTAGAACGATCCTTGTCGTCTAGCTTGGGTTGTCGAATCCACTGAGACCTAAGAAGATACCTAAGATGAACGACCTATGAGATGGTTTTTTAGATATGAAGTGGCCAACTTGGTTTTGATTTTATATGGTATTAAAGAAGACTAAGAAACCTAAGTGAATTAAATTTAATGAAAATGGGTGGATCTTAGGATTATGTTTTGGGTGAATTGAATGAATTTTACTTATTTAAACAATTTTGGTTTTATTAATTCTTGATGAATCCAATATTCAAAATAACACTAACTTAATCATTTTCTAGTTTAATGCTAACTAAAATCAATTAATAATCCCATAAAAACTTATAGAACCAAATTCATGATCTCTCCAAGGTGTATGGTCATTTTAGTAATTGGATTTATCTTCCTCAAACACAATGAAGATGAAGAGTGGAAATAATTGAAGAATGGAAGTATTGAATTTATTATACAATTAAAAATACTTAGTTCATAAAATAACATTCAATCTAGACATTTCATCATCCTACGATGAACCCATTAAAGGGTTAGACCTAAATTGATGGTATACTCTCAATGGTGGGCGGAAGATGGCTTACAAGAATTGGATTAAAGAAATTAAAATCGCGGAAATAATGACCACTCCTCCGCGTGTGTGAACAAAATTCACACATATGTGTGAACTAATTCACCACAGCACAGAGATATAACTATGATTTTTGAGTTTTAATGAGATATAATGTGAATAATATGAGAGAAAGATGTTGTTTAAGAACATAGAAATACAAAAAATAAACTTACATGGAAATTGAGAACATTACAACAGAACTTTGGAATAATAACATTAAAAATAACAAGAGATGTATTCCCCCTCACCACCACTGCCTTAAATAGGAAATTGGGAAGCCTTAGGCAGATTATCAATCAATGTATTCCAAATATTAAATTAATTTAGACCTTAGGGTGGTGGAATGTAGTGGAGAAATTGATCCCCTCCTTAACTTTTTATCCTCCTTGTCTCCCCTAAAAAGATCATCCTGTATGGGTACACATATCACCGAATCTCGGTAGGACATATAAGAGTATTTTGTTTCTATGGATGTCTTATAGACCTCTGTATAATTTTTACCTATTTGGAGTTGTGGATAGGGAGTTATGGCCGCTTTAGTGAGATAATATTATAGGCCGCAGATTTTAGCCCAAATTTTGATCTTCTCTTTGAGCCATGTTAATAACCACCATGGAAGCAGAATTAGCACTGACTCATGAAGAATGATTTTTTCCTATACATGTCTTCTAGTATATAACGAAATTTGGGATTTATTGGGCCAGTATTGTAGGCCTCACATTCTCATTAGTGGGCTGGTGTCCAATCTGCATTCTCTTGTATTGTTTCCTTTCATCACCAAATATCACCATCATCCTTTATGAATCCTCCACTGATACCTAAATGAAAAATGTTAATATTAAAGTTTATATTCATTTCCCAAAATATAAAATTAAAATATGGATAATTACATTCCTTAAAATTAGATGAATCATTGAGCATAAATTGGTGTACATTAGGTATGAAGTGCACAAATGATGAGAATGGATGTTCAAAATTAAAATCCACTAACTCAGGATCATAAGATCAAAAATGAACATTTAATACCATTAAAATGTAATTAAAATATGTGTTTTTATTGTCTAATCAAACCCCCAACTTGAGATTTTCTAGTCCCAAGAAAATAATTCGAAAATTATGTTTGAATTCTTTTTTGTTCAAACACATTATAACGAACAGTGCTCACAATGTAAACTACACACAAATATATCTTTATAACCTATAAAAATAATTTAAAAAATGATAAATTTAAAATAAGATCCCAATCCCAATCCCATTCCTTTGATCAAATCCATCATCATACTTCATCCAACTCAATTAGGTGAAATGATGTGTTATGAATCACAATAGATATGGGGGTTCATTTTTATTAAAGGTGGAAATCATGGAAGCGCTAGGTGTAATCACATTTAATACTAATATGAGTATTCATCATTCTTTTTTTTGGATTCTTTTTTTTTGAAATATTTCCATATTAATCGAGATTGCAGTTAATCAAATTAACCCATGTAGCAAGACTTTGCCGATGACTACCAGACTCAAAGGCCTTAGGGCACCAAGTGAAGCCCACATACTCAGGCATCGTCTCAAGTTAACTTGATCAAAAAACAAAGTCATATTACCATAAATAGAGATAGATTAAAAAACTCAGGTCTAGAAAACTCTGGAGTCACGATCCCCTAGTGCCGAAAGCCACACATTTTATCAATCCATTGCTCTACGCGCAAATTTTTTATTTTTATTTTTTTTGAATACTCATATTATTCATAAAAATAAAACCAGCCTATGCTATATATTGTGGGACCCCAAGAATTCAAATTAGTACCCCACAATCTAGAGGATGTTCATTGTGGCATTTTGATTTAATAGATGAAAATAAAAACGATGAAAATTCTCATTGGACAACCAAACTTCCAAAATCAATGCTTGTAAACCTAATCATGAATTAAATTAAGAGTCAAGGAAATAAAAATTATTTTCTATGTACTTTTAATATGAGAAAATAATTTATTATATGAATGATAAAGTAATTTTACTTCTTCATTTTAACAAAAATTTTGTTTCCACACCCCCCAACTTAGAATGAAACTATCCCTAGTTTCGTAAAAAGAAAAGAGAGGAGAAAGCGGGTGGGGGGATGAGTTGGAAAGGGCATGGAACAAGTTCACCTGGTGGCTTCATAATAATGATTGTGGTGCTCCTAAATAACTCTTTGTTATCATGGGAGATGTAGGAACCTCCTTGATGGAATATGTATCACCCAAAAATAGTCCCTGAATCATACAAACAAGAACAAACCAGACAGAAAAAACAACACAATAATTTATTTAATACCAAGTCTCATCATTTTTATGGTTTTCCTTTGGTTTTTGTTTTTGTTTTATTTAAATCAACTGATGATACATTGTCTTATTTTTAATTTCTAGGTAAGGTAGTACTCAGGGATCACACCGCTTGACATGGATGAATACGGTGATCCCCTTTCATACCCATCCATACTCATAAGAGAATAACATATCAACAGTCTGAGTTAGAATAAAGTTATATCAAAATGATCCACTAATCCTATTTGAAATATAATGTTGATTAAAAAAACAAAATTATTCGAAACTTGAAAACCATGGGTTTCCTCCCATGCAGTGCTTTGTTTAATGTCATTAGATTGACTTGGACCCCTAATCGATTAATTATTTTCATCATCTAAGTTAGGTTCACACAAGTCTTCAGAAACTTTATGTTTTTTGAATGGTTCTATAAATGGTTTGAATCTATGACCATTAACTTTAAATGTTTGACCATTGGTGGGATCTTGAATTTCAATAGCCCCATGGGGGTACACCATATACACTACGTATGGACCTGACTATCTAGACCTCAATTTTCCCGGGTGTAAGTGAAGTTTAGAATTATACAAAAGAACATGTTTTCTCGGTTCAATGTGTTTGGTTTTAGGATTTCTAGATTTGTAGGCTTGTACGTTAGCTTTATTGATCCTTCAATTTTCATAAGCCTCCATCCTAAGTTCCTCAAGTTCGTTGAGATCTAATTTCCTTTTTGTTTCAGCCAACGAGAGGTCATAATTCATTTTTTTAATTGCCCAAAAGGCCTTATGTTCAATATCCACTGGAAAATGGCATGCTTTACCATAGACCAACCTATATGGGGACATTCCTAAAATGGTTTTTTATGCATTTCTATAGGCCCAAGGATCATCTAAGAGTTTTCTCGACCAATCTTTCCAAGATGGATTAACAGTTTTCTCAAGAATCTGTTTAATTTCTCTATTGGCTAACTTAGATTGACCATTGGTATGTGGGTGGTAAGAAGTAGACACTTTGTGAGAAATTCCATACTTTTCCATGAGTGATGAGAATGGATGATTGAAAAAATAAGTTCCACGATCACTAATGATATCCCTAGGAATTCCAAATCTAGAGAAGATGTTTTCCTTGAGAAATATAATCACAGTTTGATGATCATTAGATTTTATAGGAATGGACTCAACCCATTTGGAGACATAATTGATATCTAAAAGATTGTAGAGATATCCCCTAGAGTTTGGGAAGGGACCCATGAAATCAATTCCCTAACAGTCAAAGATTTCAACCACTAAGATGGGAGTGAGTGGAATTTAATTCCTTTTTGTGATGGACCCTACTTGTTGACACCTAGGAAAACTTTGAAAAAATGTTTAAGAGTCCCTTGAGAGGGTGGGCCAGATGAGACCACACTAAAGAACCTTAGAAGAAGTTTTCCTAGAGGAAAAGTGACCTCCACATGCCTCATTATGAAAGAATTTAAGGATGGACTCTTGTTCAGATTCTGGGACACACCTCCTAATGACTTGGTTAGGGAAGAACTTATAGAGGTATAGATCATAAAACACATAGCGCTGAACATCATAAAGTAATTTCCTTTGAGCTTGAGTCCCTAAGAATTTTGGAATTACTCCCATAAATAAGAAGTTGGCTATGTCAACATACTAAGGGCAGTCACTCACAGAGTACGGGTGTTCATCAGGAAATGAATCAGACACAGAAAGGTGATTTGAGTTATCTATGAATTCCATCCTAGAGAGGTGATCATCTATAACATTTTCAACACCCTTTTTTTCCTTGATTGTGAGGTCAAATTATTGTAATATAAGGATCCACCTAATCAATCTATCCTTGGTATCTTGTTTTTGGAAGAGGTATTTTAGTGCAGAATGTTCAGTGAACACAATGATGGGGGATCCTAAGAGGTAGGTACTAAACTTTTTTTAAGGCAAACACAATAGAAAGTAACCCCTTTTCAGTGGTGGTGTAGTTTATTTGGGCATCATTTAAGGATTTTATTGCATAAGAAATGGCATAAGGAGTTTTATCACAACATTGTCCTAACATAGATCCTACAACAATGTCACTGGCATCACACATAAGTTCAAAATGAAGGTTCCAATTTGGAGATTTCATAATGGGAGGAGAGGTGAGAGAGGATTTGAGGGTTGAGAATGAACCCTCACAGCTTTCTGTCCAAACAAATGGAGCATACTTTACTAGGAGAGCACAAAGGGGAAAAGATATTGAACTAAGGTCCTTGAGGAATATTCTATAGAAACCAGTATATCCTAAGAAATAGCTCACTTCCTTAATATTTTTGGGTGATGGAAGGTGATGAATGATGTCAACCCTGGATTTATCAACTTCAATCCCTCTACCTGAGACCAGATGGCCTAGAACCAGTCCCTCTATAACCATGAAATGGCATTTTTCCCAGTTTAGGACCAGATTATTTTCTTCACATCTTGACAAGAATATCTCCACATTCCTTAGAAATCTCTCAAATGTATCCCCAAACACAGAGAAGTCATCCATGAAGACCTCTATAAAATCCCCTACCATGTCTGAGAAGATTCCCATCATGCACCGCTGGAAGGTTCCAGGGGAATTACATAACCCGAAAGGCATGTGTTTGAAGGAAAAGGTGCCGAATGGACATGTGAATGTATTCTTCCATTGATCCTTTAGGGAGACCTCAATTTGATTATACCCAGAGTACCCATCTAAGAAACAGTAGAAGGCATGAACTACCACTCTCTCAAGGACTTGGTCAATGAATGGTAAGGGGAAATGGTCCTTTTTGGTAAATGAGTTTAGCTTCCTATAGTCGATGCAGACTCTCCATCCACTACTCACCTTTGTTGGAAGAATCTCTACACCCTCATTGGTTATCACTGTGATTCCAGCCTTTTTTGGAACCACTTGGATTGGGCTCACCCACTCACTCCATGATATGGGATAGATGATACCAACTTTTAACAATTTCAGAAGTTCTTTTATAACTACTTCCATGAGATTAGGATTGAGTCGCCGTTGAGGTTGATGACATGGCTTTGAATCATATTCCAGAACAATCCTATGAGTCCCGATAAGTGGTATAATCCCAGGAATATCAGACAGGGTCCAACTAATGGCTTTCTTATATTTCCTAAGGACATCTAGAAGCATCCTCTCATGATTGGCTTCAAGAGAAGAAGAAATGACAATAAGATGTGTTTGATTGTCCCTTAGGAAGGAATACTTGAGTGCAGTGGGAAGTTCCTTCAATTCAAGATCAGGTTGGTTCAGAATTTCACCAGAAGATTGGAACATTGGATCAAGTTCAATTTTTTTTCCTATAGTTTTAGATATGATTGATTCCCCACATGTAGAAGTTTCAGATACAATATTGGTTTGATCATATTTAGGGAAGGAAGTTTGATTGGTCTCCATGAAATTGGTTTGATGAAAGGTTTCACTGATTGTTGGACCTAAGACTTCATCATAAGAGAAATTTGAAAATGATTCATTCCAAGGAGATAAACTTACTTCATTTGAATAAAGGAAATCAATATCATCCTGACTTAAACATCCATCAAATATTCCTTGATGTTCTATAGATTCATTATCAATGCTTCATATCATGTTTACTTCATGAATTTCATCATCATCTCCTATTTGTGAGCTTGCATTATAGATGTTCAAGTCTAGACTCATGTTTCCAAAGGTGATGGTCATGTTCCTATTTCGAACTCGGATAACAGAGTTGATTGTTGCAAGGAAAGGATGACCAAGGATGATTGGGGTTTGTTCCTTATTTCCTAAGTTTGGATGGTTGTCAAGGACAATGAAGTTAACATAGTAGATGAAGTTTTCAACCTTTAATAGAATGTCCTTTAAAATCCCCTTTGGAACCCTAATGCTACCATCAACAAGTTAAAGTGTGACAGATGTGGGTTGGATCTCTTATAGGCCTAATTGGTAGTACACATCATAGGGAATGAGATTTACATTAGTACCTAGGTCACACAAGGCCTTGAAAACTTTGCTCTCTCCTAGTTCAACATTGATGTAATGGAAACCCGGGTCTTTCAACTTAGGAGGAATGGTCCCTTGAATGGTGGTACTAACATTAGCAGCCAAAAGGACTTGTTTTTTATGTGAAAATTTTCTTTTAAAAGTTCATAAGTCCTTAAGTTACTTTGAGTAGGAAGGTATGGTTTGGATTGCATCGAGAAGAGGAATGTTCAACTTGACTTGTGAAAGGATTTCCCTCAATGTTTCACTCAATTTAAGCTTGGTTTTCCCCCTCATGCATTGAGGAAATGGTGCAGGTTATGGGGTTGTTTGTTGATGAGTTGTTTCTTTGACAAGGTTATCATGTTTTTCATTCATCCAAGTTTGAATCTTCAGATGGGTTTTGAATTAGTTGTTCAGGTTTCTCAATTGATTTACCACTTCTTAAAATAGTCACATCCTTTAGTTGTTCATGAGTTGTTTGAGTACAAATTGACTCTCCACTTGAAGTTGAGGATGGTACCACCTGAGTAGGAATGGGTGCCTTTCCAGTTTTGATGGTTTGAGGTTCTTGTTTAAGTGAAGATACTTCCGAGTTTATCCTTTCCATTTGTTTTTATAGTTGTTCTAGTAGGATTTGTGGAACATTTTGGGTTGGTGATTGAGAAGATTGGTTTATCCTAGGGGGATATTTTGGAGGTGGGATGGTTTGTTAAAAATGGACCAGTGGCTGTTGGTATTGGATATGTTGGGTTTGGAACTGGTTATGGGTTTGGTAGTTCTAATGGGGGTAAGGATTTTGTCCCTGTGGTTGGCTAGGTTGTTGGTTATCTTTCCAGCAGAAGCCTGGGTGGTAATTATAACTTGGGTTGAAGTTGTTTTGGTATTGAGGCTTTTGAAAGTTCAAAGCATTTACTTCTGCTGGGGGTCCTCCTAAAAGAACATCCTTAATGGATGGAATGGTTGGGCAGTTGTTTGTCTTATTGTCATGTTTTTCACAAATTGTGCAAACAGGGTCGACAGTTTGGATTTCATGGACTTTCCTAAGGTATATCTCTTAAACCTTCCTAGAGAGTTCTACAAGTTTAGCACTAAGGATTTAATCTTCTCTAAGTGTATGAATTCCAGTATTTCTTTGTGGCTTTTCAAAATAATGTGAAGTTCCCCATGTTTGGTTTTGTTCAGCAAGGCTTTCTAGATACTCATAAGCATCATTTGGGGATTTGTTTTTAAAGGCTCTATTACACATCTTTTCAATGAATTGTTTGTTCCCCGGAACCAACCCTTCATAGAAAATTCTCACTTGTTCAGGTATAAAAAAACCATGGTGTGGAACCATGTTTAGGGTGTCTTTGAACCTTTCCCATGTTTCATAAAATGACTCTCCCTCTTTTTCAAAAAAGTTTTGGATGCTCTTTTTATGTGCAATTGTTTTGTGGCGTGGAAAGTATTTTTTGTATAATTATATTTATAGTTGGTCCCAAGAGTTGATAGATTATGGTATCAAATTGTTTAGCCAATTTTTTGCTCGATCCTTTAAAGAAAAAGGAAATAGACTCAACTTAGCTAATTCTAGTTGATGTGGGGGACACATGGTTTCTACAATGTCATTGAATTCCTTAACGTGAAGGTAGGGCATCTCAGACTCCATTCCATGGAATGTGGGAAGGTGGTTTAGGACATGGGGCTTAAAGATGTAGTTGGAATCTCCTAGGGAATTGTGTCTAATTAATGAGGGGGAATTGGTCCAGAAAGGTGTGAGGTAGTCATTCATGGTTTGATCAACTGCATTCCCCATGTTTGGGGCTGCCTCATTTCGATTTCCATTTTGGTTTCCACCTGGGTTTATGAGTTGGTTTCTTTGAAGACTTTCCATTAAAATGGGCTCAAATTTGGACTTTGGAGTATCAATAGGATTATGATCTAATGTAAATAATCCCCTAGGTTCACTTGACTCCCCTATCCTAGAACTTTCCACCCTAACTAGTCTGTTTGAATTGTCGCGGGTGTAGGCAGACATGCGCCAAAAGGAAAAAAAAGTGAGAAAGGGACAAGATAAGAGATCTTGGGTGAGAATAAAAGAATGGAGGTGAGGAAAGAAGGTTTGGTCTAAGGTACTTACTTAGGTACCATGAAATGGCACAAAAATTTGATTCACACTCAAATTTACCCAAGAGGTGAAGGTAGAACGGTCCTTGTAGTCTAGCTTGGGTAGTCAAATCCATTGAGACCTAAGAAGATACCTAATATTAACAACCCATGAGATGGATTTTTGGATATGAAGTGGCCAACTTGGTTTTGATTTTATATGGTTTTAAATAACACTAAGAAACTTAAGTGAATTCAATTTAATGAAAATGGGTTGATCTTAGGATTATGTTTTGGGTGAATTGAATGAATTTTACTTCTTTAAAAAAATTAGTTTTATTAATTCTTGATGAATCCATTCTTCAAAATAACACTAACTTCATAATTTTCTGGTTTTATGATAACTAAACTCAATTACTAATCCCATACACTCTTATAGAACCAAATTCATGATCTCTCCAAGGTGTATGGTCATTTTAGTACTTGGATTTATCTTCCTCAAACACAGTGAAGATGAAGAGTGGAAATAATTGAAGAATGGAAGTCTTGAATTAATTATTCAATTAACAACAATTCGTTCATAAAATAACATTCAATCAAGAATTTTAATCATCCTATTATCTACCCATTAAAGGTTTATCCCTCCATTTATGGTATACTCTCAATGGTGGGAAGAAGATGACTTATAATAATTGGATTGAAGAAATTAAAATTGCGGAAATAACAAGCACTCCTCCGTGTGTGTGAACGAAATTCACACCTATGTGTGAACTAATTCACCAAAAAACAGAGATATCACTGTGATTTTGGAGTTTTAATGAGATATAATGTGAATAATATGAGAGAAATATGTTGTTTAATAACATAGAAATACAAAAAAGAAACTTACATGGAAATTGAGAACATTAAAACGAAACTTTGGCATAATAACATTAAAAAAAACAAGAGATGTATTCCCCCTCACCACCACTACCTTAAATAGGAAATTTTTAGGCCTTAGGCCGAGCCTCAATCAATGTATTCCCAAATATTAAATTAATTTAGGCCTTAGGGTGGTGGAAAGTAGTGGAGAAATTGATCCCCTCCTTGAATTTTTATCCTCCTTGTCTCCCCTGAAAAGATCGTCCTGTATGGGCATGCATATTGCCGAATATCGGTGGGCCATAGAATATTATTTTGTATATTCAGATGTTTTATAGACTTATGTAAAATTTAGGCCTATTTGGAGTTGTGGATTGGGAGTTATGGACACTTTAGTGGGATAACATTTTGGGCCACAGATTCTGGCCCAGATTTTGATCTTCTCTTTGAGCCGCCTTAATAACCACCATGGAAGCTGAATTAGCACTGAATCCTGAAGAATGATTTGTTCCTATACATGTCTTCTAGTATCCCACGAAATTTGGGATTTATTGGGTCAGAATTGTGGGCCCCACATTCTCATCACTGGGCTGGTGTCCAATCTGCCTTCTCTTGAATTGTTTCCTTTCATCACCAAATATCACCATCATACTTTATGAATCCTCCATTGATACCTGAATGAAAAATGTTCATATTAAAGTTTAGATACATTTCCCAAAATATAAAATTAAAATATTGATAATAAATTCCTTAAAATCAGATGAATCATTGGGCCTAAATTGGTGTACATTAAGTATGAAGTGAACAAATGATGAGGATGGATGTTCAAAATTAAAATCCACTAACTCAGGCCCATAAGATAAAAAATTAACATTTAATACCATTAAAATGTAATTAAAATATGTGTTTTTATTGTCTAATCATATATACACTAAAAATGAGGGATATTATATCCTATTATATCCCATGAGTCATAATATATGATATGAATGACATGAATATTGTATCTTATGATATTATTATACTATAAAAGGCACATATATGTTACTCTTGACTTATATCATACCATATGATACGAATTGTGTTATATTTTTTATAATATGTGAGTTAATTCATCATCACCACATTATCCCACATAGTTTCAATAGTTATAAACTAATGAGATTAATTTATTAATAAATTTTAAGATTCATTGGAAGTATTCAATAAATAATATACCAATTAGAAGTAATATATGGGTTCCACGATATAACACATGATATAGTCAATTCTACCTCTCTATTAAATAAAAAACACTGAGTATACACCTTTAAATGGGATATTATCCCTCTATTGGATAGAGTGTGAAACCTTGTAAGCCATATCTGATATTATCATTATATTTTATCACCATTAATTTCTATGGAGAAGGTGTTAGCACTCCTCATGTGATCATGTATCCTCCCAATATGATCAAGGATCCACAAGATGATTTACCAACTTTAGAGGTTGGAGGCATTTGGTTGCTGCTTCACTGATCCCTATCAAACAAAAATAAAAGAGTAAAATATGTATTATTAGTCAATAAATTTTTGATATATGTTCTCTGTTAATAACACATTTCTTTAATTAAAGATATATTGGGAATTACATGGGTTTTTTTCTACTACCTAGTTCATTCGATGAACACCCTAAAACCCATCATGGGTATTTGATCCATGTTCTTTAATGGTTTAAAATTTTTACATACCCATTTTTTAAAGAAATTAACCATCATAATGCATTGGAATCCATATCATAAAATATGCTATGTTGAAATCCTTTTTTTTGTTTAGTCATGGTGTATGACCTCTTATATCACAAGGTAAGATATACTGGAATCCAATGGATTAGAACCAAACCATAGAATACAATATATGATATCATAAAATATAACTAGTTCTTGTATTTTATAAAAAAAGGCATTATACCATATTTACAATATTAAGCATATCGTATAATATGATTGGATCATTATGATTTATCCAATCATAAATAGTGATATCAAACGTGTATAATGAATGGGTTATATTGGAAAATATTATTTGGAATATAAGATTAAATATGGGTACCCTTACATATGAATTGATAATGTAACGAACCGACCTAGGCTAACCTATCACGTCACTCAGCCCAACATGTCACTTGGCCCAAATGGTGTTATTGATCTCCATAGGCTAGAAGATGATTTCTGGGCATCAAAGGAACGAACTTGGGAATTATTTCACACTCAGATCGTATTTAACATATAGTGAATTCCTTACCATAAATCTGCAATGGATCATCCATTCCCTAGATATCCCTTCAATATCAATAAAAACAGAAAAAATAATGACAAAAAAATCCATAACTAAAGAAACTAATCCAAATCATCTCAATAACATACAAAATCAAAATAACACCACATGAATGTATTAAGTAGAAGAAATACATAATTGGTTATAATTCAATGAAACTAAAAGAGAATAAAAAGGAGGGTCTCCTTGTTTGATACACTAACATACCAAATAAAAATAGATCGATCTATACCACAAGCACATTCATACAACCAAGGTTTATATCTACATCCCAACTCACCATCATTGACCAAAATAATGAAATCCAATTTGTGTAAAATTTCTAAACATTAATAAAACAATAGGGACTACATATTCCAAAAATATTAGTGCATATGCATGGTGTGAGAAAAATGTCCCAGTAAGATCTCCCCAAGGGGTCTATGTAATTCCTTTAATTAAACATGTCAAAAGGACTAGATTGAAATAAAAAAACAGATATAAAATTTTCTAGTTTATAATATCTAGTGAAATAAAATCACACCTATATAACACAAAGAATAAATTCTTTATTTTTAAAACCTAAGTAGATGAAACCTCTTTAAAACCCAAAATACCCACCTTTGTTATTTCCTGAAAAAATAGAAAAAAGAAACTTTTTATAAAATCCATTTCAAAAATCATTATTTGAATAAAACCAAACATTAATTTTTTTCTAAAATATATTTTAAAATAAATATTTAATAACTATTTAAAAATAATACCCACCCATAGATAAAAGATCATAAACAAAGTAATACCACAAGAATAAGAATCCATTGAAAATAATTAATAACATAGGAGGTTACACTATCCATTCAAGCACAAGGGGATACAATAAATATAAAAAATAAAACCCCTGCCCAAAACTTCCTACCAGAGAATGAGAATAATGGGATTTAAACATAGGTACTGAAGTAATATAACCCTTAATTGACAACACTAACCCTAGGAAAACACTAAATAACATACCTATCTTGGTATTCTCATCAAACCGGTGAAACCCTATATTCATCTCATGAGAAAGAATCCACTGTGGGAATATAATCCATCCTGGAGTTCTCATCTTATATGGGAAATTAACCCCTTGAAAGATCATAACCCATACTGGGTATTTTAAATAATCCCTACCTCTAATTAGTTACCTAGTATTCCCATGAACAAATAACATGTAGGTGATCAAATAATAAATACAATTACCAAATATTAATAATAAAATTTCTTACACCTAACCTTTTTCACCCACATGTTTAACAACACCTTCTCGCACCATAAATCCATCATAAAATGATAAAAAATCATAATGGGTAAAACAATACAAGGGGAAATGGTAAGGGTCTCACAAGAAATGATCCCTTTAATTTATAAAGTGTTAAATTATAATTTACATGAAAATAAAATCATGATTTTAGGACTCTCTATTTTCTTTAAAACCACATCATTTAAAGTATATTTAAAAAGAATTTGACTACACACACCTTTTACATTCCCAAATCACTTCCTTTAAAAAATTAAAACATGGATTAAGGCCAATATTTTCCATGAAAATAATTTAAAGGAGTACCATAAACATTCTATCAAGAGGCTTGGAATTATAAAACATTAATTTCAAAAAACATTTAAAATCTATCCATAAATCCCTTTAAGTTAATATAAGAAATCCATGAAAGAAATTTATATTTTCATCTTCGTCATTACATATAACTATAATTTAATTAAAAATGAATTTGTAACACCCAAGAATCCCATGAATTGTATAATAAAGGAGATATCATAGAAACACATACCTCAACAAGAATAAAATCAATTTTCAATGTTTCACCTTTCATAGTGAACACTAAAACGAGCATGGAATCACCCTCCATAAGACATAAATAATGAAACCCCTAAGTTATAATCAACTTGAACCACTAAATAATCATGCACAATGGATTAGGGTATTTGGAGGGAGAATAATCCTATGAGAAATGGGTTCAAGAAGAGGGAATTTGACACCCACATGTCACCATTACCATATATTTTATGTTATTTTATATTGGTTTGGGGTAATTTAAGTTTTTAAGAAGTTTCAGCCCAAAACATAGAAAATATATAATTTTTCCTATATACATAGTTTTCATGATTTTTTAGGGCAAACTATACGGTAACTCTTACTCAGGGTATTTTCCAATTTATTTTTTACAGTGCATAGTTGGTTTACATTGGTAGTTTACAGTTCAGTCCAAATTTTGCGAGGACTAGGGGAAACTATGTGAGTCCCCTAGTGTGTATGGGTACTAGTGCGCATCTTATGCACAATTAATGGAAAATATAAGACAATCATAAAATAGATTATATAGTTTTAATAGGGAAGTTTTTCATATTTGGTTCATGATTTGAAAACCATGAAAGTATATTTTTCTTTGGTAGTTCCATCTGTACGGTTAGTTCATGGGTTAGAAAATTGTGCAGGAAAATCATGTGGATTTCCCAGATTTCATTAAATTGGGGAAATTTCCTTCTTCTCCCCTTGGGTTCTTTTGGTTTTTCCATCCTTTATTCTACTGTAGTTCATCTAAATAATGTTGCACACATGGGGTGCTTATCCCTTCTCCCTCATTTTATTTGGAGCTCCTTTTTCCTTGAATTCCAAGTAGGTAATCCCATATCCCTTCCTTCTTCCTTCTACTCACTTCTTCCCTTAACCTCTATATTGATTTTTCTCACTTCTAAGAACCCTAACCACTATTAGGATTGGGATTAGGGTTCAAAGAGGTTTTAATTAATGGGTTTTGGGTTGTTTAGGTTAAAGGATAATGTTTCCTAGCTTAGTTTTTCATTCACTATAAAAACAAATGAGTATCGATTGTGATTTCATTTTATTAAGGTATGTTTTTATTTATAATTCCATTATAATGAATGTTATAAATTAATTTTATGTCTTTAAATTATTTCTTATGAATATAAAAGAATATTGTATACTATGAGTAGGACTTAAATATATTTCAAATGGATTTGGAACTTGAAATGGATGTGTCAGATTCCAAGTGTTTTTGAAAATACATGAGTGGCTCTTTTAAAATGATTCTATATTTTAAAATGTTTCCTTATAGAATTAAGTGTGTATAGAATACCCTTATTGGTATTTAAATGAATTTTAAATAGTTTAAACATGTAACGTCCCGACCCGGCTCACCATCAACCTGGTGGCCAGACCGGTCTCCACATGGCCTCAAGTGTGTCTCCCCATATGCCAGAGGATGCCGACTAGCAGTGAGGGTCTCGAGAGGTGATAGTGGGGAGACTATACCCTCTTATCAGAGTTGTACAACGGTATCTCAGAGTAAATAACATTCAATAGCAGAAGCAGTAACAGATAAACAATGAATAAACAGTAGCGGAAAACAAATAGTGATCATTTTTATAAAAGGTGGCCAAAGCCAGTTTACACGATATAGGGATGATGAATGATACAAGGTGAAAGTAAGAAACAATACAGCATGCTTACAATAAAATGAAAACGAATGAAGAAAAGACAGTAAGTCCCAACGGGTGATCTCCTGAGCATCCCACGCTCCTGCTTGGTCCTTTGCTCTTAACTCCTCAGGTACAAACAACACAACAACCAACCTAGGTCCTGCAAACAAGAAAGGTCTACTTGGGTACCCCAGTGCAATGGAAGCCCAAGTAGGGTGTGAGATATAAATCTTAGTAGGCTGGCACCACCGATGTATAACCCAATCCAGATAGTGTAATAATAATTAAAGTTGTAAGCAGGTATAGCAGGATTCGATAAACAGAACAATAAAGAACAACAACACCCGTCCAGGTTTCCCCAGAGGAAACCTGATGACTATACCAGCTTCGGCTCGTTGCCGATAAAGTAACCCGATCATGTCACCATATATATATATATATATATATAATATGTTGGGTAGGATCGGGACGGAACTCACGGACGTCCTTAACCCAGGGGCAGCACTCTCGATCCTACTCCTGGCCCAACCTTGGGGAATCTCTCACGGTCTATCCCCGACCCAAAGGCTTAATAATTATTCAAGGGAGCTCTCACAGTCTACCCTTAGCCCGAAGCTGTAACATAGGAGAGCTCTCATGATCTACCCCTGGCCCGAAGCTGTATCATTTAATTAGGGGAGCTCTTACGGTCTTCCCCTAGCCTGAAGGCTTAATAATTATTCAAGGGAGCTCTCACAGTCTACCCTTATCCCGAATCCGTTACATAGGGGAGCTCTCACGGTCTACCCCTGGCCCGAAGCTGTATCATTTAATTAGGGGAGCTCTCACAGTCTGCCCCTAGCCCGAAGCCGTATCATAGGGGAGCTCTCACAGTCTACCCCTGGCCCGAAGCTTAATCATTTATTTAGCATGGGTTATGAGGCATACACTTCTTATAACATTCATATCAATAAAACATGTAATTTACATCTCAAAATATCACATAATCACATCATTTATCATATTCATCACATTTATACTTAAGGTATCCCTTCTTAAGTATTCATCTCAAGACATTAACATATTCATCACATTTATATAAGGTTCATGTGGCAACCCACTCATGTATGGTATTGGCTAACCCCCTATTCATTCTTCATTCCTTTTATGTCATTTCAAAGGAATATAGAGATTTACAAAGCATTAAAAGGTGTTGTGGACTACCCCTCCTAGGTAAGTCCCATTCACTAGATTCATGCCACTATCCTGGGCCAGGCTTATTTCATTATTCTAAGGCATGGTCTTACCACCTTAATCCATTTCCTTATTAGTTTAACCATTTTATATGATAGGGTGCAATTATCATACTTTAATCATTTGGTAAAAATCAAAGGAAAAAATTTCATCAACAATCATCACCCAAGAATCACAGAGATCAAGCAGGCAAGCATAAGAATATACTTCCTACTCTTATCTTCAAGACAATGCACCTCTGATCAAGGGGTTTTATTATTAAATAGTGAGTTTAGTGACCAAGCAACCATTTTAATCCTTCCCCTGCAATTCAAACTCTTTGTACGAAATCATTTAATTGAAACTGAACTTACATAATTAAAGCAATGAAGTTTTAAACTCTTTAAAGGATTCAATTCAGTTTAAAAGGGCAAGGAAAGGGACCCTACCTCAAGGTGGATCCATCTGTCCACTCTGGATCTTGGCGATTTCTAACTAAAGATGCCGCATAAGCTCTGGAAACTCCAAAGCACCTAACCAAAACACACCAGGTACCCTTTAGAACTACTAAATCACTTATTTAGAAGCTGAGAAAACAATCCATGAGTAAAACCCTTACCTCGGAAACAAACCTGCGGACCGAAAAGACTGTAATCCACCTCGCCTTTGGTGGAAGACACCAAATATTACCCAAAGGAGTCCCAATGGACCCTTCGCATCAACCTAGAACAAGATAAACAAGGAAGAGCGTGAAATCAAAAACCCATCCTAACACTAGGGTTCGGCCGAACAAAAAATAAGGCAAGGGGAAGCCCTAAAATCATCCAAGTAGGGAGGAGGAAGGAGGCAGGAGACTTACCGTGGATATTCGAAGGAGAAATCTCCAAGAATGAATGAGAAGATCGAAAAAGGTGGGAGCCGAGGGGAGATCCGTGCGTCGCGGCTCCAAGGGAGGGGTCTCGTGCGGGTTCTGGCCGAGAGGAGTGAGTGAGAGTTTATTAGATTAGGTTTTATTTTAAATTTCTTTTAAATATTTTAAAAACCCAAAACTGGGCACAACACACGGTTTGGGCTCCACGGTTTGTCCAACCGTTTGCCAACCATGTGTCCCCCACTAGACACCCACGACACCCCGCATGGGCTGGCCGCACAGTTTGGGTAAACCATGCCCAGGCTGTGCAGACTCCTCTTCCTCCCTAATTTGGGCTACACGGCTTGGGACGCACGGTTTGGGAAACCGTGCCTCAACTGTGCGCCTTTAGCTGTTCTTTAAAAACCATCCGTCTACGGGTTTGACACTCCCGGAACCCCTCAAGATACTCAGAAAACTTAACGGGAATTCCCCCATGTCCAAAAACTTTAAAAAAGAGGGATCCAAACCTTCAGAGTCTCATTCTGAAGCCCGATATTAAATTTGACTAGTTCAGTAATTTGAAAAGTTCAAAATCCTTCACCTTTTAACCCAGTTCAAAAAGTGGGTCCTTACAAAACACATGGAATGGGATTAAGTAACTTCCCAAGTGTTCTTAAAATTTTATGATTAGCTCTCTTAAAGGGATGTGACTATTTTGAAGGAGTTTTCAATTCCAATTTAATTTTAATAAGGGGTATGTGATGTTTCAAAGGTGAATTTTGTAAAAATAAGAGAGTTTAACATCTTTATTTTTAAGTGGTTTTGAGTCCATTGGGTCTCATGGTGTTTTAAATGATTTTTAAAAATGGAAGTGTAGTTTTTATAAAAGGGTGATTGGAACCAATTGTTTTATTTTAGAAAGGGGTATATTGTTTTAAATAGGTATTTATAGAAATTTTCTGGGTTTTAAAATTTTTATTTTAAGTGTGGTTTGATAAATTTTTTTTATAGGATATTTTAAATGAGGTTTTTCAAATGGCGTGAAAATGATTTTGTCACTCAAGAACTCTTGTGAAAGATTAGTTGGAACATTAAGTGAAGTTGTTTTATAAATGTATGAGACCCTAATTTTTACCCATGTGATTTTTGTTATGCATGTGGAATATTTTGATCATGTGAGGAGTTGTTTTATATTTATTAATCTAATTATGAAATTTTTATGCATGGATGTGAAAGGGGTTGTATCATGTGAGGTTATATGAGGTGCGGTGTGGGTTGCTTTAAATGATTTTATATTTCTTATATGTGTGATTATTATTTCTCAACACTGATGTTTACATGTCATGGGAGTCCTAGTATAATAGTATGGATCCAGATAAGTGTACGACCGTCTATAGATATTTTTTTCTAGTCTAAATCCCTAGTCATATTGAGTGAGATGATGGGATGTTCTCTGTGGTCCCAATGCATAGTGTAAGGTCCTGAGGATTATTTTAGATCTACCTGATCATGATATATCCTAGTTTTTTCTACAGGACTATCATGACATGAGAGGTTCATCTGTATCATCATAGCTCCCTCATAATCAGTTCAAGATCTAGATATGCGAGTCCTAGGATGTTTCTCACAATGCTTAAGTCCTCAAGAGGACACTTTATGAGATTTCTCTCTTTTCATGTTTATATTACCATATTTATCTTAATTATATGGATCCAATGATAGGTTGTGTTATTTTTTATTCTTTATTCATATCTTGGTTCCTTCTTGTGATTGTGTTTCACCTTAGGTGTGTTTGTGGTTTACTTTCAAATGAGTTGTCTTTAAAATTGTTTGAAAGTGAATTTTAAAAAATAAAGTGCTTTTTAAATTTATTAAATGGATTTTGAGAAATAGATCTCAATGGAGTTGTTTTATGGAAATGGAATTTCCATGAAATATTTTATAAATTGGATATGTGGTAATTTGACATGTTTCTATGGTTTTAAAGGCCCCATTTACTTGTTTTGAAATTATTAATTTTAAATGTTTAACCATCCTTATTTTACTTTAAAAAAAGTTTTCTTGTTTATAAATATATAATTGGAATGTTATTCCACTTATTTTATAAAAAAATGAAAACCTATTTTATATATTATATTCAAACACACACTTTATAAACCATATTACTAAGGAATTTCCATAGTCTCAGCGGGTGGTTACCAAATGGGATATTTAGATCACACATATATAGATTAAAGATTTTAAGTTCCTAGTTCTATTAATTTTTTAGTTTTGGGTTGGTACATGGATGGATGGTGTATAGAGACCCTAAATTTTCTTACATAACTATTACATCATTTTAAATACAAATGACATAATAGTTATATATTAAAATATCGAACAGATTATTATCTTAAGAAAAGTAGGATCATTAATCACTAAATAATAAAACATAAAAATTATTAAAATCCTTCTTATTTATCCACTTTATATCTCTCATGTTCTCCATAGTACATGTAGACACCTAAGGATATAAATCAAAGAAAGGGGTGAGATAAAAGCCTAGTAAGGGGAAGGATGATATAGAACAAATAAGAGACTTGAATCAATTGTACATGGGTGTGTATAATCATCATAATCATTTCACAAGCATGAGATCATAATTATAATAACTTGGAAGAAATTTTAAAGTTATTGAATTTGGTGATTCATAAAATAGTGGTCAAATACCACACATTGTTGTGAACAAAGATAGTATCATGTTCATGCATAATATATGTACATAAATCATAACATCATTATTGTGAAAGAATATAACATCATGTTAATGAATAAAACAAACAATCTCATGAGATGCATCAAATTACCCAATGCATTGTATGGATATATATTTTTGGTCCCACCCATAACATCAAGAATTCTCATAATAATGCATGCCGCATAGAACGTATAACAATCATAGTCATGAAATAACCCATGGGAAGTAACGACTTCTAGAAGAATTTCATAAATAAAAATTTCATGAATAAAATTTGGGGTTAAAAAATGAATAATTGAAAACATGTTTGGAATAAACATAATTATTATTAAGTGAATAATAAATAACTAAAGATGATTCGAGGATGTATTTTGGAAAGAAAAGCCTTTTTGAAAAATCATTGAATTTGGATTAAAAAACATTTTGGCAAGGTGAAAACATGTATATCCTAGAAAATAAAAGTAAATAAGTGTGAAAGAATATTTAAGGAATATTAGTGGAATATCCATATTGAAAATTATTAGAAATATGGATAAACCAAAGAAATAGGAGCTTGGTTCGATAATCCCATTACCTTAAATACTACTTTATTTCATTATTTTTTCACCTCCTGGATATTAAACCTAGGATTATTAAAAAATTTAAAAATAATTTAATTATGTTAATTTGTGTCACTATTTATCAATTATAAACATTTTATTATATTTATTTATTTTCATTGTTGATGTTGAATCATTTTGATATTATTCTTCCCTTAAAAATTTCTCATTTTGCTTTGATTTCATTATTTTATTCTAGGTAATTTATACATAAGTTGAATTAATTACAAAAGATGAAAATAAATATGATTATAAATTTATATATCATAAATAATTTATTATTACAAGTCATATGGTTATTGATAAGAAAGTAATTGGAAACATCTTTGTTGGTGGTTAACTGATCGTTAACAGGATATTGTCAGAAGAGCGGGAATGGGAAGTATGGAAATTTAATATGTCATAAATATAATACTTATTGTCAGTTTAAATAATTAATTTAATTTTAAAATACTAATTAATTATCCTTTGAATATTTTTGTTTTAAATGGTTGGAGGAAAATAGATAGATAAAAGGGGAATGAGAGGAAGAATTGGTGAGAGCTTACCCTCTTCTTGGTGTTGCTTCTTATCTACAACACTAAACTTATTTATGATTGGATTCATATAGATCTAGAACATCCCTAGGTATTATAAGAGGATTAATCAAGATGATTTTTTTAGATATCTGTCTTTGTAAAGTGATGGAGGAAAGTTTTTCCAAGGGGATGGGGAGGGGTTATTTATACATGAGGAGGGGTATTTTTAAGTTAGAATATTGAATAAAATACTATATCTAAGGTAAATCTTGCACTAGTGATATTTTTGACATTATAGTCCATATTTTAATTAAATAACATGATTTTAATAATTTTAATCACTTTATGATTTGAATTAATTAGTTTAATCAAAAGTAAAGGTGGAAAAATGATAAAATATTATTTTAATGAACTATTTTAAATTTTAGACTTTGGAAAGTACTTTTTTGGTTTGGAAGTAATGTTTATTTTATTTTAATAACCCTTTTACCAAATTAAATATGTTTTGGTCAAGAATCAGCTTCTAAAAATGGTTAGTTAATTATTACATCATGAATGATGTAATTTAAGACACACCAATTACGGAAAAAACTGTATTTTTTACTATTCACCTAAAATTTAAAGTATGTCATAAAATTACCAAAAAACCACCCTTGGAAAATTTCAACATGATGATTTAAAATATCATATTAATTTTATAAAAATAATTTTATAACATAGGTGATTTTACGTTTTAATATAAAAATTATAATTTTTATGAAATACTTTAAAATATTGTTTATTATAAATGTGATTATATTTTATTTGAGTTTTTTAATCATGATATTTATTTTTTGGAATTATAATATTTATATTTAATTCAATTATTGAAGATAAATATTATTTATATCACAATTAATTATTCTTAGGTTAAATTACTATTCCAACGGTCAGGTTACCATTCCCAACAGTCAGGTTGATATTTAGATCGGTCAGGTTACTATTCCAATGATTACATTACTATTCCAATGGTCACATTAACTCCTGTAAATACCTATTCACTACTTCATTAAATATTCACCTCAATTATTATCAAGGCACTACATTTCCATTTTCTATAGTTTCTTTTGGTATAATAATATTCTGTTTCATTTTTATAGTGTTTTTCATGGGAGGGATGATTTTAGTCGATCAGGGTGATCCATATTTTCATATTGTAGTTTTTGTATTTTCTATTTTTTCCCTTGTAATATTTGAAAATTTAATGGGTTAATTCATTGAATAATGTAATTATTTTCATTATTGATTTAAATTTTTTGTTTCTCTATGTGCTTTATATGTATAATAATTAAATAATATAATATAAAACACATTTATTTCAAGAAAAAATATCATTTATAAACTCTGGGTTGTTAAATTCTTCCAACTTTTATAAATTTTATCTTTAAAATTTCAACTCATATTCTCGATTGATAATATATATTGATAATTCTATTTTATGTTTTTCTATAGTTCTCATGTTGCCTCTTTATACTTATGGTTATTCAAGAACACTTAAACAAAGTGTATTTTCTTGTTTCATAGATATTTGTCTTTGTAGTCCAATATCTTCCCTAGATACTCCTCATATGAGAGTACATTATTTAGTTTTACAACATTTGGATTTACTATATGTGAGGGGTCAGGTATGTACTTCCCCAAGAGTGATACATGGAGCACATCATGAACTTGGGACATGTTCGGTGGAAGTGTTTGCCGATAGGCCACTGCACCTATATGATCTAAGATCTCAAAGGGGATAATGTACCTAGGGATAAGCTTCACTTTCTTTATAAATCACATGACTCTATTATATGGTGATATTAGAAGGAAATTTTTTTCTCCAATTTCAAACACCAAATCTTGTTTATGGTTGTCGGTATAGATATTTTTATGACTTTGAGTAGCTTTTATATACTGTTGGATAGCACAAACCTTCTCTATAATCTCTTTTACCAGATCGGGTATAAGTAACTTCCATTATCCAAATTCTATTTAATAAGTAGAAGTTCTGAATTTCTTTCTACACAGAGCTTCATGTGGATCAATTTTAATACTTGAGTTAAAGTTGTTGTTGTGTGAGAAATCAATTAATGGGTGATGTTGATCCCATCTTCCTTTAAATCCAATTCAATAGGATTTCAGCATGTCCTAAGCGTCTGAATATTACTTTAATATTTTCCATCATATTAGGGGTGATAGGAAGTATTGAAATTCAAATATATACTAAAATAATGTTGAATAATTCTCTATAATTTATATTTAAACATAGTATCCTGATCATAGACAATCAAAAGTGGTAATCCATACAAACTCACTAATTTACTTACATATATCTTGGAAATTTATTCAAGTGAGAAATATTATTGAATAGAAATGTAGTGAGAATTATAAGTTAGTTGATTCACCACAACCCATATCATATTGTTTCCTTTGGATGTCTTTGGGAGGATAGTGATAAAGTCCACATTGATATTCTCCCATTTCCACATGGTTATAGATAATGGTTGTATCATCCCCATGGAATCTTTTCACTCAAATTTAAATTTCTAACATACCAAGAACATTGAGATATACTAAGAATTATACTTATTCATTTTATCACACTATAAGTGCTCTTGAATATTACAATACATCTTGGTACTTACAATATGGATAGAAAAATATGATATATGTTCATTATGCAATAGATATTTCTTTATCTTAGGTTATGTAAGCCCAAAAGAACTTGTTCCAAATCAAATAACACCATCCTCATCGATGTGGAACTCATGTAGCTTCCATTCCTTTACTTCTATCACCTTATTTTGAAGTTCTAGATCATCCCTTTGTGCTTTATTGATCATCTCTTGGATATATGTTTAGAAAATAATTTGGGAAAGGTCGGATGTATTCTCTGTTACTCTTTCCAGATCCATCAGTTTTATATCCATGAATATATGGTCTTTCTCAATCTGCATCATGGATAATGTAGCATGTTATTTTCTACTAAGCACATCAGATGCCTTATTCACCTTTCTCAAATGGTAGTGAATAAATAAATCATAGTCCTTAATTATCTCAAACCATCTTATTTTATGCATGTTGAGGTCCTTTTTTGTGAATATATACTTTTCAATCTTATGATCAGTATATATTTCACACTTTTCTCTATATAGGTAGTTACATCAAATATTAAAAATGAAGATCATGGCTCATAACTCTAGATTATAATTTGGTTAGTTCTTACCATGGATCTTTAGTTTTCACGAGGAATATGCTATTAATTTTTCATTATATATGAGTAAACAACCCAATACTTTATTTGAAGCATTGAATTATATCACAAAACCTTCTCCACTTATTATTAGTGTGACTAAAGGTGCAGTGATTAGGCTCTTCTTAAGCTCCTTAAATCTTTCCTCACATTCTTCTATCTAGACAGAATTTACCAAATTCCTTGTAAACTTAGATAATCATGATAATTTTGTCACAAACCATCATCAGTACCCTACAAAGACAATAAACTATGGATTTCTATGACACTATAAGGTCTGATCCATTTTTAATTATTTTTGTATTTGAAGGGTCTATAGAAATTCCAAAACTTGTAATCATGTGGCCTAATAATGTGGATTTCTACTTCCAAAAGTTACAATTTCTGAACTTAACATCCATTTTATCATTCCTTAATGTTTTTAGTACAATCCTTAAATGCTCTCCATGTTTCTCCTTTCCCTTGGAGTAAATGATAATATCATTGATAAAGACCACCAAAAATTCATTGAGGTAGTTTCTAAAAACTTTCTTCATAAAATACATGAAGATTGTAGGGGAATTAGTAAGTCTGAATAGCATCACAATGAACTCATAGTGTCCATAACTTGTATGAAAATAATTATTCCAAATATCTTCCTTTCTCACCTTCAGCTGATAATATCCAAAATAAAGAAACACTTTTTAGAAGTATTGAGATCCTTATAGTTGATTAAATAATTCATCAATCCTTGGAAGGGGGTACTTTTTCTTTATAGTGATCTTGTTGAGATTCTGATAATTAATACAAAACTACATTGATCTATCCTTTCTGTTTACAAAGATAATCAACACACCCCAAGGCGATGCCCTCAGGTATATGAAGCATTTTTACAAATTCTCTTGTAGCTCTTTATTTAACTCCTCATATTTAACTAGGGTCAACCTATAGAAAAATTTAGAGATAGGTCTGGATTTAGGTATAATATATATTGATTAATTTACATCATAATCTAGGGTAAGCCCAAGTAATTATTTAGGAAATACATCAGTTTATTTCCTCACAATGGTAATTTCCTCCAGGTTGATACCATACTTTGACTCAACCATTTGGGTAAGGTGTTCTTCTTCACAGGGTGTCAAAACAAAAATCATTGATGGATTTTCCAAAATAGATTCATGATATTTATTTAAATTTTAAAGGATCATGGGATGGTTTAGAATATGAAAATAGATTTTCCAATGAGCCTGTACCCTAGTGGTACAGGCTCCTGCTTGGAATCCAAAAGACGCAGGATCAAATCCGAGCAGGGGAAAATTTCTGGGGGAACTATAGCAGTACTGTAGCAGTGGTGGAACTATAGTAGCAAAAACACTGTAGCGGTAGAGGGACTGTAGTAGGAACTGTAGCGGTAGAGGTAGTGTAGCAGGGACTGTAGCGGTGTGGGTACTATAGAAGTACTATTCACCTAGGGGTCCTTTGGGCCAAAAAATGGGCTTTTAAGCCTTGTATTTAGGTTACATGGCCTTGGGCCTTTGAGCTATGTAATGGGTCACCCTCTACCCAATCTAAAAAGGTCTTTTCTTTAAATAATAAATTGAGGTTTTGGCCCCAACCTTTCAAAAAATAGATTTCCTTTTCCTGAAATTTGGTGCGTGATCTATATAAAGATAGAAATCCATGAATATTATAACATCTAATTCCACCTAGGTAAGGATCACAACATTTTATGAAAGAATTTTCTCACATATGATAATAGGAGAAGATTCCAAAACTTGGGTTGAAATTATCTTAAAACTAGGTATTTTTATAGATATCAATACTTCAAGGTATTTGGGCTTCGATTCAATAGTTCTAGAAAACTTTTAGGATATAAATAAATGCATAAAACCAGAATCAAATAAAAAAAATTTCATTCTTGAGTGAATATGAAGTGTTCCTTGTAAGACTTCATTTTCAGACTCCACTTTCATAGTAGTGATGGTATAAGATTTCCCAAGCTCATTTTGATTTTGTGATATATAATACTTATTACCCTCAAGGACCCATGGTTTAGTGTACTTTCTTGCATATTTCTCTTTCTCTCTATATTATATGCATTGAACTGTTGGTGGTGCATTATGAGGTTCCTTCTTTTCCTCTATCATATTAGATATCTTATTCATGTCTCTTCGACATTCATGATGTTTTCAGATTTATCTCCCATACTTGAAGCATTTCTTCATAAATTTTAGGCAATTCCCATGATTCTTAGTCATATATAGTTTACATGTGGCTCATTGGATCCTCTTTCCTCCTTTTTCATTTGACCCACCAGCTCAAAACTCCATTATTCTCTTCTTATCCTCTTTCAAAAAGGACCAATATCAAATCTTCTTATATACTTTAAGAGAACAATGATCCATTTCTTCATAAATACTAAAGTCTTGGATATGTAGAGCCTTTCGAAGGTGTGGTTTTAAACCACTAAATAATCTATCAATTTTTCTATCATTATTGATAACAAAACCTGAGGCGTATCTTTAAATCCTTGTGTTTTTTTTGTGTAATACATTTAATATTAACCTTCTTTTTGTCTCATATCTAATAATTTCCTATTCATATTTGTTTGAATAGTTATAGGGAAATACTTATTAAGAAATATTTTCTTAAAGTATTCATACACCACCTCTTACATTTCATTCTTCAGCTTTTTATCAATTCCCACCATTGATTATATTCTCTAGTTAAAAAATATATGTACGAATTCACCTTATCATTCTCATAAAATTTAAGGAAAAAATAATTTGGAAACCTCCTCATTTATGGTTAACCGACCATTAATGGGGCATTGTCAAAAGAGTAGGAATGGGAAGTATGAAAATTTAATATGTCATAAATACAATACTTACAATAGGTTAAAATAATTAATTTAATGTTAAAATACCAATTAATTATCCTTACAAATTTTGGTTTTGAAATGGGTGGAATAAAAGAGAAAGATTATAGGAGAATGAGAGAAATAATTGGTGAGAGCTTGCCCTCATTTAAATGTTGTTTCTTCTCTATGACACTAAACATCTTGATGACTAGAATTTAATGGATACAGAAAATATATAGGTATTATAATAGGATTAAGAGAGATTATTTGGGTAGATCTTTATATTTTTCAAGTTAGAGAGGATTTTTTTTCTACAGGGAGGGAGATGGGTTATTTATACTTGAGGAGAGGGGTATTTTTGAGTTAAAATATTGAATAAAATACTATATCTAAGGAAAACCTTGTAATAGTGATATTTTTTACATTATAACCCATATTTTAATTAGATAACATTATTTTAATACTTTTAATTACTTTATAATTTGAATTAATTAGTTTAATCGAAAGGAAAGGTGAAAAAATGAAAAAATATTATTTTAATGTAATATTTCAGATTTTAGACATTGGAATGTACTTTTTAGGTTTGTAAATCACGTCTATTATAATCTAATGAATATTTAATCAAATTGAATATGTTTTGGTTAAGTATAAATTTCTATAAAATTTTATGTCACTATTATATCATGAATGATGTAATTCAAGATACAACAGTTATGGGAAAAACTATATTTTTTACTATTCACTTGAAAATTGAAGTATTTAAAAAAATTACCAAAAAAATAAACCCTTAGAAAATTTTTATGTGATGATTAAAAATATTATATTAATTTTATCAAAATAATTTTCTAACATAGGTAATTTTAATTTTTAATATAAAATTATGATTTTTAGGAAATACTTTAAAATACAGTTCATTAGAAATGTGCCTATATTTTCTTTGAGTTTTTCAAATCATTGTTTTTTTGAATTATAATATCTATATTTAATTAAATTAATCATGATAAATATTATTCATATCACAATTTATTATTTTTAGGTTAAATTATTATTTTGAAGATTAGGTTACTATTCCCAACGGCCAGGTTACTATTCCCAATGGTTAGGGTATTATTACAATTGTCGCATTACTATTTCAATGGTAAACTTACCTCATATAAATAAATCCTCAATAATTTATTTAGTATTTACATAAATTTATATCAAATATCTATATTTCCATTTTTCTATAATGTTGGTTGGTTTACTAACATTTTGTTTCATTTCAATAGTGTTGTTCATGGGAGGGATGATTCAATCTGATCGGGGGGTTCCAAATTTTACCATTATAGTTTTTTTTTCCTGTTTTCCCCCTTATAATATTTGGGATATTAATGTGTTTAATCATTGAGTAATGTAATTATTTTCATTAATGAATTACATTTTTTTTGTTTATCTATGTGAGCTATGTGTATAATACTTATATAATATAATATAACACAGATTTATATCAAGAAGAAAATATCATTTATAAAATAGGGGTTGTTACACTGTGGGGTGTGATAAGTGACTAGGGGTTACTAGTGGTGATGTTAGAACTATACATGTTCTTTATTCTTTTATCCTTTTTGTAATGTTGTATCATTCTTTCATCCTAGGATATTTATTTGTATATTCTTATTCAATGTATGTATTTTAGTTTTTTATCCTTGTATGGATGTTTATTTCTCATTAAATGTTCATTTGGTTCATTTTTCTTTTTTTCCACTACTAATTTATTTTATATTTTTAATCAGGGTAAAATCATTCCCAAATAGCATTCTTGATAACTAGGAACTAGTTGTCGGCCTGTGGGGATTGGGAATTCCCTTCAGGCCAGTGTAAAACTGGTTTGGGTGCTGGTATAGATAAAATCCCTAGTCCTGTTTATTTAAAATTTTATCAAAGCCTATATTTATTAGTAGGTACCTAGGTTCTTGATATCACCCTTCATTTCATTAGGGTGTCATGGTAAGATTTTGTAAGGATTGTATTTATAACTTATGAGGTCAGTCATGAGTGGGTGCTAGATTAAAATCCTTCATGATGATTCTCGAGTTACTATGGGATGCGGGGATTGAATTTTGAATTAAAAATATCATTGGATTTAACATTAATGGTGTTTTTTTATCCTCATTAAGATAGTTTGGGTTTCCTTGGGGGTTGTTATAGTGTTTTGGGATGGTAACAGAAGTGGATTAGTGGGATGATGTTGGTTTTCATGGCTTAATAAACTAGGAAGTGACCAAACAATAGATCCTAAAAATGTAGCAAGGATTGTTTCATAACTGAACCATTAACCATAAAACCATGTGGTTGAGGAAAGAATGGTTCCACATCCTCTTTAAATTTTTGTTTAGTCTACTCTTAAGGAAAATTCTATAATGGGAAATAAATCAAGTGAGTCTTATGATATGTTGATCACATGGATCATAATTTTTTGGATATGCGGTGTGCCTCATTTTTGGGCCTTTTTTTTTTGTAAATTGGTTTTGAAAAAATGGAGGATTTTTGGAAAAAAATTTTGTTTTAAAGGGAGACTGGGGGTTTGTTTATAAAATGTGTTTAGATTCCATGAAAATAAATTTTATTAGAAATAAATCTTATGGACATGTTTGTAAAATTGAATTGGATTGATAGAAAGGTTTTGGGTATTTTCTTGTTTACAGTGGTTGATTTTTTCATGAATACCATAAAACAATTTTGTTTTAAATTTAGTTGATGGTTTAAGTGAAATGTGTTTTTAAACTATTATGATCAATTTAAAAATGTGGTTGTTTTAATTTAATGAAAATTATGTGGTGAATGATTTTAAGATGTCTTAAATTGGAGTAAAGTTTTTATGAAGTTTTGAGGAATGAGATTTGAGAAGATTTAGTGGGTTATTTATTTTAGATGGGAGTTAGTGGTTTCTAAAATTTCTTAAAAGTTATGAAACGACCTTATATAATTAGTATTTTAAAATAATAGGAGTGATTTAAAATGGTTGGGTGATTTTAAAATCTTATGTGTTTTTGGAAAATGTGTATTTATTCCTTTATTAATGTGGTGGTTTTTAAAGGAATTTTAATTTAGAATTTGATTTTCCTTGATTTATTTTTGTTTTTAAATTTCATCCTTCAATGTGGGTTCGGACTAGTTAATTTGATTTAGGAAACATGAATAGGTTGAGTTCATGTTTTGTTTTATATAAAGTATACCTCCTAGAAAGGTCTCATGTGGAATTGGAGTGTTTATCTCTGTGGGAACTTCCCTTATTATTCTTGGAACATTTTTGAAATAAAATATATTGGAATGAATTATAGTTCCATTTTAATGGTGTATTAGTGTGTTAGGCATCAGGTTTGGTGGGAAGACTATGGATAAGAAGTCCTTGGATATCTAGTTGGGTGAATTGGTGAGGACAAATCTCCTTTGGTTTTTAATTGATGACCTATTTTCAGAATTTATGATCGGTGTTTTTTAGATCCTTTTATACTTGTGGTGTATTTTATTGGTGTTTCCTTGGGTGCTATTTTGGTTTCTCTTATTATGTATAGGTTGTTTGAGATGTTCACATATCATGTAATTTAGACTTGAGTGGCTATTTTGATGACGTTGTAATTATTTGGAGAGATATTCATGGGTTTTGGCTCGTTTTTTGGATGTACGAAGAACCTGGGAGTGTTATTTGGGTAGCTAAAATAGGCACAAAACCTTTTGATATTATGAACTGGCTAGCATCAGTTTTAAATCTGGTTTGGTTTTTTGTGTGATGGTGATCCATGTATAAATTCCTAATTGACCCCTCTTATTTTTATATGTGACACAAGGTTATAACCCATTCCACTTTCTTGGTTAATGTATGACCTTAGTTTTTTAATTATTTGGATATTTTGATATGCGATGGTTTCAGTATCTTAGTCATGTGAGATTTGGATATTTTGGATGTAATGTTTCAGATCATTTTCATGACTTGATCCCATGTTCCTTGGTGGGTGATCCCTTTTTAGAGTTGAGGTGGATTTGTGTATATTCATGATTATTGGAATCTAGTTATTAATTTTTTTGATTTGTAGAATCATAGTTGTCTCAGATTATCTCTTCATAGGATATTTTTTCATTTTTGTTCTATGTAAATCAATTCTAAATTATGGATGGACTCCCTGTTTAGTCTCCCTCCATTTAGATTTTCTTTTTGGGTGATTTTAGTTGTCTCCTACTTGCATTTTATAATGTTTATTGAGGATATATAATTGTATTTTAATGTAAGTTTTGGTTTGGTAGGATTTATCCTTTAGGGACTTCTTTGGAAATTCATCCTAGACCTTCTTATGAATCATTTTCCATTTTTTTTACCTTGACATGGGACTTTCTTGGGTATAAAGTGAAATTTATTTAGAGAATTGGGACACTCACATGTCACTATTAGCTTATATTTTATGTTATTTTATATTGATGTGGGGTAATTTAAGTTTTTAATATGTTTTAGTCTGAAACTTGAAAAATATAGAATTTTTCCCTATGTGAATGATTTACATGTACGGTTTATGGGAAACCATGTGGCTACCCTTACATTGGGATTTTTCAGTCCATTTTGAATAGTGCATGGTTGGATGTATGGGTAGCCTATGGTTCATTCCAAAAAGTATGAGGCCTAAGGGAAACCATGAGAGTCCCTTGGTGTGTATGGGTATGGGAACATGAATTGAGTACAATTAGTGGAAACAACATGATAAGCATGCGGTACGATCTGTAGTTTAATAGAGTGGCTTTTCCTGGTTTTCATATGGTTTGAAAACAATGTTGCATAATTGTTCATGACTATTTTTAGGCAGTTCCATCTACATGATTGATGCACAATTTGACAGATCATGTGGTCTGGCCAAATTTCATTAAAGTGGTGACATTACCTTCTTCCACCATTAGTTTTTTATGGTTAGTCCTCCCTTCATCTACCTCTTTTTTAGACAAATAATGGGGTGTGCATTGGGATTTAATATCTTCTTCCACCATTTATTTGAAGCTCCTTCATCATCAAAATTAAAGTTGGTGGTCTTTTCCTCATACCTCATTTCTTCTCATCTCTTTTCTCTTTACCCTATATCTATGTTTTTCTCACTTGTGTGAACCCTAACCAATTTTCATATTAGGATTAGGGTTTTGGGATGTTTTAATGATGGGAATTTGGGTTATTTATAGTAGTGGATTATTTTTCTTGGTTTTTGTGTGTGTTATCCATCAAAGGCAATGCGTTTTATTTGTGATTCCACTTGATTAAGGTAATTCTTTCTTTGGAATTCTCTCATAATGAATGTTATAAATTGAGTATATGTATTTGAAAATTTTCTTATGAATTTAGAATCACAATTTACACTATAATTAGGATTGAAATGGTTTTTAAATGGATTTTTTACTTGGCATGGACGTTTCGCATGCCAAGTGTTTTTGAAAATTCCCAAGTGGCTCTTTTAAAACAATTCTAGTGTTTTGAAATGTCTCCTTATAGATTTCAAATGAGTATAGAACACCTTTATTGTGGTTTAAATGGATTTCAAATGGTTTAAACACATGGAATTGGATTAGGTAATAGGCCATGTGTTTTTCAAATCTCCCAATTGGCCCTCTTAAAGGGATGTGATTGTTTTGAAAGAATTTTTGATTTAATTTTAATTTTAAAAAGGGTATGTTATGTTTTAAATATTTATTTTTGTAAAATGTAGGGAGATTACCTTTATTACTTTTAAGGATTTTTGAGACCTTTGGGTCTTTTGGTGTTTTGAAATGATGGTTGAAAAGGGTTCTTAGAATCTATTAACTTTTAAAAAGGAGTGTGTTATTTTAAATAGGGGTTTGTGGGAATTATTAGGGTTTTCCAAATAAGATTTCAAGTGAGGTTTTATAAATGGATTTACAATGAAATATGAAAAGTGGTTTTTAAAATGGTTTCAAAATGGATTTGCCTCTCAAGAACTCTTGTGAAAGCTTGGTTGGCACTTTAATTGAATTTGTTTCATAAATTTTTGAGACCCTAATTGAGGACCATTTGATTTTTTTGAGTCCATGTTGTCTTGGGTTCCCATGATGGGATGTTTTATATTGATGAATATAATTATGAAATTATTATTCATGGATAGTAAGTGGTTATTTAACATGAGGGTGTAGGGGGTAAGGTGAGGGATATTTTAAATACTTTATATTTATTGTATGTTTGATTCTTATTACTCACCTCTATTATTGACATTTCATGAGAGTTCTAATGAAATTTTAGGGATTTTTATAAGTGCAAGCCCAAGTGTAGATTTTTCTATGTAGGGTAAGGATCCATTCAAACTGAGTGAGTTGATGGGATGCTCTCAGTGGTCCCAAAGAACATTGGGAGGGACCAATACTTTTTACGAGCTCTTAAGTCGTGATAGAGATTACTTAGTCATGAGGTACTATCAAGACATGACTATTTCAGTAGTTTTAGCCAAGTTTCCTTATATCTAGTTCACAACATAGATGTTTGTGCATTAATATGTTCACCATAATGCTTAGATTTATCTCATGAAACTTTTGGGGATTTCTCACTTGGTTTTTTTTATTACCCTAGTTCATTTGATTATATAAAACCATTATTGGGTAATTATTCCCTCTTATCTTAGCACCTACTTGTGATTATGTATCACCTTAGGTATGTTTTTGGTTTAATTTTAAATGAGACGTGTTTAAAATGGTTTGAAATGTTATTTTAAAATAGAAAGTGGTTTGTTCATTTCTTAAACAGGTTTTAATAAATGGATCTCGATGAAGTTGTTTTATGAAAATTTAGATTTCATGAAATTATTAGAAATATGGATAAGTGGTAATTTGGAATGTTTCTATTGTTTTAAAGGTCCCCTTTCCTTGGATTTAAATACATATTTTAAATTTTTTAACCATGCATGTTTTATTTTATAAAAATAGAGGTTGCTTATAAATGTGAAAGTGTCATGTTATTAACTTGAATTATAAATCATGTGAAATACCTAGTTTATATCTTATGTTCAAACTTAAACTTAATGAACTATATTACTATGGTATTTCTGTAGTCTTCAGAGGTAGAAATCTACTGGTATGTTTTTATCATGCCTATATATATTTTAGGTTTCAGGTGCCTAATTTTGTTTCCATTCTTAAGGATTAGGTTTGTCCATGGATGTATGGTGGGATGTGATGAGTGGTTGGGGATCACTAGTTGTTATACTTAATTCACTTGACTCTGTATTCCTTTATCCGTTTTGGGATTTTTTATCTTCCTTTCAGACTAGGATGTTTGTTTGTATCTAATTTCGCTCAATGTCTCTTTCAATTGATTATCCTTATATGGATGTTTATTGGTTATGCCATGTTCAGTTGGTTTCTTTTTTTATTCCTACTATTTTTTATTTTATATTGTTAATAAGAGTGAAATAATTACCCTAGATAATTCATTATACTTGGAAACTATTTTATAGCTCTTGGATATTGGGATTACCCTTCGGGATAGTGCTGGGCCAGGTTGGGTGTTGGTATAGATGGTATCCTCAATCCGGTTTGTTATAAGGATAGAGATAGAGGAGAAATAAGAGAGGATTCTACCCTAATAAACACATGAAATCCAAAATATGAAATAAAAATAGATGATAGGAGTAGGATGGAGACCCCCCATGATGTCATAGAGGTCGAATAAATGAGGGGTGGAGGAAAGGTCTAACACCCCTAAAAGAACGAGGGGGAAAATTGAAAATAAATGTTTTAGTAAAATTGGAACCTCGAACAGTTACTAAATGGTTTGGAAAACCATGTGTCAACAATGAATAATGAATCTAATAATATTATAGAATGATTCACATGGTTATTTCAGTGTTTATCCTAACTGTGCACAAACTATGCCCTAGAAAACTCCCACTTAAGGGTAAACACACATGGTTACACTATCACTCATATGAATCACATTGAGTTGTGATGTGCATGGTCAAAAAATAAACCAAATACCCTTCAACTTAAGGGTTCCTACATAGATTATACTAAATAATGTGCACTAACCCTTTCATAAAAGGAATACCTACAGAAGGGTAATTTGTAAGGTTTACCAAACTATGAAATGGTCATGCGGTAACTGTAAAAAAAACTCAAAAAAAAAAAAAATAACTCAAGACCAAAAGTTAAAAAAAAATTAAATAACCTAAAATAATATAAATTAACCCAGTATAGTGATATAAGAGTTTCATAATTCTCCCCACCATGCAACTTTATATCCCCAGAAATCCCCTGATCAAAAGTAGAAGGAAGCTAAAACATTGAAATATTCCAACCAAATACTCTAGGTGGGTGGGTAAGGAAAAAAATAAGAAATAATAATTCAAAGGGAACCACTAGGAATTATAAATATTATAGAAAGTAAAATCCTCAAACACCAAAAAACAACTCCATGCACCGCCTAAATAACAAATGATGTCCAAGGTTTTAATGAATAAAGATCTTTTACAGGCCTCCCCATAATTTAGAATGGTTTTAAATAGAGGAAAAATAATGAATAATTATAGAAATCATCTAACATAAAATATATACTACATCCTCTACCCAATATCTAAGAAAGAAACAATACACCATTTACAAATTTCCACTCTAAAGGAGCTGACCAAATTCCAAAAAAAACCACAAATCTAAGTAAAAATCAAAAAAAAAATCTAGAATCCATAAGAAAAGATCATCACCAAATGACCAAAAATATCCCACCAAAAGGATATGAGAGGAAAAACTCAAAAAAAACTCATAGAAATCCAACTTGGACACTAGAACTGAGTCATGACAGTCCAAATGGGTAACTAGGATTGCAGTCATAGAAAAATACATCACAATGATCTTATAAATCAAGATTAACACAAACACATGATCACATGCATAAAGAAACACTAATCTTAGTCACCTAATTATATAACCAAAGTTCTCCCATGTTCAGCACATCTAGAATCTCATACCAAATGACTAAACACCCACAAATACTCAAATCATATGAAACCAGATTCTACCTACCAAGCATGATGATTACTACAAAAAACCAATATTCTAAAAGGAATGATTAAGAAGTCACCCAAAAGGAAAAAACCTAAAATAATTTCACCAAATCATTAACCAAATCCAAATCCATCAATGGGAAACCAAAAAGAAGAAGATAACCCAACCAAGACACACTCATGAATTCTTTCAAAAATTCTACATACAAAACCCTACCAAGCTAACCTATATGGTCACTATAATGGAAATATTTGAGAGTTAAAAGGGTTATGAATCCAAATTTCTATTTAGGGTTTGGTTAAAGTCTATAATTGACGAGGATTCACTAGAAGGTTCATCCTGAGAGATAAGTCTTTTTCTTCCTTCCTCAACCTTTTTGGAAGGAAAACTCCAAAAAAACCTAATATGAATCAAACAAACTCTTACATCTCATCCTAAAAAAATATTACCATTAAAAATAAGGGAAAATCAAAAAATAAAAAGCGCAAAAAATTCATTTTCTTTTAAATTACCAATTCTCATCATGAGTCAAAAATTAATTTTTCCAAGGAATGCACTTGAAAAGAAAACCAGTTCCTTTAAAACAAAACCAATTTAGTAAAACACACCACTTCACATAAAATTTATTCAAAATCACTTCATATTTTTATTATAATTTAAAAATATTTTTCAAATTCATTAAAAATTTAAAACCCAATCCCCTCATAATAAAATTCTAAAACATTTACCTAAAGCTCTACTTTCGTTTCAAAAATATTTTCCCCAAATACCATAATAAAATTAACCACATTATAAAAATTCCCTATGGAAAATAAAACAAACTATTTCAAAAAAAACACCCAAAACTAGTACTTAAACTCAAATCTCTATATATTTACCCTTTTTTCATCCAAAAAAACTAATAAAATATTAAACACATATATGTCACAAAAAATAAAGCCACGATTTAGACAAAATCTATTCAATCACTTAAAAATACCCCTAAAGTATCTATTTCATTTATCTTTATCAAGTGGAAGCAACTCTAGTAGTGATTTGGAACCTAGAGGGATTAAAAAAATAAAACTAGTTGGTATACAGATCTATGCATGGTTTGGAAACATGGATTTTGAAGTCATAATACAACCATGTGACAACATATAGTAAGCTCACTAAACTATCTACATGGGATATATATAATTTTACATACTGTGAAGCCACATTTCTACTTCCAGTTCACCAAAAACTTCCAGGTAACACTAAAAATCACTTTCCAATATCATTTAGGATTAAAATAGAATAATTTCACAAAAAAATAAATACTAAAATCAATAACTAAATAAAAAAAGTTTCAATCCAAACTACCTATGGAAACTTGAGTCTCAGTGTAAGAAAGAGCTAGTTAGAATCTCCCCACATCTACCTATCGAGTTATGATGAACCTAGATCCAAACTACCATGGAACACCCAAATAACAAGAAGAAATTATAAATAACCTAGGACCTTACCATGAAATTAGGCTCTAATATCATTTATATTGCACTACCTTAGGTTGACCTATCAGGTCCCCCAGACCAACCCATCAATGGGATAAAAGTTCATTCTCGATCCCCATGGGTTGGAAGCTAGTTCATGGGCATCAAAGGAACATTCTTGGGAAACATTTCACCATCATATATTAGATTCTTCACTATAAATCCATTATGGACCATATACTCAATATAAATAAACTAAATAGAAAGAAACAAATGAAAAATGAGTCATAACCAACCCAACTCATATAAACCTTCTTAATAACATATAACATCCAAATAATATCACATGCATGGATTAACCAAAACAAATAAATAATAGGGTATAATATAATAAAACTAAAATATAATAAAAATGAGGGTTATCTTGGAAAATACACTGACATATCAAATATAAATAGACTAATATATACCACAAGAACCTACTTACAACCAAGGCTTCTGTCCATATACCATCTCACCATCATCGACCCAAAAGAACCAAATCCAATCAGAGGGAATGTCTTGAACATGAATTAGCTAAAAGGGATAACATATACCCAAAGAATGTTGATTTTCCCCCTTAAATAATATCTATGTCTCGTGATTTTTTTGTTCTTATGCTATTAAGGTGATGTGTTTCCCTCTTTTAGGATGGGATAGGGAACTCCCCTATAGAGTAGGGTGTGGGTCACTCATCTGTGGGGTTGATAACTCTATCAGATGATATGTATTCCTTCCAGTGTGGTATGGATATCCTACCTTGATTAGTATATCTGTGTTTAATTCTTCGGGTGAGATGTCTAGACATTATTCTCCATGACTAAATACATTATTTTAGGAACAATTATATACTAGTGAGTCTATATCACCATTCGACATGTCAGGTGTGTGGTGATATCAGTTCATGTAGCATAGCTCATGGTTTTGTGAGCCTCCCCTTGGTATGAGATTTTCATGATAATATTCATTTGGTATAAGGAGGGGATTTTAGTTATAAACCAATTGTGGTTTGATCTTCCATATCATGAATGGGTAGGGAGGTGTAGTTTTCCCTCCTAAGGCATGAGGTGTAATTTTTGAGTGAACAATACATAGAACAATAATACTATCAGGTGTATTTTTCCCCTTAGTGATATTTGGTTTGGGATTTATTGGAAAATGAATCCATTTATGTTTCACTTATTTATGTTTTTCCATTTGATTTGAGTTGAGTGACTATAAATATCTCTCCTTAGTGTATGAGTTAGTGTTGGCATGGTATGATGATTTACCTTCTTAGTCACTCATAGTCAGTTTATATTTCGGAGTATCTAGCCTTGTATTCATCCCTCATATACTAGAATTTATATTATATATTTATTGGGATGTTTATTCTATACTACACATATTTTTTTATTTTTGTTAGTTATGTGAATCCTATGTAGTTATGGCTATTATGGTTGGTTATAAATGTATATCTATATGTAGGTTTTTAAGCCAAGGCCTCCCATGTATTTATTATGCTTTATTGGTGCTAGTAAACAAACCCTAACCTATTAGAGGCAGGTTTGGGGTGAATGAATCATCTCAGTACTGACCTAAGTGAGGATCTGATGGGTCAAGTCATGTCATGTTATATGTAAGGTTTTCATAGGTTATATTCTATTACAACATGATGATTTATTTATTCATGGTGTTCCTTCCACTAAAAATCTATTAGTTTACTCTAATGGTATGTCTAATTATGGATGAGTTAGTTATTTATCTTATATTTAATGAGATGATACTAAGGATATAGTCTTCCCATGTGGTTCTATCAGACCCTTGCTTCCAAATATAAAACTTCGGTGTAAGGAAATACATGCTTGAGGAGACATAAAAATTTGAATCATTTAATGTTTGGGTGAACCAGGTCATGGAATTTAAAACTTGAATGTCTATATCCATTTAAACCCTAACCCCCACTGATCCATATCCCACTTTCTTCATTATAAAAAGATGAGTCACCTTAACCCTGATTCATCCCCCCTACTTCTATTAATAACTCTTTCACATTCCTAGAACCTTTCCCCTTCCATAAATCATTATCATATCCTTTCAATTGAATAAATTCTTATTATTAAATCCAATACCCCTTTTTTTCCATACCCACATTCAAACCTTCAACCATGGGTCATTACATTGATACATATCATAATAAATTTTATTTTTTATTCTATAGGAAGAGTAAGGGAGCTCCACCATTGCCACTAACCTAGAAATATCATTTCTCTAACCAACACCAACATGAAAACCCATAAATATTTCCTTGAAACCAACTTTATATCTTCCAACTAGCCAAATCCCAATACTCATTATATACCCATTATCAACGACCAAGACACTAGCTTTACATATAATCCATATACTCCAAGAAACAATTGATTGATTCCATAGACTCAGAGCCATCCAAGGTGTACGTATGTCTAAAATTCCTCTATGTAGCCAATCAAAAATATCTTGAGCTACCAGTTGTATGAAAGATATAGAGAGTTAATTTCTTGAATCATACTATTTTTTCTCGTATGAAATTAGAGGTTTATGTAAGGTGGTATTAAAAGTAATGACCATGATAGGTTATTTCATCATAAAGCTATCCAAATCTCAAAAAAAAAATAATTACCCATATCACCTCACTTTCTTAGATAAGATTTATTTGATTGATTTACCTACCTTACATTATACGGGTATGTTTAAAGAAGTGGTAAAGTGATATGTATTCACAAGAGTTGACTCAACTCATCTTGAATAGGAAGATAAATCCTAGGCTTCTATATTTGAGAGATTTGGACCCTCTTTTAGTATATTTATATCTCATCATCCCAAGACACCATAAGTGGATCGAATCATTGAGGCTTCGGATAAAATTATATAAAAATTCACTTATATGTTTTATATATGGTAATATTGTATTAAGGATATTAAATTACTTGTCAAGAAGGTTATACTTAAGCTTTTCTAGATATCTAAGCCTCCCAAACTCTAATACATGAGGAACACTCAACTAAATGTTTAGCTCTTAGGCTTGATCTAGTAAATATTTTATGAACTATATTCACATCACCATATAATGCCATAACATTGGTGTAACCTACATATTATTCACCCTCCAACCCTCTTAAATCTAAAATACATCTTTCTACATTGATTTATATACACCATATTCCTTAGAATCATTATCTACTTTTGATAATAATGTCCATTACATCACTACTAATTTTGATTAAAAGAATAAGAAAATATTCCTTTAATTTTAGAATTTTTTATAAAGATAATGTAGAAATTTAATTTATTAATAAGAAGGATGAGGATTAAAATAATAAGGAATATGATTAAATAAAGAAGAAAAAGGGGAAAGGTAAAAATAAAAAAGGCATACATACAAAAATCAAAGAATGGGGATACTAAGTTGGATCCTAAAAATAAAAGGAAGTATAGAGTTACCATTTAGTATCCTAATAAATGGAATACATACACTACCTATCCTCTAGAGAGAGTTGAGATTACCCCACCATAAATGATCATACTTGATAGATTATTCTGTTTATTGCTGGTGAAAGTACACAATTAGTTTCAACCCTGAAAAAGATAAAACCAACACTTTTTTTAGTGTTAGACCAATTTTTCAGATATACCCATTCCATCATACCAATTTAAGAGTCTATATGCTCTACTATTGAGTTCATTTAGTTTTTTATATACCCCCTCCAGTATGGGTATCCTTAGAACCAAATGTGTAATCAAATTTGGTTCCCATGGTTGAGTAGTCTTTTCCAATCTAATTCCAACCACCCAAATACAACTTTTCCTAAAGTACTAGACAAATACTATGTTTAGTTTCATGAAAAGATAATTAAATATAATCCTTATATATCACCTTAGGATGAGGTTCATGATAATGTGGAGGAGGATGTTGATTCCCAAGATAATTCAAATGAAACACAGGATTTATTTTGTCTATTTTTTATCTTAATATTTTTATACTAATTGTATTAATTTATATTTTAAATTGATTTAATATATCTTTTACACTAAAATGAAAAAACAAAATGGTGTTTTATTATGAAATTATTTCCATGTATCTTTATTTTTAATTGATTAATATTTTATAATTATTTTATTATATTTCACATTTGATACTGTTTTCTTTTTCAAATAAAGGAATTAAAGTTTTTAGGAATAAAAAACAATAATATATAATAAAAATAAAAGGAATATTATTAACCAAGATTAGGTAGGTCATTACATTTAGGTTCAGTCATGTAAAAACCATTTTCTAGTTAATTGACTGGAAATAATGAAAGGAGATATTCTTGAAGCCTAATTTTTGATTTTGGATGGTGATGGAGGACCAAAAATGATAAAGTTTGGAATTATAGAAGTAAGTAGACCAAATTAAAGTAATAATAAGTTAACACCAATAGATCTAAAGGTATTGTGTGGACAAATAAAGATCTTGTGTAAATTTTTTTCTGTTGATACTTAAAAGTATTTTTGAAGGATATATAAGGACGTTTCTTGGTTTTTCTATGGAATAGGAAATAGATAATGCTCTTCAGAATGATATGTAAGAGTTAAATAATGGGGTTTCTAAAATTACACACTATACACTGAGTGAAGATATGTTTTAAAAAACAAAACTTAGGTGTTTTTATTCTCCATAAATATTAGAAGGTGGTGGAACTAGTTTCACCGACTCGACTCTATTATATTTTTTATAGTGTAGTTACTATGCTTAAAAAATGAGAGGTTTGACATTTTAATCATATTATATTTTCTTAAATAAAAGCACTTGTATCATTTCCCCCATGGAGTGGGACTAAGTATGAACCATGTAAAATACTTGTGTTGTTCTATTTTCCTTTTTTTCTTTCAATCACTATCTTTTGGAAGTTCTTATCTGAATTGTTTCAGAGTGTGTGTTGTAGTGTAGTAACTTAGGTGTGGGTTGTATTCTAGGTTCGGTTAAATCATTATAATGTGTTATTATTAGTTCATTTTTTCAACCTTATAATTTATAGATTATAACTTCCAGGTGTTTAGAAGTTTCATCAGAACAAAAAATGGTATAAGAGATTAAGTTGTAGAGATTCAAAATATTTGACCCTAGACATGGTATTTTAGAGTCCGATTTAGTAGCCTAATTCAACCCTAGTCCTTAAAAGATAATTTTGGTAATAATATAATGATCCCTCTTACATGTTTTTAATTTAGGTGGATTTTATTATTTTTTGAGTAAGTAGAGTTGGATGTGTGTAAGGTTTAGGTGGAGAAGTTTGATATGAAGGATTTTGGACTCTGGAAAATGAAAATAGAGGATTGTCTATAGTATAAGGATCTTGAAATTTTGTTAACTATAAACATATAGGAAGTTATTATGAATGAATAATGGGTAAGGTTGTATAGTAAATAACTTGAGATGATTTGAATTTCACTATCTTGGGATATGTATTATAACATCCAAGATGTAAAAAATAATTTAAAACTAATAAAATTTATTATGTATATATTTAAAAAGATGAAAGAAATGAAAAAGGTGTTTCTATTAGAGAGGTTATTTGGTTAGAGAATTTAAAAAAAATAATTTATCTAATCAAGTTAATGAATTAAACATGATTAAGATTCATTTAGAATTGGTTAACATGAATTTTGGTGATCTGGAGTGGGCACTGATGTTACTTTCTTCACTCCAGGAATTATGGGATGTGATGGTCACCATGGTGAGTAACTCAAGAAGTAAGAATAACTTGGTGTTTATTGAAATCCTAAATTTTATTTTGAATGAATAAATTCATCAAAATGAGATCCATGTATCTACTAAAAATGCATACAATATAGCATAAATGGGACATTACATAGCATGGAAGATTCATATAAAAAGAAAAGAAATAAGAAGTCATTGCCATAGTAACTCTATGGATAGTGGTCCCATGTGTTTTAATTTTGGGAAGAAAGTATATCAAAATAAATATTACAATGATTGATGGATCAATTATGGAAAATACTCTTTTGGAATTGCATCTTCAAACCGCATATCAGAAGATACAAGTAGTTTTTTACTGAGTGTATCCAAATAACTAGAGTCTTGGATTATTAACAATAGAGATTTATTTAACTCTAAATCCAAGATAGGGAATGTGAGAAATTATAATTATAAAATACATGAAAAAATATATCTTGAGAACGGTAGAGATATTAAGATTTTGGGTAACAATGACATTTCTATCCATAAAATGAAAATAATATTTCTATAATTTAAAGGCATGTGGCATATACCTGGGTTAAAAAACTTAATTTTGATTGGATAGTCAGATGATATTGGTTTCTATAAAACCTTTATGGTTAGATCAAGGATAATTACACATGGTTCCGTGGTGGTGGAAAAAGTATTGAAAGATAGAGTAATATACCTAATGGGAGTTTCAGAAAGAGTAATGCATGTTGGGAAGTAACTTTTGAAAGGTTATGGAATGAAATTTTAGCTCACTTAAGTTAGAAAATGATTAAAATATTAGATTCTAAAGAAATGTTTAATATTAAAATCATGGAGTATATGACATGTGCATATTTAGCCCTTAGGTATTAGTGGGAGGTTTCATTCCAAATGGAATACAAGATGCCTAAGAACCGTGTTGGTCCCAATAAAGGTAAATACCATGAAGGGAGGTGAATCAAGGTATAAAAATTTATACTTTTGACCCATACCAGGAATATTTTTTAGTATTAGTATGAACACTCTCCTGTATAGAAAATATAAAGTGATAAACCAATCAAAATAGGTACACATATAGTTTTACTTGGTTCACTAAATTTGGGCTAATTCAAGGAGCATGCAATGGAGATGTATCAATGCACTAGAAACACTAAGTGAAATAATTTAAATTTACAATGTAGATAATTAAAAATAACCCTAGAGTTATACAACCTTCACTAAATAAATAGATAACTCTCTTATCTCCTTATAATAAGAAATTCACTACTACCATACAAAACTAATCCATATTCCATGAACATCAAATGAGAATAACACCACTGGTGATGAAGTATTCAACTATTCCATCATCTAATTGATGAAACTCTCCAAACATCTAATGAAAATACCTCACGGTTCTTCTCCCTCACTTTCTATTACAAGTCTATAATTTATCTTCTTCTGTATATGTAATTCCCTAACCCTAGTTACACAGAGTTAGTGCATTATTACATAACATTGACATGATCACAAGGGATCAAGTCTCGAAAGACTAAATAGTTTAGTATCCTTGAAAGTAATAGATACATACATAAGTTTTACATTACATCATGAAATAAAAAAATAACATTGTGTCCCCTTTGAACACAATCATATCCCTTAGCCTATCCATGTAGGTCAATCATAATATACTTCTTCACATCTTGGGTGTAAGGACCCGACCCCAGTTTCCCAGAGATGGTGCCTTATTTGATTATTTTGGAATATATTCAAGGAATATGAATCCTGAAAGACTGAGTAGTTTAATATTATTGGAAAGAAGTTACATACATAAGTTTATCATTACAACATGAAGGGAAAAAACACTATTTTATTCCACTAGAAACATCAAGTCTCCTAGATTATACTTGCACGTCATTCATAAATTACTTCTTCATGTCTTGAGAAAATGAAACATAAGAAAGGGGTGAGCTTAAATGATCAGTAAGAGTAAGCAATATAGCGGAAGATAATATAAACATTAGACATGGTGAATAATTGAAAACACATGCCTTTAATAATAAACTTGAAACACATTATGGAAGGAATATGAGATGAGTAAATAATGCCATAATAAAACATCATCATAGGTATTCTACTAGTCGAATAACCACATGAACTTTAAATTACTAGATTCATAATGATGGAAGTTCATATGTCTGACATCATAACCATACTGTCCAAGCCTCGTTCTAGGACCATAAAATAATCATTTTGTCAAGGCCTCATGCCAAAACCATAGTTTGTCTCATGAGACCTACTGATGCATCAAGGGGCTATAGCATGCCCCACACATCACATAATAAGTCCAATTAATTCCTCATTTTAGTGGGGATCAATATAAACAACATATAAATTCATATTGAAGCTATCATATGAAACGTAACTAACTTTCCCCAATCATTAAACATAAACCGCTAACCATTCAGAATAATATGGTGAATAGTTTTAGGATAGATCATACACAATAGAGTTAGTAATAAACCATTAAATCAAATATGGTAGATTACTCCATAAATTATTAAACCCAATAATACCATGGAATCAACAAGAGTATTGAACGAAAATACCCTTATAAAATCATTAAGCAATTTTGAGATAAATACTCTTTTATTTTGAAAAGAAGATTTCTTTTCAAAAATATTTGTATAAAACCAGAAGTAAAGTAAGATAGTATTTTCATAATCAAATGAGTATTTTTATAAAGATAATGGTTTCCAAAAACAGATCATAGAGTGCCCTTGTAAATATATATGAATTGGGGAAATTCCCTTGAATCAGGCTTCTATTTTGGAAACAATTTTGAAAGTTCCTTTTAAAACATGTAACTATCCATAGAATAAGGAAGGATTATGGTTGTTTTACATATATATAATACTCACACATAATTTAGGAGGAGTACATAACAATACATAATAATTTCATCAAGTAATTTATACAATAAAAGTAACCCGAATGAAAATGGAAGTTCGGGTGAAAAACCATTACCTTAACTCCAAACGTGTTCTTATCTCGAACTTAAGCTCCTTGAATATGAAATTATAATTATTAATAACTTATTTAAAAACCTATTAGACATGTATTTAGTTTATCATAATTCTTTTTAGTTAATTTATACCCTTATTTCTAAGTTTTTATATTGTATTACGTTGTTCCGGGGTGTTCATTTTCTTTATTTTCATAATCGGTTCACTTGTTTTTAAGTAATGGAGTTCATGTGGAATGGTTATAAATATCAAGGATTTTGAATTATATATTATTTATGAACATAAATAATTGTCAATGGTTATTTCTATCATTTGGTTATATGGAATGAGGATGAATCATTAGATGAGAACCACTTCGATTATTTGGCGGTATTTGGATTATTATGAACTAGTTTTGAAATATAACTTAATTATATGTACATATTATGGTTCATGAATTTTAATTATGTTATAATACATATATTATAGTCTTTTTCAACCAAAAATATGGTTTCATGACCAGTAATGAAGAAGTAATTGAAGAACGAAACTTCATTGTCCACGAAGGCTATAAATTGGAACCTCATGGACGTTGATTTCGTTTATAAAAATAGAAGGGAGGGAGTAAGAATATTTATGATGGGTCTTCCATTCACATGAAATAAATCTAGTATATATATTTTACTAGAGTTATCATGATAATTTGGACAGAGGAGGTGAGGAGAGAAAAATAAAAGAGATGAACTTGAAAATAAAAAAAAAGTTAAGAGATCCGTTATGAAAATTCGGCAGCCTAACGACGTCGCTTAAAATTTCATAAAATAAAATGATGAGAACAAAAGGGTATATCATCATATTGAAATCAAAAATGTAGTAAGAAGAATGAATAAAATCAAACCTCAACATATTGTGGGGTCCTGAAAAATCCTCAAAGGAGATTCTACCCAATTCCCCCCAAAGAATTGGGGGAAAGTATGGAAAGTATGGAGAAAACTGAAAGGATGCACAAGACAAACTGGTCTGCAGACCGGTCCCATGAAAATGATATGCGGCCGATTACTTGAAGAACCCCCTCTGCAGACCGTTTTCGTTCACATAATGAAGGTGGAGTTCCTCGGCGGGCGCGAAGTAGGACAAGCGCCAAGCCGGTCCACCGTCACGAAACGCCCCCAGCCGTGAACCGCGTCGACCGACCTGGACCACAGACTTTTGTCGTTCATAGAATGGAGACGGAACCCTGCGCGGTCATGAAGAACTCCCCGATTTGGTTTGGTTTGCAGGGGAGGTGCGTTCAATGCACTCATGAGTCGCAGATTGACCAAGTCCTCCGTGAACCGGGTCTCCGATCATGGGCCTCCGTAAAAGGTTCCGCATGACCACAAATATATCTCTTTCACCACTATATAAAAGGATACCGAGGGGGAAGAGGAGAAAGTAGTATTCAGAGAGATTGACTAGATTCGGGTGAAAGGATTTCGAAGGAAGGAGCTTAGGATTTCGCAAACAGCGAAGTTCTAGTTCGCGAACTAGAGCAGGTATGAAGCTGGAAGCGAATTAGTAAGGAAACGAAAATGCATAATAACATGGTGAACTACAAACTTAAAATAAAAAAGAAAAGAGATCGTGAACCATGGCCCCTCCGTGAATGCACTCCTCACGGACCAGGGAGGTTACTCCCCTTTTCCGATCTATCGCACCGCGTAACACCCTCCTACGCGGGTGGAGCCCCGACTGACGAACCCCTGACCGGCTTCGCCCTTGGCCACTGCTGCTCACATTGATCCCTCCGCATACCAACCTGGTATGCGGGCCAAACCCGAAGCCACGAACCACCCTGGTTCTTGGGATGCCCATCGGTCCGCGGACCACCCTGGTTCGCAGAAGGCCTCTCCAGCCGTGTAACACCTCCCTACGCGAAGGGCGACACTCCTCATATACCCATGTGGCCCGCCAAATCCTTCGGAGTTCCTATTCCCTGAGCCATATAAAATCCTTCCAATCCGGCCTGATCCTCCATAGTTCCCTCATTGGCCCATTCATTGGCCCCGAGCCGAGGCCTCCACCGGAGCCACTGGACCCGTGTGATGTAACTTTCAGGCACATCAGCGCACTGTTTTGAGTTCACATACCCACGGTAAGTAGGGGCGAATGGGTTGATCCGACCCTTGGGCAGATTCATGAAGCATTACTGGGTTCAAATTCCCACGGTAATGTGGAATCCGAGCCCAGGATCCCCTTTTCTGCCCCTCCACTTGTCTGGACTAGGGCACTCCTCCCCTCTCCGGGGCGTGGCAGGATACCCATCAAAAGGAAGACCTCATGCACCTCCGTACTTCCCCACAGCCAGGCCCAAGGAAAGGCATAGTGGGGAAGGGTGTTGCTCCATCCTTCTTTGGGGCCAAGTCCCTCTCCCTCTATGCTTTGTCTCCATGGGCCTCCATCTCGGAGTAAGCCGTGACCTTATGGGCCGCCCTATGCGTATGACCCACTCCACTTCCCACGGAAGCAACTTTCATGATGTGATTATTTGGTCCCTGCTGCCTCTTGTTTCTCACACCGAGTATGACTCACATGGGCTTAGAGTAAGCATTGACCATGGCATCCTCTTATGGGCCTCCTCAGAGTTTATGCCCCAATCCATTACCTCGGGCCTCCTCAAAGTGTAACCCCCAATCCTTTACTATGGGACTCCTTAGAGTGTAAGCCCCAATCCTATTCGATCTACATGGAATTTGATCCCTGTCTTCGAGGAAGGGTACGTAGGAAGCCTCCCTGAGGTTCAAGACCAACAACCGGTCGATCCGAATATCTTCACATCGGTTCACCGCGTCACTCCTAGTGACGCCTCAGTGAGTCCATACTCCTCGGGGTCATTAATCCAACGAGGGATGGTAAACCTCAAGTATAAATGATTCCAAACCCCAACATCCAGCTGACCATTTCCAACTAAGAGTAATCCATGGATACTATGCTTGGGTATAAACCAAAGATTCACGAACATATGAATACATCTTAAATCTATAAGAGAGTCCTGGAAAAGGAAATAATTCCCCCCAAAAAGGTGAGATGAGCCCAAATTCCCATCCTCTTGACCAATGTGAGTTCCTAAGAGTCACTGGCCAAACCACCCAGCGAACACTTTCCTTTGGAAAGCAGGTCCACAATAATCGGATACGGAACCATTGGAGGTTTCTCACACTGAGAATGACTCACGTGGGCTTAAAGTATGCATCGACCATGAAATCCTCTTATGGGCCTCCTCAGAGTGTAATCCCCAATCCATTACCCTGGGCCTCCTCAGAGTGTAAGCCCCAATCCTATTCAAACTACGTGGACTTTGATCCCTATCTCCGAGGCAGGGTACGTAGGAAGCCTCCCTGAGGTTCAAGCCCAACAACCAGTCGATCTGACTATCTTCACATCGGTTCACCGTGCCACTCCTAGTGCCGCCTCAATGAGTCTAGACTCCTCGGGGTCATTAATCCAATGAGGAATGGTAAACCTCGGGCATAAATGATTCTGAACCCCTACATCCAGCTAACCATTGCTAACCAGGAGTAATCCATGGATACTATGATTGGGTATAAACCAAAGATTCATGAACATATGAATACGTCTTAAATCTATAAGAGAGTCCCGTAACAGGCAATAATTCCCCCCAAAAAAGGTGCGATGAGCCTAACTTCCCATCCTCTCGACCAATGTGAGCTTCTAAGAGTCGCTGGCCAAACCACCCAGCGAACGCCTACCTTTGGAAAGTAGGTCCACGATAATCAGATACGGAACCGTTGGGCATTTTGAGACCGACCCAAAACAAAAAAATGGTGAACCCAATGTGAATCTTTGACCAAGCATGACATATTTAACCTAATCCCACCCTGTGCCCCCTTTATATTCACAAGGAGGGCTAAGCAAGGCCATTAATTACGCATGGGGTCATGAGATGCTGCTTTGATGGGTTTGTTGTTTGTATTTGTTAAAATGTTTTACTGGTACCACACAGAACTCCCTTCGATCCAATGGCATCACGAAGGAACTCACAGGCGCGTGCTTCCAACTACGCAATGACAGGACTTCCTCACCAATGGAGGACCCCATCACCTACCCAGTGTCTTCAATGCTGGGTCTTGGATGCATTGATATGAGAGTACCACGTGTACGGTACTCTCCCGACGGTGGAGGCGGCCATGCACGCCCTCCAATCCGCCAGGACTCACCAGTCGCCTGCACAACAGCGGCCACAAAGGCAGATCCAGACGGCCCCTGTTACTGTCTCCAACCATTTCGGGAGTCTATCCCCAGAACAAGACAACACATACCTCCCTTATCTTAGGGAGGCGGATGAGGTCGAAGCTGAGGACTTCATCCTCGCCGAACGGGGGTTCCGCTCCAAGGTCCCCGCCAGAAGACATCATTGCGGTCACACCGCGACTCAACATCCTCACGCTCAGGAGGATGTATCCCCGAGGATCCAGGCCCATGATCCCCGAGATTCGGCCCCTCGAACCACCCGACAAGGGAGGAAAACATACAACCGGGGACCGGTCATTACCCTTGTCCCTGAGGAGGAGCTCCGCTGCCCAGTCACAGAGACGCATCACGAACAGGCACATACACCTGTTCTCTCCTCCAAAGCCTGCCATCCAGACATAGCGGACCGCCATCCGTACATGGCGGCATCATACGAGCAGGCACACATCCCCGCCGTGCTCCATCAAGATTGTCTCTCATGCAGGACGACACCTACCCGGTAGGCACCTCTCCCTGCCTAGGGTCGTGAAGCCCACCAACCCGACGTGGTGGCGACCCAGCGCCTGCAGGACCAACCCCTAGCAGATGCTCTTGACACCTACCATCCCGATGTGGTGGAGATCAACAAATCCCTCCATCTAGATGTGGCGGCAATTAATAGGCAGGCACATCTCCCCACAAATAAAGGCCACCGACTCGATACGGTGGGAAACCAACATATGCAGGGCCAGCTCCCTACGGATGCAAGTAAAGTCTGCCATCCCGATGTGGTGGAAAACGGACAGATAAACTAGCATATCCCAACCCAGGGGCAGATTCGTTCACCTGCCCCGACACATGATAATTGTCAGTACCCACTGACCACCAGAGGACCAGAGCAGGATATTACTACTCCGATACCGGAATGGGCCTTCATACCTATTCCATCCAAAGATGTCTCTCTGCATATCCTGGAAATGATGGAGGAGTAGGTATCGATCCCAGATCATATCTTGCAGACTTTCCAGAGTGTAATTGCATCAGCGAAAACAACAAGGACTCGGGCCCGTGATCCCGTCTCCCCAAATGAGGCGACTCATCTAAGAGATGAGATAACTGCCTCGGAGTAGATCTGCATCCTTTCTTCCACCAAGTAGGGTCGCCGACTATATTCCACGACGTAAGGGCAACCGGATCGAGTAGCTTCACTAGTTCCAACTGGGGGACACCCATCCATCATGGTGGATGCTCCAGAGTAGGTATATATCCCTGCTAAAAGTCATGATGTTCGTCGGCATATCCCAACAACATCATGGGACCCAATTAGATAGGGACCCAAAGGTGAAGGCCATTGTCAATAGCAGACGGTCCCCGTTGCCCGCAAAAAGGCGCCCTAAACACGTCGAAGGCAGCCGAAAAATAAAGAGCGGGTTCATGACTCTGCTCTTCTAGAATTTGGGGTTCCCGATGCCACTAAGCGCATATTGAAGTCTTAGAACCTTGCCCACCCATTACCATATTATGGGAGCGGAAGTAGAAGTTGTGAAGGTCCTCCCCGCAATGTTGTTACCAGTAGCTCTGAAGGTCCCCCCATAGCACCCGTGGGGGCCTCCCCCATGGGCATATAATGATCGATCACGAGAGATCCTCTTTTTATGTGAGTCACAGAAACCCTCCACATGACCAGAAGATCGAGCAGCAAGAAGGTCCTCCACTTGCTGCGGTCCACCCTGAAGGTCCTCCACGGGGTATACGCTGCAAACACTCTCCATGCAGTGGGACCACAGATTGTGATAGTAGTCCTCGTTGTCATAGTCACAACTACGGAGGCCCTCCCTACAGTGACGTCTGATCACGACAAGAAGGTCCTCCCCTTGTTGTGGCCTGACCTGAAGGTCCTTCCCAGGGGTTACATTGCAATGAAACTCTGCATAGCCGGGCATCATATCACAGTGGTAGTCCTCGCCACCCTGATAACAGAGGTCCTCCCCATATAGACGCCAAGCAACAAGAAGGCCCTCCCCTCATTGCAGTACATTCTGAAGCCCCTCCCAAGGGTGTACCCCGCAGATATTCTCCCTGCAGTAGCTGTAATGGTAGTCCTCTTCATTACAACAGCTGTGATGGTAGTCCTCTCCACCACATCCGCCATTGCAAAGGTCCTCCCCGTAGTGGCCCCAAGCAACAAGAATGTCCTCCATTTATCATAGTGTGTATTGAAGGTCCTCCCCAGGATACACATCGAATGTCAAAGAATGATGGTCATCCTCACCATGATTGCAGTTGTTGCGAAGGCCCTCCCCGTAACAACGCTATGCAGCCAGAAGGTCCTCCCCTTTCTGCGACATGCCTTGGAGGACCTCCCCAAGGTATGCACAGCAAAAGTCCTCTATGTAGTGCGGCGTCAAGAAGTAATGGTAGTCCTCTCCATTACGACCGCCATTACGAAGGTCCTCCCCACAATGACATATCATATCGACAGGAAGGTCCTCCCTCTTCCGAATCAAGAACAAAAAAAACCCTCGTATGCCGAGGCACTCAGAAGGACAATATCGAGCATGTCAGATTCCCAGTCAATCGCTAACGACACCCTTCTTCAATAGGGAGATGTTCCGAGGCCACACTCATCTTTGGAACCGTCCCGGAACCACCTGCATGATAATTCAATACCTATCGGTCCCACTGCCTTCGACCACACTGACAACAAGTGTATCATTTGGGCTGACCAGGTAGAGGAATCACTAGCGGGGGAGTATGCTGACATGTTTCACCTGAGGAAACGACTTTCCAGGGATGATATACCAGTTATGTTTTGGCCCATGGCCACCTCTCAGTTCGACATACCCAGAGAGTTGTCGTAAGAATGCGTGCACGACATCCGCCATAATATATGGACAACCCTCCACCGACTGAAATTAAGCATCCTGCCCTACGACGGGTATGTAGACCATGTCAAGACAATAGGAGACCTCCTACGTCACATTGAATTGGAGGATCTTCAGTCGGCATGGCAACAATGACCTGAGAGGTGTAAAGGAAACACAGAGATAGCCTGCCTTTGTGCGCTGCACCAGTTGCACCGCCTCATCAGTGATGTCCCGACAGGAGTCCATATCAGGGGTTGGGTAGAACGTGGAGCTCTGCATTTCACTGCGCTCCCCGCCTAGAAGAACCCGTTCGGCATGATTTCTTGCAACATTATCACGTCAAGACAGCAATCAAGTGCTCTCCCTGTTCGCAAAAGGCAACACACCCAACAGATTCGGGACTTTAGTAAGTCCCAGAAGAGTCATGCGCGACAGGAACAATCCATCCAAGAACTTTTGAATCAGGCCACCGAGAGCATACAACATGCCTCTCGCCTAAGAGAGGCTAATCAGAGGTCATTTCCTGCCTCCACAGAAGGGATTGATTCATAGAAGAACCCGACACCAAACCCAGTTCACCCCCGAATGGGGGCACGCAAGATCAGGCAGGTAGCGATATCAGCAGCCACCGCCGCAATCCAGGGTCAACCCCAGCCTGCAGGGCTGGGGGAAATTTTGACAACAAATACCCCCGTAAGACCAATAAAAACGGGAAGAGACTCAATGTCTAAAGAACGGAGCCAACCCCAGCCCTCAGGGATGGGGGCATTATTACCTCCTCAACAACAACCCCACCCATGAGAATCAATATTCTCTCGTCTAGGGAGGATAGTCAGAAGAGGAGGTTCCTGCCCTATCTCGTTGTTTGAATCATCATCCCCTCCGAAATGGAGGCATACCGTAAGATCACATCAAAGAACTCTCCGTGTCACCCTTCGTCAAGGAGCCTTAAAGCAATCCCAGGACAGTAGAGGGAAGACCAGTAAAAGACGTGGGAGATCATCTTCATATTCAGAAGATGACATCTTCCCTGCCCCAAAATATGAATCCATCAACGCCATAAAGGCTAACCCCATGGGTAGCACCGAGGATGATGCAAATCCGGATGAATCGAGAGACGACGGTTCCGGTCAGGCTGTGACTCACAATGAACCACCAGGTGTGCACACTCGGAACCAGAGGTTCTCTTTAAATATGGACTCCCCTTCAGCTAGCCTTCCTCCGCTGACCCTGCGAGCTTCCAATTAGGATAAGAATAAGGGACCGGTTTCCCTTAACCTTCCCCTATCTCTCGGTAAAAACGAGCCGCTCACGCTCGAAGAGAGGTTCGCTCGACAAGAAGAGGAAATGAAATAATTGAGGTGGCTTAACACCGAGATACTATAGAGGAACCGTCTTATTGAAAGCACGTCCTAAGAGCAGCCACATCATGCGCTCCCAGTGAGTGCACTTCAAAGACCAAGGTTTTCCCCAGAAAATGAAGCACGGCCAGGGCTCCTGCCCAATGAGGCCCCCGACCCATCCAGCTACCTAAATGTGGATCTAGATGAATACCAAGACTTCCATCCACTCAGGAAGAAACTGGAGCGAGTACTCTTGAACCCTCCGAAGGTGTCACAAACGGCACATGCACCCCTGGTTCCAACCGATATGGATCCTCAAGCAATGCCTCAGGCTACACCTGCTCAGGACCGGGCCCAACAGGATGTAAACCAGGGTCTCACCAACACCATCGAGGCACTAATGGCTCGATTGGAAGCAATGGAAGGTCAACGCGCTCCGATACAGCCAGAGCGGAAGCCCTACCCAGATTGGGTGTGCAACACGCCACCTCCACCCAATTTTGGGAGCCCTGTATTCCCTATTTTCAATAGATCAGGCGATCCAGAACAACATTTGATGCACTACGCATCCTATTGCGACCTGATGATGGGAAATTTGGAACAAAAAGAAGAAGTGAAACTCAGATTCTTCGTACGGACCTTGCAAGGATCCGCCTTTGTCTAGTATACGAGTCTGCCATCCCGGTCAATAAAAAGCTGGGAAGACCTTCGGCAGCAGTTCCACTTTCACTTCAGCTCAACGTTGCCCAAAACAACAGTCAACGACCACATGAACTACAAGTAGAGGGAGAATGAGAGGGTATATGATTTCATCACCAGATGGAAAGGTCTGACCTACTCTTTGAACAGGTCAATGCCTCAAGATGAGTTTCTCGCCATATGCATCGACAATCTTCGAGATGAGCTGCGAACTCCACTCATACCAGTGGAGTGCACCACTAGCTTCTGCTATCTCTCATCCATTGCCCAGATAATCGAGGACTCCCTGCAGAGGACCAATTTGAAGTCCTGAATATCCTTGAAGGAAATTGCAAAGAGAGCAGCCAGAGCTAAAGCGTCCTCTGTAATGCTCAAGCCAGCCCCAGTGCCTACTCCACCGCTCAGGCCTCCACCAAATCGTCAAAGGCCCCCTGCATATCAGCGACCAACTCCACCCAGGCGAGATGATCAGAAAGGGGCAAAGCGGAACCAGTTTGAGGAACGAAGACATAAAGTATACTCATTCTGATAGGACCAAGTCCACGACTACTTAATCGCCACCATGAATTGCAACTTGATCCGCCTCCTGGAGCCGAGGAAACTTGAAGAAGTCGTCCGCGAAGGTAGGCCAGATTACAATCCCTACCATCGAATGTTGGGGCATAATATTCGGGAATGCTTCATTTTCAAGGACCTCCTGCAAAGGATGGTAGACTCCGGGCAAGTCGAGCTAGGACCACCCCCAGCACATGTGACATATATTTCTACAACTGAATCCGACGAAGGGGAGGGGTGGTAGGAAGTCATCAGTAAAAAGGGGTAGAAATTTGATAACTGGATGACTCGGAAGAATATCAATTGAGCCCAGGGAATAATTCGAGCTCAACTACAACAACCGATGTTGCCTCTAACAGCCCCTGTCGCCGCACAACTGACAATATTGGCCTCACAACCCTCTATGAGCTGGTCATCCAGGTGTAATCAAAAGAGGAGACAAGTGAAAGAGGAGTAGTCCACGAAGAGGCCAAAGTTAGCCCCAATGCTATCAGATTTCATACCATCAAATTTGACACCACGGGCACCGACCCACCAAACAGCACCATCAGGGACAACCGACCAGGTTGACCTGTCAGAGGATGAAGAAACAATCTTTGGTTCCATCAACGTCATCCATCTTATGGAATATTTCCCCGATGAAGGGTATGGTTATGAACCCGAGCTCCCAATACGAGGAGCTGGGAAGAGGAATCGCAGAGGTAGGGGATATCAGGGAAGGTGCAGTCGTGGCTAAAACCAACCCTACGGTTGGAACTCATCCCAAACCGTTAATATCGTGGAAACCCATGGGAGATCCATTCAACGGACTCAGTGGTAGAAAGAACATCCCTCCACCTCTATAAGCAGTCACTCTTCCCCCGTCATTCTGCGGTACCCATCAAATGAGGAACAAACACCTAGCCTCTTAGTGCGCACAAACAGACCAACATGGCTGAGTCCCCAGAACTTGGGGACATCATCAGCATCTGACCCCGCAGCTAGTCCCTCATCATCTTGTATTCCAACTCCCAAGATTCTCGCTAAAACTCTCCCACTAATGGAGAAGCATCGGCTTCTGGAATAGAAATACAACATCCTTAAGCAGCTGGTGTCGGTTCCAGCCAAACTTTCGATCCTGGACGCCTTGAGTTTGTCAGCCGATCTCAGGGAGGCACTTATAGAAGCCTTGCTCAGCCCCCAGGAGTTTCAAGCTGAGTTAGCTGCCGCCGAGATTTACCGGACGGAGACTGGATCGGCTGAATACAATCCAGTGATTTCTTTCACCGATCTAGATGAAGATGCCATCGTGTAGGGACACATAAAACCACTATATGTGTCGGGCACACTAGATGACGTTGAGATCCAAAAAGTCTTTATTGAAAATGGATATGGAGTTAACCTCCTTCCCCTATGGAAACTCCGTAAGTTGGGCTACAGTGAGGGTGATTTAATACCCTTGACCACGACTCTGCTAGGTTACGACAAGAACGAGCAGAAGCCAATGGGACAAATTAAGCTAAAGACTCATTTTGGAGACCTCGTGGCCTAATTGGAATTCTTCGTGGTCCGACAGAACACTGCATTCAATGCCCTACTAGGAAGGCCATGGATCTTTAAGCACATGGTCATTCCTTCATCCTACCACCAGTGTATTAAGTACTGCGTCAATGGGAAAAGTGGGACATTTCACACTGATAAGGCCTCTTTCGGGCTCTCTGAGTCACACTACATTGACTCCGGGTTTTATGAGCAAAAGAGGAAGAAACCTTTGACTGATGGTATCGACTGGATCCCCACTCCAAATGGTCTGGAAATGGTTCCTGACGACCCCCTCAGACAGCTCGACAGAGACTACGTACTGCCCATCAACCACGTTGAGAGAAGGGATTCAAGTTCGGACACACACTCAGCTGTCTTCATCACTTCATCCATAACAACCGATCGTGACAATGCGGGAACGTCCACCAACCCACAATCTGGGGACAAATACTCGAGCGGGGATGCCCACGATTCCTCGCCCTCAAACCCCTGAGATCCCGGGCCGGAAACTCTCCCCCTGCCAGATCAAGAAGATGAGGATTTTGGAGAAGAAGAGAAGGATGATCTTAGGTATGTACCTCACACATTTGAGGAAGGTATCTACACCACTATGGATGAGCTCAGGGAATAAAACCTGGGTACCGAGGAAGACCTGAGGTCCACTCTTGTCAGTGCAGCCATGTCCCCCGAGGAGCACGAGGTATATACCTCTTTCTTGAGGCAACATCAGGATGTCTTTTCCTGGAATTACACAGAAATACCGAGACTCGATCCTGAAGTGGCGACGCATCACCTAGGTCTGCCAGAAGACCATCGGGTCTATAAACAGGCCACCATAAGGACACACCCCTAATATGCTGCCAAAATAGAGGCTGAAGTCGATAAGCTTATTAAAGAAGGCTTCATTCGGGAGATCCAATACCCCATTTGGTTGGCCAACAACGTCCCTGTCAAGAAAAAGAATGGGAAAATCCGAATCTGCATTTAATTCAGAGACCTCAATCGGCATTGCCCGAAAGATGATTTCCTAGTCCCGATCACCGAGTTATTAATCGATGCAACGGCCGGGTACGAGGCTCTATCCTTAATGTACGGATATTCTGGGTATAATCAAATCAAGATGGCCCAAGAAGACGAAGAATCCACTACCTTCAGGGCCCCTCAATGAATATTTTGTTACAGGGTCATGCCCTTTGGTCTGAAGAATGCTGGCGCCACATATGACGTGACATGCATCGTATCTTTAAACCATTACTAGGGAGATTTGTTGAACGCTACATAGATGACTAGGTGGTTAAGTCCAGGAAGTGCTCAGATCACCTATCATATTTTGAGATCGTCTTCAACAATTTTCGACAACATAGTCTGAAGATGAACCCATTGAAGTGTGCCTTCGGGGTTACCTCAGGAAATTCCTTGGCTTCCTCGTACGCCATCGCGACATCGAAGTCGACCCTAGAAAGACAAGGGATATCCTTGGTCTACCACCTCCCCGCAACCTCACTGAGTTGAGAGAATGCCAAGGGCACTTGGCCTATATCAGGTGGTTCACAGCCAACCTAGCAGGAAAATGTGTTCCCTTTACCAGGTTAATGAAGAAGGGAGTCACATACCAATGGACAGATGACTGCCAAGAGGCGTTTGATAGACTAAAGAGGTACCTCTTAATCCCACAGGTGCTCATGCCCCCGGCTGAAGGAAGACCTCTCATTCTATACGTGATGGCCCTAGAGTGGTCACTGGGAGCCTTCCTCACACAAAAGAACGACCCCGGCAGTGAAAAAAGTCTTTATTACCTCAGTCGAACCATGATCGATAATGAGACTCGATACTCAAACATCGAGAAGAGTTGTTTGGCCTTGGTCTTCGTAGTTAAAAAGTTGTGACATTATCTGCAGAATCATGAAGTCCATTTGATCTCACGTAATAACCCGCTCAAGTACATCCTTAGCCACCTGATGCTGACTGGGCGCCTATCCCGATGGGCAGTCATCCTGCAACAGTTTGACATCCAGTTTGTGCCTCAGAAGGCCATCAAAGGCTAGGCGTTAGCAAATTTTCTGGCAGAGCACCCTTCAATAGGGACCGCCGTACCAGACGTCGAGCTACCCGATGAAGATATATTCGCGGTTCAAGAGGGGATCCCAACATGGGAAATGTACTTTGACGACGCCTTCTGAAGCCCAACCGGGAAAAATGGAAGATCCCAAATTTAACAAGGTGGGCTTGGGGATAACAGTCATGTCCCCGAAAAAGGCAGTTTTTCTATATTCCCTCTTCCTGTCAGAAGGATGTACAAACAATGAAGTGGAATATCAAGCCCTTATTGCAGGCATGGAGCTCGCACTCCAAGCACAAGTACATCACATTAAGGTCAAAGGTGAATCAGAACTGGTCATCAAGAAAGTCAATGGTGACTATACTGTCAAAAAGGAAAATATGATTCCCCTATTTGACAATGTCCGAGAGCTAATGTTGGAATTCTCTACAGAACCCACATTAAACTATATTCCCCGGTCTCAGAACGCCCAGGCTGATGCATTAGCCAACGCAGACACAGCCCTAGCCGACCCAGACCAGGATGAAACAGTCATCAGTATTGCTCACCGCTGAATGGTCTTGCTGTTTGTTCAGGCCAAGACGGAAGAGATCAACGAAGTCAGTCCTGTCCTATAGCCATATTCTCCTGCCACTAGCTGGATGACCCCCATTACAAACTACCTTCAATGGGGAGAAATTCCATTAGATAGCACTGAACGAGAGAAAATACAGAGAAGGGAAATAAACTTTGTCCTATATGAAGGCACATGTCAGCAAGAGGTCCTCTACAAATGAGGCCTCAACAGAATCCTCCTCAGATGCATTGATGGAGAAGAAACCTCCGCCATCAGGACTGAAGTACATGCCGGAGTATGTGAAGCACATCAACCAGGGTCTAATCTTTCCCATCAGGTCCGAAGTCTTGGGTACTATTGGCCTACAATGGCACGAGATTGCGAGCGCTTTACCACAAAATGCTACTTGTGCCAAATTCATGCCAACTTCATACACCAACCCCCGAAGTTACTTCATCAGGCTAAGTACTCCTGGCCATTTTCCGTCTGGGGAATGGATTTCATGGGACCATATCCTCCCGCCACAGCCAAACAGCTGAAGTATATCCTCACGACAACTGACTTCTTTTCCAAATGGGCAGAAGCTGTACCCCTTAAGGAAGTTGGGGCAAGAAGCATTGTCAGCATTGTAAAAACCAATATCATCACCATATTTGGTGTCCCTCATACCATATTGAAGGATAAAAACACCAACTTCTGCTCTTCTTAATTGGAGAAACTATACCAGGAGTATGGTATTAAGGCTAACTACTCATCCCACTACCATGCAGCGGCCGACGGACAGATAGAGGCTGTCAACAAGACCCTGTCCAACATTATCCAAAAAATGGTGGACAAAGACAAGAATTCATGGCTGGATATACTCCTCCATGCATTGTGGGATTACCGAACCACAATCCACACTGCTAATCGAGCTACTCCATACTCATTAGTATACGGAACAGAAGCGGTTCTTCCCATTGAACTCCAATTACCCTCGCTCCGTGTGGCCATTTGTGATTAGCTATCCAATGACGAGCGATCAGAAAAGCGGATAGGTGAATTGGAGCAGCTGGATGAGAAGTGGCTGCACACTTTGCACCATCTGGAAGTGTATCGAAATAAGATTGCACGAGCCTTCAATAAAAAGGTCTGTCTTCGGTATTTCTTGGAAGGAGAATTGGTATTGGTCCTCCGGACCCCAATGATACCCAGAAATAAACCTCCAAAACTGGAGCCCAAGTGGGAGGGACCATATGTTGTACACAAGGTCTAATCCAATGGAGCATATGCCCTGATCTCCTTAGATGGGCAGTTCAACACCGCTCCTACAAATGCGATATTTTTGAAGAAGTATTTCACATAATAACTAAAAAACTGTTATCATCCGAGCTTCATGACATTAAACATCCAAGCACTCAATGGTCCAAACTCTATGAACCTAAACTAAGAGCATTCTGTCCTCACTGGAATAACTGAAAAATAGTTATTGTCCGAGCTGCATGACATTAAACTTCCAAGCACTCAACAGTCCAAACTCTATGACCCTAAACTAAGAGCATTTCGTTCTCACCAGCATAACTAAAAAAACAGTTATCATCTGAGCTGCATGACGTTAAACTACCAAGCACTGAACGGTCCAAACTCCATGTCCCTAAACTAAGAGCATTCCATCCTCAACAGCATAACTAAAAAATAGTTATCGTCCAAGCTTCATGATGTTAAACTTCCAAGCACTAAACAACCCAAACTATATGAACCTAAACTAAGAGCATTACGTCCTCAACGTCATAACTAAAAAACAGTTATCGTCCGAGCTACATGACGTTAAACTTCCAAGCACTCAATGGTCCAAACTCTATGACCCTAAACTAAGATAATTCTGTCCTCACTGGCATAACTAAAAAATAGTTATCGTCTGAGCTGCATGACGTTAAACTGCCAAGAAATCAATGGTCTAAACTCTATGACCCTAAACTAAGAGTATCTCGTCCTCACCGTATGACGTTAAACTGCACAGATCTCATAGAACTACGTACGGCTTGATTCCTGACCTGTACAGGATACGTAGCGATGCCAGGGTACCCAATCATAGCCCATCCATCCCTAAAATAGATTTAAAAATTCCCTTTTCCCCTGTATTCGAACCGATCCTGCACGGGGTGTATCCCTTGTCTTTATCGCACGACGTTAAACTGCCTAGATAAAATGGTTTCAAAAATTCCCTTTCCCCCGTGTATGGACCAGACCTTCATGAGGTGTACTCCTTTGAAAGAACTACGTGTGGCTTGATTCCTACCCTCGCAGGATATGTAGTGACGCCAGAGTCCCCCACCCTTGCCCAGCCATCCCCAAATGGAAGATAAAAATTCCCTTACCCCTGTGTACGGACCAGACCTGCACGGGGTGTACTCTTCGTCCTTACTGCATGATGTTGAACTGCATGGATAAGAAGAAAAAAAATACCCTTCCCCCCATGTTAGGACAAGACCTTCACGGGGAATATTCTTGAAAGAACTACATGTGGCATGATTCCTGCCCTCACAGAATACGTAGTGACGCCAGGGCCCCCCACCCTGGCCCAGCCATCCCCAAATGGAAGATAAAAATTTCCTTTCCTCCGTGTAAGGACCAGAACTTCATGGGGTGTACTCTTTATCCTTACCGCATGACATTAAAATACATGGATAAGAAGATAAAAATACCCTTCCCACTATGTTAGGACTAGACCTACACGGGGAATATTCTTGAAATAACTATATGTGGCTTCATTCTTTCCCTCATAGGATACGTAGTGACACCAGGGTCCCCCACCCTGGCCCAGCCATCCCCAAATGAAAGGTAAAAATACCCTTTCACCCGTGTACGGACCAGACCTACGCGGGGGTGTACTCCTCTTCCTTACCGCATGATGTTAAACTGCACAGAGAAGAAGATAAAAATGCCCTTTTCCCCCGTGTACGGACCAGACCTGCACGGGGTGTATTCCGTGTCCTCACCACACGACATAAATATTGCACAGAATTCATCTCAACCCACCCAAGATATATGAAAAAATAAGATGGAAATACTACTTGTGCATTTGGATGCATCCTCTCCATACATCGGACTCCACGACCTAGATAATTATGGATCTTCATAACCATTCATGGCCATCAGAAGTGGAAAGTAATCGACTCGTGGACACCTTTGCATGACTATGAATACCATGCCCTCAGCGGCTCTGCATATTGATAGCCCCTGGCCCGTCTACCAAATGCATGATTTCCATAGGCGAGACTCTTCTTAGCTCTGTACGCTTACTGGCCTCAGATCCCCCACACCATATCTCCTGATCTAGAAATTTATGGCGCAGTGGTATACAAGCCCGTCCCCTTTTTACATCCAAACGTTACCAGGGTATACCTACCCGGTTAGCCTATGTATCTGCCTGTGGTTCACATGAATACCTGCATCTATGAACATCAAGCCAGGACTAGGCTACTTTGACTCATCAGACAATTGTTGTGAAGATGTTTCTTGTATGCTCAGACACCATTTTCCCCACATGCCAAACTCTTTACTATGAGCAATCTAGGATTTTAATAATCATTCATGGCCATCGAAAGTGGAAAATTATCGACCCGGTGACACTTTTGCATGACTATGCATACCATGCCCTCAACAGCTCTGTATATTGATAGCCCCTGGCCCGTCTACCAAAGGAAATATTTCCTTGGGCGGTACTCTTCCTATCTCCGTACGCTTACCGGCCTCAGATCCCCAACACCACACCTCCTGATCCGACAAAACCTCAGAGTTAAAGTTTACAACCTTCATCCCCCACCCTGTTTAGAGTATATCAGAGCATGGTAACTCAGTTATCCTGCGAGTGACTGCAACAATAGTCACCCAATGGTACGAGCTCTATGATCGCTAAACTAGGAGTACTTCATCCTTACCACATGATGTTAAACTGCATGCAGTAAAGGTACACCCCCGCGTGTAAGATAAATCAGCACAGGGAGTTCTCTAAGCTTTAACATCAACCAGGGACGAACATCCCCGACATGTCCAGACATTTCCTTACCAAATAACAGACTTCGTGGCCCGGACAATTGCAGATCCTCATTACCATTCACGACCATTGGAAGTGGAAAGTTATCAACCCTTGGAAACCTTTGCATGACTATGCATACCATGCCCTCAGTAGCTCTGCATATTGATATCCCCTGGACCATCTACCAAAGGTAATATTTCCACAGGTGAGACTCTTCCTAGTTCCGTACGCTTACCGGCCTCAGGGCCCCCATATCATTTCTCCTGATCCAAGAAGACCTGGAACCATGATTTACACCAATCAACCCCTCTCCACGTCTTGGGAGTGCTGAGATGTTCAAGCCCAGTTACATTCTGATGAAGAGAGACCTTTGTAACTATGTCCGTACCACATGACGTTAAACTGCACAAAACATCTTGGCCGCTTGGCATAAAACTAAAAAGACCAAGCATTAACCATCCCAGGAAATGCCTTTAACTACAATCATTTTCACTGGTTTAAAAATTCCCCTCGTCCTCGCTGCATGACGTAAAACTGCATAACATACTTTAAAAATTCCCCTCGTCCTCGCTGCATGATGTAAAACTGCACAACATCCTTTAATAATGCTCCTCATCTTTACTACATGACGCTAAACTGCACAGAAGTCGTCCTTACTACATGACATTAAACTGCATGGCCAAACCTATCATGGGTTCAATAAGGAACAGAGGCTTTTCTGTGTCCCTCAGTTCATGGGTCAAACCTGCACGAACCACCATCTCACACCAACGTGAGAAGGAATGACTTCACCCATTCTCAGGATGTTTAGCCTAGACTCTCCTCCTGTATCTAGGCACCCTCTCCTCATAAACCATACTTCATACTCAGAAAAAGCCGAACTCTCATAATCCACCCCTGGTGGTCCCGAATCTCAATTTCCCTAAAGTTTATTGGCTATCGGGAGAATAAAATCATTGACCCAATGACACCTTTGCATGACTATGCATACCATTCCCTCAGTGGCTCTGCATATTGATCTCCCCTGGCTCGTCTACCAAAGGCAATATTTCCTTAGGCAATGCTTCTCTCCGTATTCCTTTTGGCCTTTGAGCCCCCATTTCTATTTCGGGATTCAGAAACCCTCTGAGATACAGTTTACTAGCCTCTTTCACAACCCTACTTGAATATGGCGGAACATCTCTAACGAGATTACCGAGAACCAGGAGAAGCCATTCCACTGTGAAGAATGTCTAATCTACATGACTTTAAACTGAACCAATCTCCAACCATCCTTTATGCTAGATAAATGCGTAGGACAGGGACCCTGAGTCCACACTCCTGATTAACACAGATGTCCTCAAACCCTTTTCAGACATCACATTCCCTTTCTGAGCCACCCCCGGTGGTTTTCATAATTCTCTAAGCCACCCATCATGGTTTCCATAAGCCGGACTTCCATGAAGTCCTTAGGCCATTAGAAATGGAGAGTCATTGACTTACGGATACCTTTGCATGATTATGCATACCATGCCCTCAGCGGCTCTGCATATTGATCTCCCCTGGCCCGTCTACCAAAGGAAAGATTTCCTTAAGCGATGCTATTCCTACCTCTGTACGCTGATACGACTCTCGTGCCATGATACATGCCCTGTATGTCATTCAAATCTGAACACACTTTCCCCCCACAGGAGTCTAAAGGATATCGAGACGTCTTTTAATCAACCAAATCTCATTGGTTCCCTCTCCCCACCATACCTGGTCAAATATGTTCGACCTAAAACATAATTAATGATAGTATTGTCAGTGGAGCTTTAAAATTCTCACAAAAATAGGTGCAAAGCCTGTTAGGCCGAAAACCTGAAAAGGGCAACCTAAGAAAAAATTGGGCCATACCCGCTGGGTCCACACCAAATGGGCCCAGGAAAAATTAGGGCATTAATAAGAAAAGAAAAAAAGTTTGTGGGGGTTTTCTACAAAACCCTAGAAATAGTAAAACTACGCTCGATGGATCCCATGATCCAAGAAAAAGTTAGAGCTCGTTTTCCTTTACCAATTGTCCCGAACTCTGGTTATTCCAAGTTCGGTGAGTTAACATATACAATAATCATGCCAAATAATTCTTGCCACATGAGAGGACAGCCGGAGCACTAAGGAAAACATTTCTTTGTTTCATAACAAGGTTGTTAAGAAGGGAATCTACAATCCAGAGCCTCCTCTGAAATGAAAGGTAATTTCAAGAGGTTTTCAGTGGATTCACAAAGTTTTATTAGGCACTGATGAGAATCCTCAATTGTTTGATGGAGATTCCAAAGTAAAGCTGTCTCAGCTTCTACACCAGCCCGCAACGCTTCTGCCTCCTGGGCTGCCTATGGGCTCGCCCTCATCTCCTCCTCCATCCGCCTCTCCCCTTCTTCAATTATGGCGGCAACGTTAGCCTCTTGCTGCTGCAACCACTGTATCTCATTCCTCAACACCTCCAGGTGAGAACACTGCTCAATGACTTCTCCTTGGAGCCTCGTAACTACCATGACATGATCATGAGCCTCTGTTAGGCAGAGCTGTCAGGTTGCGGAAAGGTAAGCTTTAGATTGAGCAGCAGAAAGGAGAGATTCGAAACCACCCAGTCTTTCCCAATCAGCGACCACCTGCTTGACTATGTCATAAATACCGTGGTAGTTGAAGCCGTCAAATGAAAACAGCATAAATAGATTGCACAACTTCGGTAATTTGGTCGGCATCTTAGCTAAGTGCGTCTGAGAAATCAGCTTCCAAATTCTCTCCCAAGCCCTTTGGAGAGTAGGTCGAAGACTGGAAAGGACTTGTTGATTAGGCTCAGAGTTTCTTTCAGATGATGATACGCATTCAGGGATGAATGTCACCAAGGAGGGACCCGATGTGGCTTCACCTGCAAACTCTGGCGCTACAAAAACTTCTCCCTCGGTGGTTGTGGTCACAAGCATGATCAGATCCAATGACACAATCGTCAATGCCAAAGGTCGTGGTCCTAAAGACCGGGAGTCGAAAAGAAATATAAGTATCCCTAATCAGAAAAGAGAAGAAGAAAGAGTCAGTGGAAAGAGATTGAGAAACTTACCCTTGGTCATCAAGGTGTCGGTATCCTCAAGCTTTGTGCTGCCACGACTACCCAAGGAAGAGACTGTGTCTTCAAGAGGAAAGGGAGTCCTGGGAACCCCCAGAGGTGTCCAGGACCTAAGGCCATGCCCAAGGCTAGTAGCTCCCAAAGCTGTCCCCAAACAGTCGGCTACGGAGATCAAGCCCTGGGAAATCACTCCCCCAGTAAATAGAATAATGGCTCGCTCTGGGTTTCCAACAACTGGTCTGGCGGCAGGCTCTTCCTCCATAGCCATGGGATCCATTAGGTATGAGGCAGCTAACCCTATCAGATGTGGGGCCTCTTCGGTAATCACGGGCGCCCCGTTCTCCCCTGCGATTATAAAGGCCGTATGGTCAGCGAGAGTCATGACTTCTAGCTGTTCCTCCTCTAATATATATCCGATTGATGAAGGCAGGAGTAAAGAATCCATATAACTAGCCCCTCCAGTAGGTCCCACCATCTCTTCATGCCCAAGTGTGGCTATAGGTGATCCCTCCGAAGATAAGGGGGAAAAAGATACGACCGCTGGTGTAACCACGACCGGGCTTCCGAGTGGCCCTACACCATATGCCAAGACAGTTAATAACTGACAGAGTCAGAATATACGAGTCATCAATCAAGGAAACATGAATTCATAATTACCCAACATCCCCTGTCTGAGCCATTCCGATAAACGGGATGCCTGTTGCCATCTCTGGATCTGGCCAAGGGACAGTTCCTCACTCAGAATGTTAGGAGGAGATGGAGGAGGAAAGACCCTAGCTGGGTCCGCAATGGTCTCTTCCATGAGATCATCTGCGCCAGGAGACCCCTCCTCGATGACCCCCATAGCCGAAAGCGCATTTTCGCCTGCTGCAGTACCACGGGGAGTATACTTTGAGGAAGGAACAGCCCCCTGGGACTCCTCGGCACCCTGCATAAAGGGAAGAAACTTTAGAACCTTCACAGTAAAGGAGGAGGGAAAACCAAAATGGATGAACAGGATGAACTCTTCTTCAGGATCGGACGATTCAGGAAGCCTTATCATCATGGAAACCTGGGTAGACCCATAAAGTCGATTCCATAGTGAATGAACATAGGTGTCCATCTCCTTCAGTGAGGTGACTATTTCATCTAGATCCTCTTCCAACAGCAAGTGGGGTGGAGCGAAGATCATCCCAATACACGAAATCTCGAGAGGGCCCATTTGGAGAAACACCCAAACCTCCTCATCCAAGCCTCTAACCCTAAGGTCATCCCTAATTCTCCATGCGCCCGGAAATGTGGTCGTAACAGGAACAACTAACCGGGGAGGATCAACCTGAGGGGCCAGGCAGTGGCAGGGGCTGGTGGGGGCGCCAGTGGCCGTGTTTGTTTTCAGGATCTCACCACCACCCTGGAACTTTCCGGAGCTACCTGTGGGTGGGACCTCACGGGTAAGGGGGAGAATTACCTTGGCTCAGCTACAGTGGGGGAGCCACCGAGATCACCACCCACTGAGGAGTGATTTATCTCTTCCTCCTCATCGTCAGTCTCCGACTGCAGCATGGCCTGGACTCGATGAGTCAACACTGCATAACCCAGGCATGCATGAATGTAGGCCTCGAGGTCCCAGAGATACTGATTGACCCTCTCCAGGTCCACATTATAAATAATATCGATGAAAGCATATATGTAACCCAGCCCGTCAAAAGCCACCTCTGATTCCTGAAGATACTGCCACAAAGAACGGGGGTACTGGCTGCGAAAGGATGACTGGATTTTGAATTTGTCCCATTGGCGCCAGGCTGTCGGGAAGGCAGCATCAGCAGGGATAACCTACCCTCTCCAGGCGGCTTTGAGGGCATGAGAGGATACACCTCTGTCCATCAAATCCTTCTCCAGAAGCAAGTGACCGGGAGGGTGGCGAAGAACCTTGCCCGACCTAGTTGAAGCACCATCCCCCTTTCGCTTCCTCTTGCCCTTTGATGGCTTAGGACTTGAGATGGTAGGAACCCACAGCCCTAGCTAGCCATTCGGGTACGATTGCACCCATGAGTCAGCGTAACTCTTGGATAAAAAGGGTGTGGAGTCTGCAAGTGCAGAATTCATAACCTCACAACCAGTATCTTCCTGGGTAAACATTAACCAAAGTTTCCTGGACACCATTAGATGGTGGTTCTCGCGGGTGACATTGAATGGTGGGGGGCACAGTGCCTGGATGCAACCAAATTGATGTCCGAATCAGTAAGGCGCGTACCCCTCACAGATCAGCTCCCCACCGATACGGGCCACCAGAATGCCCTCTCGGATGGAAAAGAGGTAGCCCCTCTTGCTAAACTCTTCTGATATGGTATTATTAATTGCACCAGTCGGGGATGGATATGGTCGGAAATTGAAATGCTCAAAGCTTGAAATCTGACTCATCAGTAGACGCATATTCTGAACCGTATGTTGTCCATCCTTCTCTTGGTTCACCCACTCTTCAGGAATGACACCACTGGTCACTTGCAAGAATGGCCGGAATGTGGAGCCCGAAATTAGAAGAGGGTTGATGAAAGTGTAGCAGTTCTTGATATGCGCTCCCAACCATCCCTAGAGAATTTGAAAAGGACTGGCTACCCGGTTTGACCGACTTCCATCGGTAATATTGCTAAGCAATCGATAAATCCTAGCCAATACTGGAACAACCAAGTTGATGACATTGTCGATAGCCAGCTGTGCTTCCATGATGAAAGCAGAGAATCATATGCCACTAGTCTCGCGTATGAGCAATAGCCAGCCACTCAGGAACATGGCCAGGAACACCTCCAGATGAAGCAGCTGATCAACGTCCGGAACAAGCTCCCAACCCCAATCATTGAACTGGCCTTCTTCCAGGATCAGCCCGTAGCTTCCCCTTTGATTCTGGGACTCCATCGTCGGGAAGGTAGTGGGCTTGCGTGGGAGAGCCATAGACTTTTTCTCTCTAGAAAAATCCTTGACCCATTCACGATATGGGACAAGCTGTTTCAGAGACGTATCCTTTGAATTATTCTGGGCCTGGTCAATAAGCTGCTTCACCAGAGAGGGAATCCTCTCTTCATTGTCCCACACAGAAGAAGGAGGCGGGAATTCGTCATACATACACCCAACGATGGGGACCCCTGAAATATGAAAGGAGTCCCAAAGAATATAACCCACCTCACCATGGACCAGGTCAAATGTGTTGGTGTCCAGACTCCAACGACTCATAGGTTTCCTGGCGAGGGCTTGAGGGTGATGGGTATAGGTTTGGGACACCCAGGCATCTTCATATAAGCCTACGACTCGCAACTCTGCCTCAAACTCTGCATAGCTCTGGAAAACCCAGAAGGGCCACACCCAATCCAATGACTTAAATGCCCCTCCAAGCTTAATGTCCTGGACCACTGGCCAACCATGCTAGTTTTTTACCATCGCATTGCAGGAAATGCTCCGGTAACAATGAATTGCCCTATCCAGCTGACGTTGTTCCCCTGTCGGGGACACTGGAAGGTGATTCAACACGGATCCGGTAGATGTATCCTTTACGGAAGGCCACCCTCTGGTGGATATCACAGATCGAGGGATTGTGCTAGTAAATACCCATGCTGTAGGATTTTTGTCATGAGATGGTACCAGAATCAGCGTATCAGATAGTAAACCGAACCTGTATGCAGGAAGGCTGTTGGAAAAGGGGTAATCCCATTGTGACTCGGAGAGCCGATCAACAAGAAAAGATTGTGGGGAGTGGCGGATTCCATCATCAATAGAACTGGACACATCCTTCATGCATTGATTTCCAATCTAGAGAGGCTCGGTAGCAGGCCTGGGTGCAGGGCGATGGGGAACCATGTTTTCTCCCATCATTATGAAGATCAGAAAATGGTTAGTCCAGAATAATAAAATATGGACAAAAATACCAGCTATATAGAAAATGAATCGAGAAGCATTCGTGAGCAGGTTTCATAAAGTGGTTCACGATGATGGCATCATGTGAACCAACCCTACACGGAAGGGGTTCTCAGTATTCTGGCCCATGGGGAGTTGGCCAGAAAACCACGAACCAAGTTTCTCCATGGAGTCCCAATCCTGTATTTAAATAATTAATATTCGGAAAACTTAGGAAGTTTTCGAAGTCAGGAAGATTTCAGTCCGTGGACCATCGAAACCATGAAGAGAATTCATCTGCGGCCCATTGTGACTTAATTTTTAATTAATTAAAAGTATTGGTTTATGGATGGGAAATTGGTCCATGAGTGAAGGATACCGCGAAAGAGGAATGGTTTGCGGAAAGTTGCAGCTGGTTTGCAGATTAGGTGTTTCGCGAAGGAATGAGCGCGTGGAGACAAAAAGAGAGAGGGCCCTGGTTTCGCGAAGAATTAGGTAAAAGGAAAAGGAAGGACCCCCTGTATTTATAGGTGTGGTATCATACTAGGTCGACTCCTCTACCACAATCCATCCACATTTTAGGACCACTCTGCATCGGAATGGCCTCCTCTTCGTTCCGATCAGACCCCATTCCGATGGGGGGAATTTGTAGGGTCCTAAAAAATCCGCAAAGGAGATTCTACCCAATTCCCCCCAATGAATTGGGGGAAAGTATGGAATGTATGTAGAAAACTAAAAGGATGCACAAGGCGAACCGGTCCGCAGACTGGTCCCATTAAAATGCTATGCGGCCGATTCTGCGAAGCACCCCCTCCGCGGACCGTTGTCGTTCGCGGAATGAAGGCGGAGATCCTCCGCAGGCAAGAATCAAGACGGGCGCCAAGCCGGTCCACCGTCAATAACCGCCCCCAGCCGTGAACCGTGTCGACCAGCCTAGACCGCGAACCATTGTCATTTGTGGAATGGAGGCAGAACCCTGCACGGCCACGAAGCACTCCCCGAGTTGGTTTGGTTCGCGGGGGAGGTGCGTTCAATGCACCCGTGAGTCGCAGATTGACGAAGTCCTCCATGAACCAAGTCTCCAATCATGGGCCTCCATAAACGGTGATGCATGACCATAGATATATCTCTTTCCCCAATATATAAAAGGAGACCTAGGGGGAAGATGATAAAAGAGGATTCAGAGAGATCGACCAGATTCGGGTGAAAGGATTTCGAAGGAAGGAGCTTAGGATTTCGCAAACAGCGAAGTTCCAGTTCGTGAACCAGAGCAGGTATGAAGCTGGAAGTGAATTAGTAAGGAACCAAAAATGCATAATAACTTGGTGAACCACGAACTTAAAACAACAAAGAAAAGAGACCATGAACCATGGCCCCTCCGTGGATGCACTCCCTGCGGACCAGGGAGGTTATGCACCTTTTCTGATCTGTCGCACCGCGTAGCACCCTCCAACATGGGCGAAGCCCCGACCGAAGAACCCCCAACCAGCGTCTCCCTTGGTTGCCACTTCTATCATGGATCCCTCCATGTACCAACCTGTTACGCAGGCAGAACCTGAAGCCGCGAACCACCCTGGTTCGCGGGATTCCCATCGATCCGCGGACCACCCTGGTTCGCAGACGACCTCTACAGCCACGTAGCACCTCCCTACGCAAAGGGCTCCACTCCTCATATACCCATGTGGACCTCCAAATCCTTCAGAGTTCCCATTCCTCGAGCCATATAAATTTTTTCCAATCTGTCCTGATCCTCCGCAGTTCCCTCATTGGCCCATTCATCGGCCCCGAGCCGAGGCCTCCACCAGAGCCACCAAACACCTCCGAATGGACCGAAGGCCTTTTATTTTATTTTAGTATAGATAATACCCCTTTTAAGGGTTGAAGGGGAACCCATACATTAACCATAGGCACAAGGCACAAGGCCTGACATGACCCGCAATACATTACCCGAAGGCCCAGAGGCATACCATGCCCAAACATGACCCGTAGGCCCAACCCACTAGAACTGCCCCTCCCCAGCGTCTTGCATCATTGATCGCCTTATCTCCCCACCTTGCATTGCTGATCGGCTAGCATTTCCCCGTACAAAGATGCACGGTGCCTAGTCCCGATGGCGGCTACCATACCATCTCATTCTTCCAATCCGGTTAGCTCTACATCTGGTGGATGCTACTCCTGTTGCTCTGATCCTCTTCTGGGGTCTGATCTGTGTGAACTGGGATACTCCATGGTGTATGTGACCCGAAGGCCCTATAGCCCGAAGGCCTTTGATGACTCGAAGGCCCTGGAGACACGTAGGCCCAAACCGGTGGCCCGAAGGCCCAAATCAGGTGAATAGTTCCGGCAGCTACAATACCAAACAATAAATGTTACAGTAACTACTACAGTGACTGCTACAGTACTGATACAGTACCCAAAAATTCGCCTCCACCCGGTTTTGAACCCGGGTCTCTTGGATGCCAAGCAGGAGCCCTTACCACTTAGGTACGGGCTCGTTGGCACTAGACACATGTGATGTAACCTTCAGGCGCATCAGCGCGCCATTTTGAGTTCACGTACCCACGGTAAGCAGGGGCGAAGGGGTTGCTCCGACCCTTGGGCGGATTCCCGAAGCATTCCTGGGTGTACATTCCCACAGTAATGCAGAATCCGAGTCCGGGAGCCCCTTTTCTGCTCCTCCACTTGTCTGGACTGGGGCACTCCTCCCCTCTCCAGGGCGTGGCGGGATACCCATCCGAAGGAATCCCCCATGCACCTCCCTACTTCCCCACAACCATGCCCAAGGAAGGGCGTAGTGGGGAAGGGTGTTGCTCCGTCCTTCTTTGGGGCCAATTCCCTCTCCCGCTGCGCTTTGTTGCCATGTGAATCCATCTCAGAGTAATCCCCAACCTTATGGGCCACCCTATGCATAATCCCCACTCTACTTCCCATGGACTCACCTTTCGCGATGTGATTATCTGGTCCCTGCTGCCTCTTGTTTCTCACACCGAGCATGACTCATGTGGGTTTAGAGTAAGCATCAACCATGACATCCTCTTATGGGCCTCCTCAGAGTGTAAGCCCCAATCCATTACCCTGGGCCTCCTCATAGTGTAATCCCCAATCCATTACTATGGGCCTCCTCAGAGTGTAAGCCCCAATCCTATTCGAACTACGTGGACTTTGATACTTGTCTCTGAGGTAGGGTACGTAGGAAGCCTCCCTGAGGTTCAAGCCCAACAACTGATCGATCCGACTATCTTCACATCGGTTCACTGCGCCACTCCTAGTGCCGCCTCAATGAGTCCAGACTCCTCATGGTCATTAATCCAAAGAGGGATTGTAAACCTTGGGCATAAATGGTTTTGAACCCCTACGTCCAGCTGACCATTGCCAACCAGGAGTAATCCGTGGATACTATTCTTGGGTATAAACTAAAGATTCTCGAACATATGAATACATCTTAAATCTATAAGAGAGTCCCGAAACAGGAAATAATTCCCCCCAAAAAGGTGCGATGAGCCCAAATTCCCATCCTTTCGACCAATGTGAGTTCGTAAGAGTCGATGGCCAAACCACCCAACGAACGCCTGCCTTTGGAAAGTAGGTCCACGATAATCGGATGCGGAACTGTTGGGCGTTTCTCACACCAATCATGACTCATGTGGGCTTAGAGTAAGCATCGACCATGACATCCTCTTATAGTCCTCCTCAGATTGTAAGCCCTAATCCATTACCCTGGGCCTCCTCAGAGTGTATTCCCCAATCCATTACTATGGGCCTCCTCAGAGTGTAAGCCCCAATCCTATTCGAACTATGTGGACTTTGATCTTTGTCTCTGAGGCAGGGTATGTAGGAAGCCTCCCTGAGGATCAAGCCCAACAACCAGTCGATAAGACTATCTTCACATTAGTTCAACTCACCACTCCTAGTGCCGCCTCAATGAGTCCAGACTCCTCGGGGTCATTAATCCAATGAGGTATGGTAAACCTCGGGCATAAATGATTCCAAACCCCTACGTCTAGCAGACCATTTCCAACCAGGAGTAATCTGTGGATACTATGCTTGGGTATAAACCAAAGATTCGCGAACATATGAATACGTCTTAAATCTATAAGAGAGTCCCAGAATAGGAAATAATTCCCCCCAAAAAAGGTGTGATGAGCCCAACTTCCCATCCTCTCGACCAATGTGAGTTCCTAAAAGTCACTGGCCAAACCACCCAGCGAACACTTGCCTTTGGACAGCAGGTCCATGATAATCAGATATAGAACCATTGGGCGTTTTGAGACTGGCCTGAAACACATATGAGAAAGGAATTTCAAATAGATAATATAAAATAAGTGTTGACTTAAAGAAGAGAATGAAGGATTCCCTTACCTTGTAGAATAACTCCTAGATATTTGAAGGATGGGACCTTGGGTCTTAGGGACACCTTGGGAGGACTCCTAGAGAGGTAAAAACACCAGAGATTCAAGGATTAGGGATTTGAAATGAAAGAAAACTAATGGATGAGTGGGTATTTATAGAAAGAGAGGTAATTTTTTAATAATTTCAAAGGGACACCTCATTAGTGGGTTTTCCCAAACCATGGGCTTGACCATGGTATTTGCCCATGGTTTAAGCCACTTGGGACACCTCATGTCATAAGTTACTATACACAAGTCGACCATACTTTTATATTTAATTATTACATCATTATGATGTCATTAAACTACCGAAAACTGAAAATTGTATTTTTACTATTCATGAAAAAATTTATGTATTTTAGAAAAATCCCAAAAATTCACCCCTACAAATTTTCAACGTGAAGAATTCAAAAGTGAAATCCATTTTTCAAAAATAATTTTCTAAATATTATTAATTTAATTTTTAAATAAGGTCATATTTAATTCGAAGAATAACATTCTTGAAGTGCAATTAGTTTTATGTGACATTGAATAATTAATTAAGATCTCATTATCTTATTTTCGTGAGAAAATAAAATAATAATATTATTTACTATTCATAAGGGTCATATTACTATTCATATTACTATTCATAAGGGTATGTTAATATTCACTAAAAAACAAGTTTGTTCTATCAGACTCTAAATGACTTACTGAACACAACTCTAGATGACCATTTTTCAAATTTCAAAACATAGAAGAGGAAAAGTTGTTTTTAATGGTTAGATTATAAAATTTCATTCTATATTTATTTTCAAAACCTTGGGTTGTTACATTCTCCCCTCCTTAAAAAAATTTCTTCCTCGAAATTCACAGAATATTACCTAAAAAGATTCGGGTATATCTTTAACATAAGCTCCTCAGGCTCCCATGTTGCTTCCCCCATCTTATGGTTCCTCCATAGAACCTTCACCAGATGAGTCGTCCGATTTCTCAATACTTGTTCTCTAGTATCATGAATCTTTATAGGCTTTTCACAGTAAGATAGATCAGGATCAAGTTCCACTTCTTTATAAGTGAGTACATGTGTTGGGTCTGGCATGTACTTTCTTAACATTGACACATGGAACACATTGTGAACCTTGAAGAGACTTGGCGACATTTCCAAATGGTAAGATACAGCTCCAATTCAGTCTAGAATTTTGAAAGGTCCGATGTACCTGGGACTTAATTTTCCCTTCTTATCGAATCTTATAATACCCTTCCATGGAGATACCTTTAATAAAACGTGATCACCTTCTTGAAACTCCAAATCCTTCCTTCGGTTATCTACATATCTTTTTTGCCTACTTTGAGCTATTTTGATATGGTTCTCGATAATCTTCAGCTTCTCCATTGTTTCTTCAACATGTTCCAGGACCACGACCTTCCTTTCTCCAACATCATCCCAGTAAGTTGGTGTAAGACTTCTCCTCCCATATAATGCTTCATAGGGTGCCATCTGAATACTTGAATGGAAGCTATTGTTGTATTAAAATTCTACAAGAGGTAAATACAGATCCCACATGCCTTGAAAATCAAGTGAACAAGACCTCAACATGTCTTTCAATGTTCGAATAGTTCATTCTGATTGTCCATTAGTTTGTGGATGGTAGGCAGTACTCAAACAAAGATCAGTATCTAGGGCCTTCTGAAGACTTTTCCAGAATCTTGATGTAAAAAATGGATCACGATCAGAAACAATCGATAGGGGTACTCCATGAAGTCTCAAAACTTCATTAATATATAGTCTTGCTAGACTTTCAAGTGATAGATCTTCTCTTATAGAAAGAAAATGTGCTGACTTGGTAAGACGATCAACAATGACCCATATTGCATCATTCCTTCAAGGAGTCTTTGGTAGTACCATGAAAAATACCATCGTGATATTATCCTATTTCCACTCAGGTATGGGAAGTGGTTTCAATACTCCTCCAGGTTGTTGCCTTCCAGCTTTCACTTGTTGACAAACCATACATCTTGACACAAAATCAGCAATATCCCTCTTCATGTTGTCCCACTAAAAATATTCCTTCAAATCTATATACATCTTAGTGGTAATAGGGTGTATAGATAAATTGGAACTATGAGAATCATCCAACAATTCCCTTTTTAGATCAGGTATATCAGGAACAGAAAGTCTCTTCCCAAATTTCAAAATTACATCTTCATTTACGAAGTCACTCAATCTCCCATCATTCACAGCTTTAATCTTATTTTGAAATTCCTCATCATCAGCCTGAGAACTTTTTATCCTTTCTAGTAAAGATGGTTTGGTAACCATTTGAAAAGGCATTGATGTTTCACCATCCATGGTTATTCCCATATCCATCTTTACTAGATCCATGAAAATAGGATCTCTTTCAACTCTCATCTTGTTCAAAACTCCACGATCCTTTCTGCACAAAGAATCTTACACCTTATTTGCCTTCCCCTGGTGGTAGTGTATTGTGAAATCATAATCCTTGAGTAGTTCAAGCAATCTTCTTTCCCTCATGTTGAGTTTTTCTGTGAGAAAATATACTTCAAACTTTTGTGATCCGTATAAATCTCACATTTTTCACCATAGTGATAATGTCTCCATATCTTCAAAGAAAATATTACAGCAGATAACTAATGATCATGAGTAGGATAGTTTTGATCATGAATTTTTAACTGTCGTGATGTATAAGCAATAACCCTATCATTTTGCATAAGGACACAACCAAGTCCATTATTTGAATCATTACTATAAATAACAAACCCGTCATTCCCTGATAGTAGAGTCAATATAGAAGCATTGAATAATATTCTCTTCAGTTCTTTGAAACATTCTTCACAATATTTTGTCCAAAAAAATTTAACCCCTTTACGTGTGAGCTTCGTTAGCAGGTTAGCCAGTCGGGCAAAATTCTGTACGAAACACCGATAATAACCTACTAAGCCAATAAAACTGCGTACCTAAATTATGTTTGTTGGCGTGGGCCAATATTGGATTTCCTTTGTCTTTATAGGATCAACTAGGATTCCATCCTTAGAGACAATATGGACAAGAAAATAAATCTCATGAATCCAGAATTCACACTTTCTAAACTTCCCAAATAATTCATGTCTTCTAAGATTCTTCAGGATAATGCACAAGTGATTTTCATAATCTTCGTAGCTTTTTGAGTATACCAAGATATCATCACTAAAAACCACTACAAAATCATCAATATATTATTTTAAAACTCTGTTCATTAGATCAATGAAGATAGAGGGCGCATTAGTCAATCCAAAAGGCAGTACTGTAAACTCGTAATGCCCGTACCTGGTCCGAAATGCCGTTTTCAAAATTTCTTCCTTCTTTACACTCAACTGATGATATCCAGATCGAAGTTAAATCTTTGAAAAGTATTGAACTCCATGCAGTTGGTCAAATAAATCATCAATGCGAGGTAGGGGATACTTTTTCTTTATTTTTATAGCATTGATATCCCTATAGTCGACACATAACCTCATAGATCCATCTTTCTTCTTAACAAAAAGGACATGGGATCCCCATAGAGAAACACTAGGGTGAATAAATACCTTATTACTCAGTTAATCTAGCTGTTTATTTAGTTCCACTAATTCCACAGTGGCCATTCTATAAGGGGTATTCGATATGGGACTTGAACCGGGAATTAAATCAATTGAAAACTCAATTTCTCGTTTTGGAGGATGTTTAGGTAAATCTTATGGAAACACATCAACATATTGTCTCACAATCAGTACATCCCCTATTTGAACATTCCTTTCCTCACCCATAGATATTTCATTCTATTCCTCCCCAATAACTGAATTTAGTTGAGCTGTTGGGGGTGGATCTAAATAAGAATCATGTGGTGAATATTCTTCTCTAAAGATAAGGTGTTCTTTCTCATCGTCATAAAAAATCGTAACCTACTTCTTCTTACAATAAATTTTTTCATCATGGTCTGAAAACAAATCCATAACAAGGATTATATCAAATTAAATCATGGGTATGATGTTGAGATCAGCAGATAAAGAACATTTGTATGCCCTAATGGGAACTAATTGACAGAACTTTGTAGCAATGATACTTCCCTTAGGAGTTTTAACTAACAACTCCCTTGTTAAATCAAATTGGAAATATCAAATTTTCTTAGAAAACAGGGAATATATGAATCAATACGATGATCCAGAATCAAATAAATCATTGGCTAAACTTGAGGAAACAATTAAAGTACCTGCCACCACATCATTAGGAACTTGAACCTCTGTAGTTGTAATTGCATAAGATTGTCCCTGATCCCCTGGCCTTCTCTGTTTCATATTTCCTTCATGTTTTGGACAATCATTAGCATAGTGTACCATATCCCTATAAATATAGCATTGAACATCATTGGATTCCTTCTTCCCCTTGCAGTCACCAGTAATATGACCTTTCTGACCACATTTTTAGCATACACCTTTTCCTTTTAAGAATGCACTAGGGTGTTTATTTACACAATTTTCACATGGTGGAAACTCAACTCTTCCCTTCTTCCCCATTTCCTTATTTCCTTTACCACGGTTTTCAGCATCCCTCTTCTTTTCTTGATTTCCCTTTAAGTCATAAGACATAGAGAATTCTTTTTCTATCTTTATGGCACATGAAACTATATCCTCATATGATGAAAAACATTGGGAGACCAGTGCCCGCCGGAGGAATGGATTTAGGCCATCAAATAATCGATCAATTTTTCTCCTTAGATTTCGTATGTAGTCTACAACATGTCTTGCTAATATTGTGAAGTTAGCTTCGTACCTTGAAACATGATCATTTTCCTTCTACCTTAGATTCATGAATTGCCTCTCCATATCTGCTTGCTGCTCATGAGGGAAATATTTTTCTAAGAAGATTTCCTTAAAATCCCTCCATTCCATCTCTTCAATCTCTTCCTCCTCCTTTGTGTTTTGGATTAATGACCACCACTGATTCACATCTTCTGATAGATGATATACTGAAATGACCACCTTCTCTCTTTCATTACATCCCAAAATGAGAAATATCTTCTCAAGGTAACATATCCACTACTCTGCTACAAATGGGTTTGTAGTCCCGTTGAATGATGGTGGCTGTTCTCACATAAAGTGATCTGGCATGGCTCCTCCACATGGTGGATCCGGATGCTCTATAAGGTTAAGGTTATTATTCATAACCTGAGTAAGTTGTCCCAGTATAGTTATGAGTTGCTCAGTACCAGTCACAGCACCAGAGCCAACATCATTATCTTATGTCGGAGGAAAATCCCTATAGGGGACACGTGTATTCATGTGATTTCTATTCCGTCCACTAGGCGCCATATCTAGACAATGGAATACTATATTAGGTTATGAATCATAATGTATAATCTTAACATAAAAATACTCAGCAAAATTGAGATCCTATTCATGGATAATCCCATATTCACAAAAATGGTTTCTTTGAGGAATATTTACATTAAACTCTTTCATAATGGCTTGTAAAGAAAATGTGAATTATCTTAAGCTTATCCCCCAGGAGTGTCTTAACCAAGAGTGCATCAAGGCCCATTATCGTGCATCGGTTCCCATTCGATTCTAGCTCAAGGCGGTGTTTTCAGGTTTTACCCCTAGATACATCTGTGCCAGAGCCGCCTCTACCTGCTCGTATCCAGACAGGGATGAATTTTTTGAATGATCCACATAATCTATTCCTTACCAAAATACCAGGATGTTATTGTATGTTTATCCTCAAAGACTAACTTAGGGACTCTTCCCTAATTCTAAATTTTCTAAATCTAGATTCCAAGTATTCTACTAAACTTCCTCTGATACCAACTATAAGGACCCAACCCCAGTTTCCCAGAGACGGTTCCTTATTTGATTACGTTGGTATATATACAAGGAATAAAAATCCTGAAAGACCGAGTAGTTAAATATTATTTGAAACAAGGTACATACATAAGTTTATCATTACAACGTGAAGGGAAACAAAACACTATTTTATTCTACTAGAAACATCAAGTCTCCTAGATTATGCTCGAACGTCATTCATAAATTACTTCTTCATGTCCTGAGAAAATGAAACATAAGAAAGGGGTGAGCTCAAATGCTCAGTAAGAGTAAGCAATACAACGAAAGATAATATAAACATTATACATGGTGGATAATTGAAAACACACGCCTATAATAATAAACTTGAAACACATTATGGTAGGAATATGAGCTGAGTAAATAATGCCATAATAAAACATCATCATGGGTATTCTACTAGTTGAATAACCACATGAACTTTCAATTACTAGCTTCATAATGAGGGAAGTTCATATGCCGGACATCATAACCATACCGTCCAAGCCTCGTGCTAGGACCATAAAATAATCATTTTGTCAAGGCCTCGTGCCAAGACCATAGTTTCTCTCATGAGACATACCGATGCATCTAGGGGCTATAGCAGGACCCAACCATAACATAATAAGTCCAATTCATTCCTCATATGAGTGGGGATCAATATAAACAACATATACATTCATATTGAAGCTATCATATGAAATGTAACTAACTTTCCCCAATCATTAAACATAAAACACTAACCATTCGGAATAATATGGTGAATGGTTTTAGGATAGATCATCCACAATAGAGTTAGTCATAAAACATTAAATAAAATATGGTATATGACTTCATAAATGATTAAACCCAATAATTCCATGGAATCAACAAGAGTATTGAATGAAAATACTCTTATAAAATCATTAAGCAATTTTGAGATAAATACTCTTTTATTTTGAAAAGAAGAGTTCTTTTGGAAAATATTTGTATAAAACTAGAAGTGAAGTAAGATATTATTTTCATAATAAAATGAGTATTTTTAGAAAGATAATGGTTTCCAAAAATATATTATAGAGTGCCCTTGTAAATAGATATGAATTGGCGAAATTCCCTTGAATCGGGCTTCTATTTTGGAAACAATTTTGAAAGTTCCTTTTAAAATGTGTAACTATCCATAGAATAAGGAAGGATTATGTTTTTTTACATATATATAATACTCACACATAATTTATGAGTATTACATAACATTACATAAGAATTTCATTGAGGAATTTATACAATAAAAGTAACCCGAATTAAAATGGAAGTTCGGGTGAAAACCCTTACCTTAACTCCAAACGTGTTCTTATCTTGGACTTAAGATCCTGGAATATGAAATTATAATTATTAATAAATTATTTAAAAACCTATTAGACATGTATTTAGTTTATCATAATTCTGTTTAGTTCATTTATACCCTTATTGCTAAGTTTTTATATTGAATTTTGTTGTTCCGGGGTGTTCATTTTCTTTATTTTCATAATCGGTTCACTTGTTTTTAAGTAATAGAGTTCATGTGGAATGGTTATAAATCTCTAGTATTTGGAATTATATATTATTTATGAACATAAATAATTGTTAATGGTTATTTCTATCATTTGGTTATATGGAATGAGGATGAATCATTAGATGAGAACCACTTCGATTATTTGGCGGTATTTGGATTATTATGAACTAGTTTTGCCATATAACTTAATTATATGTACATATTCTGGTTCCTGAAAATTAATTATGTTATAATACATATATTATAGTTTGGTTCAACCATAAATATGATTTCATGACCAGTAATGAAGAAGGAATTGAAGAACGAAACTTCGTCGTCCACAAAGGCTATAAATTGGAACCTCATCGACATTGATTTCGTTTATAAAAATAAAAGGGAGGGAGTAAGAATATTTATGATGGGTATTCCATTAACATGAAATAAATCCAGTATATATATTTTACTGGAGTTATCATGATCATTTTTATAGAGGAGTTGAGGAGAGAAAAATAAAAGAGATGAACTTGAAAATAAAAGAAAAGTTAAGAGATCCCTTATGAAAATTTGGCAGCCTAACGGCGTCACTTAAAATTTCATAAAATCAAATGGTGAGAAAAAAATGGTATCTCATCATATTTATATCAAAATTATAGTAATAATAATGAATAAAATCAAACCTCAACATATGAGAAATGAATTTCAAGTAGATAACATAAAAGAAGTGTCGACTTACAGACGAGAATGAAGGATTCCCTTGCATTGTAGAATAACTCCTAGATCTTTGAAGGATGGGAACATGGGGCTTAGGTACACCTTGGGAGGACTCATAGATAGGTAAAAACACCATAGCTTTGAGGATGAGAGATTTCGAATGAAATAAAATGAATGGATGAGTGGGTATTTATAGAAAAAGAGAGGTAATTTTTAAATAATTTCAAAGGGACACCTCATTAGTGGTTTTTTCCAAACCATGGGCTTTCCCATGGTATTTGCCCATGGTTTAAGCCACTTGGGAAAACTCATGTCATAAGTTACTATAAAAAATTCAACCATACTTTTATATTTAATTATTACATCATTATGATGTCATTAAACTACATGAAACTCAAAACTGTATTTTTACTATTCATGAAAAATTCATGTATTTTAGAAAAATCCCAAAAATTCACCCCTACTATTTTTCTACTTGTAGAATTCAAAAGTGAAATCCAATTTTCAAAAATAATTTTCTAAATATTACCAATTTAATTTTTAAATAAGGTCATAGTTAATTTGAAAAATAACAATCTTGAAGTGCAATTAGTTTTATGTGACATTAAAAAATTAATTAAGATCTCATTATCTTATTACCTTAAGAAAATAAAATAATATTATTATTTACTATTCATAAGGGTCATATTACTATTCATATTACTATTCACAAGGGTATGTTACTATTCACTAAAAATAAAGTTTGTTCCATCAGACTCCAAATGACTTACTGAACATAACTCTAGATGGCCATTTTTCAAAATTCAAAACATAAAAGAGGAAAAGTTGTGTTTAATGGTTAGATTATAAAATTGCATTCTATATTTATTTTCAAAACCTTGGGTTATTACATGGGGATAAATAAAACTCAAGAAATATGTGAGCTAAGATTCTCAATAAGGATAACAATATAACAGAAAATATCATAAATAAGCATAAAAATTTAAGGAAAAGTATAAGACTAAAACAAAAGACTTTTTAACTTAAAATTCATCATAATGTGGAAAAGATAAATCAAATAATTCCATTTACTTATTCACAGGGATATTTTACTAGTCAAATAATTACATGTAATATCAATATCTAATTTCATAATGATGGAATGAATAATTCTGTACATCATAACCACATAGTCATTGCCTCATTCCAAGACTACAAATAAGATTTTGTCAAGGCCTTGTGCCAAGACACCAGTTTGTCTCATGAGACTCACCAATGCATCGAGGAGCTATAGTGGGCTCCACCCATCACTTACTATGTCCAATTCATTCCTAATATGAAAAGGTTGAAACATAACATAAACATTCATATTAAAGCTAGAATATTAAATGTTAATACTTTAACCATAAAACATGAATGGTATAAAAATAACACATCTATAGTCAAACATATCACAAAACCTTCAATTCAATATGAACGATTGTATCATAATAAATCAAATTCAAACAAGTGTAAAATCCATCAAAGGATGTTTAAATATATGAAAATAATTAGTAAAACTATTTGAGAGAAATATCCCATTTTTCATGAAGACATTTAAAAGTCATACTATTTATCAAAGAAGTAGTTTAAAATAGATTTTTAAATAAAAGTGTCCCATAACACTTTGAAACTTTTAAAAATAATTTTAATTTTAAAACATTTATGTCTATATAAATAAATCCATAACAACCATTTCTAAAACATGGACATTAATGATAAAGATTTATAAGAATAAATCATTAGAAAAATTAAAAGGATATTTCAGTTAAAGAGTTCTTAACAAAATGAGAGATGCTTGAAAACAAATAATTGAAGAATAAAATTAATAAAAACATTATAATATCATGCGAATAATGGGATTCATGATATAATATGTCAAATGATAGTAAATAAACCATATAAAAGTTAATTGGATCATAACAACAAAGAAGTATCAATGGAATGTAAATAGAGATAAAATTCCATATAAAGACCATATCCTTAGGTTAAGGATAAATAAATGACATAATTACGCGTGAAAAATATAAATAAACTCAATATGATTGGATTTTAAGTGTAAATCAATCAGAGTACATTCACACATATTCTTGTAAAAACAACACCAATGACATGTATGTTTAACTCAATGAATGGAAATTGAGGTATGATTACTCTTATCAGGTTCACATCGATGACTTGAGAATTTATCAATGGTGTGATTATGTGTATCAAAAGTATATCCACACAAAGGGGAGTGTAAATTAATACATAAATAAATAAATATGGATTTCACACATAATCTTGGAGTAAAATAATCAATAAGGTTTGCATAAAACCCAATGAGTGGAAATCAAAATTAGAAATTCCATTACCGATTTGGTAACTTACGAAACATACACCGCATGAAAGAAGTATCATACAATTAAGATGTAAATACCAAAAAACTAAATTATATCACAAAAATAATACAATAATGGGAAGTACATACACCACACAAAAGGAAATAGTGCAAATATAGCATGATTCTCACAGGAATAAGAAGTGAGATGAAAACCCTTTACTGATTTGGTAACATACAAAAAATACACCCCAAGAAAGATGGATTATACAATGAATATGTAAATACCCAAAAATTAAATTATAATACACAAAGAATACAATCATGGGTAGTATATACACCATAAAAAAAGGAAATAGTGGAAATATAGCATGAATCTCATGGGAATAAGAAGTGAGATAAAAACCCCTTACCGATTTGGTAACTTACAAAACACACACCTCATGAAATAAGTATCATAAAATGAATATGTAGATACCTGAAAATTAATGTATATTACACAAATAATACAATCATGGGTAGTACATACACCACATAAAAGGAAATAGTATCAATATAGCATGAATCTCATTGGAATAAGAAGTGATATAAAAACCCCTAACTTGTACTTTTCCTTAGTCGAGGGCACATTAACCCCCTATATAATAGTTAAATAATTGTTATTAAATTAGAAAAGAAACAAATACCTAAATATGATATCATATATGATCTTATAATATTTCTTTGTTAATAATATTTCAGTAGTATTATTGTTTCGGGTGTTAACTAATTAGTTTTCCTTTATATGTTTGTTATGTAAGTCATGTTTGTTATGGATAAGATGTATTTGATTCATATATATAATGATATTAAGTTCTTGAAAATTATTTTTAATCATAAAATTAAAATTATTCTTGAATGGTTATGATGGGGAATGAATCTCATTGCATTCACTGAGACGGTAATCCATACATATGCATGTATGGTGACTTTGTCATTCATATAATGGATAGAATAATGAATATGGTTGTACCATATTTATAATAAAATCATAGTATGTAGATGGTACTGGAGTTATTATTATGGTATAGAAACTATCACGACCTATCACACGGGGCCCAGATGTGACTACCCCAAGCCCGCCTTCCATAGGCCAGGGGTTGGTGACTAGCACCTAAAGGCTTTTCCCGAACATGGAAGGAATTTACTTAGAGATCTGTACACATTTAGAAAGAGAAAATGAGGTAAAAATCCAAAAAAAGTAAGGTATTACCATGATAGTAAAGTATAACCACAAGTACAACTGAAAACTGAAAACAGTGGGCTGGAATACAAGCCCTCGAAATTGAAAATAAAGTAAACAACTATCACATCTGCCATGGAACTCTACCTGGAGGGTAGTAGTTGTAAGTCTAAATTCTAAGAAGAGGATATCGACTGATCCCATCACACCAAGCTCCACCAAGTCCCAAACCTCCAAAGTCTACCTCGGAGCATCTATATTCTACACTAGACACACACGTGTGGGCAGAGCCTGTGTAGGGGTGAGTATAACAATACCCAACAGAGGACCCCAAGACCCCCAAATGTATCTTAGTAATCCACAAAGGAAAACACCATAAGAAATACAACAATGTAAAAATCACAAGAATGATCTAAATCATGAAGCAAAAAGTAAAAGAGACAGCTCACTCTAATGGTATAACATCAAAGTTACTGGGATAAGGATGACTAGTCGTAAAGCCAGACCATCCTATCAGTAGTAACTCCACTGTTGACCCGTACATGTCATTGTATGCTAACCCATATTGGTCTCTAGATGTTGACCAATATTGGTTGCTGGTGATGACCTATATTGGTCGCTGGTGCTGACCCATATTGGTCACAGGTGCCAACCAGTACTGGTCGCTGGTGCTGACCCATATTGGTCACTGGTGCTGACCCGTATTGGTCGCTATTAAAGAGGTGGGGATGATTAGTCATACAACTAGATCATCCCACTCTAGAGTTTCTGATGCTGACTTGTATAGGTCTCTCTTCTTATTCATGTCACATCCAACCACTGGATTCCCGCACGAAGCACACCTGATCTCAGGAAGAATCTGTTGATCAAGCCGTCAGTCATATTTCAACCAGTACAAAGTCCCGCTAAAACCATACTCAAGGAACTATGCTGCCATAGGGGTCCTAATGTGACAGACGACACATCGATCAGACGCCTGGTCTGTGAGATATGGGCACTTTTGTAAAATCATTTTCAGATTTTAATGGATTCAAATGGATTTATTTCTAGGATAAGGTGGGGATGAGTCGAAATATTCTCAGCCAATAGGTTTTAGACAAGTTTATGTCATCATATTAACATTATCTTTTAGATTTAATTCATTGTTAAATAGTTTATCTTTTACCATGTCTTCTTGTACTTTTATATTATATGGTTAATAAACTTACTATAAAATTCCAAGAAGACCACAAGTGGTTCATTAATGATAGATTTATAATTATATAAGTCCTTTGGACAGACCTTATATTTTTAGGAATATTACATCATTTAATAATATAGTATTTGTTTTAGAAACACATTTATGTCAATTTTGACACTATTTAGAATTTGGTTTTTGTGAAAGTAAAAAAAAACATGATTACTTTGAAAAAAATACATTAAATAATCCCTAAAATGTAATATTAACCTTTAAATTTAGTGGAATGCATCAAAAGTTTCAATTTACATTTATTTTTATATTTATAATATCAATTATTTTAATCTTTAATTAATAAGGTAATTACTGCATCATCATTGTGTCATAAATATATTTAATTATTTAATGTATAAAAATTATAAATAAAGTACCATGATGTAGGAAATATTTTTAATTTTTATGTTAATATTTATAGTCAAATTTATCTTATGTACAACCCTATATTAAAAATGATTTAGTTATTAAACTTTGAATTTTACACCTTCAACTCTTCTTTAAATAAAATAATAATAAATGTCCAAATCTAATCCAAGTGGATCAAAGAGGATCATAATTTATTCCTAAGGTTGATTTTGGTTGAAAAAAACTTATCCAGTAGAATTAGGACATGTTTTAGGGTAATTATAATATCATTTTTATCTTTAATTACCCAATTTATTTTTAACCGTGGTAAATAAAATTCAAAAGTTATTATTCACAAAAAATTATTTTCATCTTATTGAACCATATTTTACTTACTGATGTCAACTATGTCTCTCATATTTTTGAAATTCAATTCATAGAAGTAGTAAAATTATGTTTTATGCAAATTTACAAAAGTTCCTAGAATATGGGTAAAAGACGTTAAAAAGTTCAATAAAATTTTTATACATCCAATCTTATTATAAAATGACTCCAATAAATTACCTTGAACTTATATAAGTATTATGTATCTATTTTGACTTCAAAATAAATTTAAATAAAAATAATAATTATTTAAATAAAAGTCGATTTTAAACAATAATGTAGTGTTTTTCACTATTCATAAAAAATTGAAAGTTTTCAGAAAAATACCAAAAATTCACCATAATATAATTTTTACATTTAAAATTTAAAAATGATTTATATTTTACCAAATTCAAGACATGTAAGTTTCATTAATTAATTTAAAATTAATTCTCATTGTGAAAACCAGAAAATAGGGTTTTAAGAAGTAAAAACTACCCAAAGATTGACTTGTATTTAAATCCAATTTAAATGTGAAATTAATTTCAATGACCAAAATTATATAAAATGATAAAAATATAATCTATATATACTTTAAAACCAATTAATAGGATAATATAACAATATAAATAAATTAGGTGAAATGAAAATTTTGAATTAAAACACAATATTTTTCACTGTTCATTAAAAAAATGAAACTTCTCAAAAAATTACCAAAATTTCACCCTAATCTAATATTGGTATTCTGAATTAAAAAATTAAGTCAATTTCACCAAATTGAATTCCAAATAGTGTCTAAAATTAATTTTATTATTGTTCACAAAAGGACATAAGAAGTAGTTTCTTTATCAAAATAGTACTTATATTTTAATGAAACTTATACATTTCCTTAAAAATATGCTTTATTTATGTGATAGAATTATAAATGAAATTTAAAATTTATTTGTTACTATTTTTATTACTATATTTAATTGTTATGTTATAAATATATCATTTGGATAATTAAAGTGTTGTTTCGCAGAAACTCAATCTTTCATATAATGTAAGCCAAGTTAGTGTTGCGTGTAGTATAAGCTATTGAATTAATTTAATGATATAACATACTATTAAATCTTGGGGTGTTGCAATACATCATCTATACAATCCTGTAAAACTTATCTTTAATCTATAAATCTTATTCGATTTTTCTTTATTTTTTGAAAAGAAATATGTCTCACCTATATCTATATATATATATAGAGTTCCTATTTTTTATTTTCACTTTTTATTATTTTATTCTCTCAAAAACCACATGAAAAATATTTCACATATTAAATATGGAAACTTCAAAAATTCAGTAGCATGATCTCCACCTTCAGCTCCCCATAATCTTCAATCTTGATTATATCTTTTGAAGGATAACATTATCCCAAATTAAATACTGATCAATTCATCTTATAATTCTAGAAATGACCACATCTTAATTATTTTTCCAAAATCCCATATTTTAAATTAAACTAAACTTTTTGTTGTTATCTACTTCATGATATGTTTCCCTTATTGATGGTATGATTCTTGGTCAAATACCAGATCCATCAAATCCCCATGAATCAAATTTAATTTACTAGAATATCATGACTTAATCCACCTTTAATCATTATGTCACTATCATCCTAATTATATAATCATTATCAATCATATTTTATGATTGATTTATAAAATTTTAATCCACTATTAACTGATGAGGTAACCTAATGTTTTTCCAAAATTCTTACAAGTACAAAACCTTTTGCATCATTTTATGGGTTTAAAGCACAAGAGTCTCATCCTGGTTGGTGAGGACTTGAAAAGTGCATCCAAGAGACCCAAGATCAAATCCGAGAGGATATATTTTCTGGGGTAATATAGCAGGTACTGTAAAAGGAACTGTAATATGTACTATAATAGGTTCTATTTGGTACTATAGTATCTAGAACTATTCAGTTTTTTGGTCTTTCGGGCCACCAGTTTGCTTATCAAGTCTTTAAAGGCTTTCAGGACACCCAAGAATTTTGTGACAGTAAGGATTGTTTGCCCCCATAAGACCTTCGGGTCACCTCAAGGCCTTTGGGCCACCTCAAGTCCTTCGGGATACCTCAAGGACTTTATGCCACCTTAAGGTTTTCAGGCCACATGAAATTGTGCTTAAATGGACCAGGAAGACACTATAAAGAGCAGGCTCCAGATGAGGATTCAGAGTAAGGGGCATTCACTAGAGCAGAACTAACATATTTGGAAGAATGAGAGCGTATAGAAATTGTTATTGGGACTAGACTATGCATGCATGATAAGGCTAGTCGAACATCCATATGAAGGTGGAGAGATGACATCATGATGTAGATACTTGGGAGGAGGTGTTCCAAGTAGTTTGTTTGGATGTTTTTCTCTAAGAAATTCACGTCATGTATTGTCACAAAGCCTAAAAGCCATGTAAGGGTTCCCCTTCAACCCTTAAAATAAGTATTATAAGAAATGAATAAAAATAGAAGGACTTTGGTCCATTTAGAGGCAAGGTTTTAAAAACCTCACACATTCTCCAAAAAACCTTACACATCTTAAGGATATTTTAAAAAAACATATAAATGCTCCATAAAATTCATATTCATCTCAATATGGTTTTTAAAAATATTACACATGATCCAAAAAAACCTTACACATCTTAATAAGGTTTTAAGAACCTTATGCATACCCCAAAATAACTTACATAGATAAAATATTATATATATCTATGATATTCATGCCTGTGTCAAATCCACTTCTTCTAAGAATATATAATTTATTTAAGGACTTTACCAAAATCCTAGGATTCTTATAAAAAAAACAATATGTATCGAATGCCTCTAAAATCCTATAACCTTAAATTTACACATCTCTCATGTCTTTATACAAATCCTTGAAGGTTTGTTTAATAATATTTTCAACAAAATCAACCCAAAAATCACTCTAAGGGAATTTTTACACATAAACCAAAAATTAGTGTCAGTTCATACAGAAATATGGGGATCATCATTGCATATGAGCCTCAGCCCAGTTGGGGAGGTATCCTTAAGTGCATCCACAAGACCCAGGTTCAAAACCAAGAAGAGGCATATTTATGGTGTACTATAGTAGAATTATAGTAGGCACTATAGAAGGAACTATAAATTGTGCAGGTACTGTAGTAGACTATACACTATACAGGTATTGTAGCAGAACTGTACATTATGCAAGTACTGTAGCATTCACTGTAGCAGTTATTGTAGCAGGTATTGTTCGGTACTGTAGCAGTTGAAACTATTCACCTTGGGCCACCGTTTTGGGCATGGAGTCCTTAAGGATTTCTGGCCACCCGGGCCTTCGGGTCAATAGGGATTTTAGGCTACCTTTAAGGCCTTCGGGCCACCTCAAGGCCTTTGGGCCACATGTATTTTCCCCAGACACACTACAAAAAAAGAAGCATCCCCCGAAGAGGATTCAGAGCAGGTGCACTCACCAGAGTAGAGACAAATGGATTTTTCAGAATGAAAGGGTATGGCTATGCAATCGGGACCATCATGTGTTTTCACATGAAGCCTAGCCAGACAACCATGCGAAGGTGGAGAGCTACTATCATGATGTAGATGCTGGGGAGGGGCAGTTCCTTGTAGATAGTCTTGTTGAATTCCCTAAGACCTTCAGTTCATTTAATCTCCTAAGCCTACGAGCCATGTAATCTCTGAGCCTATGAGCCTTGTAAGGGTTCCTCCTAATCCCTTGAAGGGGGGGGGGGGTTATAAAAAATAAATAAAAACAAAGGCCTTCGGGCCATTTGGGGCTATGGGGATCATCTATGGTTAAATATCAAATAGATTCATTATACTATGTTACCTTTGTTGATGATGTGACATAGAAGGTGTGGGTTTTCTGCTAAAAAAAGTACAATGTATTCATAACATTCATTCAATGAATAAACATAATGAAAAAAGAGATAGGATAGAAAATAAAATGTTCAATCTCTAAAAATGATAGGGAATAAGGAAGTAACATTTTTCAAATATTTATTAGGTGGAAAGTTGTACAGTTTTAGAGGACTGTACCAATTACTCTAGAAGAAAATAGATTTATGGAAATGATTAATTGAATGTTAGTATAGAAGGAAAGAAACATGAGGATTCATTTAAGCTTTCCAACGTAATTTTGGGAATAAGCTATGAAATTTGAATCCTGCTTGGTGAATAGAAGTCTACAATCTCTATTAGGTTAAGAAATTTCAGAAGAATATTATTTTGGAATAAATTTTAAAATTTATTATATCATAGTATTTATCTTACTCACATACATTAATGTTTATTCCTAGTAAAGGTATAAGGTATAGTTTAAGTATCAAGCATGTTACTTTTTTGGGAATGGTCATAAAAAATTTAGTTTTTGGCTATGGGATAACAACTCTTGGAAGGTTTTCGGAAGCTAAAAAGAAATCTTTAATGAGGATATCTTGTGGAATAATCAAATCCATGTATTTTTTATGATATAAAAGTATCATCATAATTTAATGATCTTCTAAGTGGAGATCAAGAAGTTATAGATGTTCTAGAAAGCTCAAGAAGTATGTCAGTTCCGAAAACACTAGACTTATTAGATAGTTTTCTAGAAGATAGTTATGTTTTGATAGTTTTTATAATTTAAAAAGTACCAGAGTGATTCAAAACTGAAGAATATTGAGGAATACATCTAGAATATGGAGTTAAAGAAGAAGTATTTTCAAAATAAGCATTGCTTCAAGGATAGTTGCAGAGGTATATCAGTATTTGGTGCCAAGTGTAGAGATATAGAAGAGACTTGCACTACTTTATTCTCTTGGATGTTGGAGAGATTGAGATCCCATAATAGTTTGTATTTTTTAAAGAATTAAGTGAGTGAGAGTTATTTTTTAGGGATGAAATCTATTCTTTACATCTGTTCAGAACATTAGAACTAATAGAAAGACCTATTGGTAAGAGATTACAAAATAAATGGGTTTATTGGCTAAAAGAGGAAGTTAATAGTAGGTGGAGGTATAATAAATGGTTATTGTAAGATCTTGGAATTATTTAGGGTACTTAATTGCTAGAATTTATTATTTATATACCTTTAAGATAGTTAATGAAATGTTTTCTGAGTCTATTTGGAGGCTTGAGGATGTTTTGGGAGTTTGGGACATGAAAGAAATGAAAATAGGTCCATCCTATACATGTTTCTTGGTTATCACATGGTTAGTAGTAACTATGTGCTTTAACCATGCTAGCTAGGATGAGGGGTGCATGGTTTAAGAAACCATGTAAGGGGGGAGGCCAAAATATGTAGTCTTGGACAGATCCATTCCACATGGTTGGAAAATGGATTTCTCAAACTGTTCGGGCTCCCTAGGTAACTTTGAAACTTAGCCCTCTTAGAAAAAGGCTGACACATAGTTGTTACATAGTTTGGTAAACCATGCGGCCAAACTATTCACCCCATTAAAAGTGGGTTTTACCATTTCCCCCTTCATAATTTATGATTTCTCACCCTATTTTATTCCTCATATTACCTCCTATAACCCAAGTGATGAACTAAAATTCCCAAATCTTCCCAAGGGTCATTCTCCTTCGTTAATAAGAAAATTGGAGTGTTTTTGGGTGTGGATTGTAGCTTCGGGTAATTCTAATTTTTATCTTTTCTCCTCTTTTATGGATTATGGATTGTAGGATAATTATTCTCCTTTTGAAGCTTTTAAAAAATATTTTTCCAATGGATCTTAGGTTGGGGATTCAAAGGGTGTTCAAATTAAAATCTAAGGCTAATATTAAGTGAGAATTAATCTTTATAATCAAGTTAGTTATTCTACAAGTTATTTCCCATAGTCTTGTCTGTTATTTATGTGTATGTGGATGTACTTTGGTGTGGGTTTTCCCCTTCTTGGTTTGTCTTAATTGGAATGCTGAATTAGTTGGTTAAATGTTTAATTGAACCCCTAATGATTCCTATGGAATGTGTTGATGTTTATTCACTAGATTAAGGGCAACCCATGGGGTATGATACTCCTTGAACATGTAAATTTAAATGATAAGTTTAGAATTGAATTGTTATGAAATAGATCCCATGATTAATGTGTTGACATGTTAGCTCGGGTTATGAATTAGATATTAATGGGGTTAGTGTTGGTTATTAACTTAGCATATAGGGCTGCATGGAATAGTGGGAAAGGGGTTAAATGGAATAAAGTGAATGGGTTTAATGACTCAAATTTTGAATTAGAATGTGATAACGGGTAATACATAAAGATGATTTATGCATTGATTGAATCATGAATCATGAATGTTATGTGTATTGTTTGATTATGGTTATTGAAATGGTTTATGTGATGAATGTTTAACAAAGAATGTGATAATGTCTTGGTAGTATCTGATGTATTAACTAATGTTCTACACCCATTATTTGGGTTGTACTGAGGCTCTAAACCCCACCCATAGAATGCACAGGTTAGGGATTCAGACTGAGGATCTAGGCCCCTAATAGATTCATTGTATAAGACTAATTAGACTAAGTTTCCAAGGTATGTGTGATGTAATTGATTGTTAAATTATTTCCCCAGTGATATAAGGAACTTTTATTATTTTATTTATGCATAGCAGTAGACCTGCATAGGTCGTTGTGTTATAAATGATTTTTCTAACCCATGGATTAAAATAATGTAAATGATAATAGTAAATAATATTGATAAATTGAACCTGATTTACCTTTTATTTAACTTTTTTATTTATTTCAGTACATAAAAACACTATATATTTGAGTGGATATTTTGTGGACACCATTGGTTGTGGACTACTAAGTTGTACTCACACTCTTCTCAGGCCACCATTTGGTACCCGAGCAGATTTTATGGTTGTAGGTATGGAAAAGTGAAAAATACCTATTCTAGAGGGTTGACTCGGGCATGGCAAGTGCATGGATAAGGGATCCAAACTCAGATTCGGGACTTGTTTTGGGTATTATTTATTTTATCTTTATTTTGGAATTTTTCTTACACTTGAAACTATATTGACATTACATAGTATGTTTACTTTTGGTTGTGGGATTGTACCCAATTTTGGGAAATGGATTTGGATGTTTGGTCATGGGTTATTCTATTTTCCTTTATTTCTCTTGTTATCTATTTTGGATTAATCTAATAAAGAGGGAATAGTCTCCCCATGTATCAAAATAGACCCTCTCTTCTAGTCAAAAACCTTTGGCGTATGCCGATGCGCACTTGAGGTCATGTGGTGACTCGACTCGGGGTACTGGTTTAGTGGCCTCTGGGTTGGGGAAGTTACAAATTTGTATCATATCAGTTATTTTCCATTTACTTACTATTTAGTAAAGTTATAATTAAGACTATTATGTGTCAATCCTTCACAAAGAGCTCATGCATGGGAGTAGCTAACCCATGTATGAGGGAAATCCCAAGTATGCCAGGTTGGGATTTTTTTGTTGATGTGTGTTGTTATAGTTGAATGATATTTAGATGTTGGGTGATGCACTTATTGTGTGAGGTGAAAATTTTATGATATTTTTCTATTTAATTAAATTTCATGAGGTTGTGTATACCTATATCATTTTAGACACCAAGGGATATAAATGGAATGCATAATGTTAGGCACACACATAATGGAAGGATTTGTGGGACATGAAGGATATAATGAATTTTCATTTTCTTTAAAAGCTTTGAAGTTGTGTATAATAAAAATGATGCAAGTGGTTAAATGGAAATAATTTGAAGGAATGTTTAAATAATAGTTTCTAATGAGAAGTTATATATGGGTAAAATTTTTGGTGGTAATAAGTTTTAAAGATGGAAATATTTATGTTTTGAAAGTGAAAATGGTTAAAAAGAATGTTTGATGAAAAAGGATTGTGGTTATTTGAGTCGTTTTCCCCATGTTGACCATGAATCATGATAGGTAATTATAAGGTTAGTGACATAGGTGTGATTAAAGATTTTGGGATAGAGTATGTAGAATAGGTTTCTTATAACTAGTAAAGAGCCTTCTTTTATGAAAACTATGAAGTTTTGTGTTATGTGTTCTGAGATGTGTGTTTTGAATTATAGAGAAACTCCACCATGATGTTATGCATCGGTTGGGAGAAAATTGGATGTTGCTAATAATGATCCTATAGAAGTGGAGAAACAAATCCCTATGATCCATGGTAACAGGGAAGAGGAACATTTTGATGATAAATTTTCTCATTTTATGTAGATGATGGAATGCAACCGAGGGCCGTTCGTGCTAAGTATGTTTGAGATAACTAGGGAGTTTTAGTTGAAAATCCCTCTAACTATCCCTATATTGGGTAGAACTTATGTAGCTGAGTTTGGTATAGATTCAATTCAGATGATTCTTGATCACTTAAAGTCTCCTCTAGATAAGAGAGTCAAGTCGTTGCCTTATATGTTGTGAGGTCAGGAAAAGTCATGGTGGGATGTTCTGGTTCAAACACAGTAGGATGACAGTATGATATAGAAGGATTTTAAAGATTTTTTTTCAAACACTTCTAATAGAAGAACTTGAGATTTTAGAAAGCTTTGGAATTTATGAGGTTGGAACAGGGGTCCATGCTTGTGATGGATTACGCTGCCCACTTCACTGACTTGAAAATATTTGTTTCAACTTTGGAAGGGGATGAGGCGGCTACGACAAGACATTTTCAGGATGGACATAGACATGAGATTAAGTCCTAGGTGAATATCTTCTGTTTAAATAGGAATGTTGAAGTGGTGGATTAAGACCTTATTTCAGAATGGAATCTCAAGGAAGATTCTAGTGATAGATAGGTAGTTCCAGCTATTTGATCCATTGGCTCAACTTCTTACGGAAGGAAGTGCTTCTTCAAGAGTTTACACTATGTCGGTGGTGGAAAGAGTAGTCAGAAAAGGGAACCTGCCTCTTAGGGTAGTTTCCTGCTATCAGTGTGGTAGGTCGAGACACATGCACAATTAGTTCCCCCGACCTCTAGTTTAGTGTCGAGCATGTGGTAGGTTGGGGAATGTGAATTGGTTATGTAGGAACCCTTAAAATATGGGTACTGATATAGGATCAAGGTTGATTTAGTGTGCAGGTAGGGGGTCGATTACCCCATATCAAGTAGGCAGTTGGAGTCCCACTAGCCCCAATGGAAGTGGTAATGGATAAGGTACTATGGGGAGAGAGTTTCTATATCAGTAGGATAGTGTAGCGCTAGGAACTCAGACCAGAGCCCATGGTAGTGGGGAAGGTCAGCCTCACACAGTTCATCCAGTACCTATAGGCGGTGAGGCTAGACCATTTATAGTTTGTGTTACCATTCTTGTAGATTACATGCTTGATAGTTCTTTATTTGATACAAGTACCTCACATTCTATCATATATACCAAACTTGTGACTGTATTAGGCCAAGTAGTGGAATTTATATATGGGATATGTCTATGATAACCCATTGGGGCTGTGAGAATAATATATATAGAAATTTAAGGAGTGTTCCCTTGTGGTTGGTGGGTAACATTTTTTGTGGGACTTGTTTGTACTAAAAAAATCAGGTTTTGACCAGATATGGGGGATGGATTGGATAGTACTATACTAGGCCAATATTTAATTTTACCGCCGTAGGGTAACATTTACATTCTAGGAGGGGAGTATGTATGTTCACTATGGGGAATGGAATATCTGAGTGGGCCGTACAGGGCCAGTCTGTCAGTAGTTGGGTAAAATTACAGCCTAAGTGGATTGTATTGTGATTAATGATGGGGGAGTGGAGAAACTTGTCTTTACTAATGTGGTGGATCAGTTTTAGGATGTGTTTCCAACAGACTTCTCAGGGCTTCCACCTAAGAGATATGTTGATTTCATGATAGATTTGTTGTTGTGAGTAGAAACAGTTTTTATTCCACCTTATATAATGTTGCTGACAGAACTCCAGGAACTTAAATCTTAACTAGAGGAACCAGAAAACAAGGTTTTTATCTGTCCAAGTATGTTAACTTAGAGATCTATAGGGTTTTTTCTAAGAAGGATGATGAATAATTATGGTTGTGTATCGATTATAGAATATTGAATCAGATGATAGTTAAGAATAGATACCCTCTCCATTGAATTTATGATCTTTTTAACTAGATGAGGGGTGATTCTATGTTCTCTAATATTTATTTAATATTAGGATACCATCAGTTGAGGGTGATATATTCTAATATACCGTAGACTACCTTCATAATTAGGTATGAGTTGTATGAGTCTGTTGTGATGCCATTCTGGTTGACAACATTACAATAATTTTTATAGCCCTAATGAACCGAATTATTTACCCATAACTAGATAAGTTTTTAGTTGTCCCTTTTGATAAAATCTTGGTGTACACAAAGACTCATCACAATCATTCCAAACATATTGAAATCATCCTATGTATACTAAGATATAATTTTCTATATGCAAAGCTATACAAGTTTCATTTCTGGATCGATAAGGTATATTTCTTGGGTCACATAATCTCTTGAGAAGGTGTGTCTGTGGACCCAAAGAAAGTAAAAGTCATTGTGTCTTGGGAGAAATCCAAGAATATTTTTTATGTCATTAGTTTTTTTGGGTTTGGATGGATATTACCAAAGGGTCATCAAAGACCTTTCCATTTTGACAGCACCACTTTTAGGTCTAAACTAAAAGAGAATTTAGTTTGAATTGTTTGAATCATGTGAGAATTCTTTTCAATATTTAAAGAAGTGGTTCACTACAACACCTATTTTGATCCTAACTAAGTCAGGTAAGGAGTATACCTTATTTTGTGATGTGTCTGGGGTTTTACTTGGGGAAGAGTTGATACAGGATGATTAGGTTGTTGCGTATGGTTCAAGGAAGTTAAGGCATCATGAACAAAATTAACCTATGCATGGTATTGAATTGTCTGATGTGGTTTATGATTTAATGTTTTTATGGAATTACTTGTCGGGAGAGAGTTTTAACATGTATATCAATCATAAAATACTTAAGTACATCTTCTCCTAGTGTGATTTGAATCTTTGGTAGTTAATATGGGTTGAATACATGTAGTCGTTTGATATTGAGTTGGTATACGTACTAGGAAAGGTAAATAATGTTGTAGATTCCTTGAGTCAGAAGACTCAAAACCAGGAAGTTTAGGAATCATGTTCTAAGTGGAGGATGATGGAGTTGTTTGCTGAGATGCATCTGGAGGAACAAGATGGACTAGTGTAGATGGCCATTGTGTCCTTTTCTATTGATTCAAAACTTCTAAGCTGAATCAAGGAGAGGCAGTATGAGGATCTATAGTGTTTGGTTGTGAGGGAAAGTCTTTAAGCTGGGAATTCACCTTCCGGTTGGACTATTGGTGATGATTGAGATTTTTTATATTCTTGGACGTATTTTAGTACCTATATGTATACAAGAATAGTTGATGTATAAGTTTCATGCATTGAAGTGGGTGGTATATATTGGTTTGAAAAAAATGTATCACGATCATCAAAGGCAGTATTGGTGGAAAGGGATAAAGAATGAAGTTTTAGGTTTCATGATGCAATGCTAAAACTATCAGTAGGTAAAGGTCAAGCATCAATGACTGGGTGGTTTGTTACAACAATTTCCCATTCTAGACTAGAAATGGGATGACGTGATGATGTATTTTTTGGTTGGTCTTCTGAGGAAACCTTGGTAGAATGATGTGATCTGGTTAGTTATGGATCAATTGATTAAGGTGGCACATTTCCTACTAATTCAAGAAGCCTTCATTATTGAACAGTTGGGTGAGCTGTATGTTTGGGAGAAAGTACAGTTTCATGGGGTTCCAGAAACTATAGTTTCATATCATGGTCCACGTTTTACTTTATACTTTTGTAAGGGGTTACAATATTCACTTGGTACCTAGGTGTTTTTGAGTATGAATTTCAACCCATTGGAAGATGGGAAATCAGAGCATACAATTCAAGTGCTAGAGGACATGTTGAAGGAATGTGTCCTAGATTTTAGTGGATTGTGGGAGAAGCACTTAGAATTTGTCGAGTTCACCAATAGCAATAGTTACCATGTGATGATTCATATGGAATTATATGAGGCACCATATGGGAGTCCATATATATCTTCATTGTGTTGGATAGAGCCTGAGGAGTTATAGTTTTTGGGACTGAGTCTCATGAGGAGACATCTAAGAAAATTTAGTTGATTCAGATATGTTTGTCTAGAACTCAGAGTCGGAATAAGTTGTATGTAGATCGACGATGACGACCTATTGAGTTTATGGTGGGTGATCGTGTGTTTATTTAGGTGGTTCCAAGTTTGGGTCATCGTCAGATTCAAAAATAGGGTATGTTTCCATCGAGGTGTGTGGGGATGTTTGATATTGTGAATAGGATCAGACTAGTGTTGTACTAATTTTCTCTTCCATAACGGTACAATGGTATGAATGATGTTTTTTATTTTTCACAAATTCAACAATATCACTTAGACCCATCCCATATGATTGATGTTGATGATGTTTATCTTGATCCTAATATGTCCTTTGAGTAACATATATATTTTTTGGATCGTAGTGATAAAGTCTTTCATGGAAATATTATACCTTTGGTTTGAGTGTTATGGTAGTATGGTAATATTCATGAAGAAAATTGGGAGAGAGGGAGACAGATATGTGAACTCTCTGTCCTGGTATTTTTACCTTGGAAGCTCAGTGATGTTTGGGAAGAGTGGCTCGAGGATGGACTGTTATAAAGTGAGGTGTTTGTAATATTCCATACTTATTTGAGGTACATCCTTGTTAAAATTTCTAATTTATATTCCTTTAATACGGTTAATTATTTTTTTGAGTCTATTTGGATCCTTAAGGGTGTTCTGGGAGTTTGGGACATAAAATAAAGGAAAATTTGGTCATCATTTGAATGTTTCATGGTTGTCATATGGTTAGTAGTAAATATTTACCTTAACCATGCTATCCAAAAGGAGGGGAGCACAATTTAAGAAACCATGTAAGGGGGGAGGCCAAATTGTGTGATCTTGGACAGAGTCATTCCACATGGTTGACACACCATTTGTCAAACCATTCAGGATCCTTAGGTAAATGTGTGACTTAGCCCCTCTTGGACAATGGTTGGCACATAGTTGGCACACGATTTAGAAAACTATTTAGCAAAAATACATTCCCTATTAAAAGTGGGGTTTTTACCATTTTCCCTTTTCTATTTATGAGTTCTCACCCAATTTTATTCCTTATCTGACCTCCAACAACCCTAGTGATGAACTAAAATGCTCAAATCTTCCAAAGGGCCATTATCTTTCATTTATAAGTCATTTGGAGTGTTGTTAGGTGTGGATCAAAGCTTCAGGTAAGTCCAACTCTTCCATTTTATTCTTTTTTTGGATTAAGTCTTGAAGAATAATTATTCTCCTTTCTAAGCTCTAAAACCCTGTTTTTTATAGATCTTAGGTTGGGGATTCAAAGGGTGTTCAAATTTTAATCTAAGTCTAAGGTTAAGTGAGCATTCATCCTCAAAATCGAGGTAGGTGTTCTATAAGTTATATCCCAAAGTCATGTTGGTTATTTTTGTGTACATGGGTGTGCTTTGGTTTGGTTTTGTTTCCCCTTCATGGTTTTACTTGGTATGAATGATGAATTGGTTAGGTAAATGTTTAATTTAACCCCCCATGATTATCATGGGATGTGGCGAGGTTGATTGACTGGGTTAAGGACCACCCATGGTGTGTTACACTCCATGAACATGGGAATTGAAATGATGAGTTTGGAATTGAATTGTTGTGACATATATCCCATGATTAATGTGTTTTCATGTTAGCTTGGGTTATGTATTGGATACTAATGGTGTTAGTGTTGGTTGTTAATTTAAAATAAAGGGTTATGTGGAATAGCATGCAAGAGGTTAAATGGAATAAAGTGACTGGGTAAAATGACTCAAGGTTGGAATGAGAATGTGATAATGGGTAAGACATAAAGACGATTTATGCATTGATCAAACCAATTGTGAATGTTATGTTTGTTGTTTCATTATAGTTATTGAAATGGTTTATGTGATGAATGGGTTTTAAGTAATGTTTACATGTATTGGTGGTATGTGGGGTATTGAATGATGTTCTACACCCATGAGTTGGGTTGGACTAAGGCCTTAAACCCCACCCCTAGAATGCATGGGTTAGGGAGTTAGATTGAGGATCTTGGACCCTAATGGTTGCATTGGTTGAGACTACCTGGACTAAGGATTCTAGGTATGTATGGTGTAATTGATTTTGAATTGTTTTACCTTGTGAGATATAGAACTTGTCTTATTTTCCTTATGCATAGAAGCTTAACTGCATAAGTTGTTTGGTTATAAATGATTTTCCTAACCCATGGATTAAAATGATGTAAAGGATAATAGTGAATAATATTGATAAATGAAACTCATTTTACCTTTTTTTAATATTTTCATTATTATAGAACATACACACACTATCTATTGGATTGGATATTTTTTAGACACTATTGGTGGTGGCCAACTGAGTTGTAATCACACCCTGCTCGGGCCACCGCTTGGTACTCGAGAAGATTTCATGGCTGCAGGTCAAGACAAGGGTAAAGGCCCTATGCTAGAGGGTTGACTTGGGAATGGGAAGTTCATGGATAAGGGATTAAAACCCAGAGTTGGGAACTATTTTGTAAATTATTTAGTTCATCTTTATTTTTGTATTTTTCTTACACTTGACATTTTTTGGACATTACATAGAATTTTTTACTTTTGGTTGTGGGATTGTACCCAGTTCTGGGAAATTGATTTGGATGTTTGGTCATTGGTTATTATGTTTTCATTTATTTATATTGTTATTTTCTATTTATTACTTTAATAAATAGTCTATAGTCTACCCAAATATTTCAATAGATCCTTGCTTCTAGTTGGAAGCCTATGGTGTATAGGGAGGCACACCTGAGGTCATATAGAGAATCGACTCGGGGAATCGGTTTAGTGGCCTCTGAGTTGGGGATATTATATTTTTTCATGAAAGAGTTTCATAAAATGGAAGGTGTATATTTTTCTAAGGCCTTTTCTATGTTTTTTAAACACATGAAAATTTATATGGTGGTTAACATATTTTACATGGAAAATTTTTATCTCAAGTAGTTATACATGAAGATTACATTTCTCCATGGAGACTAAAATGATGAAATCTATATGGATAATCGAAAAGGTTTCATGGAGAAATGAAATTGTGATATTTTGTACAAGTTGAAATAGATTCCTTTGTGGATTGAATAAAGAACCAAAGTAGTGGAATTAGAAGTTAAATGTCTTTATGGTGGAACAAAATATCATCCAGTGTAATGATAATCATTATTGTTATTGGAAGGTGTATGGGGAAGAAAACCTAATTATCTTTCTTATCTATATTGATGATATTCTTATTATAAGACTAGTAGAAGAAAGTATTGATTAGATGAAAAAATGTATTATTTATAATTTTCAAGATGAATGATATCATTTTAAAAAAATATTTAGGGGATGCATATTGAAATATATTTAAACCTTATAACTTTGTTATTGAATCAATATGATTATATATGGAAGGTGGGGGAATATTTTAGAAAGAGCAAGGCGAAGCTGATTTCCACACACTTGTTCGAACATTTCTAGTTAATAAAGGAGAACATAACAATAATGGAAGTTGAGGATGAGTACATGGAAATAGTTCCTTATTCATCAGAAATTAAGAGCATGATGTGTACCATGGTTTTCAAATAACCAAAAATTGTGCATGTAGTGGGAGTAGTTAGCATATTCATTGATAATTATGGAAGACTGCACTAGGAAGTAATAAAGTGAATCATTCAATAAATTAAAGGATTTAAAATTATATCTCTCTATTATAAAATGGATGAACTATTTCATGGGTTTATAGATTCAAATTTCTGGGGAGATAGGGATACTACAAAGAGAACCATGGTCTATGTGTTCACTTTGGAGGCATAATAGTGGGTTTGATATAGAAGCATCAATTGATATTTACACTTTGAATTATGTAAGTTGAGTATGTTGTATTAATAAAAGTTGGTAAGGATTTTATATGAATAAATTGGTAGAAGATCTAATAAGAAGTTGGGAGGTTAGGAAAATTTTCTATGATTCATAAAGTGTGATCTACTTGACTAACTATTTGATGTTTTATTCTAGAAAAAAACATATTCATTTAAAGTATCACTTCATCTTGAAGTTTCTAGAGTTGCAAATGTAGTCACCTAGAACTAGTGTTTACTATATTAAATAGACATAATACATAATACATCACATCCCATAGGATCAGATAATTTAGTAATCTTGGGAGAATAAATACATTCATGATTCTCACATTACATTTGAAAACATGAAATACAACTTATATATGCGTGAGAACTTATTTCTTCAAGTATATCCTTAAAGTCATCCAAATTTCAATTTTTTGTACCTTCATTATATGAAAAAAATAAAGGAGTCATCTAAGATTCTTAGTAAGGGAAAGTGTATAATAAAAAATAAAAAATATTAAATAAGTCATGAATAATATGACATAGATAAAAAATAATCCAATATTCCATATAACTAATATCAAGAAATGGGAATATTTCCATGGATGAAATATCATTATAAATAATCAAATGTATAATAATAACTGGTTTAATTATAATATAATGCATAATATCAAACATCATAATCATACTATCAAGACCTTATGCTAATACATCATACATAACTGGGTAAGGAATACACCAAATACTCAAGCTAGTTTGTCTCATCTGAATTATCGATGCATCGAGGAGAAATCAATTATTAATACTTATACTCTAATTACCATATCCAATGAATTAATCTTATGAAATGATTGAATAATTAATAAAATACATAATCAATATGCCTTATTAATAAACATCAGTATTTGAAAAGTAGCATATGGAATGTCTATATTTACCCCAGTCAATAAATTGAACAACATGATTATAAGTCATCTAGAGAAATAATGTGGATCGTAACATTAGGGAATATCCCCAGTTAATCATAAGATAATTTAAATTATATTATGGTAGATTTAAAATAACCTTTATAAAGACATTAAAAAGTTTCATTAAAAATAAGAATAAATATCCTTTTTTTGAAATATATTTTAAAACTAAAAATTCTTTGAAAAATGGTAATAGGATTTTATTTGAAAAAACATGAAAACTTATAGAGGAATATTGATAAAAATAATGTCCAAGATGATGGAAATGGGTGGTAATGTGGTAAATGATAAAAAAAATATTTTCATACTTTTTGTAAAAATTAAAATATGACACGTATTGGAAATGTAAAAAAATACTTTTTAAAATTTTATAAAAAAAATTAATATGAAATCCAAAAATTACTTTGAACAACCATTAGAATTTATAGAAAAAATTATTTAATTAATTTAAATAATATGGAAATGGAATAAAAATATTTCCAACCAAATAGGAAAAATAATGTTTAATTTTCTTATTAATATTATTTCAGTTGATTTTGGAACCATAGGGTGAGGAAATAATAAAAATACCTATAAAACCAAATAATAACTATATGAAAATAAACTAAATGGGGTCTAATAGATAAATAACATATAATTCCCCTAAAAATTTAAACATAAATAGTCCCGAATAAAAATGAGATTGTAGAATAAACCCTTACCATGGATTATTACTTGGTGAGATGCATTCCAACCTATTGTATAAAAATTTTATATTTATTATTAATCTATATCATATCTATATTTATATATATTTTACTATATATAATTCATTAATAACTTCTTTTTACCCATTTACTCATATATATATACAAGAAAGGGTGAGACTCTGAACAGAATAATAAAGGTTCATTTATTAAACAAAACAAAGATTATGTAATTATAAAGGTGGGTATTTTACAAGGATCCTTCATAGAGAGATGGAAAAATCAACTAGAAACTCATCATACCAAAAGAAATAATTGATGCAATCAACCTTATTGGAAATCACATCCATAAAAGAGTTGGATTATTGATATTTGTGTGTGATGATATAATCCATGGTAGAAAAAAATCCATACAAATAATACCTTGATTGACCGATTTCCAATAAGGGTGTATAGAGACAATTCTTATAGGTTTTCTAGTCATTATAGAGTCACTCTTTTTCCACAAGTTCTAACATCCCCATTTCTTGAAAAAAAATATTATTTTAATGACACTGAGTATCTTCACTCTAAGAAAAGAGAAAATTCCACCATGCCTATAAATGAATTCAATGATTCCCCATGATATCTAAACAAAACACTATATCCCTTGGAACCTAGGTTCCCTCTTAAGTCTCTATCCATATTGGTCATAATTTAACATGGAAGTAGAGATTTCTAAAAACCTTAAAATACATTGAAAGGAGGCTTGAGATTACCAAAAATCCAATGTACTTTAAAGTAGAATATTTATGAAGAGTATAATTATATTAAAAATATTTGATGACATCATCTTCATGTACAGACCCATTTACTCATAATTATTTGTTAAAATCAATTATTTTTATGTTAACTATTTTTTCCTATGGATGTTTTGATTCAACGGTTCTGGTCCTCAAACCATGGTCATGGATTAATTATCTATATAATATTAATAATTTAATATATATCATATTTATGAATTTAAAACACTTTTAAAAGCATCCATGTAAGGTGTTTATTAAAAATGAATTACATCGTTTCATGGAAGCGGTAGTCTACATGTAAACATGAGCAAAGTTTCCATTTTCCATCAGATGGGAGGAAAAGAAATAATAAAATATTTTTTTCATTAAATAATAATAAATATGTTATTAATATAATATATATTCATTACATCCATATATATAACAATCTATGTGAAGTGGTGGTGAAAAATAAAATATGTCACTTTATGCAGGCAGTAGTTCGCACGGAGCGACACTTTTATTTTTCATTGGATGGAAAGAAGATGAAAAATGGTTGTATCATTGAAATAAAAAAATAATTATATTAAATATATTTATCTAATTATGTTAATATGGTTATATAATATTTTTAGGATGTTTAAGAAGAAATAAAATTGAAAGGGCTTAGTAAGAACATATACTTGTTCCTTCAGTAATATCCTTTGAAAAACACTTTAAGGATTCTTGGATGGGTCTTTTGGGAAAATCAAAACCTATAGGTTTTGAATAAGGCTGTTGGGAAGATATTTAGGTATATATTGGTTGAGATAAGTGGCTAAAATTGTGTGGATAAGTGAGGAGAGGGTGTGCCATTTTATAAGTGAGAGGCATGGAACACTTGTAAATATTAAAACAAAATTCAATATAATAAATATATTTATCAAGGAATGTGGATCCAATTTAATAAAATTAAAAATATATAATAAATTAATGTCAAAATACAGTAAAAAAATAAAATTTAAACAAGTTTTAGAGATATTTTAATCCCTTTTTTCTTAGTTTAACCCCCATTTAACCCTTTTTATCCTTAACTGTGGTGATAAACTTTTACCATGGTAACTATTCATTATGAAAAAAATAAGTTGAAATTATTAAATAATATTGATTATTATAACTATAATTATGGAATTTATTTTACAAGATTAAATTTCTTGAGGTGTTGAAAATTAATTTTAATATAAATAAGTAAAATGCAATGAAAAATGATTTAAAAAAAATGCATTTTTAAGTATAAATAATTATTTTACCAAAAAAGGTATATAATTGATTATTATGATACTTATTGGTTTATGAATAAATAAATGAGATTTATATTACATTATAACCAATCCAAAACCAAATGCAACCTTCTAATTACTTTATTTAAGAAAAGTATATAAAAAGTTATTTTTATTAGAATAAGACTTCACTTTGGTTTTAAAATGTCAAAAATAACTTTCAAAAACCAATATAATATTAGTAATTGTTTTATTTTAATTATTAAAAATATATTTGGTCTATAATTTTTTTTTAAAAAACTTTATATTTATTCTTATACCATAATGATATCAAAAAGTGAAAGTATTTGTAAATTTGATATTTTAACAATTCACCCAAAAATTATTTTTTCCTAAAAAATATCAAACATTAACCCTAAGATAAATTCAAAATTATAAACTCAAAAATGATTTCCATTTTATCAAATTAAAATAATAAACTTTATAAAATTTTCTTTTAAATATAACCATAAACTATTTCTATTACAATGATAAAATAATATAATGTGTGTTGGGAAATAGTTTAGGGTTTTAGTGTTCACCTACAATACAAGGATTTCAAGTATTAAATTCTCCCCATTTAAATAATTTCAACCTTGAAATTTTGAAATATATGTAATCTATTAAACAAATATCTTTAATCCTTCCTTATAGATTCTTTAGGATCCCATGTTGCCTCATCTAGTTTGTGATTTATCCAATGGAGTTTCATTTAACGAGTTTTTCAATTCTACAACACTTTCTCTCTAGAGTCAAGAATCTAGATAGGATCTTTATTATAAGGTAAGTCAGGCTCCAAATCCATCCCCTTAGTTGTGATTACATGTGTTGGATCTAGTATTTATTTCTTTAATAATGAAACATGGAATATGTTGTGCACTCTAGAGAGGTTGGATGGCAGGACGAATTGGTAAGACCAAACTCTATTTATCTCTAAAATTTAAAAAGGACCAATATGACTAGGTATTAACTTCACCTTTTTACAAATATTATAACTCCCTTCCATTGATACACCTTTAATAATACCCATCCACCACATGAAATTCCAATTCTATCCTATTATTATCAACTTAACTCTTTTTTCTACATTGAGCTACTTTGATATGATTCTGAATAGTCCATAAATTCATAGTTATATCTTAAATAAGTTAAAGGAATACTTTATTTATTTCTCTAAATTCATACTAATAACTTATAGTGAAACACATCTTCCCATATGATTATTTATACAATTTCATCTATATTTTTTAATGAAATGTATTATCATATTAAAAGTCCACTAATCCCATTTACCTTGAAAGCCAAGAGATAATGATTTCAGGATTTATTCTAATGTTTGAATAGTCCTTTCAAACTACCCATCAGTTTGGGGATGGTAAATGATGCTCATATGTACCTTAGTGTTAAGATATTTTTGAATACAATTCAATAATTTTAATGTTAATTGAGTGTCATGATTATATAAAATCACAGAGGCACACTGTGAAGTCTCATAAGTTTATTAGTATTGATTTGGGAAAGGTGATCAAGTAGTAGACCATCCCTTAATGCTAATAAATGTTCCTTATTGGTAATTAAATAAATAATGAAACATATAATATCATTCCTCCTAGATGTATTTTAATGTTTAATGGAAAATTCCATTTTAACATTGTTCCAATTTTATATCGGTATTGGAAGATGTTTCAGGACTCCTTTCGGATGTTGTCTTTCCACCTTTACCTACCGACACACAAAGATATAGACACATAGTCTATAATATCCCACTTCATATCATTCCACTAAAACATATCTCTTAAATACAAATACATATTTGTGAAATCAGGGTGTATACAAAAAGTTTAGCTATGTGCCTTATCTAGTAGCTCCCTCTTCAACTTTAGTATAGATTAAACACATAACTTATTCCCAAAATTAACCATTTCCTCTTTATAGATTAAGTTTGATAATTTCGAATCATTTATAGATTTAATATTCCTTTTTAAATCCTTATCATCCTACTAGTATTTCTATCTATTTTTCTATAAATATGGTTTAACAATTTCTTATAAAAGGAATAATGTCTCTTATTACCTAACAATCACCATATCCAACTTAAAAAAATATGTAAACATAAGATATTTGTTAATACTCATCATGGTCAGATATCCATGTTCCATCCTACTCAATACATCATCCACCTTTTTTCCTTCCTAGAGTGGTACTAAACAAGTAATCATTGTCCTTTAGTAGTTACCACCATATCATTTGCCTTATGTTGATCTTTTTTTTGAGATAATATGTACTTAAAACTTTTGGGGTCTGTATATATACTATATCTTTCACCATAAAGGTAGTGCCACCATATCTTACAGAAAAATATTACGTATTTCAACTCAAGATCATTAGTTGGATAGTTCTATTCGTAGATAATTAATTTAATTGATTCATAATCAACCACTCTATCATTCTATATAAGGAAACAACCTAGTCCTTTCTTCGATGTATCCCTATTTATTATAGATCCTTCCTTTCCAAATGGTAAAATAAATACTAATACATTAACCAATTTCTTATTTATCTCCTCAAATCATTATTAAAATTACATTAACTATGTTTTTTCAACCCCCTTACATGTCAATTTGGTTAATGGGTTGTCCAATTAGGAAAAATATTGAACAAATTACTGATAATAACTTGTTATACCAAGAAAAATACATATCTTGGTTATATTATTCATTTTGGGACATTATTTTACTAGATTTTTATTTTATGGATCAATAAAATATTCCATCCTTGGGGATAATATGGACTAGAAAAGAAACTTCACGGATCCAAAATTTACACTTACTAAATTTTCCAAATACTTCATTTTCTCTAAGTGTCTCAAGAATTATTCACAGATGATTCTAGTGAACTTCATAGATTTTAAATTATATTGAGATATCATTAATGAATAACACCACTATTTATCAAGATAATCCTTGAATACTCTATTCATCAAATCCATAAAAATAGAAAGTTCATTATTTAATATAATGGGTATTATAGTAAAGTCATAATTTTTATAACTCGTAAAAAATGTTGCCTTTGGTATATCATCCTTATTCAAAATTAATTTATGATAAGAAGAGAAAATATCAATCTTTGAAAAAATATTGATCTTGTTGAAGTTGATTTTGTAGATAATTGAAGGTTTAATTTGTTTTGTATAACCTGTATGAGGTTAAGAAGTTATTGGTTAGGAATGTTATGAATAAAGAAGGTTTTTTCAGCCATGTTATATTTTTTTATCTTACATAAATAACCTAACTTTATTAAAATTTCCAACATGGGAAATCATATGGAGATGATCGTCTTGAGTGTTGTGTTAAACTATTTTCTTATGAAACTTAGAAGTTTTATCAGACAGAGTGTTCGATGAATTATATCTAGTGATTCCATTTTGTTATTAGTGTTTCTAAAACCATGATTCTTGAAATACATCATGATACAAGACAAGATAAATGGGGGATAACATAATTTTTATATAAAATGTTCATACTACGAAAATCTAAGGAAGTTCACCGGACATAAGCTATCAGTTAGTTGTTTGGTTAAGTATAGTTAGTGTTTTAAGTTTATAATGTTTTGGATATTGTGGAAGTATGATGTTATGCACTCTGTAAGGGTATATGAGAACACTTTAAAAGGGTAACACCCAATTTTCATACGCTATATAAGGTTACATGAAAAGATATGAAATTTTATTGGATACTATTTTTTAAATATTTTTGAGCATAGGAAATGTGTTGATGTATAAAGGGAAGTTTCTAAGGAGTTTCATCAGATGATCTATTATAATATTATAAGTATGATTCCATCTAATGAACCATGTATGTCATATAAGAGTGCTTAATTTTGTACAATTTATATTAAATTTACATGTATGAATTTGTGATGTTTTTTGGACAATAAAATATAATTATCCGAGTCATCAAAAAGAATGTTTTTGTTGAAGTCATCAGATGAATATTTCTTTTTTAAGTTCATCAGTCAAAGGATGGTGTGAAAAGGAATCAATTTAAGATTTATGATGCATTTCATGGGATGGTGGAAATATTTTGTAGAATTATTAAAAAACTAAAAAAATATAATGAATATCCGACAAAGTTACTTCAGTCAGAATTATTGTTATAATGTTTTACTAGACACATGTTCTATAAATTTATATCGGTTAAAAGGAAGTTAAAAAATATATATATAAAGGTATCAAATGTAAAAATGTAAATATGAATGTTTAATGATCTAAATATAACTAAGGGGTAATCTATGATTCTCATCATGTTATAAGGATGTTTGATGAAGCTCATTGATGTAATTTATTAAAGAGACCTCCTATATTTTAGGATAATTTATTATAAGATTATGAGCAGGATGTTGAAGGTATTAAATGGGAAGTTTTAATAAAGTCTGGATATTTCTCTAAAATATCATTGGAACGTTGCCTATATAATGGCAGTTTATTCATTAAGGACTGTGTGTTGAAGATTTGTGAAGTAAGGTGAAGTGCTACTGAATTTTTGAGATGATCGGATGAAAAGCTTGAAGAAACATCTGTTAGGAGGATACTAGAAAAAGTTTCCAATCATTTTGTTAGTAGAAAGATTTTTTAAATAACTAATCTACTGAAAATATTTTAGAGGCATCAATCAAGAGAAATCATACAAATTTTTATATCACATGGTATTAGAAAGATCGTATCTCATTGTGATTGTATGAGAAATGTTTAAGAAGTGGTATCAGTCTTTTGAAGAAACCAAATAGATTTTACCAAATGGATGATCATATGAATCATACCAGATGAATAGGTGACCAGAAATATGTTTTATTGAAAATTAAAATGAGAAATTTTTTACTTGCTGCTGAGAAAGAAAGTGAAGAAGAATTAGTAATTTCATGAAAATAAATTGTGAAAAAATTATGACAAGCACATTGATAGCATACTGAGGCCTATTAGTGAAGGTTCTTATAGTTGTTATAAAAACTATTTTACGTCATTTATTTATGTGAGGATAATATGCACTGTCTATTGACTATAGTTCTTTTTAATGGTCAGGATATTCCTTTCTTGTTTTAACCACATAAAAAGGATTTTTTTAGTGGTTTGTATAGTATTGGATTATTTATAAGACATTTTAGGAACTAGATACTCTTATTGAGTAGTGAACCATGTAAATACTTATATTCCTATGGGTTTTCTTGTTTATTTTCTTTCCAACATAGTCATATCTCACAAATAAGAGGAAAATTGTATTTATTAAGGAAGAAAACATAAAAATAGAAGGTCATTCATTCAACCCATCCCCCTATTAGTTATCAAATGGACCATGAGTGGCCCTTTCAAGTGGTATTAGAGAGAAGGTTACATTCATTGACTTGTTGATAAAGTTGGAAGATAATTAAAGTTTCCATGGATGTTCAGAATTCTATAAATAGTAAGTGGATTCCTATTTTCAATACCTAAATATATATAATGTTATCTTATATTATTTATATTGGATATGAAGTTCTTAAGGCTATTACAAATGGATTCCATCCCCATGCTAAGGATTTTCTCTTAATAGCTACTGATAAAAATAATTTTGAGAATGATGGTAAATACACAAATTCTATACTTTATTTACTCAATAAAAGTAAGTTTCTTAGAGTAAAAGGATTTGAAATGAATAAAGTTATCTGGGATAAGTTGAAGAAAATCTACGAAGGAAATGCAAAGATGATAAAAATTTAAGAAGATCTCTCAAGAAGAAGGAAGATAAATCTTAGTTTTATTTTAAGGTTAAGGATAAGAAGTTAACTACATACAAAAAAGAAACTTTTTTTCTAAGTATATGTAATATGATGATATTGAATAAGAAGATGATAAATCTAGTGATAAAGCTACTAATAAAATTATCATTAAAAATGTGAATAATGAAAATTTCACCAGTGATTAAAGAAATAACACTAAAGAATAATAAGAAGAGACCCAGATGGAGTTTATGCTCAAGAGAGAGTTGAAATAATGTCTAGAAAATATTTTAAGACTTGAAAAATAGAACAATGAGTTGAAGGAAGAAAATATGTCATCAAAAAATTAATAATATATTCTTGAATAAAATCCATGTTGTTAAATGTGATTGATGAACTGAAGAAGATTCTTGATGAAAATAAGAACTGAAATTAGAAGCTTTAAATATATATGAAGGTAAAGGAGGAAGAATTTTATCATGTTCAATAAAAAACTTGTTAATATTGTGCAAGGAATAACAACGTTTCAAGACTCACTTAAATAATTTTGTTAAAATTATAAGATGAATAAACCTCATCAGGATAAAAAAATATCCTAAAAGTTTAATAAGAAGTATGAATATGTGTAGAATAAAAATAATGTTAATAGGACCATGTATGTATACAAAACAAGCAGAGTTAAAGAACTTGAAGATTCTAAAGTTTCAAAGTTTGGACCAAAGACTACTACTATTACTATAAATTCTATTGAGGCTGAGAAGGAGTATAATTTGAAGAATAAAATTTTAAGAGATAACCAAAACATTTGGGTGCAATAAAGCTCCATAGTGGAAGGAAATAAATTTGATTAAAATTAAGTACACAACTTCAAACAATTGGTAAGTTACAAAGGGGGAGATGACTTTTATGGTTACTATTGGTATTTTGGAGGCTTTGGGAATATGATAAATATGTTTTGGTTCAATCATTAATGATATAATGAATCTAATAAAAACTAGAGATAAAGTTTTATGGGGAGTTAACCCACTCAAAGAAGACAAACTGAGAAATATAGTGTAAAGATTGAAAATAGATTACAACCCGTGGAATCTATTTTTGAAAGATGTGATCATGTTGTAAATATTTTAAATGGATGTCTTGTTATGTTACTATCATAATAAATTTTATACAAAAAAAATTAAAAATCCATATGAGTATAAATAAAAAGGCAAGTAAAAAAGCCTTAGTTATTGAAACTGCTCTTAAAGATATAAAAGGATAATGTCCATGCATATTAGATGGTGAGTGTTCACTACACATGAATGTTTATTTAAAGTTTTTTAAATTTTTTAAATATTATTAAGAAGGTATAGTGACTTTTAAAAATGATGATTCATTCAGAATCAAAGTATTTATATTTTCTATCACTGAGGAAGAAAATATAAAATCCAAAAGAGCCTCGTTTATTAATGGGTTGGAAAAACAATTTTGAGTGTTTTATTACTTTGTGATAAAGGTAATAATGTTTTTAAAAGATATGGTTTCATTGTTAAATGACTAGAATATGGGAAATTTGTTACAAAATGGAAATGAACCAAGGGAAATATATTCCAAATTGGTGATGCACAAAGCTCATGCTATTTGATCATGATGGAAGAAAATCAGATTTTCCATAAAATGTTGAGTCACATGTGTTAGAGGAATATGAGAAATATTATAAAGAGAGAAAGTATTTTTGATATTCCTAACATCAAAAGAAGAATATATTGGTGTTTTTCTATATACTAGAAAGGGAAGATTAAAAACTTGACACATAAGGAAGTTGAGATACATTCAACTCATCCCTTAGAGCTGATACATTTTGACATTTGTAGGCCCATGAGAAAACAATAAAAAAATAGAGATAAGTAATTTATTTATTTTATTGAATAATTTACTCACATTTCATGAATTATGTTTTTAAAACATAAATTATAGTCCCTCAAAATGTTTAATATTTTTAGAAGAAATGTAGAAAAAATGTGGATATTTTGTGAAGGAAATTTGAATTGATAATGGCAGTGAATATACAAATTAAATTTTTAAATATTATCTTGAAAATAATAGAGTTTGTCATAAATTTAGTAAACCGTACACACCAAAATAAAATGGTGTTTCTGAAAGAAGAAATAAAAGTTTGTTTGAGATAGCATGGATGATGTTTATTGAATATTATACTTCAAGATATTTTTTGAGGCAAGCTATTGGATCAGAAGTTCATATTTATAATCGATGCTTATATAAGATGAAATCTTATATGAATATTTATGAGATGTGTTACAAATAAAATCTAAGTTTGAAATACCTAAGGTTTTTTGGAAGTCCTTTAATTATTAAAATCAAATATTAAAATCTTAGGAAGTTTTACTATAGGGGTATTGATAAAATATTTCTTGGATACCCTATTAATGGTTGAGGATACAGGTGCTATAATAAAGAAACTTTAAATATTGTTGAATCTAAAGATATGAAAATTCTTGAATATTCTAATAATAAATCTTCATAGTTAATTACAGACATGGGAGGAAGTGAAGATGAAGTGATTATAGTTTAAAAACAAGAAAATGATTTTAATAATAGTAAAAATGTTGAAGTTGATTGAGATGATAATTCTGACTCATCTATCACAAGTGATGAGGAACAAGTATGTTCACCTCATCCCAGGTTGAGGAAGCAAGTGTAAGTCTAAAAAATAATTTGAGATTAATTTCTAAAGGTTTAAACTAGAAGAACATCAAGGTTAGTATCACATAATTCTTTATATTCACAGGTTTAGGAAAAACATGGTGATGAATATTTAGATCATCAAGATTTAATGCTATGAATAAAGTTCTAGATCATATTGAGAATAATGATATATAATAAATTATACCCAAACCAGACAATAAGAATGTCATTGTTATAAAATGGGTGTTTCAAAACAAGTTGAATTAAAAAGGTTAAATAATATGAAACAATGAATGACTAGTTTGTAAAGGTATTTCTCAAATTTAAAGCATGGACTTTAATGAGACCTTTTCTCTAGTGGAAATATTATGAACAAATAAAAATATTTATTTTTATCACTAAAAATAGATATATATGATTTTATATATGGATGTCAAGTAATTTTTTCTTAATGGAGAACCAGATGAAAAAATTTATATTGAACAACAAAGTGGCTTCGTTTCTGGGAAATATGAAATCTATGTGTGAAAGTTAAAGAAGGTGTTATATGGGTTGAAGAATGATCAAATATATTGGTATTCTAAAATGGATAAATTATTAAGGAAGTTGAAATTTAGGAAAATGAATAGTTGATAATAACCTCTATATATAAGAAAATCAATAGGTTTCCCTCATTGTTTTTATTTATGTTGATGACATTATATTCGCATGGTATGATGAATAAATATGTGTGATTTTTTATAAGGATATGAAGAAGTTATTTGAAATATATAATATAGGATAAATGAAATAATTTCTTGGACTAAAAATATCTCAAAATAATAAATACATTTTTCTATTTCAAAATAAGTATACTAAGGAACTTATGAAGAAGTTTTTCGTTGAAGATTACAAGCTAGTTTATACACCTATTTCAATGGGAACAAAGTTGTACAAAGATGGATATTGTAATGAGGTTGATCCTAAAGAGTATTAGAATTTGGTTGGAAGATTTTTGTATCTAACAACTTCAGTACTAGAAATTTTGTATGTTTTTACAATTTGTGATTAGTATTAAAGTGATCTAAAAGAATCACATATCATGGTAGGAAAAATGAATTCTCAGATGTATCAACAACATAACTAAATTCAAAATAAAATATTCTAGCTGAGGAAATATTGATCTATTTGGTTATACATATGTAGATTGGACAAGTTTTGTTGATTATAAAATATCCACATATGGTGGAGTTTTCTTTTTAGAAGAAATAAGTGTGATTTTTTATATGAATAAACAAAATTCAAAAACACCCATCATTTCTAAATCTGATTATGTTGCTACCACTCAAGATATAATAAAACTAATATAGATGAAGACTTAATTTGAATATTAGTTTATCTGAAGTTTCATCTTCTCATGGGTTGAGATAATAAAAGTCTTATAAATCTTATTAATAGCCTTATAAAACATTCACTAAAACATATTTATTGTTTAGTGGAGTGTTTTCATGAACCACTGCTAAATATTATTTATTATTTAAAAAATATAATTTCCCCCATGCCCCACCCTTCTCCCATCACCATTATCCCCCAAGCTCCCCTGACCCTGACCCTAAACCCTAACACCACTACTCCCCCCTTGTCGGCGCTCATCCTATGCCCTCTGATCCTGTGCCCCCTGATCCCTTGCTGACACTATGGTCATATCCCCCTGACCCTTCTCCCCTGAGATCCCCTTTCCCCCTGAACTTGAACCCCAACACCACCACTCCCCCCTCATCAGTGCTTGGCCCATGCCTTCTAATCCTATTCCCCTCAAGCTATTCCTAGATCTTTGGTCACAACCCCCTGACCTATCTCCTCCACCCTTTCCCTCACCCGAGTAATTGTCCTTGCTTGATCCCTCTCCCTGTTATTTCCTTCACTTGAGCCCACGCCGGAGGTGAGGTCATATAGGTTTTATTTCTATATTCCTTTTCATTTAGAGTATTAGTATTCAATTTTTTATCACAATTTTGATTACTCTTCCAAGTTATTTCCCATTATACATATGCTCTGTGTTTTCATTTTAAAATTTCAGTCTTTAATTTTTTATATGCATTTATTAGATGTGTTTTCAATGTGCATTACAGAATTTGACTCACAAACCACATAATATACCCACACATCACAGTAACTCATGATTTATTATAGAGACATTTTTTATACCTTTTTATAACTACATCATGAGTCCCAACTCAACATGCATTAAGTCCTATAATCCAAATGACAAAAAATGATACCATTAGTGAAATTATGTCCAAAACTATTGAACATTAACCTCAGTTGATTCATGTTAAAATACTGATTGACCATATGTGTGTTAACCAACTCACCAATGACATGAAATAAATTTCAGGGGTTTTAAAAATACCATTGATAGATGTTTTAAACTCATAAAAATACCTCAATCATGCCAAACCTTTATAGAAAATCAAGTGTAATGTGTTAGTAACTCAGATATATCCATCATTCAAAAAAAAAACTCAAGCAGTGGAAAAATACAAAAAATATTTATAAAATATACTATAAAATATTATTTCAAAACCAAATAAATAGTTTTAAAAATTCCAAAAAATAATAAACAAATACAACCCCAATCATTGGAAGATAATTATCCCCAATAAACTCTTAAAGTGGTTCCCATAACTGATTTCTCAATTCTACCACATCTATTAGATTCATCCCCTTATCATCACTATTTAAAGATCATGTAACTTCACAAAAAATGGATAATTAAATCTCATAACGTTTCTCTATATACAATATACCTATGTATTAGAGTATAAGAATAATGGGTGAGTATGATACCTAGTAGGAATTAACCAATTCTACTAACAAACCCTATATGTATGAAAATCCCTTTAAGGTTCAATGAGTTTTATAATACATTCCCCACTTCAGAAATTTTATAAAAATTATTAGTTCGTATATGAAACAAATCTAAATAAAAAACTATAAAACACAACTAACATAACATATATCCAATAATTCTCATAAGCTAACTATTTCAACTTGAAAAATAACCAATTTATAAGGGATTCTTAGACCATGAGTACAAACCATAATTAGGTATTACTTACTGGTAAGATGTTTCACTACACCCCAATCCTCATCTCATCTACCCTAAAAATGTCCCCACACCCATGTAGGAATTCCGACCACATCACATTAAATTTTTTTAAAATGTCTTCACCCAAAAGTGGATATTTATCGACTCATGTCTAATCCCTCATCAAACTAAAATTAATTGCATAAACCCAAAAAAACCTATAAATCTCATTAATCAACAACTCAATGTTAGTATTTAAATATTTACAACAAATACAACAAAAAATCAACCAAGAAAATTCTCCAAATATAAATTCAATTCATAACTTTAACAACAATAATATAAATTTAATAATTTATAATGGAACCAAAAAATAAGAAGAATCTCAATGAAATAATTCATCCATAAAACCATTAATGTCAAAGATTCCCATTTTTTAGAAAACCACAACAAATCTATATAATCTGTGCTAATATTTTCTAAAAAAAAATATAACACACCAAATCCAGAATTTTTTTTACCAAAAATCTAGTCCGTGTGATTTAATTATTGAAAACAAAACAATTTAATGAAAACATCACTTTAAACAAATAATCATTTTCAAAAATAGCATGAAATATGTGAAAAGTTCCTAAACCTAATAATTCCACCAATCTATGCCTCCAAAATCAGGATCAACCATCTCCTTCACATAAGTGATCATCTCCCTCTTAGTATAGCCCAACATGATGTTTTTATATTCTCTATGACTAATTATATCCTTGTATAGCCAACGTGGATGGTCCCCATGTCCTTTTCCCAAATAGTATCACCGTTGGTGATTTTTTGGTTAATTTGAGGACATATTATATTAGGTTATGACCATAAAATATTTCCCCCTTCTCTTTTTCCTTAATAGCATGACTTAAAGGATATTTCTTTCAAACACTTGAGATAACATAATCCCTTTAAGTAACAATAATGAGGATTATATCTATAATATATTTTATTCAATATAGGCTTCTAAGGGTTTCTTCTTGGATATATGGAATGAAATGGTTTACTTTATTAAATATAGGCTTCTAAGGGGTCCTTAATCCCAGGAATTTTACTTCTCACGTACAAAAGTTTCATTTATAAATTTCATCATAAATTTTGTGATTTCTAAATATGCCTAGAACTGCTCATAGATGACATACATGGTCCTTCTCAATCTTAGAGTAAACCAAGATGTTGTCCAAAAATACCACCACAAAATAATTGAGCTTCTATTGTAAAATATTGTTCATCAATTCCATGAACACTATAGTTGCATTGGTTAGACCCAATGGTATAATAATGAACTTATAATGGTCATACCTACTCCTAAAGGAAGTCTTATGAATATATAATTCCTTGATCCAAAGATAGTGATCACCAGACCAATGATCACTCTTTTTAAACCACTTTACACCTTTCAACTATTCAAAAAATCATTAATTTAGGAAAATGGATATTTTTTCTTTACCATGAATCGATTAAGATTTTCATAGTCAACACAAAGGTGAAGGGTTCTAGAATCCTTCTTGGAAAAAATCATTGGTAATGCCCAAGGTGATGTAATAGGGATAAGGAATCCTTCAGAAAACTTATTGTCCAACTATGTTTTTAAATTTTTTAGTCCTGATGGTGTCATATAGTAAGAGGGAATATAGGTAGGGTGTCAAGTACCAAGTTAATAGAAACATCCAGCACCCTCACCAATTTCAAACTATAAAATTCTAACAGAATCAAATCAGGAAACTCAAAAACTACTAGAGGAGTGTCATTGCTCATATATTCTTATTCCAGTTCAATGGAAAATATGTATATCATCCTACCCATAACTAGATGAGGAGGTCTAACTAGACTCATCCTCGGGCATAATTCTCCCAAAAATACATGACACACCCCATTGGGTCCATTAAAGGAAACACATCAAATATAACAGTCAATACGAGCATTATAAGGTAGTGGTTAATCCATCTTGAGAATGACATATAGAGGATTCATATCCAGAAGAAAAAAGTTATAATAAAGATCAACTTCTGATAAAAATAAAGTACAAGAAGGGAATCAAATACCCTACTCTATCTTCATTCGGAGAGGTATATAAATATCCATAATAGAAGGATTTAGATACATTAAAATATTCAAAAATTATATAATATGAATAGATTTGAAGTAATGAGAGGAACCATTATCAAATAAAGAAGTCATTAAAGGTGAATAAATGTTAATGGTACCTCCCACCATCACCTGATCCACATCACCTTCCATTGGATACTCATCCACTACATGAATAAGCTTCTTTCTTGATTTATGTGTCTATACAACTTTGTTATTAAAGCATCTGAATAAATCACTGATCCTATTGATACTATTGAGCCTACACCACTTTGTGGAGTAGTGAATACATTGAAAAATCTCTATAGGTGACCTGAGTGTCTATAGGTGATACAGATCTTCAGCGCCCCCATCAAAGCATGATTTTTGTGTCCAACCTTACCACACTAGAAGCTGGTAAAAGGGTCTTATCTAGAAACTATAGATGATTTATAGGAGTTATATTACCGAGATACACCGCCGTGGTATCTTACACAAAACCTAACCCACTTCCACTTTCCTTGGAAAAGATCACTGAATCTACCATTAGGAGTTAGAGGAACTCCTGTCAGCCCTAAATTTTTATCCTAGACAAGTTCCACCATCAACGCTCTGCATAGAATATCAACATATATGGTGGGATTTAGTAGGAAAACTGAAGATTGAATATTTAGTTGAAGACCCATTTCAAATCTCTGTTATTTCTGATTCTCATTTGATATGACCTCAGGTGATAAGTGAGTAAACTTGACAAATTGGTTGGAATACTGAGTCAGATTTTGATTAAATTGTTCATGTTTAAGGAAATCTATAGAATTGGTAAATACCATAGATTCCTAATAGAAATGATCCATGAAAATATCCATGAATTCTTTCCACTCCAAGACCACATTACTTTCCATATGTACTATTGATTACCACTCCCTCCTTCTAGGCCCTTCAAGCTTGAAGGAAGCATATTTCACTATAAAATTGTCAGGAATCTCTAAGAACTCAAAGAGCTACTCAATTTTCTTCAACCAATCCACAACATCATGAGGAACATTGGTACCCTGTAAATATAGTGGCTTCAAATAAATAAATTCTTGGGAATGGTCTCTATTATTGTATCTCTAGGGTATTATCTCTACAGCCTAAGTAGGGGAAGGTGCATCTACCTATCCCAAATCTTACACCACGTGCATAAAAACCTCTGTAAGGTTTTGGTCAACTGGATGGTTTTTCTTGTTGTATTTCATCAGAATTTCCCTCCTAAGGTCTGTTCAAATGTATTTTTTGGGGTATGATACATTAAAATATCAAAAAATAATAACAAAAACGTTATTCAAGAGACATAAGATCATAAACTCTATTAATAATAATTCAATATGGGTAGAAAAAACTCATATCAAAGCTCAATAAAAGTCTAGAATCATATAATCAAACTTCCATAAAGACACTTTTCCCTAACAACCCAAATAAACTTAAGGATTTTTATGATGAGATATATCAAATAAATTACTCATAACATTCCCCTTAATTCCTCAAAACCTTGTCTCTTGTCTACTAAAACATCCCAAACTATATACTGACATCAAAGAATTGGCTCAACCATCCCTTTGATAAAAATTTATCATGAACCAACCTGGATAAATTTTCTAAACGTTACTTGAATCACTCCATACACAACCCAAACAATGTTATCAATCCCCATGGTTTGGTGACTAGCTTCTGGGCATTAATAAACATGAAGAGGGAACAATTTCATTACATAGATAACCAAAAAAATGAAAATAGTGAAAGAAAACCATAAATAGTCAATATGCCAGCACATATATAAAGAGTGAAACTTCACAAGGTAGAAGAAACATCAAACCAAATGTATTGGGTCAATAATAATGTTATTACATGATCTCATCACAACAGGTGGAACACACGATCCTCCCATCATCACCAAATCCCAAGGTCCCTCTATAAAGAACACCCACAAACTCCAAGTGTTGTGTTTCCCTTTCCTATAACTATCATAATAAATTATATAAATTCCCCAAAAAAATGTAGGGTTTCAGCAAAAAATCCAAGTAGGATTTCACCAACCATTTAATAAGTAATTTAATATCAAATAAACCATTTAGGCTTAATATGAAACCAAACATGGCATGGAAACATTTTAACAATTCAAATAAAAAAAAGTTGGAGGAAAATTCAATGTATAATAATAAAAAAAGGTTTCAAAAATGAATTTCCATCCAAGAATGCATGAATATAACATTTTATCAAAAGATTAAAGAATAAATATTTCTATAAAAATTTATATGAGTAGAACATTTCATAACACTGGAATGTAAAATCATTTTCAATAATCAATAATCAATCATAGAACCATGGTTAAGAGACCCATGGGAAGGTTTATATACATAGATATTATCACAGGTTAAAGTAAGAGTCCTATTGTGCACACATTACTAGGACCAAGTATAGAGAAATAGTCATAAGATAAGGTAAATAAAAGAATATACCTAAGGAATAATCACTTTTTTGAAAAAGAACACCCCTAAGGTTGAATAAGAGAAGGCCCCTAAGGACAAAAATGAGAATTCCCCTAAGGACTAATATCCATGCTAAGTAGAGATAATACCTATAAAACATGTGTTATTCCTACTAAACTACCAAATATCTCATGCGGTTCAAGGTAAATAAAACATTTATAGGGATATGATTCAATTACACAAATATAAATTATTTCAAATAATCATTCAATAATTTATTTTGAATCACCCCCAAGTTCATATTTCAAAACATTCATTTCTTTTAAAAAACTAGCATCAAATAGTTTTTATCATAAACACATGTATTTAAAATCAAAACGCAACATCAAATGGTTTTTTATCAAAAAATCATTACATTTAAATCAATCCATATCACTTCAAATTAGAAAACATTTAATTCCATTTTATTTCATCATAATCATGTTTCAAATCATTCATTTCACATAGAGAACATTTTTTAGAATTTACACATTATTTTAAAATACATTTTCAAAGAAATTTCATCATAAACACACCATTCCATTTTTAAAATTGTTTATCAATGACTAAAATCCAACCTTTTAAATAAATTATAAATACATTTCAGATTAATCAAGAATTAAGGGATTAAAGAAAATGGAATTGTCTTAGGAATTCACCTACATTAATAACAATATCATAATACCATAATGAGGATTCCAATAAAAGAAGCAAAAGAACGTTCATGCCCCATGATAAAAGGAAAAAAACAAAACACTCTTCTATAAATCACCTATCAATTGTATTCCCTAAACTCCACTAAATAGGATCACATAAATGAAAGACACATAGGTTTTGGTATTTTTAAAAATATCATAGGTTTTCTTGTTTGTAGATGAAAATATAAAATCAAAATGCTACTTAATTTTCCTTTTTTCAATTAAATATTGAATTTTAATGGTTAAAAATCATTTAAAATAGGATTTATAACCTTTAACAATACAAAAGAATTCAATATCCATGATTTATATCTTTTAAAATCATCAAAATGGTGTTACAGGTCATTTTGGAATAGGAAGAACAGAAATATGGGTTTAAAAACTTTTTTTTCATAAAAATGGAATGGTATATGGCTAACAAGGTTTACCCTTACACAGTTTATATCTTTCACATAAGGGTAAGGGGGTTTACCCATACATAGATATCTCACCTAGACTTACCTATATGCAGTGACCAAGTACACTTATGCATCCTTTAAAAAACTAGGTCTACTCTTACACATCATTATTTACCATTAAATAGAACATTAGGTACCCTTATGCATCATTTTAAAACATTAGGTTACCATTATATAACTTGTCTTACCCTTACACAATGCATGAAGTTCCCAAATCCTATAAAAGGTTCTCTATCCTTATACAACCCATAGACTAACCTTATACAGAACATAGAATTTTCATCCTAACCTTAATTACTTACCCTTAAATAACCCTTAGAATTTTAGGGTTACCTTTATTCAACACCCCCTTCATACCTTACCCTTAATCTGACCTCATTCTCTATATAAGGGTAAAAATTAACTGAAAATTATGGAATTTCCTTTTAAAATACTTTAAAATAATCCAAAGGGGGGTATAAAGAGTATAGAAGGTCCCCAACACATCCAAAACAAAAAGAAAACATCATCAACTAATGAACATGCCATAAATAAAATATGAGTATGTTACAATTATCCCCACCATAAATCTTTCTACATGAAAAAAATCCTATCATGAAGACTTCATATTAAGGAGATGAGGAAAATATTCTCTCATCAATTTCTCATACTCCCAAGCCTCATGTGAATTCGAACCATGTTACCATAACACACCAATAAAAGGTATGTATTTCCAATGATAAACCCTTGTCTAAGAATCAATAATCTGAATTGGTTTCTCGATCACAGATAAATCAAGTTCCACATAAACATACTCCAAGACCAAGACATGATATATATCAAAGCGATACTTTTTGAGTTGTGAAACATGGAAAACATTTAGGATTGATTTAATATATGTTTACATACCATCTATTTATGGTTTCAATTAGTTTTTTTATTTATTATGCATGTGGAGACATTATTCCATATTTATGTTTCTAAATTCAAAGGTGTTAGTCGCCAGCCCATAGGGATTGGGAACACCCATTGGGTCATGTCAGGATTGATTTGGGTAATGTTTAATTGGGTTATTAGGGTTATTTTGTGATGGGTTTTATGTGTTGAGGAATTTTTATTGATTATTTGTGACGTAAGGTAAAATTTTACTAAAGTTTCGAGATGACCAGATGAACAATTTTAAGAAGAAGATGTCCAGAGGATACCATAAAAAGTTTTTCATCATGTATCAAATAGACTGTGTGAATAAGATATCAATTGAATATATTGGAGAGGCATTATTTGAGAGATACCATATAAATTTTTATATCTGGTGGTATTGGACAAACTGTATACTAAGGTGATCAGAAGAACAACACATAAGAGTTGGTATATTTTTTCAGAAGGCACTGAATGGAGTTTACCAAAAGGATGACCAAATGGAGCATACTAGGCGAACATGTGATAAGATGAACATTTTGGTCAGAAGTATACAGATAAATTCATTTCCTACTATGAAGTAATAAAGTGAAGAATAAGAAGAAGTGATTTCCTAGAAAGGATGTGTGAAGAAAGTATAAGTAGCACACTGAAATAATATTTAATCAAATTAGTGAAGGTTCTTATAGTTGTTACAAAAATTTTGTTAGATATTTTTTTTTGTAAAATGAGTACATGAACTATCTATTCAATATAGTGATTTTAAATTGTAAGGATATTTCATAATTTATGTTACCAGATGAAAAGGATTGTTTTCTAGTGATTTGAGTGGTATTATATTGTTTACAAACCATGAAAATGAATATCTAATTTTATTTATTAGTGATCCTTATAAATACTTGGTTTTTATGGTTATGCTTGTATAATTTTTTTCCAACAGAGTCATATCTCACATAAAATAAGGTGAAGGTTGTTCCTTAAGAAATAAAACATAAAAATAGAAGATCACTTATTCACCCCCTCCCTATCTTAGTGATCACAAATATCCTGATTGGTCCTTTTAGATCAAATAAGTCATTAATATGCAAAAAATAATGCTTATTATTTATAGTAATGGCATTGATATCCTTATAATCGGTGCAAAACCTCATGTTGTCATCATTCATTTTCAAAAATAGGATAAGGGATCCTTAAATTGAAACACTAAGTTGTATAAATAACTTATCACACAACTCCTATAGTAGTTTCCTCTACTCTACCAAATCCACTAGTTCTATTCTATGATTATTCTTTGATATAGTTTTTAAAATAGGGATGAGTTCAACAAAAAATATAACTTCATGCTCAGGTGGATATCCTAGTAATTTTTTTGTAAATACATCAATGTATTCTCAAATAATTGGTGCGTAATCTATCATTAGGAAGTATTTTCCATCCATAGAAAGTATTTTCTATTCCCATTATACCAAAAATTTATTAATGTGAGCTACTAGAGTTGAATCCATAAAATATTCAGATAAATAAATATCTCCCTTAAAAATAAGGTATTCTCTACCCCTTCATAAATAGTAATCTTATTCTCTTTATAAAAAATTCTAGAATTATACTTTAAAATTAAATCCATACTAAAATTTTTTTCTAAATCAATCATAGGTATGAACATCAAGTCTAAAATTAAAGAATATATATGAATCTGAATAGAGTCTACTCAATATATCCTTATTGTAATAAGATTATAACTGGGTGTCTTGATTGAAAATAATTTCTTCAAAGTGTTATGGGATGATTTAATGTTCACAACAAACATATAATAGATAAAATAGTGTGTAGATCTGGAATAAAAAAAATCATTGGATAACTTTTAGTTTATGATCAAATTACCTATTATCATATCAATTAGGAATTTAAATTTATCTATGGTGATCGCATAAAATTATCATTTCTCCATTAGATTTTTATGAGGTAAATTCCATTAACGATTGGGGTATTCATTTTAATAGTGAACCATCTCCTTACAGTTGAAGCATTTTACATTGATGTCTTCTTTCTTTCCCTTTCATTATTGATCCTGGTGGCCTTTCTCTCCATGATTGAAGCAAACCGCCATTATCTTCAAGCATATTACATGGTGTTTATTTCCAAAACTATTACAAGTTTTAAATTCCACCCTTCCCTTCTTCCATTTTTCTATATTTTTTTATAGAGTGATCATCCACCCATTTATTGTCTTGATTTACCTATAAAACAAAATACTTTAATAATTCTTTATATATATTTATGGAACTTGATACTATATCCTCATATACTAAAAAAAATTGAGAGGATGGTTCCATTCAAAGAATTGACATTATCTGATAAAATAAGTGAAAATATTATTTCTTGGATTACATACATAGTCTATATTATTAGTTGATAACCTTGTAAAGTTAAATTCATATTCAAAAATATTTGTCTCTTCCTTTTTACTTAGATTGAGAAAGTTTATTTCCACATCAACTCATTTCTCATGAGAAAATAATTTTTCAAAAAATATTACATTAAAAGTATTATATTACATACTGTATATCTCCTATGACTCATTAGTGTTCTCGATCAATGACCATCTTTGTTCAATGTCCCCCTTTAGATGATAAATTGTCATGATAACTTCCTCCCTTTCATTACTTCCCAAGGTTAGAAATATCTTCTCCTAGTAATTTATCTATTTATTAGATATTCATGGATTAAAATTCCCTTTAAAATATGGATATTATTCTCTAATTATGCATCCAAAAATCATTGAACCATATTAAAGATCTACAAGTTTCTCCATATGGGAAATCTTATTGGTCATCACCTGAGTCAGCTGACCTAATATAGTTATAATATATTCATCTCCAGTACTAGCCTCATTGAATTAATTGACTTTATTATGAGGTAAATCCTTACATAGGTTTCGATTGTTGATATGGTTTTAGTTACTTATTCTAGGAACAATTTTTAAATAATGGAAGACACTATATTAGCTCATAACATTATATGTTTTAACTTGGAATGTATATTTATGAATATAACATCATGAAATTTTATAAAATATTTTTTTCAAAATTTTTTTTAGATAGCTTGAGTTATGCACAACACTGATTTTATCTTGAGTTACATGAAACAATGAGTTCCTTCAATATTGTGCATGAAATGAAACAACGAGCTTCAACGAACCATGAAATAATATTATTTTAAATATGACTGTTATAACCTAGCTATTAAATAGGGGGTTACGAATAATATTATTTACTTTATGAAATATAAATATAAATTTTCTACTCAATATCAATTTATTTATAAATTATCAGTAAATAATTGATCAATTTTTATTAAAGTAATTATATTAATAAAAAATATGTTCTCTTAAAAAATTATTTTTATGGATTTTTATGAAAAAATATTACAATTAATTTATAGATATTTTATAAAATTTATTTTATAAAATTAAATTAATTTTGGAAATGATAATATCTAAATTTACTTATTGTAAAATTTTGGTATTTTTTAGAAAATATTATTTTTTTGATATATAGTGAAAATACTGGTTTTTTTTAAATTCATTTATTTAAAATATTTGAAAAACATAAAAAATATTTTAATATGATTTTAAAAGCAAAAATAGTTGAATTATATATCTATTAATATGATTTAGGTAATTAGAATCCATTTTATATTGAATTTTATATAGATACATTGTAAACTTTTGAATATTTTCTCTTTGAAAACTCACTTTCTCATTGTGTTTGGAGGATTAATTTTTAATTAAAATTTTCCACTTTTGTGAATGTAATTTGAAAAAAATAGATTCCATATTTGGAATAAAAAAAAATTATCTTATTCTATAAGGTAAACTTTATTTTTTACCATAATTAATAGTGTAAATAATAAAAATTATTTATCGTGGTTAATGTAAAAATGGGATTATTGGGGGCTTAAAATAAGAGGATAAGTATTCAAAATGATATTATACATGTCCACATAATTTTTTATAAACATATTTTCATCTTATAATTCAAAATTTATAATTTAGGGTCATTTTTAATCTTTTTTATTGGGAAATACTTTATCATTTTGGATTCTTTTAGGAGATTTCCAAGTAGTTTCCAAGTGGGTTCTTTTTCCCACATATAAAAGGACCTCTCCCCTCCTATCTTCTCCACACCCCAATATCATTTTGGTTCATCCAAGACCTACCCACAAATATTTTTAACTTCACTCCTTACTTCTTATATGACTTATTATGATTAGTAATATCCACTAATAAGTATTTATGTGTAAACCTAAAGGAGTTCCCCAAAGAAGAGGTATATTCATTAACTATCTGTTTTCATTTTATTTATTCTTAAAAATCCTTGAATTATTATTAAACCACGATCATATATTAACATTAGTATAATAAATATAAATATAATTTATTATATTAATTTAATTACCTATATCCATATACATTTCCCTCAAATGGGAAATGAAACCATTGATCATGTGTATATGGGAATACTGCCTTGTGGACCAACAAAAATCATTTTCCAACACCACCACTCAATTTTTTGTATAATGATGGATTTTGTATATACATATGATATTTTTAACATAATTTAAGTTCTATAAATTTAATATCACATGTAACCTTTTTAATTTCCATTCCATAGGGGATACGCTAACATCGCTCGTGTGTATGACGGACTATCATCTCACGAAACGATGTAATTCATCCACACTAATGATTTAAATGAATGGTAATAAAGATTATGTTAATAAATATTTGTGATATATTTGAAATAATAATGGTTCTTTAAAGTTTAATAATTATCTAATTTTATTTTTATCCATCCATTGAAATATGGAAATAGTATTCATGTATACATACAACCTACTATCTCTATGAACAGTGCATTCCATATTTATATCTCTAACTTTTGTGAATTAATATATATATATATATATATATAATGAACATATTTTATATTAATTTCACATTTAACATTATTTATATGATATAATGACGATCAAAGTACAAGAACCAGAACTACTAAACCAAAACTCGCATGAAAAAAGAAACAATTAACACTCTGAAATAGTAATTTTATAAAGGAATTATTAATAAACAGGTGTTGAAACATTATAAGGGGATAATATATGATATTATAAGTATTTTTATAATTATTTAATAGATTTATATTAAACCTATATTTATTATACAGTAGGTTAAAATGTGTTTTAAGGAATTCATGACTCAAGTGGTAATGGATTTCCATCTCAATTTTATTTTCTGTGAGACACAAGCCATACTCACTATGTATTTCTTTAATGTGGTGTATATAATGCCCATAAATGTCTTTTATGATGGTTATATTGAAAATTATGGGGATTATAAATACATTTTAGGAACTCTCTTTCATGGGTATTATGTTTCAAATGTTACCAGAGTCGTAATGATTTTATGTTATCATCTCATCATTAATAAAGATTATTTATAATTAAGTCTCCAATATTGAAATTTTAGGAACTGTCTCTCCATAATTTTAATTAATTTTATTATTCTATATTTATTCATTATATTTCCAAGTAATATTACCATTTTTAATCTTTTTACTAAAAATAAATGAGAAAATGTTTTTTAATAAAATCATACTTTATTTCTATCTTCGGTGAGAAATAAATTTTCATCCAAAACCATGTTTTCTAAAAATATTTCAAAAATGTTCTACTACTCACATATGAATTTTAAAATACATTTTAATAATTTTTGAATTTTTAATTTTTTTAAAAAATAATCTTCATATCTCTTTCCAAACAATGCATGTTTGGCTGTTACCAAAAATGTGAAAAGAATCCTTATTTTTAACATGCACGACATGAACAATATTTCTCACCGTCAGGATCACTCAATGATTTTAAGACCCCCTTAAAAGTTTTCAAAGTTATTTTAAAGAAATATTTTCTCTTAATATTTGGGATGTTTTTAGATTTTAAATAAATTATTTCAAAATAAAATGGATTTTGAAAATGTTTTATGTTTTAAGAAGTGTTTTTCAAATTGGAAATGATATTTTAAACTATAAATGTTTTTAAATAATTTTTTAAGACTATTTTAAAATAAAATTATTTCCAAAATATTTCATATTTAAAAAAAATTATTTTCAAAGAAAATTTATCTTCTTCAAGAAATGTTCCAAGTGATTTATCTTTAAAACATATTTTCTATCTAAGATGGAATCCTTTAATGTAACTTATGCTTTACTATGGATACAAACCAAGGATACCATTCTTATTCTTTTTCTAAATGGTTTTTGATAAAAATATGTTTATGAAACTTATTTCTCTTTCATGGGTTATACTATGATAAATTATTATGAAACCCACTTCCTTCACGTGTTATATCAGGATAAAATTTTTATGAAGGCCAGTTATTTTCCACAGGTTATGCTATTATGAAATGATTAAATGATATTGAAACCTATTTTCAATAGGTTATGATATGATGAAATATCTATGAAATCAATTTCATTCCATGAGTTATAATATGATGATTTTTTGTGATCTTGTGTCACACAAATGTATGATTTTAATTATGTGTGGGTGGGACCTATATATAATTCTAATGCTTTGGGTAAAGATTTATATCTCTTTAAATAAAAAAGACTATAATGGGGAGTGAATCCAGTTTAGTAAGGGGCTTTGTCCACTATGATGGTCTTGGGAATGAACCTTGACTGCTATGATGGTTTGGGGAGTGAATTTATTCCATTATGATAGCCTCGTAAGTGATAATTGAATACTATGAAAATGATTTCTTATGATTATCTATATGCCAAAATTCCATGTATTATGCCAATGTTATTCTCTTAGGGCTCATTTTATTTTATACTTTTATTATTTATTTCTTATGAACTATCAATATTTATACCATGTATCTAGATTATTATATCTGATATGTAATGTATGGTTTTTAAATATTATTATAATGTTTTCATACCCTTATTCTCATGTTATATTTATTTATATTCATTGTTCACCCTTACTGATCATCTAAGCTCACTCTTTCTTATGTTTCCTTTCCTAGTTCATGAAGAAACGTTTTAAGTAGGGTATGTTTATTAGGAGTACTCAAGTGGAATATCTTTATGGTATATATTGAATATATTTCACCAAATAAGAATATTCTATTTCTAGTCTCCAAATACACTAAAATATTATGGTCTTTGAGTGCATACTTTTATAATGTAATGAATATTCACATAAAAATATGAAATATTTATGTATTAAAATCGGGAGTCACTATAAAGAATATGGTGCAACATTTAACATAAATTAAAAATGTATACATAGGAAATCTCATAATCATATGCTTAGTGTCTTTAAAAATATCTTCAAATCATAAAAAGTATTTTAAAACCCTTTATAATGGTTTATAAAGAACATGTGAATAAACCAAATGATGTCTCATAGGAGTCTTACACAAGTGTAAAGTTAGGAATCTTTTTTATGCACTAGGTGAAGATTGATTCAATACCCAATCATCCTTTTAGGGTTACTACCCCTTAGTTAATCTATGTTAGAGCCTATATCCACTTGTTTATGTATAGAAAAGCATTTCATTGCAAAAACATAACACTCTATATTTAACCAAAATTTTAAGATATTTTCTTACACTTATACTTAACCCTATAGTATGTCATAGGGTTATTTACTCTAACCTTTGTCTTCCTAAATCTAGTTCTCATGGTTTTTACAAAACATTCTCTGATACCAACTATTAAAAACATGAATCTAATCACCCAAATCTGGTTTTTACTACATTATATTGACATAAGATACAAAATATATCATCCCGTGAGTTAAAATAGTTTATTATTCTTGGGGACAAAATATATACATGATTCTTACATTACATTCAAAAACATTAAATAAAACTTAAATTCCAATGAGAAATTTATTATTTCTTCAAATATATCCCTAAAATTATTTAATGTTTAATTTTGGGTACCCCATGAATCCGATGAAAAATGTGATATCAAATTATTAGTAATGTAAATTGTATCATAGAAGCTATTATAAAATAAATAATTCATGAATAATATAGAAGAGATAAAAATAATCAAATATTACAAATAACTAATATCATGAAAGGGGATTATATAGATGGTGAGAATAAAAACATAAATAATCATATGGATAATAATAACCAGTTTCACAATGACATAATTCATAATTTCACCCATCATAATCTTACTATCATAGCCTCATTCAAAGGCATCATACATAAATAGGAAATCCATATGCTAAATTCCCAAGATAGTTTTTCTCATGAGACCTACCAATTCATATAGTGGATATATAATATTTGGCCCTGCCCATAACTTACTAATTTAAATGAATTCATCATATTAAAAGATTTGATAAGTAATATAATACATAATCAACATGCCTTAGTACTAAACATCCATATTTGAAAACTATCATATGAAATGCTAATATTTTCCCCAGTAAATAAATAAATAAACATGATAATAATACATCTAGAGATATAAGGTTCTTGGTAACATTAAATCACATCTTCAACGAAGCATAAAATAATTTAAATTATTCTTAAATATATTAAAAATCACATTTATAATTATATTAAAAATTCTGTTTGAAAAAAGAAGAAATATCCTTTTATTTTGAAAACATTTTAAAACTGAAATTCCTAGAATGATTGTAATATGATTTTACTTAAAAAATCCTGGAAAATTTTATAGTAATATTTATAATTAATAATATATATTATGATGTGAAATGATGGTCATGCGGTGAATGTTAAAAGAAAATTTTTCCCAATTTTTGTAAAAATTCAAATATGACATATTCAAAAAAAATTAAAAATATTTTTTTAAACTTTGTAAAAAAATTCAAATATACATTAAAATTAAATTTAAATTCCATTTTAATTTTTATAGTAAAATTATTGAAAAAGTTTATAAAATATGAATATGGAATAAAAATACTTCCAACCAAAGAGAAGAAATAAGGCCATCCTTCATTGTAAACATTATTTCAGTTGATTTTTGAAATAAATGGTGAGTAGATAATAAAAATACATATAAAACCTTATAATAAATTTAGTATAAGAATATATATATATTTTTTAATAGAGAATTATCATATAATTTCTTAAAATGAAATATAAACACAAACAATCCTGAAAAAATGAGATTGTAGAATAAATCCTTACCTTGGATTACCAATTTGTCGAACACATTCCAATCTCATGTATAATAAATTTATAATTTTTATTAATATATATCATACTCATATATATATATATGGTGATAATTTATTCATAACTTCTTTTTAACTATTTACTCATAATTATTTGTTAAAATCAATTATTTATGAATTAACTGTTTCGTTTCTTATGCATATTTTAATTTAGCAGTTCTGGTACTTATTCCATGGTTAAGGTTTCATCACCTATATAATTTTAATAATTTAATATATATCATATTTATAAATAAAATATAATTTTAATAACATCGAAGTAATTCTATTATGAAAAATTAATTACATCACTCTATGGAGGCGGTAGTCTGAACGTACACACGAGTGACGTTTCCATTTTCTAAAATATAGAAGGGATAAAAAATAAAAAATAGCTTATCTTTCCAAAATCATAATTATTTCATTAATATAATATATATTCAGTAAATCCATACATATAAAAATCCATGTGATGTGGTGACGAAAAATAAAATATGGCACTTCATTGAGGTGATAGTCTGCATTTCTGGAAAATCAATGCTTTTATTTTCGTTTTGTTGGAAAAGAGATAGAAAATAGTTTTATAATTAACATAAAAACATTTATTTATAGTAAATATAATGATTTAATTATTTTAATATGGTTATATAATATTTTTAGGAGGTTTAACGAGAAGAAAACTTGAAAGGGCGTAGTAAGAACATATACCTTTTCCTTGGATAATCTTCTTTGAAAAACATATTAAGGCTTCTTGGATGGGTCTTTTGGGAATAAAAAGACCTCTAGATTATGTATAAGGTTTTTTGGAAGGTATTTTTTTATATTGGTTGATATAAGGGGATAAAAGTGTGCGGATAAGTGAGGTGAGTAGGTTACCCTTTATAAGTGAGAGGAGTGAAACTTTTGTAAATATTAAGAGCTTTTAAATATAAAAAATGTATTTTTTAGATAAAGTGGATAAAATTTAGTAAATTTATAGGATATTATAAATTAAGTTCAAAATATACTAATAATATAAAATTTAGGAAAGTTTTAGAGATATTTTAATCTTTATCTCTTAGTTTAACCCCCCTACAACCCTTTTTACCTTAACTGTGGTGTTAAAATTTTACCATGGTAATTGTTCATTATGACCAAAGATAAACTTTTTATTATTAAATAATTTTTATTTTTGAAATTATAAATATATAATCCAATTCACAAGATTCAATTTCTATAGGTGATAAAAATTAATATAAATATAAGTACACAAAATGTAATGAAAAACAGTTTTTCTGAAAAATATTTTTTAAGTACAAAAAATAATTTTACACCAAAATTATGAATAGAATTGATTTTTATGACACTTATTGGTTTATTAATAAATTAATTAGATTTATGTAACTTTAAAACCAATATAAAACCAAATGTAACCTTGAAATTACTTAATTAATTAAAAAGATAAAAAATAGTTCATTTATTATATTAAAATTTCACTTAATCTTTAAAATTTCAAACATAGGTTTCTAAATACAACATAATATTTTTAATTTATTTATTTTAATTTTTAAATATATATTTGATCTATCAAAAACATTAACAACTTTTGGACTCCTCATATATTAATCATGTTTTAATGATCACAAATCTTATTCATTCTAGTTAACTGCTATAAATTATATCAAATCATGTGTATTAATGTTTAAAGTATTCCTATTCTTTAAGAAGATCCATTCAAGATATTAACTGCACAAAATTTAGTTTAATTACATTATACCATCTTTCATATACTCTCATAACACGTTCTTTGGCAAATGCTTAAGTTTAATCCATTCTATTATCATCATTGCTTAAGTCTGAACACAATTACTTTGAAAAGTATGAGACACTGTGAGTCTGCCACTGGTTATATCTTTCTGGCACCATGAAGTGAGACACTATGAAGCAGACACCATGAAGCAAGACACCGTTATGTAGACACCGTGAACAAGACACCATGAACACGACACCGTGAACAAGACATTGTGACCATGAGACACCGTGACCGTAAGACACCATGACACTCAGACACCATGATCAATCTAGACACCGTGTGAAGGAGACACTATTTCCTTGACTTAACGTGACACCGTTTCTTAAACTATTTTTTCATCTTTCAATTTAATTTATAATGGTCATATTTGAAGATTTTAATTCACTGACATAATTAATGTTTCTTTGTAGACATACACTTGACAGTACGAGGTATGAGGTGCGGTATCCATGCATCCTGTCGGATCCATCACATGCATTCAAAGATAAAAGCGAAGTGTGGCCAAGAGTCAAGAGGATGATACAAAACAAAAAGGCAAGGCCATGAGAACGATAACGAAGAACACACTTAGATAAAGTTTCAAAAAAAGGGTCTATTACATGGAACTTGACACTACTGAAGAACACACGAAGCATACTTGAAGCCTAGAAAACATCTTCACTCTGTTGAACCTCATGATGAACACAAGATGAATTGTGACACTATATTTTACAGATGAGGACTCGAGATCTACATATGCTTCATCTCAAGAAGTTCAAAGATGCAAAGACTAACACTCAGAGCATCTCTGAACCCATATTTATATTTCTTCTCTGTTGTGTATCTGTTTATTACCTTTTGAGCAAAGTGTGGACCTGTATAACAACACACTCTATTTCTGACATTAAACTAAAGGATACAAGATATCCTTACTTTAACCTCTATTTGAATCTTGTGTATACCCACTGATAAGTGTGGAAGAGGTCCCTGTGTGGCCTGGTTATTTTGTACCCATGAAAACTTTGGAAGAGGTCCCTGTGTGACCTAGAAAGTCTGTGTACTATTGTTAACCCTGATCCAGGGTGTGGATAAAATTTTATTAATATAAACTTCTTAGTGGAAGGTGATCACCAAGTGGAGTGGATTAGGTCTCGGCTTGAGACTAAACCACTTGTTTCATATCCGCTGTGCTGCTTAATTTAGTTTTCTCTGTTTTATTGATTTACTGTATAATCTTGAAATCACTAGTTTCACTTTGATAGTTAGTCTTGGAAAGAAGTTATAACCGGATTTTATTTGTAGAATAACTTCAAAATTAATATTAATAACATGAAATAAGATTACTGAGAATTAATCAATCTTCTAAAAAGATACTTAAACAGTCAAGCTCTTATAATAGTATAACCTTGATTAACTGGGCTATATTTAATCTTTGGGGAAACCTTTTTAGAAATAATTTTTACAGAAATTTTTATGGTTACTTAATTCACCCCTCCCCTCTTGAACTATGATTGTAGTTGTACTTTAAAGATCTGTAAATTTCTATTAGTTCTAAATTTACATCTCTTTTGGAGTAATACATTATTATGGACAAAATATTGGAATGTGCTGTAACCAACAGACCCCTATTATTTAATGTAACCAATTATTCTCAATGAAAAATTAAAATGAAAATGCATTTAGAGAGAATGAGTTTTGAAATTTGGTCATCCATTATAGATGAATACCAAAATTCTTACTACTAATAGAATCACATGGGATGAACCAACTAAAATAGCCTAAAATAACAACTACAAAGCTATGAATGATTTATACTACTCCTTAGGAGATGAAGAATTAAATATAATTTCTTCTTATAAAACTGCCCATGAAATTTGGGATACCTTGTCTGTCTCACATGAAGGAACATCTAGTGTAAAAGAGACGAGACTTAAAACTTATACCATTAAATATGATAATTTTAAAATGAAAACTGATGAGCCTGTTTCTAACATGTATCTTAGGTTCAATGAGATTGTCAACACAATGATTTCTCTTGAAAGAGAAGTCACTGCCAAGGAACAGATCATGAGAATCCTTATATGTCTACCTCAAAGATGGAGGGGAACCTCTGTCTCTCTATGAGAATCGTGCGACATCAGCAAACTTCCTGTAAAAGAACTCATTGGGAAACTGATGATGTATGAAGAAGAGTTGAAAGTCAAAAAGGAAGAGGAGGATAAACCAAGGAGGAAATCTGTTGAATTCAATACCACCACCTCTAAGCAAAAAGACAAAGGGAAACTGGAAGCTTCTGTAGAAATCTCCACAAGGGAACAATCATCACCTGATAGTGATGAGGAGATGGATCAACGAGACAAAAGATTCAAATTATTTTACAAAAAAGGAACTTTTTCAGAAAGCCTAACTTCATGGGAAAATTTGACCAAAAATGAAACTAGAAGAAGGACTGGAAAAGAAGTGAAAAAACTGATGAAATTTTCTACTATGAATGTAAGCACAAAGGACATATAAAGGCTGACTGTCCAAAGCTCAAGTATAAAAAGAAACATGAGTACAAGGTCATGAGTTACAAAAAGTAAATGAAAGAAACCTGGATTTCTTCTGAGGATAGTTCAAGAGACTCAGAGATATCACATGATGAACAGGATAACAAAGCCAATATGTGTTTTATGATAAACACATCTGAGGTAACAATGGACTATTCTATACATAATTCATATTATTCTGAAGATGAAAGTGACTCTAAAAAATGACTAATGATGAAATGTTTGAATATTGTAACATTCTTGAAGAAACATTCAATGAACTAAAAGACAAATATAAATCATTGATGAAACAACATTCTTTTACCATAACTGTTAAATCTGATCTCACAATTGAAAAGGAGAAAAATTATCAACTACTCAAAGAAAACAATGAATTAAAAATGTCTAATGAGCAATTAAAGAGTGAATTAGAAAAGTTTACTAATGGAAAAAATACACTTAACCAAATTCTAGGAAAAATTTTTTCCCCTAAATACAACATTGACATTGGTTATTAACATGGTAAAAGAAACCCTAGTAGAATAAATTTTGTTTCAAAATCTATGACATACAATTTTACTCCCAGTTCTGGACTTAAATCAACTAATTCAATCCATGATACATATTCTACTATTTCAAATTTTTATGGACCAAATACAGTTTATTTTTCAAATAATTTACACAATCCTTATAGAAAACCTATGAGGCAAATATGGGTTCCTAAATCACTTATTAATAATATTACTGGACCCAATCAAGTATGGGAACCAAAATCTATTTTTGCTTAATCTTTTTGAAGGAAATTTTCTTAAAGAGATCCTACAAAAGTCTATGGTACTTGGACACTGGATGTTCAAGGAACATGATAGGAGACTACTCATGCTTAAATAACCTGATAAAATTAGATGGAGGACATGTCACATTTTGTGACAATGCTAAGGTAAAGATTATTGGCCTTGGCCAAATCAGTAACTCTAACTCATTTTTAATTTCTAAAGTACTATTTTTTGATGGTTTAAAATATAATCTTCTTAGTATCTCACAATTATGTGATGATGGATTTCATGTTAGAATTGAAAATGATTCTTTTAATGGATTTAGTTCTAAAGATGAATTAGTATTTTATGCATTATTAAATGAAATTGTGTATTCTGTTAATTTAGATTCTTTAGCTTCTCAAAATTCTTCATGATTACATGTATTTCATAAAAAATATTGGCTCTGGAATTGGAGACTAGGACACTATAATGTTCACTCCCTTAGAAAACTAACCATAAAAACCCTAGTTAAATACTTACACAAACATGAGTTTCTAAATGACAAAGTGTGTAATCATTGTCAAAAGGGAAAACAACACAATGATTCCTTCAAACTAAATAAAGAAGTGTCAACTTCTCAACCTCTCGAACTGGTTCACATGGATTTGTTTGGATAATTTATATTTTATAGTTTAAATGGGAAGCACTATGTTTATGTTTTTGTAGATGACTTTTATAGATATACTTGGACCCTCTTTATAGCTCAAAAAAGTGAAGCCTGCTCTTATTTTACCAAATATTCCAAGTCTGTATAAAATCTTAGTGAACTTAGAATTAAATCATTAAGAAGGGATCATGGTCGTGAGTTTGAAAATAAAGAGTTTGAATCCTTTTTTCCACAAAATGGTTATAATAACAATTTCTCTTCCCCTAGAACACCTCAGTAGAATGGAGTTGTAGAGAGAAGAAATAAAACCCTGCAAGAGATTTCTAGAACAATGCTTAGTGAATATGACCTACCTATTAATTTTTGGGCTGAAGCTCTCAATACAGCGTTCTACATAATCAATAGAGTGTTGATTAGGCCTATTCTTAATAGGACACCTTATGAATTATGGAACAATAGAAAACCCAAGGTTAACTACATCAATGTTTTTGGTTGAAAAGTCTATATTCTTAATACCAAAGACAATATTGACAAATTTGAATCCAAAAGTGATGAAGGTATCTTTTTAGGATATTCCATGTCTATTATAGCCTATAGAGTGTTCAATAAAAGAACTAAATGTGTGGAAGAGTCAATTCATGTCAAATTTAATGAAATAGATCCACATGAGCCTAAAATCATCCTAAAGAATCTGGAGGATAATCTATCAAATATGAATATCAATTAAAAATACTCAAATTCTTCTATGAAAGAATCTGTGAAAACTTCCAACTCTGGAAATTCCTTAGAATCAAGTCACAATGAACTTGAATCTGTTGATAAACCTGAAATTACTAGTCCCTCTTTTTCTAGAGCTGTTAGAACCCTTAAGAACCATCCCTTAGATTCTATTGTAGGAGACTTAGACAAAGGAACTCAATCTAGATCTTCTCTTAGAAATCAAGTTGAACATCAAGTCTTCTTATCACAAATTGAACCTAAAAACATTAATGATGCTATTAATGATGAATTTTGGGTGATGGATATGCAAAAAGAACTTAATTAGTTTGAAAGGAACAAAGTTTGGAAACTTGTTGAAAGAACCAAGGACACATTCACCATAGGCACTAAATGGGTGTTTAGAAATAATGTAGATGAAGCTGGTACCATAGTCAGAAACAAGTCTAGATTAGTTGCACAAGGCTATAGTAAAGAAGAAAGAATTGACTACGAGGTTACCTTTGCATAAGTAGCCAGACTTGAAGCCATCAGAATCCTGCTTGCCTATGCTGCAGATCTGAATTTCAAACGATATCAAATAGATGTTAAGATTACATTCTTAAGTTGGTATATAAATGAGGATGTTTTTGTTAAAAAACCCCTTGGATTTACAAACCCCAATTTTCCAAATCATATTTTCAAACTATCAATAGATTTATATGGTTTAAAGAAAGATCTAAGATCTTGGTATGATAGATTGAGTATTTTTCTTATTTCCAAAGGATTTAAAAAATGAATAGATGATCCTACCATTTTTATAAAACAAATTTGCAATGATTTTTTAGTTGTTCAAATCTATGTATATGACATTATTTTTTGATCTTCAAAAAATTATTTCTGTGTTGATTTTTTCAAAATGATGCAAAACGAATTTGAAATGAGTTTAATGGGTGAACTAAAATTCTTTCTTGGATATCAAATCTTTCAAAATAATGATGGACTTTTTTTAACTCAAAGTAAATATACTAGAGATCTTCTAATTTGTTTTGGATTGGATAACACTAACAGTAGTGACACTCCTATGAGTACCACTTGTAAGTTGGATCTTAATGAAGATGGAAAATATGTTGATCAAACCACTTATACAGGAATGATTAGAAGTTTACTCTACTTAAATTCTAGTCATCTTGACATTATGTTTAGCATGTGTATGTGTTCTCGTTTTCAAGAAAACCCTAAGAAACCTCATTTAAATTATGTAAATAGAATTTTCAAATACCTCAAGAATACACCCAATCTTGGACTGTTTTATCCTAAAGAAAAATAGTTAGAATTAGTTAGTTATTCTGATGCTGACTTCAGTGGCTATAAGTTATATAAAAAAATCACCTATATAACATGTCACCTTTTAGGAAAGTCACTAGTATCATGGTGTAGTAAGTAAAAAAATTTGTTGCATTATCTACTGCAGAAGCTGAATACATAACTGCTAGCAGTTTTTGTGCACAAATTTTTTGAATGAAACACACATTACTAGATTATAGATATCAATTCATACATGTAACTATAAATTGTGACAACACAAGGTTTATTAAAATCTCAAAAAATCATGTTTCAAATTCTAGGAAAAATTACATTGATGCAAGACATCACTTTTTGAGAGATCATTATAAAAAAGGTGATATCACTTTGGAATTAATTGGTACTGAATATGAACTTGCTGATATATTCACCAAACCATTAAATTCTGAAGGAATAGACTACATCATACATGAACTAGGAATAATAAACGTCAAATAGATATATTACTATTTCAGGTCTTACTATTCGATATCTTACTTTTTGATACGTTACTATTTCATGATTACAGTTTCTTATCTAGTGTTTTGTATTACTATCTCACCGTAATAATCAGTTACTATCTCTCATGTTTACTATCTCACCATAAAGTTCATGTTTATGGTCTCACTGTTAGTATTCTGTGATTATTGTCTAATAGTTACTGTCTCACTATAACGCACACTGAGAAGTTCGTTTACTGTCTCACCATAACATACGTTTACTGTCTCTCCGTAATGACCAAGCACAGTCTCACCATAAAAATTATTTATATTTTTCTTTGTAAAAACCTGTATCGTGGTAATTATCCTTTTCACCTTTTTTTCTTTCCCGCAATTTTATCATTGCGACGTTTGGTATTCCTAAATGTTAAAATAAAGAAAGTATCACTAGATTATTCACTCGGGGTTTCTTCTACTTACTCATTTCAAACCCTTCTTTATCCCTGCAACCCCCCCCTCTCTCTCTTGAACCTTCAGTGAATTCCAAGAATGAAAATTCTTTCATCGTCGACACCTGAGAAGTGCCTCTCGAAGAAGAAGAAGATTTCACCTAATCTAACAGCTGAAGGACCTTTAAATCTGAATCTGGTAAACCGTGTTGTTGTACATGAGAAAGAGATTTTACCCAAATGGATTTTTTCTAGTAAGTCTCTGGTATTGAATGTGTTAGAACAAAAATACCTGTTAGAGTGGTTCTAGAAGGATGATAGACCCTTATACCCTAGGTTAGTGGATTCGTTTTACCAGTACGTATAGTTCTCTTTCGATTCTGGTGATAGTTATGTAGTAAGAAGTTGTGTCAATGGCCAGAGATGCTCATTATCTTTGAGGTTATGGGCTTCATGCCTTAGGATACCTCATGAAGGCATCTGTGAGGATTATCAGAGAGTAAATCCACCTTCAACTGAATTATTTGATTTAGAGGATGCTCTGAAAACCTTAACTTGAAATGGCACCCAGAGGAGAGCCATTTCTACTGAATTAGATGGAGAATCAAGGCTTCTGTTCAAGTTTATAGAGAATTTGGTTAGTCCCAGAAAAGGTTATTTTGCTGTTTTGAAATATCAAGATGTGTTTCTGATTCAACTTATGAAAAATGGGCATAATATTAACCTGTGCAAGTATATCATACGTCATATGTGTGAGCTGATCAAAGTCACATCCAAGTGAACTTCACTGTTTTACTCTTGGTTAATCTCACCCATGCTTCTTTCCAAATGTATGGTTGGACCTAATGAGGAAGTAATTAAGGACTGTGAGTACTGTATCTCAAAATCCACTACCAAAATAATAAAGATAAATTGTAATCATTGGAAAAAGGAATGGGTGGAAGACAATGATAGAATTAATGAGAAATTCAATCTGGTGGATTATCCCTCAAGACTAAGAAATATTTCTAATCCTAGTTTGGAACCAAATGAGATTGTTGAGTATCCCAAAGAAGAGGAAGAAGAGGATAAAGTGCCACCTGAGGAATCTATTATTGTTGAGGAAGACACGAATACTATTCCTCATGAAGTTCTTGAAAAAGAAGTACCTACTCTTAAAGAATCTGTTAATCTGGAAACTCTACCTAAGGCTGAAATAGAATCAGTTGTCAAAGAATCTGAAAATCATTCCATGGAAGAGCCTATAGTGGAAGAGACACCCGTTTTGAAAGAAACCAATCTTTAGGAACTCATTGTAGAATAATTTTTTCTTGAAATCATCCCTTCGGAAGAAGAACGAATGGAGCTAGCCTTTCAGCTGTCTAGATAGTAATGAGTGAGGAACTTAGAGCTAAGTTTGTGGAATTAGACCGAGATCCTAAGCCTCTCAGTCCTGAGGAGGCACCTATTAAGGGGGAGAAAACCCCAAATCTTGACTCTATTGAAGCTTCACATCCAACTGAGTCAAGTTCTATAGACACTCATTATAAATTTCCTAGTTTCTATGATGTGGATGACTCTCAACAGGTTACAACAACTGGACTTCATCTTTCCTCTATATTCTAGTTGAAATCAGTCTCCAATATCGCACATGATAAGGAACCTGAGCCTGTACCAGTCCCTATTCCTAAATGTTTATGTGAACAACCATCTTTTTTGAGTAAGGATGATCTGAAGGAATTTGGTGCTACCCTCTTATCTGAGTTTGAGAAACTCATGAATACCCAACCTCTTCCTATGGCCAATTTAAGTGAGAGAGATGCCTCACTATTGTTGGAAAAGATAATCTGGCAGATTCAACCTAAAATTCTTCATGAGATTCAAGAAGTAAGAGTCGAAAATAATCTTATTAGTAATGATGTGAAGAACCTAATATGTATGGTTTAAGACATGTAGAGAGAGCTGCATTCGAGATCTGATCTTGCTGATCCTCCTATAGAACATGTTTCTCCTCAAATCCCACAGACTGTTGTGTCTCAGATTCAACCTTATCTAGATTCCTTATATGAAAAGGCCGCTTAAAGGAACAAAAAAATTGTTAAGGAAATGAGAGATCTTGTTGCCTATATTAATAAAATCACTGATGAGTATAAATGGTGTCTTCAAAAGGTGATGAATCAACTCAAATCTCTAACCACAGCTGTCAATGCCTCTAAAGCATCTGGTCAATCCTCAAAAACCTCCTTAGACAGTGATATGCTTAGAACTGTAGTCAAAGAAGAGATTCAGAATCCACTCAGTGGTTTCAATACCGCTTCTCTATCTGAAGTTTTTAAGAATAGTGACAAAGTTCTCGACCTAGTACAAATTCACTCAAAATTTGCTAATGATGCTCAGCAAGAGATTACCAAGAAAGTGGATTTATACTTCAACAAAATCTTCTCCAAGACCGACATAACAAACCATTTAAAGTATCTTATAGAAAATCGGTGGATTCCTCCTATGACTCAAGCGTTCAAGACCCAAGTCCAAAATCTCATAGAGTTTACTCTATTGTTGGCCATGTTTATAGAGAAAAGGATGATTTTGCGAAATCTATGCAGTATGGTGGAGAGATCATTACAGATTTCATCAAACTTCTGAGGCCATATCTTCATGTCTAGAGTACAACCATTGTTTCTCCAGTAGCTACACCTCTAAGACCTGGGCTTCCTACCTTCAACTTTGCCCTAGCCTCAACCACTATGTCTGTCAGCCAAGCACTAAGTCAGATTAGGCATGTGATTCTCGATCAACAACTACCTAGAACTTCTACTGCCCCTACTTTGGCTCCATCAGTCTTTAAAGGCCTTCCTTTAACCTATTTGTCAACCACCTCACTACCTTCTTCTACCTCAGCCTATGCCCCTATGGCTTCCTCTTTTGTTGCTACTGAAGGAAAAGAGAAGTCCAACCCATGAAGAAGAACAGTGATTACTCTTTTTTGATAAGGATGTTATTGCTTTTGTATTTCTCTCTTATTTTGTACTGAACCTTATTTGTTATTAACGGAATGTTAATTTTTGACTTCTCTTATTCCATAATTTTGATAATCCCAAAAGGGGGAGATATTTCTATATATTATACATCTATCCCTATAGTTGAATCCAATATACAATTTTAATGTACATGATTTATGATCATCAAAAAGGGGGATATTGTTGTACTCCTCATGTATTAATCATGTTTTAATGATAAAAAATCGTATTCAATCTAGTTAACTCCTGTAAATTATCTCAAATCACATGTATTAATATTTAAAGTATTCTCATTCTTTAAAAAGATCCATTCAAGATCTTAATTACTCTACATTCAAGTTAATTACTTTATACTATCTTTGATCTAATCTCATAATACTTTCTTTGAAAAATTATTAATTCTAATCCATTATATTATCATAATTTCTTAAGTATGAACACAATTACTTTTAAATGTATGAGACATCATGAGTCTACCACTGGTTATGTCCTTCTGGCACTGTGAAGTGAGACACCGTGATGCAGACACCGTGAACCAAGAGACCGTGAACAAGACACCGTGAACAAGACACTATGATCATGAGACACCGTGACCGCAAGACACCGTGACACTCAAACATCATGATCAATCTAGACACCATGTTAAGGAGACACCATTTCCTTGACTTACTGTGACACCGTTTCTTAAAATATTTTGTCATCTTTCAATTTAATTTCTAACGGTCATATTTGAAGATTTTAATGCACTGAAATAATTAATGTTTCTTTGTAGACATATCACCTGACAGTATGAGGTACGAGGTGCGGTATCCATGAAACTTTTCGGCTCCAACACATGAATTAAAAAATAAAAGAGAAGTGTGGACCAGAGTCAAGCACGCGATACAATACAAAAAGGCAAGGCCATGAGCATGATAACGAAGAACACACTTATAGAAAGTTTCAAAAAAAGGGCCTACTGCATGCAACTTGTTACTACTGAAGAAAACACAAATCATATTTGAAGCCTAGAAAACATCTTCACTCTATTGAACCTCACTACGAACACAATTTGAATCACGACACTCTGTTTTATAGACAAGGACTAAAGATCTTCATCTTATTTATCTCAATAAGTGCAAAGCTGCAAAGACTAACACTCAGTGTATTTCTAAACCCATCTACATATTTCTTCTTGGTTGTGTATCTGTTTATTACCTTTCGAGCAGAGTGTATACCTATAGAAAAACAAACTCTTTCTCCTAAATTAAACTGAAGGGTACAAGGTATCCTTCCTCAAACTTCTCTTTTACTCTTGTGTATACCCACTGATAAGTGTGGAAGAGGTCCATGTGTCGCCTGGTTATTTTGTACCCACGAAAACTATGAAAGAGGTCCATGTGTAACCTAGAAAGTCTGTGTACTGTTGTTAACCCCGATCCAGGGTGTGGATCAAAGTTTATTAATATAAACTGCTTGGTGGAAGGATATTACCAAGTGGAGTGGATTAGGTCTAGGCTTGAGACTGAACCACTTGTTTCATATCCACTGAGCTGCTTAATTTAGGTTTCTCTATTTTATTGCTTTACTGTATAATCCTAAAATCATTAGTTTTACTTTGAAATTTAGTCTTGGAAAGAAGTTATATCTGGATTGAATTAGTATAATAACTTCAAAAGTAATATTAATAACAAAAATTAAGATTACTGAGAATTAATCAATCTTCTAAGAAGTTACTTAAATAGTTAAACTCTTATAACAGTATAACCTTGATTAACTGGGCTGTATTTAATGTTTGGGGAAACCTTTTTAGAAATAATTTTTACCAAAAATTTTATAGTTACTCAATTCAACCCTCCCCTCTTGAGTAATCTACTCTGACCAACACAAACTTAATAGTATTTATTATACCATAATGATGTTATGAAAGTGATAGTATTTGTAAACATGGTAGTTTTCACTATTCACCTAAAAATCAACTATTTTAGAAAACATGAAAAAACATAGTGTTTATTAGAAATTTAAAACTCAAAAATGATATAAATTTTATCAAATTAAAATTTTAAAATTTTAAAATTTTAATTTTAAGTATAACCATGAACTTTTTTTATTATAATGATAACATAATAGAATTTTCATTGGGATGTAGTTTAGAGAAATAATTTTGGCCTACTAAAGTAGAGTATTAGGTATTATGAGAGGACAGAGTGATGGATATATGTAAGGTTGATAGAGTTTTTAATTTGATATATATACTAAAAAAATTTATAGTCCAAGATTTTTTGATGTGGTTTTGTGCCTTGGTTAGGTTGGGATAACTAGAAGAAAGGTGGGGAAACCATGAAACTGCAAAGAAAGTTTGAGAGCGAAGAGATTTATAGATGATTATGGATAAATTATTGATAAATCCCAAAAATATATTATCAAGTGGGTGATTATTAGGTTCAGATCTATGAAAATAATTTTTTTGATAAGTAATTTGAACTAACAAAGTGAGAGATTTTGGGCGTCTAATTTTTAATTCAGGGTGTTGATGGTGGAGTGGAAATAACAAAGTACAGAAGTATGAAAGTAGGCATACCTGATGTAGGAAAGTTGAAGTTAACCCTACAATTATAAAGGTTAAGTAAATAGATACAGAGGACCTTCATGAAGTTTTATCTATTGATACATAAGTGACTTACTTAAGGATACATGGGGATTTTTCTTGGTGATTTTGTGGAAAATGAAATATGTAAGGGTTATCATAATGATACATAAGAGTAAAATTGAAGGGTTTCCAGAAGAATTCACTATACACTATAAGAAAGTGCTAAGGTGGTGGATTTATTTTAACGAGATAAACGATGTCCATAAATATTGGATTGAGGTGGACATATTCTCTACAAATATCTAATGGTGGTGGAACCTATTACACCATTTGGGATCTACTATATTTTGTATAGTGGAGACACCATGTTTAAAAAAATGAGTGGTTTGACATTGTTATGATATTATTTTTCTTAAATAAAAGTACTTGTAGTGTTCCGACCAAATAATAGAACTAAATTAGAACCATGTAAAATACTTGTGTTGTTTTTTTCCTTTGTTTCTTTAAATTAGTGTCTTTTTGAGATTATTGTCTAAGTTATTTCAATGTCTGCATTGTAGTATGGTGACTTAGGTGAATTTTTTATTTTAAGTTTCACTATATCATTAGTGTGGTTTTGTTTTTTTGTTGGTTTTTTTCTTGTATGTTCCATAAGATAACTTTTGAGTGTTCAGAAGATGAACCATACATAATATTTAACTCATTTTCCCATTAATTTTCGATTTTGATTAAAAATTCACAATGAACTTTATCACTTTAAACTCAAACAAATGGAAACCCTTTTTTTATTTAAGTATGGGGGTCTTTTGAAAAACACACTTTATTTTTTTCATAATTTTATTTATAAAGGTGACCTTTTTCTTTAAACTTTTCACTTGAATTTACGAAATATAAAAGATCATAAAATTGAGTCTAAATTTATAAGAAAGGTTTTTTAAATATAAAAAACTTATTTCATTTTTTGGATTCAATTTGAAATGGTTTCTAAATTGATTTATTTTTCTACATTTTATTTTTTAAAATTAATGGTGATTGATTGGTTACTCTATATTCATGCCATGAGTAACTTATCTTTAAAAAAAATATCATTACTATAAGGCATTATAAACCTTTTGATATATTATATCTTATAACAAAATTCTTGTAATATTTTCAAGATACGAATCAATATTAGAAATTTATTTATATAATTTTCAAAACATGATAATAGGAATCACATTACAATGATTGAGGATATGTGGTTGATTCTTACCCCTTTAAATATTGATTCTACCATATATTTGAAACTCCTTTAATACTATATAAAACATTGATGGATGGTTTGGTATTCCAAAATATTACACTATATTTGTTTTCCTTCCCAAATTCTTTGGGATTGCCGCTTTATTTCATTTGAGCTAAATGTGAGATATTTGTTTATTTCATGGTACTACTTGTGAAAAATGAATTGAAAGGGAAACATGTGAGGGATTTTTTATTTGTTATGGGAGAATGGTTCATGAATTTATTTTTTATTTTCCCTTCATGGTTCCTCTACCATTTTAAAAAATAATAAAAATAAGAAAATATGAAAAATATTAGAGAAAAGAGGCACAATTTTTCATTTTTTTAAATGTTCTACTTTACTAACCTATGAGAAAAAGATAAAAAGATTTTATAGATGATTTTTTATAAAGTAGGAAGGTATTTGTTTATGTTTAAGTAAAAATCATACATTTTAATTAAATAATTAATTATTCTTTTTGGACCTTATAAATTTTAATATCATTATCTACTAAACCTTAACCTTAAATTTTTTTTTGAAAAGTCCTCTAGATTAGTGTTGTTTGATTTAAAAAAATGATATTTAGTTACATTTTAAGCGTGTGGATATACTGTTTGTACTTGATATTGATAAAAATAAATCCAATTAAATGGTCTTGAGTGATGAGATAATACACTTTTTGATAAGGTGTCTCACAAAGTGAGCATGTATATTTAAGGAAACATTGATTTTTATATTCACTTATTCATTGGATTTGTATTATAAAATTGAATTCAATCTATCTAAATTAGTTATTTTTTATGTATTTTAAGCAGTTTGATGAATCAAATGAAATTAGTGAAATTTGTAATAATAAGTAGATGAAGATAAAACCCATTGTGATTCTTGGTAAACCACAAATTATTTCCTTACATACTGGACATAACCATATTTTTAGATTTATTTTGATAATAAAATTAATTTTTTTCACCTTAATTTATTATCCTTTCTGGTATTTATGTGTTTTTTTATTTATGGTAGGATCCTCAAATATCTAGAAAATGAACAAAAAGAATGAATTCAGTGGGTGAAGACACTCTATTCCATGACACAAAGCAGCATAGCGCGACACTGGAATATTAATGATAGAATATGGAATATAGTTGAATGAAAAGAAGTTAAAATATGATGATTTGATGATGAAAATGATATCCCATGATTAAGGACAAGTGAAGGGCTAGTTCTAAATATCTAAACTAAAGAACTAGGCTGAAATTGGGCGAAACCTGCTAGAAAATAACACTACATGTCATGAATTTCATTCATGACATGAAACCCAGAGAAGAATTTAGAGCATGAAATAGTCTATGAAAAAGTTAATCCCTTAAACATTACATGTTGTGGATAATATTCATGATATGAAATTCCATGATGGACAAAAAATTAGCAGTCTTTGATGTAAATAATGGTAGACACCCCTTTGATGATCTAGGTCTACAAAAACCACTTATAATTCCATTTATAATGGCTTGAGAACCTAAAATCCCTATAACTAAAAGTCCAAGTCATAGGATAATAGATCAGATACTTTGGATTTTTCCATTATGTTGTACTGTAGAGATACTCCTATAGTTTAGGTGTTCCTTTTATATTTTAGTTTTAAGTATATTTTCTCATGTAATTTCAACTCCATACTTATAATTTAAGTGTTTCCAATTTCTTCTTAAAACCCTCTTTATCTTACATACCTAATCTATCTCTATATTCCATCTTACACCGTGATCTCTTTTTTACTTCACAATGCAAAGTTAATAACTCATGTCTTGTCCCTAGTGGATGTTTCACAATGTTTTTAATTATCACACCTTAAATTATTAATGTTTTAATTCTATTTTTTTGTAGATGAGAGAGAAGTTAATGAATGGAGAGGTCATCCACCATGACATATATCTCAAGTCCATTAATTTTATTTGATTCATTCTTTTTTCCATCCTATATCTCAGGTAAAATCTTCATATAGTATATTTTAGGATACCTAAAGGGATGAAACAACATATAATGGAATTAGGTATTTTAGTAATTTTCCTCTTGGTTGAGGTGTTGTCCTATTTGGATATTGGATGAGGTGAGATATGGTGTGCCAAATAGGTTTCATAGGCATGATAAATATCCCAAACTCAGTAAATAAATGAAATTTTATTCATTTATGAGGTTTCATAAATTGAATTACCAAATTGAATTTAAACAATAAATAAATAATTAAGGAACTCGTGTTACCAAACCCTAGGAAAAAACCTTTCTTCCTAACATCATTTTTTTGCATCTGCATGTTAGTATAGTTTTATTTTTTTTTGAATTTATTTATTTTAAAACATATATCCACTATTTCCAAAAATAAAATAAAAACACCAAAAATAATTAGATTCGGTGAATTAGTAATTAGTGATTGATTGACTGTGATGCTTCCTAAGTGAGACAGCCTTGGTCAGCCTCTCTACTCCATTAAGAAAATAATTATCTTTTTCTGAACACTAAGAAAATTTTGCATCAGAACTGGTGACATTTCCATGGAGATAAGAATCAATAATTCATTTATTTTTATTTTCACTATTTTTTTAAATAATTTTCATTATTTTAAAAAAAAAATTCCCATTATGCATTCAAATAAAAATTTAGATGATTATGCATGGTTATATTACTCATAGGTGAAATAATTATAAGAAGAAGAAGTTATAGAGTATAATGAATCTCAACAGAAATAACCTAGGGAAATGGGGGATTATCATAAATAAATTAAAAATGAAGGCATTTGGTCCATTCAGGCTAGGGAAGACATAGAATAACTAAATAACCAGGTTGAAAGGGTGTTAAAATATTTTCTTCCATTAATGGAGCAACCCAAACCTAAACCTAATAAATAACCTGAGCCAGTGGTGGAAGATATACCCCCCACATCTTTTACATCAAAGAACCTGAGGAGGTAATATAGAAGATATTTGAAGATCCATATTGCCTATCTCAAAGATGTGTATGGAAATTTCTTCCACTATTGGATTATGTTATTTCCCTCTCAACCAATATTATAGGAGATAGATGAAAGAAACTTGCCTGATGATTTAAGGAAAGGATATCAAGATAATTTAGATAAATTTTGGAGTAATTGGGATGAAATTGAAATGCAACATGATCTCCATATTTAAGAAGAATAAGAATCATCATTATTTCAACTCACTATACCCTTAAAAGAAAAATAAACCGCCTAATTGGTGGAACTTAAAGAGAGGATATAGGATCCTGACTAACTACCTCTACCTTATACCATTTAACTCCAAGAGGTTATTTCCACTGAAGAAGCAATTGATTTCAAACCAAATCAGGAAGATAAACTTTTTTTATCTCTATATCATATAATTTTATTGAAACTAGATTATGTATCACCCCACAATATTTTAATTTTTTATATTTGGATAATTATTATTTTTCTTGGGAGGAATGTGATAAATAAAACATTGCACCTATAGAGGAACATATGGAGCTGCCAGAAGATATTGAACATTTATTGGAGGTGGTACAAGAAGATATCCAAGTCTCTCTACCATAGGAAGTCATGAAAAATTTTGATCACATTAAAAGGGGTGATTTTTATTGTGATTATTCTTGTTTAAATTTAGTTCAAGTTAAATTAAATTCTAAATCACCTTCTGATTATTCCTTTTATACATAAATATTTGAGAAAGAACTTGATGAAAAAGAATAGGTTTCACATTTATCAATAAAGAATGAGGATGTTTCATACTTAATCCTACCCTCATTATGTAAGTTTTACATTATTACAAATGGGTGGATCTAGTTTACTCTATTCATGGATTCCTTCTCAATAAGAAAAATAAGTAAAAGAAAAAAGAAACAACATGTAGTGGTTTAAGCCCAAGAAACTTCACCCATTGATAGACATTGGATAATAGTTGGTATTACCCATCTGGAGGCAGCCAAAACCTAGGTCTTACTTGGTTGATTAAGCAAAGAATTATCTTTCTCATTTCTTTATTTTCTTTCTAGGAATTTAATTTCAATTTTAATTTCAATTATTAGTTTTAGGAATAAATTAAGATACATCCTTGACCACTCTATCTTTTTTAACATCAATTTCATACTAATTGTACTTATAGGAATTGTTTTATTTTATAGGTACATCAACATAGAATAAAATAAATTAAAATTAAAATTGAATACACTATGCAGAATTCATGTTGAGTTAATGGGATTCACATTGTGAAAGTTGTATAGATCCAAGTTGTGAAATGAAAACTCACATCATGAAAGGAATTAATGTCATGAATCAATACAGAATAGAAATCTATCAGAATCTACGCAACCTGAATTGAAGCATAATTTCAAGGGGAGTATGAAATTAAATTATTTATTAAATTATTTATCTTATTATTTTAATTTGTTTTAGAGTTATAATGAAAATTTTATACCCTACTTTTAACTCTTGAACTATTGTTATGATCTTGGATACATAAGTTTCTTATGATAATCATTATTCCATGTTTTAATTTTCATTTTTCATAGTATTATATGATTGAAATGGTAAAATGAATTAGTAAGGTTAATCATAATGGGCTCAATTTGAAAAATCGTGATTTTTAGAGATGAGTTTATTTTTTTAAATGAAACTCTTCTTATATTTAACATGTTTTGAATTTATGAAATTAATATATATTAGTTAATTTTTTTTTGCATTACCATGAGTGATTTTATGAAAACTTATGTTCTTATCCCTAATAAAAATTAGAAACCAAATATTTCTCATATATTTATATAGTATATTTGTTGAGAGATCAGGGCATATTTTATTCTAGAACTTTCCTATCATATTATCAAAGCTATGAATATATAGAATTAATTTTAATATGATTTATCCATTTTATTATTGTCCCCTTTTATCCTTAGAGCCACCTTGACATCAACCAAACTTTTATCCTATAGGATCCATGAATGAACTTGTTAAAAAATGTGCCATGTTACAAGCCTATTATATCCATTCCTACACTACTCACAGTATATTGCATGATATTCCATGAAATAAGTGCGGGGGAGAGGTTGTATATCGTATATAGGTATTTACTTCATTTTTTGGGGGTTTTTATGAGGTTTCGGGAAATGGACATGTTTTCATTATACTTTATTATTCACCTATATTGATAAAAAAACAATAAAATGGGTTATGTATTTTGAGGATAAAAAATCACCATTATCAATCTAAAAATATTACGATTTTATGTGGTTAGGTGGTGGGTGTGATATTTTTCTTAAGAATAACTTTCTAAAAAGAAAAAAAATAAAAAATAGAAAAAATAAAGAGAGGGTGATTCATTTGTTAAGATTAATTGCATAATGTTCTTCATTTGAGATTTGGGGGTGGGAGATAAAATTTATAGGAGTATTTCATTAGGATTATATATTTATATCATGTAGTACACTAAAGAGTCAAACCTTATTTTTGAGCTTTATTTCAAATCATTTATCCATCCAAACTTAATCTTTAAATATGTTTTATCCTTAATGAAAATCCCTCATTATTAATTTGGATTTCTTCCTTTACATGTTAGAGATGAGAAGATTCCTTTAAATCCTATGGTATGTGACAAGTACTTGAGTTATGATAACAATTAAAATTACATTTATTACCATTATATATGAGTAATAAGAATTCAATGTGAGGTAGATTGCAATTGGAATGTGAATAAATGAATAATTATGAAATAAAAATTAAAGGAAGGAAGAGATCTCTTATTTTATAATAGGGAAAGTAAAATACATGATTGAATTATTTCTTTGAATAATTAAGAGTTTAATGAATTATTTTTGTGTCAAATTTAAATTTTTTTTATCCATTATCAAACATTTCATTTTGTTACTTATGAAATTTAAATATTATTAGACTAGAATTCATTTAAAATGTTATTGAGATTAATTTCTAGAAGAAAAGAAAGTTCTAAGCATGGGAGAATTGACAAAATAATATTTTTATAATTATTTTGAAAATTAAATGAATTTTTTCACTTTAATTTATTATTATTTTCAATATTTAATTGTTTTTGTGATTTATGGAAGGATACCACAATTTCTTGGAAACATAACAAAAAGAATGAATTAAGTGGGCTGAATACACTATGTGACATAATGAAGTGATGTGATGAAACACCAGAATATTGAAGATGGAATCTGGAACAGAGTTGACTAAAAAGAAGTGAAAAGATAATTATTTTATGATTAAAATAATGTCTAGTAATGAAGAACTATTGAAGGAACAGTTGCAAAGATCAAAACTAAATAACTGGGGTAAAACTAAGTGAAACCTGCTGAAAAAAACATGACATGTCATGAATTTCATTCACAACATGAAACAAAGATAATAATTTAGAGTGTGAAACAACCCCTAAAAATGTTCTTTATGTGGACATTACACATCATGAATATTATTCACAATGTGAAATGCCTTGACGGACTAAAAAGAAGTATCCTTTGACATAAGTAATGGAGAACGAACCTTTGATGATCCAGGACCAAGAATATCCATTTATTATTCCATTTATAAAGACCTGGGCACCTAAAATTCTTATAAATACAAGGCCTTTTCAATGGTTTAGAGATTGTACACTTAGGTTTCTACTATTGCACTGCACTATAGGGATATTGTTGTTGTTTATGTTTTTCTTTTTTATTTTAGTTTTCAATTTCTTTTCACATGTGATCAAAAATTCATACTTTTATTTTAAGTGTTTACCCTTTCTTAATAATTTCCTATTCACCTTCCAACCCTAATATCTATCCCCCTTCCATATTTCATCATGTTATCTTTTCACTTCTCAATGAAAAGTGATTAACCTGAGGATTGGACTTAGGATATTTTTTTTCAAAATTATTAATTATAACACCTTAAATTATTAAAGTTTTAATTTTATTTATCATGGATGATAAAGAAGTGAATGGATGTGGAAGTCATCCACCATGGAACAAATATCAATTCCATTACTTTTATTTTATTTGTTCTTTTCCCTAACTTATCTCAAGTAATCTCTTTATATGATGGAGTTTAGGATACCCAAAGATATGAAATGTAATATAATGAAACAAGGTATTTTAGGAATTACACTCTCAATAAAGGTGTTATCCTATTTTTCTATTTTATGAGGTGAGATTTGGTGTTATAAATATGTTTCCTAGTAATTCTAAATATCTCACACTAAAATAATAAAAGGAAATTAATTCATTTATGTGGTTTTAAAAATTGAATTATCAAATATAATATAAAAAAATAATAATAATGAAGAACCCACATTAAAAAACCCTAGGAAAAAACATTTTTTCATAAAATCATTCTTTTTCATATATATGTTAGTATAGTTTTATTTTTAAGCATTTATTTTTGTCAAAACCCAAAACATATATCCATTGTTTTTAAAAATAAAATAAAAACACCCAAAAAATTATATTAGGTGAATTATGATTTAGTGATTGATTGATTTTGGTGATCCTCAAATGAGATGACACTAGTCAGCCTCTATGTTTCATTAGTAAAAATAAAATTATCTTTTTTCCATGCCCTATGATAAGTATTCATCAATATTATTAAAGATAAAGAAAATAACCGACCATAACTAGAGTGATCCTATTGTAAAAGGAGAACCAAGATTAGAAAACAACATCATGATCAAAGCAAGTGGGACATTTTTATATGCTTATGTTTTGAATATTAATGATGGTAGATATTTGTTTTTTATCTCTTTATTTTTCTATTATAATATGGTATTTTTTCTAGAGTATTTTTTCTTCCTTTTTTCTACTCTCTAAATTATTTTAAAGTTATATTTTTTTCACTAGAATATATTCCAAATACAACCCCTTTGAAATTATTTTCTTTTTTAAAAAATATTATTGTTTATTTTCCATTGAATTGTAATGAAGATATTTTAGTTAGTTATAATATATTGTTTTTGTTTATTCTATTTTATCTCATGTTTAATATTTTTCTATTTTTATTCTTGTTTGAGTGTTTATTTATGGGATATGGTTGAACTGGTCCTTAATGATAGTCTAACTTGTGAAAATATCACTAATGATCATCTAACCTTGTTTATTGATCTATAAAATCATGATAATGATCTAATACCAAGTAAGTTATATGTCCTTTTGTTTAAATTTATAAAAAAGAAATTGTTGTGTAGATCTTAAATATGCAGAAATTATATAACAACTCTAAAATTTCCATATACAAAATAAATTCGTATGTTTTTACCTTTGGGGATAAACAACCCATGGTTATAATTATAAAATATGGACCATGAGAATATATAAAGAAGATATTTGTGTTGAATTTCTTGTAACCTAATTATAATATATAGGATGTATAAATTGATAAACATGGAATATGTTATCCCATACACAACATATATGACTTAAGTTCCAAGTCAAAATTGTATCATTATATTTTCATATATACATTTATTTATTTTTGTATTAGTTTGGATAAATATGATGTAATTTTTGAAGATTATTTTTCTTTATAATCACCACATTCAATATTAACTTATAGAATACAAATAAATAATAAAATAAAAATTAGTTTTGTTATGTCATCATTATTTTGAAATTTTATAATTTATAATATACAAAAATTCTATTTTTTAAAATAAACCTTCAAATTTTTATCAAATGAATTAGTAAATCACATCATGATCAAAATTTGTAAACCATTTTCCCATAATCTTGGTTTAAATATAAAAGGATGGAAGATACAATTATTTATCTCCTTATTATTGTTCCTTGAGTTTGGGTGCACTACTAAGAAAGGGAGTGGAATCAGTGGCGCTAGTCCTTTATAATTTATTTCACTTAGAAATTAACCTCTACAATTTGTTAGGACTTGATCCTCTCTCAAATATAACTTATACTTATCCAAATGAATTCAAAAATAAATGAAAGACAAGCGATGAATTTTTTTTCAAGATTTTGTCCCAGTTTGGGTACCTAATCTTTACTATGTCTAGTTTGTATCTCAATCTAAAGATTTTACATTATAATATTTCAATAATTAAAATGGTTAATAAGGTATCATCCCCTACCCATGGTGTTTCTCAATACATACTGCATTATGAAAAATATTATATTGACACACGCCTATTAAAATATGAATAGAATTAAATGAGATTGATATATTGATAGATCAGATTCTATCACAAACTAGTCCAAGACATCCCTGATTTGAGCATCCAAGGTGACCAGTGACATAACCCAAGCCACATAGTGACAAAAACCAAGGCATCAAATATAATTATGTGGGAATGGGTTTTCCCAATAAATATAATAATAAATATTCCCTTTAATTACATATAATATCTAGAATAACTCATCTAAAAGTCTAATATCCAAGATAATTCAAAAAAGAACTCAAAAAATCAAACATGGCATAACCATACATAAACAAAATAAAAAAATATATTTAATAAAAGAGAATATGAAATACGAATGATCTCTAAATATATAAAGGCCAAAATTTCTAATACATACCTAAAACCAAATGAAAAAAAAATTAAACACTAAACTAAAAATCTTCATGTAACCCATGGTCAAAATCCAACCTCAACACAGAACCCAATCCATAATCATCTAGAAATAAAAATTATATAGAGTATAAATCCTCTAGAATATGATCATAACCTGAAATTTATATATCGACATAAGAATGAATTCCCAATAGGTATCTTCCCCATACCTCATTCATACTCTTTAAAAATAGAACCCTTTTATGATAGTTTTAAATATATGTTATGAAAATATAACTCTCTTTAGATTTTAATTAAACTAAATAACATAATTAAATCCAAAATTTATTTAATTGAAAACCAAACTAGTCTATAGAGAGAAACCCATTTATTTTCCAAAAATTATTAGTTCCACCATTTATAGAAAACATAGAAATAAATTTGGAAACTATGAAAAGTGAATGAATTGATTTAAAACCCATTTTTAACTAGTTCATTTTCAAATCAATTTGTAACCTTAATTTTAAACATCAAAAAGTATCGGGACATAAAATAAGAAATGAAAGTTACCAACAAAAATAGCGGTGATAAATAAATAATTTATATAGGTGTATAAATAGTATCAATGGATAAAAGAAAAGTAATCAAAGTAAATAGTAATAGTAGCATCAAAAGAGAGAATAAAAAATCAATAATATTAGCATACAATGCAAAGAAAAAAACTAAAAGTAAACAACATCTTGGGAGCATACCTAGGGGAACTGAATCTAGGGTTACATAGAGAAATAAATTAAAAAATTAGGGAAATACCCTCAAAGAGAGGTATAAATATAATAACTTAAGTGGATAGTGTGGTAACCATATATATTACTTCACTAGTGAGGGTCACACACATATCTAGTGGAAGGGACCTCTACCTAATCTAGGTTTTTTACACAATTTCCTAGGTTCCCATGATAATACTAAGTGGAGGTGAGTAAATGAATAATATATCCAATAAAATAAAATACTAAAACATATAAACACACATTAATATCCTCTATAATAAATCCCTTTCATTAACTACTAATCAAGTCTTTATACCTCTTGAAATAATAAAATAAAGAAATTTTTTCCAAAATCTAAACATGGTTCAAATCTTTGAAAAGATACTTTAAAATTAAAATGAAGGAAAATTCGATCATGAACACATTATTATATTCAATTTAAAACTAAAAAAATGTTTAAAACTTAAATGATGAAAACCCCTTTTGAATAATTCCTTTCATAAACACCCAATAATAATAAAACAATCTTGAATTAATAAAAATAATCCCATAGTTTTGAAATTTATCCCTTTGAAATTATTTTGGAAGCTAAAATACTAATAATGGTTTAGGAGATAAATTTTAAATTCCAACTAGGCATTTTATCAAACAAAAAACACGTGTAAACCTTGAAAAATAGTATTGAACCTTGGATAGAATATGGGAACCATTTCTATTTCCTTAAATTACACATAAAACAAACCACTTTTATCAAAACTATTAAACATACTAACTAATGGTAAAAAAATTAAAAATTACGTTATAAATGTTAATAAATCAAGCTTATAAATATAAATAGTTATGAATGGAGAAAACTGACCTTCATCTAAGAATGTATGAGGTGATTCCATCTAATATAGGAAGAGGAGGAACCAAATAATGATTGTCACACCCTAACCTCAAGAACCAAAAAATATTAGGTAGAATCAACTCCTTAGGGATCAACAAATAGTGATCAACAATGAGGTAATAAGGAATAACATTAATAATAATGAAATAAAATTAAGAGAGGGACTAATATTGAAATAATCACTTAAACACAGAATAATAATAGGCAAAAACCAAGGGAGGTGGAAAAAGTAAGGCTCCTTGGTGATCTACTATGTGCATTTACTGAGAGGGAAGAAAAGGGATCAAAGGGGGGGTGGGGGGTTAAAATCAGTATGGTTTGAATGGATATGTCTTGAATTTTAATTTTAGTTCATGTTGTATAGCTTGGACATAAGATTTACCAAACCATGTTCTAACTATGTGCCCATCACAAGACACACCTGGGCAGCTACAATGTTGGGTCATATGGTTAATAAAACCATGTGAAAACTATGAAACACATCATTGATAAGGATTTTTAGGTTTTCATGTTTACCCACATGGTTAATAATGATTTTTTTCTAACCATGAACATAGCACCACAACTTCAAAATTTTAAATTATCAAGGAAATTTGACCTAGAATTCAATGATAAGGGTACAAATCAATAAATAAATAAAATAATATGGAATGTGAAGGTTTGAGTGCAATAATTTTCTCAACCACAACACTTTATTCCGTTGGAAATACATTGAGTTAAAGTAAAGGAAAAATACAATAAGTTGCAGGACACACATAGGGATGATCTCAAATTTAGAACTAAAATTAGACCATCCCAATCAAACTACATCAACACACCCAAAAACATGAAAAAAATACCAGATCATGATTAAAACCAAAAAAAATAAGTGTAATATTTACTAGGGATAACCAAAAGGAAAAATTATATTGATACCTATACTCCCCATTATGATAATTCCACTACCATGGGAGGTTAAATGAACAAGAAGATTCTCTAAGAGGGACACTAAAACTACAATGAAACTCTGAATCAATTAAACTCAACTAAATCATTCAATCAAGGTAATATCTAAAAATTCATCTATCTAGTCGTTATGCTCTCTGAATAATCATGTGGTCTAGAGTATCCCAAACTACAAATCTCCTATTAAGAATAGAGAAAAGGAGGAGTGAGGGGAGAAAGATGAATTCCCCAAATATGATCACTCAAAATACTACTCAACCTAGACTATGATACTTCAATATAGAAGTATTTGAAAATAACTAAACTATAGTTTATGATAATAGCATGTATGAATATGGAAGGAGAGATCTTATAATACCCAAGATAAATTACACTAGATCATATAAATAATTTCTTTCCACAATATAGATAACCTTAACCAAACCAATAAGAGGAGGGTCACCACCAATTCCATGATAGCCACTATAAACTAACTTTACAATCTTATCCCCACTAACCACATCATCAAATAAATATAGGCCAGATGATAACACCTCCAAATTAAATCCTGAACAAAGTTGTCTACCAAAAACCAAACATTCAGCACATACTTAATAGTGTCTTAAGAATAAGGAATCCTCTAAACAAAATATATAGTAAAACTAATCAATAATTATCATTCATGTCTCGACCTCCTCGAAGGATTTGACATCACCACTCCCCCTAGAGTCTTGGAAAGGCTTTCAACCGAAAGGATCACACTTCTGAAACCATAAGAAATAAAAATGTGAGAAATATCCCAAAACATGGACATCTCATAACCCCTTAATACGTTTTTGGATGCATAATATACAATAAATTAAAAAAAAATTAAATAAAGAAAACACCTGAATTTGACTCATCCTGAAAAGATTAAACCATGGGTAAAAAATAAAAAACCAAGGAAATAAATCATAACCACTAACACAAAATCAAAATACAAATCAAAATCTAAGGTTCATTTTAGAAATTCATATAAAACAATAAAATTTTAACTAAAACAAAAATTTTAATCCTAATTTCAACATTAAAATCATTAACACATCATACCACATTAAATTATTTTTGATTCACTTTGAAATATTTCTTTATAAATTTCAAACTCAGATATCAACCTACTTTATATTTGATATTATTTCATAAATTTAAGTTCAAAATAACCCATAATCATTTTAAATCTAAATAATTTATTTAGAAATTATTTTGAAATCATTTTGAAAATATAAATATCAAGATCATTTTAGTTTATCATAGAAGAATTTTTGTTAATTTTAATCTCCACTTAAAAGTAAATTTTCATTTAATAAACCCTTTTTAGAACTATTTATAAATCTAAAACCTTTAACTCATTTCAAATTAATTTTAAAAAACCACTTATCACCTTTAAAACATAACCTTTTCCCATTAAAATTGTGTTTTAAACATGATTTATTATAAAAATTAAATCAAATAACATAAAAAATCATTAAAATACTCTTTGTTTCAACCTAAATAACAATTAAAAAACCTATAGAAATTAAAAATAAAAATTAATCGAGAAAACAAAATTGAAAAGGGGTTAGTGGTTGTGCACGGTTTGGCCATGCACCAACCATGTTACTCCCATGATAAAATCAAGATAGAACTATGCACATGAGAACTATATAGTTTTTCAAACCTTGCAATCTGACTATGAACCTGCAGTTATTCTCCCATTTTCATCCAAAAACATAAAATACCCTAAAAACATATATAACCTCAATATCATCCAAAATACTATCTATACAAATCAAAATAAATCATAAATAATGAAAAAAAAATCAAAATTCATTATTCTAACCATAACAACCATTGTAAATTGAGGCCTAGTAAAGGTAAGAGATATATAGACTCTACCCACACCTACTTATTGAGTTTTTATAGTCTTATCTATAACCTATGGGACACACCCAAATAAAAAAGGGAATATCAAGAACCTATTCCGTTTTAAGAAACTAGGCTTTGATGCCATTTTATCATGAACCGGTCTAAGAAACCCCTGATCTAGAAACCCAATACGTCCTTTTACCTGACTCATGGCATGTTCTCAATCACCCTAGGATTCAAAGAGGCACTAGGGTATCAAATATAAGCACAATTGAATTGTTTCACCCAATAAAAATAAAAATAAATATGTGGCATAAATACATCGTAGATCCATAATGACTCATCTATAAGTTTTATTTATATGAAAAGTAAATAAACATATTTAAAATAAGATACAAATAAAACATGGAAGAACCATACATAACTGTAACGCCCCGACCCTAGCTACCCAGAGTCGGTGCATTACTTCGTAACATTGGCATGATCACAAGAAAGATCAAATCTCGAAAGACCGATTGGTTTAGTAGCCTTGGAAACACTAGATATATTCATAAAGTTTTACATTACATTTCAAAGTGAAAAACTACAACAACAACAAAGTCTTCATATCCACACTATTAACCCCTCATAATATCCCTGCAAGTCAATCATAATTTACTTCTTCACTACCTGGGAAAATAAAACATAGAAAAGGGGTGAGCTCAAATGCCCAGTAAGGATAACAATATAGCGGAACATTCAAAATAAGCGTAAACATTTAAGGCAATGAATTACTAAAACAAAAGCCTTTTAAACTTGAACTTCAACATAGTATGGCAAAAGTAAAATGAAATAATGCCATTTACTTGTTCACATGGATATTCTACTAATCGAATAATCACATGTAAAATCAATAACCACTTTCATAATGTTGGAATGCATAATGCCAGACTATCATAACCACATAGCCAAGGCCTCGTGCCAAGACTACAAATAAGATTTTGTCAAGGCCTTGTGCCAAGACACTAGTTTGTCTCATGAGACCTACCGATGCATCGAGGAGCTATAGCGGGCTCCACCCGTCACTTATTAAGTCCAATGCATTCCCATATGAAAAGGTTTAAACATAACATAAACATTCGTATTAGAACTAGCATACGAAATGTCAATAATTTCACCATAAACTATGAATGGTATAAAAATAGCACATCCACAGTCAAACATATCACAAAACCTTCAATACAATATAGAAGTTTTGTATCATAATAAATCAACTTCAAATAATCTTAAAATCCATCAAAGGATGTTGACATAGATGAAATCAAAATTCTTTTTAAAGAAGTATCTCCTTTTATTTTGAAATCATTTAAGATCCATATAAAATAAAACATTTTCTTTGAAAATATTCTTATAAGCTTGTATGGGAAGCTTCGACGATTTTATAACGGCGGAAAATAACCGCACCCGCCGTATAAGTTAAAAAAAACATTCTTACCTCAATTCTGTCGAAAAGGTTAAAAAGGACCTTGTTTTGAAAACGACGGAAAGATTCCTTTATAAACCTCTTATAAAAAGTCAAACAAGGGTATAAATGACTTTAACCCATATTATTGTAAATAGTAAAAATGTTTTGAAATACATTTCGAAGAAACATGGAAGTGGATGATAAAGAGATCCCAGTAGATTATTACGTATAATACAACCTCGGATAATGAAGAGATTGTGAAATAACCCTTACCTTGTACTTTTCCTTGGTTGGGGTAGGTTAACCTCCTGTATAATAGTGAAATAATTGTTACTAAATTATACAAGAATCATATACATTAATATGATATCATATATGATATTTTAATACTGATTTGATAATAATATCTTAAAATTATCGTCGTTTCGGGTGTTAACTTACTCATTTTCTTTTATATGTTTTGATACATAAGCCATGTTTGTAAAGGATAAGTTGTATATTATTAAAATACAGAATGGTATCAAGTCTTTAAACATAATTTTTAAATCATCAAATGATAATTATACTTGAATGGATACGATGGAAAATGAATCTCATCGCGTTCGTGGAGACGGTAGTCCGTACGTACGCACGAACGCTACTTCCATTTAATTTTTATTTTAAAAGAATCGAATACCAATGATACATAGGTATATTAATATTCCAGTATAATATAATATTTTATACATGTTACTTAAGTTCATTAACACCATCCTTTATACGTTCCATGTGTGGTATGAACGAGTCATATCATTTTAAGGGGGCGGTAGTCCGCACTTCCTCAAATGAAATTATCGTATGTATATACAACATGAAATGAATAATGGTATGAAATAAAATGGAATTACAGAAGCTTATATATAAAATATATATCATTAATATCATATTTAATTACAGTGCCATCATAATGGCCACCATGAGAGGCGGTAAGATGTATTTGAACAATCATCGTTTCGTGAGGCGTTAGTTTGCCATCCACAGAAACATTATGTTCATCATCCATTAGATGGAGTTGTGTGTATGTGTAGTTTGAATCCATATTATAACAACATCCTAGTATATTGAGGATACTGGTGTTGTTACAAAAGAAAGGAAATAAAAAGAGTTTGGGGGTTGGAGAAGCAAAATAAATGAAAATAATTTAAGAGAAATCGTTACCTTTAATTTAGGTAACTCACTTTGGTTAGAACCAAAGGACTTGTTGAAATGCTTTCTGCCTAAGGGGAAGCTTCAAGGATGAGGAGAGGGATGTGGGGAGCTTAGTTGGGCAGAGTTTGGACGAGCCAAGTGGCTTGAGAGGTGTGAGGAATGAGTAGAAGTGGTCTCCTTTTATAAGGGAGAGGAGGGGCTCTTTAGGAAAGTGTGAAATTATTACTTTATAATATATTTTTATTCGGTTTATAATGGTCCAAAAATCATTGATGTCGAAGATAAGATGACTCATATTCTAAATAACATCAACCAATAAGAATTGGATAGGTTTTAGATAATATTTTAATCATTATAATCTTATTTATTTAAATGATTTATTAATGAGGTAAACATTGCATCATTATTGTGTCATTAATAATTTAAATTATTTGATGTCTAAAAATTATAAATAAAATATCATTATGTAGGAAATATTTTTATCTTTCTAATGAATATTTATAATCGAAAATCCAACATGTATAACCCTATGTAAAAATTGTTCTTCTAAAAGATGTAAGCTTATGCCATTTTTATTTTTATTTTAACTTTATTAATATAATGTGTCATTATCACTTACAAGTGGATCCATGGGGTCCCAAAACAGACCCAAAGATGCCCATGGTCGACCATGTATCAACCAATAGGGTTAAGACACGTTTTAGGGTAATTTAGTATTATTATAATATTATTTGTTTAACCCTTATTTACCGGATTTACCCTTTAACCATGGTAAATAAAATATTTACCGCAGTAATTATTCAAAATGTGTAAAAATAAAAGTTACCTATTTACATAATTTGGACATCCTGATTCCAAATATGGAATCCATTTTCCTAAATTCAAAACACAGAAGTGGCAGAAATTAATTTAAAATTAATTCCCGCTGTCAAAACAAAAAGCGTGTTTTTAAGAGGTAATAACTATCAAAAGATTGACACTTGTTTATGTTCGGTTTAATTGTAAAATTATGTCCAATGACCAACATTATATTAAATGGTAAAAATATATTCTAAATATACTTTAAAACCACTCAAATTCACAATTTATCACTATTAATTATTTTGATTAAAAAAGTTGTTTTTAATTAAAATTTAGTAATTTTCACTATTCATCAAAATATGAAAGTTATCCGAAATGTACCAAAATTTCACCCTAGGCTAATTTTGATATTCCGAATCCAAAAATGAAGTCCATTTTCAAATATAAAATATATATAATTTCAAAAAGTAGGTATTAGTATTCACAACGGCTAATTTAATTAGTTGTGGTGTGTGTTAGAACTCGAGGTTGCGTACAACACACGCTATCGCATTATTCGAAGGGAAACGTACCGTGGAAGCTTGGGGTGTTACATTCTCCCCTCCTTCAAATAATTGCGTCCTCGCAATTTCTAGGGTATTACTGCATAAAAAGACTCGGGTGGTTCTTCATCATAAGTTCCTCGGGTTCCCACGTTGCCTCTTCCATCTTATGGTTTCTCCACAAAACTTTTACCAGACGCGTCGTCCGGTTTCTCAGTACTTGTTCTCTTGTATCAAGAATCCTGACGGGCTCTTCACAATAGGAAAGATCAGGTTCCAGTTCTAATTCCTCATAGGTGAGTACATGCGTTGGGTCAGGCATGTATTTTCTCAACAGAGATACGTGGAACACATCGGGAACTTTGGAGAGACTTGGCGGCATTGCCAATCGGTAAGCTACAGCCCCAATTCGTTCTAGAATTTCGAAATGTCCGATGTACCTGGGACTCAATTTACCTTTCTTACCAAAACGTATGACTCCCTTCCATGGAGATACCTTTAGGAAAACATGATCACCGACCTGAAATTCCAAATCCTTCCTTCGATTATCGGCATAGCTCTTCTGCCTACTTTGAGCTGCTTTGATGTGATTTTGGATTACCTTCACCTTTTCCACCGTTTCCTCCACCAGTTCTGGGCCTACAAGTTTTCTTTCACCAACGTCATCCCAACAGGTTGGTGTACGACATCTCTTTCCGTATAACGCTTCATATGGTGCCATCTGAATACTCGAATGGAAGCTATTGTTATAGGAAAATTCTACTAGTGGTAAATATTGATCCCACATACCCTGAAAATCAAGTGAGCAAGATCTCAACATGTCTTCTAAGGTCTGAATAGTCCGTTCTGATTGTCCGTCTGTCTGAGGGTGGTAAGCAGTGCTCAAATGAAGTTCAGTATCCAGGGATTTCTGAAGACTTTTCCAAAATCTTGAAGTAAAACGGGGATCACGATCAGAAACAATCGATAGGGGAACTCCATGAAGTCTCACAACTTCATTAATGTATAGTCTTGCTAGACGTTCCAGGGGTAGATCTTCTCTTATAGCAAGAAAATGTGCTGACTTGGTAAGACGATCAACAATAACCCATATTGCATCGTTCCTTCTAGGAGTCTTTGGTAGCCCCATGACAAAGTCCATCGTAATATTGTCCCATTTCCACTCCGGTATGGGAAGAGGTTGCATGACTCCTCCAGGCTGTTGCCTTCCAGATTTCACTTGTTGACAAACCATACATCTTGACACAAAATCAGCAATCTCCCTCTTCATGTTGTCCCACCAAAAATGTTCCTTCAAATCTCTATACATTTTGGTGCTCCCAGGGTGTATAGAGAAATTGGAACTATGAGCGTCATCCAGCAATTCCCTTTTTAGATCAGGTATATTGGGAACACAAAGTCTCTTCCCGAATTTCAAAATTCCATCTTCATACACAAAGTCTCTCAATCTCCCATCATTCACAGCTTTAATATTCTTCTGAAATTCTTCATCATCGGTCTGGGAACTCTTAATCCTTTCTAGTAAAGATGGTTTGGCAACCATTTGAAAAAGCATTGATGTTTCACCTTCCCTGGTTATTCCCATGTCCATCTTCTCTAGATCCATGAAAATTGGATCCCTTTCAATTCTCATCATGTTCAGAACTCCATGGTCTTTTCTGCTCAAAGCATCTGCTACTTTGTTTGCTTTCCCCGGGTGGTAGTGTATCGTGCAATCATAATCCTTGAGTAATTCAAGCCATCTCCTTTGCCTCATGTTGAGTTCTTTTTGTGAGAAAATATACTTCAGACTCTTGTGATCAGTATAAATCTCACATTTTTCACCATAGAGGTAGTGCCTCCATATCTTCAAAGCAAAGATCACAGCTGCTAACTCAAGATCATGAGTAGGATAGTTTTGTTCATGAATTTTCAACTGTCGTGATGCATAGGCAATAACTCTATCATTCTGCATAAGGACACAACCAAGTCCTTTCTTTGATGCATCACTATAAATAACGAACCCATCATTCCCCGATGGTAGAGTCAATATAGGAGCATTGACTAATCTTCTCTTCAGTTCTTCGAAACATTCTTCACACTCTTTTGTCCAAACAAATTTAACCCCTTTACGTGTGAGCTTCGTTAATGGGTTATCCAATCGGGCAAAATTCTGGACGAAACGTCGATAATAACCTGCCAAGCCAATAAAACTACGTACCTCAGTTATACTCGTAGGTGCTGGCCATTCTTGGATTGCTTTGGTCTTAGAAGGATCAACAGAGATTCCATCTTTAGAGACAATATGGACAAGAAAAGAAATCTCCTAAAGCCAGAATTCACACTTGCTAAACTTTCCATATAATTCATGCCTCCTCAGAGTCTTCAAGATAATGCGCAAGTGATTTTCATGATCTTCGTAGGTTTTGGAGTATACCAAGATATCATCAATAAATACCACCACAAATTCATCGAGATACTCCTTGAAAACTCTATTCATAAGATCCATGAATACAGAGGGTGCATTAGTCAATCCAAATGGCATTACAGTAAACTCGTAATGCCCGTACCTGGTTCGAAATGCTGTCTTCGGAATGTCTTCCTTCTTTACACATAACTGATGGTATCCAGATCGAAGGTCAATCTTTGAAAAGTATTGAGCTCCATGCAGTTGGTCAAATAAATCATCAATACGAGGTAGGGGATACTTATTCTTTATCGTTATAGCATTGATCTCCCTGTAGTCGATACATAACCTCATAGATCCATCTTTCTTTTTAACAAAAAGAACAGGGGTTCCCCATGGAGAAACACTAGGGAGAATAAATCCCTTATTACTCAATTCCTCTAGTTGTTTCTTTAGTTCGACTAACTCTACAGTGGACATTCTATAAGGGGTCTTCGATATAGGCCTTGATCCAGGAATCAAATCAATGGAAAACTCAACTTCTCGTTCTGGAGGATGTCCAGGTAAATCTTCCGGAAATACATCTACAAATTCTTTCACAACAGGTACATCCTCTATTTGAACATTACTTTCCTCACCGACAGTTATTTCATTCTCTTCCTCCCCAATAATTGAATTAAGTTGAGCTACTGGGGGTGGATCTAAATAAGAATTAGGTGGTGACGATTCTGCTCTAAAAATAAGGTGTTCCTTATCATTATCATCAAGAATCGTAACCTCTTTCTTCTTACAATAAATCTTCGCATCATAGTCCGAAAGCCAGTCCATACCGAGGATTATATCAAACTCAATCATAGGTATGACGATGAGATCAGCAGATAAAGAAAATTTATGTGCTCTAATGGGGACTGATTCACAAAACTTTGTTGCAACGATACTTCCCTTAGGAGTTTTGACTGACAACTCCCTTATTAAATCAAATTGGAAATATCTAATTTTCTTAGCAAACTGTGAAGATATGAAACAATGCGATGATCCAGAATCAAATAATGCATTTGCTAAACTTGAGGAAACCATTAAATTACCTGCCACCACGTCTTTCGGAGCTTCTACCTCAGCAGTAGTGATAGCATAAGCCTGGCCTTGATCCCTTGGCCTTTTCTGAGGTAAGTTCTCCTGACGCTTAGGACATGCATTTGCATAATGCCCCATCTCCCTGCAATTGTAGCACTGAACGTTGGTAGCTTCCTTCTTCCCCTTGCAATCATGATCTTGGTGGCCTTTTTCACCACACTTGTAACAGACTCCCATTCCCTTCAGGCAAGCACCGGGGTGTTTCTTCCCGCATTTACCACAAGATGGATTTTCAACCTTTCCCTTCTTCCCCTTATTTCCATTCCCAGATTGATCAGCAGGTCTCTTCTTCTCTTGCTTCGCTTTAAAGTCATAAGACTTAGATAATTCCTTTTCGGTATTGATAGCACATGAGACAATGTCTTCGTACGATTAAAAGGATTGTGAGACTAATGCTCGACGGAGAAATGGTTTTAACCCATCAAAGAAACGATCAATCTTACTTCTTGGGTTGCGTATATAATCTCCAGCATACCTCGCTAACCTTGTAAAGTTAGCCTCATACATTGTGACATTATCATCCTCCTTTTGTCTCAGACTTAGAAATTGCCTTTCCATATCCGCTCGATGGTCGCGAGGGAAGTATTTTTCTAAAAACAGATCTTTGAACTCCCTCCATTACATATTTGATACTTCATCATCTTCCTTCGTATTTTGAATCAATGACCACCATTGATCAGCATCTCCAGTGAGGCGGTAAACTGCCATGATAACTTTTTCCCTTTCACTGCTCCCCAAAGCCTGAAATATTTTCTCTAGGGAAAATATCCATTGCTCAGCTACTAATGGATTTGTATTCCCGTTGAAAGTTGGTGGTTGTTGCCTCATGAATCGATCTAACATTGATCCTCCACGCTGCAGATCAGGGTGCTCCATACGGGTAAGGTTATTATTCATAACCTGAGTAAGTTGTCCCAGTATGGTGATTAGCTGATCGGCACCAGTTGCATCACCAGCCCCACTATAATTATCTTGAGCAGGAGGGAAATCCCTACATGGAGTGCGTGCATTGATACGGTTTCCATTTCTTCCACTAGGCGCCATTTCTAAACAATGGCATAAACTAGATCAGTTTATGAATCAAAATACATAATCCCATACTTATAAAACACTTAACATAAATTGAACTATTTATGGATATAATCCATAATCATAAAAATGTTTTCTTTGAGGAAGTATATACTCATAAACCCTTCATAATGATTTGTAAAGAAAATGAGAGTTATCCTAAGCATATCCCCCGGGAGTGTCGTAACCAAGAGTGCAACAAGGACCGTTGTCGTGCACCAGTTCCCGTTCGAGTCTAGCTCAAAGCGGTGTTTTCGGGTTTTACCCCTAGGTACATCTGTGCCAGAGGCGCCTCTACCTGCTCGTATCCAGACAGGGATGTATTGCTCGGAAAACTCACAAAATCTCTACAATACCAAAATTCTAGGAAGTTCTTCTATACTAATCCTCAAAGTTCATCTTAGGTCTACGTGCTCTAATCAGAGTTTATCTAAATCTAGCTTCCAAGGTTTGTACTAAACTTCCTCTGATACCAACTGTAACGCCCCGACCCCAGCTACCCAGAGTCGGTGCATTACTTCGTAACATTGGCATGATCACAAGAAAGATCAAATCTCGAAAGACCGATTGGTTTAGTAGCCTTGGAAACACTAGATATATTCATAAAGTTTTACATTACATTTCAAAGTGAAAAACTACAACAACAACAAAGTCTTCATATCCACACTATTAACCCCTCATAATATCCCTGCAAGTCAATCATAATTTACTTCTTCACTACCTGGGAAAATAAAACATAGAAAAGGGGTGAGCTCAAATGCCCAGTAAGGATAACAATATAGCGGAACATTCAAAATAAGCGTAAACATTTAAGGCAATGAATTACTAAAACAAAAGCCTTTTAAACTTGAACTTCAACATAGTATGGCAAAAGTAAAATGAAATAATTCCATTTACTTGTTCACATGGATATTCTACTAATCGAATAATCACATGCAAAATCAATAACCACTTTCATAATGTTGGAATGCATAATGCCAGACTATCATAACCACATAGCCAAGGCCTCGTGCCAAGACTACAAATAAGATTTTGTCAAGGCCTTGTGCCAAGACACTAGTTTGTCTCATGAGACCTACCGATGCATCGAGGAGCTATAGCGGGCTCCACCCGTCACTTATTAAGTCCAATGCATTCCCATATGAAAAGGTTTAAACATAACATAAACATTCGTATTAGAACTAGCATACGAAATGTCAATAATTTCACCATAAACTATGAATGGTATAAAAATAGCACATCCACAGTCAAACATATCACAAAACCTTCAATACAATATAGAAGTTTTGTATCATAATAAATCAATTTCAAATAATCTTAAAATCCATCAAAGGATGTTGACATAGATGAAATCAAAATTCTTTTTAAAGAAGTATCTCCTTTTATTTTGAAATCATTTAAGATCCATATAAAATAAAACATTTTCTTTGAAAATATTCTTATAAGCTTGTATGGGAAGCTTCGACGATTTTATAACGGCGGAAAATAACCGCACCCGCCGTATAAGTTAAAAAAAACATTCTTACCTCAATTCTGTCGAAAAGGTTAAAAAGGACCTTGTTTTGAAAACGACGGAAAGATTCCTTTATAAACCTCTTATAAAAAGTCAAACAAGGGTATAAATGACTTTAACCCATATTCTTGTAAATAGTAAAAATGTTTTGAAATACATTTCGAAGAAACATGGAAGTGGATGATAAAGAGATCCCAGTAGATTATTACGTATAATACAACCTCGGATAATGAAGAGATTGTGAAATAACCCTTACCTTGTACTTTTCCTTGGTTGGGGTAGGTTAACCTCCTGTATAATAGTGAAATAATTGTTACTAAATTATACAAGAATCATATACATTAATATGATATCATATATGATATTTTAATACTGATTTGATAATAATATCTTAAAATTATCGTCGTTTCGGGTGTTAACTTACTCATTTTCTTTTATATGTTTTGTTACATAAGCCATGTTTGTAAAGGATAAGTTGTATATTATTCAAATACAGAATGGTATCAAGTCTTTAAACATCATTTTTAAATCATCAAATGATAATTATACTTGAATGGATACGATGGAAAATGAATCTCATCGCGTTCGTGGAGACGGTAGTCCGTACGTACGCACGAACGCTACTTCCATTTAATTTTTATTTTAAAAGAATCGAATACCAATGATACATAGGTATATTAATATTCCAGTATAATATAATATTTTATACATGTTACTTAAGTTCATTAACACCATCCTTTATACGTTCCATGTGTGGTATGAACGAGTCATATCATTTTAAGGGGGCGGTAGTCCGCACTTCCTCAAATGAAATTATCGTATGTATATACAACATGAAACGAATAATGGTATGAAATAAAATGGAATTACAGAAGCTTATATATAAAATATATATCATTAATATCATATTTAATTACAGTGCCATCATAATGGCCACCATGAGAGGCGGTAAGATGTATTTGAACAATCATCGTTTCGTGAGGCGTTAGTTTGCCATCCACAGAAACATTATGTTCATCATCCATTAGATGGAGGTGTGTGTATGTGTAGTTTGAATCCATATTATAACAACATCCTAGTATATTGAGGATACTGGTGTTGTTACAAAAGAAAGGAAATAAAAAGAGTTTGGGGGTTGGAGAAGCAAAATAAATGAAAATAATTTAAGAGAAATCGTTACCTTTAATTTAGGTAACTCACTTTGGTTAGAACCAAAGGACTTGTTGAAATGCTTTCTGCCTAAGGGGAAGCTTCAAGGAGGAGGAGAGGGATGTGGGGAGCTTAGTTGGGTAGAGTTTGGACGAGCCAAGTGGCTTGAGAGGTGTGAGGAATGAGTAGAAGTGGTCTCCTTTTATAAGGGAGAGGAGGGGCTCTTTAGGAAAGTGTGAAAGTATTACTTTATAATATATTTGTATTCGGTTTATAATGGTCCAAAAATCATTGATGTCGAAGATAAGATGACTCATATTCTAAATAACATCAACCAATAAGAATTGAACAGGTTTTAGATAATATTTTAATCATTATAATCTTATTTATTTAAATGATTTATTAATGAGGTAAACATTGCATCATTATTGTGTCATTAATAATTTAAATTATTTGATTTCTCAAAATTATAAATAAAATATCATTATGTAGGAAATATTTTTATCTTTCTAATGAATATTTATAATCGAAAATCCAACATGTATAACCCTATGTAAAAATTGTTCTTCTAAAAGATGTAAGCTTATGCCATTTTTATTTTTATTTTAACTTTATTAATATAATGTGTCATTATCACTTACAAGTGGATCCATGGGGTCCCAAAACAGACCCAAAGATGCCCATGGTCGACCATGTATCAACCAATAGGGTTAAGACACGTTTTAGGGTAATTTAGTATTATTATAATATTATTTTTTTAACCCTTATTTACCGGATTTACCCTTTAACCATGGTAAATAAAATATTTACCGCAGTAATTATTCAAAATGTGTAAAAATAAAAGTTACCTATTTACATAATTTGGACAACCTGATTCCAAATATGGAATCCATTTTCCTAAATTCAAAACACAGAAGTGGCAGAAATTAATTTAAAATTAATTCCCGCTGTCAAAACAAAAAGCGTGTTTTTAAGAGGTAATAACTATCAAAAGATTGACACTTGTTTATGTTCGGTTTAATTGTAAAATTATGTCCAATGACCAACATTATATTAAATGGTAAAAATATATTCTAAATATACTTTAAAACCACTCAAATTCACAATTTATCACTATTAATTATTTTGATTAAAAAAGTTGTTTTTAATTAAAATTTAGTAATTTTCACTATTCATCAAAATATGAAAGTTATCCGAAATGTACCAAAATTTCACCCTAGGATAATTTTGATATTCCGAATCCAAAAATGAAGTCCATTTTCAAATATAAAATATATATAATTTCAAAAAGTAGGTATTAGTATTCACAACGGCTAGTTTAATTAGTTGTGGTGTGTGTTAGAACTCGAGGTTGCGTACAACACACGCTATCGCATTATTCGAAGGGAAACGTACCGTGGAAGCTTGGGGTGTTACAATAAACAACTAAGATAAATATATATCATAAAAGTGAATAAAATTTTAGAAAATATCATAATATAATAAGGCCTAAAGGGATGATACATAAATATTACCAAATAAATAAAAGAAAAACTAAAAATTGAAGTGAAACAACTTGTGCGACCCATAGTCATTATCCAATCTCAACACCGAACCTGATCCAGAAGTATATATTAAGAATGATTTTGTAGATAACAACATGAAATTAATATATAAGCATGAGAATAAATTCCTAGTAGTATCCTCCCTACACCCATTGCATACTCTTTAAAAGTACAACCCTTTCATTCGATTTTGAAATAAATTTTATTAAAATAGATCTCTTTTTAGATTTTACGTAACCCAAATAACATAATTAAATCCCAACATTACTTACTTAAAAGTTAAACTGATTTAAATAAGAAACCCCATTAATTTTCTAAAAAGTCCACTTAGAATCCATTTTTAACGAAAAAATAGAAATGACTTTGAAAACTAGAAAAAGTGAATTGGTTAATTTAAAAAACCAATTTTTACTAGTTTACTTTCAAATCAATTTGTTACTCAAATTTCAAACATCAAAAAAGTAGTGTGATGAAAAATATGAAATGAATGTAACCAATAATAATAGCGATAATAAAAAATAACAAATAATTGGGAATAAATCATATTAGTGGATAAAATAAAGGTACTCAAATTAAATAGTAATATCATAATCATAAGAGGGAATAAATAATAGATGATATTAGTATAAAATGAAAGTAAATAATTGAAAGTAAATAAAATCCTAGGAGAGGCCCTACAAGAACTAAATCTTATATTAACTAGTGAAATAACTTCACAAGTTGTGGAAATAGCCTCAATGAGTGGGATATAAACAATAAATTCACTAGACATTGGGGGTGCCACATATATTAATTCACTTGTCTTGGTGACACACATAACTAGTGGAAAGTAACTCATCGAAGTCTTGGTTGTCCAATAAAAGTTCTCAAGTTCCCATGAGCACACTAAGAGGAGGTTAGTATATGAATCACATAGCCAATCACTTAAAATTCAAAAACATATAAACACCAATTCACCTCCTCTCTAAGAAAACTCTTTAATAAATTTTCCGCCAAGCCTTAATACCTCTTGAAAGAATAAAATAAATAAATTCATTTCCCACACCAAAAATGGTTCAAAGCTTTGAAAAAAAATTGAAATTTAAATTAAACTCAATTACATCATGAAAACATTATTTATATTCAATATAAAACTCAAACAATGTTTAAAAATTAAATTATAAAAACCACTTTGAAGACCACCTAACATAAACACCCAAGAAACATTGAAAAATATTAAATTAATCCAAAAAATCTATTTTTTGAAATTACCCCTTTAAGATTATTTTGGAAGATAAAATACTAATCATGGGTTAAAAGATAAATTCAAAAGTCCAACAAAGAATTTAATCAAACATAAGAAATGTTTAATTATTGAAAAATGGTTTTGAACCTTGAATGAAAATGGGGAAATATTTCAATTTTCTTGAAATCCAAATAAAATCAACCTCTTTTATAAAAAATATTAAGAATACTCACTAAGGGTCATAAAACACTTAAACTTTTCATATAAATCTCAATCCATCATATTTATATATGTAAATAGTATCACATGGAGGAAACCTACCTCAAATCAAGCGTGGTTGAAATGATTCCCTCTTATACAAGAAGAAGAGGACTTAAAGAACAATCCACACACACAAATATTAATAACCACAAGATATTATGTAGGATAACCTCTATAAGGTTGGTCCAATGAGTATTTTTAGTGAATTAAGAAGGAGAAAAAATAATAATAATGAAATAAAGGGTAGATAGTTCCAAACCTTAAAATATTACTTAAACTATAGTGACCCCAACCCCAATATCCTAGAGCTAGTTCCATACTACATTAAATTGTCATAATATACAAGGAATCACATCCCGAATGAGATGATAGTTTAGTAGTATTGGTAAACTAGATACATACTTGAGTTATTCATTATATTTGAATACACAAATTATGACATATTTTTCTTGGATAATAACTTTATTCCAAATATAGTATCCAAATATATTAGTCATCATAAACTTCATGGAATCCTAGGGAATGAAGAAAAACAAGGGTGAGCTCAAATGCTCAGTAATGGTTAAGTAAAGTGGAATCAATCATGAATCAAAAAGATTAATCAACATGGAAAGGTAAATAACTGAGCACACATTCCATTTAAATAATTTTATAAGGAATAATCAATATTAAAATATAAATAATTGAGCACACATGTCATTTAAATAATTAGATAAGGAATAATAAATATAGTAAGGTAAATAACTGAGAAAACATTTCATTTAAATAATTGGATATGGAATAATCAATATATAAAGGTAAATAATTGATCATAAAATACATTTAAATAACTGTATAATTAATAATCAATATGGAATAGTAAATAACTCAGAATACATTTCATTTAATCAATGAATTGAAAATGAAATGCATACAGAGATAATATCATAGTAAAAATATCTTGGATAATAATAATTGAACTCTAAATGAAGGAAATTATTAATTATTATATTTCATGCCTCAGGCATGTGAAACCCCTATTGTCAAGACCTTTCACAAGACAGATTAAACTATAGGTAAAAACTCGTTTAATGCTAGTATAATTGATTTGCATCACAAGACCTGATGATTCATAGAGGTTCCATATAATTCTAGGCCCCACCCATAACTTCAGGTCTAAATAATTCTTTATATATCAAATAATCTATTTAATTCATGAATCAATATTTCTTAACATTAAATATCTGTATTGAGTAAAGGATATAGATTTATCAATATTTTCTATTTCAATCAATTAACTTTCAAAGTAAAACACCATATATTGAAATGATATATGATTTATGAAATAAGAATATCCATGATAAATAATATGGATATTTTTGGGAAATTCAATGTCTAATGATTAAATTAAATTAAATATTTCAAGGGGAAGTTAATGAATACAAAATAAAATAAGGAAGTGAATGTCAATGCTATCCTTATTCAAAATAATTATAAAACATATAAAGGAAGAATAAAAATTGTATAAACATATAAAAATTGGAGTAAGAATAAGGGTTATTTTCACTGATTAATTGAAATACCATAAAAAGATCATTAAGAACTCTTTTTAGGAAAATATCATTTTTATTTTGAAAAACATTTTTTAAAATCATTTTCTTTTAAAATAAATTTTAAAAACATTTTATTTAAAAATGAAACTCATAAAATTACAAAGGAATATTCAAATAAATGAATTTCATGACAGAAATTAATTAGTTACATTCTATAAAATTAAAAAAAGAACATTCCTTTTCACTATTAAAAGGTTAAGAAAGTTCCTTATTCAGAAAATGACAAGAAGATTCCTTTCACATTTTTAGTAAAATACAAATGATCATTTATATGAAAATAAAATAAGATTAAATTGAAATTTTTTTAAAGAGTAAAATTGGGTGAAAATCCATTTGATAAATAATTTATAAAATTTTAAAACATATTTTGAAAATTTTTTTTGGAAGAAAACATGTTTCGGACTAAAGAGAAAAATGAAGTTAGATTTTCTTGAAAACGTTTTCTAGAAAATTTCAATAACAAATTTTTTTAAAAATGGTACTATTACTTGAAAATATCATTAATAACTATAGTAAAGTAAAATTAATGTTTTATTAATAAATTACCAAGTAATTTCCTTCAACTGATATTTAAGAATAAATAATATTGATTAGAATGAGATTGTGAAATAAACTCTTAATATGATCATAAAATTAAAGTGAGAATTAATAAATGAATCAAGTATGTGTACAAACAATAAATGAAAATAATACACGTTTAAAGAAAACATAATATAATAAAAATTAATTACACACATAATCTTATCATGGCATAATCAACGGAATAGAAGTTTAACCGAATGAGTGGAGATTGAATTAAAAAATATCTTACCACTTGGTATCTTTTAATTAAAATAACATTAGATTAAATGATTCAAATTGAAACTTAAAATACCATGAATAATTAAGTATTCATGATTCTACTTTTCAAATAGGATTTATTTAAACCATGTAAAATAAATTAGGTTCATAACATTACAATATGCCTCAATGAAATAGAATTGAGAGGAAAAACCTTACCTCACGCTTTCCCTTAGTTGAACGTGCTTATTTATAATGGTTTTAAGAATTTTATTAACTTATTATAGAAAATTATTAATATTTATAATATCATATATGATCATTTTATAATTTCTTATCACTTGTTTTTTTATAATCTTTAATTATTTTCATTGATTTGGGTGTTAATTACCTTGATTTCTTATGTGTGTTTTGTTATAATGTTCTAGTTATTACACATATTATATGGCTATATAATCTCCATAATATTAATCATGACATAATTATCATTTTTTTTATAATTTTACTTTTAAAACCAATCCCGAGGAATGGTTATGAAAATAAAGTATGTTATGATCATGAAGATGGTGGGATGTACATACGTATGAGTAACATTTTAATTTTTCAAGGATCATTATGGAAAGAAGGTAAGTAAAATTTAACCTATAAATAAAGATCATAATATCATATATACCTAATTTTATACTTATATGTTTCATACATTTGGTGTGGTTATTAAAGGAAAGTCGCTTCACTTTGTGAAGGTGGTAGTCCACACGTACACAAACGATGTTATCATCTTTACCTGAGTGAAAAAAAGAAAGAAAATGATATATATATATATATATTATCATTAAAAAATTATAAATATGTCATGAATATCATAATTATTTCATTTATATCATATATAATCATTAAATTTATCTTCATCGCCTTCTATGTGAAGTGTTAGTAAAAGATGAATCACATCGATTAGCGAGGTGGTAATCCACCATAAAAACGAGCAGTGTTATCGTATCTCCTATGAAATGGAAGTTAAAAGGATATATATGATATATTGAAAAAATAGGTATAAATATGTTTTAAAAATAATATATATATATATATATAATTTATATTCATTATCATACCTAATCATAAAACATGGTAATATAAGAATGAACAACATCAGATCGTGAGGCGGTAGTTCATCGTATACATGAACGATGATTTTGTAACCCATTGGATGGAAGTTTTTAAGGTTTTAGGTCATAAATTTAACATAAAAACTTATCATTATATATAATATACTTATTTTATTATATCATATTATTTTTATAATAATTAAAGGAGTTGGATAAGGAAATAAAATGAAGACACTTATTGAAGAACATTACCTCTCCTTCGATTATCATCCTTATGTTTGCACTAAATCCTTCAAAGGTTAGATTTATTACAAAAATAATAATTATATAATGAGTTTAGGTAATTTATTAAGTTATTTGGGTGGGTATTTTCTGAATAAAAGTGGTTTTTAGGTGTGAATTGGAGAGGATAAGGGGTGGCCTTTTATAAGTGGGGGGGGGATACACTTGTTATTTTTAAAAATAATTGAATGATCCTGTGTTTTTAATATGGAAAAGGGTAAAAAAATAAACCATTATCTAAAATTAGATGTTTAATGTTCTAAATAATTCCATATAATAGTTTTTATACAATTTTATATGTTATTTTTAACATTATCTTTTTAATTTAACCACCTGGTAAACCCATTTTTAACTTAACCATGATAATTAATTTTTTGCTCAATTCACTATTCAATTTGGTAAAAAAATTAAATTTACCTTATTAGAAATTAGAAATTATTATTTTTACAAATATATAATCCATTTTTAAAAAATTAATTCATATAAGTGGCAATTATTAATTTAAAATTAATCCCACATAGGTGATGAGAAAGAGAGTTTTTAAAGTACAAATGTTCAAAAAGTATACAAAGTTTTTATATCTAAATTCAATATTAAAATTAATAAAATTAAATAAATTTAATTAATATATGTACAATTTAACAATTTATACATTAAAACCAATTCAAAATATAATTTTACATTATAAATTATTTATATGAAAATGAAGTTTTCAATTAAAATTCACTATTTTTCATTAATTATCAAAAAATGAATCTTCCTAGAAATATGCTAAAAATTCACAATGAGCTAATTTTCATATTATGATTTAAAAAATTAATTTTATTTTATCAAATAAATATTCTAAATGTTTTAAAAATTAATTTTAAATTATTTGTGCCAAGTATTGTTAACAATCTTTTAGGAAAATACAGTTTTCCAAAAACATTTCTATTTATTTTAAATGATTCTTATTATTATTTATGAAACATATATAACCAATAAAACTGTGTAAACTATATATTTTCATAATTTATTTAATATTATTCATACCCACCATTACAGTGTCTATATAATCACTATCATATTAAATAATAATATTGATAGTACATTATTGTTCGGTAAAACTCGATCTTTCATGCAATGCAAAATATCAAAGATACTAATTTTTTCATGTATCATAAGATATAGAAGAAATTAAATTTATTATAAATAATATATATTTTGAATTATTAGGGTTTTATATTATCTTATAATATATGTTTTTTTACATACACTATTTAATAAAATGTTATTATTTTATAATTTCAAGGTGTTATATTCTCCCCACCTTAAATAAATTAAATCCTCACAATTAAAACTCGATATTGATAATAAAGGGCTTGATATTTGAAAATTAGTTTATTGAAATCCAACATTTTTAAAAATGTTTAGTAAAAAATACTCTTAATAAGAGTTAATGGGAAGTACCAAGTTTATTCAGAATAATATATAACTAGGTTTCTATGTTGGAGAACATTGGTGGACAGTGAAGATATGGACATGGAGGAAAAGCATGAATATTTATAAAGAGTGATAGTGTTAATTTATCATAATTATTGGAATGATAAATGTAACCCCCTAACCCCAATTACCCAACATCGGTTCATTATTACATAACATTGTCATGATACAAGGAATCATGTCCTGAAAGACCGATCGGTTTATTAGCCTTATAAGTACTAGATACATTCATAAGTTTTACATTACATCATGAGATAAAAACATCACCAACATTTTCCCCCATTGACCACAATTATATCCTTATCCTATCCCTATAATTAAACCATAAAATATTTCTTCACATCCTGGGAAAAATAAAACATAGAAAGGGGTGAGCTCAGATGCTCAGTAAGGATAACAATATAGCAGAAACTTTAATTAATAAGAATAAAAATTTAAGGAAATATATAAGACTAAAAAAAATACTTTTAAACATAAAATTCAGCATAATATGGAAAATATAAAATCAAATAATTTCATTTACTTATTCACATGGATATTCTACTTGTCGAATAATCACATGCAATATCAATAGCCACTTTCATAATGATGGAATGTATAATGCCAGACTCTATAACCACATAGTCAAGGCCTTGTGCCAAGACTAAAAATAATATTTTGTCAAGAACTTTTTCCAAGACACTAGTTTGTCTCATGAGACCTACCAATGCATCGAGGAGCTATAGTGGGCTCCACCCATCACTTACTAAGTCCAATGCATTCCTCATATAAAAAGGTTTAAACATGACGTAAACATTTTCATTAAAACTAGCATACAAAATGTTAATAATTTATTCATAAACCATGAATGGTGTTAAAATAACACATCCAAAATCAAACATATCAAAAAACCTTCAATACAATATGAAAGATTTGTAACATAGTAAATCAACTTCAAACAAGTTTAAAATCCATCAAATGATGTTGACATATATGAAATGAAAACTATTTGAAATAAATACCTATTTCTATTTTTAAATTATTTAAAAGTCATATAATTATAAAATAAAACATTTATTTTTGAAATATTCTTTTAAGATTGTATGGGAAGCTTAAATGATGTCATAACAGTGGAAAATATCCACACCCGCTATATACGTTAAAAAAATACATTCTTACCTTAATTTTGTCGAGAAGGTTATAAAGTACCTTGTTTAGAAAATGATGAAAATATTCCTTTAAAAACACATGTGGTAAAATAAGGGTATAAATTAATTTAACCCATATTCTACTAAATAGTAAAAATGTTTTGAATTACATTTTTAAGAAAACATGGATGTGGATGATAAAGAGGTCCCGGTAGATACTTACGTATTAACAACCTTAGATAAGTAAAGAGATTGTAGAATTAACCCTTACCTTGTACATTTCCTTAGTATATGGTATGTTAAACTCTTGTATAATAGTTAAAACATTGTTACTAAATTATACAAGAATCATATACATATATATGATATCATATATGATCTTATAATATTTCTTGGTTTATAATATTTTAGTGGTATCATCGTTTCGAGTGTTAACTGGTTTTTTTTCCTTTATTTGATTGGTTATGTAAGCCATTTTTGTTGTGGATATGATGTATTTGATTCATATACATAATTATATTATGTTTATAATCATTAATTTTAATCATAAAATGAAAATTATTCTTGAATTATTATGATGGGTAATGAATCTTATCGCGTTCGTGGAGACGGTAATCCGTACATACGCACGAGTGATAATATCATTATATTGATGGTGAAATTAAATTTAATTGGATGGTATATCATATATATAGAGTAATTCACATGTTATATTTATTATTTACATCATTTATACTCATTATTATACCCATCCAAATAATGATGTGTTTGAATAACAAACGACACCACTATGTGGAGATGGTAAGCCATACGTATGCACATATGGTGAATTTGTCATTCATATGATGGATAGAATAATGAATATGGTTGTACCATTTTTATAATAACATCAAAATATATAGAAGATATTGGATTTATTATTTTAGAATGAAAACAACAAATAAATAGGAAGTGGAAGAAGAAAAGAACATGAAAGAGGTGATGAAATATTTACCTCTTCTTCAGGTTCTTCCTTTTGATTTGATCAAAAGGGATCCTTAAGTTTGATTTCTGACAAACGTAAGGCCTCTAGGATGAAGGGAGGAAATTTTTGAGGATATTTGGGTATGTTTTGGTCGATCCAAATGGATTTGGAGGTGTGAAATTAAGATAAGGGGAAGTACCCTTTTATAAGAGAGGTGAGAGTCACTTTAGGAAAAGCTTGAAATATTATTTTAAAATAAAATCATTTTCAGATTCTAATGGCTCCAATATGATTTATTTCTAAGCTAAGGTGAGTATGGGATGAAAACATCTCAAAAAATAGGTTTTAGATAGGTTTATCTCACCATATTAACCTTATCTTTTAGATTTAACTCTTAGTTAAATAGTTTGACATTTACCATGTCTCTTTGTATTTTGATATTATATGATTAATAAACTTAATATAAAAAGCCAAGATAATCCCATGTGGTTAATTATTAATATATATAACCTTATCTAAGTCATTTGGCCTAACCTTAGATTTTTAGTAATATTATATCAATTAATAATATAGTATTTGTTTTAAAAACTCAATTATGTCAATTTTGACACTATCTAGTATTTTATTTTTTTGAAATCCATAAAAACTTTCTCACATCGAATAATATTTATTTAATCAAACCTAACATGTCATATTAACCTATAAAATTAGTTTAATTTATCATAATTGTCAATTTAAATTTATTTGGATATTTATAATATCAATCATTTTAATATTTTATTATTAAGTTAATTATTGCATCATCATTGTGTCTTAGACAAATTAAATTATTTAATGTCTAAAAATTATAAATAAAATATAATTATGTATGAAATATTTTTAAATTTATAATTAATATTTATAGTCGAATTTATATTTTTTTAACCCTATATTAAAAATGGTTTAGTTATTAAACATTGAATTTAACTCTTTTAACTGTTCTTTAAATAAAATAATAATAAATGTCCTAATCTAATCCAGGTGGACCAAAAGGATCATATTTTATTCCTAAGGTTGATTTTTGAGAAAATACACTTATCCAATATAATTAGGACATGTTTTAGGGTATTTATAATATTATTTTTACCCTTAATTACTGAATTTACTTTTAACCGTGGTAAATATAAGTCAAAAGTTACTATTCACCAAAAATTATTTTCATCTTATTGAGCCAAATTTTACTTACTAATGTCAAACGTGTCTCTTTTATTTATGAAATTCAACTCATGTATGTGGTAAAATTATGTTTTATGAAAATTTGTGAATGCTCCTAGAAGGTGGGTAAAAGACGGTAAAAAGTTCAGTAAAATTTTATATATCTAAACTTATTATAAAATTATTACAATGAATTACATTGAACATATATAGTTATTATGTATATATTTTGACCTAAAAAATTAAATTAATATAACTAATTATTTAAATAAAAATTCGGCTTTAAATAATAATGTAGTGTTTTTCCCTATTCATCAAAAATTGAAAGTTTTCAAAAAAATACCAAAAATTTACCCTAAGAAAATTTTGATAATCCTAATTCAAAAATAAATTCCATTTTGAAAAATAAAATTTATAAAAGTTAAAAAAGTTGTTATTACTATTCATAAAGGCTAGTTTGATTGGTCATGGTGTGTTAAAACTCCAAGTTGCGTACAATGCAAGCTACTGCATTATTTAAAGGGAAACGTACCATGGAAGCTTGGGGTGTTACAATCAATGTAAAGTTAAGGGGATCAAAATCATAAAGATTTTATGATTTAAAAGACCATTTGATTCATCAGAAATGAATGTAATAGGGTAACATTTTTTTATTTCAAGTTAATTTTCTTAATATTGAGGAATTACTTTAAAGTTTGATAATATAAGAAAATATACTTACTTGATACATTTCTATTTAATAAAAAATTTTCTTAATTTGGTTATTCTTTGATCACTTAATCTAAGAAATGAATATCCAAAAATTATTTCTTTATTTTTGAAACACTAAAATTCACTTTTAATATATCATAATATCCACAAAAGACTAAAAATATTTTCCATATATTTCTAAATATTTTACAAAACTAATATGGTTAATAAATTAATCTTTAAACCTCAAAATTAATACCAATAGTTCATCATTAATACTTATTTTTCAAATTATTTAACTAAAAACAATGACATATTGACCAGAACATTATGTAGGAAAATTATAGGCATAAAACACTTATTATCCTTCAGTTGTGGGTTCAATCCCCCGCACCTTTATGTACATGATGGTTTGTTAATTGGTATGTAGGTTGTTCCTTTTCTAAAACTATATTAATATTATTCCTATATAATTACCAAAAAAATATGATGGACATCCATGAAATAAAATTAATCATTAAGTAACATTTTTATAATGGTTTTCAATATAAACATTTTTACAAAGTTAAATAAATATTATGTGACTATAATTATTATATTAACCATAATTCTTATCAATTAATTTAAAATTATGTCTATAAAATATAAATTCATTATTTCTCAAATAATATTTCCACTAAAACATATAATTTACCTTAATTTCTCCAATAGTTCCTTAATATCGGTACATTCTCATCACTAAAAACCTAAAAAAGAGGTGTTTATGTCATTGATCTTATGATCAACCTTAAAATCATAAACCTATGATGTTATCCATGACCCTTAAGTTTATAAATACACAAATCCTTCTAATATTTAATAAAATTCTTAGATGTGTTATAATTCTTATACCAAAAAACCATTGGTAGAATACTTATATAATTTGATTTTTTGAATCACAATACATAAATACTTATTCCATTTTATTTCCACATTGGTTATTCCTTGGTCTATAGGTTTAAACATATAATCATTTATATTATGTATAAATCATTACAACTTATCTTCAATTTAAGAAACCTTAGGTTAAACCTAGGTAATTCCTTATCATAATCACTTCAAATAATTCATAATGGTTGGTAAGGAAAATGTGAATTATCCTAAGCATATCCCCAAAGAGTTTTAAACTAGATGCATAGTAAGGCTTGTTTTCATGTACCGGTTTATGCTCAACTCAAGCCAGATGTTCCATTATCACCTCTAGGTACATCTATGACTAAACCACATTCGCTTGTAGTATCCCAATAGGGATGTATTTCTAGGAAAAAACTAGATAATCTGTACTTTACCAAAATTTTAGGATGTTTTACTATACTTATACTGAAATTATATCATAGGGTTGTATTACCTAATTTATGTTTTCTAAAATCTAGTTCTCAAGGTTTTTAATAAAATTTCTTAGATACTAACTATAGAAACCCTGAACCCAGCTTACCAGAGATGGTGTCATACTACATTACATTGGTATAAGAAACAAGTAATCACATCTCAAAGGAACAAATAATTTAGTATTCTTAGTAAAATAGATACATACTTGTGTTATTCATTTAATTTGAATACACAAATTATAACATAATTTTTTTTATTTTTTAGAATAAATTTATTTCATGTAGATTATCCTTTCAAATTAGTCATTGTAAAATTTGTGGAGTCCTGGGGAAAGAAAAAAAATAAGGCTGAGCTAAAATTCTTAGTAAGGATTAAGTATAGAAAAATTTATTATTAATGAATATGAATAATCAATATAGAAATTTAAATAACTAAGAACACATTCCATTTAAATAAATTGATAAGGAATAATTAATATGGAAAGGTAAATAACTCAATACTCATTCCATTAAAAAAACTAGATAAGGAATAATCATTATGGAATGGTAAATAACAGATCACGCATGATATTAGAATAACTAGATAAGGAATAAATAATATGTAAAGTTAAATAACTTAGGAAACTTCCCATTTAAATAACTAGATAATGACCAAATAAAATAGAATGGTAAATAACTAATCACACATGCCATTTACATAACTAGATAATTCATAATAAATATGGAAAGGTAAATAATTTAAAACACATTCCATTTAATAAATTATATGTAAATGAAATTCATCTAGAGATAATATCATTGTTAAAATATCATATATAATAATAACTGAAATCTTAATGAAGGAAATGATTTATTATTGGACTTCATGTCTTGGGAACATGATACCTCCACCGTCAACAACATTAACAAGATAGTTTAAACTATTGGTAAAACCCCATTTAATACTTTCTTAACCGATTTGTCTCATTATACATACTAATTCATCGAGGAGATGTATAATTTCTATCCCCACCCATAACTTTAGGTCCAAAGCATTCCACATATATCAAATAATCTATTTAATTCATGAATCAGTATTCCTTAACATCAAATATCAATATTAAGTAAAAGATACAAATTTGTTAATATTTACCCAGTAAATAAAATAACTTTAAAATTAAAACACCATATATATAAATGAGATAAATTTTAAGAAATATGAATTTATATGATAAATAATATGGATATTTAGTGAAAATTTAATGTCTAATGATCACATGAAAGTGAATATTTCATGGAAAAGTTAATGACTACAAAATTAAACAAGTAATTGAATTTTAATACTATCCTTGGTGAAAATAATCATAAACCATACATAAGAAGAATAAGTATGGTATAAACATATACCCATTGGATTAAGAATAATTGTTATTGTAATTGATTAATTGAAATATCATAAAAAGATCATTAGAAACATTGTTGAGGAAAATATCCATTTCATTTTGAAAACTATTTTGAAAATATTTTTATTTGAAAATCACTTTAAAATTTTTTTTTTAAAAAACCTTATAAACATAAAAATTAATATTAAAATGAAATATATTCATGATTAAGGATAATTATGTACATGCCATAAAAGTAAAAAAAGAACATTACTTTTTCACTGTAAAAAGGTTATGAAAGTGTCTTGTTTATAAAATGATGAGAAGATTCCTTTCACATTTTCAGAAAATGCCAAACGGAAATTTTTTCGAAAACAAAAAAACATTCTTTTGAAAAAAAATTAAATAGTTAAAAAGTGTGAAATTCCTTTGATAAATAATTTTTATAAGGCTAAAACATTTTTTAAAACATTTTTAGAAAACATGGTTTTGGAAGAAAACATAATTCCGAATGAATAAAGAAATGATGTCAGATTTTCTTGAAAACAAATTTAGTACAAAATAGTAGAAAAATGGTATTATTACTTTAAAATATCATTAATAACTAGATAATAAGAAAATTAAAGAGTTTATTAAGAAATTTCCAAGTAATTTCCTTCAATATATAGTCAAGAATAAATATTATAGATTAGAATGAGAATGGGAAATAAAAACTTAAAATGGTCTTAAATTTTAAGTAAGAATTAATCAATTAATAAATTATGTGTATAAAATTTAAATCCATATAAAACAATTTGAAACATAATATTATCATGACAAAATCAATCAAGTATAAGTTTAGCTTAATGAGTGGAAATTAAGATAATAATTGTCTTATCACTTGGTAACTTATTTAAATACAATTATATAAAATAATTCAAATTGAACCTTAAAATACCATTAATAATGAAGTATTCATAATTCTTATTTTCAAATTGAAAGTATATAAACTATATAATAGAAATTATGTGTGTAACAATACAGTATGCCTTAATGAAATGGAATTGAGATGAAAACCCTAACCTCATGATTTCCCTTAGTATAATGTGATATAACTTCCTTTATAATGTTTTTAATAATTTTATTAACTTATTAATATTTATAGTATCATATATGATCCTTTTATAATGTCTCATCACCCATTCATTAATAATATTTCATTATTTTCATTATTTTGGTGTTTTTCATGTGTGTTTTGTTATAAAGTTCTAATTATTGTGTATATTATATGGTCATATAATCTACATAATAATAATGAAATAATTATCATATTATTATAAAAATTACTTTTAAAACCAATCATTAATGTTGATTATGAAAAATTAAGTACGTTACAATCATGGAGACAATAGGTTATACGAACGCATGAGTAACATTTTCATTTTTAAATGATCATTATGGAAGTGTGGTATGTAATATTTTACCTTTAAATAATGTTCTATAATATCATATATACCATATTTAATAATTATATATTTCATAAATGTGGTTTGGTGATGAAAATAAAGTCACATCACTTTGTGAAGGTAATAGTCCACACATACACAAATGATGTTAACATATTTATGTGAGTGAAAAGGAATGAAAGAAAATGATATATATATATATATTATCTTTATATAATTATAAATATTTCATGAATAAAATAATTATTTCATGCATATAAAATATAATCCTTATATTTATCATTATCACCTTCCATCTGAAGCATTAGTGAAAGACAAATTCCACTGCCTCGCAAAGCAGTAGTCCAGTATACACACAAGTGATGTTAGCATATCTCTTATGGAATGGAATTTAAAAAGATATATATGATATAGTGACTCCATAGGTATAAATATTTTATAAATATCATATATATACTTTATATCTATCATCATAATCAACCACGAAAGGTGGTAATGTAAGAATGAATGCCATCGGTTCATGAGGCGGTAGTCCACCATACACGCGAATGATAATTTCATGACCCATTTGATGGAAGTGTGTTTGTTTGTAGGTTTTACCCTAAATGTAAAAATATCTCATTATATGGAACATAATGAGGCTATAATATCATCATGGTATTAGAATAATTGAAATAGGTGGATAAGGAAATAAAATTAAGTCACTTGTTGAAGAACATTACCTCTCCTTCGGGTATCCTCCTTAGGTTTACACTAAATACTTCAAAGGTTGGATTAACACACAAAATAAGGATTATAGGAAGAGGTTATAGAATTTTGAAACTTATTTGGGTAGGTATTTTATGAACCAATGTATTTTTAAGGTCTGAAGTGGAGATGAGAGTGGGTGGCCTTTTAAAAGTGGGTGAGAGGACACACTTGGTATTTTTTAAAAGAATTGAGTGATCCCAGTTTTTTCATATGTAAATAGGGTAAAAAATAGACCATGATAAAAAATTTAAAGTTTAATTGTGAAAATATTTCCTTAAAATATCTTTTAGATAATTATATAAGATATTTTCAATCATATCATTTTAGTTTAACCTCCTACTAAACCCATTTTTACCATAATCGTGGTAATTAAATTTTTTTACTTCATTCACTATTCATTTTGGTAAAAAATGAATTTGACCTTATTAGAAACTATAAATTATTAATATTTAAAAATATATAATCCATTTTTTCAAATTCAATTCACATAATTGTAAAATTTTAATTTAAAATTAATCCCACAGATGTGAAGAGAAATCAGGTTTTTAAAGTGAAAATGTTCAAAAAGTAGACAATGTTTTTACATCTAAATTCAATATGAATTTTTTTAAAATGTCCTGAATTGTATTAATAGATATATAATTGAACTATTTTGACTTCAAAACCAATTCATAATATAATTTAACCTTATAAATTATTTAGATTAAAATGAATTTTTTAAATAAAATTCAGTATTTTCACTATTTATCAAAAAATAAAACTTCTCAGAAATATCCAAAAAATTTAAAAAAGAAAATGTTAATATTTTGATTTCAAAAATAAATTTCATTTCATAAAATAAATTTTCTAAAAGTGTTAAAAATTAATTTTAAATTATGTGTGCCAAGCGCTATTAAATAGTCTTTTAGTAAAATATGGTTTTTTGTAAACATTTATTTTTCTTTTAAATGATTCTTATTATTATTTATAATCAATAGATAAAAAATAAATATGTGTAAACTATATATTTTCATAATATAGTTAATATTATTCATACCCACCATTCCAATATCTGGAGATCATTATCATATTAAATGATAATATTAATAGTATATTGATGTTCAGTAAAACTCAGTCTTGTGTGTAACTCAAGATATCGAAGAAAATCATTGTTGAATATATCATAAGCTATCAAAGAAATTAAATTTATTCAAAAATAAATATATTTTAAATTTTGGGGTTGCTATATTCTATAACAATCTAGGTTTGTCATGTCACATATGTTATTGAATAAAATATTATTCTATTAGAATTTCAAGATGCTACATAAACATCGAAAAAGAACGGCTCAAACCCAAGGAAGTTGGAAAAATAAAGAATAAAAAATGATATCCTATATGAATCATTTGAGTGGGAATAGAGTTTCTCAAGGAGGGGTTAAAAATATTTAAGGTTATAATAGTAATTTTAGAAAAATTAATTCATGGGCAAGTTGCATGGCTTGGGCCCATGGTTTTCCCAACAGTGTGCTAACCGTGAACCTCTCACTGGACATAATTAGATAGCTACATAGTTGAGATGAATATTTAATTAAACCATTTTCCAACCATTAAAATCACCATTGATAAGGATTTTTAGGTTTTTGTGGCCAGAAATATGTTTTGTGTTAATTGTATGTTATTCATGTGCTCATCACTGCAAATTAAAATTTTCAAATTTTCAAGGAAATTCGACCTAGAATTCAACAGAAAGTATAAAAACCAGTAAATAAATAAAATAATAGGAAAATAGAAGGTTGGGGTGTGATAGAGTTTCTTCAGTAAATAATGAGGAAATTCTTCATAAGGCCTTCATAAATAATCATAATAGATTATTCTCATTTTATACAGAACAACTTGATGATTTAGTTATTTCATGTGGACCTAATTAATGATCTATTTCTCAGTATTAAATCACTGAATGCTTAGTCTCATATAATTTTCTCTTATTACTATTAAACTATTCCACTAAGCTCTATTTCTCTCAATTGTTTTTAGTCTCAATAATGTTATAATCTCACTCTAAAACTTCTCCCCTTATTCTAGAATTATCAATATTAAAGAATTAATTATAGAAAAATATCATAACCCAATTATACTATGAGATACTCAACACATTTCTTCATTCTTATTTACGTTCAGGAATTCTCCCATGATCATCAAATATTATTCTCCTCATTTAATCATTGTCTATAGTGTAATTCTAAAAATAACATTATTTTATCTTCACTTCATTTCATATATTAAATAAAATTCTTGAAATTACCTCTTCTTTGATCACCATTCAATATAATTCACATATATTTTTATTTTTAAATTCCAAAATATTCTATTAGTGATCTCTACTTTATTCCACTCGATCAGCTTCAATTCACATATTCTTTAATATGTTTATAGTGTAAATCAACTCATTGAGGTGAAATAACACTTTATAACTCATCTTGAATCATAGAAACAACATTTTTATATGATTTATGAATTTAATAACTATAAAAAATTATCCCACTTAAATTCAAAATAATATTTTAAAGTTTCTCATTAAACAAAATGAACTTCATCTTGATTCTCCCTCATTAAAAAATTCTTAGCTTGGTCTCCTTCTTCATAGTTCAAGGATCATTTTATCATCATTAATATTGAATAATAATTCACTTTATGATGTTTAAATAAATGAAGATAAGTATGAGAAAAATATTATTTAAATTATATTAGAATAATTCATTTTTTAATTTCTCAAATATTTCATACTTTTGAAACCTCATATTTTCACTAAATAACTGACTCTTAAAAAGTTAGTACTCTTATAAAGTTAGTATCTAGCCTTCCAAATTACAAGGAATACTCTTTATAAATTATTTTTACTCTTATAAAGTGTTTAATGACTCGTATGAAGTAATTAATTACCTTTTTAAAAGCCTTAATTTACTCTTATGATCTTTTTATTTACTCAAATATTTCCACACAAATGAATTTTATGAAGTCTCAGAACACTCTTTTGAAGTATCTGGTTTCTCTTATAAAGTCTTGAGTTACCCTTATAAAGTTTTGCCTTTATAAAATTTTAATATATCTAGTGAGCATGATCCTTATGAAGTGAAAAATTACTCTTCCAAAAATTGTATGCCTTTTCCTTTTCTAATCCAGCTACTCTGGATTACTCTTTTGAACTCAATATGACTCATAGGAAGTCATACATAGATATTTCTCAGCCTAAATATATAAATTCTATATTTATTCATATAATCATAGAAGAACATTAAATAATTCCATAAAAAAATTAATTCATCTCACAGATGCTCAAATAATCTCAAAAACATTCCAAACAACTCACAAGCAACACACCTAAATTCTAAGGTTTGTATCTAGTAACACGCCAACACACCTATAAATAAAGTGGTTAATTCCAAAATTAAATAAAACATAATATAAATTAATGATATGTAATATAATATCTTTATCTCGATATATCTAATCAAGAAGGTTTCATGTTGGTGTCATCAACCTATGTTTTCGACGTATCTCTATTTGACTTTCTAGAAATGAACTTGTCGAAAAAAATGTCATAGACATGGGATTAATCAGATAGTTATATTCCCATAAAAGGGCTTTCAATATAAACCTTTTCTCTTGAATATAAGGTAAAAATCCTTTCGTATTTATTCAATAATATCAAATCAGCCATGATGCACCCAATATACCCAACTTTTTGATGAACATAAGTCGTTATGGTTTATGATAATAAATAGAATCACATGACTCATTATATGTATTAATTATAATCATAAATTCTAAGTAACATTACACATTTCCATAGATAGGAATAACCAATGACACACATAAATATGGATTTCCTACTAGTAGGTCAAGTTATCATGATCTCTTTTCTTGAGATTACTAGGGAAGAACATTATGAGAAGTCTCAATAAAACATGATCCCCCAAAACCTAATATATGATATTATTTGTGTCATGTAAAATGATATCATACGGTCATAAAACATGTATTTAAGGATACTATCATGGAACTTCTAGGTTCTAATCATAGCAGTGAAGTTCTATGGCCTTTTAGTGGAACACGTACTCCTAGGACATTATCAAATACTATATCACATAAAAGAATAATCATGATGTGATAAATATTTATTGATTATTCAAAAAAATGAATACAAGTAATCATATAGTATATATTAGTCAGTTATGAGGAACTAACTCCAATAGAATCCCACTTTCACTTGAGCCAACTGCTAAAAAATTTCAGTCTTCAAGATATCACATGATATTCATAATTTGATTGAGATAAAGCCTTATTCAAGGGGTCTAAAACATTTTCTTCCATATAAAATCTACAAACTATAACTTTAACCCTTTTATAAAAATCCAATAATAGGTGATATTTTTAGATTATATGCTTCATCTATTGATATGATGTTAGATCTTTTTTTAGATCCACCATTTTAGTATTATCGCAATAAAATGTGATAGGATATATACTGTTAGGAACCACATCAGACTCTTGGATGAATTTTATAATCGTAATTTCTTTTTTGGATATATAAAAAATCTGTTATATACTCGAAATTCATTGTAGAATCCGTGATAACTGGATTATTTGAACTCTTCTAGAACACAACTCCTTCATTGTGAATGAATATAAATACTAAATATGACTTTAGATCATTCTAATATATTTAGAAACTATAATTAGTATATCCTCTAATAACTAACTCCTCATCTCCTCCATATACTGGGATTATATCCTTAGTATTCCTCATACACTTAATGATGTTCTTAATAGCATGGAAATTTTTTTCTCCTTTATAATCTTGATATCTTTCTTCTATGATCATCACATAGGTAACATCAAGCCTGGTATATACTATTTTATACATGATAGATCCTATCACAGAATTATATAGGATCCTACTCATTCTCTCTCTCTCTCCTATTTTTTCTAAGGACACATTTTATTGGAGAGATATATACCATGTGACACTAGAACCAATTCAATCTTAGATTGTTTCATACTGAATCTCTTTGGAATTTGGTCAAGGTATGTACATTGTCTTATTTCAAGTAGCCTCCTGGATATATCATAAATGATCTTGATCCTGAGGATATATTTCATATGACCTAATTCCTATATGAAGAAGAACTTATATAACTAGTCTTAAACTAATTGTAAGACCAATATGTCATTTCTAATAAGTAATGTTCCATCAATATATACTACTAGTAATATGATCACACTCCCACTAAACAACTCGTAAACACATGGGTCACATTCATTCTTTATGAAACCAAAGTTTCTTATAGATTCATCAAATAGAATATTACATGACCAAGATGATTTATTCAATTTGTAAATGGATCTCTAAAACTTTTATATATTATTATAATTTCATGTATTCACAAACCCTTTGGGTTGTATTATATATAAATCTTCCTAAATATTCTCATTATGGAATGAATCTATAGTAAGTATCATTCTGATGGATTTAAACATGGAAAATAGAGAAAAGGTTTCATGATATTCGATTCTTTGAAATTGTTTAAACATTTATCCACTATCCATGGTTTATCAGTACTCAATTTACCTTCCATGTTTATTTTTTTAATGAATACCATTTTCACCCAATAATATTTACTTCAACTAGTGAATCGACTAAAACCCAGATTTATTTCTGATATATAGAATCCATCTCAATGTTCAGGTCTTATTTCCATCTTGTATATTTTCATCTATCTAATACATATTTAGAGGAGAGATAATCATTATTGTCAACCAATAATGAGTAACCCTATTTAGTGACTATAGAACCATATCTTTACAAATCTCTAACCTATCTGGTGATCCTATGTAGTACTTGTGTTTCAAAAAAAAACTCTTATATATGGACCTATGGAATTTTTTCATGCACCGATTCTTTTTTTCCTGAGCTTCAAATTCACTAAATTTGATCTTTCCCTCACTATCCTTCTTGGGAATGTGTTCCATCTCTATAATGGTAGGGAATCTATAGACTATAATACTATTATATGAAGGGTTTTATAGGTGATATACTTTAGTTTCTTTAGGATATCCTATAAAGATACACTTCATGCCTTAGTATGTTGGTTTGTTGTATGTTTAAGGCCTTAAAACACCTCACACCCCAATGCATAAAATTTCAACAACACAGGTTCCTTCCAAATCCACAATTGGTATGGGAAATAATTTTACACTTTTATTGGAATTCATTTTAGTGTATATACTATAGTTTTTAAGGAATATCACCAAAAGGATAATGAAAGATTTGTATGAATCATAATTGATGTTACCATTTAAAGTAAGGTATGGACCATACTTTCACCAAAAACATTCCACTATGTAGTATAAGTTGGATTGAGTCAGTATAAGATCACACACTCTTAAATAATATTGATAAACTATACGTTAATATATTCACCACATCGATCAGATTGAAGCTTCTTTATCTACTTACCACGTTGATTCTATACTTCATTACTGAATACTTTTAATGTTTCATAGGACTTGGTATTACACCACATTAAGTAGACATATATATTTATAATTTAATCATTAGTAAAATAAAATAAGTAATAATAACCACCTCTAGATTCTATTGTAAAAGATCTTCATACATTTTTGTGTGTTGATTCTAGAATTTTTGTATCCATTTCACCTTTCCCACCAAATGATGGTTTGGTAAATTTTACTTGTAAATAATCATGACATATATGTAGTGTTTTTCCCAAGAGTATAGAAATAACCATTTTAATTGATATTTTTAAAATTATTCTCATTTATATGACCAATATGGTGATGCCACAACAGGGTGTGGAATGAGTCATGCAAACTTTATTCTTTTTCAATTTCTAGTGCTTGGTTTTCGTAATTTAATGCATAAATACCATCACTTAGTTGTTATATACCATACAAATTTCATTTTTATAAAAGTAGAATTCATTATTTCAAAACTATAAAATAAATCCATCCATATTAAGTTAAGAAATAGTGATGTTTTTTAGTAACACATAATAAATAATAATAGTTCTTTAAAACCAAGATAAGTAATGTTGGAAATGTGAGGTGGTATTCCTCAATGGACATAGCATCCGGTATCACTCCATTGGAAATCCAAAAAACCATCTATCCTTTATAAATCTTCTGAAATATAATTGGTTCTTATATTTGGATAAATATGTGAGCACAAAAATATATATATAATACCCAATGTGTAGATATAAAAAATTACACTTGATAGAAAATTCACATGAAGCTTTCCCTTGATTCATCAATTAGGAGTAGTTCTTCTTTCAGTGGCCCAACTATCCATATACAAAACATACCACATCTTTTTTATGTTAATATATTTGGATTATTAATTTTTTAGAGGGATGTTGTTCAAAATACTTAGATTTTGAGTGAGTCTTTGGCCCCTTTTCCTTGTTCTTTATTTTATTCACTATAAGGACCAGAGGTTTTTCATGCCTCATGTCCTTGATAACGTAGAGAATCAAAGTAAGGAGTTCGGAGCGTGACCACTCATTATTTATAATATTATAATTAATAATTAAACTATATAATTAATTAGGTGTTAGGGATAGAATGATATATATGCATAGATAATCATGGATCCTAAATCCCAAGATGTATCAGTGTTCAATGTAGCCAATTAACTTGACTACATGCAGTTGATATGGCATCGAATCTTCAATATTAAATGTGAATTGTATATTGGATATATCATATCAGTCTTTTTTTTCTTTCTCTTCATATAGATCATTAAGGTTAGATAATATTCTATATAAATATATATCCCTATATTAATTTAAATATCATTGGACATGGATGATATCATAAAACATTAGACATTTGTGGAATCATCCAGATATTTCATGTAAAGAAAGTTTTCCTTCTCACTAGACTCATTATCAAGATCTTTAGGAATAGGGGTATCTAACACATATAATTTATATCCATATAATAGTATAATGCACAAGCACTTATACCATTCTTGGAAATTTGAGTTAGCGAGAAGGTTATGCTTCTCTAATATGGATCGAAGTGATATTATTGAAATTATATGGGTTTTAATTTCTATAATAAATAAGAGTAAATAATTAATATTTTATATGAATCAAGAAATAGATAATAAATTTAATTTAATTTATTAATATTGCACTATTTTATGAAAATCTGATATCCCTCGCCATTGGTATCAGAATATATTGTCACTTGTAAATTCTAGTGGTAGAGATCCATCTATTCCTTCTCATAAACCCAACATTGATCATAAAAATTACTCAAAGAAATTTTGGAATATATATATTTCCAACTTCAATAAATAATATCTCCTAGATTCATTTAGTGAACTCCCCAATCCTAATATCCTGGACTTGGATTTCCATAACACTTTCCTTTAAAATGGTATTGGAAAAACGTTTTCCATTACACCTAATATTGATTTGGTTAAGTTGGCCCAATACCCTTATAATAATTCCCTGATAAAAGTTCCCATACATTGGCTATGAAAATACTTAACTCTATGGTTGTATTCTTATTCAAGTAATAAAAGGATTTTCTGACTTAATACTTTAACTAGTGGATTTTTATCTTTATGTGTAAACTACCCATTTTATCTTATCACATGATTTTTAATATTAAGTGAATTTTACTTAAGTGATTAACCATATCTATATAAATTTTACACATATTTTAAATTTTAATTTAATTACATATTTCATGCATGTGAATTAAATTATTTAATGATTTAAACATCATTAAATAATAAATCATGAAACTGATAGAAATAAAATAAATAGAGTGGAGTTACCATGATCTTCTAATGGTTGGTTTATCTATAGGATGATAAACCTATAATGACTGAACCTTAAAAATTACATAATCTTGAATTTTAAGTCAAGAATTTATTTTTTCATCCTAAATATATATTAGGTTTATAGTTTTAGATAATTATTACATCACCCATAAATAAATAAATATTTCATCATAAAGTGGACACTTCCAATTAGTATCTATTATTCCCACAAAACAATACTTTTATGATATAAAAAATTCTCTTTCCTTGATATATCTTCAGAATTTTCATCATGACCTTATCCTTGTCCCCTCACATCCTTAAAACCCTATAAAAAAATTAAAATGTTGGATGAACACAAAAATCTCAGTAAGGGGAATATGAAAAGAAATAAAGAATGATGTTTGTTTATGAATATCTACAGAATATGTTTTTTCAAAATTAAACTTTGTGTTAAAAATAAACATTTAATTAACCAAGAAATCAAAATTTTTACTGAAATATTTTTATAAAACATTTCATAACAAATATTAAACGTAAAATAAAAACAATAAGGGTTCCTTTTCAATCATGAAAATTTTATGAAAACTTTTTCAAAAAAAGTTATGCAATTCATCATTATGAAGAATCATATACTTTACTTTAAACATAATCTCACCAATAATCACATGGGATCATAATATAAATAAAATGGTATCATAAGATCATGGAAAAATAAAAAACGTGTTAGAAAAAAACATAACATAATCATAAGTCAAGGATAAAATCCAAGACAACGTCACATGGGGGTAATAGTCCCATAATGGATTAGGTTTACTCCCTAATATCATACATTATGTCTCATGTGACAAAAAATTTACTCAATTAATTAGAGTTCTATCTGGGTGCACCCATCATAACTTGTTCATGATTATGTGTTCCATAAAAATAAAATCAATCATAAGGCATAAATAAAATAATTAACCATAGAAAGAAATGGGTTGCATAATATTCCCTTATATCATAAAGAAAAGAGATTTCTTAAAGAAGACATTTGAGAAATTATCCTAAGGAATGTATTACCCAGTTAAATGAACAGATAATAAGCTACATATATATGTGAGAGACATATATATAGAATTTAGAATCATTATATAACATTAAATAGACAGATAAAGTGAGTTAGAGGGATAATGGTCATAACCATAAAAATTAGTGGTTCAAAGAGATCCCTTACATCCATAAGAAAAACATTTATAGATATCAAAATATTCATTCCATTTAAAATGATTTTTTGAAAATAATTAGAACAAATAGAAAGATGATTTTTCTTTGAATAAAAAAATTAATCTTATAAAGAAATAAAAAAAATCAAAAAATGGTTGAGATGATGGAAAATTCATTGAATTCATATATATTTAAATAAAACATTACTTTTTGTCTTTTGTAAAGAAAGTCAAAACATTCCATATAAAATATATAAAATATTCCTTTTAAAAACATTTAAAAGAGATACATAAAATTTACTTTATAATTATTTCATATCAATGTAAATACATCCATGAAATAATTTTTAATAATATTTAAATGGAAGAGAAAATCTATAAAATAAAACTTTAAAATATTTAAAAATAGGTTTTTAAAGTATAGTGTCACATAATTAAAACCTTAAAAGTATTCCTTTTTAAAAAAATTGTATAGAAACTGAAATATGGTAAAAAATTAACTTTATCATCCATTTAATCATAAATAAAAACTTCATTTAAACATTTAAAAGAATAGGTACATGTAAGAAAAGGAGTTTGAGGGGAAACTTTAAAGAGGATTTTTTAAAATAAAGTCTCTTACCTCAAGTATGACTCATTATATACATTATTCATCTTCTTAAATAATAACCTTATGTTAATTATTTATTTTCTTAAGAACCTTATTCAATTTTATTATCCCTTTTATTTTATGTATTATCATTTTATATTCAACTATATAATCATTTAAGTTCACATTGGACATTTTGATGATATTTATCTCTTAAGTCAAAAATGAATTTGGAAACTTGAATATGGTCAATAAGGTCATTATTTCATCATATTTTGAATTATAATCATGACATAATTATAATTTTTATGCATAAATTATAATTTTAAAACCAACTGTGAAATATGGTTCTGAAAAATAAAATACATTATAATAATGGAAACGGTTGGCCATACTTACGCATGACACTACTACAAATAAGGCCTTTAACAGTTCTAAAATAGGACCTTTTCAACCCAATAAAATGTAATGAAAATTTGAGAATGATTAAAAGCCCTGGGATTTTATCAATTCCAGAAAAGAACTGATAAAGGAACACTTTATCAATGATAAAAAATCACAGATAAAGGAAACCGTTATCAGCACTTCTTTAAGTGCTGATAAAGGACACCCTTTATAAGTGCTACTAAAATTGATGATAAATTATCCATTTTTCAGTGATTTTAATAGAAATGATAAAGGGTCCCTTTATCTGCACTATTACTAATGCTGATAAAGGGGATACTACTATAATGTGCTATTAAAATTACATCACATTATAACAATAAAAATAGAAAATACATGAAAAAATACATGAGAAAATATAGGAGAAACAATAGTGAAATAAAATTTATAAAAAAATAAAAGAAAATAAAACTATATTATAGAAATTTTAAACATTGTTTTGTACAATTACATGAGTAAGTACAAATTATCACAGACATTTAAAAATTTCAATGTTTCATTTTCTTTGGCCGTCGATCATGCAATTAGTTTCTAAAAAACCACCATAGCTCGAGCAAAAGAATGTACCTATATAATAAAACAATTCTTATGTTATTAATTCTATAAATAAATAAATTAAAAACAAAATGTCAATTTTAAACTAAAAAGATATACTCTGAGTCATACTAGGTACACTTTGTATCAGATTTAGTTTTTGTTCATTCTTACACATCACACTATTTCTTTTGGTTCTCAAAAGCATGTCCACTTGAATTGGATCTCATCTATGCGGATAAAAAACCCACTACGAATGGGAGAAAATTCAAGAGAACTTTCTTTTTTAGAAAAAGACTTCAATTATCACACCATTTCTTGTTTTTCTTCAAGGATTATATCTATAAAAAAATAATTATATAAAAATGATAAGGAAGTTAATTAAGTAATAGAAGATAAAATGATAAAAAAACAATATAAGATAATTTTATAAGTTTTAGCATTGTAATGAATGTTTTAAACTAAAATGGAACTTATATATTGAAAACTCATAATTTAAGTCATACTAACCACATCATGAGTCTTATTGATGTGTGGTGAATTTCTATATATCACACATGAATTATGGATCATTTTCCTAATTTTTGAAAATAATATGAGCCTTTTTTCTTGGTTTTGTCTAGTGATGTACGTTTTAAACTAAAATGGAAAATTTTCATTGAAAACATGTACTTCAAGACATATCAACCGAAACTTGTTTTGGATTGATGTGTGATCAATTAATACATGTCATAAATGAATTATGGAACATTTTCCAAAATTTTAAAAATAATTCAATCTTTTTTTCTCATTTTTGGCTAGTGACATGCGTTTAAAACTAAAAAAACACCTTTATATTGAAAACATACACTTTGAGTCATATAGGTCACATCATGTGTCATATTTATGTTTAGTAAAATATTTCATGTCAAAAATGAATTATGAACTATTGTCCTAAATTTTGAAAACAATACGATCTCATTTGCATATTTTTTCTATTTGATGTGTGTTATAAACTAAAATGTCACTTTTATATCTAAAACATGCACTTTGAGTCATATCGACCACATCGTGTGTCAGATTAATGTGAGATCAATTATTACATGTGAAAAATGAATTATAGATCATTTTCTTAAAGGTTTGAAACAATATTAGCTATTTTTCTTTAATGTTTCTATTTGATGTGTGTTTTAAACTAAAATAGAACTTTTGTATTGAAAAGACACACTTTATGTCATATCAAAGACATCATGTGTTCAATTTATGTACGATCAATTACTACATATGAAAAAATGAATTATGGATCTTTTTCCTAATGTTTAAAAACAATCTGAGATCATTTTCGTGGTTTGGGCAATTTAATGTGCGTTTTAATCTAAAATGGAACTTTTATATTAAAAACACATACTTCAAGTCCTAAAGACCACATCATGTATCATATTGATGTGAGGTCAATTTAAATATGTGAAAAATGAATTATAGATCATTTTCATAAAGTTTGAAAACAATATGAGCTCATTTTCTTGGTTTTGTTGACGTGAAACATGTTTTAAACTAAAATGGAACCTTTTAATTGAAAACACTCACTTTGAGTCATATTAGTCACATAATGTGTTAGATTTATATGTGGTCAATTCTTAAATGTCATTAGTGAATTATGGACTAATTTCCCACAGGTTTAAAATAATACAATATTTTTTTATCATTTTTGCAATTTGATGGGTGTTTTAAACTAAAATAACACTTTCTATACTAAACCACACACTTAGAGACATATCGACCACATTAGGTATCATATTGATCTATGGTCGATTTATATAGGTAAAAAATGAATTATGAACCATTTTTCTAACTTTTTAAAACAATATGTTTTCATTTTATCATTTTTGTCTATGTGATGCATTTTAAAATAAAATGAAACCTTTTTATTTAAAGCACACAATTCGAGTCATATCGACCACATCGTGCGTCAGATTAATGTGAGATCAATTCCTACACATGAAAGATAAATTATGTATTGTTTTCCTAAATTTTGAAAATAATATGATCTCATTTTCTTTGTTTTGATGATGTGACACATGTTTTAAACTAAAATGACACCCTTCTATTGAAAACATCCACTTTGAGCCATATCAGTCACATCTTATGTTAGATTTATGTGCAGCTAATTCTTATGTGTCAAAAATTAATTATGGGCCATTTTTATAAATTTGGAAAATAGATAGTGCTCGTTTTATCATTTTTTTATATTTTATGTGTGTTTTAAACTAAAATGAAACTTTTGTATTGAAAAAAAAACTTCAAGTCATACTGACCACATCGAGTATCAAATTGATGTGTGCTCAATTACTATAGGTCACAAATGAATTATGGTCCATTTTCCTGAAGTTCAAAAAAAATATAAACTTGATTTGTCGATTTTTTCTATGTGATGCATTTTAAACTAAAATGGAACATTCATATTAAAAGAACATAGTTTGAGTCAAATAAACTACATCATGTTTTGGATTGGTGTGTAGTCAATTACAACATGAAAAAAATAAATTATTTATCATTTTATTAATGCTTGAAAATAATCTGAGCTAGTTTTCTTGGTTAAGGTGATGTGATATACATTTTAAACTAAAATGGAAAGTTTTTATTGAAAACAAACACGTTGAGTCATATTGATCACATCATGTCTTGGATTTATGTGTGGTCGATTAGTACATGTCATAAATAAATTATGGATCATTTCCCTAAAGTTTGAAAATATTCATAGATCATTTGATTAGTTTTGGAAATTTGATGCATGTTTTAAGCTAAAATGACACTTTGGGATTGAAAACACGCACTTTGAGTCATACCGATCACATCGGGTATTAGATTCACATGTGTTTTATTCCTACAGTTCTTATGGACCATTATTATAAAGTTTGAAAATAATCCTAGCTTGTTTGTTTAGATTTTGATATATGATTCTTTTTAAAATAAAATGACACTTTTATATTGAAAAAATGTATTTCAAGTCATATCAACCACATCATGTATCATATTAGAGTGTGATAAATTCCTATGCATGAAAAATGAATTGTGGATTTTTTTCCTAAAGTTAAAAAAAATATGATACCATTTTCTCATCTTTTATGATGTGATGTGAATTTTAAACTAAAATGGAACCTTTCTATTGAAAAAACACACATTGAGTCATATTGATCACGTTGTGTCTCATATTGGTTTGTGTTCAATTTCAACATGTCACAAATAAATTATGGATCATTGTACTAATGTTTAAAAATAAGCCAAGATCATTTTCTCAATTTTAGCTATTTGATGCGTGTTTTAAACTAAAATGACCTTTTTGTATTTAAAACAAACACTTAAAGTCATACCAACCACATTGGGTATTACATTAATGTTAATTTGATTCCTATATGTGAAAAAATGAATTATGTATTTTTATCATGAAATTGAAAAAAAATCAGATCTATTTTTCTTGGTTTTGGCTATATAATGCTCTTTTTAAACAAAAATAACACTTTTATATTGAAAACATGAAATTTGGATCATACCGACCACATCATGTATCACATTGGTGTGTGGCCAATTTCTACATGTGAAAAATAAATTATAGATCATTTTACTAATTTTTAAAAATAGTCGGATGTATTTTTCTTATTTTTTACTTGGTAAAATGTGCTTCAAACTAAAATGAAACTTTTTTATTGAAAACTTTCTCTTTAAGTCATACCAACCACATCGCATTTTGGGTTGATTTGTGGTCAATTCATACACATAAAAAATGAATTATGGATCACTATTCTAAAGTATCAAACCAATATGAAATTGATTCCTTAGTTTTGAACATGTGAAGTGTGTTTTGAACTAATATATAAATTTAAAAAAATATGTATCATATAAAAATGATAAGAAAATTACCTAAAAAAATCAGATATAATGATGAAAAAATTAACTAAATAAGTAGTATGAAGTCACCTCTTCATGATTTATGTATACATTTAGAAACAAATGAGAAGAATACATGGTGTCTGAATGTATACACTTATCCTTGAGAAATAGATAAACAATAATATATAATCATTATGATACTAATTCATCACACAATAATTATATTTTTAAAGTCATAGCCCATACTATATCATAAACATAATTTACAATCACCTAAATTTGATGTCTACAAACATTCTGACACCATGTATGTTCTCCACTCATCTCTAAACAAATTTACTTCTTCTTTTGAATACATTGATTATTGGTAATCTTGTTAGTACAGAGAAAATATATACAAACAAACAATTAAGAAATATTTTTAATGAAATTATAATTATCTTTATAAATTACTTGTTTGGGTAAGATATTATTTTTATGTTATATAATATCTTTCACAAATTTTCAATAATGATATCAAAAATAAATGGTGTTATCTTACTTTGGAAACTATAGAAACATTGACCAAAATTGGTAAATTATTTTAAAATATGTTTTGATAATTAAATATTTGTATATATATACCTTAATATGTTTCCATTTGAAGTAATTCATAGGATTATTATTTTGAGTCACTGAGATCATACCATGATTTAGCCAATATTTAGATATTTCCCTATCATAACAAAATTATTGTTAAAACACAAACTAAAACATATAATTTTATTTTTATATATAAAATGTTAGATTAGAGTGCATTATAAATTCACAATTAACATCATGTGTGGTTGTATTGATGGAAATCCATGCATTGGATCCAAAAAAAATAAATATTTGTGGTATCAAAATTGATTTCAATTAGAATCCAATAATTTCTAAAAAAACAAAAACAAAAATGTAATGAAAAGAATAAAAATATACTTTATTTGATTAGATTGCATGTTTTACCCCTGCATTGTTGGCATCAAAAATAGTTTCATCATTTGTTTTCTTATCAAACGACCCATTTATGTCATCTTTTTTCTTATCAATTTATTTCAAATCAAAAGTAATTTCATATGTATAAATGATACAGTGATTAATGAATCCAAATCATGCTTCGTAGGGTTTTCACTTTATATAGTAGTAATATAAACACCTTAATAAAATATGAATAGTTATTACTTTAATGAACATATTAGATAATTTTTTGATAGAAGTATTATGAAAATCTACCTTATGTATGTATTTTGAACTGAGACTCCTAGCCATTCAAAATTGAAAATCTCATTTATACTCTCAAGATCAACCATGTCTGTAATGACTCTTCCAAATATTTATTCTCTATATATAATGTACGAAACATCTCCATATTTTAATGTGGTTTATGTGTGATGTTTTAATGACAATATATGTTATTATGGAACTGTTGGGGATAAGGGACTCCCATAAGTTCTTTTTATCTTCCTAGTCTATTAATTGTATTGTCTTGATTTTCATCTTTTCCCCCATCATTTTATTTATCTGTAATATCATGCCTCACTTCAGACCCTTTTTCATCAACTGTTACAGGTTTTTCATTAGAAAACTTGGTTAAGAAAATATCTCATGTATCTTTATAGTATTAAATGTTCATGATATGAATGTTACAATAGCATCATTGACCATTGTAATATCTAAATTATGAAGTGGAACATGAATCTCAGTGGTCACCCCTTGAGCTACTTCAATACACACTCTCATATGATCTTTTGGGAGTTCGTTATTATGTAGGATGTCTCCCAAGATATTATACATTGTAACCCTCACAAAAATGAAGTGCATGGGTATTGATAGATATAAATCACATAGAACTTTAACCTTCATAATTTTAGTAATATAAATTTATAAAAAGTTGTTTTATTCACTTTTAGAAGAAAGAGTAATTAAAAAATTTATTATCTTGAGTGAGGTATGTTGTTGAGGGGAATGACTAAGCACAAAACTAACAGGGTAATTTGGTTATTCAAGTGTTAATATTTGTTCCACTATCAGTTTTCTTTGATCATTTTGTTTATATTGGTTAGCTAAATTAGACTGAATAATAATATCTCTAAAATCATCTATCTATGCGTGAAATCCTTTCATCATCAGATAAGTTTCCTATTACAGTTCTATATTTTGGAAATATTTTCAAGTAGACAATCCAAAACCTACACCTCAAATGTGTCCATCTTGTTCTGACCACTTCAAAGCTACTAAAATTAGTTTTTCATCTGGTACAGTCACTGCCAATTATCGTGTATAAACTATATAAAAAATATACGAACATAAATAGATATTTTTTTGTATTGCTATTATAAAGAATAATTATTTACTTTTATGTCACACTTAAACATGTTTCTCATACTGATTTGTTTCATCCAATAGTTTACCCTCCTTATTTACGCGGGCCTCTTTCCATAGCACATGATATGGAATTTAAGTGGATTAATATTTTGATTTATCAATCCACATAAAAAAGCAACATATGTAGTTTCATATCGCATAAAACTTATATTATTTATTTGAAATACATACCATTTTATTCTCTAGTGAATCGTACCCCATCCTTTCTTTGCGATATGGGTACATTGGTTTTGATGCATGTTGTTTGTTTTCAGTAATCCTCTACTATTTCATAAATTAACAATTTTGAATCAAATTGGATGAAATAAATAACTTCAATTAATATATATTCGACTACAATGCACCTGAAATAATTTTTCATTAGTAATAGTGATGAAATAATTCCATGTTTCCAACTTTATAATGTGTGAATAAGTAACTAGTGAGTGGGGATTTAGTTTCCACTCAACATCCCTAAGATGAAATATGGTAAGAAGAGTTGTGAAGCCTCTATGGGGTTTTACAATAGACAATAATACATATATAATATGGAAATATTCTAAAATAAATGAATACTGCAAGGAATAATAAAAATTAAATCAAAATTTCATTATATAATTTTGTGATAAAATAGATAAATTATATTGTAACATTACCTTTATACCTTCCCAAAGGGTTTCCTTCCCTATAGGTTAGACATAGCTCCATGAATCTATATCAATTGACACATTCATCCTCAATTTGATCCCAAATTAACTAATGATCATGGACTTTTTGGGGTCAAGAGGATAGCCACGTTGATTCTAGTTAACGTCAAATTTTATACATTGACTTCTTTCCTTCATAATTTTATTAAACACTGTGATGTTGTGTCATTATTTTTTTTTAGCAACATGGTGTTGATCCCCAAATAATTTTGTAGTTTTAGCATCAACTACCTACTCTTTCCTGAGATTGGAAACATTATCACATATAGAAGTCAATGTCTGCATGAGCAGTCAAACATTTAATTTATATTATGTAAATTCAGTAAATAACACCTAATATTATAAGAAAAACCATAGTATATTAAGAACGCTTTAACCTGCTCGTTGAATTCTATTTATTTTATATAAAGGTTGAAGGGGTTTAGATCCTCTATCGAGAATCCAAATCTCCATTTTGTGGTCCTCTCTAACATAGAAGACATTGTCTATATTTGGACCACCATGAATTTGATTGTGATCTCCCAATAAAAGGGTAATCCTCCATTGAGTTATCATCTAACCCTACAATTGTTTTAGTCTCTAGTAGGACAATTGAATAATTATTGTTTGCTGAATATGAGACATAAAATACCTTCACTACTTTTGATTCCATTATGAGTAACTCATTATTTTCCCCTTACACACTAAAATTCACCTCCAGGAAGCCCATTTCATTTACTTTCACTACACTCTTGTTATCATACCATATTAAATGGAAAACTGGAACTTGAAATATTGTATAATCTAACTAATATATCTATTAAATGATTCCAAAATATGAAATATTCACATAAATTGGATTTATATCCTTGGAACCAGATATGTGCATCACTTCTGCCACAAATGTAACTCCACTGTTTATCATCGTACTATGTTCATTGTGTTATTTTTTATAGAATTTACAACCATTAATTTCAAAAAAACTGTAATATGTAACATTTTCATTTGTTCCCCTTAATATCCATCATAGTCTTTTACCGATTGAATTCATATTTTTAGAAAACTATTTATAAATATGATCTTAGAAACATCCTATAAACTATTTAATATGTGTATTTAATATCTATCCTTCATCTTTTGATGGATTCAAATTTTTAAAAATTGATTTGTGAACTTTAATATATAGATCAACAACCTCACTATTATGTAAAATTTAAAGGTGAGATTTATCTCACTTTGTGATGGTAATTGAAAAAAATGTCTTCCAAAAATCCCTTCAGCCATAAGGTATCCACTGTGATGAGACTTTGGGAGACTGATGCTATTAATATCTGATACATAATTAGTATATAATTAAAAATCTTATTCAACAATTTATCATTAAATAAATCATTTTGGATGACTTTGATTCATGATGTACCCTTTAAAAATATTCATATATCATTCAATGAGATATATCCATCTATAATGGATAGGACAACAAAGTTAAACCTATCTAACCAAGTGAACCATCAGGTGGACCAGTATATCAAAGAATAATGGGGGTAATAAGATCTATAATTCACATAATATGACAGCAACCTCCTTATTCATGATTGGAAACTTTACTAAGTCTATAAATTTACTGTATATAGATTTAAAAAAGATGTTGAGTTTGATTAATGTATGTCATACATTTCTAGGTAAAATGAAACATAAAGATACAGGAATCAAATCTTGCATCAAAACATGGAAGTCGTGTGATTTTAGTCATTGTAACTTCAAATTATTCATTAACACGGAATTATTTATATTTTATTAATACCCCTCTATAACTTTTACACCATTAAGGAAAATGAAAATTTACAATTTTTCTTTTCTGGATATAGTGTAATCTGCTGGAGGAAGAATACTCTGAATTTTACCCTTCACTAGGGTCAACTCTTCCCTTATCCCCATATCAATCATGTCTTATGTATCCTTCATTCCATATTATTTCTATAAACATTTAGTATCATGTTAATAAAACTATAAAATAAATTTTTTATACTTTGATTACATTACTAAAATTTCTAATTTATAAAAAATTCCACTGGTAATTTAAATAAAATTGATAACTTTTTCTAACCTAATTTTATATGGTTTTTAGAAAATGTTTTACTGAAATTAGTGTCAATATATTTTACTTTATCAAATAGTTGATCTCCCATTTGTGTAGATGATGTTGTACCTTGATTGGCATTCCCATCGAATGATAATTTACATGATCGATATTTATGTCGTCAAGGTAAAAAATTTCAATGTCTTAAAAACACATTCTTTGAGGAATGTTTCAACCAAAATAAGTATTTTCATTCATAAAAAATGGGACACCCAAAAAATTTATTTAATGTTATATCCTGAATAATATTCTATAAGAAATAAATTCATTTAGTATCCCATATAACATGACCCTTCAATGTTAATTCTTCACATATGATCATCATACATTATAACACATGTATTCTATAGCAATTTTAGATCTTTGATCAATGGAACAAAATAGACATCAATATCATTATCATCTATTTTTTTCAGATATAATCAGAGACATCATAATGTATTTTCACATGCTTAACCATGGAAGAAAGTTATAATTTACCAACATAACTGGACATGTAATATGAGTAATACTCCAAATTCAGAATACTCATAATCAACTTTATTCCACTGAGGAGAGTCTGTTGAATGATATAGTTACCCATCTTTAATTCTTGTATCTAAATTCCATATAAATTGTCTCATAGTTTCCAAACATACATAGAGTCTTATAAACCATGGAATTATAGGAAAGTACCATACAAATTTTTAAGGACTTGATTCATCTTTCTTTTATCAATTTTCACCACACTTAGGGAATTTTATGAGTGATTCATGGTCCCTATGAAACAATATGCGATCATTTGGACAAGCATGTATTTGTTAAGTGATCATTCCCATTAGACATAGAATTAATTTAGAATAATATGTTCAAAAAGGAGGTTTATTTTATTTTGGTATCATATCATTTTGGAGAACAAATAGTTCTGTAAAGTTGGTGTCACTCCATCCACTTCCAGCTTTCAAATTATATAACTTCAATATAGCTGGAAATGTTGTGTATTTAGTATGAATGGTATATAATGGTCTCTTAGAACAACTATTTAACTTCTCAAATGAATTTGTACAATAAATAAGTTCATCTTCAGATTCCATTTTCACTTCTTTCATACACTCTCCATCATCATTTACAATAGTATTTATATCAAATGATCCCTAAACTGAAGTATCATCCCAATTTGTGTGAACATTCAGTTTTTCCCCATGTTTTGTCCAAATTTTTTTGTTCTGATCTATTCCTTGATAAATAAAATGTTCTTATAACTCTTACATAATAATTTTTATTTAATAAAAACAATACAATCATTGACAAAAGATTTGAGAAGGGTCGTATGCATGCTCTATTGAAAACATGATGAACTCTTTAACTCAATCTTGATACTAGTTTATCATATTATTAGTATGCATCCATTTTCAATTCATATTCACCCTATTAGGTTTAAACAATATTCATTTTGAAAAACAAATAAATAAATACACATAATATATTAATAATATAAGGAGAAGGTTATAGATAATTATAATAAGGGGATCCCAATATTTGAATGCAATCAGTTATGATTCCTAACAAGTTTTAATTTTACACAAGGGTGACATGAAAATAAACAACCTAGGTTGAACATGTGGTAGTTGGTTAAGGTTCTTGATTTGATGTTTTGTAGGACACAAATGTGGTAATAAATTTATTGGTGACAAAGTTTATTTATTATTGGATGGAAGAATTCCCTTGGAAATTATTGTTCTTTAATTTAATTTAATTGTGATCTGGATTTCTATTTTTTTTGTAAAAATATCATTCCTCAGAACATAAAAGGTCATGTAATCACTATATTTTGATATAGGGTTGGTGATCTTGTAATTTCATAAAATGAATGGATGAAACTATTATTGATGACATAAGTGAAGTTGGATTCCATGTTACTCTCTTTTTCTATAGATTATTTTAGACCATGTATTATAAGAATACCAAGGAATATATTTGTACTATAACCTACTGATGAACCTCTATTTAAAAAATAGTAGAGTTATCAATCTTAGGTATATTTTACATATCTTAATATATTCAAAACCTCTACTGATTTTTTTTAAAACACAACAAATACTTTCCATTAATAAATATTCTAAAAAATTTGGTTATCATGGATTTCACATCATTGAGATCTAAAACATTCAGATTCCACCTCTAACAATGACACAGATCATTATAAGTTATCTCTCACATATAATAGTCAACACTTTCACAGGTATATCAAAAAGTGTATTATCATTATTAATAAAATCCATACCATATGTATGGCTTGGAGATATTATAATATACTTTATAAAATTTTCCACTATCTTCTAATCTAGTATGTATTTGAGATAAATGTGTTTTTAAATTAGACATTTTTATTGGTGAAACTCAAACCATTCCAAATGATACACAATAGATAAAAATAATAATAATATTGGGTAAATGTATTAAACAAAATAAATAATGTAAACTAACCATTCATTTAATTTAAATATCCTATTGATTATTGTATTTCATAATTATAACCTTAAACTTTCCGGAGACACTTTACACAATAAAACCCACATATTTGGGGTTTGATTTAGCTTCTCGAAACATGTTTTAATGAGTTTTACTCATTTTATCACTTGTTTATTTATAAAATGTCTTAAATTTCATAGAAATTCTACAACTAAATATTCCATTTTCAAAATTCATAACCAAAATCAATCAAAAACATATACAATATTCCCATTTAAGTATATTACACATGGTTCAAACTTGAATTATCAGTTTTAAATCCATATGACACTTGAACCAATATATTCCCTTCAAACAACTTGTAACTAATATAATATAATCAATTCCATACTAAATTCAATAACTCAAACACATTCTAACTCAAAGATTCATCATACCTAAGATAAATCATTACCAAAACCAAACACATTAAAAATAAAATAAATCACAACCAAAACCATTTTCATATAACCAAACATATCACAACCCAATTATATTAACCCAAAATAAAAGGGGTTTTGAGGACTTGTAGATCAAAAGGGAAATTCTAAGGTAAGTGTTGGGTTTCTTGACTTCTATAGATTTTCATATAAATATCACACATCTTATGGATTCTCTAACAAGTCTCTGATAGGAAATGTTCATTATCTTTATCTTTTATATTAATGAAACGTTTGTATAAACCTTATATAAAAATATTGATTACCATCTCTTTTCCATTTGAATATCCTATACATTATTTCTCCAATTTAACGTTCACTTAGATAAACACACCTTCTATTATCCTGAAATCCATTTTTTGATTTTCTAAATGTCCCATTTAAAAATGGATGGGTAACCAACAAAAGTGACTTCATTAAATGATGGGTAAATAGTGTACCCCACCCCCCATTTTAAAGGGATGGAGGAGAAACCAAAAAACTTGAGAAACTAGGCTGACACAAACACTGTGGGATCACGTCCGTTTCCACAAGAGCCCCTAGCACCATCCCAAATCATCCTTGAAGCCGATGAGCATGACCAAAATGGGTATATGTGTGATGGGGATAGGAAAAAAGGGCAAAGGAGGTTCAAGAGAAACTAGAATGAAAAGGTAATTAAACACAAAAACCAAAACACAACACTGTGAACCCGATTTCATTAGAGTAGGACCTATGTGATCCATAGTAGGGTAAAATCAGGCATACAGAGACCCACAAACAAGGATCTATTAGAGGAGGATGAACACTGGTGGGGACTTCATCAACAAATCTATTAAATGTGGAACCTAGAGACCACTGATACAAGATAATGCTACATCACTGCACACTGCTAAACCCGAACAAGCAAGCAATGATAGAGGAAGATAAAATAATAATATACCTTAGATTTGACATTTTATTTTTCTGAGAGAAGATTAAGGGGAAGTGGTCGTAGATATTAACTTCTGTGAGATATTGAATAGTGCAATGGAAATCGGTTCGGTTCAGGTTATTTTAAAAAGATCAGGAAGGGTTTTATTAGCACCTCCAAAATAGTAGTAATAAAAATGAGTTTTATCAGTGCTAAAATAATATGCCCTAATAAAAGTCATCTTTATCAACGCTAAAGTTTTAGTGATGAAAAATAAATATATAATTAATATAATAAAAAACTATATATAATTATAAATAAAAAATATATAAATGTATATAATCATATATATATTAAAATTTTGTATATATGTATTTATAAATATAATTATAGATATATATTTATAATTATAATTTAAATAAATTTATTTTTAATTATATTTATTAATATTTTTATATAATTATAAATATAATTATATCGCTATATGTATATATATATGTATATATTTGTTTATTTATTTAAAAAAATTATATATATAAATATAAATATATTAAATATATTCATTATTTAAATATATTTATTATAACTTTATAATTATTCAAATATATATTATTTATTTAAAATTATATAAATACTTTTTTAAAAAATTATATTTATTTATTTAGAATTAAAAATATATTGGTATATATATTTATATTCATAATTATATGTATATAATTATATATAATTATATAATTATATATAATTATATAATTATATATATAATAAATATATATAAATATAAATATAAATATTATAAATATAATCATTATTTAAATATATTTATTATAATTTTAAAATTATTTAAATATATAATTATTTATGTATAATTATATAAAAACTTTTTTAAAAAATTGTATATATTTATTTATAATTATTAATTTATAATATTTAAAATATAGTAAATATACATTTATAAATATTTATTTACGAATATATTTTTAACAATGTTAATAAGTATATAATCTTAAATGTATGAATGTTAAAAATGAGTGAAATTGAATAATTAAGAATGAGTAGACATTAAAAATATTGAAAAAATGGAAAAGTTTTTTTAATTATACAAATTATTAAAAAATAAAATATGTATATGTATTGAAATTAGAATGTATACATATTAAAAATATTAAAAGATAGTAAATAAACATGTATAAATAAATATTAGAAAATTATTAAATTCCCAAAAAAATATTAAAAATGAATAAATAATAAAAACATTAATAATATTATAAATAAATAAAATTTACCGATTAAAAATATAATATTTTCGATATATTATTTTACTAAATCAAATTCTAAAATGAATATTAATATTTAAATAAATTACTTAAATATTAGGTTTATGTGTTTTATATAATATTTCATTAATTACATAAATATTTGTATGCGAAATTAATGTTTATATATATACAATTCTGGTATATGTTAAATTGAACAATGACATTATATGATATGTATCATCTATTAAATAAATAAATAATGATATGAATGAATACATTTTAAAAAAATAATATTTGTTATTAATTATATGGATAATTTTAAAAAATTAAAAATTAATATTTATATATGTTAAAATAGAAATGAATACATATTAATTATAGAAATTACAACCATATTAAAAATAGTAAATGTTAATGAATAAACATGTATAATCAAATATTGAAAATGGATAAAATTGCATACATATTAAACAATGAAAAATTGAAAATGAATGAATTACATAAATATTAAAAAAATTAAGATTATTATTGAATAAATAATATTAAAAGTGAATAAATTTGAAAAAAATATTAAATAATAATAAATATTATATATTGAATAAAAATATATAAAATGATAAAATTTCCTGAGTAGAGACACAATATATGTTAAATATATTATGTTAATAAATATAATTCTAAAATGAATATTAAAAATTGAATAAATTACATAAATATTATGTGTGAGTGAATTATGTATAAAAATGAATTAATTACGTATATGTATTTATGAAATCAATGTAAGACACGTTTGATATATGTTAAATTAAAAAATCAAATGCCATTCAATTAAATGTCCACTACTCGATACGATTATTCAATATTTGTAATTAGTATTGACTTTTAATTGTAGACCATTTTTCACAAAATATATGACTTATTTAATGTAAAAATAAATATTTTATATTATATAAATCATATTTTAGGAAATATTATATACATTAATATATATATATATATGAATATATTCCTATATTAGAAATATTAAATTTATTAATGAAATTTTTTTTATAAAACCCGTTAAAAATGAATAAGACGTTAATATATTTTTAGTTATTAAATTTTATTCTTTTTATATATTTATATTTAATATATATTATTTATTATTATTTATAATTTTTATATATATTAAATTTTTTAAATTTTATTAATTATTATTTCATTAATAAATTTTTTAACAATTTTGAAATTTATTTATTTTTAATTATTTTGTTTAATTATTACAATTTATTGATTTTATAGATCCATATTTAATACATAATATTTATTAATATTAATAATTTATTTATATTTACATTAAATTTATTCAATTTTTTTAAAAAATATTTAATTAATAAAAAAATTTATATTTTTTTAATTTACTCATTTTTAATTTTTATTTGTTTAATTATTTCAATTTATAAATATATATTTAATATATACCATTTATTAATGTTTATAATTTATATATATATATATTAAATTTATTAATAAATATTTATTTAATAAAATATTAGATATTTTTTAATTTATTCATTTTTATTTTTTATTTGTTTAATTGTTTTAACTTTTTTATTTTTTTAATACTTGTATTTTTTGGTTTATATAAAAAATTTGGGGTCATAGCTTATAGGGGAATGTGGGTTGTGCCATGTATAGGCCCAGATGGGGGGCAGTTGGGTCGGGTCGGGTTGTGTTGGACCAAACCCCTATGGCCTTTGTGTATGTGGGTGGGCTAAAGCCCAAGGGATGCATATGGCGGGATAAGGCTTTTGTGGGTGAATGCATGTAGCCACATATCCATATTGGCTTGTAGGGCGTGTATGTGGGGGTTCATACACGCATCAGAGTTCTGATGTTGGGATGTGGAAGAACCATTTATAAACAAGCAGCCAAACATCCAAAATTTCGATGTAGGACTCGTATGCACCATCATGACCTTTATCAACACAAGAAAATGCACTGATAAAGGTTAACCTTTATTAGAACTAAAAGGAAAGTTCAGATAAAGTTACCCTTTATATGTGTTAAAAAAATCGATGGTAAAATTAACCCTTTATCAATGCTTTTCATTAGCGCTGAATAAACTCAAAACTGTAGTAGTGTGAATAACATTTCCAATTTCTAACGATAATTATGGAATGAATCTAAGTGTTATTTTATCTTTTCATAATGATAATTATATCATTAATATAATATTATTTCTTTAAATACACTTATATATAACATCCATGTGATGCGGTAATAAAAAATGAATCCCATCAATTTATAGAGGTGGTAATCCACACGTGCGCACGAACGACATTATCATCAAGGTAAGTAAATATATGATATATTAATTTTATATAATGATAAATACGTCATGAATATCATATATATATATATATTAAATTAATTTTCATTAATAGTCATGAGAGGTGATGATGGAAAATGAATTGCATTGGTTTGCAAGGCGGTAGTCTGTCGTACACATGAATGATGGTTTTATTTCCAATTTTATTGAATAAGAGATAGATTTAGGTTTTTAAATTAACATAATAACATATTATTATATTATAGATACTAATGCTATTATATAGTCATGGTTGAATAATTTTTAAAGGAGGTGTAAGAAGAAATAAAACAAAAATGCTTGGTTACGAACGATACATCTTCTTTGAACTAACTCTTTAAGTTTACACCAAAATCCTTCCTTGGAGGATTTTCTAATAAAAAAAGGCCTATAAGACATTTTAATGGAATTAAGGAAGATATTTTGGCAGTTTCTGGTTGAACCAAAAGGCTTTTCAAATGTGAATAATAGAGCAGAGCAGGTACCCTTTTATAAGTGAGGGAAGGGGCACTTTTATAATTTCTTAAAGTATTAAATAAATATAAATTATTTCTTATAGAAAAATTTCTGAAAAATTATATAATTATAATTTAGTATGATATAGGGTAAAAATAATATCATATAATAATACTTGGACAAGTTTAGACTATGTTTTTACCCTTATCTTTTTTAACCACCCATTAACCCTTTTAGACAATTATCATCATAAAAAAATTAACTATTTATGGGTAAAGATAGTTACTATAAAAGGAAAATTTAACAATTAATATAACATGGTTTATATTTTCAACTATATCCCAAACACTTAGATAAATATATATATTTTTAGGAATTTAATTCATGTAATAAAATATTTTTATTATAAAATAAGATTAATGTCATTTTTAAAACTATTCATTTAATTTGACTTTGAAAACAACATGATAGAAAATGAATTAGAATATATTCCCTTAACACATATCTAAAATTATATATTTATCTATAAAATTCATCGATCATAATAATTATTTTAAATTATATTACTTTTAATATTTTTAAAATCAATTATTTTATTTTTCTACTAATGGAATAAATACTATGTCAATGTTGCCTAAGCATTTAAGGTAATTATATAATCACTAAAAATTATAAATAAATTACCATAGTGAAAATAATTTCATTATTCTTAAAATAAAATTTAATATCCATTCACAACTTATTTTTATTCCTATATAAACATATAAGAGAAATTTAAAATCAAGAGAGTGATATTTTGTCTTTTTCTTTACTTAAAATATTATATAGGTCACTTTCATAGACAAGTGTCCTATAAACTAAAACAATTTAATCCTAAGGTGATATGGGTTAAAATTACTTCACCTAATAATATTGAAGAGGGAAATTGGTGGCCTTATCACTTAGTTTTATCCCGGGTTAACCCAATTTACCTTTTTACCACAGTGACAAATTTTTACTATTTTTACTATTTATTATGATAAAAAAATAAGTTAAAATAATTAAAATAATTATGATTATTCCAAATATTGAACCTATAATAATGATTTCAATCTATATTAGTGACTCACTTATGTGCATGTGGCATATTTATACTAAAATGCACATTGAAAATGTTTGTTAAGATTAATTGTCATGTTTTTTCGGCCTTAACATTGCTTGATAGGTGGTAATTAGTCATCCAATGAAGGATCATGAAGAGTTGGAATGAACTAGGCATTTCATAGGGAAATTGGAGTTGTTTGGTCTCTTTTTCTAGGGTACACAGTTATTAATAAGTCAAAAAAACTGTGCACCCCTAGCCTAGGAAACTATGCACATCTTGAAGCCTCAAGACAGAGTCAGCTGCAAACCCTCAAAATGGTTAAACAAACCATACATATCAACTAGAAAATTGTGCGGGGTGAAATTCGTAGCAGGCAGTGGAAATTTTCCAATTGGCTTTATGGTTAAACAAACAGCCTAGACTAGACCTCAGGTCATGTAAGCTAGAACCAGTGGAGACAGAACCATGCGCATGCTCTACACATGGTTAATTGAATCATGCATCCCTACCAAAATATCATGCACCTAAAATCTAGAAGGACATATTGAAGTGCATGATTGGAACATGGTTATACTAACTGTTTACCTTAACCTTTCACTAGTCAACAGACATCCACCCATGACCCATCTAACTTCTTAACCACCCTTTTACTCAGGATTATGACCCTTAACCACTCCTAGACATTAGGGGTTTGCCATTTAATGATCCTTTGGACCTTTTAAGTGAAAATTCCTCCATGATGAATTCATTTTGATGGGAGGAGAGATTAAAACTCATTCTAGAAATTTTTTGGGTGAATTATCTCTAGTTGTGGATTTGTATTTTTCTCTTTTCATGTCTATAATTAAAATTAGAAGAAATGAGAGCTTTTTTACCTTCATTTATTCAATGAGTAGTTTATCACATCAATGTTTTGGGGCTATTGATAGTGGAGAAATATGGTTAATTTATATAATCTTTTTGTTTTTATACTATCACTTTTATTTCTCATAATTCCCCTGAGTTTTCTTTTTTTTTCATATTCATCACTCCGTATCAAATCAATAAAGATGTCTCCAGGGATTCTTAGGGGAATTATGATGAATAAACCCATGACCATTGGGTAAATTCATCATCTCCAAATAGTTTGTTTTCATAAATTTTTTTAAGAATTAATTTTCAAAACACAAAATTAATTTTTTTAAACTTAAATAGAACTTATCATACCAAAGAAATTTCATGACATTTGAATATTGGAGATAGTATTTATTATGAACAACAAGACACAATCAAAAAAATTTATTTCTAATAATATTTATAATAATCCACAGCCCCGACGCATTTCCCTTATTGAGTGTTAGAAAATACTTTCCTTTTTCTTTATTTAATTAATGAAAACCTCTAAATGAATTTTGGAATTAAATCATCCTGGATCTTGAAAAAATATTATAACCACTAAAAAAGATTCTAAATTCAGTAAATCTTCAGTTAATTAACCATAAACTCAAGTTAATAAACACCCATATTCTCCCTATGGATTAACCCATAATTATATTTTACTCATTGTGAAGTTGTAAATTTTTTAATTTGGGTCGCTGAAAGTAACACTTCATTTGAAACAACACCAAATTATGGCATCTTTTTCCAGGGAGATCTTAAGTAGTGTTACATTGGTTTGATTTTGGGTTAATTAAGTAGGAAACAAAAATCATAAATTCTAAAAAATTATACTCTTAACCCCATTTCTTTTTTTGTTACTTTTAGTTTTCCCTTTTATAATTTTTGTGTTGTTTGGTGTTGTGAAGAACCGTAGGTGCATGAGTTGATCCATCAATTATTCCAAGATCACTAAGTCAGCAAAAATACTTTTGTTTGAACATGAAATAGAATTAATAATATTAATGTGACACTAAGCACTTATGGGTGGTAAAATACATAATTCTCCCATTGAAAATATAGAATAGAAAGAACTGGTCGTTTTCCATGGAGTTGGACAACAGTTTGTGCTTTATAGAAATAAAATTCAATATCTTGCAGCTGATGGTGAAAAAAATCCATCATCCACTAGTGAATTTTATAGAGTATATTACATGGAATCATCAACGACTGTTGACTCAATTTTTTTGTTCAACGGGAAATAATAGCTGCATCAATATATTCTGTAGGAGAAGTAATTATACATGCCTCCTAATCAACAACCTTATTTTACAAAGGAACAACAATATATGTCCCAACCACCTCAAGAAAAGTTGTTATCTCACCTTACTCTTATGGATTACAGATTTCCTTCAATTCATGGAACTGATATGGGAATTATTCAGCCACTGATTTAATAAAAAAACTTTTATATTAAGATGTACATGATGAAACTCATCCAAAATATAGTCTTGTTTGGGGGTTTTACAAGTAAAGATCTGAATTGTAATTTATCAAACTTTCTAGAAATTTGTGACACATTCCATCACCACAGAGTGTCTTAGGATGCTATCAGGCTATATATTTTTCCCTTTTTATTAAGGGATAAAGAAAACCATTGGATCAATGGAATTACCAGCACTCTATGCTCTCATGGGAGGAATTGGATCTTGATTTTCTAGAAAATTACATTCCTCCCTCTAAAATGGTGACATTGAGGATTGAAATTCGCAACTTCCAACAACAAACTTTTGCATCCTTGTAAGAATCATGGGAACATTTCAAGGATTTTATAAGAAAATTAACTCACTATGGCCCCTAATTGTGGATGAATGTTTTGAAATTTTATGGGATTATCTTAGTAAATAATAATATTTTGGTGGATGCAGCTGTAGGAGGAACTATCATAAGGAAATCACCTGAATAACTGTTTGATATCATATAAGATATGTTAGTGAATTGATTACAGTGGAATTTTGTGAAGGAAACTCAGAAAATAGGGATACATAATGTTGATCCCACCATGATGCTAGATACCCAAATTTATGGAATGTCAAAGAATATTGACACACTGAATTTTAACACAAATTTACAAGTTTATTTAGTTAACAATACAGATTTCAATGAGTCTAGAAACAACCACATCATGGGTGAATGTCGAAGGATAAGTGTCAACCCCTCTACAAGATATGTGAGCTACATCAATCAAAATTGAGGATCAAACACATTTCCTAAATATTATAAATCTATGTGGAAAGATAATACATATTTAGGTTGGGGGAATAAATAAAAAAACCCTTAACCAAGACCTAAAAATACACTCGGGTATGAGAAGATGAAATACTAAAATTTTTAACCAAGGTAGTGGCAAGTACATAAATACCATCAAGGTTCATATCAGTAAAAGGGTATCAAAACCTTCATCCATCACAACCTCCTTTCTAACAAAAACAGTAGTATGTAATTCAAAAATGACCACAAATAGGAATAAACTTCAAAATTTGAGGAGATATGTCTAAGTTCATTATGACTACAGAAACAAGGTTTCAAAACCAGGTGGTGACAGTACTAGAAATTTGGGCTATAGACACGGTTCAAAACTATGGATATAGCCAAAACTGTGGCTATAGGTTATAGCCACGGTTTCATGAACCGTGGCTCTATGTTATTGCCACGGTTTCATGAACTGTGGCTAGTATTGGCGTGGCTATAGGGTCAGCCCGAGATGCAAGTAAAAGCTACGATCGTCGTGGCTAAAACCCTATAGCCACGGTTCCGAACCGTGGCTATAGGGTTTTATCCAGGGCTTGAAACCGTGGTTATAGGTCTTTCCGCTGCATAAACAAAATCTAGCACGGTCACCGTGCTGGCTATTAGGAGGACTTCCCCAGCACCCCCACCCCCTGCTCCTGCACACCGCCCTGCCCCCTCCCCTGCCCGCCCACCTGCACACCCCCCTCCCCCTGCCTCCCCCCCACCTGCACACACCCCTCCCCTGCCCCAGCACACCCCCTACCCCCAACCTGCACACCCCCTGCCCCCTCTCCCTTCCCCCTGCCCCCCACCTGCACACCCCTCCCCCTACCCCAGCACACCCCCTAGTACATCTATAAAAAAACATTTATATGAGGTTAATAAATTCATGTTAGATTTAGACAATATTAATTTTTATGTAGATGATGAGGATCCAGAAATGATCATATTAATCACACTTGAAAATAGATATAGAACACTTTTTACGACCATGGTGTATGGTTGAGTCTATTTAACACTAGAAGATATCAAATCAGCCCATCTGTCTAAGGAATTGCATTCTAGAACAAAGAAAAGGCGAGGATAAGAGTTTTTCACAAGGGGGAGACCATAAACTAAAGGTAAGAAAAAACAATTCAGTAGGGAAAAAATAAGATTAATAAATAACACAAATCTAGGACAAGCACTATGGATAGAAAAGTAATATGTTTCCACTATGGTAAACCTGGGCACATTAAGCCCGAGTGTAGGAAACTCATGTGTGAGTTAGAATCCAAACAACCCACTAACCTATATTTTCTGGTTGATTCAGGCTATGAAATTTGTTTAAATCTTGAATGTGTCTATTTATACACTCAATCAAGAGTGGGTCCTAGACTCTAGTTGTTCTTTTCATATTTTCCAATAGAGAGAGTCATTTTTAGAGCTGGTCAAAAATAGATAAGTAGATGTATTCTTAGGAAAAAATAATAGGTGCAAGGTTGAGGGAATATGATCCATTATTATAGAGTTAGATAATCAATCCATCATCACCTTACTTAATATATGGTGGGTCCCCATTCTTTAATTAAACATAATCTCCTTATCGGTCCCCACTCCCCTTGCATCCCCCCTCCTTCCTACAGCCCCCACCCACTGTAAAGCCCCATGGACACCCCCCCCCCCACACTCCCCTTGTAGTAGACAACCCCCCTGTAAAGACCCCCTGGACAGCCCCTCCCCCTGTAAATCCCTTCCTGGACAGCCCCCCCCCCTTCTTGGACAACCCCCCCCCCCCAAAATATCCCTCGCCCTCTCCCCTGTACAGCCCACCCCCCCTACAGCCCCCTCCCCCTGCAAAGCCTTCCCTGTACATCACCCCTCCCCCCTTTTGGGTTGAGAGGGAACTAGATGTTTGTTGTTGGGATTTGGGTGAGGGTTCTGGGTGTTGGACTTGAGGGTTTTGTTGAGGTGATGTTGGATGGGGTTGGGATACTCTTGTTAGTGCAGGGTTTGGATGTGTGTACATGGAGTGTCTTGGATCTGGTGAAGTCTGATGTTGTGCATTCCATTTTTATGTCTTTGGTTTCTAGACTCATGAGGTCGTTGGATATTGTTTCATGTGGTTGGAGTTGGTTGCGGGTGGCTTTGTGGTACTTGCAGGTGTAGTTTCATGTGTTGTGGGACTCTCTTCTTATCAGGCATTCATCCAGTTATATGTAGCCTTGATTTTGTGGTGTTGGGGTCTCTGGACAGAGCTAGTGGTGCTTCTAGCAATGGGTCTTCTGCAGGGTAGAGTGGTGGTGCAGCTGTTGTGATGCTTGGGTTGGTTGCTGGCTTCCGTTGTTACTGGTTGTCTTTCCTTCCACTGGTTTCTCGTCGAGGCATGGAGCATGCTAGTTTTGGAGCATCTTGAAGTGGATTTTATGGTTTTTTGTGGGTTTTTGTGTTTTTTTTTTCTGGTGTTGGTCTCAGATATCTTTGGTTGGGTTCTCATTATAGGCTATGTCTGGTGCATCTTAGTGTGGCTGACCCATAGAGGTGTGTTCTTCTAGTTTGGTAGGGGCTATTGCGAATGGATGCTTCCTCCTTGGTTGTTTTTTTCTTCTTGCAGGTCTTATGGATTCCCTTGTTCTAGATGGAGGCTCGGTTGGAGTGGGATTCCCTTGAATGGTATTTGGTTTAGGTAGCTTGTTGTGAGGCTTGGTCTTTTTCCATGGTTGTTCATTGGATAGGCCATAGTATTTTTCAATGTTTCTTATCTGGATATTTTTTTGATGGTTTCTGAGTTGATGGTTTGGATGGGTTTCTCGGTGCAGGTGGTTTCTTGATGGGGCATGTGGATGGTGTGTATCTCCTAGTTAGTGAGGTTGCATGTTGTCTTTTTTAGAGTAGGTTTCTAGGTGAATTTGGGTTGTGGCTAGCTTCTAGTGTTCTCGTGGATTGGTGGGGTGAAGGGAATAGCGTGCCTACTCTCCTAGGTTTTCTATAGGTTCTTGGGGATTCCTTGGTCATTGATTGGTGGTCGTGCTAGGGCTGGTGTGGGATAAGGTTTCCAGTGGTGCTTGGGTGTTGATGGATGGAGGAGTGGAGTTGGCTGGTTTGAGGTGTAGATTAGGACGGTTTGGGATTAGTTTGGTTAGAAGTCTATTGGGTGGGCATCAGCTGGTTTGCAGGTTTCTTTGCATGGGGCTGGTCTTTGCTGGGTTTGGTGGTCAGGTGTCATGGGTGTGCTAGATTTGTTCTTTTTTGTCACATGGTGAAATATTTTGTTGGCTATTTTTTTGTTTGGTGCGGTGCAGGCTCATATGGACTGGTGTGTGGGAGTGGTTTCTTATAGTTGGTTAGGGGCTGGTCGTTGATTGGGGGGATTCCAATTTCTTTTCTTGTTGCTACTTTATTGGGATTCGAGCAGAGCTTTCTTGGGTGGTGTTTCATGAGTGAGTGTGTGCATCTCTGTGTGTGTGAGTGAGTGGATTGGGTAGTGTCAGTGGTTGGTGGTGTGTTATAGTGTGCATTTATCGGTTTGGTTGATATAGATTCTATGTTTGGCTTGCAGTTTGGTTGGCTTGTTTCTTTTGGGAATCTTCTTTTCACTTGTAGGTCTTTCTTGCTAGGTTCATAGGTTTTTCTGTCGCTACTTTCTATGAGTTCATAGGTGATGTATTTACAGTGCTCGAGTGCCACTGGATGGGAGGGGGATCCACCCTGTCTCCTGTTAGTTTTGTGTGTGCCCATATCCTACTGGATGTGATTAATGGTGATGCTAGTTGCCTCTCTTGGAGTATGGAAGGGCTTGGGAGGATCTTAGATGTTCCCTTATTCCTTAGTTTCTGTTACTGGTGCTTGCAGTCTATGAATTCTTGGTTATTTCTTCATGATGTCATGGTTTTGTTACTGTTTTTTTTGCTGCATTCGTGGATGTTGCTTTGCCAGTTTGGAAGTGAACCTCACCATCTGGTTTTTGTTTGGTTATACATCGTAGGGTCTCGTGTTCTCTTATTTTCTCGGTTTCTTGGTGTTTAATGGGAACTATTATTGGTTCCCATATCTTGATATAGTTGAGCTATGAATTTGGGTTCTTGGGTCAACTGTCGTTTCACCTATGAGTGATCTGTTGCAATTCATCTTTTCATTGATATTTATAGTACTATTTTTTCCTTGCAAAAAAAAATTAAAACTTCTAAAAACCCTAAAAAAATCTAAAATCCATAAAACACCTTAAAAATGAAGGTGGAAGGGGGCTGGTGTGGGATGGATGTGGCTAGAGCAGGGCCAAATCACATCATTACCGCGGCGTGACCGCGGCGTGACCGCGGCGTGTTGGCCCGGTCCAGTGACATCCGCAGGGCAACATCTTCCGGCTAGGAGCGAAGGGAGCGGGAGGAGGCTGAAATGCTGGTGGAAGGGGGCTGGTTGTAGGTGTTGCGGGGATGGTGCGGACTGATTCGAAGGTGGAAGGGGGGGATTTTGCGGGCTGGAATGTTGGTGGCAGCAGGCTAAAATGAAGGTGGAAGGGGGGTGGTGTGGGCTGGATGTGGCTGGAGCAGAGCCAAATCACGACATTACCGCGGTGTGACCACGACGTGACCGCAGCGTGACCGTGGCGGGACCGCGGCGTGACCGCGGCGTGACCGCGGCGTGACCGCGGCGTGACCGCGGCGTGACCGCGGCGTGACCGCGGCGTGACCGCGGCGTGACCGCGGCGTGACCGCGACGTGTTGGCCCGGTCCAGCGACATCCGGAGGGCATCATCTTCCACCAGGATCGAAGGGAGCGGGAGGACTCGGGGCAATTGAATTGCGAAAAACAAAAACATGCTAATATATGGTATTATACAAAAAAAATCCAGTCAAATTAACTACACTAATAAAAACATACTAATATGACTAGAACTAAATCAAACATCGTCAAGCCAATTTGAGTAAAGTGGAACCAAACCAAATGGTTTTGAAAAAGATAAAACTGAACCAAACTGAAAACTATGTAACCAAACTGACTCAAACCAATCAAAACTGGCTTCAATAAAGCATAATTGAGCATGAAAAAATGAAACTAATGAAACATACCTAATTGGATCTAGAATTAATTTAATTGAACCGAATAGCCCCAAATCGAACAAAATGAACCTGTTAAAATTGACATAAACCAAAAAAAACGAACCCAATAAAAAATAACTTAGCAGACCTAACCTTGCCCAAACTGAACCAAGGAGTCGGGCCGTGTGATGAACTTTTAGAAGGCCTCTTTCCCACAGGTTGAGAGGATATCCCAGTCATGTGGTGCTTCACTTTCCTCAATAAGATCCAAAACACACTGTAAAAATATAGGGAACCCAAAAATCACAAAAACCCAAATTAAAATTGAGCCAAAGAATAAAAATGGAAGAATCCTTACCTGAATCTGATGTGGAACTCACTGCCTTCTATGGTGGTGGGTAGAATCGACCTCATCATAAGTAACCACCTATATGTAAATAATAGGAAAACGAGTGAGATATAACAACTTCAGATTGATATGTGATCAATGTGTCAACTGTACATGATAAATGATACATAACTCCATAATCAAAAATGAACAAAAAATATTCAGATTGATATGTAAATCCCAATACTAAATAACATGATCATTAATAAAGGCTTTTTGTTCAAATGAAATCCAATTTCATTCAATACATACACAACAGAATCGTTGGAGTAATATTATTCTATATTTGTTGAGTATTCCATAATGGAGTAGGTTGCGCCACTATCGATGGGAAACATGAAGGATATGAGGGGATAGTGATTCAGTTTGACACCCCTTGGGATGTGTTGTATTTTTTTTGACAAAATGTGTGGACTTTTCCCAAGATGATTTGTTGAAAAGATGGGGAGATTAATGGACACCCCTAAAGTGAGTTTGAGGTAGACATGTTGACAATGAGATGTGGTGGATGAAGAGTGGTGACAGAGCTTGTCCAAGTGAGGGAGTTCATATATTTAAAACTATAAATGTAGGTGTTTTCAGGTCTAGCATGTAGGCTTACACATATTGATAGTGTGGGGTAGAACCCAACTGCACACCCCCCTGCCCCCTGCCCCCCACCTGCACACCCCCTGCCCCTTCCTCTGCCCTCCCACCTGCACACCCCCTCCCCTGCCCTCCCACCTGCACACCCCTCCCCCTGCCCAAGCACACCCCCCTGCCCCCACCTACACAGCCCCTGCCCCCTCTCCCTGCCCCCTTCCCCCCCACCTGCCTCCCCCCCGCACTTGCACACACCCCTCCCCTTGCCCCAACACACCCCCCTGTCCCCCCACCTACACACCCCCTGCCACCTCTCCCTGCCCCCTTCCCCCACCTGCACACCCCCTGCCCCCTCCCCTACCCTCCCACCTGCACACCCCCTCCCCTGCCCTCCCACCTGCACACCCCTCCCCTGCCATCCCACCTGCACAACCCTCTCCCTTCCCCAGCACACCCCCTACCCCCCCCCCCCCACCTGCACAGCCCCTGCCCCCCCACCTACACACCCCCTACCCCCTGCCCCCTGCCCCCACCTGCCCCCCCACCTGCACACAGTCCTATAGAATCACACAACCTAAAATTGTTGCCCAAAGGTTCACCCAACAATGCTCATACGATATCAAATTCCCCATAGCATCCCATTACAATGGAATTTAAACCAATACGCCACAATAATGAAAATCAAGACAATATACAAGGCACAGTCATAATGAAAAGAAACCAATGGATCAAGTTATCACTTAAGAAGGATTACAGTTAGTACGCAATGTATTGGATATATTATAAACTTCAATAGAACACTAGTGAAATTGTAACATGGTACTACACCACTAATTGAGCACTATATGTGAGGTCTTCCAACAAAGTAAGCTTGCAAATATGTAAATGATAAGACGCTCTAGCTAAACTAAGCTTGAAAGGATACAAGTTTGCATGGATAATTAGCTAAATAAATTGGATCCAGTAAAGCAAAAAAATTTAAAAAACACACATAGCTCAGGTTATCACAAACCTCTTCGCTGCCCTCTTCTTCGTCTTCATTTTCATCATGGACCTCTGATTTTGACTTGTCTTAATCTTCATCCTCGCCCTTTCTTGCTCCATGTCCCTTGTTGTACGCATCCATAGTCTTCTCATATTCGGCTTTCTGTATCTCATCCTTCACCACGAAGGGACGTTTTTCCTAAAAATTTCAAAAGTGAGCAGTGGAATACATGACGAGCTACAAATAACATTAACTTACGGCTTCAGTCATGGACTTCCATTTCTCTCCACCAGCTTTTCCCACCTGTTTTTCATGAAAAAAACATGGAGATTTGAGCAGTAAGCATCTGTGAGAGATAAAATAAAATACCCCCATAGCTTCAATGAGGAACATGAAGTCGCTTACCACTGATACAGATTTGTTGCTGGGGTTTTTTTCTTTGAACTGTTTGGGAGATGAAGCACTGGCTGTCTAGTAGTTTTAATTTCAAGAGGAGAAAAACAGCGACATTTGATTCTCACATGAAAATAGAGTTTGTGGATAATAATTAAATTATTTGTGGTTTGGTTGATGCTAACTATACTGTTAATATTGAAAATTTTAAATCTTTAACTATTAATGTGTTTACTGAATTTGAAGGTTTCATTTATAGAATTGAAATATGTAATCTATTGTTGCACTTTCAGCTACTGAATTTGACTACATGGATTTAACTTAGGTAGTTAAAGAAACTTATCAATTGAGAAGTCATGACGGTATGCTATATCTAATACTAGACACAGTTAGCTTAAGGTAGATCTACAGGTTAGTAGTCATTCTCATTCCCAATAAGATATGGTAAATATTAATGATATTGGTCAAAAAAGAAGTGTAATTAGATGCATGGAACTTGTCATAAATTACCAATCCAAAAATAAAATTTACGTCAAAAGTGCGTCTCAATATCATTATCATAAGAATCATGATAACCCTCATCCACACCTCCTACAGAAACACCATCACCACCTCTCACACCACCAACATCATCATCGACATCTGCATCCGAACCAGCACCAGCACTGGGTCTAGCACTGGGTCCGGCTCTGGCTCCGACAGAAGAATCTACATTAGCAGAACGCATCGACATCCAAAAGGCATCAATCGTTGCAGCTGATTCTGGTGTAAGTGTAGAAGAAAGGGCAGACATAAATTTCATCATATTTGCAGTTATTGCATGTTCTGATTTTTCACTTGCTTATTTGATTGCGGCATTCATTTTTTCCGCTGTGAAAAAACCAGAACCGTTACTCCAAGAAACGTTAGTAGACCAATATCGAGATGGTACAATCTTCTTCCCAGGTCGACAACGCACTCTACCCTGATGCTCATCTCCTAATACCTGATGTAGATGATCGTTTGAGCCCAAATTGTCAGGTTCATTTTCTGCCAATGCCTCTAAAGCATTATGTTGATTGATATATAACATAAATTAAAATGATAAAATAATATAAGGAATTAAACTCAGTAAAAATCAAAGAAATTGAAACATACTTACAATCGCCTTCTTGGTGTCGGGATTTGGCATAATACCATCTTTCTTTTTCCGGCATGTACAAAACAAAGTTGAGTGAGGAACGCAACCCTCGATATTCGATGCCTTTTTCTGGAAAAAAACAATGAAATAAATCAGAATTGGAAGTTAAAAAACTTACACTAAACAAAGATAAATATTTTAAATGTTAAATTACCTGCGTCTGCTTATGATCTGGTAATGAAGTGTGTCCGCGGCTATAAATGTGTTTCATTGCACTCTTGTTTTTTTATTTCTATTTGATTTCTCCTATAAAAAAATAATTATATAAATTCATTGACATAAATAAAAAAAGTAATTTAAAATTGTTTTCAAATAAATAAATGAATATATATATAAATTTAACAAACACCTTAAATGCTGGACTCTTCCAATAGATGATCATCTCATTATATTGTGATATTGTGAAATATTGAATCACTGGTACTTCTTCAAGCTCTGTACCAACTCTCTTTTTCCAACCAAGATATAAATCATACTTGTAATCTTGCCACATTTCACCTAAATCCATTATCCTTACAGCCTTTTCATTTTTTCCACCAGGAAAATTATATCGAAGCTGAAATGGACATAATATTTGTTAAGAAAATATTATAAATTTATATATATATATATAAAAGGTGATTAACATTACTTACCCAAATATCTACCTAGGCATTGTCCTTTATTTTTTGTCCAACTGCCTTCCAACTTATCCGTTGAACCGGAATGATATTGCTGTGTCAAGAAAGTGTTCCCATAAAACTTTTACATTCCGTGGCATTTTTATTAACTATAGCATTGTCCTCATTGTATTAAAATATGATTTGCGTGTTCTGATTCCAAACCTCGCGCATTTTTGTGCGGCCTCATCATCTTGTAGAGGCTGGATCTAATCATGAAACCAAAAATAAATGAAAATAATATATATGAATTTATCATTAATCAGTAACAGTAATATTTAAACAAATACCAGTAGATGGGGGATCTGCTGATCCCTGAAGTGCTACGTCTGGAGGGGGGGGGGCAGCCTCCACGGTAGGTGAGATATCTACAGGATTACTATGTATAGTAGATGCAAAGTGTACTAATGGAGGTAGAAAACCTGATGGATAACCCTGTATAGATGAGGGTGGATATGGATATGGATATGGCAGTGGGATATATGGGGGAAAAGTACCCTATACAGTGGATGATGGGAATGGAAAATGAGGGATGGGAGTCTGAGAACTACCATCTAATGTGGGTGTGGGAAAAAAGGGATACGAAAAAGGTGGGTATCGATAATATGGAGGTGGCATAATGGAAGGATGGCCTCCTGGTGTCTCAAGCGGCGTAGTAGTATGCTGACCTGTAGAATCAGTACCCCCGCCACAATATCATCCTCAGTGGCATAATCCAAGCGTCTCCTCAACGATGCAGCCTAAAATAACATAGATGATAAAATAAAATGAACGATAACAAGATAAATAATATAAAATACCATAATATTCAAACATAATTTATACTTACATTGTTTTCTAGGAGGAGACCTATGTTGTTCATTTCTCGGTATTCTTCTACTTTTTCTAGTATCATCATAATCAGACATTTTGACCTGGAAATTTAAAATAATATTCTAAAATAAATATAAATAATGAAAAATGTTAGATAATACAATTGTATCATAAAACAATGAGATACATTTTCATGTGTGATATTTATATTGATAAAATATCAAGACTTTTCTATGTTCAAGATTTACTAGAAAAGTGGTTAAACATAAATTGGTGAGGCTATTAATAGTTTTATATTCGATAATGGTATAAAATATACTAGTTATTTTGATATCATGTATGGAAGTTAAAAAAAACACATAAAATATTGCGATAATATCAGGTAAATACTTACAAATGTGTCAATGCTATGTGGGGTCTGTGACAATTTCTGGTTCACAATATGTTCTAACAATTACATCATCTGTATCATCAAATTCAACATTCGAATAAATACCGACAGGTTCATCCACAACATCATTGTCATCCATTCCTTCGTCACAAATATGTCTAGGAATAACATCAACAATAACACAAAATCGTGGTTGTAACGGGTCACTTACATAAAACACCTGTTTAGCTTGTGATACAAGAATATAAGGTTTATCGGTACGAAGCTGGCGGTTCATATCAATCACTCTAAATACATAGTTATCAATATGCATTCCTTGTCGTATAATTGAATCAAACCACTTGTATTTCATCATTGCGAAACAACCATGTGCATAGTAATATAATAAAATGATTCTTTCAACAACACCATAATATGGTATATTTTCTGATCGAGGCTGCCTATCTGATGCACTTGGTTAACAATATGTTGTGGCGCTTATCGTGACACCGTCATGCTGTGTTTCTATTTTTTTGCACAACTATTTATAAGAAATTTAAATCCATTGACAACCATTGACTTACAATCACGTACCACATCATTTTGACCAAAGGACAATGCTTTTATTTCATCTGATACATCAATCATTGGTAGAGTTAAAACCTAAAATATACCAACATAGAATATTAAATAGAGACATGTGATTATTTTATGAGAAAAAGAAAATGTAATCTAGTACCTTTAACTTTAACCAGGCAGCAAATTCTTTGCTGTGCAATAGTTCATTCCTCTTAATAGATAGATAGTGATGTATCTTTTTTATAATTTCTAAATGTTCTCTACAGATATGAAAGCATTAAAATGTCAGAATATATAAAGAAATCACACAATGAAAAAAAAATTATTAGTTTACTTACTTGATATAATCATCAAGCACACCACAGTTGAATAATACTATGCAATGTGCCATTTCCCACTCTTCCCTGCTTAATGTACACAACGAGTATGATCTAGATATCCCCCCTGTTTGGGGAAGTGAAGGAAATTTAGGCTCAATGAGATCATATTGCTCATATTCAGTTCTCATTAGTCGATTAGACCTCATAGTGATGTTAGCCAAGTACGATGAACAGGAATCCATGCATTCTTATGCTAAATAGCATTTCACAATAGAGCCTTCAGGATGATATTTATTTCTCACATAAGATTTCAATGTAAACATCATTCTTTCGGTAGGATACATCCACTGACTCAAAACATGACCACCAAAGAGAACTTCTGTGGGAAGATGCACAGTCAAATGTAACATACATGTGAAAAAATACGGTGGGAAAATTTTCTCCAAGTCACAAAGAATAATCGGTGCATCTCTCTGCAATTTCTGAACAACACTTCTGCTCAATCTGTTGGCACAAAGATCTCGATAAAATTGACATAACTTAATCACCAAAACTCTAACATTTTGTGAAATTAAATGGAAAATGGAAATGGGAATCAACTCATGTAAAAAGACATGGTAATCATGGATTTTAAGAGATTTGAGTTTCACATCTTGTGTATTCACCCTTTTTGAAATATTACTTGAATAACCATCCAGAACCTTCAAACTTTCCAAGACCTGAAGAAATTGTTTTATTCTCCACATTTGTCATCAAATAACAGGAAACATGGACTTTCCACTTATTTTTACCAATTAACTCGGGATGAAGTCTTGCTCTTATACCCCAATCCATCAAATCATGACGACACTGCAAATCATCTTTTGTTTTGCCTTTGAAATTTAAAATAGTAGCAAGTAACATCTCACAAATGTTTTTCTCGATATGCATTACATCCAAACAATGAATTAATAAATTCGATGACCAATATGGCAACTCAAAGAATATTCTTTTCTTTCTCCAGTTGCTATTGGAATTCGAATTAATATGCTTTTGCTTTCTGATATTTGATTGACTTTTTCCAAGAACATAATTCAAATCATCAAGTTCTTTAACAATATCAGTCCCTAACATTTGTTGAGGTGTCTCATCTGTCTTGATGGCATTATCGAACTGTCTCTGATTTTTCCTGTATGGATGATCCATTGGTAGAAAACGTCGATGCCCTATGAAGTTGAAAGTTCACTGAAACTTTAATCTACGAAAATGTGTATTTTTTATACAATAGGACATGATAATTTCCCTTTAGTACTCCAACTAGACATCATTCTGTAGGTAGGGAAATCATTTATCGTCCATAATAAAGCTGTACGAAACATAAAGTACTCCTTTCTGAATGAATCATACGCTTGTGCACCAACAACAATACAAAGATCATTTAACTCCTCTATTAATGGCTGAAAGTATATATCAATATCATTTCTAGGATCACTGTGTCCAGATATCAATATACTCAGGATAGTGAACGGCTTCTTCATACACATCCATGAAGGAAAGTTATAAATGTGAATGAAAATAGGCCAAGTACTGTGTGCAGTATGCATTTGGATAAATGGGTTGAAACCATCACAGGATAATCCCAATATAACATTTCTTGGGTCGGATGCAAAATCAGGATGTAACCTATCAAATTTTTTCCAAGCCAACCCATCTGCAGGATGTACTATTTCATCTTTATCCTTATTTATTTCATCTACATGACATCTCATATTCTTTTCCATTTGTTCTGACATAAATTTTTTTTGAAGCATGGGAATTAAATGGAAGTTCCACATCACTTTATGTGGTATGCAAGATTGAGATCTATCTTTATTAGTCTTCTACCTTGATGTGCCATACTATTTGCACTGACTGAAGTATGCATTCTCCTTCCAGAACAAACAACAGTCTTTGAGACAAGAATGAATCTTACTAGATGAAAATCCAAATTTTTCAACCAACATTGATGCCATGTAATAATTTTCTGAAATACATGCATCATCAGGAAGTAAATCCTTAATAAATGTAAGGGAATAGTCGACCGCAGTATTACTAAATCCATACATTGTTTTCCCACGACATAATCGCATTAAAAACTCAAGTTTGCTCATTTTTTCACATGCTTGATATACTGGGGTATTTGCATCTTCCATCATCTTTCTAACACTCTCAATGTCATCATCCTGATTAATAGATGAGAACTGTGTTCCAGTATTCATTTCCTCTTGCACTGGTCTACATGGGGAGCTAACTTCAGAAACAAAAGGAAACCGATCAAAAATCAGATTTTTCATACCAATCTTTTCCGCTGAATCGATGTCATTCAACACTTGAGATTTTTCTCCATTGTGATACCACACATGATAATTTTTTTGGAAACCACTTTTAGTGATATGGTAACTCACTTCCTCACGAGATAACCAAGGTCTTACAACACAATAAAAACACGGGCATCGAATCAATCTTCCATCTGAATCATTAGTGAATTCAAAGTCCAAAAAATATTGTAACTCCTTCTAAAATTCATCAGTGATCCGATCAATGTTGTACATCCAGTATCTATCCATTCTGAAACAGATAAACATACATTAAATAAATAATCTGGAACATGATTTAACATTATATGTATTGTTTCATAAGATATTAAGTAATCATAAATAACAAGTTAATAACGAAATCATAACAAATATAATAAAATTATGGTTTAGGGAATTCATAAATGTTTTAAATTATAAAAATTCATGAATAGTCATACATAAGTTCTAAGAATGAGGATTGATTATAGTAAAAAGAGTTTATATGAAATCAAAGAGATAATAATAATCAATTCCCAAAAGTGTTTGGGTTAATTTATAACGAGTTGTGATTTTTTGTATTAAATCTACAAATATTTATTGAAATTTAAAGACATTTTGAATATATAAACTGTATCATATACCAAGCATTAATATTAATGAATTGGCTGAGAATTACAATGTTAAGAAGATGAGAATAATAACTAATGTCTGAATCTATACTTTAATGATGGTGGTCACCTTAGAAAAGGGATATCCCATTAACTTGGTTGTTCCCACCCTTTCTTGTATCTATGAACTGTTGGGTCAAGTACAGGAATGAAGATCCCCACATCACCTCAGTGGTCCATATCAATTAGTGTATTGATGGGTGGTGAAGTGGTATCAATGTTATGAGTACCGGTATACCGCAATGGTCCCCCACTCTAACTTTCATCCTACCCTACTCTACATTGTTGTCATTCTACTAAAATCCTTGGTAATTTCTAGTGTGGTTGAGTTGTTTAGTGATTTTTCTCAGTTTTATTTTATGCCTTCCCCCTGCACCCCCATGGATGGATTCTAATTATTTAATCACACCCATATTTTTACAGAATTTGTTTTTAAACAATGGGTAATAGATAAATATGCATGAGTAACAACAGATTTAAGATCACAATTGTATTTTAATTGAGTGTGGTCACTAGAATGGAGCATTCTCATCTAAGAATGTGTTAAAAACAAATGGATAATGAAGACCACCGATGATGAAAAATGGAAGAAAACTTCCTTTGAAAATTTTTAGAAAAATGAAGTTGGAAACACTATTCCCAAGAAGTTTTTAAAGAAGGCATATCATACATCCTTGGGTAATAAACCTAATAAGTCTAAGACAAGTGCTAAATATAAAAGGATCAGTTCTTCTGTCATGGAAGAAGGAGAAAAAGTTAGATTCATGCCAAAAATCCTTGTTTGTATGTAAAAATATAGGCAAGAAATAGAATAATGGAAGATTTTTCTAAGGAGAATAAAAATGTAGGTGGAAGGGGGCTGGTGTGGGATGTATGTGGCTGGAGCAGGGGAAAATCACGGCATTACCACGACGTGACCGTGGAGTGACCGCGGCGTGACCGCGGCGTGACCACGGCGTGACCGCGACGTGACCGCGTCGTGACTGCGACGTGACTGCGACGTGACCGTGGCGTGCCTGCGACGTGTTGGCCCTCTCCAGCGACATCTGTGGGGAATCATCTTTCGGCCAGGAGCAAAGGGAGTGGGAGGAGGCTGGAATGCTAGTGGAAGGGGTCTGGTTCTAAGTGTTGGGGGATGGTGCGGGATTATTTGAAGGTGGAAGGGGGGATATTGCGGGCTGGAATGCTGGTGGAAGTGGGCTGAAATGAAGGTGGATGGGGGCTGGTGTGGGCTGGATGTGGCCAGAGCCGAGCCAAATCACGGCATTACCACAGCGTGACAGCGGTGTGACCGCGGATTGACAGCGGCGTGTTAGATTTTTACCAATGGGGGGATGGTCATGATAAGTTGATATATAAGATTAGATAGAGTGAAAAGATAGAGATTAGAGGTAGGCATTGTTGAGGACAATAAGTTATGGGAATATTGTTAGATGAGCCATGTACCAAACGTAACTAAGGGATTTCAGCTTTAACACATGTATTTAGGGGCCCCAATGATCCATTGAAAACAAATTCATGTATAATTGGACAACTAAGTGAAGTGATACTAGTTTCAGAGTATAAATATGAGAGAGGGTACATAATCATTAATCAATTCATACGCGTTTTAAAATGGGTAGGCCATGAGATTAGGTGTAACTGTAATATAATAATAATAATAATAAACCATGAATATTCTAAATTATAGGTTTATAAGTCTATATTCCTTTAATATTTTTTAGTTATATACCCATTATGATATCAAAATTATCATCATGGTGTATATGATATGTTTTTTTGAGTCATAATACCAGCATATAGTTGATTCAAATGATGGTTAGAATTATAAGACAATGTTAAAAAAATAACACCAGAGTACCAAGGTATGGGTACTTGATTTTAAATGCATTGAAAAATGATTTTTCAAAGGAGTTTAACATATCATTCAGTTTCACTTCTGATAAAAAGGGGAACTAGGATTCATTTGGAAAATATTGGCAATGGTTGTTCTTTTTCTTTATATATTGTGCAGATTGGATTGTTTCATTATAGAAATATTGGGATAGTTTAGTGAAAATTTTATTTCTTTAACCTTGATGGAATGCAGTTTCTAAAAGTTTCTTACCCTTCAATTATTAAGCATCAGTAAGTGAGAGTTTTAGATATATTTCATTACCCAACATCAAAATTACTCAAATCTATATTCTTGATGAGGAGGCTCTGGAGGGTAATTTATAGGGTGTATTTTTTTCAGATCGAGGAACATGTCACACTATATATGTTTCTACTGTATGTCGATCAGATAGAAACAACATAGGTCATGGGAGGTCATAATCTATGACCAGATTATCATGAGTTTGTACTCATCTTGATTTTCTACATTAAATATCTACTATCATTAGTTCCCAGTTGTTTGGAAAAAATTGTAGTCAATCATTCTGGAGTATGTCTCATCCATTGCTATCTATTTAATCTTGTAGGATATTCCCATTTGATCTTACTAAAGAAATTTTTATCTTTTCTTGTATAGTATATATTCATCAATAGTTAACATTTACAATTATTTTTTATTATAGAGTTAGTGGTCAGTTTTATGCTCTAGGATCCACTATTTTAGATGATTCAGTTGATGTAGTAGAATCATGATGTCTTTCTATTATATTTTTTGTGTCATCTACTTAATGTGACATTTTTTTATAAAGATACTACTAGTTGAATTAATGAACTCTATGACTTCATAATAGGTGATTCCTTTTAATTTGATGTAAATTTAGTTATAAATTGATGGTCTATTGAAGTGTGGTTTTGTTCTTCCAAGTGTGTCCCCTTGGAAAGCATCAGTTCAATTTATAATATAGTGTAAATGATGTATGTGTTTGTCTATAAATTATACTCACCTGAATAATGGGATTATAAATAATCACTTCTCTTTATTATATATTGATGAATTATTTAATTAACCTGTCCACAGCAGCACCCCTCCACCCCCCCTGCCCCCTGCCCCCTGCCCCCCTCCAACCTGCCCCCCTGCCCCCCTGCAACCTCCCCCCTGCCCTCTGCCCCCCTCCAACCTAACCCTGTGCCCCACTGCACCCCTCCACCCTGCACCCTGCCCACTGCCCCCTTCCCCCCTCCACCCTCCCCCCTGCCCCCACCCTCCCCCTACCCCCCACCCTGCCAACCTGCACCCCTCCACCCTTGAATGTATTATTATGTCAAAGGACCCTTAGTATCCAGTGACTCACTAGCTAGAGAAGAATAAAACACATGTTCCCCATCAAGATGAGTTCTATATTAATCCTTGAATATACCTTTGGACCAAGACTCTAGTAGTTCACTATGGAATTGCCTCTGTTTCTTAGACAATGTGTTGTTTAACTTTGAACTGTTTTTCAGCAGAGAACCAAATAAACTCTAATGGAACTATGGAATTGCCTCTGTTTCCTAGACAATGTGTTGTTTAAATATCACATCCCATGTGACATAGTCACACAACATGGGATCCATCTTAAAAGTCTAATGTCACTTAAAGAGTGTCATGGTTCAAACAACTGTTCTAATAAAAAGAGGGAAACCCCCTACAGGGGGATATAAAAAGGGTCAAGTATGATGTGTCACTCAAACATCATAAAGTTCTCCTCTATTTTTAAAACACCTCAGGAATTTCATCATAAGACCAAAAAATTTCCTAAAATCCAATTTCGTTTTAAATCATTTCCCAAATTATATAATACAGCCCCCTTCCCCCCTGTACAGAACTCCGGACAGCCCCCCGCGCACCCCCGGACAGCCCCGATGTGCACCCCCGGCCGACCCATTGTATGAAACTTCATAGGGGTATCTATCGATTCCCTAATTATTCATTTGTTCAATTTCTATTCATTTTTATGAGATTTATTTTCCCACAACACTCCCCATCACCCCCTTCACACCCCCCTTATACTCTTTGAATCTCTGTTAAATTGTGGCCAATGAGTGGGCTCAGAAAGGCTAAGTGGAATTGAACTAAACATGTAAATCCAAAAGGCATGGGTGGTGCAATGGTAATATTTCGACATGACTCAATCGTACATCAAATGTCCACACCGAAGGAATAGAAAACAAAAACAAAACAAAAACAACATAGTATAAATACAAAAAAATGAGACACACAAATTAATCTCTCCACTACCCCGATCTCCCTCCCCTGCAAAGAAAACCGCGTAGCCGCCTCCAGTGCCCTTCTGTTCCCCTTCGCAGAATATAACTACCCTCCATCCATATAAAGCAGTAAAAGCCTAAGTGGCCAATGCGATAAAGAAAATAAAATAAAAAATTAAACAACAACATTCCTGTTTCCAGTGAATAATTATATCTCTAGTTTATTACATTTTTCTATAGAAACTTAATTCTCTTGTGGTAACCCACTTTGATTGCTGTAAGTCCGGATAAATATTGACAACATTTAATACCTTTCAAAGTAAAACCACATGTAATTGGCCAGGGACTGATGACTATCACTGAGTAGGCATATTTAATGTATGGGAGAACTTAAAGTAATGAACCTATATATTTTCACAAATATTTTCCATGAACAGTAGAGTAATTTGGAAGAGTAAAAAACTGAAAATTTTAAATGCATGCAAAACCTATAACATCCCAAAACAAAGTATAAAGCACTTAATCAATTTAAAGAGGAAAAAATATAGGCCCAATAACTAGTAGGTAGGTCTAATCTAACCAAAATAGATAATACAGTCTAATCATGAGGCCTCCATTCTAAAAACCGTCTAAAAACCCCATCCACCAAGCACCAATACACACCATCTACACTATGTCTACCTAAATCTCCATAAAAAACAACCATTTTCATAATACATTGTATGTTCAAGATGAACCCACGTAAGGGTGAGTATAAATATAACCCGTAGCACACCCCAAAATCAAGAATTAAAGCACCATTAAGTAGTTATATTGAAACAAAATACTAGAGGGTAAAGAATGGTGGATGGGGATGAAGACAGGCGATTACCACAGGTTGTGGGGGAGAACCGTTAGGAATGGAGGAGTAGGGGAGACAGCTCGGATCAGCTTTGCCAGAGGAGGGTCGGGGTGAGGAAGGTCACGACGAGGAGGGGTCAAGAGTTTTCAGGGATGCTGGGGGTGTCGACCTCTGGGTCAAAAGAGAGGCATCGAGGAGGAGGCGCCGAGGAGGAGGGTCACAGTGAGGAGGAGGGTCGCGACAAGGAGGCTTTATGGAGGAGGGTCGCGTCGAGGAGGTGTCAGAAGAGCGGCGTCGACGAGGAGGGTCGCGGCGAGGAGGCGTTGGGGAGGAAGGTCACGATGATGAGGAGGGTACAGCAAGGAGGGTTGCGGCAAGGAGGAGGGCGTAGTGAGGAGGCGTCGGGGAGGAGGGTTGCGGCGAGGAGGAGGGCGCGGCGAGGAGGAGATTGCAGGGGAGAGAAATGGTGAGGGTAGGAGGGTTGTGGAGGAGCCCGACAGATTTTGGGGGAAAAAGGGCACGACTTATTTTAGGCATTGTTTCTTCATTAAACTGTGGCTATAAATTGGATATAGCCTCAGACCAATATAACCGTAGCTATAGGTCCGTGGCTATATCCTTATTTTGTAGTAGTGTGACCATTAGAAGCCTAGAAGAATAGACTAGTTAGCTAGAAAATCATCTCTTTGTGAGGAAAATCAACACATCTAGGTAATATGAAAAATTATCCTCAAGAAGAAGCTAAATCAGTGACTTTGATGAGTTGGAAAATCATTCTCAACTAGTTCCAACAAATATGAATGTCGATGAAGTTAAGAAATATGACACACTACCCTAATCGGTGGAAAAATAATATGAAGTGGGGATTTATCCATCACCTAAGGACTCATCTAAAGGGAAATAAATTATAAATGATTGGGAAAAGGAGGTGATTAAACCCTATATACTAACCTTTTCCTTACCAAAGAAAATGAAGAAAATGAAGTTTAATCAACATTTTGGGAAACTCATGGAGGTTTTTTGAAAACTCCATATCAACATCCCCTTTACTAAGGCATTAACACAAATTACCACTTACATAAACTTCATGAAATAAATTCTCTCAAAAAAATAATTATGGTGGATTTGGGCACAATTTCTATTAATAAGGCATGTTCCTCAGTGGTTTAGCAATCAATCCCCTCTAATATTCAAGATCTTGGATGTTTTTTAATCCCATGCATAATTAGATTTTGTGATTTTGGTAATTCAATTTATGAATTGGGAGATAGTGTCAATTTGATACCCTTTGGGGAATTCAATAAGATGGGGCTTAATTAATTAAATCCCACCCATGTGGAACTAAAAATAGTGAAATGTTTCATCAAATATCCCAAGGTGATATTAGAATATGTGAAGGTGAAAGTTAGAAAGTTAATTATTTCAACTGAATTTATTATCCTTGACATGGAAGAGTATGATAAAGTACCACTGATTTTAGGAAAACCCTTCTTATACACCATAAAGGTTCTGATTAATGTTCATAAAGAGGAATTGATCTTTTGAGTAATGGGTGAGAAGGTATCTTAAAATGCCCTCAATGTCGCCAACCAAGCATCACTTGTAGAAAATGAGGACTGATACACTTTATCCACATTAGAGAATTATATGGACTACATAGAACTTAACATGGATTATTCTCTATTGATAAATAAGTGCATAACTCTAGCCTGAATATGAACATAAAGAGATGTCATATGTTACTGGTCAGGGAAATCAATATTGAAAGTGATAGATTGTTCTAGCTATTTTGGATTGAGAAAATATAGACCCCTTGGTTCCTTCAATCCTAAAAGCATCGAAACTAAAACTGAATCCTCTCACATCATCTAAAAAATAGATATTTGGGTGATAAAGGCACACTAATCGTCATTATTAAGTCATCCTAACTGAAGATCAAGAGGTGTAACTTTTAAAAGTTCTCAAAAGAAGGAAGAAGGAAGAAGGTTATTGGTTGGGCAGTTGTAGGCCATAAAAGAATCAGTCTGACAATTTGTACCCACAAGGTACTTCTAAAAGAAAGGGAAAAACATCCAGACTGCCGCATGGAAGGCTCAACCCTCCAATGAAGGAGGTCGTGAAAAATGAGGTGATAAAATTACTAGATGCAGGAATCATCTAATCTATTTCAGATAGTCCATGGTTCAGCCCCTAGTAATTGGTTTCCAAAAAGGGTGGTATTACTATGATTTCCAATGAGAATAATTATCTTATTCTAACTCAAATAGTTATGAGATGGAGAGTGTGTGTTGGTTATCAAAAGTTAAATGATTCCATATGAAAAGACCACTTTCCATTCCCGTTTATGGATCAAATGTTGGAATATCTAGCATGGAATGAGTTCAATTTCCTTCTAGATAGTTATTCTGGATATAACAAAATTTCAATAGCCCTCAAAGATTATAATAAAATCACTTTCACATTCCCATATGAAAAATTATCTTATCATCACATGTATCTCAGAATGTGTAACGCTCCTTCCAATTTCCAACGATATATGTTGGATATTTTCCCTGACATTGTGGAACATATTATGGAAGTTTTCATGGATTATTTTTCAGTATATATTAAATCTTTTGATATATGTTTGAAGAATATGGAACTCATCTAGGATAGGTTTAAGCTAACCAACCTGGTTTTAAACTAGGAAAATGTCACTTCATGGTTCAACATGGCATTGTTTTGGGATACAAAATTTATGAAAAAGGGATAGAGGTTGGACATAAAAAAATTTATGTCATAACCAACCTTATAATACCAACATTAGTCCAGGAAATCTAGATATTTCTGATACATATGAGGTTTTCCCACTAGTTCATCAGAGATTTTTCAAAAATTACTCAGTCACTAACCAATATTTTGAAAAAGGATTAAGTTTTTGAGTTTGGTGGACAATGATTAAAGGAATTTCATGTTCTAAAATAGAGATAGTGGAGGGTCTTATCATGATCTCTCTAGACTATAAAGAACCATTTGATCTAATGTGTGATGTGAGTGATTATGTAGTGGGAGAAGTTTTGGGATAATGTGTTGATCCTATTTTTCATATTATTTATTATGTTATCCATGCATTGAATGAGGATCAAATTAATTATACCACAATAGAAAAAACATATTTTGGAAGTGTTTTTTTTATTTGATAGATTTCAGTCATATTTGGTGAGATCGAATGTTATTGTATAAACTGATCACTCAACACTCATGTACCTACTGAACAAGAAAGATAATAAGCCTTTTTTGATTTACTAGGTACTTCTACTCCATGAATTTGATATAGAGATTCATGAAAATAACGGTATAGATAATTTTATTGTTGATTGTCTCTCAAACTTGTATTTACCTCACCTTGAAGAAGAAGAAGAAGAAGATAAAGAGATCAAGGAATACTTCCCAGATGAACAAATTTCTTAACTAATGGTTTCACCTTGGTCGTGGTTTGGGGATATTTCAAATTACATGGACACGAGAGTGATCCATCCTAATCTATATTTATAGAAGAATAATAACTTTTAATCACAAGTGAATAAATATTTCTGGGAGGATATGTTGTTGTTTCAATCATTAAGAGATGCTATAATCCTTTGTTGCATACCTAAAGTTAAATCAAATGGAATTTTAGAGTTTTGAAACTCTTCCCCCACTGGAAGAAATCATGGCCAAGACAGTCCAATTACAAAAATCCTAAAATATATATTTTTTTATCCAATATACATAAGGATGTCTAGAACTTTGTGAAATGGTGTGAAAAATGCCAATGAATGGGTAATATTGGGAACATAACCGATGTTTTACATCACCTCATGCTTATGTGGAAGTCTTCAATGTGTGTTTCATTAGTTTAAATAGACCATTTTCACCATTGTATGGTAACAAATACATTCTGGTATGTGTAGATTATGTTTCTAAATGGGTGGAATCCACTTCCAAAGCTCAAAATCTATAAAGGTAATCATCAATTTCCTTAAAAAGAACATGTTCAGCAGGTTCAGTATACCCCAAGTCCTCATTAGTGATAGGGGCACACACATTGATAACACAATGATGAGGAATGTTCTAATGGAATATGGCGTGAAATATAATATGGGGACACCATACCTTCCCCAATATAGTGGATAAGTGGATGTATCTAACCATGAGATCAAACAAATTCAGGAGAAAACAATGGGAATCATCCAGAAAATATTGGTTGAAAAAGATTGATGATTATTTATGGTCTTATTGGACAGCATTCAAAACTTATTTGGTCATCTCCCCATTTAGGTTGGTCTATGGAAATCCATGGCACTTACCCATATAGCTTGAACAAAAGGCATATTGGTATATCAAGGTGTTGAACTGTGATCTGAAATATGTTAGGGATAAGTGAAAACTCTAATTACCAAAGCTCGATGAGATCTAGTGGGAGGCGTATGAAAACACTAAGCTCTATAAGGACACGACAAAGTAATTTTATGACCACCTTATTTTACAAAAACCCTTTCATACCGAGAATTAGGTACTGCTATTCAACTCTCAGTTTCAATTATTCCGAAGTAAATTGAAGTCTCAACGGTCGGGGCTGTTCAACGTGTTCAAAGTAGTCTACCATGGTGTGGTGTAAGTTACTTGAGAAGATATAAAGGCATTCAATTTCAACAGACAATTTCTTAAACCTTATTTTCAATTGGAAGACATGGTGGGAATGGTCTCCACCATGCAATTTGGTTGAGAAAGAGTCCCAGGTATGTCAAGATCAAGACATTAAACATATCACTGACCAATAGGTAACCCATCATTTAAATAATTTATCAAAATAGTTGTTAGTTTTTTTGTTTCTTAGGGGAATATACTTAGTGTGTTTTTTATTTTATGTTCTTTAGTTACAGGATTAATAAAAAATGATATATGTACGATTGAATCTCTATTATTCAAAATTTATATGTCTTATAGAAACCTCAAATAACCATTAAAAATATTTGGGGAACATATTTTTTAATTTTAGGGGCACATTTCATTTCAAAAGGGGGAAAGATCACAATTTTTCAATTATTATCCCACACACATGATTTGTGCATGGTTAAACAAACTGTGTGCATTAATTATTCATAGTTAAGACCTCATTATAGAGGTAGGATCATGGGCCTCACATAGCTAACCAAATGTATAATTCAATAGTGTTTTAGGGGCTCCCATTCTAGTAGTTGTAGCATGGTAACCATATGGTTAAACAAACCGAGCATAGTAACCGTGCAGATTTTAAAAAATCCACAAATTTCCAAAACTAAAAAAAATAAAAACCCCCATTTTAAAACCCCAAACCATGAATCATTGTAACACCCCTAGATTTTTTGAAATGGTTTTTTTGAATTAATTTATCTTTTGGATATTTTTTATTTCAAGCAACACTAAAAATAGTTTATTTTATATCAAAGAAATATGTTTGGATTACGTCATATGAAACACCAATTTAATCATTCAATACATGAAAAATAAATTTTATCTTTTTGTACACGAAACACCATGTTTATCTTGAGTTATATACAATAAATACTTTCCTCTATGGCTTGCATAATACGCATAAATGATTTTTACCGAACAAAAGTATATCATTAAAATGTTATTATTTAAAATAATAATATATAACATAGACCATAAATTAGTGGTTTTGAATAGTATTAACTTATTTATGAAAATATATGGTTTACATAAATATAATATTAATTCATAGGTTACCAATTCATTATAAATTAATATGAAAATCGATTGAATATAAAAAGAAATATTATTATTTTTATGGTCATGAAGTTGTTTTACCGTAATAAATTAAATTAAATAAATTTAGTGAGTGGTATTAATTTAATATATATGTTATATATTCAATCAAATATTTTTTCTATCCATTCAATAGATTTGATATATATAAGATAAGAACAAACATAATTTTGTACTTAAAACCCTGTATTTTTTACAACCTTTCAATGGAAATCCCATTTTAAATCCAATTTTTGGAACTTTTATAGATTTAATACGTAAAAATAAACCTTATATTTTTAATAAAAATACAAAAATTAGGTTATCATTATATTTTTTATATTTTCTATAATGTTTCATTTTTTAATGTATAGTTATAAATACTGTATTTTAATTCAAAACTATTTTTTCATCTAATTTATTTAGAAGATAAAATTATATTTTAAATTTTTTTAAAAGTTTAATTAAATAATATTTTTATCAATTTATCCAATTTAGGTCATTTTAACTAATTTAAAATTGAAATTGGATATAAAAACTTAGAAAACATTTGATCATTTTTACTTTAAAAACATGCAGTGTCGTACCGTCAACATGATTAATTTTAAATTAATTACCATCACTTCCATGATTTTAATTTGTAAAAATTTATTACATATTTATAATAATTAATATTTATATTGTATTATAAGTTCAACTACCAAAAATATTATTGAATGTTATTAAAATTAATTACATCGATGAAGGTAAAATTAAACTTAACTAAGGACTAAACCATAACTTTAAGACTCAAAAGACCTAGAAACTTGTCCAAGAGGAATTTTCAAGACATATTTAGACCCTATAATCCATTTTATATACTTTGTTCTATTATTGGATCCACATACAATTAAAAAACTTGGGTGTAATTCCATCTTTAAATATTTACAACTGTGTCACTCTTCCTCCACTATAAAAATGTCTCATATCCTCCCACTTCCTCACACCTCTAAATCCCATTGGATCACAAAAAATATAATAAAATAATATAACAACATCCATACCTTATTCTTATAATCCTCCCCTTGGGGAGAAATAAATCCAAGTAATCCTTTTAGCATAAATCAAAAGGTGTTACCCAATTAAGAGGTAACCTCTTCACTCAAACTCCTTTCTTTTATTTTACTTATCCACCCAATTCACTCTATTTATTCCATAGTTGTATAATAAATCCAGTATATTCAATATAATAGGCTTTTTTATGCTAAGGTTTAGACCTTAACTTACACATGCATCCATCTAATGGGTAACAAACATACTCTTTATGTGTACAGAAAACTACTGCATCATTAAATGATGATTGTTCATTTTTCATTTACCACCTATCATGGTAGAAATTATGATGGAAAATATATTTATATATGTCATATATTATATTTATTATGTCTTTAATCTTATTTATTCCTTTTAAAACGCATATCTTTTTACTTTATATTTAGTGTAAATAATATAATTTCATTTGAGGAAGTGTGGACTACTACCCCCTCAAAGCGATGTGATTCATTCGCACACTACATAAAATGTATTAAGGATGATTTAGTAAAATTAAATAATATATATGATATAATAATGCTACTTAAAAAATTATATATATACATACATGTCATGTACATTTTTTCTTTCAATGTGACAATAAAAAAACAACGTTCATGCGCACGTACGACTTATCGTCTCCATGAACGATGTATTCCATTTAATACTTATATATTATATAGATTATTATAATAAAAATATAATGAATATAAATTATATTTATATCATGGTTTTAATTCTGTAAATCATGATATAAACATAAGGTCCATGGATATAACAAATTAAGACACAAGAAAAAAACAAAGCACATATTACCCAAAGCGTAACCTTAACATGAAATTGCTAACAAGAAGGTAATATAAAGTCATAATAAATAAATATATGGTATTATATATAATACTATGTTTATTTAAAATATTTATAATAAATTTATATTTATTATAAAGGAGTCTTGAACAAGTACGACGAGAGTAAATACACAATGTAAGAGAATTTCATCTCACTTTTTATATTCGTGAGATGCATGCTTTATTCACCACTCATTAATTTTGTGTGGTGTGTATACTTCCCATGAATTTATTATATTATAATTATACTTAAATTTATGGGTATTTAAATATCCATTATATGATCTTTATTTAATGAGTTTAATGGTTCAAAAGTTACCAAATCGGTAAAGAAGTTTTGTCTCAAACTGCCTTCTTTGAGACACATGTTTTGTTATACACCTATGTTCTTTAATGAGGTGTATATGATTCCAATTGACATGTTATATAATTAGTATAATTATTTTAATAATATTTTATTCTTCATGTAATTTCATTTTCTTACATTAAGAGTATGATCCCATGTAACCAAGTGGTAAGAGTTTATTGAAACAATCTCATCACTTTTCAAGATTGTTAATGATTATGATTATTTTGATGAAATATTATGATAAATATTTCCAGAAAAATCATGATATTCCTTATACACATTTTATTCAAGATATATCCATGTATTATTACCATTTTTACACTATTTGGTACTTATGATAATTAAGAAAAAAAAATTTATGAATTTTTTTTCGCATCTCTCTCTTCGGTTGGAAATCTGTTTTATTTCAAAACCATGTTTTCAAAAATGTTTTCAAAAATGTTTTAAAATTATATTTTAAGATAATTTTTAATGAAAAATTATTTTAAATTTTTTTATGGTTTTAAAATATTTCTTTACATGTTTACAAAGTTATTCTTAATGAAATTGATTTCAAATAAATTTCAAGATATCTTTATATGTTTTCAAAGAATTTTAAAAGAAATGGTTTTCAAATCATTTTCAAGATTCATTCCTGTATTTTCAAGTAAATTTTTTTTCCAAAAAAAATCAAGATTTATTTATAAGTTTTCAAATTATTTTCAAAGAAATGGTTTTCAAAACAATTTCAAGCTTCTTTCATATGTCTTCAAGTAAAAATGTTTTCAAAAACATTTTCAATATTTCTTTATAGGTTTTGAAAGTGTTAAAAAATAAAAAGTTTTTAAAAATTTTCTGAATATTATTTTATAATTTTTAAAATACAAATTTTTTTATAATATTTTTAAGATTATTTTATAATTTTTTGAGGAAAAGTATTTCAAAATTATTTCAAGTATTCTTTATACCTTTTCATGTCATTTTCTATGAAAATTATTTTCAATGGGTTTTATGCATTAAAAATAAACATTCATATAATAAATGATATTTTAACCAATAAAATTTTATGAAAGATATTTCATAAAAACTCCATCTAAGATTGCATCCATTGATGTTACTCCTTACTTTCTAGGAAATGATCTAAAGTTTCCATTCATATTATTTATTGAATGGATTATGTTTTGATGGAATGATTCTTATAAAACCTATTTCTCTTCCATGGGTTATATGATTTTGAATCCTACAACAATTCACCAATTATTATTTTTATGAAATGATTATGAAACTTGTATTTTTTTCATTGGTGAATATTTAATTACATGTTTATGACACCCATTTCATTTTAGGTTTTCTAATATAATTGTTTATGATTTTGTGGCACATGCATACATGTTTTCATTATGATATGGTTGGTACTTATATATCCCTCAAATGAATTGGGTAATGATAAATGTTTTATGAGATCAAAGGGTATAAAAAAGGGAATCCTAATCCCAAAAAAAGAGGGTATATAAGAGGACATACCAAGACCGAAATAAGAGGGTATATGGGACGAAATCCCAATCCAGAAGCAAGAGAGTATATAGGAGGACATCCCATGCCGGAAACAAGTGGGTATACAAAAGGAAATACCAATCCCAAAATAAGAGGGTATTTGATAGGACATCCCAAGCCCGAAATAACATGGTAAATAGGAGGACATCCCAATCCCAAAACAATAGGGTATATGAGAAGACATCCCAATCCTGAAACAAGTGGGTACAGAGGAGGGAATCCCAAGACCAAATAAGGTACATGGGTGATTAACCCAATCCTATCATGTTATAAAGGCCTTGGTATGCTACCTTGACATAGGGTTTTTATATGATTATGTGTTTTCCAAAATTCCATGTTTTATTCCTATGTTATGCTCTCATGGATTATGTTCTTTATTTCATTATGATTCATGTCTTATGAATTTCTAATATTTATTATAATCTATAATATTCATGGTGTGATATTTTGATATTATGCTCAAGTTCCATAACCTTTTGTTCCTATTATACTTATGCATTTCCATTATTTACCCTTACTGAGGCTTTAAGCTCACCCCTTTATTATGTTTCCTTTCCCCAAGTTATGAAGAAAGGTTTTATGTATATGTACTAAAGGTGGAGATATTTATAGGATATATTGAAGATCTTTCACCAGGATTGAAGATTTTGTTTCCAAGTTTCCAATGACACTAAACTATTACGGTCATCAAGCATGAATTTTTTTATAATGTACTAAATATTCATCTAAAATGATGTAATATCCATGTATGTTAATGTTGGATCACTATATGTGGTATCAAAGTAAATTTTTAGTCAACCTTTAGAAACTAGGATGAGAAAACTTTAGTGAGATCCCTAGGTATATTTCTAAGGATACGTCTAGGGATGTCTCTAAGAATAAGTATAAGGATGAGTTAATATTTTGGAAAATGTCCTAGAATTTTGTTAAAGGATAGAGTGAGTGGTTTCCTAGAAATACATCCATATTTGTATATACAAGTGGATGTGGCTCTGAAATATATTTACCTAGGGGTAACAACCCTAATAAGATATTCTGAGCCTTACTTAGGGTAATCTAGTACATGAAAATGGGTCTTGCTGCACACCTAGTTTGACACTCTCAGGGGATATGCTTTGGTAATTGAAGAACTATTCAAAAACCATCGTGAAGGATTTAAATAGAATCTACTATTAATAACATTAGATAAACCTAAGGTGTCATTCATTAAGGAAGGTGTCATAATTTTGACATTATATATGTAATTCTTTCTATGACTATGTGGTTTTCTTCTTTGATAAATAATTCTCACACTATGATTTTGGTTTTAGTCAATGGATAGAAATATAAGGAACATGGTTAACATTGAATGTTTCGGTTTTGGAAAGTATGGGAATTATGAAAATCTATTTCCCAAGTCTAAATCTCATAAAAATAATCAGAAAGGTTGTATGAGTATTGTTTATACTTTTGAAGATAAAGAGACCACAAATGATATGTGAAAGGTATGTGGTGTTCTTCTAGTATTTTTTATATTGATCATAAGAATCATGATTATATTGAGTTAGATGAACCTTAAGACATTATTCGTATTTCATATTATAGGAAATAGGTATTAAGGAATTAGTTGATGAATCATGGGTAATGTTTTAAGAATAAAGTTGGATTAATGAAGTATTTATGTTTTGGAATTCAAATATTATGTCATATGAATCATGAAATGTATAAGTATTTTTAGTATAAGTTTTCATTAATTATTGAAAAGTTCATGTTGAATGGTGATGAAGAAATAGAAAAGTAATTTCATGGAAATTTGATATTTTTATTAAGGTAAGGTAACCCAAAATTAATGCTTGAAATTGAGATAATGATCTTTGAATAAAGAGGTGATGAGTATGAATAAGTAAATTGGATGGTAAGGAATAACCTAGAAATTATTGTTGAAAATTTTTTCTATATCGTCATGGATGAAGTTTGCAAATTCTTAGATTTAAATAATATATCATGTAATCATAGGAATAAGTAAGCATTCATGTTTTTCAGAAGTATTTATTGTATTTAATGTTATTACCATACTTCAAGAGAATATATGATGAGGGTATTTACATGTTTGTAATGTAACAACCAAGAGATACTTTATGATAAGGGATCAATGTTAAAATGATTTTGTGACTTCTTTCTAAAGTTTTTTATTTTTATCTTTCATAAGGGTTATAAGGTTATCCATTTATGTAAATATTAAGTTAAACATTAGATGAAGTTTGTGAGAATAATGTATTATATCACCACATGTGGATTTACACTTATTGGATAAACTATTGTAAAAATATAGTGTTAATGATAAATTATGACAGATGGGATGTCATATCATGGATCTCATGACATGTTAGGGCTTCAATAATGAAACTCACCTTCCCTTTTGGATAAAGAGGTGAAGTGGATCAAGAATCAATAAAGGGCGAGGTTTTCCTAAAATTGTGGAAGTATATATTTCCATGAAAATTATTCAACTTTTTTATAATGATATAGAAATAAAATTTTGTCCCAATAACTTATCTTTTTGTCAAACTAATGGATTTTAAATCATCACAAATTTATGACTTTACGGCCCTCAAATTTACGTTGATCATTCACTTGTTTGTGACTGATCAACTCAATCACTTATAAATATTTAAAATTTTCCTCCATGTATAATATTCACTCCAAACCTATATTATCCTATGTTGAAACCGAGTTATATGTTACTTTGGGTAACCGTTATGGTTCCAACTTTCCATTTTTAAAGAAAGTCTTAGTATTTATTTTTACGTTGTGGATTTCTATGAAATAAAATTTCATGTATTAAACCTTTGATAACCCAGAATAATTTTATGGGAGAAATTCATTTTATGGGGGGTAGAATGTAACACCTTTGTATTTTGTGAAATATTTTTTTTCTAATTAATTTATATTTTTTGATATTTTTCATTTCATGCAAAACTAAAATAGTTTACATTATATTAAATCGATATGTTTGGATTTTGCTATATGAAACACTAAGCTAATAATAAAATACACACAACATAAATTTTATCTTACTCTACAAAAAACACTGTGATTATCTTGCATTACACTTCATAATGAATTTCTTCGATGGCTTGTGTAACACGCATGACCAATTTTTACTGAACTATAGTATATCATTAAAATGTTATTATTTAAAATAATGAGATATAACCTAGATGATAAATTTGTGGATATGAATATTATTAACTAATTTATAAAAATATATGGTTTATAAAAATATAATATGAATTCATAGGTCACCAATTAATTAGAAATTAATATGAAAACCGATTGAATATAAAAAAAATATTATTATTTTTATATTCAGAAAGGTATTTTAACCTAATAAATTAAATTAAATACATTTAGTAATTTATATTATTATAATATATATCTTATATATTCAATAAAATATTTTTTGTATCCATTCATTATATTTTATATACATATAAGATAAGAACAAACCCAATTTTATACTTAAAACCTATATTTTTATTTTTACCGACTCTTAATGGAGAACCCATTTTAAATCCACTTTTTTGAACTTTTATAGTTTTAATATGTCAAAATAAACTTAATATTTGTAATATAAGCATAAAAATTAGGTTAGGATGAATTCTTTGTATTTTTCTATAAGGTTTCATTTTTTAAATGAATAGTAAAAAATACTGGATTTTAATTCAAAACTATTTTTTCCTCTAATTTATTTATAATAATAAATTATATTTTAAATTGGTTTAAAAGTTTAATTACATAATATTTTTATAAATTTATTAAATTTATGTCATTTTAACCAATTTCACATTTAAATTGGATAAAAAAACTTAGCAAACTTTTGATCATTTTTACTTTAAAAACCTACAATATCATCCCATCAGCGGGATTAATTTTAAATTAATTATTTCTATTTATGTGATTATAATTTGGAAAATTTTATTCCTTATTTGGAATAAAAATAATGTATAATGTCTAATAGGATCACCTTAGTTTTTTAACAAAAATATTAGCGAAAGTAATTAAAATTAATTACATCGATTAAGGTAAAATTAAGCTTAAATAAGGACTAAACCTTAAATTTAAGACTCAAAAAGACCAAGAAACTTTCCCAATATCCATTATTTGTCTATATGTAGACCCTGTACTCCATTTTATATAATGTTTTCTATTATTATATCCACCTTCAACATGAAAAACATGAGTGTAATTCTCTCTTCAAATATTTATAAGAGTGTCACTCCTCTTCCACTATAAAAAGGACTCCTCTCCTTCCACTTCTCACACATATAAATCCCCTTGGCTCACAAAAACTCTGTTAAAATAAGATACCAAAATCCCTAACTTTCTCCTAGAATCATCCCCTTTGAAATAAAACAATCCAATGAATCCTTTTGGAAAAAACCAAAAGAAGTTACCTAATTAAGATGTAACCTCTTCTCTCAAGGACCTTTCTTTTATTCTTATTCTCCACCCTCCACTCTCTTTATTCCACTATTGTATAACAACACCAGTATCTTAAATATACTAGGATTTTTTTATCCTAAGGGTTTTACCTACACTTATACACACATCCATCTAATGGGTACTGAATATATTTTTCATGTGTACAACGAATTACCGCCTCACTAAAAAATGATTGTTCAGTTTTCCTTTACCGCCTCTCATGGTGGAAATTATGATGGAAGTGATGTTTATATATCTAATATATTATATTTACTATATATTTAATCTTTTTTATTCATTTTACAACACATATCTTTTTACTTTATATTTAGTGTAATGCGATAATTTCGTTTGAGGAATTGTGAACTAATGCCCCTTAATGCGATGTGATTCGTTCACACACTACATGAAATGTATTTAGGATGGGTTATATAAAATTATATAATTTATATGATATATATGATATAATAATTCTACTATAATAAATAAATAAATAAATATATATATATATACATATATTTTAGGTACAATGTTTCTTTCAATAACGACAGTAAAAAAAGAAACAACATTTTTGCATAAGTACAGCTTCCCATCACCATGAATGGGGTATTCCATTTAATAATTATATATTTTATATATTATTATATTAAAAATATAATTAATATAAATGATATTTATATCATGTTTTAAATTCTAGAAATCATGATATAAGTATAAGGACCAATGATATAACAAATTAATACACAAGCGGAAAACAAGGAGAATATTACCTGAAGCGTAACCTTAACATGAAATTGCTAACAAGAAGGTAATATAAATTAATAATAAATAAATATATGGTATTATATATAATAATATGGTTATTTAAATGATTTATAATAAATTAATATTTATTATACAAGAGGTTTTAATGAGTACGATGAGAGTAAAGACACAAGGTAAAGGAATTTCATCTCACTTTCTATTTTTGTGAGATACATGATTTATTCGCCACTCATTACTTATTTGTGGTGTGTATAATTCCCATGGATTTATTATATTATTATTATAATTAATTTATTTTTATTTGAATATCCATTCAATGATATTAATTTTATGGGGTTAATGTTTTAAAAGGTACCAAATCGGTAAAGTAGTTTTATCTCAAATTGCCTTCTTTGAGACACATGTTTTATTATGCACCTATATTCTTTAATGAGGTGTATAATATTACAATTGAAATGTTATATAATTAATCTCATTATTTTCATAATATTTTATGCTTCATTTAATTTTATTTTTCTTACATTAAGTGTATGATCCCAAGTAACCTAGTGGTAAGAGTTTTTTGAAACAATCTCATCGCTTTTCGAGATTGTTAATGAATAAGATTCTTATAATGAAATATTATGATCCATATCTCAAAAAAATAATGATATTCCTTATCCTATTTTTATTAAATATATATCTATTTATTATTAAAAATTTTCTACTCTTTTATACTTTAGATAATTAATAAAATGTTTTTTAAGAAAAATCTGACTATATCTCTCTCTTAGGTCGTAAAACTGTTTTATTTCAAAAAAAAATGTTTTCAAAAAGGTTTTCAAATAATACTTGAAGATAATTTTAGAGAAAAATGACATTAATTTTTTTATTTCACAATAATTATTTACAAGTTTTCAAATTTATTTTCAAAGAAATTGTTTTCAATATTTCTCTATATGTTTTCTAAGTATTTCCAAAGAAATGGTTTTCAAAACATTTTCAAGATTCCTTCATATTTTGTAATTAAATATTTTTTCATAAAGTTTTCAATATTTATTTATTTGTTTTCAAAGTATTTTAAAAGAAATGTTTTTCAAGACATTTTCAATATTTTTTCATATGAATTCAATTAATTTTTTTTTAAAAAAATTCAAGATTTATTCATAAGTATTCAAAGTGTTTTAAAATAAAAAGGTTTTAAATTTTTTTTGAAGCATATTTTATAATATTTCAAAGAAAAATGTTTTAAAAATATTTTGATTCTTATTTTATAAGTTTTTAAGGGAAAAGGTTTTCAAAATTATTTCAAGTATTCTTTATAAGTTTTCAAGGTATTTTCTATAAAAATTATTTTCAAATGTTTTTATGTATTAAAAAACATTTTCGAAGAAGAAAAGATATTTTCCTCAAGAAATGTTTTTGAATGATATTTTAAAATTATTTTCCATATAATATGACATCCATTGATGTTGCTTCTACATTTATAGTAAATGATATAAATGTTTCATTCATATTATTTATTGAATGGTTTATGTTTTGATGGAATGATTATTATGACACCCATTTATCTTCCATGGGTCATATGATTTTGAATCCTGATTATTTTCACTAGTTATGCTTTTGATGAAATGACTATGAAACCTATATTTTTTCATAGGTTAATATTGGATTACATTTTTAATACACCCATTTCATTTCATGGGTTATGATATGATTTTTTATGATTTTGGGGCACATGTATGAATGATTTCATTATGATATGGGAAAACCTATATCTCTCTCCAATGAATTGGGTAATCATAAATGTTTTATGAGCTCAAAGGGTACATGGTAGGTCATCCCAATCTGAAAACAAGAGGGTATACAAGAGGACATACCAAACCCAAAAAAAGATGGTATATGGGAGGACATCCCAATCCCAAAATAAGAGGGTATATGGGAGGAAATCACAAGCCCAAAACAAGAAGGTATATAGGAGGACATCCCAAGATAGAAATAAGAGGTTATATGTGAGGAAATCTCAATCTCAAAACAAGAGGGTAAAAAGGATGCCATCAAAAGCTTGAAATAAGAGGGTACATGGGAGGACATCCCAAGACTGAAATAAGAGGGTACACATAAGGGCATCCTAAGCTGAAAACAAGTACATGGGTGATTAACCCAATCCTAACATGTTACAAAGGCCTTGGTAGGCTGCCTTGAAATAGGTTTTTATATTCTTATTTTTTTGACTTAATTCTATGTTTTATTCTTATGTTATGATCTCATGGATTATGTTATTTATTTTATTATGATTTAGTCTTATGAACTTCTAATATTTATTATGATCTATAATATTTAGGTTATGATCTTCAAATTTTATTCTTAAGTTTCATACCATTTTTTCCATGTTATGCTTATACATTTACTTTATTTACCATTACTGGGTATCTAAGCTCACCCATTTCTTATGTTTCCTTTCCTCGGGTTATAAAGAAAGTTTTTAGGTAGAGGTACTAAAGATAGAGATATTTATGGGAGATGTTGAAGATATTTCACCAGGATCGAATAATTTTCTTCCAAGTTTCCAAAGACACTAAACTATTATATTCCTCAAGCATGTATTTTTTTGTAATGTACTAAATATTCATCCAAAATTATGCAATATCCTTTTATGTTAATCTTGGGTCTCTATAATCACCCCTACCTGATTTGAACACCCCTCCTATCTTCTATCTTCTTCAATATCCTCCTCCCTTGCTCCCTCTTCTCCTTCCAAGTAAATATGCAAGGTATATTTCTTCTTCTTCTTCCTCACTTACACATCTTATTCTTGTCTCTCTTCCTTTACGTTTTCTTTCTTCTCATTCCATTAGGTTAAATAATCCCTATTTTCCCCCATCCCTTTTCAATTTTTTTGATTTTTATTCTATGTTTCTTTCACTTTTTCAAAACCAATTTTTTAATAAACCTCACAAAACACCCTTATCCCAAAACAAATTTCTCTAAAACCCCAATTTTTCTTGTCCCTTTTAAAAAATATCCGGGCTTCCATAAGATATTTAATAATTTCATCATGTATATTTAATTTCATATCTATCACTTTGTAATTTGTTCCATATCTCTGTATTGTTGTTATAATGCCTACAAGAACCGACCCAAACCTCTCCATGGACTCATCTAAACACACTCATACATCTGGATTGAATAACCTCTCAGGTCCTAACCTCAAATAATATACACAAGAGGAGGTTAATATATATCAATTTCTAGTCACTCTATATTTTTTCTTACACCACTGTTTTTCACCTCACCGCCTTATGGCACTAAGAAAATCTTGATCTTGTCCTTCTCTCAGGTTAGGGTTTCTTTGTCGATGATGACTCAAGGGGGGGAGATTTGTGAAATTGGTTCTACATCATCCTTTCCTCTATATTTACTCCTTTATCCTCTCTTTTGATAACCCTCCCTCGGTGGTTCCCTTTCCTTTCCATGTATGGCCGAATTCTTTTTTTTATTCTTTAGTTATTTGTTTAGATTTATTATGTGGTTTTGGATCTCTGTTGATGATTTCAATGGATATTACTATAATCTTATTTCCTAATTAACATATTTTTTACATCATATTGGTTTGTTGTACTAGTTTCATTGGGGTGGTTTGGGTTGTGATGGTTTAGTAGTGTTGGTTTCCTAGGAGTGCGACCCCTATTTGTCTCTTTCTTCTTTTGTTTTGTGATCCTCTCTAGTGGTGATACTTGTTCCTAGTAAATTTTTTGTTCAATAATTAACCAAGTTATAATCAAGAATGCTTCTCTAGATTAATTTTCCATCTCTCCTTCTCAGGTCGATATGGTGTGGTGGTCTTATAGATGTTTTGGGATGTATTGTTCAAGCAGTGCGCCCCAGGTGTCATGACCTTCATCTATTTCATTTTGGATTTTTTGATGAAACTTTCTCCAAGATTATTACATTTTATTGAAATTTGAATTCGGAGGTGTTTCATTGTCACCGATGATGGAAATCCCAGTTTCCAGGTTTGGTATTCTCTTGCAGTGGTTTTCATCCATGTTTTTCTGGTCTTGGACATTTGCAATGGCTGTTGGTGGTGGTTCTGATGGATGATATTCTAATGGTCTGGTTCAACAGTGGAGATGATGTCTATTCTATTTTTTAGTTTTTAATGATATGGTTTGATGGTGGTGGTTCAGTGATGGTTCGTTTTTCATGGGGCATGGCTCGAGGCCGACGACGGTTTTCACATCCTGAGGTTCAAGTGGTGCAGTTTTCATTGCACTGTTTGGTTTGATTTTAAATATTGAATAACTATTTTATTTTGTTGAAGGTGATGTGGTGGGTGAAAACTTTTTTATGGGTTTTTTTAAATTCAAATCTGTGTTTTAAATTGGTGGGTAGTGATTTTTTTGGTTTGGGTGGCTTTTCTAGGTTGAATTTTTATTTTAGGTTTGTCTACATGGTTTTTATTTTGTTAGGGTTCACACATAACCTTTAAAATTGTCTTCAAAAAAATTCAAAATAATGGATTTGGACCACCTTAAAGAACTAGGAATATATGATGAGATTCAAAGACTAATTGACTATGTCCACTTCACTCGGTCACTCGTTGTTCATAACAAACCTTTAAGGAACTCATGTTTGAGTTTGAATACACCTTTCAGTGCTAGTAAAGGTATACCACCAATGAGCAGGGATATTTATTTGAGAATATAGGTGACATTACATTCCCCCTTCTGAAATTACAATATAGTTATCAACTGGGTGAGTTCTCCACATTCATCAAAATCTACGATCAAGACATTGTAAGCAATATAGAATATATCGAGATGGACCTATCATGGTATCTTAACACCACCAAATAATTTTGGGCCAATGTTGGTCAGTTGGGCCCAATCTATATCCCCCAAACTACTAAAGCCTATGACCACCTTAATCTCACCCACAGTGTGCTTCACCAGATCCTTACTACCTGTTTCACCTCCAATTAGATAGATAAGACAACATCAACCTCTGGGATTTGTTTCTTATACTTTACATGATTACAGGTAAACCAATAAAACTCACTTGTCTCTTCACCTGGTACCTCTTTCACATGTTCACCAATCCAAATGGATACATTTTTAGGCCCCTATATTACCCTCTTAGCCAAGTTTTTGAGAATTAAATTCAATAAAGAGGAATTCACTGTACTTGAACCACCTCTCCTATTTAACATCACCATTGTAAGACATATGTGCATGCTGTAATTTGATGGAAAATGCTACCAGTTCAGAGGATGCTCAGGATGATCTACTCCATACCTCAACCATGCTCATTTCTTCCTACCATTCCTCTCCACCCTATGAAGAGTACCACCTCATCAGTCTGACCACATCTATGCATCCACCACCATACTATACATACTCTACTTACCCAAATATTAAGGGAACCCAATTCAGTGACTCATATTTACAATGTAAGAGGTACCAAGACTTTTATGAAATGTTTGACTGGTAGGTTGAGGTTACTCAACAATAGATGGTAGGAATTGGATTGCATGATCTTCTTACCCATGACATTTATTGACCCCTACTAAACAAACCAAATTCCTACTGCATTTAAGGGGGTTCTTCCTCCCACTAGAATCCTTATTGGGACTCCTATCCAAGATAAAAACAACCAGAAGCACCTTCTACAGAGGTAATGGACTCTGAGTAGGCCACTATAGATTCAACTTGGGATGAGGCTACCCACACTCATTTTCAGGAACCATTTTTCATTAATCCTTCTATAGGATGACAATGACTTTTTGAACTCCAATATCTTTCTAATTTACCTTATTTCAACTATATTTAAACTTTACTATTTTATGGAGGTTTTTTGTGTTTTTCATCTATGGTGTGATTGTGTGCTCCTCTTTTCCCCCTGCTACTACTATGCTTTTATTTCTTTACTTTTTTTGGTTTCTTTGTCTAATATAGTAGGTGGATGAATACTTTGGAATAGATACAATATTTCACTCAACAAGATCTTACACACCAACTCCTGGCCATTCTATGGCCTCTATCCAGGGGAGCTTTTTGTTCTTATCATTTTATCATTCCTTGCATAGCTTCTGTATCTCACCCCTTGCATGAATTTTCTTTCCCAATCTTATCCACCTAACCACATCCATGGGAGACCATGGTCGGTTTTAATAGTGGGGTATGGAGCTTAATTTTGGAACCATGTTTAGTCATTTTATTAAAATTTCCTAGGATGACATGTTTTTCCTATAAGACCTCTAAAGGTATGGTATAAGCATCATGCTTTTATATTAACTAAATAAGAAAAGAATTTTTTAGAAATATTTTTGAAATTCCTCTTATGTTTAGATTGATAAGTCTATTTTTATGTGAATTAAACATTGGAACACTCAAAGAGACTTCTTTATATCTTCATTATTAAAATATTTTTTTTAAATATAAAATTTTCCATGGACTAGTTTCAAATAAGGAACCATTTAAAATACAAGTTGATTTATGCATGAGGGTAAGTGATGCATTGAAATTGTGGATACTGTACAAGTGGTTATTATGTGGTCTTAATTTCATTAGCTCTTGAATTGATTTTACAATTTATAAATATGGGACATAGAAAAATATGGGCACCAAAATTTCAATGATAGTATCTTACTCTAATGAAAATAATTCAAGATATGAAAAAGCATGCCCAAGATGTTGATGATACTTCATCATTCCTAAAAGATGTGATTCAATGAGATTGTGTGACCTATAAAGGTGATATACCTCCAATTGGTTTAGATGTTATCTTTTCCTAACCTACCTAAGTGCATGATGAGATGGAAGTAGAGGATATAACTTTATTTTAAATGAATAAAGGAAATTTGAGTTTTAAACAAAAAATGATTTAATAATGAAGATCTGGAAGTTTTGAATTGAGCCTACTTTTTTGGATAACTGAGTTCTGAAGAATATATGTAGGAATTTCTATAATTATTCTTCAAAAATTCACTTTCATTTAGTTGATATAATATGTTACATTTCTACCTATTTCTTTTGTGGTCCCTTTGAAATGATTTTCTAGTCATTTGTTTGAGGACAAACAACCAATCAAGTGTGGAGGAGTTTGATGCACTTAGGTGATTGTAAAATTTTCATACTTAAAAGAACATTGAAAATGGTTGTTAGGATAAATTTTCATGTTTTTACAGCCTTAACATGTCATTATGGGTGGGAATTAGTCATCAAATGAAGGATCAAGAATATTTGGCATGAAATGGGAATTTTAGAGAGAAATAGGACGGATTTGGATTCTTTTTCTAGGGTGCACGGTTACTACAAAGTCACCCAAACTGTGCACCCCATACCAAAAAACCGAACACATCTTGATGCCTCAAGATAGACTCAACTGCATGCCCTCCACACTATTAAAAAAATTGTGTGGATCCACCAACAAACTATGTGGGGTGAGAATTTGAGGAGGAAGTGGTGATTTTCATGTTGTCTGTATGGTTAAACAAACCTTGTGGACAATCCCTCGGGCCATGCGATCTAGAACAAGTGGACACAAAACCATGAACATTATCAACACATGGTTAACTGAACCATGAATCCCTACTATAAGTTCATGTGCCTAAAATCCATAAGGATAGATCAAATACCATGGTTGGAACACGATTAAACTAATTGTGTTCTTTAATCATTCACCAGTCAATAGCCACCCACAAACCAATAATCTACCTCCATAACCACCCATTCACTCTGTATTATGACCCCTAAAAATCCTAGACACTAGGGGTAACATATTTATTGATCCTACGACCATTTTTATGGCATATTCATCTAGTATGCAATCATTATGGAGGGATAAGAGTTTAAAAATCATTCCATGCATTTTTAAGAGAATTATCTCTAGTAGTGGATTGGTTTTTTTCTTTTCTTGTATGTAATGAACATAATAGTTAAATAGATCTTTTTTATCATTTATTCAATGAGTAGATAATCTATTCAATGTTTTGGGACTGTGGATAATGGAGAACAATAGGTAATTGATTTAATCTTATTGTATTTATTATGTCTCTTTTATTTATCATAATTACTCTGGGTTTTATTTATTTTTCATACTGGTCACTTCGTATTGGATCAAGAATGATGTATCTAGGGATTCCTAGGGTAATTATGATGAATAAACCCAATACCATTGGGTGTATTCATCATCTACAAAGGGGTTTTATTTAGGAAAGTTTTTAAGAATTAATTATTTGAATAAGAAATCTATTTAGGTAAAAAAAAGAACTCACCGAACCAAGAAAGTTTCAACACATTTGAATCCCATGGATAGGATTTATTTTGAAAAACACACCACAATTAGAAAATTGATTTCTTATAATCTTCATAAGAATTCACATCCCCAACACATTTCCATTATTGAGTGTTAAAAATAGTTTTTATGTGTCTTGCTTTAATTAATGAAAAACTATAAAAGAATTTTGGAAGTAAATAAATGAGGATCTATAAAAACTCTAACAAACATCATTAAATGATTATAAAATTAGTAAATATTCAATTAATTGTCCACAAACTCATGTTAATAAACACCCTAGGTCTCTATGTGGATCCACCCCATACTTACACTATACTCATTGTGAAGTTGGGAAATTTTCATATTGGGCCACTAAAAGTAACACTTCATTCGAAACAATACTAATAAATGGTAGAAATTTATTTTACAACAATCCTTCAAAGCATTATGAAAAGTGGGTTTTTAGGAAAATACATTTTTCAAGAAATAGATGATCGTATATCAATTCTTTGATTAGAAATAATCATTATATGAATTTAAATACACATAAAAATATATTTAATCTATAAATTTAATATAAATATTTCTTTATTATGGGTTATTTTAATTAATTAAAATGGATAAACTCTATACAATTAAAACAATTTTTAGAAAATTTTATTGTAAAACATAAAAATATATTTATATCAAAATCATGAACATAACTGATTCAAATAAAATTAATTAGATTATTATAAATAAAATGGTTCAAATTTAAGTTTAATATCAATTATTAATAATAATGGAAATTTTAAATTACTTTATTTAAGGAAAATAAATGACAGTATTTGAAAAATCTGTAATTTTCATTATTCATTGAAAAATCAATCATTTTAGAAAAATCCCAAAATTTTACCCTAAGTTAATTTTGATCTGATGATTTCAAAAATTAATATAATTTTATAAAATTAATTTTCTAAAATTTCTAGAAATTAATTATAATATTTTCTCACAAAAATTAATAAAAATTATTTTTTAAGAAAATGTATTTTTTTAGAATAAAATTTCTTTATTAAAAATTGAGTACTTATTTCCTATTAATTTATCAATAAATTTATATTGAGTAAGACCTTTATATATAGTTCATAAATTTTTTAATCTTATTCATACCTTTCAATTTAACAACTAGGTTAAAAAAGTCATATTTAAATAATAGTGGTTCGTTTATGCTTAGTGTTGTGTGTCATATATGCCATCGAACATAGTATTATTTTTAAAATTTAGAGGTTTTACATTATTATACCATTTAATAAATTTCAACCTGGAAATTTAAACCTAAAAATGGTAATAAAAGGTCTGAAATTTGAAAATACATTTATTGAAATCTCACATCATAAAAAGGGTTAATAAAACTTCTTCTTGAAAAGAGGGTGTAGAGACCCGTAGCTTATCGTACATGGACATTACATTACTTTTGCGGAATACTTAGTACATAACAAAAACACACACTAAAGGATCGTAATAGTTTAGTGTCTTTGGAAACTCGGAACGTAATCTTCTAATCTTGGTGAAAGATCTTCAATATCTCCCATAAAGATCTTCCCTTTTTTTTTACCTAAAACCTTTATTTATATCCTGGGGAAAAGAAAACATAAAAGGGTGAGCTCAAATGCTCAGTAAGGGTATACAAAAGAAATAAAAATCATATCATATCTTTTTGAAAATCATAACCTGCAAAAGAGATCATAATATCTTAACATGGAACAAATCATAGAAGTGAAAATGAGATCACCATAATCATAACATGAAACTTGAAACTTTGTGGCATGCACACATAATCATAGAAAATCATTTCTTGTTAGTCATGACTCATTGCCAAGACTATCTTAGTGGACAAAGTCCCTTTCTGAACCGAGTTCACTCCTCGTTTCAGTCCTGTATCACTGAACCAAAATAACCTTCCGTTCCAGCCATGTCTATCTCATGAGATATAAAATCTTTACCCAATGCATTGGAGGGAGATATAGGTCCCACCCATCTTATAATGAATCCTTTCTTATGTGTGCCACATAATCATAAAACATACATCGTCGCATAGCACATGTAAAAAAAATGGGATTCTTGAAAATCATGACATCATAAATCAATTCATATAAGATAAAGGAATTCACAAACATAATTCCATCACAACATAGTCAAATCAATGTAAAAATATGGATGGAAACAGAACCCTTTATTATCTTAGATGGAAAATAATTTTGATAAAACACTTGAATTGAATTCTTGAGGAAAATATCCTTTCTTCTTCAAAATCAATTTCTTTTCACAAAACATCATGCAATTTTAAAAGAAAGAGATTTTATTGAAAATAGTCATGAAATATTTTAGAGGAAGCTTCATGAAAATAAGGCTTTATAAAACAGTAGAAATCCGTTCGTGCCGTATAAGTTAAAAAAAACATTCTTCGTACTTTTGTCGGAAAAGTCAAAAAGTACCTCGTACGAAAAACGACAAAAGATTCCTTTCATACATATTAATAAAAACTCACCTAAGGGTAAAAATGGATTTAAACAATTTTAGGTGGATGGAAATAATATTACATATTGATTAAACATGGATGTGGATGATAAAATACACCCCAGTAAATACTTACGAATAAACAATCTCGGATAAAAATGAGATTGTGATATTTCCCTTACCTTAGGTCCAATTTGCTTCGTATGTGTCCGAACCTCCTGTATAATGATTTAAATCATGTTATTGACTTATTACAGAATCATATTCATTGTTATGATATCATATATGGTTCACTTATGACATTATATTACCCGTTCTTTTGTAAATTCCATGTTAAAGAAGCGTTTTGGGTAAAATCGTTTCATTTATCGTAGGTGTTTTGACTTGTTGTTCTTGACATCATTATTACTTATATCATGATTTACTTACTTCCAGAATATAAAATATGATTTATATATCATATATATTCAGTATATATATATATATAATAGATAGATAAATAAAATGAAAAACACCGTTCATGGAGACGGTAGTCCGTACGTACGCATGAACGTTGTTTTTCTTTCCTTATTGTCTTGAAATGGAAGTAAGTAGATGACATACATATGTATATATATACATAAATCCAGTAGCTTTATAATGTCATATATTTCATTATTATTTCTTATATATACATTATAATCATTCTTAAATGGTTAACATAGAGAATGAATCTCATCGCGTCGTGGAGACGGTAGTCCGTACGTACGCACGAGCGATGATATCATTTCTATAAATATTGAATTGAATTGGAGTGGATTATACAATATATCAGAATCAATATGATGTTGTAATAACTATGTATAGTTATTCTTTACACCATTATACCCATCCATGTAAGGTGGTGGTGGAAAATAGATTACACCACGGCGTGGAGACGGTATTCCGTACGTACGCACGCGCGGTGATTTCTTTTTCCGTAGGATGGATAGATGGTGAAATAGGGTTGTTTCATACTTAACATATCAGTATATGAGTGATACTGATGTTATTACTTCATAATGAAACAACCTAAAAAGAAGAAGTGGAAGAAGAAATAAAGATGAAAGAATTGGTAACGGTAATTACCTCTTCTTTGAAGTGCCTCTTTGAGACCTCCTCTTAGGGCACTAGAATTGGTCTTTTAGGAAGACCAGAACCTCTAGGATGTTGCTAGGGAAGTGGAGAAGAGATTTTGGCAGGGGTTGGCCGAGCTTGAGTTCTCAAATTGGTGTGAGGAGGAGGGGGAGGAGGTGTCCTTTTATAGGGGAGGAGAGGGGCACCTTAGGAATTCTTAAAAATATTAATTTATAATAAATCTAACCCCACTTAAAAACCTCCAAAAATGACTCATATTCGAAGATTAGATGAGATAGGGTTGTAAACTCATCAACCAATCAAATTTAGACATGTTTGGATATTATTTTAAACCTTATCAATTAGATTTAACTCTAAGTTAAATAATTTAACTTTTACCGTGTCTTTTTGTTTTCTTTCACTATATGGTTAATAAACTTACTATAACATGCCAAACGAACCCCAAATTGTTTATTATTAATACATATATCCTTATCTAAGTCATTTGGCCGAACCTTAGATTTTTAGGAATAAAATAACAATTAATAATATAATATTTGATTTAAAAACTATTTTGTGTCAATTTTGACACTATTTGATACATGATTTTTGTGAAAGTCATAACAGAATTATATGTTCGAACCAAGTTGATTAAATCCACACTAATATGTCATAGTAACCTAGAAAATTAGTGGAATTCATAAAAAGTCTCAAATTATATTTAGTTTGGTGTTTATAACATCAATTATGTCAATATTTCATTAATAAGATAATTACTGCATCATCTTTGTGTCATAAATAAATTAACTTATTTGATGTTTAAAAATTACAAATAAAATACCATTATGTAGGAAATTTTTTTAGCTTTCTAATGAATATTTACAATCGAATTTATCTTATGTATAACCCCATATTAAAAATGATTTACTTATTAAACTTTGATTTTAACTATTTTAACCTTTCTTTAAATAAATTAATAATAAATGTCCTAATCTAATCCAAGTGGGCCTAAATGGTCATATTTTATTCCAAAGTTTGTTTTTGGTCGAAATACACTTGTCCAATAGGATTAGGACATGTGTTAGGGTAATATTAATATCATATTTACCCTTAGTTACCCTATTTACTATTAACCGTGGTAAAAAATGTAAAAAGTTACTATTCACCAAAAAATTATTTTCATCTCATTGAACCACATTTTAGTCCTTGATATTAACCGTGTCTCTCGGATTTTCGAAATTCCATTCACAGAAGCGGTAAAATTAAGTTTTATGCAAAATTCAGTTTTTAACCTACCACTTAGTAGTTTCACTATTCATCAAAAATTGATGTTTTTCAGAACAATGCCAAAATTTCATCCCAAGCTATATTTCATATTCCGAATTCAAAAAATGAAGTCTATTTTACCAAATTCATAACATAAAAGTTGCATTAATTAATTTTATAATTAAATCCCACTGTTAAAACAAATAGCGTGTTTTTAAGAAACAATATTTATCAAAAGATTGACACTTGTTTATGTCTAGTTTAAATGTGAAATTACATCCAATGACCAACATTGTATTAAATTGTAAAAATATATTCTAAATATACTTTAAAACCACTCAAATTAATAATTTATAACTATTAATTATTTCTATTGAAAAAGTTGTTTTTAATTAAAATTTAGTAATTTTCACTATTCATCAGAATATGAAAGTTATCCGAAAAGTACCAAAATTTCACCTTAGGCTAAATTCGATACTCCGAATCCAAAAATAAAGTTCATTTTGAAAAATAAGATTTACTGGATTTCAAAAAGTGGTTATTACTATTCATAACGGCTAGTTTTAATAATATTTTTATAGCATATCGTTGTTTAGTGAAACTCGGTATTGCGTACTACACACGCTATCGAGGAAGGTCGCGATTGCGTGTAATGTAAGTCAAGGATGTGTGTTATGCAAGCTCCTTTTGGTGTAGCGTACAACACAAGACATTGATAAAATTAAAAAGAATATTTTTTTATAAAATCTTGGGCTGTTACATTCTACCCCCCTTAAAATGAATTTCGCCCTCGAAATTCGTCGGGGTTATAAATGGTTTACTATTTGAAAGTTTCATTAATAGAAACCCACATCGTAAAAGGGAATACCAAAACTTGGCTTTAAAAACTAAAGTATGAAATGTAACGATTACCCAAATAAACTAATCACTGGGTTTCCACATAGGTGAAAATATGGATATGGAAGAGAAATCTAACCATCATGTTCTGATGGAGAGTGGTAGAGAACATGGATATGGAAAATCCAGTAATCACAAATCCATAAATTTGTGACGATCTAAGGTACCATCTGATTCATCAGGTATAAGATCACTAGGACAACATTTTTGGTTTTCAAGATCATTTCCCTAAAGTTGAAAATTTGAATTAGAATAAATACTTACTTTATTTTGATACAATATCACTGTTGTTCGTGCCTTGAACAATTTCCACTTCATCTCTTAAATAAATGAAGTTGAATTTGTTATTCGTGAAGTGTTAGCAGATCATGTGATAGAATGACGAGTCATTCCATCTGTCTCAAACAAAAGGTTAGTAAAAATTATATACATAAGTCGATCTATAGTGAGATTAATCACATATGGTTTCTAAAATGGACTTATACTTCATATATCATACTGCTTTAATATAATAAAACTAGTTTCTACTAAACAGGGACTTCCTGTAGGTCAGTGGTAGGCGATAAAGGCCAGTCGCACTTCGGTTGTGGGTTCGATTCCTACAGCCTTGTCCGAAGCGATGGGCTGTCGCCCGTCCTGCAGGTTGTCCCTTTTTCTAAAACTACGTTACTATAACATCCCATCAATAATATCGAAAATCTTATATCCTTAAACAATACTAACTTATGTCCAACATAATCCAGTCTAATCTTTAGGCTTATACATAATACTGCAGTCCACTCTCATAATATAGTGATATCGATTACCAGAGATTTAATACTGTCGTTGATCCCCACATATCATAAGATATGTCTTGTTGGTCACATTCTAAACATTCAAAGTCCTTAATCATGTATTCTCTTGAATACCTTATTGAAAACATGAATGCAGTTTAAAGTTAACACTTTCCACATACCAAAATCCTCAAAATTCTATATACTCAAACCATGATATCACTTAGTCCTTATATCAATCATGAGCTCATGAATACTATCAAACATTTAATTTTCTCCTTATCCCTTCATTATGCGCATATCATCTACATTCCAAAAATATCTGAATAACCTTTCATGGATACTGGTAACATTAATCATACACTTTCAAAACACAAGGAAAGACAACAGTGTAACAATCCATAGATGTCTCTTTATTCCAAAATTACACATGATAAACATGTAATCATTCCACTACATTCTCAAACCATTGACCGAGCTTCAAAAATTCTTTCATCTCACATATCATTTGTAGTCTCTTCATCATCATCCACATAAATACTACCCATATGACCATACTGATTCTCTTCATGAGTCTTTCCCTTAGGGCATTTGTTTGCATAATGCCCATACATTCCACATTTAAAACACTTAACCATTTTTGATGTCGTAGCAATATCATTATCCTCATCCATGGTGTTAACCGACCCTTTTCCTTTGCACTTACTTGCTTTGTGTCCTTCTTTTCCACACCCAAAGCATCTTCCAGTTCCCTTGAAACATTCTCCTTGATGCCTCTTCCCACATGATTTACATAGGGGAAATTGAACTTTCTTTCCTCTATGATCATCATGGAACTCCATCTTTCTCTTATTAGTCGAGTCAGGAAACTTACCAAATTTTACTTTATTGATCATGTTGTGAGATTGCTGATTCAGCATAATAATGATGCTTGGACATCCAAATCCCATTTCATTTGGTTGCTCATGAAGAATATCATTCCATTTTCCATCATATCCTCCATTATTGTGAATCATCTTGTTTCCAGCCATTTTCTAAAACCCAAACAGAATAGTGTTAGATGCAAAAATCGTAATAAAGGGGGAGTAACTTAAATTTCTATCATCTTTGGTTTAATCTAATATCATTACCATAGTTCTAGAACTATATCCTATACGTATACTTATCCTTAGGGGCATCCCTAGACATACCTTAGAAATATCTCTAGGGATCTCACTAACGTTTTCGCATCCTAGTTTCCAAAGGTTGACTAAACCTTTCCTCTGATACCAACTGTAGAGACCCGTAGCTTATCGTACATGGACATTACATTACTTTTGCGGAATACTTAGTACATAACAAAAACACACACTAAAGGATCGTAATAGTTTAGTGTCTTTGGAAACTCGGAACGTAATCTTCTAATCTTGGTGAAAGATCTTCAATATCTCCCATAAAGATCTTCCCTTTTTTTTACCTAAAACCTTTATTTATATCCTGGGGAAAAGAAAACATAAAAGGGTGAGCTCAAATGCTTAGTAAGGGTATACAAAAGAAATAAAAATCATATCATATCTTTTTGAAAATCATAACCTGCAAAAGAGATCATAATATCTTAACATGGAACAAATCATAGAAGTGAAAATGAGATCACCATAATCATAACATGAAACTTGAAACTTTGTGGCATGCACACATAATCATGGAAAATCATTTCTTGTTAGTAATGACTCATTGCCAAGACTATCTTAGTGGACAAAGTCCCTTTCTGAACCGAGTTCACTCCTCGTTTCAGTCCTGTATCACTGAACCGAAATAACCTTCCGTTCCAGCCATGTCTATCTCATGAGATATAAAATCTTTACCCAATGCATTGGAGGGAGATATAGGTCCCACCCATCTTATAATGAATCCTTTCTTATGTGTGCCACATAATCATAAAACATACATCGTCGCATAACACATGTAACAAAAATGGGATTCTTGAAACATCATGACATCATAAATCAATTCATATAAGATAAAGGAATTCACAAACATAATTCCATCACAACATAGTCAAATCAATGTAAAAATATGGATAGAAACAGAACCCTTTATTATCTTAGATGGAAAATAATTTTGATAAAACACTTGAATTGAATTCTTGAGGAAAATATCCTTTCTTCTTCAAAATCAATTTCTTTTCACAAAACATCATGCAATTTTAAAAGAAAGAGATTTTATTGAAAATAGTCATGAAATATTTTAGAGGAAGCTTCATGAAAATAAGGCTTTATAAAACAGTAGAAATCCGTTCGTGCCGTATAAGTTAAAAAAAACATTCTTCGTACTTTTGTCGGAAAAGTCAACAAGTACCTCGTACGAAAAACGACAAAAGATTCCTTTCATACATATTAATAAAAACTCACCTAAGGGTAAAAATGGATTTAAACAATTTTAGGTGGATGGAAATAATATTACATATTGAGTAAACATGGATGTGGATGATAAAATACACCCCAGTAAATACTTACGAATAAACAATCTCAGATAAAAATGAGATTGTGATATTTCCATTACCTTAGGTCCAATTTGCTTCGTATGTGTCCGAACCTCCTGTATAATGATTTAAATCATGTTATTGACTTATTACAGAATCATATTCATTGTTATGATATCATATATGGTTCACTTATGACATTATATTACCCGTTCTTTTGTAAATTCCATGTTAAAGAAGCGTTTTGGGTAAAATCGTTTCATTTATCGTAGGTGTTTTGACTTGTTGTTCTTGACATCATTATTACTTATATCATGATTTACTTACTTCCAGAATATAAAATATGATTTATATATCATATATATTCAGTATATATATATATATAATAGATAGATAAATAAAATGAAAAACACCGTTCATGGAGACGGTAGTCCGTACGTACGCATGAACGCTGTTTTTCTTTCCTTATTGTCTTGAAATGGAAGTAAGTAGATGACATACATATGTATATATATACATAAATCCAGTAGCTTTATAATGTCATATATTTCATTATTATTTCTTATATATACATTATAATCATTCTTAAATGGTTAACATAGAGAATGAATCTCATCGCGTCGTGGAGACGGTAGTCCGTACGTACGCACGAGCGATGATATCATTTCTATAAATATTGAATTGAATTGGAGTGGATTATACAATATATCAGAATCAATATGATGTTGTAATAACTATGTATAGTTATTCTTTACACCATTATACCCATCCATGTAAGGTGGTGGTGGAAAATAGATTACACCACGGCGTGGAGACGGTATTCCGTACGTACGCACGCGCGGTGATTTCTTTTTCCGTAGGATGGATAGATGGTGAAATAGGGTTGTTTCATACTTAAAATATCAGTATATGAGTGATACTGATGTTATTACTTCATAATGAAACAACCTAAAAAGAAGAAGTGGAAGAAGAAATAAAGATGAAAGAATTGGTAACGGTAATTACCTCTTCTTTGAAGTGCCTCTTTGAGACCTCCTCTTAGGGCACTAGAATTGGTCTTTTAGGAAGACCAGAACCTCTAGGATGTTGCTAGGGAAGTGGAGAAGAGATTTTGGCAGGGTTTGGCCGAGCTTGAGTGCTCAAATTGGTGTGAGGAGGAGGGGGAGGAGGTGTCCTTTTATAGGGGAGGAGAGGGGCACCTTAGGAATTCTTAAAAATATTAATTTATAATAAATCTAACCCCACTTAAAAACCTCCAAAAATGACTCATATTCGAATATTAGATGAGATAGGGTTGTAATCTCATCAACCAATCAAATTTAGACATGTTTGGATATTATTTCAAACCTTATCAATTAGATTTAACTCTAAGTTAAATAATTTAACTTTTACCGTGTCTTTTTGTTTTCTTTCACTATATGGTTAATAAACTTACTATAACATGCCAAACGAACCCCAAATTGTTTATTATTAATACATATATCCTTATCTAAGTCATTTGGCCGAACCTTAGATTTTTAGGAATAAAATAACAATTAATAATATAATATTTGATTTAAAAACTATTTTGTGTCAATTTTGACACTATTTGATACATGATTTTTGTGAAAGTCATAACAGAATTATATGTTCAAACCAAGTTGATTAAATCCACACTAATATGTCATAGTAACCTAGAAAATTAGTGGAATTCATAAAAAGTCTCAAATTATATTTAGTTTGGTGTTTATAACATCAATTATGTCAATATTTCATTAATAAGATAATTACTGCATCATCTTTGTGTCATAAATAAATTAACTTATTTGATGTTTAAAAATTACAAATAAAATACCATTATGTAGGAAATTTTTTTAGCTTTCTAATGAATATTTACAATCGAATTTATCTTATGTATAACCCCATATTAAAAATGATTTACTTATTAAACTTTGATTTTAACTATTTTAACCTTTCTTTAAATAAATTAATAATAAATGTCCTAATCTAATCCAAGTGGGCCTAAATGGTCATATTTTATTCCTAAGTTTGTTTTTGGTCGAAATACACTTGTCCAATAGGATTAGGACATGTGTTAGGGTAATATTAATATCATATTTACCCTTAGTTACCCTATTTACTATTAACCGTGGTAAAAAATGTAAAAAGTTACTATTCACCAAAAAATTATTTTCATCTCCTTGAACCACATTTTAGTCCTTGATATTAACAGTGTCTCTCGGATTTTCGAAATTCCATTCACAGAAGCGGTAAAATTAAGTTTTATGCAAAATTCAGTTTTTAACCTACCACTTAGTAGTTTCACTATTCATCAAAAATTGATGTTTTTCAGAACAATGCCAAAATTTCATCCCAAGCTATATTTCATATTCCGAATTCAAAAAATGAAGTCTATTTTACCAAATTCATAACATAAAAGTTGCATTAATTAATTTTATAATTAAATCCCGCTGTTAAAACAAATAGCGTGTTTTTAAGAAACAATATTTATCAAAAGATTGACACTTGTTTATGTCTAGTTTAAATGTGAAATTACATCCAATGACCAACATTGTATTAAATTGTAAAAATATATTCTAAATATACTTTAAAACCACTCAAATTAATAATTTATAACTATTAATTATTTCCATTGAAAAAGTTGTTTTTAATTAAAATTTAGTAATTTTCACTATTCATCAGAATATGAAAGTTATCCGAAAAGTACCAAAATTTCACCTTAGGCTAAATTCGATACTCCGAATCCAAAAATAAAGTTCATTTTGAAAAATAAGATTTACTGGATTTCAAAAAGTGGTTATTACTATTCATAACGGCTAGTTTTAATAATATTTTTATAGCATATCGTTGTTTAGTGAAACTCGGTATTGCGTACTACACACGCTATCGAGGAAGGTCGCGATTGCGTGTAATGTAAGTCAAGGATGTGTGTTATGCAAGCTCCTTTTGGTGTAGCGTACAACACAAGACATTAATAAAATTAAAAAGAATATTTTTTTATAAAATCTTGGGCTGTTACAGAGGGAACATGAAATATGAAGGTTTTCTAGAATAACACGTATTAGGTTTAGAAATAAGAGAAAAATAGTGGGAAGTAAAAATATGGATATAGAAGAAAAATTAATTTCCAAAATACTGATGGAGAATGACAGAGATCATTTATCACGATAAAGTGAATGATCATCAGAAAGTTAATGACCATAAAACCATAAAACAAGGAGTTGTAAGAAAGAACATTTATTCATAAAAAATAAAGATAATAGGATAAAATTTATTTCAAGATACATTTCCTAGAGTTTGTGAAATTAATTTACCATCTAGACAAAGAAAATAAGTAAATATACTTACTTGATAAATAGAATTTTATCCTTTAATAAAGTTCCCCCAATAATATATTTTCCTCCATACTTTGCATATTCAAGATGAATATTTTTATGCCTAAAGCACTAAAATCAACTTCTAAGGAATCACATAATATATAAAATGATAAAAAGATATTCCTCCTATCTATAAACATTAACCAAAATCAAAATGGTTAGTATGAGGTAAGATAATTCACAAAATTAATAATTCATCATATGATGAAATATAAAAATTATCACTAAAGCCTCAATAATAACACCCAAATTTCAAATTTGATCATTTGATAAATAACTAACATTGAAATTATTAAAAATATTCCTAACTAAGGTTTAAAATGAAATATTATAATGATTTTTTCTCATATTCTTCAAATATAAATTTAATATTTACCTCCAAATAACATCAATCTATCTTAATGTATCATACCAAAAATGTATATTCTCTAATCATATAATCTCTAAGATATGGTAATTATTTCTATACATAACCTGAATTACTATAAATCCACATTAAACTCATATATTTTTCCCAAATATAATTCAATATTTATTCCTAAAATATTATATAATGTTCCCTAGAATAATAAACTTCTTCAAAAATAACATTAGTCACATAATAACCAAAACACTTTTCAATCCTAGGGCTAGCTATATCACATGTTCCCAAATAATAATAACTCATAATTTCCTTATAATTAAAGATAATATAAAAACTAAAGGCTATCAATACCTTTAAAAATAGTTTCACAAAATATTAAGTCATTATTCCTTAAATAATACTTCATTTAAACTTAAGGGTAACATATACCTCAACCAAATAAAATTTCTCCCAAGATGTTATTAATCACTTTAAAATACCATCACTTAAAACATCAAAATGGGTCTATAATATTTTGAACTTATGATCAATATTAAACTTATAAAACCATGACGGTATCCAAGACTCTTAAGATATCCTCTTGTGAAATCATTCTAATCTCTAAAGTTTTCTAAACCCTTCTCTGATACTAACTAAAAGGACCCACCATTAATGATTACATAATATTGAGTTTTAAGCCAATAATTAATTTTACTATATCACATATATTTTTATAGAATTGTGCCATCACCACTATATAAATAAAAAATACATCACAAAGTGGACACTTCCACTTAGTATCCATTATTCCCACACACAAAAAAACTTTTATGATATAATAATTTTTCCTTTATTAAAATATATTCACAATTTTCATATTGACCTAATCATTGTAGATAATAATCCTTACAACCCTATGAAAAACATTTTAAAATGTTGGATGAGAATAAAAAATATTAGTAAGGGATGTATATAAATAAAGAAAGAAACTTGTTATCTAGTAAATACCTATATAATTTTTTTTTTCAAAATTAAACTTTAGGTTCAAAATAAACAATTTATTACCCAAGAAATCAACTTTTCTACCCATATATTTTTATAAAACATTTCATAATAAATATTAAAGGAAAAAAATAAATCATATAAATGTTCCATTGAAATCATGAAAGTATTAGGAAATATTTTTCAAAAAAGTTATACATTTCATTATTACAAAGTAGCATATATTTTCCATTAAACATAAGCTCATGAGGAATCACATGAGAGAATAACATAAAGAATATGGTATCATAAGATCATGTTAACATATAAAGTATGGAAAAAACATAAAAAATGAAATAAGAAATATTCCAATCTAACTACCAAGATAATATCACATTGTGGGTAGAGTACCGTAGTGGATTAGGTTTACTCCCTAATCCTATACATAATATCTCATGAGACAAAGACTTTACCCAATTTATTAGAGTATTATTTGGGTGCACCCATCATAACATGTTCATGATTATGTGTTCTGTAAAAAGAAAATTAATCATAAGGCATAAATATAATAATTACCTATGGAAATAAATGGGTTTCATTATATTTCCTTATATCATAATCAAAAGATACTTTTTAAATAAATAATTTTAGAAATAATCATAAGGAATGTATTACTGAATCCAAGTAAGGGAGAATAATCTAGTAATATATTTTAGAGACATATACAGATAATTTAGAGGCATTTCACAACACTAAATAGAGAGATATAGAGATAGATATAGAGTTAGAGAGAGAATGTTCATAACATAAAAAATCGGTGGTTATGAGAGATATTTTACACCCATAAGAAAAAATCCACATATCAAAATATCCATTCTATTTAAAACCATTTTTAAAAAATAATTAAAACAAAGAGAAAGAGTATTTTTCATTGAAGAAAATATGGAATATTATAAATAATTCCAAATACCAAATAATTATTTTAATTATGGGAAAATTATATTAAGTCATATATATTAAAATAAAACATTTATTTTTGTCTTTTATAAAGAAGCTCAAAACATTCCATATAAAATATGTAAGAATATTCCTTTTAAAAACCCTTGAAAAAGAGATAGAAAATTTACTTGAAAATTATTTTATGTATACATATATACATCCGAAAATAATTTTTATTAATATGGACATGGAATATAAATATTTAGAAAATAAAACTTTAAAATTTTTTAAATGGGTTTTTTAATGTAGAGTGCCACTTTTGTAAAACATTAAAAATATTATTTTTTAAAAATATTATACAAAACATACAATATGTTAAAGCATGATCTTTATCATCCATTAAAATATAAATAATAATTTTCTTAAAATATTTATAATAACATAGACATGGAAGAAGAAGATTTGGAAGGGACACTTTAAAAGAGTATTTTTTAAAAGAAAGTCTCATACCTCATGTCTCACTCATCACGTACGTTATTTATATTCTGTATTAATAAAATTATGTTAATTATTTAATTTATTAACTAAAATTTTCAATGTTATTATCCCTTCTATTTTTTCATTATCATTTTACATACAATTGCTTAATCATTTAAGTTCACATCAGATGTTTTGATGATATTCGGCTCATACGTCCGAAATGACTTCGGGAAGTTAACTATATTCAAGGAGGTAGTTATTTCATTAAATAAAGAATAATAATAATGAAATAGTTAAAAAATTATATATCAATTATACTTTTAAAACTATCCATGAATTATGGTTATGAAAAATGAACTATGTTACAGTCTTGGAGACGGTAGGTCATACGTTCGCATGAGTAACCCATTTTTCAACAAAAACAATGGAAATAATGTGGGTGTTATTTTATCTTTATATAATGATAATTATTTAATTAATATCATATTATTTCTCTAAATACACTAATATATATCATCCATGTGGTTGGGTAATGAAAAATGAATCACATCACTTCATGGAGTTGGTAATCCACACATAAGCACAAACAACGTTATTATATTTAAATGAATGGAAAGGTAATAAAATATACGATATATTAATTTTACATAATGATAAATATGTTATTAATAATATATATATATATTTAATCCATCATCATAAACAACCTTGAGAGGAAATGATGGAACAAGTAGATTAATAGACAACATTAATACACTGGAACCATATGGATATGAACTTTACATGTAATTAATAATTAATTTATAAGAATATATTGAATTTCCTAAACTTGAAATTGTATCTTCATTGATGATTTGATGGAATATATTTAATCGTATCATCGTTATACTATAAGATTCAAGTGTAGAATCCCTCTAGCAGTGATCCAATCATGCACCACAATTTCTAATCAATGTCTTCAAATTGATGGGTGCTAGCATAGATGATATTGATCGCTTTAATTGTTCATTTTTAACTGAAACAATTTTCTTCTCTAAGATGGAAAACTCTTGGCTCTATATTGAATACATGTGAGTGGACAAAGAGAGACTTATTTATAAAACTCTAAATATGTCTATTGATATATTTGTATAGATATATCTCTCTAGAAATATCTCTAGATATCATTCTGGATATATCTCTCCAGATACATCTCTATATATATCTCTTATTCATTGTGCATGCCCAGAAAAGTCACTTTAGCAATGTGATATATTTAGATATAATTATAAATAATTAGATATTTATTATAGAAGGTTTAGGGTTATAAAATTGCACACAATCCCTTAACCATTTATAATATTATTAATTGATCTCATGTATATTAATAATATTATTATTACTTTTAATCACTTGGCATGTGAAAAACATTAATTATATAAATAAGTATGAATTATTTCTAATTGGATAATTAAACTTGATCTTCTTTCCCTCATCAACATTTATCAATCCATGAATAATGAATCTTTAGTTAAATAAATGTCACTACATTGTATCTATGATAAATATAAAAAATATTATATTCACAAAAATTTAAAACTAGTATTTAATATTAATTATTTAACTCACTTTATTCTTTCAAAAAAGTTGCAATTAAATTTTGTTGATCAAACAATCCTAAATAAATATTATTTATTCTTACTTATTAAATTCATTACGTTAATTTAAATGAGATAGGGAATACGCTTTATGTGTCTCCCTATATCCCTCTTTCTTAGTGGCATTAGGCATAACTATCTAAAGTACAAGGTTAGCATCTAGAAACATGCCAAGAAATCCACAAATAAAGAAGTTAACAATGAAATGATGTACAACCTCCTACAAACATTTACTATGTAATACAATTTTTTATCTTGATATCTTTAATAAATAAGGTTTCATACCAGTTCCATCAACCTATATACTTTATTTATCTTTATTTTAATCTTAATAAATGAACACTCCAACCAAAAACCATATCCCCTGATTTATGTTGGCAATTTTTTTCCATAAAAGGTCCTGATATATCAACTTTCATTAACAGACAGAAGGGATAAATCCTTTCTCACATTGTCCTTTAATGTTATATTTCTCATGATGCACCCAATGAATTCTACATTTCCATGAACATATTTCATCAGGGTTTTCATCAATACATAAAAGTACTCAGGATGTGATATTATTTAATGATAATATTAAAGTTTAAGGATCAATATATGTGTCTACAGATAGAAACATCCAATGACAAATGGAAATATGGATTTCCTATTGATGGGACTATTCTCATAACCTCCTATCATGGAGATTACCAAGGGTGGACACCATAAGAAGGCGTATCAATGTCTTATGAGTCTCATTTACCTAATATATTGTATTATATATGTCCTGTTAGACAATATCACCCAACCATATAACAAGATTCAAGAATGATGTCATGGAACTATTGGTTTTTCATCATAACAGGGAACATCTATGACCTTTTAGTGCAACATATATTCTAAGTAAATTATCACATACAAATATCATTCATAAGAATAATCAATATGTGATTATAATACTTTTTTAATTAAGAAAAATATGCTATAAAGTACTAAAAAAGTTGGTTCTAGGGAACCAACTCCAACATACTCCCACTTTCACTATAACTAACTAAAAAAATCTTTCAGTCCACTAACTGTCACATGATACTCATGATTCTGGTAAGATAAATCCTTTGTTAAGGGGTCTGCCATGTTTTTCTCCATGGATACTCTCGTCACTATAACTTCACCTTGTTTAGAAAAATCCCTCAAGAGATGAAAATTCTAAAGTATGTGCTTTTTCTGTTGGTGTGACCTTGGATCCTTGGAGAGAGTCACTGCTAAAGTGTTATGACAATAAACTATGATAGGGTATTTACTATTAGGAACCATATAAAGATATTGGAAAATGTTGTTAATCCATACTTCTTTCTTGGCTACATCGGAAGCCACAATATTCTCAAAATCCATTGTAGAATCAGCTACAACTAGCTTCTTTGAACTCTTATAGCTCATAGATCTTCTGTTGAGTCAAAATATATATATCCATACTATGAATTTTTATCCTTATGATCATTATAGAAGAATGAATCAGTATAACCTGTGATGAATAACTATTTATCTCTACCATACACCAGAAACATACCTTGAGTTTGCCTCATATACTTAAGGATGGTCTTGATAGTATTTTAATGTTGTTCACCTAGATCCTCTTGATATCTGTCTACCATGATCAAAGCATAAACAATTTTAATCCTTGTACATAACATGGAATACATGATAGATCATGTCACTAAAGAATATGGGATATTAGTAATTCTATCTATTTCCTCATATGTTTGAGGACACCTCTTCTTGGAAATATATATAATGTGTGACAATCATATTGTAAATAATATATTGTTCAAATATATATTTCATTTTTATGTTTTAATCATTCATAAAATCCCTAAATTTATTCTAACAAGTTTATCTCAAGTATTTCATATTATTTTTATATTATGTTATGTGTTTAAGTGTTTATCTTAATGTATAAAAATATTTTATCTTACAAGATATGAAGAACATACTCACTGGTTTAGAATGAGAAAGTGTCACATAAAACTTTATCTTACGAATATTGGCTAAGTCACTCAAGATAGATCTCTAGTCAGAATACGATTATAAAAGGACCTAATCTTATGAAAAGAATTTTTATATCCATAAGATGTAGAATAAAAGTAAATTTCACATCATGGTAACACTTTATCCTATGCTGAAAAATTATCTTACACTACATTGAAGAATGTTTATTTTATGTAGAAAAGCTTCTTTATCTTATGAAAGTTATCTTATGATGAACAGTACTTTCAGTTGATATCCTATGAATATTTGGTATTATAGAAATCCATGATTACTTTTATAATCCCTTGATAAGTAATTTCATACCTTTATATAACATCAAAATAATATTTTCCATTTAAGTAATTATCGTTCTGTACAATACTAACCAAGAATAAAAATATTCATAGAATGAGAAGATCTACAACATCATGATAGAAAAAGAAATTCTATATTTGGAAAGTGTAGATTCATACTCTTATTAACCTATCTTATTTGGAATATTGCATGGCTCATTATACCATTATAACTATCTCGTTCTCTTGTTCAAACTAGATAGAAATAATCAGTTAGTCTTAGTAAAAACAACATAGTGTGTGGAATAACAATCGATTGAATCCTAACAAAGATAAAAAAACAACAGACCTATACATAGAGGAAACCAAACATTCATTTTATTCTTATTAGTTCTATCTATTGCAATGAAGATCAATTGTGATTCAATTTTAAGTATATCATTCCCTCAGGATGATTCTTTATCTACTGTTAGTTGTTTCTTGTAACTATGCGCTACAAACATTTCAATCAAAGTTTCTATCTATTTTATCATTTTTTCACTCAATTTAAGAGTGTGGTTAATACCGTTGATAGTTCTTGCAAAGGGAGGTCCTAGTTGAAAGATATTAGACCTTTTTATTAAGTGAAAGCTGCTTACACTCAGCTGGTAGCCCCAAGTAAAAGGGTTGTTATTGTAAAAATCACCAAGATCGTGGATCAGAGCATTGGTGGAGTGGACTAAGGAATTTTTGTCCCTTGAACCACTATAAATCACTATGTTCAATTTAATTTCTGTATTTTTTTAAATTTCTGTTCTATATAGTCTCAAGGAAATAATTTAACTTACATAATTCAAATAGTATGGTTGAATATTCAAAAAACAATTAAGAACTAAATTCACCCCCTATTGATTTATCTAGTTAGTCATTATCTGGGACTACAATTGGTATCAGATCTTGTGAGTTTTGATTTCATAACTTTTAACAGTTACTAAAGATCCATATTCAAATGTCTGATATGACTGATAAGCAATAAGGTATGTCAATGGTTATATTTTTGGACTTCAATCATGAGAACTATGGCTACTGGAAATCTAGTATGGTCATTTGTCTAAAAAATCTTGGTCTATAATTCTATATCAAAGTAGTTAAGACCTATAAAATTCCTAAGAAAGAACAAAAACCATGGGATGTTGTGGCTGAAAAAAATCATGATTTGAACCCCAAATATAAAAATGCTAACATCTAGGGGTTAGGACCTAATGAGTTTAATAGTATCTCTCAATGTTTGACAGCGCATCAAAATGTGGACCACTATAGGAGTTGCATATAAATGCATTTAAAATGTGAAAGCTCTTAGATAAGATAAAACTAATATTAGGTTCAATACTTTCAAAATCGATGAAGGAGAGATCATTACTCATTTAAATAGACGACTTACTAAAATTGTGAATAACATTGACGCTCAAGCAATGTTGATCATTGATCCAAAATAGGCATTGAAAGTTATCATATTGTTACCACCTAAGTGGAGTGGAATCTCAGATGCTATCATCAAATCTATAGATGTTAAGAATTTCATGTTAAAATATATCATCGAAACTATCATGATGTATGAAGTTGAAATGGAAAGTGGAATTGAATAGAATAAACTTATCAATAAAGAAAATGTTGCCTTGAAATTCTATACTTATAAAGATGATAGGAAGAGAAAAAACATAAAAATATCTGAAGCATATGAAGAATAATATATCTCCAGAAAATATGAATCAAATGACGATCTCTCTCATTTTTTATGAAATCTAAAAAAAACTATAAAAAGAGGTAACGTTTCAGAATATCCTTCAATAAGCACAAAAATCAAGGTGACAACTCTAAAGATTTGAGATGCTATTAATGAAAAAAATTGAGACACATCTAGATTGACTATCCAAAAATCAAAGATGATAAGAAGATAGAAAATAAATACTTCAAAAATACTGGATATAAGAAATATAATAAATCTATGAGGGCCACCTGGAGTGATTTTTATGATTCTATCAAATGAACGTCATTAAAATTAGAAGTTGAACCTAAAAATCAAAAGTTCAAAATTTATTTTATGGAAAAATAGGATGAGTTACATTATTATTACTCTTCTGGGTATGAAAAATGAATCAGAAAATGAAGATTTATCATACAATGAATTAAATTAGAACTTCACTATGTTTTAAATCAAGTATTAAATCCTGAAAAGGGAAAATAATGCCCTTAAAAATTATTATAATAAAATTTTTAGTTAATAGAAAAATATGAAAAATCATATATCAGACTTAAGAAAGTCATTTGGAAAAATCTAATTAGTATAACAATGAAAAATTAAAAAATATTAAGAACCTATAAAAGGAGGTTCAGAATTTCAAATATGCTGCAAGTTTCTTTACAAAAGGGGAAGAATATTTAAACAAGATTGTTGTTCAAAACTAACTTTGAAAATAAGCTTTTTAGAATTGGAAGCCAAGGTGAAAATCCTAAACATTATAGAAAAACTTTTGTTCCTTTCTGCAAAAACAAATACCTTCCCAAAGTTACTTGTTTTGATTATGGTGAAATAGTACATTTTTCAAATATTTTTTATTTGAAAAATCCTCAAGTTTGTTGAATCAAAACATTTTTTACTTAAAAATATTTTTCAAAATTATCTATAAATGTTTCTAGAAAACATAAAAAATTATGGATTCCTAGATCTCTTCTATATAACATTTTCAAACCCAAAATAATTTGGGTACGAAAGGATTTTTTTTATTTGATCTGTCATTGTAGGTAACCTGCCATATAAATAGAAATACAAAAATGGTTTATGGATAGTTGTTGTTTAAATAATATTAGTGTAGATTAATCCAATTTTCACTATCTATCCAAATTACATTAAGGATATGTTATGTTTTGATACAATGAAAAAGGAAAGATAGTAAGAATTGGATCAGTTAGAAATCCTCAGTCTATTCTCATCAACAAAGTATTATGCATTGAAGGCTTGAAGCACAACCTAATAAGTGTCTCTAAACATTGTCATGGTGGTTATTTTTTTATTTTTATAACAATTAATTATTAATTTTTAAAAATAAATGTCTCAATTTTATATCACCCAAAATAGAAATTGTTTACACATTAGATCTTAATTCTCTATATAGATAGAATATAAAATGTTTAAACTCTAAAATTAATGAATCATTGATTTTAAATAGAAGGCTTGGACATTAAAATGTTCATTACATAATAAAATTATCTAAAACAAATTTGTTTTATGATTTTCTTGATCTTAAATTGGATAGAAATAAGTTATTTGATGCATGAAAAATGGGTAAGAAACACAAGTCATCTTTCAAGAAAAATTAAACAAGTTACTAATTAAAGACCTCTTAATCTTATCCATATGGATTTTTTAAAACCTACTATAACTAAAATTCTTACTGGTAAATAATTTTTTTATGTTTTAGTTGATTATTTTTTAAGATTTACATTTGTTTAATTATTAATACTTAAAAGTGAAGCTTGTTCCATTTTTATTGTTTTTTTTAAACTTGTGAAAAATGAAAAATATGTCAAAATAATGTATTTGAAAAGTGATCATGGAGGAGAATTTGATAATCCTTAATTTAATTCTTATTAATATAAGCATGGAATTATATATATATTCTCTACCCCTAGGAAATTTCAACAAAATGTTGTATTTGAAAAGAGGAATAGGACTTTGCAAGAAATTTTTAGGACTATGTTATGTGAATATGACATGCGCACTCATTTCTAGGGTGAGGTAGTTATTATAGCATGTTATATCATTAACAAAGTATAAATAAGGCATATCTTAAAGAAAACACCCTATGAGTTATAGAATAATATAAAACCCAAGGTAGGATACTTCAAAGTTTTTTGCATGTATGGTTTAAATCATAAACACCAAGGATAATCTTGGAAAGTTCGATCCAAAGGCTGATGAAGGTATCCTTCTAAGTTAGTATAATACTTCCAAATATTATATTTTTTTTAATAAAAGGTCAGGGATTGTTGAAGTATCATTTCTTGTTAAATTTGATGAAATTGATCCTTTCAGTCATGAAATGATTCAAATTAATGATTAAAATGATTCAGTCATAAATATGAGACCCGAACCTCTCTATAATGACAATTAGGATAATGATTTGGAACTTGATTATTTTAAACCAAATCCAATAAGGGTACACACTAGTGAACCAAAAACTGTTTTTCCTAGAACACCTAGAAACCTTAAACACCATCCTTTATAAATAATTATAGGAAACATATATGAAAGAGTCAGAAAACACTACAACATGGTAGTTTCTAGAAAATTAGATAGAGTGTTCATGAGTGAAAATGATCTTGATAAATGGGACACCATCTTTAGAATTACCCTTCCGAAGCTCAATTCTGATCATCATCTCATCCTTTTATGTCTTTATACAAAAATACTCAAACCCATTCTTTCTTTTTGATTTAATAATGTCTGGTCTTCTGAACCTGGGTGTTCTAACATCATAAATAATTTTGGGACATATATGAAACATTATAATTATGATTTATCTTTTATCATCAAGCTAAAACATCTTAAGAAATGTCTTAAAAGTTGGTGTGGTTACAAATCTAAAAAAATTAAAAATGAAATATCTTTTCTTGAGAATGAACTTATTTAACTAAAAAACACCACTACTAGATTTGATTTCACTATAGATCCTCAACATGAAATCAAAACTTCTAAGAAAATCAATGATTTGATCATCCTTAAAAACATACATAAGAAAATCTTTAAAACTGCATTGCTCTCAGATGGTGATAGAAACACACAGTTCTACAACTCCCTCCAAAGAATCAAGAAAGTTTGTAGACCTCTCACCTTTCTTAGAGACGGGGACACCCTCATTGATACTGAGGATAGTATCACTAATCATGTTGTCCCATATTATGAAAATATTTTTAATGGCCCAAATGTCAAAAAAATACTTTCTTCCTGATGTCATTATGACTATGGTGAATGAGGAAGATAATTCTTATCTTTTAATCATCCCTCATGATCATGAAATCAAAACACTATTTTTAGCCTTAATCCTAATAGTTTTCCAGACCCTAATGGTTTCAATAATGGATTCTACAAACATTACTGTGAGGTTATTCAAATAGATGTTTGCAAACTATTCAAATCCTTTTTTTTCAATAGTGTGCTTCTACATGGGTTAAATGTGAAATTTATTACTTTAATTCTTAAAGTGTAAAATGCTTATGAGATTTATCTCTTCAGACCTATTGTGATTATTAATAATCTCTACAAAATCATCATGAAACTTCTTGCTAATAGACTAATTATTATAATAAATAAAATTGTCTCATGGAATCAATTTGGATTTATCAAGGGTAGGTTTATAAAAGATTGTATATATATTTCCTTTGAATATACTAACACCCCAAACAAATCCACAAGGGGTGGGGGGATATTTCTATTAAATTTGAAATCAAAAAATCATTTGATACCATTGATTGGAGTTTTATTTTCAAGTTTCTTCAGAACTTTGGTTTTAATGATGTTTTCATAAGTAGATTAAATAATTTATTCAAATTGGCCACCATATCCATCCTTGTCAATGGTTCCTATAATGGTTACTATAAATGCACCAAGGGAGTTAGACAAGGTGATATCCTAACTGCCATTATTATTGCAATTGTGGAATATTATTTAAGTAGATTTCTCACTTTCCAAGTTGATCAGAACAAGCATAAACCTATTCAGGCTTCTAGAAACTTAAATGTTCCCGTGCATATTTTATGTGATGATGAAATCATCTTTTTCATACAAGGTGATAAAAGGAATATTCAAATTCTCAAAAGTACCTTATCTCATTATGAACATATCTTTAGTCAAACCATTAGATGGAACAAATAATTTGTCTTCATTTGGAAAAAATTATATTCTAATAAAAAATATAATATTATCAATGATTTAGGTATCAAAGAAGTATCATTTCCTTTCACTTATCTCAGTGTGTCCATAATTTGGGGAAGGCCTAAATCCAGTTACTTTTCCAACACTATTAGCCAAGTCATCAATAAAATTTTTTATTGGAAGGGTAAATCCATCTCTATGGATGGAAACAATTGTCTTGTGAAATATACAATTGTCTCTTAAATGGTCTACTCATTGATGGTTTACAAATGGCATACTGGTCTGCTTAAGAAAATAACTGTTTATATCAAAAAAATTGTTTAGACCAGAAGAAATGTTTAAAGGAAGATTGTGACCATTACTTGGACTACTTGTTGTGAACCTTTAGATAAGGGTGGTCTAGGTATTAAAACCCTTAAACTCTTTAATGATTCTCTACAATCTATAATCACTTGGAATATTCTCCACAATAACTCTGATTCCATTTATTTTCTCAAAAAAAGATTCTTTGACAAGTTAAAGAAGGGAAATATGATTTAAATTAGCTCTTCTATTTGTTCATCCATTAGGAATGATTTTACCAACATCATGAATAACTCTAGATGGATGGTTAGTACTGACTCTTCTATAAATTTTTGGATGGATAGCTGGACTAGTGTTCCTTTAATCTCCATGTTTCCTCCCAATTTTTAACTAGAGAACACCGACTGCACTATCATGGGTGTTTTAAATTCTCATAATTTTAGTCTTCCTGATAATATTATTCATGTTATTGAAAATTATCACTATTATAATTCTTAAGATTTCTTAATCTGGGAACCTTCTCATAATGGAATCCTAGAATCAACAAAAATTTACAACCACAACTTTCAAAATTCTGATAATAATTTCTGTGGGTTAATTTATTTTGAAAAATCATGGATTAATCCCTCGAGGATTACTCTTGTTTGGAGTATTGTTTACAGAAGACTCCTCACTGAGGTTTTTCTACAATATTTTTGGATTAATCTTTTCTCCAAGTTTCATATTTGTAACTAGAATGGAGAATATACTATCCATATTTTCCTATCTTATTCTATCTTTTTCTAAAGCTTCAACTCTTTGGAACTATATTTTTGACATTTTTTATTACAAATGGTTACTCCTTGATTCAATTAACTCACAACTAAAGCATTGTGTGGATATATAAACCACTCCTAAAATCAAGAATATTTTCTTAAATGTTGTTGCTGAGATTCTACATGTGATCTGGTATGATAGAAATTCTCATCTTTATAATAATTGATCATCCAGTTTAAATGTTGGTCAGATGCGCATTCTCATTGCCATTTGAGAAGTTTCCTTGATTCAGAAGGCTAATTGTGACAACTCTATTAAATAATTTGGGATCCTTCAACTTATTCATATTTATGGTATCTATCATAATCCTAGACGCACTTTTTAAGTGTTCTAGAAAACCCTGCTCCCATGTTGGATTAAAGTAAATGTTGATGGTGCTTCTAAAGGCAATCTGGGACCCTCAGGTTATGGTGTTGTTTTCTGAAATCACCTTGGGCAGTGGCTTAGATGCTTTTTCAGTAGCTGTTGAATCACCTCATCTCTAGAAGTGGAAATTGTGAGCGTGATCCATGAAGTTTCCTTTTCTAAGCAACAGGTTTTGAACAACATTTGGATTAAAATTAATTTGACCACTATTGTCCAAACTATTTGTAATAGTGTAGTGAATCTAGCATGGCCTCTTACTACCCATTGGATGAAGTGTCTCCTTTCACTTCTGAAGATCCGCTACATTTCCACTCATAACTTCTGTGAAGCGAACATGGTTATAGATGGTCTTCTTAACAAGAGAGTCACCCATGACATAACCTGGCTAGATGACCTACCTATTGATTTACTTATTTTATGATAAGGATTGTAATAATATTCCGTCTTTCAGACTCATGTAACTATTTTTTATTTTTATAATAATTTGTGGTTTGTTATTTTAACAAGGAACCACCTTCTTATATATATATATATATTGTATAGATGATGTTATTTTTGGATCAACAAATAAAAAATTGGGTGATGAATTTACAAAACTTATGAAAAGAAGATTTGAAATGATCATGATGGGAAAACTAAACCATTTTATAATATTTCAAGTTTATCAAAAAGATTTTGGAAACATTTCAAATAAAATAAAATATATACTCGACTTACATAAGAAGTTTGGACTTGAAAATGGTAAGAATTACTCAACTCATATGAGTTCTGATATGAAACTTGACTCAGATAAAACTGGAAAGCCGGTTGACAACAAGTTGTATAGAGACATCATTAGAAGTTTTTTTATACCTTACTATAAGTAGACCATACATTATGTTTTCACTATGTATCTGTGCAAGATTTCAATCTAATCTAAAATAATCTCATTTGAATGCTGAAAAAAATAATTTTAAGAAATCTAAAAGGAACTGTAATTCTTTCTCATCTTTTCTTAAAACCCTATGATTTTAATTTAATTTCATACTCGAATGTTAATTTCACTACATGTATATTGAATAGGAAAAGAACCTAATAGACTAGCCCTTTTATTTGTAAATCCCTAGTGTCATGGTTGAGTAAGAAACAACACTCTATTTAGAAGGACCCAGCCTTAATCATTACATAACAGAGAAATAATCCACAGGAAACGATCTACATCAAGATGAATTAATAATCCTTAATTAGTAGAATGTCAGTGAAATCAGTGATGGAAAAACATGATTCAGACACGAAATTTTGATGGAAAATAGGGATTGTGATGTGTGGTTCATATTTAATTCTAGATTGACAAACAAAAACAATATACATCAGAGTTTAGAAATAGAGAAAACTAGGACCTACAAAAGGAAACACACGCCTACCTTGATAGGTTGAATAAGAATCAAAACCCTAACCTTGATCTTGAATTCACCCACAACATCACCAAAATTTCCTTTCTCAACAGCGATGGACCTCGAACAGGTTCACGACTCCACAACGACGAATATACTTGGATGAAACCCCCTACCTATGACGACTCAACCTACATCGGCCTCGACTCCTAGCCATGTTCAAGCTCCAAACTCGCGAAGATGAACACGATATGACCCCCCCCCTCATTGGCACAACTCGTCCTTGGCTTAGACTCCCGTGAAACTCTAACTCGGCCTCCATTACTTCTGTCTTGCGCCGTGACACCCCATTACGAACCCCCTTTTCATTCTCCCTCGTTTTTTCATTTGATTTTATTATTATTAATTTTGTATCATTATTATTATATCATAATTATATTATCATAAAAGTTCATTATTAATAGTCCTTATTATATATTAATGAAATATTTTATTATTATTATTATAAACAAAACAATAAAAAGTAGAAGTTATAAAAATAATAAATTAATAATTATTTATAATTCAAAACTAATATATATCATATATGTAAAAATTAAATTTTATAAAAATTAATTATATTTTTCATAAAGAATCCATATTATCATAATTTATAAATCTTCCAAATTAGAATACAATTTTAAAATATCATTTATATATGTATAATTTTTACATTCTATTAGAAAAATTCATATTATTAATAAATTTATAAAACATTAATCCAAATCACAATTTGTAATCTAAAACTAATATTTATTACTTCATATATATATATATCATATTTTGGAAAATAAAAAACAAATTATCTATATTCATATATTAATATTATTATTTAAAATATTCTATTAAATAACCGTTTTGATAAAAATATATTAAATTTAATAAAAAAATAATTATTTTAAATTATTCTTTAAACAAATAAATGTAATATTTACTTTTAGAATAAATTTTTTAACTTTACTTATAAATAAAACAATAAATTTAAATTATTATTTTAAAAAAATCATCTTAAAAATGTTTAAATTATAAATAAATCTATTTAATAAAATATTTTCATAATAAAACTAGGTTTAGAATTTCTGGGCTATCGCATTCCCCCCCACAAAAAAGAATTACATACTCACAATTCATTTTGTCGGTCTAAAAATAATTTTGAATTTCAATATTCAAAATTAAGAAAATTGGGACCACTATACTTCTAGACACTACTATTAGATGACAACATCTAATCTCCAAAGTTGTCTAGACCATTCCTCTAATACAAATTATAAGCACCCAGCCTTAATCAGTACATACCATAGAAACAATCCACGAGAAACGATCTACATCAAGATGAATTAATAATCCTTAATTGGTAGAATTTCAGTGAAATCAATGGAGGAAAAAAAAGACACAGACACAAAATTTTGACAGAAAACAGGGATTGTGACATGTGCTTCAGATTTAATTCAAGATTGACAAACAAAAACAACAAACATCAGAGTTTAGAAATAGAGAAAACCAAGACCTAAAAAGGGAAATGCACACCTACCTCGATAGGTTAAAGAAGAATCAGAACCCTAACCATAATCATAACTTTGACCATAACATCACCAACATTGCCTTGCTCAATAGCGACAGACCTTGAACAAGTCCACAACTCCACAGTGAAAAACATACTCAGACGAAACCCCAACCTAAAACAACTTGACCTACATCGGCCTCTAATCCCAGCCATGATCAGGCTCCCGACTTGCGAAGACAAATGCGACTGGCCCCTCCCCTGGTGGCGCGATTCGACCTTGGCTCGGACTCCCGTGAAACCCTAACTTGGCCTCCCTTACTTATGCCTTGCGCTGCGGCACCCCAATATAAACCCGCTTTTCATCCTCCGTCTTTTTTTCTTTTGATTTTATTATTATTACTTTTGTATCATTATTATTATATCATAATTTTATTATCATAAAAATTTATTATTAATAGTCCTTATTATATATAAATGAAATCTGTTTTTTTATTATAAAGAAAACATTAAAAATTAGAAGTTATAAAAATAATAATTTAATCATTATCTATAATTCAAAACTACTATATATAATATATGTGAAAATTAAATTTTATAAAAAATTATTATATTTTTTTATAAAGAAACCATATTATCATAATGTATAAATCTTTCAAATTATAATTCAATTTAAAAATATCATTCATATATGTATAATTTTAACATTCTATTAGAAAAAATCATATTATTAATAATTTTATAAAACATTAATCAAAATCACAATTTATAATCTAAAACTAATATTTATTACTTCATATATATATATATATATCATATTTTTGAAAATAAAAAAAATTAGATATATTCATATATTATTATTATTATTTAAAATATCCTATTAAATTACAATTTTGATAAAAATATATTCTATTTAAAATAAAAATATTTATTTTAAATTATTCTTTAAACAAAGAAAGGTAATATTTACTTTTAGAATAAATTTTCAAAATGTACTTATAAATAAAACAAGTAATTCCAATTATTATTTCAAAGAAAATCATCTTAAAAATGTTTAAATTATAAATAAATCTATTTAATAAAATATTTTCATAATAAACCTGGGTTTAGAATTTTTGGGTTGTCACAATATTTCAATATCAACTACTGAATCTGAATATATTGTTGCAGTAAGTTTTTTTTATACAAGTGATGTGGATGAAACAAACTTTAAAGAATTTTTTGTTTAATTTTAATTTTTTTCCAATCATATGTGATAACACTAGTGCTATCCAAATCTTAAAGAATCCAATAAATCATTCAAGAAATAAGCACTTTGATTTAAGATATAGTTTCTTAAGAGATCATGCACAAAAAAATGATATCTATTTAGATTTCATTTTCATTTAAAATCAATTAGTAAACATTTTTACTAAACCTTTACCTGCTGACATGTTTGATTTTATTAAGTTGGAATTAGGTATGTTTAATTTTACTCAATAATATTTTATAACTTCTTTCCCATATTTAAAGTAAATTCCTTATTTAACTTATTTAAATTTATTTTTGTGCTGTCATTTTTGGTTTTAATAATATCCAATAGGCTATGCCTCCTACTATTAATAATAATTACCCTGGACATTACTATGTTACCCCTTGATTACCATGAATGAAATATATTGTGTATCAACTCTATACCTGAAATGACTTGCAAACCCTTTTAACCCTAAATCTATTTGCTCAAACCCTGTGTAATCCTATCCATTCTGAACTATCAATCCTTGAAACCCTCTAAAAATGGAAAAAACAAAAAGAACCAATGATGCCTTATCTAGAAGATTGAAACATCAAAGGATATCAAGAAAAGTGTTAAGTATATAAGCCATTTATTTTCGATGGTTGGATAAGACGGACATGAACTTAATAAAATTTATAAACCATAGGGGTTGGGAGTATGTTTTTAATGATTCAAGGACCATTTACATCTTCAAGAAATAAGTCAATGAGTTTTACAAGTCAGCCATTTTTATTTTGATGATGATTAATACCTGGTTACTGAAATTGTAAACTAGAAAAATCTATCGTTAACCTCAGTCAAGTTAGCTGAAGCACTAAAAAATACACATAAAGTATATCTAGTCTTCATCACCTCTTTTTCTACCATGGATGGAGTCTCTACTCCAAAAATCATGAATTCATTGTTTGGAACCACTATCGTAGAAAAGAATCAAGTTAAGAATCTATAGCCTAATAGAAATTTTTAACCAAATTCACCTAGTCAGGAATCTCTCAACAAAATGGAGAGTTTGAAAAGATTATTTTTTAAGATATTACTATTATTTATTTGTTTTGGTTGGAAAATGATGAAAATATAGCATGATATATTATAAGATATATGTTTCATGTTAAAAAAATTCTCTATACTTTTATCCATTTGGATGAATCTTAACCCTTTTCTTTCAGAGTTCTGGATTTGATCTAGATGATAACAACATAACTCCTTGTCACGGGTTGACAAACTTAAATGTGAGTATAAGTACAGGTGTATTTCATTGGGAATATTTATTAATAAGGTTTATTCCCTTTTCCTCGATGCCTGAAGCATACCCCGGTTTGACTCATGGGGAGCGTTTAAGTTTTCATGAGATACCAATAATGGTGAAAGAATCATCTCATAATACTGAGATTAGAGAAGTTCATGAGGATTACGAAAATATTACACTAAGAAGAAGAGTTCAGATTAGTATTCTGAAAAACCCTTAAAATAGCTACTAGAAGAGGACCCCTCTTGTTTTTACCTTTTTACCTACTCAATATCAAAAGATAAGATAAACATGACTATCACTCAAATGTTTTCAATCAGTGAAGATAAAAAAATAAGTAAGATAAAAAATGTACCCTCTACTAGTCAAGTCTCAATCTCAAGGGATTGAAAGAATAGACAAAATAAGAATTAGTAGGATGTAATATCAAGAATACATTCATGAGGATAAAGTACCTAATGATTCTAGAAACCAATCTCTTCGGGAAGAAATCATTGAAGTTCAACAATAAATGAATACCCCCATTTTTCAAGATGTTGGGAATGAAGAAGCACTAGAAGTTGCTAAAATTATTTCTAAACAAGATCAATAGAGATATTAAAAGTTAATATCTGAATTCAAAACTTTGAAATCCAAAATAGTTGAATAAAATCATGAAATAAGAGTATGTGTGATCAAATGACCTCAAAATATGATATTCAAAAAGTAAGACCATTGGTTCAATCTGTTTTAGAGAAATGTTCCAAAAAATCCTTTGCTAGAGCCACACTTAGTTCAGACCTTCAATTCAAAATAAATGAGTTTTATCTGGACATGGATATGGTAATTGTAGTCATTGACTCCCTTCAGTTTGAATTTACCAAAAGCGATATGTTTCAAATCCTTCATATAATTGTCATAGATGAAGTTATAAGGCTACTTGCTACACTAAAGAATGTTTTTGAATCTATTGATAAATAAACAAAAGAAATAAGTTTTATACTCAACCAAAAGCTTCCAAAGGCCCTAGAAAATTTTATTCAAGAAAATAAGGATTAAATTTTCATCATCACACTTCTAGTAAAGTTGGATGGATCTTTGTTAAATAACTATGGAGAACTCAAAAATCTTGAAGACTTACATGAAGTAGTGGTAAAAAATTTCAAAATATGAATCATAAATGATGATGAAGAAGAGGTTGAAACCTTTATAAAATCCTAATATAGTCATGATATCTCCAAGGAAAAAAGAAATGGTTTCTATAATTGGTATAATAGAAATTCAGTTCAATGTTTTCAAAAGTTTGGTATAAATTTTTGCAAAGAAAATAGACTTGAAGAGATTCATTGGGAAATTTTATCAACATATGTGGAATGGTTTCAAAAGTCTTCTATATTATTATAATAATTATATAGTTAAAAGAATTGATACATGTTCGGATGCTCTCTTTTAAATTTGTGGTAGATGACTGCTAGGACCGCAGATTGTTGACCGTCACTTCTCCACCTCTCAGCTCCTCAAATAAATATTTGATCCTTCATATGTTCGTCAAAGGAAAAACCTCAGGTTTTATAAAGAAGAATATTTATACTTACATAAATCTTGAACTAAATTACCGTTTACCCATGTAGGTAACTTCGATTTGGAAAGGGCACATCAAGATTCTCTCAACATTGAGTTCACACCAGTCTGGTTTTATCATAAAGATCGCACCGATCTTGGAGCATCCCTATTGACATTGGGTGATTAAATTGGAACAACAACTAATTCTCCTCTACTTATATCTTCATTAACTCACAATCAACCACTCTCTTTCAATAATCCACCTTCAAAAAGTCACTTTCTAAAAATTCTTTGATATACTCCCTTTCATGTTTTTGGAATTAGTTTCCCAGTAGTTGGGCATTCTCAAAAAACATTTGAATTATGACACATTTTTAGGTAATTCAAACATTTTCATCTATTTACTTTATTATCTATATTAAATGATTTTAATGAATTACCTTTTTCCTTTTCTTAAATGATCTTACTACCTTAATATTTTTAATGATTTTTATAAAATGTTCACTTGTGATATGCCTTTAACTTTTTACTAGACATTCAATACTCTTACTTTATGATTTCACTTAAATATATTTCTCTATCATTTTTTTATGATATATTATTTGAATGATTCATTATAAACTCTATTTGCTACCAAAATCTATTTATCATCAGTAGTGTTAACTGATTATTACTATTTGTGTGCAATATAAACCGTTTTTTTCATTGTACTTCTTTTTTATATCACAAAAAGGGGGAGAAGAAAAGAAAACTACACAAAACTTATTCTATATTTTAAAAAGATAAGAAAAAATAAAATAAAAAATGCATTCTATTTCAAAAATGGGAGAAGGAAAAGATATTTTTCTTTATTCTAAAAAGGGGAATAGAAAAGTAAAATATTTTTTTAATAAAAGGAAATGAACCAACTTCTTTTCTAAAAAGTTAAAACCTAGTATAAGGAATTATTTTTCCATATCATGGGTTTTGCGATCAAAAAACGCGGGGATATTGTTTTAAGGAATATATTGTTCTAATATATCTCTATTTTATGTGTATTGATGATTCACCAAATCCTAAATTTTATTATAAAAAGTTTATCTAAAAATTTTCATAGTATATATATCATAGGATATGTTTTCAAGTGTTTATCATATGATATGGAATTATTTTATCTTATGAGATATGAAGAACATATTCAGTTGTTCAGAATCAGAAAGTGTCGCATAAGACCTTATCTTATGAAGATTTCATGAGTCACTTAAGACAGATCTCTCGTCAAAACTAGATTATAAAAGGGCCTTGTCTTCTTAAAAGAATTTTCATATCCAAAATAAGTTGAAAAAAAGTAAATGTTAAATTATAGTAACACTTTATATTATGATGAAAAAATATATTATGCTATATTGAAGAAAATTTATCTTACAAGGACAAGCTGCTTTATCTTACAAAAGTTATATTATGATGAATAGTTATTTTAGTTGATATCCTTTAAAGACCTAGTATTATAGAATTCCATGATTACTTTTCTCATACCTTGATAATTCATTTCATACCTTTAGAGCACATAAACAGAAGATTGTTCATTTAAGGAAATATTGGTCTACACAAGACTTTCCATGAATAGGAAGATTCAAAGAAAGAGATGATCTCTAACATTATGATCATAAAATTAATTCTATATTGGGAAAGTGTGGATGCGTGCTATTATTAACCTATCTTATCACTACGATAGATAGTGCTTTTATCAGCACTATAGAACTCTTTTAACAAAGCCAGAAAAGCATTGTTAATCTCAGTGAAGATAAAGGGAGGTCCCCTTTAACAGTGCTAAAAAAGCACTGATAAAGGGTTTCCTTTATCCATTCTAAAAAATGTAGATAAAGCCCCCCCTTTATCCACACTATTTTAGCACAGATAAAAGACCAATTTATCATCACTTTAATTAGCATTGATAAATTATGCCTGTATTAATTCTCAAAATAGCACTAATAAAGGGTCACTTAATCAGTGCTCGAAGTAGCACTGATAAAGGCCTATTTTCCTGTGATGTGTTGTTTACATAACAACACACCCACCATTAGCACCTGTACATATATATAGTATAACCTACAAAGCACACACACACCACCTACACAAAACATCACCTACATAGCACACACAAGAACAAAACAATGCACACAATAACAATGCAACGAACACAAGGGTTTGGAAAACAATGCTATATACATTTCAAAAATAATGTTTTATATAATTACATTTAAAATTATCAAACAAATAGTTAAAAAGATTAATGTTTCATCCTTTGAAATTTGTGATCCCCTCTCAAAAATGTCCACCCATGGTATTAGTTACTGAAAAAATCATCCCAACTCAAGAAAAAGGTTCCATCTATATAGGAAAACAAATATTATATTAGTAATACTATATAGAAATAAATTAAACATTAATATGAAATAATACATTAATAAAATGTCAATTTTTAATGAAAAGACACATTTTAAGTTATACATGCCACAATGTGAATCCTATTGAGATGGGGTTGATTCTTACAAGTTATAAATGAGTCAAGGATCATTGTCCTAAATTATCAAAACAATTCGAATGGGTTTGCTTGGTTTTGAGTATGTCCCTTGTTTTTTTACTAAAATGAATATAAAATTTAAATGAAATATTTGGATTTATACCGGTCACATCATTCATTGGATTGAAATGAGGTTTATTCCTACATGTCATAAATGACTCATGTATCATTGTTATAAATTATCAAAACAATCCAAATGAGTTTTCTCAGTTTTCAGTATGACAATTGTATTTGTTTTACTAAAATATCATTTCAAACCGAAAACACCCATTTTGAGTCATACTGGCGACATCATGCATCGGTTTGAGGTGATACAGATTCATAAATGTCACAAAGGACGTACAAATTGCTTTCCTAAATTATGAATACAATCAGAGGGCGTTTGTTTGGTTTTCAGTGAGTGAAACATTTTGATCTAAAATCTCAATTTTAAACTGCTAACAAACACTTTTAGTCATAATGGTCAAATTGTGCATCATATTGAGGTTTGGTTGATTTATACACCTCAAAAATGACTCATGGATCATTTTCTTAAAGTATGAAAACAATCTGAATGAATTTTCTCAGTTTTTAGTATATCTCTTGTTCTTTTTACTTAAATTAATGTCAATTTTAAATAAAAACACATTTGGATTTATACAATACACATTATTCATCGAATTGAGGTATGATTGATTTCTACACATCACAAATGAATCATGGATATTTTTTGTAAAGTATAAAAACAATCCATTTTCATTTTCTCATAATTTAGTATGTCAGTTTTATTTTTTACTAAAATATCATTTCAAATTAGAAACATGTTTTTTGAGTCATACCAGTCACATAATGAATCCATTTGATGCGAGAATACTTCATAAATGTCATAAAGGACTTAAGAATAACTTTCCTAAATTATGAAGACAATCAAAAAGTGTTTTCTTGGTTTTTAGTGAGTGACGCGTTTTGAGCTAAAATGTAAATTTTAAACTGATAACATACACTTTTAGTCATACTAGTCACACTGTGCATTATATTGAGATGTGGTTGATTACTACATGTCACAAATTACTCATGTATCATTTTCATAAATTATCAAAACAATTCAAATTCTTTTTCTTGGTTTTCAGTATGTCATTTGTTCTTTTTTACTTAAATTAATGTTAATTTTAAATAAAAAGATGCATTTGGATTTATACTGGTCACATCATGTGTTGTATTAAGGTGGGGTTGATTTATAGATGTCAAAAAATGACTCATGTATTGTTTTCCTATATTATCAAAACAATTATAACGTGTTTGCTCAGTTTTCAGTATGCTAGTTGTGTTTTTTTACTAAAATTAATTTTAATTTTAAATAAAAAGAGACACTATGAGTCATCCTGGTCACACCGTGCATCAGATTGAGGTGTGGTTGATTTTTACAGGTTAAAAATGACTTATAGATCATTTTCCTAAAGTATCAAAATAATATAAATGTGTTTTCTCAGTTTTTATTATGCCAATTGTGTTTTTTTTTACTAAAATATCATTTTAAACCAGAAACACGCATTTTGAGTCATACCGGTCACATAGTGAATTGGTCGGACATGAGACTATTCATACATGTCATGAAGAACTTATGTATTTTTTTCATAAATTATGAAAACACTCTGAGTGAGTTTTATTGGTTTTCACTGAGTGACGTGTTTTGAGATAAAATGTCAATTTTAAACTAACAAGAAACACTTTTAGTCATATCGGTCACACCATTTTTCAGATTGAGTTGTGGTTGGTTCCTACACATAAAAAATGACTAATGGATCGTTTTCCAAAATTATCAAAACTATATGAATGCATTTTCTCAATTTTCAGTATGTCACTTGTTCTTTTTACTAAATTTATTGTTAATTTAAAGTCATAACAGTCACACCATGTGTCATATTTAGGTGTGGTTGATTCCTACACATCAAAAATGAATTATAGTTATCTTTCCTAAAGTATCAAAACAATAATAATGTGTTTTCTTAGTTTTCAGTATGGAACTTTTTCTTTTTACTAAAAATATTGAAAATTTTAAATAAAAATAAACACTTTGAGTCATACTGGTCACATCTTCATGCTATTTTAATAAATTCTTCAATCAAGTATGCTTCCCATTCATTTATAAACAAATATATCTCATCTTGTGAATATGAGTCTTTTCGACAATCATGGTATTCCTAAAAAATATAAATACACAAAATATTAATAAATATTTTAAATGAAGTAGTAATTATATTTGAAAATATCTCTTCAAGGATGTTGTTTTGTTCATGGAATATGATCACTTTCATAAATTTAAAAACATAATAACCACAATATTTATCGGTTTTTTTTGTTTCGGACACTACAGAAACATTGAGAAAAATCAGTAATTTTTTTATATGTGTTTGGATAGTGAAATCTTATTATATATACCCAAATTTGTATCCAGTCATAGTACTTGTGATGTTTTATGTTTAGTTCTAAAATGTTGTATGTAGTGTATTACAAATTGAAAAACTCCATCAATTTTTGTCAGTTTATTGGATATACATTCATTGAATCCAACAAATAAATATTTGGAGTATCCAAATTGACTATAATGAGCATCCAATGCTGCCTAAAACACAAAAATGAATAATTAATGAAAGAAATTAAAATATATTTTATATGATTTAATTGTACATTTTTAATGTTTCAACATTGGTATCAATAAGGGTTTGTCATCCGTATTTTTTCTATTAAAAATTTTGAGCAGGCCTACCACTATTTCACCCTCTTTCTCGGATTCTATATCTGTTTATTCTATAGAGGTGACGTGAGGATGAACGAGTCCAAATTTTTATTTCATGGGGAAACCTATTAAATTATTTTTCATATATACGTCTGCGAAAAATATGAAATGTATTTAGTCATAATTATCATAGTACATCAGCTTTTGTAAAATCAAATCCTGAAAACATACCTCATGTATACATTTACAACTAAGCCGCTTATCCAATCATGATCTAGGATTTCAATTACATTGTCAACACTAATCAAATCTGGATCTTCCCCATTGTACATATATTCATGAAAAATAATTGTGTGAACCCCATAGTATTTCAACTTCACATTCACATGAGGCTGCAATGATAATAAATGAAGATATAGAATGGGAAGGTTTAAGGTTCTTTCAATAGATCGTTTTGATCGGTTGGTTGATCCTTGGGATAATTTTTAGCCATTCTTTCTTTTCACATCATTCCCTATGTCTGAATATAATAACATTCATTAGTTCATACCTTTTTTTCATTAAATGTTAAAGGTTTATCTTGAAAAATAAATTGAAAATGAATACCTCATTATAGACATGTTTTTTTACAAGATTTGGTGGCCATGCGATGAATGTTCCAAGAGGTTGTTTGACCTTATAAATATCTTCATCATCAATTGGAATAGGTATCTCAGTACTCAACTCATGGTCTATGTTGATCAACACTTTAACCTGACCTGTTGGAAGTGGTCTATTGTGTAGCATGATGTTCTGGATATTGAACACCATAGTCCTCGCTACAAGGTTATGGGTGGGTGTTGATAGATATAAATCACAGTTATTTTCACCATGTAAAATATCAATACGGGAAAGGTATCAATGTATATCTGATTAAAAATTCACAGAAACAATTATTAGAACATTTATTACCTCAGCTAAGACAGGTTTTTTAGGGGAATGGCTTACCTTAAAGCTATTGGGGGTGAGGCAGGATCTTTACGTGTTTGTTGCTCTTGAGTTGTTTCTTCCCCCCCCCCCCTCACTATCGTATTTTCCATGAACTCACTCTGAAATTTCATATGTTCTTTAAGTATAAATATTCATTCTCTCATCATTTTTACTTCTTCATTTTGATCATCATCTTGTTTTTTTCTCAAAAAATGTTCAGTGTGTCACCCCAAAACCTGCATCTCTGATGCGGCCATATTTTTATGGAAGATTTAATGCCATCGAAAGTATGTCCGCATATGGTTTGGGTGTTTTTTATTCCTAGGACTATGTTAGATAGAGAATATAGAAAAATAAGTAATCATTGTTATGTAATATCAATTTAAATCAAAACAAATATTTATTATGTCATACTTACACATGTTTCCCACACTTTTTGTGTGTTTTCATCTATTAGTATCCCATATTTATTTACATGTTCCTCCTTCCATAGAACATGGTGTGGGATGGAAGTGACATTGGATTTGGATTCATCAATCTTCATATAAACATAGGAACATATTTATGGTGTTGTTTTATGTCACATAAAATTATCACTGTAGAATTAAAATACGTACCAATTTTTTTTTCAAGTGAAGCCTACCCTATTCATGCTTTACAGTATTAGTATGTTTGTTTTTCTACCCATTCCTTATTTTCAACACTAATTTGTTATTTTATAAATAAAAAACTATCAGTAAAATTAAGGAATACACATATCATCAAACAATGCATAACCAACCACAATGTACCTAAAAAGACTGCTCTGCACGACGACTAGTAAACGCATCCCACACTCCTTGGGTTATTAGGAGTGCATAAATTGGAGGTGGGTGCAGGTTTATTTTCCCTTCAGTATCTTTAAGATAATATTTTATTAAAATTTTGCTAAATCCTTTGTGAATTCTTCCGAAAACCCTTAATACGTAGTCCTTATGTGATTCATCCACTATAAATGAACTCTACAAGGGATGTTGAAGTGTAAGTCAATGTTTTATTATTTTATTTTTTAGTGAATTAAAGAAATGATATCATAATTTTACCTTAATATCTCTCCTCATCAGTGTCTTAAGCCCGGTGATAATATGGTGTAATGACTGTACATCAATTGGCATGTGTTTCTGAGTGACGATTCCAATGTAACTACTGAACATGGACTTGTTGGAGTTAACATATTGGACCCACTTATTATATATTACCTTTTATTTTATGCCTTTCTCTTTTTCCTTAAGGGTTTCTTAAAACACCATCAGACTACAACACTACTTTTTTTCTATGCTGTCAGTGTTTAATTGCCTACTATTTCCTTGGTTTCAATATCATCAATATATTCCTTCATAGTGCTATCATTGGAATGTGAATATGGTGGTTGTGACTCTTGTAGAGACCCAAGCTTGATTCACATGTACATTACATTACTTTTTTCGAATACATAATACATAAAAAAAATGACACCCAAGGACCGTAATAGTTTAGTGTCTTTGGAAACTCGGAAGAGAATCTTCTAATCATGGTGAAAGATCTTCAACATCTCCCATAAAGATCTTCCACTTTTGTTTTATTACCTAAAACATTTCTTTATATCCAGGGAAAATAAAACATATAAAGGGTGAGCTCAAATGCTCCTTAAGGGTAAATATGGAGAACTTAAAAACAATCCATAAATATTTGAACGTAAAAACACGAACATAAAACATCAAAATCTTGAGAAATGACATAAATATTTGTAGTATATAAGTCATAGATCATAAAGGAAAATTAATCATGATAAAATATCATGGGAATAAAACATGTAATTGTGGAAACCGTTAAGCACATGATATGATTTCCAAAGTAGCCATGGCATTTCTACCAAGACAATCATAGTGGACAATGTCCCTTACTGAATCGAGTTCACTCCTCATTCCAATCCTGTATCACTGAACTGCATTAACTTTCCGTTCCAGCCATATCTATCTCATGAGATATAAATCTTTACCCAATTAATTGGAGGGAGATATAGGTCTCACCCATCCCATAGTGAAATCATTATTACTTTTGACACAAAATAAACATAAATCATTCATCATAACCCAAAGAATAAAATGGGTTTCAAAAAAATCATACCATCATAACCTAATCTATATAAAACAAATGGATATCATTTAATCAAAAGAAGAATAAACCATGGAAATAATAGAGACATTATATTTGAATAATAATCATACTAAATAATGTAATCTTAGATGGAAAATTGTTTTAAAAAAACAATTGAAATGAATTTTGAGGAAAATATCTTTTCTTATTCAAAATCATTTTCTTTTCAAAAAATACCATTCAATTTTAAAAGAAAATTATTTTTTTGAAAATAACGATGAAATATTATAGAATAAGCTTCATGAAAAAAAGGTGTTATGAATTCGAAAACATCCCTTCATGCCATATAAGTTAAAAAAACATTCTCCTCATACTTTTGCTGGAAAAGTCAAAAAGTACCTCGTATGGTAAACAAAAGAATGATATCTTCCATACCTTATGGTAAAATTCAAAAAAGGGTAAAAATGAATTTAAAAATACATGGAAGAATTGTAAAAAATTTATGAAATTTTTTGAGAAAACATGGACATGGATGATAAACATAACCCCAGTAAATACTTACGAATAAACGATCTCAGATAAGAACGAGATTGGAATAATTATCCCTTACCTTATGTCCAATTTCTTCTATATGTTTCCGAGATTCTAGTATATTGGGTTTAAACATATTAATAACTTGTAACATAACCCTAATAATATTTATGATATCATATATGATTCACTTATGACTTTATATTACTCCTTCTTTTGTAAATTCCAGGTTAAAGCAGCGTTTTGGGTAAAATCGTTTCATTTATCGTACATGTTTCGACTTGTTGTTCTTGATATTATTACTTATATCCTGATTTACTTAATTCCAGAATATAAAACATGATTTATATATAATATATATTCAGCATATAAATTTATATTATAGATCAATAAATGGAATGAAATACACCGTTAATGGAGACGGTAGGTCGTACGTACGCAAGAACGCTGTTTTCATTTCCTTATTGAATTGAATGGAATTATGTAAATGAAACATATATGTACAAAAATACAGTATCATTATTATGTAAGATATTTCATTATTATTTATTATATATACTTTATAATCATACTTTAATGGTTAATTATGGAAAATGAATCTCATCGCGTTCGTGGAGACGGTAGTCCATACGTACGCGTGAGGGAGAATATCATTATTTTTATATTGAAATCGTATATAATTGGATGGTATATCATATATAAATAATAATAATAATTTTATATTTATTATTTATATCAACTATACTCACTATTTTACCCTTCCAAATGATTATATGTTTGAATATCAAACTACACCATGGCGTGGAGATGGAAAGCCGTACGTACGCACCTGTGGTGACTTTTTCATTCATAGGATGGATAAAATAACTTATATGGTTGTAAAATTTTTATAATAACATCACAGTATATAGAAGATAATGTATTTTTTATTTTATAATGGAAACAACAAAGAATGAGGATGTGGAAGAAGAAAGGAACTTGAAATAGGTGGTGAGATATTTACCTCTTCTACGGGTTATTCCTTTTGATTTGATAAAAAGGGCTCCATAGCTTGGATTTCTGACTAAAGGAAGGCCTCTATGATAAAGGTAGGATAGTTTAGAGGGTATTTGGGTAGGTTTTGGCCGACCAAAATGGATTTGGAGGTGGGAATTATAGAGAAGGGGGAGAGCCCTTTTATAATAGGGGTGAGGGGCACCTTAAGAAAAACATTAAATATTAGTTTATAATAAATTCATATTCGGTTTATAATGAATAAAAAGTGACTTATTTAGATTATAGGGTGGGAATGGGTCGAAATAATATCAAAAAATAGGTTTTAGACAATTTTAGGTTACCATTTTAGCCTTATCATTTATATTTAACACTAAGTTAAATAATTTAACTTTTACAGTGTTTTCTTGTATTCTTACAATATATGGTTAATAAACTTACTATATACTGCCAATCGAACCCCAATTGATTCATTAATGTCATATATATTATTATATAAGTATTTTGGCAGAACCTTATATTTTTAGGTCCATTATATCAATTAATAATATAATATTTGTTTTAAAAACTCTTTTATGTCAATTTTGACACTATTTGGTATTTTGTTTTTTCTAAATTCAATACAACATTATTACTTCGAAAATAATTCCTATAACCAACCCTAATATGTTATATTATCCTATAAAATTAGTTTAATTCATAAAAAGTCTCAAATTACATTTATTTGGGTATTTATAATATCAATTATGTTAATATTTCATTAATAAGGTAATTACTGCATCATCATTGTGTCATAAATAAATTAAATTATTTAATGTCTAAAAAATATAAATAAAATACCATTATTTATGAAATATTTTTATATTTATAATTAATATTTATAGTAGAATTTATATTTTGTATAACCCTATATTAAAAATGTTTTAGTTATTAATCTTTGAATTTAACTATTTTAACTCTTCTTTAAATAAAATAATAATAAATGTCCTAATTTAATCCAAGTGAACCTAAAGGGTAATATTTAATTCCTAAGGTTGTTTTTGGTCGAATTAAACTTATCCAATAGAATTAGAACATGTGTTAGGGTAATAATAATATCATTTTTACCCTTAATTACCTTATTTACTTTTAACCATGGTAAATAAAAGTTAAAAGTTACTATTCACCAAAAATTATTTTCCTCTCATTGAATAACATTTTACTTACTGATATCAACCATGCCTCTCATATTTTTGAAATTAAACTCACAGAAGAGGAAAAATTATGTTTTATGTAAATTTGCAAATGCTCTTAGGAGGTGGGTAAAAGACGGTAAAAAGTTCAATAAAATTTTTATATATCTAAAATTATTATAAAATGACTCCAATGAATTACATTGAACTTATATAGGTATTATGTGTAACATCGCAAGTAATTAATGAATAATATATATTTTTATCTATGTCTATTAATGAATTAGATAGTGTTTTAGAGACTTAAAATGAGAATAAATCCAATCATAAGAATGGAATACACTAATATTTTTAAAAGATTGTTTTACTGCCTTTTGATGGCGAAACTTTTTTAAATATATATTTAACAAATTTTATAAGATATATTTGTCAAAATAAAGTTATTTTTTATGATTGGGACATTGAAATTTACTTTGGATAAATTTCTGGTATTTTTCTGATAATGTTCATTTTTTAATGAATAGTGAAAAGTGTTGTATTTTAATTCAAAACCTCTTTTAAATATAATTTATTTATATGATTAGATTATCTTTTGAATTGGTTTTAAAGTTTAATTAGAATATATGTTTACCATTTAATACAATAGTGGTCATTGTAATTAATTTCACTTTGAAATTGGACATAAACTAGTGTCAATCTTTTGATACTTATTGTTTCATAAAAACACGTTATTCGCTCTGACAGCGGGAATTAATGATTAAATTAATTAATGTAACTTATATGTTTTGAATTTTGTAAAATATACATAACTTTTTAATTCTGAATATCAAATATAGCTTAGGGTGAAGTTTTGGTATTTTTCTGAAATACTTCAATTTTTGATGAATAGTGAAACCACTAAGTGGTACTTAAAAAACTGATTTTTCGTTTAAATGAAATTTTACCACCTCTGTGTTTTTAATTTCAAAAATCCGACATACATGGTTGTAATTAGGAAGTAAAATGTGGTTTAATGAGATTAAAATAATTTTTTGGTGAATAGTAACTTTTAAGTTTTAATCGCGATTAGAGGTGATTAGTGCAATTTAAGGAAAAAATGATATTACAATAAAATAAAAATACCTAGACACATGTCCTAGACTTATTGGATGTGTCATGGCTAACCAAGAAAATCCATGGGTCGGCTTGGGGACCCCATGGATCCACTTTGGTAGGAAAATGACATTAATAACTTTTTATTTAAAGTTAAAATAAAAATGTCACAAACATGAGTTATTTTACTAAAAAAAATTAAATGGGGTTATACAAGTGAGATTTTTGACTATAAATATTCATTAAAAATCTAAAAAGATTTACTACATCATGATATATTTTTTATAATTTTTAGACATTAAATAAATTAAATTATTTATGACACCATGATGATGCAGCGATTACCTCATTATTTAATGATTTAAATAAAATGAATATATAATGTAAAATCTAAGACCTACACTTGTCAAAAACCTATTGGATTTGTGGATTTAGAACCCTTATCACCTTATCCTATAAATTAATAATTTTGGGACCTTTTTTATCTGAAAATCATTTTATAACAAAGTATATTTTCTTAACTTTCCAAGAGTGCCCCTCCTCTCCTCTTATAAAAGGCCCCCAACTCTACCACATTACCCACACTTCCAAAGCCTTTGGATCAGAAAACCCCTACCCATTTTGTCTCTACACATCCCTCTCTAACTATTAGAAGCCTCACTTTGGGCACAAGTCTTCCCAAGTAATCATTTGAGCTCAAATAAAAAAGAGTTACCCGTTTTAAAGGTAGTGTTTTCTCTTGTGTTCTTATGTTTTATTTTGCTTATTCAACCCTCTAAACTCTTTTTACTCATTTATTTTGTAACAAAACCAGTATCTTCAATATACTAGTATGTTTTTATAAGAAGTATTCGAGATACACTTACACACACCTACATCTAATGGTTAAAGAACATACTGTTTCCATGGATGGAGAATTTCTACCTCACGAAACGATGATTGTTCAATATTCTTTTAACACCTTCAAAGGCGTCCATTAAGATGTAACTATATTTATATATGGTATATAATATGTTCATGTTATACTTATGCTTCTGTATTTTTCATTTATGTCATACCTTTATAGTTTCCATTATGGGTAAACACGATATCTTCATTTTAGGAAGTGCCGACTACCGCCCCCTCAAAGTGATTTGATTCATTAAAGCCATATGTGGGATGTATAAAGGATGTAGTTAATGATATTATATATGATATTATAATGGAATTATAATATACCTTTATGTCATTATGATTCCATTCCATAAAATACGAAATAGAAATAAACGTTGCGTTCATGCGTACGTACGGCTTACCGTCTCCATGAACGGTGCATTTCTTTTCTTACCTCTAAATGTTATGTAATATTATAAATGCATGTATATACTGGATATATATGATATATATGATATCTAAATCATGAATATAACTCTGGATATCATGGATACATGAATAACTTGTAATTATAAAGAAGTTATTTTTGACTTAAGTACCAATGATCGTTAAAATGACTGTTATTAACTTAAATAATTACATAGTGTTCATGACATGGTAATAAGTGATACAAAAGGAATAATGAACTTGAAAAAGGTTCTTAAGAAAGTAGAAATTAACTCAAGTTTATTATTCAGGAGATTAAATAACGATCGAGTCAAGTCGGACATGAGGTATGGGACTTCATCTCAATCTCCTTTCATTGAGGCATATTTTGTTTTATACACAACCTTCTTTTATACGGTGTATAAACCCCTTTGACTTTTACGTTTATCCAAATGAAATCTTTTTTATACGAAGAGTTTTACTAAAAGACAAAAGGGAATGTTTTTTTCGTACGTATGTGGCGACAATGAATTCTCCGCCACCGTGACCATTATTTGAGTTTTGGCTTCCTCTACAAACCATACCTTTTTTTTAAAAGAAAAATAAATACCATGTATTACTTTTCTTTTATTTTGGTATTGAAAATGGTTTTCATAAAGTTTTTTTATATAAATATGTTGTATTGATATCTTGTGATTGAAAAGTGGAAATGTTATGTTTCCTTTATGCATGTTTTATGTGATACGATTATGTTATGGTTCTTGGGAATTATTATGAAGACGGGTGGTTCCGTGATAAACTAAGGGCGGGTGAGCCCGATATAGCTCTCCAATGCATTGGGTAATGCGAAGGATTGAAACGTTAAGGTTTCTCCGAAGAGATTTACGGAATATACTGTGATGGGTATTCCAAACGTAACCAAGAGGGTTACTCCCTACGTAAGAATGTTTTGAATGCCTCAAGTTACCTTTATGTTTTATGATTTCTATGATTTATTCATGACTTGATGAGGTATGTGATTATGTTTTATGAGTAATGTATGATTTCATGCATGGACTAATGTTTTCATTTAATATTTTTTTATAACCCTTACTGAGCTTATTATGCTCATCCCAAGTTTTTGAAATGTTTTTCACAGGTCAAGGGAATGGTACATGATATGATGATAGTGTCATGGAAGTGTCAAGAAAGAATCCATGTTTTATTTTAAATATGTTTCTATTGATGGGAAAAATGAATACTATCTTTTATGTAACCACTTTGTTTAAATGTGGAATATAATTCAGGTTTTATGATATAATTCTCTAAAAATCTAAACCTGAAAAGATCCTCAATGTGAAATCTGGTAATAACTCAAGATTAAGTAAGGTTTAAGGTTGGGGCCTTATAGTTGGCATCAGAGTTCGGTTTAGATAACTTTAGGAGTTAGAATTATATTAAATGATTATCCAAAAATATTTTTTTATGTTCAAATTGAAATGATATAGCATTTACATATTACCATGTTGCTTCACCTAAGATATTTCTGTGATAAAAATGGTTTTCCATAGAGTAAACATATCAGCTTTTTTAGGAAGGCATACAAAGTATAATGACCTTTCGAATCAGCAACCAGAGATGGTCGGAATCAGAATTAAGCAGTTTACTGCGCTGATGGATCAGTTGAATCTGGTGATAAATGGTGGTTATGTTTTTTGGTGATATTTTTGTGTTTTCTAAAAGTAAAGAGGAGCATGAAAGACATTTAAGGGTTATTTTGAATACCTTAAAAGAAAATAAATTGTATGGGATATCCAGAAAGTCTGAGTTTTGGTTGAAACAAATTTCTTTCCTTGGTCATATTATTTCTAAATATGGAATAACTATGGATCCTACAAAAAGAAGAGTCGTTGAAGAATGTCCAAGACCCACTAATGTAACCGAGATCCGTAGTTTTCTTAGTTTGGTAGGTTACTACCAATGTTTTGTTAGAAATTTTTCACGATTATCTAGTCCAATGACAAAGCTAACTTGGAAGGGTGTTAAGTTTATCTGGACAAAAGAATGTGATGATTGTTTTCAGGAACTGAAAATAAGATTGGTGAATGCTCCAGTTTTGGCACTACCTTCCAGGAATGAGGAGTTTGTTATCTACAATGATGCTTCATTGAAAAGAATTGGTTACGTCCTAATGCAGAATGATCAGGTAATTGCTTATGCTTCACGACAGTTGAAAACTCATGAGGTAAATTTCCCTACACATGATTTGTAATTATCTGTTGTTGTTTTCGCTTTAAAAATTTGGAGGCATCATTTGTATGGAGTAAAGTGTGAAATATATACCAATCACAAAAGTTTAAAGTATATATTCACTCAGAAAGAATTGAATGTGAGACAGAGGAGATGGCTAGAATTAATAAAGGATTATGATTATACAATTCATTACCATCCGGGAAAAGAAAATAAAGTGGTTGATGCTTTGAGTCAAAAAAGTAATGCTTCATTAACAATGTTGCGTTTGGAACGTGATCCTTTGGTTACGGATTTGATGAACTTTGGAATAGAAGTTGTTGGTGCAGGAATTTGTTCTGTATTATTTCATGTATCAGTGAGATCATCTCTATCAGACAGAATTAAGGAAGCACATAAGCAAGACAACGACTTGCAGAAAAAGGTAGAGCTGGTTCATAAGGGTAAGTTGTCTGGATTCAACATTGATAATGATTGTGTTTTGAGATTTGGGAAGAGATTGTGTGTGTCGTGTGATTCGCAGTTGAAGAGAGATTTGTTATGTGAAGCTCATAGTTCTCTGTTTTTAGTTCATCCTGGCAGAACTAAGATGTATAGAGATCTTCAGGAGTATTACTGGTGGGATGGAATGAAAAGAGATATTGCTGATTTTACTATGAAGTGTTTGACATGTCAATAGGTTAAAGCAGAGGGGAAATTACCGAAAGGGATTCTTCAGCCTCTACCAATACCAAAGTGGAAGTGGGAGAATATATCCATGGAATTCGTTGTGGGATTGCCGAAGACATCTCGAGGTAATAATGAAATCTGGGTTATTGTTGATCTCTTGACTAAATCTACTCATTTCCTTCCTATTCAAGATACTTTTTCCCAAGATCAAATTTCCCGTCTGTATCTTAAAGAGATATTCAGGTTACATGGAGTTCCTCTCCCCATTGTATCTGATCGTGATCTCAGGTTTACTTCTAACTTTTGGAAAGGCCTTCAGAAGTCATTCGGTACTGAATTAAATTTTAGTACAGCTTTTCATCCTCAATCAGATGCGCAGTCATGACAAACAATTCAGACTTTGGAGGATATGATACCTGCTTGTTTGATGGATTATCCGAGAAGTTGGGACCAACATCTTTCTTTGTTTGAGTTTTCTTATAATAAAAATTTGCATTCTAGTATACAGATGGCACCATTTGAGGCATTATATGGGAAGCATTGTCGAACTCCAGCTTTTTGGGATGAAGTGGGTGAAAGAAAGCTGATGGGACCATAATTGGCAGAAGAGTTGGCAGAAAAAGTTCAACTGATACAGAAACACATGAGAAAAGCTCATAGCATGCAGAAGAGTTATGCGGACAACATGAGGAAGGATCTCCCTTTTGAGGTAGGTGATCATGTTTTTTTCAAAGTCTCACCATGGAAAAGTGTGATGCGATTTGGTAAGAAAGGAAAGCTGAGTCCAAGGTTCATTGGACCATATGAAATTCTAGAGAGAGTTGGATCAGTTTCTTACCGAGTGGCTTTACCTCCGAGTTTATCTCCGGTACACAATGTTTTTCATTTTTCAATGTTAAGGAAGTACATGCCAGATCCATCTCATGTTTTGAGTCCAGAGGTAGTTCAGCTGGAAGAGAACCTATCTTATGAGGAACAACCAGTCCATATTCTTGACCACAAGGAGAAAGTGTTATGGAATAAGGTGATTCATCAGGTAAAGGTTTTGTGGAAAAACCACATGATTGAAGAGGCAACATGGGAATCTGAAAATGCAATGAGGGCTAAATACCCCCCACTTATTCGATAAGTAAATAAATTGCGGGGACGCAATTTTCTAAAGGGGGGAAGGATGTAAAATCCCAAGTAAGTAATGAATAATGTATATTTTTATCTATGTCTATTAATGAATTAGATAGTGTTTTAGAGGCTTAAAATGAGAATAAATCCAATCTTAAGCATGAAATACACTAATATTTTTAAAAGATTGTTTTACTGCCTTTTGACGGCGAACCATTTTTAAATATATATTTTGACAATTTTATAAGCTATATTTTTCAAAATAAACTTATTCTTTATGATCGGGACATTGAAATTTTTTTTGGATAAATTTCAGGTATTTTTCTGATAATGTTCATTTTTTTAATGAATGGTGAAAAGTGTTGCATTTTAATTCAAAACCTCTTTTTAATCTAATTTATTTATATGATTAGGTTATATTTTTGAATTGGTTTTAAAGTTCAATTATAATATATTTTTACCATTTAATCCAATATTGGTCGTTGGAATTGATTTCACTTTGAAATTGGACTTAAACTAGTGTCAATCTTTTGATACTTATTGTTTCATAAAAACACGCTATTTTCTCTGATAGTGGGAATTAATTATTAAATTAATTAATGTAACTTATATGTTTTGAATTTTGTAAAATAGAAATCATTTTTGAATCTGGAATATCAAATATAGCTTAGGGTGATGTTTTAGTATTTTTCTGAAAAACATCAATTTTTGATGAATAGTGAAACCACTAAGTGGTACTTAAAAAACTGATTTTTTGTTTAAATGACATTTTACCACCTATGTGTTTTGAATTTCAAAAATATGACATACATGGTTGTCATTGGAAAGTAAAATGTGGTTCAATGAGATTAAAATAATTTTTTTGGTGAATAGTAACTTTTAAGTTTTAATCGCGATTAGAGGTAATTAGTGCAATTTAAGGAATAAATGATATTATAATAAAATGAAAATACATAGACACATGTCCTACCCTTATTGGATGTGTCATGGATGACCAAGAAAATCTATGGGTAGAATTGGGGACCCCATGGAGAAACTTTGGTAGGAATATGACATTAATAACTTTTTATTTAAAGTTAAAATAAAAATGACACAAACATGAGTTGTTTTATTAAAACAATTTTTAAATGAGGTTATAAAAATCAGATTTTTGACTATAAATATTAATTAGAAAGAAAAAAATATTTAATACATCATGATATTCTCTTTATAATTTTTAGACATTAAAAAAATTAAATTATTTATGACACTATGATGATGCAGCGATTACCTCATTATTTAACGATTTAAATAAAATGAAAATATAATGTAAAATCTAAGACCTAAACTTGTCAAAAACCTATTGGATTGGTGGATTTCGAACCATTATCACCTTATTCTCGAAATTTATAATTTTGGGACATTTTTTATCCGAAAATCATTTTATAACAAAGTATCTTTTCTTAACTTTCCAAGAGTGCCCCTCCTCTCCTCTTATAAAAGGCCCCCACCTCTACCACTTTACCCACACTTCCAAAGCCTTTGACTCGGCAAAACCCTACCCATTTTGTCTCTCCACATCCCTCTCTAACCCTTATAATCATCCCTTTTGGCATAAGTCTTCCCAAATAATCCTTTGAGCTCAAATCAAAAAGAGTTACTTGTTCTAAAGGTAGTGATTTCTCTTGTGTTCTTATGTTTTATTTTGCTTCTTCAACCCTCTAAACTATTTTTATTCATTTCTTCTGTAACAACACCAGTATATTCAATATACTAGGATGTTGTTATAATAATTATTCAAGATACACTTACACACACCTACATCTAATGGTTAAAGAACATACGGTTTCCGTGGATGGTGAATTTCTACCTCACAAAACGATGATTGTTCAATATTCATTTAACACCTTCAAAGGTGGCCATTAATATGTCACTATATTTATATATGGTATATAATATGTTTATTTTTTACTTAAGATTCTGTATTTTTCATTTATGGCATACCTTTATGGTTTTCATTATGGGTAAACACGATATCTCCATTTTAGGAAGTGCGGACTACCGCCCCCTCAAAGTGATTTGATTCGTTAATGCAATATGTGGGACGTATAAAGGATGGAGTTAATGATATTATATATGATATTATAATGGAATTATAATATACCTTTATTTCATTATGATTCCATTCCATAAAATACAAAATAGGAATGAAAGTAGCGTTCATGCGTACGTACGACTTACCGTCTTCAGGAACGGTGCATTTCTTTTCTTACCTATAAATGTTATGTAATATAATAAATTCATGTATATACTAGATATATATGAGATATATGGTATCTAAATCATTACTATAACTCTGGATATAATGGATACATGAATAACTTGTAATTATAAAGAGTTTATTTTGGACTCAAGTACCAATGATCGTTAAAATGATTGTTATTAACTTAAATAATTAAATAGTGTTCATGACATGGTAATAAGTGATAAAAAAGGAATAATGAACTTGAAAAAGGTTCTTAAGAAAGTAGAAATTAACTCAAGTTTATTATTCAGGAGATTAAAGAACGATCAAGTCAAGTCGGACATGAGGTATGGGACTTCGTCTCAATCTCCTTTCATTGAGGCATATTTTGTTTTATACACAACCTTCTTCTATACGGTGTATAAACCCCTTTGACTTTTATATTTATCCAAAATGAATATTTTTTATATGAAGTGTTTTACTAAACAACAAAAGGGAATGTTTTTGTCGGACGTATGAGGCGACAACGACTTCTCCGCCGCCATGACCATTATTTGAGTTTCAGCTTCCTCTACAAGACATACCTTTTTTTAAAAGAAAAATAAATACCATGCATTACTTTTCTTTTATTTTGGTAATGAAAATGGTTTTCATAAAGTTTTTTTTATATCAATGTGTTGTATTGATATATTTTGATTGAAAAGTGGAAATGGTATGTTTCCTTTATGCATGTTTTATGTGATACGGTTATGTTATGGTTCTTTGGAATTATTATGAAGACGGGTGGTTCCGTGATACACTAAGGGTGGGTGAGCCTGATATAGATCTCCAATTCATTGGGTAATGCGAAGGAGTTAAACTTTAAGGTTTCTCCGAAGAGATTTAGGGAATATATTGTGATGGGTATTCGAAACGTAACCAAGAGGGTTACTCCCTACGTAAGAATGTTATGAATGCCTCAAGTTACATTTATGTATTATGATTTCTATGATTTATTCATGACCTGATGAGATATTTGATTATGTTTTATGAGTAAAGTATGATCTCATGCATGGACTAATGCTTTCATTTCATATTTTTTTATAACCCTTACTGAGCTTATTATTCTCATCCCATGTTTTTGAAATGTTTTTCACATGTCAAGGGAATGTTACATGATATGATGATAGTGTCAATGAAGTGTCAATAAAGAACCCATGTTTTATTTAAAATATGTTTCCATTGATGGGAAAAGGAATACTATCTTTTATGTGACCACTTTTTTTAAATGTGGAATGTAATGCAAGTCTTATGATCTAATTCTCTAAAACTCTAAACCTGAAAAGATTCTCAATGTGTAATCTTGTAATAACTCAAGATTAAGTATGGTTTAAGGCTGGGGCCTTATATTTGGTATCAGAGGTCGGTTTAGATAACTTTAGGAGTTCGAATTCTATTAAATGATTATCCAAAAATATATTTTTTATGGTCAAATTGAAATGATATAGAATTTACAGATTACCATGTTGCTTCACCTAAGATATTTATGTGATAAGAATGGTTTTCCATAGAGGAAATAGAGAATATTTTCTAGGAAGACATACAAAGTATAAAGATCTTTCGAATCAGCAACCAGAGATGGTCGGAATCAGAATTAATTAGTTTACTGCGCTGATGGCTCAGTTGAATCAGGTGATAAATGGTGGTTGTGTTTATTGGTGATATTTTGGTGTTTTCTAAAAGTAAAGTGGAGAATGAAAGACATTTAAGGGTTATTTTGAAAACCATAAAAGAAAAGAAATTGTGTGGGAAATCCATCATGTGTGAGTTTTGGTTGCAACAAATTTACTTCCTTGGTCATATCGTTTCTAAAGATGGAATAATTGTGGATCCTGCAAAAACAAGAGTTGTTGAAGAATGTCCAAGACCCAAAAATGTAACCGAGATCCGTAGTTTTCTTGGTTTGGTAGGTTACTACCAAAGGTTTGTTAGAAACTTTTCACGATTATCTAGTCCAATGACAAAGCTAACTCGGAAGGGTGTTAAGTTTATCTGGACAAAAGAATGTGATGATTGTTTTCAGGAACTGAAAAAAAGATTGGTGAATGCTCCAGTTTTGGAACTACCTTTTAGGAATGAGGAGTTTGTTATCTACAATGATGCTTCAATGAAATGACTTGGTTGCGTCCTAATGCAGAATGATCAGGTAATTGCTTATGCTTCACGATAGTTGATAACTCATGAGGTAAATTACCCTACACATGATTTGGAATTAGCTGCTGTTTTTTTCGCTTTAAAAATTTGGAGGCATCATTTGTATGGAGTAAAGTGTGAAATATTTACCGATCACAAAAGTTTAAAGTATATATTCACTTAGAAATAATTGAATATGAGACAGAGGATATGGATAGAATTAATCAAGGATTATGATTGTAGAATTCATTACCATCTGGGAAAAGCAAATAAAGTGGCTGATGCTTTGAGTCGAAAAAGTAATGCTTCATTAACAATGTTGGGTTTGGAACGTGATCCTTTGGTTAAGGATTTGATGAACTTTCGCATAGAAGTTGTTGGTGCAGGAAGTTCTTCTTTATTGTTTCATGTATCAGTGAGATCATCTCTATCAGACAGAATTAAGCAAGCACATAAGCAAGACAACGAGTTGTAGAAAAAGGTAGAGCTGGTTCAGAAGGGTAAGTTGCTTGAATTCAACATTGATAATGATTGTGTTTTGAGATTTGGGAAGAGATTAGGTGTGCCTTTTGATTCACATTTGAAGAGAGATTTGTTATGTGAAGCTCATAGTTCTCTGTTTTCAGTTCATCCTGGTAGCACTAAGATGTATAAAGATCTTCGGGAGTATTACTGGTGGGATGGAATGAAAGGAGATATTGCTAATTTTACTGTGAAGTGTTTGACATGTCAACAGGTTAAAGTAGAGAGGTAGTTATTGAAAGGGATGCTTCAGCCTCTACCAATACCAAAGTGGAAATGGGAGAATATATCCATGGACTTCATTTTGGGATTGCCGAAGACATCTCGAGGTAATAATGCAATCTGTGTTATTGTTGATCGCTTGACTAAATCTTCTCATTTCCTTCCTATTCTAGATACTTTTTCCCTAGATCAAATTTCCCGTTTATATCTTAAATAGATAGTCATGTCACATGGAGTTCCTCTCCCCATTGTATCTGATCGTGATCCCAGGTTTACTTCTAACTTTTAGAAAGGCCTTCAGAAGTCGTTGGGTACTGAATTAAATTTTAGTACAACTTTTCTTCCACAATCAGATGTGTAGTAAGAACGAACAATTCAGACTTTGGAGGATATGCTACGTGCTTGTTTAATGGATTATCAGGGAATTTGGGACCAACATCTTTCTTTGGTTGAGTTTTCTTATAATAACAATTTTCATTCCAGTATACAGATGGCACCATTTGAGGAATTATATGGAAAGCAGTGTCGAACTCCAGCTTTTTGGGATGAAGTGGGTGAAAGAAAGCTGATGGGACCATAATTGGTAGAAGAGTTGGCAGAAAAGTTCAGATGATACAGAAACACATGAGAACAGCTCAGAGCAGGCAGAAGAGTTATGCGGACAACAGGAGGAAGGAACTCTCTTTTGAGGTAGGTGATCATGTTTTTCTCAAAGTCTCACCATGGAAAAGTGTGATGCGATTTGGTAATAAAGGAAAGCTGAGTCCAAGGTTCATTGGACCATATGAAATTCTGGAGAGAGTTGGATCAGTTGCTTACCGAGTGGCTTTACCTCCGAGTTTATCTCAGGTACACAATGTTTTTCAAGTTTCAATGTTAAGGAAGTACATGCCAGATCCATCTCATGTTTTCAGTCCAGAGTTAGTTCAATTGGAAGAGAACCTATCTTATGAGGAACAACCGGTCCAGATTCTTGACCACAGGGAGCAAGTGTTACGGAATAAGGTGATTCATCAGGTAAAGGTTTTGTGGAAAAACCACATGATTGAGGAGACAACATGGTAATATGAAAATGCAATGACGGCTAAATACCCCCACTAATTCGATAAGTAAATAAATTGCGGGGACGTAATTTTCTAAAGGGGGGAAGGATGTAACATCCCAAGTAAGTAATTAATAATTTATATTTTTATCTATGTCTATTAATGAATTAGATAGTGTTTTAGAGGCTTAAAATGAGAATAAATCCAATCTTAAGCATGGAATACACTAATATTTTTAAAAGATTGTTTTACTGCCTTTTGATAGTGAAACTTTTTTAAATATATATTTTGACAATTTTATAAGCTATATTTTTCAAAATAAACTTATCCTTTATGCTTGGGACATTGAAATTTACTTTGGATAAATTTCTGGTATTTTTCTGATAATGTTCATTTTTTAATGAATAGTGAAAAGTGTTGTATTTTAATTCAAAACCCCTTTTTAATATAATTTATTTATATGATTATATTATCTTTTTAATTGGATTTAAAGTTTAATTAGAATATATTTTTACCATTTAATCTAATAGTGGTTGTTGGAATTAATTTCACTTTGAAATTAGACTTAAACTAGTGTCAATCTTTTGATACTTATTGTTTCATAAAAACATGTTATTTGCTCTGACAGCGGAATTAATTATTAAAGTAATTGATGTAACTTATATGTTTTGAATTTTGTAAAATAGATATCATTTTTGAATTCAGAATATCAAATATAGCTTAGGGTGATGTTTTGGTATTTTTCTGAAAATCTTCAATTTTTGATGAATAGTGAAACCACTAAGTGGTACTTAAAAAACTGATTTTTCTTTTAAATGAAATTTTACCACCTCTGTGTTTTGAATTTCAAAAATCCGACATACATGGTTGTCATTAAAAAGTAAAATGTGGTTCAATGAGATTAAAATAATTGTTTTGGTGAATAGTAACTTTTAATTTTTAATCACGATTAGAGATAATTAGTGCAATTTAAGGCAAAAATGATATTATAATAAAATGAAAATATCTAGACACATGTCCTACCCTTATTGGATGTGTCATGGCCAACCAATACAATCCATGTGTAGACTTGGGGACCCCATGGAGCCACTTTGGTAGGAAAATGACATTAATAACTTTTTATTTAAAGTTAAAATAAAAATGACACAAACATGAGTTGTTTTACTAAAACAATTTTTAAATGGGGTTATACAAATAGATTTTTGACTTTAAATAGTCATTAAAAACATAAAAATATTTACTACATCATGATATATTTTTTATAATTTTTAGACATTAAATAAATTAAATTATTTATGACACCATGATGATGCAGCGATTACCTCATTTTTTAACAATTTAAATAAAATGAAAATATAATGTAAAATCTAAGACCTACACTTGAAAAAACCTATTGGATTGGTGGATTTAGAACCATTATCACCATATACTCGAAATTTATAATTGTGGGACCTTTTTTATCCGAAAATCATTTTATAACAAAGTATCTTTTCTTAACTTTCCAAGAGTGACCCTCTTCTCCTCTAATAAAAGGCCCCCACCTCTACCACCTTACCCAGACTTCCAAAGATTTTGGCTCGGCCAACCCCTGCCCATTTTCTCTCTCCAAATACCTCTTTCACTCTTAGAAGCATCCCTTTGGGCAGAAGTCTTCCCAAATCCATAAACTATTTTTATTCCTTTATTTTGTAACAAAAAAAGTATCTTAAATATACTAGGATGTTGTTATGTAAAGAATTCGAGCTACACTTACACACACCTCCATCTAATGGTTAATGAACATACTGATTCTGTGGATGGAGAATTACTCCCTCACGAAACGATGATTGTTCAATCATCTCTTAACACCTTTCATGGTGGCCATTATGATGTCACTGTATTTTATATATGATATATATGGTATTTATGTTTCCCATATGCTTCTTTATTTTATATTTAAAACATACCTTTATGCTTTGCATGTTGTGCAATTTCGTTAATTTCATACGAGGAAGTGTGGACTACCGCCCCCTCAAGTGATTGGACTCGTTCATGCAATACATGGAATGTATAAAGAATGAAATTAATGAAATTTTCTGACCTATAAATCATATATATTCAACTGGAATTGTAATATATATATCTCTCAGTTATTTTTAATTCCATGACAATGAAATGAAAGTAGCGTTCATGCGTACGTACGACCTACCGTCTCCATGAACAGTGCATTTCATTTATTTTTATCTCAAAATGTTATGGAATAGTATAAAATGAATATTTACTAGATATATATGATATTTTAATTATTAATACAATTCTGGAGATTATTTACTTATAACTACATGGACAATCATTTTCAAACAAGTTCATTTTTGACTCATGTACCAAACATCGAAAAAAATGTCTTATACGAACTCACATTATTATATATGGTATATAATATGTTTATGTTTTACTTAAGCTTCTGTATTTTTCATTTATGGCATACCTTATTGGTTTCCATTATGGGTAAACGCGATATATTCATTTTAGGAAGTGCGGACTACCGCACCCTCAAAGTGATTTGATTCATTAATGCCATATGCGAGACGTATAAAGGATGGAGTAAATGATATTATATATGATATTATAATGGAATTATAATATACCTTTATGTCATTATGATTCCATTCCATAAAATACGAAATAGAAATGAAAGTAGCATTCATGCGTACGTACGACTTACCGTCTCCATGAACGGTGCATTTCTTTTCATACCTCTAAATGTTATGTAATATTATAAATGCATGTATATACTGGATATATATGATATATATGATATCTAAATCATTAATATAACTCTGGATATAATGGATACATGAACAACTTGTAATTATAAAGATTTTATTTTTGACTCAAGTACCAATGATCGTTAAAATAACCGTTATTAACTTAAATAATTACATAGTGTTAATGACATGGTAATAAGTGATACAAAAGGAATAATGAACTTGAAAAAGGTTCTTAAGAAAGTAGAAATTAACTCAAGTTTATTATTCAGAAGATTAAAGAACGATCGAGTCAAGTCGAACATGAGGTATGGGACTTCGTCTCAATCTCCGACATTTTTTGTTTTATACACAACATTCTTTTATACGGTGTATAAAACCCTTTGACTTTTACGTTTATCCAAAACACACATTTTTTTATACGATTCATTTTACTAAACGAAAAAAGGGAATGTTTTTGTCGTACGTATGCGGCGACAATGACTTCTCCGCCGCCATGACCATTATTTGAGTTTCGGCTTCCTCTACAAGCCATACCTTTTTTTTAAAGAAAAATAAATACCATGTATTAATTTTCTTTTATTTTGGTATTGAAAATGGTTTTCATAAAGTTTTTCTATATCAATGTGTTGTATTGATATCTTGTGATTGAAAAGTGGAAATGTTATGTTTCCTTCATGCATGTTTTATGTGATACGATTATGTTATGGTTCTTGGGAATTATTATGAAGACGGGTGGTTCCGTGATAAACTAAGGGAGGGTGATCCCGATATAGCTCTCCAATGCATTGGGTAATGCGAAGGAGTTAAACGTTATGGTTTCTCCGAAGAGGTTTAGGGAATATACTGTGATGGGTATTTCAAACGTAACCAAGAGGGTTACTCCCTACGTAAGAATGTTATGAATTCCTCAAGTTACCTTTATGTCTTATGATTTCTATGATTTATTCATGACATGATGAGGTATGTGATTATGTTTTATGAGTAAAGTATGATTCCATGCATGGACTAATGTTTTCATTTCATATTTTTTTTATAACGCTTACTGAGATTATTATGCTCATCCAAAGTTTTTGAAATGTTTTTCACAGGTTAAGGGAATGGTACATGATATGATGATAGTGTCAAGGAAGTGTCAAGAAAGAATCCATGTTTTATTTTAAATATGTTTCCGTTGGTGGGAAAAATGAATACTATCTTTTATGTAACCACTTTGTTTAAATGTGGAATGTAATGCATGTTTTATGATCTAATTCTATAAAACTCTAAACCTGAAGAGATCCTCAATGTTTAATCTTGTAATAACTCAAGATTAAGTAAGGTATAAGGCTGGGGCCTTATAGTTGGTATCAGCGGTCAGTTTAGATAACTTTAGGAGTTAGAATTCTATTAAATGATTATCCAAAAATATTTTTTTATGGTCAAATTGAAATGATATAGAATTTACAGATTACCATGTTGCTTCACCTAAGATATTTCTGTGATAAGAATGGTTTTCCATAGAGGAAACAGAGCAGCTTTTCTAGGAAGGAATACAAAGTATAATGACCTTTCAAATCAGCAACCAGAGATGGTCGGAATCAGAATTAAGCAGTTTACTGCACTGATGGCTCAGTTGAATCAGGTGATAAATGGTGGTTGTGTTTATTGGTGATATTTTGGTGTTTTCTAAAAGTTAATAGGAGCATGAAAGAAATTTAAGGGTTATTTTTCAAACCTTAAAAGAAAAGAAATTGTATTGGAAATCTAGAAAGAGTGAGTTTTGGTTGCAACAAATTTCTTTCCTTGGTCATATTGTTTCCAAAGATGGAATAACTATGGATCCTGTAAAAACAAGAGTTGTTGAAGAATGTCCAAGACCCACAAATGTAACCGAGATCCGTAGTTTTACTGGTTTGGCAGGTTACTACCAATGTTTTGTTAGAAATTTTTCACGATTATCTAGTCCAATGAAAAAGCTAACTCGAAAGGGTGTTAAGTTTATTTGGACAAAAGAATGTGATGATTGTTTTCAGGAACTGAAAAGAAGATTGGTGAATGCTCCAGTTTTGGCACTACCTTCCAGGAATGGGGAGTTTTTTTTATCTACAATGATTCTTAATTGAAAGGACTTGGTTGCGTCCTAATGTAGAATGATCAGGTAATTTCTTATGCTTTAAGATAGTTGAAAACTCATGAGGTAAATTACCCTACACATGATTTAGAATTAGCTGCTGTTGTTTTCTCTTTAAAAATCTGAACGGATCATTTGTATAGAGTAAAGTGTGAAATATATACTGATCACAAAAGTTTAAAGTATATATTCACTCAAAAATAATTGAATATGAGATAGAGGATATGGCTAGAATTAATCAAGGATTTTTATTGTACAATTCATTACCATATGGGAAAATAAAATAAAGTGGTTGATGCTTTGAGTCGAAAAAGTAATGCTTCATTAACAATGTTGCATTTGGAACGTGATCCTTTGGTTAAGCATTTGATGAACTTTGGAATTGAAGTTGTTGGTGCATGAGGTTCTTCTGTATTGTTTCATGTATCAGTGAGATCATCTCTATCAGACATAATTAAGCAAGCACAGAAGCAATACAGCGAGTTACAGACAAAGGTAGAGTTGGTTAGAAGGGTAAGTTGCCTGAATTCAACATTGATAATGATTGTGTTTTGAGATTTGGGAAGAGATTGTGTGTTCCGTGTGATTCACAGTTGAAGAGATAGTTTTTATGTGAAGCTCATAGTTCTCTTTTTTCAGTTCATCCTGGCAGTACTAAGATGTATAGAGATATTCGGGAGTATTACTGGTGGGATGGAATGAAAAGAGATATTGCTGATTTTACTGTGAAGTGTTTGACATGTCAACAGGTTAAAGCAGAGAGGCAGTTACCGAAAGGGATACTTTAGCCTCTACCAATACCAAAGTGTAAATGGGAGCATATATCCATGGACATCGTTGTGGTATTTCCAAATACATCTCGAGGTAATAATGCAATCTGGGTTATTGTTGATCACTTGACTAAATATGCTCATTTCCTTCCTATTTGAGATACTTTTTCCCTAGATCAAATTTCCCATTTTTATCCTAAAGAGATAGTCTTGTTACATGGAGTTCCTCTCTCCATTGTATCTGATCGTGATCCCAGGTTTACATCTAACTTTTGGAAAGGCCTTCAGAAGTCGTTGGGTACTGAATTAAATTTTAGTACAACTTTTCATCCTTAATCAGATGTGTAATCAGAACGAACAATTCAGACTTTGGAGGATATGCTATGTGCTTGTTCGATGGATTATCAGGGAAGTTGGGACCAACATCTTTCTTTGGTTGAGTTTTCTTATAATAAAAATTTTCATTCCAGTATACAGATGGCACCATTTGAGGAATTATATGGGAAGCGGTGTCGAACTCCAGATTTTTGGGATGAAGTGGGTGAAAGAAAGCTGATGGGACCAGAATTGGTAGAAGAGTTGGCAGAAAAATTTCAGCTAATACGGAAACACATGAGAACAGCTCAGAGCAGGAAGAAGAGTTATGCGGACAATAGGAGGAAGGATCTCTCTTTTGAGGTAGGTGATCATGTTTTTCTCAAAGTCTCACCATGGAAAAGTGTGATGCGATTTGGTAAGAAAGGAAATCTGAGTCCAAGGTTCATTGGACCATATGAAATTCTAGAGAGAGTTGGATCAGTTTCTTACCGAGTGGCTTTACCTCCGAGTTTATCTCAGGTACACAATTTTTTTCGTGTTTCAATGTTAAGGAAGTACATGCCAGATCCATCTCATGTTTTGAGTCTAGAGGTAGTTCAACTGGAAGAGAACCTATCTTATGAGGAACAAACGGTCCAGATTCTTGACCACAAGGAGCAAGTGTTACAGAATAAGGTGATTCATCAGGTAAAGGTTTTGTGGAAAAACCACATGATTGAAGAGGCAACATGGTAATCTGAAAATGCAATGACGGCTAAATACCCCCACTAATTCGATAAGTAAATAAATTGTGGGGACGTAATTTTCTAAAGGGGGGAAGGATGTAACATCCCAAGTAAGTAATTAATAATGTATATTTTTATCTATGTCTATTAATGAATTAGATAGTGTTTTAGAGTCCTAAAATGAGAATAAATCCAATCTTAAGCATGGAATGCACTAATATTTTTAAAAGATTGTTTTACTGCCTTTTGATGGAGAAACTTTTTTAAATATATATTTTGACAATTTTATAATCTATATTTGTCAAAATAAACTTATTCTTTATTATTGGGACATTGATATTTTCTTTGGATAAATTTCTAGTATTTTTCTGATAATGTTCATTTTTAATGATTAGTAAAAAGTGTTGTATTTTAATTCAAAATCTCTTTTTAATCTAATTTATTTATATAATTAGATTATCTTTTGAATTGGTTTTAAAGTTCAATTAGAATATATTTTTACCATTTAATCCAATAGTGGTCGTTGGTATTAATTTCACTTTGAAATTGGACTTAAACTAGTGTTAATCTTTTGATACTTATTGTTTAATAAAAACACGTATTTGCTCTGACAGCGGGAATTAATTATTAAATTAATTAATTTAACTTATATGTTTTGAATTTTTTAAAATAGACATCATTTTTGAATTCGGAATATCAAATATAGCTTAGGGTGAAGTTTTGGTATTTTTCTGAAAAACTTCAATTTTTTATGAATAGTGAAACCACTAAGTGGTACTTAAAAAACCGATTTTTCGTTTAAATGAAATTTTACCACCTCTGTGTTTTGAATTTCAAAAATCCGACATACATGGTTGTCATTAGGAATTAAAATTTGGTTCAATGAGATTAAAATAATTTTTTTGGTGAATAGTAACTTTTAAATTTTAATCGCGATTAGAGGTAATTAGTGCAATTTAAGGCAAAAATGATATTATAATAAAATGAAAATACCTAGACACAAGTACTACCCTTATTCTATGTGTCATGGCCGACCAAGACAATCCATGGGTTGACTTGGGGACCCCATGGAGCCACTTTGGTAGGAAAATGACATTAATAACTTTTTATTTAAAGTTAAAAAAAATGACACAAACATGAGTTGTTTTACTAATACAATTTTTAAATGGGGTTATACGAATCAGATTTTTGAATATAAATATTAATTAGAAAGATAAAATTATTTACTACATCATTATATTTTTTTATAATTTTTAGACACTAAATAAATTAAATTATTTATGACACCATTATGATGCAGCGATTACCTCATTATTTAACGATTTAAATAAAATGAAATATAATGTAAAATCTAAGACTTACACTTGTCAAAAACCTATTGGATTGGTGTATTTCTAACCCTTATCACCTTATACTCGAAATTTAAAATTTTGGGACCTTTTTTATCCGGAAATCATTTTATAACAAAGTATCTTTTCTTAACATTCCAAGAGTGCCCCTCCTCTCCTCTTATAAAAGGACCCCACATCTACCACCTTACCCACACTTCAAAAGCCTTTGTCTCGGCCAAAACCTGCCCATTTTGTCTCTACACATCCCTCTCTAACTCTTAGAACCCTCCCTTTTGGCAGAAGTATTCTCAAAGAAGCCTTTGAGCTCAAATCAAAAAGAGTTACACTTTTTAAAGGTAGTGTTTTCTCTTGTGTGCTTATGTTTTATTTTTCTTCTTCAACCCTCTAAACTCTTTTTATTCATTTCTTTTGTAAAAAAAAACCAGTATCTTCAATATACTATGATGTTTTTATAAGAATTATTTGAGCTACACTTACACACACCTACATCTATTGGTTAAAGAACATACTGTTTCCATGGATGGCGAATTTCTGCCTCACGAAACGATGATTGTTCAATATTATTTTAACACCTTCAAAGGTGGCCATTAAGATGTCACTATATTTATATATGGTATATAATATGTTTATTTTTTACTTAATCTTTTTTATTTTTCATTTATGGAATACCTTTATGGTTTCCATTATGGGTAAACGCGATATCATCATTTTAGGAAGTACGGACTACCGCCCCCTCAAAGTGATTTGATTCGTTAATGCCATATGTGGGACGTATAAAGGATGGAGTTAATGATATTATATATGATATTATAATGGAATAATAACATACCTTAATGTAATTATGATTCCATTCCATAAAATATGAAATAGAAATGAAAATAGCGTTCATGCGTACGTACGGCTTACCGTCTCCATGAACGGTGCATTTCTTTTCTTACCTCTAAATGTTATGTAATATTATAAATGCATGTATATAGTCGATATATATGATATATATGTTATCTAAATCATGAATATAACTCTGGATATAATGGATACATGAACAAATTGTAATTATAAAGAGTTTATTTTTGACTCAAGTACCAATGATCGTTAAAATGACCGGTATTAACTTAAATAATAACATAGTGTTCATGACATGGTAATAAGTGAAAAAAAAGGAATAATGAACTTGAAAAAGGTTCTTAAGAAAGTATAAATTAACACAAGTTTATTATTCAAGAGATTAAAGAACAATCGAGTCAAGTCGGAAACGAGGTATGGGACTTCGTCTCAATCTCCTTTCATTGAGGCATATTTTGTTTTATACACAACCTTATTTTATACGGACTATAAACCCCTTTGACTTTTATTTTTATCCAAAATGAATCTTTCTTATACGAAGCGTTTTACTAAATGACAAAATGGAATGTTTTTGTCCTACGAATGCGGCGACAACGACTTCTCCGCCGCCATGACCATTATTTGAGTTTCAACTTCCTCTACAAGCCATACCTTTTTTAAAGAAAAATAAATACCATGTATTACTTTTATTTTATTTTGGTATTGAAAATGGTTTTCATAAAGTTTTTTTTATATCAATGTGATACGATTATGTTATGGTTCTTGGGCATTATTATGAAGACGGGTGGTTCCATGATAAACTAAGGGCGGGTGAGCCCGATATAGCTCTCCAACGCATTGGGTAACGCGAAGGAGTTAAACGTTAAGGTTTCTCCAAAGCGATTTAGGGAATATAATGTGCTGGGTATTCCAAACGTAACCAAGAGGGTTACTCCCAATGTAACAATGTTATGAATGCCTCAAGTTACCTTTATGTATTATGATTTATATGATTTATTCATGACATGATGAGGTATGTGATTATATTTTATGAGTAAAGTATGATTTCATGCATGGACTAATGTTTTCATTTCACATTTTTTTTATAACCCTTACTGAGCTTATTATGCTCATCCAAAGTTTTTGAAATTTTTTTCATAGGTCAAGGGAATGGTACATGATATGATGATAGTGTCAAGGAAGTGTCAGGAAAGAATCCATGTTTTATTTTAAATATGTTTCTGTTGATGGGAAAAATGAATACTATCTTTTATGTAACCACTTTGTTTAAATGTGGAATGTAATGCAAGTTTTATGATCTAATTCTCTAAAACTCTAAACCTGAAAAGATTCTAAATGTGTAATCTTGTAATAACCCAAGATTAAGTAAGGTTTAAGGCTGGGGCCTTATAGTTGGTATCAGAGGTCAGTTTAGATAACTTTAGGAGTTTGAATTCTATTAAATGATTATCCAAAAATATTTTTTTTATGGTCAAATTGAAATGATATAGCATTTAAAGATTACCATGTTGCTTCACCTAAGATATTTCTGTGATAAGAATGGTTTTCCAAAGAGGAAACAAAGAATCTTTTCTAGGAAGGCATACAAATTATAATAACCTTTCGAATCAGCAACCAGAGATGGTCAGAATCAGAATTAAGCAGTTTACGGCGCTGATGGCTCAGTTGAATCAGGTGAAAAATGGTGGTTGTGTTTATTGGTGATATTTTGGTGTTTTTTTAAAAGTAAAGAGGAACATGAAATACATTTAAGGGTTATTTTGCGAACCTTACAAGAAAAGTAATTGTATGGTAAATCCAGAAAGTGTGAGTTTTGGTTGCAAAAAATTTCTTTCCTTGGTCATATTGTTTCTAAAGATGGAATAACTGTGGATCCTACAAAAACAAGAGTTGTTGAAGATTGTCCAAGACCCACAAATGTAACCGAGATCCGTAGTTTTCTTGGTTTGGAAGGTTACTACCAAAGGTTTGTTAGAAATTTTTCATGATTATCTAGTCCAATGACAAAGCTAACTCGAAAGGGTGTTAAGTTTATCTGGACAAAAGAATGTGATGATTGTTTTCAGGAACTGAAAAGAAGATTGGTGAATACTCCAGTTTTGGCACTACCTTGCAGGAATGAGGAGTTTGTTATCTACAATGATGCTTTATTGAAATGACTTGGTTTCATCCTAATGCAGAATGATCAGGTAATTTCTTATGCTTCACGACAGTTGAAAACTCATGAGGTAAATTACCCTACACATGATTTGGAATTATCTGCTGTTGTTTTCTCTTTAAAAATTTGGAGGCATCATTTGTATGGAGTAAAGTGTGAAATATATACCAATCACAAAAGTTTAAAGTATATATTCACTCAGAAAGAATTGAATATGAGACAGAGGAGATGACTAGAATTAATCAAGGATTATGATTGTACAATTCATTACCATTCGGGAAAAGAAAATAAAGTGGTTGATGATTTGAGTTGAAAAAGTAATGCTTAATTAACAATGTTGTGTTTGGAACATGATCCTTTGGTTATGGATTTGATGAAATTTGGCATAGAAGTTGTTGGTGCAGAAAGTTCTTCTGTATTGTTTCATATATCAGTGAGATCATCTCTATCAGACAGAATTAAGCAAGCACAGAAGCAAGACAGCGAGTTGCAGAAAATGGTAGAGCTGGTTCAGAAGGGTATGTTGCCTGAATTCAACATTGATAATGTATGTGTTTTGAGATTTGGGAAGATATTGTGTGTGTCGTGTGATTCACAGTTGAAGAGAGATTTGTTATGTGAAGCTCATAGTTCTCTATTTTCAGTTCATCCTGGAAGCACTAAGATGTATAGAGATCTTAAGGAGTATTACTGGTGGGATGGAATGAAAAGAGATATTGCTGATTTCACTGTGAAGTGTTTGAAATGTCAACAGGTTAAAGCAGAGAGGAATTTACCGAAAGGGATGATTCAACCTCTACCAATACTAAAGTGGAAATGGGAGAATATATCCATGGACTTCATTGTGGGATTGCCGAAGACATCTCGAGGTAACAATGCAATATGGGTTATTGTTGATCACTTGACTAAATCTTCTCATTTCCTTCATATTTGAGATAATTTTTCCCTAGATCAACTTTCTCGTTTGTATCTTAAAGGGATAGTCAGGTTACATGGAGTTCATCGATCCATTGTATCTGATCGTGATCCCAGGTTTACTTCTAACTTTTGGAAAGGCCTTCATAAGTCGTTGGGTACTGAATTAAATTTTAGTACATCTTTTTATCCTCAATCAGATGTGCAGTCAGAACGAACAATTCAGACTTTGGAGGATATTCTACGTGCTTGTTTGATGGATTATCAGGGAAGTTGGGACCAACATCTTTCTTTGGTTGAGTTTTCTTATAATAACAATTTTCATTCCATTATGTAGATGACACCATTTGAGGCATTATATCAGAAGCGGTGTCGAACTCCAGCTTTTTGGGATGAAGTGGGTGAAAGAAAGCTGAGGAGATCAGAATTGGTTGAAGAGTTGGTAGAAAAAGTTCAGCTGATACAGAAACACGTGAGAACAGCTCAGAGCAGGCAGAAGAGTTATGCGAACAACAGGAGGAAGGATCTCTCTTTTTGAGGTAGGTGATCATGTTTTTATCAAAGTCTCTCCATGGAAAAGTGTGATGTGATTTGGTAAGAAAGGAAAGCTGAGTCCAAGGTTCATTGGACCATATGAAATTCTGGAGAGAGTTGGATCAGTTGCTTACCGAGTGACTTTACCTTCGATTTTATCTCAGGAACACAATGTTTTTCATGTTTCAATGTTAAGGAAGTACATGCCAGATCCATCTCATGTTTTGAGTCCAGAGGTAGTTCAGTTGGAAGAGAACATATCTTATGAGGAACAACCAGTCCAGATTCTTGACCACAGGGATCAAGTGTTACGTAATAAAGTGATTCATTAGGTAAAGGTTTTGTGGAAAAACCACCTGATTGAAGAGGAAACATGGGAATCTGAAAATGCAATGAGGGCTAAATACCCCCACTTATTCGATAAGTAAATAAATTACGGGGATGAAATTTTCTAAATGGGGGAAGGATGTAACATCCCAAGTAAGTAATGAATAGTTTATATTTTTATCTATGCCTATTAATGAATTAGATAGTGTTTTAGAGGCTTAAAATGAGAATAAATCCAATCTTAAGCATGGAATACGCTAATATTTTTAAAAGATTATTTTACTGCCTTTTGATGGTGAACCTTTTTAAAATATATCTTTTGACAATTTCATAAGCTATATTTGTCAAAATAACCTTATTCTTTATGATTGGGACATTGAAATTTACTTTGGATAAATTTCTGGTATTTTTCTAATAATGTTCATTTTTTAATGAATAGTGAAAAGTGTTGTATTTTAATTCAAAACCTCTTTTTAATCTAATTTATTTATATGATTAGATTATCTTTTTAATTGGTTTTAAAGTTCAATTAGAATATATTTTTACCATTTAATCCAATATTGGTCGTTGGAATTAATTTCACATTGAAATTGGACTTAAACTAGTGTCAATCTTTTGATACTTATTGTTTCATAAAAACACGCTATTTTCTCTGAAAGAGGGAATTAATTATTAAATTAATTAATGTAACTTATATGTTTTGAATTTTGTAAAATAGACATCTTTTTTGAATTCGGAATATCAAATATAGCTTAGTGTAAAGTTTTGGTATTTTTCTGAAAAACATCAATTTTTATTGAATAGTGAAACCACTAAGTGGTACTTAAAAAACCGATTTTTCGTTTAAATGAAAATTTACCACCTCTGTGTTTTGAATTTCAAAAATATGACATACATGGTTGTCATTAGGAATTAAAATGTGGTTCAATGAGATTAAAATAATTTTTTTGGTGAATAGTAACTTTTAAGTTTTAATCGCGATTAGAGGGAATTAGTGCAATTTGAGGAAAAATGATATTATAATAAAATGAAAATACATAGACAAATGTCCTAACCTTATTGGATGTGTCATGGCTGACCAATAAAATCCATGGGTTGACTTGGGGACCCCATGGAGCCACTTTGGTAGGAAAATGACATTAATAACTTTTTATTTAAAGTTAAAATAAAAATAACACAAACCTGAGTTGTTTTACTAAAAAAAAATTAAATGGGGTAATACCAATCATATTTTTGACTATAAATAGTCATTAGAAATATAAAAATATTTAATACATCATGATATTTTTTTTATAATTTTTAGACATTAAATAAATTAAATTATTTATGACACCATGATGATGCATCGATTACCTCATTATTTAACGATTTAAATAAAATGAAAATATAATGTAAAATCTAAGACCTACACTTGTCAAAAACCTATTGGATTGGTGGATTTTGAGCCCTTATCACCTTATACTCTAAATTTATAATAGTGTGACCTTTTTTATCTGAAAATTATTTTATAACAATGTATATTTTCCTAACTTTCCAAGAGTGCCCCTCCTCTCCTCTTATAAAAGGCCCCCACCTCTACCACCTTACCCACACTTCCAAAGCCTTTGTCTCAGCCAAACCCTGCCCATTTTGTCTCTACACGTCCCTATATAACTCTTAGAAGCCTCCCTTTGGGAAAAAGTCTTCCCAAATAAGCCTTTGAGCTCAAATCAAAAAGAGTTACCCGTTTTAAAGGTAGTGTTTTCTCTTGTGTTCTTATGTTTTATTTTGCTTCTTCAACCCTCTAAACTCTTTTTATTCATTTCTTTTTTTAACAAAACCAGTATATTAAATATACTAGGATTTTTTTATAATAAGGATTTGAGATACACTTACACACACCTACATCTAATGGTTAAAGAACATAATGTTTCCGTGGATGGCGGATTTCTGCCTCACGAAACGATGAATGTTCAATATTCTTTTAACACCTTCAAAGGTGGCCATTATGATGTCACTATATTTATATATGGTATATAATATGTTTATGTTTTACTTAAGCTTCTGTATTTTTCATTTATGGCATACCTTATTGGTTTCCATTATGGGTAAACGCGATATATTCATTTTAGGAAGTGCGGACTACCGCACCCTCAAAGTGATTTGATTCATTAATTCCATATGTGAGACGTATAAAGGATGGAGTAAATGATATTATATATGATATTATAATGGAATTATAATATACCTTTATGTCATTATGATTCCATTCCATAAAATACGAAATAGAAATGAAAGTAGCGTTCATGCGTACGTACGACTTACCGTCTCCATGAATGGTGCATTTCTTTTCTTACCTGTAAATGTTATGTAATATTATAAATTAATGTATATACTAGATATATATGATATATATGATATGTAAATAATGAATATAACTCTGGATATAATGGATACATGAACAACTTGTAATTATAAAGAGTTTATTTTTGACTCAAGTACCAATGATCGTTAAAATGACAGTTATTAACTTAAATAATTACATAGTGTTCATGACATGGTAATAAGTGATACAAAAGGAATAATGAACTTGAAAAAGGATCTTAATAATGTATAAATTAACTCAAGTTTATTATTCAAGAGATTAAAGAACGATCGAGTCAAGTCGGACACGAGGTATGGGACTTCATCTCAATCTCCTTTCAATGAGGCATATTTTGTTTTATACACAACCTTCTTTTATACGTTGTATAAACCCCTTTGAATTTTACGTTTATCCAAAAGGAATATTTTTTATACGAAGAGTTTTACTAAACGGAAAAATGGAATGTTTTTGTCGGACGTATGAGGCGACAATGACTTTTCCGCCGCCATGACCATTATTTGAGTTTCGGCTTCCTCTACAAGCCATACCTTTTTTGAAAAGAAAAATAAATACCATGTATTACTTTTCTTTTATTTTGGTATTGAAAATGGTTTTCATAAAGTTTTTTTATATCAATGTGTTGTATTTATATCTCGTGATTGAAAAGTGGAAATGGTATGTTTCCTTTATGCATGTTTTATGTGATACGGTTATGTTATGGTTCTTTGGAATTATTATGAAGATGGGTGGTTACATGATAAACTAAGGGTGGGTGAGCCCGATATAGCTCTCCAATGCATTGGGTAATGTGAAAGAGTTAAACTTTAAGGTTTATCCGAAGAGATTTAGGGAATATACTGTGATGGGTATTCCAAACGTAACCAAGAGGGTTACTCCCTACGTAAGAATGTTATGAATGCCTCAAGTTACCTTTATGTCTTATGATTTCTATGATTTATTCATGACTTGATGAGGTATGTGATTATGTTTTATGAGTAAAGTATGATTTTATGCATGGACTAATGTTTTCATTTCATATTTTTTTATAACCCTTACCGAGCTTATTATTCTCATCCCAAGTTTTTGAAATGTTTTTCACAGGTCAAGGGAATGGTACATGATATGATGATAGTGTCACGGAAGTGTCAAGAAAGAATCCATGTTTTATTTTAAATATGTTTCCGTTGGTGGGAAAAATTAATACTATCTTTTATGTAACCACTTTGTTTAAATGTGGAATGTAATGCATGTTTTATGATCTAATTCTCTAAAACTCTAAACCTGAAAAGATCCTCAATGTGTAATCTTTTAATAACTCAAGATTAAGTAAGGTTTAAGGTTGGGGCCTTATATTATGTATCTATTTTGAACTAAAATAAATTTAAATAAAATAAATTATTATTAAAATAAAAAGTTGGGTTTTACCAATAACTCAGTGTTTTCACTATTCATCAAAAATTTAATTTTTTTAGAAAAATACCAAAAATTCACCCTATGAAACTTTCGATATTCCGAATCCAAAAATGAAGTCCATTTTGAAAAATAAAATTTATAAAATTTCAAAAATTGGGTAGTACTATTCATAACAGCTAGTTTATATAATATTTTAATAACATATCGTTGTTTAGTGAAACTGGATATTGCGTACAACGCAAGCTATCGAGGAAGGTCTCTCTTGCATGCAACACAAGACAAGAATAGTGTTGCTTATACTGCAAGATAATATAGTGTTTCATATAGTACAAACTAATCTCGGTGTAGTGTACAATAGAAGACATCAATGAAATTAAAAAGAATATGTCTCATAAAATCTCAGGATGTTACATTCTACCCCCCTTAAAATGAATTTCCCCCTCGAAATTCATCAGGGGTATAAATCATTTACTACTTTAAAGATTCATTCATAGAAACCCACATCGTAAAAAGGAATACCAAAATTTAATTTTAAAAACTAAAGTATGATATTTAAGGGTTTCCAAAATTAACTCATCACTGGGTTTCGACATAGGAGAACATAAGTGAAAATATGGATGTGGAAGAGAAATCTAACCATCAAGTTCTAATGGAGAGAGGTAGAGAACATGGTTATGAAAAATCCAATAATCACAAATCCATAAATTTGTGATGATCTAATGTACCATCTAGGAATTTTTTTTTGGTTTTCAAGATCATTTCCCTAATGTTGAAAAAATGGAATTAGAATAAATACTTAATTGATTTTGGTACAATCTCACCGTTGGTCATTCCTTGAATAAGTTCCACTTCATCTATTAAATAAATGAAGTTGAATTTTTCATTCATGAAGTGTTATCAGATCATGAGATAGAATGATAGGTCATTCCATCTGTCTCAAACAAAAGGTTAGAAAAAGTTATTAAATATACATAAGTCCATCTATGGTGAGATTAATCATATATGGTTCCTAAAATGAATGTATACTTCATATATCTTACCAATTAATAAATTAAAACTAATTTATTCTAATCGGGGACTTCCTGAAGGCCATTGGTAGGTGATAAAGGCATGTGGCACTTTGGTTGTGGGTTCGATTCCCACATCCTTGTCCGAGGTGACGGGTTGTCGCCCGTTCAGCAGGTTGTCCCTTTTCTTAAAATATACTATTATAAAAATCCAGAAATTAAATCAAAAAAAGGTTCTATCCTTAAACAATATTATCTGATGTTCAACTTAATCCATTCCAACCATAAGAATTATCCAAAATACTTCTTTCCAAACTCATAGTATAAAGGGAACGATTACTAAAAAAGTCATATAAAAAGCATGTGAATACCATCATTTATCCCGCATATATCACAAGATATATCTTGTTGGTCACATTCCAAACATGTGATTACCTTAATCATGTATTATTTTGAAACATGTATTACCACAGAACCTTAGTGAAAACATTAATGCTATCAAAAGTTAACTCTTTCCACATACCAAAATCCCAAAAATTCTAAATACTCAAACCATGATATCACTTTTCCCTTATACCAATCATGAGCTCATGAATACTATCAAACATTTTATTTTCTTCTTATCCCTTCATTACACACATATCATCTGCTTTCAAAAAATATTTCAATCACTTTTCATGGTTACCTATACCATATAATTATCGAAAACCACAACAAACCATTAAATATATATTCCAATATTCCACGATACTATAAATGAGATTCCACAACATTATTTTGGAATCCCATTACATAAAAACATAATCATTCCACCACATCATTTTCATACTCAACATCGCTAATAGTGATCACACGTGACTTCCCTTTTCCCTTTTCCTTAAGAGGTTGTTGATGTTGATCATCATTAACACTTAGATTAGGGAATTGGTTAGGATAATGCCCCACTTCCTTGCACTTGTAGCACTGAAGTGTTGGTGGAGAATTATCCGTAGTCTTTTATCTATTCACGTCATTAGAAACATTTTTCCCATTACTTCGGCACTCAGCTGCTCGATGAAATTATTTTCTACACATGAAACATTTTTTAGTACCTTTTAGGAAATCTCCACCATGCTTATTTATACACTTTGAGAATAAAGAAAAATTCTCTTTCTTCTCACCATTGTTCTGAGATTTTTCTTTAAACTCCATCTTTCATTTCTTGTCAAAACCATGATATGGATATGTAACACCAACTTCCATTTATACCTTGATATCACAACACACAATTTCTTCATAGCTACTAAAGTCTCTTATCTCTAATGCCCTTTGAAGACTTGGTTTTAATCCACTAAAGAATCAATCAACTTTACTTTCAGGTTGGTTGATAAATCCAGATGCATACGTTGAAATCATTGTAGAATTCTCCTCGTATATACCAACAGATTCATCATCCTTTTGCTTAAGCTCATAGAACGCCTTTTCCATATTTGTTCGAAGAATACGAGGTATGTACTTATTAAAAACAAGTTCTTGAACTCATCCCATTCCATGGATTCAATTACATCTTGGGGCCTTGTATTCTTAATTAGAGTCCACCACTGGTCCGCTTCACCTTCTAAACGGTAAACATCTAAAATGAATTTTTCATGTTCTGAACAAAGATGTATAGAAAATATATTACCAAAGTTATTGATCCATTTTTCAGCAAAAACTGGATCAGAATACCCATTGAAAGAAGGTGGACGTTGCCTCATGAAGGACTCAATAGAATATTGTTCCCTTCTCTGCTCATTTGGAAGTCCAGAATGATTCATAGCTTGTGTAAGTATAGAAATATTATTTTGCACTCCATATACCATAACATTGGTTTGATCAATTGGACAATAATTTCATTGTCCATTACATTGATCAACATGGTTCCTCCGGGTTCCAGTCATCGTCTAAAACCCAAAAAGAATAGTGTGAGGAAAAAATCATGATAGGGAAAACTACATAATAAAGGGGGATTACCTTCAATATATAACATCTTAAATTTAATTCTAAGATTGTTATCGTAATTCTATGACTATTACCGATACGTATAATTAGCCTAAGGGACATCCCTAGACACACCTTAGAAATATCTCTAGGGATCTCAATAAAGTTTTTGCATCCTAGTTTCCAAAGTTTAACTAAACCTTTCCTTTGATGCCAACTACAGAGACCCAAGCATGAAGTACATGGAAATTTCATTACTTTTGCATAATAATTAATACATAACAAAAAAATATCACCCATGGACCGTAATAGTTTAGTGTCTTTGGAAACTCAAAACAAAATCTTCTAATCATGGTGAAAGATCTTCAACATATCCCATAAAGATCTTCTACTTTTTTTTCTTACCTAAAACCTTTCTTTATATCCTGGGGAAAATAAAACATATAAAGGGTGAGATAAAATTCTCAGTAAGGGTAAACATGGAGAACTTAAAAACAATCCATAAACATTTGAACGTAAAAACATGAACATAAAACATCAAAATCTTGAGCAATTACGTAAATATTCGCAGTAAAAAAGTCATAGATCATAAAGGAACATTAATCATGATAAAATATCATGGGAATAAAACGTGTAATTATGGAAACCATTAACCACATGATATGATTTCCATAGTAGCCAAGGCATTACTGCCAAGACCATCATAGTGGACAAAGTCCCTTACTGAATCAAGTTCAATCCTCGTTCCAGTCCAGTATCACTTAACCGGATTAACTTGTTGTTGCAGCCATTTCTATCTTATTAGATATAAATCTGTACCCAATGAATTGGAGAGAGATATATGTCCCACCTATCTCATAATTAAATCATTCTTACTTGTGCTACAAAATAAAAAAAATCATTCAACATAACCCAACGAATAAAATGGGTTTCATAAACATCATCCCATCATAACATAATCCATATAAAACTAATGGATATCATTTCATCATAAGAATAATCAAACCATGGAAATAATAGAGACATTATACTTGAAACATAATCATACTAAATAATGTCATCTTATATGGAAAATAGTTTTGACAAAACACTTGAAATGAATTTTGAGGAAAATATCCTTTCTTCTTCAAAATCATTTTCTTTTCAAAAAATGCCATTAAATTTTAAAAGAAAATGATTTTTGTTTAAAAACATCATGAAATATTTTAGAGTAATCTTCATGAAAATAAGGAGTTATGAATCCGTAAAAATTCATTCATGCTGTAATTTAAAAAAACATTCTCGTACTTTTGTTGGAAAAGTAAAAAAAAAACTCGTATCGTAAACAAAAGAACGATTCCTTCCATACCTTGTGGTAAAAGTAAAAAAAGGGTAAAAATGAATTTAAACATACATGTAATAATAGTAAACATTTTATAAAAATATTTTGAGAAAACATGGACATGGATGAAAAACATAACCCCATTAAATACATACGAATAAACAATCTCAGATAAGAACGAGATTGGAATAATTATCCCTTACCTTATGTCCAATTTCTTCCATATGTGTATGAGAATCCTGTATAGTTGGTTTAAACGTATTATTAACTTGTAACATAACCATAATAATGTTTATGATATCATATATAATTCACTTATGACTTTATATTACTCGTTCTTTTGTAAATTCCATGTTAAAGCAGCGTTTTGGGTAAAATCGTTTCACTTATCATACGTGTTTTAACTTGTTGTTCTTGATATTATTACTTATATCATGATTTAATTAATTCAATAATGTAAAACATTGTTTTTATATAATATATATTCATCATATAAATATATATGATAGATCGATAAATGGAATGAAATACACTGTTAATGGAGACAGTAGGTCGTACGTATGCATAAACGCTGTTTTCGTTTCCTTATTGAATTGAATGGAATTACGTAAATGGAAAATATATGTACATAAATCTAGTATCCTTATTATGTAATATATTTCATGATTATTTATTATATATACTTTTTAATCATACTTGATTGGTTAATTATGGAAAATGAATCTCATCGCGTTTGTGGAGACGGTAGTCCGTACGTATGCATAAGTGACAATATAATTATTTTGATATTGAAATCATATATAATTGGATGTTATATCATATATAAATAATCATAATAATGTTATATTTATTATTTATACCATTTATACTCATTATTATACCCATACAAATGATGAAATGTTTGAATAACAAACTACACCACGACGTGGAGATGGTAAGCCGTACGTACGCACGTGTGGTGATTGTTTCATTCATAAAATGGATAAAATAAATTATATGGTTGTAAAATTTTTATAATAATATCACAGTATATAGAAGATACTGTAGTTAATATTTTAGAATGGAAACAACAAAGAATGAGGAAGTGGAAGAAGAAATGAACTTGAAATAGGTGGTGAGATATTTACCTCTTCTTTGGGTTCTTCCTTTCTCTTTGATCTAAAGAGATCCTTAGGTTGACTTTATGACTAAAGTAAGGCCTCTAGGATAAATTTAGGACAGTTGAGAGTGTATTTGGGTAGGTTTTGGCCGAGAAAATGGCTTTGGAGGTGTGAGTTCGAGAGAAGGGGGAGTTCTCTTTTATAAGAGGGGTGAGGGGCACCTTAGAAAAAACTTAAAATATTATTTTATAATAAATTAATATTCAGTTTATAATGGATCTTAAGTGAATTATTTCGAGTATAGGGTGGGTATGGGTTGAAAAAATCTCAACCAATAGGTTTTATACAATTTTAGTTTACCATTTTAACCATATCATTTAGATTTAACTCTAAGTTAAATAATTTAACTTTTACATTGTCTTCTTGTATTCTTACACTATATGGTTAATAAACTTACTATAAACTACCAATAGAACCCCAATTGGTTCATTAATGTCATATATATTATTATATAAGTATTTTGGCCGAACCTTATATTTTTAGAACCATTTTATAAATTAATAATATAATATTTGTTTTAAAAACTCTTTTATGTCAATTTTGACACTATTTGGTATTTTGTTTTTTCTAAATTCATTACAACACTATTACATCAAAAAAAAATCATCTAACCAACCCTAATATGTTATATTAACCTATAAAATTAGTGTAATTAATAAAAAGTCTCAAATCACATTTATTTGGGTATTTATAATATCAATTATGTTAATATTTTATTAATAAGGTAATTACTGCATCATCATTGTGTCATAAAAAAATTAACTTATTTAATTTCTAAAAAATATAAATAAAATACCATTATTTATGAAATCTTTTTATATTTCTAATTAATATTTATAGTCGAATTTATCTTATAGATATCCCTATATTAAAAATGTTTTAATTATAAAACTTCGATTTTAACTATTTTAACTCTTCTTTAAATAAAATAATAATAAATGTCCTAATCTAATCCAAGTGGACATAAAGGGTAATATTTTATTACTAAGGTTATTTTTGGCCAAATTAAACTTATCCAATAGAATTAGGACATGAGTTAGGATAATAATAATATCATTTTTACCCTTAATTACCCTACTTACTTTCAACCGTGGTAAATAAAAGTAAAAAGTTACTATTCACCAAAAATTATTTTCATCTCATTGAACCACATTTTACTTACTGATATCAACCGTGGCTCTCAGATTTTTGAAATTCAACTCACAGAAGTGGTAAAATTAAGTTTTATGTAAATTTTCAAATGCTCCTAGGAGGTGGGTAAAAGACAGTAAAAAGTTCAAGAAAGTTTTTATATATCTAAAATTATTATAAAATGACTCCAATGAATTATATTGAACTTATATAGGTATTATGTATCTATTTGGACATAAAATAAATTTAAATAAAATAAATGATTATTTAAATAAAAAGGTGGTTTTAACCAATAACTGAGTGTTTTCACATACATCAAAAATTGAAAGTTTTCATAAAAATACCAAAAATTCACCCGAGGATAATTTCGACATTCCGAACCCAAAAATGAGGTCCATTATCAAAAATAAAATTTATAAAATTTCAAAAAAGTTTGTATTACTATTCATAATGGCTAGTTTATATAATATTTTAATAACATATCGTTGTTTAGTGAAACTCGGTATTCCGTACAACGAAAGCTATCGAGGAAAGTCGCTCTTGTGTGCAACACAAACCTAAAATAGTGTTGCATATACTGCAAGCTAATATGGTGTTTCATATAGTACAAGCTAATATTGGTGTAGTGTAAAATAGAATACATCAAATAAATTAAAAATAATATATCTCATAAAATCTTGGGATGTTACATTCTACCCACCTTAAAATGAATTTCACCCTCGAAATTCATTGGGGTTATAAATCATTTACTACTTGATAGTTTTATTTATATAAACCCACATCGTAAAAAGGAATACCAAAACTTAATTTTAAAAACTAAAGTATGAAACGTAACAGTTAACCAAATTAACTCATCACTGGGTTTCCACATAGGAGAACAAAGGTGAAAATATGGATGTGGAAGAGAAATCTGACCATAAAGTTCTGATGGAGAGTGGTAGAGAACATGGTTATGAAATATCCACCAATCAAAAACCCATAAATTTGTGATGATATAAGGTACCATCTAGGAAAACATTTTTGGTTTTCAAGATTATTTCCCTAAAGTTGAAAAAAATTGGAATGAGAAGAAATACTAAATTTATTTTGGTACAATCTCACCGCTGGTCATTCCTTGAACAATTTCCACTTCATCTATTAATGAAATGAAGTTGAATTTGTCATTTGTGAAGTGTTAGGAGATCATGAGATAGAATTATAGGTCATTCCATATATCTCAAACAAATGGTTAGAAAAATTTATTAAATATACATAAGTCCATATATGGTGAGATTAATCGTATATGGTTACTAAAATGAACTTATATTTCATATATCATACCACTTAATAAATTAAAACTAATTTATACTAACCAGGGACTTCATGTAGGCCAGTGGTAGGTGATAAAGGCCTATCACACTTTGGTTGTGGGTTCGATTCCCACATCCTTGTCCGACGTGACAGGTTGTCGCCTATTCTGTAGGTTGTCCTTTTTCTTAAACTATACAATTATAACATTCCAGAAATAAAATCAAAAAAAGGTTCTAGCCTTAAACAATACTATCCGATGTTCAAATTAATCCATTCCAACCATAAGAATTATCCAAAATACTTCTTTCAAAACTCATATTATAAAGATAATGATTACTAAAAAGGTCATATAACAATCACGTGAATACCATCATTTATCCCTCATATATCACAATATGTATCTTGTTGGTCACATTCCAAACATGTCATTACCATAATAATGTATTGTTTTGAAAAATGTATTACCATAGAACCTTAGTGAAAACATGAATTCTATCAAAATCTAACTCTTTCCACATACCAGAATCCGAAAAATTCTATATACTCAAACCATGATATAACTTTCACCTTATACCAATCATGAGCTCATGAATACTATCAAAAATTTTATTTTCTTCTTATCACTTCATTATGCGCATATCATCTTCTTTCCAAAAATATTTCAATCACTTTTCATGGTTACCTGTACCATATAATTATAAAAAACAACAAAAAACCATTAAATATATATTTTAATATTCCATGAAACTATAAATGAGATTCTACAACACTATTTTGGAATCTCATTACATAAACACATAATCATTCCACCACATCATTGTCATACTCAAAATCACCAATAGTGATCACATGTGACTTCCCTTTGTCCTTTTCCTTAAGAGGTTGTTGATGTCGATGATCATTAACCCCTAGATTAGGGCATTGGTTAGAATAATGCCCCATTTTATTGCACTTGTAGCACAAAAGTGTTGGTGGAGTGTTCTCTATAGTCTTTTAGTTATTCACATATTTAGAAACCTTTTTCCCATTACTTCGTCACTCAGCTGCTCGATGACCTTATTTTTAACTCTTGAAACATTTTCTAGTACCTTTTAGACAATCTCCACCATGCTTCTTTCCACACTTTGAGCATAAAAAACATTCACTTTTTTTCACCATTATTCTGAGCTTTTTCCTTAAACTCCATCTTTCATTTCTTGTCAAAACCATGAGATGGATATGTAACACCAACATCCATTTATACCCTGATAGCACAACTCACAATTTCTTTATAGCTACTAAAATCTCTTATCATTGATGCCCTTATAAGACTTGGTTTTAAGCCACTGAAGAATCGATCAACTTTACTTTCATGTTGGTTGATAAAGCTAGATGCATACCTTGTAAGCCTTGTAAAATTCGCCTCATATATACCAACAGATTAATCATCATTTTTCTTATGCTCAAGGAACTCCTTTTCTATCTTTGTTCGAAGAATACGAGGGTAGTAATTATTGAAAAAAAATTTCTTTAACTCATCCCATTACATGGATTCAATTTCATCTTGGGGACCTGTATTCTTAATTAGAGTCCACCACTGGTCCTATTCACATTCTAAACGGCAAATAGATAAAATGAATTTTTCATGTTCTAAACAGCGAAGTATGGAAAATATATTTTCAATGGTACTGATCCATTTTGAGCAACAAGTGGATTAGAAGACCCTTTGAAAGAATGTGGATGTTGCCACATGAAGGACTCAATAGAATATTGTTCAATTCTCTGCTCATTTGGAAGTCCAGAATGATTCATAGCTTGTGTAAGTATAGCAATAATATTTTCACTCCATCTCCCATAACATTGGTTTGTTCAGGAGGACAATCATTGAATTTTCCATTACATTGATCAACATGGTTCGTTCAGGTTCCGGTCATTGTCTAAAACCCAAAAAGAATAGTGTGAGGAAAAAATCATGATAGGGAAAACTACATAATAAAGGGGGATTACCTTCAATATATAACATCTTAAGTTTAATTCTAAGATTGTTATCCTAATTCTATTATTATTATTTATACATATACTTAACCTAAGAGACATCCTTAGACATACCTTATAAATACCTTTAGGGATCTCACTAAAGTTTTCACATCCTAGTTTCCAAAGGTTAACTAAACCTTTCCTTTTATACAAACTATAGAGACCCAAGCTTGAAGTACATGGACATTACATTAATTTTGCAGAATACTTAATATATAACAAAAAAATGACACCCAAGGACCGTAATAGTTTAATGTCTTTGGAAACTCGAAACAAAATCTTCTAATCATGGTGAAAGATCTTCAACATCTCCCATACAGATCCTTCACTTTTGTTTTCTTACCTAAAATCTTTATTTATATCCTAGGGAAAATCAAACATATAAAGTGTGAGCTCAAATACCCAGTAAGGGTAAACATGGAGAACTTAAAAACAATCCATAAACATTTGAACGTAAAAACATGAACATAAAACATAAAAATATTGAGCAATGGCATAAATCTTTGCAGTACAAAAGTCATAGATCATAAAGGAACATTAATCATGATAAAATATCATGGGAATAAAACATTTAATTGTGGCAACCATTAAGCACATTATATGATTTCCATAGTAGCCAATGCATTGCTGCCAAGACCATCATAGTGGAAAAAGTCCCTTACTGAATCGAGTTCACTCCTCCTTCAAGTTCTGTATCACTAAATCAGATTAACTTGCCGTTCCAGCCATGTCTATCTCATGAGATATAAATATTTACCCAATTAATTGGTGGGAGATATAGGTCCCACCCATCTCATAATTAAATAATTCTTACTTGTACCACAAAATAAACTTAAATCATTCATCATAACCCAAAGAATAAAATGTGGTTCATAAACATCATCTCATCATAACATAATCCATATAAAAAAAATGGATATCATTTCATCATAAGAAGAATCAAACCATGGATATAATAGAGACATTATACTTGAAACATAATCATACTAAATAATTTCATCTTATTTGGAAAATAGTTTTGACAAAACACTAGAAATGAATTTTGAGGAAAATATCATTTCTTCTTCAAAATAATTTTCTTTTCACAAAATGCCATTCAATTTTAAAAGAAAATGATTTTTGTTAAAAATAATATTGAAATATTGTAGAGGAAGCTTCATGGAAATAAGGAGTTATGAATCCATAAAAATCCATTCACGCCGTATAAGTTAAAAGAACACTCTCCTCGTACTTTTGCTGGAAAAATCAAAAAGTACCTTGTATGGTAAACAAAAGAAAGATTCCTTCCATACCTTGTGGTAAAAGTAATAAAAGGGTAAAAATGACTTTAAACGTACATGGAATAATAGTAAACATTTTATGAAAATATTTTGAGAAAACATGGACGTGGATGATAAACATAACCCTAGTAAATATTTACGAATAAACTATCTCAGATAAGAACGAGATTGGAATAATTCTCCCTTACCTTATGTCCAATTTCTTTTGTATGTGTCCAAGACTCCTATATAGCGGATTTAAATATATTATTAACTTGTAACATTACCGTAATAATATTTATGATATAATATATGATTCACTTATGACATTATATTTCTCGTTCTTTTGTAAATTCCTTGTTAAAGCAGTGTTTTGGGTAAATTTGTTTCATTTATCGTACGTGTTTCAACTTGTTGTTATTGATATTATTACTTATATCCTGATTTACTAAATTATATAATTTAAAACATGATTTATATATAATATATATTCGTCTTATAAATATATATGATAGATCGATAAATAGAATGAAATACACCGTTCATGGAGACGGTAGGCCGTACGTACGCATTAACGCTGTTTTCGTTTCCTTATTGAATTGAATGTAATTAAGTAAATAAAACATATATGTACATAAATCTAGTATAATTATTATGTAATATCTTTCATGATTATTTATTATATATACTTTATAATCATACTTGAATGGTTAATTACGGAAAATGAATCTCATCGCGTTGGTGGAGACCGTAGTCTGTTCGTATGCACGAGCAACAATATCATTCTTTTGATATTGAAATAGTATATAATTGGATGGTAGATCATATATAAATAATCATAATAATGTTATATTTATTATTTATATCATTTATACTCATTATTATACCCATCCAAATGATGAAATGTTTGAATAACAAACTACACCACGACGTGGAGACGGTAAGTCGTACGTACGCAGTGTGGTGAATCTTTCATTCATATGATGGATAAAATAACTTATATGGTTGTAAAATATTTTTAATAACATCAAAGTATATATAATATACTGGAGTTATTATTTTAGAATTGAAACAACAAAGAAGGATGAAGTGGAAGAAGAAAGGAACTTGAAATAGGTGGTAAGATATTTACCTCTTCTTCGAGTTCTTCCTTTTGATTTGATCAAAAGGGCTCCTTAAGTTAAATTTATGACTAAAGGAAGGACTCTAGGATTAAGGGAGGATAGTTGAGAGGCTATTTTTTTCAGGGTTTGTCTGATCCAAATGGCTTTGGAGTTGTGAATTAGAGAGAAGGGGGAATTCCCTTTTATAAGAGGGGTGAGGGGCACCTTTAGAAAAACATAAAATATTATTTTATAATAAATTTATATTCGGTTTATAATGGCTCCAAAGTGACTTTTTTCGAGACTAGGGTGGTTATGGGTCTAAATAATCTCAACCAATAGGTTTTAGACAAGTTTATGTTACCATTTTAACCTTATCATATATATTTAACTCTAAGTTAAATAATTTAACTTTTACAGTGTCTTCTTGTATTCTTACACTATATGGTTAATAAACTTACTATACTCTACAAATAAAATCCCAATTGGTTCATTAATGACATATATATTATTATATAAGTATTTTGGACGCACCTTAGATTTTTAGGACCCTTATATCAATTAATAATATAATATTTGATTTAAAAACTTTTTTATGTCTATTTTGACACTATTTGGTATTTTGTTTTTTCTAAATACATTATAACATTTTTAATTCAAAAAATTCCTCTAACCAACCCTAATAAGTTATATTAACCTATAAAATAATTTTAATTCATAAAAAGTCTCAGATTACATTTATTTGGGTATTTATAATATGAATTATGTTAATATTTCATTAATAAGGTAATTAATACATCTTAATTGTATCATAAATAAATTAGATTATTTAATGTCTAAAAAATATAAATAAAATTACATTATGTAAGAAATTTTATTTATATTTCTAATGAATATTTATATTCTAATTTATCTTATATATAACCCTATATTAGAAACATTTTAGTTATTAAACTTTGTTTTTAACTATTTTAACTCTTTTTTAAATAAAATAATAATAAATGTCCTAATCTAATACAAGTGGACCTAAAGGGAAATATTTTATTCTTAAGGTTGTTTTTGGTCGAATTAAACTTATAAAATAGAATTAGGACATGTTTTATGGTAATAATAATATCATTTTTCCATTAATTACCCTATTTACTTTTAATCGTGGTAAATAAAAGTTAAAAGTTACTATTCACAAAAAATTATTTTCATCTCATTGAAAAAAAATTTACTTACCGATATCAACCATGTCTTTCAGATTTTTTAAATTCAACTCACATAAGTGATAAAATTAATTTTTATGTAAATTTGCAAATGCTCCTAGGAGGTGGGTAAAAGATGGTAAAAAGATCCATAAAGTTTTTATATAACTAAAATTATTATAAAATGACTCCAATGAATTAGATATAACTTATATAGATATTATGTATCTATTTTGACCTAAAATAAATTTAAATAAAATAAATTATTATTTAAATAAAAAGTCAGTTTTAACCAATAACTCAGTGTTTTCACTATTCATCAAAAATTGAAAGTTTTCAGAAAAATACCAAAAAATCACCATAGTCTAATTGCGATATTCCGAATCTAAAAATGAAGTCTATTTTGAAAAATAAAATTTATAAAATTTCAAAAAGTGGGTATTACTATTCATAACGGCTAGTTTATATAATATTTTAATAACATATCGTTGTTTATTGAATCTCGGTATTGCGTACAACGCAAGCTATCGAGGAAGGTTGCTCTTGTGTGCAACACAAGACAAGAATGGTGTTGCGTATAGTGCAAGATAATACGGTGTTGAATATAGTACAAGCTAATCTTGGTGTAGTGTACAATAGAAGACATCAAAGAAATTAAAAAGAATATATCTCATAAAATATCCGGATGTTACACCTCTGCACTGGGAGAAGTAGCATCAATAGGTTGAGACACCTGTTGGTCCTCTACACTATGAGCAGCAGTAGGTTGAGAGACCTATTTTGCCTTAGGATTGGGAGAATCACCACGTGCATAAGTCATTATCTACAAAAGTTGGTTAACATTTAATTTAGATTACATAAAAGCAACAACGAAAAAATAATAACATAAGGTCATAAGATTTATATTACAAAAAAATATAAAATGATTATTGGACTCTTTTTTTAAAGGGTGAAGGGATTTAAAAAATTTATAGACTATCCAAATCTCTTCATTGTGGGCTCCTCTGACATATAAACACCATCTATATTAGGACCGCTGTGAAGTGATTATGACGTCTCAATAAAAGGGTCATCCTTCATTGAATTTTCATCTGACCCTTCAATGTTTTTTGATTATAACTGAACAATTGACCAGTTTTAATTTGCAGGATATGGAACTTAAAATAATTTTACTACCTATGATTCCATTATAAATGGTTCTTCTTTGTACCCTTCTTTACTGAAATCAACTTTCATGAATCCCAACTCATCTATTTTAACATCACTCCTATTATCAACCCAATTGCATTGAAAAATCATAACTTGGAAGTTTTTATAATCTAACTCCTGTATTTGTTTGACATTGACAAAGTATGAAATATTTACATAAATTGGATTTCTATCCTTAGCACCGAAAACATTCATCTCTTTAGCCACAAATGTAACCCCACTATTCTTCATGGTACTTTATTCATCATGTTCATTAGTATAGAATGTATAACTATTAATTACATAATAATTAAAAGATAATACGTACACACTTGGTCCTCCAGCTAGCCATCAAAGTCATTCTGAAATTGAGTCTAGATTTTCATAAGACTCCTTAAATATATGGTTCTGAAATAATCCTATAAACTATCTATTATGTGTATTTGATATCCATTTTTCATCCCTTGATGGATTCAAATTCCTAAAAATTTATTTATGGGTTTTGACATATGCTTCAACCTCCAAACTGTTATGAAAAATGTAAAGGTGGGCCTACTCCTAATCTGTAATTCTGATTGTGACAACCACTCATCTAGAAATTCCATCACCCTCACACGACCCAGTGTAATGAGATTTTGGTAGACCAATACTTTCCACATCGGACAGGTATTCAGTATAGAATTCAATGGCTTCCTTAGAAATATATCACTTTACAATACAACCCTCTGGCCAACTTTTTTTTTGGACATACCCTTTAAAAATATTCATATACCATTCAATGGGGTACATCCCTATATAGTGTATAGGACCACATAATTGAATATCTCTCATAAAGTGAACCATCAAATGAACCATCATATCAAATAATGTTGGTGAGAGGAACATTTATAATTCACATAATATGATGGAAATTTCTCTTTTTATACTCAGAAATTTCATCAGGCCTATAACTTTATTGCATATATATTTAAAGAAGAAACAGATCTTTGTTAATGTATAATAAACATTATTGGAAAAAATTCAACGTAAATGTATAGGAATTATATCTTTCATCAAAATGTGGAATTCATGTGATTTAAGACCCTTTAACTTTAAATCGTTAATTGACACGATGTTCTTGATATTATATGAATACCTCTATGGAACCTTTATGTCATTCAAGAAGTTTCAAAACAGATATCTCTCCTACCTAGAAAGAGTGTATGCATCTGGAGGAAGAAATGTTCATTTTAACCTTTCACTAGTATCAACTCTTCTTGTATTCCCAGGTCAACCATGTCCAACCAAGACTTAATTACACCCTTTGTTTTTTGGGTTAATTTAGAAATGTTTCAATGACACTATGAAAAATATTTTTTTGAACATGAATAACATCAAGAAAGTGTCTGATGTACAGAAAATTCTACTATGGTAATTCAAAATAAACTAATCTCTTCTTCCAACTGGCTTTTGTAAGGTTTTTTTTAAAATAGTTTACCAAAATAAGTGTCCACATCTTTTACTTTCTCAAATAATTGATCACCAGTTAGTGGAGATAGTGTTGTACATTCTTCTGAACTTCCATCAAATGATGTCGTCCAAGATCGGTACTTATGTCATCAGGGTAGAAATCCATGATGTCCTAGAAACATAGTTTTCAATGAATGTTTCAACCTAATTGACTTTATACCTTGTTTACAGACAGTACACCCATGAATTCCATTAATTCTATATCCTGAAAAATTCCCATAAGAAAAAAAATCATTTATCATCCCATAAAGCATGGCTCTCAGTGTGAAATATTCATTTCTATAAGCATCATACAATGTAACATCTAAATCCCACAATAATTTCAAATCCTTGATCAGTGGATCCAAGTAAACATTAATATCATTACTCGGTTGTTTCAGTCCTGATATAAGCATAGATAACATTGTGTGTTTTCATTTCATGCAATAACTACAATGGAAAGTTATAATTTACCAACATAACTGGCCATGTAATGTGAGTACTAATTTGAAAACCAAAAGGATTCACTCCATCTGTAGATAACACAAGATAATGGTTTCTCAGCTCGTTTCCAAAATCATCATAGTCATGATTTATTCTCTTCCACTAAGGATAGTCTATCGGGTGACGTAGTTTCCAATATTTATTTATTCTATCTACATGCCACATCAATTCCTATGCGGTCTCCTCACTTCCATATAGGTTCCTAAACCTTGGAATTATTGGAAAGTACCATACAACTTTTACAGGACTAGATTAACCTTTCTTATATTGAGAAGCACCACACTTTGGGAATTCTTTAAGTTATTTTTGTCCCTTTTGAAACAATATACAATCATTTGGGTGGACGTTTATTCATTCAGAGATCATACCCATCAAACATAGCATTCGTTTTGTGTCGTATTTTTATCTCAGTAGCTCATTATCTTCTGGTATAATGTCATTCAAGAGAGCAAGTAATTCTGTAAAACTGGTTTCACTCCATATATTTCCTACTTTCAAATTATAAATCTTTAGTACGGTTGAAAATACTGTATTTTTAGTGAAACCACCATAAAAAGGCATCTTTGCATAGCTATTTAACTACTCAAACAATTTTGGGCAATCAAGAAGTTTATCTTTAACTTTCATTATCATTTTCTCAATACAAACTTCATCATCATTCACATCTGTAATCACTTCCTTGATATGGTCTTCTTCATTGTCCACACTTGTAATCATATTAGATGATCCATAAACCACACCATTATCCCATCCACTAGCTACATTTTATTTTTCCACATGTTTATTCTAACATTTATAACTTTGTACTATTCTGTGGCAGATCAAATGTTATTCCAACTCCTCTGGACTAACTTTTCCTAAATAACAACAGTGTAAACAAAGACAAAGGATTTTACAAGGGTCATATGCATGATATTTTTTAAACTTGATGAAACCTTTCACTCGATCTCCATACTCTCTTGTCAAATGATTTTAATCCATCCATTCTTTATTCATATCCATATCATTTGATTCGATGATATAATAATTTAACAAAATAAATTAAAAAAATATTGATATAATGTAATGGTTTTCCTAATTTTATAAAAATCTAAACATAAAAGATTATGAAAAAACTAAAGTTTAAATTTCCTTTGAAAACTATTTAAAAAATCACACTTGAAATCCCATTAAAAAACCAACCATTTACAAAAATTCCTCTTTAAAATAACATGAACTTTTTAAAATAAATTAATCAGTTCCAAACACTCTTTCACAAAACCACTATTCCTTTTTTTAAATCATTCAAGACAACTTCTTGAACCAACATTCTTAATCATTTAAAATGAGTGACTTCCCACTAAGAAACATTTCAAAACACTTGAATCATTTTAAAATAGCTACATATGAATTTTCATAAGGACATAGATCCCAATAGACGCACTTTATAAAAGATACATAGAAAACACCTCTATTTATCCCAAATCAATCAGTGTTGTATGATTCCATCACATTATTCCAAAGGTAGGTGTAATAATAATAATTTCAAAAATCATTTGATATTGTGCTCCCCACTATTGTATATCACTTATCCATGCTTCCATTGTCTAGTTATATTGATTATCCTTAACTGCAACACTAGAGTCCCAATGGATATGTTCCACATTTAGTGACCACACTCGCAACCATGAAACACTCATGTTCTAGTTTACTACAAACAATGTATTATCCCAATGATCCTTGTATAACACCGAATAAATTAGTTATACACCCCAAGAACAATGTATATGTCTCTCACATGAAGTACTATTGGTTCCTTCATTTATAAATACACCTAAGAAATTCTATAATAATGAACCCATTACATAAGAAAAAATTTCTCAAGTGTCATTCCTTTGACATAATGAATTTCCCTATGCCACTCATCACAAGAATAAACTATATTGCTTTCAAGGTCCTTTTAAGTACATCATGTCTCTAGTCAAAATAATAAAATAACTATGGTACTAAACTAATAGATGGTATGATTTTCCATATTCTATTTTCTAAAATATTCAAAACAACTTTATAAATGACATTAAAAAGACTAGTCATTCTAAAATTATTAACTTAAAACATATCAGTAACCTCTAGAATCAAAGTGATGAGAGTATCATTATAAGTCTAAAGATAATTCTTACCTATCCAAAACTCATTCATGAGGTTAACAACATCATGTCCCAAAATATTCTAGACCATTTTAATGAAAATTTCATAAAGAAAATCTAGGTTTGGTACCTTTGATGGATGCATCAACCCAAATGTCACGAACACTTCATAACATTGAATATAAATAGTTAATAATTTATTCATATAATTTGTTAAAGTTTTAATAAAATAATAATTTATATATTTAGATATAAAATTATTCTAAGAAGAAAATATGATTTGATAATCACTTGAATTATATCATTTGTCCCTTAGAGGGTATTGACCATAAAGTGCATGTGAGTGGAAGTATTCATTACATATGTTGTTATGGTTATTTGGATAGGGTATCCAGAAAGTGTCTCATGTATCTTTGGATAGGTATGTCTAAAAGAAGATATATTTCCCTTAAAACTCAATTTATCCCCTAATTAAACGACATCTATATTTCTTATTTTATTCTCAGTCATCAACTCATGTAGGGTTTTCTCCACTAACAACATCTAGATTTCTTATTTTATACTCAGTTATCAGTTTCACTCTAATTAAACTCCAAATTAAACTTTTTGTATGAGAATTCATCAACACATGTAGGGTTTTCTCTACTAACTCGACACTAAGACAAGATAATGTCATATTGTGTATGATCTGGATCTATGAAAATACCTTTCCATAAAATTCTTCATCATGTGATCTTAAATTTCACTCAATAAAATTCTATTTAAACAAAATTTGAACTACAAGGCATATGTTTCATCTTAGATGACCTTTAAGCTTCTTAAATAAGTCCGTTGGATATATCTTGACATCCCAACCACCAATACTAGACCCATTGAATGACTTCATAAGATTCATACCCCCTTCCCCATAATATAGTAACCTCATAAATATCTAGTCTTGAAATATTAGACACTAAACATGTATAAAATATATTTAATTAAAACTATATTCTAATTCAAATAACCTGAGTTATGATTTATATTGTTTTTATTCCTTGTTTGAAGGTGTTAGAGTGCTCCTAGATCTTGAGGCCCATTTTGGTAGTAACATCATACCCTTCATCATTTTTTATTGAACTATGCCCATAAATTCCATGCACCCCTTCGAGAGTTTTTTATACTAATACAGTTTACTACTCATTCATGTCGAGTTACACCTTTCACTTACCATTAAATAAACTACCCTACCTTTTTTAGAACAAGAACTATAATCATAAACTTTTTGAACCTCTCTTAAATGATTTCTACACTAGTATTGGGTTCTAAAATCATGAAATTTTTACATAAACTACATTATTATGTAGATCACCACATATTTTTTATAAAATTTTTATGACATTAAACACTAGCCTCATTTTTTTAAATGTTGTTTGATCGTAAACATCAGTTTCATTAGTCCATCTTGCATGAACTCAAACTCTAAAAGGAAAGAGACATGGTACTCACCCTATTGAAAACATTCAAAAGTAATACTAGGAAAAATTGAAGTCTCTGTACACTAGTTATACACATATCCTAGTTCCAAATCTATCATTATATAAATTAAGGTATTTGGCATGAAATTAATGGAATTGGAAGGCTTATTTTTAATGGATAACATCAAAAATATTTTTAAATTCCCATTGATGAAAAATGATAGATAATTTTTTATCTATTGTTTTTCATCCCACATAATCAAGGTCATTTGGATTTAGGTTTATAACCACTCTTAACATCTAAAAAAATAAGGGGATGTTTTATCCAACAAGTTTTGATTGTGATGCTATTGTGATTATTGGAGAAGTGGTGGCACTATCATTAATAATAGAAAAAAAAATTAAATTGTTGTAACATGACCATTAAATGTAAAAAGCGATGACACAAATTAGTGTTTTGGGGATCTCAAAGGTAATATTATCAAATAAAAAATCATCATTGGAATCTCACTAGATCCTAGGATGTGAAAATATTAGACATATACTAGTAGAATCAATAACCCAAGGGTTTCCATCTATACCAACCCCATAAAAAAGATATGTCTATCACATACCTAACACTATAGGTGAAGCAACATGGGAATTACATCACTAATTGTATGGGAAAAGAAATAAGGGAATCATGTTCAGCCACTATGACACACAAAATATCAGTAACATAGTTACATTGGGTTCCTATGGCATAGTAAAAGTAGATCTAAGAAAAAATTTCAACATGATCAATTTATAAATTGATAATAAAACATAAACAATAAACCTCATATCACCTCCAACACCCTCTAAATAAATATCCACCAATAACATCATACAAGCATAAAATAATATCAATCAATACACATCCCATAAAAGGGAAATATCGATTGAATGAAACCTTTCTCTCCTGGATCTCCCCCTCTCTTCGGCCCCACCTAGGGTTTCCACCTGAAACCTTTCGTCATGGGGGTCGGAGGTAAAGATGATAGGTGTTTCTCTTATTTCTTACTTTCATCCCCTCATTTTATTCTTCCTACTCTGACATCTCGACTTTCCCATGGGATCTACCCCTGTTTTTCTCTCACAGCTGGTCCGATCTTGTCTCTTGTTGTCTTCGGCATCAACCTCGTCTCGGCGTTCGATTTTCCATCTTAGTGTGGCGCTGGTCTATCTCTTAGACCTTATGGGCCTTGATGATTTACCATCTATTCTCCTGATTCCCTGACACTCTCACAACCCCCTCTTCACTTTTAGGGTTTCCAGTTTAATTTCCCGGTGGCGAAGTCTCCTTCGCATCATTCAGCTTAATTGTTTCTCCTCCATTATCTACCTCATCTTGGCTTCCTCTTCTTGGCCCTGCTCAATCTCACCTCTTCTATTACTACCAGTCCCAACTCATCAGACCCCAATATTGGTCTTGCGATTTGGTGCTAACAGTAGTTTGGGATGGTGATGGTGGTTTCGTCTGGGCGATTAATTCTTCTTTTGGGTTCCGGATCTGGTCTTTTTCGTCAACACTCATTTTCTTCCCTTATTTCCTTACAAATCATGCAAGACCCCAATTTTGGTCAAACGTGACGTAGTTTTAAGGCTATTTGGGATGGTGATGGTGTTAAGGTTGAAGAATATTCCTCTATGTTGATGGTGGAGTTCTCATGATGAATGGATTCAGTTCGACTAATCGCAATGTTTGAAAACTTCATTGTTTCTTGTCATTCTAGTTCTATAAGTCGTTTTCTACTTCGTTTTGTGGTGTTATTATTGGTGAATTTTTGGTTGTCATTGAAATTTGTTAGTTGGATCTCTTTGGATATTGGTGTGAATGGTTTGGTTGTTTTTTCATCGCCAGTGATGGGGATTTTACAAAGATGACAATAAACTCTGGCAGTATTTCTCGCTAGTGATCTGGTGTAATGACTGATCTATCTTCAGTGTTAGTGAGGGTATTGAGGTGGTTCAATGACTGAGGAAGTGTTGATGATATGACTGACTATCTGTTTGGATTTCAAAATTTGAAATGGATGGATGACTTGGTTATGTAACTAGTAGAGTTTTGATTTTCATTTTTGTGGAATTTGAATGTTTATTTTGAACTTTGAATGTGGTATGGCGGGGTCTATTTTTTATGCAGTATTGTTGTGGATCTTTATATATGGTTCCCACTTACCCAAAAAGTGGTTTTTATAAAATAAAAAACAAATGGATTGTGGTGATAAAAGTGAAATAGCTTATAGAAAACACTAACCCAAGCGTTACCTAGTAAGTGTGATAAAATTATAATGAAACTTTTTTTAATAAAGTGATAATATACCCTTCTGGTGGTAGTAGTAGGGTCTGGGGATGGTAGAGTATAGGTAGACAGCAGCAGCAGTAACAGCGGAGGGCTTCACAGCAGAGGTGGTGGATGAGGGTTCGAGGCATAGGTGGGTTCACGGCAGAGGAGCGATAGAGGAGCGGCGGATGAGGGTTCATAGTGGAGGAGTAGAGGACGAGGGTTCAGGGTAGAGGTTGGTTCACAACGGAGGAGGAGTTTTCGGTGGTGGAAGAGGTGGTTGTGGAGGAGGGGTCAGCGGTGGAAGTGCTGGGGTCAGGGCAGAGCAGAGATCGGTGACATAGGGGTCAGCTTACACAAGAGCTTGAGGGGTGCAAGAATGAAGGAGATTGTTAGGGTTTCTTTATAAAACTTTGTGAACCTTTTATCAGCACTAGCTAAAAAATGATGATAAAGATATGTTTTATAAATGAAAAAATAGAAAACACTCATAAAAATACCTTTATTAGTTCTTTTTTAGCACTGATAAAGATATTATGTTAATAATTTATTTATATTAATATATATTTATAAAATTATATATATGATAAATATATATTTATTTATTTCTAATTATAACTATAAATAAATATTTATATTTATATTCATAAAATTATAAGAAATATTCTTATTATATTTATAATCTTAGAATATATAATAAATATTTTTAATTATATGTATTTATAAGATTATAGATATATACAACTATACTTCTTCTAATTTTATAATTATTTACATGAATATATATGTATTTATAATTATAATTATAAATGAATATATATATATATTTATTTAAATAATTATAAAATTATAAAAAAATTAATATTTCAAATTTTTATAATTTTATTAATATATTTATTATAAATTTATAATTATTTAAGTATATATGTATTTATTTATAACTATAAATATAAATATTTGTATTCATTTATCAATATTTCTATATATTTATAAATATATTTATTTAATTATATATAACATTATATTTGAAAATAATAAATATATTTTTTATAAATTAATAATTATTTAAATTAATAAATATTTATTTATATTTATAAATAATAAATAAATATATATTTATTTTCAACTAAAAATTATAACAAATAAATATTTATTTATAGTTGTAATTATAAATATATATATATATATATATATTTATATATTTAAATAATTATAAAATTATAAAAAATATATTTATAATTTCATAAATATATATAAGTATACTTATTATAATTTTTTAATTATTTAAATATATTTACATTTATTTAGTATTATATTTATAACTATTTGTATTTATTTATAAATATTTGTATATAAATATATATAATTAATATATTAATTATAATTTTTTAATTATTTAAATATATATTCATTTAATAATAATAATTATAAATATTTTTATTTACTTATAAATATTTTTATATATTTATAAATATATTTATTATATTATATTATAACTTTATAAGTAGTATAATAAATATATTTATTATAATTTTATAATTATTTACGTATATATAGTTATTTATAGTTATAATTATAACTATAAATAATTATATTTATTAATATTTGTATATAATTATATATAAATTTATATACATATTTATAAAATTATAATATATGTATTTATGGTAATTTTATAATTATTTCAATATATATATAGTTTTAATTATAATTACAAATAAATATATTTAAAACTTATTTATATATAATTAAAATTTAATAATTATAAATATAATAACTGTATTTATTATTTAAATATATTTAATGTGATTTTATAACTATTTTTTAGAACATAATAGTATATATGGGTGACCTAATTTAATCATATACCCTGTAAATATACAGAGCAAAAAATGAGTCTTTAATAGACAACATGAATAATAAAAAATGGTGTAATGTATAAATGAACATTATGATACATGACATGTGCATGCGTGATCAATATATTTATTGACCAAATTCATTGAAAACACATATATATTTAATAATTAATATATATATATATATATATAAAACAATATTTAAATATATTAATTATAAATAAAATAAATAAAATAAAATAAATAAATATATTAAATATAATAAATATAATGAATCTAATAAATAAAATAATCTAACAAATCTAAAAAATCTAATTAATTCATCTAATAATTATAATAAATATAAATCTAATAAATCTATAATAAATCCAATAAATCTAATAAATATATTTATTATTTAATGAAATTTATTATAATATTATAATTATATATATATATAATTATAATCTTAAAAATAATTTTTTAAAACATTATATATATAAATTTTTTTGAATTATTAAAAAATATATATTAATTATAAACATGTGCTTTTTAGTTAATGTATACAAATAAAAATTATTTTTTAATATAAATATAATAATTTTATATTAATTGTTATTAAATTTTTTATTAGTGCTAAATATTGCACTGATAAAGGATACATGTATCATTTCTTTTATCCAGTGTTGATAAAGCCCCCCCTCCTTATCAGCACTTTTTTGCTTAACACTGATAAAACGAGGCACTTCCCTTGCCCCGTTTCGTGGTAGTGTATTAGGATCTCATTCTGGATCATTCAATCGTTAAAACTATCTCAAGATCAATTTTAGACATGATATAAAAGGATCAAATAGTCTCATTAAAAACAACAGAGTATGTAATAGAAATTGATTGAATCCCAACGAAGAGAAAAAATCATTTGAGACCTGTACATAGAGGAAAACAGACATTTGTGCTTTGATTATCAGTTCTATATGTTGTACTGAAGATCATCCCAAGATGCACTTTGAATTATATCATTCTCTCAGGACGATTCTTCATCTACTATCAGTTACTTCTTGAAACTGTGCGCTGTAAAAGTTTCAATAATTGTTTTTATCTATTTTATCATGTTTTCAATCAATGTAAGAGTTTGGTTAATAACATGGATAGATATTTTAAATATAGATACTGGTTGAAATCTCGTGGAAATTTTCATTAAGTTCTTGTTTCTTGCACTCAGCTTGGAGCCCCCAGTAAAAGGCTTGTTGTAGTGAAAATCTCTAAGATTGTGGAATAGAGCATTGGTGGAGTGGACTATGATATTTTTGTTCCCCAAACCACTATAAATCAATATGTCCAATTTTCATTCAACATTTTTTTTATTTCCACTGAATATAGTCTAAAGGAAGGAATTTAACTTGTAAACTTAGAAGATGGTGGTTGAATATTCAAGAAAAATTTTGAGAACTCAATTCACCCCCTTAAGTTATTTAGTAAATCATTATTTGGGACAACAAATGGAACCTATATTTTCTTGGATTGATCCATACTCAACATCTTCAGTATCTGGTCAATGCATGTACCTTGTCAAAGTCTAATTATCCTCTTAGATCTATCACACATGATCTTGATCTGTATAATGTAGTCAGCTTCACCTAAGTCCTTCATGGAGAATCACTTAATAAACCATGCCTTAACCTCTTATAAGGCAGAAACATCATTTAAAATTAGTAATATTTTATTAACATATACTATTATAAAAACAATTGTTCTCCCAATAAACAACTTGTAAACACATGGATCACATTCTTTCTTAATGAAACCAAATTCATTTATGGCTTTATCAGATTGAATGTTCTATGATATGGATGATTTCTTTAATCCATAAATGGATCTATTTAACTTGAATACCTTTTTTGGAATTTTATGGAGTCACAAACCATTCATGTTGTGTCAAATATACATCCTCTTGAAGGTTCTCATCAAGGAATGTAGTTTTGACATCCATTTTCCAAATCTTATGTCCATGTTAAGCTACTATAGAAAACAAAATTCGGATGGATCTAAACATGGAAACTGGAGAAAAGGTTTTCTCATTGTTAGTGTCTTGATGTGGTCTAAGCCCTTTATACACTAGTTTTTATTTATAGGTATTCACATTACCTTCCATGTTTAGCTTTCTCTTGAATACCCATTTACACCTAATAGGTTTTACATCAACCAGAGTATCGATAAAACCACATACTTGGTTTGGATACATGGAATCCATGTTAGACTTCATGGATTTTTTCCATATTGTATCTTCTGAGCTCTATAATTCATCTTTGTAAGAGATAGAATCATTATCTTCAACCAATAATGAGTCACCATCATCAGTGACTAGAAAACCAAATCTCTATGGTTATCTTACCACTCTAGTGCTTCTACATAATACTTGTGTTTTAGGAACACCTTCTTGCACAGGGACCTATGGAATCAGTTTGTGTACCAAACCTTGTGTATGTTGAGTATCAATTTCATCAAATTCAATCTTTCTACCACTATTATCATTGAGGATGTGATCCTTATCAAGAAATATGGCCTTTATTGTAATATTTTCATTCTTGTATTAAGGTTTGTATAAGTAGTATCCCCTAGTTTCTTTGGGATACCCTATAAAATACACTTCATGCCTTAGGGTGCTATTTTTTTTCTTGGTCTAGCCTTAACAAATTCCCCATGGCTCCGTGGATGAACATGTAATGAAACAGGTTTCTTTCCACTCCATAACTCGAAGGGAATATCATTTTTTTACATTGGTTGGTACTTAATTTTGTAGGCATAATGTTGTTTATAATATATATCCCCAAAAGTATAATGGAAGACTTGTGTGACTCATCTTCAACCTTACCATGTCCAGAAAGGCATAGTTCCTCCTTTCACTAACACCATTCCACTGTGGTGTATAATGTGGGGTGAGTTTAGATAAAGTCTCATACTCCCATAGAAATTCAATAAAGTATTGGTTTAGATATTATCCACCTTGATCTATTTTAAGTTTCATTATCTTCTTACCAAGTAGATTCTTAACATCATTATTGAATTCTTTGAACTTCTCAAAGGATTTATACTTATACCTCATTAAGTATATATAGCCATACCCACTCAAGTCAATGGTAAAAGTAATAAAGTATGCGAATACACCTTAATATTTTACATAAAAATGTACACATGCATCGATGTGTGCCAATTCTAAAATATTTTTTGGCCCTTTCACATTGATCATTGAATGGTGGTTTGTTCATCTTTCCTTGTAAACAAAAATGACATCTTTTAAGTGAATTTAGCTCAAAAGAGTCTAGATAACCATCTTGATAGAGATTTTTCAAACACCTCTTGTTTATGTGACCAATACAATGATTCCAAAAATGGGTGTCATACTATTTTCTCATATTAGTTTTTTAATCAATTACCATTATTTTGATTTTTTAATTAAATACATAGGGACCGCTATTCAATTTTACTATACCAAAACTTGTTTTATCTTTATAAAAGTAGAAACCTTTATTTCCAAAGATGAAAGTAAATTCATTCATATATAGAGAAGAAACATAAATAATGTTCTTGGTAACATTATGAAAATAATAAGAGTTCTTTAAAACTAAAATCAATCATGTTGGAAATGTGAGATAGTAGTCTCCAATGAAAAGAGTGGCCATTTTCACTCCATTGGCAGCTCGTATATCCACCTTGACTCTTTCAACCTTACAAAATCTACTTGTTTCATGTATTTGGATAGAAATGTGAGGACCACATACATTATATAATAAAAAAATTGTAGATATAGAATGATTACACTTGATAAAGAATTCACATGAAGCTTCCCCTTTATCCTTTAACTAGGTTCAATTCCTCTTCTAGTGGCCCTACCTTCCACATGAAAAACATACAGCATCTTGTTTATTTTTTTTTCCACTAGATCTTCTTCTTATTAGAGGAGTAGTGCTCTGGTGCCTTAAACTTGGGATGAGTCATTGGCCCCTTTTACTTGTTCCACTTCTTATTATTCACCACATGGAAAAACAGTTTTTCATGAATCATGTCTTGTTCATATTTGTAGATAAGATTAAGAAGTTCTGATAGTTTCTTCTCACTATTTATCATATAACAATTCATAATAAAACTAGAGAAGTTTTTAGGTGTTGAGGATATAATGAGATATGTGCGCAACTCATCACGTATCTTAAAACCCATGATGTACAGACACTCGGTGTACCTAATCATCTTGACTACATGTGTTCCAGAGAGCATAAACTCCACCAGATTACATGTGAATAGTGTATTGGAGATCTCATATCTCTATGATCTTGACTTCTCTTGATAGATATCTTGAAGGTTTGAAACTCTGTTATATGAAGCCATATCCTCGTATTAATTTAAAATCTCATTGGATATGGTGGATAACATAAAATATTGGATATCCATTTCTTTATAAACCTGATTCTAATAGGGATATACCACTTACTAACTATCCTCTTTGGAAAGAGACTCAAAAAGCGAGGTTTCAGCAGATATTTGTCTATCAAATGAAGTAGTATTAGGTGCATTGTTTTTTTATTCAGATTGTTCCAATGTGTTGTTCGATTATGGTACTACACATTCTTTCATTTCTGAGAAACTTTCTAGTAAATTGAAAATTCCATCTCAAGATATAACTTCAAAACTTGTGGTAAAAGCACCTAGGGGAAATTCTGAGACAAAAATAAATTATAAGAACTTTACTTTCCTTGTGTTTGGGAAGAATATACTAGAAAACATTATTATTTTTCCTCTATTAGAGTTTGATGTTATTTTTGGTATGGATTAGATTTCTGTTTATCATGTTAAGATTTACTATAGAGCTAAAGAGGTTTCTTTTAGGAAAGAATTTCAGTTTGTGTACAAGAATGAACCCTTGATTTTTATAACATATTAGGATACTGATAAACTAGTCAAAGATGAAAATGAATGTTACCTTGCACATATTTTTGAAAACAAAGGAACTATTCAGATTAATGACGTGACATTGGTTAATGAGTATGTTGATGTTTTTCCTGATAATTTTCTTAGTATAATACCTGAATGGGAAGTTGAATTTATTTTTGACTGGGTTACTAATGCTATGATAATTTCAAAACACCCTTATTGAATGGATCAAATTGAACTTTTAGAGTTAAAGAAGCAATTGTATGAGTTATTAGATAAGGGTTTCATTCAACCTAGCACATCACCATGGGGTGATCCTATCTTGTTTGTTAAAAAGAAATATGTCTCAATGAGAATTTTCATTTATTATAGATCCTTGAAAAATATCACTGTTAAGAACTAGTATCCTTTGCCTTATATCAATGATTTGTTTATCAGCTCCAGGGAGCTCAATATTTTTCAAGGATTGACATGAGGTCGGGGTACCATCAGTTGAAAGTAAAGGAATAAGACATTCTGAAGACCACATTTCATACTAGATATGACCATTATGAATTTTTAGTTATGCCATTTGGGTTAACCAATGCACCTACTATATTTATAGATCTTATAAAAAGAATTTTCCATGAGTTCTTGGATATGTTTGTGTTTGTATTTATTGATGATATTTTGGTATATTATAAAAGTATAGAGAAGCATAAATGTTATTTAAGGGTTGAATTGAAATCCTTAAAAGAAAAGAAATTTTATGGGAAATTCAGCAAGTGTGATTTTTGGTTACAAAAAATGTCTTTCCTTGGTCATATTGTTTTTAAAGATGGAATTACTGTTTATCCTGCTGAAACAAAATTTGTTGAAAAATAGCCAAGACCCATAAATATAACTGACATTTGCAGTTTTCTTGGTCTAGAAGGTTATTACTGGAAGATTGTTGAAATTTTTTTATGGTTATCTAGACCACTAACTATGTTAACTCAAAAAGGTGTTAAGTTAATTAGGAAAAAATAATCTGATGATTATTTTCAAGAATTGAAATGAAGATTGGTGAATTCTTCAGTTTTGGCACTGCCTTCCAGAAATGGTGAATTTTTTATCTATAGTGATGGATCATTGAAAAGACTTGATTATGTCTTAATGAATAATGATCATGTAATTTATTATGCTTCATGTCAGTTGAAAACTCATGAGTTAAATTACCCTGTATATGATTTGAAATTAGCTGCTATTGTTTTTTCTTTAAAAATTTGGAGGCATCATTTGTATGGCATAAAGTGTAAAATATATTCTAATCACAAAAGTGTTTAGTATAAATTCACTTAGAAATAATTGAAAATGAGACATAGAATATAGTTGGAAGTAATCAAGGATTATTACCATCCTGGAAAAGAAAACAAAGTAGTTGATGATTTGAGTCAAAAGAGTAATGCTATATTAACCATGCTACGCTTGGAATGAGATCATTTCGTTTTTGATCTAATGAACTTTGTAATGAAATTTGTTGGTGTAGGAAATTAATCTATTTTATTTAAGGTGGTAGTGAAATCATCTCTATCAGACAAAATCAAGAAAACGTATAAAGAAGACAATGAGTCGGAGAAAAAGGTAGAATTGGTTTAGAAGGTTAAGTTTCCTGAATTTAACATTGATAAGGACTATGTTTTGAGGTTGGGAAAGATATTATGTGTTCCGTATGATTCATAGTTGAAGAAATATTTGTTATGTGAAACTCATAGTTCTCAATTTTTAGTTAATCCTAGCAGTATTAAGATATATAGAGATCTTCAATAGTATTACTTGTGGGATGGAATAAAAAGATATATTGCTGACTTTACCCTGAGATGATTGATTTTTCAATAGGTTAAAGAAGAAATATAGTTACTTATAGGGATGTTTCAGCCTTTTCCAGTGCCATAATGGAAATGAGAAAATGTGTCCATGGATTTTGTAGTAGGATTACCAAAGGCTTCTTGAGGTAACAATGAAATATGGGTTATTGTTGATCGATTGACTAAATCTAATAATTTTCTTCCTATTCAATATAATATTTTTCTAGATCAACTTTTTTATTGTATATTAAAGAGATAGTCAGGTTACATGGAGTCCCCCTCTCCATTTTATTTGATAGTGATCCCATGCTCACTTCTAACTTCTGGAAAGGCCTTCAGAAGTCATTGAGAACTAAATTAAATTTTAGTACCGCTTTTCATCTACAATCAGATTGGAAATCCGAATGAAAAATTTAGACATTGGAAGATATGATATGTTCTTGTTCAATGGATTATCAGGGAATTTGAGATCAACATATTTCTTTGGTTGAGTTTTCTTATAATAACAGTTTTACTTCCAGTATATATATGGCACCATTTGGAGAATTATATGGAAAGAGGTGTCGAACATAAGCTTTTTTGGGATAAAGTAGGTGAAAGGAAGTTGATGGGACCAGAATTGGTAGAAGAGATGGTAAAAAAATATCAGTTGACTCAAAATCACATGAGAACAGCTCGGAGTAGGCAAAAAAGTTACGCGGATAACCAAAGTAAGGATCTTTCTTTTGAGGTGTGTGATCATATCTTTCCGAATGTTTCTCCATGGAAAAGTGTGATGTGTTTTGGTAATAAGGGAAAGATAAGTCCAAGGTTCATTGGACCATATGAAATCCTAGAGAAAGTTGAATCAATTTCCAATAAAGTGGATTTACCTCCAATTTTATCCCAGGTACACAATGTTTTTCATGTTTCAATATTAAGAAAGTATATGCCAAATCCATCTCCTGTTTTGAGTCCAGAGGTATTTCAGTGGGAAGAGAATCTATATTATGAGGAAAAACCTATACAAATTCTTGAATATAGAGAGAAAGTGTTATGAAATAAGGTAATTCATTAGGTAATGGTTTTGTGAAAAAATCAAATGGTTGAAAAGGCAACATGGGAATTCGAAAATTCTATGAGGGATAAATACCCCCACTTATTTTACAAGTAAATAAAATTATGGGGATACAATTTCCAAAAGGGGGAATGATGTAGGATCTCAGGTATTTATAGAATAATACTTTTTCATATTTATTAATATTTATAAATAAGATATTAATTTTACGTTAAAGTGGACACTTTGTCCGATAGCATAGTCTACACGCAACAACGGGTTTCTCCAAAATCTTACGTTGCACACAACTATGAGTTATACGAAAAAATAATATAATAATACTATAATTTTAAATGATAGTTAATGCCTAGTAATTGTATTGGTGGGAATGAACATAACTAACTACATTATTATTACACAGTTTTTGTTAAATGTTTTTACGTTTATTCAATAAATTTTAGAGGCTTAAAATAAGAATGGATCTGATTTTAATTGTGAAATACTACAATATTTTCAAAAGGTTGTTCTACCACCTTTTGAAGGAGAACCCTTTTTAAATATAATTTTTTTTCACTTTGATATTTTTTATTTGAAAAAATAAACTTATTCCATAGAAGTGAGACATCAAAATTTACTTTGGTTAAATTTTTGGTAATTTTCTGATAAAGGTCATTTTTTAATGAATACTGGAAAATACTGCATTTAAACTCAAAATTGTATTTTCATATAATTTATTTATACAGTTAGATTATCATTTTAATTGTTTTTAAAGTGTAATTGGATTATTTTTTTTATCATTTAATCCAATTTTGGTCATTGTAATTAATTTCACATTTCAATCGGACATAAACACTTGCCAATCTTTTAGTAGTTTTTACTTATTAAAAACAAGATTTTTGGTTTGACAACGAGAATTAATTTTAAATTAATTACTACAATTTATGAGTTTTGAATTTGGAAAAATAGATTCCATATTTGAAATAATATGTTTCAAATTATGTAAATACGTACCTTTTATTTTGGGACATTATGAATCATAACTTCAGTAATTATTTTTATTTACTATGGTTAAAGGGTAAATCCGGTAAAAAAGAGTAAAAAAATAATATTATAATAATATAAGAATACCCTAAAATTTGTCCTAATCTTTTTGGATGAGATATTTCTGACCGTGAGAATCCTTAGGCTAAACGTTTTTCATTTGGGATCCACTTTGGTGTTAAAATGACATTTTATAATTTTTTATTTAAAGAAAAGGTAAATATAAAATAAACATATATCTTTTAATAACAAAAATTTTATATGGGGTTATATAAGAGATATATTCAACTATCAATATTCATTATAAATCTAAAAGTATTTCCCACATCATGATATTTTATTTACAATTTTTAGACATTAAATAAATAAATTTAATTATTACACAATGATGACGTAATGATTTCTTCAATAATAAAGGATTCAAATAAATGATATTATAAATATTATAATTAATGTAATTTGATAATTTTTATTCCATAAAAGAATTTTCTAGAGGATATTGACATATTATATTTGATTTAATGCCTTTTTTTAAGGAATCTAGTTGTTATAACTTTAACAAAAATAAATTACTAAATAGTATCAAAATTGACATAAATGAGTTTTTAAAACAAATACTATTTTATTAAATGATATAATAGTCCTAAAAATATAATATTCGGAAAACTAAATTATATAATATTAATAATTCCATTAATTATTCTCTTATTGTTCACTTGGCATTTTATAGTAACTATAGTTACCATATATTAAGAAAATACAAGAAGACATGGTAAGAGTTAATGTTTTTAACTAAGGGTTAAACAAAAAAGATAAGCATAAAAAAATATTCAAAAGTTGTCTTAAAATTAATGTATGATTGTTATTAAAACCAAAATTATATTATCTTTTAAATAAATGAGTTTTGGACCTATGGAACTGAAAATCGATTTATAATAAAATAATATTTTGAGACTTTCCTAAAGTGCCACTCCCCCCTCTTATAAAAGGCCACCAACTATACCCACTTAATCAAATTTCTCAAGCCCCTTGTATCATCTAAATTATGTTCTAATAATCTCCCAACATCACTACTCTCATCCTAGAATCCTTACCTTGAGAAGAAGGCAATTCAAGAAAGAATTTTGCCTTAAATCAAAAGAAGTTACCCAATTTTGAGGTAACGTTTTCTCTCAAGTTCGTTTCCTTTATTTTCCTTCTTCACTAACTATGATCTTATTATTATTTTATTACATAACAACACTAGTATCCTCAATTCACTAGAATTTTTTATGAGAAGTATTTGAACTACACTTACACACAACACTATCTAATGGATACAAACACACTGTTTTTGTGTATGACGAACTACTGCCTCACAAAATGATGATTATTAAATTCTCTCCTACCACCTATCATGGTAGAAATTATGGTAGAAATTTATTTATATATGATATATATTATATTTATATTGTCACTATTCGTCTGTATTTTTCATTTACATCATACCTTTAAGCTATCGATAATGTGTAAATATGATAATTTCATTTGAGGAAGTGCAGACTACTGCCCCCTCAAAGTAATATGACTCATTCATGAAATACATGGAATGTATAAATGATGATATTAATTAAATTATGTAATATATATAAAATATTATATTATAATGGAATTATAATATACCTATGTATCATTTAGTTTTAATTCCTTTAATATGACAAATAAATGAAAGTAGAGTTCATGCATACGTACAGCCTATCGTATCCCTAAATGGTGCATTTCATTTATTATATCCAAATTTTATTGAATATTATAAATAAATATATACTGGATATATATTATATTTAAATCAATAATAATATTTTGTGATGATGTAATTTTGACTACATGGACAATTTACATCAAAACAAGTTCATTTTTGACTCATGTACCGAACATCGACCAAACGACCGATATGAACTTAAATAATTATATAAATTTTATAACATGATGATAAGTAATATAAAATTAATAATAAACTAGAATAAGGTTCTGAATAAAATATAAATTAACCTAATTTTATTATTCTGGAATATAACGAATGAATAAGACAAGGCAGACTCATGGTAAGGGACTTCATATCAATCTTTTTTTTGAGGAATAATTTTGTTTATACATGACTTTATTTATAAGGTGTATAATTATACCATTTTACATTTAATTTCATTAAAATGGGATATTTTCTTTACAAATCATTTTACTAAATGACAAAAGTAATGTTTCTTTTTGACGTACATGATGACAATGACCTTTCTACCACCGCGAGAATTATTTCATATTTAGATTCCTTAAAAATATGTAATATTTTTAAAAGGAAAATAAATATCATATACCATTTTTACTTATTTTGGTTTTGAATATGGTTTTACGAAATCATTAATTATTTTAATATCTTGAAATGATATATTGTGATTGAATTGTGTAAATGTTATCTTTCCTTTATGTTTGTTTTAAGTGTTACGATTATGTTATGGTTCTTGGGAATTATTTACATATACGGGTGGTTCTGCGATAAACCGAGGGTCGGTGAGCCCGTGATACCCTTCCAATACATTGGGTAATGTGACAGAAGTAAAAATGGAGGTTTCTCCTAAGAGATTTACAGAATATACTATGATGGGTATTCCAAACGTAACCATGATGGTTACTCCCTATGTAGCTGTGAAAGCTATTTTGTAAGTATGTTATGGATGCCACAAGTTACATTTATGATTTATGATTTATATATATTATTCCAAAATATTATTATTTCATGAGGTATGTTAAAGATCTTATGTTTTATGATTGAAATGTATGATTTCATTGATTTGTATGTATTCATGGACTAATGTTTTATTTCCTTATTTAATACCCCTTACTGATCTTTTTATGATGATCCCAAGTTTCTGAATTGTTATTTCACACAGTATTAAGGAATTATAAGATAAAGGAATAATCTAAGAATATTTTTTTAACAAGAAAAGAATTTCTATTTAAGGAGTTTTATTATTATCGAAAAATTGGATAGATTAAAAGTGTATACTTTGTAACATTTAAGATGTAATATACCAGTCATGGCCTAATTCTCTAAAACTCTTAACTAGAAAAGATCCTCAATATTAATTCTTGACTTAACTCAAGATTATGTAATGTTTAAGTCTAGGGTCTTATATGTGGTGTAACCTTATGTGTTATTCGGTGTGAAGTTGTTGGTTTTTCGTAGATTATGAGGGGAGTGAGTTTAAGGGTTCTATTGTTTTTGGGGTAGCTGCACAGTGGAGTTGGGCTATAGCATATCCCCCCCTCCTATTGTTGGGTTCTATAATGTAGAGACCTTGGCTGCACTATGGTCCCTTATCCAATTTTATCAGATCTATTCCCCAAATATAGCCGTATTTTTTGGAGGGAGATTTAACCAGTCAGATTATGTAATTACACCCCCTTTGCTCAGTTGTCCTCTTATTATAACAATAATATGGTGTGGTGTTGTATACTGTGTCATGGGCTTGTATTTTTTAGGATGGATATAAAAAAACCCCCTGAACACCCTCATTCTACCAACTTTCCTCTCATTTATTGGGGGACCCTAGTGCATCCCAAGGAGGTATTTTAGCCCCCTTTTAGTGTATTTAAACCCCAACCTTAGAAGACCGGTCTTTGATTGTTTTAGGTGAGTCCCCCTTTCTTTTCCTTATTTTCCCCCTATTATTCGTCTGGGGAGGTTTTTGTCAAAGGTAACCTATTTTTTTAACGATGTTTTAGTAAGAATATGATGTGGGGTGTTGTGTTTAGGGTGATCAAGGTGTTCTTATTCTTTGAGGTGCTTGGTGGTGGTCTCCCTCTCGATTTAACATTACACAATGCTTTAAAAATCCTTGTTTGAGGTAAGGGATCCTTAATTTCTCATCAAATTGTATCTCGTGGAAAGATTTATGCCCTTTTTATCTTTTAGGAATATAACATGCACTGCCCTAATAAAAATAATGAAATGGTTTAGTTGAAATTGAAGGATAAGGGGACTGAAATGCTTGTTTTACCATTTTGATATTATTTGATGTTGTGAATTGTACAAGTGTGATATCTTACTAAAAATCATGGATGTTGAGGGATGTTTTTTCATTGTGGTTGTTGTGACTATGAAACCCTTGTTGTGTGGTTATTTTTTATCAACTAAAATTTATTTTTCTTACCACTTATATTTGTTCAATGAAATGGTTTCCCCAAGAAATAATAGCTTTTGTGATAATTCCCATGAAATAAAGAAGTGAAAGTGATGAAAATCCATTAGCTAAATTTGGAAAATAATATGTGAATGATGTGGAAAGTGTTGTGATGTGTGGTTGTGTTGTGTGGTTATGATGTGTGGTTTTGTTTTGTGGTGGTGATGTGTGGTTGTGATGTGTGGGGTGATATTGATGGGAAGTGGTTGTGATATGGAAGTTGTGATGAGAAGTGGCAGTGATGTGAAATGGTGGAAATGTGGGACTCACTACCATGAGGAGGATGGTTTCTTGTGATTTTCTATATTATATTGGATGCTCAAGTAGTAATTAAATTAAATTAAAAATTATGAATTGAAATAGCATGGACTGGACTTGATAATAGGTTGAAAGGATTAATAAACACTTATTTTGAAAATAGAAGTTTGTTTTAAATGGTTGTTGATGAATATGAAATTAATGGGCTAGAATAATGGTTTGGTTGGTAATGGGAAATCTGGAAAATTGATTAACTTGAAAGGAAAGGGTGGAATTTGGATTGTGGTTTGTTGTGTGTTGTCGTGAATTTAGTACTAGTAGTGAAAGTGGTGGAGGTTGTGAGGCTTGGTGATGATGTAGTGAGTTGGGATAGTATTCTTATTATGAACCCATAGGTTGCTCTTGCATGTGGATATATATATATATATATATATATATATATATATACCTTTCATGTTTTTCATGATTTATATACGCACCCCACCCATGTCGAGCACCTTATTCCAACAACCAAATATCTTGGAGGTGTTTTCCCAATATCTCAGTGGTGAGGATGGATGGATAACTTACCTATCTTCCTCATTCTCTCTTATAGTCAATATTTATATGCACATTATTTTGTGTCTATAAGTCAACAATGCATTGTGGTCATGCTTGATGAGATGAATTTTGGTGGGGGTTGTGAATGGTAGGAGGTAACATGGTTGATATACTTCATGTTCACGATACCTTACTATTATGGTTATGGTTGTGATGTGATGTAATGTAACAAGTTTCCATAGGTGATATATTGTTACGGCGTGTTATGATGGCCCAAGTATATACGGGTGAGATGTGATGTGATGTATTAGGTGTCTTCAGGTAGGTTTCTATATGAAAGTGTTGGGATAGAAAAGACATACGAAGTTTGGGTGTAAGAGTGAAAAATTAGAAGGAAATAAATGCGGTGTACCCCTTTATTGATATGATTCTTATTATGTTACTATACTTGGGTATGTTGTTTTCGTGATCATGTCATGGTGAGGATGTGTTTGGTTGGTTGACTAGTTTAAGAATTGTTGGTTCTTTTATTTGATCACTGGTGCATTAGTATTCTCTTTTCACATGTGCATGAGATACTTTGGATATGATCTTATTGAGTATACTTTTATTATCTCCCTACATATATAAAAATATTTTTCAAGTTTCTAGGAGGATTATGTGGACCATACTAGACATTACTAGCCTGAAATTTTGGACTACTATTGTATTACTACCTTAGCGTTTCTTTTGGGTATTTATTTGGAGACTCTTGTATTATTTTAATTTATACATTCATTATGGGATGATATTTAGTTTATTTTTTTATATTATTTCATGAATTTTATTTATCATTGATATATTATCTCATGATTCTATATTGTTATAGTGGGAAATGTATTCCATAGGTGAGATTTTTATACCCTCGATGCTAGTCTCTAACATGAGGCCTAATTATAACAACCCTGTTATTTTTATTACATTCACACATGATTTAATGACATAAAATTACAGTTAATACAACCCAAAATATTGAGAAGTCTAGTGTCTTGGGAAATTAGAAGCATTACATAATAACTTAAAACATGAAATACAACATCATTATTAAAAACTTCTTTTATGTGACCACAACATTCCATCGTACTTAACATTGCATGGGATAACCTGAGGACATAAATAAGAAAGAGGGGAACTATAATGACTAGTAAGGTAATAGATATGGAATAACACGTGGATGAAAACACATGTTAGACAATAATAATATCAATGTATAATAAAAGAAACATGAACATAAAGGCATGATATAGCATGATTATCATAACATGAAAATGTGGCAACAACTTAAAACGTTGCATCATAAGTCAAGTCTAAACTACCAAGATATCAAAGTGGAAAAAGTACCATAAAGGCGTTAGGTAAACCATTGTCCCAACATGACGTATAATGATACTAAACATTACCCAATGCATTGGAGTGCTATATAATTCTTGGTGCACCCATCACTTTCATTTTATTTTCATGCTTAAGTGTTCCACATAGATCATAAAGCATAGATTAATTCATCATGATAATTTATTCAATGATAAAGGGGTGTGAAATTCATACATTTAAGTCCTCAATATAAATTTATATATGTATAAAAGTGAATACCCTTTGTATGGAATGGGCATAGTATTCACTGCATAATTGTTTTGGAATGGAGATTCACGATGCAATTTCAACAGCCTAAAGGCATGATATAAAAATTCATAAAAAGGGTTGATGAGAGAGAAAGTGGTATCTCATCATATTTAAATGAAAATTAAAGTGATAGGTTCATATAAATACATGTCCCAACATAAGTAATTTGGAAATAAAAGGAATAACATAATAAAGAAACTTGAAGAAAGAGGAGAAATGGAATAGATCTTATGAAATTTTGGCGTGGAAATAGGTGTATGTGTGAGGGATTAATGAGAGATAAAGCGGTATATAATCATTCAAACATAATTAGTTAAGTATTTAGGAGGTTCAAAAACATACCCCATTATTTTTAATTGAAAATAAAATGGTGTAACAATATAAGGAAACTTGGATAAAAAATGAGAAAGGAAGGAACCCTTACTTGAGTGTGTGGATTCAAAAGATTAAAGAGGGGATTCTTGAGAGATTGAGGTGCCCTGGGAGGATTATAGAGAGGTGAGTATAGAGTAAGGACATTCTCCAAGTATTTTTAGTGAATAGAAGTGGGATCTTGGGTGGTTTTATATAGGAAATGAGAGTGGAATTCTTTAACATTTCACAAGCATAGGTTTTGAAATCTATATAATTAAATATTCAAAACCACGAACCATCATATGGTTTTTTCCCGTAGTTTTTTCCAAATAGGAGTGTAAAACATTATTTTATAAGTCCATAGTACTAATATATTAAAATATTATCCTTGATTATGTAAATATGTGTCTTATTATTAAAGAAGTGAACTTAAAATCATAAAATATATTATACATTTTGTAGGATTTACTAGGTCTTTATAAAATAAGTCAAAAAAATCTAAAATCAAATTATTATAAAAGAAAAAATTCTATTTGGATGAATATCCATTTTATAGTGTTTATTACAACACTATTGAGCCGTTATGATGTCATAAAACACACTATATTTTTATATGGTATTTTATTTTTACCCAAAAAATCGTCTGTCTCAGAAAATTATGAAAAATTTATCATAAAATATTTTGACGTACTGATTCAAAAAATAATATTCATTTTATCCAAATAATTTTCTAAATATTTTATTTTTCACATTCAAAATAAAACCGATATATATTGAGAATTGATGGGGTTTGACAAAAAACAGTTTTTAAATCTTAATAAAAATTACATTTAGCGTCATAACAATTATATGCTCATTTATATTTAATAAAAGAAATTTAATAATATTATTTTATAAAATATTATTTATCAATTCATTAAAATAGATTTATTAATTCAATTGTAATATTAACCAAAAATACTATTTGTTCTTTAAAAAAAATAATAAAATAAAACTATATTCATTATTCTATACAAAAATAATGAACATAATCAAAATTATAGGGTCTTGATACATATCCATTTATTACACCATTATACACCCTAATAGTAAGGTGTACGATGGTGGGTTCATGGGGTTGTTTGGTGAACATCGTTTGGGTCGTGATCTCGATGAACTCGAACTTCTCCCATAAATGGTTTTGATCACGCATAAGTTGTTGGATCTCAGCTTGGGATTGGTCTAGGGAAAAGCTTAGAAAATCTATCTACCTTAGAATCTCCAATAAATGGGCCTCATAGGGAATGATCCTACTGGTTGAGGCCATCACCTCCATTGTCTATGTTGAAAGGATTTGTAAAATCCCTATATTTATACTAGTCATGTGATCACTGTCAACGAATATATTATCAATAGTAATGATACTTAGTGGTTATTTAAATCCAATTGGATATAATAAAACAAATAGAGTGATTTTTATCTATATCCATTTTATAAAATAAACACTTAATTAAATCAAAATGGAAATTTCACTTATAATAGTTCGGGCCATTACACTAATGCAGGTGAGACTCAGGGGATGTTATCCTTCTTCCTTCATTTCCGGCCTATGAGGGGTAACTTTTGAGGGAGGGGGTTATGACAGAGTGATATCAAAGGTTTTGGTTAAGGGATATAATGGATCTCGGAGTTAGGTATAGTGATGAGTGCATGGTTTGGTAGGGAAACAATGCCAGTTATCATTATTGCGTGACATGGGTTAGGGAAAACTCACTAGGATATTATATTTAGAGCCCCTTATGATCTGATGCAAGGAATATAAGCTTATTGAATGACCAATTAAGGTGATGCTGATTGTGGGGTTGAGACCCAGGAGTGGCACATTCATCATGATTGACTTGTGTTCTTATTTTCATTGGGTGGTTTGAGGAAGGTTAAAATGAATTAAAAAAATTTTAATAAAATTTCATACTACTAGGATTAGGAAATCCTTATTTCCCTTTTCATCTATGGATTCTGGTCATCATTTATGTGTGGTTCTGGTAATATAGGTTCAAAAGGCTGATCTAGTTCAACACGAGGGGGCTTATCTAATTGAGGAGAATGATCATTGAAAAAACATTGTGAGAATTTTAGAGACATTCTTTGAGAAAGTATGAGGTCATCATCACTGATACGATGATAAAGAGATTGTTGGAGGATCTTGAGATCACCTTTTGTTTGATACAGACTTGAGTAGAGCACCATGTTATATTAGTGGTGAGTCAGATTCAAGGGTCTATTAGTCAGTGGTGGAACCTATATCTTGGTGAGTGATAGGAGGTAGATGTTTCATGGGTTTACTTCTAGAAGGTGTTTCGAGCAGAGTTTCTTTAATCACTCATGAAGAGAGAAAAGATTCCAGAGTCGATCTATATTTAGTAATGGATTATGTCTATGTAGAAGCTGAGAATCATGTTTAAAGTCATTTTATGTTTCACTGAAATATTTTTCATGATGAGTAGTCCTAATAATGGCATCTTTATGTGGAACTCTTCCCTTCTATCCAATATACAGTTACTCCTTTTAAATTTCCAATGTATTTGGAGGTTTGGAATAAGGTGGGTGTGATCAAGAATATAAACTAATGAGGAGGTTTTCCATGATAGGGGAACCCATAAGGTTCCTTGAGGACCAGAGTGGTCAGTGAAAGATTTTAGGCACCGTGGCCTTTAAAGTTTTGACAAGCAGTGAGTCAACCTCAGCAGCTTCTTTTCCAGCCTTATGGGCCTAGTGTTTTCCATGATTTTCCAAAGGATCTTGGGATAGTGTTATTTGATTTTGGAGGCTACAAACATCATTAAAATCAATCCCCCTTGGTTTTTGGAGCTCAGTAAGGTGGATGTTGTCTAGTTTAGAATCATTCTCACCAGTAGTTTCCAGTGAGGCCATTTCAATAGTATGGGTAGTAGAGTTATGCTCTACTGAGATTATATGGGGTAGGTATAGGTTGAACTTTGGATATTCCCCATATTTAGGGACCCCAACCAGAGCATGGTCATGGGGGTGGCTGTCAGCAAAGAGGTAGAGGAACTGGGCAAGGTCAATTTCATATTGTAGATGTGGTAGGGATGGAGGGGCCAAAGATCATTAGAGGTATGATCCTCTTATCGTCTACCCTTGTTTGTTCCTTGTTAGATTTAGGATATTCACACTACTTTGTTTCGGCCACCCTATTTTGTGCTCTGGTACAAGGTACAAAGAGTCTTTCCATGCCCCTAGTGTTGACTACAACAGTCAGAGGTCAAAACAAATTATTTAATGTGTGTTGGGGGTGTATACTAATGCTGGGGACACATTTGTCATGCTGATACCTTTTATTAATATATATGTTTTCATTTTTGGTTTCAGGTGCAGAAGTGTGCGGTGGTGGGTGATATATTAAAATTTATTTGAAAAATCATTGCCTGAAACCAAGAGAGAGGATCTTATACATCAAATTTATAATTAATTTAATTAATTCCAAAATACCTAGGTTTGGGAAATTTCATCATTAATGATTTTTGGTCGTCTGAAAAGGCCCTTTTAGATTTACTTTGTTATGCTTTTTAGGATCCAAGGGTAGAATCAATCTAGAGGTGATCCACATGCACCTCAATAGTCTCTGAGAAATGCCACTTTTTCTCTAAGGTCTAGCGTGATGAATAGAATGTCATGTGTTGTTCATTATTGATCATTAATTCTTTAGTCTTGAAGAAATTCCCCCTTGGGTTTCTCATTTTTGTGAAGAAGACCAGAGGAGGATTTGAAAGATAATTCATTGTGTGCAAAAATTATCTAATACCAAATTTGGAATTGGTTTTTAATTAATTACACAATAGATGTAGGCATCTATTTATAGGGCTGGGATTTCAGTTGCAAAATTTAATTGCATAATAGCCATAAAATATAATTATAACCATTAATTAAATCCCATGCCACCAAATAATAATGAAAGTATAGTTATTTTTTGGTGTTCCAACTTGTGCAAAATGGAACCATGAATTAAATCCCATTCCACGTAATAATAATAACGGTATTATTATTTTTTGGTGCGCCAACTTGTGAAAAATTGGAACCATTAATGAAATCACATGCCACCTAATAATAATTACAGTATTATTATTTTGTGGTGCACCAACTTTCACAAAATTGGATAAATAATATTTAACGACTTGTAAATAATTATTTTATCACCGGACATGGTCTTGTTCCATTCGAACTCCTCTTAAATTTATTGAACACATGAATAAATATTTTATTCTCTTAAATAAATATTTTATTCACAAACTTGTAAATAAATATTTATTAAATATTCAATAAAATAAATAAATATATTTTTATTCATAATATAGTGAATAGATATTCATTTAATTTATGTGATCAATATAACTTGAGTAAAATTATTTCTTAGTCTTGAGAATAATATTTATTTCATTAACTAAATTGAAATAGAATTTAATCATGACCATAAAAAACACTCAGTGTGTGACCCATTAGGATTCTTTCTTATTGGAATTAGGTGAAATTTTTTAAATTCCAAGATGACTATCTAGAAATGGGTCAAGGCACCCAATAGAAATAACTTAAAGTCATAATGATGAAAACCACATACGAACAGTCACTATGTAATATAATCCTTTTCTTATAGTATCTCGTCAAGAAGGTTTCATGACGGTCTAATCAACCTATATGCTTGATACATTATTCTTTGACTATATAAAATTAACTCATCATTACACCATGGTCATGGAATTTAAGACTATAGTTCTATTTCCATAAAAGGGTTGAGATATCAACTTCCATAAATATGGAAGGGACAAATCATTTCTTGACTTATCCATTAATAACATGTCATTCATGAAACCCCCAATGTACCCTACTTCCCACCAATATATGGCGTGACAGTTTTCATCAGAAAATCTATGTACATGAGTCATGACAAGTATTAATGATAATATTAATATATAACGACCATTACACATTCTCGTAGAAATGAATATATGATGACACCAAAGCATGAAGAATTCCTACCAACGGATCTGTTCTCATAATCTCTCATATTGAAAATTACTAAGTTTGAACTTCATGAGAAAAAGTCTCATTTTCTTATGAGTACTCACGCCTAACGGTCTATATACTATTTTTCCAATCATAGTATGCTATCCAACCGCAAAACTATATTAAGACTACTGTCATAGCACTTCATGGCTCTCATCATAGCAGGGAACTACTATGACCTTATGAATGCAATAAATACTCTAGGATATTATTACATTATGGTCATGAAGAACAATGAACAAAATGTAATAAGTGTTTAATTTATTATTTAATACATTAAATATTCATTTAATTAAAGTAAAAATAGTTGGTTATAGGACACCAACTCTAAAAAAATCCCACTTGGACTAGAGCCAACTACCTACAAATTTCAGTTCGCTAGACCTCATATGATAATTAGATATCAGCTAAGTCAAGGCTTTAGTTAAGGGTTATTCCATGTTGTCTTATGTGGAAATACTTCTCACTAAAACTTCACCTCTCTGAGAAAAATCCCTCAAGATACGATACTTCCAAAGTATGTGTTTCGTCCACTGTTGTGACCTTGGATCTTTTGCGAGAGCCACCACTGTAGTATTATCACAATAAAGTGTGATAGGATATTTATTGTTAGGTAACACATCAAGATATTGGATGAAATTTTACATCCAAACTAATTCTTTAACTGCCTCAGAAGCTACAATATACTCAGAATCTATTGTAGAATCTGTGACCATATCCTTGTTTGAGCACTTCCAGCTCACAAAACCTCCATTAAAACTAAAGATGTATCCTGTTTGTGAATTCTTGTCATCTTGATCAGTTTGGAAACTAGTATTTGTATATCCTCTAATGATTAGTCCCTAATATCCTCCATAAACTAAGAACATATCCTTAGTACACATCAGATACTTAAATATAGTCTTAACTACTATCTAATGGTGGTCACCTGGATTAGCTTGATATCTAGATACTGCACTCAATGAATTGGTGAAATCTAACCTAGTACATAGCATAACATACATGAATAACCCAATCAATTATGAATATGAAATCCTTGCCATTCTATTTTTTCCTTATGGGTCTGAGGACAGATTTTTTTGTAAAGATGAATGCCATGTGAGGCTGGTAATAATCCCCTCTGGGATTGTTCCATACTGAATCTCTTCAGTATCTTGTAAATGTATGTACTTTGAAATAGGTGAGATACCTCTTGGATTTGTCATGATATATCTTGATCTCAAGAATATATGATGCATGTCCCAATTTTTTCATGGATAATCATTTATTCATACTTTCCTTTACAGACTATAACACTAGTATTTCATTTCTAATAAGTAATATGCCATCAACATGTACTATTAAGAAAATGACTACACTCCAACTAAATCATTTTTAAACATAAGGATCACATTCCATATTTATAAAAGGAAATTCTATTATGGATTCATCATAATGAATGTTCCATGACCTGAATGCTTTCTTTAATCCATAAATATATTTTTGAAACTTGCATATCTTATTGGCATCAATTAGAGTCACGGAACCTTCAGGTTGTGTCATGTAGACATATTACTGAAGGTTCCTATTAAGGAAGGTTATTTTTACATCCATTTTCTAAATATCATAGTCATGGTAAGCCAAAATGGAAAGTAGAATTCTTAAAAAATTTATCATTTCAAATGTTGAAAAGGTTTCATCATAGTCAATAACTTGACAATGCTTAAACCCTTTTGAAACCATTCACGCATTATAGGTATTAACTTTGTCCTTCCATGTCCAGTTTCTTCTTGAATACCCATTTGCCACAAAAATTATTTACATCCACTAGAAGATCTACCAAAATCCAGACTTGGTTTTGGTATATGGAATCCATTTTAGAATTCATGAATTCTTTCCACTTGGAATCATCTGTTCCAATTACTACTTCCTTGTAGGATATAGGATCATTATTATCAACCAATAATGATTCACCATCCTCAGTAACAAGAAAACCATACCACTAGGGTTATCTAACATCTCTTGTACTCTTACGTAGTGCTTGTGTGTCTAGAGCAGTTTCTTTTTCCATGGGGCTTTGTGAAATATGATCATGTACCAAATCTTGTATTCCTTCATCCTCAACTTCATCGATGTTTATCTTTCTCCCACTATCTCTTTTGGATATGTTCTCCCTCTCAAGGAATATGAAATGTCTTTCCACTATAACCGTTTTTTATGAGGTTTTGTATAGGTAATATTCCCTTATTTCCTTGGGCTATCCTATAAAGGTACACTTTGTGCCTTAGGGTACAGGTTTTTTTACCTAAATAGGTCTTAACAAATGATTAACTTCCCCACACATGTAAATTCAATAACATGGTTTTTATTCCAATCCAAAATTCATATGGAATACCATTTATCGATTTAGTCAGTACTTGGTTTAGTATGTGTGCTGCTATTTGTAACTCATATTATCAAAAGGATAATAGAAGACTCACATGACTCATCATTGATCTCACCATGTCCAATAAGGTGTGATTCCTCATTTCGCTTACACCAAACCACTATGGTGTGTAACGAGGAGTGAGTTGGGATAGGATCCCAAAATCTCGTAATTAATCAATGAATTCTTGATTAATATATTCTCCACCTTAATCTGAGTAGAGTTTCTTAATCCTCTTACCAAGCTAGTTCTTAACTTCATTTTTGTATTCCTTGAATTTATCAAAAGAATCCAACTTATACCTTGTTTGATAAATATATCAATATATACTAAAATCATCAATAAAAGTTATGAAGTATGAGTACCCACCCCTTGCTTCAATAGGAAATGGTCCACACACATAAGTAAGAACTATTTCAAGAAGCACATTTAACCTTTTAAATTTCCCACTAAATGGGTATTTGGTCATTTTTCCTTGTAAACATGTGTGACATACACCAAGTGGTTTTAGTTAGAAAGAATCTAAATATCCATCTTGATGTAATTTTTTCAAGAATTTTTTATTTACATGACCTAGCTGGTGATTCCAAAGTTGGTTGTGGTATGAGTCATGTCAAGTAATTTCGTTATCGATTTCCATTACTTGGTTCATGTAATCCAACACGTAAAGACTGTTATGTAAATGAGACTTACCATAACAAATGATATCTTTATAAAAGAGGAAAAATGTATTTCCAAATTTGAAAATGAATCCATCTGTATCTATTCTAGATATATAAATAATGTTTTTGGTAAATGAAGGCACATAATAATAATCCTTAAAAACCAAGATCATTCCTATCAGCAATGCGAGGTGGTAGTCCCTGATATCTACAACAACACGTTTAGCTCTGTTGGATACTCATAGATCTACTTCCCCTTGGCCAATTTTTCAAAATCTAATTGGTTTCTATATTTGAATACATATGTGAGAACCAAAAGCTGTATCCAATACCCAATTTGTAGAAATATATAAATTTCAATCAATAACAAATGAACCTAAAGATTCCCCTTGCTTCTTTGGATGGGTTCAGTTATTCTTCCAGTGGACCTTCTTACAACATGTGAAATATAAAACATCCTATTCCCTTGATTCCCCTTTGATCTTATTCTTCTTGCAAGGGCATGAAGAATATTTGGGCTTAAATATCTTCGCTTTCAATTTATATTTATTCACCATAAGGAAATAAGGATTTTCACACTTCATATCTTTATCAACTTGGAGAATCAGGATAATAAGATATGGTAGATACTTCTCAATGTTGTTCATATTAAAATTCACAACAAAACTAGAGAATCACAAAGGAAGTGATGTTAGAATGAGATCGGTTCCCAGTTCTTCAGGGAGTTTAAACAAAATAACATCTAGGCGCTCAATGTAGACAATTAGCATGACTATGTGAGGCCCAACTGGGGAATCCTCTCTAAGCTTACTCTGAAAGTTTTTCCTGGAAATGTAAAATCATTCTTGTCTAAATCTTTCCTAGTAAAGACCATAGAGGTGTTCAAGCATGCTATACACACTCATATTTTTTGTGAGACTTCATGAGTTCACTATACATAGATGAAAGCATCAAACATTGAACATCAGTCGCTCCATTTATATGTTTTTCTTAGACTAGGAACCCTTCATCACCAGCCTCTTGAGAATCCGGATCAGGTATTGAGGATTATAGCATTTATGATTTCCATTAATTGTTTAGAAAAACTCGAACATGTATTAACCAATCCTAGAAGTTATTTCCAGTGAGGATATTATATTTGTATATTATTGATTGTAGGGATACTGTGGATGAATAGTGTGTAATTTTATTCTACAATTAAAAGGAGTATGTTATTAGTACTTTTCTTGATTATAAATTTTGTGAGAAATAATAAATAAATAAATTTTACTAAATCTATTACTATTTTATCAAGTCCCAATATCCCTTACCATTTATCATGGAATGTCTAGTTTATAGGACATTATAGTGTAAAGGATCCATATTCTCTTTTTTATAACCCAAATAAGGGTTGGTCAAGCTATTTGAAGGTATTTAGTTAGGCAAGTCTTTTCCAACTGCAGGCTTACAGTTTCTAGTGTAAAGGATCCATATTCTCTATTTATCAATATGATTCTTATTATGTTATTATACTTGTTTATGTTATTTTGGTTATCATTTCATGGTGAGGATGGGTTTGGTTAGTTTACCAGTTTAAGTATTGTTGGTTCTTCTGCTTGCTCACTGGTGCATTAGTATTCTCTTTTCACATGTGCATGAGAGACTTTGGATATGATCCTATTGAGTATACTTGTATTATCTCCCTATATATATACAAACTTCTTTTCAAGTTTCCAGGAGGACTACATGAACCGTACTAAACATTACTAGCTTGAATTTTTGGACTGCTATTGTATCACTACCTTATATTTTCTTTTGGGTATTTATTTGGAGGCTCTTGCATTTGTTAACTTTATACATGCATTATGGGATGATTTTTGGTTTATTTTTTTATATTATTTCATGATGTTGATTGATCTTTGACACCCTATATTCTTATTCTATATTGTTATAGAGGTAAATTTCTTCAATAGGTGAGATTTTTATACCCTCGTTGCTAGTCACTATATTGAGGTCTAATTATTACAGCCCTGTTCTTTTTATTACATTCATACATGATTTAATAACATAAAATTACACTTAATACAACCCAAAAGATCAATAATTCTAGTGTATTGGAAAATTGGGAGCATTACATAACAACTTAAAACATGAAATACAACATCATTATTAAAAAATTCATTTATGTGACCATAACATTCCTTCGTACTTAAAATTGCATTGGATAACCTGAGGATAATCATAAAAAAGAGGTGAACTATAAATACCAGTAAGGGAATAAAAATATAATATCACTAGGAAGATAACAAATGTTATAAAATAATTATATCAATGGAGGATAAAAGAAATATTAACATAAAGGCATGATATAAAATGATAATCATAACATGGGAATGTGGAAAGAACTTAAAACATTTCATCATAGGTCAAGGATAAACAACTAAGACATCATAGTGGAAAAATTCCCATAAATAAATAAGATTAACCCCTATACCAACATGATTTATCATGATACTAAACATTACCCAATGCATTGGAGCACTATATAATTTTGGCCACACCCATCACTTTCATTTCATTCTCATGCTTAAGTGTTCCACATAGATCATAAAGCATGGATTAATTCATCATCATAATTTATTCCAAGATAAAGGGGTGTGAAATACATACATTTAATCCCTCAATAAAAATTTATATGTGTATAAAAGTGAACACCCTTGATAGGGAATGGGTATGGTATTCACTACACAATTGTTTTGGAATGTAGATTCACCGTGCAATTTTGGCAGCCTAATAGCGTGATATAAAAATGCATAAAAAGGGATGATGAGAGATAAATAGGCCTCTCATCATATATAAATGAAATGGAAAGTAATAGATTAATATAAATACATGTCCCCATATAAGTAATTTGGAAAGAAAAGGCATAACATAATAAAGAAACATGAAGAAAGAGGATAAATGGAATAACTCTTATGAAATTTCGACATGGTAACAGATGTATGTGGGAAGGATTAATGAGAGATAAATGGGTATATCATCATTAAAACATAATAAGTTAAGTATGTGGGAGGTATAGAAACATACCCCATCATTTTTAATTAATGATAAAAGGGTGTAACTATATAAGTGAACTTAGATAAAAAATGAGAAAGGAAGAAATCCTTACTTGGGTGTGTGACTTCAAAATCATGAAGAGGGGATTATTGAGATCCTGAGGTGCCTTGGGAGAATTATAGATAAGGGAGGACAAATTAAAGACGTGATCCAAGTATTTTTAGTGAATATAAGTGGGATCTTGGGTGGTTTTATATAGGAAATGAGAAGGGAATTCTTTAATATTTGACAAACTTAGGTTTTGGAATCTATATAATTAAATATTCAAAACCACAAACCTTACCATGATTTTTTCCCATGGTTTTTTTCCAAATAGAAGTGGAAAACATTATTTTATAATTACATGGTCTGAAGAGATTAAAATATTATCCTTTCTTATGTGGAGTTGAGTCACATTATAATGCAGCGAGCTTAAAATCATAAAATATATTTAATATTTTGGAGGATTTACTAAGGATTTATAAAATAAGTCAAAAAAATATATAATAACATTATTATAAAGTTAAAACTTATATTATTCTGAATATCCCTTTTATATTGTCTATTAAAAAACTATTGGGTCATTACGATGTCATTAAACACACTATATATTTATATGATATATATATTTTTCCCAAAAATTAGACTATTAGAAAATTATGAAAAATTCACCGTAAATTTTTTTTGATGTCTTGATTCCAAAAATATTATTAATTTTATCCAAATAGTTTTTTAAATATTTCATTTTTCACTTTTAAAATAAAAACCTACATATATAGAAAATTGATGTGTTTTGACAAAAAACAGTTTTTAAACCGTAAAAAAATTACATTTGGACTAATAAATATTATATGATCATTTATATTTCATAAAAGTAATTTAATTACAATATTTTATTAAAATATTATTTAATAATTCATAAGAATATATTTATTAACTAAATTTGAATATTAACCAAAAATACTATTTTTTCTTTAAAAACAATAATAAAATAAAAGTATATTCATTCTTCTATGCAAAAATAATGTACATAATCATAATGATAGGGTCTTGATACATATCCCTTTATTACACTAGAATATTCCCTAAGAGTAAGGTGTATGATGATGCATCTTTCATGGGGTCATTCGGTGAACATGGTTTGGGTCGTGATCTCGATGAGCTTGAACTTCTCCTGTAAATGGTTTCGCTCATGCATAAGTTGTTGGATCTCAGATTGGGCTTGGTCTAGGGAAAAGTCCAAAAATTATATCCTCCTTAGAAACTCCGATAAATGGGAGTCATGGGGAATGATCCTACTATTTGAGGCCATCTCCTCATTTTTCTGTGTTGAAAGGATTTGTTAAAACTCTATATTTATACTAGTCATGTGATCACTATTCAACGACTATATTATCAATGGTAATGATACTTAATGGTCATTTAAATCAAATTTTATATAATAAAATAGATAGAGTGCATGTGTTTTCTATATCCATTTTATAAAATAAGACATTTAATTAAATCAAAAGGGAAATTTCACTTATAATAGTTCAGGTCATTACACTAATGGATGCAAGACTCTAGGGATGTTATCCTTCTTTCTTCATTGTCGGTCTATGAGGGGTACCTTTTAAGGGAGGGGTTATGACAGAGTGATATCAAAGGATTTGGTTGAGGGATAGGATGGAGCTCAGAGTTAGGAATGTTGATGATTTCATGGGTTGGTAGGGAAAAAATGTTAGTTAACATTAGTGCATGACATAGGTCCAGGAAAACTCACTAGGACATGATATTTAGGGCCCCCATGATCTAATACAAGGAATCTGAGCCTATTGAATGACCAATTGTGGTGACACTGCTTGTAGGGTAGAGACCCAAGATAGGCACATTCATCATGACCGACTTGTGTTATTATTTAAATTGGTGGTTTTAGGAAGGTTAAAATGAATTAAAAAATGTTAATAAAATTTCATACTTCTAGGATTAGGAAATCCTTATTTCCCCTTTTAGCTACTACTTTTGGTCATCATCAGTGTGTCGTTCAGGTAGTAGAGGTTAAATAGGATGATCTAATTTAACACCCGGGGGTTGATCTGATTGAGAAGGATGATCATTGAAAAAAACATTGTAAGAATTTCAATAATAGAATTTGAGAAAGTGTGAGGGCAGTATCTCTGATTTGGTGATAAAGAGATGTTTGGAAGATATTGAGATCGCCTTCAGTTTGATATGGACCTGAGTAGAGTACCATGTTATATTGGTGTTTATTCAGATGCGTGGGGATATGATTCAATGGTGGAACCTATATCTTGGGGAGTGGGAGGAGGTATATGTTTTATGGGTTTACTTGTAGAAGGTGTTTTGAGAAAAGTTCCTTTGATCTCCCATGAAGAGAGTAAAGAATCCAGAGTTGATCTCTATTTAGAAAGGGAGTATGTTTATTCAGGAGCTCATAATCAATTTTAAGGTCATTTTATGTTTCACCCAAATCGTTTTCTTGATGATTAGTCCTTAGCGTGGCATCTTGATGGGGCACTCTACCCTTCTATCTAGTATACATTTACTCCTTTTACATTGCCAATGTATTTGGAGGTTCATAATAAGGTGGGTATGATCAATTATATGAAATCATGATGAGGTTTACCACTAGAGGGGAACCCATAATGTTCCTTGTGAATCAGAGTGGCCAGTGGAATATCTCAGGCATCAGGGCCTTCGAAGTTTCGACCAGCAAGGAGTCAACCTCAATAGCTTCTTTTCTGGCATTATGGGACCAATGGTTTCCATGATTTTCATAAGGATCTTGGGATAGTTTTATATGATTTTGGAGTATATGACCATCATTATAATCAATTCCTCATGGGTTTTGGAGATCAGTATGGTGGAGGTGGTCCAGTTTAGAATCATCCTCAGCAGTAGCTGCCAGTGAGGCCATTTCAATAGTATGGGAAGTAGGATTATGCTCTTCCTATAGGATATGGGGTAGGTATAGGTTGACATTCAGATATTCACCATCTTTAGGGACCCTAATAAGAGCATTGCTAGGGAGCTGGCTGTCAGCAAAGAGGTAGAGGAGCTAGGCATGGTCAATTTCCTAAGGTAGATGTGGTAGGGATAGAGGGGCCAGAGATCGTTAGAGGTATGATCCTCTTATCATCTATCATTATTTTTTTCCAGGTTAGATTCAAAAGATTCACACTACTTTGTGTCACCCACCCTAGTCTGTTCTATGGTACTAGGTTCTGAGAGGCTTCCCATTCCCCTGGTGTTGACTACACTAGTCGGAGTCCAAACCAACTTATTTGATGTGTTTTGGGGGTGTAGACTAATGTTGGGGATAAGTATGTCATGTGGATATTTTTATTACTATATATGTTTTCATTATTGGTTCTAGGTGTGGTAGAAGCATGTGGTGGTGTGTGATATATTAAAATTTTATTTAATAATTCATTTCCTGAGACCAGGAGAGAGGATCTTGTACGTCAAATTTATAATTAATTTAATTAATATCAAAATAGCCAGGCTTATTAACTTTCTCCATTAATGATTTTTGGTCATAAAAAAAGGGCCTTATAGATTTCTTTTATTGCGCTTGTGAGGATACAAGGATAGAATACCTTTAGAGTTGATCCACATGTGCCTCAACCGTCTCCAAGAAATGCCACTTTCTCTCTAGGTGCTAGCACGACGAATAGAAGGTCTTGCGTTTTTTGTTCTCGATCATTCGTTATTTAGTCTTGAAGAAATTCCCCCTTGGGTTTCTTATTATTAGAAGGAGATAGGAAGAGGATTAGAAATAGAATTATTTGTTCTTAAAAATTCTTTAATCCCAAAATTAGAATTGATTTTGAATGAATTACACAATAGATGTAGGCGTATATTTATAGAGAAGGGATTTCAGTTACAAAATTTAATATCATAGTATTTGTAAATTATAATTATAACCATTAATGAAATCCCATGCCACCAAATAATAATAATAGTATTATTATTTTTTGGTGCGCCAACTTCTGAAAAATGGAACCATGAATGAAATCACATGCCACCTAATAATAATAACTGTATTATTTTTTTTATGTGATAACTTTTGAAAAAATGGATCCATTAATGAAATCACATGCCACTTAATAATAATAATAGTATTATTATTTTTTTGGTGAACCAACTTGGGCCAAATTGGATAAATAATATTTATTGACTTGTAAATAATTATTTTATCACTGGACATAGTCTCGGTCTATTCAAACTTCTCTTACATTTATTAAACACCTACATATATATTTTATTCTCTTAACTAAATATTTTATTCACAAACTAGTAAATAAATATTTATTAAATATTCAATAAAATAAATAAATATATTTTTATTCACAATCTGGTGAATAAATATTCATTTAATTTGTGTGATCAATATAACTTGAATAAAATTATTCATTAGTCTTGAGAATAATATTTGTTCTATTAATTAAATTCAAATAGAATTCAATAAAGACCACAAAAAACACTCAATGTGTGACCCTTTAGGATTCTTTCCCATTTTCATTAGCTGGACTTTCCTAAAGTCCAAGATGACTGTCTAGAAATGGGTCAAGGAACCCAAGAGAACGAGCTTAAACTTGAAATGATGGAAACCACATACTAACATTCACTGTGTAATATAATCACTTTTTTAAAATATCTCATTAAGAAGTTTTCACGATGGTGTCATCAACCTATATGCTTGATACATCATTCTTTGACTATCTAAAATAAACTCGTCATTGCACCATGGGAATGGAACAAATGGTGAAATTTCTATTTCAATTAAAGGGTCGGTATATCAACTTCCATAAATATTTTAGGGACAAATCCTTTCTTGAATTATCCATTAATAACACGTCATTCGTGAAACAATCAATATACCCTACTTCCGACCAACATGTGGTGTGATAGTTTTCATCAGAAAATCTAAGTACGTGAGTTATGACATGTATTAATGATAATCTTTAAGTATAAGGACCATTACACATGCTCGTAGATATGAATATCTGATGACACCAAAACATGAGTAATTCTTACCGACAAGTCTGTTCTCATAATCTCTCATCATGGAAATTACCAAGTATGAACTTCACGATAAGAAGTCTCATCTACTTATGAGTACTCATACCTAATGGTCTATATAGTATGTGTACCATCATAGTATGCTATCACCATAGCCTTCTATGAGCTCTTCTATCTCACCACACCTCCATTCAATGTGAATATGTATCTTTTTTGTGACTTCTTTTCATCTTTATCAGTATGGAAACTAGAATCTACATATCCTCTAATGATTAGTTCTTCATATCCTCTATTAACTAGTAACATATCTATATTAAACCTCAGATATTTAAGAACATTATTGACTACCATCCAATGATGGTCACTTGTATTAGCGCTATATCTAGCTACCACACTCAATGCATTGGCGACATTTAGCCCAGTACATAGCATAACATACATGAATGACCCAATCACTGATGAATATAGAATCCTTTACATTATATTTTTTTGCTCATGGGTCTGAGAACACATTTTCTTGGAAAGATTATTGTCATGTGAGGATGGTAACAGTCCCCTCTTGGATTGTTCCATACTGAATCTCTTTAGTATCTTGTCAATGTATTTACTTTGACTTAGGTCAAGAAACCACTTGGATTAGTTATGATAGATCTTGATCCCAATAATATATGATGCCTTTCCCAAGTCTTTCATAGAGAAGCATTTATTCAACTATACCTTAATAGACTATAAGACTGGTATTTAATTTCTAATAAGTAATATGTCATTACAATATACTATTAATAAAATGACTACACTCCCACTAAACCAATTAAAGACACAAGGCTAATATTCATTATTTATAAAACCAAGTTCCATTATGGATTCATCAAAATGAAGGTTCCATGACCTGGATGCTTTCTTTAATCCATAAATAGATTTTTGAAACTTTCTTATCATATTGGAATGCTTTGGAGTCACAAAACCTTCAGGTTGTGTCATGTAGACATATTCATGAAGGTTCCCATTAAGGATGTTTGTTTTTTTACATCCATTTTCCAAATCTCAAAGTCATTTTAAGCCACAATGGAAAGTATCATTCTAATGAATTTCAACATTGAAACTGGTGAAAAGGTTTCATCATAGTCAATACTTTGACACTGTTTAAACCCTTTTGAAACCAGTCAATACTTATAGGTTCTAACTTCTCCTTCCATGTCTAGTTTCTTCGTGAATACCCATTTGAAACCAAAAGGCTTTACATCCCCTGGAGGATCTACCAAAATCTGAACATGGTTTTGGTATATGTAATCCATTTCAAAATTCATGGCTTCTTTCCAGTTAGCAACATCTGTTCCACTTACTACTTCCTTGTAGGTTAGAGGATCATTATTATTAACCAATAATGAGTCACCATCCTCAGTATCTAGAAAACTATACCATTCTGGTTCTCTAACCTCTCTTGTACTTCTACGCAGTTCTTATGTCTCTGGAGTAGTTTATTTTTCCATGGGGATTTATGTAATCTGATCACATACTGAATCTTGTGTTCCTTAAGCCTTAACTTCATCGAAGTTTATCTTACTCCCACTATCTCTTTTAAATATGTTCTCCCTCTCAAGGAATATGGTGTGCCTTTCCACTATATCATTTTTTCCAATTGTTCGTATAGGTAATATCCCCTTGTTTCCTTAGGGTATCCTATAATGGTACACTTTGTGCTTTAGGGTTTAAGTTTGTTACCGGAAGAGGCCTTAAAAATGCTTCACTTCCATACACATGTAAATTCAATAACATGGTTTTTCTTCTACTACAAAATTCATATGGAATACCATTTATTGATTTAGTTGGTAATTGTTTTAGTATGTGTGCCACTATTTGTAACGCATATCCTCAAAAAGATAATGGAAGAATCACATGAATCATCATTGATATCACCATGTCCAATAAGGTGTGGTTCCTATTTTTTGTTACACCATTCCACTGAGGCATGTAAGGAGAAGTTAGTTGGGATAGGATCCCAAAATCTCGTAAGTAATCAATGAAGTCTTGATTAAGATTTTATCCATATCGATCTAATCAAGTTTCTTAATCTTCTTACCAAGATGGTTCTCAACTTCATTCTTGTATTCCTTGAAATTTTTAAAAGAATCCAACTTATACCTTGTTAAGTAAATATATCAATATATACTAAAATCATCAATAAAATTTATGAAGTATTAGTACCCACCCCTTGATTCAATAGGATATGTTCCACACACATCATTATGAACTAATTCATGAATCATTTTAGCCCTTTCACCTCTCTCGCTAAACGGGGTTTTGGTCATTGTTCCTAGTAAACATGTGTGACATACACCAAGTGGTTTTAGTTCGAAAGAATATAAATATCCATCTTGATGTAATTTTTTCAATCATTTTTCATTTACACGACCTAGATGGTGATGCCAAAATTGGGTGTGGTATGAGTCATGTCATGTAATTTTTTTATCGATTTCCATTTCTTGGTTCATGTAATCCAACACATAAATACCGTTATGTAAATGAGACTTACCATAACAAATTCTATCTTTATAAAATAGGAAACCTTTATTTACAAATTTTAAAATGAATACATCTATATCTATTCTGGATATATAAATATTGTTTTTGGTAATTTAAGGCACAAAATAAAAATCCTTTAAAACCAAGATCATTCCTATCAGCAATGTGAGGTGGTGGTCCCAAATATTTAAAACAGAAATTTTAGATCTGTTGGTTACCTGTAGACCTACCTCCTCTTGGTCAATTTTTCCAAATCTACTTGGTTCTTGTATTTGAATACATATGTGGGAACCAAAATCCATATCCAAAAACCAATTTTTATTAATGGATAAATTTTACTCAATAATAAATGCACTTGAAGCATCCGCTTTCTTCTTTAGCTGGGTACAATTTTTCTTCTAGTGTCCCTTCTTTCCACCTGTGAAATAGAAAACATCTTATTCCCTTGATTACCCTTTGATCTTATTCTTCTTGTAAGGTAGTGAAGAAGATTTTGTATTAAATATCTTCACTTTCCCTTTACATTTGTTCACCATAAGGACAGAAGGATTTTCACACTTAATATCTTTATTGATTTGGAGAATGAGGATAAAAAGATCTGGTAGAGACTTCCTAATGTTGTGGATATTAAAATTCACAGAAAAACTGAAGAATCTATAAGAGAGTGATTCTAGAATGAGATCTATTCCTTGTTCTTTAGGGAGTTTAAACCATAGAATCTCTAGGCACTCAATGTATCCAATGAGAATGACTACACGAGGCCCACCTAGGGAACCCTCTTCAAGCTTACTCTGAAAGGGCGCCTTGGAAATATCAAATCATTCTTGTCTAAATCTTTCCTAGTAAAGACTATAAAGGCATTCACACATGCTATATGAATTAATGTTTTCATGAGACTTCATGAGTTTACTAAAGATAGATTAAAGCATCAAGAATTGAACGTCTACCACGTCATTCATATGTTTTTATTAGACTAGGAAACCTTCATCACCCACCTCTTGAAAAGGAGGATCGAGTATTGAGGATTATAACATGTATGATTTCCAATAATGCTGTATAACAACCCAAAGGGATCTAAACCACTCCTAGAAGTTACTTCCAGTGAAGAGATTGTCTTTGTCTAGTATTTATTGTAGGGATAGTTTGGAAGAAAACACTTTAATTTTATTCTACAATTAAAAGGACTATATTTTTAGTACTTTTGTTGATTACAAATTTTGTGAGAAATAATAAATTATTTATTTTTATTAAATCTCCAACCATTTTTTCATTTCCAAATATCCCTCACCATTAAACTTGGAATGACTAATTTCTAGGAAATTCTAGTGGAATGGATCCATATTCCCCTTTTAATAACCCCAACAAGGGTTGGTCAAGCTATTTGAAGGTATTTAGTTAGGAAGGTATTTTCCAACTATAGGCTTGCAGTTCATTGATCTGTTGAGTTGAATCCCAAATTTAGAAATATTGACTAGGATTTTCTCAACACTTGCCTCAAAATTACACCAAGTCTAGCAAGGTCTACTAATCTTGATATAAAATAGTCAAGTCAACCTGAAACGTTCATAAGAACTTCCTTTATAAAAGTAATTTTAACAACAAGGGTTGGTAAAACACATAGTTTTATTGAGTCTTGTTCATAATCAAGTAACAGAAGTCTTAGTATGAAATATTGGAGTATAAAATGTGTCCATTGGGCCAAATTCCCTATTAAATTTTCATTACATCGTCACCGGTCGGGTAGGCCATGCATGGGATACACAACCCAACCCTAACGCAAAAGGGACTACATGTCATGTCCAATGGGCTACACAGTGTGTAGTACATTAACCATGTGCATGTCAATCCTAGTCAACACATGGTATAATAATTAACTACACCGCGTGTCATTAATGCACAGGGGTTGAATAATATCTGAATTACTCCTGATGCATTGAACAAAACTACATGGTGTGTGGTTCTGATTACACACTGTGTACTGCTTTGTTACCTAGATAGAATACTTGGATCCTTCGAATGAGTTCCTCAATTTAATTTTAAAACTAAAATTAATCATTTATATTAGATCGGCGAGAAACAATGGAGGAATAAATAGATATTTTAATTAAAATTAAAATAACTATTAAACCTTAATTAAAAAACTAAATTATAAATGAACGAATTAAAAATGATTATTAAATAATTATAAATTTAAATGTACCCCCTCAGATAGAACCTGTTGGTTTTGGGAATAGTGGAAGCGTGAAGTGGTGGGTGATATATTAAAATTCCATTTAATAAATCATTTCCCAAAACAAAGAGAGAGGATCTTGTATGTCAAATTTATAATTAATTTAATTAATATCAAAATACCTGGGCTTAGGAACTTTCTTCGTTGATTATTTTTGGTCTTCTGAAAAAGCCCTTTTGGATTTCCTTCATTGTGCTTGTGAGGATCCAAGGGTAGAATCCCTCTAGCAGTGTTCCACACATGCCTCAATGGTCTCTGAGTAACGCCACTCATTCATCAGGTGCTAGTGCAGTGAATTGAATGTCCTGCATTGTTTATTCTTGATCACTCATTCTTTGATCTTGAATAAATTCTCACTTGGGTTTCTTGTTCTTGAGAAGGAGCGAGGAGGAGGGTTCAAAAGATAATTCATTATGAACAATAATTATCTAATCCCAAAAATGGAATTGGTTTCAAATGAATTACACAATAGGCATAGGCGTCTATTTATAGAGATGGGATTTTGGTTACCAAATTTAATTTTATAACAACCATTAAATATAATAATAACCATTAATGAAATCCCATACCACCTAATAACAATAATAGTATTATTATTTTGTGGTGCACCAACTTACAAAAAATTGAACTATTAATGAAATCCCATGCCACCAAATAATAATAACAGTATTATTATTTTTTGGTGCACCAACTTGTGCAAAATTGGAACCATTAATGAAATCCCATGCTACCTAATAATAATAACATTATTATTATTTTGTGGTATGCGAACTTGAAAAAAATTGGATAAATAATATTTACTGACTTTTATATAATTATTTTATCACCAGACACGGTATCGGTCTGTTCAAACTCCTCTGTCATTTATTAAACACCTGAATAAATATTTTATTCTCTTAAATATATATTTTATTCACAAAATAGTAAATAAATATTTATTTAATATTTAATAAAATAAATAAATATATTTTTATTCACAATCTAGTTAATAAATATTCATTTAATTTATGTGATCAATATAACTTAAATAAAATTATTCCACAGTATTGAGAATAATATTTTCTTTCATCAATTAAATTCAAATAGAATTTAATCGAGACCACCAAAAACACTTAGGGTTTGACCCTCTAGGATTATTTCTCATTGTCAATATGTGGTCTTGCCTAAAGTCCAAAATTATTGTCTAGAAACGGTTCAATTCACCCAAGATAAAAAAAACATAAAGTCACAACAACAACAACCACATATGAATGCTCACTGTGTAATATAATCCATTTGTCACAATATCTCATCAAGCAGGTTGCACATGGTGTCATTAAACTATATTCTAGATATATCATTCTTTAACTATCTAAAATAAACTCATCGTTGCACCATGACTACTGAATTTAGGGAAATAGTTATATTTCAATCAAAGGGCCAAGATATCTACTTCCATAAATATGGAAGGAACAAATATTTTTTTACTTATCCATTAATAACATGTCATTCATGACACACCCAATGTACCCAAATTATCGCCAACATATGGCATGACAGTTTTCGTTAGGAAATCTAAGTGCACGAGTCATGACATGCATTAATGATAATCTTAAAATCTAAGTACCATTACACATGCTCACAGATAGGAATATCCGATGACACCAAAACATACAAAATTACTACTATTGGGTTTGTTCTCATAATATCCCTTTTTTGAAATTACCAAGTGCGAACTTCATGAGAAGAAGTCTCATCAGCTTATGAGAACTCACACCTAATGGTTTATATACTATGTGTCCCATTATAGTATGTTATCCAACCATATAATTATATTAAGAATAATGTCATATCACTTCAAGGTTCTCATCAGAGAGGGGAACTTCTATGACCTTATCAATGGGAAAAATAATCTTGGACATTATTACATTATGTTCATGTATATCAATACGAAATATGTAATAAGAGTATAATTTAATATTTAATACATTAAATATTCAAGTAATCAAAGTAAAAATAGTAGGTTCTAGGAAACCAACTCTAAAAGTTTTTCTATTCCATTATCAACATCAAATGGTTATATTCCATGCATTTCATTTTCGACTGCTTCTTATGGAGATTTTCATTCTCAGATGTGGATAGCTAGTGTGCGGATTTTTTTAGTGAGGAGGGTTATCAGGTGGGCAGTAGAAATGTGGATACCCTTATTTCTTTGATGGACGAGTAGTCTATAAAATTATTGGATGCTGGATGGATGAGTCTCATAAGGTCCTAAGGAAGTTTTTGGATGTTTTTTCTAACGAGGTTATGACGCTACCCCCTCGATGTAATATTGAGTTCAGGATAGAATTAAATCCTAGTGATTCTCTAATTTTCATGGATCCTTATCGAATGAAACCTTCTATGTTTTGGGATTTAAGGACTCAGATAGATGATCTTATATATAAGGGTTTCATCTGACCCAGTGTGTCATCGTGGAGTGCTTCAGTTTCCAAATGAAGGGGTGATATTTGAGGTGTTTTGTGATGATTCCCATCTGGGGTTGGGATGTTTTTTAATGAATTAGAAGTTATAGGTTACTTATAGTTCTTGGAATGTATGTCCCTATAAGCATAACTATTCCACCCATGATCTAGAACTAGGTATCGGTTGTGTTTGGAATGAATCCCTAGAAACATTACCTAATTGGGGAGTACATTTTGGTTTTCAAAGATCACAAGATCAAGATGTATATATTTTTTTGAGTGAACTGAATCTATAGAAATGGATATGGATGGAGTTTCTTTTTGACCATGACTTTGATATCTCCTAAACCTTGAAAAAGTAGAATATCATGGATGACATTATAAGAAAAAAAATCACATAGGAATGTTTTTTCGGTGTTTGGAAATGATTGAAAAGTGATTGAGGAGTTGGAATCCTTAAAGCTAGATTCATGGGTGGTTGACTTAGAAGTTTGTTTGTTTCAAATGAAAATGTATTATTCTTTTATACAATAGGTGGAGGAGTTTTAGTGGGGATACTCAGAGGTAGAGGTGATGTGCTATCATGTTGGACATGATGGTGCTCTGGATGGATGGTTAGAGGATGGTCAGAACTAGATGTTTTTTTGAGGGAGGTTGTTTATTCTAGTGTAAATGAATAAGGAAGTCTTTAAAAAGCTTCACATCTCACCTTTGGCCATACACCCAAGAGTATCCAAGATGTACTATGGTTTGAGGGTGTAGTTCTGGTGGCCCAAGATTAAATGGGTGGTGGTAGAGTTTCTGGATCATTGATTTGTTTTTTAACAGGTAAATGCATAATACCAGGTTCCTAGTGGGTTATTACAACACTTGGATGTTCCTATGTGGGAATGGGGTGACATCTTGATGGAAATCATCGAAGGGTTACCCTGAGATCAATGAAGTCATTATATTATCTAGGTAATCATGGATTGGTTGATGAAATTGGTTCAATTCCTAATGATCAAGGATTCGAGCGTTGTAGATGTTTTAGTGAGGAGGTATGTGGATGAGGTGGTGTTTCTTCATGGATTCCCAAGGCCCATTGTCTCAAAACAAGATGAAAATTTTACCTCATGAGTCCAAACAAGATTTTTACATGATTTTGACACACAGTTACTACTCAAATCTTTTTTCCACCCTTATAAGGATGGGAAGACATAGAGGACTATCTGATACTAGAGAAAATTTCGTGGGAGTGTATCTTGAAATTCTACAGATCCTGGGAAAATAACATTCCTTTGGTTGCACATGAGCCTCATCCCAGTTGGTGAGGACACCTTAAGTGAATCCAGGAGACCCAAGATCAAATCCAAGTGGAGGCTAATTTCTAGGGGTATTGTAGTAGGTACTGTAGAAGCACTGTAGTGGAGACTATATCAGGCACTGTTTGGCACTTTAGAAGCCGGGAATATTCCGTCGTTTGGGCCTTCGGGCCACAGATTTGGCCCCCAAGTCCTTTGAGGCCTTCGGGCCACCCAAGCCTTTGGGTCAGTAAGGCATTCAGGGCACCTCAAGGCCTTCGGGCCACCTTAAGTACAGATGAAAACCAGAAAACCTACAAAGAACAATCTTCATAAGGAGGAGGAGGATCAAGGAGCTTTTCCCCTAGAAGAAGCTAAATGGATTTCAAGAATGAGAGGGTATGGAACCTACCATCGGAACAAGCATGTGCATGCATGGGAAATCCTAGCCAAATAGCCATGCGAAGGTGGAGAGATGATTTCATGATGAAGATGCTGGGGAGGAGCAGTTTCAAGTAGTTAGTCTGGGTTGAATGTAATGTTTGAAGCCTATGGGAAATTAATTCCTCTAAGCCCTATGGGCCATGTAATTATTATGCCTACGGACCTTGTAATGGTTCCACCTCACCCCTTGAAAGGTGGATTATCAAAAGTCAATAAAAATGATGGTCTTCGGGCCATTGGAGGAGGAAAATTTCCTTTATTTGAGTTTTCTTATAACCACAATTATCACTCATCCATTGGCATGGACACATTTGAGGATTTGTACAGGAGGTTGTGTTGTTATCCATTTCGTTAGACTGAGGTTGGGGAGTCATCGGTTCTCAATCCTAATGTGGTGTAGAGAAAGACAACAAAAATCAAGGATGTTTGCGAGAGGATAAAAATAGCATAGGACCGAAAGAAGTCTTATGTTAATCATAAGAAGAGTCCCTTGGAGTTATAGGTTTGAGGTGATATTTTCTTGAGAGTCTCCCCTCAATATGGGTAGTGGAGGTTTGGTAGAGTGAGTAAGTTATTGCCTTGATTTGTTATACCATTTGAGGTGTTGGGTAATGGTAGAGATGTGGATTATTAGTTGACACTCCCACCATAACTGGATGAGATTCAAAAATTATTCCATGAATCTCAACTCCATTGGTATCTTCATGATGAATCCCATGTCATTGAATAGGAAGAGTTGGATATTGAGGATGATGAAATATTCATGGAATGAACAGTATGGATCTAGGATCATCATGATAAAGTGTTGTGTGGACGAACCATTCATTTGGTTCGTGTTCTATGGAGGCATGATCGCCTATAGGATATTAATTGTAAGTATGAGATACAAATGTTTTCTCAAATAGAATAAGTTTTTTTGGGTTTTTTCTTGTTTCAATTTACTTTAAGATGTGATTTTTGGATCTTTTTGGTTATGAAATGTACTTTTTCCCCTTGATATGTGATGGGTGTTAAAGGTTCTAACATATTAATAGGGGGAAAACTAATTTCTAATCAATATGTGTTATACTAAGAAACATTTTAAAACTAATTGGGTGATTAAGTTCCACCCAAAGTGGATAATATCATGATATGGGAGATGATATTCCTTGATTTGTGTTATTTGGGACTTATTGTGTGATGGTTGTGGTGGTTATTGGCTTGGGTTGTGTGGATGTTGATATGGTGGTGCAGATAGTTATGTAGAGGGGTGGTAGCTTGAAGATGATGTAAAAGATAAAAAAATTTCAGGTGTTTTGTGAGTGTTTTTGTATTGTTATGGTGTGTTTAGTTAATGGAATTTTTCAGTTGTAATGAGATCCTTGAGAGGTATCTCATAGTATGTTTGTTTGGACCTTTTCCCTCTTTCCTTCTGGGTTGGTTTTAATTCTCAAGGATGAGAATATTTTGAGAGTTATTTAATGTAACAACCCATATCTTATAACCCATTACATTTTAGGAATTATAGTGATAGAGGATTCTAGAGTAGGTTTCAAGGTAGTTAGAGGTAAAAAGGAGGTTGGAGTTGGATGGATTCTATTACATGAATCCCTAGTTGCACTGTGGAAGAGAGGTGGTTGTGGTGTGGAGAGGCTGGATATGGTGAATAGGCTTGGGAGGAGGTTTTTATTATTACTACCAAAATAAATATAGATATGGTGTAGAGCCTCGGGTTACAAAATGGAGGAGAGAAGCAGCAACGTGGAGAGACCGGTTGCAGCGTAGTTGCTTGTGGTGGAGTTTTCAGCAGTTCTACCATTTTTGTCATATATGCATCATGGAGTGGGGATGTACCTTCTATGTTTTGTGACAGGATGTTCATGAAGCATAAGTTTGGGGGTTCTATTTTTTTGGGGTAGCTGCATCGTAGAGTCAATATGTAGCTTTTATTTTACCATCAATCTAATTGGACTTATCAACATCAATGTAAGAATAGTCATGGGACAAAAAAAAGATGTGGGCATTGGTGATACAAAGAGTTTATACTGGGTTAATTGGATCCAAATGAGGGTTTAAAAAAATTATAATTCATTTTTTGATACCACACACAACATATATGACTTAAGCTAGGTCCAAGTCAACAATGCATCATTATATTTTAAAATATACATGTGTTGTATTTTGTATTAGTGTGATTGAAGATGATTTAATTTTGAATGATTTTATTTATAATCATCACTTTCAATATTACCATATTGAAAAAAAATGAATCATACATTAAAAATCAATTTTTATGTCATTGTTATGATGTAAGTTCACAATTTATAATATAAAAAAACCTGTATTTTTTAAATAATGAGTCATATTTTGATAAGACTATTAAAATATAATTTTAAAATATTTTACAACATAAAATACATGTATTCAAGCCTAACTAAATAAAATTTCAATATTTTTTAATGATTTTGTTGGATCTATGTTATGTGGATTTATTAAATTTGTTAATCTATCCATTAATGTTGGATTTGATTGCCACTAGTGATGAAGTATCTATTGGAAATAAAATTTGTATTTTCATTAATTAATTAGTTTGATAAAATTAATTATATGTATCAATTTAACAAATAAATGAATTGATGCTTTGATTTCCACATATTCATGAATTAATGTATTGATGTTTCATATGCCACACATTCACAAATATTTAATATTTACTTTTGAATTAGGTGATTCATGATGGATTGAATAATTTATTATAGTTAATGAAAGATACATACTCTCATCTAGTATTTCCTATTTAAATCATTACTCCATCCAGCAGTTTATGTTGTGTTTGTTTGACACTTTATGGAAGGCTAACTATAATGAGATTAGTAGACCTTCATTTGCACTTATTTTATTTATTTATATATTAGTTATAATTAAAATAAAAACCATGGATTCAAAACTGGTGACCTATACACAAAGTCTTCAGTAAGATATTGAAAAGTAGGACATATGGATCTGACACACAAATGACTGGTACACACCATTATTATTTGTATAATTTTTATTTTCAAACCTATCATAATATTATATTTTGAATCCTTGATTTATTTGGGTTAATATCAAATTTTAATTTTCTAATAGTCTCAACATGTGAAATTAAGAAGTAAAGTAATTACATGGATAATTTATTGGATTAATTGTGATGACAATATAGTTTTCATCTATGATTGTGAGTAAAAGATCCTCAGAATCATCTTTAATGAACATATGGTTTCTATTATAAGTTTTTTTGTATAGCTATGTCATTCCACAATGCATATGAATATAGATATCCAAGAAAACCATAAAAAACAACCCAACCCAATAAAAAGTAGAATAGTTAGAATATAAAATAGGGATTTTAGAAAACCAACATTAGAAAGCCCTTTGAGGAAATATTTTATTGACTGTTTTATGAAAAATGATGTTAAAATCTAGATTTTAATATCAGATTTCAAAAAAGTGACATTAAAAATATAATGGGAAGAACATTTTTACCCATTAATTTATGAGAATTATGGTGATTTAGGTGTTCAAAGGGGGTTATATAGTAGTTATAGGAAAAAAGGTGGTTGGAGTTGGATGAATTCTATGACGTAGAGCATTGGTTGTTTCATGGGAAATGGGTGGTTGTAGCATGGAGAGGCTAAATGTAGTGTAGAGACTTTGGAGGAGGTTTTCAGTGCTATTTATAAAATCATCATAACTATTGTGTGGTGGACTGGGTTGTGTCATGGAGGAGAGAAACAACAGCATGGAGAGATCGACTACGACATAGTGGCTCAAGGTGAATTTTTTAATGGTTCTACCATTTTTCGAATAGTTGTGACATGGAGTGTGTCTATGGAGTATCTATATGTATTCTATGAAATTAATATGTTGGTTTTGTTATGGAGTTTGGGAGGAGTTATTTTAAGGGTTTTGTTGTTTTAGGGGTAGCTACATTGTGGAACTATGTTTCAATATATCTCCTCTTCTCATTGTTGGGTTCTGCGGCATAACAGTCTTAGTTATTCCATGGTCCCTTATCCTATTTTATCAAAACTACAACCCAATTATGGACATGTTTTTTTATGTAGCTTTAACCATATACATTGTGGCATGGTTTCTCCCCTTTTCTTAGTATCCTTCCTTTTTTATTATCAATATTGTAGTGTGGTGCTTTAGGCTACGTCATGGGCTTGTATTTTTTAAACTGGTTATATAACTAAAAATCTCCTCAAATCCATTAATTCCCCTAACATTATTCTTAGTTATTTAGTGACCCAAGTGTGTCCCAAGTAATTCCTTAATCCCCCTTTTAGTTGATTTCAACCTTGGCCTTGGGAGATCGATCTTTGGTGGTTTTAGGTGAGTTCCCCCTTTTTCTTTTCCCAATTCCCCTATTTTTAATCTCAATAGTTTTTTTCAAGGAGAACCTATTGTTTTAATGATTTTTCGGTAAGAAGATATTGTGGGGTGTTGTGTTTAGGGTTATCAAGGTGTTCTCCTTCTTTAAGGTGCTTAGTGGAAGTCTCCCTCTTATTCTAAACTTATGTAGCGTTTCAGAAAGATTTGTTTGAGGTAGGGGAACCTTCATTTTTCATCTAGTTGTATATTGTGGGAGGGGTTATTCTCTTGTTATCTTTTGAGAAGATAGTATGAACGAGACCAATAAAAATAATGTAATTTTTTAACTGGAATTGAAGGGGAAGGGGAATGAAACACATGTTTTATTGATTTTGATCTTTTTTGATGTTGTGAGTTGTACACGCATGATGTATTGCTGAATATTAGGGACATTGGGGTCTTTGTTTGTGATGTGGTTGTTGTAACTAGGGAACCCTTATTGCATAGTTGTTTGTTATCACCTAAAATAGAGTTTTATAACTACTTATATCCATTTAATGAACTGGTTCCCCTAAAAAATATGTATTTTTTAAAAATTACCTTGAAATAAAGAAGTGAAAGTGATGAAAGTACCCTTTCTAAATCTAGAAAATGATATGTGAATGATGTGGAAAGTGTTACAATGTGTGGTTGTGTTGTTTGGTGGTGGTGTTTGGTTGTGTTTTGTGGGAGGTTTTTATGGGAAGTGGTTTTTATGTGGAGTTTGTGATGAGAAGTGGTGGTGATGTGAACTGGTGTCAATGTGGTCCTTGTTTGAATGAGGAGGATCATTGGTTGTTACATGTCGTATTATGTTAGATTCCTAGGCAGTAATGGAATTAAATAGAATATTATGAATTGAAATGGAATGGGATGGTTTGGCTAATGGGTTGAAAGGATCAATGAACACTTTTTTTAAAATTAGAAGTGTGGTTTAAAAGGTTATTGATGAATATGAAATGAATGGGTTGGAATAATGGTTTGGTTAGTAATGAGAAATTTGTAAAATTGATTAACTTTAAAGGAAATGGTGGAATGTTGTTAGTGGATTTTTTTTTGTTGTTGTGCATTTAGTATTGATAGTGAAAGTGGTGGAGGTTGTGAGGCTTAGTGGAGAAATCATGAGTTGGGATAGTATTATTGTTGTGAACCCATAGGTTAGGCTTATGTATGGATTTATATATATATCATGTATGTTTCTTTTGATATCTATATTCACCCCACCTGCATCAAGCACCTTGTGACAGAAACTAAATGTTTTGGGGTGTTTTTATCAACATCCTGACGGTGAGTATGGATGGATATATTCCCTTACTACCGCGTTCTCTCTTCCATAAAACATTGACATACATGGTCTGTGATGGATAGAAATAAAAAGTTCACTATGGTGATGTTTGATGAGATGAATTGTAGTGGGGGTCATGCATGGTAAGAGGGAACATTGCTGATGTCCTTCATGTTCACGATACATTGCTATTTTGGTTATGTTTGTGATGTGATGTGATGACCCAAGGGTTTGTAGGTGATATGTGGTTGTGATATTATGTGATGGCCTAGGAATTTATGGATGAGATGTGATGTGATGTCCCATGTGTCTTTTTATAGGTTTCTATACGAAAGATATGGGAACACCATGACGTACGATGTTGGGGTGTGAGAGCAGAAAATCAATGGGAAAGCGGTGTGGGGTACCCCTTAATCGACATGATTATTATTATGTTACTATACTTGGGTATGTTATTTGGTAAGTGTTTCATAGTGAGGATGGTTTTGGTTAGTTAACCACTTAATGTGCTGTTAATTATGCTGTTTTCTCACTGGTGCATTAGTATTCTCTGTTCATAAGTGCATGAGATACTTTGAGTATGATTCTATTGAGTATAATTGTATTCTAACCCTATATATATATAAATTATTTTCAAGTTTCTAGGAGGAATACATGGACCATGATGGATATTTCTATCTCATATCTTTGGATTGTTGCTGTGTCACTGTCTTAGCTTTTCTTTTGGGTATTTATTTGGAGACTCTTGTATTTTTTTAGTTTATACATGCATTATGGGATAATTTTTTGTTTATTTTTTTAATATTATTTCATGAAGTTGATTGATCATTGATACCTTATTTCCCAATTCTATATTGTTACAGAGGGTAATTCCTTCCATAGGTGAAATTTTTATACCCTTGGTGCTAGTCACAAACATGGGTCCTAATGGAGGTGAGACTCAGGGGTCATTATCCTTATTCCTTAATTTCCATCCCAAGAGGGGTACCTTTGGAGGGAGGGGGTTGTGACAGAGTGATATCAATTTTTTTGGTTGAGGGAAATGACAAATTTAATAGGTAGGCATGGTTATGATTGTATGGGTTAGTAGGGAAACAATGTTAGTTGACCTTGGTGCATGACAAAGGTTGGGGAAGACTAGCTAAGACATGAAATTTTAGGCCCCCCTTTGATCCTATGCAATTAATTTGAGCCTACCAAATGACCAAGTGAGGTGAAACCATTTTTAGGGTAGATAACCAGGAGAGGTACATGCATCATGATTGACTCTTGTTTTTATTTTAATTGGGTGGTTTTTATAAGGTTAAAAAAAATTAAATAAATCATAATAAAATTTCATACTACAAGGCTAGGAAATCCTCATTTCCATTTTCAGTTATAGATCCTGGTCATAATCCATGTGTGGTTTAGTCTGTAGAGTTTCATCAAGATGATCTAGTTGAATGACGCAAGGTTAATCTAGTAAAAGAGGGTGATCAGATTCAAAAAATGTTTCACGCTTTTAAAAAACATGCTTTGAGAAAATATGAGGGAAGCATCTCTAATTTGGAGACAGAGGGTTGGTTGGAGGACCTCAAGATCACCTTTAGTTTGATATAGTCTTGGACATAGTACCCAATTCTATTGGTGGGTAGTCAGATGCATGGGGTTCACTGTTAGTGGTGGACCCTATATCATGGTGAGTGGAGGGAGGTATATGCTTCATGGGCTGACTTCTAGAATGAGTTATAAGAAAGAGTTCCTTTTATTTACCATGAAGGTAATAAATATTTAAGAAATTCTCTCTCTTTAGCAAGGGAGTATTCTTGTGTGGGAGTTGAGAATCAGGTTTAAGGACCTTTTACATTTTACCCCATATCCTTTTCTTGATGAGTAGTCTCAAGCATCGAATCTTGATGAGGAACTCATCCATTTTATCTAGTATGTAGTTACTCCTTTTATGTTTCCAATGTATTTAGAGGTTCATAAGAAGATGGGGTGATCGAGAGTTTTCACTTTCAAGGAGGTTTACCATGAGATGGGAACCACCAAGATTCCTTTAGGAACTTAGTGGTCAGTGGTAGATATCAGGCATAAGGTCCTTCAAGGTTTCTACCAGAAGTGATTCAACCTTAGTAGCATCTTTTCTAGATTTATGGGCCCAGTACTTTCCATGATTGTCCTAGGGATCTTGGGCTAGTGTGATTCTCTTATAGATGTTGTGATCATCATCATAATTAGTGACTTGTGGTTTTTGGAGCTCAGTATTGTGGAGGTAGTCCAATTTAGCATCGACCTTAGTGGTAGCTACCAATGAGACCATTTCAGTAGTTGGGGTAGTAAGATTATACTCTGTTGAGAGGAGATAAGGTAGTAAAAGGTCAACCACGTGATATTCCCCATAGTTAAGGACCCTAAACAGATCATGGTCATAGAGGTGACCATCAATAGAGAGGTAGAGGAGATGGCCATGGTCATTTTCATGTAGTGGAGGTGGTAATTCTAAAGGGGCCATATATCATTAGAGATATGATCATCTTTTCATCTACCCTTGTTTGTGATTTGTTAGATTTATGAGCTTCACAATCCTTTGTTTTAACCACTCTAGTATGTTCTCTAGTACTAGGCATATAGATACTTCTTGCTCACCTAGTGTTGACTATGCCACTTAGAGGCCGGACCTTCTAGTTTGATGTGTGTCAGGGGTTTATACTGATGACGGGGCCACATCAGTCATGTAGAGATATTTTTTTTACTATAAATAATATCACATGATTACATTATCAGCATAAACTGGTCATATTCCGTGCATGTAGTTATTGAATTCTTCTGGTGGAGATTCACATTCTAAGATGTGGATATCTAGCATACAATTTTCGTTTGCAACTAGGGTTGTTAGGTGGGAAGTTGATGTGTGGATCCCCTTAATTATCTAATTGCTGAGTTTTATATGGAATTGATGGATTCTAGGATGGAGGAGGATAACAAGATTATAAGGGAGTTTTTGGATGTTTTTTCTAAGGTGGCTATGATACTGCCCCATAAAGTGATTTTGAGTTCATGATAGACTCACAAACTGGTGATTGCAATGAATCCTTATCAGATGGTAACTTCCAAGTTGCGGGATTTAAGGATTTAGATAGATGATCTGATGGAAAATTGTTTCATCTGACCTAGTGTGTCACTATGGAGTGCTTCAGTTTCTAGATGAACGGGTGATATTTGAAGTGTTTTTTAACACTTCTTGTATGGGATTAGGATGCGTCTTAATAAATAAAAAGTCATAGGTTACTTATGGGTCTAGTAATTTTTATCTCCATCAGTGTAACTATGCCACCCATGATCTGGATCTAGCATTGGTTGTGTTTCTACTGAAGCTATGGTAATGTAACAGCCCAACCATAGTTTTTCATTTTATATTATTACTTGTTTTCATTAGTTTCTTTGGTTGAGGACAGAGTTGAGTTTCTAGTGAGAGTTTTCAAGTTTTTGATATTTCGGGTGTTCTTTGTCCCTGTGCAAAGTTTTTGTGCGTGGTTAGAGGGGAAACTGTGGGATTGGTTAAGGCTGATGGAATTTCCAGTTATTTTCCTGCTTATATGGTTTGATTAGTATGGCCAATGCATGGTTTGTAGCAACCCATGAGAGTAACAGAAGAGAAACTGTATATCCTGTTGGGTGTTTGTGATAAGGCGCAAAACTTGCACATGGTTAGGAGAAAATACATGGAAAGCATGAAGGAGCCTCTGCAATTTTTGACAGAGGTGAGGTTCATGGTTGGTGCACAGTTTCCCAAACCATGCATCCATATCATACAGGTGTCCTGCCTTCTAGTAGGATATGCACTTTTGGCACACAGTTTTGAAAACTATGTGGCTAAAACATGTGGTTCACCTAGGTTCTTAAAAATTTGAAATTACTATATTACCCCTCTTAAGTTTTAAACCCAATTGGCCCCTCCTCCCTCTTGTTCTACCTAGGCACATAAAGAGATCCCCAAATCTCCCTTCCTTTGGCTCTCTCATCCTTTGGTTCTTCCTCATGGTTCCTAGGTGAGTTTCCTTTGGATTTTTGTTCAATTTTCTCTTCCTCCTCTTCTTCTTTCCCATTGGTTTCATAGTTTCTCTTAGCTTGGACCTCTATTAACCAAGCCATATGGGATAGAACTACACCAAAATCAGTATTTAGCGGCGGTTTTTAAAAAACCAACACTAAAATTTTTTTACCAGCAAATCTTCTTCCCACCCCCTAACCTGACACCATCCCCCCTCTTCTCACAACCCCGTCAAAACCTAGCCCCTCCCACCAACCCCTTATCCCCTCACCACCAGCCTCTTTCCTCATTCCCGTCAGCCCCTTCATGCCCTACTCCATCATCATCGATCCCTATCTCCATCATCGTTGTCCCCCTTCATTCCCACCCTGAGCCCATGCCCAAGCTTCCGACCCCTATCTCCCTTGAACTGTCACTACCACTACTCCCTAAGTAAGGTAATGGTGTTGTATTCCTCTAACCTCACTTCTTCTATTTTTTTAAAAAAATTTACAATTTTTTATGTTGGTTTTACTTATTATGGAATAAGCTTATCATGTTGACAGACTAGACTACAAAGATAATGAATTTTTCTTTGTTTTTTTTCATTGCACATTAAATAATGTATTAATGTTGATAAAAAATGGAATTGATGTATTCTTTATGTCATGATGACACGCTCCATGATTTAGAATAATATTCAGGTTAAAAATGTGTAATGATCTTGCTTATTACTTTCCTAGCATGCTCTCAATTGTAATACAAGTTATACTTGTTGTTAAATTTGATATTAATAGAGTATGAATCATGATAGAAAGGGATATTATATTATTATACAAAAAAGGATTCTTAGGTATACCCTTTATCGATGGGTAGGTTGATGGTATGTGATGGGATCACTATGCCTTGACACTAGTATACCCCTTCCCTTATTCCTGAATGGATAGGATACAATATTTACCTAAAACTAATATATATGATTCCTTTTCCCTTGAATAGGATGAGTGTTTCATTGTAATTATTTTATATTGGTTATATCAGATCCTGATTTAGTCCTAAAGTAGGTATATCAAGTATGGATCCTATCGATATAGTGGGTTTTTCATTATCATTGAAATCTATGTTAAATGAATTTCTTAAAGTGTATTGTTTTATATATTTATTATTCCCTTATATTAGTATTGTTATTTAAGACAATTTGTATTATGAAAGGCTAATTGCGATAGGTAGGTGATCAATTATTTAGTATGTTATGCTCACAACTTACATGTGTCTCACTTAGGATATGTATATAAATTCTTGTACATGATCCAGGTAAGGGTAAGGAATTAAAGAAAAATATTTAGTTCCATTTCGAGTCTTGAAAAATAGTTCTATCATTTGTACAATTTGATTAATGAGTTTAGAATAAATGTAGGGGTTTTCCTCAAGTTTTCATTCAAGAGTTCCCACTCATTAAACCTCCATTTTTGGAACTTAGTATGTGTTTTCTTTTCATAACATTTGTATAAGTGGTATTCCTTAAATTTTATGAACATTATATAATTTAAGGATATTTTGTATTGTGATCATGTAGAATTTCATTTTTATATAGTTATTTTAATTTATTATCATCCAGGTGTCCCCAATAGACATTTACCATTTCCAATGACTATGTCATTTGTGTGAGTAATTCATACTTTTGATATGGTCATGCTGAAATTTTTTCATGAACCATTAATATTTTAGTTAACACTAAAAATAGGGAAATACATATCTTATATCTTTATTTCTCAATCCCTCAAATTTATACCATCCCTTGGAAATTGGAAGGTACACCTGATGTGTTATGGAGGCATAGTTTGAGTATTATTCAGTTATTTATTTCACGGTCATTATATTTGTGGTTTTTGTTAAATAATTATAAGGAATACAGTTAACAAGATCACTTGATATATTTGGTAGTAATTCCATAAAAGAATAATCCAATCTAGTGAATTCTAGTTTTTTGTTGTTACACTTATATTATGAACATTTACACTACTTTCTGAGAATGTATCATCTATTCCATCCTATAACTTATGAATTTTCATTCAAAATATCTATCATATTTTGTTCATTATTAATATAAAATTTTCTTGAAATTATCATTTGTGTCTTTTCTCTCTCTATTAGAAATAAATATGTTAAATTTGTAGGAAAGGGTTTTAATTCTAGATCTAGAAGTTTGACTAAAGATAAAAATAGATTTGGGTTATTTAACTCAATAGTTTACACTTCCTATGAAAGAGATGAAGTATCAAACACTTTGTAATTGAATAAATATTAAAATCCATCAAATAAATCAAAAATTATTTCATATTCATATGGTTAGATAAAATATTTATGTTTTTTCCAATTATTTTGGATCAAAATTTCAAATCTTGATTTGTTTCCCAAATGAAAATTTTCTTATATCAAACAACTTGCTTCACATGTATTATACTAATAAGAACGTGACAATGTAAAAATTAATATATCTTATTATGGGTACATGATGGAATCAAAAATATTAAAGTTGAATTTTTTTTAACCAAAATCCATTATTATAATACCTTCATGGAAATTTATGATTGTTTTTTATATTTCTAGTAATGTTTTATCCAAGATGATAAGTGAATAAGCAGAGTTCCCATCCTCCTCTATGGTTAAACCATAAAAATTAGTAGGGAAGATAAAATTATTCACTCTAAATAAAACATCATAAAATAATATCACTTGGAATGTAGTAATCCATTATCTAATTTTAAAACCACTCTAGTTGGTTTGAGATGTACCATATGTAAATAAGGAAAAATATAATGTGACATACATAAATTGAATCTTTTATATCACCACTCACAATGCTAGTTAAGCATTATGTGACTCCCCCTCTATCTAGAGATGTGTTAGAACTCTAAATCCAATACTACAGTGATAGAGAATTACTATGTTCACCTAGTCTTAGTGATCATAGAGTGTTTCTACCATGATGACTATTTTAAATTAATTAATATATTATTTTTATTTTTCTTATATTTTACATAATACTATCCATGATTGATTTCCTTTTTTTACTTTGAAATTTTTAGTACTTAAATGACTCTTCTTATAACTACTTAGGTTGTGTTTTTTTTCACTTCCATTTATCTCTTTTACTACTTAGTAATACTTGTATGTTTTAATTTTTTTTAATAAAGTGCAGTCACATTGTGATGTGGATAAAAGCTGGATCACATTAACGAGGAACACACATCAATATGTTATGGATTTGGAGGAGTTTTTAGATTTTTCAATTTCCAATTGATCTGTTGATGGGAGAATAAGATGTACATTTCTTAAATGTAAATTTAGAATATTTTTGAAGAGATATGAAGTTTATAAACACTTGATATTGAAGTAATTCCATTCTCAATATTTGTGTTGGGTTTGGCATGGTAAATAGAACGTTACAGAAAGTTTGAGCATTGATGCCAACCGACAGAATGATCTCCCAACTTCATTGAAAATGGGAAATGAAATGAAAAACCTTATAAATGATGCATTCAACATTGTAATACACCATCATCAACATGAAAACATATCAGAACAACTAGTTTAGTGTTCTATAAATATCAACTTTACAAGTGATGTTTTCGAGACTATAGGACAACCAGATCAATATTTTAACATATCATTGGATCCTTATCTTGATTATAGGGAGAATAATGTAATAGAAAACTTCAATGAGAATACAAATTTGTTTCATGGTTTAGTTGATGATGGAAATCAAGAGTTGTAGAGTGGATGTTTGAAATATTAAAAACATTTTTTACTGAAGTTGTACCATATCAAATGCCTATATAGAATTACCAATAAGGAAATGTCCATGATATTGTAATTGTTGAATGATTAATTTCCCAAAGAAAATATCCCTAAGTATTTTTATAATATGAATTTTTTTAACAATCTTAGACTGAATTATACAAAAATACATGTGTGTCCCAATGAATGTATGCTTTATTGGGGAGAGGATTCAAGCAGGAAGGATTACAAAAAATTTTCTTCTTCTAGATGGTTGTTAATGGGTGATGTTGAAAGTATGAATCAACATAATACTATGAAGAAGAAGAAAAGGAACACACCTACAAATGTTTTTCATTACTTCCCTTTAAAGCCTCGATTGTAAAGATTAGTCATGTCATTGAAAATTTACAAACACATGAAGTAATATTGTTTAGATAATAAAAATGATGAGTTAATGAGACAACCAAGAGATTCACAATAATGGAATACATTTGATTCATTATATCTATATTTCTCATTTGATCCTAGGAATGTTTGATTTGGATTGGTTGTCGATTGATTCAACCCATTTGGGACTTTGAGCAACAGTTATATCATTTGTCTGATTGTTTTGATTCCTTACAATATTCCTCCATGTATATGAAGGAAAAAAATTTATTTTATCATTTAGATGATTATTATTGGAAACAATTCATAGAAATTATATTTATGTATACTTACAATCATTAATTTATGAATTACAGGAGTTATGGAGTGATAGTGTTGAGACATATGATGCACCTTCCAGAACAATGTTCAAAATGCAAACAGCTCTAATGTGGATTATTAGTGAATTCCCTAGACTTGGGAATTTAGATGGTTTGAACAATTACATAGGTTTGGTTTTTCCTTTTTTTAACTTTTATTTTGATCCCAAACGACTACCTCAAAGTAAAAAATGGTGCTTCTTATGGAATCAAATATTTCTCGATGCATCTCATAGATTTCAGTTGATCAAGTCAAAATTCAATGGTTCTATTGATCATAGACCACCTCTAAATTTGTTAACATGTTTTGAAATATTGTAACATATTAGAAATTTTGAAATAGAATTTGGGAAGGTGAATAATTTTAATGATAGTGGGAATTGAGTTTGAAGTGCATCATCAAGTGAAATCGGAACACAACAATAGATGAAAAAAAGTATATTCTTCAAAATTCCATATTGCGAATTTAATTGGTTTCGGAATAATCCTGATGTTATGCATATTTGAGAAGTATTTTTGTGATAATTTGATCTTTACATTTATTAATGAGCATGGAAAATCGAAGGATCATCTTAATGCTTGAAAAGACTTACAAGAAATGAAGATAAAGTGTGATCTATGGCTAGATGAGAATGGAAAGTATGCTCTTACAATTTTTTAAATGAAAAATAGGGATAAAGACACATTCCTTAAAATTTTAAAACATGTGAAGGTATATAATGGGTATTCAAGTAAAATCTTAAGGTGTGTTGACTTAAAGAATTATAGGTTACATGGATTGGATCCTTCAGTCCGAATGAAATGCCCATGCACAGCCGGTTGGAAGGCTGGTGGATCAGATGGTGGCCGCCCTGCCAAGGTTTAAATCTGAATGATGATGGATCGCTGATTTTTGGGATCATGAGAGGTTAAGGGTTTTTGAGAGACTCAAGTGGTTCAATTCTAATTTCCTTCAGTGCATATTTTGGGCTAGGAAGTTCTTTAGGTGCAGAGGGTAGGGATCTTCTGGCAGGAATTCAAGTGTGTCAGAAGGCTGACTTTCAGGTGGCTAAAGTGGAAACTAATTCTGAAGTTTTGGTTCGTGCGGTGCAAGGAAGTTACAATCTGCCATGGGAACTGGCTTATGTGCTTTGTAACTGTGCGCTTGCAATGGAGCTTGGGAGGATCATTCAACGTTGTTTGAGGGAGGCCAATTTTGCCATAGATGTGTTATCCTGAAGGGGGATCTCAGAGGAGGAGCTTATTGTTTACTCTTGTACTTTTTCTCTTCCTGCAGGGTGCAACTCCATTGTTCAAGGGGACTCTCTAGGTTTTCACCACTTTCTTACTCGTTGAGGCTGTTTCTCGGGCTGGTCATTTGATCACCCTCATTTTATAATAAAAAGAAAGTTTCATTCAGTCACATATTTTGTTATAGCAGTTACTACCATTGGTTTTGCATACATTATTACCTAAATAGGTTACTATTTTTTTACTCCCATTTTACACATTCCTTAGAAAACTATGTGAGAAAACTCTATAACCATTTGATCTTGAAAACCTTCAGAAGAGATTTTTATTAACACTTTTTTCAATGGAGATGATCTTTCCTCTATCTTTTTTTACTTTCATGATGCGTTAAACTATGAATTTGGTTGAGGAAGCTAAATTAGGAGGCCCCGTACATTATCGATGGATGTATCCAACTAAGAGTTACTTTATCTATAGGTTTTTAATTTAATGAAACAATTATTTTCACTTCATTAAATACAAAATTATGTTTTTTATATTTTATTTCATAGATATCTTTCGAATTTGAAATCATACATGAAAAATAAAGCTCAACATGAACGCTCTATTTATGAAGGATATTTTGAAGAGGAGTGTCTTACCTTTTGTTCTAGATACTTGGATGATATTGAGACAAGATTAAATTTATTTTTATGTGTTGATGGAACATCGAATAAATCTCAACTACATGGGAAATCAAAAAAATTTCCTTCTATTGGCCGATTAGTTGAGAGGAGGTCAAATATTACACTGATAGAAATTAAATTATTACAGGTACATAGTTATGTGCTACGGAATAGTGAAATTTCATATCCATTTATTGAAGATTTTAGGATACAAATAAATAGATGAATGATAGTCTGAATAGGAAATGAGAAATATATAACAAAATCTATTAATAAAGAGCGTGTTGAATGGTTTGCATGACATGTACGTTCATAAATATTATAATCAATACGAATATTATGTTGAAATATATATTTTTTAAATCTAATAATGTATATTACTTTTTTTAGATTATGAATACTAATACTCGAGCTAAGTTGTCAGAAGATTTGAATTTTCTTTCTCAAGTTCCTCTAAAACATGCTTGAAAGTTTGACGCTTATAATGTGAATGACTTTAAATTTCATACAAGTTGATTGGGAAGATGGTTTGAAAACACATAATAGTGGTATATTTATGTTTTTAAGTGGGATACTATGTAAAGTTGACTGATACTGTTGAATTAAACTACCATAAGAATTTTTCAATTGTTTTATTCAAATTCAATGAGGTACATATTACTAGGGTTGTAAAAAGAGATTCCTTGTAATTTAATTCTGTAAACTTACTTAACTTGATGGATATTGGTTACCATGAATTAAATGATCCATATATATTATAGTTGTAAGAAAAAATGGTATATTATGTTGAAGATGTCATGGATGATGGGTGGAGGGTAGTTTCTCACAAAAAACAAAGAGACTTATATGATATGGGTGATGAAGTGGAATATTTGACCTATGACATTTAATCTCATCAACAAAAATAAGTGAGATTATTTTTCCATCATGATATTGAAAATATTTTTCTTGCAAGGGTGGATGAAGGAGATGAAGTGATGATGGAGTAGAAAAATGACGTGATTGCAGGAGAAAATGATTTTCTGTGCAGTCATCAATTTATTTATCAACCAATTATATCATTTGTGTAGTCATTAATTATAATAGTCATGTATACTTTGTTTTTCATTACTATGCATATGTTATCATTTATAATTTGTTTTCTTCATGTTTTTTTTGAAATATATGTTCCGATGTTAATTTTATTTGATTAAATGACAGTAATGATATTGAGGAAGAGTTATACTGATTCTAATTGACTCATATTCAATGTTCCCATGACCATACCAAAATATAATGTTCCATTTGTCTCCCTACCTATAGAATCTGAGACACCATACAATTTCCCGCTACACCGTCACTCACACCCTCTGTCAGTATCCCATCATCAGCTTAGCTGACGCCTCCCCATTCAGTAGCCTCAACTATGAGGGAGCATGTCACCACTCCTGGTTCTTCATGATGATATTGGAGGGTGAATATTATAGATACAAATTTTAATATGAATAAATCTATTTCACTTTTTTATACTACTAACTGTTTTTTTATAAAAGATGGAAACAATTCTACTGAGAAGAAAAATATGAATGTTTAGATGTCTAGAATCTGAATGGACTAAAGATATTTGTCCCATTTGATTGATATGGTGTTCCTATAGATGATAATGTAGGATTATTTGGCCAAATTTTAGGCCAACTATTTTTGGAGGCAGTTACCCTTCTGATTACATATGGTAATTGGAGCCATATGCCTTTATATTGGAAAAATAAAGTTTCTGATTCACAAATAAATGTAATTTTAATACATTATGGTGTAATTGAACATCATTATGTTATTAAATCCTAATATTTTCAAATGAATCTCTTTATATAGATGTTTTTCCACATTCCAATTTTTGATCTTATAGCATGAAAGTGGACATTGAAAAAATTGGGCAAGAAATGGAATGATTTTAAATGTATATTATAGCACAAATTCAATGATACTTCATTTAGAACCCAACAACTATATGATAAGGTACCCAATGGGGTACCTATAGAGTAATGTAATGTTTTTATTGATATCCATCATGATGAGAAGCCATGGAATTTAACTATATATTATTATATTAATCTCATTTTACATTTATACATGCATATGATAAAGATATACAGCATACATTACTCTTAAATTACATATTATTTATTTCAGGATGTTTCAAGGAAGAATATATCAAGTTGAGCTAATAAAATCATCCCTCGCACTACAGGGTTAAAGAGTTTTTTCTAGAAGCTGATCAACTATGGTAATCTTTTCATTAGTTTAAATATTTATAAGACAATATTATCTATTCCATATATTAAATTATTAATTTATATTTGTTTAATATAGTCACATAATTTTGGGAACCAAGACACCCAAATAGAACTGTGGTTGGATGTTCATAATTTTTTATGGGAGTTATGTAAATGAGCCTACCAAAGAAGTTAGGGTATAAATTCATTTTTAATTATAATAACTTATTATTAGTTATCACTATGTCAATATATACTACTTCAAATATGACTGATATTTGATTTAAAGGTAAAAATTAAAGGACTATGGGATTCCAACCCCATATAGCCCTACTCAGTCTCCCATGATGACCCTATTTGTAAAGTCCTCGGGAAGGAGCATCCTAGTTGAGTTGCGGGGTGGGTTTGAAATAATTACCATATGAGGTATTTGGTAGGCCATTAGGGATTGCATCTGCATTTATTTATAGTTTTATTCACTCCTTACCATAATATTCTTAGAGAGAGTTTGATTCTATGCAAATCAAAATTTAGAAATAGGGGGATCAAATATTAGCTTTGCATAAATTGTTGGGTGATTTATATTAGAAGATGACTGGATCTGTCCCCAGTGATATTGCAATGACGACTGGTGGTGATAAGGTAAATCACACAACTTCAAAATCATTTATTTCAAAAACAATTATGGTTTTAGGTTTAAATATAAATATAAAACAATGTTTAACTTTCAATATAATTTTCTTAAAGGTGCTGGTAGCAGTAAGTAGAGACATAGATCGTGAGGGTGATGAGTATAGTTTATCATTGGGTAGTGATTACTGGTCTTTTTGATGTCTTGGACTAATATAGAATGAGAGGTTTTGTTCATGTATCATTTGTGGAACAGAGTATTCACATGATATTTTCATGATTTCCCATGTTTGAAGTGGATAAAACCATTTATGGTTTGTGTAAATTAATATAATTGTTTATATACGATTACTTTCCTTCATTCATGTTTCAGGGGACTCTGTAGATAAATATGGTCTAAAAAACTACAGAGAAATATATAGGATTATTTTGTGCCTCTTAAGATTATAATAAGTTCTCTTTATCACTACAGTTAATTATAATTAGTGAGATATGTGATTAGATTCATTACATATTTGTTATTTCATGTGTGTGATTTTGTATCTTTATGACAGGCGATACAACTAGCCCATGCATTTGTTTTTTAAGGTAGTTATGGGGCTTCAAAATCTACAGCTATCTTTTTTTTGTAAATCAATATATATAGGTGGTTTAAACCCTATCTAAATTTGACATATTTTTTTAGCATTAGTTTTAATTTCCATTATATGATGATGTTTATTTATTTTCTGTAGTTAAACCCACCACTAAATATAAAACACTATTATTTATCGGTGGTTTTATTCATTTTAGCGGGTGTTTTCAGAATTTTTTTTTATAATTTAGATGTGATTTTAACCATCGCTAAATACTCATCATTTTTTTTTAAAAACTTACACTAAAATGAAGAAAACTACCGCTAAATATAATTTCTATGAAACATACTAGAAACCAATAATAAATGGAAGGAACCACTGCATATTGGATGCCAACACCAGCTTTAGCAGTGGTTTAAAATATCACCAAATCAAAAAATAACCACCACTACTAGATTTTATTATAGTGTAGGGTTGATATTTGGATTGTTTTTTCTTGATGTTAGGGTTTGAGGATCATCCCTTGGGATTAGTTATTCACACTCTAAGAGTTTTGTCACATCCTCACATCATTGAGGTAGGTGTTTCTATCCATTTCCTTTCTGAAGCATGTTGATAGGTGGTTGTGCTCTCTTATATGGTTTCAAAATGTGATAATCATTCTTGTAGTGTGTTAGGATAAATTATTTTGGTCTTTTCATAATTTTAGATTGATAAAATGAGTTTTTAAAGTATTTATAAGGTTATGCCTATGTTTATATGTATAAAAAGTGTTTAATAAAATGCCAATTGGTCTTTTAAAGTGGAATTGGGTGATTTAGGGTGTGTTTGGTCTTGGATATCCTTTGGTAACATGGTTTTTTTTGTAAATTAATACTTGTGGGTGAGTTTTGGTTTGGTTTGTTTCTTATGTTTGGAAATTTGTAATGGGTTTTAAGGCTCCTTGTTATTCAAAATTAAAACATTTGGTATTTTCTATGGATTTTAACAAGTGTTCCATTGGATGTGGTCATATCTATATGGGAATGGGGTGTACATAAGAAAGGCACAAAAATGATAATGGATTTATATATTGATGTTTACCAAGAAACCTACATTTCAAATCACCTTTCCCTTATCTTCCCTATCCCCCCTCTTTCCAAATGGCTCTTCTAAACCTAATGGTTTCTAAATGGTCACTTGGTTTTCAAATAAATTTAAAATGTGGTTTCAAATGTATTTCCTAAGGCTTAGCCTGTTTGGAACTTTGAGTTGTGATTTGGTAATTAAATGATGTAAAGTTCCATTTGGAATTTTCTAAGCATGAACGGTGGTTTCACCCTGGTTTTATATGTGGTTTTGTAAATGGGATTCAATTGTAAATGTTAAGGCTAGATTGGTACTTTGTGATATTTTGGGAAATTGATTTTAATGTGATATGATGTGTAGGCCCAATTGACACTTTTGAATGGATTTACATGTGATGGGAGCCCTATGGTTGACCTTCTGGTGAGAGGGACTTCGTATAGGTGGTATCATAGTTTGGGATAGGAAAGAATAGTGGACTATGTGGGTTGTTGGTTTATTCCATGCATGTGATGACCTCCTCATTTTCTATGTACTATCATCATGGGATTCCTGGGTGTCATCTAGAGGCTCGAGTGATAGTTTCTTGCTGATCCTGATTAGACAGGTTGGTACCCCCTAATTTTGTTGAGAGTATAAGTGGGTTCTTCCACTAGTGATTCTAGTTTAGAGAAACATGTTGATTATTGAAAATGGAGACCATACGCCAGAAGGTGAGTTTGAACTAAGTAAGTCTAAGTATTTCTTGTAGATATGTTTAGGAAATTTCCATGATTATATATGTGTATGTTCTTGTTTTATTTTTCAGTATTTTGGTTATCTATTTTTCTTGTGTATGTATATTTATTTCTGTACTACTTCCTCATCTTTCATTATTGTTTGGTTTATCCCTCTGCTATTATTTCATTATATCTTCTTTCTTGGTGTGGGAATTTTAAACTAGGGTTTGGACATGGAAAACAATTTTAAAAATAAAATATGTGTTTGGTTATTTAAAATGATAAGAACCTATTTTCTAAATTTAATTCAAACTAGTGTTTGTGGAATATTTTGTAAAATGAAATGTATGTAATCTATGGTGATTACCTACTAGAATTTTTTTTTCTCACATCCTACTTGTTCCACTTGGTGGTAGTAGACCCAAGCTATCTTGCAAGTTCAAGTTTTCAGTTCTGGTTTGCCTTTGGAGTAGGCTATTTTTATGGATGGTGGTGACCAAGAGGTCATGTGGAGATAGTGTTGATTGCAATTGTTTTTGTTTTGTTTTTTTTGGTTTTCCATTTTGTTCAGTTTTAGTTGTATTTGGATCCTGTTTATGTATCTATCTGTATTCAATGTTTATGGATCCTTTTGGTTTTTGTGTGTGCTCTATTTGGTTTTTTATATTGGTTATTGGGATAAATCATTCCCACTTGTATTATATTTGATGCCCGATGATAGTCACCAGACCAGGATGATCTGGAATGCATATTGGTCCTTGTCGTAGACCGAGTCACATGTCGGGTCAGATGAAGCATGACCTGGTTCATAAAAAAGTTGTATCAGATTATCACATTGTTATTTGGGGTGTCATGTATTTTGGAGAATAGGATTTTCAGGACTCGAGATATAGGTATAGGAAGAATTTCATGAACACTTTCTCATTTTGATTCTTGAGTTTCCAAAGGTAGTTTAGGACATGAGTCTTTTTTTTGGTTTTTGGGTTTATTCCATTGGATCTTGTTGGGTTTATGGTTTGCGTAATTCCAATGTAAGTGAGATGGTGTTATATGATGGGATTACATGGAGTAGTGACCCATGTGGAGCCTGAGTGAATGGTTTAGGATTTTTCTAGTGGTTGGTGCTTACTCGAGGAATGGTCTTCTAAACCATGTTGTCTGGATATGCATGGCCACCAGTTTCCCATATTGTAGGGTTTTATTTCAATGAGGTTTTAATGTGGTTCTATTTGGTGTGAGTGGTTCCCTAGTTCGTCTTTCTCCAGTGTGAGTTTATTTCAAATGGAAAATGGTTTTTTTGAAAAAGGATTTCAAGGAAAATGATTTCAAGGTTTGGTTTGTTTTAAAAGTGGGTTTTAGTGTTTCTGAAAAGTTTCTTTTGGGTGAAATGGGTTCAAATTTGAAATAAAAATGGTGGTTTTGAAAGAGGATTTCAGTTTTGTTTTCTGATTTTTGGTTTTTGAGATTGGTGTTTTGGTTTGCGGGGTTATTCCTGGTTGATGTTTTTGGTTTGATGTCGATATAATTTTTTTTGTTTTTGTGTTGTTTAGAGTATGCCACATAGAATGGTCCTCGAGGTTCTTAGTGAGTCTTTTTCAGTTGTTGGATCTATTTATACTTTCAGTGGAGTTCCATAGTTGATTTTTCCCAAAGTTTTCCTATCTTCCATGGTGATCGAGGTCTGTTAGAGGCTATGGAGTGGATTGAGGAATTTGAAGGTTTCTTCTAGTCATTGGTAACTCCAAAATCCATGAGAGTTCATGTTGTTTTGGGTTAATTTGAAATATCAGCTCTGGATCGGTGGAAGGTGAATGTCCCACCATCATTACAAGTTGGGATGTCTTGGTAAGATTTCAGTACCACTTTCATCTGATGGTTTTTTCCTAAGGAGGTCAAGGTGAATAAAGTTCCAGAGTTCTTGGATGTTTAGCAAGGTCAACGGATAATGAAGTCCAATATTGAACACTTACAAGATTTGGTTTCTTTTTATATATAGATAGATTCAAATGACCAGTTGGAATCTACTCTATTTTTAGGGGGTCTTCAATTGGAGATTAAAGATCTATTTCTATCATCTTGTGAAGTTCTGTTCGAGAAGTTAGTGGATAAGGAATTTATAGCTGAGTAAGTTCCCAAAGCGTAGTATGTGGTAGTTGGAAATCTGATTTCACTTGGAATCATGAAGGTTCCTCATCTAACAATAGGTTTATTATAGTGAATTATATTCTTGAGGGGTCTCCTTTATTTGTTTTGTCTTATCATTCATCAGAATTTTAGTTCGTCTGATTTTAGTGTGGCTAGTTTGAGAATTAAAATATTTCTTTCTATAATCCTCTGAAATATTATCAATGATGTGTCCATTTGGGTCATCTGGGGAGGTTATACAAGATTATTTCTCAGAATAGTAGATATAGCTGGAAGTTTTCACTTCTTAACTATGGGGCAGTATATGTTTCAAGACATAAGGGCTCAATCCATAATCCCCAGAGAAAATCTTTTCTTGCAGTAATAAATTTTGGGTGCGGGGTTTCTAGCTTAGCTTTTGCCCCCGATGCTAGGAAGGGAATGGTTTAAGTTTCCTTGTTTTCATTTTACCCACTATTGTAAGTTTATATTTGTTATAAAATACTTGGTGGCATTGTCTTATATAAGTTTTGTGGTTGTGACCTTTTGAGTTGTAAATCTTGCGTGGTCAGATTCTTATAGTTTAGTTTTGGGTTTGGTTTTGGGATGTGATCATTTGGGATACGTGATTGTCTTATGGAAATGATGAATTGTGTGTTGGATCACTGTTTGGTTCGAGTTTCTTCCATGGGTTTACCCTAGTGTCATGGGTTTTTGGTTTGGGGTGTGAGTTCCTATGTCAGTGCCATGGAGTGGGTTGGTTTATTATGGTGAGGATAACTTATTTCCTCTTATTTCCCCATAGTTATCTTTGTTGTTGTTTTATTTTGGGACGGTCGGGTGTGACTTGTTAAATTGAAAGGTCACACTGAGGTTCATGGTTTCATTTGTCCTTATACAGTTTCAGGATATAGTTTTGTTCCTCGTTAAATAGGGTGACTTTATAGGGGAATAAAAGTTTTTTTAGTGGGGAGAATTATCACACCCTGACCACAGTTTTTCTGTTATTTTGATCTTTCTTGGAATTGGTTATTTTTTAGGTTCATGTTTAATTTATAGTTATTTTTTTGGAGTTTTTGGATGGTCTTTATCCCTATGCATGGTTTGTGTGAACAGTTTTTGGGGAAACCATGTGGTTGGTTAAGGATGAGGGAGTTTCCATTTCTTTTTTCTTATTGAATGGTTTTCTTTTCATGGCTTCTGCACTATTTTTACCGAACCATGTGAATCCAAAGGATAAACTGTGTGGCCTATTGGGTATCTGGGACAAGGCATACGACTTGCACATAGTTAAAAGAAATCATATAGAAAGCATTCGGGAGCCTCTTTAATTTTTCATAGAGGCAAGGTGCATAGTTGGCTCATGGTTTCCCAAACCATGCGGCCAGTCCATGTGGGTGTCATTTCCTTCTAGTAGGGTTTTCACGATTGGTACACGATTTGGAAAACCTTTTGACTCACCCGGGTTCTTAAAAAGTTGAAATTCCTATCTTTACCCTCTTATGTTTTAACCCTAATTATCCCCTCCTCCCTCTTGTTTGACCTAGTTCCATAAAGGGATCCACCAATATCCTTCCCTTTGGCTCTCCCTCCTCTTTTGGTGCTTTCTCATAGTTCCTAAGTGAGTTTCCTTTGTATTTTTGGTCAATTTTCTCCTCTCAATCTTCTTCCCTCTTGGTTTCTTAGTTTCTCTTGTCTTGGTTCTCTCTTGAACGAACCCTAGAGGCTATGGTTGATGTTTGGATTCTGTTTTATTGATGTTATGGTGTGTGGATCATTCTTTGGGCTTAGTTCTTCCCTCTCTTTCAGTTTTTTCACATCTATAAGTCATTGAGGTAGGTGTTTCCATTCATTTCCTTTTTGAAGCATGTTGATTGGTGTCTGGGAATTCTTAGATGGTTTCTAACCGTGAAATCATGATTTTAGCATGTTATCATAACTCTTTTTGGTGTTTTCATAATGCTAGTTTGATGAAATTCTGTTGTCAAAGAATTTCTAAGGTTATACCTATGTGTATATGTATACAAATTGTTTGATAAAATACCAATTGGTCTTTTGAAGTGGAACTAGGTAATTTAGGGTTTTTTGTTCTTGGATGTGCTTGGGTAGCTTACTTTTTTAGTGAATTGAGACTTATGGGTGAGTTTTTGTGGATTTTTTTGTTTGGTTCTTACATGTGGACTTTTTTAATGGGTTGTAAGTCTCCCTGTGATTCTTAATTAAAACCTTTAGTATTTTATATGTATTTGAACAAGTGTTCCATTATATATGGGTATATCCATATTATAAGGGAGTGAACAAATGGATAAGAACACAAATGATAATAGATTTCTATATTGATCTATACCTTGAAACCTGGATTTCAAAATACCTTTCCATTCTCTCCCCTAGACCTCCTCTTTATAAATATCTCTTCTTAAACCTAATGGTTTCTAAATAATCACTTGGATTTAAAAATAATTCAAAAGGTGGTTTAAAATTTATTTCCAAAGGTTATGAACATTTAGTACTTTGAGGAGTGATTTGAAAATTAAATGACGTAAAGGAATGTTTGGAATTTTCTAAGTGTGAATGGTGGTTTCACCGTGGTATCGAAAATGGTTTCGGAAATGGACTCAGATTATAAATTTTAAAGCTCAATTGGTACTTTGTGACATTTTTTGAAATTGGTTTTAAAGTGATATGATTTGTAGGCCCAGTTGGAACTTTTAAATGGATTGATGTGTGATGGGAACCCTATGGTTTACCTCTATGTGATAGGGACTCCGCATAGGAGGTATTGGAGTTTGGGATAGGCAAGAATAATAGAATCTATGGGTTATTGGTTTATTCCACTTGTGGGATGACATCCTCATTCTCCATGCAATATCATCTTCAGATTCCAGGGTGTCATTAGAGGGTTGAGTGATAGTTTCTTGATGACCCCAATTATATGGGTTGGTACCCCGTATATTTTTTGAAAGGCCAGGTGGGTTGTGCCACTGGTGAGACTAGGTTAGAGCATCCAGTTATTTATTGACTATGAATCTACACCATAAATTGAAAGGTGAGTCTGAACTAAGTACATCTATGGATTTCTTCTAGATATATTTAAGAAATTATCATTATTACATATGTATATGTTATTGTTTAATTCTATAATTCTTTGGTTATCTATTCTACTTGTATATGCCTGCTTATTTCTATATTGTTTCATCAGCTTTTGTTATTTTTTGGTTTATCCTACTGTTGTTGTTTATTTATGTTTTCATTATTGGTGTGGGAAATTTAAACATGATTTTGGACATAGAAAACCATTTTAAAAAATAAAATCTATTTTTGGTTCTTTAAAATGATAAAACAATATTTTTTTAATGTAATTCAAACATGTGTTTGTGGAAAATATTTCAAGAAAGGAAATGTATGAGATATGTTGTGATTACGTACTAAGATATTTATACTCACACCCTACTTGTTCCACTCGACATTGGAAGACCTAAGCTGTCTTGTAGGTTTTGGTTTGCCTTTGGAGCAAGTCGATTCTATGGATGGCGGTGACCAAGAGGTCCCACATAGATATTGCTAGTTCCTGTTGATTCACTTTTGTTTTTTTAGTTTTCCATTTTGTTTAGTTGTAGTTATATTTGGATCATATTCATGTATTTATCTATATTTAGTGTTTAGGGATCCTCTTGGTTTTGTTGTATGCTCTGTTTGGTTATTTTTTACTGGTTATTGGGATAAATCATTCCCAATTCTATGATCTTTGATGCCCTATGATAGTCACCATCCTGGGAGGATCGGGAACACCTCTTGGGCATTTTCGCAGATCGGGTTAGGTGTTAGATGAGGAAAGATATACATCATGCTCTTCACAGATCACAAGAGCATGATGTATATATTTTATCAATGTGACCTGAATCTATAGAAACATAGGTGGATGAAGTTTCTTCAATAATATAACTTTTAGATATCCTAATCCACAAAAAATGAGAATTTCATGGCTGACACACTGGGCAAAAAACTAGGGATAAAGTTAGTTCAGGAGTTCAAAAATGCTAGAAAAGTGATTGAGGAGTTGGAATCCTTACACCTAGATGCATGGGTGGTTGACAGATGAAGTTATTTATTTTATATAATAGTTTAGTATTCTCTGATAAAATTGGTGGAGGAATATTTGTAGGGAGACTCAAAGGAAGAGGTAATGCATGATCATATCGTTCATGGTGGTGCTCTGGAATGATGGTCGGAGGATGGTCCGAACGAGATGTTGTTTCATAGGAGGCTATTTGTTCTAGTGGAAATGTGTTAGGGATTCCTTCAATATTTTCACAACACACCTTTGGTGGTACACTTGGGAGTATCCAATACATACTGTGGCTTGAGGGTACAATTCTGGTGGCCCAAAATGAAATAGGCGATGGAAGAGTTTGTGGCTCAGGGTTACTCTAATCCCATGGAAGTTATTATGTTATCTAGGTAATCATGGATCAGTTGACAAAATTATTTCAATTACTAGCGATCAAAGAGTCAAGTACTGTAAATGTTTTAGTGAGGAGGTATGTGGATGAGATGGTGTGGCTACATGGATTCCCAAGGTCCATTGTCCTAGATCAGGAGGCTTTTTTTTACCTTGTGAGTCCAGAGAGAATTGTAGTATGATTTTGACACTTAGTTATGCCTCAGTTCTACTTTCCATGCTCAAATGGATGGGAAGATATAGAGGACTATCCAGACACTAGAGGATATGTTGTGGGCATGCATCTTGGACTTTTTACGATCAAAGGAAAATCACTTTTCATTGGTTGAGTTTTCTTATAATCATAGCTATCACTCATCCATTGGTATATCCCCATTTGAGGCTTTATATAGGAGGTCATGTTGTTCTCTATTATGAAAGAACAAGGTTGTGGATTCATTAGTTCTTAGTCTCTATGTGGTGCAGAGCATGATAGAGAAGGTATAGTTTGTTCATGAGAGGATGAAAATAGTGCAGGATCAGAATAAGTCTTATGTAGTTCATAGGAAAATGACCATGGAGTTTAAGGTTAGATACCATGTATTCTTGAGAGTATCTCCTTGATATGGGTAGTGGAGGTTTGGAAGGGAGAGTAATCACTCACATCAATTTGTTGGACCTTTCGAGGTGTTGTGGCACGTTGGCGAGGTGGTGTATTAGTTGGAACTCCCACCACAACTAGATAATATTCACGAAGTCTTCCACGACTCTTAGCTCCATTAGTATTTTCATGATGAATCCCATGTCATTTAATGGGGAGATTTATATATTGAGAATGACACGACATTGATGGAATGACTGTTGAGACCCAAGATCATCGAGAGAAAGTACTATGTAGATGAACCATTCCACTGGTTCATGTGCTGTGGAGGCATGGTAGCCTAGAAGATATTACTTAGGAGCATGGGGAATAGATGTGTTCCCAGTACCCTGAGTTGTTTTGAGTTTTCTCTTATTCTACTTTAATTGATTATGTGATGTTTGGATCTTGTAGGCAATGAAATGTAATTTTTTCCCTTGATATGTGACGGGTCACTACAAAAAAAGGGAATTATCGGTTGTCATTTTGTAAAATGGAGGCACTTTAAACCACCACCTAATAATATAGTGACAGTTAAAAAAACCACCACATATTGTATAGTTGTCAATCATTTAGAGGCAGTTTCTTTATTTTCAGGGTGATTTTTATATGTGTGATTTTTGGATCATTTAGCGGTGATATCTTTTTTATTTAGTGGTGGTTTTTAAAAAAAAATAAATACATAGGGAAAAAATAAATAAAATTAAACTAACTGCATCTGAACATATTAGTGGCGGGTAAGAGTGACCACCCCTAAACATATTTTTATTAATGTACTTAGTATCAATAACTAACACCAAATCAGTTTTTTTAATATTTTATAAAAAACATTAAATATGAAAAAAACTGTCATGAAATAAACTAAAACATGAATATATGATAAACCCCTCATAAATAAGACATAAATCTACAATAATATATACAAACACCCACAGTCATCATACCCTTAGTCTCATTCAACCCATACATCAATCAACTGATACCTCAGTCATCAATATATACATATAAAATATATCTAACAACAACCCAAGCCCAATATACATCCACGTCACAATCTCTGATGCATCTTTCTGCCTCCACATCATCTCATCAATTGAAACTAACCACATCATCTCATCAACTATAACAAAAAAGAAAACAAAAATTAAAACCAAACACAATAAATCAGAATTACAGTAGAATAATTGATAAAATTTTAACATAGCATGAAAACTAAGAACCATCATGACTGCCTTTTGAAGATTATCATGGATCAGAATGGTCAAACTTCTACCTGCTACCGATATCTATCACATATAATGAAAACCTGATCATTTAAGAAAAGAAATTCAAAAGAGAAAATACATAGAATATATTCATAATGTTTCTCATAAAATTTGTTATTTTATTAATAAAAAAATATTTTTAACATAAAACAAATAATATATAATTTAAAACACCTTGAAAACATAAAATTACCTATTTAAGATATGATTAAACACCTGAAACTAAAAATGGATAAATAAATATTCTAATTAATTTTTAAATCGACATGCATTGTGCTTGAAATTTACTTAATAATTTTTTTTAAAAGACCTTGATATCACAACAAGTCATATTTTTCAAAAATAAATCAACTATGGTTATCCAATGATTCTATATCAATATGAGGTTGTTATCTATGGATTTGTCTATCCACACATGTTTTAGTGTTTTAAAATACTAAAAATGTGTTTATAGACATCCCGGGAAAAAAGTAATTTGGAATGATGTGTCGTCGGTTCCTACATTTTAAAATTTAATCTATGGTCATTGTCCGCTAATTTTTGGGCAATCTGATGTTGTTTTCCGATTTTTGACCCCCCAACACATGCTTTTAATGGATTTTATATCTTTAAGAAGTGTTTAACAAGTCATTACGACCACATTGCATGTTAGATTGATGTGTTGTATGTGCGTACATACCAAAATAGATCATTGGTGATTTTCCACGATTTCACATCAATCTGAGGTCATTTTCTATGGTTTGATTGTTCCATGCACATTTTAGTGTTTTAAAACAATAAAAGAATGTTTATGGCCATCCTGGAAAAAATATAATTCAGAATGATGTTTCATTAGTTCCTTCATTTCAAAATTAAATCCACATTCATTTTTCTATGATTTCAAGGTATTCCGACATCATTTACCTAGTTTTGACCCCCCGACACATGTTTTCAAAGGCTTTTGTACCTTTAAGAAGTGCTTAATGAGTCATTCCAATCACACCACATATCGTATATATGTGTTTTATACACGTACATTTGAAAAATAACCCATTGGTGGTTTTCCCCTTATTCCACATCAACTTGTGGTCATTTTTTATTGTTTAGACCATTCCACGCATGTTTTAGTGTTTTAAAACACTAAAATGCATTTACAGACATCTTGAGGAAAATATATTTCAGAATCAAATGATGTTGGTTCATATATTTCACAATTCAATCTACAATCATTTTCCCCTGATTTGAGGGATAATTAACATCATTTTCTTAGTTTTGACTCCCCAAAAAACACGTTTTAAAGGCTTTTATAGCTTTAAGAAGTGTTTATCAGGACATTCTTACCACATATCACTTCAAATTGACATGTTTTCTATGAATACTCATCAAAAATAACTCATAAGTGGTTTTACCATAATTCCAAATCAATCCGAGGTCATTTTTTCTAGTTTTGACCATTCGATGTATTTTTAGTGTTTTAAAACACTAAAAACACTTTTACAACCATACCAGGAAAAACATAATTCAGAATGGTGTGTCGTTGGTTCCTAAATTTAAAAATATAATCTACGATCATTTTACCCTGATTTCAGGGAAATATGATGTATTTTTCTTAGTCTTGACCCCCCAACACTTATTTTTTAAAGGCTTGTATACCCTTAATAAGTGTTTACCAAGTCATTTTGACCACACCACACATCATATTGATGTGGTTTTTATGAGTACACATCAAATATAACTCAACAATGATTTTACAATGATTACACACCAATATTTGGTTGTTTTCTATGATTTTGACCATTCCAAACATGTTTTAGTGTTTTAAAACACTAAAAACATGTTTACGACCATCCTGAAAAAACACTAACTTAGAATGTCATTCTGTCTGTTAATATATTTCAAAATTCAATCTTTGGTCATTTGACCCCGATTTTAGGCAAATATAACATCATTTTCTTAGTTTTTACCCTCCAAAAATTGTTTTTAAAGGCTTTTGTACCTTTAAGAAGTGTTTATCGAGTCATTCCGACCACACCACTTGTCAGATTAATGTTTTTTTCTACAAGTACAAATAAAAAATAACTCAGTGGGGGTTTTCCCATGATTACACATTAATATGATGTCATTTTCTTCGGTTTTGACTGTTCTACACAGGTTTTAATGTTTTAAGACACTAAAACGTGTTTATAGACATCCCGAGAAAATAGTAAGACGAAATGGAATAACATTGGTTCCTACATTTAACAGTTTAATCTACAGGCATCTTTCCTTGATTTAAAGGTAACACGACATTACTTTCAAGGTTTTGACACCCTGACGGTTAAATTTAAAGTCTTTTGTTCCTTTAAGAAGTGTTTACACTATCATTATGACCACACCACACATCATATAGACATTTTGTCTACATGTACATGCCAAAAATAACTCAACTATGGTTTAACCATGATTCCAAGTCAATATGAGGTTATTTCTTATGGTTTTGATTATTCCACACATGTTTTGGTGTTTTAAAACACTAAAATTATGTTTAAATCCATCGCAGGAAAACCGAAATTCAGAATGATGTACCATTAGTTCTTATATTTCATGATACAATATATGGTCATTTTTCATGATTTCAGGGAAATATGATGTTGTTTTCTTAGTTTTGACCCCCGAACATTTGTTTTTAAAGGATTTTGTACCTTTAAGAAGTGTTTATCAAGTCATTTCGACCACACTACATGTTGGATTGATGTTTTTTCTACACGAATACATCAAAAATAACTAAGTGGTGGTTTTACCATGATTACACATCAATATGAGGTCTTTTCTATGGTTTTGATTATTCCACACACATTTTAGTATTTTAAGACACTAAAAACATGTTTACAGCTATCCTAAGAAAACCATAATTAAGAATGATGTTACATTGGTTCCTATTATTTAAAATTCAATATAAGATCGTTTTCCTATTATTTTAGATAAATGTGACATATTTGGCTAGATTTGACCCCCAACACATGTTTTTAAAGGCTTTTGTACCTTTAATAAGTGTTTACTGAGTCATTCTGACCCCACCACACATCAGATTGACATGTTTTCTACACATACACATAAAAAATAACTCAACAGTGACTTTCCAATGATTATACATCAATATGAGATCATTTTATATGGTTTTTATTGTTCCATTCATGTTTTAGTGTTTAAATCACTAAAAACATGTTTATGACCATCCCGGGTAAACCATAATTTGAAATGTTATGTCGTCTGTTTCTACATTTTAAAATTTAATCTACAATCATTTTCCCTGATTCAAAAAAAAATCATATATCGTTTTCATAGTCTTGAACCACCAACACATGTTTTTAAAGGTTGTTTTTCCTTTAATAAGTGATCACCAAGTCAAAACCAAGCAAACAAGATTAGATTTTTTAAAAAAACTTATAGATAAATATCTATAATTCATTTTTATGTGTACAAATCAACCACATGTCAATCCATCATAATATGTGGTTAGTGTGACTTTAAATGCATGTTTTTTATATAAAATTGTCATTTTGGTTTTTTTATGGATGTTGTACGTGTTCTTCGAAAATGTGTGAATAATCTATGGAATTTAGAATTTACCTCGAAGAAATGTGATATAAGGCTTGAAATTTACTGGGGGACTGTTTCAGTCAACCATTGAAATATAGAATCTAAATCATTTTCCATTTCCGGCCACCATTGATCCATTTTTTCCTATAAGAGTCTTGTTCTTGCAGTTTTTCTTTCAATATTTCAATTTCCCTTTTTGATTCTTGATCAATGACTCTACTTAAACCCCCATCGGGGTGTAGCTGTAATGCATGACACCTCCCTACTAAAGACAGATGATGGTGTAGGCCTAGAACCCATCTTCAGTACACATCCGAGATGCTCCTCCCCTAAAATAATTCCAACTGAATCATTCTGGGAATCCAATGATGATTGTAAAGGGTTCTCATCATAGTATTCTTAAATTTTAACCTATTAATACAAAAATATTAACAATGGTTTTTTAAAGTATCTAAAATTTATAATATTATCTAATTAATAAAATTTTCATTAATTTTTATTGTTATTTCATTAATATAAAAACATAATAATACAAATAATATTACAACAACAAACAATCCTTAAACCCAATTAATTGGGCCTGTAAAGATGTATCAAATGACACGAAATTGGTATTGTTTGATCTGTATAGCTGGACCCATTTAATTGGGTTTAAGGGTTGTTAGTTTCTATAATATATTTTTCATTATTATGTTTTTATAGTAATGAAATAATATGAAATGGTCTTTAAAAGTACTTACTCCAATGTCTTAGGTAGGGCCATTTACAAAAATGTCATTTGATTTCTTGTGTACTTCAAACCACATATCTGTTCAACCAACAGAGTGACCTATTCATTAGACTTTATTAAAAATTTAAACAACTTAGAAAAAAACTTCAGTTATAATATAATGATATAAATAATAATGAATAAAATACAAACCAAAATTTTTATTTTTCTTGAAAAACACTGAGACCTAGTGATGTGAGGAATGACTTGCTTCTCATGATTCATAGTATTTTTTATATAATTACTAAAAAATTAGAAACATTAATAAAAATTGTCATTTTATCTTGTTTATATTTTTAAGATACTATAAAATATGCAATTACCTCATGAGATGCATCTCTATTGATATTGACAAAGAGATTCCACTTCTCACAAGAAATATCTTCAAGCACTTTCTTATACATATATCAAGGGATCAGAGAAGTGTAATAAAACTCATGTCATAATATCCATTTAAAACATCTCCATTTCGTTCCCAAAATTTTCAAAGTCCCTGGTTGTGAAATGGTGTCAAGGGAATCAAAATGAAAAAACATAACACTTTATAAGTATATTATAAAATTTTACTCATGTATTTTAAATTAGTTATCAAGGAATATTAAAATAATATTACCTTTACTTGAGTATCAAAGACCTCATTTTTCCAAGATATAGGAATATGACTCCAATATTTATAATTAATGGGAAATCTCACCATCTCGTAAGTAAGATTACCAAAAATCTGCCCATAGATTCAAGCAACATAAATAATAGGAAACCCAAGATCATAAAATGTAATGATAATCCTGAATTCATTTCGGTCATTTACATCTTCCATGTTCATATTTGTATCCCTTATATGGATGAATTTATTTATTTGAAAAATGAATTAAAAAATTAATAAAATATATAGTTTTTTTTTTGAAAAAATTAAATATATACCAGTAATGGTAACTCTCCAATATCCCCTAGATGAAGGTATGACCAACTAATCCATCACTGGAGGTGAATCAGATAGTGGGATACCAATGAAATATGGGAAAATGGATAGATTGTTAATAGTTTTAAGTAAAATAGAATCACTATGATTCACATAAGATGATGTTAGTGGTGGTGTGCTGTAAGATCCTATACCTCATAGCATTTCCCCCTCTTTTAAGCTGATGAACATTTCCAAAATTCTTAGTGACATTCATTTATTATCCCAAGATTTCTGAACCAGATGACACCGTCAATGACTTTCCCATTTAAATATTTCATTAATTCATGCCTTTTTAAACCTAAATTTATGAGAAGCATCATGAAATTTATGATGACACATAAAACACCATTTTCTGTTCTGAGGTAATCTTTGAGGATCAAAATCAAAATTTTAATCTAGACAAGACAAACCAGTATGAGTGTTCCAACTAGAAAAATTTCCTAGTCCAAGAAAGTCACTAAATGTACACATTAAAGTAGCATGCATTTGGAATAGTTGTCTCATTAAAGAATCATAAGTTTTCATGCCATTATCCTGTAATTCTTGCAATTATTTGGTTAAAGGTTGAAGGTATACATCAATTTCATTTCGAGGAATATTATTTTGAGGAATAATCATCAAAATAATTAATTAATTATTCCCCATACACATACATGGAGGGAGCTTATATGGGATCAAAATATCTGGCCAAATTCTATAATTAATACTTAAAGTACAAAAAGGGTTAAAACCATTAGAAACCAATCCCAAAAGTATATTCCTAGGATCTGAAGATAAATCTTGATATAGAAAATCAAACGTCTTCTATGATTATGAATCTTTAAGATGTCTCATAAAGACATCATTATTATCCTGAACATTCCACTTTATGTCGTATACAGTCTTAGATGACATGAATAATATTTGCAAGCATGGTTTTAGAGGAAAGTAATGCAATAACTATTCTGGAGTTTTCTTATTTTATTTCTTCATAGGGTTGCATTGATTTATACTCTCACTTTTATTCCTTGATTTCCATATTCTTGTATTAAATCTTATGCATTCTTCTATATCACACTCTTCTCCATAGTAAAGAATGAAGTCATTAGGGAATGCATGTATCTTTGTATAATCATGTCCAAGTTTGTTGATGAATTTTTTCATCTCATTGAATGATATAGGGATCTTAGCTTCACTAAATGAACCATGAAGAAATTCTAAAATCATGGAAATTTCTCTGTCAATAATACCACATATACACTTGATATGGCACAACTTAAGTAGAAAATAAAACCTTGAATATTTGGAACACCCTTCATATAGTTCCTACTATCCATCTTTAACTAATTCATAAAACTCATTTTTTTGGTCACTAAAGTTCTTATAAATATTGACCTTCTCAGGATCAACTGAAGGTTATGTTGATCTATTAACATCTTGGATATTGTATTATACAAAACCAAATTCATCATTAAAAAAATTCTAAAATGAATTCTCCTATGTCGAGTCACTTTGTGTTTTGTTGACAATATTTTCATTATTTTGAATTTCTATAAAATTCAATTCACTATGCAAGATCCAATATACATATCGATTAGGAAACTGTTTCAATATCAAATTATCATATACTTCATTTCTATTCAACCATAGCATGAATTTACAATCAGGACACATAAATTCTATTCTACTATCTACTGAGCTGTTTGGAATTACATAATCTAAAAAGTATTCAATCCCTTAGAATACCGAGGTGTGTTTCGAGGTAAATTAATTCAACTATTATACAAAGGTATTGGATTTTATTCTACATTTAAATTCATATATAAATATATAAATGTTTAATCAAATAGGTACAATCAAAATTAAATATCACCCAACTTTGTCATTGAATCTTTCATAACAACTATAAAGGAAAATGGGATGAATCAAATAATAAACTTTTTCTCACTAAACATCTAATATAAAATCATGAATCAAATGAATTATTATTTCTCCCAAAAATAGATGAATAATGACATAAATTATATGAGCACCAAATTTTTATCATCTAATAGGGATTTAACTATAAATTAGATAACCGCCACCTGCTAAAAAACATAATGATATTTTTCGTGAAATATATATCCGCCTCATTCTTATCATGAAATAGGGATGGAAGTAATAATTAAAAAATAATGTCTTTATCGCTAGAAAAGAAAAAAAATACCATGATATACATAACCTATCAATTCATTTCATCCATGATGGATAAATAAATAATTTCATGAACCTCCATATGAAAACTACTATAGAGGGATAATGACATAAACAATCTCATTTCATGGAATATTTTGACCTCACTAATGACCATCATAAATATAGTTTAAAAAATTATCTTAATCCATCATATAAATATAATAACAAACAAATATATATAACATAAAATTAATTTAAATCCTAATAAATTAATAATCAAATCATTAATAAATAACCATATTTAAATAAGCGAATAATCATTTCATTATCGATCTATGTAATCGCATAAATTTAATTTAATTAAATAGATAACTTGAAGGAAATAACTAATTTCATATTAAAATTGAGGATTAAATTATATCATGAATTCAAAAAATATTAATGAAAGAGTATTTTAGAATCACCCAACCTTATGGGGGGTCGGGGTCATGACTATTGTTGGGAGGGGATATCGGGGTCACGATAGTGGCTAGGAGAGGGGTTGAGGTCATGATAGTTTCCAAAAATAGAGTCAGGGTCCCAAAAATATATGGAAGGGGGTTTGGGGTTAGGACTATTACCAAAATGGGGGGTAGGATCACAACGATCACCAAATAGGGAGATCAAGGTCACGATAGACGTCGACAGAGGTGTCGGGTGACATCGGTCGCCAATAGGGGAGTTAGGGTCAGAGCGGTCACTGGAAAGGGGGTTTCCACCAGTGAGGGGAGAGGGAGAGGGAGTATAGAGGGGATCATGGTCCATTGCTGAGGAGGGGAGTGGGAGTTCATGGGGGGGGGGGTCATGGGTCACTATTGAGGTGGTGGGCCAGGGTCACCATTGAGGAGGGGAGCAGAGGAGGGGAGAGGGAGTTCGGGGGGGGGGGGGGGGTCATGGGTCGCTGCTAAGGTGGGGGGGGAGAGGAAGGTCAGAGTGGGGGGGGGGTCAGGGGTCACCACTAAGGTGGGGGTTGGGTTTTCCACTGCGGAGGGGAGAGGAGGAGGTTGAATGGGGGGGGGGGTCAGGGATGGGTAGTAGAGGGATAATGGTAAAGGAGGGAGGTGAGAAATTTAGGGGTTTTTAAACTTTTAGTGGTGTTTTAAATAAAACCTCCACTAGTTGTTAAAATAAAAAAAATATTGTGGATATTTAATAAATCCACCATTAAATTATAATTTTTATAAGATTTATTTATCGGCAGTTATTAGAATCGTCGCTAATTAACGATTCATAATCACTTTTTTTGTAGTCGGTGTTAAAGCTTCCAATATATGAAGAGGGAAAAACCTAATTTATAATCAATATGTGTTATAATATAAAATGTTTTAAAACTATGCAGGAAAGTCAGTGTTGTATAACAAGTATAATATCATGATATGGGAGATGAGATTCCTTGATTTGTGTACGTGGGGCCTTATTGTTTGATAGTTGTGGTGATTATTGGATTTTCACATGTCGAGTTTGAGATGGCAGTGTAGATGGTTAGGTGGAGGGGTTGTAGCTTATGGGTGATGTAAAATATGTGGTTTTGTGGGATGTTTTTGTGAGTGTTTTTAGCTTGGTTTGGTTGATGGAACTATTCAATTGTAATAAGATACTTGAGAGGTATCTCGTGGGATGGTTGTTTGGACCTTTTAACTCTTTATTTATAGGTTGGTTTTAATTATCTAGTATTAAAATAGTCTTATAGTTATCTGATGTTACAATATGTACCTTCCAACTAGTTACTTTTTAGGAATTCTGGTGATAGAGGTGTCTAGAGGAGGTTTTAAGGTAGTTTTAGGGACAAATGAGGTTGGAGATGGATGGATTCTGTGGCATGGAGCCTTGGTTGCACCGTAGAAGAGAGGTGTTTGCGGTGTGGAGAGACTGGCTATAGTGAAGAGTCTTGTGAGGAGTTTTTAAGGTAGTTTTAGGGATAAATGAGGTTGGAGATGGATGGATTCTGTGGTGTGGAGCCTTGGATGCACCGTAGAAGAGAGGTGGTTGTGGTGTGGAGAGACTGGCTGTAGTGAAGAGTCTTGTGAGGTGGTTTTTAATTCCACTACCAAAATAAATATAAATATGGAATCGATTATTGGGCTACACCATGGTGGAGAGAAGCTATGGTGTGGAGAGTATGGTTGTGATGTAGTGGCTTCAGGTGGAGTGTTCAGTGGTTTTTATATTTTTGGAATAGATGTACCATGGAGTGGGGTTGCGTGGTAGCCTTTTGGGTTTTGCGATGTGGATTTTGGGAGGAGTGAGTTTGGGGGTTCTATTGTTTTTGGGGTATCTATGATGTTGACCCAGGATGCAGTATTTACCCACTTCCTATTTTTGGCTTCTACGACATAGTAGTCTTGGTTTAATTGTGGACCCTCCTCCAATTTCACTAGATTTATGACATAGAGATATCCTAGTTTTTTATATAGAGCTTTGACTAGTTAGGATATAGTATGGTCCCTCCCCTTTACATCATAGTTTCCATTTTTTTAGAAATACTATGTTGTGGTGTTGTAGGTTTCACCATGGTCTTGTGTTTTTTGGACTAGATATAAAACCTAAAAGCCTTTCAAACCCCCTCATTCCCCCAAATTTATTCTTGGGTCTTGGGTGAACCAAGTGTTTCCCAAGGAGGTATTTTATCATCCTTTTAGTGGATTTTAACCCCGACCTTGGGAGATCAATATTTGGTTGTTTTAGGTGAGTCCCACCACTCTTTTATTTTCCCTTTCTCCCCTTAATGTTCATCAGGAGAGGTTTCCATCAGGAGGAACATGTTTTTTAATGAAGTTTTGGTAATAAGATATCATGGGGTGTTTTTTAGGGTGATAAAGGTATTATCCATCATCAATGTTCTTGGTGGTGGTTTCCTTCACAGTTCAACCTTTTTAGTGGTTTATAAAGCTTCGTTTAAGGTAGGGGATCCTTTGTTTCTTATCTAGTTTTATTATGTTGGAGGGGTTATTATCTTGTTATATTTTGTACCTATGGAATGCTTGTGGTGTTGTTGATTATAATCAACTAAAATGGAATTATCTAACCACTTATATTTGGTTAAGGAAATGGTTTCCCTTGGAAATTATGGATTGTGTGAGAATTCCCTTGAAATAAAGAAGTGAATGTGATGAAAATCACATCACTAAATTTTGAAAATGATATGGGAATGATGTGGAAAGTGTTGTGATGAGTGGTTATGTTGTGTGATGTTGATGTGTGGTTCTGATGTGTGGGGAAGTTTTGATGGGAAGTGTTTGTGATGTAAAGGTTATGATGATAAGTAGTGGTGACGTGAAATGGTGGAAATATGTGACTTGATTTTAGGATGAGTATGGTTGGTTGTTATGTGTCAGGTTGTTCTAGATGACTGTGTAATAATAGAATTAAATTGAAAGTGATTAATTGAAATGGTATGTGCTGGTTTGGATAATGGGTTAAAATGATTAACGAACACTTGTTTTGAAATGGGGAGTGTGGTTTAAATGGATTATGATAAATATTAAATTAATGGGATGGAATAATGGTTTGGTTGGGAATGGGAAATCTAGAAAATAGATTAACTTGAAAGTAAAGGGTAGAATGTGGCTTGTGGATTTTTGTGTATTGTTGTGCATTTAGTAGTGGCAGTTGAAGTGGAAGAGGTTGTGAGTCTCAATAGTGATTTTTTGAGTTAGGATAGTATTCTTATTTTGAAACCATATGTTGGTCTTATCTGTGGTTTAATATTCATATACCTTGCATATTATTTTTGATTTCTATATGACCTCTACCCGTGTCGATCACCTTGTACCAATAACCAATTTTTTAGGGGTGTATTTTCCAATATCCTGATGGTGAGGATGGATGGATGGCTACCCACTCTTCCCCACACTCTCTTATAAGAAACATTAACATACACAAGATGTGATAGCCAAAAGTCAAAAGTACATTGTAGTGATATTTTATGAGATGGATTATGGTAGGGTTCAATCATGATATGAGGAGGGAATGAGGTTTATGTCCTTCATGTTCATGATACCCAAGTATTCTAGTAATGGTTGTGATGTGATGTGATGGCCTAGGTGTCTACGGGTGAGACATAGTTTTGATGTTATGTGATATAATGGATCAGGTGTCTATTGGTGAGATTTGACAGACTAGGTGTACATGGGTGTGATATGATGTGATGTGATGGACCAAGTGTATTCAAAAATGATTCTATATAGAAGATATAGGAGTGCTAGGGCATACGATGTTGGGGTGTGAGAGTGGAAAATTAGTGGGAAAGTGATGCAGGGTACCCTTTTATCTATATGCTTCTTATTATGTTACTATACTTGAACGTGTTATTTGGAGACCATGCCATGTTGAGGGTGGGATTGGTTAGTTGATTTTTTTAGGTACTGTTGGTTCTACTATTTTCTCATAGGTGCATTAGTATGTTCTTTTCACATGTACATGAGAATATTTGGGTATGAACCTACAAATTATAATTGTATACTTGTATACTCACCCTACATATATAAAATCTATTTTCAGGTTTCTAGGAGGACTACATGGACCATGCTAGACATTACTAGCTCGAACCTTTGGACTGTTTCTCTGTCACAGCCTTGGATTTTCTTTTGGATATTGATTTAGAGACTCTTGTATTTGTTTACTTTAAACATTCATTATGGGATGATTTTTGGTTTATTTTTTATATTATGTCATGGATTTGATTGATCATGGATATCCTATCTTCTAATCCTATATTTTTATAGAGGTTAATGCCTTCTTTAGGTGATATTTTTATCACCTTAGTGTAATTCATCAAACCAGGGCCTACTAGAGGTGGGACTCTGGGGTCATTATCATTCTCCTTCATTGCTGGCCCATGAGGGTTACTTATGGAGGGAGGGGTAATGAAAAAAACCCATTTTAAAAAATTAAAACACATATAGGAATGACCACACTCTTCATTATGCTACATATAAAACTTGAAAATATAACCATCAAGAGTAGCCATTATGATATTCTTCTACAAAATCCTCTTTTCTTCCGCCTTCTACACGATTCCTCCCCCATCGGCCCACTTTCGACACCCATCCCCCCTTATTCCACCCTTATCCCCCTTCCACCACCCTCAGTCACTGACTTTTTCATCTGTCATTTCATTTATCCTCATTTTCTATGAGTTCAAACTTCTTTCATTTGTTTTCATCATTTTAAAAATCTTGAGTATGATTTAGTTTATAAATATTAATAGGATGAACACACCTTTTTATTATTTATTGTGAAATATTTTTTTTTTATTTTTAATAGTGTAATATTGAATTTTAGGTATTATGGGGATGTTTTATTGAATATTAAATAGATTTTATGTTAAAATTAATAGTTATATATGTTGAATTTATACTTTTAATGATTTTTTAATTCATTATTAAATTAGTTTCCTTTATATATTAAATAAATTTAAATATTCATTGTTATATTTCAATTTATGTGTAAGAGTTTTGATTTTCAATGAAAATTATATTATTTTTATATGTGTTTACATGTTTATCTTTTTGATATATATGTTAACATGTTTATTTTTTTACATATATATGTTTTATATGCATTAAATTTATATGTAAAAATGTTTTGTATAATGGAAATTTATATGTTTATATATATTTGAAATTCATATATTTTTTAATTATATTTTTAAGTTTATATATTTATATTTTTTGAATTTATATGTTTTAAATTTTTAAATTTATATGTTTATATGTTTTTAGGTTAAAGGTATTTATGTCTATATGTTTTAATTTTTCTGTATATATATTTTTAAATGTATATGTTTTAAATTTATAGTATTATGTTTACATATTTACATATTTATATATTTATATGTTTTAAATTTATATATTTATATTCTTATATGTTTTTATGTATTTTTAATATTCTATATGTTTATATTTGTTTTAAATTTATATTTTGTGTTTATACATTTATATCTTATTCATTTATATGTGAATGTTTGTGTTTATAGGAATATATGTTTATATATAAGTTTTAAATTTCTATATTTATATATATTTTTTATATATTTATATGTTTGAATATTTTAACATGTTTTTATTTTGAATTATTATTTTTTGGTAATTAATTGATCATAATTGGATAAATGCATGATGAATAAGTGATGAATATGAGAAATATATTGGTAATTTCTTGGAATTTTCTAAATGTAATCTTGAAAACATAGGCATTTTTTCATCCATAAATTAAGTGTTTGAATATGGGAAAATTAAAGTATATATAAATCAAAGACCATTTATTTTTCTATAGTTTTAATAATAGTTGTACATTCTAGATATGACATTATAAAATAAAAAATAATTCAAGATCGTAGATTGATGAATATTTTCAGTATGATATAGAGGACCATCTTGATGAATTAATTCATGATGTAAGTATTGAAACTATCAAAAAAACAATTATTGAACAATTGTATGAAAATGTTTAAAAACCACTATTGTAATGACCCAAACTTTCATTAATGGAAATCCCTCTTGGTCTAATTAAATATGTCATTATATAAAATGTTTATATAAAATGTGAAATTATTTGGTTTTATGTTTTTGGATTTTAAAATACTGTTAAGAATTGGGACCATTGATAATATAGTCATTGAACAACGATCACATGATTAGTATAAATATAGGGCATTAACAAATCCAATTTACTCAGACAGAGGAAGTGATGGCCTCATCCAGTAGACGTGCCCAATAAAAATCCCATTTGTCAGAGCTCGGAAAGGAGGTTTCATCTTTGGTCTTAGATCTTGACCTATCCCAAGCTGAGCTTGAATATGTTATGCTCTAGAGGGACTGTTTACAAGAGAAGTGGAAGTTAATAGAGATTACAACCCGAGCAATGTTATCCGAGCCACCCCAAGAGTTTGTCACCATCACACACCTTACTCTTTGGTCCTATGCAGATGTTATAAGGGGCTATGTAACAAGACCTTATCACTATGGTTATGTAAATTATTTTTATATAATAATGAATATAATTTCATTTTATTATTGTTACATTGTAAAATTTTTTTTAAAGCAGAAATAGCATTTTTAGTTAATGTTCAACTAAGAAATATATTTTGATGAATTAATGGATTTTTTAATTAAATAATTTTTTAATAAAATATTACTATTATTAAAGTATATTTTATTAAATATAAATGATCGTATAATTTTATGAATTCAATTGTAATTTTTATTAAGGTTTGAAAGCCATTTTTGTCAAAACCCATGAATTTTCGATAAATGTTAGTTTTTATTTTAAAAGTGATAATTAACATATTTAGAAAATTATTTAGATAAAATTAGTATTATTTCTAGAATCAAGATGTCTAAATTATCCAACGGTGAATTTTTCATAATTTTCTAAGATAGTCAAATGTTTGGGTAAAAATTTAATACCGTTTAAATATATAATGTGTTTTATGACATCATAATGACCAAATAGTGATGCAATAAAATACTATAAACTTTATGTTAGGCCAATATATGTTTTACCATTCAAATAATGTGATTTTGGGTTTGTTTGATTTATTTTACAAAGCCTTAGTGGACCCTTCAAGACTTATTAAACATTTTGTCTTTTTAAATTATATTCCTTAGGAGTGTGACTCACCTCCACATAAGCAACCCCATTATTTTAATAATTTAGGACTTTGGCCTTATGAAATATTTTTTTACACTTCCCTTTTCCAATAACCATGGGCAAAAACTAGAATTTGGTTTGTGGTTTGGATTACTTTAATGTGAGGTGTCCCAAACCTAAATAATAAAGAATTCTCTCACCTTTCCTATATAAACCCACCCAAGCTCCCACTTCCTCCTCAATAAAAGCCTTTGGAGTTATTCCAACCTCTGCCCCCTCTCTCTAGAATCCTCCCAAGGTTCCCCAAGATCCCATGAAGCCTCTCTCAAGCCTTTGGAAGCACACTTCCAAGTAAGGATTTTTCTTCCTTTCTCATTTTTGTCCAATTTTTGTAATGTTGTTATTCCCTTTTAATTTCAATTATAAATGTTTGGGTATGGTTTCAAACCTCCCCCATACTTACCTCTTTATGTTTTAATTATTATATACCCATTTATCTCTCAATAAATTCCTCCCATGTACACCTGTTACTATGCTGAAATTCCCAAAGGAATTTATCTCTCCTCACTTACATTCAAGAAATTATTTTGTATCATGAATATAAATTCTGTTAAAATAGTTGGTACATGTATCTATATGATCAGATTAATTTCGATTTTATGTACATATGATGAGACACCTCTTTCTATATCATCAACCATTTTTATTAATTCTTACGTCACACTGTTACGCCGCTGAAATTGCACCGATTTTCCAAGCCAATGTCATTGTATAGTGAATATCATGACTATTTTTCTATCAAGGGTATTCACCTTTATGAACATTTAATTATTTATTATAAAGTTTCATTTATGAATTCCACATTCCTTTATAATGGAATAAATGATGATGTTTGATGAATCCATGTTATATGATCCATGTGGCACCCTTATGCATGAAATGAAATGTTTAAGAAGGGTGTGCCCTTATAGCGCACCAATGCATTGGGTAAAGTATAGTATCATGATATGTCATGTGAAATGGGTGTGGACTCAGGATAATTCACGTTCAATGAGGTTTTACTCATTCTTCATGTGTAATGAGGGTTTACTCATGCTCAATGTGCAATGAGCCTTGGCTCATGCTAATTCCATATTAAGTATTGTTGCCACATTTCCATGTTATGATTATCCTGATTTATCATGCCTTTATGATTATGATTTTATTGTTATATATTTATATACCTATTGTCTAACATGTATTGTATTTCTTATTTTATTCCATGATTATTCCCTTACTGGGCTTTATAGCTCACCCTTTTCTTGTGCATGTCCTCAGGTTATCCCATACAATGCTAAGTATGAGGGAATGTAGTGGTCATGTAAAGGATGTTTTCAATAAAGATGTTTTATTTCATGTTTTAAGTTGTTATGTAATGATCCTAATCCCCAAAGACACTAGACCTCTCAATCTTCTTTGTTGTATCAAGTAATGTCTATGTAATAAATTGTGTTTAATTATGTAATAAAAAGTAGGGTTGTCATAACTATTCCCAGGTTGTACTATATCTATAATGTTATCAACAATGATGATATCGAATCACTTAAAAGAAATAAATTGTTGGAGTCAAAAATGTTTCATGGAATTTCTTTAACTTTTTAGAGTGATACTTTCATAGCGCAAAGAGATTTTTATGGTTCAAAATGTAGCGAAATCATGTGTTTGGACTACAAAAAACGCATATTTTGTTAGATTCAATGGATCAGTTGTAGTTTACATGAAATTAATTCCATGAGAAACCAAAATTGTTTTGAACAATATTGACAAATAATTTTACTAGAACCAAGAGAGTGGATCTTTGCATGATAATTTATAATTAATTTTAAAAACCTAAGAAGAAATATTACCTCAATCTCGAGATCTTTCTATATTAACTATGTTGATCTTATAACCCCAATAAATGTTTTTACATTTCATTATGAGGACCCAAATTAGCACCTATCTAGTAGGGAACCACACACATTCCTTAAATCTTCTAATAACACTGATAAACCACTAGGTTCTAGCATGACATATTGATCATCTTTCATTTTTCGCTGTGATTGCTTCATGTTCCTTCATGTTTGATGTATTTTTATCTTATTCTTCTCAATACTAAGAAGAATATATGATGATATATATTTTGAGAAGAAATTAGTGTGAACTATGATTAACATTTATTTCATTAAAATAGTAGTTTATTTATGGACTTAGAGTTAAGATTTACCATTTAATTAATTTCATCAATTACCTTAATAATATATTAAACCCAAAATAAATCCTATTCTATTAATAAAATAATAATAATATTTTATTTTATGGTGTGTTATAATTAACACGATGATAAATATTTATTTTACAATCTGGTAAGTAAATATTCATCATCAGACAGAATCTGGTTCACTTTTCCTCCTCAAAATTTATAGAATTCTCAAATAAATGTTTAAATAAATATAATTCCTTTAATAAATAAATTTATATTCTATGCATAGTCTCTTGAATAAATATTTATTTAAAATTTTAATAACTAAATAAATTATTTATTTAAAAACTAAATAATTACTCATTGTAGTGTGAATAAAAAGAAATATATAAATATTATATATTCATGTAATTAAATAGTTACCATGAAAACAAATATTTTTTTTAATATTTGTGATAATTTAATAAATCTTGAATAAATATTACTTTTTAGTTTGAATAATAATATTTATTAAAATTTTAAAATATAAAGAGTATTTATCTGAGATCAAAGGAAACACTTTTTGTGTGACCCTCTAGGTATCTTCCTTAGTAGAATTAGACAGGCTTTCTTAACGTCCAATATTACTGTATAGTAATGTGTGATGACACCCACAAAGGAAGTAGATATATCTCAATGAAAAAACCATATATGAACACTCACTGTGTAATATAATCCATTTGGCATGATATTTATTCAAGAAGGTTGCACACTCATGCCATCAACCTATATACTTGATACGTCCTTCATTGAATATCAGAAATGAACTATTAAATAAACCATGAACATATAATTTAATTCAAGGTTATATTTGAAAAAAAGGGATAAAACATCAACTTCTATAAAGATGGAAGGGAAAAATTCTTCATAAAATTATTCATCAATAACATATCATTTGTTATTCACCCAATGTACCCAACTTCACCATGATCATATGCCATCATGGTTTATGAAAATACATAAAAGTTCATGAGTAATGAAAGGAATTCATAATAATCTTAAAATATAAGGATAATTTCACATTCGTGTAGGTAATAATATCTAACAACATATAAAAATGTGGATTTCCTATCGACATGTTTCTACTCCTAATCACTTGTTTTAGAGATTACCAACTGTGAACATCATGAGATGAAGTATCAAATACTTATGATTATTATTAATTGAATGTAAACATACTATTTTTCCCATAATAGAATTTTATCAAACTATAGAATAAGGTTTAAGAATATCATCAAGAATTTTTAAGGTTCTCATCACAGCAGAGAACTACTAATCTCTTTTCAATACGATGGATACTCTAGAACACTACTATATTAAATTAACATAGAAAAATCAACAATATGTAATAATGTATTTTATTAATATTCACCTAATCTAATATACTTTCAATATAGAGTACAAAAATTTGGTTCTATCACACCAACTCCAAAAAAATCCCACATAGACAAGAGACATCTTCTAACAACTTGTAGTCCACTAGATCTCACTTGATGATCATATTTCTATTGGGATATTAATGTGAGCTTGTCTCATTTGCACGAGCCACCACTATAGTATTATAAAAATAGAATGTGATGAGGTCTTTACTATTAGGCACAATGTCAAGATCCTGGATGAAGTTTTGAATCCAAACTGCTTCTTTAGCTACCTTAAAAACCACAATATACTAGGACACTATTTTAGAATCAATAACCATGGATTTATTTGAGCTTTCAAAGATCACAACACCTAAATTGAGTGTGAAGATGTATCCTGATTATGATTTCAGGTCACCTTGATCTAGTTGAAAACTAGAATCTATATATCCCATGATGACTAGTTCTTTGTCTCCTCTATAGGCCAATAATATATTCTTAGTACACCCCAGATACATAAAGATAGTCTTGACTTCCATCCAATGGAGGTCACCTAGGGTAGCTTGATATATTTCTACCATTCTTAAGGCTTAATAAAAATCTAGTATTATACATAACATATCATACATGACTGATCCAACCACTAATGTTTATGGAATCCTTTACATCATTTGTATTTCCTCATTGTTTGAGGAAAAATTTTCTTAGAAAGATAAATGCCATATTACACTCGTAATAATCTCCTCTTGGATTCTTCTATGATGTATCTCTTTGGAATCTTATCAATGTGTGTAATTTTACTTAGTCAAAGAAACCTCTTGGATCTATCATAATGGATATTACCCTCGTGAATACATGCTACTTTTCAAAATCCCTTCATGAAGAATCATGTTTCTATCTAAGCCTTGATAGAATGTAATATTGGTATTTTATTTTTAATAAATTGTATGTCATCGACACAAGTTATTAGTAAAATTAATGCACTCTCACTAAACTTATCATAGACACAAGGCTCACATTCATTATTTATGAAACCAAATTCCATCATGGATTAATAAAACCAAATGTTATATAACCTTGATTCTTGATTTTTTCCATAAATTAATCTCTAAAACATGTATACCTTGTTGGTATCCTTTAATTTTAGTAGAGGAACTCATGAAAAGGTTTCATCATAGTGTATGACTTGATGTTGTTTGAACTTTTTCGACCTGTCATTCCTTATAGGTACCAACTTTTCCATCCATGTTTAGTTTCATCTTGAATAACCATTTAAAAACATCTACATTTACATCCACTAGAGAATATTCTAAATACCATAGTTATTTTTAGTACATGAAATCCATTTAATAATTCAAAAATTCTTCCTGTATGGAAGATTTTGTGTCACTTAACACTTATTTATCGGATATAAGATCATTATTATAAACTAATAATGAGTCATCATACTTGGTGAGTAGAAAACCATATCATTCTAGTTCTCTAACCTCTATCACACACTTATGTAGTCCTTGTGTCTCTAGAACTTCCTTTTCCACATGCATTTTTGAAATCTATTCATGTACCGAATCTTATATATATTGAGCCTAGACTTCATAAAATTATATCTCACTCCCACTGTTTCCATTAGATATGTGATCCATTTCATGAAATTTTGGATGTGTGTTAACTATGAAATTCTTATATGAATAACCATATAGGTAATATCCTTTATTTCTTTATGATATCCTTTAAAGAAAAAATTAGTGCCTCATGGTGACAACTTATTTATAGAAATATACTTAACAAACACTTCAAAACCCCACAATCATACATGTGATAATGTGTTTTATTTACATAACAAAGTTGATATGCAATATTGGTTTCCACTTTAATTATAACTTCATTTAGTATGTATTATACTATCTATAATTTATATCCCCAAAATGAGAATAGAGGGATCGCATGACTCATCATTAATCTTACCTTGTCTAACAATGTATGGTCTATCCTTTCACTCAAACCATTTCATTATGGTGTGTAAGGAAGAGTGAGATGAGATAAAATCCCAAAATCTGTCAAATAATCAATGAAGTATTGATTAATATATTATCTACCATAGTCCGAGTAATTTTTTTTAATCCTCTTACTAAGATAGTTCTCAACTTCATTCTTATATTCCTTGAATCTATCAAAACAATATGACTTATACCTCATTAAATAGGCATATTCATATTCAATATAATTATTAATAAAAGTTATGATGTAAGAGTAACCACCCCTATATTCAACTAGAAATGGTCCACACACATTGGTATAAACTAGCTCAAGAAGCTTAGTAGCCAATTCACCTTTTCCACTAAATGGGGGGTTTTGTCACTTTTCCTTGAAAATATACATGTCATACACCAAGTTGTTTTACTTCAAAAGAATCAAAATATCCATCTTAGTGTAATCTTCTAAAATTCTTTTCATTTACATGGCATATCTAATGATTCCATAGTTGGATGTGGTATGATTCATGTGAACTATATTTGTTATTGATTTCCATTACATAGTTTATGTAATCCAACATATAAAGACTGTTATTTAAATATTCCTTAACATAAAAAATTATTTCTTTGTAAAATAAGAAACACATAATTCCAAATTTGAAAATAAATCCATCTGTATTATGTTTATATATAGAAATAATGTTTTTGGTAACTGATGACACATAATAAAAATATTTCAAAAACAAGATCATTCTAGTTAGCAACACGAGTTAGTAATATCCAATATCCACAACAACAAGTGTATCTTCGTTTGCTGCTCAACGATCCACCTCACCATGAGAAATATTTTGAAATTTACTTGGTTCTTGTATTTGAATACATATGTGACCACCACATGTTGTATTAAATACCCAATTTGTAGAATCAAATAAATTTCATTTTATAACAAATGAACCTGAGGATTCCCATTTATTCTTTGTCTAGGTGTAATTATTCTTCAAGTTTCCCCTATCACCACTTAGAAAAAACACAATGCATTATTCCCTTTCTTTCCCCTAGATCCAAATATTCTTGGAATAACATTGTGAAGAAACACTATACTTAGAGTTAGTCCTTCATGTCTTCACCCAACCTTTCCTTTTATTCAATATAAGAAAATAAGTTCTTTCATGTTGTATATCCTTATTAAATTGGTTAAGTAGAGTGAGAATTTATTGGAGGGACTTCTCTATGTTATTCGTATTGAAATTTACAATAAAACTATAGAACCTTTAAGGGATTAATAAAAGAATGAGATTGATTCACAATCATTTAGGAAGTAGAAAACCTAAAACCTCTAGGTGCTCAATATATCCAATGAGTTTAAATACGTGAATCCCAACTAACCCACCTTCTCCAAAATTTCTCTTGAAGAGTGCCATGGACTTATCAAACAATTTCTATCTTCCTCTCTCTAGATAAGGATCATGGTTAGATGCTAAAGCATGTTATAACCATCCATGTTATTATGTGGCTTCATGAGTTCACTTTACATGGATGAAAGTATCAAACAATAAACATCTAGGTAATCATTATTTTTTTAGGAATAAAACTACTCGTCACTCACCACATTAGCAGATTGATCATGGATTGAATATTCTAGTACGTAAGACTTACATTCATAGTGTCACACTACCCGTAAGAATATGAACCATTCCTGTAAGTTATTTCTAGTTACTAGATGGTATTTATATCTAATTGATCATAGAGATAATGTAACAATCCAAAAATTCTTTTATGTTGTTAATATAATTACTTCTTATTTTATAATGATTTTTTTATTATGATCACATAGAAATCCCATTACATTTCATACAAATTTTGCACATAATTAATTTATATGGACTACTAAAACTAGTAATATTAAATGGATATACACATATAATAATAGTAAATTCAATAAAATAAACTCCATAATATTTAATTCCCCCATAAATATCACTCATTCCATAATTACTATAAAATGAAAGATAAGCATAGGAAAACAATAGACATTATGAGTGGATATGTAAGAAAATTTGTAAGAAGTGAAGGATAATGATGGTATATTTATTGGGAAATATGGATATTTGTAATTATAAAGATTGGATACAACATGTGATAGACATTGTGACCTTTAATCTATAATACAATTGGTTTTTATTATTACTGGTTATGAAGTTGCAATAAAGAAACTATTGGGATTATGAAGAAAGAAACCAAAACATTACTAAACATATTTAAATTTATATCATATTTTATGTTAAATTTATATTTTTTAGATAAATTTTATTTTCATAAAACAATATTATAAAACTATTTTATATGATAATATAAATTAATGACGTCCTAAGTAATTTTTATAATGACCAGAAATTTCTTTATGTCATAAAAACTGTTAATTTTCAATAAATAAGGTTTTTATTTAATAAACACAATTATCATATTTAAAGTATTATTTTGATAAAATAAATAGCACTTTTTTGGATTCATTACATCCAAATTATCTTATGGTAAATTTATTGTAATTTTCTAAAAAAAAATTTTAGGGTAAAAAATGAAAATACAATTTGTTAAGAAAAACATAAATCTTATGATATAATCATGATATGACCATGAACTCAAATTTCATAATCCTTATTTTTGATAAAAAATTATTTTAGGAATAAACATAATCTATAATGTGTTACATTTATAAACACAAGCTTAACATTCTGAAAACCATGATTTTATATTTTCTAAAAAAACTTTTTTGTGAGTTATATGAATATCATATTAGAATTAATTTTTATATCTTCTATAAATAAAATAAAATAAAATGGATTGAATATTTTGAATTATAAGGAAAAAATTATGTAATAAGGAATATTTCATTTTTAGGCACAAAAAAGTTTCTTTGGTAAAGAAAAGAGTTACTGTAGTATAAGTAAAATAATGTAAAAGGTAAAAATTAAAAGGTAAAGGAATAAGATAAATAAAAAATATAAATATAAATGTGTGTTTTAGATATTTTAAATACTAAAATAAAAGTTTACACATTAATTATAAACCAAATTAATTGAAACTAATGACAGACAAACATGGTTAGTATTTATAATAAATTATCATTCTTTTATCCCTTAAAGACGCACCTCCCCAAGTATAAATACCACAAATTACCCACTCACTCTCCAAAAAAATATATTTAGAAATAATCCAATAAAAATTAACCTATAAAGAGTATCTACATAGTGTTTATATGGTATCAAGAAGATTCTCTCTAGATTTAAGAAGCTTCCTCCCATGGTAAGGGTTCTCAATCCTCCTATTTTCTTTTCAAGTTCATAAAAATTGTTATATTATCTTCTTAAATTTATTTTTATTATACCACAATACATTTTATTCCATGATATTATCTTCCATTTTATATGTTGTAAATGTTATTTTTTTTATTCCCTCTCATTATATATTTTTCTTAAGCCATTACTATCATGAAGTAAGGGTTCTGAATCCCCCTATTTTTTCTTCAAGTTCTTAAGCCGTTACTATGTCGAATTAAGGGTTTTCCCCAATCCTCCTATTGAAATTTCATGTGAAATTACTTTATTACATTGAATTTTAATATTACTTTTCATATAAAAAAAATATTTTTAATTACATGTTATTATCATCCATTGGAATTATTTTCAATTAGATATTACTTAATCCATCTTATTATATCCTTTTTCTAAGTCGTTTTAATTCACAAACTATCATGTAACTTTAAAACCATCCTATGATTTTGGTGAATTAATGTGTGTGTGGTTTTCCATGAAAAAAAATATTTATCTGGATACTATAGGTGGACATGTTTTTGTATTATAATCATCTAGGTGTTAGAACCAAAAAATATTTGGTTAGGTATATCCTGATCATCATCCCGATGCATGATGAATGGGCCCTTACTACACACATGGTTTGACACACCTAGAGTATTTTTTAGATAATTCACATGCAATTTATAAGAAATAATAAAGGATCAGAATATATGGATTTATATTTACATTAAATTAATATCCTTATTCCATGAATGCACCCTTCACTACTTTTTTTATCATTCCATCAATTGGGGTCTTACCCTTTTCATTGTGAACATCCAATTGTTTATAAGATGATTGTTGGATATTCACCAAGATAGTCTCATTAATCCATTGAAAGGGTTTCTTTCCCACCCAATTGGTAATCAATATCCATTTTCTATTTTAATCTCCATTGTCTCCATGGATTTTACCTTTATTATTCATGAATATATTTTTATATACATGTGTTATGGTGGAAATATGAGCTCTATGGAGAATGATCCATCACTACCTTTGTCTTTCCTTATCATCAGCCATGAATAACTTTTATTCTAATGAATTTCTCTTGTGGATACAATTAAATGATTCTTATGATAAAAATTTGTTCACCTAGAAACCTTTCCATCACTTTAATATGGAATATTTTGATTAAATCATATACCATTTATTATTTAATGTGTAAATACCCTATAATTCACTATCTCGATCAAAGGGTATTTATAGAGATACTTACTTTTATTGGATATGCATTTATTTTCCATGGGTTGATGCTATTATTAGTGATGGATTTATTCTTTTATTCCTTTTTTGGTACACATAATCATGTACATGTTATGATGAGTTCACTTAGATAGAATTATAATGCATAGGGTAATGTTTTTACCTCATGAGATGATATGTATGGGATTAGGGAGTGAACATAATCTTTGATGAGACTCTTTCCACAATGATATTTTCTTGTGATAGTTATCCTTAACTTATGCATATTTCATTTTATATGTTGCTTCCAAATCCCTATGTTTCCATGATCTTATTATTTCATGATTGAGTTATACCTACATATATTTATCCATAATCATTTTCTTTATGATATCGTGTTATGCACCATGTACTTATGATCATGTTATGACTTTTGTACCTAATGATCATGTTATGGCTCCTATTATTATGATCATTCTATGAATATTTTCCTCATATTCAAATTCTTATATCTTGCATCATGTTTTACCCATATTTTTCATTTATGCTTCATTTTCATTGTTTGTCTCTAACAAGGCTTCATATCTTATCCATTTCTTATGTTTCCTCGTTTTCTTAGGAATTGTAGTGAAAGGGATTTGTATATAATAATTACATGTATAGAGAATATTTTTGGAATAATTATGTATTAGACAATGTATTTATTTGTAAATGTAACTCATTTCCAAAGACACTAAACTTTTGATCTTGGGAGTTTGTTATAATTCATGTGATGTATTAAAAATTGTGTATGTTTAGAATCAGATCCAGAATTGGGGGTCTAGGGTGTCTCAATTGTTGTCATAGTAAAGTTTGGTTATTTTGGGGAATTATGTTTTTTAATAGTTGGATATAGTTCCTTATATATATAATTTTTTTCTCTAGTAGACTAGGTTAAGTATAACTAGTATGACCCCGTAAGATTAATATCTCCTAGGTATTCTATATGTGTCCTTCATATATATATCATTTAAATGAATATTTGGGTTCAATAAGTTTCATTAAATGAGTAAAATTTTGAGGATGAAATTTATTCAATGCAATCCAATGTCGTTTTCCTAGTTTTGATCACCCGTCATATGTTTTTAAAGACTTTTGTACCTTTAAGAAGCTTTCACTGAGTCATTCCAACCACAACACACATCATATTTATGTGTTTTCTACATGTACATGTCAAATATTACTCATTGGTGGTTTTACCATGATTCCACATCAACCTAAAGTCATTTTATATGGTTTTGACCATTCGACGAATGTTTTAGTGTTTTAAAACACTAAAAATGCATTTATAGACATTTCAGAAAAAATATATTTTAGAATGAAATGATGTTGGTTCCGACATTTCAAAATTCAATCTAAAGTCATTTCCCCATGATTTCAGGGCAATATAACATCGTTTTCCTAGCTTTGACCCCCCCAACACATGTTTTTAAAGGCTTTTATACCTTTAATAAGTGTTTATCAAGTCATTCCGACCACACCTCACTTCTGATTAATGTTTTGTCTATGTGTTTTAACACCCCGAGCTTCCACGATACGCTTCTAATTCAATAATGCAATAGCTTGCATTGTACGCAACTTCGAGTTCTAACACACCGCGACTAATCAAAGTAGTCGTTATGAATAGTAATACCCACTTTTTAAAATTATAGAAATTGTATATTTCAAAATGGACTTCATTTTTGGATTCGAAATATCGAAATTAGCCTATGTTGAATTTTTGGTATTTTTCTGAGAACTTCCAATTTTTTATGAATAGTGAAAAATACTTAAAACAACTTTTTTAATCAAAATATTTTATAGTGATAAATTATACTATTTAGTGGTTTTAAAGTATAATTATAATATAGTTTTACCATTTTATCCAATGGTGGTCATTAAAATTAATTTAACATTGAAATTAGACATAAACAATTGTCAATCTTTTGATATATATTGTTTATTAAAAACACGCTATTTGTTATGACAGCGGGAATTAATTATGAAATTAATTAATGAAACTTATATGTTTGCAATTTTTTAAAATAGACATCATTTTTGAATTCGGAATATCAATTATAGCTTAGAGTGAAATTTTGGCATTGTTCTGAAAAACTTCAATTTTGATGAATAGTGAAACCACTAAGTGGTAGTTAAAAACTGATTTTTCATTTAAATGAAACATTACCACTTCTGTGATTTGATTTTCAAAAATCCGACATACATGTTTGTCATTAGGAAGTAAAATGTGGATCAGTGGGATGAAAATATTTTTTGGTGAATAGTAACTTTTAAGTTTAATTAATCATGATTAAAGGTAATTAGTGATATTTAAGGTAAAAATGATATTATAAAAATATGAAAATACATTTACACTTGTCCTACCCCTATTGGATGTGTCATGGACGACCAATAAAATCCATGGGTCAAATTGGGGACCCCATGGAGCCACTTTGGTAGGAAAATGACATAAATAACTTTTATTTAAAGTTAAAATAAAAATGTCACAAACATAAGTTGTTTTACTAAAACAATTTTTAAATGGGGTTATACAAGTAATATTTTTGACTATAAATATTCATTGAAAAGATAAAAAGATTTCCTACATCATGATAGTTTTTTATAATTTTTAGACATTAAATAAATTAAATTATTTATGACACCATGATGATGCAGCGATTACCTCATTAATTAATGATTTAAATAAAATTAAAATATAATGTCAAATCCAAGGCTTAAAATTGTCAAAAACCTATTGGATGAGTATATTTCGAACCCTTATCACCTTATCCTCGAATTATATAAGTGTGGGACCTTTAAAATCCGAAACTCATTATATAATAAAGTAACATTTCATTACTTTCCAAGAGTGCCCCTCCTCTCCACTTATAAAAGGCCCCCACCACTACCACCTTACTCACACTTTCAAAGCCTTTTGGCTCGGCCAACCTCTGCCCAAATACTCTCCAAAATTACCTATATTACTCCTAGAAGCCTCACTTTGGTCAGAATTCTTCCCAAGGAAGCCTTTGGCTCAAAACAAAAAAGAGTTACCCGATTTTAAGGTAATGTGTTCTCCTATGTTATTTTGTTTTAATTTGCTTCTCCAACCCCCTAAACTCTTTTTATTAATATCTTTTGTAACAACACCAGTATCTTAAATATACTAGTATGTTGTTATAAGAATTATTCTAGATACACTTACACACACCTACATCTAATGGTTAAAGAACATACTGTTTCTGTGGATGACGAATTTCTGCCTCACGAAACGATGATTGTTCAAAACTCATATAAAACCTTCAAATGTGGACATTAAGATGCCACTATATTTATATATGATATATAATATGTTTATGTTTTACTTAAGCTTCTGTATTTTTCATTTATGGCATACCTTTATGGTTTCCATTATGGGTAAATGTGATATTTTCATTTAAGGAAGTGCGGAATACCACCCCCTCAAAGTGATTTGAATCGTTAATGCCATATGTGGGATGTATAAAGGATGGAGTAAATGATATTATATATGATATTATACTGAAATTATAATACACCTTTATACTATTATGATTTCATTCCATTAAATGCGAAATAGAAATGAAAGTAGCGTTCATGCGTACGTACGGCTTACCGTCTCCATGAACGCTGCATTTCATTTCTTACCTCTAAATGTTATGTAATATTATAAATGAATGTATATACTGGATATATATGATATATATGATATCTACATAATTAATATAATTCTGGATATAATGGATATTTCACCACATGAACAACTTGTAATTATAAGAAGTTTATTTTTGACTCAAGTACCAAAGATCGACAAAATGACCGTTATTAACTTAAATAATTACATAATGTTCATAACATGGTAATAAGTGATATAAAAGGAATAATGAACATGAAAAATTTTCTTAAGTAAATAGAAATTAACTCTAGTTTATTATTTAGGAGGTTAAAGAACGATCGATTCAATTCGGACACGAGGTAAGGGAATTTCTTAACCCAATTTCCATTCTTTGGGTTAATCTCCTACTTTCAAATTATGTCATGATATTATTACGTCATATCTTGTATTTGTACTTTATTTATGTGTACTTGTAGTGAATGCAAATAATATATCTATTTTATTTTAAAAATGATCTTTGTATGGGACTTCGTCTCAATCTCCTTTCATTGAGGCATATTTTGTTCTTTTATACGGTGTATAAACCCCTTTGACTTTTACATTTATCCAAAAGGAATCTTTTTTATACGAAGTGTTTTACTAAATGAAAAAAGGTAATGTTTTTGTCGTATGTATGCGGAGACAACGACTTCTCTGCCGTCTTGACCATTATTTGAGTTTCGGCTTCCTCTACAAGCCATAACTTTTTAAAATGAAAAATAAATACAAAGTTTTAATTTTCTTTAATTTTGGTATTGAAAATGGTTTTCAAAGTGTTTTTATTACATCAATGTGTTGTATTCATATCTTGTGATTGAAATGAGGAAATGTTATGTTTCATTTATGCATGTTTTATGTGATATGATTATGTTATGTTTTATGATATGTTTAAACCTATTCATATGAGGAATGCATTGGACTTAATAAGTGACAGGTGGAGCCCGCTATAGCTCCTCGATGCATCGGTAGGTCTCATGAGACAAACTAGTGTCTTGGAACGAGGCCTTGAAAAAATATTAATTGTAGTCTTGGCACGAGGCCTTGGATACATGGTTATGATAGTCTGGTATTATGCATTCTATCATTATGAAAGTGGTTATTGATATTACATGTGATTATTCAACTAGTAGAATATCCATGTGAGTAAGTAAATGACATTATTTAATTTTATTTTTGCCATATTATGCTGAAGTTAAAGTTTAAAAAGGATTTTGTTTTAGTTATACATTGCCTTAAATGTTAATTTTTATTTATCAAAGCTTCCGCAATATTGTTATCCTTACTGAGCATCTGAGCTCACCCCTTTCAATGTTTTAATATTTTCCAGGATGTGAAGAAGTATTTTATAAATGACCTACAAGGATAGTCAGAAGAGGATATGAGTGTGGACTATCGAGACTTTGTTATTGTAGTTTTTCACTTTATGATGTAATGTAACATTTATGAATGTATCTAGTGTTTCCAAGGCTACTAAACTAATTGGTCTTTCAAGACTTGATCTTTTGTGATCATGCCAATGTTACGAAGTAATGCACCGACTCTGGGTAGTTGGGGTCGGGGCGTTACATGTGTACAAATCAAAAATAAATTATTGGTGGTTTTACCATGATTTCACATCTATATGAGGTCATTTTATATAGTTTTGACTATTCCATATATGTTTTAGTGTTATAAAACACTAAAAACCACTTTATGACCATACCAAGAAAAAAAGAATTTAGAATGGTGTGTTGTTGGTTCATACATTTCACAATTCAATATATGATCATTTTATCTTGATTTTAGGGAAATACGATGTCATTTTCTTAGTCTTGACCCCCCTGACACTTGTTTTTAAAGGCTTTTATACCTTTAAGAGGTGTTTACCAAGTCATTCCGACCACACCACACATCGGATTGATGTGTTTTGTATGAATACACATAAAAAATAAACCAAGAAGTGGTTTTCCAATGATTAAACATAAATATTTTGTTGTTTTCTATGGTTTTGACAATTCCATACATGTTTTATAGTTTTAAAAATACTAAAATCACATTGACGACCTTCTTAGGAAAATTGTAACTCGGAATGAAATTCTGTTAGTTCCTACATTTCAAAATTCAATCTATGGTCATTGTCTCTTAATTTTTAGGTAATCTAACATTGTTTTACTAGTTTTTACCACCGAAAACTTGTTTTTAAAGGCTTTTATACCTTTAAGAAGTGTTTATAGAGTCATTCTGACCACACCGCATGTCAGATTAATGTTTTGTCTACATGTACACATAAACAATAACTCATTGGTGATTTTACCATGATTCCACATCAATATGAGTTTGTTTTATTGGGTATTGACTATTCTATGCATGTTTCAATGTTTTAAAACCCTAAAAATGTGTTTACGACCATCTTGGGAAAACTATAATTCAGAATTATGTTCTATTGGTTCCTACATCTAATAATTCAATCTACTGTCATTATTCCCTGATTTTAGAGAAATCCAATGTTGTTTTCAATGTTTTGAAACCCTAACACTTATTTTTAAAGTCTTTTGTACCTTTAAGAAGTGTTTACCATGTCATTATGACCACACCGCACATTTTATTGACAATGTTTCTACAAATACATGAAAAAATAACTCAACTATAGTTTTCCCATGATTTTAAGTCAATATTAGGTCGTTTTCTATGGTTTTTATTGTTCCACACACATTTTGATGTTTCAAAACACTAAAAATACATTTACGACAATTATGGGAAAACCGTAATTCAGAATGATTCTCCATAAGTTTCTACATTTCACAATTAAATATATGGTCATTTCTCTTTTATTTTAGGTAAATATGATATTGTTTTCCTATTTTGACCCTAGAACATTTTTTAAAGGATTTTGCACCTTTAAGAAGTGTTTACTGAGTCATTTAGACTACACCACACATTGGATTGTCGTTTTTTCTATACATAAATGTCAACAATTAATCATTGGTGGTTTTATGAGGATTACACATCAATATGAAGACTTTTTCAATTTTTTTTACCATTTCATGCACATTTTAGTGTGTTAAAACACTAAAAACACGTTTATAGCTATCCTAAGAAAACCATAATTCATAATGATGTTCCATTGGTTCCTACATTTTAAAATTCAATATATGTTTTTTTCCCTTGACTTTAGAGAAGTATTATGTCTTTTTCTTTATTTTAACCCCCAACACATGTTTTTAAAGGCTTTTGTACCTTTATGGAGTGTTTATTGAGTTATTCTGACCACACCACACATCAGATTGACATGTTATCTACACACACACATATAAATAACTCAAAAGTGGTTTTCCAATTATTTTACATCAATATGTGGTTGTTTACTATGGTTTTAATTTTCCATTCATGTTTTAGTGTTTTAAAACACTAAAAATGTGTTTACGAACATCCTGAGTAAACCGTAATTCAGAATGATGTGTCATTAGTTCCTACATTTTAAAATTTAATATACTGACATTTCCCCTAATTTCACGGAAATCCTATGTTGTTTTCCTAGTTTTTAACCCCCACCAAAAGTTTTTAAAGGCTGTTGTACCTTTAAGAAGTGTTTACCAAGTCAAGACCAAGAAAAAAAGATTTGATTTTTTTCAAACTTAAGGATAACTATCTATAATTTATTTCTGATGTGTATGAATCAACCACATGTCAATCTAGCATAAGATGTGGTTAATGTGACTTAATATGCATGTTTTATATATAAAAGTTTCAGTTTAGTTTTATTATGGATGTTTTATATGTTCTTTTAAAATGATTGAATGATCAATGGAATTTAGAATTTACCTCAGTGGGTTGAGCTATAAGGATGGAATTTTACGTAGGGATTATTTCTATCATCCATTTAAATACAAAAATAATTCATTTTCCATTTTCTCCAACCATTGATCTAGTGTTTTCCTGTAAGAGTATTGTTCTTCCACTTTCTATTTCAATATTGAAATTTCTCTTTATGATTTCTAATCATTGACTTTACTCGAACCCCCATCGGGTGTAGCAGTAAGGGATGAAACCTCCCTACCAAAGACAGATGATGGAATAGGCCTAGAGCCCATCCTTTATACACATCCAGGATGCTGCTTCCCTAAAATGATTCTAACTGCATCGTTCTGGGAAACCAATGATGATTGTAAAGGGTTCTCATCCCAGACATCATGAATTTTAACATGTTAATACAAAAAATATTAACAATGATTTTTTTAAAATATTTAAACTTTATAATATTATCTAACTAATAAATGTTTCATTAATGCTTATTGCTATTTCATTAATATAATAAAATAATAATTAAAATTATAATATAACAACAAACAAGCCTTAAACCAAATTTATTGGGCCCAAAAATCTATATCAAATGATGCCAAATTGGTATCATTTGATCCATGTAGCTATTCCCATTTAATTGGGTATAAGACTTGTTAGTTGTTATAATGTATTTTTCATTATTATGTTTTTATAGAAATTAAATAATAAAAAATGGTATTGAAAATTACTTAATCCAATGTCTTTGGTAGAGTCATTTATAAAACTGTCATTGGGGTTCCTATTCACTTTAAACCACATCTCTGTTTGACCAATAGAGTGACCTAATTCACTATCCTTTATAAAAAATATAAAAAAAAGTTATATAAAACCTTTAGTTATAATAAAATGATATAAATAATAATAAATAAAATAAAAACCAAAATTTTTCTTTTTCTTTAAAAACAATGAGACTTAGTTATGTGAGAAATGACTTTCTTCTCATGATTCATAGTATTTTTTAGATAATTACTACAAATAATAGAAACATTAATAAAATTATAATAATATCATTTTATTCTTTTTAAGATACTATAAAATATGCAATTACATCATGAGATACATCTCTATTGATATCGATAAGGAGCTTCCATTTCTCATGAGATATGTCCTCAAGCACTTTCCCATATATTTTTCACGAGGTCAGAGAAGTTTCATTACACTCATTCCATAATATCCATTTAAAATCTCTCCATTTCATTCCCAAAATTTTCAAAGTCCATGGGAATGAAATAGAGTATGGGACATTAAAATGAAAACAAATCTAGAAATAAAAAAACATAACACTTTATAAGTATATTACAAAATTTTACTCATGTATTTTAAATTAGTTATCAAGTAATATTAAATTAATAGTACCTTTGATTGAGTATCAAAGACCTAATTTTTCCAAGCTATAGGAATATGCCTTAAATCATTATAATTAATGGTAAATATCACCATCTCACAAGTAAGATTCCAAAAAATATACCCATAGATTCCAGTAGCATCACCAATAGGCAACTCGAGATCATCAAATGGAATGATAATATTTAATTCCATTAGGTCCCATATATCTTCCATGTTCATATTTGTATCCCTTCTATGGCTGACTTTATCTGTTTGAGAAATGAATTAAAAAACTAGTAAAATATATAGTTTTTTTTTTGAAAAATGACATACATACCAGTAACAGTAACTCGCCAATATCCCCTAGATAGAGGGGTGAACAACTGATCCATCACTAGATGTGAATCAGATAGTGGGATACCAATAAAATATAGGGAAACAGATATATTTCTAGTAGTCTCGAGTATAATGGAATCATCAGGAACCACAAAATATGATGCCAGTGGTGGTGTTCTCCTAGATATTGATCAGCTTGGATCCTTAATTTTTTTTTGTTCTCAACATTCCTATATTTAAAATGGTTAAGGTATATTAAATGTATACAAATTGAAAAACTAAATTATTTTTAGAAAAAATAAAAAGAAAAACTAGAACAATCTAAATATGTACATAACACTTATCAATGAGAAATCGTAATATATTTCCATTACCAATTTATATATTCTATTATCTTTATTATTATCAACCTACATTGTGACGAGACCTTCATTTTCACCCTCTATTGAAAGTTTTATTGTTCCAATATTGTCAGTAAAAAACAATTCAATGTTTTGCGATTATTGAGGTTCACTACCACAAAGAACCAATTGTTCTTAATCACCCATAACATATAATTCTATCTTTTTTATCTTTAAAAAATCACTCTAACCTAAAATTATTTCATCATCCACATAATAAACCATATTTTATTATGGAGATAAGATAATTGGATCATTTTCTGCACACTCACCGATATCCATCAAGCAAGAGAAGTTGACATAAGTAAAATGTAACGAATATTTCATTATACCCCTATCAATTTTTACCCACATTCATTTGAATAAGTCAATAAAAAATTGGAAATGATAGTTTAATTCAATTATATCATTCATATTACCATGGCATACCACCTCTACATGTGTAAATACACCACTATTTTGAGTTTTCTAGTCTTCTTCATGATAAATTTTATGAAACCTGAAGCCATTAATATTGTAGGTATTGAATCTCTTAGCCTTCCTTAGAGGACCTTGAGCCTAAAACATTAAATCATTTGATATTTCCGATCAATTCTAAACATTAATTACATCAAAAAAATATAAGGTGTTATTTTAACATAGAAAAAATTAATACACATCAATAATATAAATATTAGTATACACTTACATGATGGGGGAATCAAAAATCTCTTTATTAATCACTCTTATTAATTATAGATCATTTCAGGTTTGGACCCTTAGTTTCCCCTTTGTTTTTAGTTGAAATTCATTAACAAATGGATCTTTAATAACAATTTTGTTGAACATATCTATGTTCTTGTAGAAACTCTAATCCAATTAGTGTAAAATTTTACCCCTACCCAATTGGTCTTCCAATAGTTGGAAATAATAATGAATGATTTTCAGAATTATAATTAGTAGAGATGTTGTCATCACATCTAGCATGATAGAATCTAGTCTCAATACCATCCAAATACCTAGAACAGAATGTCAAGCACTCTTCGGCTATGTAAACTTCATGAATAAAGCCTTATGGTTGAGATTTATTCATCACATATGATTTAAAATGACCTATGTACATGATGAAAAAAATAATAAACATATAAAAAAAATTATTCAATGATTTGATAAAATAAAATTCACCAATGAAAATAAAAATCATATCAATGTACCATTAAATTGTATACATCTATTTATAGTGTACCGGTACATCACGTTTAACTTCTTCAACCAAATGAATAGTCAAATGGATAATGATTGTGAATAATAAAGGGGGAAATAACATTTAAAAATGACAGTGTAAATAAAAATATTTTTTAAAGTTTATAAAGATCGGTTGGATTTATAGTTTTTCCAGAAATCTCACTAAAAATGATACAAAAATCAAGTAGAACCGAAATCAATTTTGAAGGTAATGTATTATGAAATGAAAACAAAAACAAATGCTTCATAAAAATATGTAATTAATGACTTTTAAATCCATGAAATTTTTTATTTTTTAAGTCAACACACGTTGATATGTTACTTGAATTTCCATATGGAACTTATATATTCTTTAAAGTTCGAAGGAAAACATATTTCTCATTACTTTTTATTATAAAAATAACAAAATGATACTTTACATTCTCATTTCCCCACAAACCGTACTTTATATTCATTGACTCCAAATCCTTACGAGCATTAAGGTGGTCCTTTGAATTACCCTTCTCATTAAGCAATGTCAAAATTACATTATCACATATGTTCTTCACAATATTCATTACTAAATATTATGACATATCAAATGAAACTCCCAATAAGGAATTTTGAAAAATATACTCTTTTTATTCCATTTTTGTGTTCCATATTTTTTTGATATTGTACCTCATACCATTTACCCTTCTTAAAACTGATGACATTTTCTAAAGTTTTTAGTTACGTTCATTTATTATCCCAAGATTTATGAACGAGATAACACCTTTAGTGATTTTCTCATTTTAATATATCCATTGATTCATGTCTTGTTAAACCTTAATTTATGAGAATCATCAATAAATTGATGATGATTCATAGAACACCATTTTATAATATGTGGTAATCATTAAGATTCAAAATAAAATTTACAAAATAGACAAGACAAACTGCTATGAGTGTTCCAAATAGAAAAATTTCCTAGTCAAAGAAATCACTAACTGTACACATTAAAGTAGCATGCATCTTGAATAGTTATCTTGTTGAAGCATAATTTGTTTCAATTCCATCATCCCATAATTATTTCAATTATTTTATTAGAGGTTGAAGGTATACATTAATTTCATTTACAAGAATTTTCTTTCTAGGAATAATTATTGTAATAATTAAATGGGTATTCTTCATACACATCCATGGAGGTATACTATATGGGATCAAAAAAACTATCCAAATGCTATTATTAGTACATAAAGTACCAAATGGGTTAAAACCATCAGAATCGAGCCCCAAAATTACATTCCTAGGATTCAAAGAAAAATATTGATATAGGGAATCAAACATCTTCCATGATGTTGAATCATTAGTATATCTCCTTAATCCATCATTACAATCCTAAGCATGCCACTTCATGTTATATACAATATTAGATGACATGAATAATATTTTCTAGCGTGGTTTCAGAGGAAAGTAAACTAATACCTTTACAAGAGTTTTCTTATTCTATTTTTTCCAAGGTTTGCATTGATTTATACTCTTATTGTTGTTACTTGATTTCTATATACTTTTATGACATTTTATTCATTTTTATTTATCAGACTCTTCTCCCCAGTAAATCATTCAATCATTAGGGAATGCATGTATCTTTTTATAATCAAGTCCATGTTTGTTAATGAATTTCTTCATATCATAGAATAATTCATGGATCTTAGATTCACTAAATGAATCATAAAGAAACTATAAAATCATAGAAATTTCTTTTTCAATAATTCCATAGATACACTTGATATGATACAACTTAAGTAATAATGAAAATTATGAATACTTGGCACGCCCTTTATACATTTCCTATTATCCATCTTCAACTAATTCATAAAAATCAATTTTTTGGTCACTAAATTTGTGAGAAAGATTAACCTAGTCATGATCAACTGAAGGATCTATCTATCTTTTAAAATCTTGTACATTTTATTCTATAAAAACAAATGCATCATTTAAAAAAAATTATAAAATGGATTCTCTTATGTCGAGTCACTTTGTGTTTCATTGATAGTATTTTCATTATTTTTAATTTCCATAAAATTTTATTCACCATGACAAATACAAAATACATATCATTAAGGAAACTATTTCATTATCAAATTCTCGAAAACTTTGTTTCTATTCAACCATAGCATGAATTTACAATTAGTACACATAAATCTTATTATATTATCCATTGATCGGTTTGAAATTACATAATCTAAAAATTATTCCAAACCCTTGGCATAACGAGGTGTGATTCGAGGTAAATTAATTCAACTCTTATCCAAAGGTATTGGATTGTATTCACCCTGTACATTCATATATAAAGATATAAATTTTTAATAAAATAGGTACAATCAGAATAAAATACCACCCAACATCATCTTTGACTCTTTCCTAAAAACTATAAAGGAAAATGGGATGAATCAAATAATGAAAATTTTCTTAGTATAATTCTAATATAAAAACCCAAATCAAATAAACTATTATTTCTCAAAAAAATAGATTAATAATGACATAAATTAGATGAACACCATATTTGTTTCACCAAAGAGGGACCACCTACTAAAAAACATAGTGATATTTTTCATGAAATAGATATCCGCCTCATTATTATCATACAATAGGGATAACTCTAATAATTAGAAAATAATGTATTTCTCACTATAAAAGAGGAAAAATACCATGATATACATAACCTACCATTTCATTTCATCCGTGATGGATAAATAAATATGTTCATTAACCTCCGTATGAAGACTTCCATAGAGGGATAATGGCATAAACAATCTCATTTCTTGGAATATTTAAACCTCATTGATGACCATCATAAAACTACATTAAAAAATTATCTTAATCCATCATGTGAATATAATAAAAAAAATATAACATAAAATTAATTTAAATAAAAATAAATTAATAATCAAATCAAAAATAAATCACCAGCTTCAAAAAAGTGAATAAACATTTCATTAAAGAGCTATGTAATCACATAAATTTAATTTAATTAAATCGAGTACATGAAAAAACAACTAATTTCATATCAAAATTGAGGATTAAAGTATATCATGAATTCAAAAAATAATAATGAAAAAGTTTTTTAGAATCACACAACCTTTGGGGGGGTCGGGGTCACGATGATTGCCGGTAGGAGGGATCAGGGTCACGATAGTGCTCCATAGAGGGGTCGAGGTCATGACAGTCGTCAACAGTAGAGTCAGGTTCACAACAATATATGGAAGGGAGTTTTGGGGTCATGATAGTCACCAGAAGGGGGTTGGGGTCATATCGGTCAACAGATAGGCTAATCAGGGCCATGATAGTAGATGATAGCGGTGTCAGGTGACATCGGTCACCAACAGGGGAGTTAGGGTTAGAGCGGTCACCAGTAAGGGGGTTTCCACAAATTAGGGGAGAGGGAGAGAGATTTCAGATGGGATTAGCGTTCATCTACAAGGAGTGGAGAGTAAGTTCGGGGGTGGGGTCACGGGTTGTCGTTGAGGTGGGGGTCAGATTTTCCTTTGAGTAGGGAAGCTAAGAATGGTATAGGGAGGTCAGAGGGTGTGGGGGGTAATGGGTCGCTACCGAGGTGTGGGTCAGGGTTTCTACTAAGTAGGGGAGAGGGAGGTCAGAGGGGGGTAGGGTTAGGGGTTACTGCCTATGTGAAGGGTCGAGGTTTCCACAGATAAGGTGAGAGGAGGAGGTTGAAGGGGTGGGGGGATCAGAGTTAAGTTTGCAGACGGAGCAGGGTGAAGGAGGGAGGGGGAAATTTAGGGGTTTTTAAACTTTTAGTAGAGGTTTAATTTAAACCTCTAATTATTTTTAAAATAAAAAAAATATAGTGGATTTTTAATAAATCCTCTATTATATTATATATTTTCTATAGGATTTATTTAGTGGTGATTATTAGAACCATCACTGATCACGTATTTTTTTATAGTGGGTGTCAAAGCTTCCAATATATGAAGAGGGAAAACCTAATTTTCTATCCAGATGTGTTATACTATGAAATGACTTAAAACTATGTGTTAAAGTAAGTGTTTTATAAAGAGGATAATGTCATGAATAGGAGATGATATTTGTTGATTTGTGTGATTTGGGCCTTATTGTGTGATAGTTGTGGTGATTTTTGTCTTGTAATGTCTAGAGTTTGAGATGGTGGTGCTGATAGTTATGGGGAGGGGAAGTATCTTTTGGGCGATGTAAAATATGTGGCTTTTTGGGATGTTTTGTGAGTGTTTTCATTGTGGATTTGTGTGTTTGTTTGATGAAAGTATTCAATTGTAACAAGATTCTTGAGAGGTATCTCATGGGATAGTTGTATAGACATTTTCTCTCTTTATTTCTGGGTTGGTTTTAATTATCTAGTCTGAGAATAGTTTTAGATTTATCTGATGCCACTGTCTGTATCTTCTAACCTGTTACTTTTTAGTAATTCTGGTGATAGAGGTGTCCAGAGGAAGTTCTAAGGTAGTTGGAGGGATAAAGGAGGTTGGAGCTGGATTGATTCAATGGCATGGAGCCTTTTGCCACACTATGGAATATAGGTCATTGTGGTGTGGAGAGGCTAGCTATAGTGAAGAGGCTTGGGAGGAGGGTTTTAATGCTACTAAAAAAATCAATATAACTATGGAATGGATTCTTGGGCTGCACCATGAAGGGGAGAAGCTATGGAATAGAGAGTCTGGTGTGATGTAGTGGATTTGGGTGGAGTTTTCAGCAGTTTTTCCATTTTTCGGATAGATTCACCATGGAGTTGTGTTGTGGTTTGTCCTTGTGCATTATAATATGTGGATTTTTTGAGGAGTGATTTTGGGGGTTCTATTCTTTTTGGGGTAGCTGTCATGTGGATCCAGGTTGCCCCATATCCCCATATCTTATTGTTGGGTTCTACGACATAATTGTCTTGGTTGCACCATGGTCCCACCTCTTATTTCATCAGATTTTTGACACAAATAGACACATATTTTTTAAAGATTTATTTAACTAGTTTGGATATGGTATATGGCCCCGACATTAAACCTTACTTAATATTGAATTAAATGAATAATTCACATTGAGGATCTTTTCAGGTTTAGAGTTTTAGAGAATTAGGACATAACTATTACATCTCAAAAGATTACAAAGTAGTCACTTCTACTAAATTTCCAAAAAATAAAAACCCTTAAAAAGAAACATGTCTAGTTCCATTTATTAGATGTCATGACTTTCCCTTGATCCCATCATTAACCCTATTCCACATTAAGTCCTGTGAAAAACATTTCAAAAAAAAAACTTGGGGTGAGCATAAAAAGCTCAGCAAGGGATACACAAAGAATGAAAACTGTGAGTTTTTTAAAGCAACAAGTAAACAATGTATAATTTATCAAAGTAATACCTTTCACCTTTAGGAAGTAGTAAAAAATCTTCACTGAATAAAATATCACCACTTACCCTTTTATAACTAAAAGATTACCATAAAACCCATATAAAGAACACATAACATATAAAGGTAACTTGGGACATAAACATACTTAAATGGAATAACCATACGGTCGACTTCCACACATAATTAATGGAATAGCCATACGGCTGACTTCCATACCCAATGCATTGGAGGTTATAACGTAACCACTCGTCCTGGTATTCACGGCACCACCCGTCATATGGTTTATCACGTAACCACACGTAAAATGTCCAAGTACCATCATTACACATAAAATATTGAAAATATAAACATTAAAATAACAACATTTCATTTTCAATCAAAATAAGTAATTCTAAGATATTGAATTAACCAATCCATTTTCATAAATCAATTAAAAGAGATTTTTGAATCAAAGTGTCACATACCACTTTGAATATTTTATTGGAATTATAATTTTAAAACATTAATGTCCATATAAATAAATACTGAAAATCATTTTGAAAACATGGACATTAAAGATAAAGATTTAGAATAATAAATCTTTAAAACATTTAAAATTATATTTTTGTTAAAGAGTTTTTAACAAAATGAGAGACTCTTGAATACAAATAATTACGGAATAACATTTAGTCCAAACTTTATAATATCATGAGAATAAAGGGATTCATGATATAATATGTCAAAGGACAGTATACACACCATATACGAGTGAATTTGTGCATAACAATAATGAAGTCTCAAAAGAAATGTAAAATGAGATGAAATCCATTATAAAGAAGGTATCTTTAAATTAAGGATTAATCAATCTCATAATTATGTGTGACAAATATAAATACACCCAATACAAGTGGATATTAAGTTTAAAACAATCATAGGTAATTCACACATATTCAAAGGATGACATATTCAATAACTACATGTTGAACCCAAAGAAATCGAAATTGGGTTAAGAAGTTCCCTTGGTAAAATTCGACAGCCTAACGGCGTCACATAAAATTTTACAAAAAGGGTTTATGAGAGAGATAAAGGGGATATAATCACTTGGACATAAAATTTATATAAATAAGGATATAGAAGAACATATCCCAACATAATAGTATGTGAATTAAAAGAAATAACAAAAGAAGTCTTTTTAAAAAAAGGAGGGTGAAAGGTCCCCTTACCGAGTTTGGTAACTTTCGAAAAGTACACCCCATAGAAGAAGGGTCATACAATGAAGACGTAAATACCCATAAATAAAATTATACTAGATAAAGTATATAATAATGGGAAGTACATACACCACTCAAAGGAAATAGTGGAAAACGTAGCATAAATGTCACGGGAATAAAAGTGAGATGAAAAATCCCTTACGAAAACTCGGTAGCCTAACGATGCCACTTAAAACCTCCAAAAATGGATTTATGAGATCAAATAGGGTATCTCATAATATTAATATAAAATCTAAATCAAGAGGAATATAAAATAACATCCCCCAGCATAACAAAGAGGAGCTTAAAAGAAGTGACATAAAGGAGAGTACTTAAAAAAGAGAGAGATTGGATCCTTTACAAAAATTCAGCAGCCTAACGGCGCCAATCAAAACATCCTAAATGGATTGATGAGAGAAAATAGGGTCTTTAATCATATGAACATAAAAATTACAGTAAGAGTAATATAAAATAACATCCCAATCATAAGAAAGAGGATCCTAAAAGGAATTACATAAAAGAGTGTACTTAAAAAGAAAGAGAGGGGTAGGATCCCTTACCTCGGGTCCGACTTGACTCGATCGTTCTTTAACGTGCTGAATAATAAACTTGAGTTAATTTCAAATTTCTTAAGAACCTTTTTCAAGTTCATTATTACTTTTATATCACTTATTTCCATGTTATAAGAATTATGTAATCATTTAATTTAATAATGTTTATTTTGTCGATATTTGGTTCTTAAGTCGAAAGTGGACTTCTTACAATTACGTGTTGTTCGTGTGGTCAAAGGTTCATTATATACAGAATGATATTCATGATTTGGATATCATATATATCATATATATCCATAATATAGAAGTATTTGTAATATTACATCATCATTTAGAGGTAAGAAATGAAATGCACCGTTCATGGAGACGGTAAGCCATACGTACGCATGAACGCTACTTTCATTTCTATGTCATATTAATGGAATAAAAACCAAATTATAGGTATGTATATTTTAATTCCAGAATTATATTCATCATTTATATGTAACATATATCATATATAATAACTTTAAATCCATCCTTTATACATCCCACATATGGCATTAACGAATCAAATCACTTTGAGGGGGCGGTAGTCCGCACTTCCTAAAATGAAATAATCGTGTTTACCCACAATGGAAACCATAAAGGTATGCCACAAAAGAAAAATACAGAATCTTATGTAAAACATAAACATATTATATATCATATATAAATATAGTTACATCTTAATGGACACCTTTTAAGGTGTTATATGAGTGTTGAACAATCATCCTTTCGTGAGGTAGAAATTCGCCATCCACAGAAACAGTATGTTCTTTAACCATTAGATGTAGGTGAGTGTAATTGTAGCTCAAATTATTCTTATAACAACATCCTAGTATATTGAAGATATTGTAGTTGTTACAAAATAAAATAATAAAAAGAGGTTAGGGGGTTGTAGAAGCAAAATAAAGCAAAACAACACAAGAGAAGACACTACCTTTAAATCGGGTTACTCTTTTTGATTTGAGCTCAAAGACTTCCTTGGGAAGACTTCTGCCCAAAGTGAGGCTTCTAATAGTAAGAGAGGTATGTGGAGAGACAAAATGGGCAGGTGTTGGCCGAGACAAAGGCTTTAGAGGTGTGGGTAAGGAGGTAGAGGTGGGGGATTTTTATAAGAGGAGAGGAGGGGCACTCTTGGAAAGTAAGGAAATGTTACTTTATTTTAGAATGAGTTTCGGATTTTAAAGGTCCCACATTGATGTGTTTCGAGGATAAGGTGATAAGGGTTCTAAATACACTCATCCAATAGGTTTTGGACATGTTTAGGTCTTATATTTTACATTATCTTTCCATTTTATTTAAATCATTAAATAATGAGGTAATCGCTGCATCATCATGGTGTCATAAATAATTTAATTTAGTTAATGTCTAAAAATTATAAAAAAAATACTATGATGTAGGAAATATTTTTATATTTCTAATGAAAATTTATAGTAAAAAATCTGACTTGTATAACCCCATATAAAAATTGTTTTAGTAAAACAACACATGTTTGTGACATTTTAATTTTAACATTAAATAAAAAGCTATTAATGTCATTTTCCTACCAAAGTGGATCCATGGGGTCCCCATGTTGACCCATGGATTGTCTTGGTCGGAAAAGACACATAAAATGAGGGTAGGACTTGTGTCTAGGTCATTTCATATTATTAAAACATTATTTTTACCTTAAATTACACTAATTACCTCTAATTTCGATTAATAAACTTAAAAGTTACTATTCACCAAAAAATTATTTTAATCCCATTGAACCACATTTTACTTATTAATGACAACAATTTATGTTGGATTTTTGAAATTAAAATCACAGAAGTGGTAATGTTTCATTTAAACGAAAAATCGGTTTTCTTCAACTACCACTTAGTGGTTTCACTATTAATCAAAAATTGAAGTTTTTCAGAAAATTACCAAAAAATTACCCTAGGCTATATTTGATATTCCAAATTCAAAAATGATGTCTATTTTAAAAAATTAAAAACATATAAGTTACATTAATTAATTTAATAATTAATTCCCGCTGTCAGAGCAAATAGCGTGTTTTTATGAAACAATAAGTATCAAAAGATTGACACTAGTTTAAGTCCTATTTCAAGATGAAATTAATTCCAACGACCACTATTGGATTAAATTGTAAAAATATATTCTAAATTCACTTTGAAACCAATTCAAAATATAATCTAATCATATAAATAAATTAGATTAAAAAGAGATTTTAAATTAACATACAACATTTTTCACTATTCATTAAAAAATGATCTTTATCGGAAAAATACCAAAAATCTACACAATGTGAATTTTGATGTCCCAATTCTAAAGAAGAATTTTATTTGGTCCAATAGAATGTATAAGAGTGACCAAAACTATATTTAATGAAGGTTCGCCATCAAAAGTTGATAAGTGGACCTTTAGTGAAAATTAGAGTATATATGCCTAAAATTGAATTCTTTTCATATTTTAAGCCTTTATCCTTTATTGGATAAATGTAAAAAAATTTAAAAAACATATATAATAATATTTTAGTTATTTTTATTCATTCCCGCTAATACAACGACTACGTGTTAACTAACATTTAAAATAATTTTATTTTATTATTAGAGTGCAACGTAAGATTTAAAGGAACTCATTGTTGCGTATTGGGTAAGCCATCAAGCATAGCGTTCCCTTTAAATTAATATTAACATTTTATTCAAAAAAAGGTATAAATATAAAAATTTCATATTCTTTATTTACCTGGGGTGTTACATCCTTCCCCCCTTTTGGGAATTGCGTCCTCGGAATTTTAAAATTGGGCTCGGAAACTTCATTGAAATTCCCACATCGGAACAAGAGTCGGTAAAACAATCACTTTGAAATAAAGAAAAAAAGTACAGAGGTTACCCGAGTTAACCCACAATAGGATTCCATGTAAGAAAACATGGACATGGAGGAGAAAATATATGGCCATGTTCTGATGGAGAGTGATAGAAATTTTTTTTAGGAGAAAGTAAACCACAAGAAAATCACAAACCTGTGATGGGGTAAACGGTATTCGATTCCCTAGTAGGAAAATTTAATAGACAACATTTTTTTTAAGTTAATTTTTATTGAGGAATTTATTCATAAGGAAACATAATTACTTATCATGTTGACTTTCAACTTTTATTGGATTTCTTACACAAGCTCATATTTTCTCCAAAAGTTGAGTATTTAGGAAGACTTGTTCACACTAAGAGTACTATAATAAACTTCTAGAGAATCACCTAATCCACAAAATAGAACTATATACTTCCCAGGCTTTAGACTTTAACCAAAACCAAAACCAAAAAGTTTAGTACAAGATCAGATAATCCAGAAAAGGATAACCCTTTATAAAAAGAAAATCTATTCTTAATCTCCAAAATTTGTCCAACAAAACCCAAAGTTCAACAAGGACCATTCGATAAACAATTTGTCCATCAAATTATTCAAATTAAACCAAACTAAGATTGAAACCCAAATATTTGAAGGATTTAGTCACATAGTCTTCCAAGTTAAATCGTAACATTTATCTCCAAACAACATCAGTTGCTCTTAAAGTCTCGTATTGAAAAGTAATTAACCTAATCACATATCCTCCATGATAGGTTAATAAATTTCCATAAATAACCCAAAATCAACTTACTCTTAATTCATAAAATCATCTAACTAAAAAGAGTCAGTCAAACTAACCAGGGACTTCACGTAGTCCAGTGGTAGGCGATAAATACCAGTCGCACTTTGGTTGTGGGTTCGATTCCTGCAGCTTTGTCCGACGCGACGAGTTGTCACATGGTCTACGTGTTGTCCTTTTTACAAACTATATAATTCTAAAATCATTCCCCAAAAAGAGATAAAATCATCAAAAATAACCATAACAAAATTTAACCTCAATTTTATCTCATGCCTTTCACTTTCCATCATAACATATAGTAACCCATAATTACCTCAAAAGTAAGGATCATATAAACCCAAATGGTTCATTATAACTATGTCCACAAAAGAACAGATAATTATTCCTTGAATAAAATTTTCATATATCAAACATCAGGGTTACACATACTATAAAAAGACTTCTAATGTAACCCCATCATCAAAAGAAACTTAATACTCTTAAGAATTTCACCATAACTCTTGAAGCCTTTATATGTTGATTTCTTACTCATTCAACATTCTTCATGATCCATTAACCATTACTTTCAAACTTATTCTGGAATACTTATTTCCTACAAACAAAATCATGAATAATATCCTGAGATTCCAAAATAGGAAAACAAATGTTATGAAATAATCCATACCTTTGACTGGTCATTGTCAGTTTCTTCATCCTCAATCGGAATGGCATTAGGTATTGGTAAATGAATATTTGTATGATCTTGGTGATCCCATTCTTGAAACTTCTTCATAGGAAATGTGTTTGCATAATGACCATGCACACCACATTTGAAACATTCAATTGATCCCTCAGAAAGAACTTCTTTCCCTTTCCTCGAGTCAACTGGATGCTTCCTTTTTCCATGGCAGGTTCTTGCTTTATGACCTTCATTTCCACATATATAGAATATTTCTGTCCCTTTGAAAAAATTTACTAGGTGTTTCTTTCCACATCATTGACACATAGGTTTTTGAACACACTTACCTTTATGATTATTACCTGTAGTTCCGTAGGGATTTGTTTCTCACATATATGATGCCTTATAGAAATCACCAAGGTTTAGGTGGTCAATCATGACTCCAGATAGTTGGTTGAGGATAAACACAAGAGTTCTCATTGCAGATCCTATATCATTCAGTTGCTCTCTCAGAAAACTATCACAGTTTCCTTCACATCCATTGTTACTTTGGTGCTTGCTAGATCCATCCATTTACTAAAACCAAAAAGGTCAGTGTGAGTATATCAACAAAACCATCATGTACTGATGAGGAAGATAAAAACTAAGATATACTTACTCATTCACTTTATCTAAAACTAGGTCTCTTTCTGAAATCCTAACCATTATGTTAATGTCACTTATGATTAGAAAATACCCTAACCTCAAAAGTTATCTAAACCGACCTTTGATACCAACTATAAGGCCCCAACCTTAAAACTTACTTAATATTGAATTAAATGAATAATTCACATTGAGGATCTTTTCATGTTTAGAGTTTTAGAGAATTAAGACATAACTATTACATCTCAAAAGATTAAAAAGTAGTAACTTCTAGTAAATTTCCATAAAATAAAAACCCTTAAAAAGAAACATGTCTAGTTCCATGTATTAGATAGCATGACTTTCCCTTGATCCCATCATTGACCCAATTCCACATTAAGTCATGTGAAAAACATTTCAAAAAAAACTTGGGGTGAGAATAAAAATCTCATCAAGGGATACACAAAGAATGAAAACTGTTAGTTTTTCAAAGCAACAAGTAGACTATGTATACTTTTTCAAAGCAATACCTTTCACCTTTAGGAAGTAGTAAAAACTCTTCAATGAATAAAATATCATTACTTACCCTTTTGTAACCAAAATATTACCATAAAACCCATATAAAGAACATATAACATATAAAGGTAACTTGGGACATAAACATACTTAAATAGAATAACCATACGGTCGACTTCCACACATACTTAATGGAATAGTCGTACGACCGACTTCCATACCCAATGCATTGGAGGTTATAACGTAACCACCCATCCTAGTATTCACGGCACCACCCGTCATATGGTTTATCACGTAACCACACGTAAAATGTCCGTGTACCATCATTACACATAAAATATTGAAAATATAAACATTTCAATAATAACATTTCATTTTCAATCAAAATAAGTAATTCCATGATATTTAATTAATCAATCCATTTTCAAAAATCATTTAAAAGAGATTTTTGAATCAAAGTGTCCCATACCACTTTGAAGCTTTTATTGGAATTATAATTTTAAAACATTAATGTCCATATAAATAAATACTGAAAACCATTTTGAAAACATGGACATTAAGGATAATGATTTAGAATAATAAATCTGTATAACATTTAAAACGATATTTTTGTTAAAGAGTTTTTAACAAAATGAGAGACTCTTGAATACAAATAATTGCGAAATAACATTTAATCCGGACTTTATAATATCATGAGAATAAAGGGATTCATGATATGATATGTCAAAGGACAGTATACACACCATATAAGAGTTAATTGGTGCATAAAAACAATGAAGTCTCAAAATAAATGTAAAATGAGATGAAATCCATTATAAAGAAGGTATCCTTAAATTAAGGATAAATCAATCTCATAATTATGTGTGAAAAATATAAATACACCCAATATAAGTGGATATTAAGTGTAAAACAATCAAATATCATTCACACATATTCAAAGGATGACATATTCAACAAATATATGTTGAACCCAAAGAAATTGAAATTGGGTTAAGAAGTTCCCTTGGTAAAATTCGACAGCCTAACGGCGTCACATAAAATTTTACAAAAAGTGTTGATGAGAGAGATAAAGGGGATCACATCACTTGGACATAAAATTTACATAAATAAGGATATAGAATAAAATATCCCAACATAATATAATTTGAATTAAAGACATAACAAAAGAAGTCTTTTAAAAAAAGGAGGGTGAAAGGTCCCCTTACCGAGTTGGGTAACTTTCGAAAAGTACACCCCATGGAAGAAGGGTCATACAATGAATATTTAAATAACCATAAATGAAATTATACTAAACAAAGTGTATAATAATGTTCAGTACATACACCACTCAAAGGAAATAGTGGCAAACGTAGCATAAATGTCACGGGAATAAAAGTGAGATTAAAAATCCCTTACGAAAACTCGGCAGCCTAACGGCGCCAGTTAAAACTTCCAAAAATGGATTTATGAGATCAAATAGGGTCTCTCTTAATATTAATATAAAATTTATAGCAAGAGGAATATAAAATAACATCCCCCAGAATAACAAATATGAGCTTAAAAGAAGTGACATAGAGGAGAGTACTTAAAAAAGAGAGAGATTTGATCCTATACGAAAATTCGGTAGCCTAACGGCGCCAATCAAAACATCCAAAATGGATTGATGAGAGAAAATAGGATCTCTCATCATATAGACATAAAAATTACAGTAAGAGTAATATAAAATAACATCCCAATCATAATAAAGTGGATCTTAAAAGGAATTACATAAAAGAGTGTACTTAAAAAGAAAGAGAGGGGTAGGATCCCTTACCTCGGGTCCAACTTGACTCGATCGTTCTTTAACATCCTGAATAATAAACTTGAGTTAATTTCCACTTTCTTAAGAACATTTTTTAGGTTCATTATTCCTTTTATATAACTTATTTCTATGTTATAAGCATTATGTAATAATTTAAGTTAATAATGTTTGTTTTGTCGATATTTGGTTCTTAAGTCGAAAGTGGACTTCTTACAATTACGTGTTGTTCGTGTGGTCAAAGGTTCATTATATCGAGAATAATATTCATGATTTGGATATCATATATATAATATATATCCATAATATAAAAGTATTTATAATATTACATAATCATTTAGAGGTAAGAAATGAAATGCACCGTTCATGGAGACGGTAAGCCGTACGTACGCATGAACGCTACTTTCATTTCTATGTCATATTAATGGAATTAAAACCAAATGAGAGATATGTATATTTTAATTCCAGAATTATATTCATCATTTATATGTAACATAAATCATATATAATAACTTTAAATCCATCCTTTATACATCCCACATATGGCATTAACGAATCAAATCACTTTGAGGGGGCGGTAGTCCGCACTTCCAAAAATGAAATTATCGTGTTTACCCACAATGGAAACCATAAAGGTATGCCACAAAAGAAAAATACAGAAGCTTGTGTAAAACTAAAATATTATATATCATATATAAATATAGTTACATCTTAATGGCCACCTTTTAAGGTGTTATATGAGTGTTGAACAATCATCATTTCATGAGGCAGAAATTCGCCATCCACAGAAACAGTATGTTCTTTAACCATTAGATGTAGGTGAGTGTAAGTGTAGCTCGAATTATTCTTATAAAAGCATCCTAGTATATTTCAGATACTGTAGTTGTTACAAAAGAAATGAATAAAAATAGTTTATGGGGTTTGAGAAGCAAAATAAAACAATAGAACACAAGAGAAGACACTACATTTAAATCGGGTAACTCTTTTTGATTTGAGCTCAAAGGCTTCCTTGGGAAGACTTATTCCCAAAGTGAGGATTCTAGGAGTAATAGAGGGAGGTGGAGAGACAAAATGGGCAGGTTTTTTCCAAGACAAAGGATTTATAGGTGTGGGTAAGGAGGTAGAGGTGGGGGCCTTTTATAAGAGGAGAGGTGGGGCACTCTTGGAAAGTAAGGAAATGTTACTTTATTTTAGAATGAGTTTCGGATTTTAAAGGTCCCAAATTTATGTGTTTCGAGGATAAGGTGATAAGGGTTCTAAATCCACTCATCCAATCGGTTTTTTACATGTGTAGATCTTAGAGTTTACATTATCTTTCCATTTTATTTAAATCGTTAAATAATGAGGTAATCAGTGCATCATCACGGTGTCATAAATAATTTAATTTAGTTAATGTCTAAAAATTATTAAAAAAATTCTATGATGTAGTAAATCATTTTATATTTCTAATGAATATTTATAGTCAAAAATATGACTTGTATAACCCCATATAAACATTGTTTTAGTAAAACAACACATGTTTGTGACATTTTAATTTTAACATTAAATAAAAAGGTATTAATGTCATTTTCCTACCAAAGTGGCTCCATGGGGTCCCCAAGTTGACCCATGGATTTTCTTGGTCTGCCATGACACATCCAATGAGGTTAGGACATGTTTGTAGGTCATTTTAAATTATTAAAACATTATTTTTACCTTAAATTACACTGATTACCTCTAATTGCGATTAATAAATTTAAAAGTTACTATTCACCAAAAAATTATTTTAATCCAATTGAACCACATTTTACTTCTTAATGACAACCATGTATGTCTGATTTTTGAAATTCAAATCATATAAGTGGTAAAGTTTAATTTAAACGAAAAATCGGTTTCTTTAACTACCACTTAGTGGTTTCACTATTCATCAAAATTGAAGTTTTTCAGAAAATTACCAAAAATTTACCTTAGTCTATATTTGATATTCCGAATTCAAAAATGATGTCTATTTTACAAAATTTAAAACATATAAGTTACATTAATTAATTTAATAATTAATTCCCGTTGTCAGAGCAAATAGCGTGTTTTTATGAGACCATAAGTATCAAAAGGTTGACACTAGTTTAAGTCCAATTTCAAGATGAAATTAATTCCAACGACCAAAATTGGATTAAATGGTAAAAATATATTCTAATTTCACTTTGAAACCAATTCAAAATATAATCTAATAATATAAATAAATTATATTAAAAAGAGGTTTTGAATTAACATACAACATTTTTCACTATTCATTAAAAAATGATCTTTATCGAAAAAATACCAAAAATTTACACAAAGTGAATTTTGATGTCCCGATTCTAAAGAAGAGTTTTATTTGGTCCAATAGAATGTATAAGAGTGACCAAACTATATTTAATGAAGGTTTGACATCAAAATTTATAAGTGGACCTTTAGTGAAAATTAGAGTATATATGCCTAAAATTGAATACTTTTCGTATTTTAAGCATTTATCCTTTATTGGATAAATGTAAAAACATTTAACAAACATATATAATCATATTTTAGTTATTTATATTCATTCTCTCCAATACAATGGCTACGTGTTAACTAACATTTAAAATAATTTTATTTTATTACTAGAGTGCAACGTAAGATTTAAAGGAACTCATTGTTGCGTATTGGGTAAGCCATCAAGCATAGCGTTCCCTTTAAATTAATATTAACATTTTATTCAAAAAAAAGGGATAAATATAAAAATGTCATATTCTTTATTTACCTGGGGTGTTACATCTGGAACATTCCCTCCCCTTCTAATCATAGTTTTCCTTTTTTTAATAATATTTTGGCATGGTGTTGTAGGTTTTTTCGTGATCTTGGGTTTTTCAGACTGGGTATAAAACCTAAAAGCCTATCAAAAACCCTCATTATACCAACTTTATTCTTGATTATTTAGTGAAACAAGTGTGTCCCAAGGAGTCCTTTCATTCTCCTTTTAGTGTCCTTTAACCCTGACCATGTGGGATTAATCTTTGGTGGTTTTAAGTGAGTCCCCACACTCTTTTCTTTTCCTTATATCCCCTTTGTGTTCATTGGGAGAGGTTTCCATCAATAGGAGCATGTTTTTTAATGATATTTTGGTAAGAATATGTAATGGGGTTTTTTGGTGGTAAAGGTGTTATCCTTCATTACGATTCTTGGTGGTGGTTTCCCTAGCATTTTAACCTTTTTTGTGGTTTATAAATCTTTGTTTGAGGTAAAGGATCCGTCAATTCTCATCTAGTTTTATCACGTGGTAGGTTTTATTCTCTTGTTATATTTTGGAAAGATAGTATGCACCATACTAATAAAGGGAAATTAAATAGTTTAATTGAAATTGAATAGTAATGGAAATGAAATTCATCCTTTACTACTTTTTTATATTATCTATTATTGTGATTTGTATAGTTTTTATGCCTTTCTGAAAATCATGGCCTTTGGGTGATTTGTTTGCACTGTGGTTATTGTCAATATGGAACCCTTTTTGTTTGGTTTCTTGTTATCCCCTAAAATATAATTATCTAACCACTTATATTTGCTTAAGGAAATGGTTTCCCCTGTAAATTATGGCTTATGTGGGAATTCCCTTGGAATAAAGAAGTGAAAGTGAGGAAAAGACCCTTGATAAATTTTGAAAATGATATGTGAATAATATGGAAAGTATTGTGATGTGTGGTTATTTTTTATAATGGTGATGGGTGGTTCTGATGTGCAGGGAAGTTTTGATTGGAAGTGGTTGTGATGTAATGGTTATGATGAAAATTAGTGGTAATTTGAAATGGTGGAAATATTTTCCTTGTTTTCAAGAATAGTATGGTTGGTTGTGATATTTCATGTTATGCTAGATGCATGTGTAGTAACGAAATTAAATTAAAAGTGATGAATTGAAATGGAATGCAATATTTTGGATAATGGGTTCAAATGATTAATGAACACTTATTTTGAAATGGAAAGTGTGGTTAAAATGGATGATGATGAATATGAAATGAATGGGATAGAATAATGTTTAGGTTGGGAATGAGAAATATTGAAAATGGATTAACCTGAACGGAAATGGTGGAATGTGGCTTGTGGATTTTTGTGTATTGTTGTGCATTTAGTAGTGGAAGTTGAAGTGGAAGAGGTTGTGAGGATTAGTGGTGATTTTGTGAGTTGGGATAATATTTTTATTCTGAAAACTTAGGTTGGCCTTTTGTTTGGTTTTATATACATATATATTTCATGTTATATGTGATTTATATATGCACCCCACCTGTGTCGAGAACCTTATACCAACAACCAAATTTTTTGGGAGTGTTTTCATGAAATACTGGTGGCGAGGATGGTTGGCTGGCTACCCACTCTTCCCCACTCCCACTTATAGGAAACACTGACATTCAAAATCTATGATAGCCAAAAGTCAAAGAGTATATTGTGGTGATATTTTAAGAGATATATTGTGGTGGGGGTAATTCAGGTTAGGAGGGAATGTGGTTGATGACATTCATGTTCATGATAATCTACTATTTTAGTAATGGTTGTGATGTGATGTGATGGCCCAGGTGTCTGGGGGAAAGACATGGTTGTGATGTGATGTGATGTGACGTATTAGGTGTCTATAGGTGAGATTTGATGTGATGTGATGGACTATGTGTCTGAAGGTCTGATGTGATGTGATGTGATGAACCAAGTGTCTTTAGGAAGGTTTCTATACAGAAGATATAGGAGCACTGGGATGTATGATGCCGATGTGTGAGAGTGTAAAATCAGCGGGAAAGTGGTGTGATGAACCATTTTATCTATATGAATATTATTATATTACTATCATTGGATGTGTTATTTGGTGACCATGCCATGGTGAGGATGGTATTGGTTATTTGACATGTTTAGGTATGGTTAGTTCTACTGTTTGCTCACTGGTGCATTAGTATGATCATTTCACATATGCATGATAAAATTTGGGTATGATCATACTAAGTAATCTTTCATTCACACCTTACATATATAAAATATATTTTTTAGGTTTCTAGGTGGAATATATAGACCATTCTAGAAACTCCTAGCTCAGACCTTTGGATTTTTGATCTGTTAGTGCCTTGGATTTTCTTTTGGATATAGATTTCGAGACTCCTGTATTTATTTACTTTATACATGCATTATGGGATGATTTTTTGTTTATTTTTTTATATTATGTCGTGGATTTAATTGATCATGGATATCCTATCTCCCAATCCTATACTGTTATAGTGGTTAATACCTTATATATGTGATATATTTATAACCTCTATGAAATTATTCAAACTGGGGCCTACTGGAGGTAGAACAAGGGGTTCATTTCCCTTCTAATTCATTTCCAGCTCAATAAAGGTACTTTTGGAGGGAGGGGGTCATGAAAAAAATCCATTTTAAAAAATTAAAACTCATGTAGGAGTGGCCTCCATCTTTATTATGATATATAGAGAACTTAGAACTGTAACCATCATAAGTCACCATATTGATATTCCTTTACTAAATCCTCTTTCCACCTACCTTCTACCAGATTACTCCCCCATCAGCCCACTTTCGGCACCCTTTCCCCCTTATTCCACCCTTCTACCCTTCCCCCACCCTTAATCTCCAACTTTGTCACATGTCATTTCAGTTATCCTCATTTTCTATGAGTTCCAACTTCTTTCTTTTCTTTTCATCATTTTGAAAATTTTGAGAATGATTTAGTTTATAAATATTAATAGGATGAACACACCTTTGTATTATTTATTTTGAAATATTTTTTTGATTTTTTATAGTGTGATGTTGAATTTTAGGTTTTTAAGTGATGTTTTATTTAGTATTAAATAGATTTGATGTTAAAATTAATAGTTATATAGGTTGAATTTGATATTTTAATGATTTTTTTGGAATTCATTATTAAATTAGTTTCCTTTATATTTTAAATAAATTAAAATATTAATTGTTATATTTCAATATATGTGTAATGGTTTTGATTTTCACTGAAAATTTTATTTTTTTTATATGTGTTTACATGTTTATTTTTTATGATATATATGTTTATAAGAATTAACTTTACATGTAAAAATATTTTATATAATGGAAATTTATATGTTTATATATATTTTTAATTCATATGTTTTTTATTTATATTTATATGTTTATATAATTATATTTATTAAATTTATATGTTTTAAATTTTAATATTTATATGTTTATATGTTTTTAATTTAAAGGTATATATTTCTATATGTTTAATTTTTCTATATATATATATATTTTTAAAGTATATGTTTTCAATTTATTATTTTATGTTTATATATTTATATGGTTTTCATTTATATGTTTTAAATGTATATATTTATATTCCTATATGTTTTTATGTATTTTTAAAATTTTATATGTTTATATATTTTTTAAATCTGTAGAATTTAAATTTATATTTTGTTTTTATATGTTTATATATTTTTTATTTATATGTGTGTGTATGTGTTTATAAGTATATATGTTTATATATAAGTTTTAAATTTATATTTTTATATATTTGTTTATAGATTTATATGTTTGAATATTTTAACATATTTTTAATTTGAATTAATATTTTAGGTAATTAAGCGATCATAATTGGATAAATACATAATGAATAAGTGATTAATATGATAAATAGATTGGTAATTTCTTCAAATTTTCTAAATGGAATATTGAAAACATAGGCATTTTTTTCATTCACACATGATGTGTTTGAATATGGGAAAATTAATGTATAGATAAATCAAATAATATTTATTTTTCTATATTTTTAATTATAGTTTTACATTCTAGATATGGCATTATAAAATAAAAAATAATTCATGATCATACATTGATGAATATTTTCAGTATGAGATAATGGACTACCTTGATGAATTAATTCCTGATGTAAGTGTTGAAACTATAAAAAACAACAATTGTTTAACAATTGTATGAAGATGTTTAAAAAACACTATTCTTGGGTTGTAATAGATTTATAATGTTATGAATAGTGCTAATATTCCATCACTCAAAATAAATAAATGGTTGGATTGAAATAAGTTTCATTGAATTTATTGAACTTTTTAGAGTGATACTTTTATAACACAATGAGATTTTGATGGTTTGAAATGTAGAAAAATCACGTGTTCAACCTATTGACAACTCATATTTTGGTAGATTCAATGGATCATTTTATATTTACATGACATTAATTCCATGAGAAACCAAAATTTTTCTGAACAATATTGAAAAATAATTTTACTTGAACCAGGGGTGTAGATCTTTACATGTTAATTTATAATTCATATAAAAACCTAAGAAGAAAGATTACCTCAATCTTGAGATCTTTCTATATTGATGATGTTGATCTTCTGACCCCAATAAATGTTTTATCATGTCATTATGAGGACCCAAATGAGAACCCCTATAGCAGAGATCCACACATGCTCCTTCAATCATCAAACGACACCAATAAACCACCGGGTGCTAGTAAGAAAGATTGATCATCATTCATTTTTTTCTTTGATTTCTTCATGTTCCTTCAGGTTTGAAGTATTTTTCTCCTGTTCTTCTCAATATCGAGAGGAAGATAGGATGAGAAATATCTTGAGAGTAAATTATTGTGTAATATGATTAACCTTTATCTAATTAAAATGAAATTCTATTTATAGAATTAGAGTTAGGGATTACCATTTAGTTAATTTCATCAAGGCCAATAATAATATATTAAACCCAAAAAAACCCCATATCATGTAATAAAATAATAATAATAATTTATTTTATTGTGTGTTCTAACTCGTGCAATGAAAAATATTTATTTTACAATCTTGTAAGTAAATATTCATCATCAGACAGAATCTTATTCACTTTTCCTCCTTAACATTTATTGAATTCTCAAAGAAATATTTAAATAAATATTATTACTTTAATAAAAAAAATTATATTTTATTATTAGTCTCATGAATAAATATTTATTTAATACTGTATGAATAAATAAATTATTTATTTAACAAATAAATAACTATTCATTACGGTGTGAATAACAAGAGATAAATAAATATCACATATTCACCTAATTAAACAAATACCATGCAAATAAATATTTATTTAATATTTGTGATCATTTAATAAATCATGAATAAATATTAATTCTCAGTTTGAGTAATAATATGTATTAAAATTGTTATATATAAATAGTATTTATCTAAGATAAAAAGAAACACTTTGTGTGTTACCCTATAGGTCTCTTCCTTAGTGAAATTAGATGGGCTTTCCTAAAGTCCAATATTACTGTCTAGTAGTGTGTGATGACACCCACAAATGAAGAAAATATATCTCAATGAAAAAACCACATACGAACACTCACTGTTCCCTTTTTCATGATATTTCATTAAGAAGGTTGAACAATCATGTCATCAACCTATATTATTGATACATATTTCATTGAATATCTGAAATGAACTCGTAAATATACCGTGAACATAGAATTTTATTTGAGTTTCCAATTCAATCAAAGCGATAAAGTGTCAACTTCCATAAATATGGAAGGGACAAATCCTTCATCAACTTATTCATTGATAACATATCATTCGTGATTCTCCCAATGAACCCAACTTCACCGTGTTCATATGTCATCATGGTTTATAATAAGACATTAAAGTTAAAATGTTATGAAATGGATTAAAAATAATCTTAAAATATAAGTACAATTGTACATGCTCACATACAAGAATATCTAACATCATATAAACATGTGGATTTCCTATCGGCATGTTTCTTCTCATAATAACTTTTTTTTAGAGATTAAAAACTATGAACTTTTTGAGATGAAGTATAATTTTATTATGATTACTCATAATTTAAAGTAAACATACTATGTTTCCCATCATATAATTTTATCAAAATATTGAATAAGGTTTAAGAATATAATCATGAATTTTTAAGGTTCTCATCACAGCGGGGAACTACTATTCTCTTTTCAATACAACAGATAGTCTAGAAAACTATTATATTAAATTCATATAGAAAAATTAACATTATTTAATAAGGTATTTAATTAATTTAAACTACTTGAATATAAATTCAATCCATAGTACTAAAAATTGGTTCTAGCACACTAAATCTAATAAAATCCCACTTAGACTAGAGCCAACTACTAACAACTTTTAGTCCACTAGATATCACTTGAAGATCTTTATTTATATTGATCTAAGGGTTTAGTTAAAGGTTTAGAAACATTTTCATTCATGGAAACTTTTCACACATTGATGTTACCTCCCTGATAAAAATACCTCAAGAGATGATATTTTTGAAGTATGTTCTTCATATGATAATATGATCTTGGCTCCATGGAATGAGCCACCTCTATAGTATTATCACAATACAGTGTGACAAGGAATTTACTTTTAAGAATAATGACAAGATATTTGATGAAGTTTTGAATCCAAAATACTTCTTTAGATACCTTAAAAACCACAATATACTAGGGTGCTACTATAGAATCCACAATCGTGGCTTTATTTGAGCTCTTCCAGCTCGTAACACCTCCATCGAGTGTGAAGATATATCCCGATTATGATTTCAGGTCACCTTGATCTAGTTTGAAACTATAATATTTATATCCTCTGATGACTAGTTCTTCATCTCCTCTATATACCAAGAATATATCCTAAGTACATCCTAGATACTTAAATATATTCTTGACTTCCATCCAATGGAGGTCACCTAGGGAAAATTGATTTATTCCTACTATTCTTAAGGATTAAGAAACATCTATACTTATACATAACATATCATAAATGACTGATCCAATAACTAATTTGTATAGAATACTTTACATCATCAGTATTTCCTCATGTGCTTGAGGAATTTTTTTTGGAATGATGAATTCCATATTACTCTGGTAACAATCCCCTCTTGGATTACTCCAGATGAATCTCTTTATAATCTTATCAATGTACATACTTTGACTTAGTCCAAGAAACCTCTTGGATCTATCATAATGGATATTGACCAAAATATTACATGTTTTTTCCTAATCCCTTGATCGAGAATCATGTTTCTAGCTAGGCCTTAGTAGAATGTAAGATTGTTATTTTATTTCCATTAAATAGTATTTCATCAACATAAGCTATTATGAAAATTGATACACTCCCACTAAACCTATTATAGACACAAGGCTCACATTCATTATTTATAAAACCAAATTCGGTTATGGATTCATCAAATTGAATATTCCATAACCTGGATACTTGATTTAGTCCATAAAGTAATCCAAATATCCATCTTGGTGTAATCTTGTAAAATTATTTTTGTTTACAAGACCTAGATAATGATTCCATATTTGGGTGTGGTATGATTCATGTGAACTATCTTCATTATCGATTTACATTACTTAGTTCATGTAATCCAATATATAAAGTTAATTAATTAAATATTACATACCATAAAAAATGATTTATTTGTAAAATAATAAACACATAATTCCAAATTTGAAAATAAATCCATATGTAATAAGTTTACAAACAAAAATAATGTTTTTGGTAACTGACGACACATAACAAAATATTTCAAAAACAATATCATTCTAGTTATAAATGTGAGGTAGTAATCTCTGATATCCACAATAACAAGTCTGGCTATGTTTGTTACTCAACGATCCACCTCACTATGAGAAATATTTTGAAATTTAATTGGCTCCTATATTTGAAAACATATGTGATCACCACATGTTGTATTAAATACCCAATTTGTAGAATCAAATAAATTTCGTTTGATACCAAATGCATCTAAATCTTCCCTTTGATTATTTTTGTAGGTGTATTTATTCTTCCAGTGTCTCCTCTCACCCCATAGAAAACTAATAAAATGTATTGTTCCCTTGTTTTCCCCTTGATATGAATCTTCTTGTAATAGCGTTGTGAAGAAAATTTTGACTTAAATTTAGTCATGCATGTCTTCACTCAACCTTTACGTTTAATCACTATAATAAAATAAGGATTTTCATGCTTTATATCCTTATCAAATAGGTTAAGTAGAGTGAGAATATATTGGAGGGACTTATCCGTGTTATTCGTATTGAAATATACTATAAAACTAGAGAACCTGTAAGGTATTGATAAAATAATGAGATTGATGCACAATTATTTTGGAATCATAAAACCAAAAATAAGTAGATTCTCAATATATCCAATGAGTTTAACTACATGAGGCCCAACTACCCACCTTCTCTAAGTTTTCTCTTGAAGAGCACCTTGGATATCTCAAACTGTTCTTGTCTTCCTCTCTCCAGATAAGGATCATGGTTAGATGCTGGAGCATGTTATAGGCATCTATGTTATTGTGTGACTTCATGAGTTTAACATTCCTAGATGAAAGCATAAAAAAACAAAAATCTAGGTAATCTTTAATTTTTTGTAGGAATAAAACTACTCATCACTCACCTATTTAGTAGACAGATCATGGATTGAATATTCTTGTATGTAAGACTTCTATTCAGGGTGTAACACTACCTATAAGAATCTGAACCATTTCTATAAGTTATTTCTAGTTACTAGATTGTCTTTTTATTGAATTGATCATAAGGATAATGTAACAAGACAAAAATTCCTTTATGTTATTAATATAAGTACATCTTATTTTGTAATGATTGTTTTATTATGATCACATAGAAAGACTATTACATTTCATATGATTTTTTCTCATAATTAATTGATATGGACTACTAAAACTAGGAATATTAAAGGAATATTTACTTAGAACAATATTAAATACACTAGAAGAAACTCTATAATCTTGAATTCCCCCATAAAGATTGATCTTTCTATAATGACTATAAAAATAAAGAGATGTATAGAAAAAAATCGACATTATAAATGGATATGTAAGAACTTTTTTAAAATGTGAATGATAATGATGGTATATTTATTGATAAATATGGATATTTGGAATTATAAAAATTGGATAATACAGGTGATGGACATTGTGAACTTTAATCAATAATAGAGTTGGTCTTTATTATTATTGGTTATGTAGTTGTAATAAAGAAACTATTGGGATTATGAAGGAAGAAACCTAAATTATACTAAAAATATTTAAATATAAAATATATTTTTTAGATAAATTTTATTTTCATTAAAATATCTTATAAAACTCTTTTATATGATAATATAAATTAATGATGTCCCAAGTAATTTTTATAACGACACAAAATTTCTTTATGTCAAAAAAACTTTTATTTTTCAATAAATAAAAATTTTTTTAAAAGAAAAAATTATCATATTTATCATATTATTTTGATAAAATAAATATCATTTTTTGGATTCATCACATCAAAATTATCTTATGGTGAATTTATGGTAATTTTCTAAAAAATATGATTTTTAGGGTAAAAAATGAAAATGCCGTTTGTTACAAAATACCATAACTATTATGATATAACCATGATTTGATCATGACATAAAATATAATATTAATTATTTTTGATAAAAATTTATTGAAGTTATTATCATAATCCATAATATGTTAAATTTAGAAATAAATTCTTAACATTCCGAAAACCATGATTTTATCTTTTCTAAAAAAACTATTTTTATGAGTTATTTTCATATCATATTAGAATTAATTTCTATCACATTTATAAATTTAATCAAATAAAATGGATTTAATATTTGTAATTAGAAGGCAAAAATTATGTAATAATGATGATTTCATTTTTTGTCACAAAAAAGTTACTATGGTAAAAAAGAGTTACCACAATTTAGGTAAAATAATGAAAAAGGTTAAAATAAAAAGGTAAAGGCATAAGATAATTATAAATTAGAACTTTAAATGGATTTTTTAGATATTTTACATCCTTAAATAAAATTTTAAACATTAATTATCAACCAAATTCATTGAAATTAATGACACCCAAATGTGGTTAGAATTTATAACAAAATAATCATTATTTCATCCCTTAAAGTCGTCCCTCCCCAAATATAAATACCACCAATTACCTCACCACACTAGAAAAAATATATTTAGGAATAATCCACTATAAATTCAACTATAAAGAGTATATACAAGTTTTTCAATGGTTTTAAGAAGTTTCTCTCTAGATTAAAGAAGCTTCCCCAATCGTAATGGTCCTCAATCCTCTAATTTACTTTTCAAGTTCATAATATTTGTTATATTATCTTATTAAATTTATTTTTATTATACGAAAATACATTTCATTACATGGTATTATTTTCCATTTTATATGTTTTAGATGTTATTTTATTTATTCCCTCTCATTATATCTTTTTCTTAAGTTGTTACTATGATGAAGTAAGGGTTCTCAATCCCCTGTTTCCTCTTCATGTTCATTACCTTTGTTATATTATTTTATTAATTTTTTTATACTAAAATAATTTTTACTCCATGGTATTATATTCCATTTAATATTTTTTAAATTTTAATTAATTTATTCCCTCTCATTATATCCTTTTTTAAGTCGTTACTATGTCGAACTAAGGGTTTTCCCCAATCCCCCTCTTGAAATTTCAATTGTAATTCCTTTATTACATTGAATTTTAATATTCCTTTTAATCTACAAAATATCTTTTAATTAAATGTTATTATCCTCTATTTGAATTATTTTCAATTATATATTTATTAATCTCTCTCATTATATCCTTTTTAAGTCATTTTAATGCTCAAACTATTCCATAACCATAAAACCATCCTAAAATTTTGGTGAAGTAACGTGTGTGTGGTTCTCTAAGAAAAAAATATTTTTCTCGATACTATAGGTGGAATTTGTTTTGTATTAGAATCATATATGTGTTATAACCCAAAAAATATTTGGTCAGGTATATCCTCATAATCATCCTAGTTCATGATGAATGGTCCCTTACTACACACCTTGTTTGACACTCTCAGAGGATATTCTTTTGATAATTCACATGAACTTTATGATCCATTATAAAGAATCAAAATAAATGGATTTATATTTACATAAAATTATTATCCCTGTTACATGAGTGCACCCTTCACCAATTTTTTTATCATTCCTTCAATTGGGGTTGTACCCTTTTCATTGTGAACATCCTATAGTTTTTTAACAGACTGTTGGATATTCACCAAGATAGTCTCATTAATCCACTGAAAGAGTTTATTTCCCACACAATATTCATTTTCTCTTTAAATATCCATCATTTCCATGTACTTTACCTTTATTCTCCATGTATATATTCCTATATTCATGTGGTATGGTGGAAATATGATCTTGATAGAGAATGATCCATCATTGCCTTTTTCATTCCTTGTCATTAGCTATGAATAGCTTTTCTTGTAATGCCTTTCCCCTATGGATACCATTACATGGTTCTTCTAATTGAAGGGTTTTCACCTAGATACTTTTTCATAAATTTAATAGGGAAATTATTTTTTAACCATATACCATTTATTTTATACAACGTAAATACCCTATAATTCATTATCTTGATCAAAGAGTACTTACATAGATACTTAACTTCATTGGATACCCATTTATTTTCCATGGGTTCATGCTATTATTATTGATGGATTTATGCATGTTTTCCTTTTTCGGTACACATAATCATATACATGTTATGATGAGTTCACCTAGATAGAATTCCAATGCATAAGGTAATGTTTTTGTCTCATGAGATCATATGTATGGGATTGGGGAGTGAACCTAATATTTGATGAGACTATGTCCACAATGTGATGTGGTCTTGGTAGTTAGCCTCAACTTATGAATATTTCATGTTATATGTTTCTATGAAATCCCTATGTTTCCATGATCTTACAATTTCATGATTACTTTATGCCTCTATAAATTTATCCATAAGCCTTTTCTTTATGATATCATGTTATGCCCCACGTACTTATGATCATGTTATGCCTTTTTAAACTAAGATCATGTTATGTCTTATATTCTTATGATAGTTCTATAAATATTTCATCATATTCAAATTCGTATATCTTCCCTTATGTTTTACCCATGTTTTTCATTTATGCTTTGTTTTCATTTTTTATCCCTTAAAAGGCTTCATATATTACCCTTTTCTTATGTTTCCTCATTTCCCTAGGAATTTCAATGAAAGGGATATGTATATGGGAATTAAATGTGTGGAGAATATTTGTGGAAAAATTTTGTATTTTACCATGTATTTATTTGTGAATGTAACTAGTTTCCAAAGACACGGAACTTTTGATCTTGGGAGTTTGTTATAATTTATGTGATGTATTTAAACGTACGTATTTTTAGCACCCGATCCAGAATTGTGGGTCTGGGGTATCTCCATTATTATCATAGTAGAGTTTGGTTATTTAAGGGAATTAGGATTTGTAATATCTAGGTATATATCATTATATATATATATAAATTTTCTCTAATGGAATAGGTTTAGTATAACTAGTATGACCCCACTATATTAATATCTTTTAGGTATTCCAAATGTGTCCTTAATATATATAGAATTTAAATGAATATTTGGGTTCAATAAGTTTAATTAAACAAGTAAAGTTGTGAGGATAAAATTTATTTAATGGGGTAGATTTTAACAACCTAATAATTATTTTATGTTATCAATATATGTACTTCTTATTTTATAATCACAGTTTTATTATGATCATATAGAAAGATTATTACATTTCCTATGAATTTTACTCTTCATGCATTGATATGGAATAATAAAAATAGGATTAGTAAAGGGATATAAACATATAAGAACATAATATTCACTAAAATATACCCCAAAATCTTTTATTTTTCCATAAATATCGTTCCTCTCATAATGAATATATAAATAAAGAGAAACGTTAGGAAAACAACTGACATTATGAAAGGATGTATAAGAAATTGTATAAGTAGTGACTGATAATTATGGTGTATTTATAGGTATGTATTCCCATTAATCATTATTAAAATATGATAATATAGCCTATGGACATTGTGACCTTTAATCAATACGACATCTAGTCATTATTATTATTTAATATGAAGTTGTAATAAAGCGATCATTGGGATTACAGAGAAAGAAACAAAAAATTGTACAAAACATATTTAAATTAAAATTTTATTTTATAATAAATTTATATGTTTTAAAAAAAATTTATTTTCATGAAACTATCTTATAAAACACTTTTATATGTTAATATAAATTAATGAAGTCCTGAGTATTTTTCATAACAGTCAGAAAGTTCTTTTTATAATAAAAATATTATTTTTAAATAAATAAGGTTTTTTATTTAAAGGATAAAATTATCCTATTTAGATTATTATTTTTATAAAATAAATATAAATTTTATATTAAACCCATTAAAATTATCTTAGGTTGTTTTTTTGGTAATTTTCTAAAAAAGTTGATTTTTAGGGTAAAATGTGAAAAAATCGTTATTACGAAATAACATAATTTCTATGATATAATCACGATGTGATCATGAATTAAAATCACATCATCCTTAACGTTTTTTCATCCAAAAGTATTTACTGAGCGACAAAATACACAAATCATTACATTTAGAAACACATTCTTAACATTTTGAAAACTATGATTTTATCTTTTCTAAAAAAATTATTTTTTTGAGTTACAAACATATAATATTAGAATTAATTTTTATCACTTTTATAAATTTAATAAAGTAAAATGGATTTAATATCTTCAGTTCTAAGGTAAAAATTAGTTAATAAGGTCAATTTCATTTTTAGTCACAAAAATTTTACCGTGGTAAAAACGAGTTACTGCAGTATAGGTAAAATAATATAAAAGGTTAAAATTAAATGGTAAATACATAAGATAGATAAAAATGAAAACTGAAAATGGATGGTTGAGATATTTTATTGCTTTAAATAAAATTTTAAAAATTAATTATCAACCAAATTCATTGAAATTAATTCCACCTAAAATTGGTTAGCATTTATAATAAAATAATCCTTATTTTATCCCTTAAAACCACCCCTCCTCAATTATAAATACCCTCATTCCCTCCTCATTCTCCACACTAAATACATTAATCATTAATACTCTATAAATTACCCTCTCATTAGTCTATCGAAAAGGTTCTTTATTTCTAAGGAGTCTCCCTCTAGATTTAAGATGCTTCCTCCTAAGGTAAGGGTCCTCAATCCTCCTCTTTCATTTTCAAGTTCGTTGACCTTATTATATTTTCTTATTATTTTTTTATTATACTAATATACTTGTTACTATGTGGTATGTTTACATTTTATATGATTTAAGTGATATATTATTTATTCTCTCTCATTATATCCTTTTTACAAGCTGTTACAATGTCAAAGGGTCCCCAATCCCCATCTTTCCTTTTCAAGTTCAATACCTTTATTATATTGCCTTGTTAATTTATTTTTCTTATACTTCCAAGATATTTATTCTATGGAATTATCTTCCATTTTATATTTTTTTAATTGATGATTTTTTAATTCACTCTCATTAATCCTTTGATTAAGCTGTTATTATGACGAAGTAAGGGTCCTCAATCTTCCTCTTTCCTTTTCAAGTTCATTAATTTAGTTATATTATCTTTTTAAATTACTTTTTTAGACACTACCATGATTATTATTCCATTGAATTATATTCAATTTTATATGTTTTAAATTATATTTTATTTATTCTCACTCACTATATCCTCTCCATAATCTATTACTATGCCAAAGTAAGGGCCCTCAATGCTCATATTTTCTTTTCAAGTGCAATACCTTTGTTAAATTATCTTCCTAAATTTTGTTTTATTATGATTTCATTATTTTTATTCCATGTTATTATCTTGAATTTGATATTTTTTAAATGAGAGTTTATTTTTTCACTCTCACTATAACCTTTTATTAACCTGTTACTTCTCCGAAGTAAGGGTCTTAAATCTTCCTCTTTCATATACAAGTTCATTATTAAAATAAACAAAGTTGATTCGACTTAAATATTAACCCATTTTGGCTCACCACATGGCCAAATGTGCATTCTCGATCACCATGGTCTAGCGAAAAGTACCAGGAATAACCGACTGGCACTTTGGAATTGTTTCACCACTGGTAATCAAGCATGAACCATCCATAAAATAAAATGGGCACACCAATATCATCAAAGTAAACAATATAGGATAAAAAACACCATAAATCAACATATACATAACAATAAAAACATTCCATAAAAATGCATACACATCTTATCTCAAAATAAAAAACCCAAACTCAAAGGAAAGGGGTATAATTCCAAACAAGTCACAAGTACAACCCAATGGATACAAAATACCAAAAATGAATCCACATGGGTCCATCCTTATGAGACCATGTATCCTGTACAAAACACCAGAAGGAGATAATTAAGAAGAGACACCTGAGAACATGGTTCCCCTTCCTTTATATGTGTATGATAAGAAAAAATCTATAAACACTCAAAAAGGGCCAAATTGGTGTGAGACATAAATCTTAATAGGACAACACCATGAATTTATTTAAGTATTTGACCCAGTTAAACCAATAAACTAGTTTGATTTGTTTTTCAAAACTAAACCAATTGAAAACATACAATTTTCAAATATGCCTTTAAAATACCTTTATATTTCCATCTCAAACAAAACGGTCTTTTCAAAACAATTTCCAAACATGGATCAAACAAATAGACAAGGTCGTAAGGCACACCATGCTCAACATATCCAAAAGGCACAATAAGGGTAAGCATAATAATCAAAATCATATAACCATATAAATAGTAAAATTAACAATGTAAAAATACATCTCATCACATTAAAATGGAACTAATCAAATTCATAGAGTATATAAACCAACCTAGAATGGGTAATGTGCACATAAGGATCTAACCATCCTTACTATCATGAGTGATTAAACAAGTATAATAGATATATAAGCAATAGAATATCACATGGTCTTCCCTAATCCTAAATCCAAGAGCTCATGCGGTATCTCAATAACCAATATAGAATATCACATCATTTTCCTACCCAAAGTCTCACTTGGTCCCTTGGAAACAAATAGAGGCCCGCACAGTCCTCCCTCCAAATGTTCACATGGTCCCTAGAACAAACCCCTTACTCACACCCTGGTTAACCCATGTGTTACTCCATGATAACACATCGCAATAAAGTTCCCATATTGATCAAGCCATTACACAAGACATTTAATAAAACAAATTCCCAATTTAACAAAATACCCTTTACAAGGTAAAATATTTTCTCAAACAACTTTATAAATCCATTTAAAACCATAAGACCTCTTTGATCCATTTTATAAAACATTTGGGGTGCATGTATGCCACCAACATTTGGAAAACCCACCTTAAATACCCAAATTGGACAAAAACCCCATGAAACATATCAAACATAGAATATACACAAATAATAAATCATTTTAATGGAAATTTAGTAAATAGAAACTAAAATAACATATAAATTTAAAGGTATTCTCTAGAAAATTCCATTAAATAGAGACATATAACTCAAATTTGGTCCAAATATCCTCTCCCTTGGCAAAGACCACTAAAAAAGGTATACTCAATGCGTACACTCCTAATAAATAATAAATAAGACCAAAACCACCATTAAAACCCCTAAATTCATCCAAAATCACCCCTAGGGTTCCACACTTCTATAAAAATGGAAGAATAAGTCTTGAGGAATGGAACAGAAGATGAATTCAAGGGGTAAATTGACTTATTGCAAGAAAAACACTAAGAAAAAAGACGAAATCTACCAAATAAGAAGAGGGAGTACTCCATAACCAAGGATAAGGGGTTAAATGCAAGGAAAAATAAAAAATAACCCAAAGAAAACCTAAGAAATTGATAAGAGAAAAGGATGAATTCAAAATTTTTAATGATATGGGAAAGGTTGCACGGTTTGGCCACATATTTAGGAATACTATGTGCCAAATGCATGGGTACCAATTTCCACCCAAAATAAGATACACTATTTTCTCTGAGATTCCATACAGTTTTCAAAAACCATGCATAAAATGTGTGAAACATAACTTTCAAAAACCATTGTACCTATCACATAGTTGCTGCATGGTTTAGGCAAACAATACACTAACTGTTCACCTTGGTCTATCTCCCCTAAAAATATTGGTTTCAACACATGGAACCTGATAATTCCATGAATGAACTCACGGATAAATAAAACTCAAAATTAGATGTACTACAGACCTAAATAGTGTCACAAACTCTCCATCGTTCCACTTTATCCCCCCATAAATTCCTTAGGCTTTGTTAGAAGGAAATAAGTGGGGCCACTACTCCATCACAAAACCATCCCACTCTCATGTCTCATGAATATCACTACTACACTTCCATATCACACAGAACAATGGGATTAGCTTCCCATATAGAACCTTATTCTAAACATCTATGATGCATATAGGCTTTTCCACCATAGTGGTATAAGGATCTAACTCCAAATCTTCCCACTCTAGCACATGAGATAGGTCTGGATGGAATATTTTTAGTTGGGATATGTGGGAGATGTCATGAATCAAGGTTATCTTAAACTAGAAGGATAACTTCCCAAGATACTCCACAAAATGAAATAGAATGAAATAATATAGTGCTAACTTACCTTGCTTTCCCAAGTGATGAAATCCCAACTGAATTTATACCCAAAGAAATACTTGATCACCAACCTAAAACTCCAATGAATGATGATGAATGTGGGAATATGAATTATGGTGTCTTTGAGATTTTTCTAGACATTTCTCAATTAGCCGAACGATCTCAGTATTCTTCTGGATGAGGCTTGATCCAACAAAAGAATGCTCATCCAACTCATCCTAGAACAATAAGGATTGGCACGACCACTCATAAAGCACCTCAAATGGGGATATACTGATCAAGTACTGGTAGATATTACTATATGAAAACTTGGAAAATGGCAGGTAATTCTCCCATGAACTTATAAAAATGAGCACAGCTGCCCAAAACATATCCTCAAGAGTCTGGATGGTCCACTCAGACTAGCCATCCATCTGCGGGTGATATATGGTGCTCAACCTCTACTGTGTTCCCAAATTTTCTTGGAGTCCCTTTAAAAAGGGAGATTTAAAATGAGAATACCGATCCAACACTATTGTTGAGGGAACTCCATGAATCTTAAAAAACTCTTAGACATATAGGCACTGAGTTCCTCTACCTTTATTAACTCTTTAATGGGTAGAAAATGGGATGATTTCATCAAAAGATTAATAATCATTCATATGGAATCTATCATACTTAGAGTAAAAGGTTACCTGATCATGAAATCCATAGATATATTTCCCCACTTCCACATTGGCATAGAAGGTGCCTATAAAAACTCAACTAGTCTCTGATGTTCATCTTTGATCTTATGGTAGGTTAAGCACCTAGAAAAAATGCCTCCCATGAAACATCTCATCCTAGGCCACCAATACCATCCTTTTAAGTTATAAAACATCTTGATCACCCTAGGGTGAATGACTTAACAAGAATGATGTACCTAGTGCATCACCTTCCTACTTCACACTAAAAGGAACAACTAGACACTTTCAAAATATAAGAGAACCATTAGGGATCCTAGACTAATCACTTGCAGTCTCCCCACCATTTAAAGAATTGATAATATGCTGGGATTAGGGATCATATACCTTATTAGTCCTAACCTGATCAATAAGATAGGGTGTAATTGACACAATAGACAAGAATTCCAGTCCTCGATCCTCCTATACATCCATTCATATATTAGAAAACAAGCTCATCAGAACCCACTCATTTTCTTGATTCCTGAACAACCCAAACTAGAAGCTTCTTTCTCAAAGCATCAGCAACAACATTTCCCTTCAATGGTGTATATGCAATATTGAAATCAAATGTCTAAAGTTACTTCACCCAGTGCCTCTACCTTAAGTTCTGGTCCATCTAAGTGAAAATGTAATTGTCTCTCTTATGATTTGAATACATTATAAAATGATCAATTAATAGGTAATGTCACCATGTATTCATCTCATGCATTACATCAATCATTTTTAGTTTATGGGTGGGATAATTCCTCTTATATGGGTGTAACTACTATGATCTATAAGACACCACATAGTTATAATATATTAGAACACACTCTAACTACATACCTAAATAATTAAAAAATATTGGATAAGATCTCCCAAGATCATCTATAATAAAAATAGGATTAGATTTCAAAAGGTTCTGTAACTTATCAAAACAATTATATCACTTCTCATCCCATTTAAACTTCACCTCTTTCTTAGTTAAATACATTAAGGGAGAAGTGATCCTAGAGATGTCCTAGAAAAAATGTCTATAATACATGGACAAGCCCATAAATCTATGGATATCGAACACATTCTTGGGATACTCCCATGAAATGATTTCTTGAACCTTCTCTAGATCCATAGAAACTCCTAACTCAGAAGTCATGTGACCCAAAAACCTCACTTTCTGAATCCAAAATAAGAAATTGATAAATTTGGTATATAGATAATTCCCTCTCAAAATACCCAAAATTGCCTCTAGATGGTATGCATACTCCTCTTCCATCTTTTAATACACTAATATTTCCTATATAAATATGACTATGAAGAAATCTAGAAAGAGATGAAAGATCTGATTCATTAGCACCTTGAAGATAGACAAAGCATTGGTAAAACCAAATGGAATAATCAAATAATAAAAATTTTCATACAAACTTTAGAACGTGGTCTTTGAAGCATCATATTCCCAATCCATCAACTGTTGGTACCCAAATCTAGGTCACTTTTCAAAAATCAATGGGCCCCTCATAGTTGGTTGAACAAATCATTAATTTTGATAAATGGGTATTTATTCTTTTCTGTCTCCTGGTTAAGCATATGATAGTCTATAAAAGGATAGAGGATACCATCAACCTTCTCTAAAAATAGTACTAGATAATCCCATAGTGACTTGCTAGAGTGAATAAAACCCTCTCCCTAATGATCATCTAAGTGAACTTTCATCTCCTTTAAATTGGCCAAAGGCATTCACTAAGATGGAAAGGAAATCACGCTCATCCCAGGAAGAAGATCGATAGTAATCTCAACCTATCGTTGGGGTGGAAATCAAGATAAGTCCTTTGGAAACATTTCTGGGAACTTTACACAACCAATGGAAGTTCACATGATGAATTCATCTTAATAGACACAAGGAACAACTTAGAAAAATAGCATGGGACCACCCCCAAATCTTAAGTAACTGGTCCTTCCCTCAATAATTGCAGGTCTCACTCACCGTAAAATATGTGGGTGCTCCCATAAAGAGTAATAAAATATAACCAATGATGATAGTAGTCAACAAGCACCTTAAAAATAAAAAACCAATCCATTTTGATGATGAGGTTGAAAACATCCAAGTCCAAAACAAGGAAGTCCCAAATGAACTCCATGCTAGCTACCAAAACCTGACACTCAGGGCACTTGAAACCTTGTTCATTTTCCTTCCAAAACAAGGTTAGAAAATCCATAAATAGGGAATAAAATCATTCCTTATACCCAAGGAATTAGTCAACTTAATTGAAATGAAAAATGGGATACACTTATATCAAATAAACCTAATTCTATATAAGAAGTAATAAAAATCGTACCTCAAATGGTTGCTGGCCCATAATATGATTCTTTTAGATTGACCTCCATTATATGGATTCACCTGGAATCAGAGCCATGGAATGTCTTATTACCTTGGTTATAACCCCCCTTACCATGAGGATGCGATATTATACCCCTAGAATCTTCTGAATAGACATGATATCCTTTTGATAAAATAGATCCTACACCACCCCAACGCGAAGACGACTAACAAAAGATCTAGATATCCCTAACTTCACACACTGGTAGAACATCCTTGCAGTCTGTCGAAAAATTTTCTTGGTGTTTCCTACCTTACCGTACTGATAATAGACAACTATTCTATGCCGTACATGATCCACATATGATGATCCTGATGATAGCTAGACACTTTTTCAACTGTATCTCTAAGACTTATCCCACTTCTGATTCTATCCTAAATAAGAACTTAGGATAATTCCAACTAAAGGAACCCTAATGAGACCTGTCTTACTAATAAAATCTACCTATTTTATCTCTTCCTTATCAACCACCTATAAATATGTCATTAAAAACAAAAGAATGATCATATATTTGATCTATGTCATCAAGTAAATCTCAAAATGAAGAGACTTAAGATAATAATTTATGAGGATATCTAGAGATACATGGGCCATCTAGGTGAATCTAGTGGAACACTACATCACTAAATGATCACCCAACTATAACATTATAACTTTTCAGGCCTTTTTCTCTCTCAAGGTCTCTGTGTAGAACCTCTAATTAAATACCACTTTGAAGATGGTACACATGATATCCTCATGCTTACCTGAAAGCACCATCAATTCCCACCACTTCCTACCCGGTCCATTTAGAACATATACAACAAATACCACATTCTAAGTCTCATAGGTCTTAAAAAACATGAATATACAATAAATATAATCCAACCACCCCTCAAGTTCATTGGTTTCCTTATCACTACAGAACACTAGTGGATTCTTCCCCAAAAACTATTTGGTCCACAGTTTGTGTTTTCTCTTAACTACCCACTTGACCCAAGTTTTGAATTATATGAATCATAGAATACACTAAAACTATATCAATGATATTTTTTGACCATGGGGTACTCTCTACTACACCATATCTACACCTAGACAAGGTCCTTTTAGGAGTCATTTTCTATAAGACACAAATCACAAGATTCATAAAGTTCAATCCAACATTAAATAACAACAAGAGTACCAAAAGAAAACCCCCAATTAGGGGATTACTAGAATATTCAATAATAACTGTAGAAAGTCCTAAAAATAACCCATAACATGTTCAAAATATAACCACAATCCCAAACCACCCCTGGAAAATCAAGGTTCAACATGAAGAAGAGCTGGCCAGTAACTCCCCCATTCCCACCTCTTGAGTCCCGACAGTCCTAACTCCAAAATACCATTGGATCCCAAATAAAAAACTCCTCTAATACAATTTATCAATGAAACAACCTGGTTTGACTTAACCTATCACCTGATTTGGCCCACCAAGTGGCCCAAAACACATTCACGATCACCACAGGCTAGTGAAAAGCACAGGGTATAACCAACTAGAACTTGGGAATGGTTTTTCCACTGGGAAACAAGCATTAACTATCCATAAAATATGATGGACACACAGATATCATTGGATTCAATAGTGGATGATAAACAGGTACCATAATCTAAGATATACCTCACAGTTCAAACAATCCATAACAGGACATGCACATGTTATCTCAAAATAAACAACTCAAACTCAATGGAAAGGGGTAAAATTCAAAACAAGTCCCAAGTACAACTCAATGGGTACAAAATACCAAAAATTAATCCAAATGGGTTGGTCCCTACAAGATAAAATCCACTCCACAAAACACTGGTTGAGATTAATCAAGAATATCCATCTTAGATCATAGTGCCCTTGCCTTTACCCGTGTATTGCTAGACAAAATCCACAAATGCCCAAAAAAAGGTCCCAAGAAAGGTGTAAGGTATGAATCCCATTAGGATACCACCATGAATATATTTAAGGATTTTACCCAAGAAAACCAATAAATTGGTTTAAAAAAATATAAAACTAAACCCCATGAAAACATACCACTTTCAAATATTCCTTTTAAATAACATCTGTTTTCTATATAAAAAAACATAGTTTTCCAAAACAATTTACAAACATGGTTTAAATAAATAATCATGTACACAAGGTATATCATGGTCAATAGATATAAAAGGAATAATAAGGGTGATAATAATCATCAACATCCTATAACCATATAAACGGGAAAATGAACAATGGGAATAATACATATCATTACATTAAAATTGAACTAATTAAATACATTGAGAGTATAAACTAATTAAGAAGGATTAATGTTAACCTAGGGATCTAACCATCAGTCCTATCATTGGTGATTAATCAAGTATTCTAGCTATCTAATCAATAAAAGCTCAAATGGCCTTCCTCAATCCCTACTTTAAGAGATAACATGTCCTCTAGGTAACCAACATGGAAGCTCACACGGTCTTTGTATGAAAAAGCTCACTTTCTCCCTTGGAAAAAATGGAGGCTCACATGGTCCTACCTTAGAAGTCTCACAAGGTCCCTTAAACAAACCCCTCACTTACACACTGATTAACCCGTGTGCTACTCTATTCCAACACATCACAAGAAAGTTCCCATATCAACTAATATATAACAAGATCCATTTAATAAAAAAACATTCTTAATTTAACAAAACACCCTTTATAAGGTAAAATAATTTCTCAAATCACTTTAGAAATCCATCTAAAAAAAACCAACTTTGATCAATTTTATCAAACACTTTGGGTTCACACATACCACCCCCATTTGGAAAACCCTCTTTAAATACAAAAATTGGAAAACAAATCTATAAAAAACATCAAACATAGAATAAAAACCCATAAAAATCATTTTAATTGAAAATTAATCATTAAAAACCAAATAAAATAATAAATTTAATGGCATTCCATAAAGAACTCCCATAAATAGAGACACCTACCTCATATTGGGTCCAAATGTCATCTCCTTTGACTAGAAACCCTTGTAAGATGTAGCCCCAAAAATCACACACCTAATAGACAATAAATCAAACCAAAACCCCCAATAAAAACCCTAAATTCATCAAAAACTACCCCTCGGGTTCCACACTTCCAAAAAAATGGAGGAATAAGTCTTGAGGAATAGAGAAGAAGAAGAAATCAAGGATGAAATCAACTTAAATCAAGAAACAAAATCAAGAAACCAAGGATAATTGCACTAAGGAAGGTGGGGGAGAGTTCCATGGCCAAGGAGTAGGGGATGAACACATGGGGAAAGAAAAAATAACCCCCAAAACTTATGAAAAAGATAGGGGAAAAGGGGTAAATTCCCATTTTTTATAATTTGGACAGGGTTTAACTATTTAGCCTCATAGTTAAGAAAACTATATTCTAACCATATGGGAACCAATGTCCACCCAAAATAAGATACATGGTTTTATATAGGGTTCCACATGGTTTAAAAAACGTTCTTATACTGTACGAAATTCCTCTATAAAAAACTACATCACCTTTGAATAGTTGTCGTACGGTAGGGAAAAACCATGTGATAAATATTCTCCCTAGTTTGTCTCCCCAAAAACTCTCATTTTGACCCTTGACACCCTAAAACTCAACAAACACACTCAAGGATAAATAAAACTCAAATTAGACATACTAGTTACCTGATAGGTATCACAATTACTTTTTTTATATTGTATTATTAAATTTACTTTTCTTATAATACCATGATTTTTATTCTATGTTATTATATTATATTTGATATGTCATAAATAAAAGGTATTTATTCCCTCTCGTGATATACTTTGTCTAAGATGATACTATGTCAAAGTAAGGGGTTTCCCAAATCCACCCCTTTAAATTTAAATTTAAATTCACTTTTTATTGAATTTTAATATTCCTTTTCATATATATAAATTATTTTAATTCAATGTGATTATAATCCATTTGAAGTATTTCCAATGATATATTACTTATTGCCTCTCATTATAGCTTTTTTTAAGCCATTATAATGCTCAAACTATCCCATTACTGTAAAACCATCTTAAAATTTTGGTGAAGTAATGTGTTTGTGGTTTTCCTAGAAAATAAATCCACATGTGTATACAACAAGGGAATTTGGTTTTAGATTATATGCATTTGGAGTTTATAACCTTGAAAAAATTTGTTCAAGTATATTTAGGTAATCATTCTAGTGCACGATGAATGAGACCTTATTGCACAACTAGTTTCATGCTACTAGGGGATTTTCTTTGGATAATTCACATGCATGTTATGAGCCATAATAAAGGATCAATATATATATATATATACTTAAATTCAATTGATATCTATATTCTATTAATGTACTATTCACCACTTCTTTTTTATCATTCCTTCAATTGTGGTCTTAATATTTTCAATGTGAACATCCTGTAGTTTCTAAAGCTTATTGTTAGATATTTACCCAGATAGCCGCATTAATCCATTGAAATGGTTTATTTCATGCCAAATTTGTAAAAACAAATGTCCATGTTCTCTTTCACTCTCCACCATTCCCATGGATTTTATATTTCTTCTCCATGTCTATGTTCCTATGTACACATGGTATGGTGGAGATATGATCTCCATGGAAAATGATTCATCACTGGATTTGTCTTTTTTTATCATCAGCTATAAATAACTTTTATTATAATTCCTTCCCTTTATGTTAACCATTTCATGTTTTTTATGATTGAAGGGTGTTCACCAAGATACTCATCCATCAATTTACTAAAGAAATTATTGATTAAAATATATAACATTGATTCTATATAGTGTAAATATTCTATAATTTATTATCTCAATCAAAGGGTATTTGTATAGATAATTACTTTCATTGGATACCCATTTATTTTCCATGGGTTCGTGTTATTATTATTGAAGTATTTATGTATATTTTACATTTGTGTCACACATAAGCATGTACATGTTATGATGGGTGTACTCAGATAGCACTCCAATGAACTGAGTAATTTTTTGTCTCATGAGATGATATGTGTGGGATTAGGGATAAAACCTAATCCATGATGGGACTCTGTCCACAATGTGATGATATTTTTTTTGGTTAGACTTAACTCTTTCTTATATCATGTTATATTATTCTTTCATATTTCTATGTTTCCATGATCATATTATTACATGATTACATTATGACTCCATATGTTTATCTACGAGCCTTACCTTTATGATATCATGTTATTCCTAATGTACTATGATCATGAAATACCTTATGTTCCTAATATCATGTTATGGATCCGGTTATTATAAACATTCTATGAATATTTTTCTCATATTCATATTCTTATATATTGCCTCATGTTTTACCCATGATGTTAATTTATGCATAATTTCAATTGTTTATTACTTACTAGGATTTATAGCTCACCCTTTTCTTATATTTCCCCATATACTTAGGAATTACATTAAAAGGGATATGTATAAGGGAATAACATATGTGAAGAATATTTGTGGAAGAATTTTATTTTGTACCATGTATTTAGTTGTAAATATACCTAGTTCCCAAAGACACTAAAATTTTGATCTTGGGAGTTTGTTGTAACTTACGTGATGTATTAAAAAGTATGTATGTTTAGTTCCAAATATGAATGTTTGGGTCTAGGGTGTCTCTAATAATATGGTTAAAGAATGTTTAATTTTTCAACAATTATAAACAAGAAAATTATTAGTACTTTACTTGATTAAAAATTATGTGAAACATAATAATTTTAATTTTATTAAGTATCCAACTATTTTATTAAGTATTAATGGTCCTCACTATTGAAATCATAATCTTCCACCACTTTATACATTCTAGTGTCAAGGATCCATATTTACCTTTTTATAATCCAGAATATGGCCATGAAAACCTTAAAAATGTATTTTAGTAGGTAGTCCTACCAATTGTGAGCATGTAGTTCCATATTATTTTGATTGGAATCCCTAATCACTAAATACTAAATCATATTCCTACAATCCTTGATGACAAATTTGTATTGAATAGACTATGGAAATAAAATTAAATACAAGTTTTGTTATGTCGACCCATCATCTTAGTTATGATTCCCTTATAATTAAATGTACCTCTGACTATGGCCTGAATTGATACTTTAACTTTGGTTTATATTAATTTAGATAATAGAAGGAATAATGCATTAATATTAACTTGAGGTTTTTTTACACTTTGTAAATTTTCTTATTTCATCTTTTACATGTATTGCTAATATTGAGTGGATTTTACTTTAGTGACTAAAAATGTACCGATAAAATATTTATACATCATCATTTTATTATAATTCCATGTTTTTATATTAATACTTTTATTTATATGATCATGGTCTTGAATCCATAAAATAAATTCTGAACTAGAAATAAATAAAATATATATAACGTGGCACGATCATAAAATTTGACTAGTGGTTTGTTTATTGAGATGATAATAAACAAACCATTAAACCTAAGGGAAAAACTATTTGATCTGGCATGGGATTGAGTTTGAAACATTCCACTTTTTTCCCATGTATCTCCTTGGTTTTGTTTCAACATGGATCCATTTTGAACAACTTAATGCGCCTGGGTGGTCTATAATTTTAATTATTTTATTTCACTCAGATATGAATGAAACCAAAAATGGGGTTTATATAAAAGAAACCATGGATATGCAGACCCATATAAAATAAGGATGGAGGGAAAACACAATGAACATCAATTTAATTTAATTAAATAATTTTAAAAACTCTTGCATTAATTAAATTAAAAAGAAACCATACACATGCACATGTTAGTCTAAGTTCATGATTATCCCTAGTGTAATGGATAAGAATTAAAAATCTGTTTTGCATTCATTTGGACTCACTTTTTATTAAAATATACATGTACAAATTAATTCGATTAATTATGTTATTAATAAATTAATTCAATTTATCTTAATTCCTATCTAATATATCTAGGTAATAACCATACATTGTGATTTTAAATAAATTAAATAAATTAAATAAATTAATTTTATTTGAAATATAATAAAATAAGTGCACAAATTGTACATAGAGGAATCCTGAGAAGTACATGTTTGAACTACTCGGCATGTATTGAGATTGTATATAATCTACCTATGTGACATATATCATACACATTTTGTTATGTAATTACATGGAATGTACGATTAAATAAATGAAACAAAAAATTAATGTTAATTTATGTTTCATATAATGATTTTAATGCATGTGAAGTAGAAAACTTATTATGACTATACATGGTGTGTATTTTATAATTTCTTACAGAAATTAATTAAGAATTTAATATATATATATATATATATATAACCTATCACATGAAATGTATGAGTCAATAAATGAAACATGAAACACATGTTATCGAGGTTTAAAGGATTAATAAATTATATTTTATTTTCTATATAGACAGACAGGGTACACAATGTGTACCTGCAGCTATACATCATGTATCTCTCTCTCTATATGTCCATGATACACACAAAGGGACTTGATATGTATTTTTCATAGACATGTGTGGGGTACATGATGTGTAAAGATGGTAAATTCCATTTAACATCCTTGTTACAATAATTTTAGTCCATTTGTTTTGTATAATTATTACTTGATGCATATTTGACTTGGCATTTTCTACTACAAAACCCTTGGACTAAAAAACGTGCAACCTAGTTACATAGTGTATATTATCACATGTTGTGTGCTAGAATAGATTTGTTGATACATGGAGTATTTAATGCACCATGTGTTCATAATTTCATGATGTGGAGAATTAATTCACAATATATCCTGGTGCAATGAACTGGGATACACGATGTGTACACTAACTATATTATATATAATCCCATGTTGTTCAGTCATACTTCTTGACACCTCTAGTTGGATTATTTGGATGTTTTTTTAATAAAATTTAATTATATCTAGATTAAATTAGTGATAAATTAAGTGAGGAGGAAGAGATCTTGATGATCATTAAAGAACAATTTTCATGAAATGAAAACTAAATTTAAATGCATACAACAATCAAAAATATCAAAATATATATAAAATATATGTGGCCTTTTTAATACCACATGATAGTTCTAGTTGAAATAGAAGCATGTGTTGGGACTATGGTCAAATTTTCTTTTGTAAAATTCAATGGATCATTCATAATGTACATGATGTGAATTCCATGAACAATGATATTTTTTTCTAAATAATTTTTATTTTTTTTCAGAACCAAGATGGAGGATATTTTCACATTAATTTATAATTAATTTAAAAACATAAGAAGAATGATTACCTTAATATTTATACGTTTCTTTATTTATGGTGTTGATCTTCTGACCCTAATTGATGTTTTTTCTTCACATGGAAAAGGATGAAAGTAGATCCCCTATTGCGGCAACCCACATGTGCCCCTTTGTTCTATAAACAATATCGATGAACCTATGGGTGCTAGTGTGACATATTGATCATATTTTATTATTCTATTTGATTTATTCATGTTCCTTAATGATTGAATGGATTTTATCTTATCCTTTTCATTCTTTAGAGGAAGATAGAAGGAGGGAGATCTTGAGAAAAAATTGTTGTGCACAATGATTATAACCTTTCTATGATTGAAATCAAAGTCTATTTATAGACTTAAGACAAGGGTTTAACATTTAATTAATTATATAAACTCCATTAATAATGTATTAAACTCAAATGGAACCTCATGAAATGTAATAAAATAATTCTAATGTTTTACTTTATGGCGTGTTCTAACCCGCACAATGATAAATATTTATTTTATAATCTAGTAAATAAATATTCATAAGCTAAAAAAATATGGTCTTTTTGTCCTCCCAAACACATCTTGAATTCTAAAATAAATATTTAAATAAATATTATTAATTCAATAAATAAATAAATTTTTCATTCATATTTTGGAGAATAAATTTTTATTTAATATTCATGTAACTAAAAAAATTATTTATTTAATAAATAAAGAATTATTTATTACGATGTGAATAAAAAGAGATAAATAAAAATTTTCTATTAATGTAATTAAACAAATACCTTGTGAATGATTATTTATTTAATATTTTTGATCATTTAATAAATCTTGAATGAATATCATTTATCAGTCTAGAGAATAATGTTTATTCTAAATATTTAATATAAATAATATTTACCTGATATTAAATTAAACTCTTTATGTGTGACTCTCTAGTTATCTTCCCCATTGTCATTAGGGGGGCTTTCCTAAAGTTAAATATTACTATCTTGCAACAGGTCAATACACCCATAGAGGAATAAGATATGTTGTAACATCAAAAACACATTCAAACAATCACTATGTAATATAATCTCTTTATCATGATATATCTCCAAATAGGTTCACAACCATGTAATCAACCTATACTCTTGATATGTCTTTCTTTGACTATATAAAATGAACTCTTTAAAATTCCATGTCCATGAAATTTAATGTAATGATTCTAATTAAATAAAAGGGCTAAAAATGAACTTCTATAAAGATAGAAAAGATAAATCCTCCTTTGAATTATTTATTAATAACATATCATTCATTACACACCCAATATAGTTATCTTTTCCACAATCATATGTCGTCATAGTTTATATAAAAAACATCAATGTGCATGGGTCATGAAATGAATTAATAATAATATTAAAGTCTAGGGATCATTATACATGATCACAAATAGGAATATCCAATGACACATAAACATATGGATTTCCTATAGGCGGGTCTATTCTTATAATATCCCATTTTGGAGAGGACTAAGTGTGAAATTCATAAGAAAAAGTGTCAATTTCTTATATGCACACACACATGAAAATCAATATACTATGTGTCCAATAATAAAATTTTATGTATCCAAGAACAACGTTTAACAATATTGTCATTGAATTTTAAGGCTCTCATCATAGTGGAGAACTGCTATGTCCTTTTCAATGAAACAAACACTCTAGAATATTATTAAATTAATTTAATAAAGACCACTGAAAAAATATATAATAATGTATTTAATTAATATCAACTTCTTTTAATATATATGCAATATAAAGTAAAAAAGATTGGTTATAGGAAACCAACTCCAACAAATTATAGGTTCCAATTATGATACAAAAAAATATTATGTTCAATGAGACTGGGGTATAAGAAAATACATTTTTCCTTAATAAACATGTGTTTTTTAGAAAGAATATGAATGTTTATAAAAATTATAATATTGTAACATCACCATATAATATGGATAGGATATCTAACAATGATTCATTACCAAGGACATGCATGAAACCACGAACAATGGATATCTAGTATCTTTTAAAAATTCATCATTTGGATAATTATTTGAAAATTAAAATATTTCAATGAATATGGGATAATATACATATGAGAAAATTATTGAGTAAGTGACTCACATTATTTCTTTATTTTGGAAATCACAATACACTTCATATAAAATTGACTTAACCTAGTGTTTTTTAGTTTTTGTGATTGTGAAAAATGAATTTATAGTAAATAAGATACCTTTGAACTTAATAAGGTTTGTAAAAATATAGTAGTATAAACTTTATTGATATATTACATCCTTAAAATTCAAGAGAACTATAATGGTGCTGGATAAACTTATCAGTAGATAAAGCATCATGTTATGATCATCAGTAGATGATGAAGTTGCTACTGATGCTATTATATTTGACTTTAATATTTTTGGGATTTGAACATTGAATTTCATTACAATGTTTCCTATAATTAGATCCTCACATAATGAATTATATGAATAAGAATAACAAATCATTTTGAATATTACTTTTTATTTTGAAGTTGTGTAATTTCTTATTGTTAAGAGATATTAGGAATAGTTTAATATTTTTTATGAGCATTTTACTAATATTTATATCTTATGAGGTTTTATTGTAAATATATTACTATTTCTCTTATATGTTTTTCATGTATTGATCCTAAATTATTGAGAGATTCAAATGATAAGAAGATAGAGGATTTAAAAATCCTATGTGATCATGGGATTATAAGTCTTGGAAGATAGAGTGTTCAGAGACAAAACCCTATACCTACCAACATGTTAACTATAGGTATTATAGGAAAATGAATATATATCATCTGATAGGTTTAAAATTAGGGATACCTTATGATAGGTTAATAATCTATGATAACTAAATGCAGATCTAAATAATTCCTTACCAATAAAGTTAAATCATTTGATTTTATAATATCCTTTTAAAGGAGTATTTGGTTTGTTAACCAATACTCTATGAATTATTTTTAAACTCTCACTATATTAAATATTATAATTTTAAATTTGTTTATGTTTTTTATTTTTTCCGTTTGATTTATACTCGTCATATTTTCATGAATCTTTGAATTTTTTTTTCATTATACTAACTATATCTCTTAAAATTTATATTTCCACCAGATGCATTATTTTTCTTTGATATTTAAATTGATAGACGTTTTTTAAATCTGATTAACTTTAAACCTAAGTCTTTAAAATTGTTAGTTTAATTTTTTAAACCGAAATTCACTATATACTTATAGATTACCTCCATTAAAACATTAAGACAACATTTTTTATCATATATATTCTCTAAATTATTTTGAATTTTTATTGAATTTATTTTTGTTAAATATATTTTTATCTTAGTCTCCTTACACTAAATGTGTTTTTAGAGGAAATATTTTTTTTCTAATGGTACGTAATCTGGTAGGAACACTTGAAAATATAAATCCAACTAGACTACCTATTTTTAATGGAGATGATTATGAATATTGGTGTGATTATATGAAGTCTTTTAACATTAAAACTAGATTAGAAAATTTTATTATGATGATTGGAGGTTATAAACTTCTAGATAAATATAGTTTTCATTTTTATCAAGAAGAAAATATATAGTATCACGTAAATCATAAAGTGAACAATAATTTGTTATATTCCATGACTGGGAACAACTATAGCCAAATATCCTCTTGTGAAATTGACAATGGAATTTGGAATAAATTATAGACTACTCGTTTTTGAACCACTAATGTTTTGGAATCCCAAAGAATTATATTATGAGTGGATTATCAAGACTTTTATTTTTTTCTAGGTGAAATAATAACTCAAATACTTCAATTTGTTTATGATTATTGTAAATAGTTTGAAATCTCTGGGTAAGAAATAATTAATAAAAGATCAGATAATAGAAAATATTATTGATATTATACTAAAACAATGGGAATTTAATAATAAAAAAATAAATTCCACTATACATTTATCTAAGATAATTCTAGATTACTTAATTGACACAATAATGAAAAATAAAAGTTGATAGAAGAGAGATGTTGTGAAATAGAAAAGAAAAAATATATTATTATTTGCATCTAATTATAATAAACCAACTTTTTTATCCCTTAATTCTTGTAGTATAATTCTATATCTCAATTTTAAAGGAATATGTGTAAGAATTATGATTGTTGTAGTTCAAATGATAGGGATAATAAAATTTATAATATTATTAGAAGGATGAATAAGCTTTTTAGTAATAAGAACATTCAATATACTCATCGTAAAGATAAAAAAATAAATGATAAGAGGGATATTTTAGAAACTACATGATCTGAATGCAAGAAGATAAGCCATATTATACCAGCTTGTCCTATTTTGAAGAAGAAATATAGAAAGGAAAAGAAATATTATAAGAGTAAATGGAATAAAATATTGAAATCTATGGATACTTGGAGTTCAAGTGAGGGTGATATATATTTTGATAGTTCATTAGAAGATAGTGGAAATGAAATTATAGAAATCTTGGAATTTTATATAGATTTTTTGAAAGATTAAAAAAATTTCATGGCTAAGGTAACTCTTAAATCTCTAACAAATTTAACTCTTGATTCAAAATAAAATTTTACTTATAATGATAATTATTCAAAATTATTGAATTATAAAAAATAAAATTCATTGGATAATGAGAAATTAAATACATTAAAAGGAGTGGAAACTTCACATACTTTGTATGAAATGGATAGATATTTAAATATCATTTAAAAAAAATAAGAAATTGAAAAATAATTATGATTTTAATGAAACAATTATTATTAAATATAATAAGATAATGTTAAAATTAACTTCGTATGTTTCAACATTTTCTTCAAAACTAATTTCTAAATTTAATTTGGAATCAAATTAGTATGATTAGAGTTAGATTTTTAAGATTAAATTTAATGTTTGTAGTTTGAATAAATTTTTATCTTACTTTGATTTCAGTTAAGAAAATCTTGATAAAATCTATAAAAAATATACCCTCTAGAACTTATAATGTAATTGGTTTTATTTATAATAAATCTCATTTACAAAAAAATTACTCTATACCTAAAAGTTCACCATATTTCATTAAATGTCCAATGGGAGGTCACTGGAATAAATTTTATTCCTTAAACATAGTTCAATATTATATTTTTCATAAAGAATTTATTTCTTAAAAACTAGAAACTATTCAACATAGAAGAGTTGTGAAGATACGGGTTCCTAATTTTTTTTTCTAAAATAACTAGACCCAAAAAAGTATGGTTACCAAGAATTTTGTTTTATTATTTTTAGGAAAATTGGTTGACAACTAGAAATTTAAATAAAAAAGTACATGGACAATGATTATTCTCGACACATTACATGAGACAATTCAAACTTCCGAAATTTGAAAATTTTTAATGGCGTATGAGTCACTTTCAGAGAAAATGAACTGGGCGAAATCATTGGAATTAGTGATGTTTATTTTCTTGTAAAAACATTAATATTATTTTTTAGGACTTAATGAAAACCTTATTAGATTTCAATTATGTGATGAGGGTTATTTTACAAACTTCATGAATGATAGATGAATTATTCAAATTTTACAACGTACTTTAAATATATCTATTGAGGGATATGAAAATGTATACATTCTTGACTTATAAGACTTAAGTCATTAGAATTTACCTTTTTAGGTGTAACTAAAGATCTATCTTGGTTGTTTAATATGAGATTAGGTCACATTAACTTTCATGCTTAAGAAAAAATTTACAAGAAAAGATATTCCATGGATCCACCATAACTCAAATTTAATTGAACCAGAGTTTGTAATCCTTATCAATTTGTTAAGAAAAAAAATAATAGTTTTATACCTAAAAGATAATTATGAACTAATAAAACTTTATATTACGTAAAAATGGATTTATTTGTACATACAAAAATTGGAAGTATTATAAGAAAACATTATGTATATATATTGTTTTATTATTACACTAAATTTACATGAGTTTATTTTCTCACATGAAAATACAGTGCTCTTAATCATTTTAAATATTTTCATAATTCTATTTTAAATGAGAAAGACATACCTTTTTTTACTATTTAGACTGATCATGGTGGTGAATTTTATAAATCATATTTGTAATATTTTTTTAGAAATAAATGTATTACTAATATATTTTAAACACCTATAACACTATAATAAAATGGAATTTTTGAATGAAAAAATAAAATTATTTAGAAAACTACTCATAATTTTCTAATTCATTATTTTTTTGTTAGATATATTTGGGTTGTGGTCAAAAGTTCTTCTAATTATACTATAAATTAATTTTTACTTAAATATTTTCTTAATAAATCTCTTTATGAGTTGTGGCCCAAAATAAATCCAATACTTTCTTACTTCTAAGTTTTTGGGTTTAAAGTATTCACCATAAATACAAAATTTTAGTTATATAAGTTTGAATGTAAATTAATAAAGTAATTTTTATTGGTTATTCTAAAACTAGTAAATCTTACAGAATTTTTAACAAAATAAAAAGTGTTTTTAAGGAAAGAAATTATATTAAAATTTGATGAAATCAATGTTTTTTTAAAACCTATATAAGTTTATCATTTGGATGATTTTTTGGAAATTATCTTAATAATTTATTGGAAGTTGAATTGCAAAATCTAATATTGAAACCTCCAAAACTAGATCATTATATTTTCCATATTTAGAAATAAATTCAATCGAATATTTTTATCTAACAATTAATGATAAACATACCAATTTACCTAAAAACCAGATGATATTAAGTAATTATATAACCATAAATATTATTGGTGATGTAAGTTGATTAGTTAAAACTATAAGTTCCTTAAGAAATAAATTTGAGAATCATGAATTCTTATCATAATTTGAAGCTAAAATAGTTGATGATTCCCTATGAAATTAATGTTGGATAAGATATATGAAAGAATAGATCAATCAATTTTAAATGAATCAATTTTGGAACTTAGTTGAAATACTTAAATATATATTGATTATCTGAGTGAAATGGTTTTTAGAAACAAATGTGATGAAAATATATTTTTTAAGAATAAATCAAGACTTACTACCAAAGATTATTATCAATAAGAAGGCATGGATTATGGTTAATCATTTTCACTTGTATAAAGTTTATAATCTATTCAAATATTACTATACTTTTCAGAACATATAAATTTCACATTATTTTAAATGGATGTTAAAAGTTCTTTTCCTAATGGATATAGTAAATAAAAATTTTATATTGATCAACCTCCAAGATTTAAAGATGCTAAATTTTTGGAAAATGTATTTAAATTTAATAAAGAACTATATGGACTTAAAAAATATCCAAGATCTCAGTATAGTAGACTTATCATATATTTAATTCAAAATAATTTTTTTAAAAGAAGTGAGGATCCTAACCTTTTTATGAAGGAATTTTTTAAATTAACCATTCTTTTTAAAATTTATTTCGATGGAATTATTTTTGGTTAAACAAAAAAAATTATATTTTTTGAGAACTTATGAAAAATGAGTCTGAAATGAGTATGATAGGTTAAATCACGTTTTTTACTTGGTTTTAAAATCACTCAAAAACCGAAATAAAATATTTTAACTCAATATTAATATATCAAAGACTTAATCAAAAAAAAATTATAATAATATGAGTAAATGTACTCTGGTGGGAACAACTATCAAAATTGATCCAAAGAATTTCAAAAAATTGGTAGGTCAACAACTTTATAGAAGTGTGATTATAAATTTACTATTTATTATACCAATTTGTATAAAAATCATATTGTGAGTATTTTTATGTTCAATATTTCAATAATATCTAAAGGAATCACATTTAAAAGGGGTAAAATGTAGTTTCCATTACCGTAAAAAACTTTAGAGCTTTTTTAATTTTGTTCATATAGAAATTATTTTATTCTTAAAATTTAATCAGATGTTGACTTTAGAAGATGAAAATTAAATAGGATCAATACATCCTAAATATGAAATTTCATAGAAGAATATTTAGTATCATGGTCTAGAAAGAATCAATATTCTATAGAACTTTTTACTGTTGATTTTTATTATGAAGTAGCTGGATGTTGTTATGATCAAGAGTTATGGATGCAACACACACTCAAAAAATTGGTTTTAGTTTCAATCGAAAATAAAATCTTTTATGATAATAGTGTTATATCTTTTTATAATAACCCAACACATATCTCATGATAAAAACATATAGATGTAAGAAATCATTTTCTTAGAGATCACACACAATAAAGAGATATAATTCTCAATTTTATCAAAACTATAAATTAGATTGCTGAAATTTTTACAAAAAAATTAAATTTTAATAAATTAAAATATATTAAATAGAATTTGAGAATGACCAAACCAAATGGATAATTAATTAATTTTTTATTAAATCAGTCTATTTATATTGGAAAACTCCTCGAGTGAGGTGGAGGGCATTCTTATTTCATTAGTTTTTCATTCCATTAGTTTTTTATTTATATTTCATTGGTCTTATATCATATAAAATTTATTTGTTAACAAGAAAATTATGCATATACTGTTAACAAAAATAAAATTCAATATTTACTATTTATAATTTTTTGTACTTCTAGATGTTTTTCTTAAATATAATACCAACAAGAATTAAAAATTTAAAAGTTAATAATTTTAAAATTATTTTTTCTTCATAAACTACTTATTATAGGGGTAGCGTTTAATTTCATATTGGTTTATGATTTACATTTTATTTAAATTTAACCTGTATTTTCATACAATAAAATTATAAAATTAATTTCTACAACTAATTTTCATGAAATATGTTTTGGCCACATATTTTCATAGGAATCATTTTGGACCACTCATAAAATAAATAAAAAATATTTGGCTAATAGCAATCTAAAATTCCTATATAAGGACTAAAATATCAAGAATCTTAGTTCCAATAATTTTAATATCATTTTACATCTATATTCTATGATTAAATGAATTTATATGGAAGCATATATAAGATATATTTTTAGAAGAATCCTAAAAGGCTATATGAAAAGATCAAAGTTCCATCTGACAAAATATTTAGATCATTGGATGCAGATAAATACTTCTCATGGATCAATGGTGAAGAAGGTAATGTTTAAACCCTAAAAATATAGAGATATGTATATTATTATAATGAAATTATTGATAAGATCCAAAATACTAGTAGAGAATATTAAGTTCAATACATAAACTCATCATGCATGAAGATATTTTAAAATAAGAAATCATGGTAAAAATGGAATTTCTATTAAATTTTTTTATTATATCAACCATGTTAAAAGTTTTTATTGAATATATAAATGCTTCATAAGTATTTTAAGAAACCAAAACACATTTTTGGAAAATTATTAAGAGAACTAAATTTTTACTTTCTAATTGTGTTTATTTTTTTTAAAATTTTCCTGTTATTTGTGTATTGTAAACAATATCACCTCAATGTTTCTTTTTTAAAATCACAAATGGGGATTAATTTATGAAAAAATAATAAAATTTAAGAGTGATATTATTTTTAAATTATATTTTTCATTGGTTTGATCTTATTAATGATCCTAACAAAATAAAGGATAAATTCATTCTACTGATCCTACAGATTCTTCCTTAAAATCTAATTATACATTTCAATTTTCCTTATGTGTTTCATGCTTTCCAAAAAGAAGATATTTTTGAGTAAATAAATAATCTAATTTAATTAATTTGAAAATCACAATACATGTCACATAAACTAGATTTAACCTATGTTTTTGTTGTTTTTGAAATTATGCACAATGAATTTCTATAAATTGAAACACTAGAGAACCAAATAAGGTATGTGAAAATATATTAGTATCAAATTTCCTAGTATATAACATCCCCTGGATTCAATATCACTATAGAAGTGCAGTATAAACTCAACTGTAGATAAATTATCATGATAAGATCATAAATGGATGATGAATTTGATGCCTATATTGTTACCAATTAATCCAAGATTTTTATAATTCAATCATTGATTTTTATTAAATTGTTTTTTATAAATAGATTCTCACATTGAGCATTAGAAGAATAATAGTAACAGAGCATTCCAAAAGTTATTATTCATTTTGATATTGTCAAATTACTTGTTTTTATGAGAACTTATTATTAGAGTAATGATTTTCTATCTGAGTGTTTTTAGAAAGGGTTGCATCTTACGAGGCTTTATTATAAATATCTTATTATTTCTATTGTATTTATTCATTTACTAATGTGTAATTGAGATATTATAAGAATAATAATACATAGAATTTATTGATCTTTTGTGATTAAGGGATTCTAGGGATAGGAAGATAGAGTGTCGTGGGCTAGAACACTATACCTACCGATAATTTAAGATGAAGGATTTTGGGGATAGGAAGACAAAAAATTACGAAAGGTTTAAAATCGAGGATACCTTTTGATAGGTTAGAAATTATGAATACATAATTTTAGGTCTATATACTCCCTTACTGCTGAGGTTAAACCATGCAATTTAATAATATATTTTTAAAGGAGTATTTTTTTTAACCAATACTTTGTGTATTGTTTTTAAACTTCCCTTATATTCAATATTTAAATTACTACTATATTTAAATTTTATATTTCCATGGTTTTATTTCTCACCACTAGATTTTCAATAATTTTTAAAAAACTTATTTAAATTATACTAACTATTTATCTTATGTTATAAATTTATATTACATGCATCATTTTACTCCAATATTTGAATTAATCAATATTTTTTAAATCAGATCAACTTTAAACATAAGGATGATAATTTTTAGTTTAAATTTTTAAACTAAAATTAACCCCATTCTTGTAGAGTACATGCATTATATTCTTGGGACAATATTAATATCCAATGGAATCCTATGTCACCTTTCTTATTCACTAATTAAGTAGTTTTTGTCAACCTTACCATAAACAAATTATGAAACTAAGTAATAATATAGTATAGTGTGACTCAATTTGTCTCTAGAGATAATAATTTTTGATGTGATCTTTGTGTTTTGTGGGTTTATATTATGTTGGGAAATAGAGAACACTTATGTGCATATTTTTATGAAAGTAAAAGGGTGTTTGAAATCAATTTAAAAATAGTGGTATCATATCAATTATTCTCTCACCTTAATATATAAATCATTATTCATTTAATTTAAACTCTTATTCTCTCTCACTAACCAGTGGAAACCTTGATTAATTACATTCTCTCAAGATTTTCAGTTTAAACATGGATGCACAATGATCACAACACTCCTTTCTCCTACATTTCCCAGTAATAAAAAAACATCAGATTACTTTTTATCAGCCCAAATCCTTTTTTCATATAGGAAATAAAGAAAATATAGGCGTCTTGTGTGTTCACCCCAAGAATAATTGAAGAAAAAATTGAAACGAAATATTTAGTGAAAATCTCTTATTATCTACGATGATTAATCATTTATGGTAAAAACAATTAGGAAATATTTAACCAATTAATAGACATAATTAATTAATAGGGGGTCAAGTGAGACTCCTTGGATTAAGAAATATGGGTTTATTATTCTATCACTATAGAAATAAAAATCAGTAAAAAAAGAAAACTCTAGCAAATAGTATCTATCTTTTATAGGGAGTTCCATACCCATTAATAGGTTCAAGACGAATGTTATAGAATCTATTAGGATTATAGGAGAAAAAAATTTGTAATGATTGATCTCCCCCACATGGATGTCATAAAATTTATTCTTCATTCTTTTTTTTAATGTTGTTCTCCATTGATACCAATATATTTCATCTTCCTCCTTGGGATCGAACACCTCCAATGAGTTTTCAACCTTTTTTCTTAATTTGTTCAAGAAGTGTAAAGTATAAATCTTTTTATGAATCATATGATCCTTATATATACTGTATATGATCACTATGATTAGGGTTATTCGATATTTCATCTATTACAATTGATAAATTTCTTAAGTATTAATTATTATGAAACTCTTCAATATCTTCAAACATTTATTATGTTTTCTCATCGACAGTATAGTATAAAATGTTTAATATATATTTTATTTAAGGAGAATATATTAGGTATATTTTTTATGAATAAAATTATATTATGTATCATCTTTCTCCAGAAGATCTCTTTTCTTTAGGAAATTCAAAGATCTTACAAAACTGCCTTTATCTTTATAAAATATTAAGTATCATATATACTTCAAAAAAATTTCTTATATACTCTGAGAGGGTTTTGGGGATTTTTCATATTCATGTATATATAAGATATTATGAATTAAAAAGCCTTATGTCATTACTCTTTATAAAATATATCACACATACTTCTTCTTTTGATTTCACAAACACTAAAATATTGTGTATCATCTGGTTTGAGAAAAGGTTTCTCACATATGCTACCCTTTAATAATTTTTCAATAATCACATGAACAAAATTTTATGTATTTTCTTATTTATTATAGAAAATATAATATGTGACTCTATTTATCAAAATCCTAAATAGAAACAAAATTTTACACATCACCCATCCTTTTTCCAGTTTCATCAAATTCAAAATAAAATTTCTTTGTTATTTCCGTAATATCTTATGAATGGACAATACTTGGATAAATTTTATGAAATTAATTATATAATTGGTTATTTTACATTTTTCAATATTCTTCAACTTCTTGAATATAATACTTGGATTGTTTCATCTTTTGACTTCTAAAATTACATGCTTTTGTAAGTTACTTAAAAATCATACAACACATGAATTCAGTATTGGATTAAATGAAATCAGTTCAAAATGATAAAAATGTAAAAATCAAAGATTTAAAAATAATTTTCAATTGATCCCATGTTTAGTTAAAATCCAATAGTGAAGCTATTTTTTAAGTTTAAAATAAAATTCAAATGAAAATTCTATAAAATCCTCAAACAAAATTTCAAAATTTATGGCTTTATTAACCCTTTACACTTAAATAATAAATTTTCCTAAAATTTACAAGGTTCCCAATTTCTATCCTAAAAATCCATAGTTCTTGGGTTGTAAAAAGAATAAAATTTTGTGGATTTATGATTTTAATAGGTGGTACTTGAATTAATCCCTCTTTCCTAAGCTCATTGTTCCAAAGATCCTTTTCACACATCCTTGATACTTCTTATAATTCTTTTGACCCATTTTGTAATTAGAACTTATTGAAAATTTTCATTGTATGTTTGTGAAAATCAGTTATTAGATGAGTATGGATAAACCCAGAACTAAAAAACCCCAAGACATAAGGTGTCCCCCATACAAATTTTAAATAGCCAGGGAATATAAGAAACACTTGGGAAGCAGGGTATTAGTTCACCCTAACTCTTATTGAATAGAAAAATTACACACACATCTAGTTTTTTTGACTTAGAAATAATTATAGATCAGTTAATGCCATATTTGTTTACTCTAAATCACATGATTTATCCAAATATTATTTAGGGAGGCTCCCTATGGTGTTAATCATTCATATTCAATAGGTTACCTAAGGTCATCTTTAAAGTTTCAGTTTCCTAATGTTATAATTTTGATACCAATTAATTTTTGTATATGAGTAACCCTTTACATATTTTTTTAAAAAAATCATCCATGTTCAAATACCATGGAACCTTATTGGTGATTTCATAGAGTTTTTTATTGGGTAGTGCATCATTGAGTGCCATTTTTTTAAGTACTTCAACCTCAGAAGTATAAGTCAATTTGTTTATGTGGCCTGCAACTAGGTTCTCATAGATTTTTTTTCCTTGATCTCTATGTGTTATTCTTGGAGAAAAACAATCAACATCATTATCCATGGTTTTTCATTATATTTTATTATAAATTATCTTATAGTTTCATAATCAGAATAAACTATTACTTTACTTCCTAGAAAATATGAATGGAATTGTTTCAATAAAAAAACTATAGAAAAAAACTCTCTCTTGGTTATTATATAGTTAATCTAATCTGAATCCATGTTCTATAAAGAATAAGCTATCACATGAGACTATCCATTAATATTTTATTTTAACAATGTTCTTGCTGCTTAATTATCGTCATTACACAGTACTTCAAAGGCTTCTCCCAATGCTAGTAGAATTATATTTGGTGATGTGGTTAACATCTCCTTGAATTTGTAACAATAATTCTTGTTTGATTCTTCAAACATAAAATCACTATATTTTTTAATAGGTCTAGTCATAGGTTTTTTCACAATGGTGGGGTATGGAAGTGTAGAGATGTTGTCAAACTTGTCCTTATATACTTCAATCCCTTAATTGGAAATGATATACCGATAACATTACCCCTTTCCACCATAAAGTGATATTATTAAAAGTTTAAAACTAATTTATTTTTAATGAATATTTTTTTAAAAAAAAATTATATATTCTCAAGAAAAATTTTAAAAGAAGGTCCATACACTGTAATAATTTCTTGAAATACCTCTAGGAAGATTTCCATAAGGTATGAAAAGATTATTACCAGGCAGCATTGGAATGTACCCAGGGGATTTTATAAACCAAAACTCATTCTTTTGTACAAAAACATATCAAAGGTATAAGTAAATATAGTCTTGTCTTAATATACTGTAGCTATAGAGGCCTAAAAAAGAATCAAAAATTTCATCAAGGAAATAATAATGATTCATTTCAGCTAATCTCTCTAGAACCTGATCTATAAAAGGAATATAGAAGTGGTCTTTCTAGGTCATAAGGTTCAATATTCTGTAATCTATATAAACCACTCAACTATTTTGAATCTTATAAGTAATTAATTCATTTTTTTTTGTAAAAATTCATTCAATATATTTACAATTTTCTTTATTGTTGGGTTTATCCTTATTTAATTCAGCCTCTAAGGTTTTGATTCACTCTCTAGTTAGATATGGTGAATGAAAATAGTGGGAGTAATCCCATTAATTTCTCATAATTTCTAGCTTAAATCCTTAACATGTTATTTCAATTTAGTTAATTATTCCAGATTAGGTGACTAGTTGTTTGAAATTATCACCATGAGTTTTTAATCTTATATAAGATAGAAATATTTTAGGTTTGATGGAAGTAGTTTTAACTCTACTTCTGGTGGTTGTTTTACTGATAGTATCAACTCATTTTTACTCAAAATAACAACCTATATATAAGAAACTTAAGAATCAGTACCAAATTTGATAAAAACATAAAAATAATATTCATTTAAGTCCTACTGAAACCAATCACTATATAATTATAATTGCATATTCAATTCACTTTTAAAGATAAAATTATTTGACGGATTTGGTCATTATTGGACTTCACCTATGTTTATTATTTCATCTATAATTTCAAGATCTTACTCTAAATAGAAAGTGTTTTCATGATGAGAAAAGGTAATAATATTTAAGGAATTTCATCTAATATAAGATATTAAAATTAATATTATCTTTAATAAAATTCATAAAAATGATTACTTCATGAAAATTTAGTATATTTTTTTAAATTTTATAAAATATTCTCCATAATATGATAGGGTAATGAGAAATACCACTCTCTTATTCTATATTAAAGATATAAAAGTCAATTAGTAACAACATAACTATTACCCTTATAAGTATATTCTCCAAAACTTACACATGGTAAGCAAAAATATTATTGGATGGCTACACTACAACTTTGGTTGGCTTGATATCTCCCAATTATAGTGAATAACAAATTTAGTAATTCCTAATTTTTATTGATTCTCTAAAATCACCTAAGGTATTAGTGATAGTGATATTTTCTATAGTGAAAGTAATAATAAAATTACATGGATCTTGAAATCTTCTAGGTAATTATGGGGTGATTATTACAAAAACATCCATACCCATAATCACCTTTTCATCTCCACGTAGTTTTCTATTCTTAGGTAACATTTCCTTGGGATATTTTTCATACTTAGGAATCAAATTAATTATATATAGAAGTGGTATGTTCATTTCCACATTATTGAATGTGTAAAAAATTTCCTGCTAGAGAGTGTATTCATTTATTTTTTTGGAGGAGTAGTCCTTTAAGTCAGGGTGGTAAGGGTTGAGATAGATCCTTTATCTTATCTTTTACCTTGCCTTTATTGGTTGTTTCAATAAATTTTCTTCACCTACTTATTCCATAGGTTTTGTTTATTCTTCCTTGAGCTATTAGTTTTGAAATTTATTTACAAGAGGTGGATGATCACTAATTTTTACTTTACAAAAACTTCTCAAAAACTAGCACTCACATAACTCTTGGGGTTAAGAATTAATTGGGAATGAAGTTAACTTGAACATTGATTTTACTAAATAATCTAGAGTGGTGAGAATACGTCTATACTATCTTTTTAATTATTTAGGTTCAAATCCAGGAGTTTTCAAGGAAGATTGTGGATTTCCATGATAATCTACTAGCTATCTTAGTAAATATTTCTAGAGGACTCTTGGATTTGTATTTAGGTTTAGTATCATGTACAGGTCTAATAGTTTTTCCTATAAAATGTTAAGGGATAATATTTTTATTAAAAATTCAATTGGAATGGTGATATATAAGGTTTTTGGATTCCATATCCATATTGTATTGTTTATTATTCTTAATATTCTTAGTTTCTTGGTTTTTATTGGTATTTACATTTGTATATGGAATCATAATCCTTGATTTCTAATACTTATAGGAAATAATATGCAAAATGATTATTTGAATGAAACAATTAGTATATTCTTAGGGGGTTATATATTGAAGCTTTTTGAACATTTTTCTAGGATAACCATATCATAAGATAGGTTATCTCTTCAATTTTAGTTTCAATAAAATGATAGTTATAACCATTTATATAATAAAAACATATATTATAAATTCTTATACCAAATATTTTATAGTTATATGAGAACCTTTCTATAATTTCCCTATATTCAACTGGATATTTTCCACTTAGTTCTCCTTTGGAAGAAGCATCTAGTAGATTTTGGTCATTATCCAAAAGTACATTATAGAAAAAACCCGATAAGTGGTGGTCCTCAAAGGGTGGTGCAGGTAGGATACAAACATCTTCTTGAACCTCTCCCAAAACTCATATAGTGTCTCTACACTGGATTGTCTAATTATATATATCTTCTACCCCATCTATGTACTTCTGGAACTATGGGAAAACTTCTAGAAGAAATTCCTTTAGAGCTTATCCTAGGTTATGACATCTCTATTATACTAGTTCTACATCCATTATTTACTTGTTCTTCCTAAGGATAATGGGAATACCTTAAAATTTATATAAGATTTGAAGACTTCACTTGGTTTGAAGGTGTTTCACATAGTCCCAAACACTTTTGGATTCTTATTCCAGTCTTCTCCTACTAATCCATGGAAATTGGGTAAAAAATAGTCCATTTCTTAATTTCAAAATCACATTGGTTATTTTTTATAATAATTTATTATTATTATGATTGAAATTATGTGCATAAAGTTCTCTAGGGGTTCTATACAATTATTTCATATTCTATTCCATGTTTCCACTACCTAAAGTAGTGCTGATATAATTATAAGTGTATAGGGAGTATATCAATTGGATGGTGGAAATTATTTATCTACATCTTTGTTAATCCTCATGTTTCAGAATCTAGATAGAATGGTATACTTAAAATCTAGATCCAATATAATTTGGTGATTCGAACTAGTCTTGGGACTATATGAAAAACATCTTAAGCAAAATAAAAACACAAAAATAAATAATCAAAATAGATACCTCCTCAAAAACGATGTTGATTTGATGCATTGGCTATCATAGGCCTCATAGATTTTTTTGAACTCAAGTAATAATATTTTATATCATGACTCAGGATGTCTCTAGAGGGGTAATAATTTCAATTTTATCTTTGTTTAAGGTGGGATCAAATTATGTTGGGAAATATTAAACAATATTTTTTATTTTAATACAAGTAAAATGGTGTTTGAAATCAATTTAAAAATAATGGTCTCACTTGGGTTATTAATTCAACCTGCCTACTAAATCATGATTTATTTAATTTAAACTCTTATTCTATATCATTGGACAACTAAAAACTCATCTAATCACCTTATCTCATTTTTTTATTTAAACAGGGATGTATAATGATTGTTGCACTCCCTGATCCTACCTATCATAGTAATCAAAAACCAATGATTACTCCTGGATCGACCCACTTCCCTCTATCACATGATAAATGAATAAAATTAAGGGTATAATATGTATGGAACCCTAGAAGATGATAATGAATAACTGAAATGAAATAAGTACTGTAAATCTCTTATTGTATACAAAAATAATCATTTTTTATTTAGATTAATAAGAAAATAATTAAAAAATTAATTATACAAATTCATTAATAGGGGTGGGAAAAGTCTCTTTAGATCAACCACTATAGTTCTAGTATTCCATGACATGAGAAATTAAAAATTAGTAAATAAAATAAAATAAAACTCTACCCAATATTCATGCTCTTTGATTGTGATTTGCATCCCATTTCATAGGGGAAATATGATTGTTTCAAAATATCCATAGTTGGGAAGGTCATCATGTGAGCTTGGAATACATGATATCCCCTATGTGGATGGTATAAAAAATTTTCTTCATTCTATTTTAAATGTTTTACTCCCTTGATCCCACCAAATTTCCTCTTATTCCTTCAGATTTTCTACCTCCAGTGAGTTTGCAACTATATTTCCTAATTTTTCCATCATTAGGATATGAAAATATTTCTTTAATCTCTTTATTCCTTGGATGAGCTCCTAAAGTAATTAAGATGATCTCCATGATTAGGTTTCTTTGAGATTTCTTCTACAATAGCTGATAAATTTAATTAAGTATAAAATATTATGAAACTCTTTTATAGCTTCCAAAATAAATTACACATGCTCATAAATTTTAGAGTAGAAAATGTTTTGAATCTATTCTATAGAAGTATAACATATTACATATCACATTAAATGGACAAAGGTATATCATGTATCATATTCTTTTAGAAAACAATACTTCTTTTTAAAAGTACAAGATCTTATGTAACTACTTTACTCTTTAAAAAATATTATGTATTACCCATACTTTAGAAAAATATGTTACATACATAATGAGGGAAATATGAATTTTCCATATCTATGTCTCTAGTGGATATTATGTATTGGGCAACCTCATTCATTTTCTATTCAGAAAATATATTATGAATTTTGCTTATTAATATTCCAAAAACTCTATAATGTTACGTATCATTTTCTTTAGGAAAAAATATCTTACACATGATTCTCTTTATTTATTTCTCAACATTTATATGAAAAAATGTTATTCATCATTTTCATTAGTAGATAAACTTTTACTCATGCCACTACTTATTAAAATCTATAACAATTTGTTTACATATCTCCCAATAGTTTCCATTTTCTTCGATTTACTTAGTAAATATCATATATATTTCCCAAATATCTTATGCATGGAAAATCCTCATATGAATTTTATAAAATTACCACTAGAGTGAGTCCTTTTCTATTTTTCAACATTCAATAATTTCAAGATGTTAACTTCCAAACTACATCAACTTCAAACTTTCAAAATTCCAAGATTTTAAATGTTGCTTAAAAATCATGGAACTCATACATTCAATGTAGGATTGATTAAAATTAGTTTAAAAATGATAAAAACAATTAATAATAAAATATTTCAATCTAGTTTTCAATTAATTATAGATTTTGTGAAATTCTAAGAGTGAATATATTTATATAGATTTAATGGTAAATTCAAATGAAATACTATAAAATCCTAAAACAAAATTTCCAAAAATATGGCTTGAGAATTCACCATAATAGAAGAATTTTTATCAAAAAATTTATTATATGGGAAATGCCATCAGAAATATCAGAATGGTACTATGAATAGATAGAATAAATCTATATTATAGCCTTAATAGCTGAAATAATGTATGGCTTGTTATGTGGGTATTTTAAAACATGTCCCCATAGATATGTATTTTAGTTACCATACATTTCTTAAAATACTATTACATCATTTTAATGATAAAAACATAAAATCGTTACACCAACAGAATCCAAAGCTTTAGTGTCTTGGGAAAATTAGGACCATACATCACTTATATATAACAAAAAAAATATTTAAAAGTTATTTATTTATCCTTCTAAATCTCACGATCTTCTTAGTATATGTAGTCATCTGAGGATATACGTCAAAAAAAGGGGTGAGTGAAAATACTATTAAGAAGATAAATAAGGACACAAATCAATATAAAATGGGTGAGAATATTAATCATCATCATAAAATAATCATTGGGTCATCATCATAATTATAAGTGGAAGCATTAGATAAAGGAATGGAATGTGGAAATACATAAAAATAAAACATCATGTCTTAGTGGTAAAATACCACACATAGTTGTGGTCATTTATAACACCATGTTCATGTATAACATATATGCATAATCATAACATCATCATTTTGAAAAACTCTATAATCATGTTCATGAATATTTCACACTATCTCATGAGGTACATCACATTACCCAATGCATTGGAGCACTATATAATTTTGGGTCCACTCGTCACATCATAACATTTACATGACCATGCATTCCACATAGAATGTATATCAATATTAGACATAAATAACCAATAGAAAGGAATGGGTTTCACATCATAAATCAGACATTAATGAATAACTTTGTGGTTCCCAAATTAAATGAGGAAAATATATTTGTTATAAGATTCATCATTCTTGAGTGAAGAAGAAACAACTCAAGAGAAGTCAAAATGTGTTTCGGAAAGAAGAGTACTTTTAAAAAATCATTGTATTTCTTATAAAATTAGATTAAAAACATGTATATCCCCCAAAAAATGGAAGGAAAATGAAATTATATTTTATGAACATGAAAATAATATTCATACTGAAATTAGACATGAAATATTAATAACCCAAAGAAAATGAGTTGGGTTTGAGAATCCCCTTACCTTTTGTATGAATGCTTTTTTCACCTTAATACCCCAGATAATCAAATTAGATTCATTAATTACTAAATCCAGAACCTATTATAAATTTATTTGATTTTTTATTATTTTATTAAGTTTATTTATGGATATTTTTATGAATTATAGAGTTCAATTCCATCATTTCGAGAGTGTTCTTTTTCTTGGTTTTCATGATCAGTTTGCTTGTATACAAATATAGAAGTTCATGTAAAATATAAATAATTTTACAGAATTGAAAATTTATGTTATTAATGAACATAAAAAAGATTAAATGGTATTATATATCATATGGTTATATAGTATGAGGATTATTTTTTAGATAAAATATTAATGAAAATGATTTAATTTATTTTGGCAGTTTTTACGACCATCACAAACTTATGTCATTTTGTCTAATATCATGTTTATATATTGGTTCCAGCACATTATATATATTATAATATGTATAATAAAATCTTATTTATCCATAACAATGGTTTTATGACCATTATTGTTGGAATAAATCAAAAATTAAAATGCATCATCCACAATGGTGGTAAATCGATACATCACATACAATGTTTTTTATTTTTAGAATAAACGGAAGAGGGAATAGATTTTATGATGGATTCTTCAATTATCATAAAATAATTAAAGTATATATAATATATTGGAGTTATCATTCCACTTGGATATTGTGAGGTTAGGAGAATATAAGTAAGGAAAAGAAATTAAAAATAAAATAAAAGAAAACAAAAGGGGATTCTACCTCTTGAATTTATTATCCTTGAGAACCTCAGGAAAATTGGGTTTGGTATACTGTTGAGACCAGAAGCTCATGTACATGGGGGAGAGGCTTTTAAATATATCTTAGATGAATTTGGAAAGTCTTCAATTCTTGGAAGGTGTGAGGATAAGAGGTGGTGAGTTGTGGTATTTATAAGGGGAGGAGAGGGGTATTTTTTATTACTATATTCATAATTTTATTATTTTGGATCAAACCTATGAATAGTATTGAACCTCATCACTAAATGTATTAAAAAATTAATTATATTTCTAGATTATGGGGCTTACATTACCCACACCCCAACAATGACTAAAAAATTCACATATATAGCTTATATTGTAAATTGTCATATTTCACTATTCACAAAAAATTCACCTGTTTTTTAAAAATCCTAAAAATTCACCCTACCAATTTTTTTATTTTTTGAATTAAAAAATGTACTCCATTTTATGAAAATAATTTTCTATATATAAAAAATTTAATTTTTAAATAAAATAATCATTTATTTGAAAAATACTGATTTTAATATTATAATCGATTCTGCAACACTTTGAAAATTTAATTAAGGTCTCATAAAATTATTCAATAATCACAATACAAAAAAATATTAATTTATGAATTTATTTTATAAAAATAAATTCTTTTTTAAATCTTTATATTAATTATAAACTTATAAATAAACATTTATGTTTTACAAAAATACCAACACTTAATTTATCATTTTAAAACATTTATTTACATATACTGTGATATAATTATATCATAATTTAATTTATAGTATTCATAAATTTTATTTATAATTTCATAGGTGAGTTTACTATTTTATTTTCTAGATTACTATTCCTAATGGTCATGTTACCGTTCCAATGGTCAGGTTACTATTTCATCTATATTTGTTTCTTAATTTCTATAAATATCACTTATTTCATTATTAATTTATGATAATAATGTTTTTATTTTGATCTATATTATTTTTATATATTTTATACCATATACATTAATTATAAGAATGGAAAAAATTCCATTGATAAATTTTTAGGTTGTTACATTTATGAAGAAAATATATGTTATGATGAGCTTGATGGTTTTTGGACCAAAATAGCGTAAAAATGATATTGATATTTATATATAACCATTGATGTATGATTTGTAATTTATATAGGTGGTTGGTGTTTAAGTTTTTAACTCATACAAAAAATGGTGTTTCATTTTTCATGATATGGTATTGTTCACTATAAATATATTTCTTACATATAGAAGCTTATTTGGATACAGTGTTAAGGGACATAAAACTTGTGCAATTTAAGAAGAAGGGGATTCAAATCATCAATTACATAAAGATAGAAATACATTTTACATGGTCCATCAATTATTCTTTCAAATTAATCACCTTTTTGAATATTATAAAAAGGAATTTAATAGTTTATAAGAGTATAATTTTCCCAAAAAACTATTCTCAATCAAAGAATATTATAACAAGGTGAAAGAAATAAATGTCACATTTTAGTTTCCACTCTTTTGGTATCATCATTATGATGAAGAATACAAACTAGGATCCCTCTAGTTGTATTCATAAGTTCTTCTAAAATATCTGAACAACACTCTTGGTATTCGTGGTGATAGCTTAAAGAAACCAAGTTCCATGCATTATTCAATATTTACCATAATAAAAGAATATCTATTATTATTTATTTATTTTAAGATGGAGGAGGTAGATTTTATATCTATGTTTTTTGACAAAACCCTTGAGAGGTTATCTCTAGGGATTAAGATAATTCTCTTGAGAGAATCCATTATGCAGAACAATTCTCACACGATCTAAGATGATGTAATCAAGAATTTATACTTAGGGTTAACAATTAATGATTTCAAAAATTTGCTTTATCTAATCTTTTAATCCATGCAAACCTCATGTCAAATAATGATAACAATATTATTATACTCTCATGACATGCACTAAAATCACAATCTAATAAATCATTTCCATCAAGCCCTTAACTCAAAACTCAAATCATCTTCAAAATTTATTAAACCTTGGATAATAAAGATTCAATTAAATTAATATTATTTGTTTAATAAATAAATAAATATTATATTAATTAAAACCATGAAATTTTTTTTTTCTGATATTCACATAACCAAGTAAATATGTATATTAATATATTCACCAATCTAGTGAATAAATGAATATTTATTTGTTACCCTTGTAGATAATATGAAATAGATAAAATTAAACCCCTATATTCTAAACTCAAATATCTGGTGACTAAATTTATTATTGGGTTCATGAAGTTTTGTTCAAGGCACTATAAATTTTCTCATTGGATGTTCATACTTCGGTAGTTCAATTTGGCCATGTCAGAACAGCAGTAGTAGAAACATTCAGCAAATCGGTCAACTACTCGAAGTTCTCTTTAAATATGATGGATGTTTTATATACTATTCTTTGGGTGTAGTTAATAGTGCACTGACTGGGATGATTGAGTCGATGGAATCCTCAATTGAATGAAGTAATCATTGGATGGATGGCCAAAAATATTGGATGGAAGTTCAAATTATTTAACTGAAAATGAACCTCTATATAAGGAGATGAGACCATATGCTAAAGTATACCACACTGTATTATAAAAACTTTGATGCTGGAGTACTTATCTACAATGTTTTTAAAACTTTTACTTTTGATAATATGAAATATTTTGCAGTGTTATCCCATTGACATAGGATGAAATACCAAACCACGTAAAATTAGATTTACTTATTTTTTTGTACTTATTCTTGGAATTATTGGGTGTATATTTTAGTGTGTGTGTGTGATTCATCTTTTGAGTGGCGATTATAGTTATGCTTGACTTACTAATTTCGGTTCTCTAAGACAAAAAGGGAAGTGTTGGTTGTTTAATTTCCATAGTACTGAACTTCTGGTGGATACACATTTCTTATGAACTCAAGTTTCAACCATCTAGTGTTTATATTAATTTTTAGGCACTTTCTTCCTAACAAGTGGTATCATAGGTTATTTATTTTAGATCCACTCGAAAAATAATGTAACATTATCACTTAACTCAAATCCATATTAATTTTAGTTGGTCATACCATCATCAAAAGATATGGGAAAATATTAATGAAGGGTTTATATTATTCATTTCAACAGAACTAAATTTAGTATCTAGAAGATGAAGATAGAGTATTATATAATCTAGAAGGTTCTTGAAATTCTATATAGTGATAAACCAATAATAAGCACAAAGAAAAATAGGAAAACTTGGATAAAAAATTTTATGGTTTAGTAATGATTACATTGTCATGGAATGTGGCCTTCATCATTCAAGATAAGAATACTATAACTACACTTATGGTGACCTTGGTGGAGATGTATGAAAAACTGACAACCATAAACAAAGTGTTCTTGGTGAAGAATTTGTTTTCCATAAGTCTATAGGAAGGACATTCATCAGTAAATAATTTGAATTATTTTAACATGATTATAATTCATCTCATATTAGTGAATGTAATTTCACAGATTATGTGTGGGATATAATACGACTTTTATCTTTACCAGAATCTTGGGATGTCATAGTTACAATGATAATTATTTCTTATGGTAATTATGATATTTTATTTGTGGATGTGTAAAATTTTATCCTCAATGAGGATCCATGGAGAAGAGAGGTCCAAGTATCTTTTAGTAGTGTGTTGAATATTTAGGGAAAGGTATTCTCACCTTATTAGAAGAATCATAAACAATTAGAAGAAAAATATAGGGAGAAGAATCATATAAAGTTGACTAGTCCAAGGATTAACTACTAGAATTGTAGAAATAAAGTAAAAATTTATAAGAATTTCAGGAACTATAAGGAAGTAACCATAAAAAAGGATACCAAAAGTTAAAAATTAGTTAATTTAATGGAATTTAGTAGCAATATACTACTCACTATTCATAATCTAATAGAGCCAGGGGAGGTTTACTCAGATTCATCCTTCCACTCGATGGATTATCGTGGGTTCATGATAAGTTATGTATCTAGGAGCACTAGGAAAGTTCTTATGGTAGATGATGAATCTTTGGAAGTAGCAAGAAAAGGATATGTAAATATATGAATATAGAATGGGATTTTTCTTTAGTTTCAAGGTGTGAGAAATAGTCTAGGTCTCTAGAAGAATATTATTTTAGTTAGGTAGTTGGAAGATGAATGATTTTGTATCACTTTAAACAATGGTGTTTGGAACGTGACTTAGGGATCCATGGTTGTGGTATAAGGAGTAAAGGACAAGAGCCTTTATCTAACTGAAAGTTTATATGAGAGTAAAATGGAAAAAAAATCATCCTATGAAAATATATAGGTCTGGCATCACAAACTAGGTCACCTTAGTGAGAAGAATATAAAGGTTCTATAAAATAAGGGAACTTTGAAGCTTGATCACACTACTATAAAAAATTGTGAGAGTTAGGTGCATGGAAAAAAAGAGGGCCTCATTCAATCTGAATAGATTGAAACCCAAAGATTGAAATCTTGAGTTAGTTCACATGGATGTCTGGGGACTTTCTTTAGTTCAATATCATAGATAATTATGGTAATTCTACACATTCATTGATAATGTCATGAGAAAGGTATGGGTTTATTTTCATAAAAATATAGATGATTTTTTTGATGATTATTGTACAATGGAAGGACACAGTGGAGTTAAAAATTGATTATAAATTAAAGTTCCCTAATTTAATAATGGTGTAGAATACGATGGTAGAAACTTCGAGAACATATGTCAGTAGAGAGGAATCAATCTAGGGAGAATAGTACCTGAAACTCCACAATAGAATATAGTTTTTGAGAAGATGAACCATACTTTAATAGAGAAAGATAGATGCATGTGTGTGAAGTACAATATGCTCAAGTCTATTTAGGTAAAAAAAATTAACACATTAAAACACTTGGTCAACAAATGTATAGCCTCTATAGTAGGACAATTTCTACTTGAATAGATTCATTCTGATAATGTACTAAATGTTTCACAACTCAAAATATTTAGTTTCATTTCTTGTGATCTTATTGACACAAAAAAAATATAAAGGAAAATTTCAAACCTTGTTTCCTTGTAGGGCATGAAAATAAAGATTTTTGTTGCCTACTACGGAGTGATGATCGATGAATGATCATAAAAAGTTATAATAAACCATAATTTTCATACATAAATATCACATCATTTTAGATGAATATTCAATAACTTTAAAATTAATACATTCTTGAGGAACATATAGGTTTAGTGTCTTTAGAAACTTGGATATATAAACAATAGTACATAAAATACATATATAATTTCTAGTTAAGTTTTTCACAACTATCGCCCTTCTTAGACATATCATACTTAAAACTGTTCTTCATAACCTAGGTAAGAGAAACATAAGAAAGGTTAAGATTAATGATCAGTTAGGGTAAACATAACAGATATCAATTAATAATCACAAGTTATCATAAGATAAGAATATGGGTCTGATAACATGATCAAGACTTATAATAATAATATCTAATCAGGTAAATATCTTTAATCATGAAACATAACATCAGGTTTTTTCAAAAAAATAATATAAGACATAAGATTTTGGAATCATCAATAATCAATCATGATCCCTGAAAACATATCATAAGAATATTAAATAAGTTTTTAGCATGCACATAAGTATATAAAATCACTTCCTTAGTCAAGGATCACTACCGAGACTATCATAGTGGATTGAGTTCACTCACAATTCCATAATTTCATTAGTTAAGGTCCACTCCCAAGTCTATATTATTATATAAAGCAGCTTACTAAACTAGGTTCAATCTCCATTATAGTGCTTATTATCTCATAAAATATCCTTCTTTACCCAATCCAAGAGAGGGATATGTAATTCTTGGCCCACCCATCACATAATGAAAAGCATACATATGTATTCCATGAGATCATAAAATATTCATCATATCATCAAATCATAACCCATGAAAAGGATATAGTTTTCATAAAAAATTCATTATCATAATCACAAATTATCCAAATAAATAATAAATATGTAAGTATTCAATCATATACTTATAAAATCATAAAAATATCAATTTATGTTATTATAGATAAAAATACCTTTAAAATATCATTATAAAATTTCTTGAGGAAAATACCCTTTTTTTTTAAATCAGTAATTTAGAATATAATATTTTCCAAAATATTAAGGAATATATTTTATTTTAAAATAACCAAGGAAAATTATAAATTAATCCTCAAATAAAATAGTATTAATGATGGCGGAGAAATATGTTCATGTAGTGTTTGTTAAAATAAAAATTCATTTCACATTGTTGGTAAAAAGTCAGAAGCACCTTGGTCAAAAAACAATAAGAAGATTCCTTTAAATAAATTTCATTGAAAGTAAAACATGATTAAAAATTAATTTAATAAATCTTTACATAATAGTAATAAAATTATTGAATACATTTAAACAAAAATATGTATTTGGAATAAAATATACATGCCCAAATAGAAAAACACTGGCAGTTTTCCTTAGAAATTGTCTTTTGGTCTCTTTAGTAATTAAAGAGGGGAAAATGAAATAAAAATAAGAAATATCCATAAATAAACATATGATAAGAAAATAAATATGAATTTCGAGAGATAGATCATAAAATTTCATCATAATAAAATTTAATTCTAAACAACCCTTGTAAAAATGAGATTGTAACATCAACCCCTAACCTCAAGCATGTCTTACTTTGTAAGAAATATAACCTCCCATATAATAAATTTATATTTATTATAGTTATATACTAATATATAATAATACCTATAATACCATACATGGTTTACTTATAACACATTATAACCTATACACTAATAATATTTCATTATCATCATCATTTCGAGTGTTAACTTCTTCATTTATCATGTATGTTTTTGTTCAGCGCTTATGTTCCTTGAACATGATAATTATTCTTTTATCTTAATAATGTTAATAATGATATAAATATAAAATTTATTATATATATATATATATATCCATTTATATAATGCATTGATGAAAAATGAATTACATCACTATGTGGAGATGATAGTCCGTACATATGCAGGTTTGACATATCAATTATTTGATGGATGGATTGAAAGAAAGGTAAATATCAGTTCATATTTAAAGAAGAATAATTATAAAATAAATATATTATATTATAATTAAATCTATCTTAATAACCATCCATGAATGGTGATGGTGGAAAATGATTTGTATCACTATGTGGCGGCAGTAGTCCACACATACACATTAACGATACTTTCATCGCCCATTGGTTTGAGAATATGTGGTAAATGGATGTTCAATCATCATAATAACATCTTAGAATATTTTTGATAGTAAATTAATCAATTTTATGGATAAAATAATATTAGATAAATTAAAATAAGAAATAAAATTTAAATTTCTTGGTTAAGATCTATACCTCTTCTTTGAGATACCTCCTTTGGTTTACTCCTCAATCCTTAAAGGATTGGCCTTAGGAGAAAGAAATAAGCTCTAAGATGAAGGTATGTTTTCTAGTAAGGTTGTGGATTAGGAATTTTTCAATATATAATGTTCAAATGGTGTTAATAAGGTAGGATAATATATTCCCTTTTATAAATGAGGAGAGGGGCGCACATGAAATTTCATAAAGGATTTCAATGATTTCAGGTCAATGTCTTAAGAAAGTGGCTTAAAATAGCTAGTAATTAAAAGGAAGGAAAAGATAAGGTTGAAATAACTTCAAATGATAATAATTTTAAGTGTTTGGGTGACAATAATATCACTATATCATGGTTTAACCCCACAATTAACTCGTTTTGACATTATCCATGGTAACAAAATTTTCGTATTTTTACTATTCACTATGACCAAATTTTAAGTTGAACTGATTAATTTATATTAATTATTTTGATTAAAAATATTTATATATTTTAATAGAATCAATTTCTATAGTTTTCATAATTTAATTTTAATTAAGTGTGCAAACCGTAACAAAAACCCTTTTTTGAAAAATGATTTTTAAGTATAAACCAAAATTTACTTTCATTCCTTGCCTTATAAAAACCATAAAATGAATGTTAAAATATTATATTTAATATATAATAAATTTATTTTGTTAAATCACTTAATCATTGTATATTAAATAAATTTATAATGATAAAAACACATTACATGCGTAGAAACTGTTTTTTTAGAAAAATTTGTTTTAAGCCCAAAAATTAACATATAAAAAATAATGTATATTGATGATTACTATGTAATTAATTATATTATATTTAATTAAAGGTGTCTTTGTTTTATTTAATATAAAAATAAAAAATAATTGGTTATTCTCTTGAGAAGAAATGACTTTTTTATAAAAATCACTATTTTTCACTATTCACTTAAATATAATTATTTTTAGAAAAATACTAAAAATTTAACCTAAGATAATATTGAAATGGTGATTTGGAAATTGAATTAATTTATTCAAATGAAATTTATAAAAATGGTAGAATTTAATTATAATTTTTTCATGTAAAAATGAAATAAAAACCATTATTGAAGAAAGCATATTTTTGAAGCGTAAAATGATTTTTTTTGAAAATTGAGTAATTATTTATTATAAATTAATCAATGAATTTTCATTAACAAAATAATTTATAAATATTTTTTATAAAGTGGTTATTACTATTTATACCACCCAATTTAACGACCAGGCCATAATGGTTTACTATATCACAGTTCATACATAATTGGGGTTACATGTAAGGCAAGCAATAGAATACTTCATGTTTTATTTCAAAGGAAATATATATAAAATCATGGGGTGTTACACTATACAACCCCATTAAAATGAATTTAGCGGTTTAAATTCTATCACTCTGCTATAAAAAATTGAGGATATCACTACTTTGCAACATCTTTGAGTTACCTTATAGCTTTATTAAATTTATGATTCCTCCAAATAATTTTAACCAGGCGAGTAGTCATGTTCCATAGAATTTTATCGTTATGATCCAAGATTTATACCAGTTCTTCTTCATAAGGAAAATCAATATCCAGTATTATAACCTCAGAGTTTGGTAAATGTGAAATATTAATTATGTACTTTTTTAGAAGAGATAATGGAACACATGATGAACTTGAGAGGGTCTTGGTGGGAGTGCCAAGTGATAAGCTATAGTCTCTACTTTATTAGGAATCATGAAGAGATAAATACACATATGTCTTAGATTTAATTTATTTATAAATCTCATAACCATTTTAAATGGATAAATTTACAGGAAAACCTTCACACACAACTAGAAAATCAATTTATTGAGATGGTTCATTTTCGACGGACAAATGGACCATTGTAAATAGTTTTGGTGGGATTTCCAGGGGCCTGGTGCCAAAATCCTTAGTGAAGGATTATTTTGCGATGGAAGACTTATTCCATCGCAAATAGTCATTTAGGTAAAAGTATTTGTGATGGAATTTAAAATCCACCACAAAAACTTTTGACTGAATTACTATTGGTGATGGTATTAATTGCATCCCAAATAGTCCGTCGCAATAAAATTTGTCAATTTAACCAATGCAGTCTGTCCTTTCTCCTCCTCTCCTCTTCTTTCTCCTCTCCCACACAACGTTGTCGATACTCCTCTATACTACACCACCAGACCTCCCCTCCTCCACACCATGCCACCGCACCGCTGCAACTCTCCATTGTGCTTCTGCACCGCTCCGTCGCACCAAAAAATCGTTCTCCCTCTCCCGCACAGCCGTGATACAACCCCTCCAAACTGCCCGCTAAACCACCCAACCTCTATTTAGATTTATGGAATTCCATTTCCACTATTTTTTAACAGATCCAGGTTGGACTCTCTGTGGTATAAATTTTTCTTGTCTACAATTTTTTTATTTTTGAGTTTTATACATTTTATTTCATTTTTTCATTTTAGAAAACCCTAGGTTTAATAATTTATCTTTTTATCATCCCGGATTTGTTTTTCATGCATGATCTAGTTTAATAATTTTTTTGTTTATAATGTATGATATGTTTATTTTAATTGATTTATAGTTATTTCTTTAATTTTTTAATTTTTTTATTTGTATGTGTGGTTATATATATATATATATTAATGTGTGAATTTATATATATATATTTGAAAAATATGTGCAATTATATATAAACATGTAAGGTTTATAATATATATATATATAAGGTTTAAAAAACATGTAATGTTTTTTATATATATACACACACATATGAATATTTATATATATATGATTATATAAATTTGTTATGTATATTTGTTTAAAAGTTTCAGAATATATTTGATGTATTTATATTAATTACGAAATTGTGATATAAATATATAGACACACACATAGACGTATATAATCATTTTAAAAGAGTAAGGTTTTTTCATATATATATATATATATATAAGTTGTAAAAAAATGTGAATTTATTTATATATATATATATATAAACACACACACACATAATATATATATATATGCTTATATATATAAATGCTTATATAGATTAACACTCGAATATGTATATATGCATACATATATATATATAAGTTGATATATATATATGCTTATATTTACACTTATATATGCTTCTATATAAGTTGTAATCATATATATATATGCTTATATATATGCTCATATATATATAAGTTGAAATATATACTTATATATATATATGCTTATAAGTTGTATATATTCTTATATATATATACTAATAATGTGAAATTTTTGGATATATATATATATAAGTTGTAAAAAAATGAGTAAGGTTTTTTTTGATATATATATATATGCTTATATATATATTAAAACCAGAATATGTATATAAATATTTATATTTATATAGATTTGATGTGTATATTTATGAAGTTTTTATGATTTTTTTTGTAATTTGGTATGATAGACATGTTATTTTTTAACTATTGTATTACTTTTATGTCTATTTTAATTTGTTTAATTTTTTGTTATTATTTTTAAATATTTTTAAATTTATTAATTTTTTTGATGTTTTTAACATATTGTAAATAATGTTAGGTTCTTTAATTTTTATTAAATATATTACTATTATTATTATTCTTTATAGTTAATATATTAATTAATTTTGATAATTTAAAAAATTTAAATTATTTTTAGTATATTTATTTCTTAAATTAATTTATTTTATTCAATATTTACATTTTTTTTAATATATATATATATTTAATTTTTTTAATTAGTTTTATTTTATATTTTTTAAAATAATTTGAATAATTTTATTATTTTTTTATTATTTTTTTGACAAAAATTATTATTTGTGACGGATGAAGCCATCCATCGTAAATAACCTTTCAAACCTTTTTTGAAGGGTCGTCACAAAAGGTTATTTAAAAACCCTTATGGGAGTCTTTTTGTAATGGACCCTTTGTCCGTTGCAAATAAATTTTATTTGTGGTGGATTGTCACAAATGAACACATTTGCGATGCCACCATCCGCGAGAGGGTATTTGAAATTGACTCTCATCGCAAATAACTTTTTGTGATAGGAATCCGTCGCAAATACCCCGTTGAAATTACCTTAAATTCCCGTTGTGTCACAAACATCATATACTAGATCTTGCTGATGATTATCAATATAACTCTTCCATTGACTCTAAGATACCTTAATAATATACTGAAAGGATCTAACCTTATCTACAATTTAATTTACTATCTTAGGTCTCAATATATTTCTTTCTTTAACTTCATCCTAATATATAAGAGTTATAAACTTATTTCCCCATAGAACTTCATAATGAGTCATCTGAATGCTATAGTGAAATCTATTATAGTAAGAAAACTCGACTAGAGGATGTTGTTAATAAAAAACACCATTAAAATCTAGGGAATATGATCTAAACATATTATCTAGGGGTTTAATGGTATTATAATAATAACAATATTTTTGAGGTTGAAAAGTATTATAGAAACACAACTTTGTATCTAGATTTTTCTAAAGACTTCTCTAACATTTCAGCGTAAACCTTAGATGCCAATCAGATTTAATATAATATAGTACCTCATATAAACTTACCACTTCCTTAATCTATAAATTTAAAATATAATCAATAGATAAATCTTGTCTAATAGAAATTTAGTTTGCTGACTTTGTATCGTGATCAACTACAACCCAAATAGCGTTATGGACTTTAGATATTTTGGGGAGTCTGAAAATAAAATCCTTGGTGATGTTTTCTCATTTACATTTTTCTAAGGGTATTGGTTTTAATATCCCCTTAAAATTATATCCATCAAACTTAAATTGATGGAATAAAAAGCATTGAGATAAAAAATCCCCAACATCAGACTTTATGTTGTCCCACCAAAAATACTTTAATATCTCTATACATATTCATACTTCTAGGATGAATAGAGAATCATGAACTATGATATTATTCCAATAGTTTCTTTTTCATGTATGGTATTGATGGGATACATACTTAGTTATTTAACCTTATAATTCAATCACAATCAAGGTTAAACTTAAGAATATTTCTCACATTATTTCAATGCTCCAAATCCTCTTTTTTTCCTCTTTAATCATTACATGGATATATAGTTGAAAACGCATTTGAGAAGAAACAAAATCACCTTTATTCAATATTTCAAGGTCCATAATTTTCAAATCCATAAATATTAGATCTTTTTTTATCCTCATCATAGATAATCCATTAGGATCTCTTCAACTCAAAGCACCAACCACCTTATTCACTTTCCTAGGGTGGTAGTGTACTAACTAGTAACAATCTTTAATCAAATATAACCATCTTATTTGGAATATATTCAAATATTTTTGGGTGAATATATACTTTAAACTTTTATTATTAGTATATATGTTACACCATTCTTAAGAAAAATAATTCTACCATATATTGAATTAAAATATTACCATAGTTAAATCAAAATCCTAGTTCAGGTAATTTTCTCATGAACCATAAATTGGCATGAGGCATAAGATATAGAAATTTAATTATACATGAGAACACATCCCAATCCTTTCTATAATTCCTCACTATAAATTAAAAACCCTTATCCACTATAGGGTAGTGTGAGAATAGGTGTATTGACGAACCTTCTCTTCTATTCCTTAAAATTTTCTTTAAACTCATCATTACAAGGGAACACAACTCCCTTCTATGTTAACTTAGTGATTGGATTAGATAGTCATGATAATTTTTTCATAGAGATTCAATAATATCAATATAATCCAAAAAAACTATGGATATATATCATAGTGATTGGTCTAGGCCAATGTTTTGTAACTTCCATATTTGATATATCCACCTATATATACTCAATTGAGATTATATGAACAAAACAATGAAACTTTTTATAGATAAAATTCACACTTGGTGAATTTTTTATACAAATTTTCATCCTTTAGGATCTTCAGTACAATCCTCAAGTGATATTCATTATCTTGCTTGATCTTAGAATATATAAGAATATCTTCTATAAAAACTACTAAATATTTATCAAGGTAATATTTAAATACTTTACTAGTTAAATTTGAGAAGATGTCATGATAATTAGTAAGACTAAATGAAATGAATATAAATTCATATTGTGCATACCTTGATCAGAAGGATGTCTTGGGGTTGCCTTTACTTTTGACCCTCAACTAATAGTATCCAAATGGAAGATCAATCTTGGAAAAATATTAATATCCTCATAATTGATATAAAAAATCATCAATATTTGGAAGAGGATACTTATACTTGATAATTATATTGTTAAGTTCCAGATAATCAATTTAGAGTCACATTGATCTATATTTATTATTAAATAATGTACAAGGGTGCTCCATGGTGATGCACATAGTCAAATTAGTCCCTTATTAAGATATTCTAAGATTTTCTTCTTTAATTTTAGCAACTAGATCAAGGACATTATATATGGATTGACTGAAATAGGTGTAGCACCAAGTATTATTTCTATTAAAAACTAAGCGTCATTATTTGAATAAAGACTAGGAAACTCTTCTAGATATACATAAAAAAACTCCCGTATAATTGGAATATCATTGATGTTGAGTTTATCCCCTACCATATGATATGAATATTCATATTAAATAGTAATAAATACCCATTTAAATGATATAATTCCATTATAAGTTCACATTTATCCACACATCGATATAAAATCATTGGTTGGTTTGGAATTTAAAATGTAACTTACCTTCCTCAACAACTAATATGATATTTATATAAATAAATCCAATTCATGCATATAATCACATAAAATTAGACTAGATAAAGAAGAGTAATATTTATAGTAAGAAAATCCCAAAAAATCAATTGGGGAAGATTCATGTACTTGAGATATGATCATTGTAACTTTATGAGTTTTTACTGCTATTTCAACATCTAATCATTGATGATATGAATTAAAATTCCTTGATAATTTTCCTAATATATAAGAAAATATATAAATAATCTCAAATAGAGTACTTAAATATTTGAGAATACCTATAACAACCTCAATATTATTATTTTATCTTCAACCCATTACTAAAATCAAAATGGTTAGAAAGACCATATAACATCGTTAATCAGAGTGATTAATCAAGAAAAAACATTCAAAGGATTTATAAATATTGAAACATTATTTTTAATCTATGAAACCTTAGTATAAATCTAGGCCATCCGTGTTTATCATCTATTCAAATCCTTTATAATGGATCTTAACGAAAATTTTAATTAACCTATGCATATACCTCGAGAGTGTAAAGCCAAGTGCACAGTATGATTCCATTCTCCATGCACTAGAATGACATCCAAGATATACTCATCCAACTTTTTTGGGGTTATTTACCATATATACATATGTTCTAAAACCACATCCACTTTTAATATCTATACAATTTTTTATTTTCTTAGATAAACCACAATCCTTTATTTATAATAAATTATAATGTTCTAATATACTTAGGATTATCCAAAGGATTATCACTAAATTTTATTCATCATATTTTTCAAAAGTTACTAAAACTTGCTTCTAATACTAATTATAGAGACCCATAATTTTCATACATAAATATTATAGAATTTTTATGAGTATTCAATAAATTTCATAATAATAAATTCCCGAGGACTGTAGATGTTTAGTTTCTTTAGAAAATTGGAGACATAAACAACTAGTATGTAAAATATCTACATCATTTTCGATTATGTTCTTCAGAAATATCACCCTTCTCATACATATACTACTTAAAATATTTATTTTTATCCCAGGGAAGGAAAATATAATAAATAACGAGCTCATATTCTTAGTATGGGTAAACATAAGAGATATCAACAAATGATCAAATTTGAGAATAATATAATCATAGGTTTATGATAATATGATCAAGACATATAATAATCATACTCAATCAGTAAAAAATATCTAATCATGAAACATGTTTTAAGGTTTTTTCAAACAAATTCCATAAAATATTAGAGTGAAGAATCATCCATAATCAATCATGAGATTTGAAAACATATCATAATCATAATACATAAGTTTTTGTCATGAAAATAATCATATATTATCATTTCTGTAGTCAAGTATCACTACCAAAACTATCATAGTGGATTGGGATCACTCCCCATTCCATCATTTCCTTAGTTAAGGTTCACTCCCAAGACTAAATTATTGGAAAACGTACCTTACTGAATTGCGTTCACTTTTTATTCCACTAATTATTATCTCATGAGATATCATTCATCACCTAATGAGTTTTATTTATATATATATATATGGTCTCACCTATCATATAATAAAAATATTACACTTGTGTGTCACAAGAACATAAAACATTCATCATATCTTCAAATCATAAACCATGGAAAGGATATGAGTTACATAAACATTTCATCATCTAATCATAAACCATCAAGGGAAATAATAAATATAGTAGCATTGGATCATATCCCTAGTAAATCATAAGAAACATTAAAGGATGTTGTTATAGGTAAAAATACCTTTAAAATATCACTAGAATATTTCTTGAGGAAAGTACCATTTTTATTTGAAATTAATTATTTAGAATCAAAAAAATTAAAAAATAATAGATAATTAATTTTATTTGAATGTAACCAAGGAAAATTATAATTAAAAATCCAAATAAATGATTATTCATGATGTGGGGAAATTCATTCATGTAATGTACATTATAACAAAAAATACTTTTATATTTCCAGTAAAAATTCAGAAGAACCTTGTTCAACAAATGATAAGAATATTCCTTTAAAAATATTGTAGAGAATAAAAAATGGGTAAAAATGAATTTAATAAGCATTTTTAGAATATTTAAAACATTATTGAATTTTTTTAAATATAATATGAACATTTAATAAAATATTCTCTGTCGAAGATAAAAACATGGTCGATTTTCCTTAAAAATATTCTTTTAGTATGTTGAGTACTTAAAGAGAGTAAAATAACAGTAAAACATAAAATATCAATAAATAATAAAAATAGAAGAAAATAAATAATACTTGGGAGAGATATATCATATAATTTCATCTTTAAAAAATGTAATCATAAACAATCCAAATAAAAATAATATTGTTACATAAACCCCTTAACTTAAGTTCGTATTTATTTAAAAGATATATATACTCATGTATAATCAATTTAAATTTATTTTACATTTATATTATACCCATATTCACACCTATAATACCATACATGTTTTACTTAACATATTATCACCCGTTCATTAACAATCTTTCAATATCATTATTATTTTGAGTGTTAACTACTTCATTTTTATTGTATGTTTTGGTGTGGTGATTATGATCCTTGAACTTTGATCACGGTTCATTCATATGGTTTTTTTAATAATGACATAAATCTAATATATATTCATTATATACAATTTATTACTGTTCATATAAATTAATGATGAAAAATGGATTACATCACTATATAGAGATGGTAGTCTGTACATATGCATGTGTGACATTTCCATTTTTCGATGGGAGGAATAAAATAAAGGTTAATATTAATTAATTTTTATAGAATAATTATTATAATATAAATATCATATATAAAAATTTAATCTATCATAATAATCAACTATGAATGGTGGTGGTGGAAAATAAGTCACATTGCAATGTGGAGGCAGTAGTCCACCGGTACGCACGAGTGATACTTCCATCTACCATTAGATTGGTAATAGGTGGAAAATGGTTATTTTATCACCATAATAACATATTTTTATATTTTTATACTTTATTAATCATGTTTTTAGGGATACAATAATTTTATATAATGTGAAATAACAAATAAAATTGAAATATCGTAGTTAAGATCTATACCTCTTCTTTGAGAGACCTCCTTTGACGTACTCCTTAAACCTTCAAGGATTAGTCTTAGGAGAATAACAGAAGATATCGAATTAATGGAACGATTATGGGAAGGTTTTTTATAAGGTATTTTCTTTTATATAAGGACAAAATAGTGCAAATAAGGGAGGATAATAGGTTCCTTTTTATATGTGAGGGGAGGGAAACAAAGAATTTCTTAAAAGATTTTAGTGATTTAAGGTCACTTTCGTGGGAAAGTGGCACCAAATAGATATATATTTGAAGTTATAATATTATAAATCTGAAATTTATTCAAAAAATAATAATTTTATAGGTTTTTGTGTAAATACTACCCTTATATCATGGTTTACACCCTGATAAACATGTTTTATCCTTAATCATTATAGAAAATATTTATTGTTTTTATTATTCAATATGAAAAATATTAAGTTGACCATATTAAATTATATTAATTATTATTATTTAAAATATATAATCCATTTTAAAATATTGAATCTCTATTAGTGTAAGAATTTAATTTTAATTAAGCACGCAAACCTTTATAAAAACCCCCTTTCGAAAAATGATTTTAAAGCGTAAAACTTAATTTACTTCCATTCCTTACATTGTAAAAATAATAAAATGAGTGTTAAAATATTATAATAAATTTATAATCTAAAAATTGGTTAAAAAAATTAATCAATAGATATTAAATCATTTTATTCATATAAAAACACATCGAATGCACACAAAACAATTTTTTTTAGAAAAATGTGTTTTAAGCCAAAATGTTAACTTATAGAAAAATAAAGTATAATAATGATTAATATGTATTTAAATATATTACTTATAATTAAATGATACTTATGTTACTTTAATATAAAATTAAAAACATAATGATACATTTAATTTAAAATAAATGATAGTTTTTATACAAATTAACATTTCCACTATTCACTGAAAAATAAATATTTTTAGAAAAATTTTAAAAATTCTATCTATGATAATATTTACATAATGATTTTAAAAATCAAATTCATTTCCTAAAATAAAATTTATAAAAATTTTAGAAATTAATTACAAATTTCATGTTAAAAAAATGCAATAAAACTATTTTTAAAAACAAAATTTTAAATCGTAAAATGACTTTAATGAAAATTGAGTACTTCTTTATTATGAATTTCTAATGACTGTGTTTTTTTCCTTTTAAGTATATTTAATATTTTAAGGATTATTTTCAAATCTAAGTGTTTAGTTAGTATGAGATATCAGGGCCTAGAGAGGTCTGGTATCGATATAATAAATATATAAAATATATTATATCTTGCAAGAGTATTTTTTCAGACATAATAGAATAAATCTGAAATAGAGCCTCATATGAGAAATATGAGACCACAGTTGATTCTAGAATGTAGGGTTTACCATATCTATGAGCTAAAGTTGGTCGGTTTCAAACATTTGGTTAAGGCATCCATTGGTGGGTGCATTAAGCGAATTAATTTATTTATTTAATAAACCTAAACCTAAAAACCGTTTATAAATAAATCATTATGAGAGGAGGAGGAATCGTTATCTTTTGGTGGATCAAGATCAGGATCAAAAAACTATGATGAACGAATCGATGTGAACGACATATGAAGAAAGTAAAATATCTTCTTCTACGTCGCTAGTGGATGCATTCTTTACCAACAATCAATCCATAATCAAGTTAAGTCTTGTTATTTACAATTTTACAATTCTATTGATAAGAATGGTTTTTTATATCTACTTTTTTATCTAATATTACCCATCTTTAACAAGATACTTTTTGGTAAATTGAAGTATTTAAATCTATTTATATTTTTTATTCCATGATTCACCCCTAATTTCATCATATATAAATCATTTTCCATGATCGTAACTTCCAATGATGGATTCACCTTATTATTGTGCTTTCCCCCCCACTATTACTCAGATTATTCACCATTGTCCTATGGGTTCATGGTTTGACATTATTAGGGAAGGTTCAAGCATGATCGAACCCCTCAATTTGAGGAGGTTGTGTGAATGATGTATGCATAAAATATTTAGGGATTGATTAACATTTTTTGTGGGATTTTTGTGATAAATTCATGGATTTAGGACCCAGAGCAGTGACGAGAAGCAACCGTAGGTGACACATCTTTGTAGATCAGATCATATTTCCAATTACCTGTCACAAGAGGCTAGAGAATGATGTTCAGTGATGAACCCCTCAATTTTGGGTGGTCAAATGTTGAGATTTTTAGGGGTGATGGTGGATCTTGGATTCATGTGAAGAAATGGAGTCTTCCATAAATTTCCTTACTACATGATATGTAGTTCATAAGAAAACATGTCATGTACTTCAGTTTATGTAGTTGCCAGGATTTTTGGATGAGTCAAGTATCACATGTTGTGTACCTAGGACCACAGGATATATAACCCTACTTGAGTAGCCAAGCCATGTTACAACTATACATTCCCTAAGACCATGGGTAGTCAAACACACTATGTCACCTTAGAGACACAAAATTTGTTTCTACAAGGACATCTATGTCATGCGTTAGGTGTACACTCCCATGGCCCTGGGTATACATACATGCCATGTTCCTATATAGAAACGTCATGTGGTGTGACATGGATTTCAAAGATGTATCCATGGGTGAGCATTCCCAGGAGACGAGGTGAGTTAAATTATCATGTGGACCCAGGAACAGGTTGTGTGCTTCTTTCTAAAGATTCTACCTTCTGTATATCCTTCTTTAGAACTCAGATTTTGGCCCCTAACTAGCCTATCCTAAGTATTTTTCCGTAGAGAATGTGATGGTAGTCTTAATAGAGGATTTTGAGATATGACATGAGGTGTTGCGAGTGTGACGCTTCTTTAGGAGATGCTTAACTGATAGTAGTGATTATAAAGGATCATTCAGAACATGACAGGGTTCGAAACCCCATATTGTACTAGGGTGTGGGTCCTCCATACTCTCTACACAGGTTGAGTGGGACCCCCAATCACACCAGGGCATGGGTCCTCTATCTCCCTATCTAGTGGATCCCCCCAGTCGTACCGGGGCATGGTTCCTTTACTTATTTACTGGAACCCCCTATCATACCAGGTCATGGGGCCTCTATCAACTAATTTAGTGACACACTCTATTATACCAGGGTGTAGGTCCTTTTCCTATTGAGTGGCACCCCACTAATGCACCAGGGCATGGTTCCTCTATCTGGTGAGTAACACCCCCTTGTCACACCAGGGTGTGGGTCCTCTATCTATTTTGTAAAACCCCCTATCACACTAAAGGTGAGGGTTCTATATTAAATATTGTTCCCCCTAGACTACGCAGCATAGTGGTGATGTGTGGTTCCTCTACACGATTTCTTATACAGAATCAAGAGATACTCAATACTGAAGATTATCCCTTGGAGGTACTGGCTAAATCACCATTTTTTACTTGGGTTGTAGAGATGTAGATCCCCTTCCTCTCTCATTTGGGATTCTTATTGATCATATCTAGGTTATTATGTTTTTGTCTCATGTTCTGATTGAAATGCCATTGTGGGTTTAGTTGACTACTATTGTATCTTTCTATTACTCCTTTTTTAATATTTAGGCATCCTATCAGGTATGTATATAGTCACCCCTACATGGTATTTACCCACACATATCATTTATTATGTAGATTAAAGATAGATCACAGGTGAAATTGGTGGAGCTTAGCGATACTAGGGTGCACTGACCACATTATGTGGTTAGACTTGGAGATTAGGATTCAATCTCTCTTTATCTTTTTTTAGTTGTTGTCAAGTTGGGACTTAATTTCAAGTGGGGAATTTATTTTTACCGTTAATTCTTTGGTTTATCTTGAAATAAACGGATGCATTCCCTAGAGGTTTTTCATGCATGGTTATACTCAATATGTGGCAGTTTTATTTATTCTTATTCACTTTCACGTGGAGATGATTGTGTGTATGCAAAAATTTACTTAGGCCAAGGTCTCCCATTTTATTTTTTCTTTATTAGTGATTTTCATTAGCCCCTTTCCCATTGAAGGTAGGCTTGGGGTCCTCGCACCTAACTTGCCACTAGACTAGAGAGCCTCTATTAGTCAGGTCATGAAAAAGTGGTATAATAGGTATTTCATCCATGGGTCATCAGTTGGGTTCGACCAATGATGAGGATTGTATATGAGCTTAGGGAAATGGTGTCAGAGTGTTTTGAGTCCATATTTTAGGAAATGGAACCCAGTGTTGGTGTGGTGACTAAGGTATCCATTCACTAGGACTCTGACTACCTTCTTGTCAACTTACAACATTGAGAAATTAGTTGTAGGAAATAAATTATACATGCATTATGTAGGATTGATTCCTTTGATTTTTCTTCTTGAGTCAGCTCCCCAAATATTCTCTTTGACCATGGTATGTCTTGACAATGTTCAAGATGCATCAACGATGAAAAACTATTAGGATTTTGAGATATTATCATGATGATAGCCAATTGTGTGATGAGGCCATGGTTTATAGACCCCTTCAAGAAGTTTTTCTTCTAGGAAAGCACCAAGTAGTTCTACCACCCATTGAGTAGTGCATGGACCCACATCTAGTGGTCTAAGTAAATGATCATCCACATGTAGAGTAGTTTATGTATTCTATAGAATAGTGTGATGGTATGTATAAGCTTGTCATGATTCATGAGTTCCAATGAAAAAGGTTGTTGAGTTTTTTTTACGGTGAGCCAGACTCTCGAGTAGTGGAGGATTGGATTGAGGTCGTGGTTTGTGTTTTTTGTCTTGTGCAGACCTCAACTGATCAAATGGTTTCACTCAAAACTAGTATTATTTTTGGATTAGAAACTGTTTATGGTGGAACTAGTGGATGACACACCTATGCTGAGTTCACTTCACAATTTTTAGAGATAGGGATCACCCAAGCATTATGGTGAGCCAGGCCCCATTCTCAGGTGGTAGAGGACTAGAATGAGCATGTGGTGTGAAAGTATTGTTTGGATAGGTCCCCTCTTAGTGGTGGTATTTAAGGTGATACTTCTATAGGGTGACACGAGGTGTTGGTAGGGATTGGTTTTGGAGAAGTTTGATGTCGATTTGGCCACGCAAGGAAGAGGGACACTTCCCCAACCAAGATGCATTTTTATGATGCGATTTAAAATCATACAGGGGAGTCAGTGCTTCCCAAAGAGGATAGTGTTTAGGTGTGGTGTACGAGTACCTTTGGATTGTATTTTTTACGTTGTTTTGATTTGTTACAAGTGGACCTTGGTTAATGAGGATAGGTAAGAAAAGGGGAAATATTTCATCAAGTAGAAGGGGCTTGTTACCCTGAAGATCTAGGTTTGATCAAGGTACAACCTGTTACTTCTATTCTTATTACATCCCACATTTTTGTCACATAAACATTCATTACATTATACAAAACTAAGGATCTTTAAGGCTTAGTGTCTTGGAATCCAGGAACATAATACATGAAAACAACATAAAACATTCTTCTTAAACACTTGAAAGGCTTCTCCTTAAGTTCATCCTAGGTTCATTACTAAATCTCATAACCTGGGGACATATATCAAAAGAAAGGATGAGAAGAAGGCCCAGTAAGGGAAACAAGAGAAACATTTTACATGTGAACTTGAGATACTTCAATAAGGTCATGAAAAGAACTTTAAGGCATGTGAAAGAAATCATGATTCATATCAGAAAAAAATAACATTTTTCATAACTTGAAGATGTGGCTACAACATTTAACAAAGACAATCATTTCCATTTCACCAAGGTACATCCCCAAAGTGTCAATAAAAATTACCAAGGTTATTCACCAAGGTATCAGTCAAAATGGTCATCTCTAGAGATTAAGTCTTTACCCAATGCATTTGAGCGCTATCAGGGCGCACCCTTAAATTTGTATTTATCATCATGTGAGCCATATATATCATCATAAATCATTTCATAAACAACCCATATATCATAAAATAAATGGTTTTCATTTTATAATCATAACGTTTTAAAAACTGCTTTAAAGACATGATCTTTATGTCACTTTAAACTCATGAAAAGGGAAATCAGGTATCATGTATGTAAATCCCAGAATTTAAAATAGAACATTTCGGTATATATGTGAATACACATTTAGAAGAAATATATTTCAGTATTCACTTAAAAAAATAAATGAATTTTAGAATAATAGAGAGACAATTTGAGACGGAAATCCTGCAGCATAACTGCTATGATACATGGTTTTAGAAAACATTGAAAAGAGACGGGACATGGGTCAAACATTCATAAATGACCCATAAAACAGTATAGGGACAGAATATTAAGGATATATGAACATGGTAATAAAATTTAAAGGATATACCATTTGAAATGAAAAACATGGAAGGAAGACAAAAATTGGATTTCTCTTATGAAAATTCAACTGCCTAACGGCGTCACTTAAACTTCAACAAAAATGAATTGATGAGATCAAATAGGGTATCTCATCATATGAACATAAAATATTTGTATTATAGATATAGATATCATACCCCAACATAATAAAAAGTAACTTGAAAGACTTGACATGAATGTAGAACTTTGTAAAATGAGAAAGGTGAACGAATCCCTTAAAAATTTGGCAGCCTAACGGCGCCACTTAAAACATCAAAATACTGAATTGAAGAGATAAAATAGGGTCTCTCATCATATGAACATAAAAGATCAGTATTATAGATATATAGATCATACCCCAACATAATAAAAAGGAACTTGAAATACTTGAAATGAAAGTAGAACTTTGAAAAAATGAGAAAGGTGGACGAATCCCTTAAAAATTTGGCAGCCTAACAGCACCACTCAAAATATCAAAATACTGAATTGAAGAGATCAAACAGGGTCTCTCATCATATGGACATAAAAGATCAGTATTATAGATATAGAGATCATACCCCGACATAATAAAAAGGAACTTGAAATACTTGACATGAAAGTAGAACTTTGAAAAAATGAGAAAGGTGAACGAATCCCTTAAAAATTCGGCAGCCTAACGGTGCCACTTAAAACATAAAAATACTGAATTGAAGAGATCAAATAGGGTCTCTCATCATATGAACATAAAATATCAGTATGATAGATATATATATCATACCCCAATAGAATAAAAAGGAACTTGAAAGACTTGACAAGAAAATAGAACATGAAAACGAGAATGGTGAAAGAATATCTTAAAAATTCGGAAGCCTAACGTCACCACTTAAACATTCTTAAAATGAATTTATGATAGAAATAGGGGGTCTCTAATCATATTAAAATGAAAAGGGAAGTAATAGTAATATAAAATAACATCCTCAAACATAATAACATGGAGCATAAAAGAAATGAATTAAAAGAGATTACTTGAAAAGAAAGAGGGAGGTAGGTTCCCTTACCTTAAAACGTATCTCTTAAAACTCAAAGGTTGGGACCTTGAGGGATTGGGGCACCTTGGGAGGACTCCATGGGAGGTAATGAGACCAGATATTAATTGGGGTATAGTTGGGAGTCTAATGGATGAGAGGATGGCTTGGTATTTATAGGTAAAGTGAGGGGACATGGCATAAATGGCCAAGGGACACCTCATTGGTGGTTTTGGAAAAACCATGGGCTTGCCCATGGTATTTTTAATGCCCAAACCCCAGTTACCCAGAGTCGGTGCATTACTTCATCACATTGGCATGATCACAAAAGATCAAGTCTCGAAAGACCGATTAGTTTAGTAGCCTTGGAAACACTAGATACTTTCATAAATGTTACATTACATCATAAAGTGAAAAACTATAATAACGAAGTCTTCATAGTCCACACTCATATCCTCTTATGACTATCCCTACAGGTCATTCATACAATACTTCTTCACATCCTGAAAAATATTAAAACATTGAAAGGGGTGAGCTTAGATGCTCAGTAAGGATAACAATATTGCGGAATCTTTCATAAATAAACATTAACATTTAAGGCAATGTATGACCAAAACAAAAGCCTTTTAAACATGAACTTAAACATAATATGGAAAAAGTAAAATGAGATAATGTCATTTACTTATTCACATGGATATTCTACTGGTCGAATAATCACATGCAATATCAATAACAACTTTCATAATGATGGAATGCATAATGCCAGACTATCATAACCATATAGCCAAGGCCTCGTGCCAAGACTACAAATAAGATTTTGTCAAGGCCTCGTTCCAAGACACTAGTTTGTCTCATGAGACCTACCGATGCATCGAGGAGCTATAGCGGGCTCCACCCGTCACTTATTATGTCTAATGCATTCCTCATATGAACAGGTTTAAACATATCATAAATCATAACATAATTGTATCACATAAAACATGCATAAAGGAAACATAAGATTCCCACACTTCAATCACAAGATATCAATACAACACATTGATGTAATAAAAACACTTTCAAAACCATTTTCAATACCAAAATTAAAGAAAATTAAAACTTTGTATTTATTTCTCATTTTAAAAAGTTATGGCTTGTAAAGGAAGCCGAAACTCAAATAATGGTCACGACGGCGGATAAGTCGTTTTCGCCGCATAAGTATGACAAAAAAATTCCCTTTTGTCATTTAGTAAAACGCTTCGTATAAAAAATATTCATTTTGGATAAACGTAAAAGTCAAAGGGGTTTATACACCGTATAAAAGAAGGTTTAGTATAAAACAAAATATGCCTCAATGAAAGGAGATTGAGACGAAGTCCCATACAAAGATCATTTTTAAAATAAAATAGATATATTATGTGTATTCACTATAAGTACACAAAAATAAAGTACAAATACAAGATATGACATAATAATATAATGACATAATTTGAAAGTAGGAGATTAACCCAAAGAATGGAAATTGGGTTAAGAAATTCCCTTACCTCGTGTCCGAATTGACTTGACCACTCTTTAAACTCCTGAATAATAAATTAAAGTTAATATATACTTTCTTAAGAACCTTTTTCAAGTTCATTATCCCTTTTATATCACTTATTACAATTTTACGAAAATTATGTAGTCACTTAGGTTAATAACGGTCGTTTTGTCGATCTTTGGTACTTGAGTCAACAATAAACTTCTTATAATTACAAGTTGTTTATGTGGTAGAATATCCATTATCTATAGAATTATATTAATGATTTAGATATCATATAAATACTATATATCCAATATATACATGTATTTATAATATTACATAACATTTAGAGGTAAGAAATGAAATGCACCGTTCATGGAGACGGTAAGCCGTACGTACGCATGAACGCTACTTTCATTTCTATTTCAAATTTAATGGAATGAAATTATAATTATATAATATAATTCCATTATAATATAATATATAATACCATTTACTTCATCCTTTATACATCCCACATATGGAATTAACGATTCAAATCACTTTGAGGGGCGGTAGTCCGCACTTCCTAAAATGAAAATATCACATTTACCCATAATGGAAACAATAAAGGTATGCCATAAATGAAAAATACAGAACCTTAAGTGAAACACAAACATATTATATATCATTTATAAATATAGTGACATCTTAATGGCCACCTTTGAAGGTGTTATATAAGTGTTGAACAATCATCGTTTCGTGAGGCAAAAATTCGCCATCCACAGAAACAGTATGTTCTTTAACCATTATATGTAGGTGAGTGTAAGTGTAGCACTAATACTTCTAATTAAAACATCCTAGTATATTGAGGATACTTTTGTTTTTACAAAAGAAATGAATAAAAATATTTTAGGGGGTTGGATAAGCAAAATAAAACAAAATAACATAAGTGAAGACATTACCTTAAAATCGGGTAACTCTTTTGATTTGAGCCAAAGTCTTCCTTGGGAAGAATTATGCCCAAAGTGAGGCTTCTAGGTGTAAGTGAGGGAAGTTGGGAGAGTATTTGGGCAGAGGTTGGATGAGCCAAAAGGCTTTGAAAGTGTGAGTAAGGTGGTAGTGGTGGGGGCCTTTTATAAGTGGAGAGGAGGGGCACCCTTGGAAAGTATTGAAATGTTACTATATTATACAATGATTTTAGGATTATAAAGGTCCCACACTTATATAATTCAAATATAAGGTGATAAGGGTTCTAAATATACTCATACAATAGGCTTTCGACAAGTGTAATTCTTAGATTTTACATTATCCTTCCATTTTATTAAAATCGTTAATTAATGAGGTAATCGTTGCATCATCATGGTGTCATAAATAATTTAATTTATTTAATGTCTCAAAATTATAAAACAATTATCATGATGTATGAAATCTTTTTATGTTTCTAATGAATATTTATAGTCAAAAATATGACTTGTATAACCCCATTTAAAAAATGTTTTAGTAAAACAACTTATGTTTTTGACATTTTTATTTTAACTTTAAATAAAAGTTATTTATGTCATTTTCCTAGAAAAGTGGCTCCATGGGGTCCCCAAGTTTACCCATGGATTTTATTGGTCGTCCATTACACATCCAATAGGGGTAGGACAAGTTTCAAGATCATTTCATATTTTTATAATATCATTTTTACCTTAAATTTCACTAATTACCTTTAATCGCGATTAATTAAACTTAAAAGTTACTATTCACCAAAAAATTATTTTAATCCCATTGAACCAAATTTTACTTCCTAATGACAACCATGTATGTCGGATTTTTGAAAATCAAATCACAGAAGTGGTAATATTTCTTTTAAATGAAAAAATCAGTTATTTAACTACCACTTAGTGGTTTCACTATTCATCAAAAATTGAAGTTTTTCAGAATAGTGCCAAAATATCACCCTAAGATATAATTGATATTCCAAATTCAAAAATGATGTATATTTTACAAAATTCCAAACATATAAGTTTCAATAATTAATTTTATAATTAATTCACACTATCACAACAAATAGCATGTTTTTAAGAAACAATATATATCAAAAGATTGACAATTGTTTATGTCCAATTTCAAAGTGAAATTAATTCTTATGAACACCATTGGATAAAATGGTAAAAATATATTATAATTATACTTTAAGACCACTCAATAGTATAATTTATCACTATAAATTATTTTGATTAAAAAATTTGTTTTTTTGTATTTTTCACTACTCATAGAAAATTGGATGTTCTTAGAAAAATACCAAAAATTCAACATAGGCTAATTTCGATACTTCGAATCCAAAATTGCAGTCCATATTGAAATATAAAATTTCTATAATTTTAAAAAGTGGGTATTACTATTCATAAAGGCAACTTTGATTAGTCACGGTGTGTTAGAACTCGAAGTTGCGTACAATGCAAGCTATTGCATTATTGAATGAGAAGCGTATCGTGGAAGCTCGGGGTGTTACATTATCCCCTCCTTCAATAAATTGCATCCTCGCAATTTGAAATGTTTATTGGAAAATAAATGGTTTAAAATAGAAAATACCTTTGTGGAAAACCCACATCAGAAATAAGGTTAATAAAAATATAACATTAAAATAAAGAAAGGGAAGTACAAAGGTCACCTAAGATAGCCCATACTAGGATTCTATGAAAATATGGATATGGAAGAAAAAAACCATCAAGGTCTAATAGAGAGTTGTAGAAAACTGGATTAGGAGAAAGTTAACCATAAGAAAATCACAAACTTGTGATTGGTTAAACGGTCATTGAATCCCCAGTTGGAAAAGTTAACCAGAAACGTTTTTGTTTTATGTTACCTTTTATAAAGTTGAGGAATTTATTTAGGAGATTTACTAAGAATGTAAGGGAATATACATACTTGTTATGTATACTTTCATTCTTTAATAATTTTTTACCACAAACCCATCTTTTACTCCAAATGGTTACAGAACTCAAAAATATTCTATTTATCCTAATTGTATAAGGTTCTAAATATTACCACATACCATTTAGATTAGGAAAAATATTTTGTAACAACCAGGGACTTCCTGTAGGCTAGTTGTAGGTAATAAAGGCCTGTCGCACTATGGTTGTGGGTTCGATTCCTGCAACTTTGTCCGACGCGACGGGTTATGCCCCACCCTGTAGGTTGTCCTTTACCTAAAACTATAGTATTATAATATTCCAAAAATAATTTTCAGAAATGTTTTAACCTTAAACAATACTATCCAAAGATCAACTTAATCCATTCCAACCTTTATAGTTATCCAAAATACCTTCGTCCGGACTTTCTCTAAAGGGTCCTTAAATTCCAAAATCAATTGTAACATTAGATTCCCTAAACAAAGTAATGTTTCTCTTATTGTCACATACAAAAATATGATTACCTTCATCATATTAAAACCTTAATGAAATCAACATGTAATTCAGTACAATCCTTATATATATCACATTATTCTTATAACCATAATCTAGTTCTTGAGTCCAAAAACACAAATACAATAATTATTAAACTTCATCTGTAGTAACAACATAAGCTTGGCCTTGATCCCTTGGCCTTTTCTGAGATAAGTTTCCCTAACACTTAGGACATTAATTTGCATAATGCCCCATTTCCCTACAATTGTAGAATTCAACATTGATAGACTCTTTCTTTCCCTTGCAATCATGAGCCTGGTGACCATTTTCTCCACATTTATAACAAACTCCCATTCCTTTTAGGCAAGCACTGGGGTGATTCTTCCCACAATTATCACATAATAGAAAATCCTTCTTTCCCTTTTTCCCTTTATCTGTCTCTTATTCCACTGTTCTCTTCTTCTCTTGCTTTACATTGTTTTCATAAGACTTAAAGAATTCATTTTTTGTCTTGATAGCACACGAGACAATATCTTCGTATGACGAGAAGGTTTGTGAGAATAATGCTCGACGGAGAAATGGTTTTAACCCATCAAAGAAACGATCAATCTTACTTCTTGGGTTATGTATATAATTTTCAGCATGCCTCGCTAACCTTGTAAAGTTACCCTCATACTTTGCAACATTCTCATCCTCCTTCTGCCTCAAACTCAAAAATTGCCTTTCCATATCTGCTCGATGGTCACGAGGAAAGTATTTTTCTAAGAAAAGATCTTTGAACTCTCTCCATTCCATACTTTATACTTCTTCATCTTACTTTGTATTTTGAATCAATAACCACCATTGATCAGCATCTCCAGTGAGGTGGTAAACTGCCATGATAACCTTTTCCCTTTCACTACTCCCCAAGGCGTGGAATATTTTCTCTAAGGAGTTTATCCATTGCTCAGCTACTAAGGGATTTGTAATTCCATTGAATGTTGGTGGTTGTTGCCTCATGAAGTGGTCTATCATTAATCTTCCACGTTGCGGATCAGGGTGCTCCATACGAGTAAGGTTATTATTCATAACCTGAGTGAGTTGTCCCAGTATGGAAATAAGTTGATCAGCACTAGTTGTATCTCCAACTCCACAATAATTATCTTGAGTAGGAGGGAAATCCCTACATGGAGTGAATTCATTGATACGGTTTCCATTCATTCCATTAGGCTCCATTTCTAAACAATGGCATAAACTAGATTAGTTTATGAATCAAAATACATAATTCCATACTTGTAAAATACTTAACATAAATTGAACTATTTATGGATATAATCCATAATAATAAAAATGTTTTCTTTGAGAAAGTATATACTCATAACCCTTCATAGTGGTTTGTAAAGAAAATGAGAATTATCCTAAGCATATCCCCCGGGAGTGTCGTAACCAAGAGTGCAGCAAGGCCCGTTGTCGTGCACTAGTTCCCGTTTGAGTCTAGCTCAAAGCGGTGTTTTTGGGTTTTACCCCTAGGTACATCTGTGCCAGAGCCACCTCTAACTGCTCGTATCCAGATAGGGATGTATTGCTCGGAAAACTCAAAAAATCTCTATAATACCAAAATTCTAGGAAGATCTTCTATACTAATCCTCAAAGTCTATATTTGGGCTATGTGCTCTAATCAGTGTTTATCTAAATATAGCTTTCAATGTTAGTACTAAACTGCCTCTGATACCAACTGTAACACCCCGACCCCAGTTACCCAGAGTCGGTGCATTACTTCGTAACATTGTCATGATCACAAAATATCATGTCTCGAAAGACCGATTAGTTTAGTAGCCTTGGAAACACTAGATACTTTCATAAATGTTACATTACATCATAAAGTGAAAAACTATAATAACAAAGTCTCCATAGTCCACACTCAATCCTCTTCTGACTATCCCTGCAGGTCATCCATACAACACTTCTTCACATCCTGGAAAATATTAAAACATTGAAAGGGGTGAGCTCAGATGCTCAGTAAGGATAACAATATTGCGGAAGATTTCATAAATAAACATAAACATTTAAGGCAATGTATGACTAAAACAAAAGCCTTTTAAACATGAACTTCAACATAATATGGCAAAAGTAAAATGAGATAATGCCATTTACTTATTCACATTGATATTCTACTGGTCGAATAATCACATGCAATATCAATAACCACTTTCATAATGATGGAATGCATAATGTCAGACTATCTTAACCATATAGCCAAGGCCTCGTTCCAAGACTACAAATAAGATTTTGTCAAGGCCTCGTGTCAAGACACTAGTTTGTCTCATGAGACCTACCGATGCATCAAGGAACTATAGCGGGCTCCACCCGTCACTTATTAAGTCCAATTCATTCCTCATATGAACAGGTTTAAACATATCATAAACCATAACATAATTGTATCACATAAAACATGCATAAAGGAAACATAAGATTCCCACACTTTAATCAGAAGATATCAATACAACACATTGATGTAATAAAAACACTTTCAACACCATTTTCAATACCAAAATTAAAAAAAAAATAAAACTTTTTATTTATTTTTCATTTTAAAAAGTTATGGCTTGTAAAGGAAGCCGAAACTCAAATAATGGTCATGACGGCGGATAAGTCGTTGTCGCCACATACGTACGAAAAAAACATTCCCTTTTATCATTTAGTAAAACTCTTCGTATAAAAAATATTTCTTTTGGATAAACGTAAAAGTCAAAGGGATTTATACACCGTATAAAAGAAGGTTTTGTATAAAACAAAATATGCCTCAATGAAAGGAGATTGAGACGAAGTACCATACAAAGATCATTTTTAAAATAAAATATATATATTATGTGTATTCACTATAAGTACACATAAATAAAGTACAAATACAAGATATGACATAATAATATAATGACATAATTTGAAAGAAGGAGATTAACCCAAAGAATGGAAATTGGGTTAAGAAATTCCCTTACCTTGTGTCCGAATTGACTTGACTGCTCTTTAACCTCCTGAATAATAAACTAAAGTTAATATATACTTTCTTAAGAACTTTTTCAAGTTCATTATCCATTTTATATCACTTATTGCAATTCTACGAAAATTATGTAGTCACTTAGGTTAATAACGGTCGTTTTGTCGATCTTTGGTACTTGAGTCAACAATAAACTTCTTATAATTACAAGTTGTTTATGTGGTAGAATATCCATTATCTCCAGAATTATATTCATGATGTAGATATCATATAAATACTATATATCCAGTATATACATGTATTTATAATATTACATAACATTTAGAGGTAAGAAATGAAATGCACCGTTCATGGAGACGGTAAGCCGTACGTAAGCATGAACGCTACTTTCATTTCTATTTCATATTTAATGGAATGAAATTATAATTATATAATATAATTCCAATATAATATAATATATAATACCATTTACTCCATCCTTTATATATCCCACACATGGCATTAATGATTCAAATCACTTTGAGGGGGCGGTAGTCCGCACTTCCTAAAATGAAAATATCGCATTTACCCATAATGGAAACAATAAAGGTATGCCATAAATGAAAAATACCGAACCTTAAGTAAAACATAAACATATTATATATCATTTATAAATAGAGTGACATCTTAATTTCCACTTTTGAAGGTGTTATATGAGTGTTGAACAATCATCATTTCGTGAGGCAGAAATTCGCCATCCACAGAAACAGTATGTTCTTTAACCATTAGATGTAGGTGTGTGTATGTGTAGCTCGAATACTTCTTATAACAACATCCTAGTATATTGAGTATACTGGTGTTGTTACAAAAGAAATGAATAAAAGTATTTTAGGGGGTTGGATGAGCAAAATAAAACAAAATAACATAAGCGAAGACATTACCTTAAAATTGTTTAACTCTTTTGATTTGAGTCAAAGGCTTCCTTGGGAAGAATTATGCCTAAAGTGAGGCTTCTAGGAGTAAGGGAGGGAAGTTGGGAGAGTATTTGGGCAGAGGTTGGCCGAGCCAAAAGTCTTTGAAAGTGTGAGTAAGGTGGTAGTGGTGGGGGCCTTTTATAAGTGGAGAGGAGGGGCACTCTTGGAAAGTATTGAAATGTTACTTTATTATACAATGATTTTCGGATTCTAAAGGTCCCACACTTATATAATTCGAGGCTAAGGTGATAGAGGTTCTAAATCTACTCATCCAATAGTCTTTGGACAAGTGTAATTCTTAGATTTTACATTATCCTTCCATTTTATTAAAATCATTAATTAATGAGGTAATCGCTGCATCATCATGGTGTCATAAATAATTTACTTTATTTAATATCTAAAAATTAGAAAAAAATTATCATGATGTAGGAAATATTTTTATCTTTCTAATGAATATTTATAGTCAAAAATATGACTTGTATAACCCCATTTAAAAATTGTTTTAGGAAAACAACTTATGTTTTTGACATTTTTATTTTAACTTTAAATAAAAGTTATTTATGTCATTTTCCTAGAAAAGTGGCTCCATGGGGTCCCCAAGTTGACCCATGGATTTTCTTGGTCGGTCCTGACACATCAAATAGGGGTAGGACAAGTTTCAATGTCATTTCATATTTTTATAATATCATTTTTACCTTAAATTTCACTAATTCCCTTTAATCGCGATTAATTAAACTTAAAAGTTACTATTCACCAAAAAATTATTTTAATCCCATTGAACCACATTTTACTTCCTAATTACAACCATGTATGTCGGATTTTTGAAAATCAAATCACAGAAGTGGTAATATTTCATTTAAATGAAAAAAATCAGTTATTTAACTACCACTTAGTGGTTTCACTATTCATCAAAAATTGAAGTTTTTCAGAATAGTGCCAAAATATCACCCTAAGCTATAATTGATATTCCAAATTCAAAAATGATGTCTATTTTAAAAAATTTCAAACATATAATTTGCAATAATTAATTTTATAATTAATTCCCGCTGTCACAACAAATAGCGTGTTTTTAAGAAACAATATATATCAAAAGATTGACAATTGTTTATGTCCAATTTCAAAGTGAAATTAATTCTAATGAACACCATTGGATAAAATGGTAAAAATATATTCTAATTATACTATAAAACAACTCAATAGTATAATTTATCACTATAAATTATTTTGATTAAAAAAGTTGTTTTTATGTATTTTTCACTATTCATAGAAAATTGGAAGTTCTTAGAAAAATACCAAAAATTCAACATAGGCTAATTTCGATATTTCGAATCCAAAAATGAAGTCCATTTTGAAATATAAAATTTCTATAATTTTATAAAGTGGGTATTACTATTCATAACGGCTACTTTGATTAGTCGCGGTGTGTTAGAACTCAAAGTTGCGTACAATGCAAGCTATTGCATTATTGAATGAGAAGCGTATCGTGGAAGCTCGGGGTGTTACAGTATTTGCCCATGGTATTGGCCACATGGGTCCCCCCATACAATAATTCATCACCTTTGGTCGGCCAACCCTTAAAATATCACATGACATCATCATGACACAGTTATGATGTTATTAAACATACTGAAACCCTAAAACTGTATTTTCACTATTCATCGAAAATTCAACTTTCTCAGAAAAATCCCAAAATTTCAATTTAACCAAATATCGATGCTCTGATTTGAAAAATGAACTCCATTTTGTAAAAATAATTTTCTAAATATTTTTAATTTAATTTTTAAATAAATACACTATTCACCAAAAATTCATTTTTCTCAGAAAAATCCCCAAAAATTACCTTAACATAATATCGATGCTCTGAGTTCAAAAATGAAATACATTTTATAAAAATAATTTTCTAAATATTCTCAATTTAATATTTAATTAAAAAACACTATTCACCCAAAAAAACTAATACTTGAATAATAATTTATGAAACCGTTATTTAACAATTTTATTGAATCACATTAATTAATCAAGGTGCCTAGATTATATTAATACTTTCTTTAAGTGAGATTACTAATCCATTTGGTCACATTACGAATCCTAAGTATAAAATCACTATTCATAATTTATTATTCATCAAAAATTAAGTTGATCTTATTAGACTCTAAATTTTATACTAAAAATAATTGTAGAAGACCATTTTTTGAAATTCATTACACATTTTTAATTATTTAAGGTTTACATAAACATTTTTAAAATATCATTTCTCTAAAATTCATCAACAATATGCATACTATATTTATCCAGACATTTGAAAATTCATAAACTTCATCATAAGAAGAAATCAAATTTTTTATTTAAAACAAAGGATTACACAAGGTAGTTACGGTCTCCTTACATAGCCCCTTACCACACCAGCATAGGACATAAGTGTAAGGCGTGCTAAGGTGAGAGAATCTAAGGGAGGCTCGACCAACTTCGCACGAGTAGTAATTTCTATCAGTTTGAACATCTCGTGAAGGCGATTCCGTTCTAGCTTCACACAATGAAGTTTGGCTTGGGATTTGTCCAGAGCAAAGCCCAGTGGTGCTACCTCCTTCCCAAGTTCTGTTAGATGGGCTTCGATTGGCCCGAGACTACTGGATGAGGCCATCAAATATTATTTCTATATTAATTAACCAAGGTCACTTGTATTTAGAGACAAAAGTCGCAACATTCAGTTTTCAATGGTCATACTGACTAATGGACATATAATGGTCAAAACCCAACAGTCTCATTTTTATTATACTAATGTTATCAAATGAAACAGTTTTGTTGAGTACGAAAAAATAAAATAACACACAAAATTAGGAAACAAGATTTATTCAAAATTTCAGGTCGTTACAATGATCTAGTTGAAATTTTATTATGTGGTATCAAGACACATTTCCCTTAAAGTATCCATTAATTAAGTCCTAGAGATACCAATGAATCCTTTTAGTTTGACCCATGTGTCTGGAGACTCATACAGATAGGATCGATAATCATACACCTTTGTTGATAGTGTGACCTGACCCTGAGAGAATGAAAATCCTCACATATAATCCTTCCGTAGCTGGAATTTAGGACCTATTATTTTTTCCTTGGGATGTACTAGATTTTTGTTGTCCATGGCCAAATGACTATCACCAATGATGGTTACAGGGCACCCGAGGTGGTGGTATGCAATTTTCCTTCTTGCGTGATAATTAATACCATGCATAGAAATATGATATCATGTGTAGTAGGGTAAATTTAATTCCTTATTAGTTGAATAGTATGACCATTAGAGTATCTGATTCAATAATATTTCAGTTTCTGCGATTTGGGAGTTGTATAAGAACATATTCCATAATGATGTTCTAGGTTTACCTACCCATCATGAGCTTTCTTCCTATATGGACTTTCACTAGAGACAACTCAATATTTACACTAGAATATCGGATGACCCCATATAGCTATTAGAGTTTATGGTGAAGTTGGGGATTCTGTAGAGTAGAGGATTATTAGATAAATTGTGTTCACCTAGCCATCCTCATGTTTTTCGCTTAATAAGAAGATGGGATCTTAAGGTTCTGTGTGATTTTACTATCAGGAGGGAGTATCCACCCTCGATAACGAATGAATTGTTTGATTAGTGTTCATTAGAAAAGTCGATCTCAGAGTTTGATTTCAAGATAGGTTATCACCAGCTCCTAGTTCGAAAATAGTATGTATATAAGGTGGATTTTTAAATATGATATAGTTTCTTTGGGTTCATTGTGATACCTTTTGGAATATTTGATTCTCTAATAGTGTCCGGGAGACTTATAAACAAGATCCTTATCCCTTCTTGGATCATTTCATGGAAGTATCCTTTAGTTTTATCCTTATGTAATCTTTATCAGATCTTGAGCATGCAAGACACTAGAGTATGGTTCTAGACATTCTATGGGAGTTCTAGCCTTATGGGAAATTTTTTTGGATACAGTTCTAGATTTGGGAAGTCCAATTCTTATTATATGTCTTATCATACATGATTTTGATAGGATAACCAACAATGGATGAGGCTGTAATAGCTTTAGGGAAGCCTAAAGGAATGGTCATGGTAGAAGATGCTCACAATAGAGTTTTTCGTTCAGTATTGTTAAGCGATGTGGAAGAGAAGTTGAAAACTTTGTAGATAACTATTATGGTTGAGGAAGGTCCAATGTAACTCCAGTTGATCATTTTTATCCCACTACTTTTACATCATTTTATAGAGGCTTATATTGGATATACTTAATGTGAGATATTTTATGTCCAAATATCCACTTCACATGAACCTGATGGATTTTCCAAAGGTGGGGAGCATATCACCCTTGTTCAAGGATGAATTTTTACACCAAGCATATTGTGAGGGAAGGTAATATAGAGGTCATATTTCCCCTTAGTATTGCATAAAAGATAGGTTATTATGTATTAGGATTTTTTAGAATTGATTTGGGAAAACAATGATGTTGTAGTGTGTTGCTGAGTTTACACCTCAATGTCTCTTTATCAGTAGGTGAAGGTTTAACTTCTAGATAGAAGTGGAAATAGGATGATGTATTTGTTGTTTTCATGATGGATATTCCATGATCAATGAGACATCACAATGATCTTTGGGTGATATTAGACCAACTCACAAATTTAACCAAGTTTCTTACCATCAAAGAGAAGATCTAAGTGGAGATTTTGGGATTTCTGTACCTACGAGAGGTAGTCTGACTTCATGAATTTCCCTCAACAATCATTTCATACCATGATTATCACTTCAATTAATGATTATAGAGATATTTTAGAAGGCCTTTGTGACTTAGTGTCAATTGAGAACAATGCTTCTACCCCAAACAGATTCCTAGGTTTAGTGGACCATCAAGTCCTAGAGAACATGATTAGGGTTTTCATGTTTATTTTGAGGCATAGCTGGGAGGATTATCTACATCAATGTAGTTTTCATATCCAAGTATTTACCACTCTAACATATGTATATAACTATTTGAGGATGCTTATGGAGACCATGTAGGTCACCGTTGTTCTAGTCGAAGCTAGTGGAAGACAATACTTGTGGGCCTAGAGTTGGTTCCAATGATAGTTGTGAAAGGTGAAGTTTATCCATGTATGGATGAGGACTGCTAAAAGATATCAGGAGTCCTTTTGGACCAATAATGGAGGATTTTGGAGTTTTATTAGGGGATCACGTGTTCTTAGATATTCCACCTCTTTGAGTATCATATAGATTTGGACAAGGCTAAAGGCTATCTCTAAGGATCATAGTCCCTTTTTCCAGTTATTGTGTTGGGTTATCAAGGTGGTGTACCACTTGATCCTATGACTATAGTCAAACTGAAAACTCAATGTACTCCACACATCATAGATACGGAGATATATGTATGAATCATTGCATGATGTCTACTAAGATAATATAGATGTTGAGGGTGGAGTTACCCTTATCAATTAGCTTGAGGAGCCTGGTGGTATTTGAGAACAAACCAAGAGAAGTCCCTTAGTGGGTTAGTGTTTCCCTTGGGTGTGTGTTTATTGATAGTATGATAAACTTTATGAGAGATCATGGGAGTGGGAAACCAAGATGAGAACTCAGTATCCTCTCTTTTGAGTAGGATTTCACTTTTTAGGATAAAAATCCTTAAAGTTGGAGATAATTTAATGACTCTATTTTTTCCTTGTAAGGATTTGAAATATTTTATAGAAAATTTTTGAATCCATACACTGAGTCAATGTAAGATTACAGGGATTTGAGAGGCCAGATATTAAATAAATAAAAATATTAAATATATTATATCACATAATATATGTTTTTAAAAATAATGGAATAACACCCAAATGGATCCTTTTATTGGAAATTTGATAACATAGTTTATTCTAAAACGTAGAGTTTACCAAAGGCGTGACCTAAAGTTGGTAGGCACTAGATGTTCCATTAATGCATCCATTGGAAGATGTGTTAAGTGAATTAATTAATTTATTTAATAAATTTAAACCTAATTAATCTCTATAAATACATAATTATGGTGTATTTATAATTTGAAACATATAACCATTGAAGGAATAGAGGGGAGGAGGAACTATTATTCATTGTTGGATCAAGAAAGATATTAGAAATTGGCGACGAACGAATCAAGGTGAACCGTGAGATGGATAAAGAATGTATTGAATCTTATTCTCTATTAGTAGTGGACACATTCTTCACCAATGATCAATCCTTAATCAAGTTTGGTCTCATTATTTTCCTTTTCCTTCCATTAAACTTATTAATATGGATTTGTATATTTTATTTTTATTGATTTGCGATTTCTCATCCTTTATATGATCTTGTTTAGTAAATAAAACTATTTAAATAAATTTATATTCAGTATTTCATGATTCACCCCATGTTTATCCATATACTAATCATTTTCCATGATCGCATTATCCAATGATTGATTCAACCCATTATTATTCTTTTCCACCACCTTTCTTCACATTACTCACTTTTGGCCTATGTTGTCAGTGTTCAACATTTTTGGAGATGGTTAGCGCATGATAAACCCCCCCCCCCCGATTCATGGTGGTTATAAAAATTATATATGGATAAGAAATTTAGGGATGAATCAAGGCGTATTACGGGATGTGAAGGGAGGATCTATGGTTTTGTAGGGCAGATCATATTTCTGATTTCCTACCTTTTGTGACTGGAGATCGATGTTCAGCGATGGCCCCCTTGATCTTGGGTGGTCAAACACTATGATTTTTAGTGGTGATAATGAATCTAGGATCCACATGAAGAAATAATTTTTTCTATAAATTTACTAATGATGTGCCACTAAATGTAGAACAACACATGTCATGTAATTCAATTTCTACGGCAGATTTTTTTTTTGTTGGGTTAAGGATCACACACCAAGTGGTCTAGCCTACATTCTATGTGACCCTAAATGGGTATACAAGATATATGCTATTTGTACATTCCTTGTGACCATGGATGGTCAAAAAATCCATGTCACCTTCAGGGTGGGTCGTGTGGCTGTGCGTAGCTATAAAATACATGTGCCATGTGTACATGCCCAGGACCTCGGGTATACACACACACACACACACACACACACTGTGTGCCCATGTAGACATAATATTTAGTGTGAAATGGATTCCCAAGCTAGGTACATGTGAGAACACTCCTAGGTGATGAGGTGAGGTCACACATTATGTGGCCCCATGTGCACTCCATGTAATTTTCTCTGGAAGTTTTATATTCTGTATTTCCATCTTCAAAACTCATATTTTGGCCCACGAGTAGCCTATCCTGAGTAGTTTTCCATGTAGAACATAATGGTAGACCACATAGTGGGTTTGTAGATATGAAATGTGGTGTTGTGAGCATGTATCTTTCTCAGGTGAATCTTTATTAATAGTGGTGATCATGTAGGGTCACCAGGGAGAAACTAGGGTTGGAAACACCCTATCATAGTAGGGAACAAATCCGCCATACTCTATACATAGGTGGAATGGAACTTGTTGTCACACCATGGTGTGGGCCCTCTATCATGACTTGACCCACTGAGGCCCGCCTGATTGGCAAAAGGCCAAGTGTGACAACCCCAAGCCCACCTCCAATAGGATAAGGGATAATGAAAAAGAATCAAGAAGGAATAATTAAATGGGTAGCCTTTTCATAAGTACCTGTATGTATGCAGACAACCATCTCCATGAAAAAAGTGAATAGGAATAATAAAATACTCTAACATCTAGAGTATACCCATTCATGTAGTAAAATTTAGGGAATATATTAGAGTATGAAGGAATAAACCAAATCCAAAAAACGAAAAACGCATGACCAGACAAAAATGAAGTCCCGTCCTATCAATAATTGGAAAGGAGGGGAAAATAATGAGATATCATAGCTACTGATCTCAATGTATGACCATAAAACATGGTTAATTCACCCATGTATCACAATACTCCCCTGATATCACTTTCGAACTATCCACCTTCGGCATAAGTCATGACACATGTGGGTAAATCCCATACAGTGGTGAATATATATAAACCTAGTTGGATTCCCAAAAAACTAAAAAAGGATAAATATAATGATACAACATTATTAAGATTAATAAAAATAAATAGGTAACAAAACCTAACATATGTAGTGTCATAAAGAAACCCTGATGAAAGAGAATGGGGATCTCAATATTTGCATCCTAACCCAGGATGATGAGTCCACCTATAACTCCAAGGTTCCATCTTTGATGGCCATCATCTCATGTGTTTGACCAAGAAAGTCATGGGAAGTACCTGTACCTCACCACTATTTCATATCCTGAGGGGAAACAATATACAGTAGAGGATATTATCCCAAGTTAAAAAGGGGGTACCACTCATCTGATAGAGGATCTACACCCTCGTATGTCAAGAGGGTGACACTCAGTAAGTAGATAGAGGACATGTGCCTTGGTGAGTCAGTGGGGTGCTACCTAGTAACTAGATAGTGGACCCACACCATAGTGCATCATGGTAATGCCACTCAATAGGTAGATAGAAGACCCATGGCCTATTTAATCAGGGGGTTTTCATCCCCTATATATATATCTGATGATATTTTCCATTCACAATTATCCATAAAGAATCTCTTGAATAAGTTTCACACTCATATAACAGGACATAATATCTCATATTTCTCTATGGAGGCCACAATCATGTATCACAATTAAAATTACTTAATATATGCTACTAATGAGTATAAATCCAAGTTCTGAAGGATATAAAAAGGTGTAAGTCCTTGGAAAAAATATACATTATTCACCATAGGTTACAATGTGTGTGACCTCACCTAAACACCTGGTCACATCCTCTCCTACACATGGCTTGACTAGAAATATAGTACTACACGGTATTTTTTGGTACTACATGGTGTGTCTCGCACACTCAGTGCCTACCCATGTATTCATAGTTCTTCCTATACACATCAACCCAAGCCTGTGTACATATGGTCATGCCTATATACCTAAGGTCACGATGATGTACTTGGGGCCTTCCCATATATCTCTCTATTCCCAATCCCGTGTGCTCATGGATCATACACTGAGCTTCTAGAACTGGGTCACATGACGTGTGGTGGGGTACACATGGTGTGTGATCCTTTTCATCCCTGAAACCCTAGTTTCCACTGCTAGGGGACTACATGACATGTGTTCCTAGACTACATGTAGTGTGCACATGTTTTTTCATGGAAATATAGGCAATATCTATGCATTTTTTCCATACTGCTACTATTTCTACCTTGGTTTGTGTGTGGGGTTCCAAATCCGGGGTTGTCCATGCCTGATCTATCACTAGTGGCCAGATTCCAGCCACCCAAACTACACTCACCTCAAACCATCGCACCATTCCATTTTAATCACTAATTTGGATCCAAAATGCATGGAGGCATCATCCAAAACCCATAATCTTTCATGATTAATCTACAAATTAACAATCCATTCATCATTTTCTTAACCACTATGAATCTTGGGATTCAATCATGCTTGAAACCACCCTGGAAATGTTGAACCGTGACCATAAGGGATAATAACAAGGAATGCAAAGAACAATGGGGGAGTAAGAACATGAAAAAGGTGAATATTTCATTGGAAAAGTGATCTCATCCAGTGATCAAAAAATAGGGATATTTAGGTGTGATAAAAATGTGAAACACCGATTTATCAGATCAAATAAATCAAAACAATTATGGGAGGGATCATGCGGAGATTGAAAAAATTCCTCAAATTGAAGAAGAAAAATTAATCCTTTCTTAATTAAATCAAAAGAATCATAAACAAAAAAAAAACAATGGACTCTACCTCTATCTAGGTTCAACCATTAGTGAAGAATAAATTCTATAGCAATGTAAAAGACCTACCACGTTTGTTGCCTCACAATCCACCTTGATTTGATCACCCATTCTTCTCTAATTCCAATTTGTTAATAAAGAATGACCAAAACTCTTCTAAAATACTCTTAGTGTTATAAAAATAATGTTGTAGATTTTTTATAATGGTATATTTATAGTGGTTTAGATTTAGGTCATTTGGTAAAAATAAATAAACTAAATTATCAATTTTTTTAAAAATGCACCAAAAAATGGTCACTTACCTTAAAATGCCCAATGATGACAAATATTAGGTCATTAATAGTATAAAACCCATGTTATGGAATCATTTATGGTCTAAAATTTCCCATATTATGCCTTAAACAATGGTAAAACCATTTAAGAAAAATCAATTCATGAGAGTGATTTAAAATATATTATTTTTTTAATATATTAATTATAGGGTCTTGAGACACCCATACATCACACCAAAATTGATGATAAATATATATATATATATACATAGAAATATTAAATAGAAAATTTTATCAAAACAAAAGTTTCTATATTCTCCTCTTCTTTAAGTATTTTCACCCGTAAAAGAAAAAGCTACATAGAAAGGTGGGGATAATGAGTTTGAATCTAACTCTTATGTTCCTAGGACCTCTCCTACATGCTCCTATGCTACCAAAACACATAAACCAGGGGAATAGACCATCCTTACTAGATCCTATCTTTTCTATCCTTGATATCCATTGAGTACTCTATAAAGGTGTCTCCATCCTCGATGACTATCTCACCCGAGTCAATAACATGCATTAGATCATGAAAATAAATCCTAAAATGAAAAACATGAAAGATGCAATGCACTCAATCCCAATGTGGGGGAAATGGTAGGAAGTAAGTAACCTTTCCAACCCTTCGTAGGATCTTGAATGACCTGAAGAACCTTGGTGATAGCTTTCCTCCTCGACCAAATCTCTACAATCCTCATCGTGGGGAGACTCATAGGAAAATATGGTATCGCTACTCAAACTCTAAGGGATGATTATGTAGATATATGTAAGATTTATGTTTTCTTTGGGCTATACTTATGCACTCTCGAATCACCTAAACATTATTTATCATCACCTATACCATCTTTTTTCTAATAAGATGTGCCTTTCCAATCTCAGTCAAGCACATGGGTGACCTGTAGGGTATCTTGTATGGGGAATTGAAAGGTTTCATACTAATAATAGAGTGATATCTATTATAATAAGAAAACTCAACCAATAAAAAGTGATCCTCCTAGATTCGGTTGAATTGCAACATGAAATCCCACAATATATCCTCCAATACTTGGATAGTTCACCCGATCTACCCATCTATTTAGGGGTGAAATTCTATAATCATTCTCAATTAGGTCCCAAAGGCCTCCTCCAAGCCTCTCCAAAACCATGACATGAACTAAGAATCATGATTTGAGATGATCTTTTAGGGAACTATATAAATTAAATAAATCTCATACACATACAACTACCCCAGACTCTCAACTGAGCTCTACACTCGGATGTTAAGAAAGTGTGAAAAATTTGTAAGTCAGCCAAAAATCACTTAGATAACATCATGACCTCTAATTTTCCATGGTATCCCCATAATAAAGTCCATGGATATTCCATCCCATTTCCACTATAGGATCTCTACAGGTTCTGTCAAACCTATCGAAACATGGTGTTTAGACTTCACCTGCTGACATGTGAGACACCAAGAGATAGACTCAACAATACTCTACCTCATGATAGCCCACCAAAACTACCATTAAAGGTTCTTATAGATATTTTCCACAATGTGATTTATAACCAAGTTGTAAGTTTGAAAATCCCTTATCAACTCTTCACACAATGTGACTTGAATCACCATCCATCCCTATAAAAGGATTCTATTCTCCCCTACTTCATAAAATCTATCTGGTGCATCTATTGAGGATATATGGTCACATAGAACCTCATAGTTGATTTCTCCCAACTGACCTCACTCACATGCTGATGAAGTGTAGGATTAACCCCCATAGATTGAAGAAAAACATAACCCCTATCCTAAAACATGGTCATCTATAATGTATCTAACTGCTCAGATGGCTCATCTACCAAGCGAGAATGAGATTTCCTACTAAGGGAATATACCACAATGTTTCCCTTTCCATAAGTAAAGACTATCTCAAAGTCATATTACCATTGGAACTCCAACCAGTGCCTATATTTTAGGTTAAGATATATATGATTAAATATGAACCTGATACTCTAGTGGTATGAGTAAAAAAAATGATCACTTAGAAGATAACACCTCCACATATCCAAAGAAACGACTACCACTTCCAATTATAGTTTGTGAGTTGCACAGCTCTACTCATGGTGTCTCAACTTCCTTAACCCATAAGTGATACCTGCCTGACTCTACATCAACATGAAATTGAGCACAGCTCTAGAGGCATTGAAAAACTCTACATACACCATTCCCTCCTATGATAGCCTCAATATAGGACCACTAGTTATCCTCAATATAATATCCTCAAAGGATACTTGTCACCACTCGATCCATGTAAATGAATTCCCTTTCAACGTTAGGGTGGTAAAAGGGGATACAATAATGGAAAGGTATACCATAAACCTCTTGTAGTACCCTTCCTAGTCAAGGAAACTCCACACATACAACACGATATTAGGTAGCTCCTAATAAATCACCACATCAATCATCACTAGGTATATAGATATTATATTCTTATAGATGACATTCTACCAAAATTGATCCTCACAGATCAAAAAATAGAACTTTGAGAGTTTAACATAAATTTGGTGCTCCCAGAGTAAGTCTTGGATCAGCCTCAAAATCACCTCATTCTCCTTATTTGATGTAGAATAAATGAGTATGTAATCTATGGAGATAAACACAAATCAATCAAAGAATGGCTAGAATATCTGGTTCATCAAATCCATAAACATCATGGGGGAAATTTTCACACTGAAAGGCATCACTAGAAACTCATAGCGTCTACAGAGACATTGTAATTACATTTTTATAATTTAATCCTTGCGAACCCTCAACTGGTGGTGGCTAAGCATGAGATTGAACATTGAGAACCAATCCATGCCTCTAAACTGTTCATAGAGGTTGTCAATCCTCAAAAGGGGTGCTTGTTATTTATCATTACCTAGTTTTAGAGATGATAATTAATGCATAGCCTCATGATCTCATCTACCCTTTTTAATAAAAACACTGCAGCTACCCAGGGGGACACACTAGGTCTGATGAATCCATTATATCAAAGGTCCTCAAACTATACCCTAATACCCCAAAGCTAGGTATGGGCTATATAATATGCTGTAGAATATGTCAGTGTAGTCCTACAGTGTAAGTAATTAAAAATTTCCATCTCCCACTGTAGTGGTATTCTAGGAATTTCCTTGGGGAAGAAATTCATATAGTTATCCACAACCGAAAGAATCTATATGCTTGAAGAGCCTAATGTGATAAGGGATAAAATCTCAAACTCATGTGTGATTAATTATAGCCTCCTTCTCTCAAAGCCCACTCACTAAGATGTGAGATCCCTCTCACCCAAAAAGGAGAATATCAACCCATCTCCCCAAAGGAATATAACTCACCTAAAATGATAGGAAATCCGGGATTATACTATGAAAAGTTATTTCATATCCAAGATCACATCATAAGGTTTCATTATGATGACCATTAGGTCCATGAGAAACTATCTCCACCAAGAATCATCTTGCACTCTTGTAAGATAAGTGATATAAAAAAATCATACCCAGTTAGAACCTCTAGAAAATATACTAGGATAAGGTATAAACATGTATCTCAAGATATCACACAAGGGATACATAAAAAATGAGTGACTTGAACATGTTTCTTAAAGTATTAGACAAAGTGTAGAAAATACAAAGATCATACCTCGTATTATCTCCTGAGCTAAAAGGTCATAACCTTCCATAGCTTGCACCTTCTTGCAGCCCCAACTACCAGTTCCCTGAGCCAGGTGTGGTCTGCCTGGTGGTGCTGGTTGTTGATGATATAGTCTCCCTCCACCAACAGATCCTCCCACTAGACCCCCACCTACTCCTCTTCTAGCATCGCCTCCCTAAGGGCCTCCAGGTCCATAGATGATAGAACCCTGGTCATGATTCTTTCTATTCTATAGTGGTCCATCTGCTTCTTTCCTACCTTCCTCATTACGTTCGGTCAAGAAATCACATGCTATGTGACCTGACTTATCACATGAATTCTATATCCCCTATCATTGCTGAACATGTCCCCTATGTAAACCCTACATTGTAGATCCATGTGCCTGAGCCTAGCTATGGGAATGTAACCTGCACTAAGATATTAATGATCGATGCCTACTTGATACTACAGATGACTTATCCTCATAAACACCTCCACTGTCTCTAACCAACAATTTTCCCTCTACTAGGAATGTCTCTATAACTAGATCCCACTCCAGCGCTCCAGGATATGTGGGAATTCACAAGTATATCACACTGGAAGAGTTATCCCTACGAAGACCTTGCTGAAACATCAATGTCTAGAATAATTAGTCTTGAAACATGTCAAGGGAGTAACAAGAAAGGTCAGTGAATCTCAAAATATACTCAATGACCATCATATAAACCTTCTATATCTCGATAATATTGTGAATCTAAACCAAGCACAATAATGAGGGGTAATACTTCTCATGAAATAACTGTTGTAAGTTAGTCCATGAGAGCATCATCACATCATGAGTCTATGTAAATAGTGTCCTCCAGTTCCCAGCTACTCCATGGAAAATATTGTATGCCAATGAAACCATCTGATTAGTCAGGTTCCACACAAGACTGGATAATAAAAGCATCGACTCAAACCAATCCTCAGCAACCTAGGGATCTATCTTACTATAGAACCTCTACGGTCTTTGAAGTTTGAACTCATGTTGCAGGATAAGAAAAAATGCATCCTCAGCCTAAACTAATGGTAATGCATACTACTCAAAAGTTGGTGGTACTACTTCCTATCTATTTGGAGGAAAACACTGATGAGATGGCCCTTGAACTGATGCCTCATCACTAAATGGATCATTATGATGATTTAGTATCAGTTACCCAACTAGTTACCTTCAAGAAGGAATCCTGAAACTAATCAAGATGTACCATGGTTAGATGAGAATATATATGATTACATGACACATAAAGGATAGTAAAAGGAATCAATCCTATATGATACATGTACCAATGGTTCCCTATAACCGACGTATTGGTATTCCTAGTTGATAAGAAAGTAGTCAGAGTCATAGTGAAAGGATATGTCAGCTACCACACCGACATTGGGTTCCCTAGAATGAAAGCCACCCTCAAGACACCTCGACACCATTTCCATAAGTTCCCAACAAATACTCACCATGGGTCCATCTCTAAACTAAAACTCTATGATGATCCACCTTTGATACCACTCTGTCACGACCCGATCCACTAGGGCCCGCCTAACCAGTGGAAGGCTGAGTCTGACAACCTAAATCCCAAATCCCATTGGATAAGGACTCTAAATAAGCATCAACAAGGCATAATAAAATGAGTGTCTCTTTCATAAGTACATGTACTCACACACACTATAACACCCTAAGATTTTAGAAAAGAAAACTTTGTTTGATAGCGTGTTTGATGCGCAACACCAATCTTAAATGAAATGCGAAGTATATAAAATCATTATAACCTAGAAATTAAATTTGAGGGTTTAAATAATATTAACTACTTAATCAAATATATATATATATATCCTACTCAATATAAATTAATGATAAATTCTTATTAAATCATAAATCAAATTTTAGAAATGTTACTTGATTCTTCAAAGAAAAAATTATAATGAAATTTGAAACTTTTATAAAATTTATTTTATTAAATAAAATTCTTTTTTGAAATAATAATATCAAAATTATCATAGGGTGAATTTTTGGTATTTTTCTAAAAGGTTTCATTTTTATGAATAGTGGGAAATAATAACTTTTAATTGAGAAATGACTTTTCATTTAAATAATTTATAATGTTAAATTATATTTTGAATTAATTTTAAAGTAAAATTAGTTCAATTTTATAAAAATTAATACAATTTAGGTCATTAAAATCATTTTAATATAGAAATTTGATATAAAAACTTTGTAAAATTTTAAACATTCACTTAAAAAACCTTCTTTCTCATCATGTATACATGATTAATTTTAAATTAAAAATTTCCACTTATGTGATTTGAATTAGTAGAAATGGATTAAATATTTTAAATCATCATAATTTATAAATTATAATAATTTCATCTTAATTTTTGACCAAAATGAATAGTGAATGTAGAAAAAATTAATTTCCACGGTTAAGGTAAAAATTGATTTATCATGGGATTAAACTAAGAATAAAGGGGTTAAAATGACCTAAAGTTTTTTCCAACACCCATTTTATGGACATATATATATTCTATCTTTACATTATTATATACTTTTATGTGTTTTAGGGACATTTTTCCACGAAAATGACCCATATAATAAGTTAAGTAAAGAAAAAGACAAAAAAGAACCCTTTTTTCTTCTAATATATATAAATCTTTAGGATAGAGGGAAAAAAATATTTTTTGTTGTAAAAATTATTTTTAAAGATAAATTATTTTTTAATCAAGAAATCTTATTTTAATTTTTTAGGGTGAAATAATTAGTTTAAATGCTTTAGAAATGCCAATACAGTAATTATTTTGTTAATAGTTAACTAAAATAAACGGTACTAAAAATGTTAAAAGTGAAGTAAATTACAATGTTTAATTATTTTTAATGTGAATATATCATGTTACATAATTTTTTAAAAAATACACTCGAATTCCATTATTATATTTATATTTTATAAATTTAATTGAAATGAATAATGACAAAATTGACATTCATGATGTTTTATGATAAATTATATTTTATTAAATGATTTAAAATTTATAAAGATTATATATTGTTCCAAGTTATTTTTAAATGAATAAAACTATAAAATATGTTACATTAATGTAAAAAATTTATTTTATAATGACTATATTGGTCGGTAAATAATAAAAACTCTTTTAGCAAGGTTCAGTTTAAAATGGTGTTTTTACACATTCCATGCGCTTGTGTTAGATTTAATTTCCAAAACACATATAAATTTTATTTTATAAATTTTATTTAATATTTATAATATGTGGGTACAAATTATGTAATAATTATATCTTTAATTTAGTCTTAATGGATATATTACTTAGGTTAGAAAACTCATTACCATAATGAAAAACCAAAATGGTAAAATAAAGAAACTTACGAGTCAAGGAGAAAATGTTTAAAAAATGTGTTATATGGCACGGTGGAGGTGTTAATAGACCATATAATCCCTAAAACCCATTAATAATAAAACTTTCAACCTATTTAGGTAACATTGAACTCCCAATAGTGAATACTTTTGAGTATTTATAAGAATGTAACTCCTACTCAATTATAGAAGTAAAGTAACTCCCCTCAATTATTTACACCTATCAATCCATTTGGCTCATACCAAACCCAAAAAAATAAGTTCCAAAATTTAATACCACAATAATATAAGACTTATTTGGGTCATAAATCCATCCTTTGAAATCATTAGTTCAAACCAAGGGAGGATATCCGAAGAAGATGTAATGTTCTTCAACAAGCATATTTATTTTATTTCTTTCGACACCACAATTAATAATTATTATAACATGATGATATAATTGTCTAATTATAATACATATAAAAAGATTTTATTATATTAAGGGTAAAACCAAAAACTGCACACACTTTTATCAAATGGGTTACATAATCATCATTCGTGTGTACGGCAGACTACCACCTTACGAACTGATATTGTTCGTTTTTCCATTACCACCTTTCAAGGTTGGGTATAATGATGGATTTATTATTTATATATGATATATATGATATTTATAATATTATTATGATTATGGAATTATTATATCACACTTACCATTATGATTTCTATTTTGTTGGAATAAGATAATGTCGTTCGTGTGTACAACAGACTACTGCCTCACGAAGCGATGTGATTCATTCACAATTTACATGGAATGACTTAAGGATAAGTTTAATAAACATATGTGATATATATGACCTAAAAATTATATTTAAATTATAATATATATATATATGATATAATTTTCCTTATTTCAATATGATAACAAAATAGAAACATCATTCATGCGTATGTACGACCTACCGTTTCCATGAACTATGTATTTCATTTCCTATCATTAAATTTTATAGATTAATATAAATAAATATAGGTTGAATATATATGATATTTATATATTTTTTACATTATGGATATTATTAAATCAGTATTTTTGTAAGAAGACCAAAAATAAATAGATAAAACATGTATGAAAAACAATGCACTTATTTCCCAAAATGTGACTTTAACATCGAATTGTTAATAAATAGGTAGAAAAAGGTCATAAGAAAATTCTATATGATGTGATATATATAAATATAGTTCTTTAATATATCTATAATAAAATTATATTTAGCATACATGAGGTTTTAAGGAGTACAACGAAATCCAAGACTTAGGATAAGGGATTTTTATCTCACTTTTTTACTTCTCTGAGAAATATTTCATATTCACTAACTATTTCTTTTATGTGGTGTGTATACTTCCCAAGAATGTATTTTATGAAGAATATACTGACAAATTTTGGGGTTTACATATCTATTTGAGTATCCACAATGAACCTAGCCTTTTACACATAACGTTACATTATTTTAAGCATAATTAAACATCAGAGTACAAGCCATGGATCATGAAGTCTAGTGTCATTGAAGACTATGTACATAAAGCTTAAAACATGGGACTAAAAAAACCATTCTATATTTAATATTCATAAAGATCTCATAAATTTTTTGAGACCCTACATCTGCATTGGGTTCCCTAGGGATCACATGAACAAAGGGATGAGCTAAAATCCCAGTAATGGAATAAACATAAGAATAAGGCTTTAGTACAAGGGTTAGAGATCATGACATAATGATATAAAATGGCATATAAAATCATAAAATATAAACATGGGATCATATAAACATGAATTTATAGTAATGTGTAAGAAACATAAATCCTGACTTTAGCACGAGTCAATGCTCGTTGCATATAGAGGAGCACGAGTCATAGTTAACCACGAAGACCGTTGCACATGGTAGAATGAGTCAAGGCTAACAACCAAGACTGTTGTACATAAATTCTCATGAGACTAAACTTTAACCAATGAATTGGAGTGATATATGGGTGCACCCAACTTAAAATGTTCATGAATGTGCTTTTCATATAAATAATTATACACAATCAACCATATATAAACATAAGGGAATCCATTGAGAGAAATGGGTATCACATTCATGTCACAAAGCATAATGAGTGGGCGTATCATAAAAGTGTCCGTAATAAAAATGAATTAAAACATAAATGGAAATTAATAATGTAAAATAGGAATACATCATGGTATGTGATGTAGAAAATATGTGACAACATGTAAAAAGAGTATTTTGGAAATTCTTAGTAATAAAACATTTTAGTGTGGTTTTAAGGAAAATACTAAAGAGAATTTACAATCGAAAAGGGAATAATCTTTTAAAAAAACCATAAGTGAAACAATAATGTTTTCATAATATAAATACTGATTTTATAAACACAATGGTGTCTTAATAAAATGGTAGAGTGTACTTGAAATTGGGTAAAAATTTGGGAAGTTTCTCTAAAACGAGTTTTCTTATTGGGAAGTATGGAGGAGGAAATTACTTAAAAAAATGTATATCCCCAAAATAGAATGAGGGATGTATATAGAAACATGATTTTAGATCATATAAATAGTATTTAAAATTTTTACATAAAAATAAATGGCAACTTCATTCGGGTAAAAAGAAATATAGAGCAACCCGAAAGAATAAAGGAGGTTTGGGTAGAATCCCTTATGGAATATCGACATGGTATCAGGTGTACTTAAAAGGTATTAATGAGATAGAAAAGTATTTACCATATTTTATAAACCATGAGGGAAGTATTGAGAAGGTGAAATATTATACCCCATACTTTGGAATTATATGTAAAAGGTCATAACATAGAGGAGATTCTTGAATAAATGTGAGAAAGAGAGGACCCCTTACATTAAGTCTGACAGTGTTATCCAATTGATATTAATGACATGAATAATCAAATTTTGTTCATTAATTAATAATTACAGAACCTATTTTACATGTAAAAATATTTTATAATCTTTTTGAGTTCATTCATAACTTTTTGGATTGGTTATGAGGTTCAATTTCATTATTTCGGTTCTTTTGTTTCCTTGGTTTTAATGATTGGTTCACTTATATTCATGTTCGGATACACATGTATGATGATATTGGTTGTCCAAAATTGAAGCTATATTTTATTATTTAACATATAGAATGTTACATGGTTGTATAATTCATTTGTTTATTTAGAGTGAAGTTGAATTATTTTATAAAACATTAATGATAAACGCTTGGATTAATTTGGTGATTTTTCTCATAATTAACATGTTTTGTATTATTATTTTTCATCATGAATTTATTAGGATTCAAGAAAACTAAATAATATACATACATATATTATTATCTGGTTCAACCATTAAAAAGGTTTCATGACCAATCTAGAATATGGTAATACAAATTGAAAACCTATCGTCCTTGAATGTGATAAATCAACACATCTCTGACGATGTTTTCATTATAGTATAAAAGGAGGGGGAAAGAGATATTATGATAAAATATCCAATTATCATAATATATTTCTATTAAATGTATTTTAATATAGTTATAAAACCATTTGGGTGAAGGGACGTGAGGAAAGAAAAAATAAGAGAAAAGAACTTGAAAGAAAATGAATGAATTGAAAAGAGGAATATACCTCTTGAGATTATCTTCTTTGAGAGCCTCCTAAGGGTAGAGGATTTGGTATTTTAAGTAGAAAAAGGGATGATGGACGTGGTTTAGGATCTTTAGGGAGATATTTTGGCAGAATTTAGGGATGGAACAAAGTTTGAGAGGAGTGAAGAGAAAAGGGGAGTGTGGGTGGATTTTATAGTGGATGGGAGGAGGGGTTGCTTAATATTTTAATCATTAGTTTATTATTTTCCATAAGACAATAAATAGTAATAGTTTTTGTGACAAAAAATAGTAATATGTGCATGTGAGTTCTAACAAATGACCATTTACATCATCCATGACCCAAGCATTATGTTGAAATTCAGGTTTTAGCATTTAATGCGAATTATTGCATTTTACTATTCATAAAAAATTCAAGTATTTTAGAAAAATCCCCAAAATTCAACCTAACCATTTTTTGACGTGTAAAATCTAAAAATGAACTCAATTTTTCAAAAATATTTTCTAAATATGATTAATTTAGTTTTTAATTAAAATCACAATTTACTTGAAAAATACGGGTTTTAAAACTATAATTGATTCTATAATGCCTTCAAAAATTACATAAGATATTATAAAATTATCTTAAAACTAGAAGAAATAAAAAAATTTATTTATGAACAAATTTTAGGAAAATAAAATTCTTTTAAATTAATTAATTAATTTTAAATAATTATTTATGACTTACAACAAATTCCAATACATTTACTATGGTCATATTTACACTTTTAAGATGCCTAAATTTTATTTATACATTCAAGGGTGATATTATTATTCTTTTGGATGATTTACTATTCATAAGTTTCATATTACTATTCATAAGGGTAGGTTAATATTTATAAGGGTGGGTTACTATTCACCAAAAATTATGTGTGTTCCATTAGACTCTAAACATCTTACTGATCGCAACCATATATGATAGATTTTTGAAATTCAAAACATAGAGGTGAAAATATTTTGTTTAAAGGTCACATAGAACTTAGTATTTCATTATGTTATGATTTCAAGTGATTATATGACATAATTATAAGAAAAAATTTTCCATTGATAAAACATTGGGTTGTTACATTATTCCCCCCATATGGAATTTTTCCCTCAAATTTGTTTTTACATTCTATGCCATAAACAGGTGTGGGTACTTTTCCTTCATTGCATCCTCTAATTCCCATGTTGCCTCTTTGTACTTATGGTACCGCCATAGTACTTTGACCAGGTGAGTAGTATTGTTACATAGAACTTTATCTATATGATCCAATATCTTCACTAGATGCTCCTCGTAAGAAATATCATCCTCCAACTATACCACCTCTAAAGAGAGTACATGTTAAGCATCTGGTATGTACTTCCTTAAGAGGGATATATGGAAGACATCGTGTACTTTTTCCATGGTAGGTGGAAGTGTCAGTCGATAGGTCACATGTCTGACTCGATCAAGGATATTTAATATTCTGATGTACCTAGGACTTAGCTTTATTTTCTTACCAAATCTCATGACCTCTTTCCATGGAGATATGTGGATAAATACCATGTATCCAATATTGAACTCAAGGTCTCATTGACAATTATCTGCATAACTCTTTTATTGACTTTGGGCTTCCTCGATGTGATACTGAATAATTTTCACCTTCTCTATCATTTTTTCGACCATTTATGGTTCTAGAATCTTATTCTCATTAACTTCATCCCAAAACACATGTGTTTTTCACCTTTTCCCATAAAGGGCATCGTATGGTACCATTCAAATGCTCGAGTGGAGACTATTGTTATAGGAGAATTCAACTAGTGGAAGATGTTGGTCCCATAGTTCTTTGAATTTCATAGAACATGATCTCAACATATCTTCTAGTGTCTAAATAGTTCGCTTAGATTGGCCATTAGTTTGAGGATGATTGGCTGTACTGAAGTTCAGTTCAGTTCTTAGAGCATGTTGGCAATTTTTTCAGAACTTCGAGGTGAATTTCGGATCTCTATCAGATTCAATAGATAGTGGTACTCCATTAATCCTTACCACCACTTTGATATATATCCATGAAAGTTGATCTAATGATAATTCCTCTTTAATTACGATAAAATGAGTTTTCTTTGTAAGACTATCCATAATGACCCATATTGCATTGTTTTCTCTAGATGTCCTTGGAAGTCTAGTGACATTGTCCTTAGTGATGTTCTCCCACTTCCATGTTGGCAAGGGTAGTGTTTTCATCATCCCCTTAGACTTGTGTCTTTGATCCTTCACTTGTTAACATTCTATGCACTTTTATGTATATTCATTAATCTTCTTTTTCATATTATTCCACTAAAAGTTCTTTTGGAGATCTCAATGCATCTTTGTGATCCCTTGGTGAATAAATAAGGTTGAGCTATGTGAGTCATTCAAAAGATACTTCTTTATATTTGGATCATATGGTACACATAATAATAACCCAAATATTACAACTTCTTCCTCATTAATCATGAACTCATAGGATTTCCCATTTTTAATTTCTTCCACCCTTTTCTGAATTTCCACATATTTTATTTTGAACATCCTTTATTTTACCCATGAGGGATGGTTGACGAATCATTTGAGAAAGGATTGATGATGTTCCTACCTCAATGATTTCCATTTACATCCTCTACAAATCTAAGACGATTGGATCCTTTTCAATTATCATCATTGATAAAGATGCAAGATCATTTCTACTTAGAGCATCCACCACCTTATTTTCCTTACCGGTATGGTAGTGGATTGAGCAGTCATAATCCTTGATGAGATCTATCCATCTTTGCGGAAGCATATTAAGCTCTTTCTGTGTGAGTATATATTTGAGACTCTTTTGATTAGTATATATCTCACACTTCTACCCATAGAGATAATGCCTCCAGATGTTTAATGCAAAGATCACAGCTGCCAACTCCATATCAAGCATAGGAGAGTTTTTCTCATGGATTTTTTACTGCCTTGAGGTGTAGGCTATCACTTTATCATTTTTCATCAACACACATCCAAATTCCTTCTTTGAATCATCATTTTGCACCACAAGGAGTTCACTTTTTGGGAGTGTGAGTACTATCGTAGTGATACAACTCTTTTTCAACTCCTTAAGACAGAATTTACATTCCTGAGTCTAGACAATATTTACTCCCCTCCATGTCAGCTTGGTCATTAGGTTTGAAAATCATGAAAATTTCTTAACAAATCATCAATAATACCTAGATAGACCGAGAAAGCTGTGGATCTCTGTTACAGATGTTGTTCTGGGCCACTCTTCAATTTCCTTTTTATTGGAAGGGTCCACAGATATCCCTTTACTGGTGATAACATTACCCAAGAATGGTACTTCATCCATCCAGAACTCACATTTACTATACTTTTCATAAAACTTCTCCCTTTGAAAATTCTTCATCGCAGTATTTAGATGCTCTTCATGTTCCTCTTTTCTCTTGGAGTATAACAGAATATCATTAATAAAGACTACCAAATATTTGTCAAGATAATATCTAAAGACTTTACTCATTAAATCCATGAAAATTTCTAGAGCATTAGTGAATCTGAAGGGCATCAATATGAACTCATAGTGTCCATATCTCTTTCAAAAGGAAGTCTTGGGAATATAATCCTTCCTCGCCTTTAATTGGTGATATCCCAACCGAAGGTCCACCTTAGAGATATAACTATCCCCACGAAGTTGATCAAACAATTCATCTAAACGAGGCAGGTGATACTTTTTCTTATCATGATTTTATTGAGCTCATCATAATCAATGCAGAGGCACATTGAACCATCCTTATTCTTAAAGAAATGGACTAGATAACCCCATGGTAAAGCGCTCGGGTGTATAAACCCTTCTCTAGAATCTCTTGTAACTACTTCTTTAGATCTTCTAGATCTACAATGGCCATTATATATGGTGTATTTAATATAGTTAGAGATCCAAGAATAAGTTCAATTGAGAACTTAACCTCTCAGTTAGGAGGAAGACCATGCAACTCTTCAGGAAATACATCAGTGTAATCCATCATAATGGGAATGTCTTCAAGCATGATTCTCTCCCTTGTCTTAATCATTTGAACTAGACATGCTTCCTCATAAGGAATTAATATCCACACTTGAGACAATGATTCTAAATATGATTCTTAATCCTCCTTACACTTTTATAGGATTGGAGGATGCTTCGGGATGTGAAGAGTGATCTCCCTTTCCTAACACTTGATGTTGTATTTGTATAAAGATATCCAATCCATGCCCAAGATAACATCAAATTCCACTAAAGGAATTATGGTAAGATTTTTTGGGAGGTTTTTTCCACAAACATTTACTAGGAAGGAGTTATAAGCCTTGGACACAATAATTTCCCCATTTACTATTCTCATAGATAGCATATCCTCCAAACTTTGAGGTGGTGTTTGAATAGTTCTTATAAACATGAAAGATATGAAATAACAAATAGAACCAGAATGAAATATTACATTCTCTATTTTTGAATGAATAACTTGTGTACCATTCACCACATCATTTTCTAACTCAACCTTAGTAGTAGTGATAGAATAAGCCCTTCCTTGTTACCCTAGAGGTTGTTTTTTATTGCGTTTGACGACCCTTGACTTAGGGAAATTGTTCTCATAATTCCTAAGCTCCATGAAGTTGTAACACTACACTATAGGATGAGTGTTGATCTGAACCTTCCTTCATTCTTCCACATTACCAGGATTATACATATCTCATCAGAATTTTTTAGTCATATGTCCCGACTTTCTATATTTGAAGAAATTCCTGGTTCCCTTTAGACAGTTCCCAAGATGATTCTTCCCACATTTTTTATATGTGGGATAATTGATATTCTTTCCATCATGGAATTTATTTTTAGAACCACCCACATTAGATTCCATTTTCCTCTTTTTTTCATTCGTCCCACGATGCCACTGAGAGTCTCTGATCTCCATTTCAACCATAAGGGTACAATGGACAATCTCCTCATGGTTATTGAAATCTAGAATTGAAAAAAAAATTCATAGACTTAGATTTAGTCCTCTGAAGAAATGATCTACCTTGATTTTTGTGTTCTTGACAAAGCCAGAGGCTTACCTTACAGGCCTTGTAATGTTTTCTTCATACGCCCTGGTAAACTCATCTTCCTTCTACTTGAGTCTGAGGAACTCTATTTCTATCCTAAGATGGATGGTTTGGGGAAAATATATATTAAAAAACATTCTCTTGAATTCATATCAATCCATGAAATCAATTTCATCCTGGGGATTCATATTACTGATCAGTTTCCACCATAGATCAACTTCCACATCAAAACGATAGACCACAAGTATGATTTTCTCTTCTTCTGAGCAGTAGAGGACAAGGAATATATTTTCAATGGAGTTAATCCATTGTTCCATGAGGAGGAGATCATATGATCCACTAAACATGGAATTCCTTTTCCACATGAATTATTCAATGACAACTTTATCTTTCTTTGGAGGAGGAGGGTGTTCCACATGATTCAAGTTATTATTTATAACTTGAGCCAGCTGATCAAGTACTATCACAAAGTTTTGAGCACCTGTTCCCATTATATTAGGCGTATCATTAGGGAAATATTTGCACAACCTATCTCATTGATTGTTGGTATGTTTTATTCTATTACCTACCATTAACTAAGAAAAATAATGAACAATTAGAGGTCTTGGATACTTAGTTATTGATCATAAAAATAAAACTTTGAACATAAAAGGATAAAATTGTAAAGGAGAATTATATCCTAACTATTGATTCCTTAGGTTTAAATCTAGGTTATCCTTCATATATTTCATAGCTTATATTTTTATGGGCTCGTTTTTTATTCCCATAATAATGGTTTTTACTAATCTCATGAATTTACCAAAGCATATCCTCTGAGAGTGTCAAACCAAGAATGCAGCAAGACCCATTTTAGTGCACTAGTTCCCATTCGATTATAGCTCAAAGTGATGTTTTCGATTTTTACCTGTAGATATATCTATTATAGATCCACATATACTTTTTTTCATCCAAATAGTGATGTAATTTTTTTGATAAACCACTTACTCTATACTTACCAAAACTTTGGGATGTTTTATTATACTTAGTATCATCCTTAAGGTTATTACTAAATTTTTCTAATCCAAATATCAAAAAACATCTAGACCATCCTATTATACAAAATATATCGACCCAAGACTTTTATACATATCATTACATGATTTTAAGCATAATTAAATATCAGAGTAAGATCCAAGGATCATGAAGTCTACTGTCTTTGAAGACTAGGTACATAAAACATAAAAATGTGGACTAAAAACACTTCTTTATTTAATATTCATAAAGAGATCCTAAATTCATTTGAGACCTTACATATTCATAGGGTACCTTGGGGATCACATAAGAATAAGGGATGAGCTAAAATCCCAGTAAGGGAATAAACATAAGAATAAGGCTTTAGTACAAGGGTTAGATATCATGACATAATGATATAAAATGTAATATAGAATCATAACATATAAACATGGGATAATATAAACATGAATTCATATTAATGTAAAATAAAAATAAATCATGACTTTAGCATGATTCAAGGCTCATTACACATAGATGATCAAATTTCAAGGTTAACCATGAAGACTATTGCACATGGTAGCACAAGTCAAGGCTAACTGCCAAGACCATTACACATAATGTATCATGATACTAAACTTTACCCAATGCAATGGAGTTCTATCTAGGTTCACCCATATTAAAATTTTCATCAATATTATGTCCACATAAATAATTATACATAATAAATCATACATAAACATAAGGAAACCCATGGAGAGAAATGGGAATCACATTCATGTCATAAAGCATAATGAATCAACGTATCATAAAAGTGTCCATGAGAAAAAAGAAGAAGAAGATACATGGAAATTAATAAGTTAAAATAGTAATATATCATGTTAAGTGATGTTAAATAGAAGTTACAACATGTAAAAAGAGTATTTAAGAAATTCTTAGCATTAAAACATTTTAGTGCGGTTTTAAGGAAAATACTAAAGAGCATTTAAAATTGAAAAGGGAATAATATTTTATATAAAACCAAAATTCAAACAAGGTTGTTTTCATAATTAAAAAATTATTTTATAAAAACTATGGTGTCTTTAAAAAAATGTTATAGTGCACTTGAAAATGGGTAAAAATTTGGGATGTTCCCTTAAAACGAGTTTTCTTATTTAGAAGCATCGAGGAGGGAATTATTAAAAACATATATATATCCAAAAAAGAGAATAATGAATGGATCTTGAAACATGATTTTCGAGAATATCAATAATATGTATAGGTTTTACATAAAAATAATAGGAAAATTTATTTGGGTAAAAATAAATATAGAGCAACCTGAAGGAGTAAAGCTGGTTCGGGTAGAATCTTTTATGGAATATCGGCATGGTATCAGGTATACTTAGGAGGTATTAATGAGAGAGAAAGGTATTTATATCTTTTATGGATCATGAGGTTAGTATGGGTAAGGTTAAATATCCTACCCCATCATTAGTAATTATACATAAAAGGGAATAAGATAGAGGATATTCTTTAATAAATGTGAGAAAGAGAGGATCCCTTACCTTAAGTCTGACAGTGTTATCCACTTGATATTAATTACTTTAATAATAAAATTAGGTTCCTTATTTAATAATTACAGAACCTATTTTTCATGTATAATTTTTAATATAACATTTTCTAGTTCATTCATAACCTTTTGGATTGGTTATGAGGTTCAATTTCATTGTTTGGGTAAGTTTGTTTCCTTGGTTTTAATGATCGGTTCACTTAAATTCATGTTCAGATACACATGTATGATGAGAGTGGTTGTATAAAATTGAAGTTATATTTTATTATTGAACATATATAATGTTACATGGTTGTAAAATTCATTTGGTTATTTGGAGTGATTTTGAATCGTTGTATAAACCATTAATGATAAACGCTTGGATTAATTTGGTGATTTTACTCAAAATTAACTTGTTTTGTATTATTATTTTACATTATGAATTTATAAGTATTACATAAAATTAAATAAGATAAAATAAATATATTATGATCTAGTTCAACCATTAAAATTGTTTCATGACTAGTCTATAATATGGTAATACAATTTGAAAACTCATTGTCCTTTAATGTGATAAATCAACACATCTGAGACAATGTTTTCATTATAGTGTAAAAGGAGGGGGAAGGAGAGATTATGATAAAATATGCCATTATTATAATATAATTATAGTAAATTTATTTTACAAGAGTTATCAAACCATTTGGGCGAAGGGAGGTGAAGAATGAAAATGAAATGACTATAACTTGAATGAAAATGAAAGAATTGAAAAGAGAAATTTATCTCTTGAGATTATCTCTAATGAGAAACTCTTAAGAGGAGAAGATTTTGTCTTTTGAGGAGAAAAATGCCTTCTAGGTTTTGGGTAGGTGCTTGGGGAGAGAGTTTTTTATAATTAAGGTAAAAACAAGGATTGAGATGAGTGAAGAGAAGAGGGGAGTGTGGGTGGTTTTTATAGTGAATGGGAGGAGGGTTTCTTAATATTTTAATCATTAGTTTATTATTTTCTATAAGAAAAGAAATATTAATGATTATTGTGACAAAAAATATTAATATGTGCATTTGAGTTCTAAACAAGGTCCATTTACCTCATCTATGACTCAAGCATGATGCAGAAATTCTGGCTTTAGCATTTAATATGAATTATCATTTTTTACTATTCATAAAAATTCAAGTGTTTTATAAAAATCCCAAAAATTCAACCTAACCATGTTTATATGTGTATAATCAAAAAAATTAATTCAATTTTTAAAAAATAATTTTCTAAATATTATTAATTAAATTTTTATTTAAAATTATAATTTACATGAAATATACAGATTTTAAAACTATAAGTTGTTTTAAAATGCTTTAAAAAATTACATAAGGTCTTATAAAATTATCCTAAAACTAGAATAAATAAAATAATTAATTTATGAACACATTTTAGGAAAATATATTTTATTTTAAATTAATTAATTAACTATAAATAAATATTTATGACGTACAAAAATACAAATACTTTTACTATGGTCATATTATCACTTATAAGATGCATAAATTTTATTTATACATAAAGAAGGTTACTATTCTTTTGGAAGATTTAATATTTATAGGGTTCATATTAATATTTATATGGTTAGTTTACTATTCATAATGGTAGGTTAATATTCACCAAAAATTAAGTTTGTTCCATTAAAATCCAAATATCTTACTGATTGCAATCGTGTATGTCAGATTTTCAAAATTTAAATCACAGAGGTGACAATATTATGTTTACTGGTCACATAGAACTTAGAATTTCATTGTGTTGTGATTTCATGTGATTTTATGAAATAATTATAATAATATATTTTCAATTTCTAAAACATTGGTTCATTACAAGATCTCTCTTTTATTGGGTTTATGGTTCTATAGTTAATAAATTGATAAGGGATTTTTGTCTCAATTTTTCTTCTTTGAGACGTATGTTATGTTATACACCTATCTAGTTTTATGTAGTGTTTATAATTCCCATTTGACATGAAATATCTATAATTTATTTATCTTCATGATATTTTATGTTTCTTTTAATATTATTATTTCACAGGTTTTATGATTCAAAGTTAACAAATTGGTAAGAGTCCTAGGTTACAATATCATCGTTTATTAGGGTTATTTATGATTATGTTTTTAATGAAGAGATATTGTGATCAATATATCAATAATTATCATGAATTTTCTTTTCCTCTATTTTTTCATGATATTTTCAAATAATTATACCAATTTTCCACTCTTTGGTTCTTAAAATAATTCAGATTTTTTTAAGAAAATCAAACTTTATTTCTCTCCTCGTTCAGAAATATATATTCTTCCAAAATCATGATTTATAAAAATGTTTTAAAAAATGTTTTTAACCACATAAAAATTATTTATTAAAGTAATTTTTACAAAAAAAAATAAAATGATTCTTTATTCTGTTTTCAAAACAATTCCCATTTGGGTTTTACCAAAAATGAGAAAGGAATCCTCTCTTCGATTTCTGAACAAGGCACTTTATAACCTTTTTATAGATCAAAATGAATGTTATTTTTATCTTGTAAGAAATGTATGGATTAAAACACCTTTATTTACTTTAATATTCCTTTGAAATTTTATAAAGAAATTTTTAAATAAAATTTTCCCTAATATTTTGGAAATTATTAGATTTTAAAAAGTGGTTTTCAAAGAAAGGGATTTTCAAAAGGTTTTATATTCTAAAAATTATTTTTAAAAATGAAAATAATATTTTCATAAATATTGTTTTTAATGATATTTTAATGGAATTTACATTAATTAAAGTTAATAACCCTTATTTTTTCTTATCCCCCATTGGGAATATTTGTATTTATACTATCCTCATTCATTCTCTAGATAGTAAAGGATTGTTTTAAAGAGATTTTTATAGAACCCATTTCTTTTCCATGGGTTAATCATGTTTAAATGATATTGTTATTGAACCCATTTATTTTACATGTTTTAAACATGTTTGAAATAGAATAACATGAAACCCATTTATTTCCCATGGTTTAATTAGGTTATCAAATAATAATGACTATTTATTCGAGTTTTAAGATGAAGTGAAATCCCTATATACATTTTTCATATTGTGTTTCTTGAACATTATATATGATGGGTGCACCCAAATATAACTGGGTGAGATAGTTATAGCTTAAACTATTGTTTCACCCAGATAACACTCTAATGTATTGGTTATTGATTATGTTCTCTGAAATAATTATATTGGAAGTTGGTCATATGGTTATTCTAATTTCACGTATTCTGTAATGGTTCTATGAGATGGTGTTCCAGGATACCAATTTGTTTTTTTGATTCTTTATATGGGTTTATGATGTTTCTTATGATCAATATTTATATCACATGGCTCATGATTATTGATTCTTTTGACTATTTATATTTCCATGTTTTTATATTTTATGATCCAGGTATTGATGTGTATGATTTCTTTTATGATTTTCTTATGCACTCTAATTATCTCACCATACCCTTATTCACATAATCTTCTCATTGATGACATTTAATTGATAATTCTTATATTTATTCTTATTGAGAATTTGATCTCACCCTTATTATGTTTAATTTTCTATAGGTTTTAAAGAATTAGGTTGAATGAAATATATCTAGAAGGGATTTCATATGGATAATGATGATGATGACGACTTAATGTGAAATAAGAAAAGTTTGGTTAAGTGGGAGAAATTCTTATTTAATGAAATGGGTATTATTTATGAAGGAGATTATCCTAATTATCTAAAAACCTAAACCAAAATAGTTCTTGATAATGTAAGTGAACCCATATTTCCATTTTATGTTGTAAAGTTTTAATGGGAACAAAATTTTTCACAATTATCAGTATCAAATATAGAAATGTAAAGTTTGTGATTTCAACACAGGATCAAGGGTGTAGGTCTTGGGCTATTATAGTTGGTATGATAGGTAGGTTTAGATAACTTTGGATATTATGATGGTTTCATCTGAGGTTATATTAATAGTTATTGATACCATCATAGGAATATATGATTAATTATGATTATATATTCAAAGTCTTAGACACCCCTACAAGGTTTTAAGCAATGAGATCTTAAAGTGATTAATGACATTTTAGGAGATGTTTTATCATGTTGAAGTATATGTAAAGATTTAGTTTAACATTAAGTATGAATTTTTCATTCACACATAAGTTTTAAGGTATTGATAAACATTAGTTTTTATAGGATCTTAGACATTGATGTAATTATGGGAATGTAATTTTTATCGTATAAATAAACATGGGATTGAAGGACTGACTAAGTGATTAATGTTATTACAAAAGGAGATCACTATATTTTTGTTCATATAATATAAAAGGTATAAGGAAACCTTTGAGTATAAAAAATCTTTAATGTTTATTTTATTGAGTTATATAGGGTTATTCATTCATGGAATTATTTAGTTTCAACTTTCGGTTTTACCATTGAATTTTGGAGATTAATGTATCATATGAAGGTTTATCCATTTTGGGAACTATCCTAACATGTGATAACAATTTTTTTAATTTATACATATATTTGGAATAGATTTAGTATCCCTTTTATTGTTATATGTTCTGTAAAAGTTGATTTTTTTTCTCAAGGAATGAAAAAATTCATTTTGAATACTCATTATTTAGAGAAAAAGATTACATTGTGCAAGAAATTAACTGATGAAATTATACTCATAAAGTAAGTATATTAACATATTATATTAGTATATATGGAATGATAATTCCTCAAATCTTGTAAAAGGATCTGGAAATAAAAATTTTATCCTCATACAATCATTTCTGAGGAACGGATTGTCTTTTCGATCAACACAGATTTATGGTTTTGAGGCCCTTAACTTTTTGTTTATCATTAAATTGCTTGTGATCTATGAACTCAATCACTATATATAATTATTTATTATTTTTCTAAACTTTTATATATTCACCTTCTAACAATGTTCTGATACTTAGAATCCTAGTTACACGTTATTCAAGATGACCCTTATACTTCCCTCACACTTTTTTAAGATGATGTCTTATTAACCCTTATTATGATGTAATATCAAAATAAAAGTATTTTCAAATGTCCACCCTTTATTACTGAGATAAAGTTAAAATTTAAAGGAGATGATTTATTAAATGGGGTAATATGTAACACCCTAGTATTTAAGAAAATAAAATTGTGTTTGATAGTATGTTCGACCAATAACACTGAGCTTAAACAACACGTGAAATGTATATAACCATTATAACCTAGACATTAAATTTATGTGCATGAATAATATTAAATAATTATATATATATATAATACTCAATATAAATTAATTATAAATTCTTCATAAATAATAAATCAATTTTTAGTAATGTTATTTTACTCTTCAAAAATAGTTTTTTTTTTCAAAAATGATTTTCATTGATTATTTTATGGAAATATTATAATTAAATTTTCAAAATTATAGAAAATTCAGTTGATAAATTAAAATTTATTTTTAAAATAATCATTTCAAAATTATCATAGGTTTAATCTTTCATATTTTTATGAAAAGTTTTATTTTTTTATAAATAGTGCAAAATACTGAATTTTAATTGAAAATTGTCTTTTTATTTAAATAATTTATAATGTTAAATTATATTTTGATTTGGTTTTAAAGTAAAATTATTTACATTTTATATAAATTAATCCAATTTAGTTAATTATAATCATTTTCATATTCAAAATTGATATAAAAACTTTTTAAACTTTTAAACATTCTCACTTTAAAAACTCATTTTCTCATCACGTCTCTGGGATTATTTCCAAATTAAAGTTTACCACTTATGTGATTTGAATTTAGAAAAATGGATCCCATATTCTGAATCAAAACAATTTAAAATTTCTAAAATGTTTAAGTTAATTTTTTACAAAAAATGAATTGTGAATGTAGTAAAAATTCATTATCACGGTTAAGGTAAAAATGGATTTATTATGGGGTTAAACATAGAATAAAAGGGTTAAAATGGGATACCAATTTTTTCAAACACCCATTGGATGGCCATATTTGGACCCTCATTACATTAGGATCTAATTTTATGGGTTTTTGGGATACGTTTCCATTAAAGCATCCATATAGTAAGTTAAGTTAAGAAAAAGACAAAAAGGAACCCTTTCCTTTTATTATCTAAAAGCCTTGAGATAGGGAAAAAGAACAACATATTTTCAGTTTTGAACGTTATTCTTAATGATAAATGACATTTTCAACATGATAATATATTTAAATTTTTTTGGGATGAAATAATTACTTTAAATGCTTAAGAAATGCAAACACAATAATTATTTAGTTAACAATTAACTAAAAAAATGGTACTAAAAATATTAAAAGGGTATTAAATTGAGTAAATTATGGTTTTCCATCATTTTTTTATGAGTATACCATGTTAAATAGGTTTGAACAAAATAAATTCAAATTGCATCATATTTATGCTATTTTTTTAGTAAATTCAATTTAAATGAATAATATCAAAATTGACATTGATGATATTTTATGATAAATTATATTTTATTAAATGATTTAAAATTACTAAAAAACCAATATTATTCTAAGTGATTTTTAAATGATGATAAATATAAAATATGTTCCATTTATGGACCAATTTTTTTTATAATGGTTATACTGACCAATAAATAGTAAAAACTCTTTTAGTGCAGTTAAGGTTGAAATAGTGTTTTTCAACGTTAGATACACTTGTGTTAAATTAAATTTACAACACACATAGGTTTTTTATTTTATAAATTTAATTTAATATTTATATTTAGTGGTTCAAAATTATCTAAAAACTATATTTTGACTATGTCTTTTACATCCTCCACCACGAAACACAACACAAGGAAGAAAGTTGCAGAAAATCGCAAGTTGGGGACTTGACCCCATGGCATGCCCCTCACCCGCCAAACCCTAACCACCCCACCACCAATGGTGGGAAAAAACGGGTTATTGGGTGATGTGGTATAGGTGGGTTCCTCAACACACATATCTTGGGCCCAAAACACCACCTTCACACTAAACACCCCCAGCTAAATAAGGATATCCTTAATTTATACTTAAAGGATAAATTTCTTAGGTTAGAAATGTAAAGACCCATAAAATTCATGGAAAAGTTTTTCTAAATTTTCTTTTGTATTTTACAAGAATGTAGTTTCTGACGGCGCCTGATTCCGAGACCCGGTGTGCCCGGAATCAATTCCTGAAGTTAGGCTCGGGTACGTTCAGTGAACAAACGAGCGGGTTTTTCTAACTTTTGAACCGGTGCTCGGAATTGAAATCTGAGGGCACTGATGAACTCACAACGCCGATATTTTCTTAAGAAGACCATTCTTGGAGTTTCGTTTACTCGGGAGGAGTTGTTAAAAAAAAGTGAGGAATAAAAATATAATTGTTTTACAATTTTATTTTTATTTCTTGGTAAGTGGTTAAGTGTTGAGTCACAACACCCTTCCCCTCTCTTATGTGGTTATATCCTAAGTAATGGAGTTGGGGGTGGGACCCTCTTGTAGTTAACTACCATTTAAAGGATTAAGGTGGGGTGGAGCCCACATGAGCCCAACCCCTCACCTTCCCCTAACGTTCATAACTTTCCCCTCTTTAATTTGTAACTCTCAAAAAGAAAACCCCCTCTCTTAACTCTTGCCAACTTACACTAATTAATTAATTAAACCTACTAAATTAATTAATTAAGCGTTTTGAGTTTTTAATTTCAAATGGCATGTGTTGATAAAATAATTAGTTGAGACCTTTTATTCTATTTTTGGGGGACACACTTTGTGCTAAGGATTTTGGGGAGAGAGAGGGAGAGAGAGCCTTGTGAGAAGAAGAAGAAGAAGGAAGAGGAGAGAATTCCTCCTCATTGAAGAACGATGCCTCTTCAACGAAGAACGGCGCTTCCTTAAAGAAGAACTACACTTCCTTATTGAAGAATGACAACTTTCCTCTTCCGTGATAAGGAAGGAGACGCCGACCGTGGAGACCGACGCCAACAACAACATTCTTATACTTCTTCTGACGTCGACGGAATCGATATCGTTCTTCCGCAACGTTCGAATTCCGCGACTTGACGATGTGCAATGTCATTTTCGAGGTAGGGGTTATATGTTTCCTCATCGTGATTATTTTTTCATCGCCATTCATCGTTCCCTAATTTGGCCGCCTGTTATCGCAATAACGGTAGGAGGTCGGACCGCAAGAACACGACCGACTATCCTCCCCACTTGATGCTTGGATTTGTTGCAGCACGAGCAAGGAAGCGCGGTGCCGTTGCACCATGCGGAAATAATGAATAATGGGCGGAGAATCGCGGCGCTTCCATGCCGTGCCGTTGAAGTTGATCAAAGTCGTGGCGCCCTCGTGCCGCGCCGGAAAACCGCAAAGAGGCCGCAATTTGTTTATTTGACGTGCGGATCGACGGGCGATGACAGAACGGGTCGTAGAGACGTTTTGAAGTCTTCGCAGTGAAGAGTCGGTCCTAGGAGGACTGTCGGCGAAGACCGTAGGAAAAAAGGACCACTAGAGCGTGTCCGGTGGTCCGCGGAAGAGCCTGCCGGTGCGCCACGCCGGCACGGCGGTGCCGGCGGCCGGAGGCGGCGGCGCCTGGCGCGCCGCCAGGAGGGTACTCCGCGACTGAAGTCGCGGCGGCAGGATGTGGTCTGGCCACCATGCGGGACCAGAGGGCAGACCGGGGCTCGTAACCCCTAGCGGTCAAAGGGAGCGGCCCCCACGTGGGGGGGGGCTTCAATTAGGGGGCGCACGCCTCCCCCCTGTTCCACTCAGCTCGACCAGCCGAGCAGGCCACGCGGGCTGCGCCAGCGCGGTAGGCCAACCGGCCGCCGGACTGGGCCGGGCCGCGCCCAAATGGGCCAGACCTGGACCTGGTTCGGGTCGACCCAAGGGGTCTCGGGCCGGGTCGGACCGGGCCTAAACACACTATTTTCAGGCAGTTTTCGTTCAAATGCCCATAACTTGGGCTACAGACCTCCGATTGATGCACCGTCAGTTGCGATGCGATCCTTGGACTGAGACAGTCATTTTGGTATATTACAATCAAATTTTTGGAGAACTTTGGGTATGGCCGGGTTGGTTCGAACCCGAAACCAACCGGGCCTTCGGAGCGGAAACGCTTATAACTTGAGCTCCGGACGTCCGATTGACGTGTCGTAGACTCTGTTGGATTCCTATTGATAAGACGGAACTTTTAGCATACTTCTCTCATGGTTTTGACACATTTGGAGTATAGCCGGGTTGGATTGTACCCGAAATCCAACCGGGCCCCTAGAAGGGAAAAGCTGATAACTTTTAGACCAGACGTCCGTTTGACGAACCGTCAGCAGCGTTGGTGATCACATTGAGAAATGGTTCCTATGAGTATACCCTATGAGAGTTTGGGGTACATTTGAGATACGGCCGGGTTGGTTCGCACACAAAACCAACCGGGCCCCTAGAACGAAAAGGCTAATAACTCACAGACCGGGCGCCCGATTGACGCACTGTATGTTGCGTTGAGACCCCTATGACGGGGCGGTACTTTGAGATAATTCTTTGTGGGACTTTGTGATACTTTGAGTATTGACCAGTAGCTCGTGGAGCGGACCCTCCCGGAGACGAGCATACGGAGTATGGAGACTGTGTAGCCGGCTGAGACCTGAAGACTGCTTGACCGACTCGACTTGGAGTGAGTCGACTAGCCCAGTGGACGGAGCACTACTTTGTTTGGGTGAATACCCATGGCGAATGGAGCACTACTGTGTTTGGGTGCAGACCCGAGGTACTCGACCGGAGAGTACCTCTGTAGGCTATTAGGGGGGATGCACTACTGTGTTTGGGTGGCAGACCCCGGCGGGAATCACTACTGTGTTTGGGTGGATGACCCGCGGTACTCGACAGGAGGAGTACCTCAGCAGTATTAGGTTAGTGAGCAGTAACTCAGAGTCGTGACAGGATCAATGTACTCAACAGAGATTGGGCTCTTCAGCAGTTATAGTTTCAATAATGAAAATCCTGGTTTGATCTGAGTCAATGACCTTTGTGTTTACCTCATGATTGAGATGGGTCACTTGATTACTTAGGTGTACGTATGGGCATATACCTAAGTAGTGGTTATCTGTTGATTTCATAACCTTTGTATTTCTTCATGATTGAGATGGGTTACTTTATAACTTAGGTATAAGTATGGGATTATACCTAAGTAAGGGTTATCTGTTGAGATCCTTCTTTGTGGTTATCCTTGTTGGATTTAGTGAGACCTTGAGAGTCTCGGGGTCCCTACTGAGTATCGTTTAATCACCCCTGCACAGGCTATTCCCGTACATAGTTGTGTTGGTTGCAGACGACGGGCAGCGCTGACAGAGGCTGAGTGTTCGAGGACTGGACGGTACCCGGAGGTGGACCACACGACGAGTCAGTATCTGGAGGTGGACTTCTCGATGAGACGATACTCGAAGGAGGTTGACAGGCGAGAGCATTGTGGAGTCTATTTTTACCTACCCTTCAGATAGGATTTTTGGTGGATGATCCAGAAGTTGCGCTATCTGTACCTACCCTTCAGGTAGGATCCGAGGAGGATGACCTAGGAGCAGCTTCTATTCATCCAGCTGTTTTTCTTTTCTGTTGTACTTTCGTTTAGTTGTAGTTTTACTTTCAGTTGGGTTTGTATTCTCGCCCACTTTCTTTTCAGAACATTCTTTTGTACTTAGTGTATTACTTTCGCTTGTACTCTGTGATGTTTTTTTTCTATTATAAAGTAAATACCTTCCCAGTTATCGGGATTTACGCCTTTGGTGCTAGTCGCTAGCCCCTGGCCTATGGAAGGCAGGCTTGGGGTAGTCACGGCATGGGCCCCAAGGATGGGTCGTGACAAATTGGTATCAGAGGAGTCGGTTCTACTTCAGAACTTATAACTCTGATATTCCCTTTATGTGAAGCAATTGTGTTAAGGGTACCGAGTGTGGTTTTCAGTTTAGGGAGTCCAGTGTTGGTGCGGCGGCCGACGTATCCGTACACCAGGACCCTGACTACTGATTTCTGACTTTGTACACGAAAACACTGATTGCGTGTGTGTTTCCAAGAGTTTAAAAGACAGCTCAAACCAGGTCATCTCACCAGGTATAAATTGTTTGAACGTGTCGTATCTGTTCAGGATGTCTCCATGCAGACAGTCAGTTGGAGTTCTGAAATAGTACATGATGACATCCCACTGAGCGATGAGGCTCTAGTGCGGGGACCTTTTTACTATGTTGGCACCCTTAGGTGGTGTACCAGCAGCACCACCACCTGTTGGGCAGCAGATGCCACCAGCTAAACTAGCAAACTGTGCACGCTGGCAGAGCGCATTGCATGAGTTCCAGCAGCAGCGGCCTCCGAGGATGCGAGGCGAGGCAGATTCCTAGACAGCAGAACACTGGCTGGAGGAGATTGTTAGAGTTCTCCACCTAGCTGAGACATCAGTAGAGTGGATGGTGGACTTGGCTACTAGTGTTTTCCAGTGAATGACCATGAGGATGGTCCACATATTGATGAGGCTTCGGTACGTGGACTGATTCCTGTGATAGTGCCTTCGGGTAGTGTGTCAGCTATACATCACTACCTGTTGGTCAGCAGTTACAACCAGCAGTACCGGTAGGTGACACATGTAGGCTTACTACCTTACACGTGTTCCAACATCAGATACCCTCGTGTTCCGAGGTGAACCTAACTCATAGGCGGCTAAGGACTAGCTTGAGGAGGTGGCAGAGAGTTTTCTAGAGCTTATACAGCTTTGGCAGGACGATGTGTCGGTAGCTGAGAATTCATCGAGGCGTACCGAACATTCCGGGTACTCGATCAATACGATTCGATCAGTGCTATAGAGCTCGGACCTCTGAGCATGGTTTGTTTAAGGATATTCGAGCCATAACTTTTTCCTCTATGCATTCCTACTCAAGTTAGGGTGCTAGAGAGAATCTTGAGGTTGAATTTTCTTTGGATGAATGAATACAACTAGAGAATGTTAGAAGTTCGAACGCAACAACCTAGTGCCAGTCTCAGAGACTTGGGCGTGTGAATGTTTCAAGAAGAGGAAATGTTAAGGACAGATAAATCTGCAGAGCAGCAGACATGGAGGCAGATCTAGGAGAGCAGTATGAGGTGGTGTACATTTCAACATGTTGCAACCACACGCCTTTGTTGTCCCCTCCAGGATCAGGGAGCTGGAGGGCAGGGGAAAAGAGTAGCTGCATGCGGTCAAGGAGTGCGACCGAAAGGGATCTAAGGATGATTCGAAGTGCAGACTTTGTCTTCTACTAGCAGTCGTAGCCACAAACATCGATGTGAATCATCCCTTCCTTCCATGAATCTAGTCCCAGGCCTAGAGTTTCCGGTTAAGCCGTTGACTTGACCCTCATGTCTGGAGATACCTTTGGGAGTAGACTCGATAGTCACACTTACGCCGACGGTGTGATCTGACCCTTGAGGTGAGAGTCTCGGTTGGGACCTCTTGGTGGCAGCGTCGAGGCCTTGCGACGTTAGTTTGAGTATGGATTGGGCAATCACTGCTCATACTCAAATTGATGGTATTAGGCAAACGTCGGGATGGGTTTTCCTTGGTCAGCGAAAATGAAACCCCAGGTAGCACAGGATAAACTCGTGCATGGGAGGGTGTAGTCGATCATTCTTGGGTCGGCCAGCCATACCCTCGTGGCAGCAGGAGTTTTGAGTTTCAGTTCTAATCAGGAAAGGGAGACCTCTAGAGTTCGAGGATGACAACCACGTTCTTATACGGGTCCCACCTCGACAAGGTTTACAGAGTTGTGGCCAAGGAGGAAAGTTATCTCTGAGGTTCAACGGACCTTTCTAGGTCCTCAGCAGGTTAGGCGAGGTGGGTTACCGCTTGACCCATCCACCTCAGTTTCACCATATGCAAGACGACTTCCACTTATCTCAACTGAGGAGATACGTGCTTGACCCAACGCATATCATCAACCATGGGGAGCTGGACTTTGGCGATGGGGTGAATTTTGTGGGGTTCCAGTAGAGGTTGAGGATCGACAAGAGCGGGTCCTACGAGGATAGTCGATTTCTCTTGTTCACTTTCGTTGGCAGCATGGGAACCTCTAGGAGAGCACATAGGAGCAGAAGGCTCAGATGCGTGCTCTGTACCACTTTTATATCCCTAGTTTGAGTTAAAGCTTTACGGGGAAGTAAATCCCTGAGGTGGGAGTAATGTAAAGACTCGTAAAATTCAAGGAAATTTTATCTAAATTTTATTTCGGATTTTACAAGAATGCAGTTTCTGACGGCGCCTGATTCCGAGGCCCGGTGTGCCCAAAATCAATTCCCGAAGTTAGGATCGGGTACGTTCAGTGAAAGAACGAGCGGGTTTTTCTAACTTTTGAACTGGTGCTAGGAATTGAAATCTGAGGGCACTGATGAAATCACAGTGCCAGTATTTGCTTAATAAGACCCTTCCTGGAGTTGGGTTTACTCGGGAGGAATTGTTAAAAAAAGTGAGGAATAAAAATATAATTGTTTTACAATTTTATTTTTATTTCTTGCTAAGTGGTTATGTGTTGAGTCACAACAACCTTCCCCTCTCTTATGTGGTTATATTCTAAGTAAGGGAGTTGGGGGTGGGACCCTCTTGTAGTTAACTACCTTTGAGAGGATTAAGGTGGGGTGGGGGCCACACGAGCCCAACCCCTCACCTTCCCCTAATGTTCATAACTTTCCCCTCTTTAATTTGTAACTTTCAAAAAGAAAACCCCCTCTCTTAACTCTTTCCAACTTACACTAATTGATTAACTGAACCTACTCAATTAATTAATTAAGCATTTAGAGTTTTAATTTCAAATGGCATGTGTTGATAAAATAATTTGTTGAGCCCTTTTATTTTATTATTGGGGGGCACACTTTGTGTTGAGGATTTTGGGGAGAGAGAGAGAGAGCCTTGTGAGAAGAAGAAGAAGAAGAAGGAAGAGGAGAGAATTCCTCCTCATTGAAGAACGACACCTCTTCAACGAAGAACGACACTTCCTTAACGAAGAATGATGCTTCCTTTACAAAGAACGACGCTTCCTTATTGAAGAACAACAACTTTCCTCTTCCGCGACAAGGAAGGAGACGTCGACCGTGGAGACCGACGCCAACAACAACGTTCTTCTATGTCTTCCGACGTCGACGGAATCGATACCATTCTTCCGTGACGTTCTACTTCCACGACTCAACGACGTGCGACATCATTTTCGAGGTAGGGGTTATTTGTTTCTTCTTCGTGATTATTTTTTCGTCACCATTCATCGTTCTCTAATTTGGCCGACTGCTATCGGAATAACAGGAGGAGGTCGGACCACACGAACACGACCGACTCTCCTCCCCACTTGATGCTTGAATTTGTTGCGGCACGAGAAAGGCAGCACGGTGTCGTTGCACCGCGCAGAAATAATGAAGAATGGGTGGAGAAGCACGGCGCCGTCGCGCCGCGCTATTGAAGTCGAACAAAGCCGCAGCGCCATCGTGTCGCGCCGGAAAACCGTGAAGAGGCCGCGATTTGTTTATTTGACGTGCAAGATTGATGGGCGATGACAGAACGGTCCGTAGAGACATTTTTAAGTTTTCTCAGTGAAGAGTCGGTCCCTAGAGGACCGCCGGCGAAGACCGCAGGCAAAACGGACCACCGGAGCGCGTCTAGTGGTCCGCGGAAGAGCCTGCCGGTGCCTAGCGTGCCGCCAAGAGGGTCCGCCGCGGCTTCAGCCTCGGCGGTAGGAGGAGGTCCCGCAGCCGCGATGGACCAGAGTGAAGACAGGGGGTCGTAACCCCCGGCGGTCAAAGGGAGCGGCCCCCACGTGGGGGGTCACAGCTTCAATCAGGGGGGCGCGCACCTCCCCCACTTTTCCTCTCAACTCGGCCAGCTGAGCAGGCCACGCGGGCCGCGCCAGCGCGGCAGGCCAACCGGCTGCCGGACCGGGCTGGGCCACGCGTAAACGGACTAGACCCGGACCCAGTTCAGGCCGACCTAGGGGGTCTTGGGTCTGGTCGGATCGGGCCCGAACCCCCTATTTTCGGACAGTTTTCGTTCAAACGCTCATAACTTGGGCTACAGACCTATGATCGACGCACTATCAGTTTTGATGCGATTCTTGGATCGAGACGGTCGTTTTGGTATATTACAATCAAGGTTTCAGAGAAATTTGTGTACGGCCTGGTTGGTTTGAACCTGAAACCAACCGGGGCCTCGGAGCGAAAACTCTTATAACTTGAGCTCCGGACGTCCGATTGATGTGTCGTCGACTTTGTTGAATTCCTCTTGATGAGACGAAACTTTTAGCATAATTCGCTCGAGGTTTCGACGCAGTTGGAGTATGGCCGAGTTGGATTGTACCCAAAATCCAACCGGGCCCCTGGAACGGAAAAGTTGATAACTTTCAGACTGGATGTCCGTTTGACGAACCGTCAGCGGCGTTGGTCGTCATGTTGAGAAACGGTCCCTATGAGTATACCCTATGATAGTTCGGGGTACAGTTGAGATACGTACGGGTTGGTTCTCACACGAAACAAACCAGGCCCCTGGGACAAAAAGGCTAATAACTCACAGACCGGGTGCCTGATTGACGCGCCGTCTGTTGCGTTGAGACCTCTATGACGGGGCAGTCCTTTGAGATACTTCTTCGTGTGACTTTGTGATACTTGGAGTATCGACCAGTAGCTCATGGAGTGGACCCTCCCGGAGATGAGTAAACGGAGTATGGAGACCATGTAGCCGGCTGAGACCTGACGACTACTTGACCGACTCGACTTGGAGTGAGTCGACTAGCCTAGTGGACTGCGTACTACTTTTCTTGGGTGCAGACCCATGGAAGACGGAGCACTACTGTGTTTGGGTGCAGACCTGTGGTACTCGACTGGAGAGTACCTCTGCAGGATATTAGGTGGGATGCACTATTGTGTTTGGGTGGCAGACCCCGGCGGGAAGCACTACTGTGTTTGGATGGCTGACCCGCGGTACTCGATAGGAGGAGTACCTCAGCAGTCTTAGGTTAGTGATCAGTACCTCAGAGTCGTGACAGGATCACTGTACTCGACAGAGACGGGGCTCTTCAGCAGTTACGGTTTCGATAATGAAAATCATGGATTGAGCTGATTTAATGACCTTTGTGTTTACCTCATGATTGAGATGGTTCAATTGATAACTTAGGTATATGTATGTGCATATACCTAAGTAGTGGTTATCATTTGATTTCATAACCTTTGTGGTTCCTCATGATTGAGATGGGTTACTTGATAACTTAGGTATAAGTATGGGCTTATACCTAAGTAAGGGTTATCTGTTGAGATCATTCTTTGTGGTTATCCTTGTTGGATTTAGTGAGACATTGAGAGTCTCGGGGTCCCTATTGAGTATCGTTTACTAATCCCTGCACGGGCTATGCCCGCACCTCGTTGTGTTGGTTGCAGATGACGGGTAGCACTGACAGAGGCCAAGTGTTCGAGGACTGGACGGTACCTGGAGGAGGACCACATGACGAGTCAGTATCTGGAGGTGGACTTCACGACGAGATGATACTCGGAGGAGGTTGAGGGGTGAGAGCATTTTGGAGGCTATTTGTACCTACCCTTCACATAGGATCCGTGGTGGACGATCCAGGAGTTGTGCTATCTGTACCTACCCTTCAGGTAGGATCCGAGGAGGACGACCCAGGAGCTGCTTCTATTCTTCCAGCTATTTGTCTTTTTTGTTGTACTTATGTTTAGTTGTAGTTGTACTTTATGTTGGGTTTGTATTCTGGCCCACTTTCTTTTTAGCACTTTCTTTTGTAATTTGTGTATTACTTCCGCTTGTACTCTGTGATGTTTTCTTTGCTATTATAAAGTAAATGCCTTCACAGTTATCGGGATTTACGCCTTTAGTGCTAGTCGCCAGCCCCTGGCCTATGGAAGGCCGGCTTGGGGTAGTCACGGCATGGGCCCCGAGGATGGGTCGTGATAAGAAAACAAGCTACCATAATGAAAAACAAAAATGGTAAAATAAAGAAACTTAGGTGTTAAGAGAAAACATGTTTTTAAAATGCGTTCTATTATATGGTGGAGATATGGATAGACAATATAATCCCTCCACCATATTAATTTTCAATCTTGGAGCCACTTTAGGTAAGATTTTCCTACTAATAGTAAATACTTTTGAGTATTTACAAGAATTCCAGTCCTTCTCATCTATAAAATGGAACCCACTCACCTCAATTATTAGCACCTATAAATCCATTTAGATCATACAAAAACTCCCCAAATAATTTCCAAACTCCCCTAACCTCATCATATAATTTTTATTTTGGGAGAAATCCATTATTTTAAATCTTTAGTGCAAGCCTATATAGGATACACGAAGAAGAGGTAACGTTCTTCAGAATACATCTTTATTTTATTAATTTCTCTACATCATTAAATACTTATTACACCATTATTATATTATAAATTAAATATATTACATATATTTAGATTTTTTATGTTAATTTTATGACCTAAAACTATATAAACTTCCATCAAATGTGTTACGAAATTAGCATTCATGTGTACGATGAACTACTGCCTCATGAACTAATGTTGTTTGTTTTTCTATTAATACCTTTAAAGGTTGGGAATAACAACAGATTTATATTTTATATATGATATTTATGGTATCTATGATGTTATTATGATTTTTTAATTATTATATCACACACATATTTATGATTTATATTTTGTGGGAATATGATTATTTCATTCGTGTGTATGGCGGACTCCCACCTCGTGAAGCGTTGTGATTTATTTAAGATTTACATGGAATGTATTAAGGTTGGGTTTAATAAAAATATGTGATATATATGACAAAAAAATTAAACTGAATTGATAATATATGTATATATATATATTTTTTACTTTTCCCACTTTCAATATGACAAGAAATGGAAACAATGTTCATGCGTATGTACGACCTACCATCTCCATGAGTGGTGTATTTCATTTTCTATAATTAATTTTTTTGGATTAATATAAATACATATATACTAGATATATATTATATTTATATCATGGTTTACATTCAGGATATTATTAAATTATTATCAATGTAAAAGGGCTAAAAAAACAAGTCAAAACATATATGAAAAACATAGTGGTTAGTACTCAAAATGTGACTTTAACATGGAATTATTAATGAATGGGTAATAAAATATCATAAGAAAATAATATATGGTTTGATGTATATAAATATGGATCATTAATAGATATATAATATTCTTATATTTATTATTTAGGAGGTTTTAACAAATACAACAAAATCCAAGACTCAAGGTAAGGGATTTCCATCTCACATTTTACTTCCGTGAGACACATGACATATTCACCACATATTTCTTTATTATGTTGGGTATACTACCCAAGAAAGTATATTATGATTATGATACTTATAATCATTTAAGTTTAAATATCCATTTTATTATATTTTCTTTATGTGGTTTATGGTTTAAAAGTTTACAATTCAATAAGGGATATTTATCTCAGTTTGCCTTCTTTGAGACGTATGTTCTGTTAGAAACTAATATTATTTTATGATGCGTATACACTACCCATTTAACATGAAATAGAATGAATTTATTTACCCTCATGATATTTTAATATTCTTTTAATATTATTATTACATGGGGATTATGATTTGAGGTTACCAAAGTGGTAAGAGTCATATGTTACAATCTCGTTGTTTATTGGGGTTATTTATGATTATGCTTGAAATGAAGAGATATTATTATCAATATCTCAATTATTCTCATGAATATTATTATACTATAGTCATTCATGAAATTTTCATTTAATATTACAATTTTCCCACTCTTTAGTACTTAAAATAATTGATAAAATGTTTTTAATAAAATCTAATTTCATTTCTCTCTTCGGTTAGAAATGTGTTTTCTTCCAACACCATGTTTTCTAAAAATGTATTAATTTTTTTAACATATTAAAAATTTATTTATTAAAGGAATTAAAAATGAATATTTAAGTCTTCTTCAAAACAATTCCCGTTTGAATTTTACTAAAAATTTTAAAGGAATCTTCTTGTTGTTTTTCAAACAAGGAACTTTCTAACCTTTTATAGTGAAAAAGAAATGTTCTTTCATATTGTATGAAATGTATAGATTTAAACACCAAAATTTTATTGAATCTTTTTTTTCAGGTTTATAAATTAGTTTTAAAGAAAAATTTCTCCAAATATTCATGAAATTCATAGTTTTTAAAAAGTGGGTTTCTAAGAAAAGGATTTCCAAAGTGTTTTATGTTTTAAAAAATGATTTTCAAAATAAGAAGGATATTTTCCTCATGATTCTTTTAATTATATTTTAATGATATTTACATTCATCAACTTCAACAACCCTTTTTGTTAATTATCCTCCACTTGGTATATTTTTTATTGACACGATTCTCATTCTTTCTCTGGATAGTTAATGATTGTTTCAAAGAGATTGTTATAGAATCCATTTCTTTTCCAAGAGTTAACCATGTCTTAAAGATATTATTATGGAACCCATTTATTTTCCTCTAATTAATCATGTTTCAAAGATAATGACATGAAACCCATTTATTTTCCATAGTTTTTTAGGTTATGAAATAATAATGATTTTTTCTATGAGTTTTATGATGAAGTGAAATCTCTATATAATTTATTCATGTTTTGGTTCTTGGAAATTATATGAAATGGGTGTGACCAGATAGCATCAGGTGAGCCCATTATAGCTTAAATGATGGGTGTACCCAAATAGTGATCTAATGCATTGGGTAATGATTATGTTCTCTGAAGAATTATATTGGAAGTTGGTTGTATATTTGTTCCAATTTCAAGGGTTCTGTAAGGGTTCTATGAGATTATGTTCCAAGATAAAAATATGTTTTTATCTATTCTTGATATGGGTTTATGATGTTTCTTATGATCAAGAATGATATCACATGGCTCATGATTATTGATTCTGGTGACTCTCTATTTTAACATGTTTTCTTATTTTAATATCTATGTATTGATGTGTATGAGTTATTTTATCATTCTCTTATTCAATCTGATTATGTCATCATACTCTTAAGAACTTATTATGTTCATTGATGAAATTCAATTTAGAATTCTTATTTTTACCCTTATGGAGCATTTTTTATCACCCTTATTTTGTTTCCTTTTCCATTGTTTTTAAATAATGAGGTTGAATGGATTATGTATAGATGGTATTTCATATGGATGATGATGATGACTTAATTTGAAGTAATAAAAGTTGGGTTAAGTGGGAGAAATTATCAATTAATTTCATGCGTATTGTTTATGTAAGAGTTTTTCCTAATTTTTTAAAACTCTAAAACTAAAATTTCCTTGAGAATGTACGTGATCCTTTTTTTTCCTTTTGATGTTTTAAGGTTTAGATTGGAAACAATTGGGTCACATTTATCAGTATCAAATCCAAAAATGTAATGTTCATGATTTTAACATAGGATCTAGGAGTGCAGGTCTTGTTCTATTATAAAAAAACCATATCCATGAAAAAGTGAAGAGGAATAATATAAGATAGTAACATCTAAACTATAACCAAGCATGTAATAAACACTAGGGAATTAATTAGAGTATAATGGAATAAATCAAATCAAAATGAATAAAAATAAACACCCAACCTAAAATGAAGTCCCAACCTATTAATAATTGGATAAAGGTTAAAATAAAGAGATATCCCTACTCCTAATCTCTAAGTCCAACTAATAATCATGGTCAATGAACCCAGGTATCATTATGCTCCACTGATGTCACCACCAAATTTTCTGTCATCTTTATAAGACACTACACATATGGGAAAATCCCATTAAGGGGTAAGTATATAAATACCCATTAGGACACCCTAGAAATAAGAAATAGAGCCTTATAAATATATGATAGTTGTAGGATCAACCTAAAGTAAGAGGGAAAAAATCCCAACACATATATATTCTCATAAAAAAACTTGAATGATAGAGAAATGGGATCTCCATATCTACAGTACCACCTAGGATGATGAGTCTAGATATAGATCTATGGGTCCATCTATGATTCCCAACATATTTCATGTTTGACTAAGAAAGTCATGTGGAGGACCTACACCTCACTACTATTTTATATCCTGAGGGGGGAACAATATCTAGTAGAGTAACCATTCCATATTGAGATAAAGGGAGACACTCATACAATAGAGGAGCCACACTCTCATGCGTTCGAGGGGGGGTGTCACTTAGTGAGTAGATAGAGGACCTGCTCCCTAGTGCGTCATTGGGGTGCCACTTAGTAAGTATATAGAGTTCCAACACCCTAGTGCATAAGGGGTTTCCACCCAGTATGTATATAGAGGATATTTTCCCTTATTTATTAGGGGTTCCACTCAGTAGGTAGATAGAGGACCCATAACCTATTGTGTCATAGGGATACCACTCAGCCTGGGTAATGAGTATGGGGGAGCTGTCACCTAGTATGATAGGGGTTACTAAACCTAAAATTTATTTGGTGATCCTTCCTGGTTATAGCTACCCATCAAGAATCACCTAAACGAGAACCACACTTAGAGATCATCACCTTATATATTGTACACCTCCATGAAGGACAAAATCACATTCCATGGGGAAAACTAGCCAGGATAGGATTCCCATGATCCAAACTATGGGTTTCATATAAGGATATATGGAAGGTGGAAGTCCTTGGGAAAATTACATTGTGTGCACCTAGGGTCACATGTCATGTGAACTCACCTCAATACATGGTCATATCCTTTCCTACACATGCATTGGCTAAAAATGTAGTAGTACACGACATGTATGTGTACTATATGGTGTGTCTCGACTACCTGGGTCCTACCCATGTGCACCTCGACATGCCTATGTACATCATACCATGCTCATATACATATGATTGTGCTTATGTACTTCATCCCATGCCTATGTAACTAGCCATTCCCATGCATGTGTACTCCTGAAGTACATGCCAAACCACTAGTGTAAGGTCACACAATGTGTGGTGGGGTTCACAAGACATGTGATCCTTATCTTCCTTGAAAACCTAGTAATTTCTATCAGGGGAAGACATAGCATGTGTTTCTATAATACCCATTGTTTAGTCAGGTTTTTTTAGAAACCATAGAAATATCTATGTGATTCTCTTGTATCAATGACATCACCTATTTTTTCTTAATTCATAATTAGGGTTATGGATCTAGGGTCATCCATTCCTAATACATCATTGGTGGGATGGATTCTATCCAACAAAACCTCCCTTGGCTCCAACAATCACACCGGATCCCTATTGTCATCTCTCCAAATCCAAAATTGATAGAGGGATCACCCACAACCCAAAATCCATCCTGATCTATAAAAAAATTACGAACTTATTCATCATTCATGTAACCATCATGAATTTGGGGGTTCAATTGCACTCAAACCTGCCCTGACAATGTCGAACTGTGATCTCAAGGGCTAATGGAAAAGAACCTGAAGAACAGTGGGGGAGAATGAACATGGACAAAGAATAGTGGGGGAGGAATCACATGGAAAAAGTGAACCCATCTTCAGTCAAGATATCTCAACCGCTGATCATAAAATCAGTTTATCCATGGGTGATAGTAATGTGAATAAATTATTTATTAGATTAAATAAAGAAAAATAATTGCGGTAAGGCATATACGAAGATTAGAAAATGTCGGAAATCAAAAAATATAATTAAATTCATATTTTATTAAATAAAAATGATAGGAATAAAAAAAATAATGCTCCCTACCTCTAACTAGGTTTTATGTTTGGGGAAGAACACCTTTTCCAATGAGGTAGAAGACCTGCTGTGTTTGCTACTTCTCAATCCACCTCGATCTGGTCACCCATCATTCTCCAATCCCGATCTTCTAATGAAGAACGCCCAAACATCCTCTCAAATCTACTATGGGTTATGCTGTTAAACCTAGTGATTTATTATAATGGGATATTTATATAGGTTTAGATGTTGTTCATTCAATTAAAATTAATAAATAAAATTAATTATTTTATTAAATACACCTTCCAATGATCACCTCCATTGGAATGTCCAACACCGATCAATTTTAGGTCACACCTAGGGTAAATCTCGTGTTCCAAAATCAACTGTGGTCACAAATTTCTCATCCAAGGACCTAAAAATGGGAAAAAAAATTAAATAATAATGATTCATGTATATGCTTTAAAATATATTAATATTTTTAATATATTAATTTTGGGGTGTCAAGACACCCAAACACCATAACAAATCAAAGAATAAATACAGATATATACATAGAAAGACTCAAAGGAAAAATTCATCAAAACTAGAGTCACTAAATCCTATATCTACCTTTCGATTGACACCCCCTATCATACCAAAGCATGAGTCATATACCTACCAAGTGGTACCCCCTTTCACACCAAGTTGTGGGTCCTCTACCTACCTATTGAGTAAACCCCCTATCATACTAGGGTGCAAATATTATACCTACCTAGTGGAACCCCCTAACACACCAGGGAACATATACTCTATTAGCTAAGTGGCTCCCCACTATCACACCAAGGCCCAGGTACATTATCTACCAAGTGAAACCCCCTATTGTACCAGGATATGGGTCCTATATTTTGTGATTGGAACCCCTATATCATTAACAGAGTAGGTCCTCTATTATATACTTTTCCCCTTCAACTATGCAATATAGTGATGAGCTGAAGGTCCTTCTTATGATTTTTTATACTAACACACTAGATGTTAGGCACTAGATATGGATCCTAGGAGCTATAATATGAATCATTATTCTTAGGGTAGTTAAAGAGATGTAGATCATATTTCTATCATTTGGGCTTCCAATTGACCATATTTGGGTTATTATGGTTTTGTCTTATGTTTTTATTGACATAACATTATGGGTTGAACTGAATAATATTGTATATTTCTATTTCTCCCTTTAGGGGTCTTGGGGAGTCCTACTGGGTATGTATAAACTCATTCCTACATGGTATTTCCCCACACATGTTGTGTATTTTTTCATATGAAAGACAGATTATATGTGACATCAATGGAATTTAGTGATATTGGGGTGCATTGACCACATTCTATGGTCAGACTCAGAGATTAGGAGCTGATATCCATTCAACTTTTTTTCCAGTTTTTACTAGGTTGGTACTTCATTTCTGGTTGGGCATGCATTTTACCCTCTATGATTTGGTTTGTTTTTTCATACTTTGATGTAGTCCCTAGAGGTTTTACATGCATGTTTATAATCTAGATGTTGTAGTATTTATTTATTCCTCTACATTTTTACATATAGATAGATTTTTGTGTGAATACATGTACTTGTAATAAGGACCCCCATTTCATTTATTCCTTCTCAGAACATGAATCCATACCCTAGTTTATTGGAGGTAGGCTTGGGTCCATCACAACCATATTTCCACTGACCATGTAGGCTCTGGTGGGTCAGACCATGATATTATTAATCAATAAATTTTCATCAACAAAAAAATTTATACGTATTTTTTATGAACGAGTTATTACTATTCATACCAACCAATTTAACATCTTGGTTATAATGGTTTATAATATCGTGATTCATAGAGATTCGAGGTTGGATGTATGAAAATAAATTGAATACTTAAAGTTTTATTTCAAAGTAAATAAATATAAAATATTGGTGAGTTATATAATTTGATATGTAATATTAAATTATAATATTCTATAGAAATAAATAAACTTGGATGAATCAAAATTTAATTAAAAAAGGTTAATTGTTGAAGTACAAGTCAATTCATATGGAAAAACTAGAATTTCAAAAATTTATATGATACCAGAAGTTAGAAAGAATGAACTGAAAATTAGACCAATGGAAAATGTGATAAAATTCTTGAGAACTTAAAAATTACATGGAAAATATCTAATAGTAGATAAATTAAAAATAGGAGCACCAAAAGTTCATGCACTCAAAAATAAAGTTATAAAGAATGAAAAAACTTCTATGAGAAGATCTTATAGTCATATGACCTGTCTAATGGTTTGGGTTCCACAAAAGCATCTTACTTATAATGGATTACGAACTGAAATACCTAGAAGAGGTAAAAACATAGTTATTTGAAGTAGTGAGAGTCAGCCATGGAGGAAGAAATGAATTCTTTAAAGTTTAAAAGAACTTAGGAGTTGACTGAACTATTGAAAGGGAAATGAGTACTCAAGGAAAAATGGGTATACTATTTGAAAGAAGAGGGTTATTGAAGTAGAAGGTATAATGTATGATTGGTGGTGAATGGAATTCTAGTAAAGAAAAGGAAAAAATTTCTTGGAAATATTTTCACTAACAGTAATCCATACTAAAATCCATACTTTATTGAGAATTTTTGTTTCTAAGGGTTTACACTAAAAAATAGATTTATATAAGGACTACCTTTCTTCATGGTAATTTCTTTGGGGATATCTGCATGAAGTAACCTAAGGGTTTTGAAGACCATAAGAATGATGTATTTATTTGTAAACTGAAGTGAAGCCTTCCTGGACTAAAATGAGAACCTTGATAGTATAACCATAAGTGTAGTGTTTTCATAAATGATTAAAGTTTCACAATGAGTGACTCAGATCATTATTGTCATCATAAGTTATGGAATGAAAGAATTATCTTACTCAGTGTAGATGACATATTTCTAGAGGGTGTGTAGATTTAATTGATTTAAGAGATGAAGAGTAATCTATCTAGAATATTTCAAATAAAAGATCTTGGTCCAGATAAGAAAATATTGGGGATGAGGATAATGAGGGATTATAAATCAGGTACTCTGATGTTATACCATATGGAATGAATTTGAAATATCATTGAAAGGTTTCAAATGACAGGATATAAATATTTCATAATTCCTCTTGCTAAAAACTTCACGTTATCTAAGAAACAAGCACCTTCAACAAAAAAATGATGTCTGATATATGAAAAAAGTTTCATATGCACCGGCTTTTAGAATCCTGATGTATGAAATGGTTTGCACACAAATAGTAATTTCAATTAGAGTGGTATTGGGGAGTTGTTTCATGTATAACCCTAATAAGGAGTTCTAGTATTATGTGAATTGGATATTTTAATACTTTAAGGGATTGGTTGATATAACATTATGTTTTAGGGAAGATGAACCATTACAAGTATTTTCTAATGCAGATTTTTCTGGTGATTCAGACACTTAGAAAAGAAAAATGGGTTTGCGTGTAAATTTATTGGAATTAAGATCAGTTGTATGTCATGTATTTATCCATTGGTGAATTTTTCTATAACTAAATCATATTCTTTTTTACCTAAAAAGGCCAAAAATAATTTGATCTTGTTAATTCACTTGCTGACGAAACTCAAAAAATAAATTGATTGAGGAAAGTTATTTTGTGACAATAATAGTTCCATCAACCTTCTCACGACTCTAGTGTTTGATGAAAAATAAAATAAATTGACCTAAATTTATATTTCATCAGGAATATGCTAGTGGATTAGGTGTTTAATCTATAAAAGACTAAATAGAAGAAAAATTCAGATGACATGTTCATGAAGGTGTTAGTCTAAGATATACTAAAGTAGCATTGTACCTCAGCCGAGATCGGATAAATTAGAGGGAGATGGAGAACACTGCAATTAATGAAAAATAAAGAGTTTATTTTCCCAAAATTTTGGAATATATTAATGAGGTTTCTTAAAGTAATATTCAAGTGGGGGATTATTGTATTTGTGAAGTTTTCTTCAAGTCACTGGAATTTTTCTCAACAGATGTTCATACTCTGGTAGTTTGATTTGGACTCTTCAAAATCATGAAAAAAATAACATTAAACATATGGGTTGACTTATAGAAGTTGTCTATACATATAATGTATGTCTTACAGATTTGTCCTTTTTTGCAGTTAGTAGTGTACCAAATAGGATGGTTGAATTAGTGGAAGCCTCAATTAAACATACTCAATAGATGGTTGACCATAAGTGTTGGATGATAGCGAAGCCTATTAAATTGTAAATGAACCTCTATATGAGGAGGTGGAACCACCTAATAAGGTGTGTTTTACTATATGATAAAAAGTGTAACTATGAATTACTTATCTACAATGTTTATAAATATTAAACTTCTAGTAATACAAAAGATTTTTCAGTGTTCTTCCATGGGTGTGGGATGAAAGTCTAAACAATGTAAAATTGATATTACTTGTTTTCTTTAACATTATTTGAATAATTTTGTTAATTTTTGAGTGCATATGATTCATATTTTAATAGGTGATTATGGTGTATCATTACTTCCTAATTTTTGTGCTCTAACATATAAAGGGAGGAACTTGTTGTTGAATTGTCACAATACTGAAATGTTGGTGGATATGAATTTATAGAGAACTCAAGGTTCAACCGTATGGTGTTTGTATTAGGTTTTTAGGATCCTTATTCCCAACATTTATATGATAAAATTTACCTAAATAATTATTATTCTACTAGTCAAGAATAATATTTATTATTAATTTTACATTCAAATAGAATTTAACTGAAATTTTAGATCCACATAGTGTATAACCCTCCAAGCATATATTTCATTTTCATTATGTGAATTTACCTAAAGTACAATATTTTCGTCTAACAAAACATCAATACTCCTATAGAAGAAGTAGGTAATATCACAATGAAAACAACCTTACAATGAATGATTACTATGTAATATAACCCCCTTAACTTGATATCTCATCACCCAGGTTACATACTTGTGTCATCTACCATATTCTAGATTTATCTTTCTTTGACTATCTAAAAAAACTAATTAATGAATTACCATGGTCATGGATTTAATTATATAGTTAAATTTAAATAAAAATGAAAGAGATATATTTTCTATTAACTCATAAGGTATAAATATATTCTTTACTTATTCAAATAATGTTATATCATTTATGATAGAACGATCATATGGTACATTGAGCCAAGAATATGCCATCATGGTTTTCATCCATACATAAAAGTATATGATTCATGATATAAATTAATAATAATCTTATGTATAAGGATATATAAACACATCCTATAATAGGAATATCCAATGAAAAATATTACATGTGGAGTTTCTATTGGTGGGTCTTTCCTCGTAACCTCCTTTCTTAGAAATTACAAAGTGAGAATTTCATGAGAAAATGCATCAATGTATTATAAGATCCCAACACGTGACAATAAAACACAATCTATGTCATGTTAGATATATGTTATCTTTAATATTACCACTATATCATTTCAAGGTTCTCATTATATTATAAAACCTCTATAACCTTTTAGTGTGAAAAATACCCGAAGTACATTATCACGTTAATGTTATGAAAAATAGAAATCATAATGTGATATAATATTTATTAATATTGTGATAATTGAAAGTATAAATTATGTTGGATCTAGCTAAATAACTCCAATAGTCTCCTAACTACACTAGATCAAACTACTACAACTTTTCGTATGCTAAATCTCACATGATATCCATGCTTCTACTAAGATACAACTTTAGTTAATGGATCGACCATGTTCTCTTTTTTAAAACTCTGTTTAATATGAACTAAAAAATTTGATAAAATAACTCAAGAGTGGATAATTTCAAAGTATAGGATTCCTACATTGATGGGACCTCATCTCCTTGGATGGAAACACTTCTACAACATTATCACAATACAAAGTGAAACCTTTTTTACTAATAGGTACCATATCAAGATCCTAAACAAAGCTGTGTATCCAAACCAATTCTTTAGCTACATAAAAAGTAAAAATATACTAAAAATATGATATATAATTGGAAGCCACTAGTTTCTTTGAAATATTCCATCTCACATCTCCTCCATTAAATAAAATCACATATAACGACTATGATCTCATATCATTCTAGTCTATCTAGGAACTAGCATATATGAATCCCTTATTTACTAGTTCCTTATCTCCTTTATGATTTATGATGCTCAAATTTTAATAAATTTATCCTGTAATTATATTCTTATAAACCCACCATAGTTCTATTTTATGGGTAATTGTCAATTTTTAGGTTTTAGTGCTATTTTGAAATTAAATGAGAAAAAGTCAATTCTAAAATTTTACCTGTTTTCATTAACTTCTATATTTTGATAATATATTTATTAATATTGATCTAAATCTAATGATTATTTTTGAAAAATTAATTAATTAATTGGATAAATATTTTTCTTCTAGATCAGGATCTGATTCGACCATCTATAAGCCCAAAAAATTCAATCAAGTTGGAGAATTATTATAGAAGATATGGTGGACAACACCTCATTAATTGGAGAATAAATAAAAATTTACATGTCCAATTAATGAGATTATAAATTTATTTGAAAGATATTTTAATGGGTAATTCTTCCAATAAATATCATGGAGATATTCTATCATTATGACATCCATTGGATGCTCTAAATTGGGGACAAAATTAGGAAACATTCGTCTATAATTAATGTTTTTGAGTAAATATACCATTTATTTTATTAAAAAAGGGGATTCAATATGAAAGTTTGGGGTAAAAATAAAAATATAATTTATCACAACTTTTAAGAAGAAAAGTCTTGGTTATTCAGGCATTAAAGGGGTAAAATACACACAAACTCTTTGAGAAAATATTCTGGAGCCAAGATTTCACATCCTTTTTTCCTATAAAAATGCATCCCCTCTCCTTATAAAAAAATTGGCCCTTTGGGTAACCATATCATATAGTTTTATATTTATTTAATTATGTAATTATATTATTTAATTTTAGTATATTTTATTCATTTTATTTATCTAATTTTCTTTTTTTTTTCTTTTTTTTCACCCTGATCTTTTCCACTGCAATATCTTATACACGTCATCATGAGTAACTAACCCAAGGAAGTTCTTAGGGGATCAATCTAGTGTTTAACCCAATTCATTTCAAATTAATTTTTGTTATTTCTTCTTTTACTAGAGTTATGTCAAGGGGGTCTTAGTGGGTAAGGTTCCTTTGTGTCTCCACTTGCCACCTAAGGCTTAGCTTTCCCTTTTATAATATTTTCCCTCAATCAAGGAGGTGGATGTATGGTCTCTCAGTGATCATTGACTGTACTATATATTAACAACCACATATTTAATATCATATTCAAACATATTATGGAGTGTGATTATTAAATAAATTCTAAACTAATTATGATATAATGAAGGTTCAATCTATGTGATTCTCTCGAGAATATCTTCATTCTGTATAACATCATTTTGTTTTCATTCATTCTGTCTGCATTATTAATTTCATGGTTACTTTTCTTTATCATGAATTATCATTTCTCTAACCTCAATTTCTTTATGATTTCTCTTATAAATAAAAAAAAATAAAAAAAAATTGAACTATAAGTAGTGATTCATTAACAACAGAAGATCCTTGGGAGATCAACCTATGTCATCCCCTATGATTTACTTAGTTAAAAGAATATTTTTGAAATCACACACAAAAATGCTTCATCAATGATATAGGAAAATATCCTTTTTATGCCTCAGATACTTCAAGAAAGTCTGTATATTTGACCAGTGCAACTCTTTTAGGTCTTCTTAATATCTTCCAACCATACTTAAGGATTAGGTAATATTGATCCCATTATATATCATGACATATATTATAGATCCAATTATAGAATCACATGGGTTTCTATTCATTATTTCTCTTCCTCCTATGTATAAGGACACATTTTCTTAGATATATATATATATTATGTAACATTGGAAACAATTATCTCTAGGACTATTATATATTCAATATTTTAAATACCTTATCAATATGTATACCTTGACTTAGTTTAATAAACCTCCTAGATCTATCACAATTAATGTTGATCCTTGAGATGTTGGATTATTCACCTAATTCTTTTATAAAGAGGAATATTTTTAACCATGCCTTACCTGAATACAAGACTAGAATCTTGTTTCCCATCAGTAATATATCATAAGAATATACTACAAGGAATACTAGTGCACCCCCACTAAATCTATTATAGAAACATGGATCACTTTTATTCTTTATAAAACTAATTTATTTATGGATTCATCAAAAATGAATGTTCCATGATATTGGTGGATTATTCAACCCATAAATGTATTCTTGTAACTTGAATGCCTTATTAGAATTATTTGATGTTTCATACCCATTTGATTGTGTCATGTATACATCTTCCACATGATTTCCATTATGAGTAGTATTAATATGTATTTCCAAAATATCATAATCATGGTAATATTACATGGAAGTTAGAATTATAATATATTTTGTTATAAAAACTAGTAAAAACGTTTCATCAGATTTTATGCCTTGATGTTTTTAAAACACATTAAAGAAAAGTGATTCTTTATAGGTACTTAAATTACTATTCATGCCAAGTTTCTTCTTGAATACCCATTTTCACCTAATAATATTTTTATCTATATGAGGATATATCAAAAAATTGACTGGGTTTTGGTATATGGAATCAATTTTAGAATTTATGGAATCTTTAAAATTCACAACTTATGATTTGTTTACTACTTCTTTATATGAAATAGGTTCATTACTTTCAACTAATAACATGTCACCATCCTCAGTGACTAGAAAACCATATATATAAATTTCTATATCCTCTCTACTGCTTATATATAGTACTTGTATCTTTGTAAAAACTTCTTCCACTAAGACTTATGGAATTTATTCTTGTACCAAATCTTGTGTATAATTATCATTAACTTCCTCAAAGTCCATAATTTTCCCACTATTTCCTTAAGAGATGTCCTCCCTCTGTAGGAACATGGTGTGCTTTTCCATTATTCCCTTTTGGTATTAGGTATAATATAGATAGTTCCCATTATTTCCATAGGATATCCTATAAATAAAAACTTAGTGCCTTGAAATGAAATTATGTTTCTAGAAGTAGCCTTAATAAATTTCTCATATCCCCAATCATGTAGGTCTTATCAAACAATTTTTTCCCACACCACAAATCATATGGGGTTCCATTTTTCACATTAGTTAGCACATATTTTAGTGTGTATGTTTTAGAGAGTAATTCATATCTCCAAAAGGATAATGAAAGAATTTCATGATTAACCATCAATCTCCCCATTTATAAAAATCTATGGTTCTTCCTTTCACTAACACCATCCATTATAATGTATAAGGATGATGGAGTTTGGATAGTATCACAAAATCTATTAGATAATTAATTAAATATTGGTTAAGATACTCCCAATTGCAGTCTGATCATATTTTCTTTATCTACATACCAAGATGATTCTCTACTTAATTCTTATATTCATTAATTTTCTAATAGGAACTATAATTAAAACTCATTATATAGATATATCCATATTTAATTAATTTATCATTAAAATTTATGAAGTAAAAGGATCCACCTCTATCTTATATTAGAAATGAACCACACACATCTATATAAACTAAATCTAGATGCTCTGTAGCACTTTCACCTCTTCTACTAAATAGTGATTTGGTTATTTTTCCTTATAAAAATCATGAAATTTATGGTATGGTTTCAGATAAAAAAATATAAATACCCTTCTTGGTATAAATTTTTCAAATGCTTCTCATTTAGATGACCAAGCTAGTAAGACCTCAACTCAGTTTGATATGAGTCATGTATAATTGATTCATTATCCATTTCTAATACTTGATTTTTATATTCTAGTATATCAAGATCATTATTCAGATGTGTTATACCATAAAATATTATATATTTATAAAAGTAAAAACTCTTATTTATGAAATTTAAAATAAAGTTATCCATGTCTAAACTAGGTAAAAATATTATGTTTTTTTACATTAAGAACATAATAAAAATTATTTAAAGTATAATTAAACCAATTGATAATGTGAGATGGTAGTCTCATATATATATATCATAGCCAATCTTACTTTATTTATATCTCAAATATCCACCTCACCTCTGGTAATTTTCCACAATATACTTGGTTACCCTATTTAAATACAAATGAAAGAAACCTAAGCTATATTTAATAAATAATTTATAGAAATGGAAAGATTATATTTGGTAATTAATGAAACTGAATATTCTCATTACTTCTTTATCGAGGCAAGATTCTTCTTCTAGTGGAATTTTTTGACAAAAGAAAAAAACACTACATCCTACTCATTACAATATCCCTTGAACATTATCCTATTTAAAGAGTGTTGTGAAAGTGCCTTTGAAATGGAATTAGTCTTAGGTATTTTATCATTTCCTTTCCTATTTTTCTCTATAAAGAAAGCATATTTTTATTTCTTTATCTCTTTCTCTTCTTGGTGAACCAGATTCAACAGATCTAGTAGCATCCTCTCTATGTTGTTTGTGCTCAAATTTTTAAGAAAACATGAGAATATTTTAGGAAGTGAGGTGAGTACAAGGTCTATGCACAATTTATTCGGTAAATTGAATCCCAATATTTTCAAATTCTAAAAGTATAAAGTCCTATTAACTACATAAGGTATTACTAGGACTACTTCTCCAAGAATGTATGTAAAGAGTGCCTTGGAGATCTGGTACCTCTCTTGTCTTAATTTCTGCTAATAAAGATCATGGATATAAGAATATACAGTTTCTGCATCCATGAATTTGTGAATCTTCTAGAGATCAATTTTTATGGATGATAAAATGAGGTGTTTGAAATCCATTGAATCATCCACATGTTTCAAGATAACATTTTAATCCTCCGCACTTACCTATTTTCAAGGATTTTTAGGAACTAGGGACTCTATTATATAAGTTTTTCCCTCTTGGTGTAGTATAATGTGCAAGGCTAGTACCACTCTAAGAAGTTATCACTAGTCAAATTATTATATTTCTCCAAGATGGATCACAAGGATATTGTAGTGGTTAAATAAATTTTCATTTTCTATGACAAATCAAATAATATTTTAGTACTTTATCTTCACTACCAAGTGTAATGTAATAAATCAATTTTAAAATACTCTTTTTACATTATCGAATCAGACTATCCTTCACTATTGGATTCATAATATCCCATCACTTATATATTATAGTGGAAATGATCTATAATATCATTATCATATCCAAAATGATATATTTTACAATTATTTGAAGGCATTTAGGTAGTTAAAACTTTCTACCTTCATTAACTCATTGATCACTGATATGTTGTGTGGAATCCCCAATCTTGAAACCCTAAACATGGATTTCCTCAATTCTTGCCTCAAAGTTATTCCATTTCTTGAGATAGAAACTACTATTGATGTTAAATTAGTTAAGTCAACCATAAATATTCATTAGACCCCCCTAATAAATGAAACCATCCTAATAAGGTTAATACTAATATATTATTATATAGTGGAATTCTAACTCAAGTGATAAAAGGTGATATCTATAATAATATTTTATTTGTTAATTTTATTTTAACTTATGTATAAATATTCATTATTTTATTGTGTATATACTTTTTAATATTATATGGGTTTTACCTAATTAATTAACAACATCTGATAAATTAATTTACACATAAACAATTTATTTTATTTTATCATAGAATTACTATTAATTTATTTACATTATGTAATCACATTTAATAATTAAATAAACCATGTATAACCTAAATAAATAAACAACCATGCATTAATAAATAAAACAAAAATGTGATGATTATGAGGTTTTTTTATATCAGTTGGTTTATCTAGATGAGATAAATAAACATTGACCCTTGGGGAAATAACTCCTTTATAATATTTCTAGATAGAGTTAAAAATTACACCATAAATCAGTATATTTTATTAGTTGATTTTGTTTGATATGCACTAAAAATAAGGGATATTATACCCTATGATATCCCATGAGTCATAAGATACGATATGCATGGAATGTTTGATATAGCTTGTGATATTATTATATTATAAAGGGAACATATATGTTAATATTGGATTATATCATATCATATTATAAGACTTAGGATATGTGTTGCATGGGATGTGAGTGCATGCATCATCTCCATATTCTCCAACATAGTTTCAACGGTTATAAATCAATGAGATTAATTTATTAATCGATTTTAACATTCATTGGATGTGTTCAACTAATAATATATCAATGAGACGAAATATATGGGTTCCATGAGATATAAGATTATATAGTCGACACTCCCTCTATTTATTAAATAAATAGAATTGAGTATACACCTATAAAAGGGATATGATCCATTTATTGGTTAGAGTGTGAAATATTATAATCCATGTCCAATATTCTCATCATTTTTTATCATCATTAATATCCATAGAGAAGGTTTTAACACTCCTCTTGGGATCTGGTATCCTCTCGATATGATCGAGGATCCACGTGATGATGTACCAAAATCAGAGGTTGGAGGAATTTGGTTTCTTCTTCAGTGATCCATATTAAACATACATAAAAGAGTTAAATATGGATTATTTAGTGATAAATTTATGATATATGTTCTTCATTAATAGTATATTACTTCAATTATAGATATTCTAGGTGTCCCATGGTTTTTTTCCACTGCCAAGTTCATTCGATGAACACCCTAAAATCTATCAGGGGTGTTGGATATTTGTTCTTTAATGGATTAATTTGTTTATCTACATATTTCTCAAAAAAATTATCTATCATAAGTCATTTGAATCCACATCATAAAATATGATAGGTTGAAATCATTCTATTTTGTTTAGTCATAGTGTATGACTACTTATATCATATGGTATGATATGCTAGAATCCCATGGATTAGAACCACACCATAGAATACAATATATTATATCATAAAATATAACTGGTTCCCAGATTTTAGAAAAACATACCATCATAATGTATTTACAATATCGGGAATATTGTTTAATATTATTAGAGTATTATGATATAGATAATCATAAACAGTGATATCAATCACATATAATGATTGGGTTATATTAAAAAATATGATTTGGGTTATCATATAAAGAATTATTTAATATAAATCTGTGATGGACTATCCATGTAGTATACATCCTTGCAATATTAATAAAAATAGAACAAATAAATGACCAAATGAGTCTTAGCCAATAAAAATGATCCAACTCATATCAATAACATAAAAAATCAAAATAATACCATGTGCATGAATTAAAAATAATAAATAAATAATAGGTTATAGTAAAATGAAACTAATACAGAATAAAAAATAGGGTTCTATTCTTGGATACACTGACATACCAAATAAAAATAGATCAATCTATATCATAAGCACCTTAATGAAACCAAGGTTTCTATCTATATACCAACTCACCATCATTGAACAAAATAATGAAATATAATTCATGTAAAATTCCTAAACATGAATGAAATAAGAGGGACTACATATACCAAACAAATTAGTGCATATACAAGGTGTGAGAAAAACAACCCAGAAGGATATCACCAATGGGTCTATGTAATTCCATTAATTAAACATGTCATTAATATTACTTTGAAAAAATAAAAAAATAATATTATCTCGTTTATAATTCACTGTGAAATCAAATCACACATATATATCAAAAATAATAACTTATTTTTTTTAAAACACAAGTTGTTAAAACCTATTTAAAAACCAAAATACCCACATTTTTTATTTTCTAAAAAATTAGCAAAAAGGACCTTTTTATAAAATCCATTTCCAAAACCATTTTTCAAACCAAACCAAACATGATTTTTTCTCTAAAACCTTTTTCCAAATCAATATTTAAAAAAATCAAAATAAAAACCAGCCATAGGGAAAATATCACAATCAAAGAAACGCTACAAGAATAATAATCCGGTGAAAATAAATAATAACACAAGAGGTTCCACTAATCATGTAATCGCAAGGGGATATAACGAATATAAAAAATTAAACCCCTATATAGAACCTCTTATCAAGTAATGAGTGTCATGGGATTTAAACATAGTTACTCAAGTAATATAACTCTATATTGGAAAACTGAACCCTAGCCCGACAATAAAGAACATATATGTATCAGTAGTCTCATAAAACTAGCCAAACCCCATATCCATCTCATGAGTGTGAAGCCACTATGGGAACATAATTTATATTTTAAGTTCTCATATTCTATGGATAATAACCCCCACATAAGAGCATAATCCATACTGGGGGTTTTCAATCATCCATATCTCTATTTAGTTACATAGTATTCCCAATACCAAATAACATTGAGGTGATCAAACAATCAAAATAATTACCAAAAAAGAATAAAAAATTCCTTACACCACACCTCCTACACCCTCACATTGAAAAACACCTTCTCACACCATAAATACATAAAAAATGATAAAAAACCCATAATGGGTAAAACAATACAAGGAGAAATGGTAAGGGTATCATAAGAAATGAGACTTTTAATTTATAAAGTGTTAAAAGGGACATACATGAAAACTAACTCAAGACGTTAAGTCTCTTTATTTTCTTTAAAACAACATCATTTAAAATATATTTTTTAATAATTAGATTACATGAACTATTTCCATTTCCAAAGCATTCCTTAAAAAAAAATTAACTTCCTTTAAAAAAACTAAAAAAATCTCAAGGAAAATATTTTCCATAAAAACCATTTAAAGGAGTCCCATAAAAATTTTCTCAATAGGATTGGAATTCTAAAACATTAATTTAAACAAATGAAAATCTATCCATGAATCCCTTTAAGATAATCCAATAAATTCATGAAAGAAATTTATATTTTCATCCAAGGCATTACATATAAATATAATTTAATTAAAATGAAGTTGTAACACCCAAGAATTCAATGAATCACCTAATTAAGGAGAGACAATAGAAACACATGCCTCAACTAGAAGAAAATAAAGTTGTAATTTGTCACCTTTCATGGTGAACACCAAAACGAGAAAGGAATCACCATCCATAATCCCTAAACAAAAATACCCCTAAGTTATAACCAACTTGAACCCCTAAATTCTCATGCAAAATGGATTAAGTTTCATTGAGGTAGGATGATCCTAGGATAAATGGGTTGAATAAGAGTTAATGTGACACCCACATGTCACTATTACCTTGCATTTTATATTATTTTATCCTGATATGGGGTAATTTGAGTTTTGAGAAGTTTTGGCCCAAAACATGGAAAATCTACAATTTTTCCTCTATTTATAGTTTTCATGCATTGTTTAAGGAAAAATATATGTTAACTCATACTCAAGGAGTTTTCTAGTTTATTTATCATAGTGTCCAGTTGGTTTGCATGATTAGTGAACTGTTCGGCCCAAACTATATAGGTATAGGGGAAACAATGAGAGTTACTTGGTGCATATGGGTACTGGAACACATCTTATGCAAAATTAGTGGAAACTATAATACAAGCATTAAGTATGATCTATAATTTTAATAGAGTAGTTTTTCATAGTTGGTTTGTGATTTGAAAACCATGGAAGACTATTTTTTTTAGGCAGTTCCATCTTCACGATTGGTGCACGGTTTGGAAAACTGTGTAGCCAAATAATCTGGATTTCCCATATTTCATTAATGTGGAAAAATTAACTACTTATACCCTTGGGTTATTTTGGTTTGGAAAACCTTTCTCCTCCTTCTATTCAGCTGAATCATGGTGCACATATGGTATCCTCATCCCTTATCCCTCCTTTGATTTGGAGTTTCTTCTTCCTCAAATTTCAAGTGGGTAATCTCATATCCATTCTTTATTCCTTATAATAACTTATTCTATTGACCACTATATTTATTTTTATCACTTAAAATAACCATAAAACATATTTAGGTTTGTATTATGGTTCAATAAAGTTCTAATTATTGGGATTTGGGATGTTTAGGTTAGAGGATAATGTTTCTTTTTTGAATTGTGTATTCTCCATCAAAAGAAATGTGTGTCGATTGTGATTCCATTTATTGAGGTAGTTGTTTATTTATAATTCCATTGTAATGAATTTTATAAATTACTTGTTTTTAATTAAATTTTTTATTATGAATTTAGATTCTTATTGCGTACTCTTAGTAGGATTTAAATGGATTTTAAATGACTTTGGTACTCTCCAGGGTTGTGTCACATGCCAAGTGTTTTTTAAAATACATGAGTGACTATTTTAAAATGATTCCAATTCTTTGAAATGCGTACTTATCGAATTAAATAAGTATGTAATACCCTTATTATTTTTTAAATGGATTTTTAAAGGTTTAAACACAATTAATGGGATTAGGTTTTAGGCCAAGTGTTTTTCAAATTTCATGATTGAATCTCTTAAAGGGATTTTAATATTTTAAATATGTTTTAAATGCCAATTTCTATTTAGCAAAGGGGAAGGTGATGTTTTAAATGGGTGTTTTGTAAAAATAAGTTATTTTAACTTCATTCCATTTATTTGGTTTTCAGACCATTGGGTCTCATAGTGGTTTCAAATGATGTTTGAAAGGGGAAGTGTGATTTTTATAAAAGAGTTATTTGAATTGATTGATTTATTTTAAAAATATTCATATTGTTTTAAATTGGGATTTATTGCATTTTTGGGTTTTAAAAATTGGATTTTAAGTGTGTTTTGATATAAAAATTCAAAGGAAATTTAAAATGAGGTTTTTTAAATGGTGTGAAAAGTCTCTCGAACACTCATGTAAAAGCTCAATTGAAACTTTAAGTGAAGTCATTTTATAATTTTGTGAGAGCCTCATTGAGCCCAGTGTTATTATTGTTTTAATTTTTTCATCTTTTGATCATGTAAGGGGATTTTTTATATTGAATCATCTATTTATAAAATTCTTATCCAAAGATGTGAAATGGGTTGTTCATGTGAGGTCATGTGAGGTGTGGTGTGGGATGTTTTAAATGATTTATATTTCTTATTTGTGTGATTATTATTGTTCACAACTTTTGTTAACATGTCATGGGATTCATAGTATAATATCATGAGTTTGGATAAGTAAATTCCAACTATATAGTATGTTGCCTAGGGTAAATCCCTAGTTATGTTGATTGAACTGACGACATGTTCTCTGTGGTCCAAGTGCATAATGGAAGGTCCCGATGATTGTTTTTGATATTCTTAATAATGATAGATACTATTTAGTTATACATTACTATTATAACATGAAAGGTTTAGTATTATCAGCCGAGGTTCCTCATCACCATTTCAGGATCTAGATATGTGAGTATTAAGATGTTTCTCAAGATGATTAGGTCCTTCACATGACACATTATCGGATTTATATCTTGTCTTGTTTTTATTCCACTATTTATTTTTATTATATGAATCAATTTATAGGTTGTGTTATTTTATAATGATTTCTTCATATCTTGGTGTCTACTTGTTATTGTGTGTCACCTTGAGTGTGTCTCTAGTTTACTTTCAAATTAGTTGTATTTATAATGGTTTGGAAGTGAATTTTAAAAAAGAATGTGGTTTGTTTATTTCTTAATTGTGTTTTGAGGAATGGATCTCAATGAAGTTGGTTTATGAAAATGGAATTTCCATGAAATGTTTGAAGAAAGGGATATGTGGTAATTTTTCATGTTTCTATTTTTATGAAGACCCTATTTACTTGGTTTTAAATGCTTAATTAAAAATGATTAAACATACTTGTTTTATTTTATAAAAACGGTGTCAGTTTATAAATGTATAATTGGAATGTTATTGTACTTGTTTTATAAATCTTTTGAACAACCTATTTTATATCTTATGTTTAAACTCACACTTTATAAACTGTATTACAAAGGGATATCTATAGTCTTAGTGGGTGATGACAGAGTGAGTTGTTTAGCTCATTCATATATTTATTAAAGGTTTTAAGTGCCTAGTTATATTTTCATTTTTTAGGTATGGGTTAGTCCATGGATGGATGGTGTACAATGACCCTACTTTTTCTTACTTGATGATTACATCATTTTAAAGATAAATGTCATAATAGTTATACATTCATGGATTGAAATTTTTAATATCTTGCGAAAATTAGGATCATTCATCACTTATAAATAATAAAAAATAAACATTATTAAAATCCGTGTTATTTATCCACTTAAAATCTGTCATGTTATTCTTTGTACATGTAGTCACCTGAGGATATACATCAAAGAAAGGTGTGACAAAAAATCCAAGGGGAAGGATAACATAGCAGAAATAAGAGAAATGAATTAATAGTTTATGGGTGAGAATAATCATTATAATCATGTCATAATCATGGGATCATAATTATAAGCCAGAGCAATACATTTGAAAAAGGCCAGGATTGTGTTTATGCATAAAAATGAAACATCATGTAATAGTGCTCAAATACCACGCATAGTTGTGAACAAAGCTTGCATAATGTTCATGCATAACATATATGCATAAATCTTAACCTCATAATTGTGAAACAATATATCATAATTTTCATGCATAATACACATAATATCATGAGATGCATAAAATTAACCATTGTATTGAAAGAATATATAATTGTGGTACCACCCATCACATCATAAATGCACATAATCATGCATGCCACAAAGAATGCATAATAATCATAATCATGAAATAACCTATGGAATAGAATGGGTATTCAGGATTTGATAAATAATACTTTCATGAATAAACATTGGGGTTCCAAAATGAATAAGTTAAGACATATTCCGAATAAAAATCATCATTATTGAGTGAAGAAGAAAGAACTGAAGATGGGTCAAGGATGTGTTTTGGAAGGAAAATATTTTTTGAAAAATATTTATATTGGGAATAAAAATTATTTTTGGAAAGGCGAGAAACATGTATATCCAAGAAAATAAAAGGGAATAATATTGAAGTAATATTTAAGGAATATTAGGTTAATAATCATACTAAAAATGATAAGAAATATGGATAACCTAATGTAATGAGAGTCAAGTTCGAGAATCCCCTTACCTTAAATCCTGCTATATTTCATCACTTTTAAACCTCCTAAATAATAAACATAGGTTTATTAAAACATTGAACCAAAAATGACTTATGTTAATTTATGTCACTATTTATCAATTATAACATTTGGATTATATTTCTTTATTTTCATTGTTTATGTTGAGGAATTTTCATATCATGCTTCCCGTAAAAATTTCTCATTTTTCTTTGATTTCACTATTTTGTTCAAGGTTATTCACACATAATAATAATTAATTATATAATATTAAAATAAATATATTTATAAATTAATATATCATAAATAATTAATTATGACCATACACTGGTTGGTGGTAAGAAAATAATTGGCAACATCCTCCCTGGAGGTTAACCGACCGATAACGATACATTGTCAAAAGAACATGAATAGTAAATACGATAATTTAATATGTCATAAATATAATAATTTCGGTAGGTTAACATAATTAATGTAATTATAAATTAATAATTAATTATCCTTAAAAGATTTTGGTTTGAAATTGGTTGACTAAAAGATAATGAATAGAGTATAATGAGAGGACGAATTGGTGAGAGCATACCCTCTTCTCAGTGTTTCTTCTTCTCTACGATACTAAAAAAAATTATGATTATAGTTTGATATATCCCAAAAATAAATAGGTTTGATAGGAGTATTAATATAGAGTATTTGGTAAGATATTTTTGTTTGGAATGTGAAGGAAGGATGGTTTTGCAAGTGAATGGAGAGGGTTTGATTATACTTGAAGAGAGGGGTATTTTTTAGTTAACACGTTGAATAAAATATTATATCTATGGTAAAACTTGTTATAGTGATATTTTTTATATTAAAACCCATATTTGAACCAAATAACTTGATTTTAAAACTTTTAATCACTTTATAACTTGAATTCATTAGTTTAATCAAAAGTAAAGGTGAAAAAATGATAAAATATCATTTTAATATACTATTTTATATTTTAGTATTTGGAAAGTACTTTTTAGGTGTGTAGATCATATTTATTGTATTTTAATGATTAATATATCAAATTATATATTTTTTTGTCAATAATAAATTTCAATATATGGTTTGGTTATTATTAGAACATGAATAATGTAATTCAAGATACACGGGATATGGAAAAAAGAGTATATTTTACTATTCACCTAAAAATTGAAGTATTTTAGAAAATTATAAAAAAACAAGCCTTTGAAATTTTCAACATGATAATTTTAAAAATAATATTAATTTTATAAAAATAACTTTTTAACAAAGGTAATTTTAATTTTTAATATAAATATTATGATATTTACGAAATAATTTAAAATGAAATTTATTATAAATGAGCTTATATTTTATTTGAGTTTTTTTAATTTTGATATTTATTTTTTTGTAAATATAATATTTAAATTTACTTAAATTAATCATGATAAATATTATTTATATCAAAATTTATTATTTTTTAGGTTAAATTACCATTCCAACGGTTATGTTAATATTCCCAATAGTTACATTACAATTCCAATGGTCACATTAAATCATATAAATACCACATAATTAATTCATTAAATATTCACCTTAATTAATCTCATAGATCTACATTTTAATTTTCTATAATATCGATTAGTTTAATAATATTTTTTTTTCATTTTTATGGTCTTTTTCATGGGAGGGATGACTCTAACTGATCACAGTGACACAAATTTTCCCATTGTAGTTTTTCTATTTCATATTTTTTGTTCCCTTGTAATATTTTTCATTTTAATGGGTTTAGTTACTGACTAATGTAATGATTTTACATAATTAATTAAATTGTTTTTTTTTCTATATGTTATTTATGTGTATAATACTTATATAATATAATATAATAAACATTTATTTCCTGAAACATATATCATATATAAACACAAGGTTGTTACATTTCCCCCCCATTTATAAATTTAATCACCAAAATTCAACTCATATTATTTACTGAGAATATATGAGGATACTTTTGTTTCATTGTTCACTATGGTTCCCATGTCACCTCTTCATAATTATAGTTCTTCTGCAACACTTTGAAATGGTGTATTATCTTGTTGTGTATAACTTTATCTCTATGGTCCAAGATCTTCACCAGATACTCCTCATATGAGGGGTTATTCTCCAGCTGTCCAACCTCGGGATTCAGTAAATGTGATGGTTCAGGTAAGTACTTCCTCAAGAGTGAAACATAGAACACATCCTGAACTTAGTCCATGTTTGGTGGAAGTATTAGCTGATAGGACACTGCATCTATGTGATCCAAGATCTTAAAGGGGATAATATACCTAGGGACAAGATTACCTTTCTTTCTAAACCACATGACTTAATTCCATGGTGTTATTAAAATGAAATATTTGTCTCCAGCCTTAAAATACAAATCTCTTTGATGGTTGCCAGCATAGCTGTTTTACTGAATTTGAGAAGCTTTTATATTTTTTTGGATGGCTTGAACCTTCTCTGTCATCTCTTGAAAAGATCATGCCTATGTAGCTTTTATTATCCAACATCCTTCCAACAAGTAGGATTTTTTCATCTTTTTCAATACAAAGATTTATATGGATCCCTTTGAATACTTTATTGGATGTTTATTTTTTTTGAGAACTCAACTAAGGGGAGATGCTGATATCATCCACCTTTAAATTACATTAAGAAATCTATCAGAAGTTCCTCTTCATCTTAAAAGTCCTTTCAGATTGGTCATCAGTTTGGGGGTGATATGACGTATAGATATTCAATTAAATACTCAAATAATGTTTAAGAATTCAATATAATTTATATGTGAACCAAGGATCAGGATTAAAGATAATATAAATTGGTACCTCATGTAGCATTAACACTAACTTTAGATATTTCTTGACAAGTTATTCAAGTGAGAAATCTTCCCAAATAGTGATGAAGTGGGAGGCCTTGGTGAGTCGATCCACCAAAACCCATATCACATTGTTTCCTTGGATGTATTTAGAATACCAATGGAAAAGTAAATGGTGATGTTATATAATTTTCATGTGGGTATAGGAAATGGTTACATTATACCTAAGGACTTTGATCACTCTAATTTAACTTGCTAACAAACCAAGAACCTTGAGATATAATAATCTATATTCTTATTTATATTCTCTCACCAAAAGTTCTCTCAAATATCACAACACATCTTGGTACTTATAATATGGATAGAGAAAGATGATCTATTTGCATTATCCAATATATCTTTATTTATGTTAGGTGATGCATGCATAAAAAATATAGTTCCAAATTGAATGAAACCATCCTCATCAATATGTAACTCATGTAGCTTACCTTCCTTTAGTACATTCACCTTATTTTGAAGCTCCAGATCATACCTTTGTGACTCCTTGATCTTCTATTAGATAGATGGTTGGGAAATAACCTTGGAAAGGTAAGATGTATTCCCTTCCATTATGATTTCCAGATCTATCCTTTACATATCCATGGAGATAGGGCCTTTCTCAATCCATATCATAAATAGAGTCACATGTTCTTTTATTCTAAGATAATCGAATACCGTGTTCTCCTTTCTCAAATGGTATTAAATAGAGAAATCATAGTACGTGATTATCTCTAACCATCTTCTTTGACCCATGTTTATCACCTCCTGTGTGAATATATACTTTCGACTTTTTGATTAGTATATATGTTACACTTCTCACCATAGCGGTAGTGAAACAAAATCTTCAAGTTGAGGATCATAGCTACTAACTCTAGATCATACATTGGGTATTACTACTCATGGATCTTTAGTTTTGTGAGGCATAGGATATCACTTTTTCATTCTCCACGAGTACACAAAGTAGTAATTTCATCAAAGAATCATTTTATATAAAAAAAACCTCTCCACTTATTGGTAGTGTGAGTGTAGGTGCAGTGATTAGTCTATTCTTTAACTAATTAAATAATTCCTCACATTATTTTTTCTAGACATACCTTACCAGTTTTCATGTTAACTTAATTAACGGGATATAAAATTATGATAAATTTCTCACAAAACATTTCCAATACCATACTAATCCAAGAAAACTATGGATATCTATGACATTAGTTGGTATGGTTAATTACTAAATTTCTTTTGTCTTTTAAGGGTCCACATAAATTACCTCACTTGTCATCATGTTTCCCAATAATGTGACTTGGTTCATCCAAAATTCAATATTGTTGAACTTAGCATACATTTCATCCTTACTTAATGTTGTTATTAAAATCCTTAGATGCCCTTCATGTTCCTCCTTTTATCTTATATTAAATGATAATATCATCAATAAAGACATAAAAAATTATTGAGGTAGTTTCTAAAGACTGTATTCATAAAATCTATGAATATTTCATGGGAATTAATAAGTCTAAAGAGCATCACTATGAAATCATAGTGTCCATACCTTGTATAGAATGTACTATTCTGAATGTATTATTTTTTAACCTTTAGATAAAGATATCAATAATGAAGATCCATCTTTGAGAATTACTGAGCTCCTCATAGTAGATCTAATAATTCATAAATCCTTGGAATGGTATACTTGTTCTTTATAGTGATCTTGTTGTACTCCTCGTAATCGATACATATACACATTGATCCATATTTTTTCATTGAATATAGCACCAGCAATCCCCAAATAGATGAACTAGAGATTATGAAACCTTTATCTAAATTCTAATGTAGCTTCTTCTTTAACTCTTCCAGTTTGATTAAGGCCATCCTATAGGTACATTTTGATATAGGAGTGGCTCTAGGTATAATCTCTATTGAGAAATATACCTCATGACATGGAAGATGTCTGGGTAACTATTTAGAAAATATATTAGTGTATTCCCTAACAATGAGATTTTTTTCTAGGGTGATACCTTTCTTTGAGTCAACCATTTGGGTAAGGTTTTCTTATTTATAGGGTATCAACAACAACAATATTGAGGGATTTTATAAAGGTGATTCATGATCTTCCTTGTATTCGTAAAGGAGAATGGATGGTTTGGAATATAAAGAGTGATTTTGTAACATCCTAAGTAATTAATGAATAATATATATTTTTATCTATGTCTATTAATGAATTAGATAGTGTTTTAGAGGCTTAAAATGAGAATAAATCCAATCTTAAGCATGGAATACACTAATATTTTTTAAAAGATTGTTTTACTGCCTTTTGATGGCAAACCATTTTTAAATCAAACTCTTGACAATTTCATAAGCTATATTTGTAAAAATAAACTTATTCTTTATGATTGGGACATTGAAATTTACTTTGGATAAATTTCTGGTATTTTTCTGATAATGTTTTTTTAATGAATAGTGAAAAATGTTGTATTTTAATTCAAAACATCTTTTTAATCTAATTTGTTTATATGATTATATTATCTTTCTAATTGGTTTTAAAATTAAATTAGAATATATTTTTACCATTTAATCCAATGGTGGTCATTGTATTTAATTTCACTATGAAATTGGACTTAAACTAGTGTCAATCTTTTGATACTTATTGTTTCATAAAAGACACGCTATTTGCTCAGACAGCGGGAATTAATTATTAAATTAATTAATGTAACTTATATGTGTTTAATTTTTTAAAATTGACATCATTTTTTAATTCGGAATATCAAATATATCTTAGGGTGAAGTTTTGGTATTTTTCTGAAAAACTTCAATTTTTGATGAATAGTGAAACCACTAAGTGGTACTTAAATAAAACTGATTTTTCACTTAAATGAAATTTTACCACCTCTGTGTTTTGAATTTCAAAAAACTGACATACATGGTTGTCATTAAGAAGTAAAATTTGGTTAAATGGGATTAAAACAATTTTTTGGTGAATAGTAACTTTTAAGTTTTTAATCGCGATTAGAGGTAATTAGTGTAGTTTAAGGTAAAAATAATGTTTTAATAATATGAAATGACCTAGACACATGTCCTACCCTTATTGGATGTGTCATGGCCGACCAAGACAACCCATGTCTCGATTTTTGAGACCCCATAGAGCCACTTGGTTAAGATAATGACATTAATTCCTTTTATTTAAAGTAAAATGAAAATGACACAAACATGAGGTTTTTTACAAAAACAATTTTTAAATGGGGTTATACAAGTCATATTTTTGAAGATAAATATTCATTAGAAAGATAAAACGATTTCCTACATCATAGTATTTTTTTATAATTTTTAGACATTATATAAATTAAATTATTTATGACACCATGATGATTCAGCGATGACCTCATTATTTAACGATTTAAATAAAATGAAAAGATAATGTAAAATCTAAGACCTACACATGTCAAAAACCTATTGGATGGGTGGATTTAGAACTCTTATCACCTTATCCTAGAATTATATCAATGTGAGACCTTTTAAATACGAAACTCTTTTTAAAATAAAGTAACATTTCTTTACTTTCCAAGAGTGCCCCTCCACTCCCCTTATAAAAGGCCCCCACCTCTACCACCTTACCCACACTTAAAAAGCCTTTTTCTCGGCCAACCCCTGCCCATTGTTCCTCTCCAAATAACTCTATAACTCCTAGAAGCCTCACTTTGGTCAGAAGTCTTCCCAAGTAAGCCTTTGAACTCAAATCAAAAAGAGTTACCCGATTTAAAGGTAGTGTCTTCTATTGTGTTCTTATGTTTTATTTTGCTTCTCCAACCCCCAAAACTCTTTTTCTTCATTTATTTTGTAACAACACCAGTATCTTACATATACTAGGATGTTTTTATAAGAATGATTCTTGCTACACTTACACACACCTACATCTAATGGTTAAATAACATACTGTTTCCGCAGATGGCGAATTTCTGCCTCAGGAAACGATGATTGTTCAATATTCTTTTAACACCATCAAAGGTGAACATTAAGATGACACTATATTTATATATGATATATAATATGTTTATGTTTTACTTAATTCTCTGTATTTTTCATTTATGGCATACCTTTATGGATTCCATTATGGGTATATGTGATATCTTCATTTTAGGAAGTGCGGACTACCGCCCCCTCAAAGTGATTTGATTCGTTAATACCATATGTGGTATGTATAAAGGATAAATTTAATGATATTATATATTATATTATACTGGAATTATTATATACCTTTATATAATTTTTATTTCACTACATTAAGTAAGAAATAGAAATGAAAGTAGTGTTCATGCGTACGTACGACTTACCGTCTCCATGAACGGTGCATTTCATTTCTTACCTCTAAATGATTATGTAATATTATAAATGCATGTATATACTGGATATATATGATATATATGATATCTACACCATGAATATAATTCTTGATATAATGGATATTTTACCACATGAACAACTTGTAATTATAAAGAGTTTATTTTTGACTCATGTACCAATGATCGAAAAAACGACCATTATTAACTTAAATAATTACATAGTGTTCATAACATGGTAATAAGTGATATAAAAGAAATAATTAACTTTAAAAATGTTCTTAAGAAATTATAAATTAACTCAAGTTTATTATTCAGGACGTTAAAGAACGATCGAGTCAAGTCGGACCCGATGTATGGGACTTCATCTCAATATCTATTCATTGAGAAATATTTTGTTTTATACACAACTTTCTTCTATACGGTGTATAAACCCCTTTGAATTTTATGTTTATCTAAAAGGAATCTTTTTTATACGAAGCGTTTTACTAAACGAAAAAATGGAATGTTATTGTTGTACGTATGCGGTGACAACAACTTCTCCGCCGCCATGACTGTTATTTGAGTTTCGGCTTCCTCTACAGGCCATATATTTTTTTAAAAGAAAAATAAATACCATGTTTTACTTTTCTTTTATTTTGGTATTGGAAATGGTTTTCATAATTTTTTTATATCAATTTGTTGTATTGATATCTTGTGATTGAAAAGTTGAAATGTTATGTTTCCTTTATGCATGTTTTATGTGATACGATTATGTTATGGTTCTTGGGAATTATTGTGAAGATGGGTGGTTCCATGATAAACTAAGGGCAGGTGAGCCCGATATAGATCTCCTATGCATTGGGTAACACGAAGGAGTTAAACGTTAAGGTTTCTCCAAAGAGATTTAGGGAATATACTGTGATGGGTATTCCAAATGTAACCAAGAGGGTTACTCCCTACGTAAGAATGTTATGAATACCTCAAGTTACCTTTATGTCTTATGTTTTCTATGATTTATTCATGATTTGATGAGGTATGATAAAGTTCTTATGTTTTATGAGTAAAGTATGATTTCATTGATTCTTATGTATACAAGTACTCATGTTTCCTTTCCATATTTTTATATCGCTTACTGAGATTTTTATGCTCATCCCAAGTTTTTGAAATGTTTTTCACAGGTCAAGGGAAGGTTACATGATATAATGATAGTGTCAAAGAAGTTTCAAGAAAGAATCCATGTTTTATTTTAAATATGTTTCCGTTGATTGGAAAAAATGAATATTATCTTTTATTGTAACCACTTTGTTTAAATGTGGGATGAATGCATGTTTTATGATCTAATTCTCTAAAACTCTAAACCTGAAAATATCCTCAAGGTGTATTCTTGTTATAACTCAAGATTAAGTAAAGGTTTAAGGCTGGGGCCTTATAGTTGGTATCAAAGGTTGGTTTAGATAACTTTAGGAGTTAGAATTCTATTAAATGATTATCCAAAAATATTTTTTTTATGGTCAATTTGAAATGATATAGCATTTGAAGATTACCATGTTGATTCATATAAGACATGTTTTTTCAGAATGGATTTCCACAGAGGAAACAGGGAAGGAGTGCTTGGAAGTCATACAGAAGGAAATAACCTTCCGAATCAGCATCCTCAGATGGTCGGAATTGGAACTGAACAGTTGGTTGCAGTAATGGCGCAGTTGACTCAAGCGATAAATGGTGGTGGTATCCATGCATGAGATCAGCCAGATCAACTGTAGAGGAACATGTCAATGGTCGAACATTTCATGAGACAACATCCCCCATCATTCAGAGGATCATCTGACCCCGTGCAAGCTGAAGGGTGGATTAAATCACTAGAGAAGATTTTCGATGTCATGGGGTGTTCATACAATCAAAAGGTTAGTCTTTCTATTTACCGTTTGGAGGGTGAAGCAGATTAGTGGTGGTCGATGGTTAAAAATATCAGGGACGCTGATGGTATTGATGCTCTCGACTGGGATGAATTCAAAGGTATGTTTCTTGAGAAGTATTTTCCTAAGGCTGTTCGACTTAGGATGGAAAAACAATTCCTGGAATTGAGGCAAGAGGAAGACTCAGTGGCTACCTATGAAGAATGTTTCACTCGATTGGAAAGGTATTCTCCAAATTTTATCCGAGACCTTGATAGTAAAATCAATCGTTTTTACTCAGGATTAAAGCAAAAATATCGAAGGGCATTGGCTTCTCGTGTGTTTAAAAGTTATGAAAAACTTGTTCGATGTGCTGAGAAGGTGGAAATAGAGTTTGCTGATGATGAAGTTTTCTATAACAACCAACATAAGAAGAGACCGAGGTGGCAGGATAAAAGAAAGAATTATTCAAAAAGGTCTGACGGTAAGAAAACTAAGTTTCCAGTTTATGATAAATGTGGGAAAAGGCATGCTGGGGAATGTCTTCTGAATTCTAGAAAGTGATACCGATGTGGTAAGATGAGAAATAAGTCTCGTGATTGCACTGAAAAAGATCAAGGTGATGGTAAGACTAAATTTGATTTACAGTTAGTGAAATTTTTTAAGTTCAATGAGATGGGTCACTATGCAAATGAGTGTTCGAAAATGAACTCGAGTAATGGGAAGTAGTTAGACTACAAGCAGGAAGGGGTGGTGAAATCCTTTGCAACTACTTCAGCAGATGTCGGGCCATCAAATGAAGTTTTATCAGGTACTTTGTTTGTTTTTTCATATTATGCCAGTGTGTTGTTTGATTTGGGGTTTACACATTCTTTCATCTCTGAAACCTTTTCTAGTAAAATGGGAATACCATCTCAAGAAATGACTCCTGAACTTGTGGTAAAAACACATGGGGGAAATGTTGAGGCAAAAAGAATTTATAAGAATCTTCCTATCTTTATCCGTGGAAAGAACCTACTTGCGAACCTTATTGTTTTACCTCTAGTAGAGTTCGATGTTATCCTGGGTATGGATTGGCTCTCTATTTACCATGCTAAGATTGACTGTAGAGATAAAGAAGTTTCTTTTCAGAAATACTTTCAGTTTGCGTACAAGAATGAACCCTTACTGTTGATAACTTATCAATAGGCCGAGAAACTTGTAAAAGATGGAAATGAATGTTACCTTGCACACATTGTTGAAAACAAAGGAACTATTCAGATTAATAATGTGCTAGTGGTAAATGAGTATCCTGATGGTTTTCCTGATGAGTTTCTTGGAATAATACCAGATCGGGAAGTTGAATTTACTGTTGACTTAGTTCCTGATGCTAAGCCAATTTCAAAAACCCCCTTATCGAATGGCTCAAACTGAACTTTTAGAGTTGAGGGAGAAATTGCAAGATTTATTAGAGAAAGGTTTCATTCGACCTAGCACATCACCATGGGGTTGTCCTGTTTTATTTGTTAAAAAGAAAGATGGTTCAATGAGACTTTTCATTCATTATAGAGCCTTGAATAACATCACTATTAAGAAAAAATATCCTTTGCCTCATATCGATGATTTGTTTGATCAGCTCCAGGGAGCTCAGTATTTTTCAAAGATTGACCTGAGATCAGGGTACCATCAGTTGAAGGTAAAGGAAGTAGATATTCATAAGACCGCGTTTCGAACAAGATATGGCCATTATGAATTTGTAGTAATGCCTTTTGGGCTAACCAATGCATCTGTTATATTCATGGACCTTAATGAATAGAATTTTCCATGAGTTCTTGGATAAGTTTGTGGTTGTTTTCATTGATGATATTTTGGTGTTTTTTAAAAGTAAAGAGGAGCATTAAAGACATTTAAGGGTTATTTTGCAAACCTTGAAAGAAAATAAATTGTATGGGAAATTCAGCAAGTGTGAGTTTTGGTTGCAACAAATTTATTTCCTTGGTCATATTATTTCTAATGATGGGATAATTGTTGATCCTACAAAAACAAAAGTTGTTGAAGAATGGACAAGACCCACAAATGTAACTGATATTCATAGCTTCCTTGGTTTGGAAGTCTATTACGAAAGGTTTGTTACAAATTTTTCACGGTTATCTAGTCCAATGACTAAGAAAACTCGGAAGGGTGTTAAGTTTATCTGGACAAAAGAATGTGATGATTGTTTTCAGGAATTGAAAATAATATTGGTGAATGCTCTAGTTTTGGCACTTCCTTCCAGGAATGGTGAGTTTGTTATCTATAGTGATGCTTCATTGAAAGGACTTGGTTGCGTCCTAATGCAGAATGGTCAGGTAATTGCTTATGCTTCACGACAGTTGAAAACTCATGAGGTAAATTACCCTACACATGATTTGGAATTAGCTGATGTTGTTTTCGCTTTAAAAATTTGGAGGTATCATTTGTATGGAGTAAAGTGTGAAATATATACCGATCACAAAAGTTAAAAGTATATATTCACTCAAAAAGAATTGAACATTAGACAGAGGATGTGGCTAGAATTAATCAAGGATTATGATTGTACAATTCATTACCATCCAGGAAAATCAAATAAAGTGGCTGATGCTTTGAGTCGAAAAAGTAACGCTTCATTAAAAATGTTGTGTTTAGAACATGATCCTTTGGTTAAGGATTTGATGAACTTTGGCATAGAAGTTTTTGGTGCAGGATATTCTTCTGTTTTGTTTCAGGTATCAGTGAAATCTTCCCTATCAGACAGAATCAAGCAAGCACAGAAGCAAGACAGTGAGATGTAGAAAAATGTAGAGCTGGTTCATAAGGGTAAGTTTCCTGAATTCAACATTGATAATGATTGGGTTTTGAGATTTGGTAAAATATTGTGTGTGCCTTGTGATTCACAGTTGAAGAGAGAGTTGTTATGTGAAGCTCATAGTTCTCCGTTTTCAGTTCATCCTGGCAGTACTAATATGTACAGAGATCTGTGGGAGTATTACTGGTGGGATGGAATGAAAAGAGATATTGCTGATTTTATTGTGAAGTGTTTGACATGTCAACAGGTTAAAGCAGAGCGGCAGTTACCGAAAGGGATGCTTCATCCTTTACCAGTGCCAGAGTGGAAATGGGAGAATATATCCATGGACTTTGTTGTGGGATTACCGAAGACATCTCGAGGTAATAATGCAATCTGGGTTATTGTTGATCGCTTGACTAAATATACTCATTGCCTTGCTATATGAGATACTTTTTCCCTAGATCAACTTTCCCATTTGTATCTTAAAGAGATAGTCAGGTTACATGGAGTTCCTCTCTCCATTGTATCTGACCGTTATCCCAGGTTCACTTCTAACTTTTGGAAAGGCCTTCAGAAGTCGTTGGGTACTGAATTAAATTTTAGTACAGCTTTTCTTCCTCAATCAGATGGGCAGTCAGAATGAACAATCCAGACTTTGGAGGATATGCTATGTGCTTGTTCGATGGATTATCAGGGAAGTTGGGACCAACATCTTTCTTTGGTTGAGTTTTCTTATAATAACAGTTTTCATTCCAGTATTCAGATGGCTCCGTTTGAGGCATTATATGGGAAGCGGTGTCGAACTCCAGCTTTCTGGGATGAAGTGGGTGAAAGGAAACTGATGGGACCAGAATTGGTAGAAGAGATGGCAGAAAAAGTACAGTTGATACAGAAACACATGAGAACAGCTCAGAGCAGGAAGAAGAGTTATGCAAATAACCAGAGGAAGGATCTATCTTTTGGAGGTAGGTGATCATGTTTTTCTCAAAGTATCACCATGGAAAAGTGTGATGCGATTTGGTAAGAAAGGAAAGTTGAGTACAAGGTTCATTGGACCATATGAAATTCTGGAGAGAGTTGGATCAGTTTCATACCGAGTGGCTTTACCTCCGAGTTTATCTCAGGTACACAATGTTTTTCATGTTTCAATGTTAAGGAAGTACATGCCGGATCCATCTCATGTTTTGAGTCCAGACGAAGTTTAGCTGCAAGAGAACCTATCTTATGAGGAACAATCGGTCCAGATTCTTGACCACAGGGAGCAAGTGTTACGGAATAAGGTAATTCATCAGGTAAAGGTTTTTTGGAAAAACCACATGATTCAAGAGGCAACATGGGAATCTAAAAATGCAATGAGGGCTAAATACCCCCACTTATTCGATAAGTAAATAAATTGCGGGGAAAAAATTTTCTAAAGGGGGGAAGGATGTAACATCCCAAGTAAGTAATGAATAATAGATATTTTTATCTATGTCTATTAATGAATTAGATAGTGTTTTAGAGGCTTAAAATGAGAATAAATCCAATCTTAAGCATGGAATATACTAATATTTTTTAAAAGATTGTTTTACTGCCTTTTGATGGAAAACCATTTTTAAATCAATATTTTGACAATTTTATAAGCTATATTTGTCAAAATAAACTTATTCATTATGATTGGGACATTGAAATTTACTTTGGATAAATTTCTGGTATTTTTCTGATAATGTTCTTTTTTTAATGAATAGTGAAAAATGTTGTATTTTAATTCAAAACCACTTTTTAATCTAATTTTTTTATATGATTATATTATCTTTATAATTGGTTTTAAAGTGAAATTAGAATATATTTTTACCATATAATTCAATGGTGGTCATTGGAATGAATTTCACTTTGAAATTTGACTTAAACTAGTGTCAATCTTTTGATACTTATTGTTTCATAAAAACACGCTATTTGCTCAGACAGCGGGAATTAATTATTAAATTAATTAATGTAACTTATATGTTCTGAATTTTTTAAAATTGACATCATTTTTGAATTCGGAATATCAAATATAGCTTAGGGTGAAGTTTTGGGATTTTTCTGAAAAACTTCAATTTTTGATGAATAGTGAAACCACTAAGTGGTACTTAAAAAAAACTGATTTTTCGCTTAAATGAAATTTTACCACCTCTGTGTTTTTAATTTCAAAAATCCAACATACATGGTTGTCATTAAGAAGTAAAATGTCGTTCAATGGGATTAAAATAATTTTTTTGGTGAATAGTAACTTTTATGTTTTTAATCGCGATTAGAGGTAATTAGTATAGTTTAAGGTAAAAATAATGTTTTAATAATATGAAATGACCTAGACACATTTCCTACCCTTATTAGATGTTTCATGGACGACCAAGACAACCCATGTGTCGATTTTTGGGACCCCATGGAGCAACTTGGGTAAGATAAATGACATTAATGCCTTTTATTTAAAGTAAAATGAAAATGACACAAACATGAGTTGTTTTACTAAAACAATTTTTAAATGGGGTTACACAAGTCATATTTTTGACTATAAATAATAATTAGAAATATAAAAAGATTTCCTACATCATAGTATTTTTTTTATAATTTTTATACATTAAATAAATTAAATTATTTATGACACCATGATGATGCAGCGATGACCTCATTATTTAAGGATTTAAATAAAATGAAAAGATAATGTAAACACTAAGACCTACACATATCAAAAACATATTTTATGGGTGGATTTCTAACCCTTATCACCTCATACTTGGATTATATCAATTCTGGACCTTTTAAATCAGAAACTCTTTTTAAAATAAAGTAACATTTCTTTACTTTCCAAGAGTGCCCCTCCTCTCCTCTTATAAAAGGCCCCCACTTCTACCACCTTACCCACACTTCCAAAGCCTTTTTCTTGGTCAAAACCTTCCCATTTCGTCTCTCCAAATCCCTCTCTAACTCCTATAATCCTCACTTTGGTCATAAGTCTTCCCAAGGAAGCCTTTGAGCTCAAATAAAAATGAGTTACCCGATTTAAAGGTAGTGTCTTCTATTGCGTTCTTATGTTTTATTTTGCTTCTCCAACCCCCTAAACTATTTTTATTCATTTCTTTTGTAACAACACCAGTATCTTCCATATACCAAAATGTTGTTATAGTAAGGATTCGAGCTAAACTTACACACACCTAAATCTAATGGTTAAAGAACATTCTATTTCTGTGGATGGTGAATTTCTGCCTCACGAAACGATGATTGTTCAATATTATTTTAACACATTCAAAGATGGCCATTAAGATGACACTATATTTATATATGATATATAATATGTTTATGGTTTACTTAATATTATGTATTTTTCATTTATGGCATACCTTTATGGCTTCCATTATGGGTATACACAATATCTTCATTTTAGGAACTGCGGACTACCGCCCCCTCAAAGTGATTTGATTCATTAATACCATATGTGGTACGTATAATGGATTAATTTAATGATATTATATATGATATTATACTGAAATTATGATATACCTTTATATCATTATGATTTAACTCCATTAAGTAATAAATAGAAATGAAAGTAGCGTTCATGCGTACGTACGGCTTACCGTCTCCATGAACGGTGCATTTCATTTCTTACCTCTAAACGATTATGTAATATTATAAATGAATGTATATAATGGATATATATGATATATATGATATCTAAACCATGAATATAATTCTTGATATAATGGATATTTTACCACATGAAAAACTTGTAATTATAAAGAGTTTATTTTTGACTCAAGTACCAATGACCGACAAAATGACCATTATTAACTTAAATAATTACATAGTGTTCATAACATGGTAATAAGTGATATAAAAGGAATAATGAACTTGTAAAAGGTCCTTAAGCAATTAGAAATTAACTCAAGTTTATTATTCAGGACGTTAAAGAACGATCGAGTCAAGTCGGACCCGAGGTATGGGACTTCGTCTTAATCTCCATTCATTGAGGCATATTTTGTTTTATACACAACTTTCTTCTATACGGTGTATAAACCCCTTTTACTTTTAAGTTCATCCAAAAGGAATCTTTTTTATACGAAGATTTTTACTAAAATACAAAAGGTAATGTTTTTGTCGTACGTATGCGGCGACAACGACTTCTCCTCCGTTGTGACTATTATTTGAGTTTCGGCTTCCTCTACAAGCCATACATTTTTTTAAAAGAAAAATAAATACCATGTTTTACTTTTCTTTTATTTTGGTATTGTAAATGGTTTTCATAATGTTTTTATATCAATGTGTTGTATTGATATCTTGTGATTGAAAAGTGGAAATGTTATGTTTCCTTTATGCATGTTTTATGTGATACGATTATGTTATGGTTCTTGGGAATTATTATGAAGACGGGTGGTTCCGTGATAAACTAAGGCCGGGTGATCTCGATATAGCTCTCCAATGCATTGGGTAACGCGAAGGAGTTAAACGTTAAGGTTTCTCCGAAGATATTTAGGGAATATACTGTGATGGGTATTCCAAACGTAACCAAGAGGGTTACTCCCTACGTAAGAATGTTATGAATGCCTCAAGTTACCTTTATGTCTTATGATTTCTATGATTTATTCATGATTTGATGAGGTATGATAAAGTTCTTATGTTTTATGAGTAAAGTATGATTTCATTGATTCTTATGTATACAGGTACTCGTGTTTCCTTCCCATATTATTATATCCCTTACTGAGCTTTTTATGCTAATCCCGTGTTTTTGAAATGTTTTTCATAGGTCAAGGGAAGGGTAAATGATAAGATGATAGTTTCAAGGAAGTGTCAAGAAAGAATCCATGTTTTATTATAAATATGTTTCCGTTGATGGGAAAAAATGAATACTATCTTTTATTGTAACCACTTTGTTTAAATGTGGGATGTAATACATGTTTTATGATCTAATTCTATAAAACTCTAAACCTGAAAAGATCCTCAAGGTGTATTATTGTTATAACTCAAGATTAAGTAAAGGTTTAAGGCTGGGGCCTTATAGATTTTCTTTTCATGAGAGTTTATGTGTATTATATATAAAGATATCAAATCAATTCCTAGTATATCATAAAATTCCCCTCAAAGGAAGGGTCATGATATTCTCAATAGATCGTACACCATTAAGTTATTTTCCAAATGAGATTCATGATCTTCCTTGGGTTGAAATGATTACACCGCTTGGTATTTTATTGATATAAATACTACAAGGTATTGAGTCTTTGATTCAATGGTTTTAGAAAGATTAAAAAATATAATGGAATGCATAGAACCAGAATTAAATAAAACTTTTTCCATTATTGATTGACTAAGAATTTTACCTTGTAAGAATTCATTTTTAGACTCCACTTTAGTATTAGTGATGGCATAATCTTTCCCTTTCTCCTTTGGATTTGGTGATTGTCAATGGTGATTACCCTTATGAACTCAGGGCTTAGTGCACTCACTTTCATAGTGTCCTTATTCCAAATAGTTCAAGTATTGAACCATGAGTAATACATTAGGAGGTGCCTTCCATTCCTCTATCATGTTGGTTGGATTATTCATGTCACTTTTACATTCATTATATTGGTGGCCTTCTTTCCCACACTTAAATAATTTCCCCAACCCTTTAAGGTAATTACGATGACCCTTCATCCCATATTTTTGAAATTTCGGTGATTTGATCCTCTTTCTTCCTTTTTCATTTGGACCACCAACTTCAAATTGGATTATTCTATTTTAATCCCCATGTCCAAAAGACCAATCTCTGTACACCATCTCTACTCTGATAGAACATCAAACCACTTCTTTATATATCCTAAAGTCTTGGAAAACTAGATCCTTTTGATTGTGTGGTTTTAAACCACTAAAGAATATATCTATTTTTATATCATTATTGATGAGAAAACCTGAGTCATATCTTGTGAGCCTTGTGAAGTTTTCTGATAAGCCATGAAAGACTCACTTTCTTTTTTCCTCAACTATAAGAATTATATCACTATATTTTTTAAAATATTTATAGGGAAATACTTGTTAAGAAATATTTTATTAAAATATTCGCACTCCATATATTTTATTTCATCCTCTAAATTGGTATTCTTTATCGATACCCACCATTGTTTGACTTCTCTATATAAATGATATATGGACTGAGTCAACTTCTCTTCCTTAGAATAGTGGATCAGATAAAATATTCTATATTGAGTTAACCCACCATTACATGACAAGTATATTGGAAGATCCACAAAACATTGGTCGTCATTTCCACATAAAGGACTCAATGGCCAATTGTTCCTTCTTGGGTAAAGGAAAAAGTTCCACATAGTTCATGTTATTATTTATAGCTTGATAAAACTAGGAAAGGATTTCCATAAGTTTTGAACTACACCTCCCATGGTGTTATGGAATTCATTTTGAAAAATCATTGTGTTTTCCCTCACACGGGTTGTTATCTGGGTCTCTCCTGGTTCCCACCATTTCAAAAAATAGGAATATTTTAATCAAAATACATTTCGACAAATCGTGAATAAACAATTTATTCTTTTGTTAAATTAACTCTAAAGGATTATATTATGGGATTTCAATGTTCATCATTTTTTATAAAAAATAGCTTCTTGGATTTTTACCAATACTTATAATTATCTTAATGGTTGTCACTAATGTTCTCTATTCCAAATTAAAAAATTAACTAAAACATACCTCTAACACCAAATATATAAACTCTACATTTTCTTTCATGATTATTACAACATTTTAAAGATAAACAACACAATAATTATACATTCAAGGCTCAAAAGTTTTTGAATATTTGTAAAATTAGGATCATTCATCAGTTATACATAATAAAATTTAAATATTATTAAAATCCTTCTTATTTATCTATTTAAAGGCTCTCACATTCTTAAGATTACATATCATCAACTAATGATATACATAAAAGAAGGTGGTGAGCTAAACACCTAGTAAGGGGAAGCATAACATAATAGAAATAAGAGACATTAATCAATAGTACATGGGTGAGAATAATCATCATAATCATTTCATGAGAATAAGATTATCATCATAAGAATGATGATGAAATTTGAAAAATTAATTGAATGTGGTGATACATAAAAATGAAACACCATGTCATAGTGTTAAAATACCACACATAGTTGTGAACAAATCAAGAATCATGGCCACACATAACATACGTGCATAAATCATAAAATCATAATTATAAACAAAGATAACATCATATTCATGAATAATACACATAATATCATGAGATATATCACATTACCTAATGAATTAGAGAGATATAATTCTAGTCCCACCCATCACATCATAAATTATCATATTCATTCATGTTACACAAAATGTATAATAATCATATTCTTAAAATAACCCCTGGAAAGGAATGGGTTTTATAAGGGATTTATATAGAATAATTTAATGAATAAACTTTTGGGTTCAAAAATTAATAATTTAAAACATATGTGGCATAAACATCATTATTCTTGAGTGAATAAGAAGAAACTTAAGATGATTCAAGGATGTGTTTTGTAAAGAAAAAACTTTTTGAAAAATATTTTTATTTGGATTTAAAGTAATTTTTGAAAGGAAGAAAGAATTTATATCCCAAAAAATGAAAGGGAAGAATATAAAATTAATATTTATGTAATATTAGGACAATATCCATACTGAAAATGATATTAAATATGGATAACCCAAAGAAACGAGAGTTGGGTTTGTGAATCCCCTTACCTTAAATGTCACTTTATTTCATTGCTTTTCCACATCCTGAATAATAAACTTAGTTTTAATAAAATAATTAAGTAAAATTAAATTATGTTAATTTATTTCACTATTTTTCAATTAAAAAATTGGATTATATTTATAATTTTTTTTTTGATTTAGAAGCATTTTGATAACATGCTTCCCTTAAAAATGTCCCATTTTTCTTTGATACCACTACATTTTCATGGTCATTTGTACATAAGTAGAATTAATTCCATAAGATTAATATATATATATATATATATATATATATATTTATATTTATATATCATAAATAATTTATTATGACCATCCATAGGATTGGTGATAAGAAAATAATTGGAAACATCCTTGTTGACAGTTAAATGACCATTAACGAGACATTATCCAAAGAGCAGGAATGAGAAGTATGAAAATTTAATATTTCATAAATATAATACTTCTTATAGGTTAAAATAATTAATTTAATATTAACATACTACTTAATTATAATTACAAAACTTGGGATTCAAATAGGTTGAGGAAAAGAGAAATAGGAGAGGATAATGAGATGAAGAATTGGAGAGAGCTTAACCTATTCTCAATGTTACTTCTTCTTTACGATACTAAAATTCATGATGATTGAATTTTTATGGATCCAAAACCTCAATAGGTAATATAATAGGATTAATATAGAGGTTTATAGATTTTTCATTGGAAAGTGTGGGAAGAGTGGTTTTCCAAGGGGAGGGAGAGGGGTTATTTATACTTGAAGAGGGGTATTTTGAATTAAAATATTTAATAAAATACTATATAAAAAACAAACTTTTAATAATGTTATTTTTTTATGTTATAAAACATATTTGAATTAAATAACATTATTTTAATACTTTTAATTACTTTACAATTATAATTCATTATTTTAATCAAAATGAAAGGTGGAAAATTAAGAAAATATTATTTAAATTTAATATTTTAGATTTTAGACTTTAGAAAGTACTTTTAAGATTTGTAAATCATTTTTATTATATTTTACTAAATATTTTTTTAAAATTAAATATTTTTTTGTCGAGTATCATGTTCTAAAAAATGTTAGGTCCTCATTAAATCATGAATGATGTAATTCAAGATACATTAGTTACGTAAAAAATATCATTTTTTACAATTCACTTGAAAATTGAAGAATTTATGAAATTTACCAAAAAATAACCCATAGAAAATTACAACATGATTTTAAATATAATATTTATTTTATAAAAAAAAATTTATAACATATGTATTTTTATTTTTTAATATAAAATTTATTTTTTAATAAATACATTAAAATAATGTTTATAATAAATGTGATTATATTTTATTTTAGTTTTTTTAACTATGATATTTTCTTTTGCACTATAATATTTCTATTTACTTAAATTACTCATGATAAATAGTATTTATGTCATAATTTATTATTTTTAGTTTAAATTGTGATTCCAATGGTTAGGTTACTATTACAGTGATCACTTTCACACACATGACTTATTTTAAAGGTATTTTTCATTTAATTCCCATTCTTGCTTTGTTTTAGAGATTTCGCATCCATTTTGGTGGAAATGGTATGTTTTTAAAATTTGGGGCAAACTGTGAGCCCATTTTTTGATTAAAAAATAATTTTTTTCTTTCATAACTCCTTCATTTTTAAACATTTTACACCCATTCCAATTCCCAATTTCACCACCCTGGTATATTAAAACAAAAATATCAATTTTTACCCCATAGGAATCCATAATAATGATGGATTTGAGATTTTTATTATGGTTTTGGGCCATCCCATTATCCCATTTCCTACATTTTTTTTAATTTTTCAATATCTCATTCATTTTGTAATGTTTTTCAGTGATTCCACCTCGCATACAAATCCAAAAATCCAAGGCTCACTCTCATTATCTATTTAGCCACTTTGGACCTCATTTGGATCTCGAATTTGGGTAAATTTTTTTAGGGTTTCTCAAATCATCCATATTTGAGAAGGCAATTTGATTATTTCATTGTAATGGCCTAGACCCTCCTGGTCCATCCCTTTTCCAAATTTTTGGTGTTTGGCATGCCATAGACCCATCAGGTCCAGATCCGAAGGGTGGTTTCTTAGTGGTAGGATGTCATCGCGGTGCCAACCATCAGTGTAACACCGATCTTTGTGTTACTAATCGGTGAGTCACCTATAAGTGTGACACCAATCGATGTGTCGTTGATCGGTGTGTCACCAATCGGTGCCATGGGGGGGGGGAGGGCTTGTCGGTTTTTTCTTCCCTAGTTTTTCTCATAACACCACTTTTAAGTATTTTTAAACCTTTTAAAGTGGTTCAAAGCTGTTTTTAGCACCATAAACAACGTTTTAAATCCCCTAGGAGTGGGGAGACCCTCAACAGACCAATTTTACTATCTTTAAATGAAATCCTTTAACACACAACTATTTTGGCCACCTCTCAAATGACAATTATTTAAATAATAATTAATTCCATCATGTGTAATCATCTAACCGTGTGGTGAAACCACGATCTTCCTTTAAAGTTGTTCAAAATTATTATACCATAACTCCATGATCTTTCCTTTTTATATCGCACTAGAATTATTTTCTTCTTCTTCTTGGCTGGGTTCATTGTCCATATTAGTGTGTTTGGAGTCCCCTTCTTGAGGTGAGTGGGGCGCCTGTAATGAATCCTTTCCTTCTCATTCTTGGAGTCCTCGGAGTTCCTCCCCTTCAAGTTGTTCATCACAGCTCTTGGCACGTGGAGAGAAAATTCGATCATTGATCATCCAGGTAGGGTTTTCCTTAGTCTCTCTTTATAGTGTATCATGCAGGGTGGGTATGAAAATGTTTCCTATGGGGATGCATGAAACCAGACCTTAATGAAGATAATAAACAGACTTTTAAGGGATGAAAGGGTGTGTTTGATGTTTCCAATGTACTCTTTTACCCATCTTTATATGTTGTGGATTATATGGGATTATGTCCACTAAAAATCAGGTCTGTTGGTGGTCTTTTCTTGTGCACTAATGATCCTCTGTTTTCTGGTTAATTATATGATTTAATGGTTGTAACATGGAAACTGGTAAATCACATAAACTCGATTGATTAAATATATTCCCAATAAATAATAATCCTTGTGTGATCACACCGGTTAACCAAATGGAAATACGGAACTAAATTAATGGCATATTCAAATTTGAAAACTCCCTTGCTCTGTTCTGGTGATGTTTACGGCTGATGCTTGTGAAGTGACGTGGATGGGGATGGGATCCCCTATTGTGGTTCAGTTGTTGGATTATGATCATGTGCCCATATATTGGGGATTGTTTTAGTTCTAGTACTTCTAGGGATCTCACGGATCCCTTTTGTTGTTGTGACTTTACAAGAGAACCGAGTGTGAAGGCTTAAATTGCTGCTTGGCATTTTTTACTTCCTTAGCTTGTGGTTATGCCTATTAATTGACCAGTAGTGAAGAATTAATTTAAATGGAATCACTTTAATTTTAAAATGATAATGGGTTCAATGGGGAATTTTTTTTTCGGGAATGAGTTGCGACATGGTTGTGCTACTTCTTATGAATGAATAGAAACAAGGGTGTTTGTCGTTGAGCTGGTTTTGGAACCCCTAGGTTGGGATGAGTTCTTGTTTACCTATATGTATAATTTTATTCTAATGTTTTATATTCACTCCCCACCCAAGTTGAGAAATTCATGTCGAACACCCCCATTTCATGTGGGAGGGTGTTTTTTCTAACACTTATATGAGTGGCTGGTTATTAGCTCCTTTTGTGCTCCCTTTACCGAGTATCCCAAGACTCTTTGGGCAAGTTGTGACGGTCTGACATCCATTATAGACCTAGATTTTTTGGGTAGGGTACGCGAGGTTGGTTGGCCCAGGTGTGTGTGAGTAGGTGGTTTCCCAAGTGCCTTTAGGATGAGGCATAGGTGTCTTCAGGCGTGACAGTAGTTGTTTGGGCCCAGGTGTGTACGGGCATGGTTATGTTTGGTTGTTGTGGCCCAGGTGTTTGTGGGCGGGATGTGTGGTAGTGATAGCCTAGGTGTTTGTGGGCAGGATATGTGGTTGTGATATCCCAGGTGTGTCTGAGCGGGGTATGGTAGTGGGACTACAGAGAGAATGGAGGGAGAGGTCTGATGCGTAGGATGTATTCAATAACCAGTGGGAAAGTGGTGGGGGGTACCCAAATATCAATGTGCTAAAACTATTACATTACTTCACTTGCATTATTTGGGGAGTTTTCCTTGGTGAGGATGTGATGGATTGTTTCCTTACTATGTGATTTGGTTATCTCCTTTTCTCACGGGCATTAGAATGTCTCCCCACTTGTGCACGAGGTATTTTTTTCCCTACTGAGTATACCTGTATACTCACCCTACGTATATAAAACTACTTTCAGGTTTCCTGGAGGACTTTCGGGATCCTGAAGGACTGTACTAGTTCGTACATTGGGATAGTTATTGTTACTGCTTTTTTTCCTTTGGTAATTTCCATTTGGGGTTTTCTTATAATTTTGTAGCATTTACTTTTGGACATGCATATGGGAATGGTTTGTTTTGGCTTTACCTCTACCCCCAGTTTTGGTGTTGTTTGGGATTACTATCTTATCTTCCAGTCCTATTAAAGAAAAATGGTAATGACTTCCATTTTGTGCGTGAATCTATACCATTGGTTCTAGTTGCCACTCCGGGACCTATTAAAGGTGGGTTTCGGGGGTCATTATCTCTCCTTCAACTTGAGGAAGGAAGGGTCTGGCAATCCAATGTCCCTTCCCTCATCATAGTGAAGGCGGTTCATGACATTCATAAACATTTCAATTTTCACTCTTTCTTCCCCATTTTAGTACCCAATTAACCTAATAAGACTTGTTATATCCTACCAATTAGTTTTGGTTGCTTTTAGATTCAACCTTTGGTGTATTTGGGGTGTATTTTTTCAGAATTGTTCAAGGTAAGTGATTATTTCTTGGTTTCTTCCATTTTACTTAGGGTTTCCTCCCTCTTTCATGAAGTTCTAAAATGTCCAGAAGTTGGGGTTCAAACCTAGGGTTTTATGTTTTTGTATTTTTGGTCAAATATTGTGGTTTAGGGTTGGTTTTCACCCCCTTGTGGTGCGGTGGTAGTGCAGTTGATGTTTTGCACCATCTTTTGAGGGTTTCGACACAAGAAGGTATGTGATTCCATGTGTAACCATTTTAAGATGAGTTAGATTGTTGTATCTCATTTTTCATTTTCCTCATATGTTGTGTGTGGTGCGAAAACTATTTTTGATTGATTTGGTTAAACGTTTAATTTTATAGTTGCATTTTAGCTTGAAATTTAGTGTTTTTCATGTGTAACTCTTGGGGTATTATTTGGGTGTATTTTATAACATATTAAATTGGTTTAGTAAATATTTTTTGGGATTACAATTCTGTTTTTGTATGGTCTTGGTGTTCCATTGGGTTTTAAAGAGTGTTTTTAATGGGGTTTATGTGTAAAACCATGTTATACCTCTTGAAAGTGTTTTATGAAAATGTGTGTGTTTTCATGTGCATTTTTGTCGTATTATTTGAGATGATTTTATAATAATTGATAGTTTTTTATTAAATCTTTAAAGGTCTTCCAATTCAGTTTTAGATTGGTATTGGTGTTATTTTTTCCTTGAAAGATGGTTTTGAAATGGGTTTTATGTGCAAGCTTGGGTATAATCCGTAGAATTGTTTTATGAAAGATTTTAATGGTTTAATGATTTATGTAAGATGAGAAACCATATTGGAAAAAAATTGGATTGTGTATGTTTTCAAATGGTCCATTTTAAATGCTAAAGGGGCTATCATGTGATGTTTATATTCTTGTAAATGTTTTATAAAAATGTTTAACGTAATTAATAAAATGTAAAAGTGATGTGAACATGATATGGGCTGTTTTGTGTGAGTGTGATGTAAAAAATTGATTTTTTTTATGAAAAGGGTATTATGTAACATGTTAGTGGGCTGTTATGTGATGTTTAACATCTAGGAAAATATTTTATAAAATTTTTAAAGGATGTGTTGAATTGTGAAAGATATGAAAAATGTGTTGTGGGCTATTTTGGTGTGGGTTGGATTTCAAAATTAATTCGATTGAAAAGGGGGATAATGTGCTTCTGTGATGTACATTTGGTCTGTTTGGTTGATGTGTGATGTGGAATTGGTATTTTCATGTGCAAATTATATTTCATGCCTTGTTTAACTTGTATGATAACAAGAGGGAAACCCGGGTATTTATGTGGGTGGATGTGTACTAGTATGCTAGTGATCTCATGGGGTTTGGCCACAGTTTCACATAGCTAGATTGACGCTTACAACACTAACTAAACTATAATGATGATGATGATTGGTTACCACTAATATATGGGTATGTTACCTACTACTGGCTCGTGCATGAGAACAAATATTTTGATAGTTACTCTCACCGAGATACGAGGTACCTAGGACCCACAGCGAGCTAGTGCCTAGGGGTTATTTCCCATTCCTTGTTCTCATTAGATGCTTTACTCTTACCATCAGTATACGGTATGTTTAGATTAAAATTTCAGTAAATTTTTCATTTTATTTAAAAGTGGTGAATCTTTAAAATATCCCACTTGAAAATTAGTTTAATTCTTAAAGTTTCATCTTTTAGAAATTGTAACTAGCATTTCATGTTTTTGAAAACTTGCATCCTTTTAATCTTTGAATGTTTATCATATGTAATATCTTAGTGGTGGTATCCTATTGGTATTTTTATCACACCCTACACACACCTTTGGGTTTAAGTAGACTTTCTGATTTTGTTGTTGTAGGTTTGGGTACAACTTTTGTGCCTATGGTTCAGGTTCTAGCGGTCCAACGTGATGTAGTGTTGTGGAGATGGCTTGAGGGTGGTGCCTCTTTCCATGTGGAGTTTCTTGGTCTATCATTTCTATTTTTTCACATTTTTAATGGTTTTTGAGCATTGTTTTATGTTTTGTAATTAAATTATGAAATTTTATAAAAGATGCTTTTGTTTGAAAAATCTAGATTCATTTTATGTGATTTTTTTACTGTTTTAAGTTTATAAACATGGGTAAATCATTCCCAATTTTCAGTTTATGATACCCGGGAACTCGTTCCTACCCATGGATATCGGTAACACCCTTTGGGTTTTGTCAAGGGATAGGTTTGGTGCCAGTTTATATGGAGACCAAATTTGGTTCGTGACAAAATGATATCAAAGGGGGTTCTCTCTTTGGGTCATGTTATATGTGGAATAGTCAATATAGTATGTAGTTAGGATAGTCAGGACTTCATATTATAGTTATGGTTAGTGTTCCTAGCCAGCACACCCCATGATAGGATTGGAGTCGCTAGGGGAAGTCTGGATTTGTTTGGGTCCTTCGGTTTTCTTGGTTGAGGATGATCAGGGGAAATGAAAAGAGAGTTGGGTTAATGGTCTCAGTGAGCTCACAGGGCCAGGAAAGCCATGTGGAGCTAGAGATATTTCCCTAGAGAACTCTTAGTTATAGTGAAGTTATTGGCGTATGGCTGCCAATGATATGTCCAAGTCACCCACTAGAACTAGTTTCCTCTCGCATTGTATTGTGTTCTTTGGTTTTAAAATCAAGGAAGTTTGGTTTTAAAGAAAAAATGACTTGGTTATAAGAAGCGTAAAATTTATGTGAAATTATTTTCTAGTAAAGAGGGAATGGTTTGATTTTTTAAATGGCGTAACTTAATTTTCAGAATTGTTTTGAAATGGAAAATAGTGTGTTTACACCTCTTTTGAAAGCATTAAATTATGTTAATGTTGGTTTTGAAAAATTATTCCCAATAGAGTTTTCTAAACTATTGAAAGGTGTTTTAATGGGATGAGATGTTTTGAAATTTATGTATATGAATTGAAAGTGAGTATTAATTTTAATTATTGGAATTTTGATTTCTTTGTTAGAGTTCTTGAGAAAAAGGAAGTATTGGTTGATTGTTTTGGTTTTAAAAAGTGGAAAGAATTTTTGTTTTAACATTTGGTATTTTCGTGAGCGACCACATGCATGGGGTTATATGGGATGATGGATGGTTCATGGAATGAATGGATGAGTGTTGGGGTGGATATGCAGTGGGTGCCCATTTTGGCACCGAAACATGCATGTGTGAGGCCCATGGGGTACTATTGGTGGATACACTAACTACTGAACCATTTGTTTTCAAAGAAATGTTTTTAAAGGAAAACTTGAGGTCTTGATGACTAGTTTGGGGATGGTGTGTATTATATGTTTTTTTAAATGTTGATATTGTGGTATGTTTTAAGTCTAAGAACCCCTCCTATTTGAACCATGTTTTGGGTTTGGGTTTGGTTGATAAGTTGGGTTGAAGGTCTGGTTAGTGGTCTCTTCTAAGAAAAATTCAGGAATCCTTTATAGTGGTTCCCCTCATGTGTCTGGATCTGTTTTTTGGCACATTTTGACCAATGTACTAGCATGGTTGGGTCCTTGGGTTATTTTGTTGGATAAGGTATTCCCCCATTAAGGGTTAGTGCATGATTAAAGTTAAACCCAGATTGTTTCTCCATTGTAAAATCCTCTAGTTGATCAATATAAGGAATCCTTTTCTTAAACATGGGAGATTGAGTTTACACCATTTCTGTTCTTTATTTTGTGTACCCTATTGTAGAAAGAGAGTTCTCATAGAAGTTTTAAAGAGACCTTAGTTTCTTAAGTTACCTAAATCATTGAAGGTAGAAGTGGTATGGGGTTGTTAGTGTGGATGAGTATCTTGATGGTGTCTAAGAAGGCCTTTTGGTCTTTCATAGTCTCTTCGAAGAAGGGGTTTATGATAAACCAACAGTGTGGGAAATCTGGTAATTAGAGGATATTATGGCCACTTTATGTAATTGTGTGTTGTTTGGGGACTTGGTATAAGGTCCCCTTCCATGTATTATTTCTATCAGTCACAATGGTCACGTTCGGTGACTCCTTGTGATGGCGTGTGCTCGTTGACTATAAAGGTGAAGGTCATGGAATTCTCTTAGAGTCTCTGAAATGTTGGGAGTTTGTCTCTCATGGAAAAAATTCAAAATATTCTATTTTAGAGGAAGGTGATTATATGTGTCCATTCCTTCTGTTGTTTCTCACCTGAAGAAACAAGGTGTGATGTGTGTGTGCTTATTATAAGCCCTTGTTTTAGTGAAATAGATGGTTAGGGTAAAGTGAGTTTTGGAATGTGTTATGTCTTGGTGAACCCATCTAGGATTAGGGTATAGTTTTCATGGCACTGAAAGGAAAAGTTCAGTTCAGGGGTTTCCAAATCCTAACTACAAGGCTAAAGATGCTTCAACCATTTAAGCTTCATCCATAGGTATCGGAGAGAAGTTGGCTCGTAGTTAGGGGAAATACCAGGGTCATTTAAAACATTGTACAAATTCATATCCTCAGTATGAAAGATAAAAAATAGTTTAAAGCTCTAATGTTTACATATTTATTTTGTTGTTCCTGTTCGATGGAAAGAGGTGGGAGGACCTGATGTCTATGTTATCACCTAATGTCATAATTTTCCCCTTTGGTTTCCATTGAGTTTTTGGAGTATGGTAGGGAATTTGGAAAGACAGGTTGAACACATGGTTTATGCATGGTTAGAAGAAACGATGACCTATAAAACCATGCAAGTAGAAGGATCCACAAGGTTAGCACACGGTTTCTCAAATTGTGTGGATTAACCATGCAGCCATCCCAACTATTTAAATGTGGGTTCTTTCTATGTTGTCCCATGCTGTTCAATTAAGACGGTTGGTTGTTATGGTAGGAATACCCACTATGATTCTCATGTATATTCCTTTGGAAATTTTTAGTGGACGTATACCCCTTATACTGGGGACTATTCGGGCCTCCCCCTGTTAGTGTCTTGATCCTATCTTAGGAAAAATTGAGTTATCTTTTATAGTGGGGAGCCCATTTATGTCTCCCCATACTAGTAAATTAGATTGGTCATTGGTCTTGGTTTGGTGGTAGGTAGTCTTGTTCGGAGCTATCTAACTACCTACATCTTACTTGGGTAAACGTTGGGATTGTAAAACGCCCAGTGGTCTGGTTAAATAAAGGTAAGTGTAACCTTGATCATTGTTGTTATTCATTTAGGTAAATTGTTGGAATCCAGTTTAGATAGTGTTTGAGGAGTTTTATTTTGGTATAAAATCTGAATATACTTGATCATTTTAGGAATTGGTTTATATTTTGGTTGGTGAGAGTATTCCTTCCTTCATTGATCAATTGTAGACGTTTTGGCCTTTTGGGGGCAGGTGAAACTTGGCAAAGGAGTCCATTTTGGCCTTTCGGTCGGGTTTGGTATTTGCCTTTGGCCTTGCTGTGGATTTCTGAGGGAGGAAAGTTTTATTGTGGGGAGAATTGTGACACCCATGAATTATTTTAAAGTTATTTTTCATTTAATTCGCATTCGTTCATTGTTTTTGAGGTTTCCCATTCATTTAGGTGGAAATGGTGATTTTTTAAAATTTGGTCCAAACTGTGAGCCCATTTTTAGATTTAAAAAAATAATTTTTTTTCTTTTCTAACTCCATAATTTTTCAACATTTTACACCCATTAAACTTTCCAATTGGAATAACCTGGTATATTAAAACCACCATATCAATTTTTACCCCATAGGAATCCATAATAAATATGGAACTGGGTTTTTTATTAAGGTTTTGGTGAAGCCCGTAAGCCCGTTTTCTTTATTAAATTATTTTTTTAATTTTTCAATATCTCATTAATTTTTTAATATATTTTGGTGATTCCACCTATCACCCAAATCAGAAGACCCTAGTCTCACTCTCATTATATATTTTTCTTCTTTAGATCTCGTTTGGATCACGGATTAGGGAGAATATTCTCAGGGTTTCTCAAATCATCCAGATTTGAGATGGTAATTTGATTTTTTCCATAAATCATTAAATTTTCAGTCTATCTCCACCATTTCAGTCCCCAATTAACCTAATAAGACTCATTATATCCTACCTATCAGTTTTGGTTGCTTGGAGATTCAACCTTTGGTGTATTTGGGGTGATTTTTTCAAGATTGTTCAAGGAAAGTGATTCCTTCTTGGTTTCTTCCATTTTCTTTTGGGTTTCCTCCCACTTTCATGAAGTTATAAAATTTTCAGAAGTTATGGTTAGAACCTTGGGTTTTATTTGTGGTATTTTTTGTCAAATCTTGTGGTTTAAGGTTGTTTTTCACCCCCTTGCGGTGTAACAGTGGTACATTTGATGTTTCACACCAAGTTTTGAGGGTTTCGACACAAAAAGGTAGGTGATTCCTTGTGTAACCATTTTATTATGAGTTAGATTTATTTATTTAATCATTTTTCATATTCCTCATATGTTTTGTGCAGTGAAAAATCTTTTTATGATTTATTTGGTTAAGTTTTAAATTTTATAGTTGCATTTTAGCTTGAAATTTGGCGTTTTCTGGTGTAACTCTTGGGTTAATATTGGAGTGTATTTTATAACATATGAAATTGGTTTAAAAAATTTTGTTTGGGCTGAAAATTACTCTTTTTTAGGGTATTGGTGTGAAATTGGGTTTGAAAGTGGGTTTTTGAAAGTGTTTTATGTGTAAAACCATGTTATACCTCTTGAAAGTGATTTATGAAAATGTGTGTGTTTTCATGTGCATCTTTTGTCGTATTATTTGAGGTGATTTTATAATAATTGAGAGTGGTTTATTAAATATTTATAGGGATTTCAATTCTGTTTTGAATTGGTATTGGTGTAATTTTGTCCTTAAATGATGGTTTTGAAATGGGTTTTATGTGCAAGCTTCGGTATACTCCTTAGAATTGTTTTATGAAAGATTTGAATGGTTTAATGATTTATGTAAGAGGTAAAACCATATTGGGAAATTGTTTTGTATTGTGTATATTTTTAAATGGTCCATTTTAAATTTAAAAGGGTTTTTTATGTGATGTGTATACCCTTGGAAATGTTTTATAAAAATGATTAACAGAATTACTGAAATGTGAAAGTGATGTGGGTTGTTTTGTGTGAGTGTGATGTGAAAAATGGATTTTGTTTATGAAAAGAGTATTCTATAAAATATGAGTGGGTTTTTATGTGATGTTTATCATCTTGGGAATGATTTTATAAAATTTTTAAAGGATGTGTTGAATTTTGAAAGATATGCAAAATGTGTTGTGAGCTATTTTGGTGTGAGTTGGATTTCAATTTTAATGAAAAGGGGGATGATGTGCTTGTGTGATGTACATGGGGTCTATTTTGTTGTTGTGTGATATGGAAGTGGTATTTTCATGTGAAAAATATATTTCATGGCTTGTTGAACTTGTTTGAACACAAGAGGGAAACCCGAATATCTAGGTTGTGGGAGGTGTACTAGTATGCTAGTGATCCCGTGGGGTTTGGCCTCAGTTTCATGTAGAAAGATTGAAACTTACAAAACTAACTAAACTATGATGATTATGATGATTGGGGACCACTAGGTTATTATTATGTTCCATACTAGTGGCTCGTACACGAGAATAGATATTTTGATGGTTACTCTCACTAAGATACGAGGTACCTGGGACCCACAATGAGCTAGTGCCAAGGGGTTATTTCTTATTGGTTGTGATCATTAGATTCTTTACTCTTACCATCAACATATGATATATATGGCTGGAAATTTTAGTAGATTTGGAATTTTATTTAAAAGTGTTGATTCATTAAAATAGTTCACTTGAAAATTGTTTTAATTTTTTAAGTTGCATATTTTAGAAATTATAACTAGAATTTCATGTTTTTTAAAACATGCTTGCTTTTAGTATTTGAATATTTAACACATGAAATCTCTTAGTTTTGGTATCCTATTGGGCTTTATCTCACACCCTACTTACGCATTTTAGGGTATACAGACTTGATGAATTTTTTCCCGTAGGTTTGGGTACAACTTTTGTGCCTATGGTTTGGGTTTTAGCAGTCCAACGTGATGCGGTGTTGTGGAGATGACTTGAGAGTGGTGCCTCTTGCCATGTATAGGTTCTTGCACTGTAATTTATAGGTTTTTACCTTTTTAATGGTCTTTGATAATTGTTTTAAGTTGTTTAATTAAATTCTGAAATTTTATAAAAGATGCTTTTGTTTGAAAAATCCAGATTCATTTTATTGGATTTGTTTACTGTTTTAGGTTTATAAAATCAAGTAAATCATTCCCAATTTTTATTTTATGATACCTAGGAACTTTTTCCAACTCTTGGGGATTGAGGATGACCTTTGGGCCTTGTCGCGGGTTGGGTTTGGTGCTGGTTTAGATGGAGACCATATTCAGTTCATGATAATCACATAACCATTCCAATGGAAACATTACCTCCTATAAATACATATTTATTCCTTCGTTCATTATTCACCTCAATTCCTATAAAGGATCTATATTTCCATTTTCTATAAATTCGATTAGTTTACTAATATTTTTTTCATTTCTATAGTGTTTTTCATGGGAGGGACGATTCTAGCTAATCAGGGTGATCCAAATTTTTCCACTATAGTTACTCTATTTTATATATTTGTACCATTGTATTATTTTTAATTTTAATGGGGTTAGTCATTTTATAATGTAATGATTTTCATTAATTAAATAAAGTTTTTTTTGTTTCTATATGTTCTCTATGTTTATAATACTTATATAATATAATATAACACACATTTTTTCAAGAAACAAACATCATTTATAAACTCTCAATTGATATATAGTGGGATGTGATAAGTGACTAGGGGTCACTAGTGGTGATGGTTGAGCTTTTAAAGGTCCTTACTATTATACCCTTTTTGGGATGGCATGTCATCCTTTCATCTTGGGGTACTTGTTTGTATATTCTTCTATACTGTATGCATTTTAGTTTTTTATCCTTGTATGGATGTTTATTACTTATACCATGTTCAGTTTATTTATTTATTTATATCCAGTAATGATTTATTTTATATTTTTAATGAGGTTTAAATATTTCCTAAATTAAATTCTTGATACCGAGGAAATTGTTTTCAGCTCATGGGGATTTTGAATTTCTTTCTACCTAGTGGAAAACCAGTTTCAATGCTAGTGTAGATAATATCCCTAGCACAGTTCATTACAATTGGTATCAAATAATATATTTCTCATTAGGTAAGTAGGTTCTTTATACAACCCTCTTGTTATTTGGGGTGTCATGGTAATATTTGTTAAGGACTTTCATCAAAACTCAAGTGGTTAATCATGAGGGGGTGATTGATTAACATTCTCTGTGATGATGTATGGGTTACCTTGGGAAATGGGGTCTGAATTTTGAATTCAAAATTTAATTTGATTTACCATTAATGGTGTGTTTATCCTTATTGAGATAGTGTGGGTTTCCTTGGGGTTATTTAGGTTTGATGGGAAAAGAAGTAGATCAATGGAATGTGTTTGGTTTTCATGGCCTAATAACCTAAGATGTGACCAAACAGTCAATCCTAATAATGTTATAGGTATTTTTTCATAACTCACCCATCACCCATAGAAACATATGGTCTTGGTAAGAATGGTTCCATATTATGTTCGACTTATTTATTAAGATACTCTTGAGGAGATTCCTACGATGGGGAAAAAATCAAATGGGTATTATGATATATTGATTGTGTGGGTCATATTTTTTTGGATTTGTGGTGTGCCGCATTTTTTGGTGTTGTTATTGAGTAAATTGATTTTGTGAAAAGGGGGGATTTTTTGGGAAATATTTTTTGTTTTAAAGGGAGACTTTGGGCTTATTTATAAAATGAGTTTGGATTTCATGAAAATAAATTTTACTTCAAGTTAGTCCATCAGGCTAATTTATAAAATGAAATTCATTTTCCTGGAAGGTTTTGGGTATTTTTATGTTTAAAATGGTTGATTATTTTAATAATCCCATAAAACATTTTGGATTTAAAATTATTTGATGGTTTAAGTGAAATGTGTTTTTAAACTCTTGTGTTCATTTCAAAAAGGTGTGTTTTTTCATTTAATGAAAGTAATGAGTTGAATAGTTTTAAGATGTTTTATAATAGAGTGAAGTGTTTTGTGAAGTTTTAATGAATTATCTTTAAGAATCTCAAGTGGGTTACTTATTTTACATGGGAGTTAGTGGTTTCACAATTAGGATAAAAGTTCAGAAATTCCCTTTAGATGTTGAGATTTTAAAATAAGGGGAGTGATTTGAAATTTCTTTGGTGATTCTAAACTTATTTTTGTTTTTGGAAAATTGGTATTTATTCCTTTAGGAATGTGGTAGTTTTAAAAGGAATGTGAAATTTTAATTCGATTTTCCATGATTAGTTTCTATTTTTTTATTTCATCCCTCCATGTGGTTTTGTACCAGTTAATTTGATGAAGGAAACATGAATAAGTTGAGTTCATGTTCTATTTTATATAAAGTATACCTCCCGAAAAAGTCTTAATTGAATGTGAAGTGTTTAGCTATATGGGTAATTACCTTTTCATTCTTTGATCATGTCTAAAATCCAATTTAGTAGAAAAAATTGTGGTTCCATTTGAATGGTGTATTGGTGTGGTTGGAATTGGTTTTATTGGGAATACTAGGCTAGGAAATCCATGGCTAGCTAGTTAGGTGAATCGGTGAGGAACAATATCCTTGGGATCTCAGTTGATGGTTTATTTAGAGGATTCATGATTGGTGGTTTTAGAGCCTTTTAGCCTTGTGGTAGATTTTATTGGTGTGATCTTAAAGTTCCATTTTGGTTGCTTGTCCTAAGTGGTGGTTGTTTGAGATGTTCACACCTCTTTTTATTTGTAATTGAGTGGCTAGTTTTATAATGTTGGAATTTTTGTGGGAGTTATTCATGGGGTTTGTCTCATTTTTAGGATATAAGAAGAACTTGGATGTGTGATCTGGGTAGATAGAATAGGCATGGAACCAATTGATATCATTAACTACCTAGTGTTAGTTTAAATTCTGGTTGGGTTCATCGTGTGATGGTAACTCGGGAATAAAGTCCTAATTCACCCATCCAATTTTGGTATGTGATCCAAGGTTAAAACCCATTTTGATTTCTTGATTGAGTCATGACCTTAGTTTATAAACGCTTTATATGTTTTGAGATGTGATGGTCTTGGTATCTTGGTCTTGTGACCATTATATGTTTTGGATGTAATGGTTTCAGATAATCTTAATGACATGATCCCACATTCCTTTGTGAGTTATCCCTCTTTAGAGTTGAGCTGTATTTGATTATATTTGTATCTTGTGGAATCCAGTTGTTTATTTTGTTGAGTTTTGGAATCATAGTTGTCTTGGATTATCTCTTCACGAAATATTTTTTCATTTTTGTACTATATAAATCAATTCTAAATGGTGGGGGACCCCCAGTTTGGTCTCCACCCATTTAGAGTTTCTTATTGGGAGATATAGTTGTCTCCTATATGAGTTTTATAATTTTTATTTAAGATATATATTTATATTTTCAAAAAAAAATTATCTTGACAACCTTTATACTTTGGGATATTCATTGGAAATTTATCCTAGACCTTCTTTGGATTTATTTCCCATTTTCTGTTACCTTGACCTAGGACTCTATAAGGGTAGAAAATGGCATGGTTGGAAGAATTGTGACACCCACATGTAATTGTTACTTTATATTTTATTTTATTTTATCTTGATTTAGGGTTATTTAAGTTTCTGAGATGTTTCAGTGTAAAACTTGGAAAATATATACTTTTCCATCTATGAATGATTTGTATACACCTTTTAATGGAAACCATGCAATTACCCTTACATTGAAAATTTTACAGTTCATTTTGTATAGTTCATAGTTGGATTACATGGGTAGAATATGGTTTAGTCCATATAGTGTTAGGACTAAGGGAAACCATTTGAGTCCCTTGGTGTGTATGGGTACGAGCACATGACTTGCATATGATTAGTGGAAACCATGTGAAAATTATGTGGTAGGATTTTCAGTTTGAATAGAGAATTTTTTCATGGTTTCAAAATAGTTTGATTATTGTGTAGCACAACTATACAAGGCTATTTTTCATAGGCAGTCCTATCCACATGAATGGTGTACAGTTTAGTAGACTGTGTGGCCTAACCAAATTTCATTAAAGTGGTTAAATTCCCTTCTTTACCAATAAGGATTAGAAGTTGTTCCTCCCTTTATCATACTATTTTTAATTCAAAACATGTGGCATGCATTGGGATCTCATGTCTTCTTCCTCTAATTATTTAAAGCTTCTTCTTCATTGAATTTCAAGTAAGAAGGCCTTTATTCCTTATTTCTTCTCATTTCTTCTTCACATGCCATCTCTCCCAGTTTTTCTCACTTCTATGAACCCTAAAAAATATTTGGGTTGGGATTAGGGTTTTTAAAGGTTCTAATGATGTGGATTTCAGTTATTTAGGGTAGAAGAGGATGTTTCTTGGCTTATTTGTGAATTATTTATTAATGGTGATAATTTTCAGTTGTGATTTTACTTGACTGAGGTTGGGTTTTCTTTCTAATTCCTTCATAATGTATGTTATAGATTAATTATATGTCTATGAAGTATTTTTTATGAATTTAGAATCATTGTCAACACCTATAGTAGGATTGAAATAATTTTCAATAGTATTTGACTCTTGGAATGGACATATCACATACCATGTATTTGGTAAAATTCATGAGTGGCTCTTTTAAAATGATTCTAGTGTTTTTAAATTCTTTCTAAATAGAATTTAAATGAGTATGGAATACCTTTAATGGTTTTTTAGTGTATTTAAAATGGTTTAAACACATGGAATGAGATTAGGATTCATTCCAAGCATTCGTTAAATTTCTTAATTGGCTCTCTTAAATGGATTTGACCTGTTTGAAATCATTTTGGATGTCATTTTCATTTTAACAAGGAGTGTGGGGTGGCTTAAATGTGAATTTCTATAAAATGAAGGGATTTTACAATTATTTCTTTTGAGGTTTTTTGATACTTTTGGGTCTTTTGGTGGTTTTAAATGATGGTTAAAAAGGGTGTTTATCAACTATTGACTTATTTTAAATTGGAGTGTGTTATTTTAGAGAGTGTATTGTGGAATTTTTTTGGGTTTTCTGAATGGTTTTTCAAGTGTAGTTTTATGAAGGCTTTTTAATGGAAATTTAAAATACAGTTTTGAAATAGTGTGAAAATGGATCGGCCTCTTGATAACTCCTATTAAATATCAATTGGATCTTTAGGTGAAGTTTTTTCATAAATGTGTGACAACCTCATTGTGACCTATGTGTTTTTTTGTGACCGTAGTGGTTTTTCTGTGAGGGGATGTTTTATATTGACGTATCTAATTATGAAATGATTATGCATGGATATGAAAAGGGTTATTTTACATTATGGTGTATAATATAAGGAAATGAATGTTTTAAATGATTTATATTCATTATATGTGTGATTAATATTTCTAACCTCCATTGTTGGCATGTCATGGGAATCCTAGTAGATTAGTAGGGATGCAAATAAGTGCAATACCTAGTGTAGAGTAAACTACCTAGGGCAAGGACCCAGTCAAACTAAGTGAAATGATGGGATGTTCTTAGTGGTCATGAAGCATAGTGTAAGGGATCAACAATTTTTCTAATATCCCTAGTCATGAGAGAGCCCAGTTAGTTCTATGGGACTATCGCGACATGGCTATTTCAATAGTTTTAGCCAAAACTCCTCATCTACACTTCATAATATTGATACACGAGCTTTAATATTTTTCTCATAATGATTAGGCCCTTTACATAACAATTTAGGGTATTTCTCTCTTCAATTTTTTATATTCTTCTAGTTAATTATTTTGTTATACTTCCTTCTTATCTCAGAGCCTACTTGTGATTGTGTATCACCTTAGGTGTGTTTTTGTTTTACTTTTAAATGGGTTTTATTTAAAATGGTTTGAAATTTTATTTTAAAATGGAAATTTGTTTGTTTATTTCTTACATGGGTTTTGAGAAATAGATATTTATGAAGCTCTTTTATGAATATAGAGTTTTAATGAAATTATTAGAAATAGGGATAAGTGATAATTTGGAATGTTTATATAGTTTTAAAGGCCCCATTTCATTGGTTTTAAATACTTAATTTAAAATATTTGACCATCATTTTGTTATTTTATAAAAATTAATGTTGTTTATAAATGTGTAATGGGAATTTTATTTCACTTGTTTTATATATAATGTGAAAATATTATTTTATATCTTATGTTCATGCTTTCACTTAAAGAACTGTATTATTAAAAGGATTTCTATAGCATTAGTGGGTATCAACCTAATGGGTTATTTTTTCTCATGCTACTATATATTATAGGTTTAAGGTTCCAAATTTTATTTCTATTGTTAAGGTTTCAGTTGATCCATGGATAGATTATGGGATGTGATAAGTGTTCAGGGATCAATAGTGGTTATACTGAATTCATTTGAGTTTCACCTTCCTTTATCTCTTTTCTAGATATTGTATATGCCTTTCATCCTGGGATGGTTATTTTTATCTACTTCGAATCTAAATCTATTTCAATTTTTATCATTATATGGAATTTATTAGTTATTTCATGTTCAGTTGGTTACTTTTTTTATTCCCACTCTTAGCTTATTTTATATTTTTAATTAGGGTGAAATCATTTCAAATTACCATTCTTGATAACCAGACACTAGTTTCTGGCCTGAGGGGATTGAGATTTCACTTTGGGCCTATGGAAGACCAATGTGGGAGCTAGTATTGATGGCATCCTCAAGCCGGTTTTTTATAAGTAAGGAGAGAAATAATAAAGAGAAAAGGATGTTACCTTAAGAAACACTTCAACTCCAAAATATGAGGAATCCAAAATATATGATATGGGGAGGATAGATCTCCCCTTGAGCTCTTAGAGGTTGATCAAGTAGTAGGTAAGATCAAATTCCCATAAAAGAATGATGGGGAAACGTCAAAATATAAGTTTTAGTAAAATTGGTTATCTTGCACGATTACTACATGGTTTGGAAAACAATTCATCAACCAAGAAAAATGGATCTACCAATATTAAAAAACAATTAAAATGGTTGGTGTATGGTTTATCCAAATTGTCCACAAACCATGCATTGGAAAACTCCCAAGGAAGGGTAACCCAAATTGGTTTACACTATCAGTCATAGGAATCCCCCAAAATTTTGATGTTCAAGTTCAATAATGAACCAAGGGACATTAAATTTGAGGGTACCTAAATATATTAGACTAAATTATGTTTTCTAACATATGTATGCATGGAATCCCTATAGAAGGGTAATTTTCACAGTTTACCAAACTATGTTGTAGTCATGTGGTAACCATCAAACAAAATAAAACTTCAAAAAAATTAAAACTATAGACCAAAAGTTAAAAAAAAATTAAATACCCAAAAAATATAAAATAATATAAAATAACTCACTACAGTGACATGAGAGTGTCATAATTCTCCCCATAATTCCACTTTGAACCCCCAAAAATCCCTTCATCAAAAGTAGAAGGAAACTAAAATATTGAAACCTTCCTACCTAATAATCAAGGTTGGTGGGTAAGAAAAAACATAGTAATAATATATCAAAGGAAACCACTAGGGATACTGAATATGAGAAAAATTAAAATATTGAAACACTACCAAACAACTCTAGGCACTGCCTGAATCACAACTGAGGTCTGAAAATTTAATGAACAAAGACCCTTTATAAGACTCCCCACCATTTAGTATTATTTTAAATATAAGAATAATAAGGAATAATTCTAGAAATAGGCCATCACAAAAAAATATAACTCATCCTCTAACTGATATTCGAGGAAGAAAAAATCCACCATTTATAAATGACCACTCTAAAAAAATTGGCATAATTCCAAAAAACCACAACTCCAAGGAATAGTCCACAAAATTAAAAAAAAAAATCCTTAAGAAAAAATAATCACCATATGAAAAAAAAATATTCCAGCGAAGGGATATGAAGGGAAACCTTAAACAAGACTCTTAGAAAATAAACATGGTTACCAGACTCAGGATATGATACTCCACATGGGTATCTCAAACCTCGTTCATGGAACACTATCTCACAATGATCTTGTAAATCAAGATCAACACCAAAACATTCTCACCTTCATAAAGAAAAACTCATCCCAGTCACACATGAATATAAACATAGTTTTCCCATGTTCAACCCATACAAAATCTCATCCCAAACAACTAAACACCCATAAATACCTAAATCCCAAGAAACCATATTCCACCAACCAGGAATGATTATAACTACAAACAAACAATATTTTACAAGTAATGATTTATAATCCACCCAAAAAAACAACCTATAATAATTTTCCCAAATCCTTAACCAATACCCAAATTCATCAAAGAGAAACCACAAAGAATATGATAACCCTACCAAGACACACTTGAGACTTCTCTAAAAAATTATACATAAAAAACCCCCTCAAGATGACCTAGATGGTTACTATAAAGGTAATATCTAAGAGTTTAAAGGGTTATGAATCCACCCCTCTCCCCTATTTAGGTTCTATAAAAAGTATGAAACTGAAGATGACTAACTAGAAGGTTAATACTTAGTGATAAGCCTTTTTTTCCTTCCTTTAAATTTTTGGGAGGAAAACTCTGACTAAAACATGAAATGAATCAAACCAACTCATGCATCTAAACCTACCAAAAACATTCCCATTACAACTAAGGGAAAAGTAAAAAAATAAAAACCCCACTAAAATAAAAAAATTCTATAAAATTACTAAGTCTAATCATGAGTCAAAAATCCATTTTACCAAGGCATACACTTGAAAATAAAACCAATTCCTTTAATAAGAACCACTTTGGCCAAATAGACCCCTTCACTTTAAATTTAGTAAAAATCACTTTATAATTTTATTATAATTTAAAATTATTTTACAACTTTATTAAAAATTTAAATCTCAATTACCTCCTAATAAAATTCCCAAACATTTACATAAAGTTCTAATTTCATTTCAAAAATATTTTCCCCAAATACCATAATAAAATTAACCACTTTATAAAAATTCCCTATGGAAAATAAGACAATATTTTTCAAAACAACACCCAAATATAGTTATTAAACTCAAATATCTATATATTTTCCTTATTTTCAACCAAAAACATAATATAAAATTATACACATATATGGAAAAAATCCATAGTTTAGAAAAAATCTATTCAATCACATTAAAATAACCCAAAATATCCCTTTAATTTATCTCTAACAAGTGGAAATAACTCTACGAGTAATACAAAACCCAGATGTATTAAAACCATAAATCTAGGAGGGATACAGATATATGCATGGTTTGGACACATAGTTTGTGAATTCATAGGAAAACCATGATATAATCTCTAGTAATCACACAGATCCATCTAAATGGGCTCCTTGTGATTTTACATACCATGCATCCGCATTTCTACTTCCAATTCACTCCAAAATGAAAGGTAACACCGAAAATCACTTTCAAATCTCATTATGGATTCAAATACCATCCTTTGACTAAAAAACTAAACCCAAAAATCAAGAACAAAATAAAAAAGTTTCAATCCCATCTACCTATGAAAACTTGAGGATCTTGGTAGGAAAAAGATCGTTAGACTTTCTCTACACCTGCAGCTCGATTTCCAATGTCCCTATCTCCAAAGTACCATTGAAAACCTAAATAATAATATGAAATTATCTAGAACCTAGTACCTTACCATGAAAATTGAATTTGATATCATTTTTAAAAAATGGTTTCGGGCCGACCTATTGCATCCCCCAGCTCGATCCATCACTAGGCTTGAAGGTCATTACCCATCCTCATGGGTTGGAAGTGAGTGCTTGGGCATCAAAGAAATATGTTTGTAAATAATTTCACACTCATATAATGGATTCTTGACCATAAATCCAAAATGGGTCATCTATATAATACAAATAAACAAAATAAAAAAAACAATGTCCAAATGAGACATAACCAACAAAACTAATCCAACCCATCTTAATAAAATATAACATCCAAATAATATCAAATGAATGTATTAACCAAAATAAATACATAATAGGGTACAATAAAATGAAACTAAAATATAATGAAAATTAGTTTTATCTTGTATGATACACTAATATTCTAAATAATAATATATCAATCTATTCCATAAGAACCACTATGCAAATAGGGTTTCTCTCCATATACCATCTCACTATCATCATCCCAAAAGAACAAAATCCAATTAGAGAGAACGTCCTAAACATGAATGAACCAATATGGACAACATATTCTGAAAAAATATTGATTTTCCCCTTAAATAATATCTAGGTAAAATGATTTTTTTTCCTTTCACTACTAAGGTGATGTATTTTCCCTCTTTTAGTATGGGGTATGGAACTCCCTTATAGAGTAGGGTGAAGGTCACCCATCTGTGGGGTTGATAACTCTCTTAAACTATATGTATTCTTTACAATGATGAGTGGATATCCAACTTCAGTTAATGAATCTATGTTGAATTCTATAGGTGAGATTTCTACATAGGATTCTGCATGACTCAATACATTATTCTTTGAATAATGATTTTCTAGTGAGTCTAGATCATCACCCGATGTGTTTTGTGTGTAGTGATATCGATTCATGTAGTGTATCTCATGGTTTGGTGAGCCTCCCCTTGGTATGAGATCTTTATTATTGGATTCATTGGGTATAAGGTGGGTATTTTAGTTGTAGATTGATTATGGTTTTATCCTCCATATCATGGATGGGTAGGGCAGTGTAGTTTTACCCCTATGGTATGAGAAGTATGTTTAGAGTCCACAATCCATAAAACGAGAATACTATCAAGTGTATTTTTTCCCACTAGTGATATTTGGTTTGGGATTCATTGGGAAGTGAAGCCATTGATTTTTCACTTATTTATGTTTTCTTACCCTTGATTTGAGTTGGGCGACTATACATTTATCCCCTTAAAAGTGAGCTATCTTATATACTATTGCCCATTTTTAGGAAATCCTACTATTTATATTTATACTCACCCTTACATAGTATTTTTTCCCACATGTGTTATGTCAATGTAGATATTTCACATGTTGGTGGATTTTTTGGTGTGTGTGATGGTAGTGGAGCAAGAGAATTTGAGAGTTATATGGAATTCATTATTTCTAGTGTTTGAGTTAGTGTTGGAATGGCTTGGTGATTTACCTTCTTAGTCACTCATGGTTAATTTATATTTCGGAGTATCCAAAATTTTATTCATCCCTCATATACTAGAATTTATATTATATATTTATTGGGATGTTTTTTCTATACTACAAATATGTTTTATTTTAGTTAGTTTTGTGCATCCTATTTAATTATGGTCATTCTGGTTGGTTTTAAATATAAAACTATATAAATTTTTTTTAAGATAAGCCCTACCATGTATTTATTATGATTTATTAGTGTTAGTAACTAAAATCTATCCTATTAGAGTTAATATTGGGGTGAGAGACTCATCTTACCACTAGCCTAAGTGGGGCTCTGATGGGTCAAGTCAAGTCATGTTATATGTATTGCCTGTATAGGTTATATTATATTACAACATAGAAATTTATTTATTTATTGTGTTCCTTCCACTAAAAATCAATTATTTTACTCTGATGGTATATCTAATTATAGATGGATAATCTATTTATCTACTATTTCATGAGATTATACTAAGGATATAGTCTTCCCATGTAGTGTTGTTGACCCTCATTGCCAACTAAAAACCCGTGGTTTGTGGAAATCTATGCCTGAGGTGATATAAAAATTTGACTCAGCTAATTTTTGGGTATACTAGGTCATGGAATTAAAAAATTTAATGTACCTAGCTATTTAAACCATAACCCCCACTGATCCATACCTCACAAGCTCTATTATAGAAATTATATTCATATTAACCCTGATTCATTCCCCTGCTTCAATTAATAACTCCTCCACATTCCTAGAACCTTTCCCCTTCCATAAATCATTATCATGCCTTTTCACTTGAATAAATTTTTACTCTTAAATCCCAAACCCCTTATTTTTCCATACCAACCTTAAAACATTCAACCATTGGTTGTTCCATTGATACGTATAACAATAAATTTTCTACATGAATCTATGATAAGAGTAAGGGAAATCCACCACTAAAACTAAGATAAAAATCTCATTTCTATAACTAGAACGGACATGAAAACCCCTAAAAATATCTTTGAACCCAAATTTATATCATCCAAAAAGATAATACCAAACACTCATTATATAACCATTATCAACCACCAAACCAATAGCCTATCATATCATTGATACTTTGGATAAAATTATTGAAAAAGTCACATATATGTTTGAGATATGGGAATAGGTTATTATGTTTATAAAATTACTTTTTGTGAAGGATATGCTTGATCATTTATAGAGGTCCCAGCCTCCCTAACTCTAATACATGAGAAGCAGTAACCTGGATGTTTAGTTCTCAGGATTGATCTAGTAAATATTTTGTAATCCATATTCACATCACCATGTGATTCCTTAATATTGGTTTAACCTATATATTCTTCACCCTCTAACCATAATAACTCTAAAAAACATAATTATACCTTTATTACTATACACTATATTCCTTGGAAGAATTATATCATTTTTATAATAATATTCATTTCATCATTAAAAATTTTGGGTCAGAGAAGAATAAAATAATCCTTCAATTTCTGAATTTATTATAAATATAATGTAGAATTTGAATTTTTGAATAAATAGGATGAGGAAGAAAATATGAAGGAAGAATATTAATTAAATAATAAAAAGGAAAATGGGAAAAATAAAAATTGAATATGGATAGAAATAAAAGAAGGGGGATACTAAGGCAGATCTTGCAAAGAAAGTGAAGGATAAGTTTACCATTTAGGATCCTAATACATGGCCTTCCTCTACTACCTTTCACATAAATACGGTTGATATTACCACCACCACATCTGATCATACATAATAGATTAATTTTCCTATTACAGATGAATGTGCACCATTACTTTCAACCATGTCAAATCTAGAACCCATAGTTTTTGAAGTGTGGGGTCCTTTTTCCAGATATACCCATACCATAGTACTAGTCTAAGTGTTCATATCCACTACTCTTGATTTTATTCAGTTTTTTATAGATCCCCTCTAGTATGGGTTTCCCTAACACTGCATGTGTTATCCAATTTGGTGACCATAGTTGAGTAGTCCTTTACAATACAATCCAACCACCCAAATACAACTTTTCATGAAGTAATACATAAATACTATGTTGAGTTTCATAATAATATAATTAAAGATAATACTTATATATTGTATGAGGATGAAGATGATGAGGTGGAGGAGGTTGTTGATTCCAAAGAAAGCTCTAATGAAACATTGGATTTATTTTTCCTATAGTTTTATCTTGATATTTTTATAAAACTTGTATTCATGTCTCTTTTTAATTGATTTAATGTCTCTTGTGAGATAAAATTATGAAATAAAAGGTTGTTTTATTATGAAATTCATGGCATAAATATTTATTTTTTATTAATTAATATTCTAAAACCATTTTCTTATATTTCACATTTGATACTTATTTATTTTTCAAATAAAATAATTAATGTTTTTATGAATAAGGAACAAAATTTATAGGAGAAAACAAAGTAATAAAATGAACCAAATTAGGATGGTCATTACTATTAGGTTTACTCATTTGAAAATAAATTTCTAGTTGTGTAATTGTAAATAATGAAAGCATATATTCTTAAATCCTAATTTCGAATTTTGTATGGTGAGGGTGGAGCAGTAGTGATAAAGTCTTGAATTTGGAAAGTAAATAGACCAAATGAAAGTAATCATAATTTAACACTGATAAATATAAATGTGAATTGTAGAGAAATAAAGATCTTGTGTAAATTTTTCTATATTGATACTTTAGAGTCTTTCTGAAGGATACACAAGGATTTTTCTTGGTTGTTTTTGTGGAATCAAAAATGGATAATGTTATTAAAAATGATCAGTAATAGTAAAATCAAGGGGTTACTAAAAGTAAACACTATACAACAGAGTTATAGAGTATCAATTCCAAGTGTTCAGAAATTTTATGAGAACAAAAAAATGGTATAAGAGCTTCAATTATAGTGCTTTAGAATATAAGACCCTGGAAAAGGTATTTCAGAGCTCTATTTAGTAGTGACATTACACAATAGTCCTAATAATATAATTATGGTAATAATTTTTGGACCTTTATTTCTTGTTTTTAAATTTAGGGGGAGTTTCTAATTTTTTTAGAAAATATAATTGGATGAGGGTAAGGTCAGGTAGGATAAGTTTGATAGGAATCATTTCAGATTTTGGAAGATGCAAATAGAGGATTGTCTAAAATATAAGGATCTTGATATTTTGTTAACTAGAACCAAATAGGAAGTGATTATGCTTGAATAATGGTTAAGTATGTATAGAAAATAACTTATGTTGATCCAAAATGTAAATATCTTTATATATTTATTATAACATCCATATAGTGAAAATTACTTTAGAACTTATAAAATTTCTTACAGATATGTTTGAAAAGTCGATATTAATGAAAAAGGTGTTCCTATTGGAGAGGTTATTTGGTATGATAATTTCAAAAGGAAAGTATGTGAATAATCATGTTGATGACTTAAATATGATTCATTGTCAATTAAAATTATTTAAAGTGAATTTTGGTGACCCGAAGTGGGTGCTGATGTTACATTATTCACTTCAAAAATCATGGGATGCAATGGTCACCATAGTGAGTAAATCTAGAGGTAAGGAAAACTTGGAGTTTATGGTCATCATAAATTTTATTTTGAATGAATAAATTCATTAGTCGGAGATCCAGGTATCTAATAAAAATGTATACAATGTAAAATATATGATACATTTCATATAATGGAAGAGTCATAGAAAAGGAAAAGGAAGAATAAGCCATGGTCATAGTAACTTGATGGGTGGTGGTCCCATGTTCTTTCATTATGGTAAGAATGTTCATATAAATAAATATTGTAGTGAGGGAAGGATCAATTATAGAAAATATTCTTTAGGGAGTGCATTCAAAAATCACATATCAAAAGATACATGTCATTTTTTATGAAGTGTCTTTAATTCACTCAAATCTTTGATTATAGACTATAGAGATCTATTTAACTCTCAATACAAGATGGGAACTATGAGAAATCATACTTATGAAAGATATGATAATATATATAGTGAGAATGGTAGATATTTTAATATATTTGGTAAAGTTCATGTTTATGGATAGATAAGGAATATAAACTTTATCTACTTAAAAGGAATGTGGCATATAACCGGGTTAAAAAAAGATTAATTTTGATGGGATATTTATATGATGAGGGTTTTTGTAAATCCTTTGTAGATGGATCATGTATAATTACACATGGCCCCATGGTGGTGGCCAATGGATTTAAGGATGGAACATTTTACCTAATGGGAGTTTTGAAAGGGTTAATGCATGTCGAGCAGAAACTTATGGAAAGTTATGGCATGAACATCTAGTTCAATTAGGTGAGAAAGAGATGGAAATAGTAGTTACTAAAGAAATGTTTAATATTAGAATCATGGAATACATAATATGTGAATATTGTGTCCATAGAAATTAGTGAAATGTTTTATTCCAAATGGAAGGGGATATGCCCAAGAACCATGTTGGTCAGAAGAAGGGTAAATACCTTGAGGGGGGCGGATCGGGGTATAAAATTTTCTTATTTTGACCCTCACCATGAATATTTATCCAGTTTTAGAAGGAAAAATATCCCACTCCAAGAAAATATAAAGCAATAAAGTAATTAAAATAGGGATATAGATAGTTTTACTTAGTTCACTAAAATTTAGTTAACTAAAGGAGCATGTAATCGTGATGTGTCGATGCACCTGAAACACTAAGTGTGCTAATTTTAATTTAAGATGAAAACTAGTCACAATAACCCTCTAGGATTAAAACCCCCACTAAATAAATAGATTACTCACTAATACCCTAAAAAACTAATCTATCTTTAATGAAAATCAAAAGAGAATAACACCGCTGGGGATGTAAACATAAAATATTTCATCATCCACTTGATGAAACTCCCCAAATTTATAATTAAAATGCCTCATGTAAATACTTCATCTTCTCTCCCACTTTCTAGTGTAGGTATGGAATTTATCTTCTTTTATGTCTCTACAATACACTTCAATAAAATTGATCTTCAATCTACATATATTCTTCCCTTTTTCTTCCTTTTTATAAAATAAATATGCCCCACCTCTCTCTCTATATATATATATATATAGAGAGAGAGAGAGTTCCTAATTTGTATTTCCACTTTTTATAATTTTATTCTCTCAAAAACCACATGATAAATATCTAACATATCAAATATAGAATCTTAACAAAGTTAGTAGCACGATCTCCTCCTTTAGCTCCCCATAATATTTTATCTTGATTATATCTTGGAAAATATGACTTTCACCCAAATTAAATATTAATCCATCCATATTGTTCTTTTTAAAATGACAAGATCCAAATTCTTTGTCCAAAATCCTATATTTTAAATTCAACTAAATTTGCTGTTATTATCTGCTTCATGATATGTCTACCATCTACATGGTATAATTCTTGGTCAAATTCTAGATCTTCCATATCCCCATGAATAATATTTAATTTACTATAATATCAAATATTAATCCACCTTTAATAATGAAATCACTATCCTCCTCATGATGTGAGCATTATCAATTGTATTTTACGATTGATGAAGCACATTGTAATCCACTACTAGACGATGATGAGACCCAATTTTTTTCAAAAATTATCACAAGTACAAAACCTTATGCATAATTGGAAGGTTTTAAAAACCTTACGCATGCTCCAAAAAACCTTACACATATCAGGAATTTTTTTAATAAAAACATAAGAATTCTAAAAAAACCCTATAAATATTAATATGGTTTTTTAAAAATCTTTCACATGCTCCAAAAAAACCATACATGCCATAATAAGGTTTTAAAAACCTAATGCAAACCCCCCAAAAACCATATATAGTTAAAAATAATAATCACATCTCTATGAGATTCAAGCATTTTTCAAATATGATTCTTACAAGAATATATCATGTATTTAGGGAATTTACTAAAATCACATGAGTCTTCTCAAAAAACCATAATATATATAGAATGAATCTAAAACTCCTCCAATATTAATGTTATACTCATATTATGAATTTATAATAATCCTTGAAGGTTTCTTCAATAATATTTTTGACAAACTCAACCCAAAAATCACTACATGGGGATTTTTACTAACAAAAAAAATAGATTCTCTTCATACATACATATTGGGACCATATTCGGTTAATTATAAAATATTTTCACGAAATGTGTTAAATACATATATGAAACCACATAAAAGATGTGGATGTTATTTATCAAGAACAAGTACAAGGTACTCAAAACATTCATTCCATGGATAATAGTAATGAAAAAATAGAAAGGAAAGAAACTAAAATATTTCAGGTCTGACAATAATGGGGAACAAAGAAGTAGTAAGTTATAGAAATTCATATGTTGGAAATGTATACAATTTTAGAATAATTTACCAATTAATATAAAAAAAGAGTTATTTAAATGATGAATTGAATGTTAGTATAAAAGTAAAGGATCATGAGGATTCATTTATGTTTATCCAAGTAGTTTTGTGCATAGGTTGTGAATTGTATAGACCACCTGGTGAATAAAAGTCTATCATCTCTGTTGGGAATGAATGTTCAAAATCCAATTATTTTGAAATAAAGGATGAAATTTATTATCTCAAAGACTTTGGTTCACTGACTTACATTCATTTTTATTCTTAGGAAAGGGATAATCCATAGGTAAGTCCCAAGAATGTTACTTTGTTGGGTATGGTGAATAAAAATTTGGTTTTTAGCTATGGGATAACTACTCTTGGAAGGTTTTTAGAAGATATAAGGTAATGTTTAAGGCATAGAAATTGTGGAATAATTGAAACAATATAAAATTTGTTGGTGAAATCAATGTATCATCATAAGTTAATGTTATTATAAATGGAAATATGAAAGTTACAAATGTTCTTGAAAGTTCATAAAGTACATCAGTTACAAAAACACTAGACTTGTAAGATAATATTTGAGATTATTTAAAGACACTGTAATGGGATCTTTCAAATTATATGTGATTTTTGGGTACTTAGGTGCAGCAGAGTGGCTGACCAAGGTTGTCTCTCAAAGGAAGAAGTAAATTTAACAACATATTAAATGTATTTTGAAAATAAAATAAAATTAAATATGAATATTACTTAAAATAATGGGGGTTGTTTATCATTTATCAATATATAATAAGATTTATGGAATAATATTGTATTTTATTTTTAAGTTTTGAAATGAAGTTCGATTAAAATGGCACAACAAGAAGATGTTTTTTTAGAAAATATTTAAATGGTGTAATTGATCTAACTCTACATATTCAATAAATTATTTATCATTTTCATTTAAATCAACATCCAATTAATTATGATCCCTTAACTTTTTAACTCCCAAACCCTACAATAATTAACTTTAACACAAAGATGAAGTGAATTAAACCCTGGGTAATCTTCAGAACATGTAATCACAACGCTCTACTTTGATTGAATTTCTAAGGATAGATTTTGGTTAGTGGTAAATTAAGGAACATATCCATTATAAAAATTATGACTAATTTATTTTATGGATTACATTTTAACTCTACAAATTTTTCCCTTGTTGTCTAGTTTTACCAATTAAATTCACGCTCTCAAAATTAACACAATTCTCAAGCTCGTGTGTTTTGTGTTTATTGTTCAATTTCTTGCTTAGTTTTATTAAAATTAAAAAATAAATTAATAGATCATATTATGTTAATTATAGTACATCATTGATTTAAAATAAATTAATGAATGAAGTAGGTTAGAGGTATATTGATTACTAAAAATAACTACACTTCCATGGGCGGGGTAGTCATCATAGAAATGTTTTTCATGTGCAAATGTTTAGAAAGGGTAAAAGCCAATATAATTTATATTCTTGATTTCAGAACAATTAGGAATATTAAGGAAGAATAAAATAGAGTAAAACAAGGTAATATAGAAGAAGATACAAAAAATTTAAGAGGAACAAAGAATTTTATTATGCAAACATAAATATTACAAAGAATGAAAGAGAGGAAGGCTTCGATAAAGGGATCCTGGCTTCAAGATCTCCCTATATGAGTATAGGGAGTTCCAAAACCTCTAAAGTTGTGAGATAACTCCTATATAACTCCAAAATGGCATCACTTCACTCCTTTTTCGAACTTCCAAATGGGGTACCCAAGGTGGAAATTTATAGCCAAAATGGGGAGTGGTTTTGGGCACCCAGTTTTTGAGATACCACTTCTGTATTAGTTTTTAGTTGGTAAATGAAATTATATAGAGTAGGAAAAAATATAAAACTTGTAGGAAATCCTCTTTAAGATCTCCATGTCAAATTTGGAGGCCAATGGAGGATTACAGCGAGAGATATGGCTAAAATACTTAACCAAATCATTGGCTTCATGCAGATTCTGTCCCCTGGAAAGATTGGTTTGGATGGACCCCTTAATGAATGAAGTGGGCTTTGGTTCGTGGAGATTATTTGTATCCCATAATGTTTTGTAGATTCACACAAACTTTTATCCCATTTGGAGCCACATATTTTGAGAAATGTGAAAAAATAGTGTACAGATGTCTTTGGGATTCCATGCAGTTTGGACCAATTCCCTTCTGGATCATCTCTGACCCTCGAAATCACCTCCTCCTCCAACGAAATCACTAAAACAATAATAATTTAACTTTTTAACAGTGATAAAAATTTAATAATTTAATAAAATGGGATGTCAAATTTATGATAATATTTGTAATTTTAAATACAAAACTAGATTAAAACAGTGATGTAGGGGTGAAATAAAGCAGTGAATTGTGATGTGATCACACCCCAAAACTTACACTTTTGAACTCCTGGGAAAAACCTCATATCATGTATTCTGAAATTTTTTGAAAATTAAACATCAATATCTTATAAAAACAAAATTTAAAACACATATCCTTGATATCCAATAGTTTCACTCCAAGAAAAAAAAGATACCATGCCTCATAAAAAACCATTATTTCAAGTTCTCTATTTATATAATTCAATATATTTCCACTTCATTTATCCTCCCATGCACAAAACACTTACCTCACATGAATTTTATCTTATCACATAAATTTAAATTTTTCAGAAATGTATTTCTCATCCAAACTCATACAAGGTTCACTATAGGCTTGATAAATTCCTACATCACCACCTGATGTGAGTCATGTACATATGTCTATCATGAAGACTTTTCACGGTTGTTCTATGGATTTTGGTGGGTAGAATTTATATATATAATATTCAAAGGCTAAATGAGTAGGGATTGACTCTTTTTGAACCAAAATTTCATTATTCTAATTTTCACTCTCAAGTATGGTCTTCTCCTCACTCCTCTTAGTATCAATTTAGATGCATCATCATGAAAACTCATGGAGAGTATACACCATTCATAATTTCAGCAACAAAAATTTCAATCCTCTCAGACATAGTTTTTCATGAATGTTCCAGATAGGAACAACTATCTTTCTTCATCAGAAGCTCCAGAAAAGCACAAATTCTTTTAACATGAATTCTTCATAAAGTCACAACTTTTAACAGAATGATTTTTTAGTAGAAAAAATTTCTCTTTGACATTTAATTTTCTACCTAATGTATCAAATAATGTGGTATCACAACACAAGGAGGATTTCCCCACACTTAAGTTCAACTAGATTGTGCAATTTTACTTCCAGAGTTGGTTGGGTATGGAAAATTGGCTTGTAATGTGGATAACCTAATAGGTTTTTCATGGATTCTAAGGTATTCAAGGATTAAATGCTCAAGGTAGGCCATTATAAAAAATGATTATTTGAAATATAGGTTTTAATACCCAACAAATTTCTCAATCATTTAAACATAAGTACCTCAATCACTCATATTTTGATAGGAATAAATTAAATTTTGGTTAAATCAAGCATGGTTTGGTTCTCTCAAGAAGTGAGGTAAATGTAAAGAGTATAAAATGAATGGTTCAGAAGCCTCAAATGAAATTTATTTCAAATATAAAGACAATGAGATGTTTCATGGGATTCAAAATTCAGAGTACTTTTCATGAATTACTAATGATTTGAACTTGAAACAAAGTAATTTTCAACATTCATTTAAGCTTGGTTTCATGGGATAAATTGTTTCACTTATTTATATGAATTTTAAAATGGTGATGAGAATAATTTCATCTCAAAAGTTTCAAAAAACACAAAAATTTGAAAAATAAACACACAAAATTTTAAAAAACACACATTTTTTTAAAAATCTTTGAAAAACAGGAAAACAATTGAAATTAATAAACTAAAAGGTTCCCTCACCCACACTTCAAATATTTCATTATCCTCAATGTGACCCCATGAGATGATATATGCACACGAAATGTATAATTATAAATATGAAAAATAATAAAAAAAGTGAAAGGGTTAGAAATAACCTGATATGCTCAAGTGATAATGGGGTAATGCAGTGTGATGAAATCTACTACATCATTTGGAAGTACCTCAATGCATCTCTTCAAATTTTGCCTATTGAATGTAAAGCTCCTACCTATTTACTCCTATGTGATATTCACTACACCATAAGGAAAAACATTTGTCACAATATATGGACCTAACCACCTGTAACACAACTTATTAGGCATCAGATTCAGTCATGAACTATACAGAAAGACTTTCTCTCCAACTTGAAATTGTCTTTTTTGAATATTTTTGTCTTGAGCTACTTTGGATCTTTACTTATAGAGCATTGAGTTCTCATATGAAGACAATTGAATCTCCTAAAGCTCTTGAATTTTCATCTTCCTTTGGATTCTATCTTGGGCCAAATCTATGTCACATTTCTTTATAGCCTAATAACCCTGATCCTCAACTTCCATGTGGATATGAAACACTTTCCCAAAAACAATCAAAAATGGGGAAATACCGATAGGGGTCTTGTATGTTGTCTTATAAACCCATAACGCATCATCCAAGAACTTTCTCTAATCCTTCCTATTCGGTTGCACGATTTTTTCCAAAATTTGATTCAATTCCCTATTTGAAACCTCAGCCTAGCCATTTATGTGGGGGTGGTATGGGGTTTATGTTTTGTGTGGCACCCATACTTCATAAGGAGGGAAGCCAAATTTCGATTCCCGAAGTGTGTCCCTTGGTCATTGATGATGTCCTTTAGTACTCTAAACCTATAAAAAATCTATGCTTTGAAAAAGTCCACAACAACATGAGAACCATCAGTCCTAGTGGCCTTATCCACCACCCATTTTCTCACATAATCAACAACAACCAAAATATACAAGAAACCAAACGAACTAGAAAAAGGAACCATAAAATTGATGCCCCATACATCAAAAATATCATAGAATAGTATTGGTTGTTGGGGCATCTCATGTCTCTTAGAAATTTTCCTAGTATGTTGGAAATGAGATCATGGCTTGCAAAATAGAATAGCGTCATGGAATAAGCTTGGCCAAAATAATCTAGAGTCTAAAACTGTCCTAGCTGTCCATTGGTGTCCAAAGTGTCCTCCATATGAAATTGTATGGAAAAAATTCAGAATAGACTCAAACTCATGGTCAGGAACACAACCCCAAATAACTTGATCAATACACATGCGCTAGAGGTATGGATCCTCACAAACATAAAATATTGATTCACTATTTTATTTTTGGACTTGATTTTTCTTTAAATTTTCAGGGATTTCAAAGGCAACATGGTAGTTAACTAAATCTGCATAGCAAGGATGCGTACCTGAGATGGCATAGAGATGCTCCTTGGGTAAAGTGTCTCGAAGTGGTACCTGTTCCAAGGTGTCATCCTCTTGTGTGTGATTAAATCTACTCATGTGGTATTCCATGAGGTTTTATGACCCCTTCTTGTCCTTTATCTCAATACCAAATTCTTGAAGGAGCATCCATCAGAATAGCCTTGGATTTACATCTGGCTTCTTCAAGAGGTACGTTAGAGCTGCATGTTCAGAAAAAACAACTACTTTAGATCCCAATAAATATGAACATAATTTATCTAAAGCAAATTTGACATCAAGAAACTCATTTTCTTTGGTTTTGTAGTTTGATTGGGTTGAATCAGGTGTCCTCGATGCATAGGCAATCACATGTGAAATTCCATCCACCCTCTAAGATAAGACAGCTCCAACTGTGAATTTGGAGGCATCACACATAAGCTCAAAAAGTAATATCCCACCAAATGTATGATTGGTGGAGTTGTCAGACACAATTTTAGCTCATCAAACGAATTCCTTCAAGAAACATCAAACACAAAATCATAATCCTTTTGAAGTAATCGTGACATAGGAAGAGAAATATTACTAAAATCTTTGATGAAGCGTCGATAAAATCTTGCATTCCCTAGAAAAGATCTAACATCACTCACACATGAAGGATATGGTAGGGATGAAATAATATCTAACTTAGATCTATCAACCTCTATCCCATGTTTTGACACCACATTTCTTAAGAAAATTCCATTCTCTACAATAAAATTGAACTTTTCAAAGTTTAAGACCAGATTATTCTCAATAAAATGATTCAAAAACTTTCCCAAACTAGAGATACAATCATCAAATAAAGACCCATGCACTATAAAATCATCCATGAATACCTTAATTTAGGTCTCAATAAAATCTGAAAAAACACTCACCATGCATCTCTAGAAGGTACTTGGGGTGTTGCAAAGTCCAAACGGCATCGTTCCGTAAGAAAATGTACCGAATGGAAAAGTGAATGTGGTCTTCTCCTAATCCTATGGAGAAAAAGTAACCTAAAAATATCCAGAAAATACATCCAAGAAACAGTTGTGTGTTTTCCTAGCTCCTCTCTTAAGAATCTGATCAATAAATGGGAGGGGAAATGGTCTTTGCGAGTAGAATGATTTATTTGTCTATAATCAATACACACATGCCAACTATTTTTCACCCTTATTGGAATAAACTCATCTTTCTCATTTTTTACAACTGTAACACCAATTTTCTTAGGCACAGCCTAAATAGGACTCACCCACTAGGAATCTAAAATGGGATAGATTATACCTGCCTCGAGTAAATTTTCAACCTCTTTTTTAACAACTTACAGAATGGTTGGATTGAGTATCCTTTGTGGCTGCCTAACCGGTTTAGCCACATCCTCCAAAATAATTCTATGCATGCAAATGGACGGTCTAATACCTGATATGTCAACCAAGGTCCACCTGATTTCCCTGATTTTCTGCCTCAGAAGATTCAAAAGCTTTTCTTCATGTTCAAAAGGAATATTATTATCAATTATAATAAGTAATCTCTCACCAATTCACAAGTATGATTATTTGAGAGTAGGTGTAAATGCATTGAGTTCCAATGAAGGGGGGTGACGTATGGATGGATAAATTTAAGGAACTGAAATATGTGCACAATGAACATCAGTATCAGAATATAAATCATCAAAATCAGAGAATAAATCATAAAATCCACAAGCATACTCAACATCCAAGTCCTAATCAAAGTTTTCATGATCAAAACTAGAATATGAATTCAATTCAAAATCAAATATAAGAGAGTCTTGTGCATTCAAAATAGGTGTGGAAGTACTCTTAGACATCAAACTAGAACCAATGGTCACAATATTTCTAATCATAGGACAATCAAATTCCTTGGGGTTTTTACTTAGTGGTTCAAAATGGGAGATAACAAAATTAGAATGGTCCTCTGAGGGGTACTTCATGGAGTCCATAACATTAAATATCACAACTACATCTCCAAACTCTATGGAAAGTGTACCCTCCATGACATTTATGATAGTTTTTACAGTTTTGAGAAAGGGTCTACCTAAGATAATGGGAGCATGAGAACTTACCTGATCATTATCCATGTTAAGCACATAGAAATCTGTTGGAAATATCATGTCTCTTACCCAGACAAGTACATCATCAAGGACTCCCACTGGATATGTTTTAGCTCTATTTTCCAAATGCACCACTACTCTCGTCATCTTCAACTCACCAACCTTTAAAGAAGAAAATACAGAGTGAGGAATTACATTAATGTAATATCCTAAATCACAAAGATCATCAGAAAAGTGTAAATCCCCTACGGTGCATGGGATGGTGAATGTCCATGGATCCTTTCACTTTGTTGGCATTTCTAGAGTTGTTGTAATGAGTGCTGACACATTCCTTACAAGATTGATCCTCTCATTTCCTTTGATCCATCTTCTATTGGTAAAAAGTTATTTTAATAATTTCTCATACCTTGGGATTTTCTTGATGGCTTCAAGTACAGGGATGTTGATCCCCACACACATTAATGTGTCCAAAACCTCTTTTTTCATTGCTTCTTAAGACATATTTTTGGTTTGTACAACTCTATTTAGAAATGGAAGGGGTTTAAGAATAACATCATCAATATTTTTCTTATCTTTATCTTTCTCCTTAGATTTCTCATCATTTGGTATGGAATGGGGCTTCTATGGAGTTGAGGTGAATCCTGGTGGAACGACAGGTGCAGATATATCAATTGTTTTCTTCCCACTTCTCAATGTGATAGCACTGACATTCCCCTTGGTATTTGAAGTAGGTTGAGAAGTAAGATTTATAGAGTTCTTACTTACTAATTCATGGAGGGCGGTGGCCATGAAATTTTTGAAGAAGGTTAATTAACCCAGATTTCAGTTCAAAGTTTGATTCAAGATTTGGGTATGCAATACAATTTGGTTGATAGTTAATATTAGGTGAATTTAATTATAGATTGGTTCTATTAAGTTTATTTCCATTATTTTCATCCATTGTTTCTTGTTTTATGTTGGATTTATAAGTGTTTCCAATTTCATTGTTCTTGGAATCGAGTAATTCTCCAACTGGTTGAATGTTGAAACTTCCTATAAACTGAGAATGTCTGATTTGAGCCTGAAGGCTATGTTCTATCACAGGGTCAAGATCTAAGAGGAATTTAGGATTAGTTAATGTCCTAAATCAAATGAAAATAAAAATAAGTAAAGTGGATCAAAGTAAAATAGAAATGATAAGTTTGAGTTGATGGTCTAAAAACAATAAGAATACAATAAAAGAAGAAAAAAAATACGATTCGGTAAAGAAATAAGAAAGAAGAGAAGAAGAAAATAAAATGTAAATTAAAATAAATACTTATAAATGGTTGAAATATTTACTTACCTACCTAGAAACAGTGCCAATTTGAAATATGATATCATTGGATCTTTTAAATGATATGTGATTGTTGGGTACTTAGGTGCAGCAGAGTGGCTGACCAAGGTTGTCTTTCAAAGGAGGAAGTAAATTTAACAACATATTAAAGGTATTTTGAAAATAAACTAAAATTGAATAATAATATTAATTAAAAGTATGGGTTTTTTTATCATTTATAAATCTATAAGAAGTTTTCTGTAAGAAGATGGTATTTTTTGTTTTTAGTTTTGAAATAAAGTTCGATTAATATGACACAACAAGAAGATGTTTTCTTAGAAAATATTTAGAAGGTATAATAGATATAACTCTACCTCTTTAATCTATTATTTATCATTATAATTTAAATAAACATCCACTTAATTGTGATACCCTAACTTTTTAACCCCCAAACCCTACAAGAATTAACTTTACCAAAAAGATGAAATGAATTAAACCCTAGGCTATCTTCAGAACATGTAATCTCAACACTCAGCTTTGATTGATGTTTTAAGGATAGCTTATGGTCAGTAGTAAATTAAGGAAATTATCCATTCTGTAAACGAGGACTAATTTAGTATAGGGATTATATTTTAATTCTACAAATTTATCTTGTGTGGTTTTATTTTACCAATTAAGATCACACTCTCACAATTAATACAATTCTCAACCTCAAGTGTTTTGTGTTTATTGTTCAATTTCTTGATTAGTTTCATTAAAATTAAAAACTCAATTAATAAATCAAATTATGTGAATTATAATTGATCATTGATTCAAAATAAATGAATGAATTATGTTATAGGTATATCAATTACTAAAAATAACTACTCTTCCATGGAGGTTGTAGTAATCATAGAAACATTTTGCATGTGCAATGGTTTAGAAAGGTTAAAACCCAATATTGTTTCTATTATTCATTCCAGTCCAATTCGAATGATTAAGGAAGAATAAAACAAATGAAAATAGGGTAATACAGAATAAAATACAAGAAATAGAAGAGGAACAAAGAATTTTATTATGCAAACATAAATATTACAAAGCAAGAAAGAGAGGAAGGCTTCAATGAAGGGATCCTGGATTAAAGAGCTCACCTATGAGTATAGGGAGTTAAAGAACCACTAATGTGGTTATATGAATCCCCTATAACTCTAAAATATCATCACTTCACTTCTTGGCAGAACTTCCAAATGGGGTACCCAAGGTGTCAATTTATAGCCAAAATGGGGAGTGGTTTTGGGTACCCAGTTTCTGAGATACCACTTGTATATATGTTTTGAGTTGGTAAATGAAATTATATTGAGTTAGAAAAAACATAAAAGTTTTATAACAGCCTCATAGAAATCTCCATGTCCAATTTTCTAGTCAAATTGAGGATGAAAGCGTGAGAATTGGATGAAGTACATAACCAAATCATTGACTTCGTGCATATTTTGTCCCCTAAAAAGATTGGTACGGATAGACCCCTTAATGAATGAATTGATATTTGGTTACTTGAGATAATTTTTATCCGATAATTATTTTGGGAGGACCAAAACTTTAATCCCATTTTGAGGCATGTATTTCGAGCAATGTGCACAAAAATGTATAGATGTCCTTGGGCTTCCATGAAGTTTGGCCCATTTCCCTTCTGGATCATCTTTGACCCTCCAAATCCTGTCCTCCTACAACGAAATCACCAAAAAAAATATAATTTCCATTTTTAATAGTCATAAACATTTAATAATTGATTCAAATGGTATGTTCAATGTGAGATAATATTTGTAATTTTAAATACAAAACAAGATTTAAACAGTGATTTAGGGGTGAAATAAAGTTGTGAATGGTCATGTGATCAATGATAGTTAAGTTCTGATAGTTTTTCCAATGATGGAAGTAATTGAGTGCTCAAGGATTTTAGAAGCTCGAGGAAGAGATCTTGGTGATATATTTCTAGAAGAAGTAGTTATAAAATAATAAGAGCTACAAGGATGGTTGTAGAGGTCTACCAAGATTTGGTTCTAAGTGCTTAGATATAAAAGGGACTTACACTAATTTATTCTCATGGACGATGGAGAGATTGAGAGCCCAGAAGAGACTAAAAGTTTTAAAGACTCAAGTGATTAGGATTTAGTGTTAGGGGATAAAAGTGATTCGTTATATGTTTTTATAATATGTGAGTTAATGTAAAAAACCTACAGGGAAGAGATTACTTTATAAAAAATGGGTTTATCAACTAGAGGAAGTGAATGGATTATATAAGTATAAGAAAGGTTTTTTTTATGAAAGAGTTTCAATAAAAGGAATGTGTGTATTTTTTTCATGACTTTTCTATGGTTGTTAAAAATATAATAATTTTGACAGTGCCCAGCATAGTTTCCATGGAAGAATTATATCTGTATTAATTATATATGAAGATTTATTTCTTTATGGAAAATTATATGAAAAAAATTTATATTGGGAATCCCAAAAGTTTCATGGAGAAATATAACCATAAAATTGTGTGAAAGGAAAAACAATATCTTTTATGGATTTAATCAAGCACCAAGGAAGTGTAATTCAAAATTTAATTCCTTTATAGTCCAATGGAAGTTAATCTATAGTAATGATAATAATTTTTTATTAGAAGGTGTATGTTGATGAAAGAGTCATTATCTTGCCACTCTATATTGACGATTTTCTTATTACTAGACCAGTGAAGGAAATTTATCTATCAGATGAAAGATGTACTGTCTGGATGTCTCATAATAAAGGATGTAATTTTAACAAAATAGATTTGGGGTATTCAATATTTGATTGATTTAAATTCTAATTTTTTCTTTGATCAATATTATTACATTTACAAGTTGGGGGAATGTTTCAAAATGAGAAAGGTGAAGTTTATTTCTATACCCTTGGTCAGATATTTCAATTTGAGCAATGTGAAGGTAGCATTAATGTAAGTAGATATTGAGTACATGTAAATGGTTCCTTATACATCAATATTCAAAAGCATGATGTGTACCATTGTTTGTACAATAACAAAAAATGTGCATGTGGTGGGATTATTTAGCATATTCATGGAAAATTATGAAAGAGTTCACTGGGAAGCGATAAAGTGAATCATTCGATATCTCAAAGGTTTTAAAATATTATCTCTATATTCTAAATTTGATGAAATATATCATGGGTTTATAGATTCATATATTTAGTGATATATGGATACTAAAATGATAACCACAGTGTAACACCCCGAGATTTTATGAAAAATATTCTTTTAATTTCATTAATGTCTTGTGTTGTATTCTACACCAAGATTACCTTGCGCTATACGCAACACCGTATTAGCTTGCAGTATACGCAACACTATTCTTGGATCGTGTTACACACAATTTTGATAATAGTTATTCTATGAAACATTGAGTATATATATATATATATATTCAATGTATAAATGAAATATGGTTGGATTCTGTTATACGAAACAACGAAGGATTCTTTCACAGCACGCAACTCTGACTTGGCTTGCATTACACACAATCACGACCTTCCTCGATAGCGTGTGTTGTACGCAATACCGGGTTTTACTAAACAATGATATATTATTATAATATTATTATTAACTAGCCGTTATGAATAGTATTAACTAAATTTTATAACATTATTATTCATCTTACACATTTTCTAAAACATGGTATAAGAACAAAATAAATTTTTTGGGTAAAATAAGTATTCTTCAAAAAAATGCAGTTTTGCCACCTTTTGATGGCGCACCCACTTTAAATCTAGTTTTTGACATGTTTATATGTTCAATTTGACAAAATAAAATTCTTATTTTGAATCAGGATATAAAAATTTACATTAGATAAAGTTTTAATATTTTTCCGATAACTTTCATATTTTAATGAATAGTAAAAACATGCTATATTTTAATTAAAAACAACTTTTTTCATCGTAATATCTTATGTGGTTAAATTATAATATTAAATGGTTTTAAATTATAAATATAATATATTTTTACCATTTAATATATTGTATGTCATTAGCATTGATTTTACCTTGAATTCGTAGGTTAAATCAATTCAATCTTTGGCAATGTTTTAAAGAAAAACCCGTTTTCTTTCGACAACGGGATTAATTTTAATTTAATTTCTACATCTTTTTTGTGTTGAATTTGGAAAAATGGATTCCATATTTTGAATCAGTGGGTCCAAATTATGTTAATAAGCTACTTTTTATTTTTGGGCATTGTGAATAGTAACTACGGTAAATTTTATTTACTATAGTTAAAGGTAAAACGGGTAATTAAGGGTAAATATAAGATTATAAAATTACCATAACACTTGGAAAAATACTATTTTATGGCTAAAAGTATACCCATATAACCTAAGGGTCGGATTAGATTCATTTTATGGACTTTTTTCCATGAAAATAATTTAATTATTATTAAAACCAAAGAATGTGACAACATGTCACTTTCTTAAATCTTATAAGTATAATAATTTTAATTTAGTGATAAACATCATGAAACTTCTAACATGAATAGTCTCCAGAAAGCTAATACAATTATCTACATCATAGGAATTTATTTATAATTTTTAGGGATTAAATAATTATCATTTATTTTTATACAAAGATGATGCAGTAATTGTCTTATTAATGAAATATTGACATAATTGATGTTATAAATGCCCAAATAGATGTAATTTGAGACTTTTTATGACTTAAATTAATTTTCTAGGTTAATATGACATGTTATTGTTGATATAAGTAACTTGGTTAGAACTTATCATTCTGTTATGAATTTCATTAAAATCATGTACCAAATAGTGTCAAAATTGACATAAATTAGTTTTTAAAACAAATATTATATTATTAATTGTTATTTAATTCATAAAAATCTAAGGTTCGGCAAAATGACTTAGATAAGGATATATATATTAATAATAAACAACTTGGGGTTCGTTTGTCTTGTTATAGTAAGTTTATTAACCATATAGTGTAAGAAAACAAAAAGACACGGTAAAAGTTAAATTATTTAACTTAGAGTTAAATCTAATTTATAAGGTTAAAATAATAACCTAAACTTGTCTAAATTCTATTTTATGAGAGTATTTCGATATATACCTACCTTATCGTCGAAATAAGACCCTTTTGAATCATTATAAACCGAATTTGACCTTAATATAAAATAATATTTTGAGATTTTCCTAAGGTGCCCCTCTCCTCCCTTATAAAAGGGCACCTCCTCCCTCTCCTCCTCACACCAATTTGAGCATTCAAGCTTCGCCAAACCCTGCCAAAATCTCTTCTCCACTTCCCTAGTATCATCCTATAGGTCCTGGTCTTCTTCAAAGACCATCCTTAGTTCTTTAAGTGGAGGTTAAGCGAAGGCGCGTCAAAAAGAGATAATATCCATTACTGATCTTTTTCAATTTCTTTCTTCTTCAACTTCTTCTTATTTAGTTGTTTCATGATAAAGTAATAACATAAGTATTTATTATATACTTATATGTTATTATAAATATGAAACAACTCTAATTAACCTTCTATCCATCCTACGAAAAAAGGAAATCACCGCGCGTGCGTACGTACGGAATACCGTCTCCACGCCGTGGTGTAATCTATTTTCCGCCACCACCTTAATTGGATGGGTATAATGGTGTAATGATTAACTATATATGATTATTATAGAGTGATATTGATACTGAAATAGTATACATACACTTCAACACAATTCCACGACCATGGGAATGATATCATCGCTCGTACGTACGTACGGACTACCGTCTCCACGACGCGATGAGATTCATTATCCATGTTAACCATTCCAGAATGATTATAAAGTATATATAATGAATAATAATGAAATATATGACATGTTAAATCTACTGGATTTATGTATATATATATATTTCATCTACTTACTTCCATTCAAGACAATAAGGAAAGGGAAACATCGTTCATGCGTACGTACGGACTACCGTCTCCATGAACGGTGTGTTTCATTTCATTTATCTATCTATTATATATATATATACTGAATATATATGATATATAAATCATATTTTATATTCTGGAAGTAAGTAAATCATGATATAAGTAATAATAATGTCAAGAACAACAAGTCCAAACACCTACGATAAATGAAACTATTTTACCCAAAACGCTTCTTTAACATGGAATTTACAAAAGAACGGGTAATATAAAGTCATAAGTGAACCATATATGATATCATAACAATGAATATGATTCTGTAATAAGTTAATGACATTATTTAAATCATTATACAGGAGGTTCGGATACGTACAAAGTATATCAGACATAAGGTAAGGGAAATATCACAATCTCATTTTTATCCGAGATTGTTTATACTTTGGTATTTACTGGGGTGTATTTTATCATCCACATCCATGTTTCCTCAATATGTAATATTGTTTCCATCCACCTATAATTTTTTAATTCCAATTTTACCCTTCGGTGAGTTTTTAGTAAAAGATATGAAAGGAATCTTTTGTCATTTTTCATACGAGGTACTTTTTGACTTTTCCGACAAAAGTACGAAAAGAATGTTTTCTTTTAACTTATACGGTATGAATGGATTTTTAAAACATTATTTCCAAGAATCTTCCTTTACAAGTTCTCAAGTTTATTTTTAATCAACTTCTTTTATTTTAAAATTGTATGACATGTTAAGAAAGGAAAAATGTTTTTGAAGTAGAAAGGATATTTTCCTCAAGAATGGAGTTCAAGTGTTTTATCAAAATTATCTTCCATCTAAGATAATAAAGGGTTCTATTTTTATCCCTATTATTAAATTGATTTGATTGTGTTGTAATGGAATTATTTTTATGAATTCCTTTATCTTATATGAATTGTTTTATGATGTCATGATGTTTAAGATTCCCATTTTTATTACATGGGTTATGCAATGATGTATGATTTATGATTTTGTGGCACACATAAGAATGGTATCATTATGAGGTGGGTGAGACCTATATCTCCCTCCAATTCATTAGGTAAAGATCTTATATCTCATGAGATAGACATGGCTGGAATGGTAGGTTATACCGATTCAGTGAAACATGACTGAAACGAGGGTGACTCGGTTCAAAAATGGACTTTGTCCACTAAGATAGTCTTGGCAATGAGTCTTGAATAATAAGATATTATTATCTATGATTATGTGTGTATTCCACAAAGTTTCATGTTTTAAGTTATGATTATTGGGATTTCATTTCACTACTATGATTTATCCCATGTTATGAAATTATGCTCTCTCTTTTGCAGGTTAAGATTTCTAAAATTTTATGTTCTTATGAATATGATGTGATTGATATTTCTTTTGTTTACCCTTACTGAGCATTTGAGCTCACCCTTTTATGTTTTCTTTTCCCCAGGATATAAATAAAGGTTTTAGGTAAAAAAGAAGAATATCTTTATGGGAGATGTTGAAGATCTTTCACCATGATTATAGGATTACATTCCGAGTTTCCAAAGACACTAAAATATTACGGTCCTTGTGTGTGTGTTTTTGTTATGTACTAAGTATTCCGCAAAAGTAATTTAATGTCCATGTATGTAAAGCTTCGGGTCTCTACACACAGTCTATGTTTTCACTTTTGGTGGAACAACTATGAGTTGGATGCTGAAGATTTAATGATCATTTACACTTTAAAAATGTAAGTAGAGTATGTTTCATTAACAAAACATGTGAAGGATTTTATCTTATTGAAATTATAGAAAGAATATCTAGGAATAATTTGAGAGGTTAGTATAATATCATATGATTCATAAAGTGTAATCCACTTAACTAACAATTTGATGTTTTATTCTGAGGGAAAACATATTCAGTTTAAGTATAACTTCATCCGAAAGTTGTAGGAGGTGTAACAACCCCAAATATAGTTACATAGAGCTGGTGTTTTCTATAATAAATAGGCATAAGAAACAATATATCACATCCTTTAGGGTAATATAATTTAGTAATCTTGGGAGAAAATATGCATACATGATTCTCACATTACATTTGAAAACATGAAATATAACTTAAATATTATTTCTTCTCGTATATACTTTAAATAATTCAAAGTTCACTTATGGGTACCTTAGTTATAGAAAACAAAATAATGGGATCATCTTAGATGCTTAGTAATGGAATGTGTACAAAATATCTATCAAAGAATAAATAAGTCATGAATAATATGACATAGATAAACAATAATCAAATATGTCATATAACTAATATCAGTAAATGGGAATATATCCACGGATAGAATAGAATTATATATAATAAAATGGATAATAATAACTATATTAATAATGATATAATTCATAATATCGGACATCAAAATCTTACCATCATGGCCTTGTTCCAATACATCATACAGAAATGGGTAAATAATATGCTTAATACTCAATCTAGTTTATCTCATGTGAAATATTGATGCACCAATGGGGTATTTAATATTAGTACCTATATATTACTTATTAATTCCAATTAATTCATCATACAAATGGATTGAATAATTAATATAATAAATAATTAACATGCCTTAGTAATAAACATTTGTTTTAGAAAACAAGCATATAAAATGTCAATATTTTCTCAAGTTAATAAGTAGAATAATATGATTATAAGTCATCCCAAGAAATATTGTGGATAGTAACCTTATATAATATACCCAGTTGAGCATAAGTTACATTAAAGTATATTTATATAGAATAAAAATAACTTTTATGAAGAAATTAAAAATTCACTCTGAAAATAAGAAGAAATATCCTTTTTATTTGAATTCATTATAAAACTAAAAATTACCAAAAAAAAGGGGGAATAATATTTTCATTGAAAATTATAAAAACATATAGATAAATTTTGATAAAAAGTAATATCTATTATTATTAAAAATGGTGGTAATGAGGTAAACATTAAAAACATTTTTTTCTAACTTTTTGTAACAAGTCAAATATGACATGTACATAAAATATTAAAAATATTACTTTTTAAATTTTTACAAAAAAATAAATTATTTTTCAAAATTAACTTGAAAATATATTAAAATTTATATATTAGAAGTATTAAATGACTTTAAATATTATGGACATGGAAGAAAAATATTTTCAAACAAAGAGAAAAAATATGGTTGAATTTTCTGATAAGCATTATTTTGATTGATTTTGGAACTAGAGGGTGAGGAGTTAATAAAAATATCTTTAAACCCAAATAATAACTAGAGAAGAATAAAATAAATTGGGTTTAATCCAAATCAGATATATATTTATATCTATATTACAATATATCATCTATTCATAACTTCTTTTTACCTATTTAATCGTATATATATGTATATATAAGAAAGGGTGAGACACTAATCAGAATAACCAAGGTTCATTTATTAAACCAAAAAAAATCACACAAGTTTGAAAGTGGGAATTTTATAATTATCCTTCACAAAGAGATGGAAAAATCGTTAAACCAAAATAAATCCTTGATTCAATCACCATTATTTGAAATCCCATCTTCCAAATAGTTTGATTCTTGATAAGTATTTGAAATTATATAGTCCATGTCATAATTAAAATCCATACAAATCATCCAATGAGATAAGATATTCAATTATATGTTTATTGAACCAATTATGATAGGTTATCAAATCATTTTATATTCACTCTACATCTACAAGTTCTGACATTCTCATTTCTTGGTAAACATTACTTTTTTATTACAGTGAGTATCTTCGCTTTGAGAGAGGAGGAAATTCCACCAGTCCCATAAAGGCATCCAAAGATAACCCATTTTATCTATAATGACAACATTGTATCCTAAGTGACCTTAGTTCCCTCCTAAGGCTCTGTCCATATTGGTCTTAATCCAACCTCAGATAAGATATTTATAAAAATAAATCAAAGATATCAGAATGAGGCTTAAGCTTACTAGAAATAAAAACTAATTTAATGCAGGAAATTCATGAATATTTTCACTATAGTGACCATATTTTATGGCATTAGATTCCTATTCATATCAATTTACTCATAATTATTTTTTAAAATCAATTATTTAGGTGTTAACTATTATGTTTCTTATGCAAATTTTTATTTTTCAGTTCTGGTCCTTGCACCATGGTCATGATTTTAGTACTGTTATAATATTAATAATGTCATGTATATCATATATATACATATAATACACTTTTAGGACCATCCATGTAAGGTGATTATGAAAAATAAATTACATTTCTTCATAGAAGTAGTAGTCTGCATGTACACATGAGAAATGTTTCCATTTTCCATTAGATGGGAGGGAAAGAAATTAGACAACAGTTTATATTTAATGAATAATAATTACATTATTAATATCATGTTTACTCATTAAATACATCTATATAACAATCCATGTGATTTCATGGTGAAAAATAAAATATGTTGTTTCATGGAGGTAGTAGTTCGCACATACTCCCGAATGAAACTTTTATTTTCTACTGGATGTAAAAGAGATAGAAAATGGTTGTATCATTAACATAAAAAATTGTTATATTAAATATTTTTATTTAATTATTTTAATATGGTTATTTAATATTTGTAGGCAATTTAATAAGATAGAAACTTGAAATGTCTTTGTATGAACATATACTTGTTCCTTAGATAATCTCCTTTGAAAAAACACTTTAAGGCTTATTGTACGAGTATTTTGGGAAAACTAAAATCTTTAGGTTTTGGATAAGGGTTTTGGGAATTTATTCTGGTAGATAATTTCAGACTAAGGGGCTCAAATTGTGTTCATAAGTGAGAATATGAGGCACCATTTTATAAGTGATAGGAGTGAGACTATTGTTAAAATTAAAAAATATTAAATATAATAAATATATTTATTTGGTAAAGTGGATCCAATTTAATAAAATTTAAAATATATGATAAATTAAGGTTAAAATACAATAAAAAATAAAATTTAAATAAGTTTTAGAGATATTTGAATCATTTTCTTTTAGTTCAATCCCCATTTTAACCCTTTTTATCAGTAACCAACATGATAAACTTTTACCATGGTAACTATTCATTATGAATTGTTTTTGTCAAAATTATTACATAATATTTATGATTATGATTCCAAATATGGAATTTATTTTACAATATTAAATTTCTAGAGATTTTAAAAATTAATTTTAATATAATTATGTAAAATGTAATGAAAACATTTTTTTAAATGTATTTTTAAGTATAAAAAATGATTTTACTCCAAAATAATGCATATAACTAATTATTATTATAATTATTGGTTTATGAATAAATAAAGGAGAGTTTTGTGACTTCAACACAAATACAAAACCAAATGTAACCCTATAATTACTTAATTTAATAAATGGATAAAAAATAGTTCTTTTTGTTAGAATAAAACTTCACTTAGGTTTTAAAATGTAAAACATAAGTTTCTAAATCCAATATAATATTACTAAATATTTATTTTAATTATTAAATATATATTTTTTATATAATTTTTTTTGGAAAACTTTAGATTCGTTCTTATACCATAATGATTTCATAAAAGTGGTAGTATTTGTAAAAGTGGTATTTTCAACTATTTACCTAAAAATTAATTATTTCAAAAAAACTCAACAAAATCAGCCTAAAAAAATTCAAAATTATGAACTCAAAAATGATATCCATTTTAAAAAATTCAAATACTAAAATTTATAAATTTAACTTTTAATTATAACCATAAATTATTTATATTAAAATGATAAAATAACAGAATGTGTGATCGGCACTAGTTTAGGGATGTAGTGTTTAACTAATATAGTAGGATCTCAAGTATTATATTCTCCAACTTTAAATAAGTTCATCCTTGAAATTTTGATATATATATTTATATACACACACATAATCTATTAAAAATATAAGGTTAATCCTTTCTCTTATCTTTTTTTTAGGAACCCATGTAGCCTTATCTAGTTTGTGATTTATCCAAAGAACTTTCACTATCCAAGTTTTCTGATTCTGAAACACTTTCTCTCTAGTGTAAAGAATATGAATATGCTCTTTATTATAAGGAAATTCAGGTTCCAACTATATTTCCTCAGTAGTGATTACATTCATTGGATCCAGTATGTATTTCCTCAATAGTAAAACATGGAATATGTTGTTCACTCTAGAGAGGTTGGGTGGAATAACCAATTAGTAATCCACAACACCAATTAAATCTAAAATTTCAAAAGTTCGAATATACCTAGGGCTTAACATCCCCCTTTATATAGTTTTATAACTCCCTCCCATTCATACACCTTCAATAATATAAGATCCACCACTTGAAATTCCAAGTCTTTCATTTGATTATCAACATAAATATTTTTTCTAAATTTATATTCTTTGATATGATTTTGAATCATCCATAATTTCATAATTATCACCTCAATAAGTTTAGGGCCTACTAGATTTATTTCTCCAAATTCATCCCAATAAGTTAGAGTACAAAATTCTATTTCCGTACAATTATTTATATAGTTTCATCTCGATGTTTGAATGAAAGATATTATTTTATGTAAATACCAAAAGTGGTAAATAATGATCTGAAGTACCTTGAGAGTCAAGAGAGTATAATCTCAAGATTTATTATAATGTATAAATATTAATTTTAGACTACACATAAGTTTGGGGATGATAGATGATGCTCATATGTATCTCAGTGTTAAGATCCATTTGAATACTATTCTATAATTTCAATGTAAATTATGTGTCATGATCATATAAAATTGATAGAGTCACATCATGAAGTCTCATAATTTTATTAATATAGATCTGAGTAAGGATCTCAAGGGGTAGACCTTCCCTTACTGATAAGAAATGTTCCTACTTGATAAGGAAAACAAAAATGACACATATAGTATCTTTCCTTTTATATATATTTTAATTTCTAATAAAAAATTACATTGTAACATTTTTGCAATTTAATTTTAGTATTGGTATAGGTTTCACAAATCCTTTAGGATGTTTTCATTCCACCTTTACCTATCAGCGCACCAAGAATCTTGACACTGAGTCTAGAATTTACCACATCATTTAATTCCACAAAAAATGATCTCTTAAATCCATATACATATTTTTTCTACAAGGGATTATAGATGAATTTTATCTATGTTACGTATCTTGTGGGTCCCTCTTCATATCTAGTATAGATGGAACACATAAATTATTCCCAAAACTCAACACTCAATCCTTATTAATGAAGTCTGATAATTTCCCATCATTTATACTTTAATCTTAATTTGTAAATCCTTATCATAATACAAGAATTTATATGTAATTTCTAATAAATGTGGTTTAATAGTTTCTTTAAAAAGGAATAATGTCCCTTATTCCCTAAAAATTACCATATCCAACTTTACTAAATCCCTAAACATATGATCATTTTTAATCCTCATCATGGTCAAATATCCATGGTCCCTATTACTCAATGCATAAACCACATTTTTTTCCTTACCATATTGGTAGTTATAAAGTAATCACATTCCTTGAGTAGTTCCCACCATATCTTTTTCCTAATGTTGAGATCTTTTTAAGAGAATATGCACTTCAATTTTTTTGGTCTGTATATATATTACACATTTCACTATAAGTGTTTCTGACTCTATATATTCAAGAAAAATATTATAGTTTTTTAATCAATATAATTATTTAGATAGTTCTATTCATATATATTTACCTTTTTTGATGTATAGTAAACGACCCTATCATTATACATAAGGACACAACCTAGTCCTTTCTTTGATGCATCACTATATATTATAAATCCTTTCTTTCTAGATTATAGAATAAATACCAATGCATTAAAAAAAAATTCTTTATCTCCAGAGAACATTATTAACATTCCATTATCTATATGCATACAAAACCATTACATTTCAACTTGGTTAATTTTTTTCCAATCAGGAAAAATATTGAACAAATTATAAATAGTAGCCTATTAAACCAAAGAAACTACATATCTCAGTGATATTATTCATAATTTTCCATTATGTTACTACCTATTTCTTTTAATTATCAGAAAAAAACTCCATAGTTGGAGATAATATGTAAAATAAAAGAAACTTCCTAGATCCAAAATCCACCCTTACAGAATTTACTATATAATTTCTTTTATTTGAGTATCTCAAGAATTATTCACAAATGATTCTAATGATATTTATAGATTTTAAATTATATCAATATATCATTAATTAATACGTCCATAATGATATTAGGATAATATTTAAATATGCTATTTATGATATCCATAAAAATATATGGTTTATTAGTCAATTTAATGGGAATTATTGTAAACTCATAATTTCTATACCTCGTACAAAATTTTATATTGGGTATATCATCCTTATTCACACATAATTTATGTTAACCATATAAAATATAGATATTTGAAAAAATATTGAGCTGATGGAAGTTGATCTCATTGAGAACAAGATGTTTTGATGTGTTTTGCAGAACCAAGAAGAGGATAAAAAGTTATTAGTTAGGATTGTTTTAAATAAATATTTTTTTCTAGTTTAAGTTGTATTTAATTGTATTTCATAAATCCCATGACTTTATTAATCTTTACAATATGGTAAATTTAATGGATATGATCGACTTAAGTATGGTGTTGAATTCTTATCTTATGACACTTAGAAGTTTCATCCGAAAGAGTGTTCAATGAATTATATCTATTGATGTTTTTTTGTTCTCAATATTTCTAACATCACGAGTATTAAAATACATCATGATACAAGACAAGTTGAATGAGAAAGAAAATCAGTTTTATATAAATATTTCATACTATAATAATATGAGTAATTTCACCAGAAAAAATCTATCAGTCAGAGATTTTGCTGAGTAGAGTTTGTGTTCTATGTTTATGATTTTTTGGATATTGTGGTGGTATAATGTTATGTTCTGTGTAAGGGAATCTAAGAAAACTATTTTATGGAAATGACCAATTTACATATTATAAATAATAGTACATGAAAATATATGAATTGTTATCATATAGTCTTTTGGGAATATTTTTTATCAGATGAAACTCATTGATATACAAAAGGAAGTTGTCGAGGAGTTTCATCGGATAAAGACCTTAAAATAATCTCTTATAATATTATCAGTTTGATTTTATATTAATAACTATATATATTTCTGAAGAGTTTTTACTTTCTATAATTTCTTTAAAATGGATATTTATGAAATTGTAATGTATTTTTATTTCAGGGTGATTATACAGAATTATTCATGTCATCTGACGGAATGTTTTGGCTGAATTCATCAGATGAATGTTTTTGTGTGAATTTCATAGGTCAGAGGATGGGGTATGAAGGAAACAATTGAATAGTTCAGATTCATTTCATTATATGGTAGAATTATATGAAAAAATTCTTAAAAAATGTTCCTATAAAGTTATACAATAATATTAGACAAAGTTAGTTTGGTTAAAAGTTTTGTTATAATGTTTTACAAACACATGAGTGGTATAAATTTATACAAGTTAACAGGAATCTATAAAAATATTCAGAAAGGTATCAAATGTAGAAATTAAAATTCTAATGACCCTAGCCTTTTACACATAATATTACATGATTTTAAGCATAATTAATCATCAAATACAAACCAAGGATAATAAATTATAGTGTCTTTAGAATATTAGGTACATAATTAGATAACATGAAACCAAAATATAACATTTTTTGTATAATGAGATCCTGAATCCATTCAAGATCCTATAACTACATGGGATAACTTGGAGAGTACATAGAAAATGGATGAGCTAAATAACCCTATAAGGGAATAGTCGTGGGAATATTGCATGACACGTGAGTTAGAAGGGATAACAAGATAACATAAAATGCATGGTGCATGAATAATCATATGTAATATTATCACATAGAACATGGAATAATATGATCATGGAAACATAGGAATGTAGTATCAACATATAAAATGACATAAAAATGAATCAAGACTAACTTTCAGGACTATATCACATGATGGAAAAAGTCCAATAATAAATTAGGCTTACTCCGTAATCCCATACACAACGTCTCATGAAATTAAAATTACCCAATGAAATGGAACACTATCTGGAAACACCCATCATAACATTCTCATGAATATGTGTGCGACATGAACAATCAAATATAAGGAATAAACATTAAGGTTACCTATGGAAATAAATGGGTATCATAATCATGTCATAAGGAATAACCAAAGGGTGTATCATAATGGTATCCAGGAAAGAATGTATTTAAATAATAATTGGACATTATTAAGGTAAAATGGGCATATATCATGGTATTTTATGTCCAAATTAATTGAAAACATGTAAAAATAGTTTTTAATAAATGTTATAAATGAGACACTTTAGTGATATTTAAGGAGAATATTAAAGATTATTTAAAGAGGAAAAAATCATAATGGTTGTATAAAACCAAAAATGAACTAAGATATTTTTAATGATAAAATGAGTTATTTTATAAAAATAATGGTGTCTTAAAATTTATTATGTAATATCCTTGAAAATGGGTAAGAAATAGAGAAGTTCTCTTTAATTAGGCTTTCTTGTCAGGATGAATTGAGAAGGGAACCTTTTAAAAAATGTATTTACCCATAAAAAAAGATGAATTGATCAAGATACATAATTTTGTAACATATACATAGAATTTAAAAGAATTATATAATAATATTTAATAAATAAATTGGTGTAAATTGAGATAAATCTTAACCTAAAGGAAAGAAGGGAGGTTTGGAGAGATCCCTTACCTTATGTCCAAAAGTGTTCTTCACATACACTTAATGTCTTGGAAAATCTAATTATATTTATTAATAATTTAATTTAGAACCTATTAAACTTATATTTTATCTATTATAATTTTATTAAGTTCCTTTATGTCTATTTCTATGTGTTAGAGGGTTTAATTTTTCTGTTCTGAAAGCATCTGTTTCATGGTTTCATAGTCGATTTAATTATGTGTTATTATGAAATTTCTTGTCAAATGGAAGAAAAATTTTATAAGTGGAATGAAATGGTATTGATATAATTCCATACATTAAATTGTCTCATAAATCATTTTGTATTCAAATATAATAATGATTCATTAGATACAACATTAATAAAAAATAATTAATTTATTTTTGTGGTTTTTTTTACCACCATGAAATAGTATTGTTTTATTTAATATTATGTTTATATATTGGTTAAAAACATTAAATAAGTTATAATAAACATATTATAATCTTTTTAGATGACCCTAATGGTTTTATGACTAGATTTGAAAGTTGTAATGTAAAACAAAAACACATCATCCAAAAATGCGGTGAATCGACACCTCATAGATGATGTCTTCATTTTTAGAATAAATGGAGAAGATAAGGGATTTGATTATGGATATCCCATTAAAATAATAAAATTAAAGCATAAATATGATACTATAGTTATCATGTAAATTTGGATTGTGTAGTAAAGGATGACGTTGAAGAAATAAATAATTTAAAAGAGAAAGGTGGAGGATTCTACCTCTTGTATATCATCTCCTTGAAAATAAATATCAAGATATTATAAATTTAACTTTTAAATGAAATCATCATTTATTCGAAAAATGCTAATTTTAATATTATAAATAATTATATAACACTTTGAAAAATTAATTAAGGTCTCATAAAATTATATTATTATTATAATATAAAAAAATATTAATTTATAAATATATTTTATGAATATAAAACTTCTTTTAAATCATTATATTAATTATAAAATTATAAAGAAACCTTTACATCTCATAAAAATACCAACACTTAATTTATCATTTAAAAACATTTATTTACTTATTCCATGATATAAATATGTCATATTTTAATTTATAAGATACCCAAATTTTATTTATACTTTAATAAGTGAGGCTAATATTATAACTACTAGATTACTATTCCTAATGGTCACATTACTATTCCCATGTTAAGGTTACTATTCCAATAGTCAAATTTCTGATGGTCATAAGGGTTTACTTCTTCCTATAAATGCATGTTATTCCATTCCTAAGTTACTTATAATTTTTCCCAAGGTTATATATACTTTCATCATTTAAATTAATATTTTATTATTAATATTATGTTTTATTTATACATATTTTTTCATGAGTATAGTTATTATAGTGGATAGAGCATATCTAAATTTTCCTATTCTTATTATCTTATTATCTATTTATTATCCCACTGTAATATTTGGATTTATTATAGGTTTGTTTTATGACTAAATTATCCTTCTTTATTTATGATAATTATGTTTTATTGAGTTCTATATGTGATGTAGGTTATTTATACAAAATGAAATAATTATAAGAAAGGAAATTTTATTGATAAAATTTTGGATCATTACAAACGGTTGATTGTTCAATGCTCTAAATATCACTAAGGAAATATCTATGAGTCTTTTTAATTGTAAGGAAGTTTGATAAATCTCATTAATGTAAATTCTTAAGGAGAACTCCTAAATTTTAGAATAATTTATTGTAATATTCCATGCGGGGTGATGGAAATATTAATTTGGATGTTTGAATCAATTCAATATGTTTCTATAAAATCTTATAGGATATTTTAAAATATAAAGGGGGTTATGAATCTAGGAATGTGTGTTGAATATTTGTTAAGTAAGATGATTTACTGCTAAAGTTATAAAATGATCGGACGAACAATTTGAATAAACTTATGTCAGGGGGTACCAAAAAAAGTTTACTATCAAGTTGCTTTTAGGTAGATGTTTTAAATAAGTGATCAATCAAAAAGATTAGGGATGCATTAGTAAAGAGATACCATATAGAGTTTTATATTAGGTGGTACCATATAGAAAATATTCCATGGTGATCATATGAACAACGCCTAAGAAGTTGTATCATTATTTAGAAGGAAACAGATAGAGTTTAGGAGAGATATGACTAGATGAAGCATACTAAATAATAGGTGATCAAACATATGTTTTATTCAGAATTCCAATGAGAAATTTCTTACCTACTACTGAGAAATAAAGTGAAGAATAAGAAGTAATTGCATTCAAAGAAAGTGTGAATAGATTATAAGTAGCACAATGATAAAAAATGAATCCTATTGATGAAGGTTCTTACAGTTGTTAAAAACCCATTTTTACATCATTTATCATTTTGAGGAGAACGTGCACTGTTAATTGACTATAGTTATTTACAAGTGTAAGGATATTACATGCTTGTTATAACTATATACAAAGGATTTATTTCTAGTAGTTTTTTTAGTATTGTATTATTTCCAATCTATTTCATGGATTGGATAATTTTAATGAGTAGTGAACCATGTAAAAAATATGTTATGACAAGAAAAGTTAATGCTATATAAGCATGATGGAAACAAATTAGCTTTGGCATTAAAGGATGGATCATAAGTGTCATAGGAATATGATAAAGATAATAAAGAGAGAAAGTATTTGTGATATTACTTACATAAAAAGAATAATATATTAGTGTTGATCCATATTCTAGAAACCGTATATTACAAACATTGCACATAATGGAGTTGGGGTACATTTAACTATTCTCTTAGAGACAATACATTCTGAAATTTTTTCATCCATGAGAAATTAATCAAAAAAAAAGGATAAGTAGTTTATTTATTTCATTGATGAATTTACTCACATTTCATGCATTATTTTTTTTAAAACACAAATCATAGTCTCCCATTGTTTTTAAGAGTTTCAAGGTATGTTTAGAAAAATAATGTGGATATTATATGAAGGATATTCGAACCAATAATGGAGGTGAATATAAAAATTATATGTTTAAATATTATCTAGAATATCATGAAATTCATTATGAGTTTAGTGAGATTTATACACTACAATAAAATGGTATTTCTAAATGAATAAATAGAAGTTTTATGGAGACGGTATGAATGATGTTGATCTAACATTACACTTCTCTATATTTCTGAAGGCAATCTATCGAAATAGTAGTTCAGATTCTAAATTTATGTTTCTATAGGATAAACTCTGATATGACTCCTTATGAGATTTATAATAAAGAAAATATTTTTTTTTAAAATACCTAAGGGTGTTTTTTAATCCTTATATTATTAAAATAAAAGGTGAAAATATTGGGAAGTTTGATTAGAGAGGTGTTGATGAAATATTTATTGAATACCCTATTAAAGGTAGTGGTTATATGTTCTATAATAAAGAAACATAAAATATTTTTGAATATGAAGATATAAAATTTATTTAATATTCTAATAAAGAAAGCTTCATAGTGAATTAAAAATATGAGAAGAATTTAAGACGAACTGATTATAGTTTAAAAACATAAAAAAGTTATTGATGATAATAATAATGTTTAATCTGATAGAGATGAATATTATGACTCATATATCCCTAGTAATGAGGAACAAGTATGTTTAACTCATCCTAGGCTAAGTAAGAAAGTGTAAGTTCAAAAAATCATTGGAGATCAATGTCTCTGGGTTCAAACAAGAAGAATTTCAAGTTTAGTATCACATAATTCATTATATTAAAAGGTTGAGGGAAAAGAAATTGATGAATATTTTGATCATAAAGAGTGGATTCATTCTATAAATGAATAGTTTGATAGTATTTATAATAATGATACATGATAAATTTTACACATTAAAAACAACAAGAAAGTTATTGGTATAAAATTGGTGTTTAAAAACAATTTTAATGAAAAATGTGAAATGATATAAAACAAGAAATGACTCGTTTGAAATGTTTTTTCTCAAATTTAAGGCATTGAATTTGATGAGACCATTTCTTTAGTGAAAAAATATAAACTATTAAAATATTTCTTTTTATCACTATAAAATAGAGATATAAGATTTTCCAAATGAATGTCAAGTCAGTTTTTTCTTAAATTAAGCTAGATGAAGAAGTTTGTATTGAATAAAAGTGTGGCTTCATGATTGGGAAAGATGAAATATATTTGTGTAAGTTAAAGAAAGTGTTTTATAGGTTGAAGCAAGATCTAAGAGATTGGTATTCTAAATTGGATACATTCTTAAAGAAGTTGAACTTCAGGAAGGTGAGAGTTTATAATAACCTATATATAAAAGAAAACCAATTGGTTTCCATCATTGTGATTGTTTATGTTTTAGAAATTGTATTTATGGGTAATAATGAATAAACATGTGAAATGTTTTATAAGGATATGAATAAGTTATTTGAAATGTCCATTATAGGATAAATAAAAAACTTTCAGGGACTAAAAATATATAAAAAGAAGAAATATATTTTCCTATCTCAAAATAAGTATGCTGAGAAACTTCTGAAGAATTTTGGCATGATATATTAAAACCTATTTTCTACACCCATTTCAATGGGAACTAAGTTATCAAAATATAGATGTGGTAGGTGTAACAACAAGATGATTTTATGAAATATTTTCTTTAAATAGTTCTAATTTTTCAATAACTTGCATTGCACACAATCATGATTTAAAGTGAACCACAATATGTCTTTATTATAAAATGAATATTTTAACCTAGCCATTGTGTTATCGAGAATAAATATAGATAAATTATGAAAATGTATGGTGAAGTCATTCACAACCAATTATTTATGAAAAATATAAATTCATTATATATTAGTATTAATAAATTGATTGAATTATTATTAATAGACTAAATTAATGAAATATATATATTATATACTTAATAAAATATTTTTTATATTCATCTGATAGATATTGTTTTCATAAGGTATCAATAAACCCTATTTGATGTATAAAAACCTATATTTTTCAAAAGGGTAATTTTCTGCCTTTTAATGGAAAACCCCTTTTAAATTAAGATTTTAACACATTAATAATTTTTATATGAAAACATAAACATTTTATTTTAACTGGGATACAAAAATTTACTTCAGATTAAATTTTCTTATTTTTCTGATAACGTTCAAATTTTGATGAATAATAAAAATATGTTAAATTTTAATTGAAAAAACATTTCATCAAAATAATTAATATGGTGAAATTATAATATTGAATGGTTTTAAAGTATAAATAGAATATATTTTTATCATTAAATATAATTTATTTCATTATCATTAATTTTACATTGATTTCATATGTAAAAACATTTCAATCTTTTGCAATGTTTTAACTTTTAAAACATGTTCTCTCTTTCTGAATAAGATTAATTTTAAATTAATTAATAAAAATTTTGTGTCTTGAATTTGAAAATCTTATTCCATATATGGAATAATTTGGTCAAACTTTCGTAAATAGAATTATTTTATTTTTTAAAATTATGAATAGTAACTTTGGTAATTTTTATTAATATAGTAAAATGGTAAACTAGGTAAATAAAGATAAGAATACATTTATAAAATCACCCTAAAAATTTTATTAATATTATTTTATGAGTGTTTTTCAACTTAAAGCATCCTTGGATAGAAATAGTGTCATTTGTAATCCACTTGGATGAGATTATGACATTTAATTTATTTATTTTTAAAGAAAAGTTAAATGTGTTGCCCTCAAATTTTAGTAACTAAATCATTTTTATATATGGTTATACAGAAGATAAATTTGATTATAAATACTTATTTGAAATCTAAAATGTTTTTTATCATGGTAATTTATTTGTAATTTTTAGGAAATAAATAATTACCTTAAAGACTTATACTTTTATGATGTAAAATTTAATTAATTGAGTAGAAATCAATAATTTTTTTAAATGATAATAACCATCAAAAGACACAAACACTTGACCAAATTGGTTGATTATATCTTGACCATAACCATCCAAGGGTCGATTTAGTGACTAAATGGATCCTTATAGAAGTGGTTGTGACACTTATATTATTTTATTTAAAGTGATGTTAAATTTATCACATTAATAATTTAATAAGTATAACATTTTAAATGTTGTATTTTCCAGAAGATAAATTCGACTAAAAAAACTCTTCACAAATATATTATATTTATATTAATTATATTTTTTTTTAATTTTTATTCAACAAATAATTATATTAAATAATTACACAAAATTGATGTAAAAATTATTTTATTAATACAGCTAACAAATAAATGTTATTAAAAATTTAAAATAAATATAATTTGGGATAATTAAATGTATAATTAATTTTATATATGACCTTTAATGGTTAGTAATATAATAAAATAGTTTTTTTGAAGTTAACTTATTATATTAATATTTCTAAAAATCAATTATTTGAATTGTGTCAAAATTGACACTATTGATTGTTTATCAAAATTATGTTTTATTAAATTATTTAAAAATCATAAAGAGTTTTTTAAAAATAGATAATAATTATTAAATGGTATAAAATTTTATATGGTATTTATTTATGTTCTAATTGACATCAAATGATTAAATATTGCACCCTTTTAATATTGAAATATTTTTTACCCCAGTTAAAAATTAAACAGAACAACTAAGTTTTAATTAAAATGATAAGGTTTAAAGTGATTGAAAAACTTTTCTAAAATATATTTTTGATTATTTTAAAACCCTATCTCATCTAATAATCTAAATTGGTACATTTTGGAGGTTTTTTATGGGGTTTATATTATTGTAAATTAATATTTTTGGAGATGCCAAAAATGCCCCTCACCTCAATTATAAAAGGGCACCACCTCCCTCACCACTTCACTTCAATTGGAGCCTTCAAGCTCGGTAATCCCCTGAAAATTTCTCCTTTAAACTTCTTAAGTTACATTATAGAGTTTTTTTCTTCAAAGACCAACTCTAGTGCTCTAAGACGATATTTAGAAGAAGCACATCGAAGAAGAGGTAATATCTTCTACCAATTATTTCAAACTTCTTTCTTCTTATAATTTACCTTTATAATTTGATTTATTATAAATTAATAACTAAATTATCACTTATATACTGATATGTTTTTATGATTATGGAATAACAATATTTGAGAATCTATCCATCTTACGAAAAACAAAATCGTCAGGCGTGCGTACGTACGGCTTACCATCTCCACGTCATGGTGTAGTCTATTTTTCACCACAACCTTACTTGGTTGAATATAATGACGTAAATAATAACTATATATTATTATTATAACATGATATTTATTCTGAAATATTATATGTCATTCACTTCAATACCATTCAACAATTTTTTGAATGATATTGTCGCTCATGCGTACGTATGGTCTACCATCTCCACAATACGATGCTATTCATTCTACATGATATTTATTAAAGAATGATTATATAAATGTATATAGTGAAAAAATATCATGTATACAATTTTAGTATCATTTTTAATGATATAACTATGTCCTATAAAGTAGAACCAGAACTTATTTGACAAAACATGTATAACCAAATGAAGTAGTTAATACCCAAATAACAAGTAATAATGAAATGGTATTAACAAACCTATGACAATATGATCATATATGACATCATAAAAATTGATATGATTCTGAAATAAGTAAATGACATTATTTAAATCATTATAAAGTAGGTTTAGATACATATAAAGGAAATCATACCAAAGATATGAGATAATTTCATAATCTCATTATTATCCGAGATTGTTTATATGTAAGTAATTACTAGGGTATATTTATCATCCATATAATGACCCAGCCTTAAAAAATTACATAATAATGAATTAAATGAATAATTCACATTGATTATGTTTTCAGGTTTATAGTTTTAGAGAATTAGGACATAACTATTACATCTCAAAAGATTACAAAGTAGACACTCCTACTCAGTTTCCATTTTTCTCACAAAATAAAAACTCTTAAAAAGAAACATGTATAGTTCCATGATTTAGATAGCATGTCTTTACTTGGTCCCATACTTGACCCAATTAATCTTTATGTCATGTGGAAAACATTTCAAAAACTTGGGATGATCATAAAAATCTCATTAAGGGATATAGAAATACAGAATGAAAACATTAGTCCATGTATACATAAGAATCAATGAAATCATACTTTACTCATAAAACATAATCACTTCAAAATACCTCATGAAATCATAATATTTATGAATAACTCATAGAAATCATAAGACATAAAGGTAACTTGAGGAATTCATAACATTCTAACATAAGGAGAAACCCTCATGGTTACGTTTGGAATATCCATCACAGTATATTCCATAAATATCTTTGGAGAAACCTTAGCGTTTAACTCCTTCACATTACCCAATCCATTGGAGAGCTATATCGGGCTCACCTACCCTTAGTTTATCATGGAACCACCTGTCTTCATAAACAATTCCCAAGAACCATAACATAATCATATCACATAAAACATACATAAAGGAAACATAACATCTCCTCATTTCAATGACAAGATATCAATACAACACTTTGATATAATAAAAAAATTATCAAAAACATTTTCAATACCAAAATAAAATAAAATTAAAACATGGTATTTATTTTTCATTTAAAAAAATTTATGGCTTGTAGAGGAAGCTGAAATTCAAATAATGGTCACGGCGGTGGAGAAGTCGTTGTCGCCGCATACGTAAGACAAAAACATTACCTTTTGTATTTTAGTAAAACGATTCATATAAAAAGATTCATTTTGAATAAAATTAAAAGTCAAAGGGATCTATACACCGTATAAAAGAAAGTTGTGTATAAAACAAAATATGCCTCAATGAAAGGAGATTGAGATGAAGTCCCTTACAAAGACTGTATCCTGAGATTAAGGATAAATCAATTATGAAATTATGTGTGACAAATAAAAATACTCCCAATATAAGTGGATATTAAGTGTGAAACAATCATAGGTCATTCTCACATTTTTATAGCACTACATAATCAATAATTAGAGGTTTAACCCAAATAATTGAAATTGGGTAAAGAAGTTCCCTTACAGAAATTCGACAGCCTAACGGCGTCACTTTAAAATTCATAAAATGAGATGATGAGAGATAAAAATGGTATCTCATCACTTGGACATAAAATTTACAGAAATAAGGATATATAATAACATATACCAACATAAGAAGATGTAAATTAAATGACATAACAAAAATAAGTCTTTTAAAAATAGGAGGGTGAAAGATTCCCTTACCGATTTGGGTAACTTTCGAAACATACACCCCATGAAAGAAGGGTCATACAATTAAGATGTAAATACCTATAAATTAAATTATATTACACAAAGGATACAATCATGGGCAGTACATACACCACACAGAAGTAAATAGCGGCAAATGTAGCATGAATCTCACGGGAACAAAAAGTGAGATAAAAACTCTTTACCTCGTGGTAATCAATCGAGTCGTGTGAACAAAAGATAATAAGAACAAAATGATTCAAAGAATACCATGAATATCAGGATAATATATATATCAAAAGTCAGTACACAATACACCACATTCAATAAATAAGTGGCAAACAATAGAAATCTCACAGAATTATAAGTGAGATAAGAAATCCCTTACCAAAATTCGGCAGCCTAACGGTGCCACTTAGAACTTCCAAAAATGGATTGATGGGATCAAATAGGGTATATCATCATATGAACATAAAATTACAGTAAGTGGAATATAAAATAACATCCCCCAATATAATAAATAGGAGCTTAAAAGAAATGGCATAAAAGAGAGTACTTAAAAAGAAAGAGAGAGGTAGGATCCCTTACCTCAAGCCCGACTTGTCTTGTTCGTTTCTTTATATTCTTGAATAATAAACTCTGGTAAATTTATAATTTCTTAAGTACCTCCTTTAATGTTTATTATTCAATTCATAACACATATTATAATGTTATAAAAATTATTTAATTATGTGAGTTCATATCAGACGTTTTTGTCGATGTTCGGTACATGAGTCAAAAATGAACTTGTTTGAAAAGAATTGTCCATGTAGTTATAAGTACATCATCTCCAGAATAGTATTAATGATTTAAATATCATATATATCCAGTATATATTCATTTTATACTATTCCATAACATTTGGAGATAAAAATGAAATGCACCGTTCATGGAGATGGTAGGTCGTACGTATGCATGAACATGACTTCCATATCTATTTCATACTTTAATGGACTTAAAACAATATGATACATAGTTATATTATAATTACAGTATTATATCATTAAATCTATCCTTTATACATACCACATGTCGCATTAATGATTCAAATCACTTTGAGGGGGCGGTAGTCTGCACTTCCTAAAATGAAATTATCGCGTTTACCCATTATAGAAACCATAAAGGTATAGAATAAAATAATAATATAGAAGAATATGGAAAAAAATAAACATAATATATATCATATATAAATATAGTGACATATTAATGGCCACCATGAGAGGTGTTAAAATAAGATTGAACAATCATCGTCTCGTGAGGCAATAATTCTCCACCCACAGAAACATTATGTTATTAACGATTAGATGGAGGTGTGTGTATGTTTAGCTCGAATAATTATCATAAAAACATCCTAGTATATTGAATATATTGTTTTTTTTACAAAATAAAGTAATAAAAAGAGTTTAGGGGGTTGGAGAAGCAAAATTAAGCAAAAGAACATAAGAGAAGACATTACCTTTAAATCGGGTAACTCCCTTTGGTTTGAACCAAAAGGGTTTCTTGAAGAGCTTTCTGCCTAAGGTAAGGATTCTAGGATGAAGATAAGTATGTGGAGAGATAAAATGAATAGATTTTGGTCGATTCAAAGTCTTGAGAGGTGTGTGTAAGGGGGTAGAGGTGGGGGCCTTTTATAAGAGGGAGGAGGGGCACTCTTGGAAAGTCTTGAAAAGTTACTTTATTATAAAATGATTTTCAGATATTAAAGGTACCAAAATTATATATTTCAAGGATAAGGTGATAATGGTTCTAAATACACCCATCCAATATGTTTTATACAAGTTTAAGTCTTATATTTTACCTTATCTTTTCATTTTATTTAAATTGTTCATTAATGAGGTAATCACTGCATCATCACAGTGTCATAAATAAATTTATTTATTTGATGTCTAGAAATTATAAACAAATTACCATCAAGTAGGAAATATTTTTACTTTACAATGACTATTTATAGTCTAAGATATCATTTATGTAGAAAAAATTAAAATTGTTTTACTTAGGTTTTACATACATTGGTTACATTTTCCTTTAAAAAAATATGATAAAAAGTCATTATCTCACTAAAGTGATTCCATGGGGTCCCATGGTTGGAACAAGGAATCTCATTGTAGGCCATGACACCACCAATAGAATTAGGACACATTCTGGGGTCATCTTATATTTTTATGATATTATTTTATTACCCTTAACTACCTGATTACAAATTAAACACGATAATTAAAGATAATTATCGTTGTTACTATTCATAATGTCCAAAAACAAGAGTCTAAATTAAATAATTTGGACCTTATGATTCCAAATATAAAATCCATTTTATCAAATTACAAACACAGAAATTGCAGTAATTAATTTAAAATAATTCTCGTTGTCAAAACCAAAGACGGGTTTTTAAGAAGTAAAATCTATCAAAAGAATGATTAGTTTTTACATCCAATTTAAAAGTGAAATTACATACAATGACCATAATTGTATTAAATTTTAAAAAAATAATTAAATTAAACATTAAAACTAATTAAAATTACAATCTAACTATATAAATAAATTGGATGAAAAGGCAGTTTTGAATTAAAATGCAGTATTTTTCACTATTCATTGAAAATGAACATTTGTCAGAAAAATACCAAAAATTCACCCTAAGATATATTAGATATTCTAAATTCAAAAATGATATCAATTTTACCAAATTCAAAACATATAAGTTTCATTAATTAATTTTATAATCAATTCCCACTATCAACACATATAGCGTGTTTTTAAGAAACAATATCTATTAAAAGATTGACACTTGTTTATGTCCAATTTCAAATTAAAATTAATTCAAATGACCACCAATGGATTAAATGGTAAAAATATATTTTAATTACACTTTAAAATAAATTAAAAAGATAATATGACCATATAAATAAATTATACTAAAAGGAGGTTTTGAATTAAAATACAGCATTTTCACTATTCATTAAAAAAATGAACTTTATCAAAAAAATAACAAAAATTTATACAAAGTAAATTTTGATGTCTTGATTCTAAATAAATATTTTATTTTTTCAAATATAACATATAAAATTGTCAAAAGTGGATTTAAAAAGGGTTCTCCATCAAAAGGCGGTTAATCGACCTTTTAAATAATAATAGAATATTTACTCTTAAAATTGGATTCATTTGCATTTTAAGCCTCTAACATTTATTGGATAAAAGTAAAAATATTTGACAAACATATATAATCATTTTTTAGTTAGTTCTGTTCATTCCCGCCATTACAATGTCTAGGCGTTAACTACCATTTAAAATAATATTACTATATTATTAGTGTGCAGCGTAAGATTTCAAAGAAACTCATTGTTGCGTGTTGGGTATGCCATCGAACATAGCATCCCCATTAAAGTAATATTGATATTTTATTCACAAATATTAATAAATATGAAAATGTGTTATTCTTTATTTACCTAGGACGTCACAATCCACATCCATGTTCCCTAAATATGTATTATAATTTCTATTTTTTTATAATTTTTAAAGTTAATTTTACCCATTGTTTAATTTTTATTAAATGGTACGAATTTAATCTTTTTCGTTATGAAATACGAGGTAATGTTTGACTATTTAAGAACAAGTATGAGGAGAATGTTATTTTTAACTTATATGGCATGAAGGAATTTTTACATTTTCATAACACCTTATTTACATGAAGTTTCATCTACATAATTTCAATTTTAATTTCAAATACATTATTTTATTTTAAAATTGTGCAATATTTTGAGAAAATAAAAAAAAATTAATGAGGAAATTATATTTTCATCAAGAATTAATTTCAAGTGTTATATCAAAATTATTTTCCATCTAAGATGGAATTATTTAATAAGTTTATGTTTCAATTATAATACCCTTATTGTTCCTATGATTTTATTGTGCTTATGAAGGAATGATATTTATGAAATCCATTTGTTTTATATAGATTATGTTATGGTAGAATGATGTTTAAAGAAACATATTTTATTTCATGGGTTATGATGAATGATTTATGTTATTGTAGAACATGTAATAATGATTTCATTATGATATGGGTGGAACCTATATATCTCTCCAATTCATTGGGTAAATATTTATATCTCAATAGATAGACATGGTTGGAACGAAATATCATCTTGATTCAGTAATACAGGGTTAGAACAAGGAGTGAACTTGGTTCTATAATGGACTTTATCCGCTATAATGGTCTTGGAAATGATCCTTGACTAATATAAAATTATTTTATTTGCTTATTTTTATTTCAAAAAACATAATTTCTTATTTTATGACTTTTGGGATTACATTCATTAATTCTTATGAACTTTCATGATTTATCTCATGTCATGATATCATGAGTTTTCATATGTTGGATAATATTTTCAAAAGTAATGTTCTTGTGTCTTATGATCAGGATGGATATCTCCTTTTTTTACCCTTAATAATAATTTGAGCTCACCCTTTTATATGTTTCATTTCCCCAGGTCATGAAGAAGGTTATTAAGTAAGATATGTCAAAAGGTGGTCTAGTTAGGACGAAATAAGTGAAAAACATTAAAGATTTATTATGAACCGGTTGTTTATGTTTCCTAGTTTCTAAAGACATTATACCTATACAGTCCTTTAATATATTTTTTATATTTTATAATGAATATTCTACAACTTTGAAGTAACATCAATGTATGAAAATTATGGGTCATTATAGTTGGTATTAGAGTAAAGGTATAGTTAACATTTGGAAACTAGGAAAAGAAAAAATTAGTAATAACCCAAAGGATATATTGAAGTATATTTTATAATCCTAACATTTTAGAAATGATCATGAATAACTTATGGTAAAACATAAAGTGTCCTAAATTGAATTTTATTCTTTATTATGTGGTTTCCCCATTATTATTAGTGTCTCTTATACTATGATTCATGGTTTTAGTCAATGGAAGGAACCTGCATGAACCACATTACTGTTGAATGCGACGAAAAATGAAATTATTGTCCTCCTGAGAAACCAAATGTTATGGGAGTTGGAATGCATAATTTTTTAACTATGGTCACACAAATTTCTCAAGTTATGAATCATGCATGACTTCTAAATGAGAAAAAAAGGAAACAACATTCTATTTATTCTATCATGAAGAAATGTCCACCTTCTTTTAGTGGGTCTTCTGATCCATTAGTAGCTGAGCAATAGATCAGTACCATGGAAAAGATATTTTTAGTTATCCAATGTTCTAAACATGATAAATTCATCTTATCAGTCTATCAGTTGAAAGGTGAATCCAATCAATGGTGGAAACTTATCAAGAATACAAGGAAAAGAGATGAAATTGAATCCATGGAATGGGATGAGTTCAAGAACTTATTTTTCAATAAGTAATTTCCTCATATTATAAGGATAAACATTTAGAAGGAGTTACTTGAACTTATGTAAAAGGATGATGAATCCGTTGGTACCAATGAAGAAAATTTTTCAAGACTTTCAAGGTACGCTTCTGGAATTATTATCCAACCTGAGAGTAAAATCGATCGATTCTTTTTTTAATTAAAACCAAGTCTTTAAAGGGAATTATCCATAATAGACTTTAATAGATATTAATAAATATTTAATTGTGCTCTAAAGGTTGAGACGGATATTGGAGTAATCCATCCATCCTATAGGTTTGATAAGAAGAGAAAAATAGAATTGAAGGGAAAATATTAAGAACACACTAAAAAGAAGATGATTTTTCCCTTGTGCACCAATTGTAGAAAGAAACATAGAGGAAATTGTATAAAAGGGACTATTCAATGTTTTAAGTGTGGAATATAAGGTTATCAGGAAGTTGAATGTAGAAGTGATGGGAAAAAGATGTTTAATGATGTGAATAGAGAACAAGCTACATAGAATGCACCTCCTACACTTCAATGTTACAAGTGAAAGGAAATGGGGCGTTATTCTAATCAATGACATAATCCAAGGGTTATTGATTATGATCTATGTCAGCAAACTATTAAGTCAAAGACAAAGGAAAGTCGCATGTGATCACTATTAGCGATGTGGAGTATGAAAATGAAGTGGTGAAAGGTACACTTACCATTCACTCTAAAGTAGAAAATGTTTTATTTGATTCTGGATCCACCCCATATTTTATTTTTGAATAATTTTATAAGGGTATCTTCATATTACCTCAAAAATTAGATGTCGATTTAACTGTGACAACTTCTAATGGCACAAAAGTTGCATCATAAGTTTATAATTCTTCTTCGGTTGATGTTTTTGGGAAAGTTATTCCTAAAAATATTGTGATCCTTCCTATAGTGAAATTTGAACTGATTATTGGCACATATTGACTTTCTCTATATGGATATCATATCAATTTCCGAGTAATTTAAGTTACATTTCATATTCGAGATCAATCTATGATCATTTATTGATGCATGGATGAATATAACCTTCCAGTAGAAATTTATTCCATCTTGTGGGTCTTGACCCCTATAAATTATGGTTATCTATCTCAAATGTTTGGGGAGAAACTCACAATTAATAATAAACCCATTGTACTAGAGTTTTATGGTGCCTTTTTCGAAGAATTACCAAGTCATCCACTAAATCGTGAAGTTGAGTTTTCAACAGAACTTATACTGGGTACTATTCCTATTTCAAATAAACCTTATAGAATGTCCCCAATTGAGTTGAAGGAATTAAATAAGTAGCTCCAAGAGAATCTTAAAAAGGTATTCGTATGCCCTAATGCATCACCTTGGGGAGCACCTATTCTATTTTTTAAGAAGAAAGATGTATCAATGAGACTCTAAATTGATTATGAAGAACTTAACAAGATCACTATCAAAAAAAATATCCTCTTCCCCTCATTGATGAAATATTTTTTCAATTACACAGAGCTCATTAATTTTCCAGGATTGATCTTCATTCAAGATATCATCAATTTAGGGTCAAGAAGAAGGATATACAAAAGATGGAATTCTGTTCAAGGTATGGACACTATGAATTTATAGTGATGCCTTTTGGTATTACTAATGCCCCCTCTATTTTCATGGATGTAATGAATAGAGCCTTTAAATGCTATCTTGATCAGTTTTTGGTAGTCTTTATAGATTATATTCTTTTTAATACGAAAATCAAGGAAGATAATTAAGATCACTTGATAATTATATTGAAGACCTTGAGAAAAGAGAATCTTTATGAAAAATTTACCAAGTGTGATTTTTTTATTCAAAATGTTTCATTTTTGGGTTACATAATCTCCAGACAAGGGATATCTATGGATATATAAAAAACAGAAGTTATTGAAAGTTGTCTGAGACTAACAACGGTAACTGTGATCCGACGTTTTGAAGGATTTACTGGATATTATCGACGTTTTGTGAAATATTTTTTCATGTTTATCTAATGTACTGAAAACGGTTGACTCATAAGGGATTTAAGTTTTACTTGATAGAGGAATGTGAAGAGAATTTCAAAGAGCTAAAAAGAAGGTTAGCTAGTGCACCTATGCCCACACTGCCTTATAGTGGAGAAATGTTTGCGATCTATAATGATGCATCCAAGAAGGGGTTAGGTTTTTTTCTCATGAAAAATTATATATTGATAGCTTATGCTTCATGACAATTTAAAATCCATGAGAAAAATTACCCAAATCATGGTTTAGAGTTAGTTGCGGTAATCTTTCCACTGAAGAAATAGAGGCATTATTTTTATGGTGAAATGTGTGATATTTATACTGATCATAAAAGTTTAAAGTATATTTTTATACAAAATGAGCTGAATATGGATCAATGAAAATGGTTGGAGTTGATTAAAGTTACAAATTCTTAATAAATTACCACTCAAGGAAACTGAAAAAGGTGGTAGATTCCTTGAGACGAAAGGACCATGATATCCTATCCATGATGAGGATCACAAAAGATCCAATATTTATGGATTTGAAAAGGATTGATCTTGAAATTTTAAAGGAAGGGGAGAAATATTATCTTTATCAATTTAATTTTCAACTATCTATACAAGTAAATATTAAGGAGGTGCAGAAAAAAGAGGTATAACTAAAAAAAAGGTGAGAAATGTTCCTAAATCAACCCTGATTGCAGTGGAATAATATGGTTTAGGAACCATGTTTTTATTCCTCCTATACCAGAATTAAAGAAGAAGGTATTGGATGAGGCTCATAGTTATTCATTCTATATTTATCCTGGAAGCACAAATATGTACATGGACCTAAAAGAGTATTTTTTGTGGGATAGCATGATAAGAGATGTTGAAAATATGTCTCTCAGTGATTGGTTTTTCAGAAATTTAAGGCTAAGAGATAGAAGTATATTGGGATTTTACAACCATTACCCATACAAGAATGGAAATGGGAAAAAATTATTATGGACATTTTCGTCAAACTTCCCAAAACATATCAAGGACATGATGTTATATGGGCTATATTTGATTGCCTCATGAAGTCAGCACACTTCATTTCAATTGGAGATGATTTCTCTCTTGATCAACTTTCCAGTATATATGTAGAGAAATATTTAATATTTCATGGAGTGCCACTTTCCATTATATTTGATTAAGATATGATGTTTACCTTGAAGTTTTGGAAAAAAATCAATAGGCTTTCAATATAGAGTTAAGTTTCAGCACTGGTTATTATCCCCATGTATATGTTTAGTCTGAGAGGACAATTCAAACTCTATAAGACATGTTGAGATCTTTCTCTATGGATTTAAAAGCTTTTTGGGATCAACACCTACCTTTGGTGGAATTTTCATACAATAATATTTTTCACTCCAGTATTCAGATGGATCCTTATTAAGACATATATGGAAAGAAGTTTGAAACTCAAACTTGTTTGGATGGAGTTGGGGAAAGAAAGCTATTAGGACCTGATCTTGTTGATTAAATGGCTGAAAAGGTCAGAACTATTCAATAATACATAATAAAATATTAGATTTGAAAAGAAAGTTACCCTGACAATCGATGAAAAGACCAAGAGTTTTTAGGGGGTGATAAATAATTTCTATGAATATCTCCCTAGAATGAGTAATGAGATTTGGAAAGAAGAGAAAGTTAAGCGCTAGTTATATCAATCATTTTTAAACTCTGGATCGTGTTGGTAAGGTATCTTATCAATTGGAGATTCCACAACATCTCTCTCAATTTCATGATATGTTCTATTTATATCTACTATTAAAGTACATACATGATCCTTAACATGTAATAAACTCATAAGTCATACTGTTGGGGAAATATCCTTCTTATGAAGAATGACCGATAGGGATTATCGATCGTAATAAAAAAGTTCTATGAAACCAGACCACTTTCTTGTTTAATGTTTTGTGGCAAAACCACCAATTTGATAAAGATATGTGGTAACTTGAGGATATTATGAAGGAGATATATCCTCATCTATTTGTATCTAATTATTGAATTTGAGGGAGAAATTCAGTTTAAGGGGGGTATAATGTCACACCCGGATGTTTTTATGAAATATTTTCTTTAAATAATTTTAATTCTTCAATAGATTTCATTTCATGAAATTGTGAGTTTATGAAAACCATGAGATTCCATTAGTATAGAACAACTATTTTAACCTAGACATTAGATTATCATGAATAAATATTACTAACTTATGAAAATTTATAGTGTCGTCATTCGCTACCAATTATTTATAAAAAATATAAATGAATTAATATTAGTATTAATAAATTGAGTGAATTACTATTCTTAAATGATATTAATTAAATATGAATTTTATATACTTAATAAAATCTTTTTTATATTCATATAATAGATATTTTTGTTATAGGATATTAATAAACCCTATTTGATGTATGAAAACCTATATTTTTTAAAAGGGTAATTTTCTGCCTTTTAATAGAGAACCCCTTTGAAATTAATATTTTTACCCATTAATAATTTTTATATGAAAAAATAAACATGTTATTTGGAATTAGTATGTAAAGATTTACTTTGGATGAAATTTTCATATTTTTCTAATAACTTTTAAATTTTGATGAATAATAAAAATACGCTAAATTTTAATTAAAAACAACTTTTTTCATCAAAATAATCTATATCGTTAAATTATAATAGTTAATAGTTTTAAATTATAAATAGAATATATTTTTATCATTAAATATACTTTATGTCATTATCATTAATTTTATATTGAATTTAGATGTAAAAACATTTTACTCTTTTGCAATGTTTTAACTTTTAAAACTTGTTCTCTCTTTTGGACAATGGGATTAATTTTAAATTAATTACTGCAAATTATATGTTTTGAATTTTAAAAAATGGATTCAATGTTAATAATAGGTATGTCAAAATTATATAAATATATTTATTTTATTTATGAGCATGATGAATAGTAACTTCAGTAATTTTTATTAATACAGTAAAAGGGTAAACTGGGTAATTAAGGGTAGGAATACTATTATAAAATTACTCTAAAACTTTTATTAATACCATTGGATAATTTTATTTTGACCTAAATCATCATTGGGCATAAATGGAGTTATTTCGAAGCCCTTGGATGATATTAGGATATTTAATTTACTTTTATTTAAAGAAAAGTTAAATGTCTCACTCAAATTTTAATAACTAAATAATTTTTTATATAAGGTTTTATAAAAGATAAATTCAATTATAAATACTAATTTTAAAGATAAATTTTTTTTTATTTATCATGCTAATTTATTTTTAATTTTTAGGAAATAAATAATTACCTTAAAGACTTATACTTTGATTATGTAAAAATTAATTAATTCACAAGAAATCAATAAAACAATTTTTATTAAAATTATAATAACCATCAAAACCCCAAAAAATTGACCAATTTGGTCGGGTATATCTCGAAAATAACCATCCTAGGTTCATGTTAGTGACCATTTGGAGCCTTATAGAAGATATTGGGACACTTATATTATTTTATTTAAAGTAATGTTAAAGTTGTCACATTCATAATTTAATATGTATAGAATTTTAAATGTTGGATTTCCCAGAAAATAAATTCAACTAAAAATATTATTATGAAATATAGTAAATTTATCTTTATCATAGTATTTTAGTTTTAATTTTTATTCAAAAATAATTATATTAAATAATTTTAAAAAATTAATGTATTATTATTTTATTCACTGGGGTAATAAATAAATGTTATTAAAAATATTAAAATAAATATAATTCTCACTAATTAATATTTCTAATAAATTTTATATAAGAACATGACCTCTTATTAATATTAAAAAATAGTTTGGTTGAAGTTAACTAGTTATTGTTATATTTTTAAAAATCAATGAATTGAATAGTGTCAAAATTGACACTATTGATTGTTTATCAAAATAATGTTTTATTAAATTATTTAAATTTCATAAATCATTTTTTTTAATATATAATAATTATTATATGGCTAAAATATTATAAGTTATTTATTTATGGTCTAATTTACATCAAATAAGTAAATATTTAAAACTTTTAATATTGAAATATTGGTTACCCTAATTAAAAAGTAAATAGAATAACTAAGTGTTAATTAAAATGATAAGGTTTAAATTGATAGAAACACTTTTCTAGGATATATTGGTTGATGAAATTAAAACTTTATAACTTATAATATTTTAAATTGGGATATTTGGGAGGTTTTTGGACGGGTTTCTATATTTTTATAAATTAATATTTTTTGAGATCCCAAAAATGCCCCTCACCTCAATTATAAAAGGGAACCTCCTCCCTCACCTCTTCACTTCACTTTAAGCCTTCAAGCTCAGACATACCCAGAAAGGTTCCCTTATAAACTTCCCTAGTTTCATTCTAGAGGTTCTGGTATTCTTCAAAGACCAACTCTAGTGCTCTGAGAGGAGAATTAGAAGAAGCACGTCGAAGAAGAGGCAATCCCCTCTATCGATTCTTTCAAACTTCTTTCTTTTTTTACTTCCTATTATTGAGTTGTTTGATTATAAAGTAGTAAATATATAATCACTTATATACTTAGAGGTTATTATTATTTTAGAATAAAAATATTCCACTTTCTATCCATCCAATGAAAGATGAAATCGCCACACGTGCGTACATACAGCTTACTGTATCCACTCTATGGTGCAGTCTGTTTTTCACCACAACCTTACTTGGATAGGTATAATGGTAGAAATAATAACTATATATGATTATTTTAACATTATATTTTTTATGAAATATTATACACCATTCAATTCAATACCATCCAACAATTATGAGAATGATATTGTCACTCATGCGTATGTATGATCTACCATCTCCATGATGCGATGTGATTCATTCTACATGATATTCATTAAATAATGATTATATAAATGTATAGAATGAATAAATAATAAATATATAATGTTAATATTGTTTTTTTAATGATATTTATATGACCTATGAAGGATAACCTGAACTTATTTCACAAAACATGCATAACCAAATGAATTAGTTAATACCCAAATAACAAGTAATAATGAAATTTTGTTAATAAACAGATGATAATATGATAATATATGATATCATAAAAATTAATATGATTTATAAATAATCCAATTACTTTATTTAAATCATTATATAGGAAGTTCAAATACATACAAAGTAAATTAGACCTAAGGTAAGGGATAATTTGGCAATATCATTATTATTCGAGATTTTTTATACATAAGTATTTACTGGGGTATATTTATCATCCACATATATTTTTACTAAACATATAATATTATTTATAATATTATAAAATTTTTTAAATTCAATTTCACCCATTGGTGAATTTTTATTAAATGGTATGAAAGGAACCTTTTTTCGTTGTTCGATATAAGGTACTTTTTGGCTTTTCAGGAAAAAGTATGAGGAAAATGTTTTTCTAACTTATTTGACATGAATGGATTTTTATGTTTTCATAATTACTTATTTCCATGAAGCTTCCTCTACAAGATTTCATGTTTATTTTCAAATAAATTCTTTTGTTTTAAAATTTTGTGGAATTTTAGGGAAATAAAATGTTTTTGAAGAAGAAAGGGTATTATCCTCAAGAATTAATTTCAAGTGTTATATCAATATTATTTTCCATATAAGATGGAATTCTTTAATAGGGTTATGTTTCAAGTATAACAACTTTATTGTTAATATTAATTTATTTTTTTTATGATGGAATGATATTTATAGAATACATTTTCTTACATGGATTATGTTATGTTGGAATCACGTTTAGAGAAACCCATTTTATTCCTTGGTTCATGAGGAATGATTTATGTTATTGTGGAGCATGTTATAATGATTTTATTATGATATGGGTGGGACCTATATCTCCCTCTAATGCAATGGGTAAAGATTTATATCATATGATATGGACACGGCTAAAATGGGAAATGATCCTGGTTCAGTAATACAGGGCTGGAATGATGAGTGAACTCAGTTCGGTAATGGACTTTGTCCACTATGATAGTCCTGGAAATGAGACATGACTAAAATGAAATTTTTTTCTATAATTATGTCTATGTAACAAAACTTCATGTCTTATTTATGACTTTTGGTATTATGTTCATTGATACTTATGAACGTTCATGATTTATCCCATGGCATGATATCACTATCTTTCTTATACATGATAAGATTTTCAAATGTTATGCTCTTATGTCTTATGATTATGATTGATATCTCCCCTGTTTAAACTTACTAAGAATTTTATCTCACCCTATCATGTGTTTCTTTTTTCCAGTCCACGAAGAAGGGTATTAAGTAAGATATGTCAAAAAGGGTTCAAGTTATGAAAAAATAAGTGGGAGGCAATGAATATGTCTTATGAACCAGTTGTTTGTGTTTTATAGTTTCCATAGACATTATACTTACATGATCATGTCATGTATTTTTTATATTTTGTGATGAATATTATTCAACTTTGAAGTAATTTCAATGTATGAAAATTATGGGTTGTTATAATAAAGAGGTTTATCCTAAAGACTATAGGAAGCTAGTTGGAATCTTGTTGTATCTAATGGATTCAAGATTAGATATCATGTATATCATTATAATAAGTGAAGTGTATCAAAGTACTACAATATATTCACATCTCATGGTAGGAAAAAATAATTATCAGATATTTCAAAGGCATAACTAAACTCAAAATAAAATATTATATCTTTGGAAATATTGATCTATTTGATTATACACATACAGATTGGATATGTTTTATTAATTATAGAAGATCCACATCTGGTGGATTTTTATTTTTAGAATAAAGTAGTGTGAGTTTGTATATAAAGAAGAAAAATTACGAAAATCTCATCACTATTGAATCTAATTATATTGCTACCACTCAAGATAAAACACAAATAATATGGATGAAGACAAAAATAGAATATTTTTTGTTGATTTGAAAATGCCCCTTCCCTTGGTATACAACAATCAAAGTGAAATAAATATTATTAAAACTCTTATGAAACATTATAGCTCCAAGAAAATTGATATCAAATATCACTTCATCAAAGAGTATGTGGAAAATAATAAATTGAAATTGGAGTTTATTCCTACAAAAAATAAAGTTTCTAATATTTTCACTAATACATTGCTGAAGGAAACATTTCATAAGGGAGTTTGATCATGTGCATACAACCTCACCCTCTTTAAGGATAATTTATGGGATTCTATCCACTCTCTCATATTGTCTTTAGATAATTTTTTCAAAGGGGGAGAAAATTTTTGTAACCTAAATATATACACTGGTATGTGTTTTACCTATCAAGGGTAATCATATATTTAGGGGTGTTCATAAAAGGGGTAAGGTATGATTTCAAAAAGTTCAAACAATTTTAATAGTTTTTTCAGGTGGATATAAGAAATTTTATTTTTAATGGTTGAAGTTTTATGTTGTGAAATTTTCCTGTTGAAATTGAATTTTCTCGTAAGGTATACAAAAAAGTGTCTTAATTTAGTAATTATGGATAGCATGTTATTTGTGTTAAATGGTTATTTATTCCTTATCATGTGTTATTATAATTTTTGGATAAATAATCCATTTTATGAGTTACAAATTTTGAGTGGTTTATGTTTCTTGGTTGACAACAAATCCAAAGGGGGGTTATTGAGATTAGGAGGTTTTGATGTGTTTTTTTAAATCTATAAGAGGTTAAGAAGTTGTTGGATACGGTTTTCATGAATAAATATGGTTAGATAATTCTGTTTTTCTTTCTTTTTCTTTTATAAATCACCTCATTTTATTAATTTTCCAATATGGGCAATCATACGAAGATGATCATCTTGAGTTTTTTGTCGAACACTTATCTTATGACACTTAGAAATTTCATTTGATAGATTTTTTTATGAATTATATCGGGTGATGATTTACTATTCTTAGTGGTTCTGACATCATGAGTATTAAAAAACATCCTAATCGAAGACAATTATAAATGGGGAGAAAATAATTTGTATATACAAAGTCATTACTATGAATATTTGAGGAAGTTCATCAGATAGAAGTTATTTGTTAGAGGTTTGGCTGAGTAGTGTTTGTGTCTGAATTTAATAAAGTTTGAGATATTGTGGAAGTATGAAGTTATGATCTTTGTAAGCACAGCTAAGCAATCTGCATAAGGGTAATTCCCAATTTCTATACGTTGTATAAGGGTACAAGAATATATATAAAGTGTTATATAAAAATATTTTGTGAAGATGTATGATCATTGGAAATTTTTTGATGTATAAAGAGAAGTTGTCAGGAGTTTCATTGGACCAAGACCATCATACTATCTCCTATAATATTATTAGTCTGAGTCCATTAAAAGAACTATATGTGTTTTTAAATATTGTTTAGTTTTTTACAATGTCTATCATATGGATGTGTATTAATTTAAAAAGTGTTTTTATTTTAGGATTATTAGAGGTAAGTCACCAAGTAATTAGATATATAGTTTTTTTAAGTCATCAGATGAATGTTTCTGTAAAAAGTTCATCGATCAAAGGATGAAATATTAAGTAAATGATCAAATATTTCTAATTCATACCATTGTATAGTGTAAGTATCTCTAAGAGGACTTAGAAAATGTTCTTAAAATTTTATACAGGAACATCAGATTAAGTTACATAGGTCAAAAGTGATGTTTCAATGTTTCATTGGATGCATGAGTGGTATAAGTTTATATCAGTTTGAAATAATTTATAGGATATTAATAAAGGTATCAAATGTAATGATGCAAATATGATCATTCAATTATCCAAATATTATTAAGTAAATATTTGTGATTCCATTTGATTTGTAAAAAGTTTGAAAAATTTCAATCATGTAGAGTCTTAAGAATAACTCTTATCATTTAGGAGAGTTTTTTATAATATTATAAGTAGGATGATGGAAGTATGGAGCATGAATTTTGATTCAAGTCTGCATGTTTCCATAAAATATTGGAGGAAACTTTCCAATATAAAGGGATATTTCATGTAACAACCTAAATAACCTGCCTAAATAGTACTTAAATTAGTCATGACATGACCTTAAGGGAATTCCCAATACCCATGGGCTAGAAACTAACATATGGGCATCAAGAAACATCAATAGGGAATGATTTCTCCTCAAGGATAAGAAACAAAATGAAAATAGTATAAGGAAACAAAAAATATTCAGTATTCTATAACAAATATCAAGAGTGAAACTCCATAAGGTAGAAGAAACATCAAACTAAACATCTTGAGTTAATGATAACATCATCGTAGGATCTTCTCACAATAGGTGGAAACACAATCCACCTTTTATCACCAACACCATAGTTCCATCTATCAAGAACATGCACCATCGCCAAGTAGTTATTTTACCTTTCATATAACTATTATAAGAAAGTATTAAATTTCATAAACAAAACGTAAGGTGTGAGAAACAAATCCTTATAGTATTTCACAAAAAACATCATAAAAATTCCATATAAAAAACCATTTACGCTTAATTTTAAATAAAACATGGAAAGGAAACATTTTCACAATTCAAATTAAAAACTTCAAGAGGAAAATTTTCAATGGATAATAAAAAAAGTATTCAAAATTTATTTTCCCTTAAATAAATATAAAATATAAAATTTTATGAAAAGAGGAATGACTAAATATTTTCATCAAAACTGAAATGATTTCAACATTTTACAACACTGGCATGTAAAAAAGGGATTCTCACACATTAATGTATAGCTCCCAGTATGAACTTGTTCCTTGGCCTAAGCCTAGGACAATAGGTATAAAACTGAGGAAATAGGTGATGATCCCTAAAGACAAATCTAGATCTCAAAAAATGAACATTCCTATGGGTTAATATAATAAGGTCTATAAGGATGAATAAGATATTTTCCCTAAGGACTAATATCCCTGCTATGTAGATATAATATTTTCCCATCATGTCTTATTCCTACCTAAATACCTAGGATCTCATGTTCTTTAAGGTGAATTAGAAATTTTTGCGGATATCATTCAATTCAATAAGTATTAATAATTTCAAATAATCATTCAATATTGCATTTAAAATCAGTCGCAACATCAAGTTTCAAAACATGTATTTCTTTTTAAAAATCACCATCAAATGGTTTTTATTAAAAAATCATTCATTTCAAACTAAAAACCAACATAAATTATTTTTATAAAAAACTCATTACATTTAAATCAATCAGTATCTCTTCAGATCATAAAACATTTCATAAACTTCTATTTCATTAGAATCATGTTTTAGGTCTTTTATTTTACATATAGAACATTTTTTAGAAATAAAATTTTATTTCAGAATCAATTTTCAAAGGAATTTCACCACACACACGCCATTACATTTTAAAAATTATTTACCACAGACTCAAGTATTTCCTTGAAAATAAATCAAAAATCGATTTCTTATTAATAAAGTAATAAGGTTTTAAAGAGAATTAAATTTCCTTAATAAGTTACTTATATTGATAAAAATTTCACAAAACCTAAATGAGGGTTCCATCATAAGAAATAAGATAATTTCCATACCCCATAATTAAGGAAAAATAGAAAAATAATCTTTTTTATCACCCATCAGCTAGATTTACTAAACTCCACTCAAGTATATCATAGAAATCAAAGATACATTGGTTCAAGTATTTTAAAAAATATCATAAGAATTATAGTCCATAAAAAGAAAATAAAAAATTAAAATGCTATTTAATTTTATTTTTTCAAATGAATCTTGAATGAAGAAGGTTTAAAATCATTTTAAATGGGAGTTAAAACCTTAAAAGGTTCAAAATGGTTTTATAGGTTATTCTGGAAGAGGAAGAAAAAAAATAGGTTTTAAAAACACTTCTTTCATAAAAATGGTTGTTTGTAAGGGAAACATGGTTTACCCTTACATAGCTCATGGCTTCCATATAAGGGTAAGGGGTTTTAACCTTACACAAGTTTCCCACCTAGAATTACCTATACATAATGGCTGAGTACCCTTATGCATCCTTTAAAAACCTGAGCCTACCCTTACACAGCACATGATGTTCCCTTATGCACCATTTCAAAACATTTGGATTCCCTTATGAAGTGTGGATTAACTTTACCCAGTGCATTAGGTTCCTTTATGAAACTCATATAAAAAGTTCTTTAACCTTACAGAGCCCATTGAATACCCTTACACAGTGCATAGGATTTTCATCCTACTATTACATAGTGGGTAACTTACCCTTATGAGACCCTCAGAATTTCAAGGTTACCTTTACACAACACCCCTTTTGTATAGGTAGAAATTCCTTAACCTTGTGCAAATCCCATGATTTATGTGTGGGAAAAATTAACTTAAAATTTATTAAATTTCATTTTAAAATAATCTTCAAAATAAATAAAAAAAGTTGTCTAAAAAAAATAAAAAGTCCCAAACACATCTAAAACCAAAAGAAAACATCTTAAACCACAGAATTTAACTAAAATAAAAGATCAAGAAGTTATAATTCTCCCCACCATAAATTTAAAACTCCTAGTTTCAAGTAATTTACACTTTTATTATGTATTTTGAGATTATATAATACTTGGGTTAAGTTTCAGGGGTTTTTAGAAGTTTTTGGAGTGTTTTGAAAGTGTTTATAAAGGTCGAAAGTGTAAGCATGGTTAGTATAAACTCTACACTACCTCTAGAAAACCGTACAAGGTGATGTTGGGAGTCACTAGAGAGGTTCACAGTTAGAGCATATTTTTCCCAAAATGTGTGCATTCCAAGGGAAACCATGCATTTAGAGACAACGTTAAAAGGATGGTTGGAACATGTTTTGTCAAACTATGTAAACCAAAAATGAGAGGTGTTTGTCTTGAGACAATAGCACTGCATTGTTAGTGCATGAGTTACCAAATCATGCCGCTACTTGGGTGTTATCCAGAAGCATGCACATGGTTGGTGCATGGTTTTACAAACCATGCAACCTAATCATAAGATGTACAGTTAATACTTATAAAATTATATTTTAAATCAGATTAAAGCACTTTAGCCCTAATTTCATCTTTTCTTATACGGTATCAAACTCCTCTCCCCTCCTAGGATCCCAAGATAATTCCCTTTTATCCAAAAGTGACTTTTAGAAAAATTGAAAAGCCTTAGAGATCAAGAATCATTATTAAGTCTTTGTTCTTCCTTGTTCTTATTAGATTTACTATTCTAATCTCTCTCAAATTCAAAGATCTAGTTCTTTATGGATATATTTATGTGTTGTTACATGAATTTTGAAGAGATCCTATTGGACTTATTGAAGGGAAGATGTAGTGATCCCAGATCTAGAAGTTTTTAGTGTCATTATTCATTTTCACCATCCGTTGAGAGCTAGGTGGATTCTCTCTCATCTCTATTTTTCTAGAACAGGAAGTATTAGTTGGTTTAAAGGTTTTTATTTTATTTTTTGTGGAAAAATTATATGATTATGTAAAGTAAACCCATTTTCTCTACATTTCTATATTTTGGAAAATTATATGGTGTTTTGAAAAACAACTTTCATTATAATTTTAAAATGATGGTTTTAAAATTATGGAATGGTTTTGGAATTTGAAAATCGTTTGATGAAATTATTTCAAATGAATGAATTGTTTTTTAATAAATTTTTTGGCATTGAATTTGGAATAATTTGATTTGAGTGTTTTCAAGGTAGATAGGTATAGTTCAAAGTTCCACAGTTAAGGTAGGACATATTATTGTCATGGAGTACCACCATCAATGGTAACACTAAGATTTAGTGTATGGATGTCTGTGTGTGTGTAAACATTGGGATGGTTATGTAATGTGTGAAAAAATGGTAATTATTTTTTTTATGGTTTTCTTATAGGGATTTTAGTTATGGATTTATGTAAATTGTTTATTTACTTTTTAACAATTTGATATCAAATTATCTATCTTGTTATTATTCTAGTGGTGTGGGATGGGAATACTCCATTGATTAACTACTAAGTCTATACTCACCCCTACTTTGGAACTTTGGTGTGTTTTTAGATTTCATATAATGAGACATGGGGAAAGTAAATGTATCATATTTCTCTAGAGATGCATCTTGATACCATGGTCATGGAAAGTGGTGTTGGTGCTTGAAACAAGTTCCGGTGGTACATGGGAACATGAAACCTTGATGTCCTCGAGTCATGTTGTATTTTTATTTTTCAAGTTTATATTCCATATTCTATTATAAATATGATATTTTTGTTCTTATGGATTTTGTTTCTCTATATTACTCCTTATCATGCATCATCTAGGAGGATTGGATGTTTATATTTTATGTTGTCTAGATATTTGGTCTTCATTAATGGAAAATCATCCCCCAAATTTCTCTTAATCCCATGATATTTATTGTACACATTTGGTGTCTTGGGTATGTCACCTAATTTTTGTTTCACTTCTTATCTTATTAATCTAATGAGTTAGGTCAGGATTCTACATATGGTATTTGTCTTGGTTGGTCCATCTATCTCTTAGGATGGTAGAAAAGAGATTGTAATTTTGGAACTTGAATTGTATATCTTAAAAATATGTAGCTAAACATTTTATGTTAAACTTAAAGTTATCAGGGTGTTTAGGTAAAAAATATTTATAAATCTCTTATAGTTGTATTTTTATCTAATAAAAATTGATTTAGCTTATGATTGTTTCATATCATGCATTGTTAGTGAGACTTCCCACTAAGACTACATTGTTCATTTTGAGATTAATGATTTTTTAAAATGATTAACATGGTTGATTTTAAAATAATAGTTATTGTTTGTAGATCATGGTGATAAGAAATTTTCTAATCCATCAAAAGTTAGTGAGTGATTTCTAAATAGAGTTTTTTTCTAGTTATAGAGAATGAAACATGATAGATGTTGTAATAATAATCATGAATAGGATATTGAAAATTTGGTTTCACCTAAGAAAAATATAAACCAAAAACTTTTCCATATCATCATTCAGTATTTTTAATCCATTGATAGAGGAAATAAGAATGATGAGACTCAAAAAGTGGAACACTCTGTCCAATTTCAGAAATAGAATCCACCCATTTTAAGGGGGATTATGAGACTTAAAAATTGGAGGTGAGGATGAATCAAATGAACCGAATCTCAAAATTATTGGGTACACCATACGATATTAAAATTAGGTTTTTAAATTATATATTCTTGGATATTACATGCCAATGGTTAGATTTTTCTATATAAGAAAAAATGACCAAGTCATTACATGGGAAGACATTGAATAATTTTTCATCATTTTTTATCCTCATACATTCAAGATCAAAAGAATAAGAAATTTATTTAGGATAAAACAACATAAAATATTCATGAAAGAATATATAGTTAAGTTTAAAAACTTGGTATTATCTTCCTTGGAAGCTGCTGCTAGTGAATCCTTGAAGGAACATATATTTTAGTATAGAATCCAAGAATAAATTCACATTGTGGTAGTTATTCTTTGAATTATGGAATTCATGGAAATGGTAAATAGATAAATGGTGATGGAAAATTATATTTATTGAAATTTGGATAGTAGGAGTATGTTTATCTCCATGGGAACAAGTAGTAACTCATATGCTAGGAATAAGTGGAATATGTAAACCTGCTTCTAAGGTGGATAAGGTTCTTAGAACAAGACCATATGATAAGTTAATTTCCCTCTATAACCCAATATAAATCCTAGATGTTTTCAATGTGGTTATACTTCTTGTAAGAATCGAGACTATACACTGCCACCTAGGTCTTATCACAACTATAATTAGGTTGGAAATCCCCATAATTATTATCATAGAATTCCAAAACATGGTGTTGTAGATACATATTATGTTTCTCAGACATCCTATGATTTGATGGGGAAATGTCATTAGAATAACTCTCAACCTCTTAACTGAGTGAGCCAAGGTGATTCTATGAACACCATGACTCTTTATGTGATAAAACCTTAGTAAGGAAACAAGGATCAGGGAGGACCTATTAACCATCTTTATAGTGATGGACATAGGATCATGGGTGATCAATTAGAACCTCTACCAGTGTGAGTTATGATTATTTTGAATTATATCCTCATGAAAGACTCGTTTTATACGGATGTGTCCCACTCTTTTATTAATTCATGTGTTATTGATCATATGGGTTTTAATGCTACAATGATGCCTCATGTTTTGAAACTTCAAACAACTCTAGGAAAATGTGATTGTTGATCCTTTATGTGTGCAGTGTGTTTTATAACTATCAAGGGGGATAAATTGGTTTGAGATTTAACTGTTATTGAGATGGATGTATATAACCCAATTTTGGGAATAGATTGGTTGACTTTTTCAAGGCTCACATCGACTATTATTCTTGGAAGGTTAGTTTCACATCTTCAAATGGTGTTAAGAATCTATTTAAATGAGAATGAGATGTTAATGAATGTAGAGAAAGACCTTTGGTACCCGTGTTTGGCACTATCTTTTATCAGTTGGAAATGGTTAAATTGGAATCTATTAATGAAGTCAAACCTAGAGATTTTTCAACCACTATTGACCAATTTCCTGGTGTCTTTCCTAAAAAATTCTTTTTGTTAACCCCTAAAAGAGAAGTAGAATTTATGATTGATCTTCCAACAAGATTTGGTCCTATTTAACTTCCATCTTATAAGATGACACCAACATAATTGAGGGAATTTAAATTCCAGTTGGAAGAGTTATAAAGCAAATGGTTCATTCGACTGAGCACATCTCTATCAGTATAGCCAATTATTTTTTTGTGAAAAAGGTGGATGTTACTCTTAGTATTTATGTGTATTATTGTAAGATCGACTAGGTTAAGATAAAGAATAAATATCCTCTTAGATGAATTGAATACCTATTTGATCAATTTAGGGGAGCTTCTTGGTTCTCTAAAATTGAATTATGATCATGATATCACTGACTATGAGTTTTAAAGGAGGATATTTTGAAGAAAACTTTCAAGATCCATTATGAACACTATGAATATTTGGTTATACCCTTTTTTATTACAAATTAACCAATGGTGTTTATTGAATTGATGAATAACATATTTCAAAGGTTTCTTGATTAATCTGTAGGCATTTTAATCGATGAAATTCTGGTGTATTATAAGACTAAGACTGATCATGAGAAACACCTAGATATAATTTTGGGAATCTTGTAAGAATATCAACTTTATGATAAGCTTTAAAAGTGTGTTTTATAGATATAAAAGGTTCATTTACATGGCCATATCATTTATAAAATAGGATTTTCTCTGGATCCTAAAAATATATAGGTTGTTATCTCTTGGAAACCAATGAATATTTTTTGTGATATATATAGTTTCCTTGGATTAGTAGGGTATTACCACCACATTGTTTGTTATTTTTCATGAATTGCCTCTCTAATGATAGATTTGGAAAGTAAATGTGTTCTTTTCCAATGGACTGATTAGTGAAAAAAAAATATTTTCAAGATCTTAAGGTTCTCCTTACACAAAGACTTATCCTTGTGTTTCTAGAGTCAAGAAAGGGTTATATAGTCTATTTTCATGCATCTAAATCTAGGTTGGGTTGTGTTCTCATGAAGGTAGATTCGGTTATTTCTTATGGATCATGAAAGTTATTGGTTTATGATAAAAACTATCCAACACATGATTTTGAATTGTATGTTATGGTTCATTACGTGAAAGCGTGGCATCATTGACTTTTTGGTGAGAAATTCACAGTTTTCACAGATCATAAGAGCTTAAAACACATTTTCTCAAAAAGATATTTGAACCTAAGGAAACACAGATGGATGTAACATTTATATATGTTTGACCTAAACTTGATGTATATAATAGGAAAGTTAATTTTTTTATCTGATTAATTGAGTAATTATTCATACAATCAGTTATCTAAACAGGATCCATATTAATGAAAACTAATATTGATTATAGCTAATATGTATATGGACTCTCTGGAGTAAGGTTATGTTGTAGTTTTATTTCCAATTTATCTTGTTCATGATTTCGTTTATAAGGTTAAATATTCCTATACATATTATCCTAAATGTTTAACCATGTGTTCAAAACTCAATGGTGGGGAGACCAATGAGTGATGAAAGATAGATGGGAGATTTGTGTTGTATTTTAGATATTAGATTATGGTTCCACTAACATATCAGATACAAATTATTTCTACCTACCACTTCTCAAGATGGTCTATTCATCCTAGAATCCATATTATGTATAAAGTGATGAGAACATAGTTTTGGTGGGATTGAATGAAGAGGAAAGTGGTGAATGTTATCTCAAGATGCATCGCCTATTAGTAGGTTAAGGCGAAGCATAAAATATAGGCTGGTATGTTTCATTATTTACCGATTCCCATGTATAAATGGGAGAAAATAGAAATGTATTTTTTTACAATTCTTCCAAACAATGTTAATAAACATGATTCCATATGGGTGATTGTGGATCACCTCACAAAGCTGGCACACTTAATCCCTATTCTGGAATCTAATATGGCTGAATAATTTTCCAAATTCTACATTTGATATGTTGTAAATATTTACTTTGTTCTAGTATAAATCATGTGGGAACAAGACCATAGGTCGACATATCAGTTTTTTAAGTCCTTGCAGTAAGATCTTTGAACCTAGTTGACCATGATCACAACATATCATCCTCAAATAGATATACATTCTAAATAGAAAATAAAAATGTTGGAAGACATGATAAGATCATGGGTAATGGATTTTGGAATCTCATGGGATGAGAATGTTCCATTAATGGAGTTATCATCTAATAACAGTTATCATTAAGTGATAAATATTGGTCCTTTTGAAGTTTTGTGTGGTCTTACTTGTCATTATCTACTTTATTGACTTGAAATAGCTGATAATTAACTTATCAAACTTATCCATGTACATGATACAATAAAGAATATTTATATGATCATAAAAAGGATAATGACTGCTCAGATTTTTTAGAAATCATATGTGAATCATCATCTATGAACATTATATTTTTATGTATGTAACCATGTTTTCTTGAGAATCTCTCCAAACCTAGGGAATCGCCATTTTGTTAGGCAAGTAAAATTGTCTCCTCAGAAAATTGGACCTTTTGTGACACTTGAATGAGTTGGAGATGTGTCTTATCAGTTGGATTTACCACCAATGTTTATCTTTGTGCATAATGTTTTATGTAACTCTATTGAAGAAGTTCCAATCTAATCATGACTGTGATTTGATGAGATCATATTAATCTTTAATCAGATGCTACATTTATTTATGTTTTGACATGGATTTTGGATAGGAAAGAAAATAACTTACGTGGAAAAATAATCGTTTTCGTGTGGGTTTTATGGTAGCATGGTCATATTAGGAAGATACATGGGAAAGTGAAAAGGAAATGATAAATATATGGTTCTATATCTCCCAAATAAACACTGATATTCCACTTTCCAGGGACAGAAATTCCAATGGTTGGAAGAATGTAACACCCATAGTTTTAGGTGCTTAAGTCTTTTATTATGTATTTTGAGTTTATATAATACATGGGATAATTTTTGGGAGTTTTTAGAAAGTTTTGGAGTGTTTTTTAAGTGTTTTTTGGAGGTGTAAATTTTGATTATGTTTGATATAAACCAAACACTATCTCTAATAAACTATGAAAGGTGATACTGGGAGTCACTGGGGAGGTGTATTATTAGAGAACAATTTTTCCAAACTATGTGCATGCCATGGAAAACCATGTATTTGGAGATAAGGGTAAAATCATGGTTAGTACATGGTTTTTAAAACTATGTGAAGCAGCTATGTTCGGTGCTGGTCTTGAGATAGTATCACCACATGGTTGGATCACAGTTTTCCAAACTGTGCGGCACAACCATGCATCAACCTGTGTGTTATCCAATAGCATGTGCATGATCGTCGCATGGTTTTCCAAACTATAAGAAATGTAGTAAATACTTAAAAACTTATATTTTAAATTGAACTAAATTATTATAAGCCTCATTTTTTATTATTCTTCCAAGGTCTCTAACTCCTCTCCCCTCCTAGGATCCCAAGAAAATTACATTTGACCAGGAAGTGAATTTTGGAAGAATCAAAGTGTTTTGGAGGTCCAGAATCATTGGTAAGTATTTATTCGACCTTATTACTATTATATATACTCTTATACTCTATCATGGATCCATTTATCTAGTCTTTTATAGATATATCTATGTGTTGTTACTTGAATCTTGATGAGATCTTGTTGGATCTATTGAAGGTAAGGTGTAGTGAGCCTGAATCTAGAATAATTAAGTGTCATTCTTTGTTCTTTTACATCCATTGAGTGGTAGTTGGATTATATCTCATCTCTAATGTTCTAGAAATTATAGTCTTAGTTGATTTTAAAGGTTTTTATTGAATTTTTTATGAAAACATTGTGTGGTTTTGTGAATGAAACCTTTTTGGTTTATGTTTCAAAATTGTGGAATGTTGGATGAATTTTTGAAAACCTTTTTTATTATAATTTTAAAATTATGGTTTTAAAATTATGGAATGGTTTTGGAATTTTAAAAATGTTTTATGAAATAATTTCAAAGTAAATAATTCCTTTAAATGAAATTTTATGGCATGGAATTCAGCATAATTTGGTTGGCATGTGTTCAAAGTGGATGGGGTGTGGTCAAAAGTTCCATAGTTAAGGTAGGACCAATTATATTCATGGAGTACCACCATAAATGGTTATACTAAACTTGAGTGTATGGATGGGTGTGTGTGTGAACAAGGAGATGGTTATTAAAAGTTTGGATGAATGGTAATTAGATTTTTTATGTTTTTCTCACATGGGTTTTAGTTAGGTATTTATGTAAATTGTTTATATACATTTCAACTATTTTATATTAAATGAGATAAATGGTAATTATTCTAGTGGTGTCTGTTGGGAACCCTATTAGTATTTCCTACCAAGTTTATACTCACACCTTCTTGTGAAATTTAGTATGTTTTCATATTTTAGATACTAAGACATTGTGAATGTAAAGGTATTATATTTCTCTAGTGATGTTTATTGATACCATAGGCATGGGTGGTGGTGTTAGAGATTGGATCTAGTTCAGGTGGTATCTTGGATCATGACACCTTGATTTCCTCGAGTCATGTTTTATTTTGGTTTTTTAGTAGATATTACATATTTATTTGTCACTATGATATTGTAGTTCTACTGGATTTTATGTTTGGTTGTATTTCTCATTCTCATGCATTATATAATAGGATTGGATGTTTATATTTTATGTTTTCTGGATGTTTGGTCTTATTTCAGGGAAAATAATCCCCCAAAATTTTCTTAATACCATGGAATTTTTTGGAAGCCTTATGGTGTATTGTGGGTTCCACCTAAGGTTAATGGAACCATGTGCTTCTTATGCCTATGAGTTGGGGTGGGATGTTACAATAAATATGTTCTTCCCCCAGAAAGTCTTTCAAGTAGACTCTATATCAAATAGACAAGGCTACAATTATCTCATTAGTTTCTCATTCCCCCCAAGTCTCATGAGAATCTAAACCATGTTAGCATAACACCCAAACCAAAGGAATGTATTTCCCACAATGAACATTTATATGAGAATCAAAAATCCAAATTAGCTTCTTGGTTATAGATAAATCAAGTACAACATCAATATCCTCCCATCTCCAAATACAAGATGAATCAGAGAGATTCTTTCTAAACTATAAAACATAGAAAAAACTGTGGATTTATGTCTTCTATGGTGGAAAATCCAAATAGTATTCCTCATTGAAAATAATCTCAATAACATCAAAGGGTCCCACTTATCTTGGTGCCAACATTCCTTGTTTTATGAGCTGTTAGTGACTTGAATGAGGTGAAACACTCAAAAACACCATGTCACCAACTCCAAATTCTAAAAACCATCAACCGAGATTAGTATAGGATTTATAATGGTTCTATTCCATTATAATTATCTAATGAATCAACTAAATCTTTGTCATTATCTTTTGGACCAAACTAGGTCCCACCAAGGAATCTTCTCCAACCTCCGACCAGTAGAGTAGAGATTTACATGATTGGCCATAAAATGCCTTAAAGGGTTCCATCATGATTGATGAATAGTCGTTTTAATTATTGAAAAACTTTTAGCACCTCTAGTTTGAGGTATGTATAATTTTTTATTCCATTTTAGGTGTTTAATGTTAATGGGATGAGTTAGGAAGATGTTGGGAGAGTTTTTAAGGGTTTTGAATAGGTTTGGTGTCTTTTCTAAGGGCGCATAGTTTGATCATGGTTAGGGGAAACTGTGTGTGTTCTACAAGAAATTGTATAGGGGAAGATAGTAGTATTCACATGGCCTACACATAGTTTTCCAAACCATGCAAGGAAATAGTGCAGACCCCTTCTCTTGAGGTAGTGGTGTGCGCACAGTTAGCGCACAGTTTTCCAAACTGTGTGGGCTAACCATGCGACCACTTAAAAGTAGGGTTTTTAAATCTGGGCTTCCTAGAGGTATCCTATTTTCACTCCAAATTGTCTCCCACTCGATCCTCACTCGGGATTTTGGGTTCTCAAAGGTTCTAGGTGCTCTCCCACAATTTTTTGACGAAAATTGAAGGGGTTTTAAGGTGGTTTGACGGTGGTTTCTCCTAGGTAAGTCTCTCCTCTTGGGTTCTATTTGGTTTTCTCTAGGTCTTCTCATACCTCTTTCTTAGTTTTACAGATCTAAATCTTTTTTCCTGTAGATATAGGGTTGTGGCTACCTTTGGTATTTATTTTAAGGCTTGTGGATGTTAGGGAAGGAGATCTAGAATGGTTTCGGTGGTGTGTTCAACGGATTAGGGTTGTGGTTGCATGTGGGTTGATTTCTCCTGAACCCTAAAGGTAGGTGGCTTCTCTATCGACTCCACTTGGTTAGAACTAGTGTTTTTGGTTATAATTAATTTTTTTTGTCTTGAAATTAATTGTGATTTTGATGTAAAAAATTGGTTATAAATCCCTTTGGTCATGTTTTGTGTATTTTTGGGAAAAAGGCATTTTACAGTTGAATGTTCTAATTGTTAAATTTTAATATGTATATTCTAAAAAAAATCTTGGATAGGTTAGATTAAAAAGTTTATGAAAATGTATTTCAATAAATATATTTTTTTATTGAATCGGGGTTTTGGCATGGAAAATTTTTTAAGGGTGGTTTCAATAAATTGGTGATTTATTAAAGTGGCTTGGCATGTTATGTAAATGGCTATTTGCATGTTTTGTGGATTTGGTGGGTTATATGTCTAGTTGTGGATCTTTGAAATGAGATATGAAAGTGGGCGGGGAGTCTCACTATAAAAGGTGATGGATAGTATTTAGAATAACCGCCATTATGGATAGTGTTCGTGAAGCACCTCTAGTTGGAAATGTAGTGAATGGGTTGGACGGAAGCTCCACCATTTTGGTTGCCTTGTTGTGTGTCTCTTGAAAGGTGTATTTTTTTATGCTAATGTAAAATGGTGAAATGGATTGTGACAAGTTTTTTGGGTTTCCAGTGTGGTTTGAGCATTCAGGTGGAAATGGCTTGGTAAAAGAGTGTTTGGATTGTCGTAAGTTGTTTCACTATTTAATGTTTTATATAAACTATTTTATCTAATGTGCCAATGGTTTCATCCTAGTGGCATGTTTAGGTAAGTCATTTGGGGAGAACCTACTGAGTATTAGTACTCACCCCCTTCTTTTGCACTTGGGTGATTTTGAAGATGTTGTATTCCAGTACATAGATAAAGGTAAATCATCTCGTGGCAAGTGGTTATTAGTGATACTTGTGAGATGTGATGGTGCTTAGGGCATGGAGCTTGGTGTGGTACTATAGAGTGTGTCTTGATTTATTTTGGTTCTCTTTTTTAGTCTTCTACATGGTACTATGATATTGTGTTTGGTTGTATTGGTTCTTGGGAATTCTTGTAGAATTTTTTGTTGTCTTATGGTAATGTATGGGTTTGGTTGTTTTGTTGTCATGCATCATATAGTTGGTTGTTAGTGGGCTGTTTGGTTTTTTGGTTCTATCTCAAGGGAAAATCCTTCCCCAATTTATTCTCAAATCCCTCAGAATTTATTACTAGCCTTTGGCACCTTGGGAACATCGCTTAAGGCCAAGTAGCATTCCTTCGACCTCTCAAGACAAAGAGATGGGGTAGGAATTTACAAGTGGTATATGTTTGTTCGGTCCTTGGATTTCAAGGGGGAGCAGTTGTTTGATTCGTGGTGTTGATCATTGGTCATGGTGTTGACATTCGTTTTTGGCCTATTCCTTGATTCAGGGTGGTATCAAGATGTAGGATTATCGGAACGTGGAATGTATAACATAAAAGGAAGTAGCTAACCCTTTTATGCGAAACTTCAAGTTACAAGGGAGTTGGGTACGTAAATATTTTGAGACACTTATAGGCATTGGATATCTCATTATCATTGGTGTAGCCAATGATATGTGCATGGCATGCATGATATCTAGGACGCGTATTTCTTTGGGATATAATGATCTATGGTGTGATATGAATGTGTGGATTTTGAAAAATCGGATTCGAGTTTCAAAATGGAAGGATTTTAAACATGGAAACTGGTGGTAGTTTTAAAATAGATTCATTTTCAAAACATGGTGGATTTTTTCAAAATAGTGCAACATGGGAAATGTGAACTGGAGGAAAGCCTGATTGTGATAGTTGTAGTGTAATTGAACTGAAATTTGTAAATCATTTGTTGATAAAATATAAGGACTTATGGTTGCTTTGTATTGATAGAAATGGCACTGGGTAGGCGTTGTAGAGACTAACCAGAGGAAACTATTGAAAATGTTGTTGCACCTAAGCCTCAGGTGAACTAGTAACTGGTACAGAGTATAGTGCGATCTTTCGAAGCTGTGCAAAGTTGGAATAAATTTGATGAACCAAAACATGTGGATCATGCAGTTTAGTTTCAAAGGCAGAATCTACCCATGTTTAGGGTTGAATTAGATCCAAAAAGGGTTGAGCCATGGCTGAACAGAATGAATAGGATACTTGAATTCTTGGGAACACTAAAAGAGATGAAAGTGAATTTAGCCATGTACATGTTGGAAGATCTTTTCCTTCAGTGGTGGGAGCTGGCAGTCCAAGCTGGGACGGACCAAGGTGTGACATGGGAGGTTTTTGAAGAATTGTTTAATAAACAATTCTACCCTCACATGTTTAGAATTCAACATACAACAAAGTTATTTAGTTTGAAGCAAAGACCATGGCAGTGATGGAATATGCGGATAAGTTTAGAAAATTAGTGTGGTTTGCAACTGAGGTGGCAAGTAGTACATCATTGAATGCACACATTTTTTAAGCTGGGTTAAACCATGAAATTTGTTCCAAGATAGTGGTGTTGTGTAGAGATAATTACACAGAAATAGTGAATAAACCTACAGTGGATGAGCAAAATCTTGTAGGGTCTACAGGTAGGGGAAGTATGTGGGTACCCATGGGAAATAGTGGGAACTAGAATTCTAGTTTCAAGCGGAAGATGGACACTTATTTCTAGGGTGGGAGTATAGTTCAGAATCTGATGATAGGATGGGTGAAATTTCCTCTGAATCCTCAGAGTAAGTCGGGATGTTTTCAGTGTGGTTCTATGAGCCACATCAAGTAGGATTCTAAGACACAACCTTGAGTATGTCATAATTGTAAGTAGACGGGGCATCTGCAGTGTTATTGTTAGAAAACTCTGAGGTCGGGTGTCTGTGACACTCCTCAGAGGTCATAGGGGTCTTATGCCTTGATGGAATGGGGGCAGCAGCATACCCCTCGAAAATAGATTAAATTGTGTTATGGTGATTCTCAGAGAACCATGACACCTCAGTAGGGTAATAGAGAGTAGAGTGTGGAAAGTAAGCAGTTTTTTGAAGCTGATCAGGTTGTGTTGGATGATCAGTTAGTACCATCCCTAGTGTGAGGTACGACTCTTTTAAATTCAACATTGATGCAAGATTTTTTTTGTACAGGTGCTTCAAATTCTTTTATTTCATCTCTCATCATTGATTTTTTTGGGTTTACACATGGAAATGATCCCTTCTGTTTTGAAACTATAAACTCCTCTAGGTCAAAGAGAGTGTTGAGCCTTCATATGTAGAGGTTTTTGTTTAGTTATGGATGTAATCAAATTGATTTTGGATTTCTCCATGCTTGAGATGGATGCTTATGATATAATCCTGGGAATGGATTTATTGGAAATTTTTATGGCCCACATCGATTAATATGCATGAATGGTTAGTTTTCTGACAGAGGATGGAATTAGACATCTCTTTAGAGGAGCGAAGAGTGAAAAGTTGGGTGAAAAAAAAATTCACCAACTGTTGGCACAATCTCATATCAGTTAGAGGCCTTGTCGTTAGCATCAGTGGAAGGTGTTTAGTAGAGTCTCTTTCCAGTAGTTGTGGATCAGTTTATGGATATCTTTCCCAAAAATTCTCAGGGTTTCCACCCATGAGAGAAGTGGAGTTTATAATTAATCTTCTTCTGAGGAATACTCCTATCTCACTTCCATCTTACCAAATAGAACCAGAAAAATTTTGGGAATTAAAGGTTCAGTTAGAAGAGTTAGAAAACAAAGGTTTCATCTGACCTAGCACTTCTCTGTGGGCAACACCGGTTTTGTTTGTAAAAAAGGCGTATAGAAACTTATGGATTTGTGTTGATTATCGTAGACTTAATCAGGTTACAATAAGTAACCAGTATCCACTTCTAAGCATTGATGATTTGTTTTGTTGAGGGGATCTCAGTGGTTCTCCAAGATTGACTTGAGGTCAGGTTATCACCAATTGCGGGTAGGGAAGGAGGATATTCCAAAAAATTGCTTTCAGAAGTAGATATGGCCATTATGAGTACGTGGTTATTCTCTTTGGTCTAACGAATGCACCAGTGGTGTTCATGTCATTGATGAATCAAATATTTCACAGATATCTGAATTATTTTGTGGTGGAATTTTTGGATGATATACTGGTGTATTCGAGGATAAGGGAAGAGTGTGAGAAGAACTTAGAGATCATGTTGGGGATCTTGAGGGATCATCAGTTGTATACAAAATTTTCAAAGTGTGACTTTTGGATATAGGAGTTTCATTTCCTTGACCATGTTATTTCTAAGATGGGTGTTTTAGTTGATACAGAAAAGATAGAGATTGTTATTTCATGGAAACCACCAAAGAATATTTTTGAGATACAGGGCTTCCTAAGTCTAGCTAGGTATTATCGATGTTTTTTTTGTGATTTCTAACAATTGTATTTACCGATGATAGCTTTGGAAAAGAAGAATATCCCATTTAAATTGGATGAGAACTGTTATAAATGATTTGAAGAGTTAAAGGGTTGCCTTAAATCATCACCAATATTGGTTTTTATATAACTAGAGAAAGGGTATGTGGGGTATTGTGATGCATTGGTATCAGGGTTGGGGTGTGTTCTCATGCAGGGGGTCATGTGGTTTCATATGGCTCATGGTAGTTGAGGTTTCATGTGAAGAACTTCCCAACACATGATTTGGAGTAGACAGCAGTGGGTCATGCTTTAAAAACATTTCATCATTATCTCTTCGGTGAGGAATTTATAGTGTTTAACGATCATAAGAGGTTAAAGCATATTATCTCCCAGAGAGATTTGAACATGAGGCAAAGAAGATGGATGGAATATCTCTAGATGTTGTATTTATACTTAATGTACACGTCAGGTAAATGAAATTCGGTGTCAGATACATTAAGTAGGAAATCATATGCTCAAGTGGTGAAACGTGTATTGGATCAGTGGTAGTTGATGTTGGTCATAGCTGACATGCAGTTGGAATGTGAGAACCGGGGTGATAGAGCGGTCTCCTTTCCATTTTCATTGGTTCCTAACTTGGTTGTTTTTCTTAAAGAGGCCCAAGCATCTGATTCTGAGTATATGGAGATGAGGTCAAAACTCAATGGTGGGGAGACCATTAAGGGCTGGGAACTGAATGGGAATTCAGTCTTGTGTTTTCGGAATCAGATAGTGGTTTAAGTGTCTTGTCCAGAAGAACTTATAATGGCTTATCATCATTTCAGGTGGGTTGTTCATCCTAGAATTTAAAAAATGTATAAGTAATTGAAGTCTTAGTTTTGGTGGGTTGGTATAAAAAGGGATGTGGTCAGGATTGTATTGAGATGCTTGACTAGTTAGCAAGTAAAGGTAGGGCATCAGCGGCCAGCAGACTTATTGCAGTCTTTACTTATCCTAGTGTGGAAATGGGAGCAGATAAAAATGTATTTTTTATGGGTATCCCAAGAACGGTCAAGAAAAACGATGCCATATGGGTGATTGTGGATCGGCTCAAAAAGTTAGCACATTTCATCCCGATTTGTAAATCTCATACAGAGGAGGATCTTTCCAGAATCTATATCTAGGAGGTGGTAAAGATGCATGGTGTTCCAGTTTTCATTGTATCAGATAGAGATTTGAGGTTCACATCTCGTTTCTGGAAATCCTTGCAGCAAGCTCTCGGGATACAGCTGACAATGAGCACGGCGTATCATCCGCAGATCAATGGTCAATCCTATAGGATGATAAAAATCATGGAGAATATGTTAAGGGCTTGTGTGGTGGATTTTGGGGATTCATGGTAGGAGCACTTTCCATTGGTGGGGTTCTCCTACAATAACTATTATCATGCTTTGACATATATGGATCCATTTTAGGCCTTATAGGGGTATATGTGTTGTTATCCACTATGTTGGGTGAAAATCGGTGAGACTTTAATGATTGGACCGAGCTTTTTCTAAGAGACCATTGTAATGTCCCGGATCCAGGTGGCACACCACGGGTGCCCCGAACCCGGTTGGTCACATGACCTCAAGCGCATTTCCCCAAAATCCAGAGGTTTCCAACTAGCAGCAAGGGCCCAGGTCTAATATTAGAGAAAATATGCCCTCATTTTTAAAAGTGTAGCGCAGTGGAAAAGATAAATAGCATAAACAAGCCATAGTGGAAGTAGTAAACAATATAAAACTGAAATGGGAAACTTTAGAAAAAGATAACCAATGGTTATATATAATGATGCAGCATGTCTCTAATTCTATGAAAGCAGCCAAAACATGTTACACTGCAATAAAATAAAACTCAAAATACAAGGTACAACCAGACAAAACAAGCATAGTAAACAAAACGCAACAGTATCGAAAGCCAAATCTCGGTCCCATGAACTCATACTCCTCTATTACAATCATGTACCTATGTAGGGACCCTTTCCCCTTGTCGACACCTGCAGCAATATAGTCTGTTTGGGCCGAAGACATGACCCAAATAGGGTGTTATAAATAAATCCCAGTTGGCACCCACTAAAGGCCCGTGCCCAACTGTCAGTGAAAAAATATGAAACCGCAGTGTGCAGAAGTAAATGCGGTAAAATATTAATTACTCAAAAGTAACTATCACTACCAGTTTCATTTACGTTTTGATATCCATTTTAACCATTCAATTAAATGACCTTTTGTGATCATCATAACCATTCCCTCAGGACAATCAGAACCTTTCTCTTTAGGCTAATATAATAAAACCACACCCTCTGGATAATATAATAAAACCATGCCCTCAAGATTTCCCTTAGGCTATCGAATATTTCCCTCAGGCATATGAGATATTTCCCTCAGGCACAGAAGTCACTAACCTCAGGCATAATAAGGGTTACTATGAGGGGAAATAGAACATTTCCCTTAGGCTAAGCAGTACCTTGCCCTCAGGCTAAACAAACAATGCCCTCAGGCTAAAAAGAATACTGACCTCCGGCATAAGTAACTAGGTCGATCCAAAATCATAAACACACAATTTATATAAAATTCCGCTGAAGGAAATTCAATTCACATTATAATCATGGCATACCCTCAAGTATCCTGGTCAAATGTCTAAACAGAGGAACGCACCCATGGAGTGGTCCTAGATCTAAGCAGTGATCTCAAACAGCAGTTTATAATTACATTCACATACTATACAATTCTAGGTATTTAAAACAGCCACGACCTCAGTCATACGACGCCCCAAACATGGGTTCTTATCTCAATGGTCCACAATTTCAACACCAGAGTTGGAAATAAACATCAGACCACCTACCTCGATCGCCCCTGATCGGTATATGTGAACGCCACCTCCCAAAACAAACGAGAATGGTGTAGATATGGGATAAAAGAATTTTGCATTAAAACATAAATAACCTCCCTTAGAGGAAGAATTGTAATAACAGCGCAAGGAGAAGGGAGAGCCTCCCCATACGGTCCCAACATGGTCGGCAGAAGCGAAAACCAATTCCTGGTGCGAGGTCAAGAGATCTCCAAAGCTCCGGCCGTCCTCCTGAGCTCCTCCGGTGTTCTAAGCTTCCTCTATGAACATAGAAGGATACTGCCCGTTTTAAGAGAACAAACAAACTACACGGCATGTACTCTCAACTACACGGCATGTACTTTCCATCATTTAATTGTTCCTCTAGCGGCTACTCACCAGCGCGGCACTGTTCACTTTCAAACATGAGTACACAACGTGTATTCCCGATTAAACGGCATGTACTGTCGCTCCACTGGCGGCTTCCTCCACCACCTTACTATTCACCTACCAACTGAATACACTGCGTGTAAATACCCTATACATGGCGTGTAGTTAGTTTTTATATCATTCATTTTCGACAGGCCTACACATCTTGTGTACCCATCCCATATGGCCAAAGTACACAGTGTGTGGAAAAGTACACGACGTGTAGTTAAAAAAATTGGGATTTTTCCCAATTTTCCTTATTTTCTCAAAAAAACTTAAGGAAAAAGAAAAAGAAGAAACGTGTACCTCATAAACAAGAACCAGGTTCTTACAAACTTCCCCCCTTAAAGCAACTCATCCCCGAATTTCCCTCCTAAGGGTGGTGAAGATAAAGCTCAGAACAACTTAGGCCACTGAGCACGTACGTCAGTATCCCGCTCCGAGGTCTCATCCTGCACTTGGCCATGATGTCATAGCACCCATATGAGAGGAACAATCGGCCTCGGAGGACCTTCATGATCCTATCAACAATACAAATTGGATGCTCCTCAAAGGATTCCTCGGCCTGAAACTCAACCTCCTCAAGTTGAAATACATGAGATGGTTCTGAATGATAGTAGCGTAGCTGAGATACATGGAAAATGTCATGCATGGCCCAGTAACTCTGTGTTAACTACAACTGATAGGAAACTGGACCGACTCTCTCCAGAATCTCAAATGGCCCCACATACCTCGGCGAAAGTTTACCATGTCTCCTGATCCGCCTGTATCTCAACCTCGAAAAAACATGTAAGAAAACCTAATCCCCGACCACGAACTCCAAGGGTCGTCTATGGTGATCAGCATAAGATTTTTGACGAGACTGCGCTGTTTCCATCCTCTTTTGTATCAACTGGACCTGCTCTGAAGTCTCTTGTATGAGACGGTGTCCCAGTAAAGCTGCCTCACCTGCCTCTAACCAACACAAAGGTGATCGTAATGGCCTACCATATAAATCCTCGTAATGTTCCATTTCAATAGTTTCCTGAAAACTATTATTGTAGGAAAACTTGACCAGGGGTATTTGATTCTCCCAAGAGCCCCCAAAGTCTAGGATGTATGCACGCAGAAAGTCCTCAAGCACCTGTATCATACGCTCTGACTGGCCATCAGTCTGAGGGTGGTATGTTGTGCTCAGAAGCACCCGTGTGCCCAGTGCCCTCTGCAAACTCTGCCATAAATGAGATTTAAAGTGGGTGTCCATATCTGAAACGATAGAACGTGGGACCCCATGAAGACGTACTACCTCTCAGATATATAACTTCCCATGCTAATCAACACCGAAGGTCTCCTTGATCGGAAAAAAGTGATCCAACTTTGTGAGTCTATTGACAACAAACCACATGGTATCATTTCCTTGAGGTGACCTCGGCAGCCCAGTCACAAAATCCATCGTGACATCATCCAATTTACACTCCAAAATGGGTAACTGCTGAAATAGTCTGGCTGGACTCTAATGCTCCACCTTCACCTGCTGACAGGTAGAACATCTCACAACAAAACCAGCAACTTCCTATTTCATACCCGACCACCAATACTAACATCTCAAGTCACGATACATCTTGGTAACTCCAGGATGCACTGCCCAAGCTGAAGCATGAAACTCCTGCATCAACTTCTTGTTTATTTCCCCTGGAACCCATACTCATCCATGGATACACAGCACCTCATCATCGCCTATCGTCCAACCAAGAGGAGGGTCCTCACTTGCCACCGACTCCCATAGAACTGGGCCTTCTGAATCCAATAGCTATCTCATCATCACTCTATCTAAGAGGGTAGAAGTCATAGCTAAAGACGAATGATAGGTTTTCCCCCGACTATCGTGCACCTCCAAATGCATCCTAGAGAACAAATCCATAACCTTCCACTCACCACTGGCCTCATGAACTGCTTGTATCTGAGTCTTCCTGCTCAGTGCATCAGCAACTGCGTTACCCTTACCATGTGTATAGGAAAGCTCAAAGTCGAAAGACTAAAGGTATTCAACCCACCTTCACTGTCTCAAGTTCAATTCATGCTGGGTAAAGATGTATTTAAGACTTTTGTCGTCCGTAAACACCACAAAATGTTCTCCCAAGAGATAATGTCTCCAACAGCATAATTCATAAACAACTGCAGCTAACTCGAGGTCATGTGTCGGGTAATTCTGCTCATGTGGCCTCAACAGTCGAGGCCCATACGCAAAAACCCAATTGACCTGCATCAACACTACTCTTGGCCTAATACCTGATTCATCACAGTAAACTGTATAACTATTCCCCGGCTCTGGAAGGATCGGGACTGGTGCTGATGTCAACCTACCCTTCAACTCCTAAAATGCTATCTCGCAAGCTTCTGACCAAACGAACATCACACCCTTCTTAGTCAAACCCGTCAATGGCGCTACTAAGAGGGATAAGTCTTGTATAAAACTCCTGTAGTAACCATCCAAACCCATGAAACTATGTATCTAAAACATGTTCTTAGGTTGATCTCAGGAAACTACTGCTCTCACTTTTTCTAGGTCTACTACAACTTTCACCTCTGAGATGATATGACCCAAGAAGTGAATAAGGTCCATCCAGAAGTGGCACTTTGAGAGCTTATCATATAGCTGATGCTCTCTCAGTGTACTCAATATGATCTCAAGATGGGTAGCATGATCGTGTCGAGTGTGATAGTACACCAAGATATCGTCCATGAAGACTACCACAAACGAATCAAGATAAGGATAGAAAACACGATTCATCAAAGCCACGAAAACTTATGGTTCATTCATGAGTCCGAATGACATAACGAAGTACTCGTATAGACCATATCAACTCCGAAAATATGTAAGTGGTATGTATGATGATCTAACGCGCAACTCATGATATACGGATCTCAAGTCAATATTCGAAAACACTCATGCTCCTCGAAGTTGATCAAAAAGATCATCAATCCTTGGTAAGGGATATCAGTTCTTAACCATCAACTGATTCAATTTCCGATAATCCATACAGAGTGTGAGGGTATCATCCACCTTCTTAGCAAACAGGACATGCAAACCCCAAGGATAATTACTGGGTTGGATGAAACCCTTTGCCTATAACTCCTCTAACTATCTCTTAAGCTCATGCAACTCTAGTGTAGCCATTCTATAAGGAGGAATGGACACCACTGCTGCTCTTGGCACAAGATCGATAGAGAAATACACCTCTAGTTCCTGAGGTAGACCTGAAAACACATCCGGGAAGACATCCCTGAAATGATCAACTACTGGAGGGAAATCCTTCTGACAAGTTCTATGGTCATATAGATACAAACTCGCAATCCGGGTTAACACACCACCTCTCCCACGATTCTCAGGTCCAGCTCAGCTCTCCTGGACATCCCATTCTCCCTTGTATAGAAACTCTCTACCCTCTGGTGACGTAAAACTCACCCTACGATGATATAAATCCACAAAGGCTCAAAAGGGTACCAACCAGTCCATCCTGAGAATGAAATCATAGGTCGTCATCATGAAGACATAGAGGTCCCATAGAAAGTGACACCCACCAACCTCTAGGGGGCACTCCCTGCACTGACTCACACCTGCCGTTCTAGTCCCAAATGGAGTGTCTAGCACCATAAAACTAGAAGAAGAATAAACACATAGCCCTAGGCTCTCAAAAATGGGTATAGATATAAAGCTATGTGTAGCACCCGTATCGAAAAGTACTGAAGATAAAACAGAAGCTACTAAAATAGTTCTTCTGACAATAAAAGGTCTGGGATCCTTCTCTTGTTGGGTCTGTTGCACTACATATCCTTGCCTAGTTCCTCGGCCCTACGACACAGCCTGGCTACCCTGAGCTAACCCACCCTACTGCCTCTGAGATCCTGGTGTCTGGCTACCACAGCCACAACCACCATCTCGTCCTGCACGCCCTAACGTATTCCAGTTTCTTGACTAGTAAGAAGCTGTTGGTCCTCCTCCTGCATGCGAAGTCTACACAGAAACCCTCTCTTTAGCCACTGGTAGAAAATCCCTGCAAAAGCGTTGTAGATGACCCATCTTACCGCAAGCTCGACACTCCACTGGGTCTCAGGGACACTAAGGTCACTTGTTCCCCTCTCTACTGCACTGGTAGAAAATAATCAGGCCACCTAAAGTATTCCTCTGGCTAGTACTGCCATCGGGAGATAAGTCCATATGTCTCTTCCTCTTTCCTATAGAAATAGTACCAGAGACTGGTGTTGAACCGCCCTGGCCTACACCACTAGTTTCTCGCAGGTTCTACTTAGTAATCAGTGCCTGGTTCACAATAACATGCACTATAGGAAACCTGAAAACATTTACCAGTGTTCGAATGTCATATCTAAGACCATCCTCAAAGAGTATATCCCTCAACGCCTCATCACCCACCATAAAGGGTGCATAACGCTGAATCTCGGTGAAGCGAGCAGAATAATCCATCACTAACATGGCGCCCTGCTGTAGATTCATGAACTCTCGAGCTCTATCTGCCCTCAGTGTCTCTGGGTAGAATTTTAGAAATCTTCCTAAAAATATTTCCACGTCATGTCGCGGTGATGCTCAGACTGGGTGGTAACATCCCACCACCTCTTGGAGGAATCACGCAGCATGCATATAGCGAGCTTGACCCTCCACTGTGGAGGCATATCTAGATGCTCGAATATCATTTGCATCGAATCTATCCATGACTCTGTAGCCTATGGTCCGCCTTCCCCTGAAAACATAGGCGGATGTTGCTGCTGGAAGATACGCGTCAACTCTACCATAGATGTGGCAGTCAGTAGTGTTCCCTAGAAGGTCTGCATAAACCGCATGAATCCTTCATGAAACTACGCATCAGTGCCTGTGTCTGATATAACGGCGGGCGCCACATCTGGATCTACTAGAGGTTCCATCGGTAGCCCATGGCCTACATCCTCTAGATTATAATCGTCGCCACTCTCTTGGAGAAAAACTGGTGGTTGTCTTGGCGGCATGACTCTACAAGGTCAAACGCAAACCTTAGATCTAGATTTATCAAATACTGAAAACGAGGAGGAAAATAAGGGAATAAGAGAAACAAAATCATTCAAGATTTACAAAACTTAACTACACAGCCTGTATGAATACTACACAGTGTGTTCTCATAGGCCATCCACATGGGCGTGTACTCCAGGTAAAGCTGGTCGTGTAACACCCCAACTACACGACATGTTGTCCTAACACACTGTGTGTACTTGAATCCTCCTTTCCTGCCCGATTCCTTATAAACGGCTAAGCCACACGGCTCTCCTAAAACAAAACTACACTGTGTGTTCCAAAAAGACACAACATGTTCAAAGAATCCCCAGACCAACCTTTTTTGTTCGCTAAATGGTTGGCTACACGGCTGAAACTACACGGTGTGTCCCACAAGCACACGGCATGTACAAGGTAAGGTAACACTGACCCGTGTTGTTAGTGACACGGTCGGGTACCTGGGTCAGACTACACTGCATGTTCAAGGTCAACACGGCATGTATGTCTTAAGGTTTCCTCCGTCTGTGTTGTTAGTTACACGGGCGGACACCGGGTCGACACTACACGGCATGTACAACCAGTACACGATGTGTTACCCAAAGCCATTCCCTACCCCGTGTCCCCGACCACATGACCTATGAAACGGGAAGGGATTACACAGTGTGTACTGAGGGTACACGGAGTGTACTTAAAAAGTTTTCATTTCTTCTTGAACATAAGAACACACAGCGTGTGTCCAAGGAATTACACATCGTGTATACTGGGTTTTCCAGATAGTATGCCTCAGAAACTACTCTGGAACCCAGAAAAACACTGAAACAAACATCTAAGTGCCATATTCCGATCTTTGAGGGTCCATACTCCTCGTGAATCAAAGCTTGGCATCTTACATATGATATAACAAAGTAAACACGTTAATGATCCACCAAATTCCGGTCATTGAGGGCCCATACTCCTCAAGAACCAAAGTTTAGCGTTCATTTTATCAGCAACTGCACACAAAATACCTTATCAAATAGTAGGTATTTATCAAAGTAGCTATCACAACAGCATGATTTTCTAGCACAACAACTATCACAACAACATGCAATTTCTAATGCAACTACATGGAATAGAAGGTATGCATGACATGTGATTCTAGCATGTGCCTAAATGATAAATGAGATGGAATACCCTCATCTCATCCGGTCGCAACTAAATAGAACCACGTATAACATATAAATAGCACAATCACAAGTGCTTTACCCAACGGTGAAAATCAAATCAACTATAAAAGTGAAAAATCCAAAAGATTTCAATACACGAGGTAGACTGGCTTTTCCCTATACATGGCCTAGCTACTCCCAAGAATAGCTTATTACCAACTACCATTGTCCGTCATATCCCAAACTAAGGCTCCAAATAGTAAGTTAAAGAAAATAAATCCTCTGATACCACTTTGTAACGTCCCGGATCTGGGTGCCACACTACGGGTGCCCCGAACCCGGTTGGTCACATGACCTCAAGCGCATTTCCCCAAACACCAGAGGCTGCCAACTAGCAGTGAGGGTGCAGGTCTGATAGTGGGGAAACTATGCCCTCATTTTTCAAAGTGTAGTGCAGCAGAAAAGATAAATTGCATAAACAAACAACAGCGGAAGCAGTAAACAATATACAACTGAAATGGAAACTGTAGAAAAATATAACCAAAAATTATATATAATAATGCAGCATGTCTCTATTTCTATGAAATCATCCAAAATAGTTTACACTGCAATACAATACAACTCAAAATACAAGGTACATCCAGAAAAAACAAGCAGAGTAAACAAAACGCAGCAGCATCGTAAGCCAAAGCTCGGTCCCATGCTCTCCTTCGCCTATGCTACAATCATGTACCTCTATAGGGACCCTTTCCCCTATCGACACCTTCTGTAATATAGTCTTTTTGGGCCAAATACATGACCCAAACATGGTGTGAGAAATAAATCCCAGTAGGCACCCACCAAAGGCTTGTATCTAACTGTCAGTGAAAAAATATGCAACAGCATTGTGCAGAAGTAAATGCGGCAAACTAGTAAGTACTCAAAAGTAACTATCACTACCAGTTTCATTGCCATTTTGATATCCATTTTAAACATTCTATTCTCATCAGAACCAATCCCTCAGGACAATAAAAACCTTTCCCTTAAGCTAATATAATAAAACCATGCCCTCAGGCTAATATAATAAAACCACGCCCTCAAGCTTGCCCTTAGGATATCGAATATTTCCCTCAGGCGTACGAGATTATGCCCTCAAGCACAGAAGTCACTACCCTTAGGCCTAAGAAGTGTTTCCCTTGGGAGAAATAGAACATTTCCCTCAGGCTAACAGTACCTTTCCCTCAGGCTAAACAAACAATGATCTCAATCTAAAAAGAACATTGCCCTCAGGCGCAAGTAATCGGGTCGAGCCCAAAGCATAAACACGCAATTTATATACAAATCCTCTCAAGGAAATTCAATTCACATTATAATCATGGCATACCCTCGGGTATCCTGGCCAAATAGCTAAACAGAGGAACGCACCCACGAGGTGGTCCTGGATCCAAGAAGTGATCCCAAACATCAGTTTACAATTACATTCATATACCTATACAATTCTAGGTATTTAAAACAGCCAATTCCTAAGCCATACGACACTCCAAACATGGGTTCGTATCACAATGATACACAATTTCAACACCACAGTTGGAAATAATCATCAGACCACCTACCTCGATCACCCCTGATCGGTATATGTGAAGGTCGCCTCCTGAAAAAAACGAGAACATTGTAGATCTGGGATAAAATAATTTCTTGTTCAAACATAAATAACTCCCCTTAGAGGAAGAATTTTTAAGAACAGCGCTATCAGAAGGGAGATCTTACTCGTATGGTCCCAACGTGATTGGCGGAAGCGGAAAAGGATTCCTGGTGCGCGGTTGAGATATCATCGAAGCTTCGGCCTTCCTTCCGAGCTCCTCTAGCATTATAATCTTCCTCTGTGAACATAGGAGTATACTACCCATTTTAAGAAAAAATAAACAAACTACACAGCGTGTACTCTCAAGTAAACACCATGTACTTTTCATCATTTAACTGTTCCTCTAGTAGCTACTCGCCAGTGTGAAACTGTTTACTTGCTGACAAGAGTACACGACATGTATTCTCAATTACACGGTGTGTACTGTCGCTCCATTGGTGGCTGCCTCCATCGCCTTACTATTCACCTACCGACTGAATACATGGTGTGCAAATACCCTATAAATGGTGTGTAGTTATTTTTTATATCCTTCATTGTCGACAGGCCTACAAGCCCTATGTACCCATCCCACATGGCCAAAGTACACGGCGTGTGGAAAAGTACATGGCGTGTAGTTACAAAATTAGGTATTTTTTCCCATTTTCCTTATTTTCTCAAAAACACTTAACGAAAAAACATAAAAAAGAAACCCGTACCTCAAAAACAAGAACTGGGTTCTTACAACCATGGAGAAAATCAAGTTGATCGGTAAGATGATGGAGACAGATCAATGTCGTCATAAATAATAGGTGGACCATCATCAAATACCATTATCATTCGAGGTGGGTGATCATGTGTTTTTGAGAATCTCTCTGAGGTTGGGATATTATCAGTTTGGGAAGCCGGGTGAGTAATCTCTAAGGTATATTGGTCCTTTTGAGATAATTCAGCAGATTGGAGAGGTGGATTATCATTTTTCTTTTCAACAATAGTTTAGTGTGGTGCACAATGTGTTTCATGTGTTGAAGTTGAAAAAATATCAATCAAGTTCGGACCATGCGATTTTTTGGGATCATGTTGAGCTAGAACCCGATTCTTCCTTAGTACACATGCTAGTTTGGATTGTGGATAGGCAGGAGAAAGTATTGTGTGGTAAAATCATTGGTTTAATTCGTGTTTTGTGGCGGCATGATCAGATTTAAGAGGAGACTTGGGAGCGGGAGAAAGAGATGACCGATCAAGGGTCCTAGCTCTTTCAGCAAAGCAATGGTTCTCTACTTTCTGATGACATAAAGTCCAGTAGACAGGAAGATTGTATCACCTCCCAGTATGAGGTATGTATCATTTTTTATGCCTTTTTATGTGTTTAAATTTCTTGGGATGAGTTAGGAAGTGGTTGGGAGAGTTTGGAAGGGTTCTGAATAGTTTTGGAGGCTTTTCTAACAGTGCATGGCTTGATCACGGTTAGGGGAAACCATGCAGGTTCTCTAGGAAACCATGCAGGGGGAGACAGTAGGCTTCACACAACCTACACATGGTTTTCCAAACCGTGTGAGGTAACCATGTGGGCTAACCGTGCAGCCACTTAAAAGTATTATTTTTAAATCCAGGCTTCATCGGGGATTCCACTTTTCACTCCAATTTTTCTCCCACTCAATCCTCACTCGAGATTTTGGGTTCTCAAAGGTTTTAGGTTATCTCCCACACATTTTGGAAGAAAATTGAAGTGGTTTCAAGGTGGTTTGAAGGTTAGTTCTCCCATGTAAGTGTCTCTTCTTTGTTTCTCTTTGGTTTTCTCTAGGTATTCTCTTCCCTCTTTCTTTTTCTTCTAGATCTACATCCATTTCATGTAGATCTAGGTTTGTGTAGCCTTGGGTGTTGATTTTAAGGCTTGTGGATATTAGGGAAGGGGGTCTAGAATGGTTTTTGTGGTGCGTTCTCCAGATTTGGGGTGCGATTGCGTGTGGTTTGATTTCCCCAGAACCCTAAGGGTAGGTGGATTCTCTCTCGACTCCACTTGGTTAGAACTATTGGTTTTGGTTATAATTAATTTGTTTTGTTTGAAATTAATTGTGATTTTGATGTGTGAAATTGGTTATAAATCCCTTTGGTCTTGTTTTGTGGATTTTTTGGGAAAAAAGGTTTTTATAGTTAAATGAAATTGTTGATAAATTTTATAATGTAGATTTTAAAATTTGTTTCTTGGCTTGGGTCAAGGAAATAGTTTATGAAAATGGTTTTCAATAAAGAGGTCATTTTATTGAATCAAGTTTTTGGCATGGAAAATGTTTTAAGGGTGGTTTCAATAAATAGGTGATTTAATGAAGTGGCTTGGCATGTTATTGAAATTTTTATTTTCATGTTGTTCGGGCCTTGGTGGGTTATATGTTTGGTTGTGTCCTGTTGAAATGATATGTGAAATTGGGTGAGGAGTCTCGCTATAAAAGGTGATGGATAATGGTTAGAAGAACCACCATTATGGATAGTGGTCATGAAGTGTCACTAGTTGGGAATGTAGTGAATAGGTTAGGCAGAAGATCCACCATTTTGGTTGCCTTATTGTGTGTTTCTTGTAAGGTTTAATTTTCTATGCTAATGTGAAATGGTGAAATGGATTGTGGAATGGTTGTTTGGATTTCCTATGAGGTTTGATCATTTGGGTGGAAATGGATCGGTAAATGAGTGTTTGGCTTGTTGTAAGTTGTCGCACTATTTAATGTTTTATATAAACTATTTTATATAATGTGCTAACGGTTTCATCATAGTGGCATGTGTAGGGAAGTTATTTGGGGAGAACCTACTGAGTATTAGTACTCACCCCCGAATTTGGAACCTGGGTGCTTTTGCAGATGTTTTCTTCTAGGACACAGGTAAAGGTAAAGCATCTCATGGCTAGTGGTTTTTAGTGATGCTTGGGAGATGTGGTGGTTCTTGGAGCATGGATCTTGGTGTGGATATATGGATTGTGTCTTGGTTTATCTTGGGTATCTTAATTATTCTTCTGTATGGTACTCTGATATTGTGTTTGTTTGCGTTGGTTCATGGGAATTCTTGTAGAATTGTTGGTTTTCTTGTGGTAATATATGGGTTGGGTTGTTTTTTTGTCATGCATCATATATTTCGTTGTTAATGGGTTGTTTTTTTATGGTTTTATATCAAGTGAAAATATTTCCCTAATTTATTCTCAAATCCCTCGACATTTATTTCCAGCCTTTGGCACCTTGGGAACGTCACTTAAGGCCAAGTAGCATTCCTTTACCCTCTCAAGCCAATGAGATGGGGTGGGATGTTACAAAACTCAACCATTACTAAGTGGATATCACAAACAGATCTCAAGTCAAGGATGTAGGCACATAGCATATCCTCAAGAATTTGAATAGATCATTCAATGTAACCATATACCTGAAGTATGGTAAGTTGTTCTCAACTTTACCCAGGATCTCATCGCCTCTTAGAGGACTCTTACAAAATGAGAGGTAACCCGAGGGACATTATTATAATTAATATAACAATAATCTCCATGAAACATGATGATCTCTTTGATATACACAATTCCCAAGTTGTGAAATTTGGTTTTATCATAAATTAGAATAAAGTGATCTGATTTGGTCAATCATACAATCAGCACCTATATCGTATTAGTCCCTCAAGGGTTCTACAACAACCCAACCACAAAATTCATTGACATCTCATCCCACTTCTATGTCAGCACTGGAAGGGGATGAAACAAACCTAAACTATTATGATCCTTATCTTTGACTTGTTGACAAGTATAAGAATGAGAAACAAAATCATCAAATGTATCATTACATACTTGGACACCATAAACATCACCTCATATCATAAAACATCTTTTTGGTTCCATGGTGCATCTCTCACTAGGAATTTTGGAAATCCCACATCACGTCCTTCCTAAAAGTTATAGAAAAAAACCGGATCCAAAATCATAGGATACCATCTGAATATAGACACTAGTCATCAATGGTCTCCTCATTATATAAAAGAATATCTAATTCCCTAGAAATTTTCATCGAGATTTTGTTCATGAATAATCATCGTGAGAAATGAGGATATAAACTGGACACTTGAAAAGGCGACCTCATTCACATCTTCTCCAACTCCCAAATGTATATGAGTAAATAGGGCCAAAAATTACACTTCTAAAAAGATTATTTCTTGACCTGAGATAAATGTTTCCTTCGTAAGGCATCAATAATGAAATAATCTGTAATGACCTTGAATTTTTAAATGATATTTATTTCATGAAAATGTGTGTTATTTTATTTTACTCAAAAAAAATATCTTTTTAATAATTAAGTGGTATTTATTGAGTATAAAGTGAAATGTGACCATAGGGATTTGATTGTTATATGACCGTTGGTTAAATATTACTATTGGTAATGAAAACAGGGGAAGTGATGGCCTCAACCACCAGATTTATGTTGTATGAATCACATTTTTCATAACTTGGGAGGGAGGTAGTGTCACTGGGGATTTTCCTTGACCAATCCCAAGATGATCTTCAACAAGTGAAGCTTGAATAAAATCATCTATGGGAGAAGTTCAAGTTATTTTAAATTACAACTTTGGTGATGTTAGCTGAACCACCCCATGAATCTATCACTATCGCACACCTTACCCTTAGGTCGTGCAAGGGTGTTATATGGGGGTACATGTCTAGGCCTTAGTTACTTAAAGTGTAATTATATTTTATTAATGAAATTGTTATTCCATCAATTCCATTTTAAGAATATTTTTTCTTAAATATGATTAATTTGATAAATTGATTTTTTAGACACAAATTATACTTTTTAGAAAGGATATAAATTTATTATAATAAAATAAGGTATTATTAATAATTATTATTTTCATAAGATAGTATTATAAAATTACTCTTATTTTAATATAAATGATAAAAAAAATTATTATGTCATTGAAAAATTCTAAGTGTCAGAAATTTTATTATATATTTTGAACACGCTATTTTTTTAATAAATAATGAATCATACATTTAAAAGATAAAATTATCATAATTAGATAATTATTATGATAATATAAAAATCATTTTTGAAATTGACTCATTTAAATTTGTTTAGGGTGAATTTATGATAATTTTTTAAAATACTTTATTGTTCTGTGAATAGTAAAAACATAGTTTGAGGTTTTTGGCATGTTTAATGACTTCATAATTATGTAATAATGATTTAATAATTAATTAACCTCAATAAACAATCTAAAATATTTTATTTTATTAATATTATGTTTTTTAATATATTTTAATCAATTTCCAAACCTATAAGTTAATTTCGAAAGTCTAAAATGGAAACTTTAACATTAAAAATCTAAGTTTGTGGGAAATTTACTTTTCCATGACAGAAGAAGTAATATAAAATTATAATAAGTTATTTAGGGTTAAAATAACATAAATTATGTCCCAAATGTCTAAAACCATTGTAAAAACTATGGTAAATTCCATGGTTCTTCATTTTCCACAACCTAGATTTTGAAGTCCTATATTTGGAAATTATTAAACAAATCCTCCACTTTCACTATAAATACCCACACATTTCTCCATTTTTTTCACCCAGAATCCATCCTACATGAATATATGGTATTTTTTTTACCAATTATTTTCCCTAATGTGTCCTAATCCCCCAAATTTCCAATCCTCAAGATCTATAATTAACTCTTCATGGTAAGGAAAATCTCCACTTCTCTTTTTCCATACAAGTTCCCTTTTTTATGTGGTATGTCTTACAATTTTTAAAAAAATTTATCTTTTACACTTTATTTTATCCAATTACTATAATTAGAGTCTTTTATTAATGATATACCCTTTTATCCTCTCATTTAACCCTTTTCTATAACCACTTTTTATACCTATTAAGTTTCCAAATTTACTTCTCAAAATTTCCCTCTTCTCCTTAAGAAATTCTATTTTATTTTCTCCTTGTAAATACCCAAGCCTCTTTCTTTTCCAAGGGAGTGCACCTAAATTTAAAAATGATTTATTTTATTCTGGTATTAACATAAATTACATTCATATTCCCTTTTTTGGGTTCAAATGAAATAATAATCATATTTTTAAGCATATTTGAAATGCCATGATTTTGATATGAAACCTGCTTTTTATTATCCATGAGTTATTTATGAAATGTTTGGTTGCGATTTATGTGGATAAAATTAATTCATACATATTAAGGGTGTTCCCTGATATCTATCGAATTAATTGGTTTAATAATTTAATCTCTAGATATGACATGTTTTATAACACCTTGGTGAATAACTGTGGTAATTTTCAATTATGACACCTCAGTGACAAACGTTGGTGATATGATTATAAATGACACATTTAAATGTTTTAGCCACATTTAAATGCTATGAATCATGTTCTTTTTATTATTATATTCCTTATTTTAATTTTCTCATTCCTTAATGAAATTCCTCATGTTCTAATTGTTATTCCTCATGATCACATGTAAAATATTTTCACTTATCGGGCCTCATGATCACCAATTTCCTTTGATGTATATCCCCAAGATATGAGATAAATTAAATGTAATTATAATGAACCCATCAGTATGTATTCATCTGTATTTAGAATAATGTATTAATTTCTCATGTATTATGTACTTTATTCCCAAGAAACTAAACATTGAAATATCCTATGCTTGTACCATGTAAATGAAAAGTTTATGTAATAGGAATGAGGGATTCTATATTTGGTATCAAAGGATGATTTAGTAATTTATGGAAATTAGGATTTTAAAACATTAGGAATAGCCCTATATAAATGTTTAAATATAGGAAAAAATCCTTATATTTTGTTGAATTATTAAATAAGTGGTTTCTAAGAAATGAAATCCTTGTCTAGATACGAATAAGTGGATGTGGATCTAGTACAGATGTGACTAGGTGTAACACCAAAAAACACCAATTTGAGATAGAATCAAATGGGAACTAGTGAAAAACAATGTTCCTTAATGCACTCTTCGTTTGACACTCCTAAGGGATACGTTTAGTTAATCACAATATTTTTATGAACCATTATGAAGGATTTATGTAAAATGTTTTTTCTTAAGAATAACATATTTAATCATAATGTTTTAAGATATAGAATTCAATTAGAATTACAATATTATTAAAAGAAAAATGTTTCTCATTAAGTTTTTATTATTTTAGAAAATGGCATGAAATATAAGGAACCATATAAAAAATGAGCACAACAGACCATGTAATGACGACCCTCTGATGGAATTTAGAATGGAAAAATTTATAAGAATGATGATTCAACTAACTTGAGTTATGAAAAATAACTTGAATCAAGCCGAGATACCAAAATCAGCTTTAAGGGAAAAAAATTCCATTGAGTCATTTATGCCTCAATGACCACCTTATTTTAGTGGATATACTAACCCATGGATTTCTAAACAATAAATAATCTCCATAAAAAAGATCTTATCTGTACTCCATTTTTTAGAACAAGAGAAGGTCACCATGGATGTATAGCTCTTAGAGGTATAATCTGATCAGTAGTTTACACTAATTAAAAACATTAATCCAAGAAGGGATATTGATTCTATGGAGTTGGTATAATTCAAGGTATCCTTTTTCAATAAATATTTTCTCCATTAGATGTGAACGAAAATGGAGAAGGAATTCTTAGAGCTAAAGAAGAAGGAAAATGAACTTGAAGGAAGATATGAGATGAACTTTATAAGACTTTATCATTACACCTATATATTTTTAATGGATCTTAATGGAAATTTTGATAGTTTTTTGGTGAAATAAGATCCCATAAATTGAGTAATTTATCAAATCGATACTATGAAAACTATGAGGAGATAGTGAGGTGTTCTATAAAGGTTAAACTAGAGTTAGGATAGATGTAGTGGTCACACAAATCGAATGAAAATAAGAGATATTTGTAACAAAACTTAGGGAGGAACATTGATCATGGAAGAGGAAGAAAATAAGTGCAATTTTCTACATACAACAAATGTGGGAAGAATAATTTGGGGAACAACTTGTTTGAGAGTGTAAATATTAAAATAGTAGTAGATATTTTCATATAGAATGAAACTATCGTGGTGAGGTGAAGCCTCAACTTCTCAACACTAATGACAAGGTTAAGATGGTACATTCCTTGCTCGAAGTCCAATTCCTCAAGTGTGGACAGCTTGAGAAATTTTCTAATCTTGTTTAAAACAAAATATAATGGATGGAAATATTCATCAACCTCATCATAGGACAAGAGATAAAGGTTGTGAATTTTCTATCACAAAACCTGAAGTAAAAGCTCCAACGGATGTGGTTCTAGGTACTCCCTTTGTTCTATCAAAGATGGAAATTACATTGTTTGATTCTAGTTCTAAGAGTTTCTTTATTTTCACTATGTTTGAAAATAATATAGAATCAATCATTAAACTAATAGAAGTAAAGTTATTGGTCAAGATTCCTAGATAGATTATCCAAACATCAATAGTGTATAGAAACTCTAGTATTGACTTTTTTCAAGAACAATCTCATCACAAATATATTATTCATTTCCATGGTGGGATTTTATATTATATTAGGGATGAAATAGAAGTATAATGATAAGATCAACTATAGAAGTAAGGAAATGTCAGTAGTCTTCAATGGAAACCCTACAATATTTTTCAATAGAGATATTTCACAACCTGATCTTTATTTGAATCACTTCTGGTAGTCTTTTTTAATGAGATGATCGGTGAAGAGGAAGAAGTAAATGAATGTTTAAGAATATTTTCACATAATTAAAGAATATATTGATTTATTTCCTGAATAATTTCCTAGGCGTCCCATAGATAGAGATGTAGAGTTATCTGTTGAACTCATACCAAGATCCAAGATGATATCAAAGACCCCATATATAATGGAAAATACAAAGCTAGAGGAATTAAAGAAACAACTTCCAGATCTTTTGGAGAAGAGGTTTATCTAACAAATTTTGTCTCCTTGGGGAGCACCTATTCTCTTTTTGAATAATAAATATGGGTCAATGTTGATATGAATTGATTATAGAGAACGTAACATGATCAAAGTGAAGAAAAAATACCCATTCACAAGGATTTGTGATTTATTTGACCAGCTTTGTGGGGATCAATTCTTCTCCAAGATTGATCTTCGATCTAGTTATCATCAGTTGAGGTTAAAGAAAGAATATATTTCAAAGACCACATTACTATCTAGATATGTTCATTATGAGTTCATTTTTATTCCCTTCTACTTGACTAATGCTCCTGCTATATTTATGTATTTTATTAATAGATTCTTTAAGGACTTCCATGATAAAATTTCATTAGTTTTTATTGATGATATTATGATATATTCTAAAATTTGTGAGGAGAATGAGAATACTCTAAGGTATATATTGATAAATTTTAGGAAAGAGAGGATATTTGGAAAATTCAAAAAATTTGAATTTTGGTTAAAACAATTTTTTTTCTTGGGAAACACTGTTACCAATGAAGGAATATTAGTTGACCCTGACAAGAAAAATTATGTGGAGGAGTGTCCTTATCCAATAATAGTAACTGAGGATCATAGTTTCCTTGGTTTATAAGGATATTATACAAGGTTTGTGAAAAAAAATCATGACTTTATAATCCACTATCCAAGTTAACTCAAAAAGAGACTAAGTTCATCTAGGCTAATGAGTGTGAAGAATGTTTCCAAGAACTAAATAAGAGATTGGTTACTACACCTATGTTAACTATACCCTCTATCAAATAAGGGTTCATTATTTTTAGTGATTCATATATAAAAGGGATTGGTTTCATCCTCATTCAAAATGACAAGGCATATGTTAAATAAGAATAGTTAAAGTCTCATGAGAAGAATTATCCAATGCATGACCTGGAGATACTTGAGTTTTTTTCTATAAAAATATGGAGCTGCTATCTTTATAGTGAGAAATGTGATATAAACACATACAACAAAATTTTTAGTTATATATTCACACAAAATGAATTTAACATCAGATAAATAATATCGTTGGAACTTTTTAAAGACTATTAATTTTCAATTAATTATCCACCTAGAAGAGAAAACAAAGTTATAGATGCATTAAGTAAGAAATACCCTATATGATGGAAATGATGAGGATTCAAGGAGATCATTTGATCAAATACCTAGTAAAACTTACAAGAGAATCGTAAGGAAAGGGACATCATCAACAATATCCAAAATTATTTATCAATCATCATTACTGGAGAAGATAAAGAAAGCTGAAAGAAAATAACTCTTGTTACAAAATAACATAGAAGCTATGAAGAATGAGAATTTTACTGATTTAAATATTGATAAAGATGGTGTACTGAAATTTCATACCAGGCTATGTGTTCCATCTATTCTAGAGATAAACAAATAACTAATGGATAAAGTTCATAGATCTACATTCTCTATACATCATTGAAGCACTAAAATCTATAGGGACTTTCATGATAATTATTAGTGGGATAATATGAAAATGGATATTTCTAACTCCAATAAAAGGTGCTCTGTGTTTCAACAAGTGAAGTTAGAGCAACAACTTCCTAAAGGTGTGTTACAACCACTACCCATACCAACATGGAAGTGGTACAACATCAAAACAGAATTATTCACTATTCTACAAAGAATATCTAAAGGAAACAATGTGATATGGGTTATAGTGGATTGACTCACCAAGAATACTCATTTTATCACTATTCGGGAAGATTTATCTCTTGAACAAATTTCCAAGAAATACGTAGAGGAAGTGGTAAGGCTACAATGGGCACCACTTTATATTGTTTCTCATCATGATCCAAGGTTCACATCTAAATTCTGGAGAATTCTTCAACATGCAATGAATACTAAATTGAATTTTAGTATGACCTATCACCCCTAAACTGATGGTCAATCTAAAATGAGTATTCAGACACTAGAGGATATGTTGAGAACATAGTCAATGGAATTTAAAGGTAGTTGGGACTAACCCCTTCCATTAGTTGAGTTATCATACAAAAATAGCTTTCACTTGGTTATTCAAATGACACCATATGAATCTCTATATGGGAAGTGATGTAGAACTCCTACTTGTTGGTATGAAGTTGGTGAGAGAAAGTTGTTTGGTCCTACTTTTATAAAAGAGATGACGGAAAATTTTTATTCCACCCAACAACAAATAAAGGCTTATTAGAGTCAATATAAGAGCTACGATGACAACCATAAAAGGGACTTGGAATTTGATTTTGGATTTAAATTTTTCCTTCTAATATCACCATGGAAGAGAGTCATGTGGTTTGGGAAGAAAGAGAATCTTACCCCTAGGTACATTGACCCATATGAAATCCTTGATCACATAGGAGTAGTGGACTATTGGATAACACTTCCACCAATTATAGCTCAATTTCATGATTTATTCCATGTATCTATCTTGATAAAATACATACCGAACCCCTAACGTGTACTAAATCCAAAGGTGGTACAACTGGAACATGACCTCTCTTATGAGGAGTAGTTGGTAGAGATCTTGGACCATAGATACAAGGTTATATGCAACAAGACTAACCAACTAGTCAAAGTGTTATGGAGGATCCACAAATATGAAGAAGAAATGTGGGAAATACAGGAGACAATGAGACAGAAGTATGCACACCAATTCCCAACAAAGAGAATGGATTGAAATTTTGGGGAAAATTTTATTTGGGGGAGGAATATAAAAACCTTGAATTTTTAATTATATTTGATTCCTAAAAATGTGTGTTATTATATTTTACAAAAGAAAACCATGTCTCTTTAATAATAAAGTGGTATTTATAGAGTATAAAGAGAAATGGGACCATCGAAATTCAACTGTTATATGATAATTGGTCAAATATGATTGTTGTTCAATATGACCATTGGAAACTACACTCTTAATAATAATTTTAATGTTATAATTAATTCGTGTAAGTAGAAATGAAAAAGGATAATTAATGCTGAAAGGAGTAGCGATGGAATCAACCAATATAGTAATTTCATATGAATCCCAATTGTCATAAATTAGGAGAGATTTATCATCACTAGGGTTCTCCCATGACCAATCCCAATCCAATATTCAATAGGAGAAGCTTGAATGAAATTTTCTAGGGGAGGATTTCAAGTTAGTGAAAATTACCACTCGGACGATTTTAACTAATCCACTCCATGAATATATCACTATCACACTCCTTAACCTTATGTATTATGTGGGTGTTATAAGGGGTCATGTGTCTAGGCCTTAGTTACTTAAACTTTAATTCCATTTTATAATTAAAATTTTTATTCCATCAATTCTGTTTTAAGAATAGTTTTTCTTAAATATGACAAATTTGATAAATTGATTTTTTAGACACAAATTTTAATTTTAAAAATAGATGTAATTTCTTTATAATAAACTAAGGTGTTATGAATAATATATATTTTAATTAAATATTATTATAAAAACAATCTTATTTAATTCTTAGTGATAAAATAATTTTATTATGTCATTGAAAATTTTTAAGTGTTAGAAATTTTAGTATGCATTTTCAACCAGCTATTTTTTTAATAAATAAGAATTTTTATGTTTAAAATTTAATATTCTCATACTTTTGGAATTATTATGGTAAAATAAATATCATTTTGGAAATTAACACATCAAAATTAGGTTAGGGTGAATTTATGAGAATTTTATAAAATACTTTATTTTTTCATGAATAGTAAAAACAAAGTTTAAAGTTTGAGGTATGTTTAATTAAATAATAATTATATAATTATTAATTATGTAATACCCTAAGCTTCCATGGTACACTTCTTCTTAATAATTCAACAGCGTTCGATGTACGGAACACCGAGTTCTAGCGCACCACGATCTATCAAACTAGCCATTTAAAAAGAGGTTATGAATAGTATTAACCAAAATTTAGATTTTATATACCCCATATAATTTTAAAATTCATATTTTGTGTTTCTTATACATAATATCAAAACAAATTAAATTTTCCAAATAAAAGAAGTATTTTTCAAAAAAATGTTGTTTTTACGCCTTTTAATGGTGAACCCTTTTTAAATCCAATATTTTTCACTTTTATATATTCAATTTGATGAAATTATATTCTCCTTAATATTCAGGAAATAAAAATTTAGTCTGGATAAATTTTTGGTACTTTACTGATAACTTTCATATGTTGATGAATAGTGAAGAATACTAAATTTTAATTGAAAACAACTTTTTTAATAAAAATAATTTATAGTGTTAAATTATAAATTTGAGTGGTTTTAAAGTATAATTAGATTATATTTTTATCAATTAATATAATTTAGGTTATTATAATTATTTTTACATTTAAATTGGACAGAAACACAAGTCAATCTTTTGATAGTTTTCACTTTTTAAAAACCCACTTTTTGGTTTTGACAACAAGAATTAGTTTTAAATTAATTTATGCCAACTCTGTGTTTTGAATTTCTAAAAATGGATTCCATATTTGGAATTATAATGTCCAAATTTTTTAAATAGGTACCTTTTATTTTTTGACATTATAAATAGTAACTTCAGTAATTATTTTATTTACCATGGTTAAAAGGTAAATTTGGTAAATAAGGGTAAAAAGTAATATTATAATAATATTAAACTACCATAATACATTTCTTATTACTATTTAATGAGATATTCCCAACCATTAGATTCTTTGGGTCGATTTCGGGACCCCATGGAGCCACATGGGTGTAAAAATAACATTTTAAAAGAATTAATTTAAAGTATAGAAAAATATAACATAATCCTGTATCCTTCACTAAAACATTTTTTATATGTGGTTATATAATTGATATATTAAATTATAAATAGTAATTATAAATATAAAAAAATTCCTACATAAATATATTTTATTTATAATTTTTTTAAAAAAATATAAATAAATTTAATTATGACACAATGATGATGCAATGATTGCTTCGTTAATAAAGGATTCAAATAAATGATATTATAAATGTTAAAATAAATATAATTTAGTTATTTGGATTTCATCCACAAATTTTCTTGATGATATTGAAATCTTATCTTTGAGTTAATTTCCTTTGGTTTGAAGGAATCAGGTTTTTATGAATTTTTTAAAAATTCAAGTATAAATAGTGTCCAAAATTGACATAATTCATAACTTAAAACATAAAATAGTTTATTAAATGATATTAAGTTCCTAAAAATCTTAGATTCATCAAACTAACTTAGATAATGTTAAAAATTTCATTAATTATCCACTTGAGGTTCCCTTGGAATTTTATAGTGACTAAATTAATCGAACAGTATAAAAATACAAGAAGTCGTGGTAAAATTTAAACTGTTTAACTAAGCATTAAACCAAAAAGATAAGGAAAAAATATTTAAAACATTACAAAAATTATTTAATTATGTTTATTAGAACCAAAATCACCTTATATTATAATTAAATGTGTTTTGGACCAATTTTAATCGAAATTGAAGGTATAATAAATTAATATTTCAAGACTTTCCTAAAGTGCCCATCCTCCCTCTTAGAAAAGGTCACCACCTCTACCTACTTATTCACACCTCCAAAGCACTTTGAATTAGCCAAAACCTACCCAACTATCCTCAAAACTTCCTTCAATTCATCCTAGATTCACAACTTTGGACATAAATCCAACATAAGGAGTCCTTTTGGGAAAATCAAAAGGAGACACCCGAAGAAGAGGTAATCATTTTATCCCTTCTTTCAAAGTTCATTTCTTATTATAATTCCTCTTAATAATTTCTTACCATACTAAAATAATAACTATAGAATATATTATATGATGATATTTTTTTAAGATTATGGGACAACCATATTCCCCTTTTTACCCATCCTATTAAAAACAATACCACTACGCGTGCGTACGTACGACTTACCGTCTCCACATCATGGTGAAAAATGTTTTTCATGTACACTTTATTTATATGGGTATAAAGATGAATATAATGGATTTAAATAATACATATAACATGAAATTTATTTTGTAAAATTCATATTTCATCTAATTCTATACCATTTGACCATTAATGAAATGATATTGTCGCTCGTTCGTAGGTACGACTTACCGTCTCCATGACACGGTGAGACTCGTCTTCCATGATCACAATCCAAGAATGATTATAAGAATAAGTATTATTAATAAGTATAAAATATATGACATAATAATTCTACTAGGATAATTTATATTTACATATATATCATTAAATTATTTCCATTAAATACGATAAGAAAACGAAAACAATGTTCATGCATATGTGCGGCCTACCATCTCCATGAATGGTGTGTTCCATTTCATTTATATATTTATTATATATAATTATATATAGAATATATAGGATATATATATCATTTTATACATTTTTTAAGTAATTAAATCATGATCTAAGGAATATGATCAAGAATAAAAAGTCAAAACACGTACGATAAACAAATCGATATTACCCGAAATGTTGCATTAACTTGGAATTGTTAATAAATAGGTAATATAAAGTCAGAAAAGAATCATATATGATATAATATATATTATTATTCTGATATAAGTTAATACTATGTTTAAAAACATTATACATTAGTTTCAGACACGTACGAATACTATCAGATCTAGGGTAATGGTTAATCTCACAATCTCATTATTATTCGAGGTTGTTGATGTCTAAGTATCTACTAGGAAATCATCATCATCCATGTCCATGTTTCTGAAAATATTTTTATAAAATGTTTTACTATAATCCTATAGATGTTTAAATTCATTTTTATCCATGTTTGAATTTTTATAAAATGTTTTAAAATGAATCTTTCGGTCATTTTCCAAACATGGTACTTTATGAACTTTTCCACAAATTAAGAAAAGAATGTTTTTTTAATTTATACAGAGTGAGTGGATATTTTCCTTTTTTATATCGCCTTACCATTTTTTAATCTTCCCTTACAAGCATAAGATTTTATCTTAAAAATAATTTTTTTACTTTGAAATTTCATGGCTTTTAAAAGTTTTAAAGAAAAAGTGATATTTTTCACAAAGAGTTTTAATGAATTTATTATTTCCATCTATGTTAACACCCTTCGTTATATTTTATGCTTGTTTGAAGTTCATTTATTATGATAAAATATTATATATTGTATTTAAGGTTTTGTGATAAGTTTAATTGTGGATGGGCTATGTTTATACCATTCATGGTTTACAATTAAAGTATTAACGTTTTGTATGCTAGTTTTAATATGAATGTTTATGTTATGTTTCAACCTTTTCATATGAGAAATGAATTGGAAATATTAAGTGATGGGTGGGGATTTATATATCCCCTATATTCATCGGAAGGTTTCATGAGACAAACTAGTGTCTTCGAACAAGGCCTTGATCGAATATTTGTGAATGGTCTTGGCACAAGGACTTGACGTAGTAGTTATTATGTCCAACATTATGAATTCCCTTATTATGAAATTTGTTATTACATGTGATTATTAAACAAGTAGAATATCCAAGTGCATGTTTATATGGTAATTTTCTATTTATTTTTTCCATATTATGTTCAAGTTTATGTTTTAAAATATTGTTGTTTTTATTATACATCTTCCCTTACAAGATTATAGCTTCTGCTGAATTATTTACCCTTACCGAGCATCTGAGCTCACCTTTTTCTTATGTTTTATTTTCCTAGGAAGCCAAGAAGTGTATTATGATTTATGTGAAGAGTTAAGAGAGTGTAATAATGTAATTATAAAAGGATCATTTATGTTGTGTTTTATGTTAGAATGTTTAATGTAACATTCATGTATGTAATCTACTTTCCAAGACTACTAAACGGATCGGTATTTCGGGAATTGATTCATTGTAATCATGCTAATGTATTAAAATAATTCAATGTCTTTGGGATTTTGGGTTTGGGGTGTTACATTTGGTATCAAAGTAAGTTTAGTAACAACCATGGAAATAGATTTATAAAACTAAGATTAGGGATCATAACCCTAAGATAAAATTTGAGGATAAGTATTGAAGAGAATCCTAGAATTTTAAAATACAGATTATGTGGGTATTAATAGAAAATAAATCATTTTCTAGATACTATAAGTGGACATAGTTTTTCTACAGATTAACCTAGGGGTGAAAATTACAACAAGGTGTTACAATATTGACTCGGGGTAACCTGATACACGACAATGGGCCTTACTGCACACCTGGTTTGACACTCCCAAGGGATATGCTTAGGATAATTCATATTTTATTTACAAACCATTATAAAGTATTTATGAGTAAATATGACCTCAAAGGAACCAAATTTATGATTATTTGTTAGATATGCATAAATTTTTCAATTTATGTTTAGTATTTTACTTTTTTGGAATTATGCATTATTATTTATAACCAAATCTAATGTATGCCATTTTTTAGAAATGGAACATAGTGGAATAAATGGAAATCCTATCAACGTACATAATCCATGTATGTATTTCCATCCTATGAAAGATAATGATAGTGGAGCTGGTGACACAACTGGTATTAAACTGCTTATAATCGTACTAGAATAGCTGACTCGGGTTATGAATAATAACCTTACCCATATGGAGAATCCTGATCCACAATGTGGAGGATCAATGTTAGAACGCTTCATGAGACAACAAACTCAAACATTAAATAGGACTAAAAATCCTTTTGCATCTATGAAGTGGATAAGTTCCTTAGAGAAAATATTTCTTTCTTTGGGAAGTAACGAAAGGGAAAACGTGGTCATGGTAGTTTTTCATCTCTCAGGAGATGCAGATCAATGGGGGTCATTAATTAAAAACAAAAAGGTGGATAAAGAACTGGGAAATATTGAATAGAGTCATTTTAAAGAAATTTTTTCAAGATAAATGCTTTCCTCGAGAATAGTGATCTAATGTTGTAAGACATTTCTAAGCATGAGGAAAAATGAGGAAGAGAATGTTGAAAATTATGAGGCTAGATTCAAAAGGTTAGAAAGGCATGATACAAACTATATATGTAACCCAAGAAGTAAGATTGATTGATTCTTTGATGGGTTAAAACCTTTCCTCCAATGGGTATTGGTCTTACAAACTATCTCATCGTATGAAGATCTAGTCTCATGAGATATCAAGAAGGAAAATGAATTATCTAAGCTTTATGACATTAAATTAAAGAAAGATAATAATAGAATGGTGGATAAAGATATAGATAAAGTTAAAATGGGAAATAATGATTTTTCCCTTATATGATGATTATGGAAAGAAACACCTTGGTACTTGACAAAGAGGAATGGCATTTTGTTACAAATGTAGAGAAAAGGTCACTAGGATCGTGATTGTAAGGGAAATAAAGAATCTGTGAAATTTTATAATTTTAAAGATATGGGAAATTTTTAAAATGATTGTCTAAAGCATCAAGGAAATATACCCCAGAAAAATAAAATGGATCAAGGTAAAACTTATGTTGTTACTACAGTCAAAGTGGAATAATTTATGTATTTGTGTTTTGTGATTCAAGAATTATATTCTAGTAATAAGAAGAATGTGATATATATATATAAGGATTTTATTGAATTACTTTTTGTTTTCATTATGGTTTTAATATGATGGAGGTAATAATATATTCATTATGTGACAATAAGAGAAACATTACATTGTTTGGGGAATCTGATGTTAAAATTGATTTTTGGAAATTTAGAGACCTTTTAGACAGAGTTTGGACAGAATTATTTTGGATTACTCTAAATTTTTGGATGGATTAAGTTGAAAGTTGTATAAAATTGTTTAAGATTATTTTTTGGAATGTTATAACACTATTTTTTTAGAAAAGGTACAACCTCCAGGTTGGGCGATAACCCATCGTGTCGGAAAAAGATACGGGAATCGAACCCATAATCGAAGTGTGACAAGGCTTTATCACCTACCACTATCCTACATAAATTCCCTTGCTCTTATAAAATTGTTTTATTTATTTAAATGGTATATTTTTATATTTGTAACCTTATATGATTGAGATAAATAAAACATTTTTTGAGTTTTAAATTTTTTAAGAGAAAGATGAGTTTGTGGTAGGAATTAGTTAAAAGATGAAACTCTACATGTAAATTAAGTATACTTACTTTTTTTCTTATTCTATAAATTAAATTAATTCCCAAACACTGGGCAAATGATCATAAAAGAAAAAATCGTTTCCTAGTAATTTCTTTTGTGATGAATCAAATGGTCATATAAATCATCACAAATTTATAACTTTCTTATTGTTAACTTTCTTCTAATAATATTCTCTATCACTCTCCATAAGAACTTGATGGTTAGTTTTCTCTTCCACATACGAGTTTCCCTATATGGAACCCTAGTATGTGTTATTTCTAATAACCTTCTTTGATACATTTCTTTATTTTAAAATAGAGGTCTAATTAATCCATTTTATGATATGGGATTTCAACTAATATATTTTGAAATGTTAAACACTTAGTTTTCAACATTGAGTTTAAATAGTGATGATGTAATTTATTTATAGAGGGGATAATGTAACACCATAAGATTCCACGATACTCTTCTTCTTAATAATTCAATAGCATGCGATGTACGCAACACCGAGTTCAAGCACACCACGACCTATCAAACTAGCCCTTTAAAAAGCAGTTATGAATAGTCTTAACCACTTTTTTAATTTTATATATACCATATAATTTTAACATTAATATTTTGATTTTCTTAGACATAATATAAGGAAAATTCAATTTTTCAGATAACAGAATTATTTTTCAAAAAATGTAGTTTTTCCGCGTTTTAATGGCCAACCCTTTTTAAATCCAATATTTGACACTTTTATAAATTAAATTTTATGAAATTAAATTCTTATTTATAATTTTGAAATAAAATATTAGTTTGGAGAAATGTTTTTTACTTTTCTGATAACTTTCATATTTCGATGAATAGTGAAAAATACTAAATTTTAATTGAAAACAACTTTTTTAATCAAAATAATTTATAGTGTTAAATTATACATTTGAGTGGTTTTAAAGTATAATAAGATTATATTTTTATAATTTAATAAAATTTAGGTCATTATAAGTATTTTTACATTTAAATAGAACATAAACACATGTCAATCTTTGGATAGTTTTTACTTCTTAAAAACCCGCTTTTTGGTTTTGACAATAGGAATTAATGTTTAATTAATTTCTGACAACTCTGTATTTTGTATTTTTAAAAAAGGATTCCATATTTGGAATCATAAGTTCCAAAAAAAATTTAAATAGGTACCTTTTATTTTTTGACATTATGAACAGTAACTTCAGTAATTATTTTATTTACCATGGTTAAAGGGTAAATCGAGTAAATAAGGGTAAAATATAATATTATAATAATATTAAACTACCCTGAAAAATGACCTAATCCTATTGGATGAGATAATTATGACTGCATGTTTCCTTGGGTCACTTTTGGGACCCCATGGAGCCACTTGGGTGTGAAAATGACATTTTATAAGAATTAATTTAATGTATAGAAAAATATAAGAGAAACATGTATCTTTCAATAAAAAAAATTATATTGGGTTATATAATTGATCTCTTTGAATATAAATATTAATTATAAATTTAAAAATATTTCCTACATCAGGATATTTTATTTATAATTTTTATACATAAAATAAAAAAATTTAATTAAGACACAATGATGATGTAGTGATTACTTCATTAATAAAGGATTCAAATAAATGATATTATAAACATTAAAATAAATTTAATTTATTTATTTTGATGTAATAAAAGAATTTTATGTATGATATTTAAATATTATATTTGATTTAATTCCTTTGGATCTAAATAATTAGGTTTTTATGAATTTTTAAAATAGTCAAGTATGAATAGTATCTAAAATTGACATAATGCATAACTTAAAACATAAAATAGTTTATTAAATGATATTAAATTACTAAAAATATAAGATTCTACTAAAATTACTTATCTAATGTTAAAAATTTCATTAAATATATACTTGATTTTACCTTGTAATTTTATAGTAACTAAATTAATCCAATAGTATAAAAATACAAGAAGACATGGAAAGAGTTAAACTGTTTAATTAAGGGTTAAACGAAAAAGATAAGGATAAAAAAATATTAAAAACGTGTCTAAAAATTATTTTATTATGGTTATTAGAACAAAAATAATCTTATATTATAATTAAATTATTTTTGGACCATTTCTAATCAAAATTGAATTTATAAAAAATTAATATTTCTAGACTTTCCTGAAGTGCCCATCCTCCCTCTTATAAAAGGGCACCACATATACCCACTTATTCACACCTTCAGAGATCTTTATCTCAGTAAAACCTACTAAAATTTCCTCCCAACTTACCTAACTTCATCCTAGTGGAACAACTTTTGGTATAAATCCAACTTAAAAAGTTATTTTGTGAAAATCAAAAGGTGACACTCGAAGAAGAGGAAATCATTTTTTCCCTTCTTCCAAAGTTCATTTCTTATTCTACATACTCTTACTAAGTTGTTACCATACTAAAATAATAACTCTAGTATATACTATATTCTGATATGTTGTTAATATTGTGTTCTAACCAAATTCCTCTTTTTACCCATCCGATGAAAAACAATACCACCATGCGTGTGTACGTACGACTTACCATCTCCACGTTGTGTTGTAAACTATTTTTCATGTAAACTTTATTTATATGGGTATAAAAATGAATATAATGGTTTTAAATAATACATATAACATGATATTTCTTCTTTAAAATTCATATTCTATATAATTTAATGTCATTTGACCATTAATGAAATGATACCATCACTCGTGTGTACGTACGGCTTTCCATCTCCATGACGCGATGAGACCCATCTTCTATGATCACCATCCAAGAATAAATATAAGAATAAATATTATTAATAAGTATGAAATATATTAAATAATAATTCTACTAGGATGATATATATATATATACACACATATATGTCATTCACTTACTTCCATTCAATACGATAAGAAAACGTAAATATCATTCGTGCGTACGTACAGCCTACCGTATCCACAAACAATGTGTTCCATTTCATTTATCTATTTATTATATATAATTATTTATAGAATATATATGATATATATATTGTGTTATACATTTTGGAAGTAATTAAATCATGATCTAGGTAATATGATCAAGAATAACAAGTCAAAACATGTACGATAAACAAAGAGATATTACCCAAATTGTTGTATTAACTTGGGATTGTTAATAAATGGGTAATATAAATCCATAAAAGAATCATATATGATATAATAAATATTATTATTCAGATATATGTTTTTATGTTTATAAAAATTATACATGCATTTTGGACACGTATGAAGAGTATTAGATCTAGGGTAAGGGTTAATCTCACAATCTCATTATTACTCGAGGTTGTTGTTGTTTAACTATCTACTAGGATATCTTTATAATCCATGACCATGTTTCTAAAAATTATTTCATAAAATGATTTAATATAAATTTATTTATGTTTAAATAAATTTTTACCCATGTTTTACTTTTTATAAAATGTTTTGAATGAAATATTTTGGTCGTTTTCCAAACGTGGTACTTTATGACCCTTTAGACAAATTAAGGAAAGAATGTTTTTTTAAATTATATGATGCGAGCTGCTATTTTTCTCCATTTTTTCACCTTACCATTTCATAATCTTACCTTACAATCTTACAAGGTTATTTTTTAAAAAAAATTATTTTAAAATTTCATGTCTTTTAAAATTTTTAAAGAAAAAGGGATATTTTCCTTAAATAATATTAATGAATTTATTATTTTCATCTATATCAACATCCTTTGTTGGATTTTATTTTTGTTTGAAGTTGATTTATTATGATAGAATCTTCTATATTATATTCAAGGTTTTGTGATAAGTTTAACTGTGGATGTGAAATTTTTATACCATTCATGGTTTACAGTTAAATTATTAACATTTCGTATTCTAGTTTTAATACGAATGTTTATGTTATGTTTTAAAATTTTAATATAATGAATGCATTGGACTTAGTAAGGGAAGGTTAGGGCCCGCTATAGCCCCTCGATGCATCGGTGGGTCTCATGAGACAAACTAGTGTCATGGCACAAGGCCTTGATAGAATATTTTTGAATGGTCTTGGAACAAGGCCTTCATGTAGTAGTTATTATGTACGACATTATGAATTCCATCATTATGAAATTAGTTATTACATGTGATTATTCTAATAGTAAAATATTCATGTTCATGTTTATAGGGTAATTTTTGGTTCATTTTTTCCATATTATGTTCAAGTTTATGTTTTAAAAGGCTATTATTTTTATTATACATCTTTCCTTAAAATTTTATAGCTTCCGCTGAATTATTTACCCTTACTGTGCATCTGAGCTCACCCCTTTCTTATGTTTTATTTTCTTAGGATGCCAAGAAGTGTATTATGATTGATATACAGGGTTAAACTAGTGGAATAATTCCATACTCAAAGGATTATTTATTTTTTGTTTTATGTTATAAAGCGCAATGTAATGTTCATGTATGTAATCTATTTTCCAAGACTACTAAATTTATCGATCCTTTGGGACTTGATTTGGTAATCGTGCAATTATACTAAAATAATGCACCAAATCTAGGATTATGGGGTTGAGAATTACAAATTAACGATAATACACAACCTAAAATATGTTATTTTATTAATATTAAGTAATTTAAAATATTTTAATCAATTCAGAACCCTATAAGTTTCTTTCCAAATTCTAAAATGGGAACTTTAATATTTAAGATCTTATTTTGTGGAAACCTCACTTTTCCATCACAAAATAAGTAATATAAAATTATGATTGGTTATTGTGGGTTAATATGAAATAAAATATATCCCAAATGTTCAAAAACATGGGAAAACCCATAGTTAATCCCATGTTTTTCATTTTCCACAACCTAGATTTCCAAGTCATATATTTAGAAATTATTAAACAAATCCTAAACTTTTACTACAAATCTCACTCATTTATCTGTTTTCTTTCAATAACAATACATACCCCACAAATATATGGTATTAATTCCTCCAAATTAGTCCCCCCCATGTTTTCATAAATCCCTCATGGTTCCTTTCCTTAATATCTAGGAGTAACTCTTCAAGGAAAGGTAAATCTCCACTTCTCTTTTCCATTCAAGTTCTATTTTTATGTGGTATGTCTTTCATTTTACAAACTAAGTTATATTTTCAACTTTATTATATATAATTTATGAAATAAGAATATTTTATGAATTTGATACCCTTACCTCTCTCATTTTACCCTTTTTTAAAACCACACTTTATACCCGTTATGCTATCGAATTTACTTTTCAAAATATATCTCTTCTCCTCATGAAATTTTATTTTATTTTCTTCTTGTGAATACCTAAGACTCTTTATTTTCAAAGGGTATTCAACTAAGTTTAAAAATGGTTTATTTTATTATATTATTAACTTACATAAAACTTTTATTCCCTTTGCTTAGGTTGAAAAGGACATAATGATCATGTTTATAAGAACTTTTGAAATGACATGATTTTGATATGAAACTTGCTTTTTATTCACCAGGGGTTATTTTGGAAATGTTTTATTATGATCAATGTGACTCACATTAATTTATAAATATTAAGGGTTCTACCAAATAGCACTCCAATGTATTGGGTAAATAATTTAATCACTATATATGACATGTTTTTTGATACATTAGTGAATAACCTTGTAAATTTTCATTTCTGACACCTTTGTGTCAAACCTTAGTAATATGCTTATTAATCTCTCATTTAAATGTTTTATCCATATTTATATGTTTTGATTCATGATATTTTTATTATTATATACCTTATTTTCCTTTACTCATTCCTTAATTACTTTCCTCATATTCTTATTGTTATTCCTCATGATCACATGTAAACTGTTTTCGCTTACTGGGCATCATGGTAACCTCTTTCCTTTGATGTATGTCCCTAGGATATGAGATGTCGTACATGTACTTCACATGAAACCATGAGGATGTATTCCAATGGACTTATAATAATGTATTAGGTTTTCATGTATTATATACCTTATTTCCAAGAAACTAAACATTAAAATATCCTCTATCTGTACCATGTAAAGGGAAAAGTTTATGTAATTACAAGGCGGTATGCTATATTATCCTTACCAGGAGTGTAGAAAATATAGAAATAAAAAATTATACATAAACTATCCACTATCTCTAACTAAGGTAAAAATAACTTTGAGATAAAATATGACTCAATATGTTATGATTATAGTATATTATAAACCTTTCACTGAAAAGGTAATGTCACCATCTATTCAAAGAATACACCACAACTATAAGTTTTAGGTCATGTATGGGATAGTTCTTCTCATGAGGCTTAAGATGGAGATAAAAAAAGCTACAGTGTGGTCGATTTTCATAAGAATAAAACCCAAACTTGAACTGATGCATCAAATAAGACCTCATAGTCCTGCCTACCATCTGTAAGAGTTAAAATAGGAGTTGAATTCAAGTAATGCATCAACACATCAAAGTAAGCCTACCAATTTTAATACCATATAAATTTTACTCCCTTCTGAGTAAGAGCAGACATTAGAGAAGACAAATTAGATAAATACTTCACAAAATGATGATAATATCCTACCAGGCCCAAGAATATATAAATCTCAAATACATTTTGTGGCTCCTCCTAGGTAATAAAATTTTCAACTTCTTAGGATAAACAAAAATACCATGTTTGGAAACCAAATTTCTGAAAAATATTACCTCTCAAATCCCAATGTTTCATTTAGAATTTTTTTCATGAAGATTTTATTTCTCAAGATGCCTATAACTGATCTCAAATGACGTATGTGGTCCTTCTTGATCTTATAATAAACCAAGATGTATTCTAAAAATACCACCACAAAATAATCAAGGTACTCATGGAAAAACCTATTAATCAATTCCATGAACACTATAGGAGCACTAGTTATACCAAAAGGTATAAAAAGATAATAATAATCGAAATGCTTACTTTTACCGGTAGTCTTAGGGATATTAGAAACCTTGATCCTAATATAGTGATTACCATAATAGATTTCAATCTATGTTGACCAATTTTCCACTTTCAAGTAGTCAAAAAATCATTAATTTAGGGAAATTTATTTTTTTTTCTTTACCATGACCCTATTTAGATTTCTATATTCAACACAAAGGTGAAGGGTTCCATCATCCTTCTTGGAAAAAAGCACTAGCACCTCCCAAGGTGACAGACTATGGATAATGAACCCCTTGGAAAAAAACCATCAAAATGATTTTTTAACTCCTTTAGTTTTTCTTGATTTATTTGGTAAGTGGGAATATAAATAGGTAGGGTACCTAATACCAAGTTTATTGAAAAAAATTCCTCCTAAATCGGTGGGAAACCAAAAAATATTAATGGAAACATATAGTGAATCTTAGAAAACACTAAAGGAAGATCATTACTTGAAGATTACTAATCCAGTTCAATGGAAAATATAGATATCATCCTACCCAAATCTGGATGAGGAGGTCCAGCTCGACTTGACCTTGAGTCCCATTCTCCCTGATATACATGACACACCCCTTCAGGGCCAGTAAAAAAACACATCCCATATAATAGTAAATATGATCTTTATGAGAAACAATCCAATCCTTCCTATGAATTACATCTATAGGTTTTATATCAATAACTAGAAAGTACAAAGAAATATCAACTTTCGTTAAAGAGAAAGTACAATAATGGAATCAAAGACCTTACTCTCTCTTCATCCTCAAATTCATGTATATCTTCATAATATAAGGAATGAGATCTATGAAAATATTTAAAAATTCCACAATATTGATAGATAGGAAGTAATGATATGAATATTTATCAAATAAAGAAATAAATAATGATAAATCAATGGTTATAGTACCACCCACCATCATAGGACCCGCATCATCATCCACTAGAGACTCATCCACTAGAGAATCATCCACTATGTAAAGAATATTTGTTCTTGATTCTTGTGGCTATAAAATCTTTATTCTTGAAGTATCTAACAAAACCATAGATACTCCTAGTATTATTGATCTTGCACAATAATGAGGAGTAGTGAATACATGAAAAAATATTTTTAGGTGACTAGAGTGTCTATAGGATATATATATATATATATATGGTTCCTCCATGAAAGTGTGCTTTATGTGTCCAACCTTACAACAATAGAAACTGGTAAAAGGGAGATTTCTAGACACTGTTGATGATTTATTAGAGGCAAACTACTGAGATCCACCGTATTTTCTTCTACCAAAAAACCCAACCCAATTACTCTTCCCTTTTAATGGACCATTAAAACTTTCATTATGAGTAAGAGGAACTCCCATAAGCCCTAACTTTCTATCCAAATTAAGTTTCACCGCCAAATCTCTATCCATAACATTAACATACATGGTGATATTTAGTAGGAAAACCTAAGATTTAATATTCAATTAAAAACCCATTACAAATATCAAGGATTTCTAATTCTCATTCGATACAAAATATAGTGGTAAGTGAACAAGATTGACAAAGAGGTTGGCATACTAGGTCGCAGTTTGATTTCCATGATCAAGTTTAATAAACTCTATCAATATGTCCAATACCATTAATTATATATAGAACTTATCCATGAAAAATATATGAAACCATTCCACTATGTCCCACCTTTTTTCTCGTATGAACTATAGATTCCCCCATTACCTCCTTCTAGTCCATTAAATCTTGAAGGTAGCATATTTCACCTAAACATAGTCAGACATATCCAAAAAATCAAAGAGCTACTCAACTTTCTTAAACCAATCCATAACCTCCTAAGGATCATTGGTACCATGTGAAGATAGTGTATTCACATGAAGAAAGTCATGTGATTCATCTCTATAATCATCTCTCTAGAATATAACCTCTATATCTTGAGTAGTAGTAGGTGAATCTACCTAAACCAAATCTTGGACGACATGTATTAAAACTTCTACAAGGTTTTGGTCAACAGGAGGGTTTTCTTGTTATAGTTCATCATAATCTCCATCCTGAGATCTATTCAAATGTATTCTTAGGGGAATGGTACTACACAATGTCAACAAATAATAAGGAAAATATAACAAATTGAACCCCAGTAGTCTAAAGTAAGTGTCTACTATATTACATTGGCTGAAAATTGAAGGAACCACCTCCAAAATGACTGAATAGTTTCGTAGTCTTGGTAAACTTGAAACATTGTTGAAATTCACATTAAATTTTAAAATATAAATACAAAAAGAATTTTTTATAAGAATTACATTATTACTTTTAGTGAATCCCTTCTTGTCAATCACAAAAAAAACCTCCTTGTACCCTGGTGAAAATAAAACATATGAAAGGGGGGAGATCATATGCTCATTAAGGGTAAGTGCACAGTGAAATCTATAAAAAAAATAAGTTATAATTAATATAGAAAGTTAAATAAATAAATAAATTACATTAATGATTTACTTGATAATAATATGGAAGGAGTAAATGATGATCAAATAATTCCACATAAATAATTAGGTGATCTTGAAACTTAACCGTGTATATTCTAACTAATCAAATAATTACGTGGAATATCAATAACTGAAATCATAATGATGGAATTCATAATTTTTGACATAAAAACATATCATCAAGGCCTTGTTCCAAGACATCTAATATTGTTGAGGCCTTGTGCCATGACATATATATAAATGGGTAAGGACTCAGCCAAAACCCAATCTAGTTTGTCTCATGAAACCTACTGATGCATCGCGGGGCTATTATAGGCCTCATCCATCACTTACTAAGTCCAATTCATTCCCTATATAAAAGGAGTGAAACATAATTCACATAAACATTTTTATTTAAAAAATATTATGAAATATAAATACTTTACCCAATCAATAAACATAATCATAAACCATCTAGAGTAAAATGGTGAATGGTAATAAAATTGTGCATCCCCAGTAAAAATGGTCATAAAACATCTAGAAAAATAATAAGGATGGTATTAATACAACATATCCTCATTAGATCATAAGTAAAATAGAAGGTTTATTTTGTTGATGAATATAAATAACATGAATTGTTTCTTAAAAATATTTTTTCAAAATATACTTTTTTAATTTTGAAAATCACATTTTAAAAATGGTAATATAATTAAATAAATAGTTATTTTTTTCGAAAGTGAAAAAAGTTTTTCATGTCCTATAAGTTAAAACAAATATTCCTTTCACATTTTTGATAAAATCCAAAGGAGAACTGCTTTTAAAATAACATGAAGATTCAATTCAAAAAAAATTAGAAGGAAAAATAGGTAAAAATTTATGTAACCAATCATTTTGAAAAGGTTAAAAAATTAATTTTTTTAGAAAACATGGGTTTTGATTAAAAATGATTTCCGACCGAAGAGAGAAATAAATTCATATTTTCTTAAAAATGTTTTCTTAATAATTTAAAGAACCAAAGAGAGGTAAAATGGTATTATTTCATGAAAATATCATGAATAACCAAAGGATAATAAAATTAATTGTTTTTATTGTAAAATTATCAAATAATTTCCTTTAATGTAAACTCAAGTATAAATAATCCCGATTAAAATGAGATTGTAAAATAAACCATTAAAAATATCATAATGTTGAAGTGAGAATTAACCAGTGAATAAATTATTTGTATAAACTATAAATCCACATAAAATAGGTGGAAATATCACATAATATAATAAAAATTTATTAAACACATAATCTTATAATATCAAATACCACGAAAAATATAAGTCCCCGGCCTTAAACCTTACTTAATATTGAATTAAATGAATAATTCACATTGAGGATCTTTTCAGGTTTAGAGTTTTATAGAATTTGGACATAACTATTACATCTCAAAAGATTATAAAGTATAAACTTTTACTAAGTTTCCATAATATAAAAACTCTTAAAAAGAAACATGTCCAGTCCCATGTTTTAGGTTGCATAACTTTCCCTTGATCCCATCCTTGACCCTATTCCACGTTAAGTCCCGTGAAAAACATTTCAAAAACTTGGGATGAGCATAAAATGCTTAGTAAGGGATACACAAAGAATGAAAACTATTAGTTTTTCAAAACAACAAGTAAACCATGTATACTTTATCAAAGTAATACTTTTCACCTTTTCGAAGTAGTAAAAACTCTTCACTGAATAAAATTTCATTACTTACCCTTATGTAACCAAAAGATTACCATAAAACCCATATAAAGATCACATAACATATAAAGGTAACTTGGGACATAAACATACTTAAGTGGAATAACCATAATGTTCACTTCCACACATATCACTTAATGGAATATCCATTCAGCCAACTTACATACATACTTAATGGAATAGACATATGGCTGACTTCCATACCCAATGCATTGGAGGTTATAACGTAACCACTCGTCTTGGTATTCACGGCACCACCCGTCATATGGTTTATCACGTAACCACCCGTAAAATTTCCAAGTACCATTATAAAATTATAACACATAAAACCAATATAAAGGAATGATAACATTTCCACATTTCAATCACAATATATCATTTAAATATATTGACAAAATAGAATCCTTTATCAAAACCATTTTCAATACCAAAATACATAAAAGAGTATATGGAATTTATTTTATTTTAAAAACATTATGGATTGTTGAGGAAGCCAAATATCAAATAATACTCGTGGCGGCGGAAAAGGTCGTTGTCACCGCGTACGTTAAAAGAAACATTCCTTTTTTTCATTTTGTAAAACGCTTCGTAGAAAAATATTCCTTTTGTATAAAAGTAAAAGTCAAAGAGTTTTATACACCGTATAAAAGAAAGTTGTGTATAAAAAGAAATATTCCTCAATGAAAGGAGATTGAGATGAAGTCCCTTACAAAGACGGTATCCTTGGTTTAAGGATAAATCAATTACATAATTATGTTTGAAAAACAAATACACCAAATATAAGTGGATATTAAGTGTAAAACAATCAGAGGTTATTCACACATATTCATAGAACGACATATTCAAGGAGTTTAAGTTTATCCCAAAGAATCAAATTTGGGTTAAGAAGTTCCCTTGCAAAAATTTGACAGCCTAATGGCGTCACTACAAAATTCAGAAAATGAGTTGATGAGAGATAAAAAGGTATCTCATCACATGGAAATAAAATTTAAATCAATAAGGATATAGAATAACATATCCCAACATAATAGTATGTGAATTAAAAGACATAACAAAAGAAGTATTTTAAAAAGACGAGGGTGAAAGGTTCCCTTACCGACATGGGTATCTTTCGAAACATACACCCTGTGAAAGAAGGACAATACAACATTGATGTAAATACTCATAAATGAAAGTATATTACACAATGAGTAAAATAATGTTCAGTACATACACTACTCAATGGAAATTGTGGGAAATGTAGCATAAATCTCACGGGAATAAAAGTGAGATGAAAAATCCCTTACGAAAACTCGACAGCCTAACGGCACCACATAAAACTTACAAAAATGGATTGATGAGATCAAATAGGGTATCTCATAAAATTAACATAAAGTTTATAGAAATATGAATATAAAAGAATATCCCCCAACATAACAAAGATAATCTTAAAAGAATTGACATAAAGGAGAGTACTTAAAAAGAAAGAGAGAGGTTAGATCTCTTGCGAAAATCCGGCAGCCTAACGGCGCCACTCAAAACTTCCAAAATGGATTGATGAGAGAGAATAGGGTCTCTCATCATATGAACATAAAAATTACAGTAAGAGTAATATAAAATAACATCCCAATAACAATAAATATGATCTTTAAAAGGAATGACATAAAAGAGCGTACTTAAAAAGAAAGAGAGGAGTAGGATCCCTTACCTCGGGTCCGACTCGACTCGATCATTCTTTAACGTCCTGAATAATAAACTTGAGTTAATTTATACTTTATTAAGAACCTTTTTCAAGTTCATTATTCCTTTTATATCAATTATTGACGTGTTATAAACATTATGTAATCATTTAAGTTAATAATGTTTGTTTTGTCGATATTTGGTTCTTAAGTCAAAAATGGACTTCTTACAATTACATGTTGTTCGTGTGGTCAAAGGTTATTTATATCCAGAATGACATTCATGATTTGGATATCATATATATCATATATATATCCAGAATATACATGTATTTATAATATTAAATAATCATTTATAGGTAAGAAATGAATTGCACCGTTCATGGAGACGGTAAGCCGTACGTACGCATGAACGCTACTTTCATTTCTATGTCATATTAATGGAATTAAAACTAAATGAGAGATGTGTATATTTTAAATTCCAGAATTATATTCATCCTTTAGATGTATCATACATCATATATATTCATTATATGTACTTATAATAGTACATTACATTTGAGGATAAGAAATGAAATGCACCGTTCATGGAGACGGTAAGTCGTACGTACGCATGAACGCTACTTTCATTTCTATCTCATACTTTAATGGAAAGAAAACAATAATTATATAAAGGTATATTATAATTCCATTATAACATAATATATAATAACTTTAAATCCATCCTTTATGCATCCCACATATGGCATTAACGAATCAAATCACTTTGAGGGGGTGGTAGTCCGCACTTCCTAAAATGAAGATATCGCGTATACCAGTAATGGAATCCATAAAGTTATGCCACAAATGAAAAATAAAGAAGATTAAATAAAACATAAAAATATTATATATCATATATAAACATAGTGACATCTTAATGTCCACCTTATAAGGTGTTATATGAGTGTTGAACAATCATCGTTTCGTGAGGCAGAAATTCACCATCCACAGAAACTGTATGTTATTTAACCATTAGATGAAGGTGTGTGTAAGTTTAGCTCGAATACGTTTTATAAAGACATCCTAGTATATTGAAGATACTGTAGTTGTTACAAAATAAATGAATAAAAAGAGTTTAGGGGGTTGGAGAAGCTAAATAAAACAAAAGATCACAAGTGAAGACGTTACCTTAAAATTGGGTAACTCCCTTTGGTTTGAACCAAAAGGGTTTCTTGAAGAGCTTCCTGCCCAAGTTAAGGATTCTAGGATGATGATATGTATGTGTAGAGACAAAATGATCAGAGCTTGGCCGAACCAAAGGTTTGAGAGGTGTGGGTAAGGTGGCAGAGGTGGGGGCCTTTTATAAGAGGAGAGGAGGGGCACTCTTGGTAAAGTATAAAATGTTACTTTATTTTCAAATGGTCTTCGGATTTTAATGGTCCCACATTGATGTGTTTCGAGGATAAGGTGATAAGGGTTCTAAATCCACCCATATAATAGGTTTTTGACATGTTTAGGTCCTATATTTTGCATTAACTTTCCATTTTATTTAAATCGTTAAATAATGAGGTCATCGCTGCATCATCATGATGTCATAATGAATTTAATTTATTTAATGTATAAAAATTATAAAAAAAATACTATGATGTATAAAATCCTTTTATATTTCCAATGATTATTTATAGTCAAAATTCTGACTTGTATAATCACATGTAAAAATTGTTTTAGTAAAACAAATCATGTTTGTGACATTTTTATTTTAACTTTAAATAAAAGGCATAAATGTCATTATCAAACCCAAGTGGCTCCATGGGGTACCAAAAATCGACCCATGGGTTGTATTGGTCAGTCATAACTCATCCAATAGGGTTAGAACAAGTGTCAATATATTTTCATTATATTATAATATCATTTTTACCTTAAATCACACTAATTACCTTTAATCGCGATTAATAAAACTTAAAAGTTACTTTTCATCAAAAATTATTTTCATCCCATTGAATCACATTTTACTTAAAAATTAAAATCATTTAAATTGGATTTTTGAAATTCAAATTAAAGAAGTGGTAAAGTCCCATTTAAATGAAAAAACAAATTTTGTAACCACCACTTTGTGGTTTCACTATTCATCAAAAATTGATGTTTTTCAGAAAAATACCAAAAATTCACCCTAAGCTATATTTGATATTCCGAATTAAAAAATGATGTCTATTTTACCAAATTCATAACATATAAGTTGCATTATAATTAAACCCCGCTGTTAAAACAAATAGCGTGTTTTTAAGAAACAATATCTTTCAAAAGATTGACACTCGTTTATGTCCAACCTTAAAGTGGTATTAAATAAAATGACCACCATTGTATTAAATGGTAAAAATATATTCTATTCACACTTTAAAACCAATTAGAATGATAATCTAGTCATATAAATAAATTAGATTAAAAAGAGGTTTTGAATTAAAATACAACATTTTTCACTATTCATTAAAAAAATATGAACTTTATCAAAAAAATACCAAAAATTTACACAAAGTAAATTTTGATGTGACGATTCTAAAGAAGAATTTTATTTTTTCAAATATAACACATAAAATTGTCAAAAAGTGAATTTAAAAGAGGTTCTCCATCAAAAGGCGGTTAATCGACCTTTTAAAGAATATTAGACTATCTACGCTTAAAATTGGATTCATTCGCATTTTTAATCCTCTAACATTTATTGTAAAGAGTAAAAATATTTGACAAACATATATAATAATTTTTTAGTTAGTTCTGTTCATTCTCTCCATTACAACGGCTAGGCATTAACTACCATTTAAAATAATATTATCTTATTATTAGAGTGCAACGTAAGACTCCCAAGAAACTCGTTGTTGCGTATTGGGTACGCCATCGAGCATATAATCCCCTTTAAAGTTATATTAATATTTTATACACAAATATGGATAAATATAAAAATTTCATATTCTTTATTTACCTGGGGTGTTACAAAAAAAGTAATATAACCCGATAAAAAGAAATTGAGTTATGAAATTATTTACCACTTGTTAACTTTTAATTCAAATCCCTTGGATGAAATAATTAAAATTGGAACTTAAAATTCAATGAATTATTGATTAATAGTTATATTAAAATTCATAGTGGCATTATATAAACCATATAAAATATATTATATTCATAAAATTACAATATTCCTCAATGAAGGAAAATTGAGACGAAGTTGCTTGCCTCACACTTCCTTTTAGTTAAACATGAATTAAACTCATGTATAGTTGTTTTAAATATGTTATTAAATTATACTAGAACTTATTTTATATTTATAGTCTCATATATTATTATTTTATAATATATTATCACTCATTCATTAATAATCATTCGTTATTTTTATTTTTTCAGGTGTTAATTTCCTTTTTTCTAATTCATGATTTTTCATGAAAGTTCTTATTGTTGTGAATATTATATAGTTTTATCATCTCTATAATAATAATCATGACATAATTATCATATTAATATATAAATTATAATTTTAATACCAATCATGAAAGATAATTTTGAGAAATTAAGTATGTTACAATCTTGGAGATTGTAGGTCATACGTACACATGAGTAACGTTTCCATTTTTCAATAACCATTATAGAAAAGTGGTATGAAAAATTTTATATTTATAGAATGATAATAATATCATAAATAACATATTATTTCTTTAAATATACTTATATATATCATCCATGTGGTGTGGTGATGAAAAGTGTGTCACGTTTCTTTGTGAAGGCGATAGTCCACACGTACACTAACAATGTTATCATCTTTGAATGAGTGAAAAGGTAAAAAATAAAACGATATATTGCCTTTTTATAATGATAAATATTTCATTAATATCACAATTATTTCCTTTATATCACATATATTCATTAATATTATCCTTGTTACCTTCCATGTAAAGAATCAGTGAACGATGAATCACATCGCTTAGCGTGGCAGTAGTCTACCATACACACGACCGAGGTTATCGTATCCCCTACAGAACAGAAAGTAAAAAAGGTGTATATGATATAATGAATAAGGAGGTATAATTAAATTATAAATATCATATATATAATTTATATCCATCATCATAACCAACCATGAGAGGTGGTAATAGAAAAACAAACGACATCGATTCACGAGGTGCACTGCTACAAATCCAGCCTTTAATAGTGCTAGTAAAAGGGATTTATCATCACTTTAGAAGCACTGATAATGTGAGTGATGTTAAAGGGTTGGATTCAACAATTCTTGTAAAAATAACTATTAAAGTCCCCTTTAACAGTGCTAAAAAAAGTGTCGACAAAGGCGGCCTTTATCAGCACTGTTAAAGACCACCTTTATCCACACTTTTTTTTGAATTATTAAAAGCCTCCTTTATCAGTGATAAACAAATGCTAATAAAGGACCCGCTGATAAAGGTGGATAATTTTTTTTAATGGAACCACTTCCTGACCAACCTTTTATTAGTGCTTCTCATCCCCTTTATCAGTGCTTGTTCCCACCCTCTATCAGTGCTTTAGATAATTCCACCTCATGTGTGCCACTACCTTTAGTGGGTTTCGAACTTGAGACATCTAGTTGATATGCCAGCACCTTTTTCACTATACTATATTGTTTTTTTTTCATTTTGTGATATATTTATATACTTATATATGTTTTATTACATTTTTTTATTCACATATATGTGTGTGTGTGTGTGCGTTTATATATATATATTTATATATATATATATTTATTTATTTATATGTATATTATCAAATACATATATAAAATATTTGTGTGTGTGTGTGTTTTTATAAATACATAAATATATATATATATATATATATAATTATACATATTTATATTTATTTACATATATTATATATTCAAATTCAAATACATATATTGGAATATATAGATAAATATATGTCTATTTTTTAATACACACACAAATATAACATCATATATACAATAATTGTATAGGTATATTAATATTCACCCATTTTTATTTTAAATAAAATTGATATTAGTTTTTATTTAGAAAAGGTTTTTATACTGATAAATATATTTTATATGTAAATATGTTTAAATATTTTTTAATATAATAAAATTTTTATTTGTGAATGTATAAAAAAATGTATATATTTTTATATATTTGATTATAAATAACAGTAAAATATGAATAACGATAAAATTTTAAAACCATAATATGAATATGAATGTAATGTTTGGGAATAAATTCATTCCCTGCTGAAAACATGCAAAAAGACCCCTTAAACAAGGCTGAAATTCCATCTATTGTTAAAAAATTGGGGTACCGTAACAAAAAACTCTGTTTTGGAGGCCTTTAGGGTCTTTTGGCCTCTAAAGACATGAATGAGGGTTCTCCAAGTCACTAAGGTGTAGATATTTTTACAAGCTTTGATTTGAAATGTGGTAGAGCTCAAATGAACACCCAGATCAAAATTTATAGTTTTTTTAAGGCTGAGTTACGTTTTCAACTTATTTTAGATATTTTGTTAATATTTTGATTTTTTTATCTTCAATTTGTTATTAAATGAATATTACTCGATAATAATTAAAAATTTATTTATTAAAAATATTATATAAGTCATTTTCACTAAATATATTATATATTTAGTGTAAATACCTATTTTCCCTTATCTAAAACATATTTGAAAATATATATTATATTTATATCAATATAAATATATTTATATCAATATATTTATATTTATATGAATATAAATAAAATATTATTAATGATTTTTTTTTTGAAAAATAAAATTTATCATCACTTTTTTACTAGAACTTATAAACCCCCCTCCATTATATCAACGCTTTTTTAATAGCGCTCATAAAGGGGGGCCTTTATCAGTACTTATTTACAAGCACAGATAAAGTGCCCCCTTTCACAGTACTTTTTTAGTTCTATTAAAGCCTCTATTTAACAATTATTTTTTATATCTCTCATAAAGGGGGTCTTTAACAGCACTTTTATCTAGCACTGTTAAAGTCGTAGCGCTAGATAAACCCAGTTTTGTTTTAGTGGAGGTAGTCTGCCATACACACAAATAATGATTTTGTAATCCATTTAATGGAAGCAAGGATGGTTATAATTAATGCCATTAACAAAACAACATATATGTATATGGAAGACAATGAGGTTATTATATTATCATTTTTTAATAAGAATTGTAGTATTTCGACGAAGAAATAATACAAAAACACATAGTTAGGAATTTTACCTCATGTCAAACCACATTTTTAGGATTATACATAAAGTATTACTAGAATGGATTTATGAAAAAACCATGTAATATAGGATTAGGGGCAAATTTTGCGAATTTATTTGTGTATGTATTGTTCAAACCAAATGGGTTTTAAATTTTAAATAAGAGAGGAGAGTATGTGGACTTTTATAGGTGAGGTGAGTGGCAGACTTGAAATTTTTTAAAATAAAAATTTTTACCCATGTTTTTTACAAGAAAAAAGGGTCCAATGTGAACTATTCGTAAGAATTAATCTTGATAAGGTAAAAATATTTCCATAAAATATATTTTAGACAAGTTTTTAGGTCATTTTAACCCTTATCATTTTAGTTTAACCCTCAACAAATCAGTTTTTACCTTAGTCACAGAAAATAATTTTTACTTTTTTTATTATTCATTACAGAAAAAACATAGATGAAGTTATTAGATAATATAAATTATTTTTATTCCAAATATGGAATTAATTTTTTAAATTCCATTCTTATAAGTGTAAAATTTTAATTTAAAATTAATCCCGTAGGAGCGATGACAAATCGGGTTTTCAAAGAGAAAATTTCAAAACATTTACAATGTTTTTATATAATAATTCGAAATAAAAATGATTACAAGGACCTAAATTGGATTAATATATATATATATATATAATTTGGTGTTTTTTGTCATATACGCTATCAAATATGATGATCCCGTTTTAAATCTTGGGGTGTTACATTCTACCCCGCTTAAATAAATTTCATCCTCACAATTTAATCTTGATCTTGGTAATAAGGGGTTTGACATTTGAAAATAACTTAATTGGGAACCTATATCATAAAAGGGATAATAAAAAATCAAATTGACACGATATAAAGTGAAGTACTAAGGTATTATATAATAAAACATTACTAGGTTTCCATTTAGGAGAACATTGGTGGGAAATAAAAACATGGACATGGATAAGAATAATAACACCCAAGGATTAATAAAGAGAGATAGTGATCATTCATCACATGTAAGGGGTGATCCATAGAAGGTTAACAACCACAAACCATAAATTTTTGATGAGTTAAGGGACCATTTGATTTATCAAAAATTAATATACTAGGATAATGTTTTTATTTCAAGATCAATTCCTATATTTGATGAATTATTCTACCATCTACATTAAGAATATATAAAAATATACTTACTTTTTATATCCCAATTTCATAGGGACAATTTCATATTTTGGTTGTTCATCGATCACTTCCTAGTTCATCTCTTACTATAATAAATTAATATCAAAGATGAATTGTTTTTATCCTTATAGAACTAAAATTAACTTTTAACAGATAATAAGATCCATAAAATAGTAACAAGATATTAATCATATATTAACTAAAACCAAAATGATTAGAATAAGTTATCCAACATAATATATTAATATATAAAAATTCATCCAATGTTAAACTAAAATAAGTTTATAAATGGTTAACCCTATGAGCCTTCCAAAATATTAATCTCCAAAATTTTATAAATAAGGTCACCAAATTTATAAAATGAACTTATAATTAATTCCCCAAACAATATAACATACCTCTTAATCACCACATACCAAATATGTGAGTACCTTCATCATGTATTCTCTTAAAACATGGTAATAACCTGAATTGATATAAAACCTTATTGAAAAAAAGAATTATTCCTTATTAATTAAATAAAACATAGATTATTGGATATATTTCTTAAATCAAAAAATGACGTTAACTCCTTAAATGATAGCATAAACCACTTTCTCAAAAAATCATTAATAATTTACAAGGCAGTTGGTACTATCCAATTTAATTTATCCATATCAATCATCTATTTGTCCTAACATTATTATCTCAACATTAAAAACATATTAAATGTTATATTTCACACAATCATGTTTTTTCCAAGAAGTTTAACTTAACACTTAATTGTTTTTCTTGGTCATCAGTATCGTTCAATATATGATTTAAAATACTTAATGAAAAATTATTGTAGTACAATCCTTATAAATTTCATAATCTTTATAACCAGGATATCATTGATAAAATACTCAAATTAAATAATTCTTGAATCTAAACACAATAAAATTAATCATTCCACTTTGTTTGTGGAAATATCATAAGCTTAACTGTGATCCATTTGCTACTTTTGAGTTATATTACTTTGACGCTTGGTGATTTTTTTATGTAGTGTCCCATCTACTTACTGTTAAAGCATTGAATATTGGAATCATTTTTCTTTCCATTTAAATGATGAGAATTTTGGTTCTTATCTCCACATGTGTAGAAAAATTAAGTTCTCTTTAAGAAAGTGTCAGAGTGTTTCTTTCCACAATTATCACATGTGGGGAAATCGTTCTCTAACTTCTTCCCTTCATCTATCTTTTTCTATATCGTATTATTTTTTAATTTATTCCCTTATAATCCATAATAATTATAGAATTATTTCTCCACTTTATTATAAAATGATAATATTTCTTCATATGATGATAATTTTTGTGAGATTAGTTCCCTTTGAAAGATTATCTTAAGACCATCAAAGAAATAACCATTCTTACTATTTGGATTACGTACATTGATGCAGTTCCAATTTCTTCTGCTAAGATCCATTTATAAATTATTTCATACACTATATTGGGTTATATCATTATAAATTATAATGTATAATCCTAAAACTAGTGAAATAATTAACATAAATAGAAAATTTTATGCATAGATAATCTCATAATCGTTAACATGGTTTCTTTCGGGATTTTTTTAGTTTTTAAATCCCTTATAATGGTTTATAAATAAAATTTGAATTATCTTAAGCATATCCCTCTAGAGTTTCAAACTAGGTCACATTAAGAACTATTTTTATGTACCAGGTGACAATCAAGTCAATCCCAATGTGCCCTTTTTGGAGTTATTACCCATAGGTACTTACGTGCATGGACCAAGTCCACTTATAGTATCCAAAGAAGGATTTATTGTGAGGAAAAAACATATAATACCTTCCTTAACAAAAAATTAGGGTATTATTCTATACCCATATTCAAACTATATCATATGGCTGTGTTCCCTAATATATGATTTCATAAATATTTTTTCCAATGTTTCAACTGAATTTCCTCTGATACCAGCTGTAGCGACCTCGACCATAGTAGTCTGGATTCATTTTAAACTTTATTAAATTAACATAAGATACACAAAATCACATCCTAAAGGATTTAATATTTTATTAGTCTTTGTAAAATAGATATGTACTTGAAATTCAAATTACATTTTAAAACATAAAATACATAAATAATTTTCATTGATAATTCCTTTATTCCCCTTAGTGTATCTCTGCATATCAATCAAAAAACACTTCCTCATATCCTAGAGAAAGTAAAACATTAGAAAGGGGTGAGATCAGATGATCATTAAGGGTAAGTATATAGTGTAAGCTATGACTAAATATGGTATAATAAATATTTTAAGGTAAATAATGGGAACAAATTCATTTAATCAATAACTTGATCATAGTATTGCAGGAATAAATGATGATCAAATAATTCCATATAGATAATCACATGAAATTGAAACTTAACAATAGATATTTTAACTAATCGAATAATCACATAGAATATCAATAACTAAATTCATAATGATGGAATGAAACAATTTTGACATCTAAAACATATCATCGAGGACTTGTACAAAGAAATATAATACCATTGAGGCCTTGTGCCATGACATCTACATAAATGGTTATGGCCTCATCCAAAACCCAATATAGTTTTTCTCATGAGACCTACTGATTCATCAAAGGACTATAGTGGCCCCCGCCCATTACTTACTCAGTCTAATCCATTCCTCATATGAAAGGGGTGAAACATAGTGCACATAAACATTCATATTTAAATTAGCATATGATATGCACTACCACAAAAATAGTTTTTCGCAGTGCCCCCCTTTATCAGCGCTTTTTTTAGCGCTGATAAAGGGTCAGCTTCAAAAAAAAATTAAAAATATATTAATATATTAATATATAAATATAGTTATATTGTTATATAAATATAATATATAATTTTTAAATATATTTTAGATAAGTATAAATGTACATTTACACTTATTATACTTAATATATAAGATATTTAGTGAAAATGACTTCTTAAAAAATTAAAAAAATATTTTTAATTAATATTTTGATAATCATTATAGAGTAATAGTGATTTAATAACAATTTGAGGACTAAAAAATTAAAAAAATTAAAAAAAGATCCAAAATATGTTGAAAACGCAACTCAAACTTCAAACGGTCATAACTTTTGATCCGGGTGTCCGTTTGAGCTCTACCACATATCAAATCGAAGCCTGCGACGAGCTCTACGTCGCTGTGACCTAGGGAGACCCTGATAAAGTGTTTTTTCGAGGCCAAGAGAGGCCCAGAAGGCCTCCAAAACTGAGTTTTTTGTCGGCGTACCCAGATTTTTTAACATTTTGTGGATTTTCAAACTCGTTTAAGGGGGTATTGTTGGTTTTTCTTGGTGGGGACTGAATTTATTCCAAGGTATTACATTCATATTGATATTATTTCTTTGAAATTTCATCCTTTTTTATAATGAACTGCTATTTATAATCAAATATATAACTATATGTACATATTTTTTATATATTCGCACCTAAAAATTAAATTTTTTAAATAAATAATTAAACATATTTACATATCAAATATATTATCTTTATCTAAATAATAACTAATATCCATTTTATTTAAAATACCAATATATGAATATTTATATACCTATATATTAATCTAACTATATATACATATTAATCTAACTATATATATATATTAATCTAACTATATATATATATTAATCTAATAACTATATATATATTAATATAACTACATATATATATATTAGTATTACTATATATATATATTAATATCACCGTAAATATATATATTAATATCACTATATATATATTAATATAACTATATAAATATATATTCATATAACTATATATATGTTAATATAACTATATATATGTTAATATAACTATATATATGTTAATATAACTATATATATGTTAATATAACTATATATATATATTAATATAAATATATATTACTATACGAACAAATATAACTAAATATATATATATATATATATTAATACCACTATATATATATATTAATATTACTATATATATTATAATATAACTATATATATATATATATATTACAAAATAACTATATATATATATTAATATAAATATATATTACTATACGAATAAATATAACTAAATATATAAATATATATATATAGAGATATCATGAATTGGAAAGCAAATCAAAATAGAGTAGTGGTAAGGGCTTAGGCACGCAGGGGGGAGGTCTCGAGTTCAAATCCTCATGGAGGCAGGGGTGCGCGCGCATGGGGAATATCGGAGCAAGCGCTGTTAAAGGGTGGAGGGGGGTGTGTGGGGTGTTGTATAGGGGCCGAAAAGCGCTGTAAAAGGGGGGGGGTCAAGCTCTATAAAAGCCCCCCCCCCCCCCCGATTGGCAGTATTTTTAAATTTTTTTTAAATTTTTTAAATTTTTTTAAAGTTTTTTTAACTTTTATCAGCGCTGATAAAAGGGTCCTTTATCAGCGCTAAAACGAAAGTGCTGATAAAGGAAGCGCTGGTATAGGACCCCTTTATCATCGCTTTTTTTTAGCACTGATAAAAGACCCCTTTTATCAGCACTTTTTTTTAGCGCTGATAAAGGGGTCCTATATCAGTGCTTTTCGGAGCGCTGATAAAGGGGACCCCCCTTTATCTACGCTGGCTTTATCAGCGCTTTTCTAGTGCTGATAAAGGCCATTTTTAGCGCTGATAAAGGCCGTGTTTGTAGTAGTGATGTAAATTCTTTACCCAATAAATAAATATAACCATAAATAATCCAAAGTAAAATGGTGAATTGAAATAAAAATTTAACATCCCCAATCAAACTAGTTATAAACCTTCCATAACAATAATAAGGATGGTATAAACACAATATAACCTCATTGGATCATATTTAAAATAGAGGGTTGACATCATTGATGAATAGAAATATCATGAAAATATCCTTAAAAACATTTTTGAGAAAAATAACTTTTAAATTTTAAGAATTAACTTTTAAAACTTGTAAAATAATCATTAAAATAGTGATTAGTCATTAAGTTGGAATTTTTTTCAGTTCTTATATGTTAAAACAAATATTCCTTTCACATTTTTGGTAAAATCCAAATGGAATGTTTTTTGAAAAAGACATGAATATTCCATTCAAAAAAATTGTAAAGAGTAAAAATGGGTAAACCTTTATTTAATAAATTATTTTGAAAATATTAAAATCATTTTTGAAAACTTTTTTGGAAAACATGGGTTTTGATAAAAACGGATTTCTAACTTAAGAGATAAATAAAGTCATATTTTCTTAAAAGCATTTTTTAATCATTTTAAAAACCAAATAGAGTAAAATTTGTAATATTACTTGAAAATATCATGAATAACCAGAGGAGAATAAAATGAAAGACGTTTATTATAAAATGATCAAATAATTTCATTCAATGGAAACTCAAGTATAAACAATCCTGATTAAAATTATATAGTGAAATAAACCCTTAAAAATATCATAACATTGAAATGATAATTAATAAATGAATCAATTATGTGTAGCAACAATAAATCCAAATAAAACAAGTGTAAATACCACATAAGATAACAAATAATCATTAAAAAATAATATTATAATATAAAAGACTTTGAATAAGTAATATAACATGATTAAAAGAAATTATTTTATGAAATTCTTTACCACAAGGAAACGTTTAAGTCAAATCCAATTAGATGAAATAATTCCATTTTAGACATAAAATTCCATGATTTATTCATGAATAATTATATTACATATAAAATTTTCATTATATACATCATATAAAATATATTAGGGGCATAACATTACAATATGACACAATGAAAGGAAATTAAGATGAAGCCCCTTACAACACAATTATTTTTATTTGAATGTGATTTAAACTACTATGTAGTGGTTTTGGACATGCTATTATCTTATAAAATAACAATATAAATATTTATAATATCATATATGATCCTTTTATAACATCTTATCAGTATTTAATTAATAATATTTCATTATTTTAACTGTTTTAGGTGTCAATCCCATGGACGTGATGAGAAAGCGAGTTTTCAAAGTGAAAATGTTCAAACGTTTACAAATATTTGATATCAAAATTCAATATGAAAATGATTAAAAATACATAAATTGTATTAATGGATATATAATTTAACTAATTTTACTTTAAAACAAATTTAAAATATAATTTAACTCATTCAATAATTTGAACAAAAAGGAAATTTTTAGTAAAAATAAGTATCTTTCACCATTCAAAAAAAAAAGGAAACATTTCATACAAATCCCAAAAATTCACCCTAAGATAATTTTGATATTATGATTTTAAAATCAAATTCATTTTTTCAAATAAATTTTTTAAAAGTAGTAAAAATAATTATAAATTATGTGTGCAAAGTGTGACTAAACCACCTTTCGAAAATATAGTTTTTCAAAAAACATTTATGTTTCTTTCAAATGGTTTTAATTTTATCTATAATCAATAGATATCTATTTTATTTATTTTATACATGTTTAAACCATATAATATTTATAATTTAGTTAGTACTATTCATAACTTCCAATTTAATATTTAGGTTATAAGGGTAATGTTTAAATAATAGTACTTTAATAAAGTATCATGTTTTGTTTAAACCCAGTGTTGTGTACATCACAAGCTATTGAAGAGATTTAATTTATTTAAAAATAAATATATCGTAAATTCTTGGAGTGTTAAATTCTCTTCTAATTTAAGTGTTTCATTTCATATATGCTATTGAATATGATGTTCCACTTTTAAAATATTAGGGAGTTACAAATAATGTCAGTCAAGAGACATAAGATCCTAAACTCTATCAAGTAGAATTCAATAGGGACACACAAAAATTATTTAAAATATTAGGAAAATTGTAGAATGATATCATCAAACTTCCTCAAACAAAGTTTTCCTAAAAAAATGTAAACTTAAGTCTTGTTATGATGATATATAGCCAAGAAATCTCTCATAATATGCCCCCTAATTCATAAAAACCATGTCTCCTATCTACCCAGACATCCCAAACTGCATACCAACATCGAAGAAGAGGATCAACAATCCCTTTGATGCTAATTTATCATGAACTAGCCAACATAATTTGCATAAAGGGTACTTCAATCAATCCATACATGGCCTAAAGGGCATTCCATATCCCCATGTTACAGTGACTATCTTTTGGGCATCAATAAACATCAAGAGGGATTAATTTCAATACAAGGATAACCAAAAATTGAAAATAGTGGAATGAAACCATAAATAGTTGGTATTCCAATACATATATTAGGATTGAAACATCATAAGTTATAAAAACATCAATCCAAACATCTCAGGTTCAAAACAATGTCACTATATTATCTCCTTACAACATGTGGAACACACACTCATCCCATCATCACTAACTCACAAGGTCCCTTTATCAAGAAATCCTACCAACTCTAAGTGGTGCTTCTACATTTCCTAGACCTATCATAAAAAAAGTCTATAAACTCCCAAAGTAAAATTTAGGGTGTTAGTAACAAATCCCAATAGGGTTTCACAAAAAATTTCATAATAAATTCCATATCAAATAAATTTTTTATGCTTGAGTTTAAATAAAACACGTCTTCGAAAAATTTTCACAATTAAAATAATTTTTTAAAATAAAATTTTCAATTTCTAATAATAAAATTGGTTTGAAAAGTAAATTTTCATCCAACTAGGAATGAATATAACAATTTATTAAAAGGTGAAAGAATAATAATTTCCATAAAAAAATTGAATGAGTATAACATTTCATAACACTATCATGTAAAATAATTTTCAATAATCAATAATCAATAATAGCACCATAAGAGACCAAGGTGAATATTTATATACATAGGGATTCTCACACATTAAATTATGGATCATAGTTGGAACATGTTCCTTAGCCAAATACTAGGGGAATAGTTCTAATACAAGGGAAATAAAATAATATACCTAAGGAATGATCTCTCTATTGAAAAAGGAACACCCCTAATGGTGAATTAGAGAAGTTCCCTAAGGATGAATATGATAAGGTCCCTAAGGACTAATCTTCATGCTTGGTAGATCTAATACCTGAAAAACATGTGTTCTTCCCACCTTACTACCCAAAATTCCATGTACTTCAAGGTGAATCAAACGTTTATTGGGATATTATTCAATTCCTTCAATATAAATCATTTCAAATAATCATTCAATATTTCATTTTGAATTGACCCCACGTTGAAGTTTCAAACCATTCATTCCTTTTCAAAAACAAAAATCAAATAGTTTTTATCAAAAACTCATGACTTTCAAACCAAAAAACCAACATCAAATAGTTTTTATCAAAAACTCGTACCATTTAAATCAATCCATATCACATTAAATCATAAAACATTTCATTCCCTTTTATTTCATTATAATCATATTTCAGATCATTCATTTCATATAGATAGCATTTTCTATAATTCACACTTTATTTCAGAATCCATTTTCAAGGAAATTTCAACATACACTCACCATGGAATATTAAACATAAATTTTCAAATAATAAAATTCATATGTGAAAATAAATCAGAAATTAATTTTATATTAAGAAAGTAGCAAGGTTTTAAAGTGAATTGAATTGACTTAATAAATCACCTACATTAATAACAATATCACAAAACCAGAATGAGGGCTTATAAATAAGAAAAAGGAATAGTTTTATTCCAAAAATAAAATTAAAATAAAAAAACACTCTTATATTGATCAACTAGTAGTTTTACGCCATAAACTCTACTCAATAGGATCACATAAATTGAAGAAACAAAGTTTGGGTATTTTTTAAAATATCAGAGGTGTTATGGTTTGTAGATGAATATATCAAATTAAAGTGATATTTAATTTTCCTTTTTCAACTGAATATTGAACGTGTAAGGTTTAAAATAATTTAAGATATGATATACAACCTTTAATATGTCAAAATAATTCAATAACCATGATTTCTATCTTTTTAAATCATCATAATGGTGTTACAGGTCATTATGGAAGAGGAAGAACAAAAATCATGTTTTAAAAACTTTATTTCATAAAAAGGGCACTATGTAAGGGTGACATGGTTTAACCTTACAAGGTTTATAGCTTCCAGATAAGGGTGAGGGGGTTTAACCATACGTAGATCTATTGCCCATATTTACCTATCCAAAGTGGAAAAGTACCCTTACACATCCTTTTAAAACTCAGGTTTACCCTTATACAGTGAGAATTACCCTTACACAGTGCATTAGGTACCCTTATGCATCTTTTAAAAACATAGTGTTACCCTTACGCAATGTGTCTTACCCTTATGAATATAATTATGTACCCTTGCACACCCCATATAAAAATTTCTATACCCTTACATAGCCCATGGACTACCCTTATGAAGCGCATAGGATTTTTACCCTAACCTTACACAACAGGTGACTTACCATTAAATAACTCTTATAATTTTAGGGTTACCTTTATGCGACAACCCATATGTACCTTACCCTTAATATGACCTTATGATTTATTTTATTATAAAAAAATACCTTTAAAATATTGAATTTTCTTTTAAAATAATATTTAAAATAATTTCAAAAGGGGTATACAAAGAATATAAAGTCCCCAACACATCCAAAACTGAAATAAAAAATCATTATCCAAAGAACATGCCAAAAATAAATGATCTGTAAGTTATATTTTTCACCACCATAAATGATTTTCCACCCATAAATACTATAAATAAGAATACATATCATTGTTTTGAGGCCATTATTATCTCATAAGTGGTTCATGCTCCTAAATCTCATGTGAATTCAAGCCATGTTACCATAACACCTAAAACAATGGTTTTTATTTCACATCATGAACCTTCATCTAAGAATCAAAAATCTGAACTAGATACTCAATCATGTATAAATCAATTCACACATCAAGATCCTCCAATCTCAAGACATGAGACATATCAAATAGATACTTTTTGAGATGTTACACATGGAACACATTTTTTATTGATGTCATTTGTGTTGGCATACCTAATATTTATGGTTCCCTTTAGTTGTTTTAATTTTTTGGTTACACTTATGGTGAAATCATTCCATCTTGATGTTTTATAATGCCTAGGTTCTAGTCATTATATAATATGGATCATGAATACCTTTTCCATCATGTTAGGATTGATTTGGGTACTATTTAAGAGGGTTATCTGGGTGAGTTTTTGATAGGGTTTGTGCATTGTGTAATGTTTGTTGAATTTTTGTTAATTAAGGTGAAACACTATTGAAGTTTTAAGATGATCAGATGAATAGTTTAAAGAATCATATATCTTAAAGATACCAAAAAAAAATTTCATCAGTTTGGTATCAAATAGATGGCGTGAATAAGTGAACAATTTTAACAGATTGGAGGGGAATTAGTTGACAGATATAAAACAATTTTTTATATCAAGTGGTATCAGATAGACTGTATACCAATGTGATCATATGAACAACACATAAGAATTGGTACCATTATTAAGAAGGAATAGAATGTAGTACCAAATAGATGAGTAAAAGGATCATAACAAACGAACATGTGATTGGATGGACATTTTATTCATAAGTTTAAGGAGAAATTTCTTGTTTTCTACTAAGCAATAATGAAAATAAGAAGTAGTAATTTAAAAAAACAATAAAGTGTGAATAATGTATAAACATCATAGAGAAAACATATTGAATCCTTTTGTTTAAGGTTCTTAAAATTGTTACAAAAACATTGTTACAACTTTTATCTAGGAAAGCAGTACATAAATTGTCCATAGACTATAACACTTTTCAAGTGTAAGGATATTCCCTACTTGTCGTTGCCACATAAAAATGATTTTTTTCTAGTGTTTTGTGTGGTATTGTAATATTTTCAAACAATGAAAAGGATTAAATACTATTATTGAGTAGTAAACCTTATAAATACTTATGTTTCTATAGTTATTCTTCCTTACATTCTTTACAGCAATGTCATATTTAACTAAAAGGATGTGAAGGTTATTTCTTAGGAAAGAAAACATAAAAATAGAAGATCACTTATTCACCCCTCTCCATCTCGATGATCAAACATATCATGATTGGTAATTTTAGATCAAATAATTGATTAATGTGTGGAAAAGAATACTTAATATTTATAGTAATATAATTGATCACCCTATAATCGATGCACAACCTCATGGTGTCATACTTCTTTTTAATAAATAGTACAAGGGATCCATAAAGTGAAACACTAGTGTGTATAAATATCATGTCAAAAAATTATTATAATAGTTTATTCAAACATACCAATTCCACTAGTGCTATTCTATAAGGATTATTTGATATAGGTTTCACATTAGGTATGAGTTCAATAGAAAACACAACTTAATGCTTAGTTGGATATCCTGATAATTATTCTATAGATAAATCAATTTATTCTTAAATAATAGGTACATACTATATCCTTAGGATTTATTTTCCATCCATAGATAGTGTTTTATATTCCTATTCACCAAAAATTTCATCAAGGAGAGTTACTGGAGGTGAATCCATAAAATATTCAGATAATGAAATCTATCCCTTAAAAATAAGTGACTCTCTACCCCATTAATAAAGACTAATCTCATTATCTTTATAATAAATTATATAATTATACTTTGAAATCCGATCTATATTGAGGTTAATGTAAAATTAAATCACAGGTATGAAAATAAAGTCTAAAACAAGGGAATATCTAAGCATCTAAATAGAGATTGCTCGATATATCCATATTATAATAAGATTCCAACTAGGTGTATTGGTTAAAAAATATTTCTTTAGAGTGTTAAAGGTGATTTAATGTTCGCAAAAAACATACAAGATATAAAATAGTGTGTAGGTCAGGGATCAAAAAAAATATTTGGCTAACTTCGAGCTTATGATCAAATTACCTATTATCATATAATTTGTGACATTAAATTTAGCAGTAGTGATCTCATAAACTTATTCTTTCTCCCTTAGAATTTTAAGCAGTAAATTACCTTAATTATTGGGGATTCATTTGATTAATGAATCATATCCTTACAGTTGAATAATTGGATATTGGTGGCTTCTTTATTTCCCTTTCATTCATGAGACTGAGGGCCATTCTCTCCATGCCTAAACAAAAATCACATTCCCTTCAAGCATATACCATGGTGTTTGTTTTTAAAACTATTACATGTTGTAAATTACACCTTTCCCTTATTCTCTTTTATAATATTTCTTTTTATAGAGTGCTCATTCACATGTTTCTTTTCATTATTTTCATAGAAAACACAAGACTTAGAAAATTATTTATATATCTTGATGAAAATTGATATCAAATCCTTATATACTAAAAAAGTTTTAGAGACTAATTCCCTTTGAATAATATTCTTGAATATATCAAAGAAGTGAACAATATTACTTATTGTATTATATATATAATCTATAGTATGAGTTAATAACCTTTTAAAGTTAGATTCATATTCAATAATATTTTTTTCTCCATTTTTACATAGATTGAGAAATTACCTTTCGATATATTCTCATTGCTCAAAAGGAAATTATTTTTCAAAGAATTTAACCTTAAAATTCTTCCATTACATACCCTATATCTCCTCTTACTCCTTATTGTTATGGATTAATGACCATCATTGTTCAATATCTCCCTTTTGATAATAAAATATTATGACCTTTAATTACTTCCTAAGGAAAGAAATATCTTCTCTAGGTACTTGATTTATTGCTCTGATACTGATGGATTAGAATTCCCATTTAAATATGGATGTTATTATTAGATGATGCAGACCAACATCATTGAATCATATTGAAGATCTACATGTTTCTCTATATGGGAAAGGTTATCAGTCATGACCTAAGTCAACTAAACTAATATGGTTATAATCTAATCATATCTGGTACCATCCTCATTGAATTCATTTAATTTATTTTGAGATACAACTTTACATAGGTAACAGGTGTTGATATAGTTTATTTTCCTTCCACTATTCATTATTTCTAAATAATTACATACACTATATTATCTCGTAACATTTTAAATTTTAACTCATAATGTAAAATTATGAGTGTAACATCCGAAGATTTTATAAAATATTTTTATTCAAATTAATTTAAAATTTTTTTGGATAGATTTTATTGTACGCAAAACTGAGTTTAGATTACATTACACACAATAATGATTTTTTTCAATAGCATGCATGACACACAACATTGAGCTTCAGCGAACCATGAAAAAATATTATTTTAAATATGACTGTTATAAGAAAGTTGTTAAATAGGTAGGTATGAATTGTATTATAAATGTTGTGAAATATACATATAAAATTTCAACACAATATAAATTTATTTATAAATTATTAGTAAATAATCAATCAATTTTGAGTAATGTATTTATATTCATAAAAAATATGTTTTCTTTAAAAATGATATTTATTGTTTTTTATGATAAAATAATATAATTAATTTATAGATATTTTATAAAATGTATTTTATAAAATTAACTTTATTTTTAAAATAATTGTATCAAAATAAAATTATAGTGAAATTTTGGTATTTTTCAGAAAATATTAATTTTTCAATGAACAGTGAAAATAATGGTTTTTATTAAGGATTGTAATTTCTTTTAAACATTTTTAAAAAAATTAAATTATTTTAAGATGGTTTTAAAAGTAAATTATTTTGATTATATATCAATTAATCCAATTTAGGTCATTATAATCAATTTCATATTGAATTTTAATATAAAAACATTGTAAACTTTTGAACATCTTCTCTTTGTAGACTCACTTTCTCATCTCGTCTGTGGGATTAATTTTAAGTTTAATATTGACACTTATGTGAGTGTAATTTAAAAAAATGGATTCCATATTTTGAATCAGAATAATTTATATTATCAAATAAGTTCAACTTAATTTTTGACCATAATGAATTGTGAAAACAAAAAAAAAATTATTTACCGCAGTTAGGGTAAAATGGGTTTATCAGGGAGTTAAACTAAGAAGATAAGGGTTAAAAATGGCCCAACACATGTCTAAATAAAATTATATGACCATATTTATAATTTAAATATTCCTTTAAAAATATTATTACATGGTTTTAAGTATAAATATCCTTCAAATACCAACTAAGGATCATAAAGTCTAGTGTCTTTGGAAGATTTGGTACGTAAAACCAAAAACATTATGCCAAAATAAAAACATATTTTCTTTAAACTCCATAATGAGATCCTAAATTAAATTGAGATACTAGAAATACATAGGTTAAAATGGTTAATAAATGAAAAAATGGTTGATCTAAAAATCCTAGTAAGGGTATAAACATAGAAATAAAGCATAGCACATGGGTTAGAAGACATAACATGATTACATAAAAAGTCATGGAACATGAATTAACCTAAGGAAGCATAACATGTTTAACACGGGATAATGTAATAATTGAGTCATATTAATTTAGAAAAAACATACAATATGACATAATCATGAGTAAAATATAACTACCATGTCCATTTCACATGGTGGAGCACAAGTCAAGGCCAACTACTAAGACCATTGCACATGGCAGACTAAGCCTCATAATAGAATCAGGTTTACTCCATGTACCGATATGAAATATCATGAGACTAAACAAAACCCAATTAATTGGAAAACTATATGGGCACACCCATAATAACATGTTCATGAAAACCTGTTCCACATGAAGAATTGTACATAAGGAATAAACATAAGGGTTACCCATGGAAAGAAATGTGTATTGTAATCATATCATGTGGCATAACAAATAGGCGTATCATAATTTTTTCCTTGGAAGAATATATTTAAATAATTCATGGAAATTAATAAGTTAAAATATGAATATATCATGATAAATTATATTCAAATGAGGTGAAAAAATATAAAATGAGTGTTTAAGAAACTTTAGAAAAGAGTTGTTTTAGTGTGGTTTTATGGAAAATATTAAAGAGACTTTAAATAGAAAAAGGAATAATTGTTTGCATAAAACCATAAATGAAACAAGATAGTTTTTAAATATAAATTTTTTTATTTTATAAAAATAACTATGTATTAGAACATATTATGGATTGTACTTGAAAATGGGTTTGAAATTGGAAAGTTCCCGTTAATCAGGGTTTCTTATCAAGAGGAATTGAAAAATGAAACCTTATAAAAGATGTATCTTCACATAAAAGAAGGATGAATGGGTATGGATACATAATTTTGTAATATAAACATATAATATTTAATAATTATACAAGAATAATTTATATTTACATTGGAATAAAGAGATATAAATCATAACCAAGAGGTAATTGAGAGGTTCAGAGAGAATCCATTACCTTATGTATGAAATTGTTCTAAAACTATACTTAATATCTGAGATAATAAAATTAAATCCATTAATTAATTAATTAAGAAAATTTTATTAATGTATTTTATTTACTATAATTTTATTGGGTTCATTTATGTACATGTAATTGACTTATATTGTTTAATTTCTTTGTTTTGGGAGTGTTTGTATCATGATTTTATGATTAGTTCCCTTGAGTTTACTTATGTGAGTTCTTGTCAAATGAAAGAAAAAAATGAGAGGTGTAATTATATGATATTTATGCACCTCTATAATTTTAAATGGTCTCATATATCATTTTATTTTCAGATATGATAATGATTAATTAGATAAAAAGTTAAAGATGAATGTTGGTTTATTTTGGTGAATTTGTGATCATCACGAGCTAGATTTGTTTTATTATTTAATATTATGAATATATAGTAGTTTAAAAACCTTGAATATGATTTAATGAATATATTATAATATGGTTTAACTATAATGTTTTTATGACTATCCTTGAAAGAGGAAATGGGAAAATGAAAAAACATCATCCAGAATGGAGGTAAATCCACACATCACGGACAATGTTTTCATTTTTAGAATAAAAGGAAGAGTGAAGAGATTTGATGATAGAAAATTAAATTAACATAAAAAAATTATACTATATAAAAGATAATATAGTTATCATGACACTTTTGGATACTGTGGTTAGTATAGAAGAAGAAAAGAAAATAAATTGAAAAGAAATTAAAAGAACATGAAAGATGATTTTACCTCTTGAATTTCTTCTCCTTGAGAACCTCCTTGAGGTTCTTAGGTTTGATATTTTGTTGAGAAAAAATGATCTTATGACTAGGGGAGATCCTTGGGAGAGTAATTGGAATAATTTGGAAAATATTCAAGCCTTTTGAGGTGTGGGAATAAGGGGTGGTATTTAAAGTGGGAGGATAAGAGTGTTTTTAATTATTTTATTCATTTGTTTATTATTTTGGATCAAGACTATGAATAGTGTTGATTTATAAAACTTAATATAGTAACTATATAATGTGATTTCTAGATAATTTCCACTTAAATCATTAATGACTCAACCAAGACACAAAAGTTCATGTATTTGTAAAATTTTTTAAATATTGTAAATTATCATATTTCACTATTCACAAAAATTAAACCATTTTAGAAAAATCCCAAAAATTCACCATAACCATTTTTCAATGTTTATATTTACAAAATTGAATCCATTTTATGAAAATAAATTTCTAAATATGAGAATTTTAATTTTTAATTAAAATCGTCATTTATTAAAAAAATACTAATTTTAAAATTATAGCTGATTCTATGACACTTTAAAACATTAATTAAGGTATCGCAAAATTATATTATAATAATAGGATAAAAAATTATTAATTTATTAATATGTTTTATAAATTTATTTTAAATAATTATATTAATTATGAAATTTTAAATAAACATTTACATTTTACAAAAAAATATCAATACTTAATTTATCATTTTTAAAAAATTTATTTACTTTTTCCATGATATAAATATATTGTATTTTCCTTCATAATATTTCTAAATTATATTTATAATTCCATAGGTGATTTTACTCTTCTATTTTCTTAATTACAATTCTTAATGGTCACATTACTATTCCAACAGTCAAGTTACTATTCCATTGATTTAGGTTCCTTAGTATCTAGAAATACCTCTTATTTCCTTAATTATTTATATATAAAGTTTGTATTGTGTTATTTATATGATTTTATGTGATTTATAATATATAACATTATTATAAGAAGGTAAATCTTATTGATAGAATTATGGATTCTTTCATTCTTCCCCCTTATGAAATTTCACCCTTAAAATTCCATTTTACAAACTAAGGGGTAAATAGGTGAGGGTAATTCTCCTTCATTGATTCCTCTAGTTATCATGTTTCCTCTTTATACTTATCATTCTTTTATAGTAATTTTAACAGGTGATTAGTATTTTTTCGTAGAAATTTATCTCTATAGTCTGATATCTTTAGCGGATGCTCCTGGTAAGATAGATCATTTTTCAACTATAACACCTATGAATTTAGTACATGTGAGGGATATGGTATGTACATTATCAATATGGATATATGAAATATATCATATACTAGAGACATGGTTGGTGGAAGTGTTAATCGATATGCCATAGCTCTGATATGATCAAAAATCTTGAAGGGTCTGATGTACATTGGATATAGCTTTCCTTTATTCCAAAATCTCATGATCCTCTTACATGGAGATATACAAAGGAATACCATGTATCTAACCTCAAACTATAGGTCCCATAAATGATTTTATGCACAACTATTTTTTCATATTTGGGCTACCTTGATGTGCCTCTGAATGGTTTTCAACTTTTCCACTATTTTATTGACCATTTCAAGTCTTATTAGGTTACATTCACCGACTTCATCCCAAAATGTAAGTGTTCTACATATTTTCCCACAAAGGGCTTCATATGAATCCATATGGATTCTTGAGTGGAAACTATTATTGTATGAGAACTCAGCTAGAGGTATATGTTGGTCCCATCCTCTTTTAAAGTCTATAGAACATGCTTTCAACAAGTCTTCTAGTGTCTAAATAGTTCGCTCATATTAGCCATCAGTTTGAGGGTAATAGGTTGTACTGATTTTCAACTCTGTGTTTAAATCATTTTGAAGACTATTCCAAAACTTGGAGGTAAAAATCAGATCTCGATCATATAATATCGATAGTGTTACTCAATACAGTCTCACAACTTCTCTGATGTATATCCACATAAGTTGATCGAGTGAGATATCCTATAAAATTGTGATAAAGTGAGTTGTCTTTATAAGAAAATTCACAAAAAAACCATATAGCATTGTTTCCACTTGATATATTTGGAAGTCCGGTGACAAAGTCCATGGTGATGTTTTCCCACTTCCATGTTGGTATGGGTAATGGTTGCATCATCCCCTTATACTTTTTCCTCCCATCCTTCACTTGATGATATACCATGAAATTTTATGTATATTCAGCAATCACTTTCTTTATATTGTCCCACTAATAGTTCTCTCAGAGATCTAAATACATCTTTATGCTCCTTGGGTGAATAGGGAAATTTGAGTGATGTGAATTATTCAAAATCTCTTTCTTTATCTCTGTATTAGATGGTACATATAGTCATGACCCAAATCTTATGAATCCTTCCTCATTAATTTTGAACTTTGAGGATTTTTCCATTTCTAATAGCTCCCACCTTTTCTGAATTTCCTCATCATTTCTTTGAGCATCCTTTATTTTCCGCATAAGGGATGGTTGATCAATAATTTTAGAAAGGATTGATGATGTTCCTTCATTAATGATTCCCATGTCCATAATTTATATGTATAAGAATATTGGATCATTCTCAATTATCATCATTTATAAAGTTACATGATCCTTTATTCTTATAGCATCTACCACTTTATTCACTTTACCAGGATGATAGTGGGTTGAACAGTCATAATCTGTTAGGATCTATAAATGTAATGACCCAAACTTTCATTAATGGAAATCCCACTTGATCTAATTAAATGTTTCATTATATAAAATGTTTATATAAAATGTCAACTTCTTTGGTTTTATATTTTTTGATTTTAAAATACTATTAAGAATTTTGATTTTTGCTATTATAGTCATTGAATAGTGATCACATGAATAGTATAAATATAGAGATCTAACAAATCCAATTTACTCAGATAGAGGAAGCGATGGCCTCATCCAATAGACGTGCCCCAAACGAAGCCCATTTTTCAAAGCTCGGAAAGCAGTTTGCATATTTGGGATTATCTCTAGACCAAGCCCATGTTGAGCATGAATATGTTAAGCTTGAGTCGGACCACCTATGAGTGAAATGGAACTTGATAGAGATTACCACCCGAGCAATGTTATCTGAGCCACCCCAAGAGTCTGTCACCATCGTGCACCTTACTCTTCGGACTTATGCAAGTGTTATAATGGGTTATGTAACAAGACCTTAGGAACATGGTTATGTACATTATTTTTGTATATAATAATGAATATGCTTTAATTTTATTATTGTTACCTTATAAATAGTTTTTAAGCACAAATAGTATTTTTAGTTAATGTTCGACTAAGAAATCTATTTTGATGAATTAATGGATTTTTGAAATAAATAATATTTTAATAAAATATTATTATTATTATCATTAAATTAATTTTTATTAATTATAATTGATTTTATAATTTTATGAATGCAATTGTAATTTTTATTAAAGTTTGAAATACTTTTTTTTCAAAACCAATGAATTTTTTATAAATGTCGGTTTTTATTTTAAAATTGAAAATTAATATATTTAGAAACTTATTTAGATAAAATGAATATTATTTATAGAATCAGGATATCGAAATTATCCAACAGTGAATTTTTCATAATTTTCTGAGATAGTCAAATTTTGGGTAAAAATTTAATACCGTTTAAATATAAAATGTGTTTTATGACATCATAATGACCCAATAGTGATATAATAAAATACTATTAACTTAATGTTTGGCTAATATATGTTTTACCATTAAAATAATATGATTTTGGGTTTGATTTATTTATTTTACAAAGCCTTAGTGGACCCTTCAAGACTTATTAAACATTTGTCTTTTTAAATTGTTTTCCTTGGGAGTGTGACTCACCTCCACATAAGCAACCCCATTATTTTAAGAAGTTTGGACTTTGGCCTTATAAAATATTTTTTTCAACTTCCTTTTTCCAAAAAAAATGGGAAAAAACCATGGGCTAGTTTGTGGTTTCTATTAGTTTAATGTGAGGTATCCCAAACCAAAATAATAAACAATTCCCACACAATTCTTATATAAACACACCCAAGCTCTCACTTCCTCCTCACTCAAGGAATTTGGAGTTTTTCTAACCTCTTCTCTCCTATCTCTAAAATCCTATCAAGGTTCCACAATCTCCCAATAATCCTCTCTCAAGTCTCTCTTAAGCCTTTGGAAGCACACTTCCATGTAAGGGTTTTTCTTCCATTCTCATTTTTGTCCAATTTTCTTAATGTTGTTATGCCCTTTTAATTTCAATTATAAATATTGGGGTATGGTTTCTCACATCCCCCATATATCCCTATTTATTTTTGAATTATGAGACACACCTTTCTCTCTCAATAAATTCCTCCCATGTATACCCATTACTATGTGGAAATTCCGAAAGGAATTTATCTCTCCTCACTTATATTCAAGCAATTCTTTTGTATCATGAATCTAAATTACATTAAAATTGTTGAGACATGTATATATATTACCCCCTTATTTTCCATTTCATTTAAATATGATGAGACACCCCTTTATCTCTCATCAACCATTTTTATGAATTCTTATGTCACGTCGTTACGCTGCCGAAATTGGACCGATTTTCCAAGCTAGTGTCATTGTGTAGTGAATACCATGCCCATTTTTATATAAAGGGTATTCACCTTTATGAAAATTTAATTATTTATTATAAGGTTTCATGTATGAATTCCACATTACTTTATCATAGAATAAATGATTATTTTTTATGAATCCATGTTATATGATCCATGTGGCACACTTATGCATGAAATGAAATGTTTAAGAAGGGTGTGCCCTAATAGTGCTCCAATGCATTGTCTAAAGTATAGTATCATGATACATCATGTGCAATGGGTGTTGAATCATGCTAATTCAAGTGCAATGAGGTTTTACTCATGCTTCTTGTACAATTAGGGTTTACTCATGCTCCATGTGCAATGAGCCTTGGCTCATGCGAATTCCATATTAAGTGTTGTTGCCACATTTGCATGTTATGATTTTCATGATTTATCATGACTTTATGTTTATGATTTTATTGTGATCTATTGATATACCTATTTTTTAACATGTATTTTATTCCTCATGTTATTTCATGATTATTCCCTTATTGGTCTTATAGCTCTCCCTTTTCTTGTGCATGTCCTCAGGTTATCCCATGCAAGGCTAAGTACGAGAGGATATAGTGGTCATGTAATGTAAGTTTTCAATAAATATGTTGTATTTAATGTTTTAAGTTGTTATGTAATGATCCTAAGCCCCAAAGACACTAGACCTCTCGATATTCTATTTTTTATCAAGTAAATTTTATGTAATAAATTATTTTTAATTGTGAATTAAAAAGTTGGGTTGTCATAATAACCATCTTTTCATGTTCATATTAAGATTCTTCTATGTTGTTGGAACCTCCTTATATGAATTGTGTTTGACACTCTCTTATTTTAATGATCAAAAACCATGATTATTTTATTACTAATGATTTACATGTTTTATGATATAATTTCATATGGTAATATTATTTTTAGGATAATTTAGTTCAGTGTTTTGGCAGGTCACCATCAACCGGAAATCATCGCCAGGACAAGTTACCATCAGCCAGTAGATACCACTAAGGTGAGTCATCACTAGGAAGTTTCACCACCAAGGGTGATCTATATCTAGTGGACTCACCACTATATTTGTTAACACAAGTGGAGTCACCACCAACCTTAATACCACCATGAAGTCACCTCTAGACATGTCACTTCCAAGGAGAAACTGTCAGGACCTATCACCATTAGAATCTAAGTCACTGTTGGACTCTGAGTCACCACTAGCCTGAGGTACTACCAGTATGAGATATCTCTAGATGCTAAGTCACCACGATATTCTTACTATTGTTGATATCCAAATACATTTAAAAGAATGGATGAATGGTTATTTATATTAAATGATAATTTGCCCAAGTCTTAATGACATAAACAAAGATGATCATAGGATTGTGCATCTCCTCCAACAGATGATGCTATATCTATACAAAGGGCATCACTCTATATATATATATATATATATATATATATGATGTTTACGAAGATTACTGATTGTAACCCCTATATAAAAGTGTGTGATTGAATCAATAAACCCTTAAAAGCTTGTTGATTCATTTTCTACGAAGATAAATGACATAGAAGAACAAAATTCATAATAGATAATGATTGAGACACTGATAGAGATCAACTATAACATTATTTCAAATTCTTATGATCCTCTGTTTTGCTGCAACCTTAAAAACAAAGATTAAACTCTTTACCAAAGCTAATCTGAGGATTTCGATCTTTCTGAACATACTAGACCGGGCATCACTATATTCTTTATTAATATTTTTGTTTATTTATTTTTCTTATGAGTATTATGTTGTTACTATATTATCAAGAACACACTATTTTTTTCACCTAACTATATAATACTTTTTATTCTCTCATTACTTTACAACTTTTTCCCATGGTGTTTTGTGGAAGAGGTCCTTGTGTGGAATGTTCTATCTTTACTTCCCACGTATAACTATGGAAGAGACTCTTTATTTTGGACATCTTATAGATATTGTTTGTTCACCGGATCTAGGTTGTGGATTTGTTTGATTATTATTATAATCTACTTGGAAATACGTGATTTCCAAGTGGTGGGAATTAAGTCACATCTTCATACTGAACCTCTTGTTTATTCCATTATGTTATTGTGTTTTTTTATTACCGTAACTTAGATTGTTTTTAATCTAAATTAAAAACTATTAATCTGATAATTAATCTTATGTAGTGTTTATATATTTTTTTTGTCTAAGTAAATTGGTTTCAAAAGCTAAGGTGATTATAAAAATTATTTTAAATAATACACAGTCACTCTTTAAGAAATCCTTTAAAAGGACAGATCTTATATCGATATGCTATTTTGATCAATTGGAAAGTTTTTTTTATCAAGGGGATTTTATTTTAACTAATTTTTTAAATAGAAATTTTTATTGGGAACTCAATTCACCCTCCTCTTGAGTTAGAAACTCTGACCAACATTTGGTATTATAGGTTTTTAAATTATCTTTTCAACTATGATTTTAGTTGTATACTAAAGATCTAAAGTTTCTGTCAATTTTAAATTTTAGTTCTTGATAAATAATAGAAAAGAAAGAGTTCATACAAACAAACCTCCTTATTTTAGTGGTAAAAATTATTATAAATGGAAAATTAAAATGAAAATGGATTTAGAAAGTATGGGTTTTAACATTTGGATTGTAATAGAAGATCAGTATGAAATACGGGAAACTTCTAGAATTATTTGGAGTAATTCTACAAAAAATGCATACAATAATAATTGTAAAGCAATGAATGCTTTGTTTTGTGCCTTGGGTGATGATGAATTTAATATAATATCTACTTTAAAATATTCTTTTGAAATATGGGATACCGTATCTATTTTACATGAAGGGAAATAAATTGTAAAATAAATAAGACTAAACACATATACAATCAAGTATGATACTTTTAAAATGAAATATGATGAACATATTTTTGATTTTTATCTCATGTTAAATGAAATAGTGAATACCATGAATTCACTAAGGAAATAATTTATAGACAAAGATCAAGTTATGAGACTTCTTAGATGCTTACCAAATAGATAAACGTATGTGTAAATTGGAGAATCATGTGATGTGAATAAAATATCTATCAAAGAATTAACTGGAAAGATGATGATGTATGAATAAGAACTTAAAGTCAATAAGGAGATCTATGAAAATAAACCAAAAAGAAAATTAGTTTCCTTCAAGACTACTACCTCCAAACAAATAGAAAAGGTACAAGCAGAAAATACCAGTGAAGAAGAATCTTATGATGATAATGATGAAGAAATAGACAACATGACCAGAATATTTAAGAAATTATATAGGAAAAACAAGTTCTTTAAGAAATAAAATTTCAGAGGAAATTATGAAAATAAGGGAAAGTGGAAAAAATATTGGAGAAAGTATGATACCCAAAATGAAATCATCTGCTATGAATTTAAGAGTAAAGGACACATTAAAGCTGACTATCCAAAATAAAAATATGAAAATAAGTATGAGGATAAAGATAGGATATTCAAGAAAGATATGAAAGAAACATGAAGTTCCTATGAAGATAGATGAAGTGATTCACTCACTAATCAATAAGATAAGTCTGATATATAAAATATATTCTTTATAGAAAATACATCAGAGGAATAAAATATTCTTCTTAATTATCCTACTAATATTCCAAACATATCTAAAAACAAATATAGTGATGATATTAAGGAAATAATGACCAATTAAGATCTTTATTATTACTATAACATGTTGGAAGATACCTTTCATGAGAAAAAATATAAATATAAGTTAATTAAGAAATATCATGCTTTGATAGTAAATATTAAATCCAACCTTGCTATCGAAAAAGAGAAAAAGTATAAATTGTTGAAAGATAACAATGAACTAAAATTTTCACATAAATAACTAAATAAATAAATAGAAATATTTACTAATGGTAAGAAAAATTTAACTCAAATACTTGGAAAGAAGGTTTCTCCCAAATATATAACTAAAATAGGTTATCAACCAGGACAAAGAAAAATTACAAAAAAACATATCTACATCTAGTACCTGTTCTAAAAATTCATATACTACTAGTACCTACTAAATTATAACTAATAAAGTATTTATTTATAGAATCTTACAATATTGTTATAAGAAACCCATTAGAAAATTATGGGTGCCAAAATCTCTTATTACTAACATAACTAGACTCAAGTGTATTTAGGTACCAAAATCATTTTTCACATAAAATTTTGTTTTGTAAGAAATCCATTTTAAAACTTCCAGAAAAAGACTATGGTATCTGGATAGTGGATGTTCAAAACATATGTCTGGTGGGTATTTAAACTTCAAAATTTAAATCAAATTTAATGGTGGTCATGTCACTTTTAGTGATAATGCTAAAGGGAAAATCATCAGCCTTGTCCAAATCAGTAATTCAAATTCGATATTAATTTCTAAATTTTTATATGTAGATGGTTTAAAATATAATCTTCTTATAATTTCTCAATTATGTGATGATGTGTTTTATTGTAAATTTTCTAAACAATTCCTATCATTATTTTTATAATAAATTTTTTTAATTTTTATTGCTTTAAGAAATGATAATATTTATTCTATTGGTTTAAATTATTTATCTTCTAAAATTATTTCTTACTTAAGTTACATTCACAAATATTCTTGGTTTTTTCAAAGAAGTCTAGTCCATTAAAACATTATTTCACTTAGAAATATAACTAGAAAATGGTTAGATAGAGATCTATCAAAGCTTGAATTCTCAAATGATAAAGTTTTTAATCTATACTAAAAAGGGAAACCTCATAATATTTCCTTTAAATCTAAGAAATATGTTTAAACCTATCAGCCTATAGATTTAGTTCCTATGGACCTATTTGGATCCTCTAGAGTTTCTAGTTTAAATGGGAAACATTATGTCTATATTCTTGTAGATGACTTTTCAAAATACACTTGGGTATTATTTCTAGACCACAAAAGTGAATATTGTTCTTAATTTATTAAGTATTACAAATATATAGAAAATCTAAGTGGAATTACGATTAATACCATAAGAATTGATCATGGTTTTGAATTAGAAAATCAAGACTCTAAATCATTTTGTTCTTAAAATGGATATAATCACAACTTTTATGCTCCTAGGACACCATAAAAAAATGTTGTCCTAGAATGAAGAAATTGGAATCTTCAATAGTTATCTTGGAATATAAGAAATGAGTATGACTTGTCTGTCTACTTTTGGGAAGAGGTTTTTAACATTGACTGTTATATAATAAAAAGAGTTTTAATAAGAACTCTCATAAAAATAACACCTTATAAGATATATTATAATAAAAAACCAAAGGTTAATTATTTAGGATTTTTTGGTTGTAAAGTATTTATTCTAAATACAAAGGATAAACTGGGAACATTTTCTTCTAAGAGTGATGAAATAATTTTTCTTGGTCATTCAACTTCCAGTAAATAGTATTGAGTATTTAATAAGAGTTAAAAAATAATGGAAGAGTATGTTCACATTAAATTTGATGAAATAAACCCCAATGAACCCTAGAATATCTTAGAGAAACTTGAGGATGATTTTTCAACTCTAAATCTCAATTATAAACCTTATGAAAGCTCTGTGAATAAAGAATAAATTTCTTCCAGTGAACTGCAAGAACCCAAACTTGAAGAAGAACTTGAGACAACCAGCAACTATTTTGAAATAACTGTTAGGTTTCATTAAAACAACCCTTTAGATACTATAATAGGAAACCTAGATATAGAAAAATAAACTAGATATTCCCTTAGAAATAAAATTGATCACAAAGACTTCTTATCATAGATTAAGCCTATGAACATTAATAATTACATCAATAATGAATTTTGGGTAATATCTATGCAAGAGGAACTTAACAAATTTGATAAAAACCGTGTTTGGGAACTTTTTTGATGAGTCAGGTAATATAGTAAGAAATAAGGCTATATTGAGAAATAAGGCTATATTAGTTGCACAAGGTTATAATCAAGAAGAAGGTGTTGATTATAAAGAAAGTTTTTCACGTGTATCTATAATTGAATCTATTAGGATACTTATTTCCAATGAAGCACATTTTTATTTCAAACTATATCAAATGGATGTTAAAAGTGAATTATTAAAGGGATTTATAATTGAGGATGTTTTTGTTGAATAACCCCATGTATTTCAAAATCTACATTTTCCAAATTGTGTTTATAAATTTAAAAAATATTTATATGGTTTAAAAGAATCTCCAAGGGCTTGTTATGATAGGATTTTCTTATATCAATTTTGTTTCAAAAGGTATATTTGATCCAACTCTTTTTATAAAAATTATTTTAAAAGTTGTTTAAATAGTTAAAATATATGTGGTTGATATTATTTTTGGATCAACTAAAGATTCCCTATGTATTGATTTTTAAAAACTAATGAAAAATTAATTTGAAATAATTTTAATAGGTGAACTTAAATTCTTTCTTGGATTTCATATTTTTAAAATAAATAAGGAATCGTTTAAAATCAGAGTAAATATACTAAAGATATTTTAAATTTTTTGGCCTTAGACAGCACTAAAAGCAGTGATACTCCCATGAGTACCACCTGTAAACTAGATCTTGACGAAGATGGGAAATCAATAGATCAAACTAGTTATAGAGGTATGATTAGAAGTATATTGTATTTAACTATTAGTCAGCCTAATATTATGTTTAGTGTGTGAATGTGTGCACTCTTTCAAGCAAATCCTAATTATTCACACTTAATATCTATTAAAATAATTTTTAAATATCTCAAATATATAACTAATTTAGGATTGTACTATCTAAGAGGAAAATCAGTTGATTTAGAAAGTGATTTTCCAAATAAAAATTTTATTTTCATTAAAACCACTTTATGGAAAAGTGGTAACCATGTAAAACCAATACACCATAAAAGTTCAAAATTCAAAAGCCCAAATTCCAAATTCGAACAAAAAGAACTGCCAAGGGAACCTAATCCCATAAATCACGCAATTTTCAACAAACACTCTGACACTGTCATCATCACAACATACTAGCCATCATCATCCCATTGACATTCCATCACCCCCTAAGTCCACCAGTCAGAAAAAACTACTGAAACATCCCACCACCGCTACACCCACTCTATCATCATAAAACCCTTGTTTTCACCACAATAGAAAATTTGAGAATCACAAAAACATCGATCACAAAACACAAAACGTCTTCAATATGACTGAGTAGCAATAGAGTTATTGTCAAAAGGAACAAATCAGAACATGTTGTCTTCATCACACATTCACAACCAGTGTCAAATGTCGTAATAAAGACCAAAACCAATGAGGAAGAGATGCCTTGAACTCCAACAGTCACTTGAGAATGACATCCTAAAGCTTCCTAAAAACCACCACTCTATATCGATTGGGAGAGGAGTGGTGGAATTCTAAAGCCAGGGATGTTTGGAAGGACTAGGAACTCATCAATGATCCATGACAGCATCAGAAACCCAAACCAAACCAATAATCTTAAAACAAAACCTCAATATAGCCAATACACCCAACAACAAACATCATCATAGCTTAAGATGAAGTCAGTATAAGATGCTACTCTTGAAGAACCATCGGTAGATCTACACATCAAAAGGACTCTATGAAGTCTCTGCCATAAAACAACTAGGAGAGAAGCACCAGAACCAGAATCCAGAGCAGCAATAATCGAACAGGGTCAAAACAGAGAATCACTTACACAACTGAGCTACCAACCAAGGAAAATGAATCCACCGCCTTGTGAAAACATACCTGAAACAGAAAAAAGAGGAGAAACACTACCAAAAAGAAACCACCGAGTGACGAAAGTGTACAGAGAGAAGGGGGAGACAAAGCTAAAGATGGTGTGCCGACCTCCCCCCACCAAGGCACCACTGAGGGAACCCTAGTGGAGAGTGTCGAGGCACAAAAGCTTCCATGAGTTCTTGATTTAGTAAGTGGTTAAGATTCTAATTTTGGTGGATATAAGTTAGATAGAAAAATCACATCTGAAAAATGTAATCATTTTGGAAAATTTATAGTATCATGGTATAGTAAGAAACAATTTTTTTTTCATTTTCCACTACTGAAGTTGAATACATAGTTGCAGGTAGTCTTTGTGCACAAATAGTATGGATGAAACATACTTTACTAGATGTTGGATACCAATTTATACATGTTCATATAAATTGTGACCACTCAAGTAAGATAAACATTTATAAAAATATAATATCTCACTCTATAAAAAAGCACACTGATATAAGACATCACTTTTTCATAGATCATTACCAAAAATGTGATATAACTTTATAATTTATTGGAACTGAAAATTATCTTGCTGATATCCTCAAAAATCCTTTCAATTCTAAAAGATTAAACTATATGAAACATGAATTAGGAATGATAAGTTTTGTGTGATGAGTCACTATTGGTTAAGTCACCATTGATGAGTCACCATTGATAAGTCACTATTGTTAAGTCATCGTTGATTAGTCACCATTGATGAGTTACCATTGATGATTCACTATTAATATATCATAGTTGATGAGTTTCTATTGAATGAGTCACCATTAAATTTGTTACCATTGTATTATTATTATATATATTCTTTTCTCAATTTAAATTTTATTGTTTTTTATTCTATTTATTATAATTTTGAATCACTAAATGATATGATTTACGACATAAGTCTAACCGATTCAATTTACCCTAAATCCTTTGTATTCCCGAACCTTTTCCTTCCTCTCGGACTGATCATCTTTCCCTCTTCTCTCATTCTACCTAAGACTTCAACCGTTCAGAATGGATCATTTGAAGCGAACAATAGTGTCAAATATAGAAGAGATGAAGCAATATAAGAAACACAAAGTTTCTAATAGCAGTCTGATCATGGTTTCATTAAACCCACATCTAATAAAATGGGTTTTCAAAGTAGAAAAGGAAATCAAAGTGCAATAGATTCCATCTAGAAATACACTTATATTGAAAGTTATAAAATAATATAAATTGATGAACTGGTTCACATCAAATCACCATGTGTATTATTGAAGGTTAGTATATGATTTCTGTCAAAATTATAATTTTATTTTTGAAAATAAATAGGATGAAATAATAAGTCACATTGATGGAGAAGAGATTTCTTTCTCTTCAAGGGAATGGTAAAAGTGCCTAAAAGTACCTCATAAAGGGTTATATGAGGATTTTAAAGGAAGCATTCCTAGCGACAGAGAAATTTTCAATTAGGAAGAGGCTCTTCAATAGATGATAGTAGATGGTTCACTAAGGAGACCAACAAATGATGAACTCGATGGTGAGTGTAAACTGTTGTTTATGTTTTTCCAGCATGTATTATGTCCTCAAAAAGGATATTTCAATACCATTAAATATATGAATGTTTACTTCCTATTTATGATTAAACAAGGGAATATGATCAATTTTTTTAGATTTCTGAAGATCCATATTTATGAGATGTGCAAGAAAAGAAAAATATTGAACTCTTTGATATACCCTAAGATGATATCTTCCATATTGGATTCTAAGGTTTTATTCAAAGAAGGATAAGAATAAGACAGGTGTGGTGGTTTTTTCTTATCAAATAAAATTTTAAAAAGGGTAAAAGTGAGCTGGAATTCCAAAAAGAAGTGATGGGTAAGATGCAATGATGAAATGTATGATGAATTAAATCATATTGATCATCCAACTATACATAAATACATGATGGAAACTATTATAGTTTCTTATGAGTTAGTTTATTACTCTGATAATGTAGATAGTGATAAATTTGAGAATGTATAGGAAGAAGAATAATAATTGTCAGTGGAAGTGGGGAGTGATTCAGAGATTTCTAAATATCTTTCTAAAGTTTCTATTCAATACGTCAATCCACGAGGTTCTCTACCTACATGAGAATCTATTTTAGATTAAAATGATGATGAGGAAATTGAAGTATCTTAAGAGGAACAGTTTAAGACATCTTCCTCCAAATCATCAAGTGACCATAAGAATCATGGAAGTGGAAGTGGTGAAAATTCTTCTATAGAAGAAAATGGTGATTTGGACCATGAAAAATCAAATATAAATTAAATTATGGATAATAAGGATCATTATGATGGAAATAATGATCATGGATCTGATCATGGAAATGATCAAAATGATAAAGATAAATATGATTATGGGGATAATCATGTAAATGGTCATAATGGTTGAAATGATAGGAATGAAGATGATCATGATGATCATGATCATGAGATGGTTCATAATCATTCTTCATCCACAGTGGAATCCAATTTTATCAGATATCAAGATCAATCTAAAGATGATGAAATAGTTGTTATACCACCTACTACTACAGATGATATGAAAGATTCCAATAAGGGGTAGATGTATCCAAACCCTATTGATTTTATAGATTCAGTGGATCACATCGAACCAGAAAGCCTTACACTAATATTTCATATAGACCTAACCTATATTTTACATAAAATTGATGAAACTCTTTAAGTTCCTAGATAATCTCAAATTATTCAATATAGAAGACCTGAATTTAGTGTTTTTTGATGAATGGTAAAAGTTTCCTGGTTATGTTAGAATTGGTCTAGATTATAGTGATTCAGATGATAAAAATCATGTTAGAGGAGAATGGTCCTTAGTGGATCAAATTGACCAGGATAGTGAGTTACAACCATTTACATAAATGGAAATATATATCCAAGCTGGGGCTATTATGCCTCATGAACAAAGAGATCAACCTCTTGTTCCTCTTGTTCCTCTTGTAATGCCTCCTGATGTTGTGACAATAGTTTATTTATACTCTTTTCAAGGAATTTTGAATTATGATTTTGGAATCCTTGAGTGGAAATTTGATTTAGACCTTATAAATGTCATAAGATCTTGGAAATATCCAATTTCTATACTCAATGAAGAAAGTACTCAATATTTTGTTGAGTTAGTTATCTACTATTTGAAACTAGGTGTTAGATTTCACATTAAGAAATGGAAGTGGATTATCGAATATTTTTGAAATAAGTAGAAAGTTTTAAGACCTTAGAATAGGTAATGAAATATTATTTCTAAGAAAAAAATAATTCTACTTCTAAGAAGTTATAAAGAATGTATACTACTTCCTTTACATCCTATGCACCTCTTCTTGCTTCATTCCCAATTGACAAAGAGATACTTAGACAGGTTATCATGGAAGAAATCAATACTACTTTGGGTGATGTGTCATCACATGGGGAACAATTAAGGTCGATACACCATCATAAATAGCATGTCTATGAGATGATAATAGAATATTTCATTGATTTTAGGACAGATAAGGACATCATCTAAAAACCCATAAATAAATATTTTTCTAGAATTTAAAAAAAATCATGAGATGTATAATAATTTCAAATTCCTAACATAGAACTTTAGTTTTCCACTAGTTACAAGGTCATTCAAAGAACAAATGAGTCAACTAAAGGTTACCATACCTGTGTTGTAGAGATTCATGGAAGAGAAAAAATATTTCATTAGTGTTATGGAATGGGGTGGGAATATAATTATATATTTTATCAAAATCATTAAACACTTCTTATATATCCACAGTATAGTTATAATAGAAAGAGAGAAAATTTATGTGACAATAGTTATTTCAACTACAACCACAGTTCCAGTTATATATATACCTACTGTGCTTACTCAATCAGATGGTCTTCTTCCTCCTCTATATCAACCTTTAAGTTTATCAACAGTTGAATAAATTTATCACCTCAGACCAATTCTTGTCTGTGATCTACTTCCTTCTGTAATAACAACCCCTTCCATTACCTCATATGATCCAACTTTCACTACTACTTAAATCTCACAGGACACAGAGAAGGAAAGAGATAAGGACAAAGACAAAGGAAAAGAAAATGAAAATCTTAAAGACATCCCTCAATTTACCTATAATAGTGAATATTATTAGATACAACCTTTGATTGGGATCTTGTTCTTGTACTAATTCTATTTTAATTACTATACAGAACACTTTTTGGATACTATTAAATACAATATCTTAGTGTTCTTCCCATTTACTTATTATTTTATTTTATTCTCTTTTTTTAATCTCAAAGGGAGAGATAAAATGGGAATTTATTTTAATATAGGTAAACCACCTAAAAATTCTAAATATTCTATGATATCTTCAGTATATTCTTCTAAATTTTGTCTATGTTTTTTAAATCACACATATATTTTCTAAAATGATAACCATATTTTTTTAACTTAAATACATCTCTGATTATTTATGTTTACTTATTTAATACATATATTATAAAATTCCATGTTTTGTGATCATTAAAAAGGAAGAGATTGTTGAAACCTCCTTATGTGGAGTGTGCTTGACACTCTCTTATTTTAATGATAAAAACCCATGATTCTTTTAGTATTAATGATTTACATGTTGTAGGGTATAATTTTATATGGTATGACTATTTTTATGATAATTCAACTAAGTGTTATGGTGAGTCACTGTTAGAAAAGAGTCACCGCCAGGACTTATTGCCATCAGCCAGGAACTACTACTATGGAAAGCCATGCCAGGAAAGAGTCACCGCTAAGGGTGAGCTACCACCAGTGGAGTCACTAATACAGTTGTTAGCACCAGCGGAGTCACCTCAACCCTATTTACTTCTAATGAGTTACCTATAGACTTGACACCACCAATGAGAAACCATTAGGACCTGTCACCATTAGAATCTGATTTACCATTGGAATCTAGGTCACTGTTATCCTAACGTACCACCAGTATGAGATACTTCCAGATACTAAGTCACCACCAGCTTCTTGCTAACATTGTTTTCCTAATAATTTGACGTGAATGGATAAATTTACATTCCTATTCAAGGATAAGTTAACCAAGTCTTAATTATATATTCTAATCCAATGCAAGGATTTTGAATCACATCTAACTTATGTTATCATATCCATGAGAAGGACATATCTCTCTCTTGGTAAAACGTGTATGAATATTACTGACTAAAATCCCTACAGAAAAGTGCCTGATTGAATTTGTGAACTCTTACAAGCTTACCGATTCATTTCATATCAATATCAATGACACAGAAGCACAAAATCCATTATAGAGATTGAGTGAGATACTGATATAGATCAACTGGAACATTCCTAAAAATTCCCACAATCCTTAGTTTTGCTTCAACCTTCCAAAATAATGATTAAAATCCTCACCAAAGATAATATAAGGACTTTAATCATTATTAATATACCAGACTGAGCATCACTATATTATTTATTGATCTTTTTTTATTGTTTTTCTTTTTGAGTAGTATATTGTTACTCTGTTATCATACAAACACTACCTCTTGAACCAAACTAGAGAATACTTGTTATTATATCCTTCCTTTATAACTATTTTCTAATGGTGTTTTGTGGAAGAGGTCCTTGTGTGGAATGTATTGTCTTTAATTCCCATGTATAACTGTAGAAAATGATCATTATCTTGGACATCTTGTAGTTATTTTCTTTTTACATAATCCAAGTTTTGGATTTGTTTGATTATTATTATAATATTCTTGGCAGCAGGTGATTTCTAAGTGGAGGTGATTAAATCTCATCTTGAGATAGAACCTCTTGTTTATTCCACTATGTTGTTGTGTTTTGTTTTATTACCATAACTTATATTGTTTTTAATCTATAAACAAAACTATTACTTTGATAATTAATCTTAACTAGTGTTAGTATTTTTTTTGTCTAAGAAATTTGATTTCAAAAGATAAGGTAATTCGAAACATTATTTTTATAGATACATAATCAATCATTGATAAATATTTTTAAAGGACAAATATTATATCAATCTTCTATTTTGATTTATTGGCCAGTTTTTTTTATTATGGGGATTTTATTTTAACTAATTTTTTAAATATAAATTTTTATTAGGAACTCAATTCACCCCCACCCATATTGAGTTAATCTCTCCAACCAACATGTATGAATATATATTTAAGTCTCTTGTGATCAGTATATATTTCACACTTCTCCACATAGAGATAATGTCACCAGATTTTTAACATGAAGATCGTAGCCACCAACTCTAGATAATGTGTGGGATAGTTTTTCTTGTGAATTTTCCAATTCCATGATACATAATATATCACTTTATAATTTTCAATCAGTTTATAGCATAATCCCTTCTTTAAAGACTCAATGTATATAACAAATAGTTCCTTGCTTGATCAAATTGTGAGTACTGGTGCAGTGATAATCCTTTTTTTAACTCTTTGATGCTTTCTTCACATTAACTAGTCTATAAAAACTTTTCTACCTTACAATTCATCTTGGTTAGTGGGTTTTACAATCATGATAAGTTCTTCACAAATCATTGATAATACCTAGGTAGAACAAAAAAACTACGGATCTCCATTTTAGATGTTGTACTAGGCCACTCTTTAATTGTATTTGTCTGGGAAGGTTCTACATATATTCCTTTTCTGGTTATAACATGCCCCAAGAATGATACTTCCTCTATCCAAAACTCACATTTACTATACTTTTCATATAGTTTATCTCTTTTCAAGGTCTTTAGTATAGTATTCAAATAGTCCTCGTGTTCCTCCTTGCTCTTGAAGTATATCATAATATCATAAATAAAGACTACCACAAATTTTTGAATGTAATCTCTAAAGACTATATTCAATAAGTCCATGAAATTTTATAGAGCATTAGTGAGTATGAAGGGCATCACGATGAACTTATAGTGTCCATACATCATTCGAATGGTAATCTTGGGAATATCTTCCTCCTTAACCTTTAATTGGAGATATCCTAACGAAAGGTCCACCATAGATAAATGCTTGGCCCCACAAAGTTGATAAAAAAATTCATCTATATATGGAAGGGGATACTTGTTATATATAGTGATTTTATTGATCTCATGATAATCAATGCAGATGCACATCGATCCATAATTCTTCTTGGTGAAGAGGACCGGCACACCCCATGGTGTAGTACTCGAGTATATAAAACTGTTTTCCATATTCTTCTGTAATTTCTTCTTCAGTTCCTCCAACTCAATGGTGTCCATTCTATAAGGTTTCTTTGATATAGGAAGAGATCCAGGAATAAGTTCAATTGATAACTCAACCTCTTGATTAGGAGGAAGACCATAAAATTATTTTTGGAACACATCAGTGTAGTCTCTCACAAAGTGCATATCTTCAAACATGATTCTCTCCTTTGTATAAATCATTTGAGAAAGATATGATTTCTCATAAGGAAAAAATATCCACAATTGAGATGAGGATTTTTAAGGATATCCATATTCTTCCTTACACTTACACATAATTGGAGGATTCTTTGGGATGTGAAGAGTGAACTCTATTTCTCAATTGTTGATGTTTTCTTTGTATAAAGATAGCTAATTCATGCCCAATATAGCATCAAACTCCACCAAAAAAGTCTGATAAGATTTTATGGGTGGTTCAGTTCACAAAAATTAACTAGGGAGGAGTTATAAACAATAGATGTAATAATTTCCTCATTTTCTGTTCTCATAGATTACTCAACCTCCATATTCTGAGGTGGTGTTTGAAAAGTTCTTCTAAACTTGCATGATATGAAAGAATGAATAGAACCATAATCAAATAGTACATTTTCTATTATTGAATGAATAAACATCATACCTATCACCATATCATTGTCAAGCTCCACCTCAGTAGTAGTGATAACATATACCCTTTCTTATTTCCTTGGAGGTTGTTGTTGTTGATTTCCTTCAACAACCCTTGTCTTAGGGTAATGGATCAAATAATTAACATGTTCCTTGTTGCGAAAACACCGCACTATAGGCTGAGTTTTGATCTGAACCTTCTTTTATTCTTCCACATTAGTGGGATTATTAATATCCCTTTGGCATTTATTAGAGATATTCCACATTCTTACAAATTTGAATCATCTCCTGGTTCCCTTTAGATAGTTTCCATGATGATTATTCCCATAATTTTGACACGAGATATGTTGGGTTTTCTTTCCACCATGGTATTTGTCTGATGATCCTACCATATTAAAATCCATTTTAGAATTTTTATCTCTGGACCTATGAGACCACTGAGAGTATCTGAACTCTATTTAAACCTTAAGGTAATAACGAAAAAACTCCTCATAACTTTCAAAGTCTCAAATCTCCAACGCTTTTCATATACTTGGATTTAGTCTACTAAAGAAATAATCCACCTTTCTTTCGGTGTTCATGAAAAATTTGTCGATGTATCTTACAAGACTTGTAAAGTTTTCCTTGTAGTCCCTAATATACTTGTCTTCCTTCTAATTCAGTCTGAGGAACTCCCTTTCTATCTAAACATAGAGGATTCAGGGAAAATATTTATTGAAAAATATTTTCATGAAATCTTCCCATTATAAGGAATCAATTTCATTCTTGGAATTTGTTTTCTTGATCAGTGTCCACCATTAATCAGCTTCCCTATAAAAATGATAAATCGCCAGTACAACTTTATCTTCTTCTTAAAACTGGAGGATAAATAATATATTCTCAATGGAGTTAATTCATTATTTTGTGATGAGGGGATTGGAAGATCCACTAAACATGGGATTCCTTCTTCACATAAAATATTATACCACAACTTACTCTTTCTTTAGAGAAGAAGGGTGTTCCATATGATTCAATCAATTATCCATAACTTGATCCAGTTGAGAAACTACTATCATGAAGTTTTGATAACCCTTTCCCATCATATTTTTCATTTCATTAGGGAAATCACCACATTACCTATCACATTGAATATTGACACGGGTTCTCCTATTTCTATCTATTAACTTAGAAAAATAATACAAAATTAGGGGGGATTCAATAATTAGATAATAAACATATAAAAATTAAACAATGAATAGAGAAGGATAAACTTATAAATGGAAATTATATCATTACATGTTATTCCCAAAGTTTCAATGTAAGTTATCCATGGTGATAGAATTATCCATAGGGTTTTTAATAATGTTTTCTATACCTAATATCAAAAATAACTAGTCTATCCTCTGATACCAAATATAATGGACCTGGAATTATCCACATATTATTATATGATTTTAAGAATAACTATCCATCAAATACAAACCAATGATCATAAATTATAGTGGATTTGGATGATTAGGCACATAAAACTAAAAACATGGAACCAAAATAAAAACATCTTTAATTTAAACTCCATAATGAGATTTAAACCTCCTTTTAGATTTTAGATATACATAAGGTAACCTGGGGAATACATGAACAAATGGATGATCTAAAAATATTAGTAAGGGTATAAACATAGAAATAAAGAATAGAAAATGGGTTAAAAGTCATAACATGATTACATAAAAAGGCATCGAACATGAATAAACATAAGGGAGTATAACATGTTTAACATGGGATCATGTAATAATAGAATCATAACAATATGGAAAGAACATATAACATGAAATAATCACAATTAAAGGATAACTACCAGGACCATTTCATATGTTGGAGCATGAGTCAAGGCTAACTTCTAAGACCATTGAACACGGTAGACCAAGTCTCATAAAGGAATCAGGTTTACTCCCTATCCTAACATGACATCTCATGAGACTAAATGTAACCTAGTGCATTTAAATGCTATCTGGGTTCACCCATTATAACATTATCATGAATATGTGTTCCACAAGAATAATCGTATAGAATGAATAAACATAAGGGTTACCCATGGAAAGAAATGGGCATCGTAATCATGTCATGGAGCATAACAAATGGGTGTATCATAAATGTGTCCATGGAAGAATGGATTTAAATCATTCATGGATATTAATAAGGTAAAATAGTAATAGATAATGATAAATTATTTTAAAATGAAGTTAAAACATGTAAAATGAGTGTTTAATAATATTTAGAAAAATGATATTTTAGTACGGTTTTAGGGAAAATATTAAAGAGTAATTAAAGAGAAGAAGGAATATTTTTTTTCATAAAACTAGAATTGAACCAAGATATTTTTAATGATAAAATGATATATTTTATAAAAATATTGTGACTTAAAATATATAATGGAGTTTACTTGAAATGGGTATAAAATAGGGAATTTCCATTTAATTGAGCTTGCTTGTCAGGATGAATTGAAAAGAAAACCTTATAAAACATGTATTTCCCCATAAAATAAGGATGAATGGATATGGATACATAAGTTTGGAATATATAAATGGAATATGGAATAAATATATAAGAATAATATGGATTTAAAATGGTGTAAAGAGAGATAAATCATTCCTCAAAGGTAATTGAGAGGTTCTAAGAGAATCTCTTACCTTATTTCTAAAATTGTTCTGCACTTGTACTTAATATCCTAGATAATCATATTAAACCCATTAATTAATTAATTAAAAACATATTCCTAATGTATTTAATTTATTATAATTTTATTATATTCATTTATGGCCATTTTTTTACTTATAGTGTTTAATTTTGTTGTTTTGGGAGTGTTCGTATCATGATTTTATGATCAGTTCCCTTGATTTTAATTATGGGAGATCTTATCAAATGGAAGAAAAAATATAGATGTGGAATTATATGATATTTTCACATATATATAATATTAAATATTCCTATATATCATTTTATTTTTATATATGAGAATGATTCATTATATAAAAAGTTAATGATGAACATTAGTTTATTTTGGTGAATTTTCAAACATCATGAACTAGTTTTTTTATTATTTAATATTATGCATATATACTAGTTCCAAAAAATTAAATAAGCTATAATAAATATATTATAATTTTTTTTAACCAAAAAATGGTTTTTTGAACATAATAGAATGTGGTAATGGGAAAATGAAAACATGTCGTCCATGATTACGATAAATCCACACATCACGGACAATGTTTTCATTTTTTCAATAAAAGGAAGATTGAATAGATTTGATGATGTAATATTCCATTAAAATGATAAAATTATAGTATATAAAAGATACTATAGTTATCATTCCAATTTTTTATAGGTAGGTTAGAAGAGGATAAGAAAATAAAATAAATATAAAAGAAATTAAAATGAAATGAAAGAGGATTTTACCTCATGAATTTCTTCCCCTTGAGAAACTTCTTGAAGAATTTGGGTTTAGTATTTTCTTGATAACAAAGGCTCTTGTACATGTGGGATAGTATTGGGATATGATTGGATAGGATTTGGACAATATTCACGTCTTTTGAGGTGTGAGGATAAGGGGTGATGAGGGGTGGTATTTATAGCGAGAGGAGTGGAGTGTTTTTGGATATTTTATTCATTTGTTTATCATTTTAGCTCAATAATATGAATATTGTAGATTATTGTGACTATATACAGTAAATGGGGAATTTGAGTTAGAGATAATTTCCACTTACATCATCCATGACTCAACCATGACTCAAAAATTCATGTATTTGGCTAAAATGCTTAATACCATAAATTACCGTATTTCACTATTCATCAAAATTTTACCAAAACCATTTTTTGATATGTAGATTTAAAAAATAGACTTTATTTTATGAAAATAATTTTCTATATATGCTAATTTTTTTAATTAAAATTATCATTTATTCAAAAAATACCAAATTCAAAATTATAACTAGTTTTATGACACTTCAGAAAATTAATTAAGGTCTCAAAAAATTATATTATAATCATATAACAATAAAATATTCATTTGTGGGTCTATTTTATAAATTTTATTTTAAATAATTATATTTATTATAATATTTTAAATAAACATTTATGTTTCACAAAAATACTAATATTTAATTTATTATTTTTAAAACATTTATTTACTAATCCCATGATATAAATATATTGTATTTTGTTTTATAAGATATATAAATTTTATTAATAATTTCATAGGTTAGTTTACTATTATATTTTCTAAATTACTATTCCTAATGGTCACGTTATTAGCCCAACAGTCAAGTTATTATTCCATTGTTATAGGTTCTTTAGATTCTAGAAATGCCTCATATTTCTTTCATTCTTAATTTATAAAGATTGTATTGTGTTCTCTATGTGATTTTATTTAATTTATACTATATGACATAATTATAAGAAGGTAAATTTCATTGATAAAATTCTGGTTCATTATAATATTTTCATCCTGTCCTTATTAAGTTAAATTCTAGGGTAATTTTTAATCTTTGTTAATGGGAAATACTTTATCATTTTTTATTATTTTTGTAAATTTCCATGTAATTTCTAAGTGGGTTCCTTTCCCCACTTATAAAAATACATCTCCCCTCCTCTCTTCTCCACACTCCAAGATCCTTATAGTTTTCTAGGACATTAAAAAAATATTCCTCACTTCAATCCTCAGTTCTTAGATACCTTATTTTTATTATTAAGATCCCCTAATGAGGCTTTAGGTGTAAACCTAAAAGAGTTCTCTGAAAAAGAGGTATATTCATTAAATATGTGTTTTTATTTTATTTCTTCTTAAACCTCATTCAATTATTATTAAACCATTATCATATAATAACCTTTGTACCTTCTATATATTTTTAAGTTTTTATTTTTATGTCACGACCTATATCCATATACATTTCACTCAAATGGGAAACGAACCCATTGATCATGTGTGTAGTGGACTACCACTTCACGAACTAATATAATTCATTTTCCATCACCAACTCTCACAGTTTAGTGTAACAATGGATTTAGTATATATATATATATATATATGATATTTTTAACAAAATTTAACTTCTATAAATATAATATAACATATAACATTTTTTACTTTCCATTCTATGGGGGATATGCTAACGTCGTTCGTGTGTATGGCAGACTACCGCCTTGTAAAGTGATGTGATTTGTTCTCACTAACAATTACATGGAAGGTAATAAATATTATTTTAATCATCATATGTGGTATATATAAAATAATAATGGTTCATTAAATATTAATAGTTAGTTAATTTTATTTTTTCCATCTGTCAAAATATGGAAACGACGTTCATGCGTACACACGGCCTACTATCTCCATAAATGGTCCATTTCATATTTTTATCTCTAATTTTTGAAAATGAAGATAAATATTTATACAATAAAAATATATGATATTAATTTCATATTTAAAATTCTTTATATTATCAAAATATGATAAAATTACAATAAATGATACTATTAAACTGAAATTCTCATGAAAAATGAAATAGTTAACACCTAGAAATAGTAATTTTATAAAGAAATTATTATTAAATTGGTGTTGAAATGTTATAATAGTGTTGTATATGATATTATAATTATATATATTATTCTATAATATATTTATAATAAACTTATATTTATAACACATAAGGTTCTAACATGAATGAATAAAGTCAAGACTCATGTGGTAAGGGATTTTCATCTCACTTTTATTTTCTCTGAGACATAAGTCATATTCACCATGTATTTATTTTATGTGGTATATATACTACCCATGATATTATTTTATGATTATTCTTCTAAAAATTATAGTTATCACATATCCATTTTTGGATCTATCTAGGAGGGTAATTATGTTTTAAAATGTTACCGTATTGGTAATGGTTTAAGGTTATTATGTCATCATTTATCGGGATTGTTTATGATTAACTCTCCAATATTGAAATATTATGAACTACATATAAATAATTATCATTAATTTTTTTCTAATATGGTTATTCATGATATTTTCAAGTAATTGTACCATTTTCCACTCTTTGGTACATAAAATAATTGAGAAAATGTTTTTATAAAAATCTGGTTTTATTTCTCTCTTTGGTCAGAAATATATTTTCTTCCAAAACCATGATTTCTAAAACTATTTTCAATTTTTTTACTACTCTCTAATGATTTTTAAAAGATATTTTAAACCATTTTATAATTTTTACAATTTTTTAATAGGAATCTTCATGTCACTTTCCAAACAATTCTCAGTTAGATTTTACTGAAAATGTGAGTAGAATCTTTGTTTTTAACATGCATGGTATGAATAGTATTTCTCCTTGTCATGAATTCTCAATGATTTCAAGATTCCCCTGAAAATTTTAAATTTTATTTTCAAAAAATAAATCCCATAATATTTAGTAAATTTTTATATTTTATATAAATATTTTCAAAATAAAAAGGATTTTGAAAATTTTTTATGTTTTAAAAAAAATTAATTGGAAAGACTAATTTCCTCAATAAACGATTTTAAATAATATTTAAATCTTATTTTCAAATAAAATGATTTCAAAAATATTTTATGATTTTTTTAGTTTGAAAATTTTATTTTTAAATAAAATTTATCTTCCTCAAGAAACATTTTAAGTGATTTAACTTTCAAAATCATTTTCCATCTAAGATGACATCTTATGATGTAACTTATGATCTAATGTGTATATGAACCAAGTATACAATTTTTATTATTTCTATGAATGGTTTATGATTACAAGATATTTATGAACCCTTTTTCTCTTCCCTGAGTTATACCAAGATAAAATTCATATGGAACCCACTTCTTTTTCCATGGGTTATACCATGATAAAATTCTTATGAAACCCGCTTATTTTTCCATGGGTTATGATGTAATGAAATGATGAAATGATTATGAAAAATATATAGTTTATAAAGGTTGTGATATGCTTAAATTTTTATTAATCCTTTTTATTTTCATGGGTAATGATATGATGAATGTTTTATGATCTTGTGGAATACATGCATATGATTTTCATTATGTGATGGGTGGGACCTACATCTCCCTCCAATGCATTATGTAAAAATTTGTATATCATGAGATAAATAAGATTGGAATGGGTATTTAACCTGGTTCATTATTGGAATTTTCAACTATTTTGGCCTTGGGAGCTAACCTTAATAACCATGATGGTTTGGGGAGTGAACCCATTCCACAATGATAGCCTTGGAAGTGATTCTTGACTACTCTAGAAATTATTTTCTATGATTATGTGTATTCCACAATTCCATGTCTTATGATCATGTTATTCTCTAATGGATCATGTTCTTTGATTCCATAATTATTCATTTATTATTAATAGCGAATATTTATACCATGTCTTAAGATTATAATATTTTATATATAGGGTATGGTTTTCAAATATTATTCCTATATTCGCATACCCTTATTCTCATGTTATATTTATATATCTCCCTTTTTACCCTTACTGAACATCTTAGATCACCCTTTCTTATGTTTTCTTTCTTGGGTTATGAAGAAATGTTTTAAGTATGGTATGTTCATAAATATTACTAAAGAGGAATATTATTATGGGAGATGTTGAAGATATTTCACCAAATAAGAAGATTATGTTTCTAGTCTCCAAAGACACTAAACTATTATGTTCCTTAGGTGTGTACTTTTTTAATGTATTGAATAATCATCTAAAAAGATATAATATTTTTATATGAAAATATTAGTGTTATATTGTTGGAACTAGAGGATAGTTTTAGTTAAAATTTGGAAACTAGAATGATATAAGTTTAGTGATATCCATAAGGAAATTTCTAAGGATAAGTATAAGGTTGAGTCAAGGTATAGGAAAATGTATTGGAATTTTGTTAAAGGATAGAGTGAGTGGTTTCCAAGAAATTACATCTCTGTCTGGATACTATAAATGGATGTGGCTCTGGCGTATAGGTACCTAGGTTTAATAACCTAGAAAATGGTGCATTGAGATCGAATCAATCATCACTTGGTGCATGAAAATGGGCCTTTTTACACACCTATTTTGATACTCCTGGGAGATATGCTTTAGAAATTCAAAATCTCTTTACAAACCATCCTAAAGGATTTGAATAATGACCAAGGATAAAAATAAGGTTTCATGAATGTGTCATGATTTAAATATCCTATAAGTTATTTATAATGATTATGTGATTCCACATTATGATTATTGTTTCTCACACTATGATTTTTGGTTTTAGTCGGCGATGGGAACCATATGGAACTCAGTTAATGTTGAATTGTAAACAATTTTTTGATGTGTAACCCAATGGAGTGATGGATAGAGTGAAGGACATTGTGATTATTCCTAATAATTTATATCGATATATGATTAAAAAATTGCACCTTAACAAACTCTAGGATTCACTAAAAAAGAGAATGATAGATTTCACTAAGAGCTTAGGTCATGGAGAACATGGAGAAAGGAATACTCGATATTCAATATATCATGAATTTGGGAAGAATAACTCAAGTGAATGTCTCATAGGAATGAGAAGATGTTACGATTGTGGAAAAGAAGGACACAAATTAAGTGATTATTAAGGAAAATAGAAAAGTTCAATTAACACATTGGATGGAAATATTGGTCTTCCTAAAGTATTATCAATTGATGAATGTTATAAATATGGAAAGTATAGGAATTATGCCTGAATTTCCTAAAGGCCTTATTTTTTATTTTTTATCGATAATCCCCATTTTATGGTTTACAGTGAACCCTTACATGACCGATAGGCCCAAGGCACAAGGCCCAACATGACCTGAAGTCCAATACAAGACCCGAAGGCCCAGATGCATACTATGACCATTACATCAATCATAGGCCCAATCCACTAGAACCACCCTTCCCTATCTCCTGCATCATTGATTTCCTAGCTCACCACCTTGCATTGCTGATTGGATATAATTGACCTGTACAAAGATGCATGATGCCTGGTCCTGATGGAGGTCTCAATACCCTCTCATTCTTAGAATCCGGTTAGGTCTTATTCTGGTGGAAGCTACTCATTACTCTGGTCCTCTTTTTGGGCCTACTCTGTGTGAACTAGGATACTCTATAGTCTTTGTGGCCCAAAGGATCTGAATCTTGAAGGCCTTTAATGACCCGAAGGCCCTGAGACTTGTAGGCCCAAATCGGTGGCCCGAAGGCCCAAATTAGGTGAATTGTTCCAGCTTTTACAGTACCGAACAATACCTGCTATTGTAATTCTATAGTACTGCTACAATCTGCTAAAGTAACCTACAAATTTTCCTCCACCTGGTTTTGAACCTAGGTCTCTTGGATTCCAATCAGGAGCGCTTACCACTCGGTTACGGGCTCATTGGAATGTATGAGAATTATGTAAATTGGTGTTCTAGGGAGAATGTTCGTGAAAAGAATCAACAAGGTGATACAAGTAATGGTTATTCTACTGATTATGAAGAGACTAAAAATGAAATATGAAAGAAAATTTCTATTAATGGATAAGATGATGAATATTTATTAATGGTTTAAGAATTAAGTGAAATGAGTGAAGTGTTTATGTATTGGATTTCAAGAATTAAGAAATATATAATCATTTTTCAATATAATGTTTCATTAAGTATTTTAAATAACATGATGAAAGGTACCAATGACCTAGAAAAATGATTTAATGGAAATGATATAGTTTATAGAAAATAAATTATTTAGGGAAGATAACCCTTAATATGTTCCCAATGTGTAGAAAATGGTTTTTAGTTTCGATAAAGATATTATTGATTTGGATAAAATAAATTGGAAAGTATTGATGACCACAAAACTGATAAATGGTTTTTTAAAAAAGTGGTTTATGTTATCTTTGATGTAGTTTAAAAAATTATTGTATCTATAAAATAGCTTTGATAATTTGTGGCTCTATTCAAGTAATGAGGAAGTATGCATTTTTTTCATTTTGGTTTTATGGTATTTTAGGTTATTACTGTAACACCCTGAGATTTTATGAAAAATATTCTTTTTAATTTCATTAATGTCTTATGTTGTACGCTACACCAAAAAGAGCTTGCACAACACGCATCCTTGACTTTCCTTGCATTACACGCAATCACGACCTTCCTCGATAGCGTGTGTAGTATGCAATACCGAGTTTCACTAAACAACGATATGCTATTAAAATATTATTAAAACTAGCCGTTATGAATAGTAATAACCACCTTTTAAAATTTTAAAAATTTTATCTCTCAAAATGGACTTCATTTTTGGATTTGGAGTATTGAATTTAGCCTAAGGTGAAATTTTGGTACTTTTCGGATAACTTTCATATTCTGATTAATAGTGAAAATTACTAAATATTAATTAAAAACAACCTTTTTAATCGAAATAATTAATAGTGATAAATTATTAATTTGAGTGGTTTTAAAGTATATTTAGAATATATTTTTACAATTTAATACAATTTTGGTCATTGGATGTAATTCTACATTTAAACCAGACATAAACAAGTGTCAATCTTTTGATAGTTATTATCTCTTAAGAACACGCTATTTGTTTTGACGACGGGAATTAATTTTTAAATTAATTAATGCAACTGATATGTTTTGAATTTGGTAAAATAGACATCATTTTTGAGTTCATAATATCAAATATAGCTTAGGCCTAATTTTTGGTATATTTCTGGAAACTTTCATTTTTTGATGAATAGTGAAACCACTAAGTGGTAGTTAAAAAAAATGAATTTTTCATAAAACTTAATTTTACCGCTTCTGTGAGTGGAATTTCAAAAATCCGAGAGACACGGTTGATGTTAGTAAGTAAAATGTGGTTCAATGAGATGAAAATAATTTTTGGTGAATAGTAACTTTTTACTTTTTTTTACCACGGTTAAAAGTAAATAGGGTAATTAAGGGTAAAAATGTTATTATTATTACCCTAACATATGTCCTAATTCTATTGGATAAGTTTAATTCGACCAAAAACAACCTTAGGAATAAAATATGATCATTTAGGCCCACTTGGATTAGATTAAGACATTTATTATTAATTTATTTAAAGAAGAGTTAAAATAGTTAAAATCAAAGTTTAATAAGTAAATAATTTTTAATATAGGGTTATACATAATATAAATTCGACTATAAATACTCATTAGAAAGATAAAAATCTTTCCTACATAATGGTATTTTATTTGTAATTTTTAGACATTAAATAATTTAATTTATTTATGACACAAAGATGATGCAGTAATTATCTTATTAATGAAATATTGACATAATTGATGTTATAAATACCCAAATAAATGTAATTTGAGACTTTTTATGAATTCCACTAATTTTATAGGTTAATATGATATGTTAGTATTGATTTAATTAACTTTTTTGGAACTAATAATTCTGTTATTATTTTCACAAAAATCAATTACCAAATAGTGTCAAAATTGACATAAAATAGTTTTTAAAACAAATATTATATTATTAATTGTTATTTTATTCCTAAAAATCTAAGGTTCGGTCAAATGACTTAGATAAGGTTATATATATTAATAATAAACAACTTTGGGTTCTTTTGTATTGTTATAGTAAGTTTATTAACCTTATAGTGTAAGAACACAAGAAGACACGGTAAAAGTAAAATTATTTAACTTAATGTTAAATCTAAATGATATGGTTAAAATAGGAACCTGAACTAGTCTAAATTCTATTTGATGAGAGGATTTAGATCCAACCCCACCTTAGCTTCTAAATAAATTAATTTTGAGCTATTTAAAACCGAATATGACTTTATAATAAAATAATGTTTTTAGTTTTCCAAAGGAGCCCCTCTCCTCCCTTATAAAAGGGAACCTCCTCCCTCTCTTCCTCACACAACTTTGAGCCTTCATGCTCGGCCAAACCCTGCCAAATTCTCTTCTACACTTCCCTAGAAACATCCTAGAGGTTCTGTTCTTCCTCAAAGACCAATTTTAGTGCCCTAAAAGGAGATCTCAAAGAGGCGCTTCAAAGAAGAGGTAATTTCCGTTACCGATTATTTCAACTTTATTTCTTCTTCCACTTCTTCTTATTAGGTTGTTTCATTATGAATTAATAACATCAGTATCACTCATATACTTATATGTTATTATAAGTATGAAACAACCCTATTTCACCATCTATCCATCCCACGGAAAATGAAATCACCGCGCATGCGTACGTACGGAATACTGTCTCCACGCCGTGGCGAAATCTATTTTCCACCACCACCTTACTTGGATGGGTATAATGGTTTAAATAATAACTATATTTGATTATTTAAAAGTTATATGGATTCTGAAATAGTATACATACACTCCAATACAGTCCCACGATCATGAGAACGATATCATCGCTCGTGCGTACGTACGGACTACCGTCTCCACGATGCGATGAGATTCATTCTCCACTTTAACCATTCATGAATGATTATAAAGTACATATAATAAGTAATCATGAAATATATGACATAATAATGATACTGGATTTATGTGTATATATATGTATGTCATCTACTTAATTCCATTCAACTCAATAAGGAAACAAAAACAGCGTTCATGCGTACGTACGGCCTACCATCTCCATGAACGGTGTATTTCTTTCCATTTACTAATTTATTATATATATGTATATTCTGAATATATATTATATATAAATCATGTTTTATATTCTGGAATTAAGTAATCATTATCTAAGTAATCATATGAATAATTACAAGTCAAAACACGGACGATAAATGAAACAATTTTACCCAAAACGCTCTTTAACATGGAATTTACAAAAGAACGGGTAATATAAAGTCATAAGTGAACCATATATGATATCATAACAATGATTATGATTCTGGAATAAGTCAATTACATTATTTAAATCATTATACAGGAGGTTCGGAAACTTACGAAGCAAATCGGACCTAAGGTAAGAGAAATATCACAATCTCATTTTTATCCGAGATTGTTTATACTTTGGTATTTACTGGGGTGTATTTTATCATCCACATAAATGTTTCCTAAATATGTAATATTTATATCCTTATACAATATTTTATATTCAATTTTACCCTTCGGTGAGTTTTTAGTAAAAGATATGAAAGGAATCTTTTATCGTTTTTCGTACGAGGTACTTTTTGACTTTTCCGACAAAAGTACGAGAAGAATGTTTTTTTTAACTTATACGGCATGAATGGATTTTTAAAACATTATTTCCAAAAATCTTCCTTTAAAATTTTTCAAGTTTATTTTTATTCAACTTCTTTTAGTTTATAATTTTATGACATGTTAAGAAAGGAAAAGTGTTTTTGAAGTAGAAAGGATATTTTCCTCAAGATTGGAGTTCAAGTGTTTTATCAAAATTATTTTCCATCTAAGACAATAAAGGGTTCTGTTTCTATCCCTATTTTTACATTGATTTGACTATGTTGTGATGGAATTATTTTTATGAATTCCTTTATCTAATATGAATTGTTTTATGATGTCACGATGTTTAAGATTCCCATTTTTATTACATGGGTTATGCTATGATGTATGGTTTGTGATTTTGTGGCACACATAAGAATGGTATCATTATGATATGGGTGGGACCTATATCTCCCTCCAATGCATCGGGTAAAGATTTTATATCTCATGAGATAGACATGGCTGGAACGGTAGGTTATACCGGTTCAGTGAAACAGGCTTGAAACGAGGAGTGAACTCGGTTCAAAAAGGGACTTTGTCCACTAAGATAGTCTTGGCAATGAGTCTTGACTAATAAGAAATGATTATCTATGATTATGTGTGTATGCCACAAAGTTTCATGTTTTAAGTTATGATTATTGGGATTACATTTCACTACTATGATTTATCCCATGTTATGAAATTATGATCTCTTTTGCAGGTTAAGATTTCCAAAAGATATGTTCTTATGAATATGATGTGATTGATATTTCTTTTGTTTACCCTTACTGAGCATTTGAGCTCACCCTTTTATGTTTTCTTTTCCCCAGGATATAAATAAAAGATTTAGGTTTAAAAAAAGAAGATCTTTATGGGAGATGTTGAAGATCTTTCACCATGATTAGAATATTATATTCCGAGTTTCCAAAGACACTAAACTATTACGGTCCTTGTGTGTGTGTTTTTGTTATGTACTAAGTATTCCGCAAAATTAATGTAATTTCCACGTACATCAAGCTTCGGGTCTCTACAATTACCATGTATTAAGAGAATACAGGATAAAGTTTTTCACATGTTTGGTACGTGACAATAAAGAGATACTTCATATTGTTTGGGGGATTAATGAAAAGTTTATTTTATAAATTTAGTGATCTTATTTATAAATATCTGGATTTTAATATTTTTGACGGTTTATAAGGTTAAAAATTTATTAAATGGTTTAATTTTAACTCTAATTTTCTAGAGTCCAATTAATTATTTCATTATATAAATATTTATCCTTATTGGAAAACTTGTGCTTACCATTTTTTTTTAAAGATAACTAGAAACAGAATGAATGACTTATCATTATTTTATAGATCTTATGATCTAATAGTGATTTATGCATTAAAAAATTAATCTTCATTTCTTGGAGTAATAGATGAAGTGTAAATTGATCAAGTTACAACAAAAGTATGAGAGTGTTTTTATGTAATGGAATAAAATAGAGTAGATATATCTTATCCTAAAAATTCTTCACCTTTAAGAAAATGATCTTAAAATGAAATTTTATCTTATTACCATTATTTCTAATGATATCAATGACATTTTTCACACCTATTTGGTTAATGGTTTTTTTATTTTTTATTTTCACATGATCATTCACTTTCTTGTGATCAATGATATTTTTCACTCTCTATCATTATTTGGACATTATGTTTTTCTTCCATGACCAAATATTCACTTCCCACCTATGTTATACTATTTGGAAACCTATTATGTGTTATTCCATATGACCTTTACACATCCCTTTCACTATTTTCAAGATTATTTTTTATTAACACTTTTTACGATGTGGGTTCCTATGAAATAATTTTCAAATGTTAAACCTTTGAAAGCCAAGAAGAATTTTGAGGGAGATATTCATTTTAAGGGGGGGTAGAATGTGACATCCCAATATTTTATGAATTTTTTTTTTCAAATAAATATAATTTTTATATATCTTTTGTTATAGACAATATCGAGTTTAGCTTGTGTTACACGCAAAAACAAGTTTCTTCAATAGAGTTCCGGACATGTAACATTGAGCTTCAACAAACCACGAAATAATATTATTTTAAATATTACCATTATAACCAAGATATTAAATAAGTGGGTATGAATAGTATTAACTAATTTATGAGAGAGATATATAAATTTACTACTCAATCTAAATTTATTTCTAAATTCTTAATAAAAATAAATAAATTTTTAATAAAGTAATTATATTCATAAAAAATATGTTTTCTTCAAAAAAAATTATTTATTTTTTTAGAAAATATTATAATTAATTTATAGAGATTTTAGAAATTTTATTTGATAAAATGAAATTAATTTTTAAATCATTAAATCAAAATTAACATATGGTAAAATTTTGGGATAGTTTGTAAAATATTGATTTATAGTGAATAGTGAAAAGTATTTATTTTTGTAAAACTATATTTTTTTTAATAAATATAGTAATTTAAATTTTCTAATATATTTTAAACTAAAATAATAATTATATATTTATATTTAATCCACTAAATTAATTCTAATCAACTTTAAATTTTATTTTTGTTTAAGTATGTTTTTTGGTTCAAAAAACAGGGTCTTTTTCAACTGTTTTAAAGTGCATAATGTTTCTCTATTTTAATTAATTAAAATAATTATTAATGAGGAATATTTTAAATTAAATTTATGGATTTTATATCAAAAAATAATAATTTATATTCATAAAATGATAATTATTATACATATATTTAATATAAAATCATATTATTCTTGAAAAATACACTTCTCGAAAACCGGTTTTTTCTTCGCGTTTGTAGGTTTTTTTAACTTAATTTATTCAAATTTTAAAACATTTATTTAAAAATATAAAAAAAAATTGAAATAATAATGTCAATTTTTTCTTAGGGTGAATTTTTTAGAATTTTCTAAGCAGATAAGTTTCTTGATAAATAATGAAAAATAATGTTTTTTATTACGAATTATCATTGATTTAAAATATTTTAAAAAATTATAAATTTATTTAATTTAAAAATAAAATTATTTCACTTTTATATCTATTAATCCAATTTATATAATTTTAATAATTTTCATATTGAATTTTGATATAAATGTTTTTTAATCTTTTGAAAATTATCTCTTTGAAAACTTGTTTTCTCATAACATTTGTCGGATTAATTTTAAATTAAAATTTTCCACTTATCTTAATTGAATTCAAAAAAAATTGATTCCATATTTATAATCATAATAATTTATATTATCTAACAATTTCAACTTACTTTTTTACGATAATGAATAGTAAAACCCTAAAAAATGTCACGGTTAAGGTAAAAATGCGTTTATTGTGGGTTAAGCTAAGAAGATAAGGGTTAAAAATGGCACAACACATGTCTAAATGCTATTATATATCCATATTTACATATTATAATTAAAATTATAAAATTTTAGGATCTTTTATAATCTTTTTAATGAGAAATAATTTATCAATTTGGATTCTTTTGGGAAATTTTCAAGTAGTTTCCTAGTGGGTTCCTTTCCCCAGTTATAAAAGGACCTCTCGCCTATTCTCCTCTACACACCAAAATGTCCTTTTATTTTTTTCATTACCAAACCAAACCACTTTCTAACTTTTCTCATCACTTACTATGTGCCTTAGTTTTTTTATCAAGCTCCCCTAAAGGATTTAGTTGTAAACCTAAATAAGTTCCTTGAAGAAGAGGTACATTCATTAACTATGGGTTTTCATTTTATTTCTTCTTCCACCTACATAAATTATTATTAAAATATTATAATATAGTATCCTAATTATATTACATATAATCATAATTTTTTATATTAATTTTAGGACCTATATCCAGATACATTTCCCTCAAATGAGAAATGAAACCATTGATTGTGTGTACGATAGACTACCGCCCCACAAATCAACATAATTTTTTTCAACCATCACCTCTCATAGATTTTTTTATGATGGATTTAGTATATTTATATTATTTTTGTAACATAATTTTACTTCTATAAATATAAAATCACATATACATTTTTCACTTTCCATTATGTGGGGGGTATGCTAACATCGCTCACGTGTACAGCGGACTACCGCCTCGCAAAGCGAAGTGATTTGTTCTCACTAATGATTTACATGAAAGGTAATAAAGATTATTTTAATTAAAATATTTAATATATATAAAATCATAATATTTATATAAAGGTTAATAATTAGTTACTTTTCTTTCATTACAGTTATTGAAAGATGGAAACAACGTGCATGCGTACATACGGCCTACCGTCTCCATGAACGATGCATTTTATCTTTCTATCTATAACTTTTATGAATAAATATTTATATATATATGTATATAATTAAAATATATGATATTAACTTCATATTTAAAATTCTTTAGATTATGGAATTATGATCAAAGTACAATAACCATAATTACTGAACAAAAACTCTCATGAAAAATGAAACAGTTAACACCCAAAAATAGAGATTTTATAATGGGATTATTATTAAATAGATGTTGAAAAATTATAAGGGGATCATATATGATATTATAATTATGGGAATTATTATGAAATATATATATATAATAAACCTATATTTACGATACATGAGGTTATAATGTGTACGAATGAATTCAAGTCTCAAATGGTAAGGAATTCTCATCTCACTTTTATTTCCTATGAGACACATGTAACAACCCAAACTTTCATTAATGAAAATTCATCTTGATCTAATTAAATGTCTTATTATGGTTATATAAAATGTGAACTTCATTGGTTTTATGTTTTTGGATTTTAAAATACTGTTAAGAATTGTGATCGTTTCTAATATAGTCGTTGAATAGTGATCACATGATTAGTATAAATATAGTGCTTTAACAAATCCAATTTACTCAGACAAAGGAAGGGATGGACTCATCTAGTAGAATTTCCCCATACGAATCCCATTTTCTAGAGCTCGGAAAGGAGGTGGCTTCATTGGGCTTCGCACTTGACCAAACCCAATCTGAGCTTGAAGATTTTAAGCTTGAGCAGAACCGACTACGGGAGAAGTGGAAGTTAATAGAGATTACCACCCAAGTGATGTTATCCGAGCCACCCCAAGAGTCTGTCACCATCACACACCTTACCCTTCAGTATTATGTAGGTGTTATAAGGGGTTATGTAACATGACCTTAGGACTATGATTATGTGTGTTATTTTTTATATAATAATGAATATACATTCATTTTATTATTGTTACTTCTTAAATAGTTTTTAAAGTGAAAATCATATTTTTAGTTAATATTAAACTAATAAATATATTTTTATGAATTAATGTATTTTTTAATTAAATAATATGTTAATAAAATATTATTAAATTTCATTTTATTAAATATAAATGGAAGTATAATTTTTATGAATGAAATTGTAATTTTTATTAAGGTTGGAAAGCAATTTTTATCAAAACCCATGATTTTTTTATAAATGTCGGTTTTTTATTTTAAAATTAAAAAATCACATATTTAGAAAATTATTTAGATAAAATTAATATGATTTTTGAATTAGAATTTTGAAATTATCCAACGGTGAATATTTAATAATTTTCTGAGATAGTCGAATTTTTGGGTAAAAATTAAATACCGTTTAAATATATAATGTGTTTTAGGATATAATAATGACAAAATCATTATGTAATAAAATAATATAAACATTATGTTCGGAAAATATATGTTTTACCATTAAAATAATGTGATATTGGGTTTTTTTATTTATTTTACAAATCTTTGGTGACCCTTCAAGGCTTATAAAACATTTTGACTTTTTAAATTGTTTCCCTTGAGAGTGTGACTCACCAACACATAATAAACCCAATTATTTTAAGATTTTCAACCATTGGCCTTATAAAATATTATTTTCCACTCCCCTTGGGTAAAAACCATGGTCTGGTTTGTGGTTTTGATTAGTTTAATGTAAGGTGTCCCAAACCTAAATAATAAATAATTCCCTCTCTTTTCCTATATAAACCCACCCAAGATCCCACTTCCTCTTCACTCAAATCCTTTTGATTTTTTCCAACCTCTTCCCTCATCTCTCTATAATCCTCCCAAGGCTCCCCAATCTCCCAAGAAGCTTCTCTCAATCCTCTCTCAAGCCTTTGGTTCCATGTAAAGGATTTCTTCCTTTCTCATTTTTGTCAAAAAAAATTAAGTTGTTATGTCCTTTTGTTTTCAATTACAAATATTGGGGTATGATTTCACACCTCACCCATACTAACCTCCTTATGTTTGGATAATGGGATACCCCTTCCTCTCTCATTAATTCCTCACATGTACACCTATTACCATGCCTAAATTCTGTGAGGGATTTCTCTCTCCTCTTTTACATCTAAGTAATTATTTTGTATTATGCATCAAAATTAAATTATGTTTGTTGGTAAATGTATCTATATGACACCCTTACTGTCCATTCCATGTACATATGATGAGACACCTCACCCATACTAACCTCCTGGCTCTCAGATGGTGTGGTTTGATAATGTGTCCCAGCTGAAGCCAGAGGGGGTCAATCTTATTCAGGGAGATGCTCTTGGTTTGCATTATTTCAGGCCCCCATAATATTGGGGTGCCACACTGTTGGTTGGCCTTTTTAGGCCCCCTCATTTATGAATAAAAATAATAATGTTGGATGGTAGTAAATACCATACCCATGTCTCTAACAAGGGTATTCACCTTTATACACATATACATATTTAATGGTACGTTCATGTATTTATTCCACATTACTTAATTGTGGAATAACTTATGATGTTGATTGATTCCATGTTATATGATCCATGTGGCACACTTATGCATGAAATGAAATTTTTAAGAAGGGTGTACCCTAATAGTGCTCAAATTCATTGGGTTCAGTATAGTATCATGATACATCATGTACAATGAGTGCTTACTCATGATATTTCAAGTTCAACGAGGGTTTACTTTTGGTTCTTGTGAAATGAGGGTTTACTCATGCTGCATGTGCAATGAGCCTTGGTTCTTTCTAATTCCTTGTTAAGTATTGTTTCCATATTTCCATGTTATGAATATCATGCTTTATCATGCATTTAGGTTCATGTTTCTCTTGTGATCCATTTATATTCCAATTTTCTAACATGTATTGTATTCCTCATATTATTCCTTGTTTATTTCCTTACTGGGCTTTATAGCTCACCCTTTTTTATACATGTCCTCAGGTTATCACATGAAATGCTAAGTACGAGGGAATGTAGTGGTCATGTAAAATAATTTTTCAATAAAGATGTTGTATTTAATGTTTTAAGTTGTTATATAATGATCCTAGGCAAAAAATACACTAAAACTAGCGATCATCTAAGTTGTAACAAGTGGAAGGTTTTATGTAATAAATCATGTTTTAGTGTGTAATAAAGAGCAGGGTTGTCATAGTTTGTATCAGGGGATAGGTTTAGTTATTTTTGGGATTAGGATCAGAAAACCCCAGTGAAGACTTAGATACAAGACTAAGTATAATAAAAACATCCCTATGTTTTGGTGGGTATTGAGTAAGTGGTTTATCTAGAAAATACATCCTTATTTGGACATGAGCAGGTAGAGGTGGCTCTGGAACAGTTGTACCTAAGGCTGAAAACCCCGATAAGGAGTTTTGTGCTTGACCCAGGGTATCCTGGTACACAACAACGGGCCTTTCTGCACTCTCGTTTATGACACTCCAAGGGGATATGCATTAGTAAATTCACAAGATTTGTATGAACCATTATTAAAAGAATTAAAAAAATCCCTAAGAATATTTCTTGGATAACATAAATTGAAGCCTATAGATTAATAAGTTATGGAAATAAAATATATTTATAAGTCATCAGTTTTTTCCTTGGATTACCCTTTATATGTTACCCCTAACTTTCCTTTTATTCCAACTAATGGCCGGTAATATGAGGAATCGGGCTAACAACCCATGTGAAGATCAATGGGATGATTGTGCTAATGAGATGCCCAATCCATTGTGAGCAGGAATCGCAAACTTTGTTACAATTCTCTCTTAGTTAACTTAATATTTGAATAGAAACATGGGTCAAGAGTAACGATCAACCCCCCCCCCCCCCAAGAAATAACAAGTCTCTATCAAGAGCTTCATGAGACAAAGGCCTCCTGCTTTTAATGGGTCATATGATCCCTCAATCGTCGAACAATGGATCAACTCCATTAAAAGATCTTCTACATACTTCAATATTCTGAACAAGAGAAGGTTCTTCTAACTTCTTATCATATAGAGGGTGAATATGATCAATGGTGGACGTTGATAAAAAATACAAAGACTAAGGAGTATATCAAGGTGTTGGAATGGAAGGATTTCCAGAAGATGTTTTTCGATAAATATTTTCCACACACCCTCTGACTTAAAATGTAAAGGGACTTTCTTTCCCTCGAGAAAAAATAAAAATAATACGTCGGATCATATGAGTAAAAGTTCACAAGGCTTGCACGATACACCTTCGGCTTTGTCGTTACCCCTGAATGCAAGGTTGACCACTTCTTTGATGGGATAAAACCTAGCCTGCGGAAAACACTGGAGATCCATGACTTTTATAACTATGAGGAAATTTTCTGATGTGACCTCAAGGTCTAAATGGAGATCATAGAATCTCCGGGGTATCATGGGGATAGAAAGCTTAAGGTGGACTTCAATTCTAGTGGTCCGATGGATAAATCCAACGGTTCTATGAATATCCAGCACCCCACTTACCAATGGTGCAGAATGAAGCACCCCAGAAATTGCCTAAAGGGGGTAAGGAAATTCTTTAGGTGTGGAAGAGAAAGGCACCTAGCTATTAACTGCTGATATGAAAAACCCGAGGCTACGATAGAGGAGAGGAATGATCTGCTTAACCCTCAATGCATAGTTCATTTCTTCAACTGCAAAGAACTGGGGAACTTTGTAAACCAGTGCCCTAAGCCAAGGGTTTTCGGAGGCAACCAACAACCTCCAAGGTAGAAAGGGTGAGATTTTTCCATCACTACTGCTGAAGTGAACCCTGAAAACGAAGTGGTGACAGGTACACTAGTTATTCATTAATGAATAGAGGACATACTTTTTTATTCAGGTTCTACACATACTTTTATATCCCAAAATTTTAGTAGAACAATCCCAGCACCACCACTAATCATGGAAGTGAAGATGTCGGTGAGTATGAAAAATGGGGAAATCATTGCATCCCATAAATATAACTCCTCACCAGTCATAATCAGTGGATTTAACTTCCCAGAGAACCTCATCATACTTCCTCTGGGAGAATTTGATGCAATTCTTGGAAATGATTGGCTTTCCCTATATAGAGCCAACATAAATTTCCATGAGAGGGAAATCACTCTCCATGTGGAGAATCGACCCCTGATTATGTACATGTGCAAGGAAGAAGATGAATCTTATTTAGCTCCATCATCTCAAGCGTGGATATTACTGACCTATGAGCATGCGTATCTGGCTCAGATGAGTGAGTCTAAGGAGGCAAACATCCTTGAAGACATGCCTATTGTGAGGTAATTCACTGAAGTGTTTCCCGAGGAATTTCCTGGTCTTCCTCCTAAAAGAGATGTTGAATTCTCAATTGACATTATACATGGGAAGATTCCAATATCAAAGAATCCATATAATGGTTGTTGTTTAGCTTGAGGAGATGAAGAAAAAAATACAGGAGAATCCTGATAAAGGGTTTATATGCTCAAGTGCTTCACCATGGGGTGCACCAATTCTCTTTGTTAAGAAGAAGGATGGGTCTATGCGCCTTTACATCGATTATCATGAGCTTAAAAAATCATGATAAAGAAAAAGTATCCTATCCCATGAATTGATGACTTTTTTGATCAATTGTGTGGAACACAATACTTCTCCAAGGTGTATTTGTGGTCAAGATATTATAAAGTAAGGGTGAAGAAGGATGATATCCCCAAGACTGCTTTTCATACAAGATACGGGACCTATGAATTCATAGTAATGCCATTCAGACTCACTAATGCTCCAGCAATCTTCAAGGAATTGATGAATAGAGTCTTTAGATATTACCTCGACAAGTTTTTGGTATTCTTTATAGATTATATTCTAATATACTCCAAACCCAAGGAGGGTCATGAAGAGAATCTAAGAACTGTACTGGAGACCTTAAGGAAGGAGAAGCTCTATGAAAAGTATAGAAAGTGTGAGTTCTTGTTGAAGGAGGTCTCATTCTTGGTCCATATCATCATAATCAATGGGATATCTATGGATCCCTTTAAGAAAAATGTAATATAGGGATGGCCGAGGACAACATCGGTAATGGATATTCGTAACTTCTTGGGGTTAGCTGGATATTATCGACAATTTTTGAGAAATTGCTCTTGATTTTCTAACCCTCTTACCAAGCTAACTCAGAAGGAAGTAAATTTTTCTTAGAGTGATGAATGGGAAGAAATCTTTAAGGAGTTAAAAGGGAGGCATATCATTGTGCCCATGCTCACTTTACCCACAAGTGGAGAACTTTTTGTGGTATTCAGTGATGCTTCGAAGAAGGGCTCGGGATGTGTGTTGATGAAAAATTACAAAGTCATTGTCTATGCTTTAAGGCAATTGAATGTTTATGAGTATAATTATCCAACACATGATCTGGAGTTGGATTTAGAGATCTTAGCCTTAAAAATTTGGCAGTATTATCACTTTTTGGAAAAGTGTGAAATATATACGGACCACAAAAGCCACCAGTATATATTCACACAGAAATATTTGAACATGCGCCAATGAAGATGGTTAGATCTTCTCAAAGACTATGATTGTTCAATCAATTAAAACCCTGGGAAAGAAAACACGGTGGTAGATTCTCTAAGTAGAAAGGACCCAGCAATTCTATCATTGATGAGAATTGAGAAGGATACAATCTTTTTAGATTTTATGAAGATGGATATGGGAATCATAAAGAAGAGAACATCATCAATGCTTTCACAAACGATTGCTCAACCATCTCTTTTGGAAAGGTTAAAGTATTCTCAAAGGGATGATGTGGGAATTCAGAAGAAATTTGAAGCTATTAGAAGAGGGAAATCCTTAGAGTTTAATGTTAATGAAGAAGGAATTGTGAGATTTGGGAAAATACTATGTGTTCCATCAAGTTTAGAGCTGAAGAAGGAACTTTTGGATGGTGCACATAGTTCAAGTTTCTCTATTCATCCAGGAAACACAAAGATGTATCGAGATCTCCGAGAGCATTACTGGTGGGATAATATAAAGAAGGAGATTGTCGAATATACATCAAAGTTCCTGGTGTGTCAGAAAGTGAAGGTAGAGAGGCAAAAGTCTAAGGGGATGATGCAACCATTGCCTATACCATCATGGAAATGGGAGAACATCACCATCGACTTTATCACTAGAATTCCGAAGTCATCTAAAGGAAACAATGCAATCTCGGTTATTGTGGATCATCTTAAAAAGTTTGTACACTTCATTGCAATTCAAGAAGATTTCTTATTGGATCGACTAGAACGGATATATATCAGGGAATTAGTAAGGCTACATGGAGTACCACTATCTATTGTATCAGATCGAGATCTGAGATTCACCTCAAGTTTTTGAAGAGTCTTCAACATGCTCTGGATACTGAATTGAACTTCAATACGGCCTATCATCCTCAAATGTGTGTTCAATCTAATCAAACTATTCAGACACTATAGGCTATGTTTAGATCATGTTCTATGGACTTCAAATGAGGGTGGGACCAACATCTTCCACTAGTTGAATTCTCCTACAATAACAGTTTCCACTCAAGCATCTGAATGGCACTATATGAAGCCCTTTATGGGAAAAGGTGCAAAACACTAACATGTTAGGATTAATTTGGTGAGCGTAAACTGCTAAGACCAGAAACGGTCTAAGAAATGGTGGAGAAGGAGAAAACCATTCAGTATCATATCAAGGTAGTCCAGAGTCGACAGAAGTGTTATGAAAATAACCATCGATGAGACCTTGAGTTTAAAGTCAGAAACTTGGTATTTCTACACATATCCTCGTGGAAGAAGGTCATGAGGTTTGGAAAGAAAGAGAAGTTAAGTCTTAGGTACATCAGCTCCGTCAATATTCTTGATCATGTCGGGGTTGTGGCCTATCGACTAGCCCTTCCACCTATAATGGCCAAAGTAGATGATGTCTTTTTTATGTATCCCTCTTAAGGATGTACATACTAGACACTTCACATGTACTCTCTCAAAAGGTAGTACAATTAGTGGATGATCTTTCTTATGAGGAGCAACCAGTGAAGATTTTAGATCGTAGAGAAAAAGTTCAACAAAATAAGACAATGCCCCTCATCAAGGGTTTATGGCGAAATCAAAAGTTTGAAAAAGCGACATGGGAATCAGAGGAAATGATGAAGGAGAGTTATTCACATCTGTCTTAGTGTGGGAAAAGGAAATTTTGATGACAAAATTTCTTAAGGGGGGAGATTGTAACGACCCAAAATTTCATTAATGAAAATTACTCTTGATCTAATTAAATGTCTTATTATGGTTATATAAAATGTGAAGTTCATTGGTTTTATGTTTTTGGATTTTAAAATAATGTTAAGAAGTGTGATAGTTGCTAATATAACTTTTGAACAGTGATTACATTATTATTATAAATATACGGCTTTAACAAATAGAATTTACTTAGACAAAGGAATTGATGGCCTCATCCAGCATACTTACCCCATATGAAGCCCATTTGTCAGACCTCGGAAAAGAGGTCGCATCATTGGACTTCGCACTTGACAAATCCCAAGCTAAGCTTGAGTGGAACCAACTATATGAGAATTTGAAGTTAATAGATATTACCACCCGAGCGATGTTATTCGAGCCACCCCAAGAGTATGTCAACATCGCACACCTTACCCTTCGGTCTTATGCGGGTGTTATAAGGGGTTATGTAAAAAGTTTTTATCACTATGATTATGTGTATTATTTTTGTATATAACAATGAATATACATTCATTTTATTACTGTTATGTCGTAAATATTTTTTAAAGCGCAAATAGTATTTTTAGTTAATATTCAACTTAGAAATCTATTTTGATTAATTAATGGATTTTTTTAATTAAATAATATTTTAATAAAATATTATTAAATTACTTTTTATAAAATATAAATGTTCATATAATTTTTATGAAGGAAATTGTAATTTTTATTAAGGTTTGAAAGCTATTTTTATCAAGGTTTGAAAGCTATTTTTATCAAAACCCATGATTTTTTGATAAATGTCAGTTTTTTATTTTAAAAGTAAAAATTCACATATTTGGAAAATTATTTAGATAAAATGAATATTATTTTTGGAATCAGAATTTTGAAATTATCCAATGGTGAATTTTTAATAATTTTTTGAGACAGTCGAATTTTGGGGTAAAAATTAAATACCGTTTAAATATATAATGTGTTTTATGACATCATAATGACCCAATAGTGATGTAATAAAATACTATAAACATTATGTTCGGCCAATATATGTTTTACCATTAAAATAATGTGATTTTGGGTTTGTTAGATTTATTTTACAAAGGTTTGGTGGACTCTTCAAGTCTTATAAACTATTTTGTATTTTTAAATTGTTTTCCTTGAGAGTGTGACTCGCCTTTATATAAGAAACCATGTTATTTTAAGATGTTCGGACATTTTCCTTATAAAATATTGTTTTCCACTACCATTTTTTAAAAACCATGGGCAAAAACCATGGGTTGGTTCATGGTTTTTATTAGTTTAATGTTAGGTGTCCCAAACCTAAATAATAAAGAATTATCTCTCCTTTCATAAGTAAACCCACCCAAGATCCCAATTCCTCTTCACTCAAAGCCTTTTGAGTTCGTCCAAACTCTGCCCTCCTTTCTCTAGAATCCTCCCAAGGCACCCCAAGCTCCCAAGAATCCTCTCTCAAGCCTTTGGGATCACACTTCCAAGTAAGGGTTTCTTCCTTTCTTATTTTTTTCAAATTTTCTTTTAGTTGTTATGCCCTTTTGTTTTCAATTAAAAATATTGAAGTATGGTTTTGAACCTCCCCCATACTTTCCTATTTATTTTTGGATAATGGGATACCCCTTTCTCTCTCATTAATTCCTCCCATGTACACATGTTACCATGCCGAGATTCTGTGAGGGATTTCTCTCTCCTCTTTTACATCCAAGTAATTCTTTTGTATTATGCATCTAAATTCCATTTAGATTGTTGGGAAATGTATCTATATGACCCCATTACTTTCCATTTCATTTACATTTTATGATACACCCATTTATATCTTGTCAACCATTTTCATGAATCATTATGTCACGTCATTATGCTGTCGAAATTGCACTGCATTTTTCCAAGCCAAAATCATTATGTAGTGAATACCATACCATGTCTCTATCAAGGGTATTCACCTTTATGAACATATACATATTTAATGGTACTTTAATTTATTTATTCCACATTACTTAATTGTGTAATAACTTATGATGTTGATTGATTCCATGTTATATGATCCATGTGGCACACTTATGCATGAAATTAAATGTTTAAGAAGGTGCGCCCTAATAGCACTTCAATGCATTGGGTTAAGTATAGTATCATGATACGTCACATGTAATGAGTGTTTATTCATGTTAATTCAGGTTCAACGAGGTTTCAATCGTGCTTCATGTGTAATTAGGGTTTACTCATGCTCCATGAGCAATGAGCCTTGGCTCATGCTAATTCCATGTTTAGTGTTGTTGTCACATTTCCATGTTATGATTATCATTATTTATCATGAATTTAGGTTCATGTTTATCTTGTTCTTTATTGATATGCCTATTTTATAACATGTATTGTATTCCGCATTTTATTCCTTTTTTATTCCCTTACTGGGCTTTATTGCTCACTATTTTTTATGCATGTCCTCAGGTTATCCCATGAAATGCTAAGTATGAGGGAATGTAGTGGTCATGTAATGGAAGTTTTCAACAAAGATGTTGTATTTCATGTTTTAAGTAGTTATTTATTGATTATAATCCACAAAGACACTAGACCTCTCGATCTTCTATGTTGTAACAAGTGAAGGTTTTGTGTAATAAATCATTTTTTAGTGTGTAATAAAGAGCAGGGTTGTCATAGTTGGTATCAGAGGATAGGTTTAGTTATTTTTGGGATTAGGATTAGAAAACCCTAGTGAAGCCTTAGATACATGACTAAGTATAATAAAAACATCCCTATGTTTTAGTGGGTATTGAGTAAGCGGTTTATCAAGAAAATACATCCCTCTCTGGATACGAGCAGGTAGAGTCTGCTCTGCCACAGATGTACCTAGGGGTAAAAACCCTGACAAGGAGTTTTGGGCTTGACCTAGGGTATCCAGGTATATGACAATGGGCCTTACTTCACTCTTGGTTACGGCACTCTTGGGGGATATGCATCAGTAAATTCACAAGCTTATTATGAACCATTATTAAGGGAATTAAAAAAAATCCCTAAGAATATACATTGGATAACAAAGATTAAAGCCTATAGATTCATAGGTTAAGGAAATAAAAGCTATTTATAAGTAATTGGTTTTGTACTTGTATTAACCTTTATGTGTTACCCCTAAATTTACTTTTAATCTAGCAAATGGTCAGTAATAGGATGAATCAGTCTAACAAGCGATGTCAAGATCAACGTGATGACTGTGAAAATGAGATTCCCAATCCAATGGGAGTAGGAATCGCGAACTTTGTTACGATTCCATATTATTTAACTCGAGATTTGAATAGAAACATGGGTCAAGAGGAACTTTCAACCCCCCCCCCCCAAATAAATAACAAGTCTCTATCGAGATCTTAATGATACAAAGGCCTCCTACATTTAATGGATTATCTGATCCCTCAATCACCGAATAATGGATCAACTCCATTGAAAATATCTTCTTAATCCTTAAATGTTATGAAAAAGATAAGGATCTCCTAGTTTCTTATCATATGGTTAGTGAAGCTGATCAATGGTGGACGTTGATATAAAAATAAAAAGCCTTAGGAGGATATATAGGCATTGGAATGGAAGGATTTCCGGAAGATGTTTTTCGATAAATATTTTTCACCCACCCTCTGAATTAAGATAGAAAGGGACTTCCTTGACCTCAAACAAAAAGACGACGAATTTGTCAGAGCGTACGAGGAAAACTTCACAAGGATTGCATGATACGCCTTCAGCTTTGTCGTTACCCCAGAATGCAAGGTTGACTGCTTCTTTGGCGGGATCAAACCCAGCCTGTGGAAAGCGCTGGTGATCCGTGACTTCGAAAGCTATGAGGAAATTGTCTGATGTGGCCTCAAGGTCGAAATGGAGATCATAGAATCTTAGGGGTATCATGGGGATAAAAATAATAAGGTGGAATTCGATTCTAGAAGTCTGATGGATAAATCCAATGGTGCTAAGAAGATCCAGAACCCTACTTGCCAAAGGTGAGGAAAGAAGCACCCTAGAAATTGTCTGAAGGGGACAAGGAAATACTTTATGTGTATAAGAGAAGGACACATGGCTATTAACTGCTGACAAGAAAAACTGGCAGTTGCGATAGAGGAGAGGAATGCTATGCTCGACCCTCAATGCATAGTTTATTTCTTCGACTGCAAAGAACTAGGGTACTTTTCAAACCAGTTCCCTAAGAAAAGGGCTTTCGGAGGCAACCAATAACTTCCAAGGCAGCAAGAGTGATATTTTTCTATCATTAATGCTGAAGTGAACCCCGACAATGAAGTGGTGATAGGTATTCTAGTTATTCATTCAAGAATAGAGAATGTACTTTTTGATTGAGGTTCTATGCATTCTTTTATATCAAGAATGTTTAGTAGAACAATCCTAGCAGCACCATAAATCATGGAAGTGAAGATGTAGGTGAGTACGGAAAATGGGGAAATCATTGCATCCCATGAATATAACTCCTCCCATGTCATAATCGGTGGATTGAACTTCCCGATGAACCTCATCCTATTCCCTCTAGTAGAATTTGATGCAATTAATAGCATGGATTGGCTTTCCCTATATAGAGCCAACATAAATTGTCATGAGAGGGAAATCACTCTCCATGTGGAGAATTGACCCCGTATTCTGTACAAGTGCAAGGATAAAGATGAATCTTCTTTATCTCAATCATCTCAAGCATGGATATTTCTACCCCATGAGCACGCGTATCTAGCTCAGATGATTGAGTTTAAGGAGGAAAACATCCTTGAAGACATGCCTATTTTGATGGAATTCATTGAAGTGTTTCCCAAGGAATTGCCTGGTCTTCCTCCTAGAAGAGATGTTGAATTCTCAATTCACCGTATACCTAGGTAGTTTCCAATATCAAAGACTCCATATAGAATGGTTGTTTTGGATCTTGAGGAGCTGAAGAAACAACTATATGAGAATATGGATAAAGTTTTTATACTCCCAAGTGCTTCACCATGGGGTGAACCAGTCCTCTTTGTCAAGAAGAAGGATGGGTCTATGCACCTTTGCATCAATTATCATCATCTTAACAAAAACACAATAAAGAACAAGTATCCTCTCCCATGAATTGATGACATGTTCGATCAGTTCTGTGGAGCACAATACTTCTCCAAGGTGGATTTGCAGATGAGATATTATCAAGTAAGGGTGAAGAAGGATGATATCCCCAATACTACTTTTCATAAAAAAATACGGGCACTATGAATTCATAGTAATTTCTTTCGGACTCACTAATGACCAGCAATCTTCATGGACTTGATGAATAGTGTCTTTAGAGATTACCTCAACAAGGTTTTGGTAGTCTTTATAGATGATATTATGATATAATCTAAAACCAAGGATGATCATGAGGAGCATCTAAGAACTGTACTAGAGACCTTTCATAAGGATAAGATCTATGAAAAGTACAGTAAGTGTGAGTTCTGGTTGCAGGAGGTCTCATTCTTGGGCCATATCATCACAAGTACTGGGATATCTGTGGATCCCTCCAAGACAACTGCAATAGAGGGATGGTCAATGCCAACATTGGTAACAGATATATGTAGCTTCTTGGGGTTAACTGGATATTATCGACGATTTGTGAGAAATTTCTCACAATTTTCCAACCCTCTTACCAAGCTAACTCGGAAGGGTGTAAATTTTTTTGGGAGTGATGAATGTGAAGAAATATTCAAGGAGTTAAAAATGAGGCATATCACTGCGCTTGTACTCACTTTACCCACAAGTGGAGAACTTTTTGTTGTATTCAATGATGCTTCAAAGAAGGTCCTTGGATGTGTGTTGATGAATAATTATAAAGTCATTGCCTATGCTTCAAGGTAATTGAAAGTTCATGAGTAGAATTATCCAACACATGATTTTGAGTTGGATGCGGTGATCTTCACCTTAAAATTTTGGCAGCATTATCAATTTTGGGAGAAGTGTGAAATATATACGGACCAAAAATCCTCAAGTATATATTCACATAGAAAGAGTTGAACATGCTCCAATGAAGATGGTTAGAGATTATCAAAGACTATGATTGTTCAATAAATTACCACCCTGGGAAAGTGAACAAGGTGGAAGATTATCTAAGTAGAAAAGACCCAGAGATTCTATCATTGATGAGAATTTATAAGGATCTAATCTTTGTAGATTTGATGAATATGGACATGGGAATCATAAATAAGGGAGAATCATAAATCCTTTCCCAAATGATTGCTCAACTGTATCTTATGGAAAGGTTAAAGGATGCTCAAAAGGAAGATGTGGGAATTCAGAAGAAAGTAGAAGCTATCAAAAGAAGGAAATCCTCAGAGTTCAATGTTAATTAAGAATTAATTGTGAAATTTTGGAAAATATTGTGTTTCATTAAGTTCATATCTGAAGAAGGAACTTTTGGATGATGCACATAGTTCAAATTTCTCTATTCATCCAGAAAACACAAAGATGTATTGAGATCTCCGAGAGCATTATTGGTGGGATAATATGAAGAAGGATATCACTGAATATACATTAAATTGCATGGTGTGTCTGCAAGTGAATGTAGAGAGGCAGAAGTCTAAGGGTATGATGCAACCACTTCCCATTCCATCATGGAAATGGGAGAACATCACCATGGACTTTGTCACTGGACTTCTGATGACATCCAAAGGCAACAATGCAATCTGGGTTGTTGCAGATTGTCTTACAAAGTTTTCACACTTCATTTCAATTTGGTAGGATTTCTCATTGCATCAACTAGCACGGATATATATCAGTTGAGTGGTAAGGTTGTATGGAGTACCACTATCTATTGTATCCGATCAAGATCCAATATTCACCTCTAAGTTTTAAAAGAATCTTCAACTTACTCTGGATACTGAACTGGACTTCAAAATGGCCAATCATCCTTAAACATATGGTCAATCTGAGTGAACTATTCAAACACTGGAGGATATGTTAAGATCATGTTTTGTGGACTTTAAAGGAGGGTGGGACCAACATCTTCGACTGGTTGAATTCTACTACAATAATAGTTTCCACTCAATCATCAGAATGACACCATATGAAGCCCTTTATAGGAAAAGGTGAAGAACATTGGCATGTTGGGATGAATTTAGTGAGCGTAAGCTATTAGGACCAAAAATGGTCAAAGAAATGGTAGAGATGGTGAAAACCATTCAACAGCATATCAAGGCAGCCCAGAGTCTATAGAAGAGTAATCCAGATAACTGTCGACGAGACCTTGAGTTTAAAGTCAGAGACATGTTATTTCTATGCATATCCCTGTGGAAAAAGGTCATGGGGTTTGGAAAGAAAGGGAGGTTAATTTCTAGGTACATCATCCCCTTCGAGATTCTTGATCGTGTCGGGGTTATAGCCTATCGACTAGCACTTCCATCTACCATGGCCAAAGTACATGATGTATTTCATGCATCTCTCTTAAGGAAGTACATACCATACCCTTAATATTTATTCTCTAGAGGTAATACAATTAGAGTATGATCTTTCTTATGAGGAGTAACAAGTGAAGATCTTAGATCATAGAGAAAAATTTCTAAGAAATAAGACAATGCCCCTCGTACAGGTGTTATGGTGAAACTACTACTTTGAAGAAGAAACATGGGAATCAGAGGAAATGATGACGCAGAGTTACCCACATCTATTTTAGTGTGGGAAAAGTAAATTTTGAGGGAGAAATTTTTTAAGGGGAGAAGATTATAATGACCCGAACTTTCATTAATGAAAATTCCTCTTGATCTAATTAAATGTCTTATTATGGTTATATAAAATGTTAAATTCGTTGATTTTATGTTTTTGGATTTTAAAATACTGTTAAGAATTGAGACCATTGATAATATAGATATTGAATAGTGATCACATGATTAGTATAAATATAGGTCCTTAACAAATCCAATTTACTCAGACAAAGGAAGTGATGGCCTCATCCAGTAGACTTCCCTCATATGAAGCCCATTTGTCAGAGATCGGAAAGGATTTGGAGTCATTGGACTTCTCACTTTACCAAGCCCAATCTGAGCTTGAACATGTTAAGCTTGAGCAGAACCAACTACGGGAGAAGTGGAAGTTAATAAAGATTACCACCCGGGCGATGTTATCTAAGCCACCCCAAGAGTCTATCACAATCGCACACCTTACCCTTCGGTCTTATAAGGGTGTTATAAGTGGTTATGTAACAAGACCTTAGAACTATGATTATGTTCATTATTTTTTCATATAATAATTAATATACATTTATTTTATTATTGTTACATCGTAAATAGTTTTTAAAGCACAAATAGTATTTTTAGTTAATATTCAACTAAGAAATATATTTTGATGAATTAATGGATTTTTTAATTAAATAATATTTTAATAAAATATTATTAAATTACTTTTTATTAAATATAAATGGTCATATAATTTTTATGAATGCAGTTGTAATTTTTATTAAGGTTTGAAAGCTATTTTTATCAAAAGCCATGATTTTTCGATAACTATGGGTTTTTTATTTTAAAAGTAAAAATTAACTTATATAGAATATTATTTAGATAAAATGAATATTATTTTTGGAATCAGAACATCAAAATTATCCAATGGTGAAATTTTCATAATTTTTTGAGAGTCGATTTTTTGGATAAAAATTAAATACCATTTAAATATATAATATGTTTTATGACATCATAATGACCCAATAGTGATGTAATAAAATACTATAAACATTATTTTAGTCCAATATATGTTTTAACATTAAAATATTATGATTTTGGGTTTGTTTTATTTATTTTAGAAAGCCTTGGTGGACTCTTCAAGGCTTATAAAACATTTTGTCTTTTTAAATTGTTTTCCTTGAGAGTGTGACTCACCTACACATAAGAAACCCTATTATTTTAATATTTTCGGCCATTGTACTTATAAAATATTTTTTTTCACTCCCATTTTTCAAAAACCATGAGAAAAAACCATGGGATGGTTTGTGGTTTTGATTAGATTAATGTGAGGTGTCCCAAACCTAAATAATAATGAATTCCCTCTCCTTTCCTATAAAAACCCTCCCAAGCTCCCACTTCCTCTTCACTCAAAGCCTTTGAATTTAGTCCAACCTCTTACATCCTCTATCTATAATCCTCTAAAGGTGCCCATAGATCACATGAATCCTCTCTCAAGCCTCTCCCAAGCCTCTGGGATCACACTTCCAAGTAGGGGATTTCTTCCTTTCTCATTTTTGTCAAATTTTCTTTAAGTTGTTATGACCTTTTTTTTCAATTAAAAATATTGGGGTATGACTTCGCACCTCCCCCATACTGATTTTTTTTTTTTTTTTTGATGATGTTAGACCCATTTCTATCTCATTAATGCCTCCCATGTACACATGTTACCATGCTGAAATTCTGTGAGGGATTTCTCTCTCCTCTTTTACATCCAAGTAATTATTTTGTATTATGCATATAAATTCCATTAATTTTGTTGGTACATGTATCTATATGACCCCATTACTTTACCTTTCATTTAAATATGATGAGACACCCATTTCTCTCTCATCAACCAATTTCATGAATCCTTATGTCACGTCGTTATGTTGCTGAAATTGCACCGTATTTTTTCAAGCCAAGATCATTGTGTAGTGAATACCATACTCATGTCTCTATCAAGGGTATTCACCTTTATACACATATATATATATATATATTATGGTACTTTAATGTATTTATTACACACTAATTAATCGTATAATAACTTATGATGTTGATTGATTCAATGTTATATGATCCATGTGGCACACTTATGCATGAAATGAGATGTTTAAGAAGGGTGCACCCTAATAGCGCTCCAATGCATTGGGTAAAGTATATTATCATGATACGTCATGTGAAATGAGTGTTTACTCATGATAATTCAAGATAAATGAGGGTATACTTTTGATTCATGTGCAATGAGGTTTTAATCATGCTTCATGTACAATGATCCTTGGCTCATGCTAATTCTATGTTAAGTGTTGTTGCCACATTTCCATGTTATGAGTATCATGATTTATCATTCCTTTAGTTTCATTTTTCTCTTATGAACCATTGATATGCCTATTGTATAACATTTATTGTATTCCTCATGTTATTCCTTGTTTATTCCCTTACTCGGCTTTATAGCTCACCCTTTTTTATGAATATTCTCAGGTTATCCCATGCAATGCTAAGTAAGAGGGAATGTAGTGGTCATGTAAAGGAAGTTTTCAATAAAGATATTGTATTTTATGTTTTAATTTTTTATGTAATAATACTAATCCCCAAATACAGTATACCTCTCGATATTCTAAGTTATAACAAGTGAAGTTTTTATGTAATAAATCATGTTTTATTGTGTAATAAAGAGCGGGGTTGTCATAGTACAAGTCATATTCACCATGTATTTAATTGATGTAGTGTATATACAAACCATGAATATATTTTATGATTCTTATCCTGAAAATTATGGGGATTACATATCCATTTTAATATTTATCTTTCATGGGGTTTATATTTCAAATTTTACCAAACTAGTAATGGTTTTATGTTACAATCTCATATTTTATCAAGATTGTTTATAATTAAGTTACCAATGTTTAAATATTACTAACTAACTATAAATAATTATTATGATTTTATTATCCTATTTTTATTAATGATATTTTCAAGTAATAGTGTCGTTTTTTCACTCTTTGGTAAGTAAAATAATTGATCAAGTGTTTTTAATAACTTTATTTATCTCTTTGGTCAGAAATTCATTTTTTCTAAAATAATGTTTTCAAAAAATGTATTCAAAAATATTTTACTTCTATAATAATATTTTTAAAATAAATTTTTATCCATTTATGATATTTAAAAAAAATTAAAAATGAATATTCATTTTTATTTCCAAACAATGGCTATTTGTATTTTATTGAAATTTTGAAAAGTATATTTGTTTTTAACATGCATGACATTAACAATATTTCATTCATTCATGATTTCTCACTTATTTAAAGATTCTGTTACAAGTTTTCTAAGTTCTTTTCAAAGAAAATTTTCCCCTTACTATATTGGAATTTTTTAGATTTTAAATAAATAATTTCAAAATGAAAATTATTTTGATGTTTTTTATGCATTAAAAAGTATTTTTCAAAGTGGAAAGAATATTTTCCTCAAGAAATGTATTTAAATAATATATAAAGATTATTTTTAAAGAAAATGATTTAAAAACTATTTTATTAATATTTAGTTTTATAAATTTATTTTCAAAGAAAAGTTGTCTTTACCAAGAAATTTTCAAAGTGATTTTTCTTTCAAAGTCATTTTCCATATAATATGATGTCATTTGATGTAATTTATGATTTAATGGAGATTTGAACCAAGGATAACATTATTATTATTTCTCTAAATGTTTTATGATGAAATTTTTTTTATGAAACCCATTTCTCTTCACAGGTTATACCCTGATAAAATTATTATGAAACCCAATTTTTTCCAAATATTATACCATGATAAAATTATTATGAAACCTGTTTCTTTTTCCACAAGTTATACTATTATTAAATAATGAAATTATTATGAAACATGTCTATTTTCAATATTTTATTATATGATTAAATGATTATAAAACCAATTTTATTTAATTTTTTATGATGTGATGAATGTTTTATGATATTATGGTATACATACATATGATTTTCATTATGTGAAGGGTGGGACCTATATTAAATTTTGATGCATTGGGAACATATTTATATCTCATATGATAAACAGAATCGGAATGGTTAGTGAACCTAGTTTTTTAAGAGACTTTTTTTTCTATAATGGTCTTCAGAGTGAACATTGACTACTATGATAGTTTTGTGAGTGAACCCATTCCACTTGATATCCTTGGTAGTGAGCCTTGACTACTATGGTAGGGATTATATATGATTATGTGTATGCCAAAATTCCATGTCTTATGTCAATGTTATGCTCTCGTGGATTATGTTCATTGATTATTTTATGTTTCATTTCTTATGAACTTCCAATCTTTGTTCCATGTCTCAAGATTATGATCTCTGATATGTAGGATGTGGTTTTTAAATTTTATGATCATGTTCCCATACCCTTATGGTCATGTTATATTTATGTATGTCCCTTGTTTACCCTTACTGATCATCTAATCTCACCCTTTATTATTTTCCTTTCCTAGTTTATTAATAAATGTTTTAAGTAGGGTATGTTTATTAAGTTTATTAGAGTGTAATATATTTATGGTAGATGTTTAATATCTTTCACCAAATAAGAATATTATATTTATTGTATCTAAAGAAACTAAAATATTATGGTCCATGGGCATATACGTTTGTAATGTATTGAATATCCATTTAAAAAGATGAAATATTTATGTATGAAATTATTGGGTAGTTACAATGAATATGGTGTAACACTTAACATAAATTAAAAATTTATACACAATTAATCCTAGAATCATAAGCTTATTTCATTTGGGAATATCTTCAAATCATAATAATATTTCAAATCCTTCATAATACTTTATAAATAATGTTTCAATCAACCAAATCACATCCCATAGGAGTCTCAAGATAAGTGTAATTTTATGCCTCATTGTCATGCAATAGGTGAAGATCGAGTCAATACCCAATCAGCTGTTTTAGGGTTATTTCTCCTTGGTTCATCTATGTTAGAGCCTATATCAAATTGTTTGCATCTAGATAGGTATTTCATTTCTATAAAATAACACTTTATATTTTACCAAAGTTTTTTGATATTTTCCTATACTTATTGTTATCCCTAGAGTTATTTCATATGGTTATGTTCTCTAATATATGTATTCCTAAATCTAGTTCTCATGGTTTTTAAAAAACTTCATCTAATACAAACTATAAAAAACAAGAATCTAATAACCTAGATTCGGTGTTTAATATATTATATTCACATGATATACAATATATAACATCCCATGAGATCTAATAGATTAGTAGTCTTGGGAGACTATATATATACAAGAATCTCGCATTGTATTCAAAAACATAAAATACATCTTAAATTAAAATGAGAACATTATTATTTATTTTAGTATATCCCTGTAATAATATAAAGTTCAATTTTTTGTACCCTAGGTATAAGAAACAAAATAAAGGGGTGAAATAAAATACTCATTAAGGGAAATTGTACAATGGAAGCTATCATAGAATAAATAAGTCATGAATAATATGATAGAGATAAATAATAATCAAATATTCCAAATAACTAATAACATGAAATGGTAATATATACATGGATGGAAGAGAAAAATATATAATCACATGTATAATCATATGTGGTTTCATAATGATAGAATATATAATTTTACACATCATAATCTTACTTTCAAGGCCTCATGCCAAGGAATCATACATAAATAGATAATCCATACGCTAAATACCCAAGCTAGTTTGCCTCATGAGACCAACCAATAAGTCTATGGGATATATAATATTATTCCCCACCTATCACATAATAATTTAAATTCATTTATCATATTAAAGGATTGAATAAGTAATGTAATACTTAATCAACATTCCTTAGTAATAAACATCCATATTTGAAAACTAGAATTGAAAATGTAAATATTTTCCCCATTAAATAAATAAAACCACATTATAAAAATCCATCTATAGATATAAAGTTCATAGTAACATGATATCATATCTCTGATGAATAATAAAATACTTTAAAGGATGTTTACATTGATAAAAATAACATTTATAAAGACATTAAAAAGTAACTTTGAAAACTAGAAGAAATATCATTTTCTTTTGAAAAACAATTAAAATTAAAATTCCTAAAATAATGGAAAAATTATTTTATTTTAAAAATGGAATATTGTATAGTAATATTGATAATTATCAATGTATATGAAGATGGGAAATTCCGGTCATCCATTAAATATTAAAAGAACATTATTTTCCTACTTTTAGTAAAAAGTCAAATATGAAATGTTTAGAAATTGTTAAAAATATTCCATTTTAAATATTTTTAAAAAAATTAAAATATAATTGGAAATGACCTTGAAAAAGATTTTGAATTTATATAAGAACATTTTTGAAATAATATAACTAATACGAACATGGAAGAAAAATATTTCTGACCAAAGAGAAAAAATAAGGTCATCTTTTCTTATAATAATTATTTTGGTTAATATTGGAAATAAAAGGTGATTAATTAATAAAAATAAATTTAAACCTAGATAATAATTTTATGATAATAAAATATATTAGTTTTAAGAGAAAAATATCATATAATTACCTTAAATGAAATATAAACATAATCAATCCTAAAAAAAAGGAGGTTGCAGAATAAATCCTCACCATGGATTCTTGCTTGGTCGGACACATTCCCACCTCCTATATAATAAATTTATATTTCTTATTAACTATATAATACCCATATTTATATATATAATTATTTTTATCATTAATTTATAACTTATTTTTATCCATTTACTCATAATTCTTTATTAGAATCGATTATTTAAGTGTTAATTGTTTTGTTTCTTCTCCATGTTTTAATTCAACGGTTCCGATAATTATGAAATGATCATGGTTTTATCACCTATAAAATGTTAATAATTATATATATATATATATATCATATATATAAATAAAATACACTTTCACGACCATCCATGTAATGTTGTTATGAAAAATACATTACATTGCTCTATGGAGGCGGTTGTCTGGACATACACATAAGCAATAATTCAATTTTCCAATAGATGGAAGGGAAAAAATTAAAAATAATTATATTTAAAAAATAATTATTATTTTATTAATATAATATATATTCATTTAATACATATATTTTACAATCAATGTGTGTGGTGATGAAAAATGAAACATGTCTCTTCATGGAGGTAGTAGTCTGCATTTCTGAATAATCAATTATTTTATTTCTTTTTAAGGAAAGGAGATAGAAAATGGTTGTATAATTAACATAAAACATTTATTTATAGTAAATGTAATTATTTAGTTATGTTAATATGGTTATATAATATTTTAAGTAGGTTTAACAATAAGGAATCTTGAAAGGGCATAGTAAGAACACAAACATATTCCTTGGACAATCTCATTTGAAAAACATAGTAACGCTTATTTGATGGAAATTTTTGGAATAAAAAAACCTATAGGTTATAGATAATGGTTTTGGTAAGGTATTGTGTAGATATGTTTTTAGATAAGGGTCTAACAGTGTGCAGATAAGTGAAGAGATGAGGTTCCCTTTTATAAGTGATAGGATTAGCACACTTATAAATATTAAGAACTTTTAAATATAAAAAATATATATTTCACATAGGAAGGAGATCCAATTTAGTAAAATTTTTAATCTATGAAAATATTAGGTCAAAATATTCTGATAAAATAAAATTTAGAAAAGTTTCAGAGATATTGTAATCTTAATCTTTTAGTTTAACCCCCTCCAGCCCTTTTTACCCTTAACCATGGTGTTAAACTTTTAACATGGAAACTACTAATTATCTAAAAAAATTAAGTTTTTATAATTACCTAATTATTATTATAATAATTAAAAATATTCAACCCATTTTTCAGGATTAAAGTTATAGAGTTAGTAAAAATTAATTTAAATATAAGTACACAAAACGTAACGAAAACAATGTTTTTGAAAAATATTTTTTTTAAGTGTAAAAAAATTATTTCACACCAAAAAATTTATAGAATTGATTATTATAAATATTATTGGATTATTAATAAATAATTATGGTTATGTAACTTTTAAACCAATTCAAAACCAAATGTAAACTTTTAATTAATTAAAAAAATAAAATGACAAAAAATACTTCATTTTTTAGAATAAAATGTCACTTAAGTTTAAACATGTAAAAAATAGGTTTCTAAATATAACATAACATTTTTAATTTTTTTATTATACTTATTAAATTTATATTTGGTCTATAAAATAATTTTGTACAAAATTTATAGTATTTATTATACCATAAGGATGTTATAAAAGTGATAGTATTTATAAAAGTGGTATTTTTTATTATTCATCCAACAAAACAACTATTTTGAAAAAATCCCAAAAAAAATACAATATAAATTCAATAATATAAATTGAAAAATTACATCCATTTTATCAAATTAAAATTATAAATTTTATAAATTTTTCTTTTAAATATAACCATGAACCATTTTTATTATAATGATAAAATAATATAAATTGTGTTGGGAAATGGTTTAGTGATGTAGTGTTTACCTACTATAGTGGGATATCATGTATTATGGGAGGATATGGTGATAGATATATGGAAGGTTTATGTTTTTTTAAATCTTATATATATAGTAAAAAATATTTTAGTCCAATATGTTTTGAGGCAATGTTCTACCTTGGTCGGGCTGAGATAATCAGAAGCATGGTGGGGGAACCATGCCACTGTAAAGGAAGTTTGAGAGTGGAATAGGTTTTCAGATTATGATGGATGACTTAGTGATAAATCCTAAAAATTATTCTCAAGTGGGCATTATTAGGTTCATCCCTGTGAAAACCATTTTCCAGTTAAGTAATTGGAACTAATCGAATGAGAGATTCTTGGAATCTAATTTCTAATTATATATGGTGATGGTGGAGTAGAAATAACAAGGTCTAGAAGTTTTAAAGTAGGAATACCAGATGTAGGAAATTATAAGTAACCCCTAAAAAGTCTAAATGTGAAGTACAAATTTGAAGAGTACTTGCATGGTGTTTCATCTATTGATACATAAGAGACTTTCTTAAGGATATATGAGGTTTCTTCTTTGTGATTTTGTATAAAAGGAAATAGGTAAGGGTATTCATAATGATATGTAAGAGTAAACTTGAATGGTTTCAAGAATAATGAAATATACCCTTTATGTAAGAGATAAGTTGGTGGATGTATTTGACCAAGAGAAAATATGTCTGTAAATATTGGATTAAGGTGGACATATTCTATATAAAGATCAAAGGGTAGTGGAATCGATTACACCATATGGGACCTAATATATTTTGTATAGTGGAGTGACCATGTTTTAAAAAAATGAGTGTTTCAAAATTGTAATAATATTATTTTTTTCTTAAATAAAATTACTTATATTATTCCCTCCATAGAATATAACTAAATTTGAACCTTGTAAAATACTTGTGTTGTTTTTTTCCTTTGTTTCTTTCAATCAGTTTATTTTTGAAATTATTGTCTAAGTTGTTTCAAATTCTACATTGTGGTATGGTGACTTAGGTGCAGTTTTTCTTATAAGTTATACTATATCATTAGTTTGTGTTCATTCTAGTTCTTGATTTCTATCTCATATATTCTATAGGATAACTTACAGTTGTTTGGAAGGTGCACCATACCTAATAGTTACCTCCTTTTCCCGTTATTTTTCTATTTTGATTAAAAAATCACAATGAGATCTATCAATTTAACGTGAATAAAATTAGAACAATTTTTGCATTTAATTATGGGTTATTTTCAAGAACACGCTTTATTTTTTTCAAAAAATTTATTTATCAAGGATACCCTTTTATTTAAAATGTTCCTTTAATTTATAGAAGATCAAAAGATAATAAAATTTAATCTAAATTAATAGGTGAAAATTTTTAAATATAAAAACTTATTCCATTTTTTTGGTTTCAATTTGAAATGATTTCAATTTTTTCTAGATTCTATTTTTTTTAAAATAATGTTGATTTATTAGTTACTTTATATTCATTCCATTAGTGACTTATCAATAAAAAAATATCATTCCTAGGAGGAATTCTAAACCACTTGACATATTATTTCTTATACACTATTTTTGTATGATTCTAAAAATATTAATAAATATTATAATTTTATTTATATAATTTTAAAAACACGATAATAGGAATCACATTACGGTGATTGAGGTTATGTGTTTGATTTTTATCCCTTTAACTATTGAGCCTACTTTATATTTGAAACTAATTTAAGACTCTATAAAACATGGATTTATGGTTAGGTAATCCACACTATATTCCTATTTTTCTTTTCCTACCAAAATTATTAGGTATTACTACCTGATTTTATTTGATATAAAAGTGAAAAAATTGTATGTTTCATGTTAATGATTAGAAAAAAATGTAATTAAAGGGAAAATTGTGATGGATTTCTTATTGGTTAGGGGAGAATAGTTTATAAAGTGATTTTTAATTTTACCTTTATGGTTCCTCTACCATTTCAAAAAAATAAAAAAAAATGAAAGAAGATAAATATTAGAGAAAAGAGGCATAAGTTTTCAATATTTTAAATATTTTGGTTTACAAAAATATGAGAAAATGAGAAAAATATTGGATAGATGAGTTTTTTATAAAGTAGGAATATATTTTAATTAATTTTAAGTAAAAATCATGAATTTTACTTAAATAATTAATCATCATCTTTGGACCATCTAAATTTTAATATAATTTTCTACTAAACTTTAACCTCAAATCAACCTTTTGAAAAAAAACTCTTGATTAGTGTGGTTTGATTTCTAAAAATGAGTTTTAGATATATTTAAAGATTGTGGATATATTTCATATACTTGATATTGAGAAAAAATACAATCCAAATGGTCTTGAGTGATGAGAGAAATTGATTTTTGATAAGTTAGACCATAAAGTGAGCATGTATATTTAAGGAAAAGTTGAGATATAATAGTGGAAGGGAAGTGGGTTTGGAAATTGAATTTAATAATGAAAAATAATCAGGTTCATAATAAGATGTTATTTAAAATTTGAGAATTTTTATTTATAACTATATTCTATTGGAATTATTTATACTAAATTTACCTATTAAAGTCATGTTTTATTTGAAATAAATTTTCAAATGATTTTTCTTAAGAAAAATAAAATTATCAAGTGTAGAGTAATTTGAAACATTGACTTTTATATTCACTTATTAATTATAATTTTTTTATAAATTTGATCTCAATATACTTGAATTAGTTTTTTTATGTATTTTAAGTAGTTTTATGCATCAAATTAAATTGGAGAACTTTGTAAGAAAAGTAAGTGGATAGATATAAAACACAATGTGAGTTTTGGTAAACCAAAACTTATTTAATTGCATACATTATAGATCCATATTTTATAATTTTTTTGATAATGAGATGAATTTTTTGTTCTCTTTAATTTATTATTATTAATGGTGTTTAATTTTTATCACTTCACAATGTTAAGTGACTAACCTGAGACATATCCCTAGGAAAGGTTTCATAGTGTTCTTAATTATCACACCTTAAATTATTAATGTTTTAATTATATTTTTTGTATACACGAGAGAAGTGCATGGGTTTGGAGCTCATCCACTATGACATAAAACTTAGATCCATTCCTTTTCTTTGTTTCATTACTTTTCCATCCCTTATCTAAGTTAAACTCTTTATATGGTGAAGTTGAGGATATAGAAAGGGATGAAATGGTATATAGTGGAGCTGGGTCTTTTAGGAATTGCACTCTTATTTGAGGTGTTGTCCTATTTGGCTATTGTAGAAAGTGATATTTTGTGTGATAAAGAGGCCTACTAAGCATGATAAATATCCCACATTCAATAAATCAATAGAAATTAATTTATTTATGAGGTTTCATAAATTGATTTATTAAATTGAAATTAAATAAATTATAATAATAAAGGAACCAACATTACCAAACCATATGACAAAGCCTTTCTTCATAACTTCATTCTATTACATCTGCATGTTATTATAGTTGTATTTTTTGTATTTATTTTTTTCAAACCCCAAAACTTATATCCATAATTTTCAAAAATAAAATAAAAACACAAAAAAAGAATTATATTATGTGAATTTTGAATTATTGATTCATTTATTGTGATTCTCCTCAAGTGAGATGACCCTATACAGCCTTTGTGCTACATTATAAAAATTAAAAATTAGATTTTTCCATACCCTATGACAGGCGCGCATCAAAACAGGAACCATTTCTGAGGAGTTAAGCGGTTGGTATTACATTTATTTCTATTTTAATAGTTGTTAAAAATAATTATCATTGTTTTTAAATAATAAAAACATCATGATGCTTTTAAATTCAAATTAATATGCATGGTTAGATTACTCATAGGTGAGATAAACAAAATAAAAAAATGGTTCTAGTGTATAATAAATCTCAAGTTAAAGAACTTATGGAAGACGTAGAGCAACTGGAGATATAGTTTGAAAGGCTGTTAAAATATTTTCATCCATTAATAGATAAATCCGAACCTGAACCTAAGAAATAACCTGAGCTAGTGGTGGAAGAGGTTTACCAACTCATCTTTAAAGTAGAAGAACATGAGGAGGTAATAGAGGAGATATTTAAATATCTATACCATCTCACTCAACCACTATTGGAGGAGATATATGAAGGATTATTTCTTACTAATTTACAAAAGGGAGATCAAGTCAATTTGGGAAAATTTTGGAGTAATTGGGAAGAAATTGGAATTCCACATGATCTACCTATTTAAAAAGTATAATAATCAACACCATTACACCTCAATTTAGCCTTATAAGAAGAAGAAACCACCCATGTGGTGGAATTTTAAGAGAGTATGGGGGACCCAGACCACTTAACTCCACCTTGTACTATTCAACTCCAAGAGGCACTTTCCACCAATGAAAAAATTGATGTCGAACCAACTCAGTAAGATTAACCTTTTTTGATCTCTATATCATATAATTTTATTAAAAATGAATTATTTATCACCCAAATCTATTTTAATTTTTCATATTTGACTAATTATTAGTCTTCTTGGGAGGAAGGTGATGAATAAAAAAATTCATGTTATGAGAAACATATGCATCTCCCTAAATATATTGAACATTTATTGGAGGGATTACAAAAATATATCAAAGTGGCTCCACCAGAGGAACTTAAGAAGAATGTTAATCACATTAAAATGATGTATTTTTATAGTTATTCTTCATGTTTAAATTTATTTCTAGTTAAATTAAATTCTAAACCTCCCTTTGATTATTCCTTTTATGTAGAACACTTTGAGCAAGCACTAAACAACAAATAAGAGGTTGCACAAGTAGCAATGAAAAAGGAGGAGGATCCATACTTTATCTTACCTTCACCATACAATCTATACCTCATGGAATAGGGGGTGGATATAGTGTACTATATTCATGGATTCTTTCTAGATAAGAACAAATAAGTGAAAGTTGGGATAAAAAACATGTGGTGTTTTATGTCCAAGAAAATCTACCCACCAAAAGACTTTGGATAATAGCTAGTACTACCCATTTGGATGTAGTAAAAACCCATGATCCACTTTGAGGATTAAACCAAGAATTATATTTCTCTTTTATTTATTTTATTTCTTGGAATTTAATTTCGATTTCACTTTCAAATATTACTTTTATGAATAAATTAGGATGCATCTCAAACCCCTATATACTTTTAAACATAAATTTCATGGTATCTATAATTAGAAGAGTTATTTTATTTTATAGGTCCATAAACAAGGAATAAAAGTGGTAGAATGTTAAATTGAATACACTGTGTATAATTCATGCTAAGTAAATGGAATTCACACCATGAATTTAATTAAAATTATGAAAGTTATGCAAATATAGGATGTGAAATGAAAACTCATGTTGTAAAAGGAATTAATGTTTTGAACCACTACAGAATATAAAACCACCCAAACTTGTGCAACTCGGGCTGAAGCATCATTGTTAGGGGAGTGTGAGTTTAAATTCTTTATTTAACTTTTACACTCATTATTTTAATTTTTTTAGATATTTAATGAAAATTTTATTCCCCGCATTGAAATATTGAACTCTATTATCGATCTAAGAGAAATAAGTTACTTTGGATAATAATTATTCTATGTTTTAATTTTCATTTTTGACATTATTAGAAGAGTGAAATGGTAAAATGAATGAGTAAGGTTAATCATAAGTGAATGAATTTTACAAATCATAATTTTTTTAGATGAGATGATTTTTGTAAATTAAATTCTTCTTAAATTTTTAATGTCTTGAATTTATGAAATTAATATGGATTAGTTAATTGTTTTGTGAATTGTTATGTATGATTTTCCCAATTCATATGCTCTCATCCCTGAGAAATATTATTGACCAAATATTTCCCATTTATTTCAATAATATATTTTTTGAGAGAACAAGCCATGTTTACTTCTAGAACGTTTTTGGAATATTATCATTGCTATGACTGTGCAGATTCAGTTTTAATATGATTTAGGCATTTTATTATTAATCACCCTTATCTTTGGAGTCATCTTGACATTAATCCTGATTTCCCCTAGATTCCCTGAATGAAATTGTTAGTAAATGAGCTGTATTACAATCCTATTATATCCATTCCTAACATACTTATAGTATGTTTCATGATATTTAATGAACTTGTTATGGGGGAAAGGTTGTCCATGATATATGGGGATATAATTCATTTTTCTTGGGTTTATTATGAGTTTTGGGTAAAATTACATGTTTTCATTATACTTTATTATTCACCTCGCTTTCTAAAAAATTAAAATAAAATAAAAAAAATGGGTTTTTTATTTTGAGGATCAAAAATAAACATTTTTAGACTGCTAATATTAGGATTTTATGTGGTTAGGTGATGGATGTGAGATTAGTATTAAGCATAACTTTTGAAAAAAAAATGAAATAGCAAGAGAGTGTGATTAATTCATTATGCTTACTTGTATCATGAGTGTGCTTTAATATTTTGGGGATGGGATATTACATTTGTAGGAGTATTTCATTAGTCTTAGTTTTTGATATCATGTTGTATGCTGAAGAGTAAAACCTTATTTTTAAGATTTATTTTTACTCATTTATCATGCCATACATAAACTATAGAGATGTCTGATCCTTAATGGAAATCCCTCATGATTAATTTTTATTTCTACCTTTATGCATTAGAGATTCTTGATGACTTGAAAACCTATGGTAAGTGACATTTACTTGAGGTATGAACAAAATTCTAATTAAATTTATTACCTTGAATGATGAGTAAAAATAATTCATTGTTGGTTAGATTGTAATTGGAATGTTCATTAGTGATTAATTATGAAATCAAAATTGAAGGAAGTAAGAACACTGTTATTTCAAAAGTGGGAAACTAAAATTCATTATTGACTTACTAATTTTTAGAATGAGGAGTTGAATGAATTCTTTTATGCTAAATGTTAAAGTTTATTCTCCATTATAAATAATTGCGTTTTTTACTTTTTAAATTTAAATATTGTTTGCGTGAAATTCCTTTAAAATATTGTTAAGATTACATTATTGGGGAAAAGAAAGTTCTAAGTGTGGAGGAATTGATAGAACCATATTTTTATAATTTTTTGATAATAAAATGAATCATTTTTATATGTTAATTTATTATTATTTATAGTATTCAATTATTATTTTTTGATTTATGACATGATACCTCAAATGATTGGAAAATGAAAAGAAATGAATTAATAAGGCTGAATATTCTCTTCATCGTGATGTGAAGTGGTGCAGAATGACACCAGAATATTGAAGATGGAATCTAGAATAGCATTGAATGAGAAGAAGCTAAAATATTCTGATTTGATGATGCAAATGATGGACTATGATGAAGGACTAGTGAAAGAACAATTTCAAAGCTCAAAACTGAAGATTTGGGATGAAACTGTGAGAAACTTACTGGAAAACAACATTACAAATCATGAATTTCATTCACTATGTGAAACCTATAGAAAACATTTGATCATGGAATAACCCATGTAAATGTTCTTCCACTGAACAATACATGTCGTGAATACTATTCATGATGTGAAAATCCTAGACAGACCAAATATTGGAAGTCTTTGATGTAAATAATGTAGGATAACATTTTGATGATACGGGGACACAAGGACCCATTATGACACCATTTATGATAGACTGGGAACTTTGAATATTAATAAATACAATTCTAGGTCATAATAAAGGATATCATCCACCCAAGTTTCTCTAGTTGTGCTACTCTATATGGATACTACTATTGTTTAAGATCTCTTTTGTTGTTTTAGTTTTTAATTTATTTTCTAATGTAATCACAACTTCATACTTTTAATTTATGTGTTTCCAATTTCTTCTTCATTGAACATTTCTCTTCCAACCCTAATATCTATTTCTCTTCCATATTTCTTTATGATCTATTTCCACATCACAATGGAAAGTGACTAACCTGAGGCTTATCCCTGGGGGTGGTTTTTCTATGTTCTTAATTATCACGCCTTAAATTGTGAATTTTTTAATTATATTTGTGGTGTATTCAATAGAAGTGCATGGGTGTAATGGTCATCCACCAAAACATAGATCTTAAGTCCATTCATTTTATTTTATTAATTAATTTTACCTTCCTTATCTCTAGTAAACTCTTTATATTGTGGACTTGAGGATACTTTAAGGGATGAAATGACATACAATGTATTCTATTATTTTAGGAATTTAACACTCAGTAGAGGTGTTTTACTATTTAGATACTCTAGGAGGTGATACTTGGTGTGCCAAATAGGTTTCCTAGGCATGATAAATATCATACACTCAATAAATAAAAGTAAAGTAACTCATTTATGAGGTTTTTTAAATTGAATTATCAAATTGAATTTAAAAAATAATTAATTAATTGAAAAAGTTGTGTTATCATGCCCTAGGACCAAACCATTCTTCTTAAATTCATTTTGTTTCATCTGTATATTATTGTAGTTATATTGTTTTGTATGTATTTTTTTCAAAACCCAAAACATATTTCCATTTTTTTCAAAAAAAAATAACCAAAAAAATTAGATTAGGTGAATTAGGAATTAGTGATTGTTTGACTGTGACACTCCTCAAGTGAGACGACCCTGGATAGCTTCTATGTTGCATTAGGAAAAATAAAATTAGGTTTTTACACACCCTACGATAGGTGTATATAAATAATATTGAATCTAAATAAAATCACCAAACACAACTAGAGTGAACCTATTGAAAAAAGAGAACCATGATCAGTAAACCACATCACGATCAAAGTGAGTGGGATATTTTTCTATGCTCATGGTTTGAATATGAAGGATTGTATATATAAGGTTTTTTATATATTTGTTTTTATTTTCATATATTTCATTTTTATAGGGTGTTTTTATTCTTTTTTGATACTCTCTTAACTTGTTTTAAAGTTATATTTTTCCACTATAAGTAAGTTCAACTACACCTCCTAAGCAATTAGTTTCTTTTTACAGTGATCATATTCTTGTGTATTTTTCATTATATTAAAATGAATATGGTGTAGTTAGTTATAATATTATTATTTTTTATTCTCTTTGTGCTTGGGTTTATGATTTTTTAATTTTTATCCTTGTTTGAGTGTTTATGTATCAAAGATGGTTGATCTAGTCCTTAATTCTAGTAACATTTTTGAAAATATTTCTAATGATTATCTAACCTTGTTTATTGATCTAGAAATTAAATATAATGATATACTCCCCAGAAAAGTGATATTCATTTTTTTCATGTCAGAAAAAAACAATAGTTCTTTCAGTTTTAAATAAGATATGGAATTTGTATGAAAACTCTAAAAAAAATTATCCAAAACAAATTTTTATGTTTTCACCAATTGTGATAAATAACCCATGGATATAATCATAAAATATTAAACATGGGAATATATAAAGAGGATATTAGTGTTGAGTGTCTAGAAACCTCATTAGAATATAAAGGATGTATAACTTGATAAAGTAGACCATGTGATCCCATACACAACATATATGATTTTTGCTTGGTCTAGGTAAAAATTATATCATTATATTTTCAAATATACATGTCTTGAATTTGGTATTAGTGTTATTAAAGATGATGTAATTTTGAAAGATTATTTTGTCCCTATAATCATCACATTAAATGTCACATTATAGAAAAAAAATTAATCATACATAAAAAGTTAGTTTTGTTATTTAATCATTGTTATGAAAGTTTATAATTGATAATATTCAAAGAAAATATTGTTTTTTTATAAACATTCATATTTTTATCAAATTAATCAGTAAACCACATCTTTATCAAAGTGAGTAGGATATTTTCTCATGCTCTTGGTTTAAATATAAAGGATTGATAGAGCTAATATTTTAAATATTTTTAATGTCTATTTAAATGATTTGAACCTCACCAATTCACCAATTTGATCTTATTTGTAACAATTTTGGATTTAGAGTGTGTTTTGGGATAAAAAGTTTAAATTGCATAATTCTAGATTTTTAACAGATTTTTATCACAAGGGTATTTTGGTCATTTATCATAAAATACAATTCTAAATTTTGTGATTCGAATTTTTTTTTGAACCCTAATTGTATTTCCATCATCTTTGTCTTCAGAACCAGGAAAAGTTTCATGAATCTTGATGCCCAAACAAATCGATGAAGTTGACAATTTTTTCAGGCGGACTGCGTGGACCCTACATTGGTAATCGAAACAAATGTCGGCCTAAACACCTCAAAATAATGATATTCCAATTGTATATGAAATTTTACTCCCATTAGCATCTCCAAAATTAATTTCAAGCCGTTTGGAATCCTTTATGATGGCCCTTGAGTGATAGAGTTTTGAAGGAAACTTCCAAGAAGCTTCATCCATAGAAAGTTATTTACAATAAAAAATCATAACTCCTTCAATACGGGTCAAATGAATCCAAAATTTGGAGGGTGGATGGAAAAAATATTTATGCACAATATTTATGAAGCATTCCATGCATTAATCGGCCAATTAATGGGCCGAAAACGTGACAACGTTTTGATGATGAAATCTTCCTATAAAAGGAGATGAACTCCTACCTCTAAATCATATTCCATTTTTCACCACACAATCCGTCACAAAGGGAGTTGGCTTGAGAGAGCGAAGGGGAAGGTAGAGATTTTGATCCTTAATAATATGACATCCCTTTAAGATTCAATAGAGAAGATGAAGGCTTCTCAAGTGATGGAAGGCTAACCGGCAAGTGGTTGCAGACGGCGACACCCGGCGAACACTCTCTTCCGAGTTTTGATTTTAATGTGTAATGTCTTTTTAAATTTATCTTGAACCTATATTTTTTAATGAATCTGGTTGTTTTCTTTCTTAAATATATTTTCAACACATTTTTTTATCGTTGTTCCATCTATAAATTATAACAATTGACTTCGCTATTTAAAATTATTTGGTGAGGTTTTTCCATTGAGCATAGCGAATTCAATTAGGTTCAATTACTTGGAGGTATTTAAGTAATTAAATCACTTCTATAGGTGGTACCACAATCATATTGAAGTCCTAAATATGATGACTTTTCAAATTTGAGTGTAAACCTGAGGGTCCTTGGGGGTACATTTAGGAATTTAAAATAAGAGATATTTTTTATATACAAGGAAGATGGGAGTGTCCGAGAGGGTGAAGCTTGTCTGCGACTTCTGTTTTTATTCTTTATTTCAAACCCACATTATCTTTCCTTTAAAATTAATTTTAGTTTAGTATTTAATTAAAATTTTATTTTCAAATTGTTAATCAAATCCCCATTTTCATTCCTTCAAAAACAAAAAAAAATAACAAAAGTGACAGTTTTACAACTCGAACTGCAACCTCCTCGAGAGAAAAACTTGTGGTCACCACTATGCTACATTAAAAGGGAAAATATTGATTGAGGTTTTTTCAACAAAAAGGTTCACATCAACTGGCGCCGTTTCCGGGGAGGTAGATTGAGTTGATTTTATTTTAATTATTTTTTTCTTGTATGACCCGAACTTCTGAACCGAACTTGTTACCTTTAGATTCCGAAATTGATAGAACATTTCACACTAGGGTTAGAGGTACTAATCCCCAAGTTGAAAGTTGTGATTCTTCTACCAATACACCTAGGAGGGACTTAGTTGAAACTGAAATCAAAATGGATGAAAATAGAACTTTGAAAGAACTGGCTTCATCTTATGATGAAAATCACGAGAATCCTGTAGAGTACCCAGATGCCCCTGTTGGTTTTGAAATCAAGTCTGGTTTCATCTACCAGCTTCCCAAATTCAATGGTTTGCCTGGTGAAGACCCACACAAACACCTCCAAGAATTTACTTACCTTTGTGTCAACATGAAACCTCATGGAGTCAATGCCAATCAAATGAAGCTGAGGTCGTTTCCTTTTTTCTAGATGGAGTTTCTAAGGAATGGTTTTTCTATTCTCACTCAACCTTGATTAGAAATTGGTATGAATTAAAAAAATATTTTCCTTGAAAAGATTTTCCCTGCGTCTAGAACTGCCTCCATTCAAAAGGATATTTGTGGAATTAGGCTGACACAAGGAAAAACACTTCACAAATACTGGGAAAGGTTCAAAAGTCTTTGTTTTAGTTGCCCCCATCATCAAATCAGTGACCAGCTTCTCATTCAATACTTTTATGAAGGATTGTGTCTCACTGATAGAAGTATGATCGATGCTGCTACAGGATGAGCTTTAGTTGATGAGACACCAACTGCTACTAGGATTTTAATTGCAAACATGGCCCAGAATGCCCAACAATTTGGAACCAGAGGCCTTCTTCATGTCAAATCTACACAAGAATTCCCTACTACTAGTCACGAAAACAACACAATTGCAAGTCAACTATCTGATCTTACCACCATGGTAATGTCAATAATGTTGTCTAACACCCCACCAACCCAACCCAAACCTGAAGTGGCTTTCCAACTACATGTCCACTGTGGGATTTGTTCTTCGAATGAACATTTTAGTGACCAATACTCGCAAATGCGAGAGCCTCCTGAGAACTGTAATGCAGTTTTTCCTAGAAGACCATTTCAAACAAACCAGAAAAGACCATTTCAAAACAACCAAAATTTCAATCAAGGATGGAAAAACAAATCAAATGAAAGATTTCATCAACCTGAACAACCGAGAGGATTCTTCCAAGGACAATCAAGTAATTATCAACCAAAATATTTCAAGGAGCAAGCCAATGCTCATTATGGAAGCAATTTTCACCTTACCCCTCCCACTCAAAACTCGGATAGGAACCTTGAAGAAACAATGAGGAAACAACAAGAGGAAATGAGGGAACTAAAAGAATACTCAAAACAACAAGATAACAAAATGAATACCTTGATGACTCAAATGGGTCAACTTGCCTCTGGTATTAATTGCATAACAAATCAAATGAGTGGTGGTTTACCCTCACAACCACAAGTAAATCCGAGGAATAATGGGAAGGAAAATTTTTGTGAAATTGAACTTAGGAGTGGAAAAAAATTGAACAACCCTCATATTGAGAACATCAAGCCTTCTGGTGATACTGTTGATGAAAATCCTACCCTTGATAAAAATGATGAAAAATCTAAAGTTGATAGAAACTCAAAGTCAAGAGAGGAAATCTTGTTTTAAAGAACAAAGAATGATTGGAAGAGGATTTCTGGTCCTTATGTTCCTCCAAAACATACTCAGAATACCCCAGAAACATTCAAACCTCCACTGCCTTATCCAAGGTGTGAACCACCACCAAAGTCAAGTGCTGAAAAAGAATTGGATAAGGCGGTTTTGGAAACATTCAAGAAAGTCCAAGTAATATTCCATTGCTCGATGTTGTGAAACAAATTCTGAGGTATTCTAAGTTTCTAAAAGACATGTGTACCAATAAGAGAAAGTTCAAAAGAGGTGAAAAAGTAAACTTGGGGAGGAATGTTTCATCGATGATTCAACATGCACTTCCTATCAAGTGTAAAGACCCTGGGACATTTACCATTCCATGTACCATTGGGAAATGTGAATTCAAAGATGTGATGCTTAATCTAGGGGCCTCCATCAATGTCATGCCACATTCTGTCTACTCATCTCTTCAGGTTGGAGACATGAAACCATCTGGAATTGTCATTCAACTTGAAAACCGAAGTACCACCAAACCTACTAGAGTTATAGAGGATGTTCTAGTTCAAGTGAGAGACATGATTTTTCCTGTTGACTTCTATGTTTTGGATATGGAAGATGATTGGTATAGCACACATGCTCCCCTCATCCTAGGGAGGCCATTTCTAAAAACGGAAAAAGCAATCATCAATGTTCACAAGGGAACACTTTCACTAGAATTTGGAGGAGATGTGGTTCATTTCAACATTTTTCATTCAATGAAACACCCAGTTGAGGATCATTCAACTCCCCATGTAAAAATTATTGATTGGTTTTCATCTGGCATGTTACCTAATTTTTTTTTGCGATGAAATAACAACTGATGTGGAAAAAGATGGAAATTTGTATGATACTGAATCAGATAAAAATGAGGATGAAATTGGAGACTGTGAAGAGTCTTGGGATATTGAGACTGGATATCTGAGAAATGATGAAGATTAATTTCTAGAAACCGCTTAATCTGTTAGTGATATTCCCAGATAGGTTTTCAATTTTTCACATGAAACAAGTCTTGAGATCATAGAAAGAGATCACCATGATGAACATGGAGCTTCACTAAACAATCTAACTTCTGAAGAGTTCCCTCTTATCAATGAAACCAACCAACCTGTTGTAGAATTGAAACCCCTTCCAGATAACCTCAAGTATGCCTTCTTAGGTCATAATGAACAATTCCCTGTAATTATCTCAAAAGATTTGTCAGAAGTCCAGGAAAACCAATTGTTGGAAGTTATCAAGTCCCACAAGGAAGCCATAGGATGGACTCTCTCTGATCTAACGGGAATCAGCCCCTTGGTTTGCATGCACAAAATTTTACTGGAGGAGAACTCTAGACTAGTAAGACAATTTCAAAGAAGACTGAACCCAACACTTCTGGAGGTTGTGAAGAAAGAAGTCACCACCTTGCTGGCTGCTGGAATTATTTTTCCCATATCTGATAGTCAATGGGTAAGTCCAGTCCATGTTGTTCCTAAAAAAAGTGTATTTACAATTTCAAGGAATGAATTTGGTGATCTTTTCCCCATAAGGCTTCCAAATAAATGGATAATGTGCATTGATTACAGGAAACTCAATTTGTTTACAAGGAAAGACCACTTCCCGTTACCATTCCTTGATCAAGTCCTTGAAAGACTAGATGGAAAAAACCACTAATATTTTTTGGATGGATTCTCTGGATATTTTCAGATTCACATTTTACCTGAGGATCAAGAGAAAACCACCTTCACATGCCCATTTGGAACTTTTTCATACAGAAGGATGCCCTTCGGTTTATGTAATGCCCCGGGAACTTTTCAAACGTGTATGATAAGAATCTTCTATGAATTTTTGGAAATGTGCATGGAAGTTTTTATGGATGACTTCACTGTGTATGGATCATCTTTTGAAAGTTGTTTGAAAAGCTTGGAACGTGTCCTTAAAACATGCATTGAAAAGAACCTTTTTCTAAATTATGAAAAATGTCATTTTATGGTTGCTAAAGGGATCGTTCTTGGACATGTTGTGTCCCGTGATGGAATTCATGTTGATAAATCCAAAGTTGAGGTCATTTCTTCATTACCATACCCAAAAACTATGAGAGATGTGAGATCCTTCCTTGGGCATGCTAGATTTTATAGGAGATTCATTAAAGATGTTAGTACGATTGCACTTCCATTGTCCAGATTACTCCAAAAAGATGTCCCATTTGTCTTTGATGAGAATTACATAAATTCGTTTCGTGAGCTGAAACAAATATTGATAACCCCTCCCATTGTTCAACCTCCTAAATGGGACATTCCCTTTGAAATAATGAAAGATGAATCTGACTTTTCTCTTGGGGCAGTATTGAGTCAAAGGATAGAAAAGAAATCTCATGTGATTACCTATGCCTCCCGAACTCTTGATCAAGCCCAATCAAACTACACAACAACTAAGAAAGAACGGATGGTTGTTGTGTTTGCTCTACACAAATTTAGAAGTTATCTGCTGGGCTCCAAGGTGATTGTTTTTACTAATCATTCTGCAATCAGATTCTTAATGAAGAAACATGATGCAAAACCAAGACTTATGAGATGGATTTTTCTTTTATAGGAGTTTGATGTTGAAATAAAAGATAAGAAAGGATGTGAGAACCTTTTTTCTGATCATTTGAGCAGGATACCATCTATTGAGAATAGAAAATTTCAGATGTGTTCCCCAATTAAGAAAACCTTTCCTGATGAGGGTTTATTTGCTGCTCAAAGTGAAATAGCATGGTTTTCTAATCTTGTAAACTATTTGTCTTCTGATGAACATCCACATTGGTTTTCTAAAAATCAAATTGATAAACTTTGGAGCGATTTAAAGAAATACATTTGGGATGATCCTTATTTATGGCACTTTTTAGTGATCAAATGATACGAAGATGCATTCTGAACTCTGAATTTCAATCCATACTACATTTCTGCCACACATTAAACTGTGGAGGACGCTTTGGACCATAGAGAACAACAAGAAAAGTTCTTGATTCTGGATTGTATTGGCCCACCATTTTTAGAGATGCTTTCAAATTCTGCAGAACCTGTAAAAATTGTCAATTCCAAGGAAACATTTCCAAGCGGAATGAGATGCCACAAAACACACTTTTGTTTTGTGATGTTTTTTATGTATGGGGAATGGATTTCATGGGTCCTTTTCCTAATTCATTTGGATATCTCTACATCTTGTTGGATGTTGATTATGTGTCTAAGTGGGTAGAGTTTATCCCCACCTGAACTGATGATGCTAATATTGTGTCTAAATTTTTGAAAGGAAATTTGTTTTCAAGGTTTGGATTTACAAAGTTTCTAATTACAGATCAAGTTACCCATTTTTGTAAAAGGACTTTGGAATCACTTTTGAAGAAATACGGTGTTAATCATAGGGTCTCTATGCCCTATCATCCTCAAACAAACAAAAATGGCTAAGTTGTCTAATAGGGAGATCAAACAAATCCTAGAAAAAACAGTGAACCCAAATAGAAAGGATTGGAGTTTGAGACTTGATGTTTCTATTTGGGCCCACATAACTGATTTCAAAACCCCCATTGGAATGTCACCATTTAGATTGGTCTATGGAAAAGCTTTTCATCTACCAATTGAGTTAGAACACAAATCCTTTTGGGCTTTAAAAACATGTAACATGAACCTATATTCTGCTGGGAAAGAAAGAAAATATTGTTTGCAAGAGTTGGAGGAGATCATAAATAATGCACACGAAAGCTCCAGGTTATACAAAGAGAGAAGAAAATCCTTTCATGATGGAAAGATTCTCAACAAAAACATAAAGGAGGGAGACAAAGTTCTGCTGTTTGATGCCAGATTGAAACTCTTTCAAGGTAAATTTAGTTCCAAATGGTCTGCCCCATTCATTGTTACTCATTTTTTCCTTTTGGTGCAATACAGATTAAAAATCCATACAAGGGGACATCATTCACTATCAATGGTCATAGGCTGAAGATATTTCGAGAAAATTTTCAAGATCCTCCAAGGGAGGAGATTCAACTTCATGACGCAGAATATAATTCATGTCAGGTTGTGTCTTTCCTTATCATTTATTTTTTCTATGTCATTAATTTCTGGAATTTCATTCTAAAAAAACTATACAATGAGGACATTGTATAGAATAAGTGTGGGGGACACAATGGTGGGTAGATTAGGTTTTTACAAACTTCTGTTTGAAATTTTTTGTTTTCAAAATTTCTTTCCATTTTTTTTCGTGTTTCTTTTTTTAAATAAAAAAAATATTTTGGAATTTCTTGAATTTCATTTGAAACTCATGCCAAGGAGTGAACCAACTGATCCTTTGAAACTGAACATAAATGAATGCTGAAAATGACATAATTTTAAGTTCAAAAATTTGGAAAATTCTTGAAATGACCACTAATTTTTAAATCTCATGGAACATATCACTGAATTTGTGATTGAAATTCTCATTCCTGTGAGGCCTCTGGACCCATTTTTACATCTTCTTCACATTTACCTCTTTATTGAGAGAATAAATTCGTGTTTGTTTAAACTAAAACATGATTTATTTCTATCAAAACTTGAGGGTTGAGATACTTGTGATTAAAATATTGAGGCATTTTTTTGAATATTGGATCCTCCTTTTCATGATTATCCTTTTTATTTCGGTCTCCCTTGAACATTTTATCCTTCTTGAGCCCTTAGTAGCCATGTATAGCCTATTAGGTTAGCCACATTACAAGCCAAAATTTCCTTTCCAACCTGCTCTGGAAGTATAAATGCATGATCTAGTTGAACTTAAGTGTGGGGGGGAAGATGACTCCTGATGTGCTACCTCATTTGGTGTTGCTTTGGGAGAACATTTAAACATTAAAGGCGTATTTGTGATGCTGGAATATATTTTTCTGAGAGTTGTGCCTATCTGGAGCTCTCAAATGAAATGGAGATGTGCCTATCTGGAGCTCTCAAATTAAATGGAGTTGTGCCTATCTGGAGCTCTCAAATGAAATAGAGTTGTGCCTGTCTGGAGCTCGCAATGGGAATAAGTTGTGCCCAATCTAGAGATTTCGAAAAAAGGTCATTTTTTACTGAAATATTGATGGAATGGGGTGGAAAACAGAAGATCAGAGCTGATTATTTTTTAGGAGAATATGGAGGAGACCATACTTGAGTAAAAATTAGAATCATGCATTTCTGCTTCAAAAAGATCCAAACCCTCCTTATTCAGCCACATAATTTTTCACATTTGAATCCTACCAACCCCAAGCCACAGAAAAAAAACCTTGTAAAGTCCTCATGATAATCACATGTTCATGGATCACATCGGGTGGAGATGTATAAATTTATCAAGCCTATGGTAATTCTTGCATGAGTTGGATGAGAAAATCCTTGTTACAAATCTATATTGTGTGCTGAGAGAAAATGAATGTGAGGTAAGTGTGTTGTGTCTATGAGAAGACAAAAGAAGTGGAAATGGATTGAATGATTTGAATTTATAATTTTAAATATTTTACTTTAATGAGGCATGATATATTTTTAATTCTTTGTGGTAAATTGGTAAACTCCATTGGTGTGTGTTCTGTTTTTCTTGATTTCGTGCTCACTTGTCCAGGAGTCCAAGAGCCAAGTGTGTGGGAATTGATAGAGCTAATATTTTCAATATTTTTAATATCTATTTAAATGATTTAAACCACACCAATTTACCAATTTGATCTTATTTGTAACAATTTTGAATTTAGAGTGTGTTTTGGGATAAAAAGTTTAAATTGCATAATTCTGGATTTTTAATAGATTTTTATCACAAGTGTATTTTGGTCATTTATCATAAAATACATTTCCAAATTTTATGATTAGAATTTTTTTGAACCCTTATTTTATTTCCATCATCTTTTTCTTCAGGACTAGGAAAATATTCATGCATCTTGATGCTCAAAAAAATCAATGAATTTGACAATTTTTCTGGGCGGACTACGTGGACCCTACATTGGTAATGGAAACAAATGTCAGCCTAAACACCTCCAAATGATTCGATTCCACTTGGATATGCAATAGGACCCCCATCCGCGTCTCAAAAATTAATTTCAAGACGTTTGGAATCATTTATGATGGCCCTTGAGTGATATAGTTTTGAAGAAAACTTCCAGGAAGCTTCATCCAGAGAAAGATATTTAAAATACAAAAATTATAACTCCTTCAATACGCGTCCAATGAATCCGAAATTTGGAGGGTGTATGGAAAACACATTTATGCACAATATTTATGAATAGGTAAACGTGTGAATCAGCCAATTAATGGGTTGAAAACGCGATAATGTTTTGATGATAAAATCCGCCTATAAAAGGAGAGGAGCTCCTACCTCTAAATCATATTACATTCTTCACCACACCATCCGTCACAAAGGGAGTTGTCTTGAGAGAGTGAAGGGGAAGGTGTAGATTTTTATCCTTAAGAATATGACATCCTTTGAATATTCAATAGAGAATATGAAGGCTTCTCAAGTGATGGAAGGCTAAGCGGCAAGTGGTTGCGGACGGCGACACCCGACAGACACTCTCTTCCGAGTTTTGATTTTAATGTGTAATCTCTTTTTTAATTTATCTTGAACCTATATTTTTGAATGAATATGGTTGTTTTATTTCTTAAATATATTTTCAACACATTTTTTTATCGTTGTTCCATCTATAAAGTAGAACAATTGACTTCGCTATTTAAAATTCTTTGGTGAGGTTTTGCCATTGAGCATAGCGAATTCAATTAGGTTCAATTACTTGGAGATATTTAAGTAATTGAATCACTTCTATAGGTGGGAACACAATCATATTGAAGTCTTAAATATGATTTCTTTTCAAATTTGAGTGTAAACCTGGGGGTACTTGGGGGTACATTTAGGAATTTAAAATAAGAGATATTTTTTATATACAAGGAAGAGGGGAGTGTCCGAGAGGGTGAAGCTTGTCTGTGACTACTGTTTTTATTCTTGAATTCAAACCCAAATTATCTTTACATTAAAATTATTTCAGTTTATTATTTAATTAAAATTTTATTTTCAAATTTTTAATCAAATCCCCATTTTCATTTCTTCAAAAACAAAAAAAAATAACAAAAGTGATAGTTTTACAACTCAAACGGTAACCTCCTTGAGAGACAACCCTGTGGTCACCACTGTGCTAGATTAAAAGGGAAAATATTGATTGAGGTTTTTATGACAAAAAATTTCACATCAAGGATGTAAGATACAATTATTTATATCCTTATTGATGTGTCGTAAGAGTGGGTTCACTACTAATAAGGGGGTTTGAATCAGTGGTTCTAGTATTTTATAATTTCTTTTACTTATAAATTAACCTATATAATCAGTTAGGACTCGATCCTATATCAAATATAACTCATCCTTACATGAATTAATGAAAAATTTAATTAAAAATAAGGAAAAAACTTTTTTCAAGGTTTAGTCCCAATGAGGATATCTAATCTTTGTTCCATTTTCTATATTAGTCCATAGGTTTTCCATTATAATATTTCAACAATTAAAATGTGTAAGAAGGTATCATCCCTGCCTATGGTGTTTCCCAACAAATAAATAATTATGATAAATTATTATATTGACTCTCACCTTTTACAATATAAATAGAATATAATGATAATTATCTCTTGATAAATCGGAGTCTCTCATGAACTATTCCAGGATACCCCTAATTCAGGCACCTGAGCTGACCAGTTACATAACTCAATGCACATTCCTGATCACCCCAGACTAGTGAAAAGCACCATGGAATCAAATATAAGAATTTGGGAATTGTTTTTACCAATAAACATAATAACAAAGATGCATTTTAAATACATCAAAGATCTGACATAACTCATCCAATAGTTGGAAATCCAAGTAGAGCCAAAAAAACAAAGAAAAAATGGCATAACGATATATAAACAACTAAGAAAAATCTATAAAATAAAAGAGAATATGAAATCATGACAATATCAAAATTCAACAATGAAAAAAGTGATGATATATACATTGTACCAAATTAACAAAAGAAAATTTAAACAACGAACTAAAAAACATCATGTATCCCATGGTCAACATCCAAACTCAACATAGAACCTAATTCAGAAGCATCTAATATGAAGGATTCAATATAGTATAACTACTCTAGAACATTATCATAACATTGAATTTATTTATAGGTCGAAGAATGAATTCCTAATATGTAACCTCCCCACACCCATTGTATACTATTTAGAAATAAAACCCTTTTAGGATAGTTTTAAATACATTTTATAAAAATAGAACTCTTTTTATATTTTAAGTAAACAAAATCACATAATTAAATCCAAGTTTTACTTACTTCAAAATAAAACTAGTCTACGGAGAAAACCCATTAATTTTATAAATATTCTTAGATCCCCCTTTTAAAGAAAACATAGAAATGAATTCAAAAACTAAAAAAAGTGAATGAATTGATTTGAAAACCAATTTTTACATGTTTAATTTAAAATAAATTTGTATCCTAACTTTCAAACATCAAAAAATTAGTGGGTTATAAAATATAAAGTTAAATTTACCGCCAAAATTAGTAGTGAGAAATAAATAATACAAATAGTGAATAAATAGTATCAATGGATAAAATAAAATTAATCAAAGTAAAGAGTTATATTAGCATAATAGAAGAGGATAAACAATAAATAATATTATCACCCAATAAAAAGAAAGAACTGAAAGTAAACAACATAATGGGAACATACCTAAGGGAAATGGATCTAGGATTACCTAGTGAAATAACTTCACAAGTTATGGAAATACCCTCAATGACAGGGATAGATATAATAACTTAAATATAAATTGGGGGAACCATATATATTAAATCAGTAGTTAGGGTGACACACATAACTAGTGGAAAGTACTTCTACCAAATACAAGTTTTCCTACACAAGTTCATGGGTTCCAATGAAAACACTAAGAAGAGGTGAGTACATGAATCACATAGACAATATCATAAAATTATAAAACATATAAAAGACATTAACCTCATCTATAAAAAATTCATTTCATAAAATTATTATCAATCCTTGATACCTCTTGAAAGAATCAAATTAATAAATTTGTTCCCAAAACCAAACATAGTTCAAAGCTTTGAAAACATACTTTTAAATTAAAATGAAACTCAATCCTATCACAAACACATTATCTATTTTAAATGTAAAATTAAAACAATGTTTAAAACTTAAATAATGAAAACCACTTTTAAGAACACCTTGAATAAACGCCCAAGAATCACAAAAAAATCTCAAATTAATAAGAATAGTCCCAGAGTTTTAAAAATAATCCAATTATAATTATTTTTGGAAGATAAAATACACATCATGGGTTAAGATATAAATTTTAAATTCTATCTAGTAATTTTTTCAAACAAAAAACATGTGTGGACCTTTAAAAATAATTTTGAAGCTTGAATAAAATGGGGGAACCATTTTTATTTCCTTGAAATGCGAAGAAAATAATGAAATTTTATCAAAAATATTAAACATAGTCACTAGGGTTCATAAAAAATTAAAACATAGGTTATAAATATTAAGAAATAACGTTTATAAATATAAAGAGTTATGCATGGATAAAACTTACCTAAAACTAAGCATGGATTAAGTGATTCCCTATAATATAGAAAGAGGAGGAGTCAAAGAATGATTCTCACACCCAAACATTTAGAACCACAAAAGGTTAAGTTGAATCCCCTCCTTAGGTTTCAACCAACAAGAATCCATATTAAGGGAATAAGGAAGAACTTTAAGAATAAGGAAATAAAAGGAAGATATTTTCTAATCTTGAATTAATCACTGAAACATAGAAGAATAATAGCCAAAAACAAAGGGAGGAGGAAAAATGAAGGATCTTTGGGACTCTCCTCTATGCAATGACTGAGTGGGAATAAAATTGCTCAAATGGGGGTTAAAATCAGTCAGGATGAATATATATTTCATAAATTTCAAAGTTGGGGAATGTTTTATAGTTTGGATACATGATTTACCAAACCATGTGTCAACCATGTTCCCTTCACTAGACACAAATGGGAAACTGCACAGTTGGGTCACATGGTTAAGAAATCCATGTGCCAAATATAAAAATCATTATCGATAAAGATTTTTAGGTTTTCATGGTTACCCACATGGTTAGTACTAACTATGTGTTAACCATACTTTCAACACTATAACTTAAAATTTTTAAATTATCCAGGAAATTCAACCAAAAATTCAAGGAGATGGGTAAAAATAATTCAATAAATAAAATAATAGGGAATGTGAAGGTTAGGGTGTAACAATCTTCTCCACAATAACACTTTATTGGAATGGAAATTCATTGATTTAGAGTAGATTATAAATCTAATCAGTTGTAGGACACAAGGAGAGGAAAGCTCAAAGTTGGAACTAAAATAAGACTAACCCCATAAAACAACATCTCCACACCCACAAACATGAAAAATCCCAAATCATGATTAAAAAAATAATGAGCGTAAAAATAACTAGGGGACCAAAAAGAGAATTGATACTGATACCTGAATCCCCACTATAAAAATTCCACTAAAATGGGTGGTCAATAAAACTGTAAGATTCTCCAATTAAAACACAACAACTAAAATAAGACTCTGAATCAAGAAAACTAAAATAAATCATTCAATCAAGGGAATATCCAAAACTTCAAATGTCTAACCATCAAGGTATCCAAATAATAATTAGTCTAGAGTATCCCAAATTAAAAATCCTTTATTAAGAATGGAGAAATAGAGGAGGGAGGGAAGAAAGTTTAATTACACAAACATGCTCACTCAAATAGCTACTCAACCCAGACTATGATAATTCAAGATGAAGGGTTTTGAAAACAACTCAATTATCCTATATGATAATATGACATTTAAATATGGAAATAGAGAACTTATAATTCTCAAGATGAATTACAATAGAGCATAAAATAAGTTCCTCTTACAATATAGATAAACTTAACAAAAATAATAAGAGGAGGGACACCACCCATTTTGGGATATCCTCTAGAAACTAAATTTTCCATCTGGGCCCTACTAACTGCATCATCAAATAAAGCTAGGCTAGATGATAGCACCAGCAAATTATGTTCTGACAAAATTTCTCTATTAAAAACAAAAAATTCATACAATTATTAATAGTGACTCAAGAAGTAGGAATCCACTTAATGAAAGATGAACGAAAACTAGTTAATAATTATAATGTAAGACTCAACCACTGAGAAGTATTTGACTTTACCACTACATACGGATCCTGGGAAAGGCTATCAACTGAAAGAATCACACTTCTCAAACCATAAGAAATAAAAATTTGAAAAATATCCCAAAACATAGAATTCTAATAACCCATCAAGTCATTTTTTGTAGTAATACTAAATAAAGAAAAGCAACATAAAGTTTAAATCAAGAATACAAATGAATTTGACTCATCCCGAACAGAGTAAACCATAAGTAAAAAAACAACCAAGGAAATAAATCATAACCACCAATCAGAAAATCAACTTACCAATAAAAATCAAAGGTTCATATTAAAAATTAATCTAAAACTATAAAAATTTCCCCATAACAAAATTTTCTAACCTAAGTTCAATATAAAAATCATTAACACATCGCACCGCATCAAATTCGTTTTGATTCACCTTAAAATATTAATTTATAAATTTCAAAATAAAATATATACTATCTTTATATTTGACATTATTTTATAAATTAAATTTTAAAATAACCCTTACTCATTAAAAAATACATTATTTATAAATCATATTGGAATCATTTCAAAAATATAAATATAAAGTTAATTTAAATTTATCTTAGAAGAATTATTTATTAGTTTTGAGATATGATAAAAAGTAATTTTCAATATTATAAACACTTTTAATAGATTTTTATAAATCTATATCTTTAAATAATTTCAAATTAATTTGTAAAACCATTTATCACCTTTAAAACTTAACCTTTTTCCATTAAAATTGTGTTTTCAACACAATTTATTTTCAAAATTATATCAAATAATATCAAAACACATTGATATCCTATTTGTTTCATCCTAAATAACAGTTACACAAAACCTAGAGAAATCCATCTCATAAAATAGAATAGAAAATTTAGGAAATCGTAAAATATAGGGAGTCCAAAGGGGATGATACATACATAGTTCCAAATAAATAAAAGAAAAAATAAACACTAAAGTGAAAAAACATGTGCGGCGCATGGTTATTATCCAACATCAACATCGAACCAAATCTTGAAGCATATATAAAAAGATAAGAACTCATGTGTAACCTAAGTATAACTTGAAATTAATATATAGGCATGATAATTAATTCCTAGTAGGTATCCTTCCCACATACCATACATACTCTTTAAAAGTAAATCCCTTTCATTCTAGTCTGAAATACATTTTACGAAAATAGAACTCTTTTATGATTTTAAGAAAAATAAATCACATCATTAAATCCTAAATTTTCCTACTTTAAAATTAATTCTCTTATTAGAGGAAAACCCATTAATTTTTCAAAAAAGTTTACTTATAACCCATTTTTAAAGAAAACATAGAAATGACTTGAAAAACTAGAAAAACTGAACGACTTCATTTAAAACCCACTTTTTACTAGTTTAATTTAAAATAACTTTTTTACTCTACTTACAAACATCAACAAACTAGTGGGATAGAAAATATAAAATGAAATTAAGAAATAATAACAATGATACACAATTAAGAACAATGAAAGGGTAATAAATCTTAATAGTGGATAAAATAAAGGTACTCAAATTAAATAGTAATATCCTCTTCATAAGAGATTATAAATAAAAAATGATATTAGTATGCAATACAAATAAATACTAAAAAGTAAATAACATCAAATGAGAGGCCCTAGAGGAACTAAATCTTAAATTACCTAGTGAAATAACTTTAAAAGTTATGAAAATAGCCTCAACAAGTGGTATATAAATAATAACTTCACTGGAAAGTGGGGGAACTACATATATTACTTTACTAGTTAGGGTTTCACATGTGAATAGTAGAAAGAACCTTGTTATAATCTTGGTTCCCCTAACCAAGTTCTCAGATTCTAATGAGAATTCTAATAGAAAGTGATTACATGAATCACACATCTAATCACATAAAATGCTAAAACATATAAATAGAAATTCACCTCCTCTTTAAGAAATATCTTTCATAAAGTTCCAACTAATCCCTAATACCTCTTGAAAGAATAAAATTAAGAAATTTATTTCCAAAACCAAACATGGTTTATATATTTGAAATAATTATTTTAAATTAAAAAAATAAATTACATCATGAAAAAATTATTTATCTTCAATATAAAACTCAAAAAACCTTCAAAATATAAATGATGAAAAATAATTTGAAGGCCACCTCACATAAACAGCCAAGAATCAAAGAAAAATATTGAATTAATCCAAGATAACCCATAGTTTTGAATATAAACCCTTTAAATTTATTATAGAAGCTAAAATACCGATCATGGGTTAAAAGATAAATTAAAAAGGCCAACCAGGCATTTAATAAAACAGAAGACATGTGTGAATCTTGAAAAACAGTATTGAACCTTGAATAAAAAATGTGAACCATTTATCATTCCTTTAAATCAAAAGAAAATAAACCTATTTTATAAAAAATATTAATAATAATCACTAAGGGTCATAAAACCCTAAAAATTTTGTTAAAATTCCAAATAATCAAGGTTTAATATGTAAAGACTTGTACATTGAGAAAACCTACCTCAAACCGAGAATGGATGAATCAATTATCTTTGATAAAATAAAAAGGAGCCAAAAGAAAAATACACACACAAAAAAATTAATAACTATAATATATTAGGTATAATATCCTCTCTATGATTAGTCTAATGGGGATCCGTAGTTAAGGAATAAAAAAATGATAATAATAATGAAAGGAAAGGAAAATAGGGAATAATCATGAAAAAAATAACTTAAACATCAAAAAATGGATCAAACCCAAAGAAGGTGGAAAAAAATAATCATCAGGGATATTTTATATGTTTCATGAGAGTGGGAAGAAAGGGGCTCATAGAGGGATTAAAAATGTGGAGGGTTATAATGGGTATTTAAAAAAATATGGTATGGGAAAGTTTCATGGTTTAGCTGTATGGTTTACCAAAAATTGTGCTAAGTGTTCACCCTTCACGGGACAAACTCATGAATCCACACAATTGGGATGAATAGTTAATTAAACCTTGTTCTAACCATGAAAATAACTACTGATTAGGATTTTTAGGTTTTTTATAGCTAGCCATATGGTTTGTACTGACTATGCTCTATCTGTGAACTCGTCACTGTAATCTAAAAATTTAAAATTTTTAGGAAATTTGACCAGAAATCAAGGAAAAGGATACAAATCAATCAATAAATAAAATAATAAAATAAATTGATGTTTGAGTTGTGATAGAGTCGCTTCATAAACTAAAAAATATTTTTTTAAGCCTATAGAGATTATCAAAATAGTTTATTCTCATCTCATAAAAAACCACTTGATGATTTAGTTCTTTCATGTGGACCCAATTGATGATCTAGTTCTTAGTATTAAATCATTTAATGCTCAGGATCATATAAGTTTTTATTATCTCTATTAAACTATGTCACTATGATCTATTTTTATCAATATTTTTCAGTCTTAGTAATGTTATAGTATCCTCTTAGACTTCTCCCCTTATTTGATATTTCTAAATATTATATAATTAATTCTAGACAAATATCATAACCAAATTATACAATGATATGCTTGGTACATTTCCTCAATCATCTTTTCATGTTATAATGATCCCATGATCATCGTATATCATACTCCTCAATTAACTATTGTCTATGATGTAATTCTAAAAATACCATTCTTATATTTTCTCCTCATTTAAGATATTAAATAAATTTCTTTAAAATACCTTCATCTTTGATAAAAATTCAATATAATTCACAAATATATTTATTTTCAAACTCTAAAATGTTCTTGTAGTCATTTCTACTTTATTCAGCTAGATTAGCTTCAGTTCAAAAAAACTTCAATCTGCTCATGGTGTGAAGTAACTCATTGAGGTGCAATAACACTTTATATTTCATATTGAATCATAGCAACATGATTTTACTATGATAAATTAATTTAATAAGTATAAAAAATTATCCATTTTAAATTCATAATAATCTTATAAATTTTATCATTAAACAAAATTAACTTCAGTTTGATTCTCCATCATTCATAAATTCTCAGCTTGGTCACCTTCCTCATAGTGGAAAGATCATTTTTTCATAATTCATCTTGAATCAAAATTCAGTTTTTGATGTTTAATTAAATTAATAAAAGTATTAGAATCATCTAATTTAAATTCTCTTAGAATATTTTAATTTTTAATTTCTCAAATATTTTATACTTATGAAATATCACATTTTCACAAAATAACTGACTCTTACAAAGTCAGTACTCTTATAAAGATAGTATATACCCTTCTGATGTATAAGGGTTACTATTTTTAACTTTAGTATACTCTTATAAAATGTCTAATGACTCATAAGGAGTCTTTAAGTACTTTTTTTAAGTCTTAATTTTCTCTTATGAACTTTTCATTTACTCAAATATTACCACATTGATGAATTTTATGAAGCCTTAGACCAATCTTATGTAGTATCTTATTACACTTCCAAAGTCTTGAGTTGCCCTTATGAATTTATGAATTTTTAAAAAAATTATATCTCCAGTGATCATGAGCCTTATTAAGTGTATACTTACTCTTCCAAATTTTTTATTCCTTTTCTATTTTTCATCCAGAAACTCTGGATTACTCTTTTGAACTCAGTATGACTCTTATGAAGTCATGCATAGATATTTTCAGCCTCAAAATCAAAATTATAGATTTCATCATATAATATTAGATCCACTTCAAATAATTCTATAAGAAATTTAATTCATCTCATGGATTCTCAAATAATCTCTAAAACATTTCAAACAACTCACAAGAAACATGCCTAAAGTCTAAGGTTATCATATAGAAACATGCCAAGATTACTATAGAGAAAAAAGATAATTCCAAAATGACATAAAACCTATTATGAATTTATGAAATTTAATATAACATATTTATATGTATGCCTCTATTAAAGAAGTTTAATGATGGTATCATCAACCTATGTGATCGATGCCTCTTTCTTTGAATTTCTAGAAATGAACTTGCTGATAAAACTGCCATTATCATGGTCTTAATCAAAAAGTTATATTCCCATAAAATGGAATGAGATATCAAATTTTTCTCTTGAATAAAAGGGACAAATCATTTCTTATAATATTCAATAATATCAAATCATTTTTGATCCTCCTAATTTACCCAACTTCTCCATGAACATAAGTCATCATGGCTTACGACAATACATCAAAGTGTAAAACTCATGAAATGTATTAATTATAATCCTAAGTATAATGAATATTAAACATGTTATTAGATAGGAACAAATAATAACACATATAAATATGGGTTTCCTATAGGTATTTCAAGTTATCATAATCTCTTTTCTTAAGATTATTAGGGATGGACTTCATCAGAAATCTCAATGACTCAGGAGCCCCTACCCCTGATATCCAATATCATTTGGGTCATGTGAAATGATATAATACAATCATATAAATGTATTTAAGAATACAATAATGACACTTTTAAGTTCTCATCATAGTATAAAACTTTTATGACCTTTTAGTGTGACATGTACACCTAGGACATCATCACATGCTATATAACATAAAAGAATAATCATGATGTGATAAATATTTATTAATTATACAAAAACCATGAATATAAGTAATTATATAGTATATATAATTTGGTTTTGGGGAACTAAATTCAAAAAAATCCCACTTTCACTACAACCAAGTACTAACAAATTTTAGTCTACTAGATCTCACTTGATATTCATGCTTCTGCTGAGTTAAATTCTTGGTCAACAGGACCACCATATTTTCTTCCATAGAAACTCTGTAAATAGTAATTTTACACCTTTAGTAAAAATTCCTTAAGAGGTGATATTTTTAGAGTATGTTCTTTGTCTATTGATGTGACCTTGGCTCCTTTTTTAGATCCATCATTATAGTATTATCATAATACAATGTGATAAGAACTATACTATTTGGAACCACATCACACTATTGGATGAATTTTTAAATCTAAACTAATTATTTGGATACATAAAAATATTTTATATAATCTAACTTTATTATATAATTAGTGATAACTAGCTTCTTTGAACTCTTCTAGATCACAAATCCTTCATTAAGACTGAATGCATATACTAACTATGATGTTAGATCATTCTAATCTATTTGTAAACTAGAATCATTATATCCTTTAATAAATAACTCCTCATATCCTTCATATACTAGGAACATATCCTTAGTATGCCTCAGATACTTAAGGATGTCCTTAATAGCATACAAATGTTGTTCTCCTAGATCACCTTGATATCTTCCTTCCATTCTCATGGAATTGGTAACATCAAGCCTCGTACATAACATGGTAGACATGATAGATCCTATCCTGAAATCATATAGGATCCTACTCATTCTCTCTCTCTCTATTATTATATCTGAGGACACATTTTCTTAGAGAGATATATACAATGTGACACTGGAACCAATACCATCATAGATTGTTCCATATTGAGTCTCTTTGGTATTTTTTCAATGTATGTACCTTAGCTTAATCCAAGTACCATCTTGGATCTATCATGAATGATCTTTATCCCAAGGATATATTTAATTTCACCTATGTCCTATATTGAGAATAACTTGTCTAACTATTCCTAAACCAATTATAAGACTGGTATGTCATTTACAATAAGTAATATGTCATCAACCTATACTACTATGAATATGGTCACACTCCCACTAAACAACTTGTAAACACATAGGTCACATTCATTATTTATGAAACTAAAATCAATTATGGCTTCATCAAAAATAATATTTCATGATCGAGATGTTTTATTCAATCCATAAATGGATCTATAAAAATTTTATATCCTGTTAGACTTTATTGGATTCACAAATCCTTAAATTTGTATCATATATAAATCTTATTAAAAAGTCCCATTCAGGAAAGCTGTTTTGACACCCATTTTCAAAATATTATAGTCAGGGAAATCTATTATAGTAAGAATCATTCTAATGGATTTAAACATGGACTAGAGACTAGGTTTTACTATATTCAATTCCTTGACATTGTTTAAACCATTTAGCCCATATCCTTGATTTATAGGTACTGACTTCACCTTCCATGTTCAGTTTTCTCTTGAATACCCTTTTGCACCCAATGGGACTTACTTCAACTAGAAGATCAACTAAAACCCAAACTTTTTTATGATATATAGAATCCATCTCACAATTCATGGATTATGTCTATATTATAGATTCTGATATCTTTACTACCTCATTATAGGAAATAGAATCATTATTGTCAACCAATAATGAGTCTCCATCCTCAGTGATTATAAAATCATATCTTTATGATTATCTAACCTCCTTGGTGATCCTATGAAGTACTTGTGTTTCAAAAAACATCCTCTTTCATATGGACCTATGGAATTTGTTCATGCACCAACTCTTTTGTTTCTTGATCTTCAACTCGTTAAATTTTATATTTCTCTCACTATCCTACTTGGGATTGTTTTACCTCTCTAGAAATGTAGGGCATCATCCAACTATAATTATTTTATATGAAGGGTTGTATAGGTAATATCCTTTTGTTTCTTTAGGATATATTATAAAGATACACTTTATACCTAATGATTCTATTTTATTTCATGTTTAAGTGGAACTAAACTATGGGGGGTCTGATTCCTCTCATGAGGATACATTGGAATCCCATATTATGGGTTTGATCCCAACATAAAAACAGCTTCTTTCTCCATAGATGAAAATAAAATACAGAGTTCCCCACATGTCTTAAATCCAACATCATCCTAATTAATGACCAAATAATCTATAATCTGTCTATAAAAGGGTGTCATTGATGGAAAACCTTGGATACAAACATGTATCTCTTTCAATGGATAATCTAAGATACATATGGATGATTCCAAACCTATGAATATTCATAATTGATATTTACCTCAGGGTGATACATATTATACATACTTGGTAATGAACAATGGATTCAAAAACATATCTTAAATCTATAAGAGAGTACCAAAATAGGAAATAGTTCCCCCCAAAAATGGTGTGATGACCCAAAAATTCCCATCCTCTTGACTAATGTTAGTTCTTAAGTTTCTTTTTCCAATTTCTCCGATGAACATTAGCCTTTGGAAGGTATGTCCATGAGTCATCATGGATATGAGAGCCATTGGGTGTTTCTAGTTATATGAACAAAACCCATTGGAGACTGTTTGAAGATGGTTCACCCTATGTGAATAATTTCACATAATTCAACCCCTGAAATCAACCTCCAAGAATGTGAATCTTTCATTAGAAATAGGGATTCCAACACATATAATTTATGTTCAAGGTAGAGTATAATGCACAATCACTTATATCATTCTTATAAATTTGATCCGGAGGGAAGGTTATCCTTATCTAATATGGATCTATGTGATATTTTTTAAATTATATGGCATTCCATTTCTATAATAAATATTAGTATATTTTTAATATTTTATATATATTAAAAAATAGATAATAAGTTTAATTTAATTTTTAAATCTCCCACTATTTTACTGAAATATGATATCCCTCACCATTGTTAACAAAATATCTTGTTACTTGGAAATTATAGGGGAAGGTATCCATCTATTACTTCTCATAAAAAAACATTGGTCATGAAAATTACTCAAAGAAATTTTGGAAGATGTAACTTTCCAACTCCATTAAGTGAGAGCTCGTTGATTTGTTTAGTGAAATCCCCAATCTTGATATCCTAGACATGGATTTACTAAACACTTTCCTCTAAAATGGTATTGGAAAAAATGTTGAAATTACACCCAATAATGATTAGGTTAAGTTGGCCCAATACCCTAATAGGAATTCCCTAATAAAAGTTCCTATAAATTAGACATGAAATTACTTAATTCTATGGTTGTATTCTAATTCAAGTAATAAAATTCTTGTATAACTTAATATTTTTTCTAAGGGATTTTAATCTTTATGTGTAAACAATCCATTTTATCTTATCACATACTTGTTAATATTAAGTGAATTTTACTTAAGTGATTAACCATGTCTAGATAAAATTTACACATATTTTAAATTTTATTTTACTTCCATATTGCGTGATTGTAGATTAAATTATTTAATTATTTAATCATCCATAAATAATAAATCATGTAACTAACAGAATTACAAATAAATAATTTATAATGACCATCATCTTTTTTTAATGGCTGGTTTATCTAGTAGATGATAAACCTATAATGACTGAGCCTTAAACATTACATAATATTGAGTTTTAAGTTAAGAATATATTTTTTTACACCCCAAACATATTGTAGGTTTATTGATTTAGAACATTATTCCATCACCCTTATATAAATAAATATTACATAATAAAGTGGAAACTTCTAATTCGTATCTATTCTTCCCAAAAAAACAAAACTTTCATGATATAAAAAGTTTTCTTTTCTTGACCTATCTTCACAATTTTCTTCTTAACCTCATCCTTGTACATAATCATCATTAAAACCCTATGAAAAACATTTTAAAATTTGGTATGAGAACAAAAATATCAGTATAGGACATATGAAAAAGAAATAAATAAACATGTTAGTTCATGAATACTTACACAAGATTATTTTTTCAAAATTAGTCTTTGGACTCAAAATAAACATTTTATTACCCAATAAATTAACTTTTATACTGAAATATTTTCATAAAACATTTCATAAGAAATATTAAGGGTAAAATAAAACACATAAAGGTTACTTTACAATCATGAAATTTTTATGAAAACTTTTTTAAAAACAATTATACAATTCACCCTTACTAAGTAGCATATACTTTCCTTTATGCATAAGCTCATCAATAATCACATGTGAGCATAACATAAAAAATATCATATAATAAGATCATGGAAACTTAGGAAATGTGGCATAAATACAAAACATGAAATAAAAATAAGTCAAGGATAACTTCCAAGACAACATCACTATGTGGACAGAGTCCTATAGTGGATTAGGTTTACTCCCTAATCTCATACATATCATCTCATGAGATAAAAACTTTATCCAATTAATTAGATCACTATATAGGTGTACCCATCATAACATGTTCATGATTATGTATTCTGTAAAAATAAAATAATCAATAAAGAATTAATATAACAATTACCCATGGAAATAAATGGGTTTTATAATATTTTTTTTATATCATAATAAAATGAGATTTCTTAAAGAAGGCATTTGAGAAATTATCATAAGGCATGTATTACCCTATCAAAGGAAGAGAGAATAACCAAGGTATGTACTTGAGAGACATATATAAAGAATTTAGAATCATTATATAACATTAAATAGAGATATAAAGTGAGTTAGATAGATAATGGTCATTACACAAAAAAATTGGTGGTTCATAGAGTTCCCTTACACCCATAAGAAAAAACATTTCTAGATATCAAAATATTAATTTTATTTAAAACCCTTTTTTTAAAATAATTATAAAAAATGGAAAGATGGGTTTTCTTATAAGAAAAAAAGGAAAATTATAAATAAATCAAAATATCAAAAACTAGTTGCAGTATTGAAAAATTCATTAACTTTATATACATTAAAATAAAACATTCTTTTGTCTTTTTTAAATAAAGTAAAAAAATATATATCAAATAAATAAAAAATTATTTTTAAAAATATTTTAAATAGGTACATAAAATGTATGTTATAATTATTTTATGTCCATATAAATACATCCATAAAATCTTTTTTTAAGAATATGGACATGGAAGAGAAATATTTAGAGAATAAAACTTTAAAATATTCAAAATGAGGTTTTTAAATTATAGTGTCCCTTATATAAAATTTTAAAAATATTCATTTTTAAAAAAAAATTAAATAAATTAAATTAGGTTCAAAATGAAATTTATAATCCATTGAATCATAAATAATAATTTTTTTGAAACATTTAGAAGAACATAGACATGGAAGAAAACGAGTAGCAAGGTAAAAATTAAAGAGGGTTTTTTAAAATAAAATATCTTACCTCGAGTCTGACTCCTCGAGTACATTATTTATATTCCTAAATAATAAAATTATAAGAATTATTTAATTTCTTAAGAACATTATTAAATTTTATTATCCCTTTTATTATTTTTATTATCATGTTATATTCAATTACTTAATCATTTAAGTTCACATCAGATGTTTTGATGATATTCGGCTCATAAGTCCAAAATGACTTCAGCAAGTTGAATATAGTCAATGAGGTCATTATTTTATCATATTAAGAATAATAATAATTAAATATTATTATTTCTATAAATAAATTATAATTTTAAAACCAACCGTGAAATATGGTTATGAAAAATGGACTACATTACAATCATGGAAATGGTAGGCCATAAGTACACATGAGTAACATTTCCATTTTTCAATGATCATGATGGAAATAAGGTTTGTGCTATTTTATATTTATATAATGATATTTATATTAGAAATATAATATTATTTATTTAAATACACTTATATACACCATATGTGTGATTAAATAATGAAAAATGAATCATATCGCTTCGTGGAGGTGGTAATCCATAGGTACGCATGAACGACATTATCATCTTTCAATGAATGGAAAGGTAAGTAAATATCTGATATATTAATTTTATATAATTATAAGTATTTAATTAATATAATATATATATATATATATATTAAATCCATCATCATAAATACTCATGATAGGTGATGATGGAAAATGAATTACATCGGTTTGTGAGGCAGAAGTCTGTTATACACACGAACGATGGTTTTTCTTCCCATTTGACGGAAGAGGATATGAATGTAGGTTATTACATTAACATAATAAGATTTTAGTATATTGAAGATATTTGTGTTATTATATAATCATTTTTAAATAATATGTTAATGATATGTAAGAAGAAATAAAAATGCTCATTTAAGAATGATACATCTTCCTCAGCCAAACTCTTCAGGTTTACACCAAAATCCTTCTTAGCAGAGTTTTCTAAAAAAAGGCCTATATGATATGGGAATGGAATTAAGGAATATATTTGGTCAATTATTTTATAAAAAAAAGTATTTTCAAATGTGATTAAAATAAAATAGGATGTTCCCTTTTATAAGTGAGGCAAGGGGCACTTTTGTAATTTTATAAAGTATTAAATCAGCATTAATTATTTATCCCATAAAAATTCCTCTAAAATGATATATTCAGAATTTATAATGAGTTTGGGTTTAAATACTCTCATATAATAAAATTTGGAAAATTTTAGACTCTGTTTTTACCCTTATCTTTTTGTTTACCCCCCCCCCCCTCCCCCCGTTAACCATTTATTACAATTACCATGATAACAAAAAATTTACCCTTAGGGGTCAGGATAGTAACTATAAAATATAAATTAGAAAATGATGAAACATGGTTGATATTTTCAACAATATCACAATAAATTAGTGGAATATTTCTTTTTTCATAATTTAAAATAATTTAATTAAATATTATTTATTATAAAATAAGATTAATGTCAATTTTAGAACTATTCATTTAATTTGAATTTGAAATCAAAATTAAAGAAAATGAATTATAATATATTCCCTTAACCCCTATCTAAAATATTTTATTTATTTATAAAATTCATGGACCACAATAATTCTTTCAAATTATATTACTTTTAATATTTTTAAAATTATTTATTTTACCTTTTCTATTAATTGAATAAATATTGTGTCGGTGTTGTGTAAGCATTTAAAGTAATTATACAATCAGTTAAAATTATAAATTAATAAAAATCATGAAAATAAACTTTAATATTCATTCACAATTTATTTCTATCCCTATGTAAACATATAAGAGAAATTTTAAAGCAAGAAAGTGACATTTTGTCTTTTTTTTACTTAAAATATTATATAGGTCACTTTTATGGAAAATCGTCCCATAAATATACAATTATCAAGAATAAGGTTATAAGGGTAAAAAATTCCTTCATAAAATAATATTTAAGATGAAAATTTGAGTCTTCATTACTTAGTTTTAACATAGGTTAACCCAATATACCCTTTTATTGTGGTGATAAATTTTTACTATTTTTATTATTCATTATGACACAAAAATAAGTTAACATTATTAAATAATATATATTATGTTGATTTAAAATATTTAATCCAATTTAACTAATTAAATATATACATAAGTGGTATAAGTTCATTTTATAACATTCCCATAAAGTGCAATGAAAATCAATTTTTTAGGAAAATGCATTTTTCAAGAAATAGATGATCCTATATTAAATATATGACTATAAAAAATAATTGAATATATTTAAATTCATATAAATAGATATATAATATCTAAATTTCATATAAATATTTTTTTATTAGGGGTTTTCTTAATTAATTTAAATGGATAAACTTTAAGCACATAATTTTGTTTTAAAAAACTATGTTTTTAAACATAAAAATAAACTTATACCAAAATCATGAAAAAGGTTGATTAAAATGAAATTAATTATATTATTATAAATAAAATGGTTCAAATTTAATTTTAATATAAAATATAAAATATAATGGAAATTTTAAATTACTTTATTTAATGAAAATAAATGAGAGTATTTGAAAAATCAGTAATTTTCACTATTCACTGAGAAGTCAATCATTTTAGAAAAATCTCAAAATTTAAACCTAATTAAATTTTGATATTATGATTTCAAAAATTAATTTAATTTTATAAAATACATTTTATAATAGTTCTATAAATTAATTATAATATTTTCTCAAAAAAATCAATAAAAATCATTTTTAAAGAAAATGTATTTTTTGAAGAATAAAATGCCTTTATTAAAAATTGAGTACATATTTAATAATAATTTATCAATAAATTTATATTTATAAATAACTTTATATATATATATATATATCATAAATTTGTTAATCATATTTATGACAACCCTGCTTTTTATTACAACTTAAACATGCTTTATTACATAAAACTTCACTTGATACAACAAAGAAGATCGAGAGGTTTAGTGTATTTGGGGCTTAGTATCATTACATAAAAATTTTAAACTTGAAATACAACATCCTTATTGAAAACTTCCTTTACATGACCACTACATTCCTTCGTACTTAGCATTGCATGGGATAACCTGAGGACATGCATAAGAAAAGGGTGAGCTATAAAGCCCAGTAAGGGAGTACACAATGAATAACATGAGGAGTACAATACATGTTAGGAAATAGTCATATCAATAGAGCATAAGAGAGACATGAACATAAAGGCATGATAAAGCATGATAATCATAACATGGAAATGTGGCAACAACACTTAACATTGAATTAGCATGAGCCAAGGCTCATTGCACATGGAGCATGAGTAAACCCTCATTGCACTTGAAGCACGAGTAAACCCTCGTTGCACTTGAATTAGCATGAGTCAACACTCATTGCACATGACGTATCATGATACTATACTTTACCCAATGCATTGGAGCGCTATCAGGGCGCACCCTTCTTAAACATTTCATTTCATGCATAAGTGTGCCACATGGATCATAAAACATGGATTCATAAAACATAATCATTTATTCCACGATAAAGGAATGTGGAATTAATACATGAAACTTTACAATCAATAAGTAAATGTGCATAAAGGTGAATACCCTTGATGGAGAAATGGGCATGGTATTCACTACACAATGATTTTGGCTTAAGAAAATCGGTGTGATTTCGGCAGCGTAACGGCGAGACATAAGAATTCATAAAAAAGGATGATGAGAGAGAAAGGGGTTCCTCATCATATTTACATGTAATGGACAGTAAGAAGGTCATATAGATACATGTCCCAACAATTGAAAAGGAATTTAGATTCATGATACAAAAGTATTGCTTGAATATAAAAGAGGAGAAAAAGGTTCCTTTCGGAATTTCGGCATAGTAACGGGTGTACATGGGAGGCATTTAATGAGATATAAAGGGGTCTCCCATCATTCAAAAAAAAGAGGGAAGTATGGGAGAGGTGTGAAACCATACCCCAACATTTTTAAATGAAATTAAAATGGCAATACAACTTAAAGAAAATTGACAAAAATGAGAAAGGAAGAAAAACCCTTACTTGGAAGTGTGCTTCCAAAGGCTAGAGAGAGGCTTGTGAGAGGCTTCTTGGGAGCTTGGGGAACCTTGAGAGGATTCTAGAGAGAGTAGGGCAGAGGTTGGACAAACTTAAAGGGCTTTGGGTGAGGAGGAAGTGGGAGCTTGGGTGGGTTTATATAGGAAAGGTGAGAGAATTCTTTATTATTTAGGTTTGGGACCCCTTATATTAAAATAATCCAAACCACAAACCATCCCATGGTATTTGCCCATGGTTTCTGGAAAAGGAAAGAGGAAAACAATATTTTACAAGGCCAAGGTCCGAACTTATTAAAAATTAGGGTTGCTTATGTGGAGGTGAGTCACACTCCCATGGAAATTAATTTAAAAAGGCAAAGTGTTGAATAAGTCTTGAGGGCTCCATTAATGCTTTGAAAAGTGAGTCAAACAAACCCAAAAACCTCATTATTTTAATGATAAAACACATATTGGCCGAACATAAGGATTATGGTATTTTATTACATCACCATTGGGTCATTATGATGTCATAAAACACATTATATATTTAAATGGTATTTAATTTTTACCCAAAAATTTGACTGTCTCAGAAAATTATGAAAAATTCGCCGTTGGATAATTTCGACGTCCTGATTCCAAAAATAATATTTATTTTATCTAAATAATTTTCTAAATATTTGAATTTTCACTTTTAAAATAAAAACCGACATTTATAAAAAATTCACGGGTTTTGACAGAAATGGCTTTCAAACCTTAATAAAAATTTTAATTGCATTCATAAAATTATAAGATAATTTATATTTAATAAAAATTAATTTAATATTAATAATAATATTTTATTAAAATATTATTTAACTCAAAAATCCTTTAATTTAATAAAATATAATTCTTAATTAAATAATAACTAAAAACACCGTTTGTACTTTAAAAACTAATTACAATGTATCAAAAATGACTAGAAATTATATTCATTATTATATACAAAAATAATGTACATGAACATGGTGCTACTTATTTGTTACATAACCCCTTAAAATAGCCGCATAAGACCTAAGGGTAAGGTGTTCGATGGTGACAGACTCTTGGGGTTGCTCGGATAACATTGCTCGAGTGGTAATCTCTATCAACTTCCATTTTTCCCGTAGACGATCACGTTCGAGCTTGACTTGATGAAGCTCAGCTTGGACTTGGTCAAGGGCAAAGCCCAAAGACGCCACCTCCTTTCCAAGCTCCGACAAATGGGCTTCGTAAGGGGCAATTCTACTGGATGAGGCCATCGCTTCCTTTGTCTGAGTAGAAAATTGGTTCGTTAAAGCCTTATATTTAAACTACCCAGATGATCACTGTTCAACGGATATAAAAGTAACGGTCAAAAATATTAACGTTAAACTAAAGAAGTTGACATCTTATAAAAACATTTTGTTTTTCATAAAGAAACATTTAACTGGATCAAGAGGTATTTTCCATTAATGAAATTTTGGGTCGTTACAACATTCCCCCCTTAAGAAATTTCGCCCTCGAAATTTTCCTTTTCCCACACTAAAACAAATGTGGGTAACTTAGCTTCATCATATCCTCTGACTCCCAAGTTGCTTCTTCAAACTTGTGGTTTCTCCACAACACCTTGACGAGGGGCATTGTCTTATTTCGTAGAACTTTTTCTCTACGATCCAAGATCTTCACTGGTTGCTCCTCATAAGAAAGATCGTCTTCTAATTGTACCACCTCAGAAGAGAGTACATGTGAAGGGTCTGGTATGTACTTCCTTAAGAGGGATACATGGAAGACATCATGCACCTTGGCCATAGTAGGTGGAAGTGCTAGTCGATAGGCCACAGCCCCAACACGATCAATAATCTCGAAGGGGCCGATGTACCTTGGACTTAACTTCCCTTTCTTTCCAAACCTCATGACCTTCTTCCACAGAGATATGCGTAAAAACACCATGTCTCTGACTTTAAACTCAAGGTCTCGTCGACGATTATCTGCATAACTCTTCTGTCGACTTTGGGCTGCCTTGATATGCTGCTGAATGGTTTTCACCTTCTCCACCATTTCTTCGACCATTTCTGGTCCAAGCAGCTTACGTTCACCGACCTCATCCCAACATGCCGGTGTTCTACACCTTTTCCCATACAGGGCTTCATATGGTGCCATTTGGATACTCGAGTGGAAACTATTATTATAAGAGAACTCAACTAGAGTAAGATGTTGATCCCATCCTCCTTTAAAGTCCATTGAGCACGCTCTCAACATATCCTCAAGTGTTTGGATAGTCCACTCGGATTGGCCATCAGTTTGAGGATGATAGGCCGTACTGAAGTTCGGTTCAGTATTCAGAGCATGTTGAAGACTCTTCCAAAACTTAGAGGTAAATCTTGGATCTCAGTCAGACACAATAGATAGTGGTACTCCATGCAACCGTACCACTTCCCTGATATATATCTATGCCAGTTGATCCAAAGAGAAATACTCTCGAATAGAAATGAAGTGTGCAGTCTTTGTAAGACGATCCACAATAACCCAAATTGCATTGTTGCTTTTGGATGTCCTTGGAAGTCCAGTGACGAAGTCCATGGTGATGTTCTCCCATTTCCATTCTGGTATGGGCAATGGTTGCATCATCCCCTTAGATTTCTGCCTCTCTGCCTTCACTTGCTGACACACCAGGCACTTTGATGTATATTCGGCGATCTCCTTCTTCATATTATCCAACCAAAAGTTTTCTCGGAGATCTCGATACATCTTTGTGCTCCCTGGGTGAATAGAGAAATTTTAACTATGTGCATCATCCAAAAGTTCCTTCTTCAGCTCCGAACTTGATAGGACACATAGTCTTTTCCCAAACCGCACAATTCCTTCTTCATTAACATTAAACTCTGAGGATTTTCCCTTTTTGATAGCTTCCACTTTTTCTTGGATTCTCGCATCATCCTTTTGAGCATCCTTTAACCTTTCCAAAAGAGATGGTTGAGCAATAATTTGTGAAAGTATTGATGATGTTCCCTTCTTTATGATTCCCACGTCCATATTCATCAAGTCTAAGAAGATTGGATCCTTCTCAATTCTCATCATTGATAGAATTGCTGGATCCTTTCTACTTAGGGCATCCGCCACCTTGTTCGCCTTCCCAGGGTGGTAATGTATTGAACAGTCATAATCCTTTATGAGCTCTATCCATCTTCTCTGGCGCATATTAAGCTCTTTCTGTGTGAATATATATTTAAGACTCTTGTGGTCAGTATATATCTCACATTTCACTCCATAGAGATGATGCCGCCAGATTTTCAAGGCAAAGATTACCGCCGCCAACTCCAGATCATGCATTGGATAGTTTCGCTCATGGATTTTCAACTGTCTTGAGGCATAGGATATCACTTTATCATTCTGTATCAGCACACATCCTAAGCCCTTCTTCGAAGCATCACTGAATACCACAAAAAGCTCCCCACTTGTGGGTAAAGTGAGCACAGGTGCAATGATAAGCCTCCTTTTCAACTCCTTGAAGCTTTCTTCGCATTCATCACTCCAAGCAAACTTTACTCCCTTTCGAGTTAGCTTGGTAAGAGGGTTGGACAATCGTGAGAAGTTTCTCACAAATCGTCGATAATATCCAGCTAACCCCAAGAAGCTACGGATATCAGTTACCGATGTTGGCCTCGGCCATCCCTCAATTGCATCTGTTTTGGAGGGGTCCACAGATATCCCATTTCTTATGATGATATGTCCCAAGAATGATACCTCCTTCAACCAGAACTCACACTTGTTGTACTTGGCATAGAGCTTCTCCTTGCGCAAAGTCTCCAGTACAGTTCTTAAATGCTCCTCATGGTCCTCCTTGGTTTTGGAGTATATTAGAATATCATCTATAAAGACTACCACAAATTTATCTAGGTAATCTCTAAAGACTCTATTCATCAAGTCCATGAATATTTCTGGAGCATTGGTGAGTCCAAAAGGAATTACTATGAATTCATAGTGCCCGTACCTTGTACGAAAAGCAGTCTTGGGGATATCTTCCTTCTTCACCCTTACTTGATAATATCCCGACCGCAAGTTGACCTTGGAGAAGTATTGTGCTCCACGCAGCTGATCAAACAAGTCATCGATTCTTGGGAGAGGATACTTGTTCTTTATCATGATTTTGTTAAGTTCACGATAATCGATGCAAAGCCGCATTGACTCATCCTTCTTCTTGACGAAGAGGACTGGTGCACCCCATGGTGATGCACTTGGGCGTATAAACCCTTTATCCAGATTCTCCTGTAGTTGTTTCTTCAGTTCTTCAAGCTCAACCACAGCCATTCTATATGGAGTCTTGGATATTGGTAGCGCCCCAGGTATAAGTTCAATTGAGAACTCAACATCTCTTCTTAGAGGAAGACCAGGAAGTTCCTCGGGAAATACTTCAGCGAATTCCCTCACAATAGGAACTTCTTCAAGGGTGGTTTCTTCCTTGGACTCAATCATCTGAGCCAGATATGCGTGCTCATAAGGTAGTAATATCCATGCTTAAGATGATGGAGCTAAAGGAGATTCATCTTCTTCCTGACACTTGTAAATAATCGGGGGTCGATTCTCCATATGGAGTGTGATTTCCCTCTCCCGACAATTTATGTTGGCTCTATATAAGGAAAGCCAATCCATGCCAAGAATTGCATCAAATTCCACCAAAGGGAGTATGATGAGGTTCGCCGGGAAATTCAATCCACAGATTATAACAGGGGAGGACTTATACTCATGGGATGCAAAGATTGCCCCATTTGCCGTACTCACCGACATCTTTACTTCCATGATTTGTGGTGGTGCAGGGATTGTTCTACTAAACTTTTGAGATATAAAATAATGCGTAGAACCTGAATCAAAAATTACGTTCGCTATTCTTGAATGAATAACTAGCATACCTGTCACCACTTCGTTGTCGGTGTTCACTTCGGCAGAAGTGATGGAAAAAGCTCTTCCTTGCTGTCTTGGTGGTTGTTGATTGCCTCTGATAACCCTTGGATTAGGGCACTGATTCGCAAAATGACCCGGTTCTTTGCATTTGAAGCATTGAACAACACGTTGAGGTTCGAACGGAGCATTCCTCCCCTCCGTCGCAGCCGCGGGTCCTTCTTGCTGACAGTTAACAGCTAGGTGCCCTTCTCTTCCACACTTGAAGCATTTTCTTGTCCCCCTAAGGCAATTTCCAGGGTGCTTCTTTCCACACTTTTGGCAAGTGGGGTGCTGGAATTTCTTAGCACCGTTGGATTTATCCATCGGACCACCAGCATTGAAGTCCACCTTCCGCTTCTTGTCCCCATGATACCCCTGTGATTCTCCGATCTCCATTTCAACCTTGAGGGCACATCGGACAATTTCATCATAGCTTTCGAAGTCACGGATCGCTAATGCTTTCCGCAAGCTAGGATTCAGCCCACCAAAGAAGCGGTCAACCTTGCATTCGGGGGTAACGACAAAGCCGGAAGCGTATCGTGCAAGCCTTGTGAAGTTTGCCTCGTACGCTCCCACAGATTCCTCATCTTTCTGCTTGAGGGAAAGGAAGTCCCTTTCCATCTTAAGACGGAGGGTGCGTGGAAAATATTTATCGAAAAACATCTTCCGGAATACCTTCCATTCCAAAGCCTCGATCTCCTCCTCAGGCTTCGTATTTTTGATCAACGTCCACCATTGATCAGCTTCACCCTCCATACGATAAGCCGCCAGGAGAACCTTCTCTTTTTCAGAGCATTGGAGGATGGAGAATATCTTTTCAATGGAGTTGATCCATTGCTCAGCAATCGTGGGATCGGATGATCCACTAAAAGTAGGAGGCCTTTGTCTCATGAAGCTTTCAATAGAGACTTGTTCTTTCTTAGGGGGGGTTGAACGTTCCTCTTGACCAGTGTTTCTATTCAAAACTTGAGTTAGCTGAGAGAGAAGCATGACAAAGTTCGCGATTCCCGCTCCCATTGGATTGGGCATCTCATAAGTACAATCATCACACTGATCTTCACAACGGTTGTTAGCCCGAGTTCTCCTATTACCGGCCATTGGCTAGAATAAAAGGAAAGTTAGGGGTAACACATAAAGGGTAATCCAAAGACAAAAGTTGATGACTTATAAATAAACTTTAATCTCTTTAACTCATGAGTCTATAGGATTCAATCCAGGCTTTTCATGATCTTCCTTCTAACATATATTCTTAGGGGCATTTTTCCCTTAATAAGGGTTCATACTAAGATTGTGAATTTATCAAAACATATCCCCCGGGAGTGTCGTAACCAAGAGTGCAGAAAGGCCCGTTGTCGTGCACCAGTTCCCGTTCGAGTCTAGCTCAAAGCGGTGTTTTCGGGTTTTACCCCTAGGATACATCTGTGCCAGAGCCGCCTCTACCTGCTCGTATCCAGACAGGGATGTATTTTTTTGATAAACCACTTACTTAGTATTTACCAAAACTTAGGGATGTTGTTATTATTCTTAGTCTTGTATCTAAGGCTTTACTAGGGTTTCCTAATCCCAAAAATAACTAAACCTATCCTCTGATACCAACTATGACAACCCTGCTTTTTATTACAACTTAAACATGCTTTATTACATAAAACTTCACTTGATACAACAAACAAGATCAAGAGGTTTAGTGTCTTTGGGTCTTAGGATCATTACATAAAAACTTTAAACTTGAAATACAACATCCTTATTGAAAACTTCCTTTACATGACCACTACATTCCTTCGTACTTAGCATTGCATGGGATAACCTGAGGACATGCATAAGAAAAGGGTGAGCTATAAAGCCCAGTAAGGGAGTACACAATGAATAACATGAGGAGTACAATACATGTTAGGCAATAGTCATATCAATAGAGCATAAGAGAGACATGAACATAAAGGCATGATAAAGAATGATAATCATAACATGGAAATTTGGCAACAACACTTAACATTGAATTAGCATGAGCCAAGGCTCATTGCACATGGAGCATGAGTAAACCCTCATTGCACTTGAAGCACGAGTAAACCCTCGTTGCACTTGAATTAGCATGAGTCAACACTCATTGCACATGACGTATCATGATACTATACTTTACCCAATGCATTGGAGCGCTATCAGGGCGCACCCTTCTTAAACATTTCATTTCATGCATAAGTGTGCCACATGGATCATAAAACATGGATTCATAAAACATAATCATTTATTCCACGATAATGGAATGTGGAATTCATACATGAAACTTTACAATCAATAAGTAAATGTGCATAAAGGTTAATACCCTTGATGGAGAAATGGGCATGGTATTCACTACACAATTATATTGGATTAGAAAATCGGTGTGATTTCGGCAGCGTAACGGCGAGACATAAGAATTCATAAAAAAGGCTGATGAGAGGGAAAGGGGTTCCTCATCATATTTACATGTAATTGACAGTAAGAAGGTCATATAGATACATGTCCCAACAATTGAAAAGGAATTTAGATTCATGATACAAAAGTATTGCTTGAATATAAAAGAGGAGAAAAAGGTTCCTTTCGGAATTTCAGCATAGTAACGGGTGTACATGGGAGGCATTTAATGAGATAGAAAGGGGTCTCCCATCATTCAAACAATAAGAGGGCAGTATGGGAGAGGTGCGAAACCATACCCCAACATTTGTAAATGAAATTAAAAGGGCAATACAACTTAAAGAAAATTGACAAAAATGAGAAAGGAAGAAAAACCCTTACTTGGAAGTGTGCTTCCAAAGGCTAGAGAGAGGCTTGTGAGAGGCTTCTTGGGAGCTTGGGGCACCTTTAGAGGATTCTAGATAGAGTAGGGAAGAGGTTGGACGAACTTAAAGGGCTTTGGGTGAGGAGGAAGTGGGATCTTGGGTGGGTTTATATAGGAAAGGTGAGAGAATTCTTTATTATTTAGGTTTGGGACCCCTTATATTAAAATAATCCAAACCACAAACCATCCCATGGTATTTGCCCATGGTTTCTGGAAAAGGAAAGAGGAAAACAATATTTTACAAGGCCAAGGTCCGAACTTATTAAAAATTAGGGTTGCTTATGTGGAGGTGAGTCACACTCCCATGGAAATTAATTTAAAAAGGCAAAGTGTTGAATAAGTCTTGAGGGCTCCATTAATGCTTTGAAAAGTGAGTCAAACAAACCCAAAAACCTCATTATTTTAATGATAAAACACATATTGGCCGAACATAAGGATTATGGTATTTTATTACATCACCATTGGGTCATTATGATGTCATAAAACACATTATATATTTAAATGGTATTTAATTTTTACCCAAAAATTTGACTGTCTCAGAAAATTATGAAAAATTCACCGTTGGATAATTTCGACGTCCTGATTCCAAAAATAATATTTATTTTATCTATATAATTTTCTAAATATGTGAATTTTCACTTTTAAAATAAAAACCGACATTTATAAAAAATTCACGGGTTTTGACAGAAATGGCTTTCAAACCTTAATAAAAATTTTAATTGCATTCATAAAATTATAAGATCATTTATATTTAATAAAAATTAATTTAATATTAATAATAATATTTTATTAAAATATTATTTAATTAAAAAATCCTTTAATTTAATAAAATATAATTCTTAATTAAATAATAACTAAAAACACCGTTTGTACTTTAAAAACTAATTACAATGTATCAAAAATGACTAGAAATTATATTCATTATTATATACAAAAATAATGTACATGAACATGGTGCTACTTATTTGTTACATAACCCCTTAAAATAGCCGCATAAGACCTAAGGGTAAGGTGTGCGATGGTGACAGACTCTTGGGGTTGCTCGGATAACATTGCTCGAGTGGTAATCTCTATCAACTTCCATTTTTCCAGTAGACGATCACGTTCGAGCTTGACTTGATGAAGCTCAGCTTGGGCTTGGTCAAGGGCAAAGCCCAAAGACGCCACCTCCTTTCCGAGATCCAACAAATGGGCTTCGTAAGGGGCAATTCTACTGGATGAGGCCATCGCTTCCTTTGTCTGAGTAGAAAATTGGTTCGTTAAAGCCTTATATTTAAACTACCCAGATGATCACTGTTCAACGGCTATAAAAGTAATGGTCACAAATCTTAACGTTAAACTAAAGAAGTTGACATCTTATAAAAACATTTTTTTTTTCATAAAGAAACATTTAACTGGATCAAGAGGGATTTTCCATTAATGAAATTTTGGGTCATTACAATATTCATACCTTCAAGTTTAATATCTAGTTTAAAACTATTATATTTTAAAAATCAGGGTTTGTTTAGGCTCAGTGTTGTGTGTCATACACGGTATCAAACATAGTATTCCTTTTAAAATATTAAGGATTTATATTATTTACCCCATTAATAAATTTAATAATTTAAATTTAAACTTAAACTTTATAATCAAAGTCTTGGCCTTTTAAAATTCTATTGATGAAGTCCCAAATTGTAAAAAGGGTTAATAAAACTTCTTTAAAAGAGAGGAAATGAAATATAAAGATTATCTGGAATAACACATACTAGGCTTCAAAATAGGATAACATTATTGAGAAGTTAAAATATGTACATGGAAGAAAAATCAATGTCCAAAATACTAATATAGAGTGATATAGAAAATTTATCATAAGAAAGTGAATAATCATGAGAAAGTAAATGACCAAAAACCATAGACCATAGAGTTGTGAGAAAGACAATATATTTATAAAAAATGGAGGTAATAGGATAATATTTTTTTCAAGATCATTTTCCAAGAATTTGAGGAATTAATTTAACATATATACAAAGAAAATAAGTAAATATATTTACTTGATAAGTATAATTTCATCTTTTAATAAATTTCCACTAATATCATCTTTTTATCCAAATGGGGAGTAATAAAGATAATTTCTTTATGCCTGGAGCACTAAAATAAGCTTATAATGGATCACATAACCTTGAAAATGATAATAGTATATTCATCCTATCTTTATACATTAACCAAAACCAAAAAGGTTATCTAAAGGTATGATAATTATCAAAATGAATAATCCATCATATAATAAAATACAACATTAATCTCTAAATCCTAAACAATAACACCCAAAGTTTAAATCAAACATTCTGTTAAATTACTAACCTTGAAATTATTCAAAATATTCTTGATTAAGGTTGAAAATCAAATATTAGAATTATTTTATCACATATTCTTCCAACATAAATTTAACATTTATCTACAAATAATAGCAATCACTCTTAATGTCTCATACCAAAAATGTATATTCCCTAAACATATAATCTCCAATATATGATAATAATTTCCATATATAACCTTAATTACCATAAAGACACGTTAAAATCATATATGCATCCCAGATATAATCAAAAATTTGTTCCCAAAACATCATAAAATGTTCCCCATAATAATGAATTTCTTCAAAAATAGCATTCATCACATAGTCACTAGATCAATTTTCAATCTCATGGTTAGCTATATCATATGTTACCAAATTGTAATAACCCATAATTACCTTAGAATTAAAGATCATATAAACCCTAAAGGTTATCATTTCTGTTAAAAACATTTTCACAAAATTTAAATTCATTCATCCTCAAATAATACTTCATGTTAAACCTAATGGTTACGTATACCTCAACCCAATAAAACATCACCCAAAATGTCATTAATCACTTTAAAATACCATCACTAAAAACATCAAAAGGGGTGTATAATATTTTGAAATTATGATCAACCTTAATCTTATAAACCCATGATGGTATCCATAACTCTTAACATAATCTCTCATGAATGAATCTTAATCTATAAAGTTGTCTAAACCATGCTCTAATGCCAAATATAAGGACCAAACATTAAACATTACATAATATTGAGTTTTAAGTCAATAATTCGCTTTAATACATACTAATGATCTATTAGGTTTATAGTTTTAGAGAACTAGGCCATCACCCCTATATAAATAAATAATACATCACATAGTGTAAACTTCCACTTAGTATCCATTATTCCCAAAAATCTATACTTTTATTATATAATAAGTCTTCTTTTATTAAAATATCTTCAAAAATTTTATTTTGAAATCATCCTTGTCCATACTCATCCTTAAAACCATATTAAAAACATTATAAAATGTGGGATGAGAACAAAAAGACCAGTAAGGGACATATACAAATAAATAAATAAAATTGTTAGGTCATGAATACTTATATAAGATTTTTTAAAATTAAATGTTGAGATCAAAATAAAAATTTTATTACTGAAGAAATCAAATTTTATACCTGAATATTTTCCTAAAAAAATTCATAAGGAAAATTAAAAGAAAAAATAGAACAAATAAATATTCCTTTTGAATCAAGAAAAAATTATGAAAACATTTTCAAAATAAATTTATACATTTTACTCTTATGAATTATCATATACTTTACTTCAAACATAAGCTCATGAGTAATCACAAGGGAGTGTAAAATATGAAATATGGAATCATAATATCATGGAAACATATGAAATTTTGAAACAACATAAAACATGACATTATAAAAATTCAAGGATAATTTTCAATACAACATCACATGGTGGACAGAGTCTAGTAGTGGATTAGGTTTACTCCCTAATCCCATACAAACGTCTCATGAGACAAATACTTTAACCAATGCATTGAATCACTATCAGTATGTACCCATCATAAAATATTCATGATTATGTGTTATATAAAAAGGAAATAAATAATAAGTCATAAATATAATAATTTATTATGGAAAGAAATGGGTTGAATAATCTTATCTCATATCATAATAAAAATAGATTTCTTAAATAAGGCATTTGAGAAATGTTTATAAGGAATGTATTTTCCCATAAAAGGAAGGGAGAATAAGCTCGGTATATATGTGAGAGAAATATATTAAAATTTTATAATAATTCAATAATATTAAATATATAATGATATTTATTGAGAGAATATTCATTTTTTGAAAAATGGTCGGTTTAGAGAGATATCTTACACCCATAATAAAAAAAATCTAGATATCAAAATATCCATTCAATTTAAAACCATTTTTTAAAAACACATAGAACAAAATTAAATAGGGTTTTTATTTGAAGAAAATAAGTAATATTATAAATAAATAAAAATATGAAATAATGGTTGTGAGGATGGGGAAATCTATTGAAACTTTTATATATTAAAATAAAACATTCTTTTTGTCTTTTATAAATAAAGTCAAAACATTCTGTATAAAATATGTAAAAATATTACTTTTAAAATCCATTGAAAGAGAGAAATAAAATTTTATTTATAATTATTCTATTTTCAAATAGATACATCCATAAAATAATTTTTAATAATATTTACATATAATAGAAGTATTTAGAAAATAATACTCTAAAACATTTAAAATTATATTTTTAAAGTATATTGTCACTTACGTAAAACCATAAAAATATTATTTCTAAAAAATATTGTAAAGAAAGTAAAATATGGTAAAAAATTACCTTTATCATCCATTGAGGAATAAATAATATTTTTCTTGAAACATTTAGAAGAACATGTACATGGAAGAAAAAATTTGGAAGTAAAACTTTAAAAGATTATTTTTTAAAAGAAAGTCTCTTACCTTGAGTATAACTCGTCACGTATGTTCTTTATCTTCATGAATACTAAAATTATGTAAATTATTTAATTTATTAAGAAAAAATTTAAATTTTATTATCGCTTTTATTTTATTTATTGTCATTTTATATATAATTACTTAATCACATAAGTTCACATTGGACTTTTGTATGATATTTGGCTCTTAAGTCCAAAATGAATTTGGTAGATTAAATATGGTAAAAAAGGTCAATATTTCATCATCTATAGAATAATAATCATGAAATAATTATCATTTTCATACAGAAATTATAATTTTAAAACCATACATGAAATATGGTTATGAAAAATTAACTATATTACAATCATGGAGATGGTAGGTCAAACGTACGAATGATTAACATTTACATTTTTTCAAAGATCATGGTTAAAAGAAGGTATGTGTTATTTTATCTATATACAATTATAATTATATAATTAATATCATATTATTTCTTTAAATACACTTTTCTATACCATCCATGTGTTTCAGTAATGAAAAATGAATCACATCGCTTCATAGTGGTGTTTGTCTACATGTACACAAGAACAATGTTATCATATTTCAATGAATGGAAAGGTAAGAAAATATATAATATATTAATTTTAAATAAGGATAAATATGTAGTTAATATCATATATTTATATATATACATTAAATCCATCATTATAAACATCCATTAGAGGTGATGACGGAAAATGAATTACATCGGTTCGTGAGGTAGTAGTCCACTATACAGATTAACGATGGTTTTATTTCCCTTTTTATTGATGAGGAGATGGATATAGGTTATGAAATTAACATAATAATATATAATTATATGGGAGATAATTATTTTATTATATTTTCAAGGTTTTATAGTATTTAAAGGAGGTGTAAGAATAAATAAAACAAAAATACTTGGTTAAGAGTGATAATTATTCTTTAGAAAACCTCTTTAGATTTACACCCAAAGCCTTCCTAAGAGGTTTTTATAATAATAAAAAGGCCTCAAGTGTAGGTTCTAGTTTCATTTTAATCAACATTTGAAGGTATAAAAAACTTAGATTTTATTCTTAAATCACGTGTTATAGTTTCTTTACATGATCATAATATCATGTCTAATGAAAATAGTAGATTAATTAACTACATTAATACATTGGAGTCATAGGGAGAGGATATTCACATGTAATTCATAATTAATTTATAATATAATATAAAATTACCACAACTCATAATTCTCTCTTCATTAATGATCTGATGGAAGGATTTTGTCGCACCGTCATTGTGCTGTAGGATTCAAGTGCAGAATCCCTCTAGCACCGATCCACACATGCCCGACATTCTATGATCAATGTCGTCAAATTTACAAGATCTAGCATGGTTGATCTTGATAGCTATCATTATTTTTAGTTTACCACAATAATTTTATTTGTAAAGAGGGATATCTCTTGGTACTCTATCGAATATGGGAGATAGGAGGAAGAGAAATCTATTTATAAAACTCTAAATATCTCTCTAGATATATCACTATATATCTCTCGTATCTATTGTGCACACCCAAAAAGTCACTTTAATAAAGTGATATATTTAGATATAATTAGATATTTATTAGGGCTGGTTTAGGGTTTTAAAATTGCACACAAGCCCTTAACAATTTCTAATATTCTTAATTGACCCCATATCCATTAATAATATTATTATTATTATTAATCTCTTGACATGTTCAAAAAATTAATGATATGAGTAAGTATCAATGATTTATAATTGGACTATTAAGCTCGATCTTCTTTCCCTCATCAACATTAATTGATCCTCAAATAATGACTATTTAATTAAATAAATTTTGTTGCATTACTTCTACAATAAATGTAATAAATATTATATTCTACAAACCTAAAAAAATTATTATTATTTATTCTTTAACTCAATTTATTCTTTTTAATAACTTGTGATTAAATTTTGTCGATCAACTAAACCTTAATAAATAATATTTATTCTTACTTATTAAATTAATTAATTGAATTTAACTAAGATTTCAGATACACTTAGTGTGTAGACCTCTAGCCATATTTCTCAATGTAATTAGGAATAACCACCTATATTCCAAGTTTAGGGTCTAGAGACACACCAAGACATCTATAGAGAAAGAAGTTAACATTGTAATGAGGTCCCGACTCCTATGAATTTTTACCGTGTAATATATTTTTTTATTTTGATATCTTTTATCAAGCAGATTTTATATTGGTGCCATCAACCCATATACTTGATTTATTTTTCATTGAATTTTCATAAATGAACTTGCCCACCAAACACCATGGACATGAATTTATAAAGGCAATTTTATTCAATCAAAGGGCTTGAGATATCAACTTATATTATAGGATATAATGGATAAATCATTTCTCACATTATCAAGTAATGTTATATTACTTGTGAAGGACCCAACATAACCTACTTTTCCATGAAAATATGTCATCACGACTTTTATAAATAAATCATAGTATGTGATTGGTAATGTTATTTAATGATAATATTAAAGTATAAGGATCAATACACACATCCAAGGATAGGAACATCTAATGACACATGGAAATATGTATTTCTTATTGATGAACCTATTCTAATAACCTCATATTTTATAGATTACATAGGTAAGACACCATGAGAAGGTGACTCGGTGTCTTATGAGCCTCCTACACCTAATATATTGTATTATATATGTCCCATTAAACAATATCATCTATCCATATAACAAGATTCAAGAATAATGTCGTGGAACCTATAGGTTCTCATCATAGTGGGTAACTTCTATGACCTTTTAGTGAAACATATATTATAAGGACATTATCACATACAAATATCATGCATATGAATAATCAAGATGTGATAAGAAAAAATATTTAATTAATAAAAACAAGAAATCAAGTAATAAACATGTTTTTTTACGGAACTAACTCCAACATAATCCCTCTTTCACTGGAGTCAATTTTCAATAGCTTTCAGTCCACTGGCACTCAAATGATACTCATTATTCTACTGAGATAAATCCTTTATTAAGGGGCCTTCTAGGTTTTTCGCAATTGATACCCCACTCACTACAAATTCCCCTTGTTGAGAAAAATCCCTCAATATATGAAACTTCTGAAGTATGTGATTTTTTCCTTTTATGTGACCTTGGATCCTTAGACAGGTCAATTGCTTCAGTGTTATCATAGAAAAATATTATAATATCTTTATTATTAGGAACCACATCAAGATCTTAGACAAAGTTTTTAATACATAATTATTCTTTGGCTACATCGGAAGCCATAATTTACTCAGAATACACTGTAGAATTAGTGGCAATTAGATTCCTTGAACTCTTCCATCTCAAAAATCCTCCATTGAGATAAAATATATATCCATACTATGACTTCTAATCAGTATGATTAGTTTGGAAGTGAAAATTTTTATAGCTTCTAATGAATAGCTCTCCATCTCCTTCATAAACTAGAAACATATCATTAGTTCACTGTAAATACTTAAGGATGGTCTTGATAGTAGTCCAATGATGTTCACCTGAATTTTCTTGATATCTTCTTACTATGATCAAGGAATAAGAAATGTCAATCCTCATAAATAACATGGAATACATGATAAATCCTATCACTGAAGAGTGTGGGATCTTACTCATTATCTATATTCCATCTTGGGTCTAAGTACACATCTTCTTGGAAAGATTCATACCATGTGACACTAGAACCAATCCTCCCTTGAATTATTATATACATAAACTGTAATGACCCGACCCTAGTTACCCAGAGTAGGTTCATTATTACATAACATTGGCATGATCTCAAAAGATCAAGTCTCAAAATACCGATTAGTTTAGTAGCCTTGGAAACACTAGATACATTCATAAGTCTTACATTACATGATAAAGTGAAAAAAATACAACAACATAGTCTCCATAGTCCACACTAATATCCCCTCAGACTATCCCTGTAGTTCAGTCATAAAATAATTATTCACATCCTGGGAAAAATAAAACATAGAAAGGGGTGAGCTCAGATGCTCAGTAAGGATAACAATATAGCAGAAACTTTCATAAATAAGCATAAACATTTAAGGCAATGTATAACTAAAACAAAAGCTTTTTAAATTTGGATTTCAGCATAATATGGAAAAGGTAAAATTAAATAATTCCACTTACTTATTCACATGGATATTCTATTAGTCGAATAATCACTAGAAATATCAACAACCACTTTCATAATGATAGAATGCATAATGCCAGACTATCATAACCACATAGTCAAGGCCGTGTGCCAAGACTAAAAATAAGATTTTGTCAACGCCTTCTTCCAAGACACTAGTTTGTCTCATGAGACCTACCGATGCATCGAGGAGCTATAGTGGGCAACACCCGTCACTTACTAAGTCCAATGCATTCCCCATATGAACAGGTTTAAACATAGCATAAACATTCATATTAAAACTAGCATATGAAATGTCAATAATTTCTCCATTAACCATGAATGGTATAAAAATAACACATCCATATTCAAACATATCACAAAACCATAAATAAAATATGGAAGTTTTGTATCATAATAAATCAACTTCAAATAAGCTTAAAATCCATCAAAGGATGTTGACATAGATGAAATAAAAACTATTTGAGAGAAATATCTCATTTTTGAAATCATTTAAAATACACATAATTATAAAAGAAAAAATTTAATTTGAAAAAATTCTTATAAGATTGTAAGGGAAGCTTCGATGATTTTATAACGGTAGAAAATAGCTGCACCTGCCGTATAAGTTAAAAAAGACATTCTTACCTTGATTTTGTCAAAAAGGTTAAAAAGGACCTTGTTTGGAAAATGACGGAAAGATTCCTTTCAAACCATTTTATAAAAATTTAAACAAGGTTATAAATGAATTTAACCCATAGTCTAGTAAATATTAAAAATGTTTTGGAATACATTTTTAAGAAACATGGATGTGGATGATAAAGAGGTCCCAGTATATAATTACATATAAACAACCTCAAATAATGAAGAGAATGTGAAATTAACCCTTACATTGTAATTTTCCTTGATCGAGGGTAGGTTAACCTCCTGTATAATAGTGAAATAATTTTTATTTAATTATACAAGAATCATATACATTAATATGATATCATATATGATCTTTTAACATTGCTTTGTTAATAATATCTTAGTATTATCGTTGTTTCGGGTGTTAACGGATTCATTTTCCTTTATATTCTTTGTTATGTGAGTCATATTTTCTATGGATTGGATGTATCATAATAATATACAGAATTATATCAAGTATTTAAACATTATTTTTAATCATCTAATGAAAATTAGTCTTGAATGGATACGATGGGGAATGAATCTCATCGTGTTCGTGGAGATGGTAATCTGTACGTACGTATGAGCGATAATATCATTCTTTTGATATTAAAATAATATATAACTAGATGTTATATCATATATACAGAATAATTATCATGTTATATTTATTATTTACATCAATTACAGATCATTATTATACCCATCCAAATAATAATGTATTGAATAACAATTACACCATGACGTGGAGACGGTAAGACGTACGTACGCACGTATGGTGACATGTCATTCAAAGGATGGATATAAGAATTAATTTGGTTGTACCATGTTTATAATAACATCACAGTATATTGAATATACTGGAATTATTATTTTATAATGGAAATAACAAAGAAAAAGGAATTGGAAAAATAAAGGAACTTGAAAGAGGTGGTGAGATATTTACCTCTTCTTCAAGTTCTTCCTTTTGATTTGATAAAAAGGACTCCTTAGGTTGGCTTTCTGACCAAAGGCCTCTAGGATGAAGGGAGAAGAGTTTAGAGGGTATTTGGGCAGATTTTGGACGAGCCAAATGGCTTTGAAGGTGTGAATTAGAGAGAAGGGGGAGTTCCCTTTTATAAGAGGGGTGAGGGGCACCTTAGGAAAAGCTAGAAATATTATTTTATAATAAAATCATTTTCGGTTTCTAATGGCTCAAAAATGGATTATTTAAAGGATAAGGTGGGGATGGTTCAAAACCTACTCAACCAATAGGTTTTAGATATGTTTGGGTCACTATATTAACTTTATCTTTTAGATTTAACTATTAGTTAAATAGTTTGACATTTACCATGTCTCTTTGTATTTTTATATTATATGGTTAACAAACATACTATATGCTTCCAAAAGAACCCCAAATGATTCATTAATAATACACCTATCATTATATAATCCTTTTGGCCAATCCTTAGATTTTTAGGAATAGAATATCAATTAATAATATAATATTTGTTTTAAAAACTCTTTTATGTCAATTTTGACACTATTTGGTATTTTGTTTTTTTTTTAATTCATAACAGCATTATTGCTTCGAAAACAATTCATATAACCACCCCTAATATGTCATATTAACCTAGAAAATTATTTTAATTCATAAAATATATCAAATTACATTTATTTAAATATTTATAATATCAATTATTTTAATATTTCATTAATATAGTAATTACTGCATCAACATTGTGTCATAAATAAATTAAATTATTTAATGTCTAAAAAATATAAATAAAATACCATTATGTAGGAAATATTTTTATATTTCTAATTAATACTTATAGTAAAATTTATCTTATGTGTAACCTTATATTAATAATGTTTTAGTTATTAAACTTTGATTTTAACTCTTTTAACTCTTCTTTGAATTAAATAATAATAAATGTCCTAATCTAATTCAAGTGGACCAAAGAGGTTCATATTTTATTCCTAAGTTTTTTTTGGTCAAACTATACTTATCCAATACAATTATGACATGTTTTAGGGAAATAATAATATCATTTTTACCCTTAATTACCCTATTTACTTTTAACTGTGGTAAATAAAAGTAAAAAGTTACTATTCACCAAAAATTATTTTCATCTTATTGAACCACATTTTACTTACTGATAACAACCGTGTCTCTTGGATTTTTGAAATTCCACTCACAGAAGTGGTAAAATTAAGTTTTATGTGAATTTGCAAATTCACCTAGGAGGTGGGTAAAAGACAGTGAAAAGTTTAATAAATTTTTTATATATCTAAAATTATTATAAAATGAATCCAATGAATTACATTGAACTTATATAGGTATTATTTACCTATTTTTACCTAAAATAAATTTAAATAAAATACATAATTATTTGAATAAAAATTCGGTTTTAAACTATAACTTAGTGTTTTTCACTATTCATCAAAAATTGAAAGTTTTCAGAAAAATACCAAAAATTCACCCTAAGCTAATATCGATATTCCAAATCCAAAAATGAAGTCCATTTTGAAAGATAAAATTTATAAAATTTAAAAAGGTGGGTATTACTATTCATAACTGCTAGTTTGATTGGTTGTGGTGTGTTAGAACTCGAAGTTGCGTACAACACACGCTACTACATTATTCAAAGAGAAGCGTATCGTGGAAGCTTGGGGTGTTACATTATCCCCTCCTGGAAATAATTTCATCCTCAAAAATTCTAGAATTTCACTGCATAAAAATACTATGGTGGTTCTTCATCATAAGTTCCTCGGGTTCCCACGTTGCCTCTTCCATCTTATGGTTTCTCCATATAACTTTTACCAAATGAGTCGTTCGGTTTCTCATCACTTGTTCTCTTGTATCAAGAATATTGATAGGCTCTTCGTAATAAGATAGATTTGGTTCCAGTTCTAATTCCTCATAGGTGAGTACATGCGTTGGGTCAAGCATGTATTTTCTCAATAGTGATACGTGGAACACATCGTGAACTTTGGAGAGACTTGTCGGCATTGACAACCGGTAAGCTACAGCCCCAATTTGTTCTAGAATTTCTAAAGGTTCGATGTACCTGGGACTCAAATTTCCCTTCTTACCAAAATGTATAACACCCTTCCATGGAGATACCTTCAAGAAAACACGATCTCCCACCTGAAATTCCAAATCCTTCCTTTGGTTGTCAGCATAGCTCTTCTGCCTACTTTGAGATGCTTTGATGTGGTTTTGGATTACATTCACCTTTTCCATCATTTCCTCCACAAGTTCTGGCCTTACGAGTTTTCTTTTCCCAAATTCATCCCAACAGATTGGTGTGCGACATCTCTTTTTGTATAACGCTTCATATGGTTCCATCTGAATACTTGAATGGAAGCTATTGTTATAGAAGAATTATACCAGTGGTAAATATTGATCCCACATACCTTGAAAGTCAAGTGAGCAAGATCTCAACATGTCTTATAAGGTTTGAATAGTCCGTTCGAATTTTCCATCAGTTTGGGGTTGGTGGGCAGTGCTCAAATGACGATCTGTATCTAGGGATTTCTAAAGGATTTTCTATAATCTTGATGTAAAACGGGGATCACGGTCAAAAACAATCGATAGTGGTACTCCATGAAGTCTTAAAAATTCATTAATATATAGTCTTTCTAAACGTTCAATTGGTAAATATTCACTTATAGCAAGAAAATGTGCTGACTTGGTAAGATGAACAACAATGACCCATATTGAATCGTTTCTTCTAGGAGTCTTTGGTAGTCCCATGAAAATGTCCATCATAATATTATCCCATTTCCTCTCAGTTATGGGAAGAGGTTTCATGACTCCTCCAGGTTGTTTCCTTCCAGCTTTCACTTGTTGAAAAACAATACATCTTGAAACAAAATCAGCAATCTCCCTCTTTATGTTGTCCCACCAAAAATGTTCCTTCAAATCTCTATACATTTTGGTGATCCCAGGGTGTATAGAGAAATTGGAACTATGAGCATCCTCCAACAATTACCTTTTTATATCAGGTATATCGGGAACAGAAAGTCTCTTCCCAAATTTCAAAATTCCATATTCACACACAGACTCACTCAATATCCCATCATTCACAACTTTAATCTTCTTTTGAAACTCTTTATCACCGGTCTGAGAACTCTTTATCCTTTCTAGTAAATATGGTTTGGAAAACATTTGAAAAAGTATTGATGTTTCACCTTCCATGGTGATTCCCATATCCGTCTTTACTAGATCCATGTATATAGGATCCTTTTCAACTCTCATCTTGTTAAAAACTCAATGATCCTTTCTACTCAAAGCATCTTTCACCTTATTTGCCTTCCCCGGGTGGTAGTGTATAGTAAAATCATAATCCTTGAGTAGTTCAAGCCATCGCCTCTGCCTCGTGTTGAGTTCTTTCTGTGAGAAAATATACTTCAAACTCTTGTGATTAGTATAAATCTCACATTTTCACCATATAGATAGTGTTTCCATATCTTCAAAGAAAATATACAGCTGCTGACTCAATATCATGAGTAGGATAGTTTTTCTCATGAATTTTTAGTTGTTGTGACGCATAGGCAATAACCCTAGCATTCTACATAAGGACATAACCAAGTCCTTTCTTTGAAGCATCACTATAAATAAAAAACCCATCATTCCCCAATGGTAGAGTCAATAATCTTCTCTTCAGTTCTTCAAAACATTATTTACACTCTTTTGTCCAACAATAATTTAACCCCTTTTCTTGTGAGCTTTGTTAATGGGTTAGCCATCCAGGAAAAATTCTGGACAAAACGTCGATAATAACCTGTTAAACCAATAAAACTGTGCACCTCAGTTATACTCGTTGGTGCTGGCCATTCTTGGATTTCCTTGGTCTTTGAAGGATCAATGGAGATTTCATCCTTAGAGACTATATGGCCAAGAAAAGAAATCTCCGGAATCCAAAATTCACACTTGCTAAACTTCCCATATAATTCATGTCTTCTAAGAGTCTTCAGGGTAATGCACAAGTGATTTTCATGATCTTCGTAGATTTTAGAGTATACCAATATATCCTCAATAAATACCACTACAAATTCATCAAGATATTCCTTGAAAACTATATTCATTAGATCCATGAAGACATAGGGTGAATTAGTCAACTCAAAAGTCATTACTGTAAACTCGTAATGCATGTACCTGGTTCGAAATGTTGTCTTTAGAATGTCTTCCTTCTTCATGCACAACTGATGGTATCCAGATCGAAGGCCAATATTTGAAAAGTATTGAGCTCCATTCAGTTGGTCAAATAAATCATCAATGTGAGGTAGGGGATACTTGTTCTTTATTGTTATAGCATTGATCTCCCTGTATTCAATGCACAACCTCATAGATCCATCTTTCTTCTTGAAAAAAAGGACATGGGCTCTCCATGGAGAAACACTAGGGAGAATAAATCCCTTATTACTCAATTCCTCTAGTTGTTTCTTTAGTTCCACTAATTCCACATTGGCCATTCTATAAGGGGTTTTTGATATGGTCCTTGATCCAGGAATTAAATCAATGGAAAACTCAATTTCTCATTCTCGAGTATGTCCAGGTAAATCTTCTGGAAACACATCAACATATTATTTTACAATAGGTACATCCTCTATTTGAAAATTATTTTCCTCACCCATAGTTATTTCATTCTCTTCCTCCCCAATAATTGAATTTAGTTGAGTTACTAGGGGTGGATCTAGATAAGAATTAGGTGGTGGTGATTCTGCTCTAAAGAAAAGGTATTATTTATCATCTTCATCAAAAAATGTAACCTCCTTATTCTTACAATAATTCTTCACATCATGATCCGAAAGCCAATCCATACTGAGGATTATATCAAATTCAATCATTGGTATGACGATGAGATCAATAGATAAAGAACATTTATATGCTCTAATGGGAACTGATTCACAAAACTTTATTGCGATGATACTTCCCTTAGGAGTTTTTACTGACAACTCCCTTGTTAAATCAAATTATAAATATATAATTTTCTTACCAAACTAGGAAGATATGAAATAATGCGATGATCCAGAACCAAATAAATGATTTTCTAAACATGATAAAACCATTAAATTACTTTCCACCACATCTTTTGAAGCTTCTACCTCAGCAGTAGTGAGATAATAAGCTTGGACTTGATCCCTTGGCCTTTTCTGAGGTAAGTTCCCCTGACACTTAGGACATTCATTCACATAATTCCCCATCTCCCTATAATTGTAGCATTGAACATCGTTATCTTCTTTCTTCCCCTTGCAATCACGAGCTTGGTGGCCTTTTTCACCACACTTGTAACAGACTCTCATTCCCTTAAAGCAAGTACCGGGGTGTTTCTTCCCACAATTACTATAGGATAGATATTCAACTTTTCCCTTATTCCCCTTATTTCCATTTCCAGAGTGTTCAGTAGATCTCTTCTTCTGTTGCTTTACTTTAAGGTGGTAAGACTTAGAAAATTCTTTTTCTGTCTTGATAGCACATGATACAATGTCTTCGTATGACGAGAAGGATTGTGAGACTAATTCTCAATGAAGAAATAGTTTTAACCCATCAAAGAAATGATAAATCTTACTTCTTGGGTTACATATATAATCTGCATCATGACTCGCTAACCTTGTAAATTTAGCCTCATACTTTGAGACATTCTGATCCTCCTTTTTCCTAAGACTCAGAAATTGCCTTTCCATATTTTCTCAATGGTCATGAGGAAAGTATTTTTCTAAGAAAATCTCTTTAAACTACCTCCATTACATATTTGATACTTCATCATCTTCCTTTTTTTTGAATCAATGACCACCATTGATCAGTATCTTCAGTGAGGCGGTAAACTGGCATGATAACTTTTTCCCTTTCACTACTCCCCAAGGAATAGAATATTTTCTCTAAGGAATTTATCCATTGCTCAGAAACTAATGGATTTTTACTCCCATTTAATTTTGGTGGTTGTTTCCTCATTAAGCCGTCTAACATTGATCCTCCACGTTGTGGATCAAGGTGCCCTATATGGGTAATTTTATTATTCATAACCTATGTGAGTTCTCCCAGTATAGTGATAAACTGATCAGCACCAGTTGTATCACCAACTCCACTATAATTATCTTGAGCAGGAGAACAATACATACATGGAGTGCGTGCATTGATACGGTTTTCATTCCTTCCACTAGGCGCCATTTAGAAACAATGGCATAAACTAGATTAGTCTATGAATCGAAATACATAATTCCAAACTTGTAAAACACTTAACATAAATTGAACAGTTTATGGATATAATACATAATCATAAAAAAATGTTTTCTTTGAGGAATTATATACTCATAAACCATTCATAATGGTTTGTAAAGAAAATGAGAATTATCCTAAGCATATCCTCTGGGAGTGTCGTAACCAAGAGTGCAGCAAGGCCCGTTGTCGTGCACCAGTTCCCGTTCGATTCTATCTCAAAGTGGTGTTTTTTGGTTTTACCCCTAGGTACATCTGTGCCAGAGCTGCCTCTACCTACTCGTATCCAGATAGGGATGTATTTCTTGGAAAACTTACAAAATCTCTACAATACCAAAATCCTAGGAAGTTCTTCTATACTAATCCTCAAAGTATATCTTAGGGCTATGTGCTCTAATCAGAGTTTATCTAAATCTATCTTCCAATGTTTTTACTAAACTTCCTCTGATACCAACTATAAAACCCCGACCCTAGTTAACCAGATTCGGTCCATTATTACATAACATTGGCATGATCACAAAAGATCAGGTCTCGTAAGACCGATTAGTTTAGTAGCCTTAGAAACACTAGATACATTCATAAGTCTTACATTACATGATAAAGTGAAAAACTATAACAATATAGTCTACATAGTTCACACTCATATCCCCTCAGACTATCCCTATAGGTCAGTCATAAAATACTTCTTCACATCCTGGGAAAAATAAAACATAGAAAGGGGTGATCTCAAATGCTCAGTAAGGATAACAATATAGCAAAAACATTCATAAATAAGCATAAACATTTAAGGCAATGTATAACTAAAACAAAAGACATTTAAATTTGGACTTTATCATAATATGGAAAAAATAAAATCAAATAATACCATTTACTTATTCACATGGATATTCTACTAGTCGAATAATCACATGCAATATCAATAAACACTTTAATAATTATGGAATGCATAATTCCAGACAATCATAACCACATAATCAAGGCCTTATGCCAAGACTACAAATAAGATTTTTTCGAGGCCTTTTTCCAAGACACTAGTTTGTCTCATGAGACCTACCGATGCATCGAGAATCTATAGAGGGATCCACCCGTCACTTACTAAGTCCAATGCATTCCTCATATGAACAGGTTTAAACATAACATAAACATTCATATTAAAAATATCATATGAAATGTCAATACTTTCTCCATAAACCATGAATGGAATAAAAATAACACATCCATATTCAAACATATCAAAAAACCTTCAATAGAATATGGATGTTTTGTAACATAATAAATCAACTTCAAATAAGGCTAAAATCTATCAAAGGATGTTGACATAGATGAAATCAAAACTATTTCATTGAAATATCTATTTTTTGAAATCATTTAAAAGTCACATAATTGAAAAAGAAAACATTTACTTTGAAAATATTCTTATAAGCTTGTAAATAAATATTTGACGATTTTATAATGGTGTAAAATAGTTTCACCCACTGTATAAGTTAAAAAAGACATTCTTACATTAATTTTGTCGAAAAGGTTAAAAAGGACCTTGTTTGGAAAACGACGGAAAGATTCCTTTCAAACCATTTTATAAAAATTCAAACAAGGGTATAAATTAATTTAACCCATAGTCTAGTAAATAGTAAAAATGTTTTGAAATACATTTTTAAGAAACATGGATGTGGATGATAAAGAGGTCCCAGTAGAAAATTACGTATAAACAACCTCGAATAATAAAGAGATTGTGAAATTAACCCTTACATTGTACTTTTCCTTGGTCGAGGGTAGGTTAACCACCTATATAATGTTGAAATAATTGTTATTAAATTATAAAAGAATAATATACATTAATATGATATCATATATGATCTTTTAACATTTCTTTGTTAATAATATCTTAGTATTATCATTGTTTCGGGTGTTAACGGATTCGTTTTCCTTTATATTATTTGTTATGTGAGTCCTATTTGTTATGGATGGGATGTATCATATTTATATCCATAATTATATCAAGTATTAAAACATTAATTTTAATCATCTAATGAAAATTAGTCTTGAATGGAGACGATGGGGAATGAATCTCATCGCGTTCATGGAGACGGTAATCCGTACGTACACACGAGCGATAATATCATTATTTTGATATTAAAATCATATATAATTGGATGGTATATAATATATAAAAAATAATTATAATGTTATATTTATTATTTACACCAATTATAAATCATTATTATACCCATCCAAAAATAATGTATTGAATAACAATTACACCACGACGTGGAGACAGTAAGTCGTATGTACGCACGTATGGTGACATGTCATTCAAAGGATGGATAGAATAATGAATTTGGTTGTACCATGTTTATAATAACATCAAATTATACATAATATACTGGATTTATTATTTTATAATGGAAACAACAAATAAAAAGGAAGTGGAAGAATAAAGGAACTTGAAAGAGGTGGTGAGATATTTACCTCTTCTTCGGGTTCGTCCTTTTGATTTGATCAAAGGGACTCCTTAGGTTGGATTTTTTACCAAAGGAAGGACTCTAGGATGAAGGGAGAACATTTTATAGGGTATTTGGGCAGATTTTGCCCAAGAAAAATGGCTTTTAAGGTGTGAATTAGAGAGAAGGGGGAGTGCCCTTTTATAAGAGAGGTGAGGGGCACCTTAGGAAAAGCTAGAAATATTATTTTATAATAAAATAATTTTCAGTTTCTAATGGTTCCAAAATTGATTATTTAATGGATAATGTGGGTATGGGTCTAAAACCACTAAACCAATAGGTTTTAGATAGGTTTGGGTCACTATATTAAATTTATCTTTTAGATTTAACTCTTTGTTAAATAGTTTGACATTTACCATGTCTCTTTGTATTTTTATACTATATGGTTAATAAACTTACTATATACTTCCAATATAACCCCAAATGGTTCATTAATGATACACCTATCATTATATAAGTCTTTTGGATGAACCTTATATTTTTAGGGATAGAATATCAATTAATAATATAATATTTGTTTTAAAAACTCTTTTATGTTAATTTTGAAACTATTTGGTATTTTGTTTTTTCTAAATTCATAACAGCATTATTTCTTAGAAAAAAATTCATCTAACTAACCCTAATATGTCATATTAACCTATAAAATTAGTGTAATTCATAAAAAGTCTCAAATTACATTTATTTAAATATTTATAATATCTATTATTTTAATATTTCATTAATATGGTAATTACTGCATCATCATTGTGTCATAAATTAATTTAACTTATTTAATTTCTAGAAAAATATAAATAAAATACCATTATGTAGGAAATATTTTTATCTTTCTAATTAATATTTATACTCTAATATATCTTATGTGTAACCCTATATTAATAATGTTTTAGTAATTAAACTTTGATTTTAACTCTTTTAACTCTTCTTTGAATTAAATAATAATAAATGTCCTAATCTAATCCAAGTAGACCAAAGAGGTTCATATTTTATTCCTAGGTTTGTTTTTGTTCGAACTATACTTATCCAATAGAATGATTACATGTGTTAGGATAATAATAATAACATTTTTACCCTTAATTACCCTATTTACTTTTAACCGTGATAAATAGAATTAAAAAGTTATTATTCACCAAAAATTATTTTCATCTTATTGAACCAAATTTTACTTAGTGATATCAACCGTGTCTCTTGGATTTTTGAAATTCCAATCACATAAGCGGTAAAATTAAGTTTAATGTGAATTTGCGAATTCACCTAGGAGGTGGGTAAAAGACGGTAAAAAGTTCAATAAAATTTTTATATATCTAAAATTATTATAAACTGACTCCAATTAATTAAATTGAACTTATATAGGTATTATGTATCTATTTTTACCTAAAATAAATTTAAATAAAATAAATAATTATTTAAATAAAAATTCGGTTTTAAACTATAACTTAGTGTTTTTCACTATTCATCAAAAATTGAATGTTTTCAGAAAAATTCCAAAAAATCACCCTAAGAAAATTTTGATATTCTGAATCCAAAAATGAAGTCCATTTTGAAAGCTAAAATTTATAAAATTTCAAAAGGTGGTTATTACTATTCATAACGGCTAGTTTGATTGGTTGTGGTGTGTTAGAACTCAAAGTTGCGTACAACACACGCTACTGCATTATTCAAAGAGAAGCGTACCGTGGAAGCTTGGGGTGTTAAATAACCTCTTTAGTATCGGTTAAATGTATGTACCTTGAATCATTCTAATTAGCCTATTAGATATATCACGCATGATCTTGATCCCTAGAATGTAGGTTGCTTAACCTATGTCCTTCATAGATAATCACTTTCTCAACTATTCCTTAACCTCTTGTAAGGTTGGTATATAAATTCCAATTAGAAATATTTTATCAACATATACTATTATAAAAACAAATTTACTCCCACCAAACCACTTGTAAACGCATCAATAATATTCATTCTTAATGTTTCCAAATTTCATTATGGCTTCATCAAATCAAATGTTCAATGACCTGGATGATTTATTTAATCCATAAATGGATCTCTACAATTGGAATATCTTTTTGGAATATCCTAGAGTCACAAACCCTTCAATTTGTGTCATTTACACATCCTCTTAATGGTTCCCGTTAAGTAATATAGTTTTGACATCCATTTTCAAAATCTCATAGTCATATAAATTTTTTATTAAAAACAAAATAATAATGGATTTAAACATGGAAACTAGATAAAGGTTTCATCAAATTCAATTCCTTAATGTTTCCTAAACCCTTTATACACTAGCAATGCTTTATAGGTATTCAATTTACCCACCATGTATATCTTTCTCTTAAATACCCATTTTCACCTAATAAGTTTTACATAAATTGGAAGATTCATCAAAACCCAAACATAGTTTTAATACATGGAATCCATCTCATAATTCATGTATTATTTTCATCTTGCAACTTATGAGCTCTCTATCATGTTCTTGTATGGTATAGGGTCATTATAATAAACTAATAATGATTCCCCATCATCAAAGACTTTAAAAATATATATCAATGGTTCTCTTACCTCCCTTGTACTCTTACGTAGTACTTATTTTTTGAGAACACCTTCTTCTATATTGACCTATGGAATCTCTTACTATACCAACCCTTGTGTATCTTGATCATCAACTTCATCAAAGTTAATATTTATCCCACTATCCTATTTGAGTATATAATCCTTCTTGAGAAATATTACCTATCTTGTAATAATTTCTTTCTTTTCTAAAATATTTTATAGGTATTATCCTCTGGTTTTCTTAGTATACCCTATAAATATAAACTCCATGGCCCATGGTTCTAGTTTTTTGCTTGATATGGCCTTAACAATTGTCTTGTAACCCTATGAACAAACATGTGAAAAAATGAGTTTCTTTACAATCCATAACTCATAAGAAATATCATTTTAGGATTTTTTTTGGTACTCAATGTAGTAGGTGTAATGTTTTTTATAATTCATATCAATAAAAGGATAATGGAAGACTTGAATAACTCATCAAAAACAATACCATTTCCAACAAGGTACAATTCCTCCTTTCACTAACACCATTCCACTATGTTGTATAATGTGCGGTGAGTTGAGATAAAATATCATACTCCCATAGAAATTTTATAAAGTCTTAGTTAAGACATTCTCTACCTTGATCTAATCAAAGTTTATTTATCTTCTTACAAATAAAATTATCAACCTCGTTCTTTATTTATTTGAACTTCTCAATAGATTTATACTTGTACCTCATTAAGTATATATGACCATACCTACTCATGTCACTGATAAAAGTAATAAAAGATGATAATCTACCTCTAGATTCTACTTGAAAATTTATACACATGTTAGTGTGGGTTAATTTTAAAAGATTTTTTTCCCTTTCCCCTTCAACATTGAGTGGTGGTTTTTCATCTTTCCTTGTAAACAAGAATGTCATATTTCAAGTGTCTTTATCTTAAACAATTAAAAATAACCATCTTGATATATATTTTTCAAAATATTCTCATTTACATGAAAAAGATGTTGATTCCACAACTAGGTGTCATATGAGTCATGCATATTAGTTGTGTTATAAATTTCCAATATTTGGATTTCATAATTCAATACTTAAATGTTGGTATTCAATTGTGAAATACCATAACATAAGATATCTTTATAAAAGTATCAACATTTATTTCCAAATATTAAAATAAATCCATCCATATCTAAAAAATAAACATAAATAATTTTATTTTTAACACTAGGAATATAATAACAATTCTTTATAACAAAAATCAAGCACATTGGAAATGTGAGATGCTAGTCTCTAATATAAAGAGTATCCATCCTCACTCCATTAGTTTCCCATAGATCCACTTTCCCACTTTCAAACTTCTAAAATATACATGGTTCTTGTATTTGGAAATAAATTTGAGAACCACATGCATTATCTAACAAAAACATGTAGATATTGAAAGATTGCACTCAATAATGAATGAACCTGAAGTTTTCCATTTCTTCTTTAGATGGGTATAATTCCTCTTCCAGTGTACTAGCTTACCACATGAAAAAAATACCACATACTATTCCTTTCCTTGCATTTAGATATTCTTCTTCTTATAGAGATAATACTCCAGTGCCTTAGACTTGGGATGAGTCATTAGCCACTTTTCCTTGTTCATATTCTTCTTATTCACTATAAGGAAAAAAGGTTTCTCATTACTCATGTATTTATAAACTTATATGATAAGATTATGAATTTTTTATTGTGTTTTCTCATTATGGTTCATATTATAATTCACAATAAAACTGAAGAAATTTTTTTTATTGAGGGCAGAATGAGATCTTTGTGTAGCTTATCTGGTATCTTAAAACCCAAAATCTATAGATTCTCAATGTATCCAATCATCTTGACTATATATTCCCCAACTAGAATTAACTCTCCAATCTTTCACATTAATGGTTCATTGTAGATCTCATATATCCATGATCTCTCCTTCTCTTGATAAAGATATCGAAGGTGAGAAACTATTTTATATGCAGCCATATCCTCATATTGCATTAAAATATTACCGGATATGGTGGATAACATAAAATATTGAACATAAATTTATTCTTTAACAAGATTCAAATATAGATACTCCTCTACCTCACTATCATATTTATAACGTGACTTAATAATTTTTATTTCCATCATAAACAATTTTCATTCATGGCATTGTATAATGTGTAGACACCTATATCATTCCTAGAAATTTTCCCTGGTGACAAAGTTATACTTATCTAGTATGGATAAAAGTGATATTGTTAATTTCATTTGATTTTCCATATTTTAAAAATTAATAATAAATAATTAGTACTTTGATTACAATGATATATTAATAAATTTAAATTTGATTAAATTATTTATTAATAGCCATTATTTTTTGAAACCTAATTTCCCTCACCATAATTTTTTGTAATATCATGTTGATTATATATTCTAGTGGAAAAGATCCATATTCCCTTCTCATAACCTAGACTTAGGCCTAATAATATATTTGAATGGTTTTAAGTAGGTGTCACTTGATAATACATTAACTTGTAGTTCCATGATCTGTTGAGTGGACACCCCAATCCTAAAATTCTTTTTTAGGATTTCCTAAATATTTTCCTCTTAGTCATTTATCTAAAATAATTTAAATTAACTCAAAACTTCAAGCAAAAATTTACTTGATAATTGAAATCACCCCAACTTGGATTAGTTAGGCACTTTGAACTATAAGGTCAATTATAACTTAAGTAGTGGAAGGCTAAGACAACTTAATATTTTAGTTGAGGTATTTTTATACTTATGAATAAATCCTATTTTTATCCTTTTACATGCCTTGTTAATATTAAGTGTAATTCACTTAAGTGATTAACCATGTATGATAAAACATTAATGCGTAATTTGGTTATATTTTATAAAATCTTTTATTATTTTTAATTTATTTATCAAGTGATCACACAACATTCATAAAACATAAATAATTAACCATACTACTAATATAAATAAATTATAAGTGGCATGATCATGATATTTTTCTAGTGGTTAGTTTATCTAGAATATAATAAAACAACCCTCATCCCTTGGAGAAAATACCTTGAACTAAGCTTGGTTTGTGTTGTATAATTCCTCCTTTTGTTCCTTTGTCTCGCCTTGATTGGTTTTTCCTCATCTTCTTAACCCGAACTGCCTTTACTTGCTTAGGATCTCCATCCTTGCATAAGTTTTTATCCATATTCAGGTGATGGTATATAATGGAATTGGATAAAATGAGGTCTAATATATGGCTACATATGCCCTTATATAATAAGGAGGATGGGATTAAGCATAGACCATCAATAATAATTTATCCATAATAAATTAAAATAAACTTATCACACATAAGGGTTGGTCTAGTCTCATTATCATCCACACATCAAGAAATAAACATGCATTTATAATATTTTTATCAATTACTTCTATTAATTCTTTAATTAAGATAATACACCATGAATTAATCTATTTAATTCAATTTATCTTAATTCCATCCAAGAATACTTAACTTACCATCATATATAATTTTAAAAAAAATACTTTAATTTAAAATTAATGAAGTACACAAGTGTACTTGGAGGAAACCTCTAGTGTTCATTGAAATTTTAACATGGAAATTAATTTAATATATAATTATTAATCCTATTTCTTGGTGTGTACTTTCGAATAAATGACTCATGAAACATATAATACATAGTTTTAATTATACATTTAATTCATTTTTCTATGAAAATTCAAGAACACTAATAGAAAAAGACTACACAATGTGTATTATTTTACACATTGTGTACTTTTCTTCAACCTGTTTCCAGAACATATTAGTCTATATGTTGTGTATCTAATACATGGAACTCTTGGGACACCCCATATACTATTCAAATGAATCTTTATTTTTAATCATTAACCAATTATTTATTATGTTATCAAGAATGAAGAAAATAATTGATGGTGATGTTAAATTATTAAAATGAATCATTTTAATTAAAATAAAATGAAAATGCATAAAATAAATAAAAGAATAATAAATAATTATAAATTAAACATGTGAATTCTCTGATGCCACTTGTAGGTTTCAGGTGTAGCGGAAGCAACCTTTGAAGGTATGAACAACTTAGATTTTAATCTTAAATCACAAGTAACTATTTCTTTATATGATCATAAGATCATGTCTAATGAAACCAGTAGGTTAATAGAAAATAATAATATTCTAGAAATCTAGGGAGATGATCTTCACATGTAATTTATAATTAATTTATAAGTATATATATAATTTCCTCAAGTTTTAATTCTCTCTTCATTGATGATATAATGGAATATATTTTGTTACACCGCTATTTCGCGGTGAGATTCAAGTGAAGAATCCCTGTAGTGGCGATCCACATGTAAACCACAATCTATGATCAATGATTTCAAATCGTTGGGTGCTAGCATGGGTGATCCTGGTTACTTTCATTATTTGTGGTTGACAACAACATTTTTCTTCTCAAAGAGGAAGAACTCTTGGTGATCCCTCGAATATGTGAGAGGGGGGAAGAGAGATATATTCATAGAATTCTAGATATCTCTCTAGATATATCTCTAGATATATCTCTCTCTCTCTATATATATATATATCTTGATATATCTCAAGATATATTTATAGATATATAGATATATATCTTTCTTGATATATCTATATATATATATAGAGATATCTCTCTTATCCATTGTGGACATCCAAAAATTCACTTTAGGAAAGTGATATATTTTGATATAATTAAATATAATTAGATATAATTAGATATTTATTATGGTAGGTTTAGGGTTGGAAAATTTCATGAAAAACCTTAACCATTTATAATATTCTTAATTGAACCCATGTCCATTAATAATATTATTATTATTATTATTAAGCTTTTTACATGTTCAACACATTAAGAATATAAATAAATTTTAATTATTTCTAATTGGACCATTAAACTTTGTCCGCTTTCCCTCATCAACATTTATTATTCCAATAAAAATTACTATTTAATTAATAAATTTCACTACATTACTTCTATAATAAATATTATATTTTCTAAACTGGAAAACTAAGATTTATTATTTATTATTTAACTCACTTTATTCTTTCAAATAACATGTGATTAAATTATGAAAATTAACCAAACCTGAATAAATATAATTTATTCTTACTTATTAAACTAATTAATTGAATATAACTAAGAATGAATATGCACTTAGTGTGTGATCCTATAGGTATATTTCTTATTCAAATTAATAATAACCACCTAAAATCCAAGGTTAGTGTGTAACAACACACCAAGGAATCCATAAATAAAGAAGTTAATGTCTCAATGACGTCCAACCTCCTATGAATGTTTACTATGTAATATAATCCTTTTATAAAGATATATCTAATCAAGAAAGTTTCATACTAGTTACATAAACCTATAAACTTTATTTCTATTTATTTTAATTTTTTTGAAATGAACTCACCCATTGAACACCAAATCCATGAATTTATGCAGGCAACTTTATTCCATCAATGGGTCTGAGATATCAGCTCCCATTATAGTACAGAAAAGATAAATCTTTCTCACATTATCCATTAATTATATTTCACTCATGATGCTCCTAATTAATCCTACTTCTCTATGAACATATATATTCAAAATTTTCATCAATACATCAAATTATGTAAGCCATGATTTCCATTAATGATAATCTTAAAGTCTAAAGATCAATACATATGTCCACAGATAGAAACATCCAATGACACATAGAAATGTGGATTTACTATTTATAATAATATTCTCATAACCTTCTATATTAGATATTAACAAAGGATAACTCCATGAGAATGTGTCTCAATGTCTTATAATCTACCTACCCCTAATATCCCATATCGTCTATGTCCTATCAGACAATATCATCCATTCAAATAACAAGACTTAAGAATAATGTTGTGGATTATCTAGTTTTTTATCATATAAGGAAAATAATATGACCTTTAAAAAAGAAATATATTTTAATTATATTATAACATACAAATAGAATTCAAAAGAATAATCAATATGTGATAAGAAAACTTCCTTAACTAAGAAAAACATGTAATCAAGCATTAAAAAAGTTAGTTCTAGGGTACCAAATCCAACATCTAGTGCATGAGTAGGAAAATAATAAATGGAGTTGGTAAGGTATTGGATGAACCAAAATTATTTTTATGTATAAATAAAAGTGGACATGAGGTTCCCTTTTATAAGTGGGGGGAGGGGTATATTTGGAATTTCTTAAAGTATTAAATTAATATAAATAATTTCTCATAGAAAGTGGTTCTAAAATGATATAATTCAAATATAGGATGAGGATGGTTCAAAATTATCTCATATAATAATATCTAGACAAGTTTAGATTATGTTTTTACCCTTATCTTTTTAACCCCCCCCCCCCCATTAACACTTTTTGACCATTATCATGATAGAATTTTATTTACTCTTTAGGGGTCAAAACAGTTACTATAAAAGGTAAACTGGAAAATAAAGGGAACATGGTTGACATTTAAAACCATTTCCCAATATATTGGCTAGAGATATTTTTTATGAATGTTAAATCATTTGATAAAATATTATTTATTAGAAAATAACATTAATGTCATTTTTGGATCTATTTATTTAATTTAACTTTAAAAAAATCCTAAAAACAAAATAATTTTAATATATTCCATTAAAAAATCTCTAAAATGTTATATATATAAATAAAATTCTAGGAAAACAATAATTATTTCAAATTATAATAGTTTTATTATTTTGAAAATTATTTATTTTATTTTTCTATAAATTGAATAAATACCGTGTTGGTGTTGCGTAAGTGTTTAATGTAATTATATAATCGCTAAAAATTGTAAATAAATTACCATCATGAAAATAATTTAATTATTCTAAAAATAACCTTTAATATTCATTCACGGTTATTTTTATTCCTATGTGAACATATATGAGCAATTTAAAACCAGGATAGTTTCATTTTTTCTTTTTTTACTTAAAATATTATATAGGCTACTTTCATGGAAAAGTATCCCATAAAAAATATAGAGAATAAGGTGATAAGGGTAAAAATTAATTCATAAAATAACATTTAAGATGAAAATGTGTGGTCTTATCACTTATTTTTAACCTAGGTTATCCGGATTACCCTTTTACCTTGGTGATAAAGTTTTAATGTTCTTATTATTCATTATGGACAAAAATTAAGTTAAACTTATTAAATGATATTAATTGTGATGATTAAAATTATTTAAACCATTTTACTAAATTTAATCACTATAAATGGATGAAATTTATTTTATAATAATCCTACAAAGCGTGGTAAAAATCAGTTTTTTCAGGAAAATGCATTTTTCAAGTAATAAATGATCTTATATTAAATATATTACTATAAATTGTCATTATATGAAATTAAATTCATATAAATAGATATATAATCTATAAATTTAATTTAAATATTTCTTTATTAGATTTTATTTTAATTAATTAAAATGGATATACTTTATGCACTTAAAAATAGTTTTCAGAAAACTGTGTTTCTAAGCATAAAAATAAACTTATACCACAATCTTGAAAATTGCTAATTAAAATAAAATTAATTAGATTATTATAAATAAAATTTTTAATATGTAACTTTAATACTAAATATAATATATAATGGTAATTTTAAATTACTTTATTTAATGAAAATAAGTAATGGTATTTATAAAATTAGTAATTTTCACTATTCACTGAAAAATCAATCATTTCAAAAAAAATCCCAAAATTTGACCCTATTTTAATTTTTTTATGATGTTTTTAAAAATTAATTTAATTTTATAAAATAAATTTTCTAAAATTTCCATAAATTAATTTTAATATCTTCTCACAAAAAGAAATAAAAATCATTTTTAAATAAAATGTTTTTCTTAAAGAATAAAATGTCTTTATTAAAAATTCAGTGTTTATTTCCTAATAATTTATTAACAAATTTATATTGACTGGGTAGTTTTTATATATTTCATAAATTATTTAATCCTATTCGTACCTATCAATTTAATGGTTAGGTTAGAATAGAGATATTTAAATAATAATGGTTCCTTTAGGCTCGGTGTTGTGTGTCATATACACTAACAAACACGGTTTTCTTTTTAAAATATCATGGTGTTACAAAACCAAAACTCAACCCTAGGGAATTAAATCCTAAATCCATTCTTGTTTCTAGTTACAACATTCCTCTTCTTCTCTTATTTACCTACTGTATAGGTTTTATTTTGGCTCTGAACTTGAACTATCTCCACTCGCTTGGAAGCTCCATCGATTACATAATTTTACTCACACACAAGTTAGGGGAATAAAAATATTGGTTAGGCGTTTTACATAAAATAAAATATGGGTATGTAGGCCCTTACATAATGATAGGAGGGTAATTGAATGCATTCCATTATTTAATTTAATAAATCATTACAAAAATCATGTAATAATAATAAATTGAATAAACTAATCACATGAATTGGTTGGTCTATGCTCATGACCATCCATATACACGAAAAAGATATGAAAAATTAAACTATATTTAATTCACTTCAATTCATTTATTATTATTAAGATAAAAACTCTTGAATTAATTCAATTAATTAATTAATTAATTAATTAATTTTATCTTAATATTCATCCGAAGTGTCTTATAAAAAATCATCGCAAGATGTATCATGACAAAAAAAATGGTTTGAGATGTATTTAAAAATATTTACATGGAATTAATTGAGAATTTATTAATTATAAAAACCATGTTATAAATTCAATACACTAACTTCTAATAATGTAATTAAGTTTTAATGTTGCAATTAATTATTCTTTATGTAATTTGAATTCTGTTCATTACTGGGTGACTACACAGTGTATGTTAACAAGCTAAATGTTATGTTGGTTTCTTATCTTGTATCCAGGATAGACATCCATAGACTCAATGTGTACCTCATTTGGGATAAACAGTGTGTACTAACAAGATACATGTTGAGTTGTACTTCTTGTGTGTCCATGAAACTCACTTATTGACTCAACATGTTCATAGGACCTCGAGATTAATCATTCACACTATGTGTACAATGGTTAAACATTGTGTATTTAATTAATGTTACAACCTATTAGTATTATGTGGTGTCTTCACGTATTTGAAAACATGTTTGGCACAAATTTCATTGCTAAACCATATAGATGACATGGTGTGTATTCCCGCTACACATTGTGTGGTCTAATAGACTATATTCCAGGTTGGTCTGGTTAACACGTGGTGTAAATTAAATGTGCCACATGTTATTTATTAATTTTTACATCATGTATCCCATGATACATCTAGGTATAGAGAACTTGTATATTAAATGTGTACTTTTGATCACACATTGTGTAAGCATTTATACCAATCAAAATCCTTAAAAAAATCTTATGGCATCTATGATAATTATTCACATATTCTTAATCTATTTTAGAACATATGGAACTTAAAGGAGGTATATTAATATTTCAAAAACATGTTAATTAAACTTAGGATTAAATAATGAATAAAATAGAATAGAAAAACTAACAATGGTTACATATAATCAATCAATGAATAGTAGATAATTATAAATTATTATGTGGCCACTCTGATACCACTTGAAGGTTTTAGGAATTGTAGAAGAACTTATTGGGTAGTTACCAAATCAATTTGTTGTAGTAATAGATGATAATTTCAAGATGTTCATGATAAATAATGTCATTAAAAATGAAATTAGATCAAAGATTAATTGACAGAAACCCAAAACTAAGAAGAGAAAATATTTTCACATTTAATTTATAATCAATTTATTGGATAAAGATTTACCTCTTATGGAATCTTTTCTTAGTTAATGATGATCAAATAAAGACCACTTATCATATCATCATTACATCAGATGAATCAATGGTATATCCCTCTAGCATTGATCCACATGTGCACCATGAACCACTGATCGGTGTTGTAGGAATATCCAGGTGCTAGTATGGAAGGCCTTATTGTTTGCATCATTCATCATCGATCGCCATGAGAATTGCTTCAAGTGGAAGGAATCTTCTTGTTCTCTCTAGAATCAATAGGGTATTATAGGATGATCTCTCTCCATTATTTAGATCATTCTAGAATAGGATCTCTCTTGGGCTTGATAGGATTCTCTATATGTCATTATGAACAACAGTTAAATATGAAGGTGTTTATCATTATTGAGTTTAAATAGAGCCACTGTTAGAGAATAATATTTTCCCATAGTCCTTTATGATTCTCTTAATCCCTGAAAAAGGACATTTCTAAATAATAATATTATTATTATTATTATTATTTACTTGACAAGATGTAAACTCATGGATAAATAAACACAATTTTATTGGATAAATAAACTAATATTTATTCAAATAATATTTAATATGAAAAAAAATTTGGACCATTAAATTCAATCAGCTAATTCTCATCAATATTTATCGGGTGTTGAATACTAAATATTTATTTAAATAAATAAATATCACTTTATTATTCACCAATAAATAAACAAATAATATATTCACTCAAATAATTAATAAATATTTATCAAATATTCAACTCACAAATATTCTCTTGAAAAATTAGTGACTGAATATACCCAATCAACCAAACAAGAATAATTATTAAATCACATAAAAAATAATATTTATTAAACATGCTAAATTCATATATAATTTAACTGAGATTCTAGATACACTTATTTTGTGACACTCTTGGCCCCTTTCTCAATGGCATATAGCTATATTAACTAAAGTCCAAGGTTAGTGTCTAGTAACATGTTAAGGTACCCATAGATAAATAAGTTAATTATATAAGGACATAAAAACTTATACTAACATAAGGTATGTAATATTATCCATTTATCATGATATCTCTAATCAAGAATGTATCAAGTTGGTTTCATGAACATATGTTCTCAATTTATCTTTCTTTGAAATTATAAAAATGAACTTTATAATAAAACCACCATGATCATTAACTTAATCAGAAATATCTACTCCATTAAAGGGTTAGAGATATAAACTTATTTTCTTGAACAAAATTGAAAAATACTTTCTAGTGTTATTCATTAATACCAAATTAGTCATGATGCATCTAACAGACCCAACTTTTCCATAAACATATGTCATTATGATTTATAGTAATAAATAAAAGTATGTGACTCATGATATGTATTAATAATAATCTTAAAGTTTAAGGTTCATTAAACATGTCTACATAAAGATATGTCCAATGATACATATAAATATGGATTTTCTACTCACAAGTAAAGTTCTCATAATCTATTTTCTTGAGATTGCCAAGGAAAAACTTCATGAGAAGAAGACTCTATGACTTATGATCCCCCTACCCATGATAGTATATATAATTTGTATCATATAAAATGATATCATCTAGTCATAGAACATGTATTTAAGAATGTTTTCAGGACACTTCTAGGTTATCATCATAGCATGGAACTGCTATGATAAAAAGATTCCAAACCACGAAAACTTATTTCTTCCATGATGGAGTTAGGCTGTGGCTAGGAGTTGACTACTTCCTCCTTTGATTGATTCATAATGATTCCTTACTTGGATACTACATATCCCCAAAACACCACTTGATCTGAAAATAAATATCACTTTTTCTAGCTTTCCATAGATCTTTTGTTTCCATAGAATTCCAAACACCTATTGAAGATGATCCACATGGCTCTCTATATCCTTATTGTAAATAAAAATATAATCTAGATAAATAATAATAAATTTGATAATAAAGGGTTTCATAACATAATTAAAGAGTCTCAGTAATATACTAGGTGCATTTGAGAGATTTAATGGCATGACTATTTACTCAAAAAAGCTTCCTTTTATTATGAATTTCATTTCCCACTCATCTCCTTCTTACATTCAAATATAGTTGTATCTACTCCAAAGATCTACCTTATAAAATATCTATGACCCATGTAATTCATCAAGAATGTCATTTATTCATAGAATGGGATACCTATATTTGGTGTTATATTATTTATAACCCTACTATCAAAGCACATGTGATACGTACTATTGTAAATCGGACCCACTATACACCTTAACAGGGGGTTAATTAGGGTTATTAAATTTATTGATTTCCTTAAATAAAATTGGATATTGTCTTCTATTTGTAAAAAACAACATAAATATGATTCTAAATCTCAATTAATTATTTAAATATATGAATAAAAACACACTGATTTTACTTATTTCACATATAAAATGTTACTCTAAGGAGAACATATCAACAATGTGTTGATATGCTAATTAACCACTACTTAACTAGTATGTGATTACAACATTAAGAATATATCACTTCCCGTCCAAGTTATGGAACCTTTTACTCTATTATACACACTAATTTTAGGAGAGATAAAGATATTATAGACATGTAGGTTAATCTTAAAAGATTTTAGATAAAGATAAATAACCCCATATAGTAAGTGTTTTCTTCCATGATTCCTAAGTCTTCACTTCTATATTTATCTAAAATAGGCATAGTCAAATATTTTTTAAGCCTAAACATCAAATCATTGTATTCACACACACACTTATTCCTCTTTAATATATATAATTAATGATACTCCATTATATGATCTTCAATTCCTCTTTCTTCTCTATTTTGTTATGTGTTTTTTTAAATATATTTCATAGAAGGATCTTATTTTATCCAAAATAGTTTGAATATCAAATTTGAAATTCAAAATTATAATAACCTTCCAAATTATTATACATTAAAAAATAGCATTTGGATATTTACCAATTAGATCTCCTCTATTCAATTAAAATTTGTTAGTTTGATAAGTTTAAGTAACTACCAAACCTCTATGAATTTCCAAATCAATAATTATGTTTGAATTCTATAGAATCCATAAATTATGGTGCATCATACTCTTTTGCAGTATAATGCCTTAGTTTTTTACTTAACTATTTTTCAACTATAATGAATCATGAAGAGTAGAGATATCCTTCATGGTGTAGGGTCTTATAGACTTGGTTAGAATCTCATATAACTCACTACCAAAAATTGACCCTCCATGGAGCAATATTCTCCTACAGTGTGGAAGACATCTTTTCTATTCTCACTATGGTGTAGTCAAAATATTCATAGTATAGAGTCTCATAGACTCTGAATAAACTCTTCAATTTTCCCTTTATATAGCCTCGTTATTTTAGAGCTACCTTTATATAGTCTCTATTTTCTTCCTTACCTTTACACAGTTCATTCATGTTGCAATGAAGCCTTAGGATGTAGTGTAGATATCACCCAATCTCCAATGCAAAAAAAAATATCTTTTTCAAATCTAAATTGTAGACTCATCCTCTATGATGTAGTGTTATATAGATCCAAATATATCAAATTAGTCACACTATTAGAAACATATCCTCTAGTGAAATTACCCATTATAGCATGAGGTCCATGAAAATTAACCCTTATTGAACTCCCCTTTCAAAGCCATTGACCTTTCTGTGGAATATAAAACTCTAGAATGACCTTTATGCATCTCATAGGTTACCCTTATACAAAACAAATTCTATATAGCCCATTTCCTAACACCATAGACACATCCAACTTTCTCTAGAATTCTAGATTCATCAAACAATTTCTATATTCTTTAAAACCCTATACAATATTGATAATAAATCCAATAAAAAATATATTTGATTCTAATATTCTTCCGCTTTGAATTTTTCTAGAAATATTGGAATCCTTTGAAACACACTCCCCATTTCAGAATAAAATTCAAAAGGTTATGTGGCTTTACACTACTCTAGAAACCAAGAAATTTTTATTTAATAATTTATCTAAGTCTATGTAAGACAAAGCTCGGTGCAGGAATACACAAATTATATATAAAGAATTATATATAATAGGGAGAGGTATATCTTAGAACCAATTAGTTTGAGGAAATTGATTGTACTTCCATGATTCAATCTATTCTTTTTTAAATTCATGAGTCACCAATGTCTTTATAAAGATATCTGCCACCTGATTTTGATTTCCAATGAATTACTTCCCCACTATGTTATTGTACACTTTCTTCATAATGATATGGTTCCATATCTCAATATTCTTTGTGTGAGAATGTTGAACCAAATTTTTAGACAAATAAATAAAATGTTTATTATAATATTAAATTATCATTTACAAGAAAAAATCGAATTAGTTTTTCAATAAATACCTCTTCATTAAAGACACCATTCAAAAATGTAGTTTTCATGTCCATTTGGAATAATTTTAACTTAATTTTAATAGGAACTACTAGAAATATTCAAATAGATTTCATTATTTTCACTGGTGTATATGTCTCTTCAACATCAATGCCTTAAACTTGAGCTTATCACTTGTAAACTAGTCTTAATTTATTCTAGATAACCTTTCCATTTTCATCTATCTTTTTCTTAAATACCCACTTTGTAAAAATTATGTTATGAATTTCAAGTTTTTGAATAAGATTCCAAATATAATTTTTAACAAATTTACCAAATTCTTTATTCATTGATTTTACCCATGATTCCTCCTTTTTCACTTATTCAAATGAAGTGGGTTCAATCATTGAAAATAGAGTAGTGTGCTCTTCTAATTTCATCCTCTAGGTTTTATTTGGAGTTTATTTGTCCCTAATTATATTTATTAGATTATCCTAATCTGTTTTCATCCTTGAATGAGTCCCAGGTTGACTCAACTCTTCACTTTTGTCTTATATGGATTCAATATTATAATATTCATCATCTAGAACATATAATCTTATGCCAAATAAGTATTTTTTCTTCACTTTATTCAAATATTTATTTAGAAATAGAATTTCCATAATTTTCTTTGGATTCATTTTTAATCACCTTTACATCACTACTCTCAATATTATTTTTGAGCATCTTATTGAAAAAAATTTAGGTTTTACTATTTATTGAGTACCCTAAAATGATACCTTCATCTACTAGATCACCATACTTACCCTAATTACCCTATTTGTTTCGAATGAAACACTTTATTCCAAACACACTAAGTTAGTTAGATGAGAGATTTATTCCATGCCACATTTTATAAGGGGTCTTCTCAACTTCTAGACTGATTAATATACTATTTTGATTATATAAATCCACATAAACTTATTATTTACAGTAGTGACATGAGGTGCCACTATCTATCAACATATTTTTTTCATATTGTTGATCATGTGGTTTCTCTTTTCCATAACCCCATTCTATTTGGGGTTCTTACTGAATATGCTTCATGCAAAATACTATGTTTTTTCATATAATTTTTTACTTCACAGGATTTATATTCCATTCTATTATTTGACCTCAATATTTTCATGGTTCTCATTATTTAATTTTCAGTTTTTTCTAAAACAAATTTATGTAGTCCATAACTTTTATTTTATATTATATTAACATTGAATATTACATTGAGATAAAATAATCTATAAAAAACAACAATGCATCTCTCTCCATAAATTCTTTCTTTAGCTATCAAACCACATATATTAGTGTGAATCAGATTTAGTAGCCCTGATTATTATTCTTGTTTTAGAGGTTAGAGGTTTCCCATCATTTCCTCACATTCAATCATTAAAAAAATCAAAATATTTCTTAAAACTATAAATATCCACCACTTCTTTAAATTTATACATTTTATTCCTACTTTTTCGATTGACTTGATAGATCCTTCAATGCCACAATATATTTTCTTCTTCAACCAGTAATAAGGAAAACATTTTCTATGATATTAACTTAACAAAAATTCTTATAGTTATCCAAACTTTCATCAAATAATTTCTATATTTTACATTAATGTATCGGCCCTTCCAATTGAATGTGACCTCAAAAACATGAATCAAAAAGTTGACTAAAACTTAATAAATTATGTCATAAACCATTAAAATAAAGTACATCTATGTTTCTCAACTCATTTCTAGCCAATAAATTATTTTCACTTCCTTTTATCTTAAATGGTCCATCATTTCTGAAATTGAAAATTCCATAACCTCTACCTTTAAAATTCTTTAATAGGTTCATATTATATTTCTTATGATATGAACACCCATTTTCTAAAATCTATGTGTTAATATTCTTTGTTTATTTTAAATAAATTTCCATCAAGTTTTCCTTTTCAATCTATCATCTTTCCTTCCAATAATTTCTCAAATGATATGAAACTTTTATTAGTTTTTTCCCATCATTTTCAATACAATCCATCAAATAAAATTATTCTTATTCAATTGGAAAAAGCCTATTATTAAAGGGAACTAAATTATACTATCTTGCATCTATTTTTATTTCTCTTCTATAATTAGATCATCCAATTCTCTACCTGCAATCAATAACTTTATATCCAAAGTTTTAAAAATTAAAACAATAACTATAGAAAGCATTTTTTATATAAATATTATTTTCTAAATATCCTTTATTGTATTATAATATCTTCCCCTCTTAGATAACTTTCAACTTAACCATAATAATACATAGTGTTGCTACGAAACCCACAGAACTAAAATTATATAAATGGAAATTTTCCATTTGTTTCACCACTCTATATATCTCCATATTTCAGAAAATCTTCTGATTGTTGATAAGTTATCATTGGTTAAGAATTTGTTTCTTTCTACAACTTCCTTATTCTATTCTTCTCATAGATTTTCTCTTGATGTTTCACCATAAAAAACTAATATAGAATTTTCCCATATCATTTGGTATTTTAGATCTTATAATTTATTTAAACATTCACATACCTCATTTAGGAATTTATTTTGAAGCTTCATCTGAAAACATTCCAAACTGATTCTTCTTCTTTAAACCATCTATTTTGATTTTAGTTTTAACCTTATTTCTCAAATAAAAAACTTTTTCTTCAAGATTTTCAAACTTCATGACTTTATACTATATATATAGGTTAATATCATCAATGATCTTAGACAGTTCTTCAAACTTAAATCAATAATTCATCTATATTTTAGATTTCCAATGGTTAATTTAACAATTTTACACAACCTTCTTATGAATATAAACCTTATATTCAAGTTCATTAACATATATTAAAGATTCCTTTAGTAATCCTATATTTTTTTTATCTTATTTGTTTGTAATTAAACCTCTTCAAGATATTCTTCTAACTCCACTTAAAAATATATGGATCCTTATAGTTGTTTCTTATATTCTTCTTTATTTTTATATTTCTCAACCAATACACAATAACATATTCTATATTAGATATAAACTATGTTTTAATTATTTACAATGGATATTATTGACACTGAATATTAAATTTTTATTTATCAAACACTTTTAAGAGAAAATTGAGAAACCTGAGTTCAAAAAAAAAGGAAATAGCAGAGTCATAAAAGTATAAATTAAGCCCACCAGAATTATAATCCCTGGATAATTTCCAAGAGATGTTGTTTAACTTGGTGTCGGGTTCTTCCATTAAAATATCTTTGAACTGAAAGGATAGATTATCTTAGGACTAGATGTACTCCTCCAGATTGATATTCCCACCATTGAATCCCCCAACTAATATCATGCCCTTTTTGATCCAGGTATATTACTCCTCATTGAGAGTAATCCTTAAGGATCTCCCCATAATTTTAGTGGATTATTCTTCAGTATCATTGAGAGACAAAACATGTTCAGCCACAACATCTTTCGAGATCAAGAATTAAAGTTTATTCTATATGGAAACTAATTCTTCTATTTTGGTGAGAATGAAACCTCATTATCTTCTTTATCAAAATTATTTGGAAACCTAATATTTATGTGTAAAATCTTTTTATAATTAAAACAAGATAGAGGTATATTTCCCTAAAATATTCCTTTTCTTTTAATTTTATTTCAATTAATGATGAGAAATCATCACTTACATCATCCTCATTCGCATATTCCTTAAATTCCTACTTATCCACTTTTAATTCAATCTCATTAAAAAAAATTCTAAAGATATTTCTAATTTCACCAATATCACATAAGAAACCAAATTACTATGTAATTCATCAAGAGATAATTAACTAACATTCATTTCTTAGAGTGTTGATACCTTTGGATTATACAATTATGGAAATATTAAGATAATATTCTTCGCAATATTTTAACATTGATTTATTAACCAAGACCATGAATATAATAAAAAATTTAAATAAGATGATTAAATAACCTATCCACATTCCCACTAGTACTAATTTTTAAATCATCAAGATTGTTTTTTAAAACATTAAGCTTCACCTCTTTCACTTTGATCTATCCCACATAAATTTTATAAAATTTTTCCCATATTAATTTTGAAGTACCATAATCCATCACAATCATATAAATTTGGTTCCATAGTACTTCTAGTCGGTCATGATGAGCCTTAGTATCATCATTCAACAATCTCTTATCATTCACCATCATCGACCTTCCCATGGGATCACTTTTAAGATCTAGTTCTCTTTACAGGTACATCATTTTTGAGTTTTCTCCTTTGTTATAGGTTTGTAAAGTGTTGGATTTGGTTTGGAAGGATTTTTAGGTGGCCATATAAGTTATGAAAAATATTTTTGGGTTAAAAAATTTTCTGCAAAAAAAATACATGTCGTGTAATGATATTACAAATCGTGTAATAGTTTAATCGAGATAAAATCACCCGAGGTGATGGGTTTTTCAACATAAATCATTAAAAATAATTACACAATGTGTAAGGAAATTTCATGTTCTGTAATTATCTAATAAGTTGATTAAAAAGTATAGTGCAGTTCATTTTGCTTTATTTTTCCTTCATGCATCATTCCTCCTGATACCTAGGGAGACTCATAGCAGAATTTTACTGATTTATTTATCTCTGATCGTTGTGGATTGGTGTAGGATACCTTGTAAGACCTTTTTTCTTTAATTCCCTTGTATTCCTCCTCCTTCTGATGAAGTGGTGGAACCTTTGAAAGTTGTGGTTTTGGGTGTTTATCTTGATCCTAGGTTTTGGTCTAGATCTCTCATGTGGTTTTGGATTCCACTGTCTTGCGTAAATTAGGGAATTCCATTGGTGAGTGTTCTTCATAATTTTTTGTGTGGGTTATATATAATTTAAATCCCAAAGTATTGAATTAAATTATGTGTATGTAATTTTATAATTTATATTATATGGTTATCAATTGAGTTTCTTATATAGAATTAATTAATTTGGTGAATTAATTAATTTATGGAATTGTGAATCGAAATAATTAATTATTGAATTAATTATGGAAATATTGATATTATTAAACTTGATTAATTAATTATTAAATTAATTAATAGGAATTTTGGGTTTATGAAATGGATTGATTAAGATAATTAATTATTGAGTTAATTATAGAAATATTAAGATTATTGAATTGAATAATTAATTGTTTAATTAATTATTGTTATATTGGAAATGTTGAATTGTAATAATTAATTGTTTAATTAATTATTAGAAATTTTTGTGATTGTGAAATTGATTGAGATGATTAATTAATTGTTTAATTGATTAATAGGATTGAGATGTTTAATTAATTTTTGAATTAATTAATGGAATTAGTGTGATTAATTAATTTTTTAATTAATTAATGAGAAATATGTGATTAATGAATTTTTGAATTAATTAATGGGATTATGTGAATATGTAACTGTTGAACTTTTTTAATTAATTGGTGAATAAATTAATGTGATATTTTGATATATGTGAATTGAAATGATGAATGATAAAAATGAAATTTAGTCATGTATTATAAAATGTGAATAGTAACAATGGAAATCAATTATGAAATGATGAATGATAATAGTGGAATTTAGTCATCTATTACAAAATATGAATTGTAACAATGGAATTTAATTATCAAATGATGAACAGTAATAGTGGAATTCAGTCATGTATTATAAAATATTGATGGTAATAATGGAATTCAATTACGAAATGATGAATATTAACAATGGAATTTAGTCATCTATTATAAAATATGAATGGTAACATTAGCATTCGATTATGAAATGATGAATGGTAAGATTGGAATTTGGTCATGTATTATAAAATATGAATGGTAACAATAGAATTCAATTATAAAATGATGAATGGTAATAGTGGCATTTAGTCATGTATTATAAAATATGAATGGTAACAATGGTATTCAATTATGAAATGATGAATGGTAATAGTGGAATTCAGTCATGTATTATGAAATATGAATGGTAAAAATTCCATTCAATTGTGAAATAATGAATGGTAATAATGTAATTTAGGAAAGTATTTTGAAATATGAATGGTATCAATGGAATTATGATATATGATATGGTTTGGGTATCCTCGGGAACCCGGGGGTGTTATGTGATTAAATAAAGAGTAATTTAAAAAGTGTAAACTATTTAATTTATTAACTTTATTTATTCTTTATAAAATATATAAATCATTTGACTGGATATTGTTTTAGACATCATTTTTTGTGGCCTACTTAATTTTACTCACACCCTACTCGAGCTTCTTGATTGTTACCCTAATCAAATTCATGTTTATAGGATAGTATAAGGGTAAAGGCCATGTGTTAGATGGATGAGTTCTAATGAATCGTGGATTAGGGAACTAGAAGTGGTCTAGGCCCCAGTTGGGAGTTTTTAGTGTTTTTACTTTTGGGTTTTCATGTTGACACTTGACTAGTACTTTGGTACGGAATATTTATTGTTCAGTTTTGGTATTGTATTTCTTTATTTGGTCATAATGTGATATTGGTACTATTTTGGTTATGGTTATATGTTATTCTATTATTTTTTCTTATTTTCCACTGGTGTATTACTTTTATAAAAGTGTATATAGTCTCCCCATGATCTATATTAGACCCTAACTACTAGTTATAAGCCTTTAGCATACAAGAAGGTGTAGATGAGTTCATGTCACTGACCGGGTCGGGGAACCGGCATGTGGAACCTAGGACGACACGCTACAAAGTGGTATCAAAGGGAAGTTTTATTTTATTTTTCTTTTGTATTAAAATTTTTTAAGGGTAGATAAGAGAATAGGATGAGTTGAGTCTTAGGTAATATCTTGTTCATGGGAGTATCTACCCCATGTACAATGGTAAAATACAAGTACCCAAGGTGGGACTATTGTTGTTGATCTGTGTTGTTACATTTTATGTTATTTCACCATGGGTGATGTACTTGTTGTGCGACATGATTATTGTTTTTGAGATTTGACTCATGGCTAGGAATTTCATGAGAGTTGAGTATACATGCATCATTCTTGGCACTCAGGGTTATTTTATGACATGCATCATTTTAGGCATGTACAGGAAAATGGGTTTTGGAAAAGATGTTGAACTTGAACTATTTTTTCATTCTTATGAAATTGAACTGAAAATAGTGCCTAATATGAACTTTAAATTGAAAATAATTAAATTTGAGATAAATTGAAATTAAAACTGGGTGTCTAATGTGAAACTTGAATAATAATAATAAGTTTACCCTTTTTTACCACATCCTAGATATTGGATGGTTAAGGGAAGTGATAGCGCCTTAGTTCTGATCGTATGGCAGGGAAAGGGAGAAATAAATTGTTATGAATTATTGTATTTTCTTATAAATGTGTTATTTTTGTGTTATGTGTTATAAGGTTTTTGTTTGGAATTATAGAAATATGCCTCCATGATGACTCATGTTGAGAGGATGATAGAAGGATATGGATGGAGATGATCTATCAATAGTGGAACCTGAGGTACTGATAGCACCGAGTGAATAAGTTGGAGAGAATGTTTTAGATAACTTTTCTTGCTTCATGAAGTTTATGAAAAGAGACTCAGAGCATACTTTTAGAATCATGTTCGACCTAATGATGGAGTTTTTTCTATATAACCCTTAGAATTTTACCAGAGAGGGTGGACCTAAGGCAGTAGAGTTCTATATTGAGTCTATCCAAACTCAACTTGGCCATTTGGAGACTACTTCTAAGAAGACAGTCAAATTGGATACCTATATATTACATGGTCAAGCTAATAATTAGTGGGACATACAGACTTGGGATAGAAAACTGGGTAATACGGAGTGGAAGTACATTCTGGATAAGTTTTTGGCGCAATTTTATCCTGAGATGCACAAACATGAGAGTGAAACTGAGTTTATAAGACTGACTCGAGGGGAGAATGTTCATGATGGACTATACTAGACACTTTACAGATTTGTAGTTCTTTGTTTTAATGTTGGTAGGAGATGAATATAATATGGAAAATAGGTTTTAGGATGGGATTAAATGTGAAATTAAGTCCAAGGTGAATATCTTCATGCTGAATAAGTTTTCCAAAGTAGTGAATCAGGCTCTCAAATATGAGGGGAACCTGAAGGAGGCATCCGGTTGTGGGAAGGTGGTTTTTACTGGATGATCAAGAGGTATATATTCTGAGAGTTGGAAGAATTAATATAAGGGTGTTATCCATATGGATAGTAAGAAGTGTGTTCAGGGGGAAGGATGAGTTACTCAAGAACTTACCCGGGTTATTTTTCACCAGTGTGGTAGGTAGGGACACTATCATAGACATTGTACCCAACCATCAATGGAGTTTTGATCTTTCGGTAATATGGGACATCTACAGAGGTTGTGCAGGAACCTGTGACAGGAGGGTAGTGATAGAGGATTTAGAAAAAACTGGAGTACAGGAAGGGGATCATCTACACTGTATTATTCTGGCATATGGAGTTCTACTGGTCATGGTGGTAGATGCAATGAACATGGAGCTTCAGGGAAAGAGTACATGTATTATTCGAGTGGTGTAGCTTAGGGGAATCATATTATATCAAAGGTAAGATGGGTAGGATAGTTACATTCCATTCATTCTACACTTATGGATAGAAATTCTAGACCATCAACATTGATATGTTCTATTATTATAGCTTCAACCTTAGCTAGTGTCTTATTTTATATCGGTGCTTCTCATTCCTTTATTTTTACACAATTTTTGATTTCTTTTAGCCTGGCAGTGGAGTTTGTAACGATCCAAACTTCTATCAATGAAAATTACTCTTGATCTAATTAAATTTCTTATTATGAAAAATGGTTATGTAAAACATATTCACTTAATTGGTTTTATGTTTTTGGATTTCAAAATACCATTGTGAATTGTGATTGTTACTAATATAGTTGTTGAACAGTGATCACGTAATTAGTATAAATATAGGGCTTTAACAAATCCAATTTATTCAGACAAAGGAAGCGATGGCCTCATCCATTAGACTTGCACTGTAAGAATCCCATTTGTCAAAGCTCAGAAAGGATGTGACATTATTGGGATTCTCTATTGATCAAGCCCAATCCAAGCTTCAATACTTTAAGCTCGAATGGAACTACCTATGGGAGAAGTGGAAGTTGATAGAGATTACCACCCGAGCAATGTTATCTGAGCCACCCCAATTGTCTGTCACCATCGCACACCTTACCCTTCGGTCTTATGTGGGTGTTATAAGGGGTTATGTAAGGATGCCCTAGTACTATGTTTATGTATATTACTTTTTATAGAGAATATAAATTCATTTTATTGTTGTTACTTTGTGAATAGTTTTTAAAAAAAATAGTATTTCTAGTTAATATTTAATTAAGAAATCTATTTTGATGAATTAATGGATTTTTTAATTAAATAATATTTTAATAAAATATTATTCCTAAGTTACTTTTTATTAAATATAAATGATATTATAATTTTTATGAATCCAATAGTGATTTTTATTAAGTTTTGAAAGTTTTTTTTATCAAAACCCATTAATTTTTTATAAATATTGGTTTTTATTTTAAAATTAAAAATAAAAATGTTTAGAAAATTATTTAGATAAAATGAATATTATTTTTGGAATCATTACTTCGAAATTATCCAACAAATAATTTTTCATAATTTTCTGAGACAATCAAATTTTTGGGTAAAAATTAAATACCATTTAAATATATAATGTGTTTTATGACATCATAATGACCCAATAGTGATGTAATAAAATAATTTAACCATTATTTTTGGACAATATATGTTTTACCATTAATAATGTGATTTTAGTTTTGTTTTATTTATTTTACAAAGCCTTAGTGGACCCTCCAAGACTTATAAAACAATTTATCTTTTTAAGATAATTACCTTGAGAGTGTGACTCACCACCACATAAGAAAGACTAATGTTTTAATAATTTCTTAAATTTTCCTTATAAAATATGGTTTCTCACTCCCCTTTGGAAAAACCCATGGGAAAATGGATTGGTTTGTGGTTTGGATTAGTTTAATGTGTGGTGACCCAAACCTAAATAATAAATAATTCCCTCTCATTTCCTATATAAACCCACCCAAGCTCCCACTTCCTCTTCACTCAAATCCTTTGGAGTTCATCCAAAATCTTCCCTCCTCTCTCAAAAATCCTTACATGGTGCCCCAATCTCCCAAGAATCCTCTCCTAAGCCCCTCCCAAGCCTTTAGGATCACACTTCCAAGTAAGGGATTCTCACTTTCCTTATTTATGTTCAAGTTTCCTTATATTGTTATGCCCTTTTATTTTCAATTAAAAATCTTAGGGTATGATTTAACACCTCCCCTATACTGCCCTCCTTATGTTTTAATGATGATATATACCTTTCTCTCTCATTAATACCTCCCATTTACACCAATTACCATGCTAAAATTCCGTAAGGGATTCCTTCCTTTCTCATTTTATCCGAGTTTCTTAATATTGTTATGCCATAAGGGATTCCTTCCTTTCTCATTTTATCCAAGTTTCTTAATATTGTTATGCCATTTTCTTCAATTGTAAATGTTAGGGTATGGTTTCTAACCTCCCCCATACTTACCTCTTTATTTTTTAATGATTATATACCCCTTTCTCTCTAATTAATGCCACTCATTTACACCCATTACCATGCCGAAATTTCATAAGGAATTTCTCTCTCCTTATTTAAATTCAAGAAATTATTTTTTATTATGAATCTAAAATTCCATTACTTATGTTGGGACATGTATCTATATATCCCCATTACTATAAATTTCATGTAAATATGATGAGACACCACTTTCTCTCTCATCAACCATTTTTTTAGAATTCTTATGTCACGTCGTTATGTTGCCGAAATTGCACCACGATTCTCAAAGCCAAAGTCATTATGTCATGAATACCATGCCCATTTCTCTATTAAGGGTATTCACCTTTATGCACATTTACTTATTGATTATAAAGTTTCATGTATGAATTCCACATTCCTTTATCATGAAATAAATGGTGCACTTTAATGATTCCATGTTGCATGATCCATGTGGCACACTTATGCATGAAATGAAATGTTTAAGAAGTTTGTGCCCTGATAATGCTCTAATGCATTGGGTAAAGATTAATATCATGATACATAAAGTTAAAAGAGGGTTTAATCATGATAATTCAACTTCAATGAGGGTTTACTCATGATCCATGTTCAATGAGCCTTGGCTCATGCTAATACCATGTTAAGTGTTGTTGCCACATTTCCATGTTATGATAATCATGTTATATCTTGTCTTTATGTTCATGTTTCTTTTATGTTTAATTGATATGCCTATTTCCTAACATGTATTGTATTATTCATGTTATTCTTTGTCTACTCCATTACTGGTATTTATAGATCACCCTTTTCTTATGCATGTCCTCCGGTTATCCCATGCAATGTTAAGTACGAGGGAATATAGTGGCCATATAAATGAATATTTCAATAAAGATGTTGTTTTTCATGTTTTAAGTCATTATGTAATGTTCCTAAGCTCCAATTACATTATACCTCTTGATATTCTATGTTGTATCAAGTGAATATTTTATGTAATAATTTGTGTTTAAGTGTTTTATAAAAAGTAAGGCTATTATAGAGTTTGTGACTAGGGTGTTGATAATAGATACACCATTGGAAGTATGGTTGAGAGACATATACCTATGCAAAGGGTATTATCTCAAGGTTGGGGAGTATCATTTTTTTGGGATATTTATATTCTTGATATGAAAGGATTCTATATAATATTTGGAATGGACTAGTTAGTAGTGTACCAGGCCCACGTATATCGTTACCAGAGGAGAGTGACTTTTATATCTCTTGAGAGTGAAAACTACATTCATTGCAGAGAGTAGGACAACAAGGTGGGTTGTGCAGGGCCATTTCACTAGAAAATATGGGATAATACTACTTAGGTTACAATTATATTGCTGGATGACATTGGTGTGAAGTATGATGCCCTTTCACTTATAGTGGATAGGTATTAGGATGTGTTTCCTAAATATTTATCAAGTATGACACCTAAGTGAGATGTGGAATTTATAATTGAGCTCGTGCTAAGGGTTGAGCCAGTTTCTATTCCATTGTATAGAATGGAACCGGTAGAGCTTAAATATCTTAAGACTCAAATTGAAGAGTTGTAAGATATGGGTTTTATTCATCTGAGTATGTCGGCTTGGGGATATATACTTTTTTTTGCTACAAAGGCTGATGGGACTTTGCACTTATGTTTTGATTATCAGAATTTAAACTAGATGATTGTAAAGAAATGTTATCCTCTTCCATGTATCAGTGATCTTTTTGAGGAGTTAAGGGGAACTTGTGTATTATCAAAGATTGACTTGATATCAGGGTATCATCAGTTGAGAGTTCTACCTTCTAATATACTTAGGACTACTTTCAAAAGAAGATATGGACTTTATGAGTTACTCATAATGTTGTTTGGGTTAATGAATGAATGAGAAGTGTTTGTTTCCTTGATGAAAAAAATCATCCATCCGTACCTGGATCATTTTGTGGTAGTGTTTTTGGATGACATCTTGGTGTACTCTAAGACTCGTGAAAATCATTCCAAATACCTTGACATCATCCTGAGTACACTAAGAGATTATCATTTATATTCCAAGATATTTAAGTGTCAGTTTTATATTGATCAAGTACACTTATTGGTTCACATAATCTAATAGAAAGGTGTGTTAGTGGACCTAGAGAAGGTTCAATTAGTTGTATCTTGGGAGCATCCCAAGAATGTTTTTTATATCCATATCTTTCTAGAGTTAGCATGATATTATCAGAGTTTTATACATTATTGTTCCTAATTGGAAGCACCACTATCATTCTTGACCAAGAAGGGGATAAATTTTTAATGAACGAAATAATTTGATAATTCCTTCCAGGAGTTGAAGAAGAATTTGAAATTGAAACTAATCTTGATCCTAACTGAGTTAGGTGAGGATTATTTGGTGTTTTGTGAAGCTTATGGGATCAAACTTGGAGCAGTGTTGAAGTAGATAGATTGAGTTGTTGAATATGGGTCTTGTTAGTTAAGGCCGCATGAACTAAAATACTTTACACACAACCTTGAGTTATCTAAAGTGGGTTATTGTTTGATGTGTTGGTGGAATTATCTATTGGGTGAAAATTTTACTATGTCTATAGATCCCAAGATCTTTAGGTACATCTTTTCATAGTTATATTTGAATCTACATCAGTGATGGTGGGTTGAGTATATAAAGTAATTTGATTTTGATCTAGACTATATGCATAGAAATGTAAACAATATTTCTAATTATCTAAGTATGAAAACTCATAATTAGGTAATTTAGGAGTCTAGTGATGAGTGGAATATGATGACCTTTTTGGCTGAGATTCATGTAGTGGTTCAGGAGAGTCAGGAGCAGATGGATCATGTATTAGTTTCAGTGGATTATACACTCCTAAGGTGAATCAAAGACAGATGGTATGAGGATCCGGAATGTTTATACTTGAGGGAAATCCTTAAAGGTGGGGATTGACCTTTAGATTGTACTGTAGATGAGGATGAGATCATCTATGTCAAGGATTGGTTTGTTGTGCCTATGAGTGTTTGAGAGGAGTAGATGTGTGAATTTCATGCCTTGAAGTGGGTGGTTCATCGAGTTGTGACCAAAATATACCATGACATATGATGGCACTTTTGGTGGTTGGGCATGTAAAAGAAGATAGTGGGGTTCATGACACGATGCTACATATTTTAGTAAGTGAATGCCAAGAATCAATGAACTTGTGGTTTTCTACAGCCATTTCCCATTCCAAAATAGAAGTGGGACAACATTAATATTGATTTTTTGGTGTTTCTCATAAGGAAGCCTCAAAATAATGATAATATTTGGGTGATTTTCTTTAGTTTGATGAAGTCAGTGCATTTGATACTGGTACGGGATACTTTCTCAGTGGAGAATTTGGGAGATTTGTATATTCGTGAGATAGTCCATTAGCATGGGGTGCCACAAAAATATTGTTTCATATCATGACTTTAATTTTACTTTAATATTTTGATATGGCTTATATAAGGATCTTAGTACATTGGTTTTACTGAGTATATCTTTCCACCCATATATATATGGGAAGGTAGAGTGAACTATAGAGGTTCTTCAGGATATGATGTGAGGGTGTGTTCTATACTTTTGTGGGTATTAGTAGAAACACATAAAACATGTTGAGTTTTCCTATAACAACATTTATCATGAAAATATATAGATGGAAATATATGAGGATCTTTATGGTAGGCCATACAGATCACCTCTATGTTGGATAGAGGTAGGTGAGTCTGATCTATTTGGACTAAGTCTCAAGTAGGAGACATCAGAGTGGGTTTAGTTGATTTATAAGCATATGGTTATGGATCAGAGTATATAGAAGTTATATTCCAATATATTTCAACAACCCCTAGAGTTTACAAAGAGTGATCGTGTATTCCTCCGAGTGTCGCCTAGATTGGGTCACTATAGGATTTGGATGTAGGGAAAGATTCCACCCAGGTTCTTTGGACCATTTGAGATTGTGGAGAGAATCAGGCTAGTGGAAAAACGATTGAATCATCCATAGAGATACGGTGTTATACATGACATTTTCCATGTGTCACAACTTTATTGGTATCACCCTGAACCTTCTCATGTGATCGATATGGATGAGGTTTATCTAGAGATAAATGCATCCTTTGAGGAGAATCTGAAACGTGTTTTGTATGACAGTGAGAAAGTGTTTTGGGGAAAGACTGTGTCAATATTTCATGTATTGTGGCAACATGGGAATGTGTAGAAAGAAACATAAGACAGAGAAGTGGATATGTGGGCTTAGTGGACCAATATTTTTTTAACTCTATGTCTTATATATTCTTGGGAGTACATATTGGGGAAGATATTTTATAAGGTGGGGAGATTATAATATCTCATTCTCTTTACAGGTATGTCCATTTTGAGTTTTCTTCTTTTTTCTAGGTTTGTAAAGTGTTTGATTTTGGTTTGGAAGGCTTTGGAGATGGCCGGATATTTTATGAAAAATATTTTTGGGCTAAAAATGTATGAAAACAATTTACACATTGTGTAATGATATTTCATATCATGTAATATTTTAGTTAGGATAAAATCCCTCGAGGCCATGGATTTTTCAGCATAAACCATAAAAAATAATTACATGATGTGTAAGGGAACTAATCGCCATGTAATTATTTGAGAAAAAGATTAAAAAGTGTCATACATTTTATTTTGGTTGATTTTTCCTTTGTAAAGCCTTCCTCCTTTGACCCTAGGGAAACTCTTAGCATATTTGGAGTGATTTCTTCATCTTTTATCATTGTGGACTGGTGTTGGATACATGGTAATCCCTTTTTACTTTGATTCCCTTATGTTCATCCTCCTTCTGATGAAGTGGTGGAACCTTTGATAGTTTTGGGATTGGGGGTTGATCATGATCCTAGGTTTTAGTTTATATCTCTTCTTCTATTTTGGATTCAACTATCTTACATCAACTGGGGCTTTCTATTGGCGAGATTTCTTCATAAATTTTGAGGTAGGTGGTATACAATTCAAATATCAAAGTCTTGAATTAAATTATGTGTATGTAATTATAGAATTTCTATTATATGATTAGAAATTGAGTATCTTATATAGAATTAATTAATTGAGTTAATTGTGAAATTGGGAATATTAGGATTTTGAATTGAAATAATTAATTGTTTAATTAATTATAGAGTTATTGAGATTGTTGAACTTGATTAATTAATTGTTGAATTAATTAATGGGAATATTGGGATTATGAAATTTATTGATTAAAATAATTAATTTTTGAATTAATTATGGAGATACTGAGATTATTAAATTGAATAACCTATTATTGAATCAATTATTGTTATATTTTAAATGTTGAATTGGAATAATTAATTGTTTAATTAATAATTAGAGATTGTTGTAATTATGAAATTGATTGAGATGGTTAATTATTTATTTAATTAATTCATAGGATTTAGGTGATTAATTAATTGTTGAATTAATTAATGTAATTGATGTGATTAATTAATTTTGGAATTAATTAATTAGATAAATGTGATTAATTAATTATTGTATTAATTAATGGGATAATGTGAGTATGAAATTATTGAATTTGATTCATTAATTACTGAATTATTTTATGGGTTATTATGATATATGTGAATTTAAATGATGAATGGTAAAAGTGGAATTATGACATGTATTATAAAAAATGAATGGTAATAATGGAATTAAATTCTGAAATGATGAATGGTAATAATGGAATTAAATCGTGTATTATAGAATATTAATGCTAACAATGGAATTCAATTATGAAATTATGAATGTTAATAGGGTAATTCATTCATGTATTATAAAATATAAATGGTAATAATGTTATTAAATTATGAAATGATGAATGGTAATAGTGTACTTCAATCTTGTATTATAAAATATAAATGGTAATAATGGCATTCAATTATGAAATGATAAATGGAAATAGTGGAATTCAATCATGTATTATAAAATATGAATGCTAACAATGGAATTCAATTATGAAATTATGAATGGTAATAGTTGTATTTATTCATGTATTATAAAATATGAATGGTAACAATGGTATTTAATTATGAAATGACGAATTGTAACAGTGGCATTCAATCATAAATATTAATGGTAAAAATGGAATTCAATTATGAAATGGTGAATGGTTACAATGTAATTCAGTCATATATTATGAAATATGATTGTTAATAATGTAATTTAGATGTATGATATGGTTTGGGTGTCCTCAAGAACCCAGGGGTGTTATGGGGTTAAATAAATAGTAATTGAATAAGTGTAAACTATTTACTTTATTGATTTTATTTATTATTTATACAATTGTATATATTGTTTGACTAGATATTATTTTAGACATCATTGGTGGTGGCTTACTAAGTTGTACTCACACCCTACTTGGTATTCTTGATGGGTACCTGAATAGACTTCATGTTTGTTTGTCAGGATAAGGTCAAAGGCCCCATGTTAGATTCCTGAGTTGGAATGGATAATGGATGAGGAAAATAGACGTGGTTCAGGGACCTATTGATATTTTTTATTCTCTTTAATTTTTGGGTTTTCATGTTTACACTTGACACATACATTTGAATGGATTATTTACTGTTTCGTTTTGGTATAGTATTCACTGATTTGCTCATCATGTGATATTGGTACTATTCTGGTTATGGTTATATGTTATTCTTTTATTGTTTCTTGTTTTCCATTAGTTTATTACACTGATAAAAGAGGGTGTAGTCTTCCTATGATTGATATTATACCATCACTACTGGTTAGTAGCCTCTATAATATGGGAAGGTGTGCCTGAGGCCATGTGACTAACTGGATTACGACACTGACATGTGGCACCCGGTCCAGGATGTTACATCACTTACTTGTATCCCATGAAATATAACTGAAAAAAATCCATATCAAGAGATATTAGATGATATATAATCCTTCTACATATATATAATAATTATATCTATAAAATAATAGAACTCCCATACCATTAAAAATGTATTCCATGAAATAATTTTCCTTTCAATTGATTTAAGAAGCAACCAATGGCTCTGATACCATTTATTGTACCATAGTCCCACTATACACACTAAGAGGGGGTAAATTAGGGTGAAAAAACTTCTTTCTTTATTTAAATAAAATTGGATCTTTTATTCACATTGGAAAAGGTAACATGAAACTATTTCTTAATATAAATCAAGTGTTCAAATGTATGGATAATGAACACACTTATTTTACTTGGTTCACCCACAAAAGGCTACTCCAAGGAGCACATATCAACAATGTGTTGATATTATTATTAACCACTACTTCACTAGTATGTGATTACAAATTTAGGAATAGATCATTACTCATCCAAGGTCTACAAGCTATTTCTATCTTCTATGCACTACTTTTAAGAGAGATAAAGATATAGTCAAAACATAGGTCAATATTATAATATTTTATAAAATGATAAATAATAATAAACAATAAGGTTATTCTTCCATGATGCTTAAGTCTTCATTTAAATATTTATCAGAAATAAGAACAATCATGTCTTCTTTCAAACATGGACTTTGAATCACTTTAAACAACACACTTCTTCTCCTTTAATCTAGATAATTAATGATAATTCATTCTCTGATCTTCATTTCATCTCTCTTCTCTATTCTGTTGTGTGTGTTTTTAATCTCTTTCATAGTAAGTTCTTCTTTTATCTATAATGTTTTGAATTTCTAATTTCAAATACTAAACTATAATAACCTTCCAACTTATTTTACTTTAAAAAAATCCTATGAATCTTTCCAAATTAGATATCTTATATTCCATTTTCATTTGTTATTTTAATAAGTTTAAGTAACTACCAAAACATTTGATAAATTCCCATATGAATTTTTTTTTATGAATTCTCCAAAATCCATAAATTATAGCACAACATACCTTTTTGTGGTATGATGCATCAATTTTGAATTAACTATTTTTCAACTGAAATAAAGGATATGGTGTAGATATATCTTTTATAGTGTAGGTTATTATAACCTTGGTGATAATCCCAATCGGCTCACTAAAAAAATAGACTCTCTATGGCGTAATTTCCTCCTATGACATAGAAGAAATATTTTCCATTATGACTATTGTGTAGTCTACCTCTCTATAGTGTAGATTCCTTTATAATCCAAATAAAATATTTGATATTACCTTTATATAGTGTCAATATTTTACAGCAACCTTTACATATCCTTCATATGTTTCCTTACCTTTATGTATGTTATTCATGTTGCAGTGTAGCCTTAGACTATAGTGTGGACATCGACAAATCTCTAATGCAACAAAATCCCACATGCAGCTCTTTGATGTATCCTATTTCACCATAACATGGTCTTTTTTAGATATAATATGTCATGTCCATCATGATGCTAGAAATTTACCCTCCAGTGCAGTTACCCATTGCACCATAAGGGGCATGAAAATCACCCTTATAGAACCCCACTTTCAAAATTACAAACCTTTATATGGAATTTATAAATCTAGAACAACCTTTACATTAATCTCATTTTACCCTTATGCAACACAAATTATAGTGTGATGCATTTCCTTATATCTTATATATATCATACTTTCTCCAAAATTCTAGACTCATCACACCATTTCTAGATTCTTAAAAACCCTTTTCAGTATTGAAAAAAAAATGAATCAACAAATACCTTTGGTCCCAATCCATACCATCTTTCTTTAGAACAAAAAATGATGGTATAGGACAGAGGCTCATGCTTGGACTTATAAAGCCTTAGTCTATCAATTCACCCACTTTTTTCAATAATTCCTTTTATTCCTTGGGATTACATCAATAAATAGGTTTATTAGGAAAATTTTCACCCAATATAAGGTCAATAGGGGGTTAAATTACTCTAAAGTTTGGTAATATCGATGGGATATCATTAGGAAAAATATCACGATATTCCTCAATTAAATATTTATCTTACAAATTTAGATGAATTTTATTTTAATTGCTTGATTTTTTCATATGAAAAAATATGATTTTTTTTATAAATTGATTTATGCATTTGATATTTATTAATAAAGAGGCCAGATATGGGTCTTATGGAATATAGTTTTCTTAAAGGGTTCGCGATGGCTTAAAAGGAGAAAGCATGATATTCTTTTCCCCGAATTAGGAATAATATACATTCTTTCTCCCATCATATTTTTCTTCCTTTTCAAAGTAACATGGTCTTCCTAAAGGAGTTGGATGTGACCTAAATCCTTAATCATTTTTCATATGATGCATCTTGGATAGTTATAGGATATTATAGGGTGATATCATAAATCTTAAGTTTTCAAGATACTCCACTATTACTGCATGGATCTATGAATTCCCATGAAATTATTGGCTATTAAATGATAAATGGTAATCATTTAAAGCTTTTTCCTAATCTATCATTTAAGGAATTGTTTCATAATATGAAATGTCAGGGAGGAGTTTCACTCAATCATGTGATGTGTGAACTATCCAAGGTATTAAATTATAATTTATAATGCATGATTTTATTGAATAACTCCCAAGGATTATCCTTTAGAGTTATACAAAGACATAGCTATGTGATGACTATTGTGTGTGTGATTTCTTGAAGTCATGGAAAAATTACTCATCGCCTGTTGTTCTCTTTTCCTACATCATTTAACACCCAAGGCACTAAGATTTCATGGAGGATGGAAGGGTACCTCTCATGTGATTATAGATTTAGGATAAACTTGTGGATACCTCTAGAGGTATGATATCATTTTCATACCACTAAGTAATATTTATCATGAATATTTTAAGGTGTTCAAAGGTAATAAAGATGACACAGATTATCTTTGGTGAAAGTTATGTGTTTACAATAGTATAATTCATGGTTTCTATTATATATCATGGAAATTAAGAATTTATCATTTATTTATGATTCTACTACTATGATTAAGTTTTAATAGACCTTTAATAAATGTAACAGTGATATTAGAGTGATTTTGTGTTTTAATATTTGTGAAACCATGTTGAGAAATAAAGAAAAAAATAGTACTATGTCTTTATGGTCACCATAACGAAGCCCATGTGGAACTATGCTGTAGAGGGTCTATCACCAATGAAAAACATCCATATAGTATGGACTATGGCATGGTGGAATCCATTTTAGATCAAAGTGTTAAGAGTTATGGAATGTAAAACATGAAACTCATCATTACAATTTCATGGAGAGAGTCCCATTTATAACAGGCTTGATTCTCACTGCACCACAATATTTTCTACACTATAGAACCTCTTATGGTCTTCTTAAAATTAATATAGATTGAACACCATAGTCTAGAGGTAAAGTTAATCATTATTTACCTTCACACAAAAATAATCTATGGAAAGTTAATCATAACAAACCTTTACATAGTGGGGTGTACATAAAGGTAATCATTTATACCTTTACTTAATGAACATGCATGAAGGTAGTTTATGTATTACATTTAAAAGGATAAAAATATCATGCCAACATTACATGAAGGATTATACATAGACATAATCTTTATGTTACCTTTTCATAGGATAAAACTCTTACATTAAATTTATGCAGACATACACTGCTAGAAAACTAAGTTATACCAATGGTTTAGAACCATTAGTATAGGCCCCAGAACCATTGGTATATCCCATACCAATGGTTGTATGAAATTTGAAGATTATAGGCATTATTATAGGGTTGTAACAATGGTTTCCTTTTAAACTGTTGGTATAGCCCATGGCCAAATTTGAATACCCATGGTTTGATGTAAACAGTGGGCATACATCTATACCAATGGTTCCTAAAACCATGGGTATAGATTCCTACCCAAAATTAAGGTATACCAATGGTTTTGTGAACCATTGGTATAGATTCATATCCCCAATGGACAATAGCAGCACCATCCAACACCTCTCACAGAACCTGTAAATAAATTAAAAAACATGGTACACATTTAATCACTAGTAGAAAAAATGCTTTTTGCGACTGCCGAAATCCATCATTAAAGGCCTATAGCATCCACCTAGAATTTTCCAAATTGAGTATACATTAGGCATATCGTTTTTTCCTATAGCTTCCACCATTTTGCATATGCTATAGATGATATCAAGATCACTTATAGTGACCACCAAAAGGCGGTTGTTATAGCCCAGCCAGGCAAGACCTATAGCAACCATCATATGGCGGCCTCTATAGGTTTTTTATTTTAAACAAAAAATAACAAAAACATTAAAAAAACCACTATATTTGAAAAAAAAAATATTTTAAAAATATCTAAAGCCATGGTAACATAAATCTATTTTTCTTGTTATCTTCCAAGCTCCACATCCATCATCGAATAAAACTACATGCCAAAATTTAATAAAATAATTAGTACATAAAAAAATATCCCAACTAATAATTGAAATAAAATAAAATATTTCAATTAAAGTTTAGTACAATAGATTTAAGTTATTTGACTTGTAAAATATATTAATAATTTCTAATCATTTTTTAAAAATTAAAAACCGCTTATTTTATCATTATGAGTAGACTACACATTTGATTGACGTTTTATCTACTCAAACACATCAAAAATAATAATAATTAGTTTTTATTGTGATTTCATGTCATTTTGGGAGTTTTTTCAATGCACCTGACTGTTAAACTCATGTTTTTTGTTTTATGACACTAAAAGTACTTTTTCCATCATTTCAGTCAAATGGAACCTCTGATAGACATACAGTATTCTCAGAAATTTCAAAATTCAAACCATAATTTTTTTTGTGTGATTTCATGGCATTCAGAAGTCGTTTAGTAGGTTTTGACCCATAAACAAGCCTTTTTAAAGGGCATAAAATCTTTAAAAACCATATATTTAGTCGTTTTGTGAAAACCACATGTCCAATTGATGTGTCGTATGATCTTACATGTCATGAATAATAATAATATGGTTATACTGTGATTTCAAATAATTCCCAAGTTTTTTTCTATGTATTTGACCATTAAATGCCCATTTTGGTTTTTATGAAACTAAAAGTGCATTTTTTGTCCTCCCGGGAAAACTATAACTCTGATTTCTGTTCCTTCTGCTTGAATATTTCACAATTAACTCCATAGTTTTTATCGTCTAATTTCACAGAATTCTGAGTTTGTTCAACTAGTTTTGACCCCCGAACGCACCTCTTTAAGGGGCATCAAATCATTAAAAACCACATATTCAGTTGTTCCATAGAAAATATATGTACAATTTATGTTCCGCCTACTCTTACACATCATTAATAATAATAATATGGTTTTACTATTTTTTTCAAGTCATTCTAATTTCATTCTCTATAGATATGGACATTAAACGTGTGTTTTGGTGTTTTATGACACTAAAAGTGCATTTTTTGTCATCCCAGAAATCCGCCAAATTAGATTGAAATTTTTTATACTTGGTCATTTAAAAATTCATTCTATGGTTTATGACTTCTAATTTCATGAAATTTAGATGACGCTCAGTTGTTTTTCACCCCTAAATGCATCTTTTTAAAAGGCGTCAAATCTTTAAAGACCACACATTCAGTCATTCTGAGAAGACCGCATGTCTGATTAATGTGTCATGTCCTCTTACACATCAAGAATAATAATAAGATAGTTTTACTATGATTTAATGTCTTTATTAAGTTTTATTCAATGTATTTGACTTCTAAAAACCCGTTTTGGTGTTTTATGACACTAAAATTTTGTTTTTTGTCATCACGGTCAAACAGAACCTCCAATTGGCGTATCATCTACTCGACCATTTTAGAATTCACTCCACAGTTTTTTCCATTCAATTTTATGTAATTATAATGTTTTTTGGCTATTTTTGACCACCAGACACACCTGTTTAAAGGGAATCAAATCTTTAAAAACCACATATTTAGTCGTACCGTGCAAACCGCACATCTGATTGATATGTCGTCTTCTCTTACACATCACAGATAATAATAAGATGGGTTTTTGATGATTTCAATTCATTTTGAGGTATTTTTATATGGATATGACCATTAAATGACCATTTTAGTGTTTTATGACACTAAGTGTGTTTTCTATCATCGCCAACAAACAACACCCCTAATTGATGTATTGTCTGCTCAACCATTTCACAATTCACTCCATGGTTGTTGTTATCTGATTTCATAGTATTTATAGACTTTTTGGCTAGTTTTAACTATAAGATTCACCTTTTATAAGGGACTCTAATCTTTAAAACCCGCATATTTAGTCGTACCACATAGGCCGCATGTTCAATTGACGTTATATCTCCTTGTACACATCACAAATAACAATAAGATGGTTTATAATAATTTCAAGTAATTATGAGGTTTTTTGCTATATATTTAACTATTAAACGCTTGTTTTGGTGTTTTATGACACTAAAAGTGTGTTTTACAACACCGCAGTCAAACGACACCTCTGATTGACATGTCATTTACTCAATCATTTTAAACTTCACTTAATGGTTTTTGTTGTCTTATTTCATGGAATTCCAAGGTTGTTCGGCTGGTGTTTACCAGAGAACGCACCTTTTTAAAGGGTATCAAATCTTTAAAAACCACATATTAAGTCATGTTATGCAGACTGCACATCCAATTCATGTTCTTCATCCTCATCCACATCACAGATAATAATAAAATTGTTTTCCTATGATTTTATGTCATTCCTAGATCATTTTCTATGTGTCTGACAGTTTAACGTCCATTTGGTGTTTCATGACACTAAAAGTGTGTTTTCAATTATCGCGGTCAAACAGCACCTCCAATTGATGTACCATCTGATCAACCATTTCAAAATTAAATCCATATTTTTTCCCTTCTAATTTCATGTCATTATAAGGTTGTTTAGCTAGTTTTTACCACTGGACACACCTTTTTAAAGGGCATCAAATCCTTAAAAACCACTGATTTAGTCGTACTACACAGACTGCACATCTGATTGACATTTCATCTCCTTATACATGTAAATAATAATTATAAAATGTTTTTACAATGATTTCATGTCATTATGAGGTCATTTTATATGCATCTAACCATTAAATTCCTATTTTGGTGATTTATGACACAAAAAGTGTGTTTTCCATCATCGTGGTCAAACGATACTTCATATTGTCGTAAAATTTACTCAACTATTTCAAAATTCAATCCACAGTTGTTTTCATATAATTTCATATAATTATGAGGTCATTCGGCTGGTTTTGACCACTAGATGCACTATTTTAAAGGTCATCAAATCATTAAAAATAACATATTCAAATGGGTTGTAAAGACCACATCTCTGATTCATGTTTCGTATGCTCGTACATGTTAGGAATAATAATAAAACAATTTTTCTATTATTTCATTTCATTATGTGGTCATTTTCTATGGATCCAACCACTAAATGACCTTTTGGTGTTTTATGACACCAGAAGTGCATTTTCCATCATCATAGTCAAAAAACTCCTCTAAATACTATCTACTCAACTATATCACAGTTCACTCCAAAATTATTTTGATCTGATTTAATGGTATTCTGAGGTCATTTGGCTGGTTTTTACCACCAGACACACCTTTCTAATGGGCATCAAATCTATAAAAACCACAGATTTATTCATACCGCACAGATCACATGTCTGATTGACATTCTGTTTATTCATACATTTCAATAATAATAATAATATTGTTTTCATTTGATTTCATGTCATTATGAGGTCGTTTATTATGGATATGATCGTTAAACATACAATTTGGTGTTTTATGACACTAAAAGTGTGTTTTCCATCATTGTGGTTAAGACAAAACCTCCAATTGACGTACTATCTACTTGACTATTTCACAATTCGCTCAATGGTTGTTTTCATTTGATTTCATGGAATTAAAAGGTCAATCGGCTAGTTTTGACCACCAGATGCACCTTTTTAAAGGGTATCAAACCATTAAAAACTACATATTCAGTCATACCGCACAGACCATGTGTTTTATTGATGTTTCATCTACTCATACACATCACGAATAATAATAAGACATTTTTCCTATGATTTCAAGTCATTCTGAGATCATTTTCTATGGATATGACTATTAAACATGTGTTTTGGTGTTTTATGACATAAAGGTTCATTTTTGGTCCTATCAAGAAAACACCAGCTTAGATTTATGTTTTTTCTACTCTTCCATTTCAGAATTTATGCTATATTTTTTTTGTCTGATTTCATGGAATTCTGAGATCATCTGGCTAGTTTTAACCCTCAAACACACCTTTTTAAAGGACACCAAATATGTAATAACCACATATTCAGTAGTTCCAAATAGACCACATGTTTGGTATATGTTCTTTCTACTTTTACACATCCCTAAAAATAATAAGACGGGTTTCCTATGATTTCATGTAATTCTGAGGTTGTTTTCTATGGATCTGATTGTTAAATTCCTGTTTTGGTGTTTTATGACACTAAAAGTGTGTTTTACTTCATAATGGTCAAATTAAACCTTATATTGATTTAAATTATGCTCGACTATTTCAAAATTCCCTCAAAAAAAATTTATCTAATTTCATGGAATTCTGAGGTCATTTGGCTGATATTGACCACCAAACACACCTTTTTAAAGGGAATCAAATATTTAAAAATCATATATTCAGTCATGTCATGCAGACTGATTATAAAATTGAAATTCTATCTCCTCTTACATTTCTTCAATAATAATAAGATAGTTATCCTATGATTTAATTTCATTCTAAGGGTTTTTTCTATGTATTTGACCATTAAAGGCCCATTTTGGGGTTTTATGACACTAAAATTCCGTTTTCCATCATCTCAGTCAAACAACACCTCCAATTGATGTACCACCAACTCGAACATTTTACATTTCATTCTAGGGTTGTTTTAATTTGATTTTATAGCATTTGGATGTCTTTCAGTTGTTTTTTACCCCCGTACACACTTTTTTAAAAGGCATCAAATCTTAAAAACCACATATCTAGTCATTCCAAGAAGACCGCACATCAGATTGAAATTTAGTCTTCTTATACACGTCACGAATAATAATAATATGGATTCCCTATGATTTTAGGTTAATCCAATGTCTTTTTTATGGATTTGACCATTAAACACATGTTTTTTTTGTGCTAGTGATTTATTAATTTTAGTTCATTTTTTTAATTCAACCATTTCTTTATACCTTATCTCATGAGTTATATAGTCAATATCTCTCTATTCTATCCCACCATTTCTAATCCCTATATCTCTCTATCTTATTTTGATGGATTCATAATTTATTAGTTTTATTGATATCCCTTTAATAACAAGTAACTTGAATTCCTTAAAAACTTTGTTTCCCACATTATTTTTTATTTACTTCTCTAAAACCATAAATTATGGAGTTTTTTAGGATTCAACATTCATCTCGATTAATTATAATTCACATTTTCATTTTCAATGATATTCCTATAATTAATATTTATATGGTCCTTGTAATTTTCTTTCATTTCCTATGCAATTCATAGGACATATGACATGAAAGTGACAATTATTGAGATTGAATGACCAAGAATTGAACAAAAACCACTTCATTTGTAAACATAATGTTGTACCTCAGTATATTAAATTTTATCCCTACAAGAATCTTATCTAAAGTATATCATAACTCTACTCACCCGGATCTATGAAAAAACATTACCCCTACCAGAAGCATACCACCAAAGAAGAAATGTTGTGTCAAAAAATTTACCCTTGAGGAAACTAGTGAGATACCCCCATTTAAAAGAAGGATGACCCCAAAAAAATCCACATAATAAATGGTAAACCTATTGATACCCATACAGAGTTGGTAAAATCATTAGCCTGGAAAAATAAGAACTACTAAATTTGTACTCATTTAAAAATATAGAGATAAAGAACACCACTATCCAAAAAATATTCTCCTCAACCAAAATTCACTCTGTAAGAACCTGAGTTTTGAGCCTGTAAGACTATGAATTTTTTTTCTTGATGTTATTCCAGAGTAGGTCGTTCAGACGGCAAGTGATTTCGATCCCCAGTGTGGCCAGAATTAAATTTTAAGTACGTTCACACTAGACACACCAAATAAATAGAATAACTCCTAAACGGTTTCTCAGATGGGAAAATTGAGGGCGTTGTTGAGTCCAGAGCATTTTTTTTACCCTAGGAGGGGTGTAACTTTTTTAGGTGCAGCCCTTCTGTGGAAAACGCCACTAGGGGCATTTTTCATAATTTAGCGACCTCAGGCGTGAAATTTATAACTTTTGAACAGAGGCTCGGATTAAAGTTCCAAGACCACCATTGCGCTCAAAACATGGATTTTACCCTATGATTGGTTTAACCTCAACCCCGTCGAGAGTTTGGGTATGGGCCTACTAGTGGGTGTTTAAAATTAATTAAATTTTAATTAAGTTTTCCCTACTTAAACACATCCACCACCACCACCACCCCCCCCCCCGCTTCCTCCCTCTTAGAATATCTCTAGAGGAATCTCTTCCAACAAAGAACCTCCACCTTCTTCAAGCTCCTCTCCCCACCTCTCCAAGGTGGTTGCGGCTCTGGAGGATCATTTGTGAAGCGACGGGCTACGCCCTGCGAGGTAGGATCGTTTTGTTTTCATTTTAAATTATCACATCTTTTTTGAACTCAACTTATAGCGTCTAAATTATGTTTAATTATCGAGCGAAGTCCATATTTGAGTAGGGATTGATCTGAGATTTCCAATGATTCTTTCGGATCAAAATTTCGAGTCTCGGGGTGTTCAGGGTGACCCCAGAAAGTTTTCCTGCCAAAACCCCTGTTTTTTTGTGGTTCCAGGGCGGTCTGGAGGTTTTGTGCGGCGGTCCAGCGAGTCTCGACGACGGCGGCTCCTCAGGTGGTCCAGGACGGTGGCGGTGTGGAAGATCCTCAGGCGGTGGCGTGGCCAGCTGCAGGCGAGCGGCTGCGGGAGGTGGCATCGGTGGTGCATGCAGGAGGCCAGGGGCACTGGTCGGCCGGCTTTGTCGGTCGGCATGCAGTGGGAGAACGAGGTCTTTGTGACCCCGGGAGCGGACTGGGACCTGCGAAACGCGGGTCCTGTGGAAAAGAGTCAGACCGGCTTAAGTTGTTCTAGGTGAAGCGATACGGCCCATGCGGTGAACTGTGGGCCAGGTTGGACCAGGAGGTCTGGGCAGCCAAGTCGCGGACCGCCAGTTCAGGGAGAGGGTGGGACGGCCAAACCGGCCCGGCCCACCCTGTTTCAGTCCATTAGTTTTAAAACACCTTTTTTTTTGCAAACTGAGTGTCGGATTCGTGTGACATCTATGGAGACGTGATCCATGGATCGATATGGAGGTGTTGAGATGGTCTTGGGGTTTTTTAATTCTCGAGATGGGGGCTCGGTGGTGTGACATGCCCATTAAGTGTTATTTAGTGTCTCGCTGAGATTCTTGTTTTGGATGGCACGAGCACATATGGAGTCTATTTTAGGCGCCTTCAGTGGTGTTGTGACCCTGGCGTCGAGACAAAGTTGTCAAGGGTGGTTTTGGTTGTTAAATCTAGAGTTGATTCATGGGCCCATGGGCCATCATTAAATTTGTGTGCACTGTTTTGCGACTTTTTTACCAAACGTTCATTAGGGAATATGAATAGTCGATTCGGTGTGTTTTTCCGTGAGGATTGCAATGGTGTAATCTATTTGGGAGTGTGGAGACTCATTCAAGATCAAATTAAATGTGGAAACCTGAAAGGGAATTGGTCGGAGGTTCCTTTTATGCCCTCCGAACCAACGTACGGTAGCGATGTTAGTGACACCCAGTGATGGCATAGGCAATGTAGAGTTATCGGACCAGTTCTAGGTTTACCCTCCAGTGGGGCTGGGCAGTGGGTTAGCCACCGGCGTACCAGGGTTTACCCTCCAGTAGGGCTGGGTAGTAGGTTACCCGTTGACCTTACGGTTTACCCTCCAGCAGGGCTGGTCAGTGGGTTACCTGTTGACCTTAGGGTTTACCCTCCAGCTGGGCTAGGTAGTGGGTTAGCTGACGACCTCTTAGGATTTGCCCTCCAGCTGGGCTGGGCATTGGGTTACCCGATGACTTCTTTCAGACTCATCCCTTTCTATGAGGCTATTCAGTGACTTTTCTCCAAGATTATTGGAGCGGGACCCTTGGTTGTACATTTCAACGATGAGACAGCTTTGGCATGCGAGACATTTGGGCATCAGTGATGGATATCCTTAGAACAGTTAGTGAATTTTCCTGGGCTGAGCTTGGAGATGGAGATCCCCTTACACACTCATTCGGGTTTCTTGTTGAGCATATATATATACACCCTAATTTTGTTCCCACTCCTTGGGTTCAGTTACTCTCCTTCTAGGAGGGGCGAAGACGCGTGGGGTATGCCACGTGATTTCTGTGTCTAGCTCCTCTTGGTTGGATGTGTCTACTCTCCTGTTATAGGTAGCGAAGACTAGATGAGAAGTTCATCTTCTCACCATTTCTAAATCCTTTCATTTGGACGAGTTCACTTCCTTCCTCTTGTTGGGTTGAACTGCACTCTATTTACTGTACTCTTTCACTATTCTTTGTTATGTATATTGATCACCTCTTTAGTGCCTCCTTTTTTTCTCCCTCAAGATTTCAGGGAATCCTACTGAGTATCTTTATACTCACCCCTGATTGGGCTTTTCCGCACCTAGTGCGCCCTTGCAGACGATGGATAGGTCGATTGTGACTATGTAGGAGCATAGAGGGCACAGGAGCGTGGGCTGCGTATCAGGGTTGAAGTAGAGTTTTCAGGTGTGGGACTCTCTAGTTGTTTACTTTTGTTTACTTGTTGTTGGTTTGTGGCACCTTGCGGGTTGGGTGCGTGTTTTTTCCTTTTTCTCTTCAGTTTCCTTGTTAGTGATTTTTAGCACTTTACTTGTTTTATTTTAGAGGTCGATGCATGCTTTGGTTGGGATATTGTAGTCCATACTTTGGTTTCCTTTTCACTCTGCACTTCTTCATTGAGTGGGATGTGTGTGTGTGTACAGGTACTTCGAAAAAGGCCTCTCTGATATTGTTACGCCTTCAGTGCTTGTTGCCAGCCCCTGTCCTATGGAGGCAGGCTTGGGGTAGTTGCGACTTGAGACCGGTAGGTTCGAGTCGTGACAAAGTGGTATCATAGAATGGTTCATTCATTGGGGTTTTGTTCAGAAGTCCCTAAAAAAGAATTGGTTGGGATTTAGGGAAATAGTGTTGATGTGTCTCAAGAGCGTCTCTCAGGCCAGGGAGTCCAGTGATGGTACGAGCGGTCAATGTATCCACTCACCATGACCCTAATAACCCGCTTGTCGACTTGGCACGCTGAGACACTTATTGCAGGGAACTTTGGAACATGCATCCAGTAGGATTGAGTCTTTGATTTTCCTTTTTGAGTTAGCTCCACTTTGTTATTACTGTTATATATATATGCTCATCTGATCGCGGTAATCCTTGATAATTTTCAGGATGCCCCCATGACAGCAGCCAGCCAGGTTACCCTCTCCAGTTCGTGAAGATGACCTGGAAAGTGATGAGGCATCAGTTTAGGGACCCTCACGTGATCCCCTTCCACCCAGTGGTTTAGCAATAGCCCCTCCATCTGGAGAGCGGCAGTTAGTACCGGCAGCATAGGTCGTGGTTGAGCGCAAGCTGAGTGTGCTCCGAGACTTCCAGCATCAGCGGACGCAGATGTTCTGTGGGGACTCGGATCCTCAGGCAGCAGAAGACTGGATAGAATCCATGGACTAACTTTTCATGTTGTTATGGACACTAGTGGACTAGATGGTATCCCTAGCTTCCAGCCTTTTCCTCAGGACAGCCGAGCATTGGTGGGGGTTGGTTACGCAGACCCATGATGAGTCGTCTCTCACGTGGGATAGCTTCCAGCAGCTCTTCCAGGTTGAGTAATCCCCCTCTTGTTTATGCTCCATTCAGATTCATGAGTTTCTGGAGCTGAAGCAGGGGGGATGATCATGGCATAGTAATCGACCTGGTTTACCGATCTGACACGCTACTCCGAGGATATGATCCATGATAGTTACTTCCGGGCGTGGAAGTTTGAGCAGAGTCTTCGTAGGGAGATTTGTACTAGTATAGTACCCCTGTGCATAACTACTTATGATGGGGTACTAGAGTGGGTGCTCGTGATAGAGAGCTTCTTGTTTGAGGGACACCAACTGGTAGGGACTAGCAGTGTCTGCTTCAGAGTAGAGTCTTCGGTAACAGGCAGGCGGCAGAGAGCAAGGCCTCAGTCGAGGAGACCATTCCATGAGCAGACTCAGGGGAAAGGTCGTACATTGCAGTGGCGCCGTGTAGAATTGGGGCAGCTAGGAGAGAGTTGGTGCTATGCTTGTGACGGACAGGGTCACCTAGCATGGGACTGCCTGACCAGGTGTACCGAGCAGCCGTGGCAGGCAGTGGGCACACTGTAGCAGCAGAGGCAACATCGTGACTAGGGACCTCCCAGGCGAGGACAGGGTGGTCCTTAGGGAGGCGGCACAGGCAGAGCAGCAGGACCTAGAGGTGGGGGATGGTGTTTTGAGGTCCTTCCACCACCACCATTGGGTGGCCCACGCCAGGCTCAGGGAGCTGGCGGTAGGGGCCACAGGCAGCTTCACGCTATGGGTTTTCGTGACCCCCCAGCACATGAGATGGTCCAAGGTACGCTTTGTGTTTACTCTATACTTGATTCAGTACTAGTAGACACAAGCTCCAGACACTATTTTATATCACTTCTTTTGGAATGGGAGTTGGAGCTCCTAGTAGAGGTGCTGACTGACGCGCTTAGCCTCGAGGTTCCTACAAGAAGTGCCTCGTTAGTGACCTTTATCTACAGACAGTGAAAACTTTCGTTTTGAGGAGAGAGTTTCACATGGGACCTACTGTTCGTCATTATGGAACCTTATGACATTATCTTGGGCATGGATTGGCTTTCCATGGTTCACGCCCAGATTGACTGTCGGCACAGACTAGTTAGATGCATCCATTCTAATGGGACGAGGTTCACTATTCTAGGTGAACGAGACCTTATGGAAGAGCAGATGGGTGCTCTGAGTAGGAGACCACAGCCTTTTTCTCACCAGTTGGCGAGCATGGATCTCAGAGAAGTAGACACTACAGGCACCTGGATTCCTACCGTTGTAGAGGACTATATGGATGTCTTCCCTGAGGATTTCCCGGGACTACCTATGAGGTAAGAGATGCAGTTCTTCATTGACTTGCAGCCAGGGACTGCCCCGATATCATGTAAAACATATCAGATGGCACCCAAAGATCTTTGGGAGCTATGAATTCTATTGGAGGACCTTCGTGAGAAGGGATTCATCAAGCCTAGTGTGTCCCCCTGGGCAGCTCTAGTTTTGTTTGTGAAAAAGGTAGATGGGATTCTATGACTTTGTGTGGATTATCGTCACCTAAATTGGGCCATGATAAAGAAAAAGTACCCTTTTCCTGGGATTGATGACCTCTTTGACCAGTTGAGAGGTGTGAAGTGGTTCTCCAAGATTGATCTTCGATCTGGCTACCACCAGTAGCGGGTTCGTGAGTCTAACATCCCAAAGTTGGCTTTCTATTGTCATTATGGGCATTATGAGTTTCTAGTTATGCCCTTTGGCGTGATGAATTCCCCCACAATTTTCATTACTTTGATGAACCAGATCTTCTAGCCGTACATGGACCGGTTTGTGGTTGTCTTTATTGATGACATACTCATCTACTCTGTGATAGAGGAGGAGCACACTGAGCTTTTGAGGATGGTCCTAGAATTACATCGAGAGCACTAGCTATATGGTAAGCTCTCAAAGTGTCGGTTCTAGATTCATGAGGTTCAATTTCTAGGGCATGTCATTACGAATTAGGTATTGGCCGTAGATCTTGCAAATATAGAGGCGGTGCTTGCTTTGGATCCACCCAAGAATGCATCATATGTTCGGAGCTTCCTTGGTTTGGCAGGGTACTATAAGAGGTTCGTGGAAGATTTCTCCAGGATTGCTACCCCTTTGACCGCATTGACACAGAAGGGATGACCGGTCACCTGGACTGATCAGTGCCAGAAGGCCTTTGAGGAGCTGAGGTGGAGGCTGACTAGTGCTCCAGTGTTGAGGCTGCCAGAGGAGGGCGTTGAGTTCGTGGTATATTGTGATGCTTCAGGAGCTGGGATCGGGTGCGTGTTGATGCAGCAACGAGCAGTGATTGCATATGGGTCAACGCAGTTGAGGCCCCATGATCAAAATTATGCGACTCGTGACTTGGAGTTGGCAGCGATAGTCTTCACTTTGAGGATATGGAGATACTAACTTTTGGGTGAGCATTTTGTGGTCTACTTAGACCACCAGAGCCTTAAGTACATCTTCACTCAGAGGGATCTGAATCTGAGGCAGAGGCGCTGGCTGGAGTTTCTACAGGACTATGATTTTGAGATAGTCTACACTCTAGGGAAGGGCAACGTAATAGAAAATGCCCTTAGCAGAAAGTCCCAGGCTGGTCTAGTGTGGGAAGCTTCAGAGCAGTTGGCTTCCCTACAGCTGGCCTTGGTGGAGCATGAGGGTATGGATTTTCTACAGTCGATGATGTTGATTCCTTCGCTCCTTGAGCGTGTGAGAAAGTCACAGCTAGGGGATGTCAACAGTGAGGTACTGCGTGATCAGATATCCATGGGTGACGCAGCCGATGGGTATTCTAAAGGAGGTAATCATGAGATCATGTTCCAGGGGCGAGATGTAGTACTAGTGGAGATGTGGGAGGAGGTGATGCGGGAATTCCACACTTCTCCCTTGTCTTTACATCCCGGTTTGGGGAAGATGTACAGAGACCTTCAATGAAAGTTTTGGTGGTCTGGAATAAAACAGAGCGTAACTGAGTTCATTTCTTAGTGTCTTACCTATTAGCAGGTAAAGGCATAGCATCAGGTTCCGTTAGGGTTGTTGCAGCCCCTTAATACCCCAGAGTGGAAGTGGGATGGCATATCTATGGACTTCTTCACAGGGCTTCCACGCACAGTGAAGGGACATGATTCCATTTGGGTGATAGTGGACCGAATCACAAAATCAGCGCACTTCTTTTTCATCAGGGAGAAGAGATCAGTGGAGACTCTAGGGCAGTTGTACGTTCAGAAGATCGTCCAACTTCATGGATTACCCTCGACAATCGTCTCTGACCGCGATGCACAGTTTACGTCGCATTTGTGGAAAGGCCTGTAGGAGGCATTCGGGACTCGACTGTGGATGAGTACAGCTTTTCACCCCCAGACCGATGGGTAGACGGAGCTCACTATCTAGGTGTTGGAGGATATGCTCAGGGCATGCGTGTTAGACTTTGGCCTAAGCTGGGGGGATCACCTACCCTTGGTGGAGTTCGTGTATAACAACAGTTATCATTCTACTATCGGCATGGAACCTCTTGAGGCCCTCTACAGGAGACCCTACAAGTCACCGTTGTGTTGTACATAGGTTGGGGAGACCTCTCTCATGGTCCCAGAGTTGGTGCGGGCGACGAAGGAGAAGGTGCAGGTCATTCGTGAGAAGATGAGGACGTCTCAGAGTAGACATAAGTCATATGCAGACTGTCGTTGTAGGCCTTTGGAGTTAGAGCAGGTGGACCATGTCTTTTTTAGAGTCTCCCCAGAGCATGGAACACATAGGTTCGTCCGGGGAGGCAAGCTATCCCCGAGGTTCATTGGGCCTTATGAGATTGCGCGCAGGTTTGGCGAGGTTGTCTACCATCTTGCTCTACCCCCACAGCTGGAGAGAGTGAATGATGTCTTCCATGTGTCGTAGCTGAGGAAATATGTGCACAACCCCACACATGTCATCGATTGGGGAGAGATTGACATTGAGGATGGAGTCACCTTTGCAGAGCACTCGGTGGTGATTGAGAACCGACAGGAGCGTACTCTGCGTGGACAGACCATTCCTTTGGTTCGAGTGTTGTGGAAGCACGGGAGGGTGTAGGAGAGCACCTAGGAATGGTAGATCCAGATGCGGGCTCAGTATCCTGATTTTTTTTTGTAGTTTTGTTTTCCATGGACGAAAAAACTTGAAGGAGGGAATTATGTAAGAACCTGGGTTTTGAGCCTGTAAGACTTTGAATTTTTTTTCTCGATGTTATTCTAGAGCAGGGAGTTCAGACGTCGTGTGATCCTGAGCCCTGGTGTGGCTGGAATTAAATTTTAAGTGCATTCACACTAGACACGCAAAATAAAAAGAATAACTCTTAAACGGTTGCTCAGATGGGAAAACTGAGGGCATCGTTGAGTCTGGAGCATGTCATTTACCCTAGGAGGGGTGTAACTTTCGCAGGCATGGCCCTTTTGTGGAAAACGCAACCAGGGGCATTTTCGTAAGTTAGTGGCCTCGGGCATGAACTTTATAACTTCTGAAAAGAGGCTCAGAATAAAATTCTACGACCACTGTTGCGCTTAGAATGTGGATTTTACCCTAGGAGCGGCTTAACCTCGACCCCGTCGAGAGTTCGGGTATGGGACTACTGGTGGGTGTTTAAAATTAATTAAATTTTAATTAAGTTTTCCCTACTTAAACACATCCACCCCAGCCCACCCCCCCCCCCCTTCTTCCCCCTTAGAATCTCTCTGGCAGAAGCTCTCCCAAAAAAGAACATCCACCTTCTTCATGCTCCTCTCCCCACCTCTCCAAGGTGGTTTCGACTCCGGCGGATCATTTGTGAAGCGACGGGCTACACCCAGCGAGGTAGGATCATTGTGATTTCATTTTAAATTCCCTCATCTTCTTTGAACTCAACTTATAGCATCAAAATTCTGTTTAATTATCAAGTGAAGGCCGTATTTGAGTAGGTCTCGATTCAAAATTTCCAATTATTCTTCCGGATAAAAATTCTGAGTCATGGGGTGTCTGGGGTGACCCCAGAAAGTTTTCCGGACAAAAACCACATTTTCCAGTGGTTCCATGGTGGTCCGGCAGCTCCGCACGGCGGTCCAGCGAGTCCCGGTGGCGGCGGCTCCTCAGGTGGTCTGGGACAGCGGCAGCACGGCAGATCCTCATGCGGTGGCACGGCCGGCTGCAGGCGAGTGATTACGGGTGAGTGGCAGCAGGAGGAGGTGTCGGCGGCGCATGCGGGAGGCCAGTGGTGTGGGTCGGCTGTCTTTATAGGTCGGTGTGCAGTGGGAGACCAGGGTCTTCGTGACCCCAGGATCGGACCGGGACCCGTGAAACGTGGGTCCTGTGGAAAAGAGTCGGACCGGCTTAATCCGGTCCGGGTGAAGTGCTGCAGCCCGCGCCGTGAACCGCGAGTCGGGTTGTACTGGGAGGTCCGGGCAGCCGAGCCATGGACCACAAGTTCTGGGAGAGGGTGGGCTGGCTGAACCGGCCCGGCCCACCCCGTTTCGGTCCATTAGTATTAAAGCACCTCTATTTTGCAAACCAAGTGTCGGATTCATGTGTCGTCTACGGCAACGCGATACTCAGATCAAGATGGAGGTTTTGAGATGGTCTCAGGGATTTTTAATTCCCAATATGAGCGCTCGGTGGTGCGACACGCCCATTAAGTGTTATTTAGCACCTCATCGAGATTCTTGTTTCGGATGGCGCGAGCACATCCGGAATCCGTTTTAGGTGTCTTCAGCGGCGTTGTGACCCTGGTGTCAAGACGATGTTGTCTAGGGTGGTTTCAAGCATTGAAGCTGGAGTTGAGGTGTGGGACCATGGGCCATCATTCAAGCTGCATGCATTGTTTTGTGACTTTTTCACCAAACATCCGTTCGGGGCATATGAATAGTCGATTCGGCGTGTTTTTCTACGAGGATTGCAACGGTGTAATCTGTTTGGGCGTGCAGAGCCTCATTTAAGATCTCATTAAATGTGGAAACATGAAAGGGCGTTGGTCGAAGGTTCCTTTGACGCACTCCAAACCAACGCATGGTATCGATGTTAGTGACACCCAGTGAGGGCATGGGTAGTGCGGAGTTATCGGACCAGTTCCGGGTTTACCCTCCAGTGGGTATGGGCAGTGGGTTACCCACCAGCGTACCAAGGTTTACCCTCCAGCAGGGCTAGGTAGTGGGTTACCCGTTGACCTTAGGGTTTACCCTCCAGCGGGTCTAGGTAGTGGGTTACCCATTGACCTTAGGGTTTACCCTCCAACTGGGCTGGGTAGTGGGTTACCCGATGACCTCTTAGGGTTTACCCTCCAGCAAGGCTGGGCAGTGGATTACTCGATGACTTCTTTCAGACTCAGCCCTTTCTATGAGGCTAGTTAGTGACTTTTCTCCATGGTTACCAGAGTGGGACCCTTGGTTGTATGGTTCAGCAATGAGACAGCTTTGGCGTGCAGGACATTTGGGCATCAGTGATGGATATCCTTAGAACTATTGGTGACTTTTCCTAGGATGATCTTGGATATGGAGATCCCCTTACACACTCATTCGGGTTTCTTATTGATCATATATATATATACACCCTACTTTTATTCCCACTCCTTGGGTTCAGTTACTCTCCTTCTAAGAGGGGCAAAGACGCACTGGGTATGCCACGTGCTTTCCGTGTCTAGCTCATCTTGGTTGGACGAGTCTACTCTCCTGCTATAGGTACCGAAGACTCGACGAGAAGTTCATCTTCTCACCGTTTCTAACTCCTTGCATTTGGATGAGTATGCTTCCTTTCTCTTATTGGGTTGAGCTACACTCTATTTACTGTACTCTTTCACTATTATTTGTTCTATCTACTGCTCACCTCTTTACTACCTCCTTTTTTACTCCCTCGAGATTTTAGGGCATCCTAATGAGTATCTTTATACTCACCCCTTCTTGGGCTTTGTCACACCTGGTGTGCCCTTACAGATGACGGATAGATCGATCGTGACTACAGAGGAGCATAGAGGGCATAGGATCTTAGGTCGTGTACCGGGGTCATAGTAGAGTTTTCATGTGCAAGGATCTCTAGTTTTTTACTTTTGTTTATTTGTTGCCGGGTTGTGGAACCTTTCGGTTTAGGCGCGTGTTTTTTCCTTTTTCTGTTCAGTTTCCTTGTCAGTACTTTTCAGCACTTTACTTGTTCTGTTTTAGAGGCAAATACATGATTTGGTTGGGATACTATATTCCATACTTTGGTTTCCTTTTCACTCTATACTTTTGCATTGAGTGGGTTGTGTGTGTGTGTGCAGGTACTTAGGCAAAGTCCTCCCCGATATTGTTACGCCTTCAGCGCTTGTCGCCAACCCCTGGCCTATGGAGGCAGGCTTGGGGTAGTTGATTTAATGGTATTATGAGATCATTTCGCTGGTCTTTACCACCAGACACACCTTTTTAATGGGCATCAAATCTATAAAAACCACAGATTTAGTCATACCACACAGATCACATTTCCGATTGACATTCTGTTTATTCATGCATTTCGATAATAATAATAATACTATTTTCATTTGATTGCATGTCATTATGAGGTTGTTTGTTATGGATATGATTGTTAAACACACATTTTGGTGTTTTATGACACTAAAAGTGTGTTTACCATCATCGTGGTTAAAATGACACCTCCAATTGACGTACTGTCTACTTGACTATTTCACAATTCACTCAATGGTTGTTTTCATTTGATTCTATGGCATTACAAGGTCAATCGGTTGGTTTTGACCACCAGATGCACCTTTTTAAAGGGTATCAAATCATTAAAAACCACATATTTAGTCATACCGCATAGACTGTGTGTTCTATTGATGTTTCATCTACTCATACACATCACGAATAATAATAAAATAGTTTTCCTATGATTTCAATTCATTCTGAGATCATTTGCTATGGATATGACTATTAAAAATGTTTTTTGGTGTTTTATGACATAAAGGTTCATTTTTGGTCCTATCAAGAAAACACCATCTCAGATTGACATTTTTTCTACTTGTCCATTTCAAAATTTATGCTGCATTTGTTGTTGTCTGATTTCATGGAATTCAGAGCTCATCTGGCTTGTTTTGACCCTCAAACACACCTTTTTAAAGGACGCCAAATATGTAATAATCGCATATTCAGTAGTTTCGAATATACCACATGTTTGGTATATGTTCTATCTAATTTTACACATCCTAAAAAATAATAAGATAGTTTTCCTATGATTTCATGTAATTCTGAGGTTGTTTTCTATGAATCTGATTGTTAAACACCCATTTTGGTGTTTTATGACACTAAAAGTGTGTTTTAATTCATCATGGTCAAACGAAACCTTATATTGATGTAAAGTATGATCGACTATTTCACAATTCCCTCCATATTTTTTTATCCAATTTCATGGAATTACGAGGTCATTTGGCTGGTATTGACCACCAAACGCACCTTTTTAAAGGGCATCAAATATTTAAAAACCATATATTCAGTCATGTCATGCAGACTGATTTTACAATTGACATTTTATCTCCTCATACATGTCTTGAATAAAAATAAGATAGTTATCCTATGATTTAATTTCATTCTAAGGTTTTTTTCTATGTATTTGACCATTAAACGCCTGTTTCGGGGTTTTATGACACTAGAAGTGCGTTTTCCATCATCTCAGTCAAACAACACCTCTAATTGATGTACCGCCAACTCGAACATTTTACAATTCATTATATGGTTGTTTTAATTTGATTTTATAGAATTTGGATGTCTTTTAGTTGGTTTTCACCCACTTACACACTTTTTTAAAAGGCATCAAATCTTAAAAACCACATATTCAGTCATTCCGAGAAGACCGCACATCAGATTGACATTTTTTCTTCTTGTACACATCAAAAATAATAATAATATCGATTTCCTATGATTTTAGGTCAATCCAATGTGTTTTTTTATGGATTTGACCATTAAACACGTGTTTTTTTTGTGGTAGTGATTTATTAATTTTAGTTCATTCTTTTTAATTCAACCATTTCTTTATACCTTGTCTAATGAGTTATATAGTCAATATCTCTCTATTCTATCCCACCATTTTTAATCCCTTTATCTCTCCCTCTTATTTTGATGGATTTATACTTTATTAGTTGTATTGATATCCCTTTAATAACAAGTAACATGGATGCCTTAAAAACTTTGTTTCCCTTGTTATTTTTTATTTACTTCTCTAAAACCATAAATTGTGGAGTTTTTTAGGATTCAACATTCATCTTGATTAATTATAATACACATTTTCATTTTCAATGATATTCCTATAATTAATATTTATATGGTCCTTGTAATTTTCTTTCATTTCCTATGCATTTCATAGGACATATGACATGAAAGTGACAATTATTGAGATTGAATGACCAAGAATTGAACAAAAACCACTTCATTTGTAAACATAATTTTATACCTCAGTATATGAACTTTTATCCCTACAATAATATTATCTAAAGTATATAATAACTCTACTCACCCGGATCTATGAAAAAGCATTACCCCTACCAGAATCATACCACCAAACAAGAAAGGTTGTGTCAAAAAAATTATCCTTGAAGAAACTAGTGAGAACCCCCCATTTAAAAGAAGTATGACCACACAAAACCCCGTATAATAAATGGTAAACCTATTTATACCCACACATAGTTGGTAAAATCATTATCCTGGAAAAGGAAGAACTACTAAATTTATACTCATTTAAAAATATAAAGATAAAGAACACCACTATCCAAAAAATATTCTCCTCAACCAAAATTCACTCTAATGATCATAAATGTCATGAATAGATCAGACACAAAAAATAAAACCAAAAAAAACCTATTGAACATTAAATACTTTGAGAACTATCTCATACAACACTTTCATGACTAGTCAATAAAATAGAGAAATGATTTGGTGAGAATAAAACAAACAAATTTACTAGATTTTATCTTCAAGATTATTATTTTATGTAGACACAGCCAACCCAAATGGATCGCATGCATGTCATTCTGACCCCATGAACAAGAACATGGTTATGAATTTTATTGACCATTCAACCACCAAAAAACTGCATTCCAACACTCGAGGAATTTTATAATTTTATATCAAAGGTAAGACTGTCGTATCTCCTTCTACTCTCATATATTCTCATTCTTCATTATTAGAGAAACCTATTCTATGGTTTTAATGATTCGATCATATGGTGAAATTATGTTTCGATGTGAATATTTTTTTAATTCATCATCATAGGGTATTGAGAGAACAAATATATGAGTTTGTGGTGAAACTTAATATGGGAAATCATGTTTGAGGGAGGGGGTGTTTCACTATACTTCTTTCATAAACATGAAGTTTTACAATATTTAATGGTAAATTTATGCATTTATAAGTGAATAATCCTTGATAAAGGCATCAATATCTCTATCAATTCATTTCATAAGCTCTCTCATGATTCCCAAATTTTGGATCCTAATTCTAAATCTATATGGAATAATGTGGTTACAACCAAGATCAGTTTTTTGGTATGGAGAATCAAGCACCAGTCCATTGCTAATAATGAGATGATTTAACAAAAAGGAATCAATATGTTTTATAAATGTTCCTTTATTATTAATTTTGATACAAATTCAGCCAACCACATGTTAACTAAAGGAAAATTGGAACGTTTTATGTGGGGTATTCTAGGAAATAAAAAAACACATTTAAATTATTCATCTAAAATGAAATGTTAAATATTAAAATGTTAATGTAAATTACCTCATTCATTAGGTTCATCCTCATCTGGATCACCAATGAATTCACCTTAATGTCCACCAACTATATCTAGAGCCTACAATATATATAAATATTATGTATCTTAAGCATATCAATAAAATTCAATATGAGTATGTTTTATTTTATTTTTTACATATGGTACAACTTGAGTACCATTAAAAGGATGTCATGTCATCACTTCATAGATACATGCTGACATCAGTGATAATCTCTCCTCATACTCTTCACTATTGAAAATTTTTATTTGTACGGTGTTGTATAACGTGCATGGTAGTGCCTACCTCAGTCTGTGTGTGAATACCTATATCTATCAATTCACCCATCACCTTTTCTCTAACAACTACACATCATGGGACACCAGTACCAAAAGTAAAAGAATAATATTGACCATCACTCCCCACAACATGCTGAAATATCTCATCTCTATGCACATTACTACGACGTTGATCCTATGACAGATCTTCTAACTCATCATCAAACTGATCATGTAGCATATATATAATAAATTAATGAAAAAATATCAATAATTTCTATAAAATAAAAATACATTTGTTACTAAATAATTTTCTTACTATAACACCGGCAACGTTGGGATCACCCACCCAACGAGTCCTCACTGATATCAACATCTAATCGGTCATCTCACCTCATTGGTGTAACTATAATAAAGGTATAAAATAAATACATATTTATATGCATTTTATACTACAATATTTTTAATATATTAATGAATAGTGAATTCTAAACTTACATCATGTTTGAGCTGAGACACGTGTCGAGTACTAAGTCTGGACAGCGTTCCCTACATCACCTGATTATGTGAATAATGAAAGAAATTGGTCTAAATTCATCATATTTAGTTAATAGATGTATTAAAAATTAGATTCATTTATAGATTAAAATAAATAAATTTTACCCTCATCACCTCAATCGACAAAAATGCAACCAAATCCTACCACTACACAGGAAGAAGGCCTTGAGGGACTCATTGTAGAATGTTTGGCACACCCAAAAATGTTATCTAGTGATCTCTCTTCACCATTCCCTTGTAATCCTTCCATAATTTTTGAAATTTGGTGATACATACTACCCAAAACTCGTTTGTATAGGATGTAAAATTATCCTGTTGAAAAAATAGTCAATAGTTGTGATAATAAAAAAATCATAAAAAACTAAACATCGAATTTACTAGAACCCCTCTCCATAATCTGGCATCCATATCCTGGGGTAATGATGTCCAATCATGAGTCATCAAAGGTAATCTATGTGGTTCTGGTATCATATGCCCTAACTGAAGAATCAAAACACTCACACATTCTCCAATTGAATGAAAGGTGTCATCAAATAACACATCTAATCGGGCTCCAAAGTTCCAAGATCTAACCCATCTACCAGGACCCCTGTGTCTGCTGGAAGACGCACCATATCCCAATTAACATAAATTCATAATGAAATTACCAATAACTAAGTTTTTAATTAAAATTTAGAAACAATTCTGGGAATATACTTACAAAAAATCAAAATAAATTAATTTTAAAAAATTAAAACATATATACCGACAACATTAGGTGAACAACTCTGACCACCCTGTGACATAAATACATTATTAAAAAATATATAGTTAAATCAAGAAATTTTTATACATATAATTCATAAATATTTTTATAAACATCAACTGGGAAAAATTTACAATCATTCATTAATCATGAAAGTCTATCATATCTCCTTAAGTTGTCTCTTTATCCCATTTTATATATTCTGCTCGTAAAACTACATTTGTTTAGTCAAGTGTTTTATCAAGAAATGTGACAACATCTGATTCCTCTCGGTCAATCAAAAAACCCCTCTTCTAGACATTTTTACCATAATGTTCCAATTAGAATAAATGTCGATAAAGTAAACTTGTTCTTCCAATTATGTTAATATGAAGGGATTTTTGCTTACCCATTCATCTTTATATTAGATATTGTTAAAGTTTTATGATGTAAATTGGAAGTGATCAACTTTTCTTCCATGAACCGGATCAACCCAATCACACATTAACAATATTTTCTTTAATCTATGACCATAAATAACCTCAATAATATCCCTAATAAATCCATAATAATAACCTACATCAACAAATGAACAACTAACACCACTATTCTATGTGGCTCGATTCACATCAACAGTGATAATACGGAATCATTATCTGTTAGTATCCCAAGAATTAAGTTATGAGTTGTAATAAATGGCCCATCATCTAATTGTTTGAGTTCTTCACTCACAGTATAAGTAATTAAAACATGCATCTTTTCAATCTATAAATTTCACATAATTCAATGGGTAAATAATTTTTAAAATAAAACTCGCTTATACTATAAAAATTTTAAATAAATATGTACGTGAGTCATGAACCACTCATAAAATGTGTTGAAAGGATGTTATTTGGATGTGATGGTCAGTTACAAGGGGCCTTTCATGTTTTAACTCAGTGATATGCATCCTAAATCACAACACAATAAAATTGAAGTAATAAAATAAATGTAGGAACATAAGGCATAATAGATCAACTATGAAACTTACTATATCAATGGCATAACCAATGGAGTGTTGAACAACACATATCGATGAGCTTGAACCCACTCATCTTTGTTCATATCAAATGTTATCTGTTCTCTAATTGAACACTCATCATTCCAAGAGGGTTTATCTAAATTTGTTTTAACCTCATAAATATATGAATCACAAAAATTAGTGCACTCATCCATAAAATATCCCTTGGAAATTGAATCTTATAAATGATCTTTTTTTTCATATACGATTTCAATGTATTTATGTATCGTTCTATTAGATACATCCACCTAAATTGCATGGGAACACAATAAATTACTTCTCTAGTTAAATTCAGAGTCAAGTGTACCATGAAATCAAAAAAAAAGATGGTGGAAATAATTTCTATAGGTGGCATAGTGCAGGAACAATCTTATCCTTCTTCTTTTTTAAATCACTCATGTGATGATTAATTTACCATAGGTATATAAACTTCAATCAATAGCTCAACAACCAAGGTAGGTAAGAAATCATGAATTGTAATTGGAAATAATTATTGAAGAAGAATATGATTATCTTAACTTTTAAACCCCTACAATTTCATGTTCATCATATTTACACACTTGGAAATATTAGATAAATAACCATAAGGAACCTTGACGGTCTTCAAAAATGATATAAATTTTTGTTTCTATTTTTTAGTCATTTTTTACTATGCATCAGGCATGTATGCCTGATTACCATCACCCAGCTGTAAATGTAACTATTTTATCAATCCCAATTTTTACAAATGACAGCAAACGTTGGTATTATCCTTTTATTTCCCCTTGACACTTAAAATGGTGCACAATATATTATCACATGCATTTTTTTCAATGTGAATAACATCCAAATTTTATCTTAAATTTTTATCTTTCAAATAAGTAAATTTGAAAAAAAAAATACTCCACTTCATCCACTTATGATTGTGCTATCTATTTTCAGCTGGAATAGAATGCAATGTAGGATCTAATAAATCCTAAAAATCATACATTTTATGGTTGTTTTCTTGATCAAGTTGTGCATGAATTTAAATCCTATATATTATCTATGGTGATGGGTCTTGCCCTTTATTCCTATTAAACAACACATTGTTTTTACTAAACCTATGAAATGGAGGAAGAAAGTGTTTATGACCAAGATATTCCCACTTTCTACAGTGCTTAATCCATATATATTTCTTACTTTTATTATAACAAGGGATAAATAATTCTTCTTTTTGAACTCCAACCTGATAATTTAGCATACACTAAGAAGTCAGTAATTATCCATAACAAAGTTTCCCAAAGTTTAAACATTTATTTAGTTGTCGAGTCAAAAATTCATTACACTGGCTTCCTAAAATGCATGCATCTCATCAATAAAAGGTTCATATAAACATCTATTTTATCACCAGGTCTTCTCAACCCATCAATTAGAGTTAAAAGTAACAAAAATGGTTTCTCATACATACCCATGGGGGAAGGTTGTATAGAACCAACACCACTGGCTATGTACTATGTGTCATACCAACTATAAACCTAAATGGGTTAAAACTATGTATTTCTAAACCTAGTCAAACATTATGATAATTCTGAGAAACGTTTGGATGTTTTTTGATCAAAATCTTTCCATGAAAAATAATTTTCTAGGTGGTTTAATTTATCAACCTCTTTGTTTCTCTCTGAATTCCAAGTCATCAATTTAGAAATTTTAGCTAACATGATGAATCACTTAAGTCTCAGTTTCAATGGGAATTAATACATCTGCTTAGTGGTAACTTGTTTCCCTTGATTTAATACCCTATTAAGAAGAATCTAACTACCTTGATTAATCTCATTGGACTTCCACCTAGATGAATAGAAAATAGTAAAAGTATTGAATTGTGAATTCTCTTTTCTAAACAATGTATAGTTATTTCGGCACACTACAATAGTCTCATATGTAAAACCAAGGTCATTGGTCAACTTGAAATCTTGATATAATAACTCTGGAATCCTTTCTCTAGTAGGGAGTACCTTCTTCAATAATACAAAAAAAACATGTTGAATGAGGTGTTGGTCTTCTAATTCAAGGCCTTCATGTGTAAAAATTCAACAATGAATGACAATTTACTAAATTTAGTACATCCATACTATAATTTAGTATATGAACTGTCAATAATTTCAAATAATTTAAATGCTTCTCCATCTACATAATAATGGGGATTACTCCCTACAACATCATCATTTACGAAATTATTGCCTTCAGGTTGAAACTAACACATCATATCATTGAGCATTATGTTCATCAGATTAATTGTTCTCGAATCAACATCCATATGAATAATTTATTATTGGTGACATGAAACATAATCTTCTCCATGACATGTCCATGTATTATAGTTTTTAAAAAACCCATTCATAAATAGATGTTCTCAAACACTATCTCATTTTAAGAAATATCTATTTTCACATTTTCTACATGGAAAAATAATCAAATATCTTTGAAATACACTAGTTAAATCCATAAATCGCTTAATCCCCTCATAATATTTAGTATAAAATCTAGCATATCAATCCATATCTTATCCATATCTGTGTTTAGTAGAAAGAAAATAATTGAAATATCTTATTTAAATTCTAAAAAAAATCATATCATTAAAGCTTAAAAACTAATGAATCTATATTCTGAGAAAAAAATTGAAGGTGATGAAAAAAATACTTAGTGATACCAAACTAGTTAGGGAAGTTATCAAATCTGACAAAATAATATATGAAAACACAATTAAGAACAATAATGAACATTAGATTCAACACTGTGAGGACTTCTTCAAATATCATAATACAGAGCCTATAAATTATATTGATCAAATAATTTACATATAGAGATTATAATGAAATATCTTACATGGATTAACTATGTATATGTTTTCATTCACCTACACACACATAAATTCTATAAATAATTGATTCAAATGAGAACGAGGGGTAAAACTTTAAAAAATAAATACATTCGATGGTTTTACAGGATTGAAACCAAAAAATACATTCTAAAATACCAGAAACAAATTGGATTTGATACCAATAACATGCATTTAATATTTTTTTAGGTGTGATTTCTTTTAAATAAAAATCAATTCTATAAAATTTAAATCACTAAAAAAGGTTTCTTTACCTAACAAACAAACCAAGAAAGTTATCCTAAAATTATATAGGTATTCAAACCCAAACTAATGATTTGATCATAATTCCATGATTACTTTCAAATAATAGAGTAGGGGATCAGATCCATTACACCTCATAATACATGGGTTGTGAAATGAATAAGTGATTCGGTTTCTTCATGGAGACATCTAAGTGTTACCTATGCACTTTTCAAAAGAGATTGATTCATACATAAAGACATTTTAGTAAAGAGTTTTCATTATTATATAAAGTTAAATTGGTTGAGTGATTAAATACATTTCTCAACCAAATGAATGTGTTTTCTAGAGAGTGATATTAAACAATAAGAACAATGATAAACATATTTTTAGTGAATTTACCTTGGATTATTTCATTTTAAATAACTTACATTTCATTCACTTTATTCCCTCATATTATGAATTTATCTTTAGTTCTTTGATCATCATTCAACCTTTATTTTTCATTAATTTCAAAAAGATTATAAATTTAGAAAAAAATAATAAGTTTAATATTGTGATGATATAATACCACCTCCTTGTTAGAATAATACATTCATCCAATCAGTGTTCTATATTATTAAATATTTGTAAAATCTATAGTCACATTACCCCCTGAAAATTATCTTTCACACTACTATTAGACTCTTATAAATTTTTTCATTTCAATCTATAACCATTAATAGTGAAATTATACTGCTTATATTTATCTATTACCTATATGAAACAAAATATATATATATTAATGATAGTAAATGGACTACTCTAATGAGAATGAAATTTTACTCAGTATAACTTGAGTCCTGAAGTAAAAAAAAATGAAACTTTCTCTACAACATTAGACATCTTATATAAAATTTACCAATCATGAAAAACATTGGTATTTTCTTTATATAATCAAGTAATCTAATATTCATTCATCTTTATCTATCCTTGTTTTGGAAACTGAATATTTCTATATACCTTATATCAAAAAACTGATAATAAGATAATTAAAACACAATAAGCACTATACTAAAGTTTGACTAGAAAATTATGGAATTTTAGATATATATAACTACAAGGTGAAATTCATATAGTTGTATAAAATATTATTCTTCAGGACCCTAAAGAAACATCTAATTTCAAACTCTAATCATTTATACTTGTTTGAACCACCTTTTCTGAATATATTTTAATCTTCCAGTTAGAAACTTCAACCTAACCATTAGTTTGTAGATGGTATGAAATAAAAACCTTATATATGAATATATATTTCCAAAAACATACCCATGCAATGGTGAATTAAAACTATAATCCCTATATCTTATATAAATTACAATACATGAAAAACTATCAATGTGTGGAACTAGAAAATATGGCTGAAAGGAAACAACACTTGTTTTTTGAGGATCTAAAAATAAAATTTTTAATTATACGAAAGAAAGGCCAAATAAAATTTTAATCCTAATCCATAAGAATAATAAATTTTCAAAGATTACTAAAATATCCTAGTAAACATTACTGGTATATGGGAAAAGGAATTTCCTATGGCATATTGGTGTGTACCATAATGACACTAACTAAATATCAGAGATAATTGAATCAAATTAAAAAAAAGATTTCAGTGCTTAATTATTTGAACCAAGTTTCATATAACTATAGTACAAAAATAAAAAACAAGATGTTCATTTAAAATTAAAGAAAATAGATTACTCATAAAATTTAATAATTCATTAAAATTGACTAAACAAAAAAATAAACATGAAAATATTTTAAGATTAGAACCAAAATTAAAATTTATGAAGCAAAGAAGGCAATATAAAAAATAGAATAAAAAATGAGTATATGATTAATTTTATAACATACTGAAATAAAACCATGGGGAAACAATCCAAATAAATATATAATTCATATTGATTCTTAGGAAAAATTGAATAACATCTGAACACTTTAATTAAATGAAAAATGATATAAAAATAAAATAATATGGTCCCATTCAATATATCACAGGGAAATTTATAACTACACCACAACATAAAAATTTCATTTAAATAAAATTATTTTTATTTTTATTAATTATATTATGATTGAGAAACCAAAATAGGTTTAAAATCAAGCTTAACAAACCCAATTAATTTCTCATATCCATACAACATTAAATAATGAATATAGACTAAATCCAAATTCACTCTCCTTCCACAAACATCAAGTGCTATGCTGGTAGTAAAAAAAGGAATAGATTGGATGATTATGAGATTATAAGTATCGTATTTATGGAAAGATGAATTAGCAATATAATAATTACCAATTTTTCAAATTGGATACATAATATTAATTTGGAATTTTAACAAATCACCTGAGGGGGATTTATCGTGGGTAAAGGGGTGGCGATGGGATTAGGGATCCATAACGGGGTGTGACATGGGTCTCAATGATGGGGTATTGATGGGGGCTCAGTGGGAGGTCTTAACGGCGAGGCATAATGGGGCCAGGATGGTTCGACGGTGGTGGGATGGTCTGACGGTGCAACATGGAGGCGGGGGGTGGGGTCGCGGGGTTGTAGGAGGGTCACGAGGTCATGGGAGGATGAACAAGAGGTAATGGGAGGATAATATAGGGAGGGGATATAAAAAGTATAGTTACTTCCAATTGGAGATCACTAATAATATAGAGACCCTACTTTTTCTTACATTACTATTACATCATTTTAAAGATAAACAATATAATAGTGTTACAAAACAAGGATCCAAAGGTTTAGTTTCCTATGAAAATTAGGACCACTCATAACATTTAAATAGTAAAACAAAAAAAATTAATTTAATTCAGTATTATCTATCTTTTTATTGGCCCTTCTATTCTCCTAAGTATAAGTAGTCACCTGGGGATATTCATCAAAGAAAAGGGTGAGCTAAAAGCGTAGTGAGAGGATAGATAATAAAATGAATCAATATAAAATGTGGTTATCATAATCATAATCATAAAAATATAATCATAGTATCACCATTATAATAATGATAGGAATCATTAGATAAAGTCTTGAAATGTGGTAATGCATAAAAATGAAACATCATGTCTTAATGTTCAACTACCATGCAAATTTGTAAACAAAGATATCATCATGTTCACACATAACATATGTTCATAAGAATAAAATAATTATTATGAACAAATATAGAATCATTATCACACATATTTCACATTATCTCATGAGATACATCACATTACCCAATGCATTGGAGCGCTATATAATTCTGGGAATACCCATCACATCATAACATTTACTTAATCATGATTTCCACATATAACATATATCAATCATGGACATAAAATAACCCACAAAAAGGAATGAGTTTCATGATCATTTCATAAATCATACATTCTTGAATAAACTTTTGGATTCCAAAAATAAAAATGGAATAACATACTTGGTATAAGAATCATCAATCTTTAATGAATAGGAAACAATATCAATAGAAGTAAAAGATGTGTTTTTTAGAAAGAATATTTATTTTGGAAAAATCATTACATTTGTCTTAAAATCAGATTACAAACATTTATATCCTATAAAAGAAATTTTGACAAGAAATAAATTATATTTTAGTAATATTAAAGAATATATACACTGAAATTTATCATGAAAGAGGAATAACCCAAATAAAGGAAATTGGGTTTGAGAATCCCCTTACCTTATGTATGAATGATTTCTTCAATTTAATATCATGTATAATCAAAATAGATTCATTAATTAAAAAATCCAGAACATATTTTACATTTATTTGACTTATCATAATTTTATTAAGTTCTTTAATGGCCATTATGATGTGTTTTAGTGTTCAATTTTATCATTTGGGAGTGTTCATTTTCTTGGTTTTCATGATCGATTCACTTGTATACATGTATGGAAGATCATTTAAAATGGGAATAATTATCCAAAATTGATATTATATATTATTAATGAACATATATAAGTTTAATTGTCCTTATATATTATTATTTTTTTAGATATGATGATGATTCATTCGATAAAATGTTAATGATAATCGTTTAGATGAATTTGGCGGTTTTTCAATCACAACAAACTCATTTTGTTTTATTATTTAATATTATATATATAAGTTAGTTACAGAACATAAAAAAGATTATAAAATAAATTTTACAATATTTTTAAACCATAATAATGGTTTTAAGACCATCCTTGAAGGTAGTAAAGGAAAATAAAAACTTGTCGTCCTTAAAGGTGATAAAACAACACCTCACAGATGACGTTACCATTTTTAGAATAAAATGGAGAGGAGAAGGGGTTTGATGACAGATTTTTCTATTAACATAATAAAATTTCAGTATATATAAGATAAAATAGTTATCATTCCACTTGAATAATGGTATATTATTATAGAATAATAAAAGAAAAGAAAAAGGAGAATAAATTAAAAGAAAAGAAAGAGGATTTTACCTCTTGAATTATTTTCCTTGAGAACCACCTTAGAGAGAATGGTTTTGGTATTTTGTTGATACCAAAGGGTTCTAGATGTGGGAGGCTTGGGAAGAGTATTGGGAAAAAATTAGAGATGCTTCATGTCTTTGGATGTGTGAGGAGAAGGGGTGGTCAGGGATGGTATTTATAGTGGAGGAGATGAGTGTTTTTTATTATTTTATTCATTATTTTATTATTTTGCCTCAAGAATATGAATAGTTTGAACCTTATCACTAAATATATTAAAATAATGATGGATATTTCTAGATTATAGTCTTAAAATATCCCTACATCATCTATGACTCAATAATTCATGTATTTGTTAAATACCGCAAATTATCATATTTCACTATTCACCGAAAATTCAACTATTTTAGAAAAATACCAAAAATTCACCCTAATTATTTTTAAATGTGTGAAATTCAAAAATGGAATCCATTTTATGAAAATAATTTTCAAAATATGATAAATTTAGTTTTAAATAAAATCATCATTTATTCAAAAAATTGTTTTTAAAATTATAACTGATTTATGAATCTTTGAAAAATTAATTAAGGTATCATAAAATTATTGTATAATCATAAGATAGAAAAATACTAATTTATGAATAAATTTTATGAATATAAATTTTATTTTAAATCATTATATTAATTATAAAATTGTAATTAAATATTTATAACTTACAAAAATACCAACACTTAATTTATTTTGTCTAAAACATTTTTTTACTAATACCATGAAATTAATATATCATATTTTCATTCATAAGATACATAAACTTTATTTATACTTTCATAGGTGAGGTTACTACTCAATTGTCTAGATTACTATTACTAATGATCACATTACTATTCCAAAGTTCAAGTTACTATTCCATCGGTATAGGTTCCACAACTTCTAGAACTGCCTCTTATTCCATTCATTATTTATTTATAAAGTTTTTATTGTGTCCTCTATGTGATTTTATTTGATTTATACTATATGGAATAATTATAGGAAAGTAGTTTCCATTGATAAAATTATGGGTTGTCACGTTCTTCCCCCCTAATGAAATTTCACCATCAAAATTTCATTTTTCATACTATAGTGAAAAAAAAGTGAGGGTACTTATCCTTCATTGCTTCCTCCGGTTCCCATGTTTCCAATTCATTCTTATGGTTCCACCATAGTACTTTTAACAGGTGAGTTGTCTTGTTACATAGAACTTTATCTCTATGGTCCAAGATCTTCATCAGCTATGTAATGTCTCGAATTTTCCATTTATTATTTTTAAATATTATATGGAATTATTTCAAGACCAGACCTTTCAACGGCGTATGGTTCTGAGGCGCAGAGTTCCTAGAATAAATGTTTTAAATAAATTAAACTTTTAAATGGTGTGCATGAGTGATTTTCCTAAAAAAATGGAATAACTTTTAAATGGGTGTTTGGATCAGAAATCTGAGGGCACCGTTGCATTAAGAGAAGAAACTTTACCTTAGATAGGTCCTAACATCAACCAGCACTGGTTAGCTGCAAGAGTTAGTTTTTGAACGTTTTAATGGAAATAAAATAAATTAATAATTTATTTTATTTAAAAGTTTCTTTTTTTCACAGTGACCTAATTCATCCCTTTTAAATAACTAATTATGAAAAGTTCACAAGGTTAGCCTCATAACCCTATGAATTGAGATAGAGCATCTTGGAGCTTTGGAAGAGAAACCATTGGCGAACGAAGACAACGACGCGATCGATCAACACATCTCAGATTCGATGAACCTCGCCAATGAACACGACGCGGTGATCGTTCTTCAACCAGATCGAGGTAGGGGTTTGTTATTTCAATTCTTATTTTACATGTTATTGGATTAAACAATGAACTTGGATCAACCCATGAACAGGTTGATCCACGAATTGGGAATTCTTGCGGGAGGGCATCGATTTCCTTTTCTATTGGGGTTTTGATTTGGGGATTGATTTTATGATAATCTTGGTTTTTCATTTTGATTCTCCAGTTAAACCTATTAATGGGAGAAGATCGACACTATGACGAACGATGGTGGAGGTTCATTCTTCCTTTCTTTATTGTTTTTCTATCTCCCTTTCAACCTCGTGTTCTTCGCATTCTTCATGGGGTTATGAACAATGGATTTTTGTGCATCCGTTTCATAACACAACAATACCAAATTGGAGATCTGACATTGTGAAGATCTAGAGGAGGTGTGATGGCGATGGCAGAAGATGAATCGACACGGTTCAAGATTTCTCACTCTTCAAGTGTTCTTCATGTGGGCGGATCGGATCATGTTTTGGGGCCGATTAGAGGCCCAAAACTAACAAAATAGACATTGTGATGATCAAGAAACCTCAACCCTTCAGTTTCGTGATGATTGGATCGCCGTAATAGACATCAGAGGATCGACGGAGGCACGAAACAAAAAACTGGCGGTTTTGAAAATTTTTGAAGAACACGACATGTATCCCAAAGAACACGTCATGTAGGACCAGATCAGCGTCGGCTAGGGTTTCGTGATGCACAAAGTGATGACACGAAGTGTTATTTGAATAACACGGTGTGTGAGTCCTTACACAGGAATTTCCATGTATCTCGGACGATACAAGGATACAGGGTGGAGTACACGGCCATGTACTCCACCACATGGCTAGACCAGGTCGGCTGCATGGGTTACCTCGTGTACCAACTACATGGGTTGTAACACACAAGTTGAAGCCATGTACGGGCACAAGGCCAGCGTACATGGAGTCATCCCTAGATAGAGGAACATGACGTGTCACTCTCTTACACGCTGTGTATACCTTTTTCTACATGACAAGCCTTGCGACATGGGCCGTTGTACACAGGCAGTACCCAAGTTAGAGTACACGGCATGTGACCCTTCTACACACCATGTACTTTTTAGTACATGGCTTGATCCTCTTGTCCATTGTATCTTGGACATGTTCCATTTGGGTTAGTGCCCCTTTTTCTTGTTCCCATGAAGGTCATGTATCATTTCCATTCATAACAGTATGATCTCTTCATCATGGATTTCTATGATAGAGTTAGGTATCCCTCCGAGAGGCCCGAATCGAGATCCTCTATCCATTCTTGACCCTATATAGAGTTAGGTATCGACGTGACTATTTCCATAGGGCACTGATCCTTTACTTAGTAGGTGAATATGGATGAGTCGCGATATCTGCCAATGCCCTGGCAGTGATCCTCATCTGTGTATCATGATCTTTCCCCACTCAGGAGTGTGTTCTCCCAGAATGAGTTTATTTATCTCTCATGGATTTTCTCAAAGAATAGTGCATCTGAGACAAACGACATCAGAGCTATCAGACTTGTGGAGTGATTTCTCCCAGATGAGTGCTTCGTGGAAATCTTTGAACTGAATCCCTATCATGGTTATGCGGTTGTGTGAATTTTCCTTAGACTAGGGTCTAGGTTTTGAGTATATCTAGATTGTGTTTCTCTTATTATATGTTCAGTTGACATATACTGTGTAGAGATAACTGTACCTTTACTTTGTGTATTTATTTGTGATTTTTGAGGTCCTTTACTGAGTATTGTTATACTCACCCCTGCACGGGCTTTGACTACACGTGTCATGTCTTGTGCAGACGAGCGGCCTTTTGACGGAGTATAGGGAAGACCAGGGCAGGACTGGGCTTTCTGAGTTCCCTACAGACCGAGGTGTTCCTACAACTACGAGCATCAGTCTTAGTACCTCTTTGTTCTTATAGGTTGGACTTTGTATTTTGCAGTCTCTTGTTTTTGGTGGTCTTGTTTTCTGGCCCAGTTTAATTTCAATAATTTACCTTCTTTCGTACTCTGTTTGGTTGAGTTTAGTCATATGCATGCATTTTGTTCCTTAGTTTTTTTTCATTTTAGCATTTTTGGGCTTCGAGATGTGTGCGTGTGTATAGGTACTTAGGAAATGCCTCCCTTGTTAGTAATATGCCTACTCGGTGCTAGTCACCAGCCCCTATCCCATTGGAGGAGGGCTTTGGGAGTCACGGCGTGGGCCCTACTAGGATGGGTCGTGAAAGAGTGGTATCATAGGTGGTCAAATATACCTTAGAACCAAGAGTCTGTGAGATTGGTTTGGGGAAACATTGTTTAGTGTTTTGAGCTCAGCTTTCAGGCTAGAGAATCCAGTGTTGGTGTGAGCGGCCGATGTATCCATACACCAGGACTCTGATAACCTGCTTTTTGACTTAGTACATGAAAACACTAGTTGAGGGGAAATAAGAGATTGGTACATGCATCATATAGGAATGGGTTGTGTTTTCCATGTCCTTTGTGTCAGCTATCCAGATATACTCATTAATGATGGTACATCTTGTTTCCTTACAGGATGCCTCCACAAATCATACCCACTAGGATTCAGTAGCGCGATCACGAGGATGACCCCCTCGGTGATGAGGCTTTGATACAAGGACTAGTTCCCCAAGCATTACCTCTAGGTGGTTCACCTGCTATACCACCACCAGTGGAACAACCCATGGTACCTGCAGTACTGACAGATGAGGGGTGCAAGATGAGCGCACTCCATGAGTTCCAGAGATAGATACCCCTTAGGTTTCAAGGCAAGCCCAACCCTCAAGCGGCTGAGGACTGTCTTGAGGTGGTGACCAGAGTTTTTCATCTCATGAGGACACTGGAGGACTAGATGGTGACCCTAGGAGCGAGCCTTCTTCAGGGTTCAGCAGGATGATAGTGGAGTCTGACCACACAGACTCACAACAAGGAGACTCTTTCATGGAAGGAGTTTGAGTGACTCTTTAGGGAGAAGTTCTCACTGGTTATGATGAGAGCAGTGCGTATCCAAGAGCTTATTCAGCTCCAGCAGAGCAGTTTGATAGTGGTTGACTATTCATCGCAGTTCACCAACCTCACCAGGTACTTGATGGATATGGTCAAGGATTAGTACTTCAGAGCTCGGACCTTTGAGAGAGGTATATGACGGGACATCTGAGCTATTGTTGTGCCTCTATACATCTAAACTTATGATGGAGTTCTTGAGTGAGCCTTGGTGATCAAGAGCTTCTTGGTGGAGCAGAGATAACCGATGGCAGTCAGCAGAAGGAAGACCAGTACAAAGACCTCGGCAGTAGGAAGCTGACGTCTAACACTGGGATCAGGATGTAGGAGATGTCACAAGAGGACACAAGATAGGGGTTTGGCAGTCCAGGGTTCTTAGGCTGGATCCAGTCAGCCTAGGGAGAGGTGGTGTTACTTGTGAAGCGGTAGGGGAGATCTCTCTGGAAACTGTCTAGCCTGTCGAGATGCTGATAGGGAGGCAGTGGATAGACCACTGAGGCAGAGACAAAGAGTAGAGCAGACAGATCTGCCAAGTGGCGAACCTGGTATAGAAGCAGGGAGAGCTGCAGGTGGTGGAAAACACTTTGATCTACTTCCACCGCCACCCCTAGGAGGTCCGCACTAGGCTTAGAGAGTTAGGGGATAGGGTCGGGGCTAGCTGCATGCGGTCGAGGAATATGACCCAGGGACTCCAGGTATGATATGAGGTATGATCTGTTTCTTTTCTACATTAACTTATATACTTATAGACACAGGTTATAGTCATTCCTTCTTCTCCACATGTCTTGGGCGAAACTTTGAGACTCCAATAGAGCCATTGACTCGACCCTTATGCTTGGAGACACCTACAGGAGGAGACTCGATGATCACACACCTTTGCAGACAGTGTGATCTTACCCTTTGAGGCAAGAGTTTCGGTTGGAACCTCTTGGTGGTAGCATCGAGGCCTTACAACATCATTCTTAGTATGGATTGGTTATCTTTGGTCCATGCTTAGATTGACTGCTTTAGGAAAAGTGTGTGGTGTGTCCGCCGTGATGTGATGAGGTTTTCCTTTGTCAGTGAAAAAGAGACCTAGGAAACACAAAATGGGATCATGCATAGGAGGGTGCAGCGGATCACCCGTGGGTTGGCTAGCCTTACCCTCAGAGTAGTAGATGTTCTTAGCTTCTAGTTCCCAGTAGTAGTGGCGGAGTGCGAGGACGTCTTTGCCGAAGATGTTTTAAGATTACCTCCCCACCGGGAAATTTACTTCTGCATTGACTTACACCCTAAAACAACACTGATTTTATCACCATTATATCTGATGGATCCCACAAATATTTTTGAGATGAGAGTGTAGTTGGAGGATTTTTAGAGCAAGGGTTTCTTAAGACCCATCATTTCACCCTGGGCGGCCCTAGTTTTGTTTTCCAAGAAGGCAGGCGGGAGTTTGAAGTTTTATGTGGATTACCGGCACCTAAATATGGAAACAGTGAAGAACAAGCATCCACTGCCAAGTATCGACGACCTCTTTGATCTACTAAGATGGGTACAATGGTTCTCGAAGGTTGACCTTCAGTCATGTTACCACCAGTTACAAGTACGGGACAAGGATATACCAAAGACGGATTTTAGATGCCACTACGGTCACTATGAGTACTTGGTGATGCCTTTCAGTGTGAAGAATTCCCCCACAGTGTTCATGGGACTTATGAATCAGATCTTCCAGATGTATTTAGACCAGTTTATAGTGGTCTTCATCGACGAAATCCTTGTGTACTCGACGTTAGAGGAGGAGCACGTGATACACCCACAGATGGTTCTAGATGTACTCCGAGAGCACCAGCTTTATGAGAAGCTCTCAAAGTGCCAATTATTGATTCTGGAGGTCCACTTTCTGGGATATTTCATCTCATCATATGGAGTATCTATGGACCTAGACAAGGTGGAGGTAGTGTTAGAATGGGAGCCACCTCGGAGCGTGATAGAGGTGTGGAGATTCCTTGGGTTGGTAGGGTATTACCAGAGATTCATTCCTAATTTCTCCTGGATATCAGCACCAATAATAGCCTTGACTAGGAAGGGGAATCCCTACATATGGATGGAGAATTTCCAGCAGGCTTTTGAGTAGTTGAGACGGAGTTTGACGAGTTCCCCGATTTTGAGATTTCTTGAGGAGGGTGTCGAGTACATAGTTTTCTGCGATACATCAGGGAATAGGCTTGGTTGTATCCTAATATAGAGACAAGAAGTGATTACTTATGGTTTAAGTCAGCTTAGGACACATGAGAAGAACTATGTGACCCATGATCTCGAGTTACCAGTAGTAGTCTTCATGTTGAAGATGTGGCGACACTACCTTATGGGTGAGCAGTTAATCGTCTACTCTGACCACAAGAGCCTCAAGTACATCTTATCGTAGAAGGATATGAATCTAAGATAGATTCATTGGCTATAGTTCCTCCAAGAATAATAATTCAAGATCATATATACTCTTGGGAAGGGGAACAAGGTGGCAGATTCTCTTAGTAGGAGATTGAGCTCGTAGCTATTGAGAGAGGTGACAGAACAATTGGCCTCGTTATATTTATCCTTTATGGACAGAGAGGATGCAGCTTACCTTCTGTCGATGGTTTTCATCCCTCCACTCTTACATCAAGTTACGGAGGCATATCTTGGGGATGTCGACTATGAGGCTTTACGTTCTCAATTATCCTCAAGGCATGACCCTGATGGATATTCACAAGGTGGGTAGTACGTAGTTCTTTTCATAGGATTCACTGTTGTACCAGTGGTGTTGTGGGAGGAGGTCCTGATATATTTTCATGCATCCCCCTTGGATGTACATCCTGGAGTGGTGAAGATGTACCAGGATCTCCGATAATAGTTCTGGTGGTTAGGCATGAAGAAGGTAGTAGCAGATTTCTTTTCTCGATGCCTTACATGCCAGCAGGTGAAGGTTGAGCACCAGGTTTCAGCGGCATTAGATCACCCCCTGGAATTTCCAGAGTGGAAGTGGGATGTAAAATTGATGGACTTCATTATGGGCTTATGATGGACATCCAAAGGGCATGATTCCATCTAGGTGATTGTTTACCGACTCACCAAGTCAGCCCACTTCCTAGAAATCAGGGAGAAGAGTTCTATAGAGATCTTGGGAAGCTTCTACATGTAGGAGATAGTTTGGATTCATGGAATCCCTTCGACAATAGTCTCGGATCGAGATGCCTGCTTCACATCCCGATTGTGGAAAGGATTGCAGGAGGCTTTTGGGACTCGGCTACACTTGAGCACGGTATTCCATCTCCAGACAGATGTTCAGATGGAGAAGACCATTCAGGTTCTAGAGAATATGTTGTGGGTCTGTATCTTGGACTTTAGTCATAGTTGGGAGGACCACCTACCAATAATGGAGTTTACGTACAACAACAGCTACCACTCCACCATTGGCATGGCACTATTTGAGGTGTTATATGGGAGACCCTACCGGTCACCGCTTTGCTAGACCGACCCCAGAGAGTCAGCACTCATGGGTCCAGAGTTGGTGTGAGCTACCACCGAGAAGGTGAAGATCATCTGGGAGTGGATGAAGACTACATAGAGCTGGAATAAGTCTTATGCTGACAGATGATGAAGACCTCTGGATTTCGAGTTGGGGGACCATGTCTTCCTTAGGGTCTCACCTCGACGAGGGTTATAGAGATTTGTCTAAGGTGACAATCTATCTCCGAGGTTCATCAGAACTTTTTAGATACTTAGTAGAGTTAGTGAGGTGGCATAAAGCCTAGCTCTACTGCCACAGTTTCACTCGGTACATGATGTCTTCTAGGTGTCGTAGCTGAGGAGGTACGTGCATGACCCATCCCATGTCATCTACTGGGGTGAGCAAGACATCGAGGATGGAGAGACCTTTACTGAGTACCCAGTGGAGATCAAGGATTGGAAAGAGAGTATCCTTCATGGATGATCTATTCCCTTGGTGCGTTTTTGGTGGTAGCACAGGAATCTTAAGGAGAGTACATGGGAATGGGAGACTCAGATATGTGCCCAGTACCCACATCTTTTTGGGTAGCCCTTGTTTTGGCTTTTTAGGGACATAAAGCCCCAAGTTGGGGAGAATGTAATGTATCTTATTTTATGTGTATTAATTTTAAATATTATATGTAATTATTTCAAGACTAGACCTTTTGATGTCATGCGGTTCTGATGCTCGGAGTTCCCAGAATAAATGTTTGAAATAAATTAAACTTTTAAACAGCATGCGCGAGAAGTTTTCCTGAAAAAGTAGAATAACTTTTAAATGGGTGTATGAATCAGAAATTTGAGGGAACCATTGCGTTCATAGCATCTACTTTACCTTATATGGGGCCTAACATCAACCAACGTAGGTCAGTTGTAGGTGTTAGCTTTTGGACGTTTTAATATAAATATAATAATTTAATAATTTATTTTATTTAAAAGTTTCCTTTTTATGTAGAGAACTAATTCCTCCCTTTTAAAAACCTGCTTTTGGAAAGTTCACAGGGTTAGCCTCATAACCCTGTGAATTGAGAGAGAGCCTCTTGGAGCTTTAGAGGAGAACCCGTTGGCAGACGATGATGATGTGATTGATCGATGCATCTTGGATTCGATGAACCACGCCAACGAACGCAACGTAGCGATCATTTTTAAACCAGATCGAGGTAAGGGTTTTTTATTTCTATTTTTCTTTTCCCTATTCTTGTATTAAATGATGAATGCAGATCAACCCATGAATAGGTTGATCCACGGATCGGGCATTCATTTGGGAGGGCGTCAATTTCCTTTTGATTGGGGTTTTGATTTGGGAATCGATTTTATGATGATCTTGGTTTGTCATTTTTATTCACTTATTAAAAATATTAATAGGATTGGATCGATTCCATGATGAATGGCGGCAGAGGGGAATTCCTCCTTTGTTTATTGTTTCTCTTTCTCCCTTTCAACCCCGCATTCTTCATGTTCTTCTCAGGGTTATGAAAAATGGATCATTGTGCATTTGTTTCACAATGCAACAATCCCAAATTAGAGATCCGGCATCGTGACGACCTAACGGAGGTGAAATGGCGATGGAGGAAAATTAATTGACACGGTTCATGAGTTCTCACTCTTTGAGTGTTCTACGTACGGGTGGATCGGAACACATTTCGAGGCCAATCAGAGGCCTGAAACCAACGGAATCAGCTTCGTGATGATCGGGTGACCTCAACCCTTCAGTTTAGTGATGATTAGATCACCGGAATAGACATTGTAGAATTGATGGAGGTTCGGAAGGATGAACTAGTGGTTCTATAAATTTCCAATGAACACGGCGTGTATCCCGAAGAACATGCCGTGTGGGACCGGCTCAGTAGTGTCTAGGGTTCCGTGATGCACAAAGAGATGACACAGAGTGTTCTCAGAATAACACGGTGTGTGGGTCCTTACATGAGAATCACCATGTATCTCGAACGATACACAGACATGGGGTGGAGTACACAGTCGTGAACTCCACCACACGGCCAGACCAGGCCAGCTGCATGGGTTACCTCGTGTATCAGCTACACGGGTTGTAACACATGGGTTAAAGCCATGTACGGTCACATAGCCAACATACATGGAGTCCTCCCCGAATAGAGGAACACATCATGTCACTCTCTTACACATCATGTATACCTTTTTCAACAAGACAAGCCTTGCGACACAGGTCATTGTACATGGGCAGTACCCAAGTCAGAGTACAAGGCGTGTGACCCTTCTACACGCTGTGTACTTTTAAGTACATGGCTTGATCCTCTTGTCCACTGTATCTTGGACATTTTCCATTTGGGTTAGTGACCCTTTTAATCGTTCCCCTAAAGTTCAGGTATCGTTTCCATTCATAGAAGTATGATCCTATTAGTAGGACTTTTCGAGATAGAGTCAGGTATCCCTCTGAGAGGCCCGAGTGAGATCATCTATCCATTATTTACCCTAGGTAGAGTCAGGTATCAGCATGAATATTTCCATAGGGAGATGATCCTATACCTAGTAGGTGAATCTGGATGAGTCGTGGTATCCTCCAAGGCCCTATTAGTGATCCTCATCTGTTTATTGTGATCTTTATCCACTCATGAGTGTGTTCTCCCAGAATGAGTGTATCTATCTCTCATGGATTTTCCTGATGAACAATACTTCTCGAACAGATGAAATCAGATCTATCATACTTGTGGAGTGAGTTCTCTTGGATGAGTGCTTTGTGGAAATATTTGAACTGAATCCCTAGCATGGGTATGTGGTTGTGTGACTTGTCCCTAGACTACGGGTCTGAGTTTTGAGTATATCTGGATTGTGTTTCCCTTGTTATATATTCAGTAGACATATACTATGTAGAGCTGACTGTACCTTTACTTTGTGTATTTCTTTGTGGTTTTTGAGTTCCTCTATTGAGTATTGTTATACTCACCCCTGCACGGTCTTTTCCTGTATGGCTCATGTCTTGTGTAGACAAGCAGCCTTTTGACAGAGTCCAGGGCGGACCAGGGCAGGACTGGGATTTCTGAGTTCCCTATAGTATGAGGTGTTCCTACGGCTACGAGTATTATTCCTAGGACCTCTTTGTGATTACAGTTTGGACTTTGTAGTTTTTAGTCTCTTGTTTTTGGTGGGATTGTATTTTGGATGAGTTTACTTTCAATACTTTACCTTTCGTCGTACTCTATTTGGTTGAGTTTAGTTAAATGAATGCATTTTGTTCCGTATTGGTTTTTTCATTTCAGTATTTTTGGGCTTGGATATGGTTGTGTGTGTACATGAACTTAGTAAATTCCTCCCATGTTAGTAATATGCCTACTCAGTGCTAGTCACCAGCCCCTAGCCCATTCGAGGCGGGCTTGGGGAGTCGCAGTGCGGGCCCCATTGGGATGGGTCGTGACAGGCTGCTCCTCATAAGAGAGATCACTTTCCAACTATACCACCTCTATATTCAATACATGTTAGGAATTTTGTATGTAATTCATTAAAAGAGATACATGGAATACATAATGTACTTCAGTCATGGTGGGTGGAAGTGTCAGTCGATTGGTCATAGCTTCGATATGATCAAGAATCTCAAAGGGGCCGATGTACCTGGGACTCAACTTTCCTTTATTCCCAAATCCCATGATCCTACTCCATGGAGATATATGGAGTAATACCATGTCTCCAACATCAAACTCTAGGTCCCGTCTATTATTTTCTCATAGCTCTTCTTTCAATTTTGGGCTGCCTTGATGTGTTACTGAATAGTTTTCACCTTTTCCACCATTTCTTCAACCATTTCAAGCCCTAGAAGCTTAAGTTCATCGACCTCATCCTAGCATTCCAGTGTTCTATATCTTTTCTAATAAATGGATTCATATAGATCCATTTGGATGCTCAAGTGGAAACTATAGTTTTAAGAGAACTCAGATGAGGCAAATGTTGGTCTCATCCTCCTTTTAAGTTAATAGAACATGCTCTCAACATGTCTTCTAGTATAATAATTTTATGTTCATATTGGAAATTAGTTTGGGGATGATAATCCATACTGAAGTTCAGCTCAATGTTTAGAGCATGTTGGATACTTTTCTAGAACTTTGAGGGGAATCTTGGATCTTGATCAAATACAATAAATAGTGGTACTTCATGCAGCCTTACCACTTCTCTGATATATATTCATGCAAGTTGATCCAATGATAAGTCATATTGAATTGTGATAAAGTGGTTTTTCTATATGAGATGATCCACAACAACCCATATAGAATTATATCCTATGAATGTCTTCAGAAGTTTTGTGACAAAGTCCATGGCGATGTTTACCTATTTCCGTGTTAGTATGGGTAATGGTTGCATGATCCCCTTAAAATTTTTCCTTTCATCCTTCACTTTTTTCACATACCAGGAACTTTGATGTATATTCAGTGATATCCTTCTTCATATTGTGCCACCAATAGTTCTCTCAGAGATCTCGATACATATTTGTGCTCCCTAGGTGAATAAAGAAGGTTGAGTTTTTTACATCACTGAGAAGCTCTTTATTTATCTTTAGATTGGATGGTACACATAGTCATGACCCAAATATTACAACTCTGTCCACATAAATTTTGAACTCTGAAGATTTCTATTTTCTAAGAGCTTCCACCTTCTTCTGAATTTCCACATCATTTCTTTGAGAATCCTTTATTTTATCCATTAGGGATAGTTGATCAATCATTTGAGAAATGATTGATGATTTTCCTTCCTTAATGATTCACATGTTCATCCTTTACAATTCTAAGAAGATTGGATAGTTCTCAATTCTCACCATTTATAATGTTGCTAGATCCTTTCTACTTAGAGAATCTTCTACTTTATTTACTTTTTCAGGATGGTAGTGGATTAAGTAGTCATAATCCTTGATGAACTTTAACCATATTTTTTGTTGAATATTAATATCATTCTATGTGAATATATATTTGTGGCTCTTATGATTAGTATATATTTCACACTTCTCCCTATAGAGATAATGCTGCTAGATTTTCAACATGAGGATAAAAACTTCCAACTCCAAATCTTGTGTGAGATAGTTTTTTTCATGAATTTTCAAATGCCTTTAGGTTTAGGATATAACTTTATTATTTTTCATCATCACATGGACTAAGTTCTTATTTTATGCATTTTTTTATACCATAAAGAGTTCCCCACTTATTAAAATTGTGAGTACTCGCATAGTGATAAGCCTTTTTCTAAATCTTTGAAGCAGTCTTCACATTCACTGGTCTTGAAAAACTTTTCTCCCTTCCGAATAATCTTGGTTATTTGGGTTGAATATCATGATAAGTTCTTCAATAATCACTAGTAATACCCATCTAGATCAAGGAAACTATGGATCTCCATTACAGATGTTGGCCTGGGTCACTCTTCGATTGCCTTTATCTTGGAAGGGTCTACATATATTACTTTGTTGGTGATAAAATTACCCAATAATGATACTTCCTTCATATAGAACTCACATTTAATATACTTTATATAAATTTTCCCTCTTCACAATGTCTTTATCATAGTATAAAAATTCCTGTTATGTTCCTCCTTTCTCTTAGAGTATATCATAATATCATCGATAAAGACTTCCATAAAATTGTAAAGGTAATCTATAAAGACTATATTCATTAATTCCATGAATATTAATGGATCATTAGTGAGTCTTAAATGAATCACTATGAACTCATATTGTCTGTACCTCATTCGAAAGGCAGTCTTAGAAAAATCTTCCTTCTTCGCCTTTAATTGGTGATATCTCAATCTAAGGTCTGCCTTAGAGAAATACATGGCCCCAATTAGTTGATCTAACAAGTTATATATACATAGAAGGGGATACTTGTTCTTTATCATGATTTTTTTGGGCTCATGATAATTAATTCATAGGAGTATTGATCCATCCTTCTTATTGACGAAGAGGGCTAGTGCACCCCATGGTGAAGCACTCGGGTGTATAAAACCCTTTTCTAGATTCTATTGTAACTGCTACTTTAGTTCTTCCAACTCAATGATGTAAATTTTGTAAGGTTTCTTCGATATATTAAGATATTAGGAATAAGTTGAATTGATAAATCAACCTTTCGATGAGGAGGAAAACCAGAAAATTCTTTAGGGAACACATCCGTGTAGTCCCTCGTAATAGGCATGTTTCAATAATGATTATCTCCTTTTTCTCAATCATTTGAGATAGATATGCTTGCTCATAAGGTAATAATATCCAAACTTGAGATGATGATTTCGAAGGATATTCATCATCATCCTTACACTTATATAGAATTGGAGGATGCCTCGGGATGTGAAGAGTGATCTCCCTTTCCCAACAGTTGATGTTGGAATTATATAAAAATATCCAATCCATGCCCAATATAGCATCAAACACCACCAAAGGAAGTAAGACAATATTTTATAGGAGGTTAATTCCACATACATTAACCGGAGAATATTTATATACTTTTTATATAATAATTTCCCTATTTTTTGTTCTCATAGATAACTCAACCTCAATATTTTTAGGTGGTGTTTGAATCGTTCTATTAAAATTGAATGATATAAAGTAATGAGTAGAACCAGAATCAAATATTATGTTTTCTATTCTTGAATAAATAACAATTGTACTTGTCACCACATCATTTTCGGGATCCACCCCAAAAATAGTGGTGGAATATGCTTTCCCTTGATCCTTTGGCTTTGGTTGATGCTGACACTTATTACCCTCAATAACTCATGGTTTAGTGAACAGGATTACATAGTTCCCTTGCTCTCTAAAATTTAATCATTGAACCATGGGTGGTTTTATCATTACCTCCACTACATTTTATAGCTTCCTCATGTCTCTTCAACGCTCATGAGCTTGTTGGCCTTCTCTCCCACACTTAAAGAATTTCCCCATCCCTTTGAGGAAATTTCTATGATTCTTTTTCCCACATTTTTGACATGTGAGTGGTTGAGTATTCTTTCCACCTTTGTCATTAGATCCTCCAACTTGAAAATACAACTTTTGTTTCTTATCTCCATAGCCATGGGACAATTCTCCAAAATTTATATCCACTTTGAGACCACATAGAAAAACTTCTTCATAACTCCCAAATTCTCGAATTTCTAGATCTTTATAAAGGTGTGGTTTTAAACCACTAAAGAATCTATCTATTTTTCTATCATTATTGATAACAATAGCTAAGGAGTACCATGAAAGCCTTGTGAAATTTTCTTTGTAAACCGTGATAGATTCACCTTTTTTTTGTCAACTCTATAAATTCTCTCTCCATCTTTATATGAAGAGTTCTATGGAATTACTTGTTAAGAAATATTTTCTTCAAGTCTTCCCACTCTATCTTTTCAATTTCATCCTTCGGCTTAGTGTTCTTAATAAACACCCACCATTTATTAGCCTCTCCATACAAATGAAAAATGGATAGAGTCACCTTCTCTATCTCAGAATATTAAAGCACAAAAACAATCTTCTCCATTGAGTTAACCCACTGTTCTATAACTAGGGGATTAGAAGATCCACTAAATTCTGGTGGTCATTGCCTCATAAAATACTTGATATCCAGTTTCTACCTCTTAGGTGAAGGAGTATGTTCCACATTATTCAGGTTATTGTTTATATCCAAAGATAGTTGGGTAAGCATCACCATGAAATTTTGAACTCTACCTCCCAAGGCATTGGGGATGTCATTCAGGAAATCACTACATTGTCCATCACACATATTTTTGGACTAATTTCTCCCCATTACCACTATTTACAAAAATATGAATGGTTTGAATAAAACATAATTCAACAATTCATGAATAAATAAATTATTCCTTTGTGCAATTAACTTTAAATGAATATCTTATAGGATCCCTATGTTTATCTTTTTACAAAAACAAAGCTTCTTGGGTGCTTTAATAAACTTAGACTCATACTAAGGGTTTTCACTAAGGTTATCAAATCCTAATTCCCAAATTAACTAAACCATGATCTGATACCAACAATAGCTACTCTACTTTTTCTTATATTACTATTATATTATTTTGAAGATAAATAATATAATAGTGTTACAAAACTAGGATCCAGAGGTTTAGTGTCTCGGAAAAATTAGGACTATACATATTATTTACATAATAAAACATAAATGTTAATTTAATTACTTCTTCTATATCTTCTTATTCTCCCTAATTTTCTCCATATTATAAGTAGTGACCTGAGGATATACATTAAAGAAATGGGTAAGCTAAAAGGTTGGTAAGAGTATAGATAAAAACATGAATCAATATAACATGGGGTGAGCATAATCATCATCATCAAAAAATAATCATAGGATTGTTATCATAATCATGATAAAGAGCATTAGATAAAGGCATGTAATATGGAAATTCATAAAAATGAAACATCATGTTTTAGTGGTCAACTACCACACATAGTTGTGAACAAATCTAGCATCATGTTCACACATAACATATGTGAATAACCATAACATCATCATTGTGAACAAATATAGCATCATTTTCATTCATATTTTACATTATCTCATGATATACATCACATTACCCAATACATTGTAGTGCTATATAATTCTGGTTTCACCTATCACATCATAACATTTACATAATCATGCTTTCCACATAGAAGATATATCAATCATGGACATAAAATAACCCTTGGAAATGAATGGGTTCCATGATCATTTTATATAGCATAAATTCTTGAATAAAATTTGGGGTTCCCAAAATAAAAAGGTAATAACATAATTAGTGTAATAATCATCAATCTTTAGTGAAGAAGAAACAATCTCAAGATAAGTAAAAGATTTTTTTTATAAAGAAGAGTTATTTTGAAAAAATATTTGAATTTGTCATAAAATCAGATTGGAAAAATTAATATCCCAGAAAATAAAAGGTAAGAACAAATAAATTATATTTGAGTAATATTAAATAACATACACACTTAAATTTTGCATGAAAGAGGAATAACCCAAAGAAAGGAAATTGTGTTTGAGAATCCCCTTACCTTATGTCTGGATTCTTTCTTCACTTTAATATCATGGATAATAAAATCAGATTCATTAATTAAAAAATATAGAACCTATTGTAAATTTATTTTATTTATTATAATTTTATTAAGTTCATTTATGGCCATTTTTATGTATTTTAGTGTTCAATTTCATCATTCAGGAGTGTTTGTTTTCTTGGTTTTCATGATCGGTTCACTTGTATACATGTATGGAAGATCATGTAAAATGGGGGTAATTATAAAAAATTGATATTATATGTTATTAATAAAAATACATAATTTTAATTAGTCTTATATTTTTTTATATATTAGGATGATACATTAAATAAAATGTTAATGATAATTGTTTAGATTAATTTGGCGGTTTTTCGATCACAGCGAACTTGTTTTGTTTTATTATTTAATATTATGTATATAAGTTAATTACAGAACATAAAAAAGGTTATAAAATACATTTTAGAATATTTTTAAACCATTATAATGGTTTTAAGACCATCCTTTAATTCATTAAAGTAAAATTAAAAAATTTCATCCTTAAAGGTGATAAAACAACACCTCATAGATGATGTTTCCATTTTTAGAATGAAAGGGAGAGGCGGTGAGGTTTGATGATAGATTATTAAATTAAAATAATAAAATTCCAGTATATATAATATATTGGAGTTATCATGCCACTTGTATAAGGTAGATGAGGAGAGAATAAGAAAATAAAATAAAATAAGAAAATAAATTAAAAGAAAATAAAAGAAAGAGGATTTTACCTCTTGAATTCTTCTCCTTGAGAAACTCCTTAGGGATATTGGTTTTGGTCTTTGGTTGATACCAAAGGCTTATGGATGTGGGGTTGGGATTAGGAATAGTATTTGTTAGAGAATCGGACAAGTTTAATGGTTTTTTAGGTGTGAGTAGAAGGGTTAGTGATGGGGTGGTATTTATAGTGCAGGAGAGTGGTGTTTTTTTATTATATTTTTCATTAGTTTATTATTTTGGTTCAAGACTATGAATAGTTTGAACCTTATCACTAAATATATTAACATAATGAATAAAATTTCTGTATTATGTGCTTATATCATCCATAAATCATCTACAACTCAATAGTTCATGTATTTGTTAAATATTGTAAATTATTGTATTTCACTATTCACCAAAAATTCAACTATTTTAGAAAAATCCAAAAAAATCACCCTAAACATTTTTCAATGTGTAGAATTCAAAAATGGACTCGATTTTATGAAAATAATTTTTTAAGTATGATAAATTTATTTTTTAAATAAAATCATTATTTATTCGAAAAATACTGATTTTAAAATTATAACCGATTTTATGACACTTTAAAAAATTACTTAACGTCTCATAAAATTGTATTATAATCATAAGACAACAAAATAATGATTTATTAATACATTTTATGTAAATAAAATTTCTTTTAAATAATTATATTATTTATAAAATTGTAATTAAATATTTATAGCTTACAAAAATACCAACACTTAATTTATCATATCTAAAATGTTTATTTAATTGTAATGTGAAATAAATATATCATATTTTCATTCATAAGATATATAAATTTTATTTATAATTTCATTGGTGTGGTTAATATTCTATTTTCTTTATTACTATTACTAATGGTCACATTACTATTCCAACGGTCAACTTACTATTCCATTGGTATAGGTTCCTTAACTTTTAGAAATACCTCTTATTCCATTAATTCTTCATTTATAAAGTTTGTATCATGTCCTATATGTGATTTTATGTGATTTATATTATATGTCACAATTATAATATGGGAGTTTCCATTGATAATATTCTAGGTTGTTACAAATAACTTCAATAGAGACTGCCAAGTAGCGATCGCCCGAAACCCCCACCCATGAAAGCTTTAATTTATACTAGTGAATGAGTATAATTGTTATATATTTAGAATTTAACCATATGGATATCAATATTTTTCAAACCATTTACAATACTATAACATGCGTATACAATCCACACCATTAATTAGTTTTAGTCATTAAATATCATCCACACATGTCCCTTTATTATCAACTCAAAAGCATAGGGGGTCAATATATCCCTCATCACCACTAGTTTCATCATAATAATCATTGTAATCCTTATCAACATCATCACATAGAGCACCAACATCATCATCACCACCAGCAGTATCATCACCTCGATCGCCACTAGGACCCTCATTGACATCACTCAGTGCATCATATAAAGAGAACATTATTTCCATACATGAATCAAAAACATTAGCAACCTATGATACAAGTGATGTAAATATAACCATCATAGATTCCATGAATTATTCGTTGGCTAATTTACCTATTTCATTCTCCTGTGTTGCTATTTTTTGCATCATATCATGAGCATTTTTTATCTCAGTGGTGTGAGAGCTTTGAGAGGTGTTTGATGTGGGACAATACCTAACGGGGATGATGATTTTCCCGGGTCGGAATCAAACTCTCCCCTAGTGCTACTCACCTAATACCTATCTCAAATAATCATTTGGCCTAAAGTTGTCATATTATTCATCATATATGGCCTTCACAAAACATTGTTGAAAATATAAACATGATATTTCACTATGAATTACATATAAAAATTTGAAATATCAATAAAAAGACTTGAATCTTTTCTTGTGTCTATTCATTTATAGCACTTCCATCCTTTTCCCTCCTACTCGATCAAAATAATTTTTCTTGAGGAACACAACCTTTGATTCCCAATTTCTATTGCTGCAAATGACATTGATTACTATAACAGTGAATTATTGAATAATATAAAATTGATACAAAAAAACAAAGAAAATTAAATTTTGAATACATGTGAGATTAACCATCCACTCACATCAAGTTAAAAATTTTCCAAATTAGATTAAATTATAGTGGTGAGTCACTATGTGGTATTAACTTCAAATATCACATTAGATTAATATGAAAGGGAATTAACCTACATGTGATTAAGTGAAATCCAATATCAAATGTGAAGCCTGGATAATGAGGAAGTTGTGTTAGATTAATAATATAGTGTGAGGATCATTTTAAAGTAACAAATTTAAGCTATGTAGGAATTTAACACAACATATAATGAATTATTTTGGTTTGGTGGTCATAAAGGATCTTTTTAGCGTCTTGATACATGATTATTTGTAGCTAGATCTGGACTGGATGGATTGAGATGGTTGATGATTTTTTTGTAATGGTTGGAGATGTGCAACTCATTTTCTTTTTTTATGCAAGAAAGGTATTGTAGAAAGGTTAATGTTTTGATTATTCAGGGTGAATTGGACACTATAATAGCTTGGTGAATCTTTTCTAATCTCTATGTGGATGTGTTTTATGGCCTAGATCTAGAATGTAGTAAATAAAAACTATGATTCATTTTTTCTACATGGTGGTTCTATCTACTGCAAAAATCTTTGGATGGGAGTTATTACAATTTATCTTGGGAACTTTTCTTATGGTTGTGTTTTTTATGGGTAATTAATCCCCATTCTCTTATAGGTGGATAAGATGTTGTAGGTTGGATTGGAAACTCTGATTATTTTGGAACTGAAGCATTAATTTTCTATAATAATCAAGGTAAAAGATATTATTCACCTTAATAAAATAATGTGGATAAGGATTGAGAGAAATATAAAATATGGATGTTTGGCTCCATCTAAATGTGATAACATCTTAAAGGTAACTAATAAATTCTATATATTTCCTTTATCCAAACATAACAATACAATTTATCTTCCCTCTATAGGGAAACTTATCCCATGTAATTCAATAAAAATTAATTACCATAACATATAAAGGGGTATTCCTTATGAGTTTTAATTTCTATATAAATTAGTAATAGTTTCAACCAGGTTGAGGGATCATTCTTTAATGATAAAAGTAATGAAAAAACCTTTGGAAAACCAAATACATAATTAGTCATTTGATTTATTTAGTAAATATATGTTTTTTAAGAATTCCCTAAGATGTTCAAATAGACCTAAGATTTTAGAAAACAACACTTTTCCCTTAATTTTAGAAATCTACAACATTAAATTTTTCAAGAACTATTAAGATCCAACAGAGTATTTAATTTTCCAAAAACAATGGCTTGATCCATTAAAATATTTTTGACATCAAATAATAAGAAAACCCTATTTTCCCAATTTTATGAAAAGCTTGTGAAAACATAGTTTAGTGATACTGGTATTATGTAAAAGTGAAAAAATGAAATCTATAAAAAATTCCTTGATGAAATCATAATAAATCATAGATTTAATAATAAATAGATAGGTGTTGGACACCTACCTAAAATTCCATCACTTACATTGACTATAGAGGTAATCCACTATGACAAAGACCAAGAAACATTATGAATAAACATGAATATACATGGATTCTTTGGTTCCACTAAGCTTATTCTTGTATTTCACAAGGATTCAAAATTTATCAATGACTCTCATTGTGTGATCTCCCTTCATTCCCACTATAATAACCATTTTTAATCATTCCCCTATGTTTCAAGGACTCATGGAATCTTATGAAGCATTCTTGACACCAAAGAATTAAAATCATAGAAATTCTAGAATATTAATCCTTATGAACCCATATAAACCAACATAGTCTACTGTAGGTGCTCATACTTTGTTTATGTGGTGGAATAAAATTAAGGCTAGATGCCTTAAGATGTGTTGTGTTATTGAAAGTTCTGGGTTTTGGTTCACACATGTAGATGAATTCTCAAAAGCTAAAACACATTACATTTTTTTTGTGCATCCTTAATGTTTGGCACTAATGCACTGGTAGAGTTAAAGTAACCTTAAGTGATTGATTTTTTAAATTCCATGAAGTAGGCTATCATAATTCCTATTATATTCTCCATAAAACATATTTATATATTTGATATTGAGATTTCATTGATTATATAAGGTAATCATAGGTATCACTATATCTCACATTGGTTCCGGTGTAATCTGAAGTGTTTCCCCATGATATATTGAGGCTGACATTGTCTAGGAATGTTTACATGTGATCTATTACTACTCTAACAGACTCTCAATGTTGTGATTCCAGCATAGGGTTAAGACTTTACATAGGTCTTTTTGGAACTAACGTATTCTTATGAATGAGTCTCATACTATATTTGTGAAAGGATGCCTTCTAAATATTCTATCATAGACTATATTGGCTATGTAAAGTATCCTAAATCTATTAACATATATTATATTGTCTATTGATGTTGTCTTAACCCTTTAATGTGAATTTTACATAGCTTTTGAAAACATCTTATTATTCCTTCATAGTTCCCTTCCTTGCATAAAATCACATCAAACCATTAGTTAATTGTTTGAAAATGAATCAAGTTCTAAATTATATCTTTAATTAATTGAAATAAATACACTAATTCTATAATTTATGTTCATATTTTGAAATCCCTCAAAAATATAAAAACTATTGAAAGAGTCCAAAAAAATATCTGAAAAGAAACACAATAAACTACTAAAAAACTAGTTAAAAACAATGATTAATTTTTTTTAAATGACTTCCCCCACACATGAATTATTACAAGTCATCAACTATTTTATCTTAAAATGTTTTGTAGAGAATCCATTTCATCTCATTTTAAATTCCTAGTTAATTGATTTTAGTTGATTAGAAATTAGTTTTCAATATTCTAGAGTGGAACGCCTTCAAAGATCCCTCTCTAATCAAGGATGTTCTGGAGTTAATTCCTCCTTTGATGCTCACTAAAGGGGTATTATTTGATGGATCAGTGGTGTCCCCCCAAATATAATACTCCCCCAAATTTCAAAAAAAATCATTCAAATATGATTCAGTTGATTGGGGACTAGTAAAACTTGGTTGGTAATAAAAGTGAATGTTTCCACTCATGATCTGGCATTATAGTGTGCCCCAAAGTGTGCATATACATCATAACATTGTTGTTCTTTTTGTTTTTTTCAATGCATCCTAAAAACAAAAATTCAATACAATTAATAAGAATTAAATTTTCAATATAAACAATTAAAGATTATGAATACCTTGAACTCATTTCTATTCCAATATACGATCATATATTGGTATTGTGTTTTTAGAAAATCAATGAATATTTGTACACTCTCTAAATCAAAGTCGACTATACACTTCTAACCAACATATAACTAATTCTTCTATGATCACCACAACTCTCCAAGTTCCATCAACTGTGCGACCTTAGTAGCTTCACCATCGGTAATGTTAAACTAATGCTGCAATGATCATGTTAACTCATATAAATACAAAAATAATATATATATATATATATATATCAATTTAACAAATTTTCTTACCCATATATTTTCACATGCTTCTTTGTTTAATTATCGATATGCCTCTATGAGGCTCGTTTCACCAGAATTATATCACTTTACTTGGCTAAAGTCACCATAAAACAACTATATTGTCTTACATTTTTACCTTTAATTTGATTTTATTCATTGTAATATACAATTATTTTTGTTTTCAAATTCCATAATTCACACATTCAGGTCCACCCATGCCACTTATTAGAATATCCCTCTGAATAAGATAAAATAAAAAAGTAGAAATAATTCATAGTACAATAGAAAAAATTGATGTGATATAATTTAACAGGCATATAAAAAGAAACCTTATCCAGTATGAACATTAGGATATGATGGATCAATGGTATTTCTTGGATATCTAGCCTCTGAAGGATGTTCCTATTCTAATGCATGCATCAGGTCATTATAATTCAGTGGAGTGGAAGCTGAAGAAGCACAATCATTGGATCCTAGAGGGATGGTAGGAAATAGAGGTGGTATAGACATGGTAGGATAAGTATAAAAGGGTTGGGGATACATCATATGATATAGATATGGTATATGTGGGAACATCCATTGAGGCAGCGTAGATATGGTATGAGAAGTAGTTACTAAATAAGATGATGATGGAGGCATGGGTGGAAACATCCCTGGAGGTGGCATAGAAATGGTATGATAAGTAGATCCTAAATAATATGATGATGGAGGAATGGGTGGGAAAATCCCTGGATGATCAATTGGAGGACAAAAAATTGTAGTGGATGGTATGTCCATAGGCGGGTCAGGGAGTGAACGGGTATGGCGGGTGCTCAATATAGCTCTAGGAGCACCCCTGCTTGCACCCATACTACTAGGATGATGAGAAATCAAGTTTGGTTAAGATTAATGTCCCTAAAAATTTGATAAAGAATAACAACATTATAGTATATGTAATGAAAAAGAAAAATATTACAATTATTATACTCACTAAGGGTACCATAAGAGGCATCCCTAGTTCGTGCATTCATCGATAATTATAAAATAGTATCTTATTTCAAATTTCTTCAATATATTTCATAATCTAAAAACGAATAAAATTTAAATTTTTTAGAAATATATTTTAAAAATTATAAATACAACTTAGAATTCAAATAAGGCATAAATAATATCATAACATGATTTAGTGGCTATAATTTAAAACAAATTTATATTTTTTAAAACCAATTTTAACACCATTTTTCTAAATTGAAGTAAATATAACTAAATGAAGCAAAAAATACTAAAACAAACATATCATTCCAAAAAAACTAAATTTAACTAATTACAGTAGTAACAACCTAAGAAACCCATGTCAAGGTAAACTAAATGAACTCTGAACATGTATGGTTTCTTCTATATATTTCCCACCACTAATTTCAGTTCAACGTCAATTATTACAATTAGAAATTTTGACTTATCAAATAAAATATTTTGTCCAACACCAATGGGGGATTCAACGATGTTAATTTCATCCCCATCATCATGAAAATTATGTCTTGGTATTACTTCAATAATGACACTGTAATCAAGTCTCAGAAAATCTTTCACATAAAACACTTATTTTCCATTGATGCCAAAATATATGGTTCATTGGTATCAAAGAAGTTAGTCATGTCAATAAATATGAATCCATGTTCATCAATAAATTTATCACGTTGTGTAATTGAATCAAACCATTTACATTTCATCATAGCGGCTCGACCATGGGAGTAGTAATCCAATAACAATATTTTCTCAAAAATTCTATGATAAGACACATTTTTATATTGAGGCATGTTATCGGATGCACTAGAATAACAATCTGTTGTTTTAGTTAATATAATTATATCATGTTTTATTCTCATATTCACTGCTCGATCAATATTAAAAAATTTATACCCATTGATTATTAATGATTTTTATTCACGAACCAAAGATTTGGGACCAAAATACAGCACTCTTAATTCTTGAGAGAAAAATTCAATAGGTAAACTCAATACCTAAAATATATATGAATAATACAATTAAGTTAATATCTATATTTTAAGTTAATTAAATTAATGGTCAATACCTTTGATTTCAACCTAGCAGAAAACTCTTTGCTATGAAAAGTCTCTCTCATTCTCAAAGGCAAAGATCAATGAATTCTACATATAATTTGTTTATGCTCCCTACATAAAATGATAATAAAATTCTAAGGTATATGTGAAATGACATAGTATGAGATAACATATAAATATTAAAATTACTTACTTGATATATTCATTAAAGAAACTACAATTAAACAAGGTTGTGTGATGTGCCATATGCCACTCTTCAAGGCTCAATGTAGCCAATGTATATGACCCAGGAATTCCTCCTATTTGGGAAAGAGATGGAAATGAGGGTTCAATTTACCCATATTGAATCATATTCATTTTTCATTGTCTAGTTATGTCTCATGCTCACATCAGATAAATACATTGAACAAAAATCCATACATTCTTAATCTAGATAACCTCTCATGATGGAACCTTCGGGGTGATTATTTTTTCAGAAATTATATTTCATTATGAACATATTTCATTATGCACATATTTCATTCAGTAGGATACATCCATAAAAAATAAATGGGTCCCCCAAGAAGTGTTTCAATTGGAATATGAACTATGAAATGCATGATGTAAGTGAAAAATGATAGTGGAAAACTTTTCTCTAAATCACACAATATTAATGGCATCGCTTGTTATATTTTTATCAAGAAAGATATGGATACCCTTTTAGCACAAATGTCTCTATAAAAATGGGACAATAAAATCACTATCACCCTTACATTATTGGATAGTAAATTCTAGATTTCTCTTAGAATCAATTCATGAAGAAGGATGCAGTAATCATGAATTTTTGGGGATTTTAGTTTCAACTCCCTTATATTTACTCGTTTAAATATGTTTCTAGAATTTCCATCAGGAACCTTGATATTCTCCAATACTTCTAGAAATTTATTTTTCTCTAAAGGCTTCATCACATAATAAGAATAGGGAAATTTCCTTTTCTTTTCTCCAATACGTGTCGGATGCAGTTTTGGTCAAACACCCCAATCCAATAAGTCCCACTGAGATCATAGGTTGTCTTTGGTATTCCCCTTGATATTCAAAATAACTGGAATAATAATTTCACAAATCATTTTCTCAATGTACATTACGTATAAACAATGACATAACAAGTTGGTTAACCAATATGGAAACTCAAAAAATATATTTTTCTTTTTTCAATTGTAAGTGGATTTAGTGTTAATATTATTTCTCTTTTTAGATTTCATTTGAACTTTCCCAAGTGAAAAAATAACTTATTGAAATTCATTAATCACATCAATTCCGAACATATGTTGAGGTGGTTTTTTAGTGCCAATGGTATTATCAAACCTCAATAAATTCTTCCTTTATTGATGATTCATTGGAAAGAATTTTTTATGCCCCATGAAACTAAAACTACGATGATATTTAAGTTATATAGATCATGTATTCTTCATAAAAATAGGATATGATAGTTTTACATTCCTTCTCCAACCAAACATAATTTCATAAGAAATTAAATTATTTATAGTCCCATTTAAGGGTAGCACACATCTGAAATATATTTTTTGAAGAAGCATCAAATGTGCACACACCGATATCCCAAATTTTCGTCAACTCTTTTATTAAAGGTTGTAAGTAAATGTCTATATCCTTTATAGGATCCGAAGGTCCAAATATTAATGTACTCAAAAAAGTGAAATATTTTTTCATAAAAATACACAGTGGAAGATTATAAACATGAATAAATACAGGTCACATGTTATGATAAGTAAGCATTTTACCAAATAGATTAAAACCATAACAAGATAGAACCAATCTGACATGACACATCTCGGCTGCAAAATCAGGATGTTGTGAATAAAATGTTTGTCATGCTAATCCCTATGCAGGATGAACTGGCCCATCATTATCTTTAATTATCTCAGCATCATTCCATCACATATAGGTTGATATTTCAGCATACATGAATAAATTTTGAAGCCTGAGAATCAATTAAAAGTGTCATGTGACTTTTTTTGGCACATAAGATAATGTCCCGTCTATATTTTCGTTCCATCGAGATGTACCACATTCTTTACAATCATTAATGTCTTCTATTTCATCCCAAAATAAACTGAAACATTTTAGATAATTATGAATTTTATTAGTAGAAAATATAATCTGGTTAAATAACTTCCATGACATGTAATGATTTGAGGGAATATCTACACCATCAGGAAGCAATTCCTTTAAAAATCTAAGAATATAATCAACAGAATTATTAGAAATTCCATACATGGTTTTTCCATGATATAACCTTATTAAAAATCATACTTTTTCATTTTAGTACAGTTCTGATATACATGAGTTTTGGCATCATCTATTAATTTTTTCACTCTCTAAACATCATCGTCTTCATTATTTTCCTCATGTATGTTGATATCATTGTGTTCTTGCACTGGAATACTATCTTTATCAAGATGATACACAAATAGAAACCAATAAAATATCAAATTTTTCATACCACTCCTTTCTTTCCATTCATGAACAATATAAGATTGTCCCGTCTCTCCATTGTAATACCAAACATAATAGTTTGTTTGAAATACAACTTTTTTATATGGTAGCTAACTTGTTCATGAACTAAAAATGGTATTACAATAAAATTATAACATGGAAATTGTATACAACCTCTATTTGAAGCATTATTAAATGAAAAATAAAAAAATATATCCAAATTCTTTTGAAACTCGGTTGAAAGATGATCGGTTTGATACATCCAACTTCTATCAATTCTATTAAAGGGAAAAAATTATATTCAAATCAAAAAATTAAACCATAATTACAAGATTCATCACAGCCAATTTTAATATGAAATTCATTAAATCATGATATTAGATATCCAAATAAAGAATAAGATAAATAACATATTCTATATGTGATTCATACAAATAACAAACCAAGAAAAGTATATGTCATGAAATGGAAAACAACTATTACACAATCTAATTAAATACATAAGTCTTTATGAACCAATTGTTTAAAAACTTTCAAGTATTGGATATGACATTAATCCAATTAAATACACTTGTCTTTATGATGGAAAACATTAACTCAAGAATAACGACAATGTGTCACCCAACATCAAAACCTAAAAACATAGTAAAATAATATTAGGGAAATTATACAATAATTGATATAAATATAAATAATTATCAAATATAAATATCATAGAAACTAAGATGTATACGATAAAAAAATATCGAAAATGTAATATAGAGATTGAAGCCCAAAGTTGTATGATATATGAAATGAAATACAAAATTTTTTAGAAAAAATTATTTATCTATAACTAGAAAGAAAAAATGTATCACTTGTCTCCTTCCATAATCCCTAATAATATCCAATGATCACCCACTAAATCAAAACAGTAACTTTTAACTAACAAAATCAAAGTAAATTAGGTCTATATACACATAGAGTGTGCATAAATTGTGAAAAATATAACTTCTACTAGGATTACACTAAATTATTCATTCTTAACCATTATTATATAATCCATGCTATGATAGTTTGAAATAATACTATTAAACTAATATTTTAGTTTTCAATAAAAAAATAAAAGTAGTAAATAATACATTTTTCTGCATCTTCTTAAAAACATGAAAGTTTCCCGCTTTTAAAACATATATGTCAGTCTGTTTTTTGATATATAATAAAATATGGCCATAAAAATGAATTAGCTTTAATTTATGAGGAGGTAAAGTGTCTTGTAAAGAAAATTTTAATGTAGATTAAGTAATATTGAGAGACAAGGATCAAATTCTCATTCATATAGAATCAAATTTAGGATAAATAGAAAAAATAATTTCAAATAAAACATCAACTTATAGCCAATGAACATGATTATAAAAAATGAAAATAATTTTTAAATTTCATTTCTTATAAATACATAGTGAATATAAAAACTAGAGGAATAAATAATCAACAATACCATTATGATGAACATTAGTAACCAAAAATAATAATGAACAATCAGATTATGTGATAATCATTAGATGTAATAAGGAAATATTAAGAGAATATCTTATAATAAAGTTTCACAATAAGAATCATGGGTAAGTACCAAAAGATCTCAGGTTGGGAAACATTAGATATCTTTTAGAGCATCGTGTCCTTGTGCTATATTTCCATGGGAGAACCATGTCTGGATACTTCATTTTATATGGGATGTCTATATCATTGGGGTGTATTTTCATGGGATCACAATGTCTATATGGTTCAATTTCGATGGGAGAACCACTTACCCAAATTATTTACTCCATGAGAGTGACATGTCATCATAATACTCCATATAATAATTTAAATCGTATCAAACCCAATTTCACATAGACAACTAAGTATCTATCCTAAGTTCCCACCAAAGTATTCAAGTTCTCTCCCATAAATTATTCTATATAATCACTGGACATATAATAACCCCCCAATACATTAATAGAACAAACAAATTACTACATTTATTAATTACATAATCAGTTAATATATATTAAAAAAATATTGGATTTATGTAAAAGTAGCGAATAACTAAATTAAAACAACATATATATATATATATATATATATTATAATCAAATTTATTACGCAATACTATGAAAAAAATAATTGAAAAGAACCTTTTTTTCAAATAATCAGGAAGATTCATGGCCTAACAGTACCTTGGTTAGGTTTTGATACATAGATAAAAATGAAAACAATACTCAGTAAAAGAGAACAAGGATTTAGAACTCACTAATCTAATGTTGAAGAAGATCGAAATCAAATAATCCTTCAATAAGGGTAAAACATTGGATTAGGAGAGAGGTCATTGCTCACTTGGGTGAAGGGGAGGCTAGGGCTCATGGATGAGGAGTGGAAGGGGAGGTTGAGGCTTATTTTAAGGCTTTATACCCATAGTTTTTAAAAAATATTGGTATAACTCAACCTATACCAACTATTTTTTTAAAATTGTGGGTATAGAATTTTCTCCAAACTCTATACCAACAGTTCCTCTAAAACATTGGTATAGATGCATGGGGGATAACCCCATTTTCTAGTAATGGTAAAGCTAAAGGAAAACATCAAAAAAATTATATTTTGTTAAGTTTTATTATAATTTATAAGTTTATAGATTATAATAATAGGTATTTTGGGGATGTTTTTTAATTAATAAAGATTTTATTAATTAATTTACTAAAAAGGGTTTGTAATTATTTAATAAATGTTTATGAAACATTTATTGTTAAATATTTATTAAATACTAAGATATAATATTTAAAATACCTTTTAACAAATTATATGTCATGTCTTATGATCTAGAAATAAAAATTGTTTATTTAGAAATCATAAGGGGGGTTTATAAATTGTTTTTAAATTACCAAATAAGACCTAAATATAAAATTATTTATATTTAAATTATAAATTGTTCATAATTAATTTTTTTAAATTATTCAAATTATAGGGGGATTTTTTGGAATATTATTTAAACCACATCAAAAGTGTTTTGATCTTGGTTTAAATAATGTTTAATTATATGATATTTAGATTATGTAAAATGTTTATATAATAGAAATTATTTTATAAATTGTTTATAATTCATAATATATCATATATTTTAAATGAAATTATATATAATGATGAATATGAAAATGTTCATATTGAAATGAATATGATGTGTTTATATTAAAAATTAGAGAATGTGCATAATGTAAAGCTAAAATTATAAAATGTTTATAGTTATCTTTTATTTATGAATTATTCATAAATGGTTAACTTATGTTTAAATATTTGAATTGTTCATTTATTTAAAGTTTATTCCCTCCTTTATTCATAATTATAAACCATTTATATTATGAATGGTTTATGCTTTAATTTATTTTTTAAACTACTTTTAAGAGATAGATCCATGCATGTCATGTAAACTATCATAATGAATTTAGTTTTCATCTACCTTGACCTCGATTTGTGATTATAGTTGTGAGATTAAAGATAGTTTTTTAATATAGTTTGTGTATATTAGGTTTTATAGATGTTGGTCGGAGTAGAGTACTCAAGAGGGGGTGAATTGAGTATCTATTTAAAATTTCTGTTTAAAAATATTCTTGAATGGTTTCCCCAATAAAGTTAAATACAGCCCTAGTTAATCAAGGTTATTTTTTTATGAAAGTTTGATTGTTCAAATTACTTATTAGAAGATTGATTAATTCTCAGTGATCTTAATACTGATTATTAACATTAATTTTGAAGCTATTATAATAAGGCAATACAATTATAACTTATTTCTAAGATTAACTATCAAAGTAAATTTAGTGATTTCTGAATTATACAATAAAGCAGTAAAACAGAGAAGACTAAATTAAGTAACACGATGGATATAAAACAAGTGGTTCAGTCTCAAGCCGAGACCTAATCCACTCCACTTGCTGATCACCTGCCACCAAGCGGTTTATATAAATAAACTAGATATATAGCCTGTATCGGGATTTACAACAGTGTATAAGACTATCTAGGTCACATGACCTCTTCCACAGTTCTTCGTGGGTAGAAACGACCAGGCCACATAGGGACCTCTTCCACACTTATCTGTGGGTATCCACAAGTGTAAAAATATGTTTGAAAAAGTATATATTATATCCTTCAGTTTAACGTAGGAGATAGTGTGTGTTATTATATAGATACACACACTGCTTGAAAGATAAGAAAAATAATACACAATAGAGAAAAGATGGTGAGATAGGGTAGAAGTGCTCTGAGTGTTTTTCTATGCACCTCTAGACTTCTGAGATGAAACAGATGCAAAAATCAAGTCCTCATATGGAAAACAAAGTATTGCAAGTCAGCTAGATATGGCTCTTGTTCTTCGTGGTGTTGACAGTGTGAAGATGTCCTCAACTCTGGGATTTGAGTATGCTTCATGTGTTCTTCAACAATGTCGAGTTTCATGTGTCGGTTCTTTTCTCAAGAAATCTCTAAGTGTTTCTTTGTTGTCGTGCTCACACCTGCTTGCATGCGTGTTTTGTATCTGGGCCGCACTTCTCTTTTATTTTGAATTGCATGTGTTGAAGCTGATAGGTTGCGTGTATTTTGCACCTCGTACCTCATATTGTCAGGTGACATGTCTACAAAGAAAACATTAATTATGTCAGTGCATTTAAAACTTCAAATATGACCATTAAAAATTAAATAGAGAGCCTGAATGGCCCGAAGGCCTTCTTTTTTTTATTTTATTATGGATAATCCCCCTTTTAAGGGTTGAAGGAGAACCCGTACATGACCCGTAGGCCCAACAAACCTGCAATACATGACCTGAAGGCCTAGAGGCATACCATGCCCAATACATGACTCATAGGCCCAGCCCACTTGAACTGCCCCTCCCCAGCTTTTTGCATCATTGATCACCTAGCTCCTACCTTGCATTGTTGATCGTCTAGTATTTTCCCGTGCAAAGCTTCACGGTGCCTAGTCCCGATGGTGGCTGCCATACCCTCTCATTCTTCCAATCCGGTTAGCTCTGTATCTGGTGGCTTCTACTCTTGTTGCTCTGATCCTCTTATGGGGCATGTTCTGTGTGAACTGGGCTACTCCATGGTCTACGTGACCCGAAGGCCATGTGGCCTGAAGGCCTTTGATGACCCGAAGGCCCTAGATACCTGTAGGCCCAAACCGGTGGCCCGAAGGCCCAAATCGGGTGAATAGTTCCGGCTGCTACAGTACCAAACAATAACTGCTACAGTAACTGCTACAGTAACCCAAAAATTCACCTCCACCCGGTTTTGAACTCGGGTCTCTTGGATGCCAAGCAGGAACCCTTACCACTCGGGTATGGTCTCGTTGGCTAGAAATTAAATAGAGAGACGACAAAACATATTAAGAAATTGTATCATTGTTTATTTGTAAATGGTGTCTCCATGAATCATTATCTTCTTGAAACGATGTCTCGTGGTCACAGTGTGTCTAGTCACGGTGTCTGGTTCATGGTGTCTAGTTCACGATGTGTCTGATTCACGGTGTCTGATTCACGGTGTCTGGTCACAATGTCTGGTTCACGGTGTCTAGTCACAGTGTCTGGTTCATGGTGTGTCTGGTCATGGTGTCTGGTTCATGGTGTGTCTGATTCAAGGTGTCTGGTTATGGTGTGTCTGATTCACGGTGTCTGGTCATGGTGTCTGGTTCCTTTTCCAGAAAAACATAATCAGTGGCAGACTCACGGTGTCTCAGACTTATCCAAATATCTGTATTCAGGCTTAAGTAGTGATATTCATAGAATGGATTAGACTTAATCATTCATCAAAGAAATTGCTATAAAGTAAATCAAATATAGTTTACAGTAATCATACTGAATGTGTAGCAATTAAGATCTTGGATTGCTTTACTTAAATCATAGGATATTAATCATCTGTATGTGATATGAGGCAGATTCACTATTAGAAATGCAAGCTATACCAACACAATATTCCCAACGGTTTCAAAAATCGTTGGGAAAAGACACCTATACCAATGGTTCTGTAGAACCGTTGGTATATCCATATACTAGTTTTGTTTTACCAACGGTTTCATTGAAACCATTGGGTATAGTGATAATGAAGAGATTTTTCCAACAGTTTACTAAAACCTTTGGGTATAGTAGATATTAAGAGGTTTTTCCCAATGGTTTTTTGAAATCGTTGGGATAACATAACTTTCCCAATAGTTTTTTAAAACCGTTGGGAAAGAAAATCCCCAAATATCATTGATCTGAAACTCTATAGATCTCGAAATTTTTGCCCTAACCGAGAGCTGGACGCACCCTCTCGAAATGTTTTCCCTAAACCTCAACTGTCTCGAAGGTTTGCCTCTAAATCTCAATGCAAACGATACTTCCCAACACAATAGGTCTGGTTTCCAACGATTTGTTCTTCCTGCTTAAATCAGTGTGTGTGAGTTTATTTATTTTAGATTTGTTCTTCCCATTTAAATTGGTACGTGTGTGTTAATTTATTTTAGATTTTGTCATTCTATTTTGGTGTAATCTAGCGTGTATTATGATCCCCTTATGAAAATAAGGCATATATAATTTTAGGTTGTGGTTCGAACCCTACTTCTCAATCTTCTCTAGAGGGTGCTAACTCTAATTTCCAATGGGGAATCTATCTTTGATTCAAGTAATTTTTTTTCTTCCATTCTAAATCGGTAGGTGTGCCTTCATTTATTTTAGATTTTTTCGTTCCATTTTTCTGCAATGTATTTTGTATTATGATCCCCTTATGAACACAATCAATATATCATTTTAGGTTGCGGTTTTGTTGTGATTTATCTGTATAGAATAATTTTGGTTGATATTAAAGAGGTCAATATGATCATGAGTTATTTTATCCTTGGTTTATTTTAAATTTAAGGTCTATTGACTTGATTTCGTTGGTTATCCATAAATACAGTTAGGGGTGTCCAGGTGGGGTGGGGGGGGAGGGGGGTTGGGTTTTCCAAGTGGGGTGGGGGCAGGGTTGTCCAAGTGGGGTGGGGGCTAGGTTGTCCAAGTGGGGTGGGGGCTGTCCAAGTGGGGGGGGTTGTCCAAGTGGGGTGGGGGTAGGGTTGTCCAAGTGGGGTGGGTGTGGGGTAGGGGTAGGGCTGTCCAAGTGGGGTGGGGGAGGGGCTATCTAGGTAGGGTGGGGGAGGGGGTTGGGTTGTCCAAATGGGGTGGGGGTAGGGCTGTTTGGGGTGGGGGAGGGTGTGCAGGTGGGGTGGGGGAGGGTGTCTAGGTAGGGTTGTCCAAGTGGGGTGGGGAGGGTGTGAAGGTGGGGGGGGGGGCTGTCTAGGTAGGGTGGGGGGATGGGTTGTCCAAGTGGGGTGACGGTAGGGATGTCCAGGTGGGGTGGGGGCTGGGTTTTCCAAGTGGGGTTTGGGGGGTAGGGGTGTCCAGGTGGGGGGGGGGCTGAGTTTTCCAAGTGGGGTGGGGGTAGGGTTGTCCAAGTGGGGTGGGGGGCTGGGTTGTCAAAGTGGGGTGGGGGTAGGGCTGGCCAAGTGGGGTGGGTGGGTGGGGGGTTGGGTTGTCCAAGTGGGGTGGGGTAGGGATGTCCAAGTGGGGTGGGGGATGGGTTGTCCAAGTGGGGTGGGGGTAGGGCTGTCCAAGTGGGGTGGGGGGGCTGGGTTGTCCAAGTGGGGTGGGGGTAGGGCTGTCCAAGTGGGGTGGGGGTGGGGGGGGCTGGGTTGTCCAAGTGGGGTGGGGGTAGGGTTGTCCAAGTGGGGTGGGGGGGGCTGGGTTGTCCAAGTGGAGTGGGGGTAGAGCTTTCCAAGTGGGGTGGGGGTAGGGTTGTCCAAGTGGGGTGGGGAGGGTGTGCAGGTGGATGAAGCTCATAACTATAAACTCTATAAATTCTGGAAGTATGAAAATGTATAGAGACATTTGTGATCATTTTTTGGTGGGATAACATAAAAAGTGTTTGATGTTTTTAGTCCTTTTTTATTTGGAGTTTCTTTTGATGTTGATGTTTATTATTGATACCTATGATGGAATTTATTTTAGTTTCTAAATCGGTTGAGACTCCCCCACCATGCACAGTGTATGCAACCTCTAACCTTATTTAACCATTCTATTTACACAGCCTATGCAACCTCTACCCTCATTTAATCAGTGAACTCAAGTCATTAATTCAAGCCTTCATTCTCACTAGCATGTAAGAAATTGAATGATGTATACCCATACTCACATGATTTATTACCTTAGATAGTGTCCAACATATAGAATACAAGCTTTTGAATTCATCAGTTAACCAGGATCATATATTCCATTTCCCCCAAGATGACTGTACTAATATAACTTTAGGGTCAATTAAATATGGTTCTCATTGTACTCTGTATATTATGTGTCCTTGGCCAATACTCACTTTTATGAGGGTGGGGTTCTTTTCACTAGCCATGATGGCATGTGTAGACATCCATAAAAATGTTAGATAAGTCACAAGTTTAATTCAGTAATGTTATTATCATTGACATACTTTATTATTAATCTCAAAATTAAAAATAAATGTTTTCGTCTATAATTTATGAAATTAAATCTTTTTACAAGACATGAACAACCTATTAGTGTAGAAGCCTAAAATTTATTCACCCATGGGGTGCACTTGACTTGGGGAAGTAATTGGGTAATGAAAGGTATGGCCATAGAGGTGCCAATAATGAGTTATTGAATATGAGTGAATGATTTGGGATGTCTATAACACATAATGGGGCCTGAGGCATGTGCCTCTTATAGACCTAATGAAAATGAATATAAATAAATTTTAATTTAATTTTTGAGTACTTGTTCTTTACATTATTTTAATAGTTCACTACATCGACTAGAAACTTCTTCCTTTATCATTTACTTAAATGTATTTTCTATTAAAGTTCAATCTTATTGAATTCTTTATGACAAAATGACTTATATAAATTCATTTTATAGAATGGATAGAAGTTGGATGTACGAAACTGATCGGATCTCAAGAGATTTTTAAAATAATTTGGAGAGCTTTATAGATTTTGCATTTCAAAATGCTTCAGATAGTGGTCGCATACACTGCCCATGTTCCAATTGTGTTGGTAGACCTTGGTTGAGCCATGAAGAAGTCAGATACTACATAACCAAATATTTTTTTCAAGCAAACTACTTTGCGTGGTATCACAATGGGGAGAAAATGAAATCTCAAATTGGTGATGATCTAAATGAAAGGACTAGAATGGAGAATTTGTTAGATGATCAGTTTCCGTTTATTCGTCATCATGAAAAAGAAAGGATTTCGAATCACGAAGACTTCGATATGAGGACAGATGATGCATCTAGTGAAAATGATGATATTGATAGGGTGAAAAAATTAAATGATTCTATCACGACTCCAGTATATCGACAATGCGATAAAATGAAAAATCTGGAATTTTTAATCCGATTGTTTCATGGGAAAACTATGTATGAGATTTCTAATACAGCAATCGATTAAATTCTTACCCTCTTGAATGATTTACTTCCATATGATGCAGATATTCCATCAAACCACTATATGGCATGGAAGTTAGTTGAAGAACTTGGATTTTCAAGAAACAAAATTCATGCTTGCCTGAAAGATTGCAGTTTATTCTGGGAGGAAACCGCTGCACGAAATGATTGTATAAAATGTGGCACATCCCGCTGGAAGTCAAAATATGATGGAACACCATCCCGCGTTCCACAGAAAGTAATGTGGCACTTTCCATTGATCCCCAGACTCCATAATCTTTTTATGTCTGATGAAATATCAATAAAAATGAGATGGCATGTCTCACTTTTGTTTGAAATAGATAACATTTTAAGTGAAAAGTACAACTGACATACAGAAAACTGACCAAACACATTTGTATTGTGTTGATACTTTAGGAAAATGATCCTTGGGTAATTTGTGATGTGTAAGAGTCAACCCAGCCTCAATCTGAGGCGCGGAGTGGCTGGTACCACTCGAAGTGTCTCTCTATAGTTTAAAATGGACTTCATTTTAATTGAAAACAACAACTGACATACGAAAAACCGACCAAACACATTCATATTCTGTTGAAACTTTAGGAAAAAGTTCCATGAGTCATTTGTGACGTGTACGAGTCAACCCCGCCTCAATCCAAGGTCAGTTGTGCCCGACACCACTCAAAGTGTCTCAGGTTTATTTGAAATAGACAATATTTTAAATGAAAACAACAACTGGCATACGAAAAACTGACTAAATGCATTCGGATTCAGTTGAAACTTTAGGACAATGATCCATGGGTCATATGTGACATGTATGAGTCAACATCGCCTCAATCTGAGGCGCGGTGTGGCCGGAACCATTCGAAGTGTCTCACTTTTGTTTGAAATGGATAACATTTTAAGTGAAAAGTACAACTGACATATGGAAAACCGACCAAACGCATTAAAATTGTGTTGATACTTTAGAACAATGATCCTTGGGTAATTTTTGATGTGTAAGAGTCAACCCAGCCTCAATCCGAGGCGCGGAGTGGCCAACACCACTCGAAGTGTCTCTCTATAGTTTAAAATGGACTTCATTTTAATTGAAAACAACAACTGACATACGGAAAACAGACCAAACGCATTCAGATTCTGTTGAAACTTTAGTACAACGTTCCATGACTCATTTTTGACGTGTAAGAGTCAACCCCGCCTCAATTCGAGGCCAAGTGTGGCCAGAACTACTCAAAGTGTTTCAGGTTTATTTGAAATAGACAATATTTTAAATCAGAACAACAACTGACATATGGAAAACCAACTAAACGCATTCGGATTCAGTTGAAACTTTAGGACAACAATCCATGGGTCATATGTGACATGTAAAAGTCAACTCAGCCTCAATCCGAGGTGTGGTGTGGCTGGAACCATTCTAAGTGTCTCACTTTTGTTTGAAATGGATAACATTTTAAGTGAAAAGTACAACTGACATACGAAAAACTGACCAAACGCATTCGGATTGTGTTGATACTTTAGGATAATGATCCTTGGGTCATTTGTGACATGTAAGAGTCAACCCAACCTCAATATGAGGCGTGAAGTGGCTGGAACCACTCAAAGTGTCTCTCTATAGTTTAAAATGGACTTCATTTTAATTGAAAACAACAACTGACATACGAAAAACTGACCAAACGCATTCAGATCCTATTTAAACATTAGTACAACGTTCCATGAGTCATTTGTGACGTGTACGAGTCAACCTCGCCTCAATCCGAGGCCAGGTGTGGCCGGCACCACTCAAAGTGTCTCAGGTTTATTTGAAATAGACAACATTTTAAATGAAAACAACAACTGACATATAGAAAACTGACTAAATGCATTCAGATTCAGTTGAAACTTTAGGACAATGATCAATGAGACATATGTGACGTGTACGTGTTAACCCATCCTCAATACAAGGCGCAGAGTGGCCGGAACCACTCAAAGTGTCTCTCTATAGTTTAAAATAGACTTCATTTTAATTGAAAACATCAACTGACATACGGTAAACCGACCAAACGCATTCGGATTTTGTTAAAACATTAGTAAAATGATCCATGGGTCATATGTGACGTGTACGAGTCAACCACGCCTCAATCTGAGTCACAGTGTGGCCGGGATCACTCTAAGTGTCTCTCTTTTGTTTAAAATGGAGAACATTTTAAGTACATACGGAAAACCAACCAAACGGATTATGATTGTGTTGATACTTTAGCCCAATGATCCATGGGTCATATATGACGTGCACGAGTTAACCTCGCCTCAATTTGAGGCACGGTGTGGCCAGCACCACGCAAAGTGTCTCTCTTTAGTTTAAAATGCACTTCATTTTAAGTGAAAACAACGACTGACATACGGAAAACTGACCAAACGCATTCGGATTCTGTTAAACCTTTAGTACAATGATCCATGGGTCATTTGTGACATGTACGAGTCAACCTCATCTCAATACGAGGCACATTGTGGCTGAATCCATTCAAATTGTCTCTCTTTCGTTTCAAATAGACTTCATTTTAAGTGAAAACAATAAATGACGTACGGAAAACCGACCAAATGCATTCGGATTCCGTTGAAACTTTAGGAAAACGATCCATGGGTCATATGTGACGTGTATGAGTCAACCCCACCTCAATATGAGGGCTGGTGTGGCCGGAATCACTCAAATTGTCTCACATTTATTTGAAATGGACAACATTTTAATTGAAAACAACTACTGGCATACGGAAAATCGACCAAATGCATTCGTAATGTGTTGAAAGTTTAGAAAAATGATCAATGGGTCATATGTGACATGTTTGAGTCAACCCTGCCTTAATCCGACGCATGGTGTAACCGGAACCACTCAAAGTGTCTCTTTTTTTAAAATGAACAACATTTTAAGTGAAAACAACAACTCACATACGGAAAACCGATCAAACGCATTCTGAATGTGTTGATGCTTTAGGACAACGATACATGGGTCATATGTGTTGTGTAAAAGTCAAACCCACCTCAATCGGAGGTGCGGTGTGGCTGGCACCACTCAAAGTGTCTCTCTTTTGTTTAAAATGGACATTATTTTAAGTGAAAACAACAACTGATATACGGAAAAATGACCAAACGCTTTCGGATTCCATTTAAACTTTAGGAAAATGATACATGGGTCATATGTGATATTTACGAGTCAACCCCGCCTAAATTCGAGGTGCAGTATGGCAATCACAACTTGAAGTGTCTCAGTTTTATTTGAAATGGACAACATTTTAAGTGAAAAGTACAACTGGCATACGGAAAACTGACCAAACGCATTCGTATTCTGTTTAAACTTTAGTACAATGATCCATGGGTCATATGTGATGTGTAAGAGTCAACCTTACCTCAATCTGAGGCGTGGTGTGGCCGGAATCACTCAAAGTGTCTCTCTTTTGTTTCAAAAGGACATCATTTTAAGTGAAAACAACAACTGACATACGGAAAACCAATGAAACGCATTCAGATTCTGTTGAAACTTTAGGAAAACGATCCATGAGTCATATGTGATGTGTATGAGTCAACCCCGCCTCAATCTGAGGCCCGGTGTGGCCATCACCACTCAAAGTGTCTCACGTTTATTTGAAATGGACAACATTTTAATTGAAAACAACTACTGGCATGCAGAATACTGAACAAACGCATTCTGAATTTGTTGAAACTTTAGAATAATGATCAATGATTCATATGTGATGTGTACGAGTTAACCCTGCCTTAATCTAAGGCATGGTGTGGCCGGAACCACTCAAAATGTCTCATTTTTTTGAAATGAAAAACATTTTAAGGGAAAACAATAACTGGCATATGGAAAACCGACCAAACGTTTTCAGAATATGTTGATACTTTAGAAAAACAATCCATGGGTCATATGTAACGTGTACGAGTCAATCCCGCTTCAATTCGAGGCACGGTGTGGCCGGTATCACTCCAAGTGTATGTATTTTGTTTAAAATGGACATCATTTTTAGTAAAAACAACTAGTATACGAAAAACCGAACAAACGTATTCAGATTCTGTTGATACTTATTCATCTTTTTATGTATTTTATTGATAATTGATAATTGAATTATGTATGTATTCAATTATTAATTGAATTCCGGATTCCACATATAATTTTCATCTAAATTTTAAATTGAATTCTAAATCAATTATGTATGTTTATAATTACGTTATGAATTATGATTTAATTCTAGATGTGTATAGTTCAATAATGCATTATATGTTAAATGTGTATGAATTTGTTCTCTATATGTATGTCTTAGTTTGTTATTGCAGTTATAGTAATTGGAAAGGAGGAGAATGGACATCATTAGAGGCTGTTGTGCAATTTGCACAGCATAGCCTATGCCAGCGGTTTCAAACCGTTGGCATAGGCTTGGGATAACCCTTTCGCAACGGTTTACAAACCATTGGGAAATGTTTCTAGGGATTTTTTTGCCAACGGTTCAATGAGAACCGTTGGAAAAAACCATTCCCAACGGTTTCTAAACCGTTAGGAAAGAGTAGATTTCCTTAGTTTTACCAACGGTTTTGTGTAAACCGTTGGTAAAACTTATGCCAACGGTTCTCTATAAACCATTGGGATAGGTTTTCCCAACGGCTTACTTCCCCACGGTTTGCAAAACTGTTGGGAAAGACCCCATTTCCAGTAGTGATTAAAGGATTACCAGGCTTTACAAAATATATATGATTTGTGATTATTAAAACATGATTAATACATGAGAAGTCCAACAATCTCCCCTTTTTTGATGGTCACAAATCATATGTATTTAGAGTGTATTTTTCTCCAATATAAACTACATATTTCACTAACCTTACTTTGGGGGTGCATATTTCTCCCCTTTTTCTTTAGTGTTCATATTTCTCCCCCTTTTGGGATTATCAAAAAGAGTTAAGTAAGAAATGGGAAATAAAAGAGCACAATGCATTAGATAAAAAGAGTGTCATTACAAACAGTAAACAAGAAAAAAATGCAACAACATCCCTATCAAAAGATAGTAGTCACTGTTCTTCATCACTGGATGGTCTTTTCTTTTCCCTTAACAGTAGCATCAGAAGAAGAAGCAATATGAGCAAAGGTTGAAGTAGAAGAAGGGAGTGAACTGGTTGACAGAGAAGGTAAAGGAAGACCTTCAAAGACAGAAGGGGCCAAAGTAGGAGTAGTAGAAGACCGAGGTAACTGTTGATCAAGGATTACAGGCCGGATCTGACTCAGGGCATGACTGTCAGACATAGATGTGGAGGCTAGGGCAGAGGTGAAGGTAGGCAAACTAGATCTCAGAGGTGCAGCTGCAGGGGCCACAATAGAAGTACTCTGAACATGAAGATAAGGTCGCAGAAGCTTGATAAAGTCAGAAATGATTTCACCGCCATACTGTGTGGATTTTTCAAAGTCATCTTTATTTTCCATAAACTTGTCCAACAATCTAGTGAACTTTCTGAGCTTTTGGACTTGAGTCTTGAAAGCTTGAGTAACAGGAGGAATCCTCAGATTTTCCACAAGATACTTGAAGTGATTTGTCGTGTCATTCTTAGAGAAGATCTGATTGAAGTAGAAGTGCACTTTCTTTGAAATTTCTTGTTGAGCATCATTAGAAATCTTGGATTGGATTCTTACCAAATCAAGAACTCTACCACTATTCTTGATGACTTCAGAGAGAGATTCTTTTTTAAAACTACTAATCATAGCCTGAAGTTCTTCTTTGACAACGGTTCTGAGAAGATCACTGTCTAAAGAAGGTTGAGAAGATTGTATAGAGGCATTAGAAGCAGTGACTGTCGAGGTAAGAGATTTCAGTTGATTGAGCACTTTCTGAAGGCACCCCTTATACTCATCAGTTAACTTGTTAAGTCCAATAACAAGCTCATGCATCTCTTGAACAATTTTCTTATTCCATTCAGCTACCTTGTCATCTAAGGAAGTCAAATGAGGTTGAAGTAGTGAGGCTACTTCCTGTGGGGTTTGAGTAACAATATCCTCAACGGGATGAGAAGCGGGTTCTGGTCTTGAGTTTAGCACTCTTTGCATATTTTCAACCATACCTCTTAGAGACCTTAGTTCATCACTAAGTAGTTTATTCTCAACTTTGACTTCTTGAATCTCATGAAGAATCTTGGGTTGAATCTGCCATATGATTTTCTATAGCAACAGTGAAGCATCTCTTTTACTCAAATTTGTTACAAGAGCTGGTTGGGTATTCATGAGTTTTTCAACCCCATCCAAAAGGTTAGCTCCAAATTCTTTCAAGTCATCCTTATTCACCAAGGTTGGAGGTTCTTGTGAAGGCTCGGAGATAAAAGCTGAGAAAGGCTCAGGTTCTTGGGCAGAAATAGCTTCAAGAGAAGATGCCATTTTCAACTGAAACATAGTAGAAAGGTCAATGCCTTTGACTGAGATTTCCTATGAATCATTCACATCATAATAACTGGGATACTTATACCATGTGTCCACTGATCTTGGATCAATCGGATTTGGCACTTCAACGGATTCCAGACTAGGGAGTTGCTCCCCCTCAACAGGTGCATCTTACTCAAGATTGAGATCTTTAGATCCTTGATCTACATGCACAATGTCATCCCTGATTTCCTCAATCATTTCCTTTAGAATCAATTGAAAGGCTTGCTCCATTCTCTCTTTAGCAGAAAGAATGACTTCAGGAACAACTTGTTCCTTAGGGAGTTCCTCAAGTGCAGCTTCTTGCATAATAGGAAGATCTTCTTCTATATTTTCTTCCACATCATCCTTTTCGGTTACTTTAGCAATAGAGTCTCCCTCTACAAGTTCCTCGCCAGTAGTTTCTTGCACCAGAGGCAGATTTTCTTCTATATGTTCTTCTACAACTTCCTTTTCTCTTTCAAAAGCAACAGATTCTTCTTCAGCAGTGGGTTGTTCTTCCAAATCAACAACCTTTTCAGGAACATGCACTTCTTTCTCAGCTAAGTCCTAAAGAAAAAGTTCACTGTCTTCCTCATTTAGGACAGTTTATGTTGTAGGAGCAACAACCTCTTCTTCTTCTTCTTCTTCTTTTTCTTCTTCAGAATTCTCAACAACTTCATCTGGTTCCAAACCAGGATCAGAAATACCTTTAGGCCTAGAAGAGTGTTCCACTGGATTAAAATTTTCATATACTCTATCATTATCTTCCGCCCATTCCTTTTTTCAAGGATTCCAATTGATTTTCATTATCTTTATAATAACTTTTGAAAGACAGAACTCATAATCCTTGATAACTTCTTCATTTGGTCAAACTAATCCTTTGGCATGGAGAATGGCTAAGATAAGACGAGAATAAAATAGGGAGGTTGACTTAGAGGTGGTTTTAATCAACTCACACATATGGTGTATAACATACTTGCAAAGATTGGTCTTATGTCTATTCTTCATGAGATGTATCAAAAATACATCCTGATATTTGAGTACAACGAAGTCACCTTTTCTGGGGCTAATCAAATTCTGAATAAACTTGAACAGAAGTCTAGATTCTCCATCTAGCTTGGCAGCGATGACTCTCCTATTGGTTCCATTTCTAGTTAAACTCCTCAAAGCATTTTCCAAAACAAAGAATTCACTTGGTGGTGGAGGACCTCTCTGGTAGTCCTCGCAAATACCTTCATGAGGTATCCTAAGGCATGCAGCCCATAACCTCAAAGAAAAAGTGCATCTCTGGCCATTTATCCAACTTCTTACAACATAACCAACTTCAGAATCAAAAGAAAATTGTACATACTGATAAAATTGTGCAACTAGCTTAGGGTAGATAGGCATATCCTCCTTGGTAAACCAATCTCTCCAACCTTGCTATGTTATCACTTTCAGAACCAAAGACTTACTCATTAGAAGCCACTTAGGGCATATCTCTTTCTCAGGTACTACTATTCGGTTTACCATATTTGGATTCAGAGGAACCTCGAGTGCTAACTTAGGCGTGATCTTCCTCTTCTTCTTTAAACTGTGATTCTCAGGAGTCAACAACGAAGGACGTTTCATCCTGGGCATTCACCAAAGGTTTGAGAGAGAGAAGGGTTGAAGAGGGGTTACGGTATGAGAGAATAGAAGATAGCTTGAGTGAAGAACAAGTGAAACTTATTTTATTTTATCATTTAGGAATATCAATCATCGCAAAAACAAAAACGTGGAAAAGTAAAAGGGTAAAATAATGAAATACCACGATACGGATTCTAATTTATAAATAAAATAATAAGGCGTCTTTACGGTGAGACAGTAACTGACTCTCACAGTGAGACAGTAATAGGTGTTTACGGTGAGACCGTAATCAAATTTTCATGGTGGGATCGTAACAATGTGATTTCTAGACTGTGAGACTGTATTGTTTGAGACAATAAGTCTCAGACAATAAGCAAGAAAGAGTAACTGTGAGATAGTAAACATGAAACAGTAAGTCTTAGGACAGTAAGATATGAAACAGTATGATATGAAACAGTAAGATATGAAACAGTAAGATATGAATCAGTAAGATGTGAACTTAAGGTTTATCATTCCCAATTCAGGTATGATGTAATTTATTCTTTCTGAATTTAATGGTTTGGTGAATATATCAACAAGCTGATATTTAGTTCCAATGAATTCCAAAGTGATATCACCTTTTTGATAATGATCTCTCAAAAAGTGATCTCTTACATCAATATGCTTTGTCCTAGAGTGTGAAACAGGATTTTTTAAGATGTTAATAGCACTTGTATTGTCACAATTTATAGGTACATGCCTGAATTGATATCCATAATCTAGTAATTTGTGCTTCATCCACAAAATTTGTGCACAAAAACTACCATCATCTATGTATTCATTTTCTGCAGTAGATAATGCAATAGAGTTTTGTTTCTTACTACACCATGATACTAGTGACTTGCCTAAAAAGTGGCATGTTCCAGAGGTGCTTTTTCTATCTAACTTACAGCCACCGAAGTCAACATCAGAATTACTAACTAATTCAAATGATTTTCCTCTGGGATAGAACAGTCCTAGATTGGGTGTATGCTTGAGGTATTTGAAAATTCTCTTAAAATAATTTAAATGAGATTCCTTAGGATTTTCTTGAAAACGAGCACACATAAACACAATAAACATAATGTCGGGTTGACTAGCAGTTAAGTAGAGTAAGCTTCCAATCATTCCTCTGTAAGTGGTTTGATCAACAGATTTTCCATCTTCATCAAGATCCAACTTACACGTAGTACTTGTTGAAGTGTCACTACTTTTAGTGTAATCCAAACTAAAATATTTTAGAATATCTCCAGTATATTTTCTTTGATTTAAAATAATATCATCATTATTTTGAAAGATTTGAAATCTAAGAAAGAATTTTAGTTCACTCATTAAACTCATTTCAAATTCGTTTTGCATCATTTTAGAAAAATCAATACATAAATAATTTCTTGAAGATCCAAAGATAATGTCATCTACATAGATTTGAACAACTAAGACGTCATTAAAAATTCGTTTTATAAAAAGGGTAGGATCAGCTATTCCTTTTGTAAAACCTTTGGAAATAAGAAAAGTACTTAATCTATCATATCAAGCTCTTAGAGATTGTTTTAAACCATATAATGCTTTTGATAACCTAAAAATATGATTTGGAAAATGAGGGTTTATAAAACCAGGGGTTGTTCAACAGAGACATCATCAGCTATATACCCGTTTAGGAATGAACTCTTAACATCCATTTGATATATTTTGAAATTCATATGTGCTGTATAAGAAAGCAGAATTCTGATGGCTTCAAGTCTAGCTATTGGTGCAAAGGTCTCTTCATAGTCAATTCCTTCTTCTTGATTGTAACCTTGTGCAACCAATCTAGTCTTGTTTCTAACTATGTTACCAGCTTCATCTACCTTATTTCTAAACACCCATTTAGTCCCTATGGTGCATGTGTCTTTGGGTCTTTCAACAAGTTTCCAAATTTTGTTCCTTTCAAACTGATTAAGTTCTTCTTGCATAGCCATAACTCAAAATTCATCATTGATAGCATCATTAATGTTTTTAGGTTCAAGTTGTGACAAGAAGACTTGATGTTCAACCTGATTTCTAAGAGAAGCTCTAGTTTGAGTTCTTTATCTAAGTCTCCTACAACAACATCTAAGGGATGGTTTTTAAGAGTTATAATATCTTTAGAAAATGAAGGAATAATGATTTCAAGTTTATCAACAAGTTTAGGCTCATTGTGACTTGAGTCTAAGAAATTTCCAGAACTGGAAGTTTTCACAGATTCTTTCACAGAATGGTTTGATGATTTTGAATTAATGTCCAGATTTGAAACATCATCCTCCAGATTCTCTAGAGTGGTCTTAGGCTCATGTGGATCTGTTTCATCGAATTTGACATGGACATATTCTTTCACACATTTAGTTCTTTTATTAAACACTCTATAGGTTTTACTAGAGATGAAATATCCTAAAAAGATTCTTTCATCACTCTTGAATGCAAATTTTTCAAGATTGTCCATAGTATTAAGGATATAGACTTTGCAACCAAAAACTTTGAAGCAGATAACTTTGGGTTTTCTATTGTTTTATAACTCATAAGGGGTTTTCTTAAGAACATGTCTAATCAAAACTCTATTGATTATGTAGCATGTTGTATTTACATCTTTAGCCCAAAAATAAACAGGTAGGTCATACTCACTAAGCATGGTTCTAGAAATCTCTTGCAGAGTTCTATTTCTTCTTTCTACAACTCCATTTTGTTGAGGTGTTCTAGGGGCAGAGAAATTATGACTATAGCCATTTTGTGAGAAAAATGATTCAAACTCTTGGTTTTCAAACTCACGACCATGATCACTTCTCAAGGTCTTAATTCTAAGTCCACTAAGATTTTCTACAGACTTGGAGTATTTAATGAAGTAAGAATATGCTTCATTTTTATGAGCTAGAAAGTATACCCAAGTGTATCTATAAAAATCATCTACAAGAACATAAACATAATACTTCCCTTTTAAACTAGAAACTCTAGATGGTCCAAAAAATCCATGTGAACCGGTTCAAGAGGTTGAGAAGTTGACACTTCTTTTTTTTATTTGAAGGAAATTTTGTGTTGTTTTCCCTTTTGACAGGGATTACACACTTTATCATTTGAAAACTCAAGTTTGGGTAGGTCTTTGACCAAGCCATTTCTAGTCAGCTTTCTAAGGGAGTGAGTGTTACAGTGTCCTAATCTCCTATGCCAAAGCAAAGACTCTTTGTGAAGCACACTTAAACATGATGTATTTTGAGAATCTAAAGAATCTAAGTTAATAGAATAAACATTTTCATTTCTTAATGCAGAAAAAAATAATTCATCTTTAGAATTAAAAACATTGCAACCATCATTTTCAAATTTGACATGAAATCCATCATCACATAATTGTGAAATACTAAGCAGGTTATATTTCGATCCATCAAAAAACAGTACTTTAGAAATCAAAACTGAGTTAGAGTTACCGATTTGGCTGAGGCTAATAATCTTTCCTTTGACATTGTCACCAAAAGTGACATGTCCTCCGTCAATTTTTATCTAATTCTTGAAGCATGAGTAGTCTCCTGACATGTGTTTTGAACACCCACTGTCCAAGTACCATAAGCTCTTATAGGAACTCTTTAAGAATCTTTCATACATAATGATCAAGTAAAAAAAATTGGTACTCATACTTGTTTGGGTCTAGTAATATTAGTGATAAGTACTTTGAGAACCCATATCTGCCTCATTGGTTTCCTATAAGCATTATGTAAAGTATTTGAAAAATAAACTCTATTTGGTCCAGAAAAACTTGAAACAACAGATAGTGTATCATAACTAAAACTAGTTGATTTGTTTCCAGAACTGGGAGTAAAGCTCTATGCCCTAGATTTAGAAAAAAAGTTTGTTCTTCCAAAATTTCTTTTGTCAGGTTGATAGTCAATGCCAGTAGTATATTTAGGGGCAATCTATTTACCTAACATATGAGTAAGAGTGGTTTTCCCATTGGTAAACTTTTCTAAGTCTTTATTAAATTTCTCATTAGACATTTTTAATTCATTGTTCTCCTTGAGCAGTTGAGCATTTTTCTCTTTTTCAGTTGTGAGTTCAGATTTATCAGTCACAGTAAGAGCGTGTTGTTTCTTCAAAGATTTATATTTATCTTTTAGTTCATTGCATGTCTCTTCAAGCATATTACAGTATCCAAACATATCTTCATTAGACATATTTTCATAGTCACTCTCATATCCAGAATAGTATGAATTATGTACAGGAGAGTCCAGGGTTACCTTAGATGTGTTTGTCATAAAACACATATTGGCATTATTAGTTTGTTCATCATGTGAAGATTCTAAGTAACTTGAACTATCCTCAGAAGCACTCCATGTTGCTTTCATTTACTATTTATATTTTCTATCTTTCCCCTCAAATTTCTTTTTGTACTTGATCTTTGGACAGTCAGCCTTGATATGTCCTTTGCACTTACATTCATAGAAGAAAATCTCATCAGTCTTGTCACTTCTTTTCCAATCCTTCTTCCATCTTCCTTTTTTATCATATTTGCCCTTGAATTTAGGATTTCTGAAAAAGTTCTTCTTGTAAAATCTCTTGAATCTTCTGGATAATTGATCCATCTCCTCATCACTGTCAGGTGAAGACTATTCACTGCTGGAACTCTCTATAGAGACTTCCAATTTCCCTTTGTCTTTGTGTTTAGAGGTGGTGGTTTTGAATGCAACTGATTTTCTTTTGGGTTCATCCTCCTCTTCCTTGTTGACTTTTAGCTCCTCTTCATACATCATCAGTTTTCCAATGAGTTCTTTTACAGGTAGCTTGCTGATGTCGCATGATTCTTTAATAGAGACAGAGGTTCTTCTCCATCTGTCAGGTAGGCATCTGAGAATTCTCATGATTTGTTCCTTAGCAGTGACTTCTCTTCCAAGAGAAATCATTGTGTTGACAATTTCATTGAACTTGAGATACATGTCAAAAATAGGTTCATCAAGTTTCATTTTAAAGTTATCATATTTAATAGTATAGGTATTAAGTCTCATTTCTTTCACACTAGATGTTCCTTCATATGAAACAGATAAGGTATCCCAAATTTCATGAGCAGTTTTACAAGCAGAGATTCTATTAAATTCTGCATCTCCTAAAGAGCAGTATAAAGCATTTATAGCTTTGCAATTGTTATTGTAGGCAATTTCGGTAGGTTCATCCCAGGTGATTCTATCAGTAGCAGGAATCTTATATTCATCTATAATTAAAAACAAAATTTCAAAACCCATACTTTCTAAATGCATTTTCATTTTGATTTTCCATTGAACATAATTGGTTCCATTAAAGAATGGCGGTCTATTGGTTGCAGCACCTTCCAATCTATTATCTATAATAAAGAAATAACTTAAAAGAGCTAGAAATTTAGAATTAACAAAAATTTACATATCTATAAATTACAACTACAATCTCAATTGAATTAAGGTTAAAAACAGTCTTAATAGGATTTACAAACAAGCCTCTGATACCAAATGTTGGTCGGAGTAGAGTACTCAAGAAGAGGGTGAATCGAGTGTCTATTTAAAATTTATGTTTAAAAATATTCCTGAAAGGTTTCCCCAATAAAGCTAAATACAACCCTAGTTAATCAAGGTTATATTGTTATGAAAGTCTGACTGTTTAAATAACTTCTTAGAAGATTGATTAATTCTCAGTAATCTTAATACTGGTTATTAACATTACTTTTGAAGCTATTCTAATAAGGCAATACAATTATAACTTATTTCCAAGATTAACTATCAAAGTAAATTTAGTGATTTCTGAATTATACAATAAAGCAGTAAAATAGAGAAGACTAAATTAAGTAACACAGCGGATATAAAACAAGTGGTTCAGTCTCAAGCCGAGACCTAATCCACTCCACTTGGTGATCACCTGTCACCTATCAGTTTATATAAATAAACTAGATACACAACCTGTATCGGGCTTTACAACAGTGCACAAGACTGTCCAGGTCATATGACCTCTTCCACAGTTCTTCGTGGGTACAAACTGTCAGGCCACACAGGGACATCTTCCACACTTATTTGTGGGTATACACAAGTGTAAAAAGATGTTTGAGAAAGAATATCTTATATTTTGTAGTTTAACGCAGGAGACAGTGTATGTTATTATACAGATACACACACTGCTCGAAAGATAAGAAAAATGATACACAACAAAGCAAAGATGATGAGATGGGGTTAGAAGTGCTCTGGGTGTTTTTCCATGCAGCTCTGGACTTCTGAGATGAAACAAATGCAGAAATCGAGTCCTCGTATGGAAAATAGAGTATCGCGAGTCAGCTAGATCTGACTCGTGTTCTTCGTGGTGTTGACAGTGTGAAGATGTCCTCGACTCTAGGATTTGAGTATGCTTCGTGTGTTCTTCAACAGTGTCGAGTTGCATGTGTCGGTTCTTTTCTCAAGAAAGCTCTAAGTGTTTCTTCGTCGTCGTGTTCACACCCACTTGTATGCGTGTTTTGTATCTGGGCCACACTTCTCTTTTATTTTGGAGTCCATGTGTTGGAAGGTGACGGGTTGCATGTATTCTGCACCTCGTATTGTCCGGTGACATGTCTACAAAGAAACATTAATCATGCCAGTGCATTTAAAACTTCAAATATAACCATTAGAAATTAAATAGAGAGACAACAAAACAAATTAAGAAATGGTGTCACGGTTTATTTGTAAACGATGTCTCCATGAACTGGTGTCTTCTTGAAACGGTGTCTCATGGTCACGGTGTGTCTGGTTGCGGTGTGTTTGGTCACGGTGTCTGGTTCACAGTGTGTCTGATTCACAGTGTTTGGTTCACGATGTGTCTGATTCATGGTGTCTGGTCAAAGTGTTTGGTTCACAATGTCTGGTCACAGTGTTTAGTTCACGGTGTGTTTTGTTCAGAGTGTGTCTGGTCACGGTGTCTGGTTCACAGTGTGTCTGATTCACAGTGTTTGGTTCACAGTGTGTCTGATTCACGGTGTGTCTGGTTATAGTGTGTCTGATTCATAGTGTCTGGTCACAATGTCTAGTTCATAAAATAGATTAGACTTCATTCAAAGAAATCGTTATAAAGTAAATTAAATATAGTGTACAATAATCAAACTACAATTAAGATCCTGGATAGCTTTACTTAAAGCATAGGATACTAATCATCTTTATATGATTTGAGACAGATTACATGATTACCAGGCTTTACAACATATATATGATTTGTGATTATTAAAACATAATTGATGAGGAGTCCAACAATAGATATTATGGATTAAATTATATTTTGAGTATATTCTCCTTGAGGAGAGGGAATAACATGAGATAAAATTGTGATATTAAATACCCTTCAAATACTAAGTGTTATATTCCTTTTAAAGTGACACTTATGACCTCGATCATAACCGAGTAGGTCGATCTCAATTGAGTACCCCTAGGTTATCTTGTGCAAGGAAAGAAAGCTATAAATGAATTTGGACTATCTTAATTGGATAGGTTAAGCCTAGCCAAGTACCCCTTGAGGAATGCATTTGAGTTTATCAATATTGGACACACGGTTGTCCACTCAAATATCCAAAAGTTAAATATGATATGGTTGATAAGTGTTGTCTATCATGTATAATAATGGCTTATTTACATGATACATAGTCGTAATGAAATATAGATCTTGGATGACTAATGAATATGATTAAAATTTAAAATGAATAATTATTTTAGTGGGAGATCATTTAATAAAACTCTATTATATGGTAATAGTACATTGCATTCATCTCATAAAAGCTAGTACATAGCATCCATCTCATAAAAGCTTCTTTTATAGATGAATTTCAATCTAAGATTAATGTAAATAACTCCTGACTGGTAGTTAAAGAAAATTTCATAAGGAAAATTCTATTTGTTAAAAAAAATCCTTCTTAAGTAAACAAGTGTTAAAATTGTTTAAAACGTGAATCTAGGCGTGGGGAGAATTTCTGGCACCCCATCCTGCACTCAAACAGAAGAGTGGAGGATGTTCTGGTAGTTTCCGGGCGGTCCAGTTGATTCCGGAACCTTCTCCGTTCCGCCGGATTTCTCTAGAAGTCTCCGGCTCGGGGACAAAATTCATTGGCCAAAAACGGACGTGGACAAAATCCATCTCACATATGATGATCTGCAATAATCATCATATTCTTCGTTTTGCCATACAAAAACAGATTGGAACTAAAATGAGATAGACAAACAGATCGGGTAGACATTGCAGACGCACAGTCCACTTCACATGGACGAACAAACCACACAGAAACATGCCAGATAATCATATACCAAGAAGACAGAACCGACGACCTTACCCGGATATTTCGATGGCCTTCACATCCCGCTTCTTCACCTCCGCCTTCGGCACCGTCACCGTCAGCACCCCGTTCTCCATCGCAGCCTTCACATCCCCTGCCTTCGCGTTCTCCGGCAGCCTGAACCGCCGCAGGAACCTCCCCGCGCTCCGCTCCACCCTGTGCCATTTCTCGTTCTTCTCCTCCTTCTCGCGGCTCCTCTCCCCGCTGATCTGCAGGATCCTCCCCTCTTCCACCTCCACCTTCACCTCCTCCTTCTTCAACCCCGGCAGATCCGCCTTGAAGACGTGCGCCTCAGGCGTCTCCTTCCAATCGATTCTCGTGTTCGCCACCGCCGACGCCTCACTCACGGCCGACGGGGGAAAATTCCTCTCCAGGATCCCCTCGAATGGATCCCAGACGTCCAGCGAAAACGGATCCACTGTTTTGCGGCTACCGTTGCCGAAGATCCTCGAAACGATCGACATTACAACTTACAGAGTGGCGATTATCGATTCAGAAAGAAGGGCGTAGGGATCTCTTTCGCGTTTTCCAGTCTGATGAAAGATAGGAATGGGAGAGAAGCGCGCAGTGATTATATAGGCGTGGAGATAATTTCTGGCACCCCATCCTGCACTCGAACAGAAGAGTGGGGGATGTTCTGGTAGTTTCCGGGCTGTCCAGTTGATTCGGGACTCTTCTCCGTTCCCCCGCCTTCATCATCAGGATTTCTCTAGAAGTCTCCGGCACGGGAAATGACCGGTCCATCCTTTCAATATTCAGCTTTTACTTTATCGACCCATCGAGATAAATGTACTTGATGGCATCAATGCAACAAAATTCCTCAGCCAAAAATGGACGTGGGCCTTGGTGGGCCAAAGAGTTTAGACCGGGTTAATTGAATCCAATTGGGGGAGGGGGATTAAAAAAGAATTGATCATTCATTTTGTGTATGATGCAAGTTCAAAATTGATAATATACAAAAAGAACATCTTTTTTTTTAAGATTCATATTTTGATAAGACTATTAAAATCTAATTTTAAAATATTTTACATCCTCAAATACATGCATTCAAGCCTAACTAAATAAAATTGTATTATTTTTTAATGATTTTGTTGGATCTAAGTTTTGTGCTGTTAATTTTTTTGACGATTAATGAAGTGTTTTTATGATCCATTCATTAATGTTGGATTTGATCGCAGCTAGTAATGAAGTCTCTATTGGAAATAAAATTTGGATTTTCCTTACTTAATTTGATAACATAGATTTAATCTATCAATTAAATGCATCAATTTAACAGATACATGAATCAATGTTTCAATTTATGCATATTCATGAATTAATGTATTGATGTTTCGTATGCCACACATTCAAGAATATTTAATTTTGACTTTGGAATTACATGATTCGTGATGGATTGGATAATTTATTATAGTTGATGAAAGGTCTCTGTTCTCATATAGTATTGTCTATTTAAATTGTTGCTCCATCCGACATGATGTGGTGTGTGTTTGACACTATATGGATGGATTACTAGAATGAGATTAATATGTCTTCATTTATACTTATTTTATTAATTTATCTATTAGTTTTAATTAAAACTAATTTCATGGATTCGACACGGATGACCAATACACAAAGCCTTCAACAAGCTATTGAAGAGTAGGTCGTGTGGATTCGACACACAAATGATGGGTATACACCATTATTATTTTTACTATTTTTATTTTTTAACCTATCATAATCTTATATTTTGAATCAAATATTAATTTGGGTTAATCCATAATTTTAATTTTCTAACAGTCTCAACATGTGACATTAAGAAGGAAAGTAATTCCTAGGTTAATTCATTGGATTCATTATGACGACACTATAATTTTCCTCTATGATCGTGAGTAAAAGATCATCAAAATCATCTTCAACAAACATATGGTTTCTCTTACAAGTTTTCAGTGCTACTGCAAAAACTGGCATAACTGTGATGTGGAGGCTTGGGCTGCGTCGTAGAGGAGAGCAGCTATGGCGTCGAGAGTGAGTATGCGATGTAGTGGCTCGGGGTAGATTTTTCAACGGTCTTGCCATTTTTTGCATAGTTGTGTCATGGAGTGGGGATGTGGCATAGCCCTTTGTATTTTTGTGGTGTGAAGGTTTTGGCTGCAGCGTGGAGCCCGAGAGGAGTGAGTTTAGGATTTATGTTGTTTTCAGGGTAGCTGCGTCATGGAGCTAGGCTGCTGGATAGCCCCTTCCTATTATTGGGTTCTACGACATAACGGTCTTGGTTGCGTTGTGGTCCCTTCTCATGTTTTATCAGATTTATGACACAGTGATAGATGTGTTTTTTTAGAGGGGGCTTTAACTAGCCAGTCTGTGGTGTGGTCTCTCCCCTTTACTCGGTAGTCTTCCTTTTTTTAGTTGTATTGTGTTGTGGTCTTGTAGGTTGTGTTGTGGGCTTGTATTTTTCAGACTGGGTATAAAACCCAAAATCCCCCTCAAAGCCCCTCATTCCCTCAACTTTATTCTTAGTTCATGGGGGACCCAAGTGCGTCTCAAGGAGGAATTTCGACCCCCTTTCAATGGATTTAAACCCTTGCCTTGGGAAATCGATCTTTAGTGGTTTTAGGTGAGTACCCCCTTTTTATTTTCCGTGTTTCACCTGTTGTTCATATGGAGAGGTTGCTATCAAGGGGGACCTATTGTTTTAATGATGTTTTGGTAAGAAGATGGTGTGGGGTGTTGTCTTTAGGTCGATCAAGGTGTTCTCTTTCTTCAAGGTGCTTGGTAGCGGTCTCCCTCTCGTTCTAACCTTCTCTAACAGTTCAAAAATCTTTGTTTGTGGAAGGAGATCCTTTGTTTTTCATCTAGTTGTATCATGTGGGAGGGGTTATGCTCTTTTTATCTTTTGGTAAGATAGTATGCACTGACCTAATAAAAATAATGGAATGGTTTAATTGAAATTGAAGGGTAAGGGGGATGAAACTTTTTGTTTTACTGCTTTTGATATTATTTGACGTTGTGAGTTGTACAGGCTTGATCACTTCCTGAAAATCATGGTCATTGGGGGTTTTAATTACACTGTGGTTTTTGTGACTATGGAACCCTTATTGTGTGGTTGTTTTCCATCACCTAAAATGGAGTTTTCTAACCACTTATATTCGGTTAATGAAATGGTTTCCCCTGGAAATTATGACTTTTCTGAAAATTCCCTCGAAATAAAGAAGTGAAGGTGATGAAAAGCCACTTGTTAAATCTAGAAAATGATATGTGAGTGATGTGGAAAGTGATGTGATGTGTGGTTGTGTTGTGTGGTAGTGATTTGTGGTTGTGATGTGTGGGGAAATTTTGATGGGAAATGTTTGTGATGTGGAGGTTGTGATGAGAAGTGGCAGTGATGTGAAATGGTGGAAATGTGGGCCTTATTCGCATGAAAAGGATGGTTGGTTGTGATGTCTCGTATTATGCTGGATACCCGGGTAGTAATGGAATTAAATTGAAAATTATGAATTGAAATGGCATATAATGGTTTGAAAATGGGTTGAAATGATTAATGAACACTTGTTTTGAAATGAGAAGTGCGGTTTAAATGGGTGTTGATGAATATGAAATAAATGGGCATGAATAATGGTTTGGTTGGTAATGGGAAATCTGAAAAATGGTTTAACTTGAAAGGAAATGGGTGTAATGTGGTTTGTTGTGAGTTGTTGTGCATTTACTATAGGCAGTGAAAGTGGCAGAGGTTGTGAGGCTTGGTAGTGATGTTGTAAGTTGGGATAATATTCTTGTTGTGAACCCATAGGTTGGGCTTGTGTGTGGATGTATATATATGTAGGTTATGTGCTCTTTAGAAGTGTACGATGAGTGTTTCCTAAATTTTCCTTTTGTCATGTTCAATGATCAATCTGATATCTACACGATGATAAACACCATGTTCAACAGAATTGAATCAAATAATACAGATGACATGAATCACGCCAAAACTAGAGAGATAGGATCGTCACATATTAGTTATAATTACTTTAATTAAATAAGAATTGCCTTAATGGAATTATTTATTCGTCGATAGATTTGGAAATAGATCTGCGATGCATTGTCATTTCATTGTAGGAATCAAGTGAATATTCACTCTTGCAGTGATCCATATGTGTTCCACAAATCTCCAAATGTCGCTAAAAGAATCACCGAGTTCTAGCATGGAAGATCCTTGTGCTTGCATCGTCTGCCTTTGATCGCTATGAGAATTGATTCCAAATCATTCTACTTGATCTGGGGTAAAAATATTGCTCTCTATTCTTGGGAGTGATCTTGGAGAAGGGAGATCTTAAGGGTTTGAGGGAATTCTCTAATTATGTTGTGCACAACCCAAACAAATGAATTGTTCCCTTGAAAAAATAACATAACTGGGTTTATATATCTCTAGGGTTAAAAAAATAATTGCACAAGTTCCCTTAATTATTTATTTAATCATAGTGAAAACCCCATGTCAAATAATAGTAATAATATTATTATTTATTAACATGTGTTTAACTTGAGAATTAAAATTACATATTATTCATCAAATAATATTTATTATTTATTATTTTCTCACCGGACCTAAAATCCTAGTTTTTCATTCCTCTGTAATATTTAGAGGACCTTGAATAATGTCTATTTATTTATTGAATAAATATAACTGCATCATTCACCAATAAATAAATAAATATTATATTTACTAAATAGAATATAAATATTTATATGCGATCAAGAATACATGAATAATTATTAAACCACCCGCAGGAATAATATTTATTCAACTTTGTTAAATAATAAATAATAATAAATTATTTAATTGAGATTCTGGATACACTTAGTGTGTTGCCCTCTAGGCCTCTTTCTTAGTGGCATTAGGCGAAGCAGCCTAAAGACCAAGGTTAGCTTCTAGAAATACACCAATGCACCAATATATAAACAATTTAATGTCTCAATCACATGTTACCTCATATGGACACTTACTATGTAATATAATCCCTTTATTGTGATATCTCTAATCAAGCAGGTTGCATGCTGGTGCCATCAACTAAAGTGCTCAATGTCTCTTTCTTTGATTTCTCAGAAAATGAACTTGCCTATCCAACACTATGGACATGGATTTATTTAGGCTATATCATTTCCATCAAAGTGGATGATATATCAAATTCCATTAAAACAGAGGGGACAAATGAATTGTCGCATTATTCATTAATGCAATATTACTTATGACGCACCCGACATATCCTACATCACCACGAACATATGTCGTCATGGTCTTCGTCAATACATCAAAATATGTGACTCATAATATTCATTAATAATAATCTTAAAATCTAAGGATCAATACATATTTTCGTAGGTATGAATATCTAATAACACATAATAATATGGATTTCTTACTAGCGGGACTCGTTCTCATTATATCCTACTAGATATTACCAAGGGCGTACACCATGAGAAGGTTTCTCAAAGTCCTATGAGTCTCAACCCCTGATATCCTGTATCATTTGTGTCCCTCAAAATATATCATCTAAATATAGAAAAAATATTCAAAAATAGTGTCATAGAATTTCTGGGTTCTCATCATAACAGGGAACTGCTATGACATTTTAGTGTGAAATATACTCTTAAGACATTATCACATACTATGCCATGAAAAAGAACAATCATGATGTGATAAGTAGTTTATTAATATTCAAAAAAATAAATACATGTTATCATAAAGTACATAGAAGTTGGTTCTAGGGCACAAACTCCAACAGACTCCCACTTGACCTAGATCCAACTACTAACAACCTTCAGTATGCTAGTTCTCACATGATAATCATGCTTCTGATAAGATAGTCCTTTAGTCAAGGGGTCCTCCACAGTCTATTTCGTGAGAACTCTTCTTACTACAACTTCACCCCTTTAATAAAAATCCCTCAAGAGGTGATACTTCTAGAGTATGTGTTTTGTCTGTTTGTGTGACATTGTCTCTTTTGTTAGAGCCACCGTTGCAGTATTATAACAATACAATGTGATATGATCTTTACTTCTATCTACCACATTAAGCTCTTGGATAATGTTCTGAATCCCAAAATCATCCTTGGATGCATCATAAGCCACTATATACTCAGACTCCAGTATAGAATCAGTGACAACTGGATGCTTTGAATTCTTCCAGCTCACAGCTCCTCCATTGAGACAAAAACATATCATGGCTTCCACTTCAGATCATTATGATATGCCTAAAAACTAGCATCAGTATAACCCCTGATGACTTGATCCTCATCTCTTCCATACAAGAGGAATGTATCCTCATTTCTTCTCAGATACTTAAGTATGACCTTAACAATAGACCAATATTGTTCTCCTAGATCTTCTTGATACCTGCTTACCATGCTGAATGCATAGACAACATCAAGTCTAGTACATAACATGACATACATTATTGATCCTATAACTGAATTATATGAGTTCTTACTCATTTTATATTTCTCATGTTGTGTCTAAGGAAACATTTTCTTGAAAATAAATAAATCATGTAACACTAGAACCAATACCCTCTTGGATTTTTCCATACTAAATCTCTTTAGTATCTAGTCAATATATGTACTTTGACTTATTCTAATCATTCTCTTGGATCTATCACAAATGATCTTGATCCATGGAATATAGACTGCTTCACCTAAGTCCTTCATGGAGAAACACTTTTTTAACTAGTCCTTAACAAATTTTAAGATTGGTATGTTGTTTCCAATAAGTAATATGTCATCAAAATACACTACTAGGATAAAAAATTCATTCCCAATAAACCTCATGTAAACACACGACTCACATTCATTCTTAATGAAACCAAATTCTTTTATGGATTCATCGAGTCGAATGTTTCATGACCTGGATGCTTGCTTCAATCCATAAATGGATCTTTGCAACTTGAAAATCCTTTTGGCATCACCTAGAGTCATAAAACCTTCTGGTTGTGTCATATAGACATCTTCCTAAAGTTTCCCATTGAGGATTGCAGTTTTGACATCCATATACCAAATTTCATAGTTATAGTAAGCTACTATAGAAAGTAGAATTATCATAAATTTAAACATGGAAACTGTTCAAAAGTTTTTATCATAGTAAATTCCTTGACACTGTTTAAACCCTTTATCCACTAGCCTTGCTTTATAGGTATTTAATTTACCTTTTATGTCCATCTTCCTCTTGAATACCCATTTGCATCCAATGGGCTTTACATCAAATGAAACATCAACCAGAACCCAAACATGGTTCTCACATATGAAATCCATTTTAGAATCTATGGATTCTTTCCCTATTTTAGCTTATGAGATCTCTACTTCCTCTTTTTAGGAGAGTGGTTCATCATTGTCAAGAAATAATGAGTCACCATCCCCAGTGATTAGAAATCCACATCTCTCTGGTCATCTTACCTCTCTTTCACTCTTAAGCAGCACTTGTGTTTCAGGAACTAATTCTTCCATAGGGACCAATGGAATCTGATCCTATACCAACTCTTGTGTATATTGAGAATCAACTTCATCACATTCAATCTTATTCCAACTATCCCTTTTAAGGATGTGCACTCTCTCAAGAAAGATGTCTTGTCTGGTGATAATCACTTTCTTGTTCGAGGGGTTGTACAAGTAGTATCCCTTTGTTTCCTTGAGATACCATGTAAATATACAATTTGTTCCCCATGGTGCTAATTTTTTGCATTATAAGGCCTTAAAAAATGCCTCACAACACCATACATGTGTATGAAAAAAATAGGTTTCTTTCCACACTATTACTTGAAGGGAATTCCATTTACTACTTTAGTTGGTACTCAGTTTAATTTGTATGTTGTAGTTTTTAATGCATATCCCCAAAAGGATAATGGAAGATCTTCATGACTCATTATCAACCTTACCATGTCTAACAAGGTAAGGTTCCTACTTTCACTAACATCATTCAACTCTGGTGTATAAGTTGGAGTGAGTTGAGATAGAATCCAAAACTCCTGCAAGAATTAGATAAATTATTGGTTAATATATTCACCACCACGATCTGATCAAAGCTCATTTATCTTCTTTCCAAGTTTATTATCTACTTCATTCTCGAATACCATGAATATCTCAAAGTACTCCGACTTATACCTCATCAAGTAGATATAGCCATATACACTCAAGTCATCAGTAAAAGTTATGAAGTAAGAATATCCACCTCTAGCTTCTATTATAAACGGTCCACACATATTAGTGTGTACCAATCCTAGAAGTTATGAGGTCCTTTCACCTTGTCCACTGAATGAGATTTTGGTCATTTTCCTTGTAAACAAGAATTATATTTATCAAGTGGTTTTATATCAGACGAGTCTAAATAACTATTTTTACAATGATTTTTCAAACACTTCTTGTTTAAATGACCAAGAGGGTGATGCCAAAGTTGGGTGTCATATGAGTCATGTGAACATTATTTTTTATCAATTTACAAAACTTGGTTTTCATAATTTAATACATAAAGAACATTATTTAAATGTACATACCATAACATATGGTGTCCTTATAAAAGAAACAACTTTTATTTACAAAATTGGAAATAAACCTATCTGCATCTAATCATGATACAAAAATTATGTTCTTGGTAATTGTAGGTACATAATAATAATCATTCAAAACCAAAATCATTCCCATTGGAAATGAAAGGTGGTTTTCATAAATGGACAGAGTAGCTAGCTTTTCTCCATTAGCTTCTCTCAGATCCACCTCTACTCTAGTAATCTTTCAGAATCTACTTGGTTCCTATATTTGGATACAAAATTAATCCCCACAAGCTATATCTAATACCTAATGTGTAGATATTTAAATATTAAACTTGATACCGAACACACCTTTAGCTTACCATTTTTTTGGGTGTAGTTTCTCTTCTAGTGTCCTATCTTACCACATACAAAACATACTGCCTATTTTTCCTTACCTTGCATATAGATCTTATTCTTCTCAGAAGGATGGTTCTTGATAGCTTTATACTATTTATAAGTCTTGGAACTCTTTTACTTGTTCTTCCTTTTCTTATTTACCATAAGGATTGTGGGTTTATCACACCCCATGTCATTATCCACTTGGTAAATCAAAGTAAGAAGTTCCAAAAGACTCTTCTCATTATTCATCATATTATAATTAACAATAAAGATGTAGAAGGTCTTGGTTAGTGATGAATGTATGAGATCTATACGCAACTCATCCGGGAATTTAATTCCTAAGATGTCCAATCATTCGATGTATCCAATAAGCTTGACTACATGAGGCCCAGATGTCATATATTATCCAAGATTATTTGTAAATAAATCATTGGAGATCTTGTAACACCCCAGGTACATAAAGAATATGAAATTTTTATATTTATCCCTATTTGTGAATAAAATGTTAATATTAATTTAAAGGTAATGATATGCTCGATGGCTTACCCAATACGCAACAACGAGTTCCTTTGAAATCTTACGTTGCACTCTAATAATAAAATAATTTTATTTTAAATGATAGTTAACACCTAGCCGTTGTAATGACGGGAATGAAAAGAACTAACTACAAAATGATTATATATGTTTGTCAAATATTTTTACTTTTTAGAATAAATTTTAGAGGATTAAAAATGCGAATGAATCCAATTTTAAGCGTAAACATTCTAATATTCTTTAAAGCGTCGATTAACCGCCTTTTGATGGTGAACCTCTTTTAAATCCACTTTTTGAAAATTTTATGTGTTATATTTGACAAAATAAAATTATTCTCTAGAATCAGGACATCAAAATTTATTTTGTGTAAATTTTTGGTATTTTTCCGATAAAGTTCATTTTTTAATGAATAGTGAAAAATGTTGTATTTTAATTCAAAACCTCCTTTTAATATAATTTATTTATATGATTAGATTATATTTTGAATTGGTTTTAAAGTGAAATTAGAATATATTTTTACCATTTAATCCAATAGTGGTCATTGGAATTAATTTCACTTTGAAATTGGACTTAAACTAGTGTCAATCTTTTGATATATATTGTTTCATAAAAACACGCTATTTATTCTGACAGCGGGAATTAATTATTAAATTAATTAATGTAACTTATATGTTTTGAATTTTTTAAAATAGTCATCATTTTTGAATTCGGAATATCAAATATAGCTTAGGGTGAATTTTTGGTATTTTTCTGAAAAACTTCAATTTTTGATGAATTGTGAAACCACTAAGTGGTACTTAAAAAAATGATTTTTTGTTTAAATGAAATTTTACCACCTCTGTGTTTTGAATTTCAAAAATCCGACATACATGGTTTTCATTAGTAAGTAAAATGTGGTTCAATTGGATTAAAATATTTTTTTTGGTGAATAGTAACTTTTATGTTTTTAATCGCGATTAGAGGTAATTAGTGTAATTTAAGGTAAAAATAATGTTTTAATAATATGAAATGACCTTGACACATGTTCTACCCTTATTATACGTGTCATGGCCAACCAAGAAAACCCATGGGTTGATTTTTGGGACCCCATGGAGCCACTTGGGTAAGATAATGACATTAATGCCTTTTATTTAAAGTAAAAGTAAAAATGACACAAACATGTATTGTTTTACTAAAACAATTTTTAAATGGGGTTATATAAGTCAGATTTTTGACTATAAATAGTAATTGGAAAGATAAAATTATTTCATACATCATAGTATTTGTTTTATAATTTTTAGACATTAAATAAATTAAATTATTTATGACACCATAATGATGCAGTGATTACCTCATTATTTAACGATTAAAATAAAATGAAAAGATAATGTAAAATCTAAGACCTACACTTGTCAAAAACCTATTGGATGTGTGGATTTCTAACTATTATCACCTTATACTTGAAATATATAATTGTGGGACCTTTAAAATCCGAAAATCATTTTATAATAATGTTACTTTTCAAGACTTTCCAAGAGTGTCCCTCCTCTCCTCTTATAAAAGGCCCCCACCTCTACCACCTTACCCACACCTCTCAAGCCTTTGGCTCGGCCAACCCCTACCCATTTTGTCTCTCCACATCCCTCTATTACTCCTAGAAGCCTCACCTTGTGCAGAAGTCTTTCCTCGGAAGCCTTTGAGCTCAAATAAAAAAGAGTTACCCGATTTAAAGGAATATAAAGAAACGAACAATACAAGTCGGACTTAAGGTAAGGGAACCTACCCCTCTTTCTTTTTAAGTACACTCTTTTATGTCATTAATTTTAAGCTTTTCTTTCTAATGATTGGGATGTTATTTTATATTACTCTTACTGTACTTTTTATGTTCATATGATGAGAGACCCTATTTTCTCTCATCAATCCATTTTGGAAGTTTTGATTGGCGTCGTTAGGCTGCCGAATTTTCGTAAGAGATCCAACCTCTCTCTTTCTTTTTAAGTACTCTCATTTATGTCACTTATTTTAAGATCCTCTTTGTTATGTTGGGGGATGTTCTTTTATATTCATCTTGTTGTACATTTTATGTTAATATGATGAGAGACCCTATTTGATCTCATCAATCCATTTTTGGAAGTTTTAAGTGGCGCCGTTAGGCTGCCGAGTTTTCGTAAGGGATTTTTCATCTCACTTTTATTCCCGTGATATTTATGCTACATTTTCCACCATTTCCTTTTAGTGGTATATTTACTGCCTATTATCCTACTCCTTGTGTAATATACTTTCGTTTATGAGTATTTACATCAATGTTGTATTGTCCTTCTTTCATGGGGTGTATGTTTCGAAAGATACCCAAGTCGGTAAGGGAACTTTTCACCCTCCTTTTTTAAAAGACTTATTTTGTTGGGTCTTTTTAATTTACATATTTTAATGTTGGGATATGTTCTTCTATATCCTTATTGATGTAAATTTTATGTCCAAGTGATGAGATACCCTTTTTATCTCTCATCAACTCATTTTATGAAGTTTGAAGTGATGCCATTAGGTTGTCAAATTTTTGCAAGGGAACTTCTTAACCCAATTTTGATTCTATGGGATAAACTTGTACTCCTTGAATATGTCGTTCTATGAATATTTTTGAATGACCTATGATTGTTTTACACTTAATATCCACTTATATTTGGTGTATTCATTTGTCACACATAATTATGTAATTGATTTATCCTTAATACAAGGATACCGTCTTTGTAAGGGACTTCGTCTCAATCTCCATTCATTGAGGAATATTATGTTTTATACACAACTTTCTTTTATACGTTGTATAAACCCCTTTGAATTTTATTTTTATTCAAAAGGAATCTTTTTTATACGAATCATTTACTAAATGACAAAAGGGAATGTTTTTTTGTCGTACGTATGCGGCGACAACGACTTCTCCGCCGTCGTGACCATTATTTGAGTTTTGGATTCCTCTACAAGCCATAACTTTTTTTTAAAAAAATACCATGTTTTACTTTTCATTTATTTTGGTATTGAAAATGGTTTTGATAATGTTTTTATTATATCAATGTGTTATTGATATCTTGTGATTGAAAAGTGGAAATGTTATGTTTCCTTTATGCATGTTTTATGTGATACGATTATGTTATGGTTCTTGGGCATTGTTATGAAGATGAGTGATTCCGTGATAAACTAAGGGCGGGTGAGCCCGATATAGCTCTCCAATGCATTGGGTAACGTGAAGGTTTCTCCGAAGAGATTTAGGGAATATATTGTGATGGGTATTCCAAACGTAACCAAGAGGGTTACTCCCTACGTAAGAATGTTATGAATGGCTCAAGTTACCTTTATGTCTTATGATTTCTGTGATTTATTCATGATTTGATGAGGTGTGTTAAAGTGCTTATGTTTTATGGGTAAAGTATGATTTCATTATTATGCATATATAAACTCATGTTTCCTTTCCATATTTTTATAACCCTTACTGAGATTTTTATGCTCATCCCAAGTTTTTGAAATTTTTTTCACAGGTCAAGGGAATGGTACATGATATGATTATAGTGTCAAGGAAGTGTCAAGAAAGAATCCATGTTTTATTTTAAATATGTTTCCGTTGATGGGAAAAATGAATACTATCTTTTATATAACCACTTTGTTTAAATGTGGAATGTAATGCAAGTTTTATGAACTAATTCTCTAAAACTCTAAACCTGAAAAGATCCTCAATGTGTAATCTTGTAATAACTCAAGATTAAGTAAGGTTTAAGGTCGTGTCCTTATAGTTGATATCAGAGGTCGGTTTAGACAACTTTAGGGATTATGAGTTTTTGTTAGACACATGGTTAGTCCCTATATCTATTATTTCAATTAAATCCTTGTTTTATAACTTTTTTTTTCAGGTCAAGTAAAGTCAGTTACGAATGGAAGGAGGAGGATCTCAAACGACATTCCTATCTCTTCCTGATGACATGCTTGCAATAATTATTGCAAAGTCATGTTCAGATGATTGTGAAACTTTTTCTAGCATACAACTCACTTGCAAGCAGTTTTTTGAGATATCAAACACCTCCACTATACCTCGTTATCATCGTGGATCATGGGTTTTATTTAGGCAAATACTATTTTCACAATATTCTCATATTTTCAAGAAAGGTAAATATTATCAAGGTATTTTCAAATATTTTATCTTATCACAAGAATTTGAAGCATATTATGATTTTAAAAATGGTGCTGAGGAAGGAGACCCTTGAAGAACCTATTTATATTTGCTTTTAAAATATAGTCTCTCAACACATACTTATGGTATTTTAAAAGGACCAATAATATAAAGTTTCAACTCAAATTCTGTCCGACTATTTTATAGAAATCATGTTTTATCAGATGTTTTGGAATTATATGTCATACATGATTATTTTCCAAAACTATTTTTCTGTGAACACCCATATGACCCATGTTGTACAAGGTGTATTTGGATGGAGGAAGAAAATTATTTTGAAGGATCTCTAAATCATTGTTGTAATGCATGGGACTTCTACCTACGTGAAAAAGATGACGATGAAACCAAGTGGACGCCATGAACAAGGTATGCTGTTATTCTTTTTGGGAATCATTTTATTTTATGGTGGTGAAATAAGACTTCAATAATTAAGAAGTTGAGATCATAATGAATTTGGATGAAAATGAGAGGTATAAGGAAACTATTGAGGTTAAAACATGTTAGGGTTATTTTTGGAGTTTTATAAAAAGGACAACACGAAGACCGTGTGACAACCCGTCGCGTCGGACAAAGCTGCAGGAATCGAACCCACAACCAAAGTGCGACTGGTATTTATCGCCTACCACTGGACTACGTGAAGTCCCTGGTTAGTTTGACTAATTCTTTTTAGTTAGATGATTTTATGAATTAAGAGTAAGTTGATTTTGGGTTATCTATGGAAATTATTAACCTATCATGGAGGATATGTGATTAGGTTAATTGCTTTTCAATATGAGACTTTTAGAGCGACTGATGTTATTTGGAGATAAGTGTTAATTTGTACCTTGGAAGACTATGTGACTAAATCCTTCAAATATTTGGGTTTCGATCTTAGTTTGGTTTACTTTGAAGAATTTTATGGACAAGTTGTTTATCGAATGGTCCTTGTTGAACTTTGGGTTTTGTTGGACAAATTTTGGAGATTAAGAATAGATTTTCTTTTTATAAAGGCTTATCCTTTTCTAGATTATCTGATCTTGTTCTAACAATTTTGGTTTTGGTAAGGGTTTAAAGACATGGGAAATATATAGTTCTCTTTTGTAGATTAGGTTATTCTCAAGAAGTTGATTATAGTACTCTTAATGTGAACAAGTCTTCCTAAATACTCATAATTTGGGGAAAGTATGAGTTTGTGTAAGAAATCTAGTAAAAGTTGAAAGTCAACATGACAAGTAAGTATGTTTCCTTAAGAGACAAGAATAAATTCCTCAATTAAAAGTAACTTAAAACAAAAATTTTGTCTATTAACTTTTCCTACTGGGGAATCGAATACCGTTTAACCCACCACAAGTTTGTGATTTTCTTGTGGTTAACTTTCTCCTAAACATGTTTTCTATCACTCTCCCTCAGAACACGACCCTTTGATTTTTCTTCCATATCCATGTTTTCCTACATGGAATCCTAGTATGGGTTAACACTAGTGACCTATGTACTTCTCTTTCTTTCTTTTAAAGTGATTGTTTTACCGACTCTTGTTCCGATGTGGGACTTTCAATGATGTTTCTGAGCCCAATTTTAAAATTGTGAGGACGCAATTCCCAAAAGGGGGGAAGGATGTAACACCCCAGTTAAATAAAGAATATGACATTTTTATATTTATCCGTATTTGTGAATAAAATGTTAATATTAATTTAAAGGGAACGCTATGATCAATGGCTTACCCAATACGCAACAACGAGTTCCTTTGAAATCTTATGTTACACTCTAATAATAAAATAATTTTATTTTAAATGATAGTTAACACCTAGCCGTTGTAATGAAGGGAATGAACAGAACTAACTACAAAATGATTATATATGTTTGTCAAATATTTTTACTTTTTACAATAAATGTTAGAGGATTAAAAATGCGAATGAATCCAATTTTAAGCGTAAACATTTTAATATTCTTTAATGGGTCGATTAACCGCCTTTTGATGGCGAACCTCTTTTAAATCCAACTTTTGACAATTTTATGTGGTATATTTGGCAAAATAAAATTCTTATTTAGAATCGGGACATCAAAATTTACTTTGTGTAAATTTTTGGTATTTTTCCGATAAAGTTCATTTTTTAATGAATAGTGAAAAGTGTTGTATTTTAATTCAAAACCTCTTACTAATATAATTTATTTATATGATTAGATTATCTTTTGAATTGGTTTTAAAGTGAAATTAGAATATATTTTTACCATTTAATCCAATATTAGTCATTGGAATTAATTTTACTTTTAAATTGGACTTAAACTAGTGTCAATCTTTTGATATATATTGTTTCATAAAAACATGCTATTTGTTATGACAACGAGAATTAATTATTAAATTAATTAATGTAAATTATATTTTTTTAATTTTGTAAAATAGACATCATTTTTGAATTCGGAATATCAAATATAGCTTAGGGTGAATTTTTGGTATTTTTCAGAAAAACTTCAATTTTTGATGAATAGTGAAACCACTAAGTGGTACTTAAAAAAATGATTTTTCGTTTAAATGAAATTTTACCACCTCCGTGTTTTTAATTTCAAAAATATGACATACATGGTTTTCATTAGGAAGTAAAATGTGGTTCAATGGGATTAAAATAATTTTTTGGTGAATAATAACTTTTATGTTTTTAATCGCGATTAGAGGTAATTAGTGTAATTTAAGGTAAAAATAATGTTTTAATAATATGAAATGACCTTGACACATGTCCTACCCTTATTGGATGTGTCATGGCCGACCAATACAACCCATGGGTCTATTTTTGGGACCCCATGGAGCCACTTGGGTAAGATAATGACATTAATGCCTTTTATTTAAAGTAAAAGTAAAAATGACACAAACATGTATTGTTTTACTAAAAAAATTTTTACATGGGGTTATACAAGTCATATTTTTGACTATAAATAGTCATTGTAAAGATAAAAAGATTTAATACATCATAGTATTTTTTTATAATTTTTAGACATTAAATAAATTAAATTATTTATGACACCATAATGATGCAGTGATTACCTCATTATTTAACGATTTAAATAAAATGAAAAGATAATGTAAAATATAAGACCTAAACTTGTAAAAAACCTATTGGATGTGTGGATTTCGAACTATTATCACCTTATACTCGAAATATATAATTGTGGGACCTTTAAAATCCGAAAATCATTTTATAATAATGTTACTTTTCAAGACTTTCCAAGAGTGCCCCTCCTCTCCTCTTATAAAAGGCCCCACCTCTACCACCTTACCCACACCTCTCAAGCCTTTGGCTCGGCCAGCCCCTAACCATTTTATCTCTCCACATCCCTCTATTACTCCTAGAAGCCTCACCTTGGGTATAAGTTTTTACTAGGAATCCTTTGAGCTCAAATCAAAAAGAGTTACCCGATTTAAAGGAATATAAAGAAACGAACAAGACAAGTCGGACTTGAGGTAAGGGAACCTACCCCTCTCTTTCTTTTTAAGTACACTCTTTTATGTCATTCCTTTTAATCTCATATTTCTTATGATTGGGATGTTATTTTATATTACTCTTACTGTACTTTTTATGTTCATATGATGAGAGACCCTATTTTCTCTCATCAATCCATTTTGGAAGTTTTGATTGGCGCCGTTAGGCTGCCGAATTTTCGTAAGATATCCAACCTCTTTCTTTCTTTTTAAGTACTCTCATTTATGTCACTTCTTTTAAGTTCCTCTTTGTTATGTTGGTGGATGTTCTTTTATATTCCTCTTTCTGTACATTTTATGTTAATATGATGAGAGACCCTATTTGATCTCATCAATCCATTTTTGGAAGTTTTAAGTGGCGCTGTTAGGCTGTCGAGTTTTCATAAGGTATTTTTCATCTCACTTTTATTCCCGTGAGATTTATGCTACATTTTCCACCATTTCATTTGAGTGGTATATGTACTGCCCATTATTCTACTCTTTGTGTAATATACATTCGTTTATGAGTATTTACATCAATGTTGTATTGTCCTTCTTTCATGGGGTGTATGTTTCGAAAGATACCCAAGTCGGTAAGGGAACTTTTCACCCTCCTCTTTTTAAAAGACTTCTTTTGTTGGGTATTTTAATTTACATATTGTAATGTTGGGATATGTTCTTCTATATCCTTATTGATCTAAATTTTATGTCCAAGTGATGAGATACCCTTTTTATCTCTCATCAACTCATTTTCTGAAGTTTGAAGTGTCGCCGTTAGGCTATCGAATTTTTGTAAGGGAACTTCTTAACCCAATTTTGATTCTTTAGGATAAACTTGTACTCCTTGAATATATCATTCTATGAATATGTGTGAATGACCTCTGATTGTTTTACACTTAATATCCACTTATATTTGGTGTATTTGTTTGTCACACATAATTATGTAATTGATTTATCCTTAATCCAAGGATACCGTCTTTGTAAGGGACTTCGTCTCAATCTCCACTCATTGAGGAATATTATGTTTTATACACAACTTTCTTTTATACGGTGTATAAACCCATTTTACTTTTACGTTTATTCAAAAGGAATCTTTTTTATATGAAGCGTTTACTAAACGACAAAAGGGAATGTTTTTTTTGTCGTATGTATGCAGTGAAAACGACTTCTCCGCCGCCGTGACCATTATTTGAGTTTCGGCTTCCTCTACAAGCTATAACTTTTTTTAAAAAAATGAAAAAAAATAAATACCATGTTTTACTTTTCATTTATTTTGGTATTGAAAATGGTTTTGATAATGTTTTTAGTATATCAATGTGTTATTGATATCTTGTGATTGAAAAGTGGAAATATTATGTTTCCTTTATACATGTTTTATGTGATACGATTATGTTATGGTTCTTGGGAATTGTTATGAAGACGGGTGGTTCTGTGATAAACTAAGGGCGGGTGAGACCGATATAGCTCTCTACTGCATTGGGTAACGCGACGGAGTTAAACGTTAAGGTTTCTCCGAAGAGATTTAGGGAATATACTGTGATGGGTATTCCAAACGTAACCAAGAGGGTTACTCCCTACGTAAGAATGTTATGAATGCCTCAAGTTACCTTTATGTCTTATGATTTCTATGATTTATTCATGATTTGATAAGGTATGTTAAAGTGCTTATGTTTTATGGGTAAAGTATGATTTCATTCTTATGTATATATGAACTCATGTTTTCTTTCCATATTTTTATAACCCTTACTGATCTTTTTATGCTCATAACAAGTTTTTGAAATGTTTTTCACAGGTCAATGGAATGGTACATGATATTATGATAGTGTCAAGGAAGTGTAAAGAAAGAATCCATGTTTTATTTTAAATATTTTTCCAAATGAATACTATCTTTTATGTAACCACTTTGTTTAAATGTGGAATGTAATGCAAGTTTTATGATCTAATTCTCTAAAACTCTAAACCTGAAAAGATCCTCAATGTGTAATCTTGTAATAAATCAATATTAAGTAAGGTTTAAGGCTGAGGCCTTATAGATATCATACCTCTCTTGTCTCGCCTTCTCTTGATAGAGATCCTAAAGGTGAGAAATCATGCTATAGACATCCATATCCTCTTGTTGCTTCAAAATCTCATTGGACATGGATGATTGTGTGAAACATTTAACATCTATGGAATCATTCAAATGTTTCTCATAGAGTTTTAACTATTCATCACTTGCCTCATTTCCAGGTGCATCAGGTTTAGGTTCTTCTAACATGTACAATTTTCTTTTATGGAGAAGGATAACACGTAAGCACCTTTGCCACTCTTGAAAATTTGTGCTGATGAGAAGGTTACCCTTCTAAAGTATGGATCTCAACAATATGTTTAAAGTCATTTTAATGATGTTTCTACAAATAATATGAGCATAATTTTAGTACTTTATCTTATAAAATTTAGAAAAATAAATAAATATTAAATTTATTAGTCTCCCACTATTTTATCAAAACCCAATAGCCCTCACCATTAGCTTCAGAATATCCTATTTCTTGGATATTTTAGTGGTAAGAATCCATACCCCCCTTCTCATTACCCCAACTTTGGTTGGTCAAGTAACTTGAATGGTTTTAGTTAGTCATTCCAAATTCCAACTTCATTAACTCATAGTTTCTTGATCTACTAAATGGACCCCCCCAATCCTGAAATCCTTAAATTGGATTTCCTCAACCTTTTCCTCTCACTTACACTAATCCCTTATTTTTCAGTTAACCCTTGATGTAAACTAAGTTAAGTCAACCCAGAACATCAAGTTAGAATTCCCCAATAACTGAAAGCACCATAACTTTGGCTGGTCAAGCACTTTGAACTATGGTTTGATTTTAACCGAAGTAGTGGAACTCTATACTGACTTAATATTTTATCGAGTTATTTTATCATTTTATGTGTAAATTTACAATTATTATCTTTATCACATGATTATTAATATTAAGTTGGTTTACTTAAGTGATTAACTATGTATTAGATAATATTTATTCATAAATTAGTTTATTTTAGTTCTATCTTGCATACTCATTAATTCATTAATTATGTGATCACGAAAAAAATATACATAATGAAATAACCATGAAACTTGATAAAAATAAAATAATAAAGTGGTATGATCCTAATATTTACTAATGATTAGTTTATCTAGCGGTTGATAAACTAATCATTGACCTAGGGGAAAACACCTTGATCTGATTAAGGTTTGTGTTACTGCTTTCCACCTGTGCACCTATGTATCTTCTTGGATTGGTTTCACCTCGTCTACAAACTTGAACCATCTCCACTAGCTTGGGAGATCCATCCTTTATATATGATTTTTTACTCACACACAGGTGAGGGGAAAAGGGGTTTACATAAAAGAATCCATGGGAACACAGACCCTTACATAATAAAGGGAGAGAAGGCACGCCGACCATCAATTTAATTTAATAATAAATTAAATAAAATGAAACAAATCACATACAAAGGCCTTGTCTATGATCATGATCATACATATGCATTCAATGAATTACTCATTTAATAAAACTATTATTCAATTTTTAATAATTCTTATTTAAGATAAATCATGCTCAAATCAATTAATTATCATCTTTAATTAATCAATTATTTTATCTCAATTCTCATATGATTTTTTTGAGATTTTCATCCATTATAATTTTAAACAAAATAAATTTATTTAAAATTAACTGTGTACATAAATCTACCTTGGAGGAAATATGGTGAATAGCTTTCCAAATCCACCCAACATGTATTATAATTGTATACTTGTTTATTCTTTGTGACATATAGCATACATGACTTATCACGTACTTTCATGATGTGTAGCATCAACTTAATGATTACACAAATTACATGATTTTTCTGTAATGTGTCATGCTTCAATGAACATAGAGTAACAACTGTAATATAAATCATACATGATATACAGATTTGATCATTACATAGATGTTATATATATATATATATATATATATATATTAAAACCCATCACATGGTGTTTCCTATTAGCTTAATGACATGTCGATAAGGTCTGTATAGTATAATAAATAAATTTTAAATCTGCATAATTTGGTATAAGTACACGACATGTACAAGTGAGCACATGGTGTGTACAAATCTCACCGTCTATCCATGGCACATTCCTAGGGACTCGAAATGTAAATTGTGCCTTGGAAACTGGATTGCATAGCGTGTACAATGGGATGCACATCATGGTATCTCCGAATTACATAGTCACCAGTCAGGTAGGTCACATATTGAAATACACATCCTGTCTTTGACTGAAAGGGACTATACATCATGTACGTGGGATACACAGAGTGTACTCTTACTGAATGTGCGCCAATTTTTTCTTGGTCAACATGTGGTGTGAGGTAATAAATAAACTGTGTGTCATTAATGCATATGACTAAATAAATTCCAAATTAATTCTTGATGCATTGAACAAAGTTAAACAATGTGTAACACTGGTTACACAACATATACTATTATGTTATCTGGATAGAATCCTTGGCACCTCCAGATGGGATCTTTTATTTTATTTTATTCATAAAATTAATTATATTTATTAGATCTACGATAAATGAAGGAGGAAGAAACAGATCTTGTGATTCAAATTAAAATAATGATTAAAATTGAATTGAAAAACTAAATTAAAAGATATAAATCACCAAAAAATATTTAAATAATTATAAATAATCATGTGGCTTCTTTGATACCACTTTTAGGTTCCGGGTGTAGTGAAAGAATGCAATGGGTGTTTCCCTAAATTGATTTTTTTCATGTCCAATGATCAATCTAATATCTACAAAAATATAAATTTCATGTTCAATAGAATTGAATCAAATCAGACATACAACATGAATCATGCTGAAACCAGAGAGAGAGGATCATCACATATTACTTATAATTAATTTAATTAAATAAGAATTGACTTTATGGAATTATTTCTTTGTTGATGGATATGGTAATAGATCTGTGATGCACCATCGTTGCGTTATAGGAATCAAGTGTAGATTTCCTCTAGCGGTGATCCACACGCGTTCCACACATCACTAAAAGAATATCTGAGTGTAAGTACGATAGATCCTTATGCTTGCATCATCCATATTTGATCATTATGATATTTGTTTCCAAAGCATTCTCCTTGATCTGGTGGATGAATATTTCTCTTCGTTCTTGGGAGTGATCTTAGAGAAGAGAGATCTCAAGAGATTGAGAGAATTCTCCAATTCCTTTATACACAAACCTTAAAAATGAATTGTTATCTTGAGAAAATAACATAAATGGTTTTATATATCATTGATGTTAAAATAAAATAATTTCACAAGTGACCTTAATTATTTATTTAATCCTATTGAAAACACCATGTCAAATAATAATAATAATATTATTATTTTCGACATGCACTTAAGTTAAGAATTAAAATTAAATATTATTTAATCAAATAATATTCAATATTTCTTATTTTCTCACTGGACCTAAAATCCTGGGTTTTTATTCATCCATAATATTTATCAGACCTTGTATAATGTCTATTTATTTATTAACTAAATATCATTGCATTATTCACCAATAAATAAATAAATATTATATTTAATAAATAGAAAATAAATATCTATATGTGATCTATCATACAAGAATAATTATTAAACCATGTGTGGGAATAATATTTATTCAACTTTTTTAAATAATAAATAATAATATATTATTTAACTAAGATTACGGATACACTTAGTATGTGACCCTCATGGCCTCTTTCTCAGTGGAATTAGATGAATCATCCTAAATTCCAATGTTAGCATCTAGAAAGAAACTATGGAACCCATAGAGAAAGAAGTTAATGCCATAATGACATGTTACCTCATAAAGATACTTCCAGTGTAATACAATCCCTTTATCGCGATATCTCTAATTAGGAAGGTTGCATGCCATTTCCATCAACCAAAGTGCTCATTGTCTCTTTATTTGATTTACTTGAAAATGAGATTGACTATTGAGCAACATGACCATAGATTTATTTAGGCTATATCATTTCATAAAAGTTTCTGAGATATCAAATTCCCATAAAACAGAAGGGAAAAATCCTTTCTCGCATTATTCATTAATTCAATATTACTCATTACACACCCAACATATCCTACCTCACCATGAACATATGTCATCATGGTTTTGATAAATACATCAAAGTACACGACTCATAATATTAATTAATAATAATATTAAATTCTAATGATCAATACACATGTCCACAAATAGGAATATCGAATGATACATAGAAATATGGATTTCCTACTGGCAGGTCTTGTTCTCATAATATCATACTGGATATTTCCAAGGGAATACACCATGAGAAGGCTCCTAAATGTCCTATGAGTCTCCACACATGATGGATTGTATCATTTGTGTCCCTCAAAAAATACCATTTATATATAGAATATATATTCAAGAATAGTTTTGTAGCACTTCTGGGTTATCATTATAGCAGGGAACTGATATGATCTTTTAGTGTGAAAGTTACTCTTATGAAATTATAACATACTATGTCACCTACAAGAACAATAATGATGTGATAATTGGTTTATTAATATCAAAAATAATGAATACATGTTATAATATAGTACATCGAAGTTGGTTCTAGGGAAACATCTCCAAAAATATATACCTTGTACGTTCTTTGTGATTTCTATACACACCCTACCCATATTGAGCACATTTTTTCCAACAAATAAATATTTTGAGGTTGTTTTTATCAACATCTTAATGATGTGGATGGATAGATTGATGGTTTCCATCTCTTCCTTATTCTTGCTTTCACGAAACATTTACATGGAAGGGTTTTGATGAATAGAAGTCAATAGTGCACTATGGTGATGTTTGATGTGTTGAATTATGGTGGGGATTGTGCATGGTAAGAGGGGGAGCATGGTTTATATCCTTCATGTTCATGATACCTCACTATTTTGATTATGGTTGTGATGTGATGTGATGGATTAAGTGTTTTAGGGTGAGATGTGGTTGTGATGACCCAGGTGTTTGTGAGTTAGATTTTATGTAATGGCCTAGGTGTTTTCAGATAGGTTTCTATATGAAAGATATGGGAGCTCTAGGATGTATGATGTTGGGGTGTGAGAGCAGAAAATTAGCAGGGAAGCAATGAGGGGGACTGCTTTATCTATATTCTTATTGTTATGTTATTATACTTTGGTGTTTTATTTGGTAAGCATGTCATGATGAGGATGAGTTTGGTTAGTTGATTAGTTTAAGTGACGTTGGTTCTTCTTTTTTCTCACCGATGCATTTATATTCTCTTTTCACAAGTGCATGAGAGATTTTGAGTAAGATACTACTGAGTATAATTGTACTCTCACCCTACATACATACAAACTATTTTTTAAGTATCCAAGAGGACTACATGGACTGTGATGAACATTACTATCTCGTATCCTTGGACTTTTTTTGTGTTGCTTCCTTAGATTTTATTTTGGGTATTTATTTGGAGACTCTTGTATTTATTTATACACGCATTATGGGATGGTTTTTGGTTAATTTTTTTATATTATATCATGAAGTTGATTGATCGTCAATATAATATCTTCTAATTCTATATTGTTATAGAGGGTAATGCCTTATATAGGTGATATTTTTATACCCTGGGTGATAGTCACCAACCCAGGGCCTAATAGAGGTGGGAATTGGGGGTCATTATCATTCTTAATTTATTAGTGGCCCAGCAGGGGTACCTTTGGAGGGAGGGGGTTGTGACAGAGTGATATCAAAAGTTTTGGTTGAGGGATAGGATGGAGTACAGAATTAGGAATGGTGATGTTTTCATGGGCTAGTAGGGAAATGATGTCATTTGACCTTGGTTCATGACATAGGCTAGGGAATTATGGCTAGGAAACAAGATTTTAGGCCCCCCTATGATCCGATGTAAGGGATCTGAGCCTATTGAACAACCAAGTGAGGTGAATTCACTTTAAGGATATAGACCTAATAGAGGTACATGCATCATTATTGATTTGTGTTCTTATTTGAATTGGGTGGTTTTAGTAAGTTTAAAATGAATTAAATAAATCTTAATAAAATTTCTTACCATCAGGATTAGGATATCCTTGTTTCCCTTTTTAGCTATGACTATTGTTCATCATCCGCATGTGGTTTAGGTAGTAGAGGTTCAGCTGGCTGATCCAGTTGAATGCCAGAGGGTTAATCCATTTGAGGAGGATGATTAGTGGAAAAAAACATTACGCTCCTTTCAAAAATAGGATTTGAGAAAGTATGAGGGTATCATATCTGATTTAGAGATAGAGATCTAGTTAGAAGATCTTGAGATTTCCATCAGTTTCATATAGTATTGGGTAGAGTATCGGGTTCCATTGGTGGTTAGTTTGATAGGAGGGGATACGAGTCAGTGGTGGACCTTGTATCTTGGTGAGTAGGATGAGGTATATGTTTTAGGGGTCAAATTATAGGATTTCAGAGCATATTTCCTTTCATAGACCATTAAGGGGGTAAAAATTCTAGAGTTTCTCTATCTTCAGCAATAGATCATGTCTATGCGGGAGAGATAATCAAGTTTAATAACCTTTTAAGTTTCAACACATATATTTTTCCAGATGAGTATTTCTAGGCACGGTGTCTTGATGAGATACTCCTTACTTCTATATAGTATGAAATTACTACTTTTACACTGCCAATGTATTTGGGAGTTCAGAAGAAGGTGGGGATGATTGAGCGTATGCAATTTCAAGGAGGTTTATTATGAGAGGGGAAACAGAAAGGTTCATCAAGAAACAGAGTGTTCAGTGGTATAACTGAGGCGTCGGGGACTATGAGGTTTTGACCAGTAGGTATTCGACCTAAAAAACTTCCTTTTCAACTTTCTAAAGACAATAGTCATTGTCAGAATCAATTCCCTATAATTCTTAGAGCTCAGTATAGTAGAGGTGGTCCAATTCAGCATCAGCTTTAGCAGAAGCTGCCAATGAGGACATTTTACTAATAGGGCCAGTAGGCTTATGCTCCTCCAAGAGGGGATGGGGTAGGTAGAGGTTGACCTTAGGATATTTTCCATATTTAGGGACCCTAACAAGAGCATGGTCATGGAAGTTTCCTATCAACAGGGAGACAAAAGATATGGGTTTGTTTATTTTCATACAGTGGAGGCGACTGTGCTAGAGGAGCCAAAGATCATTAGAGGTATGATCATTTTTTCATATATCCTTATTTGTGCTTTGTTAGATTTAGGATCTTTATACTCCTTTGTTGCACTGACTCTATTATGTGCTCTGGTACTGGGTGTAGAGAGGCTTCTCATGCCCCTAGTGTTGACTATGCCAGTTGGAGGCCATACCAACTTATTTGATGTGTGTTAGGGTGTAGAATGATGATGGGACCACATCATTCATATGAAGATATTTTTTTAATTATAATATATAATATTGTATGATTCCATTCTCAATATTGATTGGTTATATTCCAAGCATTCCATTATTGACTTCTTTTATAGGAGGGACATGTTCTCAGATATGGATAGCCAGTATGCAATTTTCACCGGTGAGTGGGTTTTCCAGTTGGGTAGTATAAATTTGGAGCCCCTTCTTTCTTTGATGTTTTATTTGTATATGGAATCAATGGATACTGGGATAGAGGAGGCTCCAAATATCATAAGGGAGTTTCTTGATATTTTTCCTAAGAAGGTTGTGACACTACCCCCTCAAAGTGATATTGAGTTTTAGATAGAATCATAGCTCGATGATTCTCCAATTTCGATGGATCCTTATCGAATGAAACCTTATGAGTTATAGGATTTAAGGATTCAGATAAATGATCTGATGAAAAAAGGTTTCATCTGGACTAGTTTTTCACCATGGAGTGCTTTAGTTTCTAGAGAAAGGGGTCATATTTGAGGTGTTTTGATATTATTCCTATCTGGGATTGGTATGTGTCTTAATGCATAAGAAGTCATAGGTTACTTATGGGTATAGGAAGATACTTACCCATGAGCATAACTATTACACCCATGATCTATAGCTAAAGATACCTGTGTTTTCACTAGATCAATGAAAACATTACCTCATTGGAGATCACCTTTTGGTCTTCACAGATCACAAGAGTATGGTGTATATATTTTCTCAACATAACCTGAATCTATAACAATAGTGGTGGGTGGAGTTTTTTTAGGACTATGAATTTGAGATCACCTATTAGAATAGGATAATTTCATGGATGACACGCTGAGTAGGAAATCATGGAGGAATGTTTTTTAGGAGTTTGAAGATGTTGGAAAAGAGATTGAGGATTTCACATCCCTACTCCTAGATGCATGGGTGGTTTATGGAGGAGTTTGTTTGTTTTAGATGATAGTGAAGTATTATATGATACAATATGAGGAGGAGTCTTTGTGGGGAGACTGGGAGGCAGAGGTGATGTCTGATCATGTTGGCCATGGTGGTGCTCTGGAGGGATGTTGGGAGGATGGTTGAAACTAGATATTATTTTGGGGGAGGCTATTTGTTCTAGTGGAAATTCATGAGGGAATCCTTCATGAGTTTCATAGCTCACCTTTTCTATTACACTTGGGAGTATCCAAGATATACCATGGATTGAGGGTGAAGTTCTTGTGGCCCAAGGTGAAATGGGTGGTGGCAGAGTTTGTGGCTCAGTGCTTTCCAACAGGTAAAGGCAGAACACTATGTTCCTAGTGGTTTATTACAACCCTTGGATGTTCCTGAGTGGGAATGAGATGAAATCTCAATAGATTTCATCACAAGGTTAAACTGATCTCAATGAATTAATTATGTTATCTAGGTAATTGTGGATCAATTTAAGAAATTGGTTCAATTCCCAATGATCAAAGAGTGAAGCACTATAAATTTTTTGGTGAGGAGGTATGTGGATGAGGTGGTGTGACCATATGAATTCCCAAGGTCCATTGTCTCGGATCAGGATGATCATTTTACCTTTTGAGTCTGGAGAGGATTATAGTGTGCTTTTGACACTCAGTTATGCCTCAACACTACTTTCCACTCTCATATTGATGGTTAGATAGAGAGGACTATCCAAACATTGTAGGATATGTTACGAGCAAGCATATTAGACTTTGAAAAATCTTGGTAAAATCACTTGAATTTGGTTGAGTTTTCTTATAACCACAACTATCACTCATCCATTGGAATATCCCCATTTTAGTTTTATTATAAGAACCCATTTTGTTATTTTTTGTGATGGACTGAGGTTGGGGAGTCATTGATTCTCAGTCCGAATGTGGTGCAGATCATGATAGATAAGGTTCAAGTTGTTCATGAGTGGATGAAAATTGTACATGACCATAATAAGTCTTATTCTAATCGTAGGAAGTGGCCCTTGGATTTCTAGGTTGGTGAACATGTGTTCTTGAGAGTCTCCCCTCAATATGGTCAGTAGAGGTTTTGAAAGGGTATTAATCTCCCACCTCGGTTTGTTGGACCTTATGAGGTGTTGGGGCACATTGGTGAGGTGGCTTATCGGTTGGTAGTCCCACCATGACTGGACAGGATTCACGAAATCTTCTATGAATCTAAAATTCATCATCATGATTTCTCTATAAGTCTTCAGCTCAGGGAATGGCCAATCCATACTTTTAATATATAGTTTTTACTATACCATTAATCTTATTAGACTTTCCATCAATGCAACAAAATTTATGGTCAAAAAACTGATGTGGGCCTTAGTGTACCAAAGAGTTTAGAATGGGTTAATTGGATCCAATTAGGGGATTTTTTCCAAACACAATTGATAATTCATTTTGTGATCCTATACACAACATATATTAATTAAGATTGGTCCAAGTCAACATTACATCATTATATTTTAAAATATAAATTTTATGTATTTTATATTAGTGTGATTGAAGTTGATTTAATTTTTAATGAGTTTTTCCCCTATAATCATCACTTTAAATATTACCACATTGAAACCAAATGAATCATACATTACAAATTAGTTTTGTGATGTCATTTTTATGATGCAAGTTCACAATTGATAATATACAAAAATCCTATATTTTTTTTAAATAAATATTCATATTTTGATAATACTATTAAAATATAATTTTAAAATATTTTACATCCTAAAATACATGTAGTCAAGCCTAACTAAATAAAATTGTAATATTTTTAATGATTTTGTTGGATCTAAGTTCATTGGAGTTATTAAAATTTTTAACGATTAATGAAATGATTTTATGATATATTCATTAATGTTGGATTTGATCACTGCTAGTGATGAAGTTGCTATTGGATATAAAATTTGGATTTTAGTTAATTAATTAATTTGATAAAATTAATTTAAAGTATCAATTAAATGCATGAATTTAATAAATACATGAATTGATGTTTCAGTTTCCACATATTCATGAATTGATGTATTGATGTTTTGTATCCCACACATTCATGAATATTTAATATTGATTTTTTAATTAAGTGATTCATGATAGATTGGATAATTTATTATAGTAAATTAAAGGTCTCTATTCTCATCTAGTATTGCCTATTTAAATCGTTGCTCCATCCAATGGTTGGTGTGGTGTGAATTTGACACTTTATGGAACACTTACTATATTGAGATTAGTACATATTCATTTATACTTATTTTATTTATTTATCTATTGGTTTTAATGAAAAGAAACTTCATGGATTTGACACTAGTTACTGATACACAAAATCTTCAACAAACTATTGAAGAGTAGGACATACTGATCTGACACACAAATGATAGGTACACACCATTATTATTTGTACTATTTTTATTTTCTAACCTATCATAATATTATATTTTTGAATCCTTAATTAATTTGGGTTAATCTCTAATTTTAATTTTCTAATAGTCTCAACATATTAAATTTATAATTAAAGTAATTACTAGGTTAATTCATTTGATGCATTATGACTACACTATAGGTTTCTTATATGATCATGAGTAAAAGAACCTCAGAATCATCTTAAATGAACATATGGTTTCTATTATAAGTTTTTGTTTTCTAGTTATGTTATGTCCCAATTAATGCTATTATGGTTATCCAATAAAACCATAAAACCACAAACTAACCATACTCAATCAAAAGTATAATAGATAATATATGCAGTAGAGATTTTAGAAAAACAACATTAAAATCCCTTCAAGAAAAGATTTTAATTTCAATTTTCATAAATGTGACATTAAAAATTTAATGACCCCAACCTTCCAACACATTTCTTTATTGGAATTATGTTTATGGATGTGTTTGGAGTAGGTTATGATGTAGTTATAGGGGAAAAAGAAGTTGGAGATGGATGGATTCTATGATGTGGAGCCTTGTTTGTGATGTGGAAAAGTGGTGGTTGCATCGTGGAGAGGCTGACTGTAATGTCGAGGCTTAGGTGGAGGTTTTTCATGCTACTTAAAAAATCATCATAAGTACGATATGGAGGCAAGGATTTGGAGGTGACCAGCTACATCATGGAGAGACCAGATGCGATGTATTGGCTTGGGGTGGAGTTTTCAGTAGTTCTCCTATTTTTGGAATAATTATGCCATGAAGTGGGGGATGTGGTGTAGCCTTTTGTGTTCTATAGTGTGATGTTATTGGATGCATCATATTGTTTGAGAGGAGTGATTTTAGGGGTTCTATTTTTCTTGGGGTAGGTGCACCGTGGATTTGGGTTGTGGCATAACCCCCTTTCTATTATTGGGTTCTATGGCGTAGCAGTCTTGGCTGCACCGTGGTACCTTATCCTATTTTATCATATATATGATGAAAATATATCCGTGTTTTTTGGAGTGATATTTTACCATCCATAATATAATGTGGTCCCTCCCCTTTGCATAGTAATTATCCTTTTTTTCAATATTGTGGCATGGTGTTGAAGGCTGCGTCGTGGGTTTTTATTTTTTAGATTAAGTATACAAAAAACCCCTCAAACCCCCTCATTAACCCAAATTTATTCTTAGTTATTAAGGGACCCAATTGCATATGAATGAGTTATTTCATCCCCCCTTTAGTGGATTTCAACCCCATACTTGGGAGATCAATCTTTGGTGGTTTTAGGCGATTCCCCTTTTTTCCCTGTTTCCCCCTGTTGTTCATCAAGAGAAGTTTTTATCAAGGGGAACCTATTTTTTAATGATTTTTTGGTAATAATATTTTTTGGGATGTTTTTTAGGGTTATCAATGTTTTATCCTTCTTTTAAGTTCTTAGTGGTGGTCTCCTTCTCATTGTAACCTTCTGTAACAATTTAAAATTCTTTGTTTGAGTTAGGAGATCTGTCATTTTTCATCTAGTTGTTTCATATGGGTGGGGTTATGCTCTTGTTATCTTTTTTAATGACAGTATGAATAGACCAAATAAAAATAGTGGAATGTTTTAATTTAAATTTAATGTTAAGGTGAATGAAACACATGTTTTACTTATTTTGATATTATTTGATGTTGTGAGTTTTATAGGCTTGATGTCTTACTATAAATCATGGTTATTAGGGGATTTGTTTACATTGTGGTTGTTGTGAATATGGAACCCTTGTCATATAGTTGTTTTTATAAACTAAAATGGAGTTTTATAAACACATATATCTTGTTCAAAAAATGGCTTCCCTTGGAAATTAGGGATTTTGTGAGAATTACCTTAAAACAATGAAGTGAAAGTAATGAAAAAACTCTTGATAAATATATAAAATGATATGTGAATGATGTTTAAAGTGTTGTGATACATGGTTGTGGTGTTTGGTGGTGATGTGTGGTTTTTTATGTGGTGGTGATGTGTGATTGTGATGTATGGGGTGATTTTTATGGGAAATAGTTGTGGGGAGAAGTGGAGGTGATGTGAAATGGTGGAAATGTGGGTATTTTTGGAATGATAAGGATGGTTGGTTGTGATGTGTTATATTGTGCTGTATACTCAAGTAGTAATGGAATTAAATTAAAAATTTTGAATTTAAATTGCATGAGCTGGTTTGGATAAAGGTTTGAAAAAATTAATGATTACTTTTTTTGAAATGAGAAGTGTTGTTTAAATGGATGTTGAGGAATATGAAATGAATAGGTTGGAATAATGGTTTATTTGGTAATGGGAAATATATAAAATGGATTAACTTGAAAGTAAATGGTTTTATGTGTCTTCTGGATTATTTCGTGTTGTTGATCATTTAGTACTGGAAGTGAAAGTGGTAGAGGTTGTAAGTCTTGGTGGTGATGTTATGATTTGGGATAATATTCCTATTGTGAACCCATAGGTTAAGATTGTGTGTGGATGTGTATATATATATATACCATGCATGTTCTTTTTGTTTTTATATGCACCCCACCCATTTCTATAACTTTATTCCAACAACCAAATGTTTTAGGTGTGTTTTTTCCAACATCTTAGTGGTGAGGATAAATGAATGAATTCCATCTCTTCCTGGTTATCTCTTCCAAGAAGCATTAACATGAACAGGATGCGAGGAATAGATGTCAAAATTGCTCTGTGGTGATTTTTGATAAGATGGATTATGGTGGGGGTCATTCATGGTAGAAGGAGGGAACATGATTGGTTTCCTTCATGTTTAGGATACCTTACTATTCTAGTTATGGGTGTGATGTGATGTGATAACCCAAGTGTCTACAGGTGAGATGTGGCTATGATGTGATGTGATGGACTAGGTGTCTATGGGTGAGATGTGTTGTGATGTGATGTGATGACCCATGTGTCTTTATGTAATTTTCTATATAAAAAATATGAGGGTTCCAGGACGTACAACATTGGGGTGTGAGAGATTAAAATTAGTGGTAAAGTGGTGTGGGGTAACACTTTATCGATATGATTCTTATTATGTTACTATACTTGGATATGTTATTTGGTGAGAATGTCATGGTAAGGATGAGTTTGGTTAGTTTACCAATTTAAGTGTTGTTGGTTCTGTTGTTTTCACACTGGTGAATTAGTATTATATTTTCACATGTGCACAAGAGACATTGGGTATGATCCTACCGACTATACTTGTATCCTCACCCTATATATATACAAATTATTATTTTTTGTTTTAAATAGGACTATAGGGACCATGTTGTACATTACTAGATCATATCATTGGACTGTTGTTGTGTCACTGCCTTATATTTTCTTTTGGGTATTTATTTATAGACTCTTGTATATTTTTACTTTATATATGAATTATGGGATGGTTTTTGGTTTATTTTTTTAATATTATGTCATGAAGTTGATTTATCATTGATATCCTATCTCCTAATTCTATATTGTTATGGAGGGTAATTCCTTTGATAGGTGAGATTTTTATACCCTAAGTGATAGTCACCAACTCAAGGCATAATAGAGGCGGGAATCAGGGGTCATTATCCTTCTGCCTTTATTGTTGGCCTAGGAGGGTCACCTTTGGAGGGAGGGGGTTGTGACATAGTGATATCAAAGGTCTTATTTGAGGGATAAGACGGAGTTTGAAGGTAGGAATAGTGATGATTGCATGGGTTGGTAGGGAAACAATGTTAGTTGACCTTGGTGTGTGACATATGCCTAAGAAGACTAGCCAATACCTGAGATTTTAGGTCCCCCTATTATCTGATTTAAGGAATTTGAGCCTACCGAACGAGCAAGTGAGGTGACATAGCTTTTAGGGTAGAGACCCAGAATAGGTACATGCATCATGTTTAACTTGTGTTTTTATTTGAATTGGGTGGTTTTGGGAATGTTAAAATGAATTAAATAAATATTAATAAAATTTCATACTATCGGGCTTAGAATATCCTTGTTTTCATTTTCATCTATGTCTCTTGGAAATCATCTGCATGTGGTTCAATAAATAGAGTCTTAACAACCTAATCTAGTTAAATATCGATGGGTTGATCCAATTGACGAGGATGATCCATGGCTAAAAACATTGTGCACATTTCAACAATAGGATTTGAGAAAGTATAAGGGAATCTTCTCTAATCTATTGATAGAGAGTTGTTTAGAGGACCTTGATATCATCTTCAGTTTGATATGATCCTGGGTAGAGGAGTGGGTAATGTTGGAGGTTAGTCATAAGTGAGGGGATGTGCATCAGTGGTGGACCCTATATCTTGGTGAGTGAGAAAGGGTATATGTTTCATTGGTCTACTTGCAAAATTATTTTTTATAATATTTTCTTTCATCGACCATGAAGGTAGTAAAAATTATATAAATTATCTATCTTTATTAAAATATTATGTATGTACAAGGGTTGAGAATCATATTTAAGGAACTTTTACATATCACCCCAAATCTTTTTCCTGATGATTTTTCCTGATTATGGAATCTTATTGATGTACTCCACCCTTCAATATAGTTTTCAATTACTCCTTTTATGAATCCAATGTATTTGGATGTTTAGAATATGGTGGGGTGATCAAGAATATGCACTCATGGGTAGGTTTACCACAAATGGGGAACTAGAAAGTTTTCTTGAGGAATAGAGTGTTTAGTGGTATATCTTAGGCAATGGGGTCATTGAGGTTTTGACCATCAGAGAGTCAACCTCAACATCTTCTTTTATAGCCTTATGCTTCTAGTGGTTTCCAATATTTTTTTGGGAATCTTGGGATAGTGTGCTTCACTTGTGGAGGTTGTGGTCATTGTTAGAATCAGTTCCCCGTGGTTCTTAGAGATCAGTATGGTGGAGGTGGTCTAATTCAATATCATCCTCAGTGGAAGCTACCACTGAGTTTTGTTTCAATAATAGGTGAAGTGGGATTATTCTCCACTGAGAGGAGATGAGGGAGGAATATTTAGACCTTAGGATATTCCCCATCTTTAGGGACCCCAACCATAGAATGGTCATATAGGTGACCATCAGTAGAGAGGCAGAGGAGTTGTGCTTAGTTAGTTGTATGTCATAGAGGAAATATTGCTAGATGGGCCAGAGATCATTAGAGGTATGACCACCTTTTATTCTACCCTTGTTTGTACCTTGTTATATTCAAGAGCTTCACATTCCTTTATTTCACCAACTCTAGTATGTTATTTGGTACTAGTTACATAGAGGCTTCTCATGCCCCTGGTGTTGACTACATCAATTAGAGGCCAAACTATCTTTTTTTTATGTGTGTTGGGGGGGTATATTTCTGATGGAAACACATTAGTCATGTGAATATATTTTATTACTAAATATTATATAATATGATTAAATTCTCATCATATATTGGTTATATTCCATGTGTACCATTATTTAATGATTCTAGAGGAGAGTTGTGTTCTCAGATGTGGATAACTAGTATGTATTTTTTGTTGGAGGGAGAGGTTTTCAGGTGGGAAGTAGATGCATGGAACATCTTATTCCTTTAATGGATGAGTTGTATATGGAATCAGTGGATGATGGGATAGATAAGTTTCCCAAGGTAATCATAGAGTTTTTGGATGTTTTTCTTGAGGAGGTTGTGACGCTACCCCCATTACACTATGTTGAGTTTGAGATAGACTTGCTACCTAGTTATTATGAAATTTCGATGGAACCTTCTAAGTTATGGGAGTTAAGGATTTAGATAGATGATTAGATTCAGAAGAGTATCATCCTAACCCATGTGTCATTGTGGTGTTCTTATGTTTCCATAGTAAGGGGTGATATTTGAGGTGTTTTATGATGATTCCCATCCAATATTGGGATGTTTCTTAATATATAATAAGTAAAAGGTTTCTTATGGGTCTAGGATATTACATCCCCACGATATTAACTATTCCACCCATGATCTAGAGTTAGAATCATATGTGTTTGTAGTGAATTTGTGTAAATATTACTTCATTAAGGATTACTTTGTGGTATTCACAAATCAAAAGAGAATGATGTATATCATTTTTCAGTGTGACCTGAATCTGCAACAACATAGGTGGATAGAGTTTCTTTAGGGCTATGAATTTTGGATCTATTACACATCAAAAAATAAGAATGTGATGGATGATGCACTGATTAGGAAATCATGGAGGAATGTTTTTTAGGATTTCATAGATTCTTGAAAAGCGATTGAGGAGTTGGAATCCCTAAACTTTGATTAATGGGTGGTTGATGGATGAGGGTGTTTATTTAAGATGAAAGTTCAACATTATTTAATATAATTGGTGGAGGATTTTTAATGGGGAGAATCATAGGTAGAGGTGGTGTGCAATCATGTTATACATGGTTGTGCTCCAAAATGATGGTCTGAGGATGGTTATAATTTGATGTTGTTTTAGGGGAGGATGTTTGTTTTAGAGGAAATTCATGAGGTAGACCTTTATGAGTTTCACATCTCACTTTTGGCAGTACATCTGTGAGTATCCAAGATGTATTGTGGCTTGAGGGTGTAGTTTTGGAGGCCTAATATGAAATGGTTAGTGGCAGATTTTGTGGCTTGATTCTTGGTTTTCCAATAGGTAAAGGTATAAAATCATGTTCCTAATAGTTTATTACATCCCTTGGATGTTCTTAAGTGTAAATGGGGTGACATATCAATAGCTTTTATCATAGGGTTACCTCGATATTAGGGAATTCATTACGCGATATAAAAAATCATGGATCATTTGAAGAAATTGGCTCAATTCCTAGTGACCAAGGAGTCAAGATCCATAGATGTTTTGGTGAGGAGGTAAGTGGATGAGGTGGTATAGATGCATGGATTACCAAGGTCCATTATCCTTGGTCAAGATGATCATTTTACCTCATGATTCTAGATAGGATTGAAGAATTATTTTGGCACTCACTTATGCCTCAGAACTGTTTTCCACCCTCAGATAGATAGGAAGATAGAGAGGACTATCCATATATTAGAGGATATGTTGTGGGAATGCATCTTAGGCTTTATAAGATTTTGGGAAAATAAATTTACTTTGGATAGGTTTTCTTATAACCACAATTATCACTAATCCATTGGCATGGTACCATTTTATGATTTGTATAAAAGGACATACTATTCTTTATTGTTCTGTACGAAGGTTTGGGAGTCATCAGTCCTCAGTCTCAATGTGGTGTAGAGCATGATGGAGAAGGTTTAGGTTGTTCTTGAGAGGATGAAAATAGCACAAGACCAGAAGAAGTCTTATGCTAATCATCAGAAGAGGCCCTTGGAGTTTGAGGTTGGGACCATGTGTTCTTGAGATTCTTCCATCAATATGGGTAGTGGAGATTTTTCATGTGGAGTAAGCTCTTTCCTAGGTTTTTTTGGACCTTTTTAGGTTTTTGGGCATGTTGGTGAGGTGGCCTATTGGTTAGCATTCCCACCACAACTAGAAAGGATTCAAAAGGTCATCGATGACTATCATCTCCATTAGTATCTTTACAATGACTCTCATTTCATTGATTGGGGAGAGTTGGATATCAAGGACAATGCAATGTTCATGGAATGACCAGTAAGGATCCAAGATTATTAGGAGAAAATGATATGCGGAGTAACCATTCCTTTGGTTCGTGTTTTGTAGAGACATAGTATCCTATAGGAGAGTACTTGGGATCATGAGAAGTAGATGCATTCCCATTATACTGAGTTGTTTTTAGTTTTTTATTATTCTTCTTTAATTGATAGTGTTATGTTTGGATCTTATTGGTGATGAAATGTGCTTTTCCCCCTTTATATGTGATGGGTGATAAATCTTCTTTCATATTAATAGAGGAAAACATAATTTATAATCAAGATGTGTTATACTATGAAATGCATTAAATATATATGGTAGATTCATTGCCTCTCAAAGTAGATAATATCATTATATGGGAGATGAGATCCCTTAATTTGTGTTCTTGGGGCCTTATTGTGTGATGTGTTTGGTAGTTATTGGATTGGGTCGTGTGGAGGTTGAGATAGTGGTGAAGATGGTAATATAGAGGGGTGATATCTTGTGGTTGATGTTAAATATGTGGTTGTGAGAGATTTTTTGTGAGCATTTTTTTCTTGGTCTACTGTTTTTGGTTGATGTAATTGTTCAGTTGTAATGAGATCCTTGAGAGGTATCTCTTGGGATGGTTGTTTGTACCTTTTCACTCTTTCCTCCTAGGTTGGTTTTAATTCTTGAGGATGAGAATATATTGAAAGTTATCTGATGTAATGGCACATACCTTCCAACCTATTAATTTTTAGGAATTCTATTGATAAAGGTTTTTAGAGTAACTTCCAAGGTAGTTTGAGGGGAAAAAAGGTTGGAAATGGATGGATTATGTGTCTTGGAGCCTTGTTTGTGCCTTGGAAGAGAGGTGATTATGGCGTGGAGAGGATAACTACGTTTAAAAGTCCTTGGAGGATGTTCTTAATGATACTTCCAATATCAATACAATAATGGCATGGAGGCTTAGTCTACACCATGGAGGAGAGTAGTTACGACATGGAGAGGTCGGTTGTAGCATAATGTCTTGGAGTGGAGTTTTCATTGGTTCTTCTACTTTTAGAATAAATGCACCATGAAGTGGGGATATGGTGTATCCTTATTTTTTCTAAAATGTAGAGTCTGGTAGGAGTGAGTTCGAGGGTTCTATTGTTGTTTGGGTAGTTGTGTCATAGATCTGGGATGCAACATAGCCCCAATTCCCATTTTTAGGTTCTACAACATAACGATATTGGATGCAATGTGGTACCTTCTCCTATTTTATTGGATCTATGACACAAAGATAGCCATGTTATTTAAAGGTATCTCTCACCAGTTAGGATATTTCATGTTCCCTCCACTTTTTGTCACATTTCCCCTTTTTTTAACAATATTGTGGCATGGCGCTATAGGTTGTCCCATGGTCATGTGTTTTTCAAACTGGGTATAAAACCTAAAATCCCCTAAAATACCCTTATTACCAAGTCCTTATTATAGATTATTGGGAAACTTAAGTGCATCCCAAGGAGCTATTTCATACCCCTTTTAGTGTCTTTCAACTCTAGCCTTGGGAGATCGATCTTTGGTGGCTTTAGGTGAGTCCCCCTGTTTTATTTTCCATGTTTCACTCTATTTTTTCATCAGGATAGGTTTTTTATCAAGGGGAACATGGTTTTTAGTGATTTTTTGGTAAGAATATGTTGTGGGGTGTTGTGTTTAGGTTGATAAAGGTGTTATCCTTCATTTATGTGGTTGGTGGTGGTTTCCCTCTCACTTTAACCTTTACAGTGGTTCAACAAGCTTCGTTTGAGGTAGGGGATCCTTCATTTCTCATATAGAGGCATCATGTGGGAGGGGTTATGCTCTTGTTATATTTTGGAAAGATATTATTCACCTGCCTAATAAATATATTGAAATGGTTTAATTTTAATTTAAGGCGAAGTGTAATGAAACACATGTTTACCTTTTTTAATATTATTTTATGTTGTTAGTTGTAAGGGCTTGATGCCTTACTAAAAATAATGGTTGTTGGGGGGATTTGTTTGTGTTGTGGTTGTTGTGACTATGGATCCCTTGTTGTGTTGTTTCTTGTTATCACCTAAAATGGAATTTTCTAACCACCTATATATGGTTAATAAAATGGTTTCCCTTGGAAATTATGGATTATATGAGAATTACCTTGAAATAAAGAAGTGAATGTGATGAAAATCCCCTTTTTAAATTTTGAAAATGATATGTGAATGATGTTGAAAGTGTTGTGATGTGTGGTTGTGTTTTTTGGAGATTATGTGTGGTTCTAATATGTGGGGAAATTTTAATGGGAAGTGTATGTGTTGTGGAGGTTGTGATGAGAAGTGGTGGTTATGTGAAATGGTGGAAATGTGTGCCTTATTTTCATGAGGAGGATGGTTGGTGACATGAAATGTTGTACTAGATGACCAGGTAGTAATGTAATTAAATTGAAAATTATGAATTGAAATGGAATGGGATGGTTTGGATAATGGGTTAAAATGATTAATGAACAATTGTTTTGAAATGAGAAGTGTGGTTTAAATGGATGATGATGAATATTAAATGAATTGGTTGGAATAATGGTTTATTGGAAATGGAAAATCTATAAAATGGATTAAATTGAAATGAAAGGGTGGAACATGGATTTTAGCTTCTGATAATTTTTGTGAATTTAATAGTGGAAGGGAAAGTGGAAGAGGTTTTGAGGCTTGGTGGTGATGTTGTGATTTGGGATAGTATTCTTATTAATAATCCATAGTTGGTCTTTTGTGTGTCTGTATATACATATACCTTTAATGTTCTTTGTGATTTATATATGCACCCCACCTATGTCGAGCACCTTGTACCAATAAACAAATGTTTTGGGTGTGTTTTTACCAACATCTTGGTGGTGAGGATGGATGGATGGAAACCCATTCTTCCCTACTCCCTCTTCTAGGTGATGTTAACATGCATGAGTTATGATATCCAGAAGTCAAAAGTTCATTGTGGTCATATTTTATGAGATGTATTATGGGGGGGGGGGGGTTATGCATGGTAGGAGGAGGGGAAGAGGTTGATTTCCTTTATTTACATGATACCCTACTATTCTAGTTATGGTAGTTATGTGATGTGATGACCACATGTTTCTATGGGAAATATGTGGTTATGATGTGATGTGATGCACTAAGTGTCTACACGTGAGATATGATGTGATGTTATGGAATAGGTGTCTACGAGCATGATGTGATGTGATGGCTTAGGTTACTTCATAGAGGTTTCAATACAAAAGATATGGGAGTTATAATATGTATGATATTGGGGTGTGAGAGTGGTAAATTAGTGGAAAAGTGGCATGGGGTACCCTTTTATTGATATACATCTTATTATATTACTATACTTGGGTATGTTATTTGGTGACCATGGAACGGTGAGGATGAGATTGGTTAGTTGATCTATATAGGTGTTGTTGGTTTTTCTGTTTGATCACTGGTGCATTAGTATGATTTTTTCACATGTGTACAAAAAAATTTGCATATGACCCTACTGAATATACTTATATGCTCACCCTACATATATACAAACTGTTTTTCAAGTTTCTATTAGGACTATGTTGACCATGTTGGACATTACTAGCTCTAACCTTTGGACAATTTCTTTATCACTGCCTTAGCTTTTCTTTTGGGTATATATTTGGATACTTTTGTATTTGTTACTTTATAAATTAATTATAGGGTTGTTTTTGGTTTTTTTATATTATTTCATGGAGTTGATTTATTGTGGATATCCTATCTACAAATCCTATATTGTTATAGAGGTTAATGCCTTTCATCGGTGATATTTTTATAACATCGGTGGTAGTCATCAACCCAGGGCCTACATGAGGTGGGAATCGAGGGTCATTATCCTTCTTCATTCATTGTCGTCCTAGGAAGGGTACCTTTGTAGATATGGGTCATAAAAAAAACCATATTAAAAAATTTAAACACACATGGGATTGACCTCCCTCTTTATTATGACACACAGAAAATGAGACATTCTAACCATAATGAGTTGTCATCATGATATTCCTTTACAAACTCCTCTTTCTAGCCACCTGATACTTGGTTCCTCCCCCATCATCCCCCTTTCTTCACCCTCAACACCGTTGCACCACCTTTATCCACGTTCCACCACCCTCTTTCACCAACTCCATCATATGTCATTTTAGTTATCCTCATTTTCCAGGAGTGATAACTTCATTCCTTTGATTTCATCATTTTTTTATTTTGAAGTATAATTTAGTTTATAAATCTTAAGAGGATGGAAAAATCTTTGTATTATTTATTATGAAATCTTTTTTTATTTTTTTAAAGTGTAATGCTGAATTTTAGGTATTTAGGTGACATTTTGTTGAGTATTAAATATATTTTAAGTTAAAATTAATAGTTATATAGGATGAATTTTTTATTTTAATGATTTTTTAATTAATTATTAAATCAGTTTCCTTTATATATTAAAATTTTAAATATTCATTGTTATATTTCTATTTATGTGTAATGGTTTTGATTTTCAATGAAAATTATATTATTTATATATGTGTTTATATGTTTATATTTTTATATGGATGATAGCATGTTTATTTTTTTAAATATATATGTTTGTATGCTTTAAATTTATATGTAAAAATGTTTTATGTAATGGAAATTTATATGTTTATATAAATTTTAATTTCATATGTATTTTATTTAGATTTATATGTTTATATATTTATATTTTTTAAATTTATATATATATATATGTTTTTAATTTAAATGTATATGTGTCTATATGTTTTTATTTATCTATATATATATATATTAAATGTATATGTTTCAAATTTATAATTATATGTTTATATATTTACATGTTTATATATTTATATGTTTTTCATTTATATATTTTCAATTTATATTTTTATATTCTTATATGTTTTTATGTATTCTTTTAATTTTATATGTTTATATGTGTTTTAAATTTATATTTTCTAAATTTATATTTTGAGTTTATATATTTATATATGGGTGTGTGTGTTTGTTTATAGGTATATATGTTTATATATAAGTTTTAAATATATTTATTTATATATTTATATGTTTGAATATTTTAACATATTTTTAATTTGAATTATTACTATAGGTAATTAACTGATTACAATTGGATAAGTGCATGAAGAATAAGTGATGAATATGAGAAATCAATTGGTAATTTCTTGGACTTTTCTAAAGGGAATCTTAAAAACAAATATTTTTTTCCATCCACACATGAAGTGTTTGGATATGCGAAAATTAAATTCTAGAGAAATCAAAGACCATTTTTTTCTATAGTTTTAACCATAGTTGTACATTATAAATTCAACATTATGAAATAAAAAATAATTCAAAATCGAACATGGGTGAATATTTTTAGTATGAGATAAAGGATTGTCTTGATGAGTTAATTCATGGTGTAAGTGATGAAACTATAAAAAATAGAAATTGTTGAAAAATTGTATGAAGATGTTAAAAATCCAATATTCCTTGGTTTTACTAGATTTTAAATGTTATCAACAATGATGATATTGGGTCACTTAAAATAAAGTGATGGTTAGAGCGATAAAAGTTTCATTGAATTTCTTAAACTTTTCAAAGAAATACCTCCATAACACAACAAGCTTATGATGACTCCAAATGTACAGAAAGAACATGTTTGGACTACGTCCAACTTAAATTTTTTTATACTCAATTAATCATTTTCAATGTACATGATGTAAACGCTATGACCAACCAAAAATTGTTCTGAACAATATTAACAAACAATTTTACCAGAACCAAGAGAGATGATCTTTTCATGTTAATTTATAATTAATTTAAAAATATAAGAAGAAAGATTACCTCAATATTGAGATCTTTCTACATTTATTATTTTGATCTTCTAACCCCAATCAATGTTTTGTCATTGCATTGCGAGGACCCAAAGTAGATCCCCTTTAGAAGTGATCCACACATGCTTCATCAATCTTCAGAAAACACCATGGAACCACTATGTGATAAAATGATAGATTGTTCATCTTGTGTTGTTAAATTTGATCATTTCACATTCCTTTTGTATTGAAGTATTTTCCTCTTGTTTTTATTGGTCTTTAAAGGAAGAGAGGAGAACAAAAATCTAGAGAGGAAATTATTGTGCACTATGAATAACCTTGCTCTAATTGACATAATAGCCTATTTATAGAATTAGAATTAGGGTTTACCATTTAATTTATTTTAAAAGGGACCTTAATAATATATTAAACCCAAAAGAAACCCCACAACATGTAATAATGTAACACCCCAAGCTTCCACGGTACGTTTCCCTTCGAATAATGCGATAGCGTGTGTTGTACGCAACATCGAGTTCTAACACAGACCACAACTAATTAAACTAGCCGTTGTGAATACTAATACCTACTTTTTGAAATTATATATATTTTATATTTGAAAATGGACTTCATTTTTGGATTCGGAATATCAAAATTAGCCTAGGGTGAAATTTTGGTACATTTCGGATAACTTTCATATTTTGATGAATAGTGAAAATTACTAAATTTTAATTAAAAACAAATTTTTTAATCAAAATAATTAATAGTGATAAATTGTGAATTTGAGTGGTTTTAAAGTATATTTAGAATATATTTTTACCATTTAATATAATGTTGGTCATTGGACATAATTTTACAATTAAACCGAACATAAACAAGTGTCAATCTTTTGATAGTTATTACCTCTTAAAAACACGCTTTTTGTTTTGACAGCGGGAATTAATTTTAAATTAATTTCTGCCACTTTTGTGTTTTGAATTTAGGAAAATGGATTCCATATTTGGAATCAGGATGTCCAAATTATGTAAATAGGTAACTTTTATTTTTACACATTTTGAATAATTACTGCGGTAAATATTTTATTTACCATGGTTAAAGGGTAAATCCGGTAAATAAGGGTTAAAAAAATAATATTATAATAATACTAAATTACCCTAAAACGTGTCTTAACCCTATTGGTTGATACATGGTCGACCATGGGAATCTTTGGGTCTGTTTTGGGACCCCATGGATCCACTTGTAAGTGATAATGACACATTATATTAATAAAGTTAAAATAAAAATAAAAATGGCATAAGCTTACATCTTTTAGAAGAACAATTTTTACATAGGGTTATACATGTTGGATTTTCGATTATAAATATTCATTATAAAGATAAAAAGATTTACTACATAATTATATTTTATTTATAATTTTTAGACATCAAATAAGTTAAATTATTAATGACACAATAATGATGCAATGTTTACCTCATTAATAAATCATTTAAATAAATAAGATTATAATGATTAAAATATTATCTAAAACCTGTCCAATTCTTATTGGTTGATGTTATTTAGAATTTGAGTCATCTTATCTTCGACCTCAATGATTTTTGGACCATTATAAACCGAATACAAATATATTATAAATTAATACTTTCACACTTTCCTAAAGAGCCCCTCCTCTCCCTTATAAAAGGAGACCACTTCTACTCATTCCTCACACCTCTCAAGCCACTTGGCTCGTCCAAACTCTGCCCAACTAAGCTCCCCACATCCCTATACTCCTCCTTGAATCTTACCCTTAGGCAGAAAGCATTTCAAGAAGTCCTTTGGTTCCAACCAAAGTGAGTTACCTAAATTAAAGGTAACAATTTCTCTTAAATTATTTTCATTTATTTTTCTTCTCCAACCCCCAAACTCTTTTTATTTCCTTTCTTTTGTAACAACACCAGTATCCTAAATATACTAGGATGTTGTTATAAGAAGGATTCAAACTACACATACACACAACTCCATCTAATGGATGATGAACATAATGTTTCTGTGGATGGCAAATTAACGCCTCACGAAACGATGATTGTTCAAATATATCTTACCGCCTCTCATGGTGGCCATTATGATGGCACTGTAATTAAATATGATATTAATGATATATATTTTATATATAATCTTCTGTAATTCCATTTTATTTCATACCATTATTCGTTTCATGTTGTATATACATACGATAATTTCATTTGAGGAAGTGCGGACTACCGCCCCCTTAAAATGATATGACTCGTTCATACCACACATGGAACGTATAAAGGATGGTGTTAATGAACTTAAGTAACATATATAAAATATTATATTATACTGGAATAGTAATATACCTATGTATCATTTGGATTCGATTCTTTTAAAATAAAAATTAAATGGAAGTAGCGTTCGTGCGTACATACGGACTACCGTCTCCACGAACGCGATGAGATTCATTCTCCATCGTATCCATTCAAGTATAATTATCATTTAATGATTTAAAAATGATGTTTAAGGACTTGATATCATTCTGGATATGAATAAGATACAACAAACATGACTTATGTAACAAAACATATAAAAGAAAATGAGTAAGTTAACACACGAAACGACGATAATACTAAGATATTATCAAATCAATATTAAAAGATCATATATGATATCATATTAATGTATATGATTCTTTTATAATTTAATAACAATTATTTCACCATTATACAGGAGGTTAACCTACCCCAACCAAGGAAAAGTACAAGGTAAGGGTTTACTTTACAACCTCTTCATTATCCAAGGTTGTTTATACGTAATAATCTACTGGGATCTCGTTATCATCCACATCCATGTTTCTTCAAAATGTATTTCAAAACATTTTTACTATTTACAAGAATATGGGTTAAAGTCATTTATACCCTTGTCTGACTTTTTATAAGAGGTTTATAAAGGAATCTTTCCGTCGTTTTCAAAACAAGGTCCTTTTTAACCTTTTCGACAGAATTGAGGTAAGAATGTTTTTTTTAACTTATACGGCGGGTGCGGTTATTTTCCGCCGTTATAAAATCGTCGAAGCTTTCCATACAAGCTTATAAGAATATTTTCAAAGAAAATGTTTTATTTTATATGGATCTTAAATGATTTCAAAATAAAAGGAGATACTTCTTTAAAAAGAATTTTGATTTCATCTATGTCAACATCCTTTGATGGATTTTAAGATTATTTGAAGTTGATTTATTATGATACAAAACTTCTATATTGTATTGAAGGTTTTGTGATATGTTTGACTGTGGATGTGCTATTTTTATACCATTCATAGTTTATGGTGAAATTATTGACATTTCGTATGCTAGTTTTAATACGAATGTTTATGTTATGTTTAAACCTTTTCATATGGGAATGCATTGGACTTAATAAGTGACGGGTGGAGCCCGCTATAGCTCCTCGATGCATCGGTAGGTCTCATGAGACAAACTAGTGTCTTGGCACAAGGCCTTGACAAAATCTTATTTGTAGTCTTGGCACGAGGCCTTGGCTATGTGGTTATGATAGTCTGGCATTATGCATTCCAACATTATGAAAGTGGTTATTGATTTTGCATGTGATTATTCGATTAGTAGAATATCCATGTGAACAAGTAAATGGCATTATTTCATTTTACTTTTTCCATACTATGTTGAAGTTCAAGTTTAAAAGTCTTTTGTTTTAGTAATTCATTGCCTTAAATGTTTACGCTTATTTTGAATGTTCCGCTATATTGTTATCCTTACTGGGCATTTGAGCTCACCCCTTTTCTATGTTTTATTTTCCCAGGTAGTGAAGAAGTAAATTATGATTGACTTGCAGGGATATTATGAGGGGTTAATAGTGTGGATATGAAGACTTTGTTGTTGTTGTAGTTTTTCACTTTGAAATGTAATGTAAAACTTTATGAATATATCTAGTGTTTCCAAGGCTACTAAACCAATCGGTCTTTCGAGATTTGATCTTTCTTGTGATCATGCCAATGTTACGAAGTAATGCACCGACTCTGGGTAGCTAGGGTCGGGGCGTTACAGTTGGTATCAGAGGAAGTTTAGTACAAACCTTGGAAGCTAGATTTAGATAAACTCTGATTAGAGCACGTAGACCTAAGATGAACTTTGAGGATTAGTATAGAAGAACTTCCTAGAATTTTGGTATTGTAGAGATTTTGTGAGTTTTCCGAGCAATACATCCCTGTCTGGATACGAGCAGGTAGAGGCGGCTCTGGCACAGATGTACCTAGGGGTAAAACCCAAAAACACCGCTTTGAGCTAGACTCGAACGGGAACTGGTGCACGACAACGGGCCTTGCTGCACTCTTGGTTACGACACTCCCGGGGGATATGCTTAGGATAACTCTCATTTTCTTTACAAATCCTTATGAAGGGTTTATGAGTATATACTTCCTCAAAGAAAACATTTTTATGATTATGGATTATATCCATAAATAGTTCAATTTATGTTAAGTGTTTTATAAGTATGGGATTATGTATTTTGATTCATAAACTGATCTAGTTTATGCCATTGTTTAGAAATGGCGCCTAGTGGAAGAAATGGAAACCGTATCAATGCACGCACTCCATGTAGGGATTGCCCTCCTGCTCAAGATAATTATAGTGGGGCTGGTGATGCAACTGGTGCCGATCAGCTAATCACCATACTGGGACAACTTACTCAGGTTATGAATAATAACCTTACCCGTATGGAGCACCCTGATCCGCAGCGTGGAGGATCAATGTTAGATCGATTCATGAGGCAACAACCACCAACTTTCAACGGGAATACAAATCCATTAGTAGCTGAGCAATGGATATTTTCCCTAGAGAAAATATTTCAGGCTTTGGGGAACAGTGAAAGAGAAAAAGTTATCATGGCAGTTTACCGCCTCACTGGAGATACTGATCAATGGTGGTCATTGATTCAAAATACGAAGGAAGATGATGAAGTATCAAATATGGAATGGAGGGAGTTCAAAGATCTGTTTTTAGAAAAATACTTCCCTCGCGACCATCGAGCGGATATGGAAAGGCAATTTCTAAGTCTGAGACAAAAGGAGGATGATAATGTCACAAAGTATGAGGCTAACTTTACAAGGTTAGCGAGGTATGCTGGAGATTATATACGCAACCCAAGAAGTAAGATTGATCGTTTCTTTGATGGGTTAAAACCATTTCTCCGTCGAGCATTAGTCTCACAATCCTTTTCATCGTACGAAGACATTGTCTCATGTGCTATCAAGACCGAAAAGGAATTCTCTAAGTCTTATGACTTTAAAGCGAAGCAAGAGAAGAAGAGACCTGCTGATCAATCTGGGAATGGAAATAAGGGGAAGAAGGGAAAGGTTGAATATCCATCTTGTGGTAAATGCGGGAAGAAACACCCCGGTGCTTGCCTGAAGGGAATGGGAGTCTGTTACAAGTGTGGTGAAAAAGGCCACCAAGCTCATGATTGCAAGGGGAAGAAGGAAGCTACCAACGTTCAGTACTACAATTGCAGGGAGATGGGGCATTATGCAAATGCATGTCCTAAGCGTCAGGAGAACTTACCTCAGAAAAGGCCAAGGGATCAAGGCCAGGCTTATGCTATCACTACTGCTGAGGTAGAAGCTCCGAAAGACGTGGTGGCAGTTAATTTAATGGTTTCCTCAAGTTTAGCAAATGCATTATTTGATTCTGGATCATCGCATTGTTTTATATCTTCACAGTTTGCTAAGAAAATTAGATATTTCCAATTTGATTTAATAAGGGAGTTGTCAGTCAAAACTCCTAAGGGAAGTATCGTTGCAACAAAGTTTTGTGAATCAGTCCCCATTAGAGCACATAAATTTTCTTTATCTGCTGATCTCATCGTCATACCTATGATTGAGTTTGATATAATCCTCGGTATGGACTGGCTTTCGGACTATGATGCGAAGATTTATTGTAAGAAGAAAGAGGTTACGATTCTTGATGATAATGATAAGGAACACCTTATTTTTAGAGCAGAATCGTCACCACCTAATTCTTATTTAGATCCACCCCCAGTAGCTCAACTTAATTCAATTATTGGGGAGGAAGAGAATGAAATAACTGTCGGTGAGGAAAGTAATGTTCAAATAGAGGATGTACCTGTTGTGAAAGAATTTGTAGATGTATTTCCGGAAGATTTACCTGGACATCCTCCAGAACGAGAAGTTGAGTTTTCCATTGATTTGATTCCTGGATCAAGGCCTATATCGAAGACCCCTTATAGAATGGCCACTGTAGAGTTAGTCGAACTAAAGAAACAACTAGAGGAATTGAGTAATAAGGGATTTATTCGCCCTAGTGTTTCTCCATGGGGAGCCCCTGTTCTTTTTGTTAAAAAGAAAGATGGATCTATGAGGTTATGTATCGACTACAGGGAGATCAATGCTATAACGATAAAGAATAAGTATCCCCTACCTCTTATTGATGATTTATTTGACCAACTGCATGGATCTCAATACTTTTCAAAGATTGACCTTCGATCTGGATACCATCAGTTATGTGTAAAGAAGGAAGACATTCCGAAGACAGCATTTCGAACCAGGTACGGGCATTACGAGTTTACTGTAATGCCGTTTGGATTGACTAATGCACCCTCTGTATTCATGGATCTGATGAATAGAGTTTTCAAGGAGTATCTCGATGAATTTGTGGTGGTATTTATTGATGATATCTTGGTATACTCCAAAACCTACGAAGATCATGAAAATCACTTGCGCATTATCTTGAAGACTCTGAGGAGGCATGAATTATATGGAAAGTTTAGCAAGTGTGAGTTCTGGCTTCAGGAGATTTCTTTTCTTGGCCATATTGTCTCTAAAGATGGAATCTCTGTTGATCCTTCTAAGACCAAAGCAATCCAAGAATGGCCAGCACCTACGAGTATAACTGAGGTACGTAGTTTTATTGGCTTGGCAGGTTATTATCGACGTTTCGTCCAGAATTTTTCCCGATTGGCTAACCCATTAACGAAGCTCACACGTAAAGGGGTTAAATTTTTTTGGACAAAAGAGTGTGAAGAATGTTTCGAAGAACTGAAGAGAAGATTAGTCAATGCTCCTATATTGACTCTACCATCGGGGAATGATGGGTTCGTTATTTATAGTGATTCATCAAAGAAAGGACTTGGTTGTGTCCTTATGCAGAATGATAGAGTTATTGCCTATGCATCACGACAGTTGAAAATTCATGAACAAAACTATCCTACTCATGATCTTGAGTTAGCAGCTGTGATCTTTGCTTTGAAGATATGGAGGCACTACCTCTATGGTGAAAAATGTGAGATTTATACTGATCACAAGAGTCTGAAGTATATTTTCTCACAAAAAGAACTCAACATGAGGCAAAGGAGATGGCTTGAATTACTCAAGGATTATGATTGCACGATACACTACCACCCGGGGAAAGCAAACAAAGTAGCAGATGCTTTGAGCAGAAAAGACCATGGAGTTCTGAACATGATGAGAATTGAAAGGGATCCAATTTTCATGGATCTAGAGAAGATGGACATGGGAATAACCAGGGAAGGTGAAACATCAATGCTTTTTCAAATGGTTTCCAAACCATCTTTACTAGAAAGGATTAAGAGTTCCCAGACCGATGATGAAGAATTTCAGAAGAAGATTAAAGCTGTGAATGATGGGAGATTGAGAGACTTTGTGTATGAAGATGGAATTTTGAAATTCGGGAAGAGACTTTGTGTTCCCAATATACCTGATCTAAAAAGGGAATTGCTGGATGACACTCATAGTTCCAATTTCTCTATACACCCTGGGAGCACCAAAATGTATAGAGATTTGAAGGAACATTTTTGGTGGGACAACATGAAGAGGGAGATTGCTGATTTTATGTCAAGATGTATGGTTTGTCAACAAGTGAAAGCTGGAAGGCAACAGCCTGGAGGAGTCATGCAACCTCTTCCCATACCGGAGTGGAAATGGGAAAATATTATGATGGACTTTGTCATGGGGCTACCAAAGACTCCTAGAAGGAACGATGCAATATGGGTTATTGTTGATCGTCTTACCAAGTCAGCACATTTTCTTGCTATAAGAGAAGATCTACCCCTGGAACGTCTAGCAAGACTATACATTAATGAAGTTGTGAGACTTCATGGAGTTCCCCTATCGATTGTTTCTGATCGTGATCCCCGTTTTACTTCAAGATTTTGGAAAAGTCTTCAGAAATCCCTGGATACTGAACTTCATTTGAGCACTGATTACCACCCTCAGACAGACGGACAATCAGAACGGACTATTCAGACCTTAGAAGACATGTTGAGATCTTGCTCACTTGATTTTCAGGGTATGTGGGATCAATATTTACCACTAGTAGAATTTTCCTATAACAATAGCTTCCATTCGAGTATTCAGATGGCACCATATGAAGCGTTATATGGAAAGAGATGTCGTACACCAACCTGTTGGGATGACGTTGGTGAAAGAAAACTTGTAGGCCCAGAACTGGTGGAGGAAACGGTGGAAAAGGTGAAGGTAATCCAAAATCACATCAAAGCAGCTCAAAGTAGGCAGAAGAGCTATGCCGATAATCGAAGGAAGGATTTGGAATTTCAGGTCGGTGATCATGTTTTCCTAAAGGTATCTCCATGGAAGGGAGTCATACGTTTTGGTAAGAAAGGTAAATTGAGTCCCAGGTACATCGGACCTTTCGAAATTCTAGAACGAATTGGGGCTGTAGCTTACCGATTGGCAATGCCGCCAAGTCTCTCCAAAGTTCACGATGTGTTCCACATATCTCTGTTGAGAAAATACATGCCTGACCCAACGCATGTACTCACCTATGAGGAATTAGAACTGGAACCTGATCTTTCCTATTGTGAAGAGCCCGTCAGGATTCTTGATACAAGAGAACAAGTACTGAGAAACCGGACGACGCGTCTGGTAAAAGTTTTGTGGAGAAACCATAAGATGGAAGAGGCAACGTGGGAACCCGAGGAACTTATGATGAAGAACCACCCGAGTCTTTTCATGCAGTAATACCCTAGAAATTGCGAGGACGCAATTATTTGAAGGAGGGGAGAATGTAACACCACAAGCTTCCACGGTACGTTTCCCTTCGAATAATGCGATAGCGTGTGTTGTACGCAACCTCGAGTTCTAACACACACCACAACTAATTAAACTAGCCGTTGTGAATACTAATACCTAATTTTTGAAATTATATATATTTTATATTTGAAAATGGACTTCATTTTTGGATTCGGAATATCAAAATTAGCCTAGGGTGAAATTTTGGTACATTTCGGATAACTTTCATATTTTGATGAATAGTGAAAATTACTAAATTTTAATTAAAAACAACTTTTTTAATCAAAATAATTAATAGTGATAAATTGTGAATTTGAGTGGTTTTAAAGTATATTTATAATATATTTTTACCATTTAATATAATGTTGGTCATTGTACATAATTTTACAATTAAACCGAACATAAACAAGTGTCAATCTTTTGATAGTTATTACCTCTTAAAAACACGCTTTTTGTTTTGACAGCGGGAATTAATTTTAAATTAATTTCTGCCACTTCTGTATTTTGAATTTAGGAAAATGGATTCCATATTTGGAATCAGGATGTCCAAATTATGTAAATAGGTAACTTTTATTTTTACACATTTTGAATAATTACTGCGGTAAATATTTTATTTACCATGGTTAAAGGGTAAATCCGGTAAATAAGGGTTAAAAAAATAATATTATAATAATACTAAATTACCCTAAAACGTGTATTAACCCTATTGGTTGATACATGGTCGACCATGGGCATCTTTGGGTCTGTTTTGGGACCCCATGGATCCACTTGTAAGTGATAATGACACATTATATTAATAAAGTTAAAATAAAAATAAAAATGGCATAAGCTTACATCTTTTAGAAGAACAATTTTTACATAGGGTTATACATGTTGGATTTTCGATTATAAATATTCATTAGAAAGATAAAACGATTTCCTACATAATGATATTTTATTTATAATTTTTAGACATCAAATAATTTGAATTATTAATGACACAATAATGATGCAATGTTTACGTCATTAATAAATCATTTAAATAAATAAGATTATAATGATTAAAATATTATCTAAAACCTGTCCAATTCTTATTGGTTGATGTTATTTAGAATTTGAGTCATCTTATCTTCGGCCTCAATGATTTTTGGACCATTATAAACCGAATACAAATATATTATAAATTAACACTTTCACACTTTCCTAAAGAGCCCCTCCTCTCCCTTATAAAAGGAGACCACTTCTACTCATTCCTCACACCTCTCAAGCCACTTGGCTCGTCCAAACTCTGCCCAACTAAGCTCCCCACATCCCTCTCCTCCTCCTTGAAGCTTACCCTTAGGCAGAAAGCATTTCAAGAAGTCCTTTGGTTCCAACCAAAGTGAGTTACCTAAATTAAAGGTAACGATTTCTCTTAAATTATTTTCATTTATTTTGCTTCTCCAACCCCTAAACTCTTTTTATTTCATTTCTTTTGTAACAACACCAGTATCCTAAATATACTAGGATGTTGTTATAAGAAGGATTCAAACTACACATACACACAACTCCATCTAATGGATGATGAACATAATGTTTCTGTGGATGGAAAATTAACGCCTCACGAAACGATGATTGTTCAAATACATCTTACCGCCTCTCATGGTGGCCATTATGATGGCACTGTAATTAAATATGATATTAATGATATATATTTTATATATAATCTTCTGTAATTCCATTTTATTTCATACCATTATTCGTTTCATGTTGTATATACATACGATAATTTCATTTGAGGAAGTGCGGAATACCGCCCCCTTAAAATGATATGACTCGTTCATACCACACATGGAACGTATAAAGGATGGTGTTAATGAACTTAAGTAACATATATAAAATATTATATTATACTGTAATAGTAATATACCTATGTATCATTTGGATTCGATTCTTTTAAAATAAAAATTAAATGGAAGTAGCGTTCGTGCGTACGTACGGACTACCTTCTCCACGAACGCGATGAGATTCATTCTCCATCGTATCCATTCAAGTATAATTATCATTTAATGATTTAAAAATGATGTTTAAGGACTTGATATCATTCTGGATATGAATAAGATACAACAAACATGACTTATGTAACAAAACATATAAAAGAAAATGAGTAAGTTAACACACGAAACGACGATAATACTAAGATATTATCAAATCAATATTAAAAGATCATATATGATATCATATTAATGTATATGATTCTTTTATAATTTAATAACAATTATTTCACCATTATACAGGAGGTTAACCTACCCCAACCAAGGAAAAGTACAAGGTAAGGGTTTACTTTACAACCTCTTCATTATCCAAGGTTGTTTATACGTAATAATCTACTGGGATCTCGTTATCATCCACATCCATGTTTCTTCAAAATGTATTTCAAAACATTTTTACTATTTACAAGAATATGGGTTAAAGTCATTTATACCCTTGTTTGACTTTTTATAAGAGGTTTATAAAGGAATCTTTCCGTCGTTTTCAAAACAAGGTCCTTTTTAACCTTTTCGACAGAATTGAGGTAAGAATGTTTTTTTTAACTTATACGGCGGGTGCGGTTATTTTCCGCCGTTATAAAATCGTCGAAGCTTTCCATACAAGCTTATAAGAATATTTTCAAAGAAAATGTTTTATTTTATATGGATCTTAAATGATTTCAAAATAAAAGGAGATACTTCTTTAAAAAGAATTTTGATTTCATCTATGTCAACATCCTTTGATGGATTTTAAGATTATTTGAAGTTGATTTATTATGATACAAAACTTCTATATTGTATTGAAGGTTTTGTGATATGTTTGACTGTGGATGTGCTATTTTTATACCATTCATAGTTTATGGTGAAATTATTGACATTTCGTATGCTAGTTTTAATACGAATGTTTATGTTATGTTTAAACCTTTTCATATGGGAATGCATTGGACTTAATAAGTGACGGGTGGAGCCCGCTATAGCTCCTCGATGCATCGGTAGGTCTCATGAGACAAACTAGTGTCTTGGCACAAGGCCTTGACAAAATCTTATTTGTAGTCTTGGCACGAGGCCTTGGCTATGTGGTTATGATAGTCTGGCATTATGCATTCCAACATTATGAAAGTGGTTATTGATTTTGCATGTGATTATTCGATTAGTAGAATATCCATGTGAACAAGTAAATGGCATTATTTCATTTTACTTTTGCCATACTATGTTGAAGTTCAAGTTTAAAAGGCTTTTGTTTTAGTAATTCATTGCCTTAAATGTTTACGCTTATTTTGAATGTTCCGCTATATTGTTATCCTTACTGGGCATTTGAGCTCACCCCTTTTCTATGTTTTATTTTCCCAGGTAGTGAAGAAGTAAATTATGATTGACTTGCAGGGATATTATGAGGGGTTAATAGTGTGGATATGAAGACTTTGTTGTTGTTGTAGTTTTTCACTTTGAAATGTAATGTAAAACTTTATGAATATATCTAGTGTTTCCAAGGCTACTAAACCAATCGGTCTTTCGAGATTTGATCTTTCTTGTGATCATGCCAATGTTACGAAGTAATGCACCGACTCTGGGTAGCTGGGGTCGGGGCATTACAAATAAAATAACAATATGGTTTTATTTTATGTAGTGTTCTAACCTACATAAAGATAAAAATTTATTTTAAAATATGGAAAATAAATATTCATCATCAGAAAAAATATGGTTCGCTTGTCCTCCTCAATAATCATTTAATTATCAAATGAATATTTAAATAAATATTATTCATTAAATAAAAAAATTAATATTATATTCGCAGTTTGGTGAATAAATATTTATTTAATATTTCCATAACTAAATAAATTATTTATTTAATAAATAAATAATTTATTTAATGAATAAATAATTATTTATTATGATTCTAATAATAGGAGATAAATAAATATTATATATTCATGTAATTAAATAGTTACCATGAAAATAAATATTTATTTAATATTTGTGATCATTTAATAAATCTTGAATCAATATTACTTCTTGGTTTGAAGAATAATATTTATTACAATTGTTAAATATAAATAATATTTAACTGAGATCAAAGGAGACACTTTGTGTGTAACCCTCTAGGACTATTTCTTAGTGAAATTAGATAATATTTCCTAAAGTCCAAGATTACTATCTAGAAATGAGTGAAGACACATACAAAGGAAGATGATATATCATACTGAAAAAACAACACCTTCAATTTTTCTTATTATTATAATAAAGCCCCATTTTAAGGGAAGAAGGGGAAAACACAAACAAACGTCATGAACATAAGAAAAATAATGACTCGGAGGTCAAAGAGAGTAAAACCAAATTGAAAACATGGAGTTACCCCTCCCCAGTACTTTATCGGGATGAAGCTCTCCATCGTTGCAAGGCTGTTCGGCTAGCAAGTGTCATGTTTCAAAGCACATGCCCGAACTGATAGCTAATGACATAACCTCCCAAATATCCAAATTTTTCAAGCTCTATAAAGATAAAATGCTAGCTCTAAATACTCCTCTAGAGCATGTTCCATGTGGTCGAGCCCGACTACACTGTTTCCCACCCTCCATTTCCTTCAATTCCAAAAATCAGAACCACCATTAGGATCAAAACATACAATCAAACATCATCCATCGTGCTATAGAACCCTCACATCAAGCATCCTGATTCCTACTCCACCATAAATCCATCAATCATAGCACCATAAAATCCAAAAAATGCCAACCAAATAGTACAACATTAACAGATTCACCTACACAATTGATCACCATCAAAAGAAAACAACACCTCAACCAAAATCATCCACTTCATGGGACAAGAGCTAGGGACGTCTTCTGGGACACCATGGCTGAATGAATTCACTTCCCAGAGCTTTCTAGCAACCAACACAGCTGACCGACTAGGAAAGTAGCAATGGAAGCATGAAACTAGAGCATTAAAAGACTCAGACAAGGCTTCAAAAGAGAAGAAACCACCAAAACCATCCCAAACAATCAAAGCCTCCTGGAACACCAACATGATGACCAACACATCCCAAAGCCTCCAAGAATCCCTTTTCGTGAACCAACTAGGATAGAAATTAAGGATCCCAAGGCCAGAGAAGCTATTGAGTCTAGCTAGGATTTCAAATGATAGGAACAACTGTGACCCGGTGAAGCCTCCACCGAGCACAGAAACACCTACAAAACTTCACGAAAAAGACAGAGCGACTAGATCTGGAACAACAACAACCCTATCACCACGTGAGCTCTTGAACTTTGATGACTGTAAGGGATTTCTTAAAAAGGGTTTAAATCATTGAGACCATAAAATCAGACCATGAAAAATCCACTGGTCCAGAAACTTCATCAAGCGTTGAAACAAAAGGTGCTGGCTTCATGCATCCAACCTCGAACCCGCCATCGACTCCTGCCACCTCTGCTCACTGGGAAACCACAGTGAACGATGCCTGAATCACATCAACCACACCAAAACAACTATGTAGAACCACCAAGAGCCTCCTGGAATTGGAATAGAGTCTGAAGAAGGAGCACGCCGCTCGAAGCTAAATCCTGGATCTGACCTCTCCACCATGAACGAATTTGGAAGAGACCGAAATGAGTTGCCTGAAAATCACCACCTGAGGAGGAACTGCTCGTCGATAAGGTGAAGCAAGAACTGGTTGGGAGCTCCTGTGAAGAACTCTCGGCCGAGAGGGGAAGATGTGTCGACTAAACCCTAGGAGAAGTAGTGTCAGTTGTGGTCTGTGTTGCTGTTTCAGGAAGTCTGACAAAATAACACATAGACACTCACTATGTAATATAATCCCTTTATCATGGTATCTCATCAATAAGGTTTTACACCCATGTCATCAACCTATATTCTTGATATATCTTTCTTTGACTATCTAAAATGAACTCTTCCATACACCAGAACCATATAATTTAATGCAAGGTTCCATTTCAATAAAATGGATTAGATATCAACTTCTATAAAGATGGGCGATACAAATCCTTCATCAAATTATTCATTAATAATATATCATCCGCGATTCACCCAACATACCCAACTTCACCATGATCAAATGTCATCATGGTTTATGGAAATACCTCAAAGTTAATGAGTCATAAAATGCATTAATAATAATCTTAAGATCTATGTATCATTGCACATGCTCATAGTCAGTAATATATAACAACATATAAACATGTGGATTTCCTAATGGTAGGTTTCTTCTCATAATCACCTATCTTCGAGATTACCAAGTGTGAAATTCATGATATAAAGTCTCATATTCTTATGAGTACTCTCACATAATAGTAAACATACTATGTTTCCCATCATATAATGTTATCCAACCATAGAACAAGGTTTAAGAATATCATAATGATATTTTAAGGTTCTCATCATAGTAGGGAACTAATATTCCCTTTTCAATGTGATAGATACTCTAGGACACTATTACACTAAAGTCATATAGAACAATAAACAATGTATAATAAGGTATTTAATTAATATTCACATCTTTTAATATACATTAAATCTAATGTACAATCAGTTGGTCCTATAACACCAAATCCAATAGAATCCCACTAAGACTAGAGCCAAATAAAAATAACTTTTATTCTCCTAGATCTCGCATGATGATCATGTTTCTATTAAGTTACAAATTTAGTTAAAGTTTTTTCCACATTGTCCTACACAAAATATTTTCTCAATATAATCCTACCTCTCTAATAAAAATACCTTAAGATATAATATTTTCAAAGTATGTGATTCTTTCACTAATTTCACCTTGGATCCTTTACATGAGACACTCCTTTAGTATTATCATAATAGAGTGCGATGAGGTATTTAATGTTAGGAATAATTTATAGCTCTTGGATAAAGTTTTGAATCCAAACTACTTATTTAGATTCCTTAAAAACTATAATGTACTTGTAAAGTGCTATAGAATCAATAACTATGGCTTGATTTGAGCTCTTTCAGCTCACAACACCTCCATTGAGAGTGAAGATGTATCCCGACTATGATTTTAGGTCACCTTGATCTAGTTGGAAACTATCATATTTATATCCCCCAATGACTAGTTCTGAATCTTCTCTATAGAATAATAACATATAATTAGTACACCTCAGATACTTAAATATAGTCTTGACTACCATCCAATGGTGATAACTTGGGCCATCCCGATATCTTCTTAACACACTTATGGAATATATGACATCTAGACTTATACATAGCATATAATACATGAGTGATCCAATATCTAACATGTATGGAATCCTCTATATCATTAGTCTTTACTAATGTGTTTGAGGACACATTTTCTTGGAAGGATTAATTCCACGTGACACTGGGAATAATCCCCTCTTGGATTCTTCCATTCAGAATCTCATCAGTATCTTGTCAATGTATGTACTTTGACTTAGTCCAAGAAATATGTTAGATCTATCACAATGTATATTGACCCAAATAATATATGATACTTCTCCCTATTACTTAAAATAGAACCATGTTTCAAGATAGGCCTTAATGGACTGTAAGATTGGAATTTTATTTCTAATAAATAGTATGACAACAACACAAACCATTAAGAAAATTAATTCACTCCCACTAAAATTATTATAGAAACAAGGATCACATTCATTATTTATGAAACCAAATTCCAATATGGATTCATCAAACTAAATTTTACATGACCTGGATGATTTATTTAATCCATAAATGGTTCTATGAAGCTTGTATACCTTATTGTTATCCTTTAATTTTATCATAGAAATAGGAAAAAAGGTGTCATCATAATCTATGACTTGATGTTGTTTGAACCCCTTTTCAACTAGTTATGCCTTATAGGTACCAAATTGTCTATCCATATTCAGTTTATTCTTGAATAACCATTTACAACTAATGATATTTACATCCATTGGAGGATATAATGAATCCTAGACTTGGTTTTGGTACATGGAATCCTTTAATAATTCATTGCTTCTTGCTATATGGAAACTTCTATGTCACTTATTGCTTCCTTATAGGATATACGATCATTATTATCAACTAATAACAATTAATCATCCTTGGTGACTATAAAAAAATATCATTTTGGTTCTATAACCTCTCTCATACACTCACACAGTACTTGTGTCTCTGGAACATCATTTTCCATGGGGATTTGTGGAATCTATTCATGTACTGACTCTTGTGTATCTCGAGCCTAAAATTTATCAAAGTATATCTCACTCCCACTATCTTCCTTAGATATGTGGTCCCTTTTAAGAAATATGGGATGTCTATTAACTATTAATTTCTTATCTAGAGTATTTATAATTAATATCCTTTAGTTTTCTTAGGAAACCTTATAAAGATACACTTAGTGCCCCGTGGTATAAGTTTATTTCAAAAAATAGCCATAAAAAGCACTTTAAATCCCTACACTCATACATGTGATAATGAGTTTTATTTTTATACCAAATATGATATGTAATACTGACTTCTACTTTAGTTGTCACTTAGTTTAGTATGTATTCTACTATCTATAATACATATCACCAAAAGGATAATGGAAGACTCACATTACTCATCATTAATCTTACTGTGTATAATAATATGTGGTTCCTCCTTTCACTTAAAACCATTCCATTTTGGTGTTTAAGAAAGAGAGAGCTAAGATAAAATCCAAAAATCCCACAAATAATCAATAAGTATTGATTAAGATATTCTCCACCATAGTCATAGTGGAGTCTCTTAATCCACTTACCAAGCCACTTCTCAACTTCACTCTTATATTCCTCGAATCTTTCAAAAGAATATAACTTTTACCTCATTAATTATAAATATTCATATATACTAAATCCATCATTAAAAGTTATTAAGTATGAGTACCCACACTGAGCTTCAATTGGATATGGTCCAAACACATCAGTATGAACCAAATTACAAAGTTTAGTATCCCTTTCACCTTTTCCACTAAATAAGGATTTGGTCATTTTTCCTTGAAAACATTTGTGACATACACCAAGTAGTTTTACTTCAAATGAATCCAAATGTCCATGTTGGTGTAATCTTGTCAAATGATTTTCATTTACATTACTTAGTCGATGATTCCATAATTGGGTGTGGTATGAGTCATGTGAACTATCTTTTTTTATCAATTTCAATTACTTGGTTCATATAATACAACATATAAATACTATTATTAAAATATTACTTACTATAAAAATGATTTATTTTTAAAATAATAAACACTTAATTCAAAATTTTTAAAAAAATCCTTATGTATTATTTTTGGATACATAAATAATATTTTTGGTATCTTCTAAAACATAATAACAATATTTCAAAACCAATATCATTTTAGTTATAAATGTTTGGTAGTAATCTCAAATAGCCACAACAACAACTATTTAGATAATCAAAAATCCACCTCACCATGAGAAATATTTTGAAATTTATATAGTTACTGTATTTTAATACATTTGTGATCACCACATGTTGTATATAATACCCAATTTGTAGAAATAGACAGATTTTATTTGATAAAAATTATACCTAAAACTTCCCATTGCTTATTGTTTTGGGTAAATTTTTTCTTCTAGTGACCCCTATTTCAACCTAAAAAATAGACAACATCGTATCCCCTTTCTTTAACTTTGATCTACCTCTTCTTGGAATGGAATTGTGAAGAAAGTTTTGAATTATAGTTACTCTTAGATATCTTCACTTAACCATTCGTTTTATTCACCATAAGAACATAGTGCTTTTCATGATTTATATCCCTGCCAAATTGGTGAAGTAGAGTGAGAAGACATAGGAAGAAATTATCTATGTTGTTCATATTGAAATTTATAACAAAACTGGAGAAGATATAAGGGATTGATGAAAGAATGAGATCAATGCATAGTTCTTCGAGAAGATTAAAACCTAAAACCTATAGATTCTCAATGTATCCAATGATTTTGATTACATGAGGCCCAACTATCCCACCTTCTCCAATATTTCTCTTTAAGATCACCTTGGATATCTCAAACTACCTATATTTATATCTTCGGATAAAGATCACGGTTAAATGTTGGATCATGTTATAGACATTCATGTTCTCATGTGAATTCAATAGTTTACTAAAAATGGATGAAATCAGCATACACTAAACATCTAGGGAATCATTAAAATGATTTTTTAGGTAGAAAAATCCTCCTCAATCACCTCCTTAGAAAATAGATTAGGGATTGGGTATTCTAGTATGTAAGACTTTCATTCATGGCGTAACACTACCCATAGGAATATGAACCATTCCTACAAGTTATTATTGGTTAGGAGATGGAATTTATCCATATTTTATCATAAAGATAATGTAATAAGATAAAAATTACTTTATTTTATTAATATAAGTATTTCTTATTTTATAATAACTATTTTATTATGATCACATAGAAAAAATACTACATTTCATAAGAACTTTACTCATCACATGTTGATATATACTACTAAAACTAGGAACAATAAATGGATATACACATATACGAATAGTAAATTCACTAAAAGAAACTTCATAGTCCGTAATTCCCTGTAAAGATATCTCCTTCTATAATGATTTTAAAAATAAATAGAAGCATTAGAAAAATAATAGACATTATAAAGGGATATGTAATCACATTTGTAAGTAGTGAATGATAATGATGGAGTATTCATAGGGAAATATGGTTATTTTTAATTATGAACATCGGATAATATGACCAATGGATATTGTTACCTTTAATCAATAAGATAGTTTTTCTTTATTATTATTGGTTATGAAGTTGCAGTAAAGCAACTATTGGGATTATGAAGGAAGAAAAAAAATTATACTAAAAATATTTAAATTAAAATTTTATTTTATTATAAATTAATATGTTTTAAATAAATTTTATTTTCATAAAACTATTTTATAAAACGCTTTTGGATGATAATATAAATTAATGACGTCCTAAGTAATTTTTATACGACCAGAAAGTTCATTATGTCATAAAAACTTTTATTTTTCAATAGATAAGTATTTTTATTTAAAAACTAAAATTATCATATTTAAATAATTATTTTGATAAAATAAATATCATTTATTGTATTCATCTCATCAAAATTATCTTAGGGTGAATTTTTGTTGATTTTCTAAAAAGTTGTTTTTTGGGGTAAAAAATGAAAATACCATTTTTAAGAAATACCATAAATCCTATGATGTAATCACAATATGATCATGAATTAAAATATCATAATACTTATTTTTGGTAAAAATTTATTTATGTAATAAACATAATATATAATTTTTTTACATTTAGAAATACATGTTTAACATTTTGAAAACCATAATTTTATCTTAAAAAACAGTTTTTATGAGTTATACTCATATCATATTAGAAATAATTTTTATCAATTTTATAAATTTAATCAAGTAAAATTTATTGAATATTTTGATTTATAATTTAAAAATCAATTAATAAGGTCAATTTAATTTTTAGGCATAAAATTTTATCATGGTAAAAAAAGACTTATCACAATATAGTTAAAATAATGTAAAAGGTTAAAATTAAAAGTTAAAGTCATAATATAAATAAAAATTACAAATTTTAATGATTATTTGAGATATTTTAAATCCTTAATAAAACGTTTCAACATTAATTATCAAGAAAATTCATTTAAATTAATTCCACTCAAACGTGGTTAGCATTTATAACAAAAATATCATTATTTTATCCCTTAAAGACACCCCTCCTCAAGTATAAATACCCCCAATTACCTCCACACTATTTTTTCAAAAAATCAATTGATAACTCCAAATTACCCTATAAATATTATATACAAGGAGTTTCTATGATTTTAAGGAGTTTATCTCTAGATTTATGAAGCTTCCTCCCATAGTAAAGGTCCTCAATCCTCCTCTTTCTTTTTCAAGTTCATTACATTTGTCAAATTATCTTCTTAAATTTGTTATATTATACCAATATAATTTTAATTATATGTTATTATCATTCATTTTATATATTTTAAATGGTATTTTATTTATTACCTCTCATTATATCTTTTACTTAAGCCGTTACTATGCTGAAGTAAGGGTCTTTAATCCCCCACTTTCCTCTTTAAGTTAATTAACTTTGTTATATTGTATTCTTAAATTTATTTTTCTTATATTGAAATTATTTTAATTCAATTTCATAATATTAAATTTTATATTTTATAAATTATTATTTATTTATTACATCTAATTATATCCCTTTTCTAAGAAGTTACTATGTTGAAGTAAGGGTTTTCCCCAATCCTCCTCTTTAAATTTCAATTACAATTCCTTTATTATATTTAATTTTATGATTAATTTTCATATAAAAAATTATTTTAAATATATGTTATTATCATCCATTTTAATTATTTTAAATTATAGATAACTTAATTCCTCCCATTATATCCTTTTTCTAAGTCTTTTCAATTCTCAAACTATCTCGTAACTATAAAACTATCCTAAAATTTTGGTGAAGTAATGTGTATGTGATTTTCCAAGAAAAGAAATATTTTTTTGGATACTATATGTGGATGTGGTTTTGAATTATAATAATATAAGAGTTATTACCCCAAAAAATAGTTGGTTAGGTATATACAAATCATCATCTCAATTCACAATTATTAGACCCTTACTTTACACATAGTTTTACACTCCCAGGGGATTTTATTTAAATAATTCACATGCACTTTATGAGCCATAATAAAGGATAAGAATATTTGGATTGATATTTAAATTCAATTTATATCCCTATTATATTAAAGTAACCTTCACAAATTCTTATTATCATTCATTCAATTGGGTTCTTATCCTTTTCATTGTGAATATCTTATTGTTTTTTTATACTAATTATTGGATATTAACTAAGATAATTGCATTAATAAATTGAAAGGGTTTTTTCCCACCAAATTTTTAAAAAATGTTTATATTCTCTTTCAATATTTATAATTCCCATGGATTTTACCTTATTTTTTCATGTACATATTCCTATATACATGCAGTATGGTGTAAATATAATGTCCATGGATAATGATCCATCATTACCTTTATCACGCCTTATCATCAGTTATGCATAACTTTTCTTCTAATGTATTTCCCCTATGGATATAGTTTCAAGATTGTTATTATTGAATGGTGTTCACCTATATATCATCCATCAATTGATTTGGAAAATTATTTATTAAACCATATACTATTTATTCTATATGGTATAAATACCCTATAATTAGTTATCATGATCCAAGGGTATTTACAAAGATAATTACTTTAATTGGATACCCATTTATTTTCCATGGGTTCCTGATATGATTATTGATGGATTTATATATGTTTTTATTTTATGGCACACATAATAATGTACACGCTATGATGATTTAATCTAGATAGAATTCTAATGCATTGGGTATTGTTTTTGTCTCATGAGATGATATGTATGAGATTAGGGAGTGAACATAATCCATGATGGGACTTTTTATACCATGTGATGTTGTCTTCTAAGTCAGCCTTAAATTATTCTTATTTAATGTTATATGATTTTTCCAAATCCCTATGTTCCCATGATTCTATGATTACGTTATGCCTCCATATATTTATGCATAAGAATTTCTTTATGATATCATGTTATGCCTCATGTACTTATGATCATGTTATGCCTTATGTACCTAATATCATGCCAAGGATCCTATTATTATGACAATGATATGACTCTCATCCTCATATTAATCTTCTTATATCTTGGCTCATGTTTACCCACGATGTGCATTTATGCTCCGTTTTCATTGTTTGTCCCTGATAAGGATTCATACCTTACCATTTTATTATGTTTCCCCATTTCCCCAAAAACTAAAATTAAAGGGATAAGTATATGGGAATTACATGCATTATAATATACCTAGAAAAATTGTGTATTGTACTGTGTATTTATTGGTAAATTTACCTAGTTCCAAAAGACACTAAACTTTTGATCTTGGGATTTTGTTGTATTTCATGTAATATATTAAAAAGTGTGTATTTTTAGCACAAGATATGGAAGTGTAGGTATAGGGTGTATCAGTTGGAATTAGAGTAGTGTTTGGTTTTTATTGGAATTATAATTTGTAATATTTTGGTATAAATCCTTATATAGATACCAATTTTCTCTACTATACTAGGTGAAGTATAAATAGCATGGGACCATCGGATTAATATCTCCTAGATATTCATAATGTTTCCTTTTTATATATAGCATTTAAATGAACATTTGGGTTTGGTAGGTTTCATTAAATGATTAAAATTTTGAGGATGAAATTTCTTTAAGGGTGTAGATTTTTATAACCTAAAAATTCCTTTATGTTATTAATAGAAGTACTTTTTATTTTACAATTACTATTTTATTATGAGCACATAGAAAGACTATTACATTTCATAAGAACATTACCCATCATTCTTTTATATAGAATACTATAACTAGGATTCGAAAAGATATATACACATATAATAACAATACACTCACTAAAAGAAACTCCATAGGCTTGAATTACCCCATTAAGATCGCTACTTCCACAATGAAAGTAAAATTAAATAGATGTGTTAGGAAAATAATTGAAATTATGAAAGGATGTGTAAAACAAATTATAATAAGTGAATGATAATTGTAGTGTATTTATAGGGAAATATATCCATTCATAATTATAAAAATTTTCTAATATGGATGAGAGACATTGGGACCTTTAATAAATAAGATAGCTGGTCATTATTATTATTGGATATGAATTTTCAATAAACCGATCATTATGATTACAGAGGAAGATACTAAGATTGTACTAAATGTATTTAAAGAAAAATTTTATTTTATGATAATTTTATATGTTTTAAATAAAATTTATTTTCATGAAACTATATTATAAAACACTTTTAGTTGATAATATAAAATTATGAAGTCCTAAGTAATTTTTATAACTGTCAGAAAGTTTATTATATCATAAAAACTATTATTTTTCAATGCATAATTATTTTTATTTAAAATATAAAATTATAATATTTAGGGAATTATTTTTATAAAACAAATATAAATTTTATATTCAACACATTGAAATTATATTAGGATGAGTTATGGTAATTTTATCTAAAAGTTGATTTTTAGGGTAAAATGTAAAAATAACATTTTTATGAAATACCATAAATCATATGATATAATCACGATATGATCATGAATTAAAATTTCATAATAATTATTTTTTTATCAAAATGGATTTAAGGAATAAACATAATACATGATTCATTATATTTAGAAACACGTGCTTAAAATTTTGAAAACCATGATGTTATCTTTCTAAAAAACCATTTTACGAGTTATACACATATCATATTAGAATTAAATTTTATCACTTTTATAAATTTAATCAAGTAAAATTTATTGATTTTTTTTAATTGGAAGTTAAAAATTAGTAAGTAAGGTTAATTTCATTTTTAGGCACAAAAAGTTACCGTGGTAAAAAAATATTTACCGCAGTATAGTTATAATAATGTAAAACGTTAAAATTAAAAGTTAAATACATAAGAAAACTAAAATTGAAAACTTTAAAGGGTGTTTGATATATTTTATATCCTTAAAAAAACTTTTAAACATTAATTGTCAACCAAATCCATCGAAATTAATGTTACCCAAAATTAGTTATCATTTATAACAAAACAATCGTTATTTTATCCCTTAAACCACCTATCCTCAAGTATAAATACCCCCATTACCTTCTCAATATTAACAAAAAAGACATTAAGAAAAATTCTACTCTAAATTACCCTATCAACAGTCCCTCCAAGGAGGTCTTATTATTCTAAGAAGTGTCCTTCTATCTTCAAGACGCTTCCTCTCAAGGGTAGGGTCCTCAATCCTCCTATTTCTATTTCAAGTTCATTAAATTTGTTATATTTTCTTCTTAAATTTTTTTTTATTATACTGATTTTTTTTATTCCATGGTATTTTAAAATTTTATACGATGTAAAAGTGAGTTTATTTATTCTCTCTCATTATAGTGTTTTCTCAAGCTGTTACTATGTCGAAGTAAGGGTCCTCAATTCTCTTCTTTCCTTTTCAAGTTCAATACCTTTATTATATTTTCATATTAAATTTATTTTTATTATACTTCCATTATTTTTATTACATGGTATTTTATTTCATTTTATATTTTTTAAATGGGAATTTATTTATTCTCTCTCATTGTAGTTTTTTCTTAAGCCATTACTATGTTGAAGTAAGGGTCCTCAATCCTCCTCTTTCCTTTTCAAGTTCATTAATTTAGTTATATTGAAATTTTAAATTTACTTTTAAGATATTTCTATTCTTTTTATTACATGGTATTATCTTCAATTTTATATTATTTGAATTATAGTATATTTATTTTCTCTCATTACATCCTTTCTCTAAGCCGTTACTACGTTGAATTAAGGGTCCTCAATCCTCCTATTTCCTTTTAAAGTTCAAGAACTTTGTTAAATTATCTTCTTAAATTTATTTTTATTATTCTATATTTCATGTTATTTGATGGTATTATATTCAATTTTAAATGATATAAATGATAGTTTATTTATTCCCTCTGATTATATACTTTTATTAATTTGTTACTATGCCAAAATAAGGGTCTTCAATCCTCATATTTCATTTTCAAGTTCATCAATACAACAAACCAACCTGAGTTTAATTAACACGTCACCCAAGTTAGAACACCACACATCCCAAATCACATTCTCGATCACCATAGACCATCGAAAAGAAACATACATAACCAACTAGCACTCAGTAATGGTTTCTCCATTGGTAAACAATCATGACCCATCCATAAAATAAGATAGCCACACCAATATCATCAGAGTCAACAACAGAGGTTAAACATGAACCATAAACCATGATATACATCATAATAAAAACATGCCATAATTGGACATACACATGTTATATTAAAATAAACAACCCAAACTCAAAGGAAAAGGGTAAAATGCCATATAAGTCCCAAGTACAACCCAATGAGTACAAATTACAAAAAACAACTCCACATTGGTCCATATCTATGAGATCGTGGCTCCTCCACAAAACACGAGGCGATAGTAATCAAGAGAAGCCACCCTGAAACATGGTTCCCTTTCTATTACCTATTTCCTATAAGAAAAAATATGAAAATGCCCAAAAAGGACCCAAGTAGGGTGTGAGGCATGAATCCTAGTAGGATACCACTATGAATCTATTTAAGGCTTTTACCTAGGAAAGAAAATAAACTAGTTTCAATTTTTTTTGAACTAAAAAAATTAAGAACATACCACTTTCAAATATTCCTTTTCAATCCATTTGGTTTTATATCTAAAAAAACATGATTTTCCAAAACAAATTACAAACATGGCTCAAATAAATAAATAGGTCCACATGGCACAACATGTCAAATATATCCAAAAGGCACAATATGGGTGAGAATAGTCATGAACAACATATAACCATATAAATGGTAAAATTAACTATGAGAATAATACATATCATCACATAAAAATGAAAATAATAAAATTCATAGAGCATATAAACTCATATAGAATGAGTAATATGGACCTAGGGGTCTAACCACCAGTCCTATCATGATTGAGAAAACAAGTATGATAAATATATAAGCAATGTAATCTCACACAATCTTCTTTAGGACCAAATACAAGATCTAACATGGTATCTTAGTAACCAACATGGAATCTCACATCGTATTCCTACACAAAGGCTCACTCATTACCTTGTAAAAAAATAGAGGCTCACATGGTCCTCCCTCCAAAGGCTCACATGGTCCCTTTAACAAACCCATCAGTCACACCCCAATTAACCCATGTGATGATTTATACCAATACATCTCAACCAAGTTTCCATATCAATAAATCAACAACATAAGAAATTTAATAACAAAACATTCCAAATTTAACAATACACCCTTTTCAAGGTAAAATAATTTCTCAAACTATTTTAAAAAATATATTTAAAACCACAAAACATCTTTGATACATTTACTTAAACACTTGGGGTGAACACATGACACCTACATTTGTAAAACACTACATAAATATCCATATTTTAAAAACTATCCATGAAACAAATCAAACATGGAATATATACCAAGAATAAATAATTTTAATGTAAATTTAGGTATGCCATTAAAAACACCCTTAAATAGAGACACCTACCTCAAATTTGGTCCAAATATCATAACCCTTTATGAAGACCACTAGAAATAGGTAGAACTAAGACTCACACACTTAAGGCATAATAAATAAAACTAAAACCCCATGAGAAACCCTAAATTCATCCTAAACCACCACTAGGGTTTCAAACTTCCACAAAATGGAAGAATAAGGATTGAGTAAAGGAAATTAGAAGAAATCAAGGGGAAATAAAATTACCACAAGTAAAACACCAAGAAACCAAGGATAAATAAACCAAGGAAGAATGGATATAGATCATTGTCCAAGGTGGAGGGGATTCATGCATCGGGGAAGAAAAAATAACCCATAAACCTTAAGAAATCATCAGGGAAAAAAGGGTAAATTCACACTTTTTAATGAGCTGAATAAGGTTGAACAGTTTGACCGCATGACAAAGAAAACCATACGCTAATCATGTAGGTTCCACTTTACACCCAAAATAATCCACAAAGATTTATGTCACGACCCGTCCTCGGGACCCGTGCCGTGACTACCCCAAGCCCGCCTTCCATAGGCCAGAGGCTGACGACTAGCACCAAAGGCATAAAACCCGATATAAGGGAAGACATTGGCTTTATGTAAGAAAACAATTACCATAGAGTAATCAAGCAGAAGTAAACACTAAGTAAATTGTAAATCAAACGTGCTGAAAGTACAAGGGGCCAGAAATAAAATCCCAAAAGAAAGGTAAAACTACAACAGAAATTAAAGTACAACTAAAAGGACAACAACTGAAAGGTGACAAGCCACTCCTGGATCATTCTCCGGCTTCCTACCTGAAGGGCAGGTACATATCTCCTCCTCAGCACTCCACGTCCGTCCGTCTCCTCCAGGTACTGAATCATCGTGAAATCCACCTCCGGGCACCGACTCAACGTGATATCCACCTCCGGGCACCGACTCGTCATGAGATCCTCCTCCGGGTACCATCCATCTCTACAAGATTTAACCACGATCAGTGATGTCCATCGTCTGCAACCAACACAACGTAGTGCGGGCGAAGCTCGTGCATGGGTGAGTATACGATACTCAGTAGGGACCCCGAGACCCCCGAAGTTCTCCCAGAATCCACGAAGGATAAACCACAAAGGAAAGATACAATCACGAAGTAACAACCAACTCTACTTAAGTATATGACCATACATATACCTAAGTCATCAATTCCAGCTCGACTCCATCATACAAGCCCAAGTACAACCCAGTCCACACAGGTAAACATGATCCATTCCACATAAGAATTTACAACCCAATCTACACAGGAAAACACAACAATCATATCGATGATTCTGATTGTAAGTTAAGACTCATCTTACATAGGTATACTACTCACGAAGAGGGATGAAGATGATTAGATGTAGCCTCTGAATCATCTCCTCTGCCGAATCCACGTAGAATTTAGGTATAGTAGTCATCGTCGTCGAACCCATGGAGGATCCCAGCACGGTAGTCGAACCCACGGAGGATCCCAGTATAGTAGTTGTCCTCGTCACACCCATAGAGGATTCCAGTACGGTAGTCGTTCTCGTCGAACCCACAGAGGATCCCAGTATGGTAGTCGTCCTCGTCGAACCCACGGAGGATCCCAGTACCGTAGTCGTCCTCATCGAACCCACGGAGGATCCCAGTACGGTAGTCGTCCTCGTCAAACCCACAGAGGATCCTAGTATGGTATTCGTCCTCGTCGAACCCACAGAGGATCCTAGTACGGAAGTCATCTTCGTCGCAGCCAGCTTTAGGGTTCCCGCACACATCATGCTCGATTCCAGGAGGGTACGCTCCACGATCCAAGGGGGTCGATGCATCAACTGACACGAAGTCCGGAGTTGATGTATCTCAATGTTCCGTCATGACAATATGAACTCAACGCGATAGACGGCGCGTCAATCGGACGTCCGGTTTGAGAGTTATTGACTTTTTCATCCCAGGGGCCCAGTTGGTTTTTAATTCAAAACCAATCTGACCATACTCCAACTGCGTCCAAACCTCTAGTGGAGTAATCCAAAAGGTCCATCTCACTAAGAGGAAACCAATGAAGTCAACGGCATGTCAATCAGACATCCGGAGCTCAAGTTATAAGCGTTTCCGCTCCGAGGGCCCGGTTGGTTTCGGGTTTGAACCAACCCGTCCATACTCAAAGTTCTCTTAAACCTTGAGTGTAATATACCAAAACTACCGTCTCGATCCAAGGATCGCATCACAAATAACGGTGCATAAATCGGAGGTCTGTAGCCTAAGTTATGGGCCTTTGAACAAAGCTGTCCAATTTTAGGGGGTTTTGGGCCTGGACTGACCCGGGTCTGGGTCCGACCCACTAGGGCGCGACCCGGCCCAGATGGCATGGCCTGGCCCAGCCGGCGTGGGCGGTCCGGCCCGGGGTGACCGGTTGGTCTGGCGCAGGCGCGGCCCGCGTGGCCAGTCAGCTCGGCCGTTTTGGCCGAGCGGAAAACGGGGGGCGCTGCCCCCCTTGTCTCGAAACGGTGGCCCCCCCACATAGAGGGGGGCCCGCCTATCTGCTGCCAGGGGTTACGACCCCCGACCTCCTCAGAACGGCCTGGTTGGTTGGCCGTCCGGTGCCGCCGCCGCGGGACCCTACGGTCCTGCCCCTCCGAAGCGCCAGCGGTCGGTGATTCCGGCTGCCCTTCCCTGTACAACCAAAGCTTAGGCTAAGGCTCTTGATGCTTCGGTGACCGGGGAGTCCAGTCACCCCTGTTGGTGACCGCCGCGGCCTTAGGCCGCGACCCTTCTTCGATCGGCGCGTTGCGTCGACGCATCGCCCCTCCACCGCTCTTTTCGTTCTCACGCAGTGCATCGGCACCGTGCCACCTTCGTTAGAGCCACAACGAGTACAACAACAAAAGGGGGAGGAGGGTCGGCTGTGTTCGTGCGGTCCAGCCCCCCAGCTGTTAATTCGATAACAAGCGGCTAAAGAATTTAACGATGGACAACAAAAGAATATTCACGAACACAAAACCAAACCCCAACCTCAAGGAGTTGTTGAACGATGATCGTCGTGGGAAAACGGCGTCGCGGAAGACAGCGTCATGGAACGAGGCTCCGTATACGTCGTCGGTGCATGCTCGATGAAGGATGCGGCGTCCCCCTTTCTTTGACGTGGAAATAAGATCGAAAAGCGTGTCGGTGTTCTTCATGTTCTTCTACAAAGAAGAAGAAGATCTTCAAGACTTGAGCTTTTCTTCTCCAAACTCCACACAATGAATCAACCCCCAATAAAATAATAATTTTTCTTATTTTATTCACACACACACATGCCAACAACATTTTTAAAATTCAAAAATATCTCATTCAATTAATTAATGAGTTCAATTAAATTAATAGATTGTGTTGGCATCCAATAAAGGAGAAGAGGGAAAGTCACACCATTTATGGGGGGTTTCCAACATAAAGAGGGGGTTTAGGGGATTTGAAGGGGTGGGGCTCATGTGGCCCCCACCTCACAAATATCCAACCAAGTGGTTAGGATTTAGTGGGTCCCAATCAACTCCCAAGCATAGGTTATAACTATTTAGATTAGAAATAAAGTTGTGGCGCAAATTTTATTTCACTCTTTAGTTAACCCAATTATTTAGCAACACCACCCGAGAAAATGAAACTCTAGAAAGGGTCTTCTTAATCAAATACCGGTGTTGCAGTTTCAATGGTGCCCTCAGATTTAGATTCCGAGAACCGGTTCAAAAGTTAGAAAAACCCGCTCGCTCGTTCACTGAACGTACCCGAGCTAAACTTCAAAAATTGATTCTGGGCACACTAAGCCTCGGAATCAGGTTCCATCAAAAGCCACAGACTCGTAAAATTCTAAAGAAATTAAGAAAAAAATTTCCTTGAAATTTATGGGTCTTTACATTACTCCCACCTCAGGGCTTTATGTCCCCGTAAAGCTATAACACAAACTAGGGAAACTAAATTGTTACTGAGCACACAACTGAGCCTCCCGCTCCCATGTGCTCTCCTGGAGGTTCTCGTGCTGCCAGTGAAAGCGCACCTGAGGAATCAACCGTCCATGTAGGACCCACTCCTATTGATCCTCATTCTCCACTAGAACCTCTGTGAATGTCGCCCCGTCATCGACGTCCAACTCCCTACGGTCTATGATGTGTGAAGGGTCATGTACGTATTTCCTTAACTGTGATACATGGATGACATCATGCACCCGGTGCAACTGAGATGGAAAGGTCAAGTAGTAAACCACCTCGCCTACCCTACTGAGGACCTAGAAAAGTCCATTGGACCTCGGAGATAACTCACTGCCTCGACTACATCTCCGTAAACCTCATCGAGGTGAGACCTGTATAAGAACGTGGTCGCCATCCTCAAACTCTAGAGGCCTCCATTTCTTGATTAGAACTGAAACTCAAAACTCCTACAGCCACGAGGGTAAGGTTGAACGACCCAATAGTGATCGGCTACACCCTCTTATGCACGAGTTTATCCTGTGCTACCTGGGGTTTCCTTTTCTCCGACCAAGGGAAACCCATCCTGACGTTTTCCTAATACCGTCAATTTGTGTATGAACTGTGATTGCCTAGTCCATACTCAAACTAACATTGTAAGGCCTCGACGCTGCCACCAAGAGGTTCCAACCGAAACTCTCGCGTCAAGGGTCAGATCACACCGTCAGCATAAGTGTGACTATCAAGTATCCTCCCAAAGGTATCTCTAGACGTGAGGGTCAAGTCAACGACTTAACCAGAAACTCTAGGTCTGGGACAAGATTCATGGAAGGAAGGGATGATTTGTATCAGTGTCTATTGTTATGGAAGCTAGTAGAAGACACAGTCTGTACTTCGAATCATCCTTAGAGCCTTTCGGTCGCACTCCTGACCGTATGAAGCTACTCTTTCCCCTGCCCTCCATCTCCCTGAGCCTAGCGGGGATTACAAAGTTGGTTGGTTGCAACATGTCAAAATGTTCACCACCCCATGCTTCTCTCCTAGATCCTCTTCGACGTCTGCATCCTTGAAGATTCATCTGTGCTTTTCACTTCCTCTGCTTAAAACATTTTACACGCCCAAGTCTCTGAGACTGGTGCCAGTTTCCTGCTTTCCCACTGCTATCCTTAGTTGGCTGCATCCACTCAGCCAAAGAATTATCAACCACAAAGGTTCTCTCTAGCACCCTAGTATAAGTAGGAATTCATAGAGAAAGAAGTGCTGGCTCGGATTTCCTTTAGACACACCTCACTCAGAAGTCCGAGCCCTGAAGCACTGATCACATCGTAGTCATTGAGTACCAGGAATGGTTTGGTATGCCCCGATGAATTATCAGCTACAAACATGTCGTCCTGCCAAAGCTGTATAAGCTCTAGAAGACTCTCAACCACCTCCTCAAGCCAGTACTCACCTGCTTGTGAGTCGGGATTCCCTCAGAACTTGAGGGATATCTGGTGCCGAAACATGTAAGGCACTAAGCCTACAAGTGTCTTCTATCGGTACCACCGGTAGTGTCTGCTGACTAACAGGTAGTGATGTAGCTGACACACTACCCAAAGTTACTAACACAGGCATCGGTCCACATTCTGAAGCCTCTTCACTATACAGAACAACCTCATGGTCACTAATTGGGAAACCCAAGTAGCTAAGTCCACCATCCGCTCTACTAGTGTCTAAACTAGGCATAGAACTCTAGAAATCGCCTCCATCTAGTCCACTGATGCCTGGGAATCTGTCTCGCCTCGTAACCTCGGAGGCCTCTACTACTGGAACTCGTGCAACGCACTCTATCAGCGTGCACCGTCCACTAGTAAAAATGGTTGCATCTCCTACCTAACAGGTGGTGGTGCTACTGGTACACCACACGAAGGTGCCAATATAGAAAGAGGGCCCTGCACCGGAGTCTCGTCGCTCAGTGGGCCGTCATAGAGTACTCTCTTGGAACTCCAACTGACTGTCTACGTGGAGACATCCTAAACAGGTGTGGCATGGTCAGATATTTATACCTAGTGAGATGACACAAAGTAATCACAAAGAAAACTTTGAAACAGACAAGAAATTAATGTTTTCATGCACTGAGTCGGAAATCAGAAGTCAGGGTCCTGGTATATAGATACGTCGACCGTCGCACCAACACTGGACTCCCTGGACTGATAACAACACTCAATACCCTTAACACTATTGCTTCACATAGAAGAAAGGTCCGAGTCCTGAGTTCTGTAGTAGAACTGAACTCCTCTGATACCAATTTGTCACGACCCGTCCTCGGGACCCATGCCGTGACTACCCCAAGTCCGCCTTCCATAGGCCAGGGGCTGGCGACTAGCACCAAAGGCGTAAAACCCGATATAAGGGAAGGCATTTCCTTTAAGTAAGAAAAAAATCACCATAGAGTAAGCAAGCAGAAGTAAACACTAAGTAAAATTAAAATCAAACGTGCTAAAAGTACAAGGGGCCAGAAATACAAGCCCAAAAGAAAGGTACAACTACAACTGAAAGTAAAGTACAACTCAAAGGACAACAACTGAAAGGTGACAAGCCGCTCCTGGATCATCCTCCGGCTTCCTACTTGAAGGGCAGGTATAGATCTCCTCCTCATCACTCCATGTCCTTACGTCTCCTCCAGGTACCGAATCATCATGAAATCCACCTCCAGGCACCGACTCGACGTGATATCCACCTCCGGGCACCGACTCGTTGTGAGATCCTCCTCCGGGTACCGTCCAGCTCTACAATCCTCAACCACGATTGGTGATGTCCGTCATCTGCAACCAACACAATGTAGTGCTGGCGAAGCCCATGTAGGGGTGAGTATATGATACTCAGTAGGGACCCTGAGACCCCCGAAGGTCTCCCAGAATCCACGAAGGATAAACCAAAAAGGAAAGATATAATCACAAAGTAACAACCAAATCTAATTAAGTATATTCCCATACATATACCTAAGTCATCAATTCTAGATCGGCTCCATCATACAAGCCCAAGTACAACCCAGTCCACACAGGAAAAAAAAATCCATTCTACATAGGAATTCACAACCCAATCCACAAGGGAAAACACAAAAATCATATCTATGATTCTGATTGTAAGTTAAGACTCAGCTCACACAGGTATACTACTCATGAGGAGGGATGTAGATGATTAGATGTAGCCTCTGAAACATCTCCTCTGCCGAACCCAAGTAGAATTCAGGTATAGTAGTCATCGTCGTCGAACCCATGGAGGATCCCAGCATGGTAGTCGAACCCACGGAGGATCCCAATATAGTAGTCATCCTCGTCGAACCCACGGAGGATTCCAGTATGGTAGTCGTCCTCGTCGACCCACAGAGGATCCAAGTATGGTAGTCATCCTCGTCGAACCCACAGAGGATCCTAGTACATTAGTCATCCTCATCGAACCCACGGAGGATCCCAGTATTGTAGTCATCCTCGTCGAACCCATGGAGGATCCTAGTACGGTATTCTTCCTCATCGAACCCATGGAGGATCCTAGTACGGAAGTCATCTTCGTCGTAGCCAGCTCTAGGGTTCCCGCACATAGCATGCTCGATTCCGGGAGGGTCTGCTCCACGAGCCAAGGGGGTCAATACATCAACTGACATGAATTCTAGAGTTGATGTATCCCAAAATTCCTTCATGACAATAGGAACTCAACATGACAGACGGTGCGTCAATCGGATGCCCGGTTTGAGAGTTATTGACCTTTTCGTCCCAGGGGACCTGTTGGTTTTTAAGTCAAGACCAATCCGACTGTACTCCAACTACATCCAAACCTCAAGTGGAGTAATCCAAAAGGTCATTATCACTAAGAGGAAACCAAAAAAGTCAACGTCACATCAATCGGACGTCCGGAGCTCAAGTTATAAGCGTTTCCACTCCGAGGGCCCAGTTGGTTTCAGGTTCGAACCAACCTGGATATACCCAAAGTTATCCGAAACCTTAAGTGTAATATACCAAAATGACAGCATCGATCCAAGGATCTCATATCAACTGAAAGTGCGTCAATCGGAGGTCTGTAGCCCAAGTTATGGGCCTTTGAACGAAGCTGTCCGATTTTAGGGGGTTTTGGGCCCGGACCGACCCGACCCAAGACCCCCCTGGGTCGGCCCAAAACGGGTCGACCCGACCCGGGTTCGGGTCTAGCCCACCATGGAGCGACCCAGCCTGGCTGGCGTGGCCCGGCCCATCCGGCGCGGGCGGTCCGGCCCGGTGCGGCCGGTGGGCTGGGCGCGGGCGCGGCCCGCGTGGCCAGTCAGCTCGGCCGTTTCAGCCGAGCGGAAAACGGGGGGCACTGCCCCCCTTGTCTCAAAACGGTGGCCCCCCCACATGGAGGTGGGCCCGCCTATCTTCTGCCAGGGGTTACGACCCCTGGCCTCCTCCGAACGGCCAGCCCGGTTGGTCGGTCGGTGCCGCCGCCGCGGGACCCCGCGGTCCTGCCCCTCCGAAGCACTGGTGGCCGGTGATTCTGGCCGCCCTTCCCTGTACAGCCGCGGCTTAGGCTGCGGCTCTTGATGCTCCGGCAGCCTGGTAGTCTAGCCACCCCTGTTGGTGATAGCCACGACCTTAGGCCGCGATCCTTCTTCGATCGGTGCGGCGCGTCGGCGCCGCACCCCTCCGCCGCTCTTTTCGTTCTCGCGCGGTGCATCGGCACCGTGCCACCTTCGTTTGAGCCACAATGAGTACAACAACAAAAGGGGGAGGAGGTTCGACTGTGTTCGTGTGGTCCGACCCCCCTCCCGTTAATTTGATAACAAGTGGCTAAATAATTTAACGATGGATGGCAAAAGAATATTCACGAACACAAAACCAAACCCCTACCTCAAGGAGTTGTCGAACGATGATCATCGCGGTAAAATGGCATCGCAGAAGACGACGTCGTGGAATGAGGCTCTGTATACATCATCAGTGCATGCCCGATGAAGGATACGACGTCCCCCTTTCTTTGACGCAGAAAGAATATCGAAAAGCGTGTCGGTGTTCTTCGCGTTCTTCTACGAGGAAAAGAAGATCTTCAAGACTTGATATTTTCTTCTCCAAACTCCACACAACGAATCAACCCCCAATAAAATAAGACTTTTTCTTATTTTATTCACACACACACCTACCAACAACATTTTTAAAATTCAAAAAGATCTTATTCAATTAATTAACGAGTTCAATTAAATGAATAGTGTGTGTTGGCATACAATAAAGGAGAAGAGGGAAAGTCACACCATTTATGGGGGGGGGGGGGGTTGCCAACATAAAGAGGGGGTTTAGGGGATTTGAAGGGGTGGGGCTCATGTGGGACCCACATCAGAAATACCCTACCAAGTGGTTAGGATGTAGTGGGTCCCACTCAACTCCCAAGCATAGGTTATAACTATTTAGATTAGAAATAAAATTGTGGTGCAAATTTTATTTCACTCTTTAGTTAACCCAATTATTTAACATCACCGCCTGAGCAAATGAAACTCCAGAAAGGGTCTTCTTAAGAAAATACCAGCGTTTCGATTTCAACGGTGCCCTCAGATTTCGATTCCGAGCACCGGTTCAAAAGTTAGAAAAACCCGCTCACTCGTTCACTGAACATACCCGAGCTAAACTTCAAAAATTGATTCCGGGCACACTTGGCCTCAGAATCAGGTTCCGTCAGAATCCACAGACTCGAAAAATTACAAATAAATTAAGAAAAAAATTTCCTTGAAATTTTCAGGTCTTTACAATTTATTTTGGGCGTTAAAAAGTTTTAAAAACCATTCTCAAACTATGTGAAATCTCACTATCAAAAACTATAGCACCCCTCACATGGTTTCCACAAGGTTTGGAAAAACTGTGCACTAACCATGTTCCATGTTCTATCTCCAAACAAACTCTCACTTTTTACCCATGACACTCGAAAAATCTATGAACACACTCAAGTATAAATAAAAATAAAAATTATACATACCAGTTACCTAGATGGTGTCACAAACTCCCCACCATTCCAATTTCTAACCCTAGAATTTCATTCGGCTTCATTAGAAGAAAAAAAATGAGGTCAATAATCACTCACCCAACGTTTCCACTCCCATGCCTCATGGATATTTTCACCACACTACTAGATCACACAAACCAATAGTATCACCTTCCCATAGAGCACCTTGTTTTGAACATCCATGATATGTACAGGCTCTTCCACCATAGTGGTAAGAGGATATGACTCTAAATCTTCCCACTCTAACACATGAGATGGGTTTGGATGGTATATTTTCAGCTGGGAGACATGGAATAAATCATGAATTGAGGTTATCCATGGTGTCAGGTCAAAATGATAGGCTACCATCCCAATATTCTCTACAATATTAAATGACCCAACATAACGTAGTGCTAACTTCACCAAATTTCCCAAGTGATGGAATCCCAAATGAATTGATACCTGATGAAGCACCCAATAACCAACCTAAAACTCAAATTAATGATGAATATAGTTAAAATAAAAATTATAATAGCTTCAAACTATCACTAGTCATTTCTGAATCAGTAGAAATGTCTTATTCGTATCTTGGACGAGGCTTGGTCCAACCAAATAATTCTCACCCATCTTGTCATAGAATAATAGGTATTAGAATGAAATCCCATAAAATACTTCAATTGGGTCCATCCTTATTGAGTCATTATATATATTGTTATATGAAAAATTTCCAATGATAGGTGAATCTCCCACAAACTGCTTAAATTGAGCACACATTCCCATAACATATCCTCGAGAGTCTGTATGGTATGCTCAAAATGACTATCCATCTGTGGGAGATATGTGGTTCTCAACCTAAATTGGGTTCCCAAATATTTCTGGAGTACCTTAAAAAGAAATATGTAAAATATGAATCTTAGTATGATATTATTTCCAAGTCCACTCCATGAATCTAAACAACCTCTTGAACATACAAGCGTATGAGGTCCTCTACCTTCATCGACTCCCTAATGGGTAGAAAATGGGATGATTTTTTCAGAAGATTAACAATCACCCATATGGAATCTTTCCCACTTTAAGTATGAGGTATCCCTATCATAAAATCCATATATATATCAATCCATTTACAAACTATCATAGAAAGTGTCTATAATAACCTGAATGGTATCTGATGCTTACCTTTGATCCTATGATAAGCCAAGCACCTAGAAACAAAGTTTGTTATGACATGCCTCATCCTGGGCCACCAATAAGAGCCTATCAAGGTATAACACATCTTACTCACCCTGGGGTGAATGAAATAACTAAAATTATGTGCCTCATGTACCACCTTTCTGCTACAAACTCAAAGGAACAACGAGTCGCTTCCGGAAAATAAGGGAACTATAATAAAACTAGGACCAATCACCCAAGGTCTCCCCACTAGTTAAAGATCTACTAATCTACTAGAATTTGGGGTATTATACCTAATAATTACTTAACCAATTGATGAGAGTGCATGTAATATGTACACTTTCCAATAATAACTTCCCTCTATCCTCCAGTATGTATAGTCTCAGATCAAAAAACAAGATCATCGAACCCACACATCTATTGATTCTCGAATAGAATGTACTAGAAGATTCCTACTCAAAGTGTTATCAGAAATATTTCCTTTCCTAGGAGTATACATTATATTGAAATAAAAATCCTAAAGGTACTCGACCCAATACCTTTTCTTGAGGTTCAGGCCTCTATAAGTGAAAATTTACTTTAGGCTCTTATGATTCCAATACACTGTAAAACACTCCCTAAAGAGGTAATGCACCCATATATTCAGTGCATGCATAACGACTACTAATTACGGGTCATGGGTGGGATAATTCCTCTCATGTGGTCATAAATTCCATGATCCATAGGCAACCTCATGGTCATAATGCATCAACACACACCCCAAACCCATACCAAAAGCACCACAAAACACTATAAATTCTCTCCCATGCTTAGGAATAATAAAAAAAGAATGGATGTCAAATGGGTTTGTAACTTCTCAAATTCACTATAGAACTTCTCATCCCACTAAAACTTCACCCATTTCCTAGTCAAAGCCATCAAGGTAGAAGCTATCCTAGAGAAGTCCCAAACAAAACATCAATAATACATGACCAAACCCTGAAATCTATAGATCCCAGAAACATTCTTGGGCTGCTCTCAAGACATGATTTCTCAATCCTTCTTAGGATCCACTGAAACTTATTCCTAGGAAATTATGTGACCTAAAAACCACACTTCTTGAATCCAAAACAGGAACTTGGGAAATTTTCATACAAATGATGCTTTCTCAAAAGAACCAAAACAACCTCCATATAGTCTGCATGCTCCTCCTCCATCTTGGAAGACACTGAGATGTCATCTACAAACATGACTATGAAGGATTATATAAATTAATGAAATATTCTTCTAATTATTACCATGAAAATATCTATAGAATTTTTAATCCCAAATAGAATGAATAAATACTCAAAATATCTATAATAACTTCAAAAATCTATCTTTGGAACATCCTCTTCTCATACCCTCAACTGGAGGTACCACAATATCAAGTCAATTTTAGAAAACCAATGGGCCCCTATGATATAGTAAAAAAAACCTCAATTTTGAAAAATGTGTATTTATTCTTTACTATCACTTATTTAAGATTACGATATCCATTAAAATTAAGAGGATACCATCCACCTTGTTTGCAAATAGTACTGTAGAGGCCCATAGTGACCCACTATGGAGAATAAAACCCTTTACCTAAAGATCCTATAGATGACCTTTCAGCTCCTTCAACTCATTAACATCCATTCGATAAGATAAATAGGAAATAAGCCTCATACTGAGAGGCAGATTTATAGTAAAATTGACCTCTCTATAGTGAAAAATCCTGATAAGTCCTTTGGAAACACATTTTGGAGCATGTCCATGACCACTAGAATTTCACTTGAATAATTCTACTCAACAACTTCAAGAAGAAACCTGGGAAATTGGCACATGAATAAACCCAAATCTAAAGCAACTGGTCAAGTCCTCCCTAACCACAGATCCCAATCACCCTAAAAGATGTGGGTTCTCCCATCAAGATTAAATAAATAGAACCTATGATGATAAAATTCAACTAAATCCTTAAATATAATAAAAAAATCCATGTCGATGATGATGCCAAACATATCCAGGTCAAAAATTAGAAAGTCCCAAATGACCTCCATGCCAGCTATCACAATACAGAACTTAGTAAAATTGAAACCTTGATCCTTTTACTTCTATAATAGGTTTAAAAAAAACACGAAATAGGAAATAAACTCAGTAAACATACCCAAGTCATAAATTAACATTAGTGAAATAAAATAGTGGGATTAACCTGTATCAAATAAAAATGATTCTATATAAGAATATATAAACAATATACCTCGAATAGTGGTTATCCTAGAATATGAGTCCTCTAGAATGACCTCCACTACATGGAGTCTCCCTAGCTCAGACCTTCTCGAAGTCTTCTTCCACTATTGAGAATTTTCCTTAACATGAGGATGATATCCTCTACCCTTAGAATCCTATAACTACACCAAATTTCTCTTTGAGAACACAGATCCTACACCACCTCCACATGAAGCTAATTGAAAAAATATCCAAATATTCTCTAACTTCTCACACTATTATAATGTCATTAGAGTCTCTAGGAAATATTTCATGGTGTGTCCTACCTTCCCATATCAATAACATACAACTGGTCTATGCCCTATAGGATCCACATAATATGATCCCAATGACTACTGGAAACTTTTTCCACTTCCCTTCTAAGACTCATCCTGCTTCTACCTCAGTCCTGAAGAACTCTAAATACCACCTACTGAAAAAGCACCACCGAGACCTATCTTTCCGGTCAAATATTTCTCTACTATCACTAAATTGTCAACCACCTATTAATAGGCCTGTAGACACAAAATAATCAGTATATATCTAATATTTACAATCAAGAACATCTCAAAATGACAGTCCTTGAGATAATCGTTCATGGGAAGATCCAAGATACATGGACCAACTCAGTGAATATAGTATAATAATCCATCAATAAATGATCACCCTACTCCAACTTCATAATCTTGTGGGTATTCATCACTCTCAAGGTCTTCAGGTAGAACTTCTGATTAAATTCCACTTTGAAGGTGGTCTATAGGAGATCCTCATGCTTACCCAAAATCACCATTGTTTCTCACCACTTCCCACCCAGTCCTACTATCACGTATGTAACAAATACCACTTTATAGGTCTTAGGGGTCTTAAAAAACTTTAGGATATACTAAATATGATCTAACCACTCATTTGGATCATTGGGTACCCTTTAACCACATAACACTGGTGGATTTTGCCTAAAAAATTCTTGATCATGGTCCACGGTCCATATCTAATATTGACTACCTACTTGACCCAAGGTTTAGATCATATGAATCACCGACTCCACCAAAGACAGATCAATGGGAGGGTTCACCCATGGGGTAATATCTATGGAACCCTCTCTACACCTATATGAGGTCCTTCTGAGAGGTATGATCTACAAGATAGAAATCACAATCTTTATTAAGTGAAATACAACACTAAATAACAAAAAGAGTACTAAAATAAAACCCCAAATAAGGGAATAACTAGAAAATTAAACAATAAAGTGAAAAAACATCATAAAATCAACCCATACCTGTTTCAATATACAACCACAATCCTAAAACACCCATGAAAAATGGAGGTTCAACATGAAGAACAGATGGTCAGCCCCTACACTATTCCTAACTCTTAATTCCCAATGGTCATAGCTCTAATATACCATTAACTCCTAAATAAAAACCTCCAGTGATACCATTTTTTAGTGAACCAACCTGGTTCAACTTCACCTATCACTCAAGTTGGCCCACCATACAACCCAAAGTATGTTTCTAATCACCATATACAAGAAACAAGCACTGTTCAAAACCAACTAGAATTTGGGAATGATTTAACTACTCGTAAACAAGTATGAACCATCCATAAAATAGTATGGACACACTGATATCACCAGAGTCAACAATAGAGGATAAAAATGTACTATAAAATAAGATATACATCAATAATACAAACTTTCCATAATAGGAAATACACATGTTATCTCAAAATAAACAACCCAAACATATAGAAAATGGGTACAATTCCAAAAAAGAACCAATTATAACCCAAAATGTACAAAATACCAAAAATTATTCCACATGGGTCTATCTATACGAGACAAAATCTCCTCCACACAACACCAGATGATGGTAATCATGAATATCAACCCTGGAACATGGTTTCTTTTCCTTTACCTATGTCATATAAGACAAAATATGGAAATTCCCAAAAAAGGGCATAATAAGGATGTGAGGTATGAATCCTAGTAGGATACCACCATGAATCTATTTAAGGAATTTACCAAGGTAACCCAATAAACTATTTTAAATTTTTTTTAAAAATAAAACCACTTGAAAACATACCATTTCAAATATTCTTTTGAAATCCCTTTGGTTTTTCATATCAAATGAAACATGGTTTTCCAAAACAATTTCCAAATATGGATAAAATAAATAAGTAATTCCACAAGGAAGAACATTCTCAACATATAAAAAAGGAACAATAATGGTGAGAATAATAATAAACACCATATAACTACACAAATTAGAAAAGTAACAATGGTCATAATGCATCTAATCACATCAAAATGGAACTAATAAAATTCATAGAGCATATAAACTAATCCTACATGACTAATTTGCACCTAGGGATCTAACCATTAGGCCTATCATGAGTTAGTAAACAAGTATGATTTCGAGATAAGCATTGGAATGTCAGACAATCTTCCCTAGGCCCAACTCTAATAGATCACATGGTCTATTAGTAACAAACATGGAATCTCACATGATCTTCATACCCAAAGTATCACTCTATACCTTGGAAAAAATGGAGGCTTTCATAGTCCACCCTCTGAAGGCTCACACAGTGCCTTAAACAAATCCCTCTCTCATACCCCAATTAACCCATGTGATACGCTATTCCAACACATCATAATAAAGTGCCCATATAAATGAAACCACAACATAATCTATTTAATAAAAAAACATTCCCAATTTAACAAAACACTCTTTCCAATGTAAAATCATTTCTAAAACTTCTTTATAAATCCATTTAAAGCCACATAACCTCTTTGATACATTTTATCAAAAACTTGAGATTCACACATGCCACCCCTATTTATAAACCCTCATAAAATACCCAAATTTCCAAAAACAATCACCAAATACATCAAACATGTAATACACACCAAGTATACATGATTTTAATGGAAATTTAATCAATAAAAACGAGAGGTAATTATAAATGTAAAGGTATTCCATGGATAACACCATTAAATAGATACACCTACCTCTAATTTGGTCTAAATATTTTCTCACTTGATGAATACCACTTAGAAGAGGTAGAACCAATCTTCACACAACTAATCCACAAGAAATCAAACCAAAAAACCAATTAAAAACCCTAAATTCATCCAACACCATCCCTAGAGTTCCATAATTCCACAAAAATGGAATAATAAGGCTTGAGGAAGGGAGAAGAAGAATAAATCAAGGGGAAAATTAACTTAACTCAAGAAAATACCCATAAAACAAGGATAAATCCACTAAGGAAGGTGTATGAGATATCCATGGCTAAGGAGGAAGGGATTCACATACAGGGGGAAGAAAAAATAACCCATAAACTCTAAGAAATATACATGGGAAAAAGTAAAAATTAATTTTTTTAATGATGTGGAAAGAGTCACATGGTTTGTCCACATGGTTAGAAAAACGTGCACCAACCATGCAGGTGACACTATTAACCCAAAATAAGATGTATGGTTTTCTATGGGGTGTAACAAAGCTTGAAAATCTATACTCAAACCACGGGAAACTGCACTATCAAAAACTAAAACAACCCTTGCACAGTTTCTGAATTTTTTTGACAAACCATGCGTTAACCATGTACCCTAGTCTGTCTCCCCAAAAATCTTATTTTCAACTCTCGACACCTGATAACTCCATGAATACACTCAAGGATAAATAAAACTCAAAATTAGATATACCAGGGTCCCATTGGGTGTTATAATTACCATTGTTATATGGTCTTCTAGATTTTTTTTATAATACCACACTTTTTATTACAAGGTATTATATTCCATTTTATATTTCATAAATAATAATTTATTTATTCCCTCTTATTATAGGCTTTTCCTAATCCATTACTATTCTGAAGTAATGGTTTTTCCCAATCCTCATCTTTAAATTTCAATTGAAATACCTTTGTTATATTTAATTTTAGGAATCCTTTTCATATAAAAAAATTCTTTTAATTCCATGTTATTATCGTCTATTTAAAGTATTTACAATGATATATTACTTAATCCCTCTCATTATAGCCTTTTTCTAATACGTTATAATGTTTGAACTATCCCATAACTACAAAACTATCCTAAAATTTTGGTGAAGTAATGTATGTGTGGTTTTCTAGGAAAAGAAATATTCATATGGATACTACAAGTGAATATGATTTTGGATTAGATTAATATAGGGTTTATAATACCAAAAATATTTGGTCAAGTATATCCAGATCATCATCCTAGTGCATGATCAATGAGACCTTATTACACACCTGGTTTGACACTCTCGGGGGATTTTCTTTAGATAATTCACATGCATGTTATGATCCATAATAAAGGATCAAAATATATGTATCGAGATATAAATTAAATCGATATACCTATTTCATGAATGTACTATTCAACAATTCTTATTATCATTACTTTAATTAGGGTCTTATTCTTTTCATGGTGAACATCCTATAGTTTCTAAATCTGATTATTGGATAGTCAGTATGCTAGCCACATTAATCCATTGAAATGAATTTTTTCCTACCAGATTTGTAAAAAATGTTCATGTTCTATTTCAATCTCTATTATTCCCTTTAATTTTACCTTTATTATCTATTTTTATGTTCCTATGTACACATGATATGGTGGAAATATGATCTCTATATAGAATGATCCATCACTGCCTTTTTCTTACCTTATCATCAGCTAAGAATAACATTTCTTCTAATGCCTCCCTCTTTGGAACATCATTTTATGCTTATGATCTCCATAGATAATGATCCATCACTACCTTTTTCTAACCTTATCATCAGCTAAGAATAACATTTCTTCTAATGCCTCCCTCTTTGGAACATCATTGTATGCTTCTTATTATTGAAGGGTGTTCACCTAGAAACTCATCCATCAATTTAATGAGAAAATAATTGATTAAACCATATAACTTTTATTCTATATGGTGTAACTATCCTATAATTAATTATCTTGATCAAAGGGTATTTATAGTGATACTTACTTTAATTGGAAAACCATTTATTTTCCATGGGTTCATGCTATGATTATTGAAAGATTTATCTATTTTTTATTTTTTGTGAAACACATAATCATGTACATGTTATGATGGGTGTTCCCAGATAGTACTTTAATTCACTGGATAACATTTTTGTCTCATGAGATGATATGTGCGGTATTAGGGAGTGAACCTAATCAATGATGGGACTCTTTCCACCATGTGTTTTTGTCTTGGTAGTTAGTCTTGAATTATTCTTATTTCATGTTATATGTCACCGCCACATCCCTATGTTTCTATTATCATGTTATGCCTCTATATGTTTATCCATAAGACTTATCTTTATGATATCATGTTATGCCTCCTATAATTATGATCATGTTATACCTTTTGTACCTAATATCGTGTTATGGATCCTATTCCTATGATCATGCTATGAATCTTTTCCACACATTCATCTTTTAATATCTAGCCTCTCATTTTACCCAAGATGTTCATTTATTCCTCATTTTCATTATTTATCACTTATTGGTATTTATAGATCACACTTTTCATATGATTCCATATTTCCCTAGGAATTTAAATTAATGGGATATATATAAGGGAACTAAATTCCTATAGAATATTTTTTGAAGAATTTTTTATTATACCATGTATTTAGTTTTAAATGTTCCTAGTTCCTAAAGACACTTAATTTTTGATCTTGATAGTTTTTTGTAATTCATGTGATATATTAAAAAGTATGCATTTTTGAAACCAAATCCATAAGTGTGGGTCTGGTTTATCTCAGATAATGTGGTTTAAGAACGTGTTATTATTTTATAATTATAAGAGATCACATTATTAATACTTTACTGGATTATAAATTATTTGAGACATAATAATTTTATTTTTATTAAGTCTCCCACTATTTTATCAAGTCTTATGGACCTCACCATTTAAATTATAATGTCCCATCACTTTATACATTCTAGTGGAAAGCATAATGACTTAATATTAAAATTAAATAAATTAATTTTATTTAAAATATAATAAAATAAGAACAAAACTTGTACTTGGAAGAAACCTGACAAGTACATGTCTAAACTACTCGGTATGTATTGAGATCGTATAGAGTCTACTCATGCAACATATAGCATAAGAATTTTGTTATGTGATTATATAGAATGTATGATTCAATAAATGACATACAAAACACATGTTAATTTATATAACACATTAAACTTTTAATACGCATGAATTAGTCTACGTATTATGACTATAATTGGTGTTCAAAATTTTATACAAAAATTAATTAAGAATTCAATATATATATATATATAACCTCTCACAAAATGCGTAAGAATCAATAAATGACAAATATAAAACATTTTTTTGTGATTTAAGGTAGTATTAAATTAAATTTTATTTCTCTACATAGACAAATTGGGTACACAATGTGTACATCCAGCTACACATCGTGTATCTTTCTCTATATATATCCATGATACACACTTAGGGATTCGACATATACTGTTTCATAGACATGTTTGGGGTAAATGATGTGTAAATTTGGTACACGCCGTGTAACCTCCTTGTTATATGAATTTTAGTAACTATGTTTTGCGTAATTATTACTCGATGTGTATTTTACAAAACATTTTACGTTATGAAAACCCATGGACTAAACAACATGTAACCTAGTTACATAGCATATAATCTCACATTTTGTGTGCCATCCTAGCTTGGATAATACATGAAGCATTTAATTCACCACATTTTCTTTATTGCATGACATGGAGAATTAATTCACCCAATATCCTGGTGCAATGAACTAGGATACACGATGTGTACACCGACCATATTCTATGTAATCCCATGTTGTTTGGTTAGAATTATCAATACCTCCAGATATATTATTTGGATGTTTTTTATTAAAATTTAATTAGAACTAGATTTAATGAGTGATAAATTAAGGGAGGAAGAAGATATCTTGATGATATTATTAAATAAAAAATTTAATGAAATAAAAACTAACTTCAAATGAATATAAATATCAATAATATCTAAATAATAATAAATTTAACACGACCCCTTTAATACCACTTGATAGTTCTAGTTGCAATGGAAGTGTATGTTGGGCCTATGGTAAGATTATATTTTTGAAAATTCAATGGATCATTTATAATGTTCATGAAGTGAATGGCTTGACCAATGATTTTTTTAAGAATATTGAATTTTATTTTTCTAGAACCAAGAGGTAGGATCTTTATAAATTAATTTATAATTAATTTAAAAACATGATAATCGATATTACCTCAGTCTTGAGATATTTATTTATTCATGGTATTGATCTTACAACCCCAATATATGTTTTTTCATTACATGGAAAATACCTAAACTAGAACCCCTCTAGTGCTAATCCACATGTGCTCCTTCGATATCTGAAAAATATCGATGAATCGATGGGTGATAGTGTGAAAAATTGATTATCCTGTGTTATTAACTTTTATTCATTCATGTTTCTTAGGTCTTGGAGAAATTTTCTCCTTTTCTCATCATTCTTGAGAGGAATAGAGGAGGGAGACCATTATAGGAAATTGTTGTGCTCAATGATTAACCATTCTCCAATTGAAATAGAAGTCTATTTAGAGACTTAGGGTTAGGTTTTAACATTTAATTAAGTACATAAATTTCATTAATAATATATTAAAATCAAAAGGAACCTCATGAAATTTAATAAAATAATAATAATATTTTATTTTATGAAGTGTACTAACCCAAAAAATGATAAGTATTTATTTTATAATATGGTAAATAAATATTCATCCCTAAACAAAATCTCTTCCGCTCATCCTACTAAAAATTTATTGAATTATAAGATAAATATTTAACTAAATATTATTCATTCAATAAATAAAAAAATATAACATTCAAAGTTTTTAGAATAAATATTTATTTAATATTCATGTAACTAAATAAATAATTATTTATTACAATGTGAATAACAAGAGATAAATTAATATTGCATATTCATGTAATTAAAAAATTACCTTGTAAATAAATATTTATTTAATATTTGGGATCATTTAGTAAATCTTAAATAAATATCACTTATCAGTCTGGAGAATAATATTTATTCCAATTATTAAATATAAATAATATTTATGTGAGATCAAATGAAACACTTTGTGTGTGGCTCTCTTAGCCTCTTCCCGAGTGTCATTAGGTGGGTTTTCTTAAAGTATAATATTACTATCTTAAAATAGGTCAAGTCACACATAGAGGAAGATGATATGTTGTAACATCAAAACCATATACGAATTATGGTGACTCTACTTTTCTTTCATGAATGATACATCAATTTTAAGATAAACAATATAAAATCATTACAAAACCTTGATACAAAAGTTTAGTGTTTTGGGAAAATTAGGACCATATATAAAATTTACATAATAAAAAATAAACATTATTTAATTCCTTCCTCTGTATCTTCTTAGTGGACCCAATTTAATCCTTAGTATAAGTAGTCACCTGAGGATATACATTAAATAAAGGGGTAACCTAAAATCCTAGTAAGAGGATATATAATAATATGAATTAATATAACATGGGTTAGAATAATAATAATCATCCTAACATAAGTATGGGATGATCATCATAACCATTATAGGAAGCATTAGATAAAATCTTATATAAGAACCCATATCTTCTTTTCAGGTATGTTTTTCCTTTTCTGGCCATTTTTGAGAAAAAGAGGACTTTTTTGGAAATTTTTGAAGTACACACCATGTAATTTATGAGTACACTATGTGTAATTCCTTGCCGCAACAGGCCGTGTACTGGACATGTAATAGCCACACACACGACCATGTGGGAGTGACTTGGAGGCCACCTAATTCAGAGTATGGAAACAACAAGTACAAACCGTGTATTTTGTTTGTTTTTCATTAAACCCACCGGGGTCACGTCTAATGGACAGAACAACCTTCTTCTAGGTCATCTTCGTCTGAGAGAACCCGTACGACCGCAGATCTTCGACGAGCCCCTGATCCTTTGTCTGTCCTCTGATTCAGACACCGTTGATTGTGTTGGAATCACATCAGTGAGTTCTCTCTTTTGCTAGAACCTCGTTTCATGATTCTTTTTCTTTTCCAAGTTATCATTGGTTGAAATTTTTATACGTTTTCATAGTTATACGATGTTATAAGGTGATTCAAGCATTTAGGTTCAAGTATATCGATCACCTAACACCAAGGTAGGTGGTTTGTGCCTTTCCGCTCAAAGTATTTGAGTATTATGTGAGTTGGAGCCTCTGAGCGGCGGCACCTCTCCCATTTCACAAACTAGGGTTTTTGACTTAGAGATCATCCCCTTCCCTCCTCTAGCACGGTGCGATGTGGGTCGGCGTCAGCACCCTTTCCTCAACGTTGGTGTGGTCGATGAACTGGAAAGGCTTCTGATTTCGACTGACCTAGCACATCGTCCCGACGTTGGCTTAGGTGAGGACCAGATTCGATTTCTGGCGCGTCAGCTCGGAGTTGTCTTAGGTGCGGCTTTGGCTTCCTTAGGCGAGTTTCTTGGTGTTGGATCTCGGCTCCAAATTAGTGGTGATGCCTTCGTCGGCCTGAAGATGGCTCAGGCGAAGCTTTAGCTCCTCAGAAGAGTGTCTTGACATTCTCAGCTCAGCGTCGGCGGCGAAGGCTATGACTTGTCTGGTTTCCTTCAGGCGAGGCTCGACGTTGGTCCCGGTGCGGCACAGAGGGGGGAGGGTCTCTTGTTCTAGCTTCCAGCGTCCTGGGACATATCTCTCAGGTTCGATTCTGGTGGTTTTTATCTATTGTGTTTAATACATTGAAGTGGTGGAACTGTTGTTGAATTCCTTGAAGATGTGGAGCTATTGGTGTGCTTTGGACGGTTGGACATCGGTGAATGGGAGGAATATGCTATTGGTTTTTGTTGAATCTGATTCTTTAGATGCCATTTTGTTATTCGTGTTCTGTTTGTTGATTACTGTTTGAATTAGCTGTGAAGTTTTGATGTATTTGCAACCGAAATACTACATGTATCTGCTCCAGAAGAGGTTAAGAGCAGGATGCATTCACCTACGCATACCATTTGGAATTGAAAGTTTGATAGGGTATGGATCTGCCATCGGTTCTGTGCCCGTGCAACTTTGCACGAGACTGCTTGCTGAGTGGTCATGCGAGGGTGGAGGCTTACCATCAAGATTTAATCACTGGGGAGGTGCAGATTCGGTAGGTTTGAATGGATTATCCTTTTAATGGTTTTATTTTGTTGTAATATTGGATCTTGTGGTTTCTCACTTTTCCCTCAAAAGTGTTTTTGATAATAAAAAATTTAATTTTCAGTCAGCCTGTTATGTGCAATTTCCAACAATACCCTTGAATGGGGTATTGCGTGTTTACCATTTTACCCCTATTGTCTTCCTTCCATGATTGTATGCCTGTGTAGAGGTTGAATGGATAAGAATAGGGTTGTTTTGCAATGACTTGGATGCTTTGCCCATGCATGTTCTGTTTATGACTGTTTGGTCATGTTATCCAGTTTGGCTACTTTTATTGTTTTCCATACCTGTTGCTGTAGGATGGAGAGTTTGAATCCTAACATGCTTGATATGCTTTAGACTGTTTATCCAAGTAGTTCTGTAGGTTTACTTTGGCCATATTTCATTTCTATGTAGTTATCCTACATAGGGTCGTGAGAACCGGGTGTAGTAGACTATAAGGGGAATTGATTGAGTGAGCTTCCTTAGAGAGTCTTTGAGCATTAGGCTATAGGGGGATAGACTGTGTGAGCTTACTCAGAGGTTCCTTGACTTCTTCAGACTATAATGGGATATATCGTGTGAGATTCCTCAGAGAGTCTTTGTTTTACTTTGAATTACCGTGCTTACCTTAGACTATAAGAGGAATTGACTGTGTGAGCTTCTTCAGAGAGTCTTTGAATGAACTAGTCTATAAGGGGAATTGACCGAGTGAGCTTTCTCAGAGAGTCCCAGACTACCTTAGAATATAAGGGGAATTGACTGAGTGATACTCCTCAAAGATTCTTATAATTTTAATATGACCAAACCAGAGAGGTTAGGTTGAGTGTAATTCCCAGAGGGTTGTTGGTACTTGTTAGGTAGAACTAGAGGGGATGGCTGTGAGTAATTCCCATAGGGTTACCTGTTTGTGCTTAGCTGCTTGTTAGCTTTTGCTTGATATTGGAACTGTGGATTGTTTACTGTTCATCATGTTCTTGTTTACTGCTTTCTGTACTTTTACCTGTTATATATTCACTGACTGTTAGGCATAGATCTTCAGGTGGTTTATTACTGGGATTTATTCTCACACCCTATTTAGGCCATGATTTTGGGCCCAAACTGATTATATTATTGCAGGTATAGATAAGGGTAAACTCCATTCCACTTAATGTACTTGACTTTCTATGGAGCTGGAGAGCAGGGGACCAAGCCTAGGCTTGCGATGCTGAGGAGAGGTTATCTTTTTATTTTATACTTGGTTCAATACTGTTTGTATTCAGCATTGTGACTTGTTTGGATATTTTCCAAGACACTTGTATCATGCATAATTTATTATGCATTTCTATAGTTGTTTAATATCTCAGTCTTTCTTTGTTTACTGTTGTTGGATATTTACTGCTTCCTCTATTGCATGTTTGTTACTTCCACTGTGTACTCTGCCAATGAAGGCATAGTTTCCCCACTATCACACCCAAGGCCCTCATTGCTAGTCGGCAGCCTCTGGTGTTTGGGGAAATGCGCTTGAGGCCATGTGACCAACCAGGTACAGGGCGCCTCTGGGTGGCTTTCATCCTCCGATTCGGACACCATTGATTGCATTGGAATCGCATCACTGAGTTCTCTCTTCTGTTGGAAGTTTGTTTCACGATTCCTCTTCTTTTCCAAGTTATTGTGGGTTGAACGTTTTATACATTTTTGTAGATATACGATGTTCTATGGAGATTCAAGAATTGAGGTTCAAGTATATCGATCACCTAACACCAATGTAGGTGGTTTGTGCCTTTCCGCTCAAAGTATTTGATTATTATGTGCAATTTCAACCAATACCCTTGAACAACGTATTGTGTGTTTATCGTTTTACCCATGTTTTCTTCCTGCCATGCTTGTATGCCTATGTAGAGGTTGAATGGATAAGAATAGGGTTGTTTTGATATGACTTGGATGATTTTCCCATGCATGTTCTATTTACGACCGTTTGGTCATGTTAGCCAGTTTGGCTACTTTTCATGTTTTCCATACCTGTTGTTGTAGGATGGAGAGTTTGAATCCTGACATGCTTGATATGCTGTAGAATATTTAGCCAATTAGTTATATAGGTTTACTTTTGCCTATATTTCATTGCTATGTCGTTATCCTACACAGGTCCATGAGAACCAGGTGTAGTAGACTATAAGAAGAATTGACTGAATGAGCTTCCTCAGAGAGTCTTTGAGCATTAGGCTATAGGAGGATAGAGTGTGTGAGCTTCCTTAGAGAGCCTAGGATTACTTTGGGCTATAATGGGATTGAATATGTGATCTTCCTCAGAGAGTCCTTTACTTCTTCAGACTATAAGGGGATAGACCATGTGAGCTTCCTCAGAGAGTCTTTGTTTTACTTTGAATTATCGTGCTTACCTTAGACTATAAGAGGAATTGACTGTGTGAGCTTACTCAGAGAGTCTTTGAATGACCTTGGCTATAAGGGGAATTGACCAAGTGAGCTTCCTTAGATAGTCCTTGACCTTGGGGCTATAAGGGGAATTGACCGAGTGAGCTTCCTCAGAGAGTCTTATAATTTTCATATGACCAACAAAGATAGGTTAAGCTGAGTTTACTACCCAGAGGGTTGTTGGTACTTGTTAGGTAGGACCATAGGGGATGGATGTGAGTACTTCCCAGAGGGTTACCTATTTGTGCTTAGCTTCTTGTTAGCTGTTTCTTGATATTGGAACTCTGGATTGTTTACTGTTCATCATGTTCCTGTTTACTGCTTTCCGTACTTTTACATGTAATATATTCACTGACTGTTAGGCACAAATCTTTGGGTGGTTGCCTACTGGGATTTAGTATCACACCCTATTTGGGTCATGCTTTTGGGTCCAAAAAAATTATATTGTTGCAGGTATAAATAAGGGTAAGCGCCCTTCCACTTTAGGCACATGACTTGCTATGGAGCTGGAGAGCAGGGGACCAAGCCTAGGCTTGCGATGCTGAGGAGATGTTATCTTTTTCTTTTGTACTTGGTTCAGTATTATTTGTATTCAGCATTGTGACTTGTTTGGATATTTTCCTAGACACTTGTATCATGCATCATTTATTATGCATTGCTCCAGTTGTTTAATATCTCAGTATTCTATTGTTTACTGTTGTTGGATATTTACTGCTTCTGTTATTTCATGTTTGTTACTTCCACTGTGTACTCTTCCAATGAGGGCATAGTTTCCCCACTATCACACCCATGGACCTCACTGCTAGTCAACAGCCTCTGGAGTTCAGGGAAATGTTCTTGAGGCCATGTGACCAACCGAGTACGGGGTGCCTCTGGGTGGCTTCCGGAACTGGGGCGTTACATCATAGAATGTGTAAATTCATAAAAATTAAACACCATGTCTTAGTGGTCAACAACCACACATAGTTGTGAACAAAACTAGCACCATGTTCATGCATAACGTATGTGCATAATCATAACTTTAGCATAATTTTGAAAAAATATAGAATCATGTTCACGCATATTTCAATTTATCTCATGAGATACATCACATTACCCAATGAATTAGAGAGATATATAATTCTGGGCGCACCCATCACATCATAACATTTACATAATCATGAATTCCACTTAGAACATTAATCAATATTAATCATAAAATAACCCATGGAAAGGAATGAGTTTCATGAGAAAAAATTCATTAATAAACTTTGGGGTTACCAAATAAAAGGGTAATAACATACATGGTATAAGAATCATCAATCTTGAGTGAAAAAGAAACTATCTCAAGGGAAGTAAAAGACCTGTTTTTAGAAAGAAGAGTTCTTTTGGAAAAATCTTTGAATTTATCATAAAATCAGTTTGGAAGCATGTATATATCATAATATAAAGGGGAAGTAAAAATAAATTATATTTTAGAAATATTAAAATAAAATCCAAACTAAAATTTTGTATGAAGAAGGAAAAACCCAAGGAAAAGGATTTGGGTTTAAGAATCCCCTTAGCTTATGTTTGAATGCTATCTTCAATTTTATATCTTGGATAATTTAATTATATGACTTAATTAATAAATACAGAACCTATTATATATGTATTTGATCCATTATAACTTTATTAAGTTTTTTATGTACATTTTTATGATTTATATAGTTCAATTCCATCATTTAGAAAGTGTTCATTTCTTGGTTTTCATGTTCGATTTGCTTGTATACAAGTATAGATGTTCATGTAAGATGAGAATAATTATACAGAATTGAAATTATTTGTTATTACTGAACTTAAAGAACTTTAAATGGCCTTATATATTTTTTCTTATAGATATGAGGACGATTTATTAGATAAATTGTTAATAATAACTATTTCAGTTAGTTTTGGTGGTATTCGATAACAAAAAACTCATTTGTTTTATCATTTAGTATTATGTATATATGTTAGATCCAAAAAATAAAAAGGGTTATAAAATATACAACAACCCTAGCCTTTTACACATTAAATTTCACGATTTTAAGTATATTTAAACACCAGAGTACAAGCCAAGGATTGTGAAATCTAGTGTCTTTGAAGACTAGGTACATAAGTCTTGAAACATGGGACTAAAAAAACTTATTTATTTATTCTCCATAAATATCCGATAACTTCCTTTGAGCCCTTACATCTTCATAGGGTCCCGTGGGGATCACATGAACACATGGATGTACTAAAAGCCTAGTAAGGGAAAAAACATAGTAATAAAACTTTAACACATGGGTTAGAAGGCATGTCATAATGAAAAATAAAGGGAATGGAACACATGGAATCATAACACATAAACATGAGATAATATAAGCATGAATTAATAGTAATGTTTCAGAAACATAAAACAATACTTTAGCATGAGTCATTTCTAATCACCAAGATCATTACACATTGTAGCACAAGCCAAGGCTAACCACCAAGACTGTAGCACATAACATCTCAATAGAATCAACATCACCCATGTAATTGGAGCACTATTTGGGTGCACCCATATTACATTTTCATGGATATTTTTTCCATATAAATAATCATACATAATCAATCATATATAAACATAAGGGTTGCCCATGGAAAGAATTGGGTACCACAATCATGTCATAAAGCATAAAAAATGGGCATATCATAAAAGTTTCCATGAAAGAAAGGAACTAAAATATACGTGGAAATTTATAAGGTATAATATAAATGTATCATGGTAAGAGGATTCATGTATAAGTGACAACATGTAAGAAAAGTATTTAAGAAAGTTTATCATTAAAACATTTTTGTGTGGTTTTAAGGAAAATACCATAGAGCCTTTAAAATAGAAAAGGGAAAAATCCTTTATATAAAAACAGAAGTGAACCAATAAGGTTTCCATAATAAAAAAGACTGATTTTATAAAGATAATGGTGTCTTAAAATATAATATAGAGTTCAATTGAAATCGGGTAAGAATTCGAGAAGTTCCCTCAAAACAGGTTTGCTTATCGAGAAGTATTGAGGAGGGAATAACTTAAAAACATGTATATCCCAAAATAATAATGATGAAAATGGTTTATATAAATTAATTTGGTACATTTACGCATCATTTATAATATGAACATAAAAATATAATATAACTTCATTTTGGTAAAAGAAAGATAAGGCAACTCGAAAGAATAAAGGAGGTTTGAGTGGAATCCATTATAGATTATCGGCATGGTATCAGGTGTACTTAAGAGGGATTAATGAAAGAAAGTTGATTATAATAACTTATAAATAATGGAAGAAGTATGGGGTAGGTTTGGAATTATACCACATTATTAGGTATTACACATAAAAGGGCATAACATAGAGGACATTCTTGAATAAAAGTGTAATAGAGAAGATCCCTTACCTTAAGTCTGATGGTGTTCTCCACTTGATATTAAAGATCTGAATAATCAAATTAGGTTCATTAATTAATTATTAAATAATATATTTTACATTTAACTGATTTAGTATAATCTTTTTATTTCATTCATAACCTTTTTTATTGGTTAGGAGGTTCAATTTTATTGTTCGGGTATGTTTGCTTCCTTGGTTTTAATGATCGGTTCATTTATATTCATGTTCGGATAAACATGTATGATAAAAGTGGTTGTATAGAATTGAAGTTTTATAAAATTAGTGAACATATAGAATATTACATAGTTATAAAATTCATTTTTTATTTGGGGTGAATGTGAATCATTATATAAAACATTAATGATAGACGCTTGGATTAATTCGGTGATTTTTCTCATAATTAACTTATTTTGTATTATTATTTTACATCTTGTGTGAAAAAGGATTATAGAACAAAACATAATATATAATACATATTTAATATATTTTTCAACCATAAAAATGGTTTCATGACCAGAATTGAAGATGGTAATGGAAATTGATAAACTGTCATCCTTAAATGTGATAAATTAACACATATCGGACAGTGTTTTCATTTCTTTGGTATAAAAGGAGTTAAAGGTGATATAATAATGAATTATACCATTATAATAACAACATTAAAATAAATTTATGGAACTTGATTTTTTATACCATTTGAATGATGACTGTTTAGGAAGGAAAAGAGAACAAAGGAACATGTAAATAAAATGAATGAAAAGAAAAGGGAATTTTACCTATTGATTCAATCTTCCTTGAGAGCCTCTTAAGGGGAGTGGATTTGGTCTTTTGAGGAGAACAAAGGCTACTAGAAGTGGGTGAGGATATTGGGGAGAGATTTTAGAATAATTTAAGTAAGGCATAAGGCTTGATAGGAGTGAATAGAAGAGGAGAGTGTGTGTGGTTTTTATAGTGGAGGGGGGAGGGTTTTCTTAATATTTTAATCATTAGTTTATTATTTTTCAATAATACAAGAAATAATAATTATTCCATGAAAAATAATAGTAATAAGTGCATGTGAGTTCTAGATTTAGGTGCTTACATCACTTATGATGTCATGAATAATGGATTTAAATTATAATGTATTTATACATTAAATTAATGTATTCTACTATTCACTAAAAATCAAATATTTCAGAAAAATACCAAAAATTCACCCTAACAACTTTTTGACGTGAAAAATCTAAAAATTAAATCCATTTTAAAAAAATAATTTTCAAAATATTATTAATTTAGTTTTTTAATAAAAATCACAACTTACATGAAAAATGCAAATGTTAAAACTGTAACTAATTTTATAATGCTTTAAAAAATAACATAAGGTCCTATAAAATTATCTTAAAACCAAGAGACATAAAATTGATAATTTTTGAACACCTTTTAGGAAAATACATTTTCTTTTAAATTAATTAATTAATTGTAATTAATTATTTATGACTCGTAAAAATACCAATACTTTTACTATGGTCATATTATCACTTATAAGATGCCTAAATTTTATTTATACATCCATGAATGAGGTTACTATTATTTTTGATGATTTACTATTCATAAGGGTCATATTAATATTTATAAGGGTATCTTACTATTCATAAGGGTAGGTTACTATTCACTAAAAATTAAGTTTGTTCCATTAGACTCCAAACATCTTACTGATGGCAACCATGTATGTTAGATTTTCAAAATTCAAATAACAAAAGTAACAATATTATATTTAAAGGTCACATAGTTCTTAGTAGTTCATTGTGTTGTGATCTCATGTGATTATATGACATAATTATAAGAAGAAAAATTCCATTAATAAAACATTGGGTCATTACATTATCCCCCCCTTATGAAATTTCACCCTCAAAATTTCATTTTACATTCTAAGATATAAATAGGTGCGGGTAATTTTCCTTCATTTACTCATTCAGTTCCCTTGTTTCCTCTTTATACATATTCTTCCACCATAGTACTTTGACCAGGTGAGTAGTCTTGTTACATAGAACTTTATCTCTATGATCCAATATCTTCATTAGAAGATACTCATAAGAAAGATCATTCTCCAACTATACCACCTCTAAATATAGTACATGTGAAGGGTTTAGTATGTACTTCCTTAAGAGGAATACTTGAAAGACATTGTGTACTTTGAACATGGTAGGTGGATGTGCTAGTCGATAGGTCAAATCCACAACACAATCAAGAATCTTAAAGGGGCTGGTGTACCTAGGACTTAGCTTTCCTTTCTTCCCAAACTTCATGAACTTCTTCCATGGAGATACATAGAGAAATACCATGTCTCCAACTTCGAACTCAAGGTATCATCGATAATTTTATATGCAACTCTTTTGTCGAATTTGGGCTACCTTGATGTGCTATTGAATGGTTTTCACCTTCTCCACCATTTCTTAGACCATTTCAGGTCCTAACAGATTACGTTAACTAACTTCATCCCAGCACGTCGGTGTTCTACACCTTTTCCCATAAATGGATTCGTATGGTGCCATTCAGATGCTCGAGTGGAAACTATTATTGTAGGAGAATTCAACCAGTGGAAGATGTTGCTCCCATCCTCATTTGAATTCCATATAACATGATCTCAACATATCTTCCATTTTATAAATAGTCCACCCATATTTTACATCAGTTTGAGGATGATAAGCCACACTGAAGTTCAGTTTAGTGCTTAGAGAATGTTGGAGACTTTTCCAGAACTTCAAGGTGAATCTCAAATCTCAATCAGATACAATAGATAGTGGTACTTCATTCAGCCTTACCACTTCTTTGATATATATTCTTGCAAGTTGATCCTATGTGAAGTCCTCTCAAATCACGATAGAGTGAGATGTCTTTGTAAGATAATCCACAATGACCCATATAGCATTGTTTCCTCTGGATGTCCTTGGAAGTCCAGTGAGAAAGTCCATAGTGACCTTCTCCCACTTCCATGTTGGTATGGGTAGTGGTTGCATCACCCCCTTAGACTTTTTCTTTTCAGCCTTCACTTGCTGACATACTAGGTACTTTGATGTATACTCAGCAATCTCCTTCTTCATATTGTTCCACCAAATTTTCTCTTAGAAATATTGATACATCTTTGTGCTTGCTGGGTGAATAGAGAAGTTTGACCTATGTGCGTCATTTAAAAGCTCATTCTTTATCTCTAGATCGTATGGTACACATAATCATGTCCCAAATCATAAAACTCCTTCCTCATAAATCATGAACTTAGAGGATTTCCCATTTTTAATGGCTTCCACCATTTTCTGAATTTCCACATATTTTCTTTGAGCACCCTTTATTTTCTCCTGGAGAGATGGTTGAGAAATCATTTGAGAAAGGATTGATGATGTTCCTCCATTAATTATTCCCATGTACATCCTCTACAAATCTAAGAAGATTGGATCCTTTTCAATTATCATCGTTGATAATAATGTAAGATCCTTTCTACTTAGATCATCTGCCACCTTATTTTCCCTATTGGGATGGTAGTTGATTGAGCAGTCATAATCCTTGATGAGATTTATCCATCTTCACTGGCACATATTAAGATCTTTTTGTGGGAATATATATTTTAGACCCTCGTAGTAAGTATATATCTCACACTTCTCCCTATAGAGATAATGTCTCCATATTTTTAACACAAAGATCATAACCGCCAACTCCAGATCATGCATATGATAGTTTTACTCATGAATTTTCAGATTCCTTGAGGTGCAGGCTATCACATTATCATTTTGAATCAGCACACAACCTAAGAACTTCTTTGAATAATCACTATACACAATAAATATTTCTCCACTTTTTAGGAGTGTGAGTACCGTCACAGTGATTAATCTCTTTTTAAACTCCTTAAAATAGTCTTCACATTCCTGAGTCCAAAAAAAATTTACTCCCTTTTGTGTCAACTTGGTCATCGAGGTTTACAATCATGATAAGTTCCTCACAAATCATTGATAATACCCAGCTAGACCAAGAAATCTATGTATCTACATTACAAATGATGGCCTGGTCCACTCTTCAATTGCCTTTGTCTTGTAAGGTTCCACAAATATCCCTTTACTAGTGATAACATGCCCCAAGAATGATACTTCCTCCATCCAGAACTCACATTTTCTGTACTTTTCATACAACTTCTCCATTCACAAAGTCTTAAACATAGTATTAAAATTATCCTCATGTTCCTACTTTCTCATGGAGTATATCACAATATCGTCGATAAATATTACCAAAAATTTGTCGAGATAATCTCTAAAGAATCTGTTAATTAAATTCATGAAAATTTCTGGAGCATTATTGAGTTCGAAGGGCATCAATATAACTCATGGTGTACATACCTCATTTGAAAGGTAGTCTTGGAAATATATTCATTCCTCACCTTTAATTGGTGATATCTCAACCGAAGGTCCACCTTAGAGAAATAATTGGCCCCACAAAGATGATCGAACAATTCATCTATCGGAGGCATAAGATACTTGTTCTTTATCATGATTTTATTCAGATCATGATAATCAATGCAAAGGCGCATTGAACCATCCTTCTTCTTGACGAAGAGGACCGGCACACACCATATTGAATCAGTCGGGCATATAAAAACCTTCTCCATATTATCTTGTAACTACTTATTCATCTATTTGAGCTCTATGGTGTCCATTCTATAATGTGTCTTTGATATAGGCCTAGATCTAGGAATAAGTTCAATTGAGAACCCAACCTCTCGATCAGGAGGAAGACCATGTAACTCTTTGGGGAATACATCAGTGTAATCGCTCATGATGGGAATATCTTCAAGTGATATTCTATTCTTTATCTCAATAATATGAGCTAGACATTATTTCTCATAAATAATTAATATCAACACTTGAGACAATGATTCTAAAGAAGATTCATCTTCCTCCTTACACTTGTATAGAATTTGAGGATGCTTTGGGATGTGAAGAGTGATCTCCCTTTCTCGAAATTTGATGTTGTATTTGTATAAAGATATCCAATCCATGCCCAATATAACATCAAACTACACTAAAGGAAGTATGATAATATTTTTTGGGATGTTCAGTCCACAAAAATTTATCGGGGAGGTGTAATATACCTTGGATGCAATAATTTTCTCATTCACTGTTCTCATAGATAACATATCCTTTAAATTTTGAGGTGGTGTTTGAATATTTCTAATAAATTTGCAAGATATTAAAGAATACATATAACTATAATCAAATAGTAAATTCTATATTATGAAATGAATAAATAGAATACCTATCACCACATCATTATTTGGCTCCACCACAATAGTAGTGATAGCATAATCCCTTCCATGTTTCCTTGGAGGTTGTTTTTGATTGCATCTGAAAACTCTCAGCTTAGGGAAATTATTCTCATAATGCCCATGCTCCTTGAAGTTGTAACACTACACTACCGACTGGGTGTTGACCAGAACCTTTCTTTATTCTTCCAAATCAGCAAGATTCTTCATATCCCATTAGCATTTTTTAGCCATATGTCCCAACATTCTACATTTGAAGCAATTCACTGTTCCCTTTAGACAGTTTCCAGGATACTTCATCCCACAATTTTTACACATGGGATGATCAAGCTTCTTTCCCTCATGGAATTTATTTGTGGGACCACCCACATTAGATTCCATTTTCCTCTTTTTGTAATTGGGCCCACAATACCACTGAGAGTCTCTAATCTCCATTTCTACCTTAAGGGAACAACATACAATCTCCACATAACCGTCAAAGTCTCTAATCACCATTGCTTTTCATAGACTCGGCTTCAGTCTACTAAAGAAGAGATCCACCTTGCTTTTGGTATTTATGACAAAGCCATAGGCATACCTTGAAAGCCTTGTGAAGTTTTCTTTATACACCCTGATGAACTCATCTTCCTTATTCTTGAGTTTTAATAACTCTCTTTCCATCTTGAGACAGAGGGTTCAGGGAAAATATTTATTGAAAAAAATTCTCTTGAATTCCTCCCAATCTGTGGAATCAATTTCCTCCTCAGCCTTTGTATTCTTGATCAGTGTCCCCAATTGACCATCTTTACCATCAAAATGATAGAATGAAAGTAAAAATTTCTCTTCTTATGAGAACTATAGGATGAATAATATCTTTTCAATGGAGTTAATCCACTATTCTGTGAGGAGGGGATTAGAAGATCCAATAAACATGGGAGGCCTTTTCCACATGAATGATTCAACTACAACATTCACTTTACTTGGAGGAGGAGGGCGTTCCACATGATTCAAGTTATTATTAATAACTTGAGCCAGCTGAGAAAGTACTTTCATGAAGTTTTGAGCACCCATTACCATAATATCAAGCATATCATTAGGGAAATCTTTACATTCACTATCACATTGATTGTTGGAAAGTGTTCTTCTATTTCTTGCCATTAACTAAGAAAAATAACATAAAATCAGAGGGATTTAATACTTAGTTATTGAGAATAAAAATAAAACTTTGAACATAAGAGGATACACTTTTAAAGGATAAGTATATCCTAACTTGTGATTCCATAGGTTTCAATATTGGTTATCGTTGATATATTTCTAAACTTATATTCTTATGGGATCTTTTTTTATTACCTTAATAATGGTTTGTACCAAACTCATGAATTTACCAAAGCACATCCCCATGGAGCGTCAAACCAAGAGTGAAGTAAGGCCCGTTGTCACACATCAGTTCCCATTCGAGTATATCTCAAAGCAGGGTTTTGGGTTTTACCTTTAAATGCATCTGTTCCAAAGCCACCTCTACCTATTTGTATCTAGACAGAGATGTATTTTCTTGATAAACCACAAAATCTATACTTAATAAAATATAGGTATGTTTTCTTATACTTATTCTCATCCTTAAGTTTCTTTCTAAAGTGATATAATACTAATGTCCAAAAATTACTATACTATTCTATGATACCAACTATAGTGACCCTATTCTTTTACAGATAACATTACATAATTTTAGGCATAATTAAGAATCAGAGCATAAGCCAAGAATCATGAAGTCTAGTGCCTTGGAAGACCAGGTACATAATTCTTAAAACATGGTACTAAAAAAACATATTTATTTAATCTCCATAAAGATCTCCTAACATCATTTGAGCCCTTACATCTGAATAGGGTGCCCTGAGGATCACATGAACAAAGGGATGAGCTAAAATCCTAGTAAGGGAAAAAACATAGTAATAAAACTTTAACACATGTGTTATAAGGAATGGAATAATGAAAAATAAAAGGCATGAAACCCATGGAATCATAACACATAAAAATGAGATCATATAAGCATGAATTCATAGTAATGTGGAAAAAACATAAAACATGACTTTAGCATGAGTCAAAGCTAACTGCCAATACCGTTCCACATGCTAGCACAGGCCAAGACTAACCGCCAAGACTGTCACACATAACATATCAAGAGACCAAAAATTACCCAATACATTGGAATGATATCTAGGAAAACCCATATTAACTTTTCATGTATATTTTTTTTCACATAAATAATCATACATAATAAATCTTACATAAACATAAGGGTTACCCATGGAAAGAATTGGGTACCACAATCATGTCATAAAGCATAACAAATGGGTGTTTCATAAAAGGGTCTATGAAAGAAAGGAACTAAAATATACGTGGACATTCATAATGGAAAATAGGAATGTATTATGGTAAGTTGTGTCAAGTATAAGTGACAACATGTAAGAAAAGTATTTAAGAAATTTTATCATTAAAACATTTTTGTTCGGTTTTAAGGAAAAAACCATAGAGACTTTAAAAGAAAAAAAAAGAAAAAAATAATTTATATAAAACCAAAAGTGAACCAAGAATGTTTTAATAATATAAATAATGATTTTATAAAGAAAATGGTGTCTTAAAACAGAAGATATAGTGCACTTGAAATCGGTCAAGGATTTGGAAATTTCCCTCAAAATAGGTTTTCTTATTGGGAAGTATTAAGGAGGGAATCACTTAAAAACATGTATATCCCCAAATGAGAATGATGAAAAGTGTCATGATAAATGAATTTTTTACATGTAAAAATCATTTATAATATTCACATATAAATATAAGATAAATTAATTTTGGTAAAAGAAAGATAAGGCAACCTGAAAGAACAAATGATGTTCGAGTGGAATCCCTAACAGATTATCGACATGGTATCAGGTGTACTTAAGAGGGATTAATAAGAGAAAGTTGATTATAATCACTTATAAATAATGGAAGAATTATGGGGTAGGTTTTAAATCATACCCCATAATTAGGTATTACACATAAAAGGGCATAACATAGAGTACATTCTTGAATAAAAGTGTAATAGAGAAGATCCCTTACCTTAAGTCTGATGGTGTTCTCCACTTGATATTAATGACCTGGATAATAAAATTAGGTTCATTAATTAATAATTACAGAATATATTTTACATTTAAATGATTTAGTATAACATTTTTAGTTCATTCATAACCCTTTTTATTGGTTAGGTGGTTCAATTTTATTGTTCGGGTCTGTTTGCTTCCTTGGTTTTAATGATCAATTCATTTATATTCATGTTCGGATAAACATGTATGATAAAAGTGGTTGTACAGAATTGAATTTATATGAAATTAGTGAACATATAAAATATTAAATGGTTATAAAATTAATTTGGTTGTTTGGGGTGAAGGTAAATCATTATATAAAACATTAATGACAAACGCTTGGATTAATTTGATGATTTTTCTCATAATTAACTTGTTTTGTATTATTATTTTACATAATGTGTGAAAAAGGATTAAAGAAAAAAATACATTATAGAATAAATATATAATAGTATGGTTCAACCATAATTTTTTTTTCATGACCAGAATTGAATATTGTAATGGAAATTGATAAACCGTCGTCCTTGAATGTGATAAATTAACACATTTCAGATGGTGTTTTCATTTCTTTTGTATAAAAGGAGGGAAGTGGGAGAAGATGATTAATTATCCCATCAGAATAACAATATTAAAATAAATTTATGGAACTGTATTTTTTATACCATTTGGATGATGAAAGGTTAGGAAAGGAAATAGAATAAAGGAATATGTAAAGAAAATTAAAGAAAAGAAAAGAGGAATTTACCTCTTGATTCAATCTTCCTTGAGAGCCTCTTAAGGGGAGTGGATGTGGTCTTTTGAGGAGACAAAAATCTTATGGATATGGGGGAGGTTATTGGGGAGAGATTTGGTTAGAATTTAAGTAAGGAAAATATCTTGATATGAGTGAAGAGAAGAGGGGAGTGTGGGTGGGTTTTATAGTGGAGGGGAGGAGGGTTTTCTTAATATTTTAATCTTTAATTTATTATTTTCCTATAAGACAAGAAATATTAATGATTCCATGACCAAGAATAGTAATAAGTGAATTTAATTTTTATATTTGGGTTCTTACATCACTTATGATGTCTGGAATAGTGGGTTTAAATTATAATGTATTTATACGGTAAATTAATGTATTATACTATTCACAAAAATTCAAGTATTTTAGAAAAATCCCAAAAATTCACCCTAACCACTTTTCAACGTGTAGAATCCAAAAATGAAAAATATTTTTCAAAAATAATTTTCTAAGTATGATTAATTTAGTTTTTTAAATTAAAATCATAACTTACTTGAAAAATACAAATTTTAAAACTATAATTGATTTTATAATGCTTTCAAAAATTACATAAAGTCTTATAAAATTATCTTGAAATCAGGAGACATAAAATTTTTAATTTATGAACACATTTTAGAAAAATAAATTTTCTTTTTAATAAATAAATTAATTTTAATTAATTATTTATGACTCATAAAAATACGAATACTTTTACTATGATCATATTATCAATTATACGATGCCTAAATTTTATTTAAACATTCATAGATAAGTTTATTATTATTTTTGATGATTTACTATTTATAAGCTCATATTAATATTCATAAGGGACTGTTACTATTCATAAGGGTAGGTTAATATTCACAAAAAATTATGTTTTTTCTATTATACTCCAATCATCTTACTGATCAAAACCATGTATGTCATATTTTTGAAATTCAAATCACATAAGTGACAATATTATGTTTAAAGTTCACATAGTTCTTAGTAGTTCATTGCCCCTGATTTCATGTGATTATATGACATGATTATAAGAAGTAAATTTCTATTGATAAAACATTGGGTCATTGAAAAATAAATTTTAAAATATGTTTCAACCATTATAATGGTTTTATGACCATCATTGAAGGTGATAAAGGAAAATGAAAATTTTTTATCCTCGAAGGTGATAAATTAACACCTCACAGACGTTTTTTTCATTTTTAGAGTAAATGGGAGAGGAGAAGAGGTTTGTTGATAGATTATTCCATTAACATAGTAAAATTATAGTATATGTAATATAATGGTGTTAACATGCCACTTGTATAAGGGGATTTGAGGAGAGAATAATAAAAGAAAAGGAATTTAAAAGAAATTAAAAGAGGAAGAAAGAGAATTTTACCTCTTGAATTCTTCTCATTGAGAACCTCCTTAGGAAAGTTGGATTTGGTCTTTTGTTGAAACCAAAGGCTCCTATATGTAGGTTAAATTATTAGGAAGATTATGGGGTAGAATTTGGATAAGTTTCAAGGATTTGGAGGTGTGGGGAGAAGAGGTGATAAGGGGTGGTATTTATAAGGGAGGAGAGGGGTGTTTTTTGATTATTTTATTCATTTTATTATCATTTTTGGTCATGACTATGAATAGTTATAACCCTATAAATAAATATATTAAATAAAGAATGTTTATTCTAGATTATGTTTCTTATATCATCCATGACTCAAGAAATAGTGAATTTAACTTATACTATTATATACCGTAAATTACTATTTTCACTATTTAAAAAATAACTATTTTAGAATTTTTTTCAAATTTAACCCTAGTAATTTTTAAAAATGTATAATTCAAAAAATAAATCCATTTTATGAAAATAATTTTCTAAATATGGGACATTTATTTTTTTAACTAAAATCATCATTTACTTGGAAAATACTGATTTTAAAATTTTAACTAATTTTATAACTCTTTTAAAAATTAATTAATGTATCATAAAATTATATTATAATCATAAGAAAAAAATATATTAATTTATGAATCTATTTTAATAAAATAACTTTTCTTTTAAATCAGTTTATTAATTATAAAATTGTAAATAAACATTTATGTTTTATAAAAATACAAACACTTAATTATTATTTTTTAAAACATTTATTTACTTATAATATGATATAATTATACCATATTATCATTTATAAGATTCATAAATTTTATTTATACTTTCATAGATGAGGTTACTATTTAATTGGCAAGATTACTATTCCTTATGGTCAAGTTACTATTCAAAGGGTCAGGTTACCATTCCATTGGTAAAAGTTCCTTAATTTATTTTATTTCATTAATTATTCATTTATAATGTTTGTATTTTGTTATTAATGTAATTTTATGTGATTCATACTACATGAAACAATTATGAGAAGGAAATTTCTATTGATAGAATTATGGGTTGTTACATTCTTCCCCCTTATGAAATTTCACCATTGAAATTTCATTTTACAAACTATGATGAAAACAGGTCAGGATACTTATCCTTCATTACTTCTTATGGTTCCCATGTTTCCTATTTGTACTTATGGTTTCTCTATATTACTTTGACTAGGTGAGTAGTCTTGTTTCATAGAACTTTATCTCTATGGTCCAAGATCTTCACTGGCTGCTCCTCATAAGAGAGATAATTTTCCAACTGTACCACATCTAAATTCAGTACTTGTAAGGGATATTGTATGTATTTCTTCAAGAGGGATACATGGAATACATCGTGTACTCGAGACATGATTGGTGGAAGTGATAGTATATATGCCACAACTCCAAAATGATCAAGAAACTCAAAGGGGCCAATGTACTTGGGACTTAGCTTTCCCTTCTTCCCAAATGTCATGGTACTCTTACATGGAGATATGTATAGGAATACCATGTATCTAACCTTAAACTCTAGGTCTCTTCAATGAATATCTTCATAGATATTCTATTAACTTTGGGATGCCTTGATATGTTTCTAAATGATTTTCACCCTTTTCACCAGTTCTTCGACCATTTCAGGTCCTAAAAGCTTAAATTCATTAAAATTATCCTAGCATGTCGATGTTATACATATTTTCCCATAAAGGGATTAATATGGATCAATTTGGATGATCAAGTGGAAACTGTTATTGTAGGATAACTCAACCAGAGGTAGATGTTGGTCCCATCCTCCTTTGAAGTCCATATAACATTCTCCCAACATGTACTCTAGTTTATGAATATTTTGTTTAGATTGGAGATCTATTTGAGTATGATAAGCCATACTGAAGTTTGGATCAGTATTTAGAGCATGTTGGAGACTTTTTGCAAAACATATATTTGAATCTCGGATCTCGAACAGATACAATCAATAGTGGTACTCTATGAAGCCTTGCAACTTCTATCCATGAAATTTGATCTAGTGAGAAGTCCTCTCGAATTAGGATAAAGTGAGTTATCTTTGTAAGATGATATAAAATAACCCATATAGCATTATTTCCTCTGGATATCTTCAAAAGTCTGGTGAAAAATACCATAATGATGTTTTCCCATTTTCATCTTGGTATGGGTAATTATTTCATTATCCTCTTAGAATTTTGTCTTTCAACCTTCACTTATGAACATACCAGACACCTTGATGTATATTCAGTAATCTCCTTCTTCATATTTTCCCACAAATAGTGCTCTTGGAGATCTCGATACATATTTGTGCTTCTTGGGTGAATATATAAGGTTGAGATATGTGCTTCATTTAGATGCTCTTTCTTTATATATAGATTGGATGATACACATATTTATGACCAAAATCTTACAACTTCTTCCTCACCAATTTTTAACTCTGATGATTTCTCTTTTTTGAGAGATTATACCTTCTTTTGAATTTCCACATCATTTCTTTGACCATCCTTAATTTTCTCCATGAGGGATGGTTGAGAAATAATTTGAGAAAGAATTTATGATGTTCCTTCCTTAATTATTCCCATGTATATCCTTTTCAAATCTAACAATATTGGATCCTTCTCAATTATCATCCTTGATAATGTTGCATGATCATTTCTACTTAGAGTATCTGCCACTTTATTTGACTTATCAGGATGGTAGTGGATTGAGCAGTCATAATCCTTGATGATCTCTAACTATCTTCACTGGTGCAAATTAATATCCTTCTGTGTGAATAAATATTTTAGTCTCTTATGATCAATATACATTTCACACTTCTCCCCATATAGATAATGCTGCCAAATTTTCAATATTAAGATCACAGCTACCAACTCCAAATCATGCGTGAGATAGTTTTTCTCATGAATTTTCAAATTACTTGAGGAATAAGCTATAAATTTGTCATTTTTCATCATCACATAGCATAAATAGTTCTTTGAAGATCATTGTATACCACAAATAGTTCCCCACTTGTTGGTAGTGTGAGTACTGGTGCAGTGATAAGCCTCTTTTTCAACTCTTTGAAGTAGTCCTCACAGTCACTGGTCTAGAAAAACTTTCCTACCTTCTGATTCATCTTGGTTAGTGGGTTTTAAAATCGTGATAAGTTCTTCACAAATATATGGTAATACCTAGATAGTTAAAGGAAACTACGTATCTCTATTACAGATGTTGGCATGTTCCACACTTCGATTGCATTTTTCTTAAAAGGGTCCATAAATATTCTTTTGAAGGTGATAACATGCCCCAAGAATGATACTTCCTCCATCCATAACTCACATTTACTATATTTGGAATATAGATTCTCCCTTTGAAAGGTATTTATCATAATATTCAAATACTGATCATGTTCCTCTTTACTCTTAGAGTATATAATAATGTCATCAATAAATACTACCACAATTTTTCAAGGTAATCTCTAAAGACTCTATTAATTAAGTCCATGAATATTTTTGTATAATTAGTGAGTCTTAAAGACATTACTATGAACTCATAGTGTATGTACCTTGTTTGAAATTAATTATTAGGAATATATTCCTTTCTCACCTTTAATTGGTGATATCTCAACCAAAGGTCCACCTTGGAGAAATACTTGTCCCCACGTAGTTGATCGAAGAAGTAATATATATATGGAAGGGGATAATTTTTATTTATCATGATTTTATTGAGATCATGATAATAGAAGCATAGGAACATTGATCCATCCTTATTGTTGATTAAGAGGACTGGCGCACCCCATGGTGAAGCACTCAGGTATATAAAACCCTTGTCCAGAGTCTCTTGTAACTTCTTCTTTAGTTACTCCATCTCAATAGTTATCATTTTATAAGGTGTCTTTGATATAGGCAGGTACCCAGTAATAAGTTCAATTGATAATTCAACCTCTCGATCAAGAGGAATACTAGACAATTCTATGGGTAACACATTACTTTAGTTCCTTACAGCGGTCATTTCCTCAAGTATGATTATCTCCTTTGTATAAATAATTTGAGTTAGATATAATTTCTCATAAGGAAATAATATCCACACTTTAGATGATGATTTTAAAGGAGATTCATCTTTTTCCTTACAGTTTTACAGAATTGGAGGATTCCACAAGATGTGAAGATTTATCTCCATTTTCTAATAGTTGATGTTGTCTTTGTACAAAGATAGTCAATCCACACCGAAAATATCATCAAGCTCCTCCAAAAAAAGTAATATATTCTTTTCATGGAGGATCAGTCCAAAAAATTAACTGGGGAGGGGTTATATACTTTGATTGAAATAATTTTTCCATTTTCTGTTCTCTTAGATAACACAACTCCATATTTTGGGGTGGTGTTTGAATAGTTCTACTAAACTTGCAAGATATGAAAGAATGCGTAGAACCAAAATCAAATAGAATGTTTTCTTTTCTTGAATGAATAACCAACATACCTATCACCACATCATTTTTAGGTTCCACCTCAGTAGTAGCGATGGCATAATATTTACCTTAATCCTTTGGCTTTGTAGGTTACTGACACTGATTAACCTCGAGGACTTGGGGTTTAGTGCCCTGACAAGCATAGTTCCCTTGAAACCTATAGTTGATGTATTGAACCATGGGTGGTGCTCTCTATTTCTCCACAACTTTATCCTTATTCCTCATGTCTCTTCGACATTCATGAGCTTAGTGTCCTTCTATCCCAATTTTGAATCATTTCCCCATCCCTTTGAGGCAATTCCCAGGATGTTTCATCAAATATTTTTGACATGTGAGTGGTTGAGTTTTCTTTTCACCTTTTTCATTAGATCATTTATATTGAAAACCCAAATTTCATTTATTATCTCCATTTCCATGGGACCATTATACAGAATCCATCTCCACTCTCAGAACACATCTAACAACTTCTTTATAACTTCCAAAGTCTTGAATTTATAGAGCTTTTTGAAGGAGTGATTTTAAACCGCTAATGAATCTATCTATTTTTCAATCATTGTTGATAAAAAACATGAGGCATATCTTGAGATCCTTGTGAAATTTTCTTCATAAGGCATGATAGATTCACCTTCCTTTTTCTTCAGCTCTATGAACTCTCTCTCCATATTTGTCTGAAGAGTTTGAGGGAAATACTTATTAAGAAATATTTTCTTAAAGTCTTCCCACTCCATCTCTTCAATTTCATCATTTGACTTGGTATTATTAATCAAAAACCACCATTGGATAGGATGCGCATCTAGACAATAAATATCCAGAGTCACCTTCTCCATCTCAAAAAGGAAAAGAACAGAAAAGATCTTCTCTATTGAGTTGACCCACTGTCCCATGAATAGTGGATTAGAAGATCCACTAAACATCAGTGGTTGTTTCCATATAATAGACTTGATATCCAGTTTCTCCTTCTTTGGGGAAGGTGGACATTCAAAATTATTCAGGTTATATTTCATAGCCCGAGACAGCTGGGTAAGGATTTCCATGAAATTTTAAACTCTACATACCAATGCATTGGAGATGTTGTTTGGGAAATCACTATATTTTCCCTCACACAAGTTGTTGTCCTCGTTTCTCCCGGTCCCCACCAATTTCTAAAATATTAAAGGTTTAAACAAAACATAATTCAACAAGTCATGAATAAATAATTTATTACATTGTGAAATTAACTCTAAAGGCATATCTTGTGGGATCCCTATGTTTATAATTTTTCTAAAATAAATCTTCTTGGGTGATTTCATATACTTAGACTTACACTTAAGGGTTTTAAATAATGTTATCTAATCATAATTCCAAAATTAACTAAACCATACTTTGATACCAACTATAGAGACCCTAATTTTCTTACATGATAATTACATAAATTTCAAGATAAACAACATAAAAGCATTACAAAACCAGGATCCAAAGGTTTAATGTCTTGGGAAAATTAGTACCATACATAAAATTTACATAATAAAACATAAACATTATTTATTTTCCTATTCTTTAGATTCTTAGTTCTCTCATGTACTCTTTATTATAAGTAGTCACCAGAGGATATATATTAAAGAAATGGGTGAGATAAAAGCCTAGTAGGAGGATAAATAAGAACACGAATCAATATAACATGGGTGAGCATAATCATCATCATCATTAAATAAGTATTGAACCATCATCATAATCATCATTATAGGAATAATTATAATTCATGGAATGTGTAAATTCATAAAAATTAAACATCATGTCTTAGTGGTCAACTACCACATATAGTTGTGAACAAATCTATAATAATGTTCAAAAATAACATATGTTCATAATAATAAAATCATCATCATTTTGAACAAAGATATCATAATTTTTATACATATTTCAAATTATATCATGAGATACATCACATTACCCAATGAATTGAATCACTATATAATTCCAGGTGCACTCGTCACATTATAACATTTACATAATCATGTATACCACTTTGAACGTTTATCAATCTTGGACATAAAATAACCCATGTAAAGGAATGAGTTTCATGATCATAAATTCATGAATAAAATTTTGGGCTCCAAAATAAAAATGTAATTAAATAATTGGAATAATAATCATCAATCTTGAGTGAAAAAAAAACAATCTAAAGAGAAGTAAAAGATATGTTTTTATAAAGAAGATTTCTTTGGGAAAAATATTTGAATTTATCATAAAATCACTTTTAAAGTATGTATATCCTAGAATATACAAAGTAAGAACAAATAAATAATTTTTGAGGAATATTAAAATAACATCCACACTACATTTTTTCATTAAAAAGGAAAAACTGAAGGAAAAGGAGTTGTGTTTGAGAATCCCCATACCTTTTTCCAGAATTCTATGTTCACTTTAATATCTAGAATAATAAAATTATATTTATTAATTAATAAATAAAGAATCTATTATAAATTTATTTTATTCATTATAATATTATTATGTTTTTTATGGAAATTTTGATGATTTATAGAGTTCAATTTTGTTATTATGAGAGTGTCTGTTTCTTGTTTTTCATGATCTGTTCACTTGTATACAAGTATAGAAATCCATGTAAGAAGAGAACAATTCTCTAAAATTAAAATTATTTGTTATTATTTAACTTAAATAATATTAAATGGTTTTATATATTTTTTAGATATGAGGATGATTCATTAGTAAAATCATTAATGATAATCATTTTAGTTAATTTTGGTGGTTTTCGATCATAATGAACTCGTGTGTTTTTACCATTTAGTATTATGTATATTTGTTAGTTCCAAAACATAAAAAATGGTTATAAAATAAATTTTGTGATATTTTTAAACCCTTATAATGGTTTTATGGCCATTATTGAAGGTGGTAAAGGAAAATGAAAACTTTTCATCCTTGAAGGTGATAAATTAACACATCAAAGATGTTTTATTTTTATTTTTAGAGTAAATTGGAGAGGAGAAGGGGTTTGATGATAGATTATTAAATTAGTATAATAAAATTACACTATATATAAGACACTAGAGTTATAATTCCACTTGTATAAGGGGATGTTAGTAGAGAATAATAAATGAAAATTAATTAAAAAGAAACTAAAAGAAAAAGAAATAGGATTTTACCTCTTGAATTATTCTCATTGAGAACATCCTTAGGGAAATTGAATTTGGTATTTTGTTGATACCAAAGGTTCATAGACATCAGGTAAATTATTGGGAATATTATTAGGTATAATTTGGAAAATCTTCATGTCTTTGGAGGCGTGGGGGGAATATGTGGTGAAGGGTGATATTTATAGGGGAGGAGAGGGGTGTTTTTTTATTCATTTGTTTATTATTTTTTCTCAAGAATATGAATAGTTTGAACCATATAACTAAAAATATTAAATAAAGAATTAGGATTAGATATTATGGTTCTTACATCATCCATGACTCAATAAATAGTGAATTTAACTTATACTGTTATAGAATGTAAATTACCATTTTTCACTATTCAGAAAAAATTCTATTATTTTAGAAAAATCTCAAAAATTAATCCTAAAAATTTTTATATTTGTAGAATTAAAAACTGAACTCAATTTTATGAAAATAATTTTCTAAATATGAGAAATTTAATTTTTAATTAAAATAATTATTTACTTGGAAAATATCGATTTTAAAATTATAACTGAATTTATAACACTTTGAAAAACTAATTAAGGTCTCATAAAATTATATTATAATAATAAGAGAAAAAATATTAATTTATGAATATATTTTATGAAAATAAATTTTCATTTAAATCATTATATTAATTATAAAATTGTAAATAAACATTTATGTTTTATAAAAATACTAACACTTAATTAATAGTCTTAAAACATTTATTTACTTATACTATGATATAATTATATCATATTATAATTTATAAGATACCTAAATTTTATTTATACTTTCATAGATGAGGGTACTATTATATTTTTAGGATTGGAAAAATGATATAGATGCTCAATATACAAGAGGGGGGTGAATTGTATCCTTTAAAAATTCTTTTGGAACTTTTAAAGTTGATATAAAACTTTCTATTGTTTAACAAAGTTAAACAAGGTAAATTCACAAGAACTCTTAGTTCTAAAAATTTGTTAGATTCTGGAAATATGGTTCCAGAAATGAAACTTAAGAAAAGTTTACAAGGGAAAATATTCTACCTTAAAGTGTATAGAATCTTACTAATCAGAGTACAAGTACAAGAAATTATAAGATAGTTATACTTTACTTATTAATCAAAATACAGCAGAAAATAAACTTGAAACAACATGAGTAACAATTAAGAAATCTTTTAACCCAAAGAGTAGGGTATCCAACAACCTTGGATAAAGGTCCCTTGATTTATACTTTCAAGAAAGTCTATCTTACCCACACCAAGGTAAACCCTTGATAGGAATATTGAAGTCTGTCTTGCTATCTCTAAAATCCATTGAACTTAAAGGTAGTTGGAACCTCTGTCTTCCTTATCAAGGAAGTTCTCAAACTTTAAAGTAGTTGGCACCTCAGTCTTCCTATCCCTAGAAGCCCTTGATTTTACACAGCAAAAATTGGAGTCACACGAAGAAATCTGAACAAGATGTTCAGTACGCAGAAAACATGAGAGTCTTTCTCTCTAGAAATCAATTCAACAACATGTAATCTATAGAGTTGTAGAAAAGTGTTGAGCTCATTCAAATGAGATCCTATTTATAGGGATTTCTTCAACGGTCAGCTCCCTCCTCCAACAGTCATATTTTTCCTTGAATTTTGGAGGGACCTATACACGTGTCACTTAAACAACAGTTAGTTAGAAACAGAATGCATGACATCATTTCATAACTATAACATGAGTAAGTAAAATATGGTTGCTCAACCAAGTCTATTTTTCAGATTCTAAGGAAAAATTAAAGTTCAGAATCTAAGAGAAAAACATTTAGAGTCTATATTACAAGGATATTCGGATTATATTTTTCAAGGAATTCAGAATCAGAATTATATAGACTTTGGAGTCAGAATTCTAAGGAATTCTGAATCTGAATTATAAGTAATTTGGAACCTGAATTCTAAGGAATTCGGAAACTGAATTATAAGGAATTCGGAACCTGAATTCTAAGGAATTCAGAGACTGAATTCTAAGGAATTCAGATACCGAATTCTAAGGAATTCAGAACCTGAATTCTAAGTAATTCAGAGTCTAAATTATAAGGAATTTGGAGTCTGAATTCTAAGGAATTTGGAACCTTAATTCTTAAGGAATTTAGAACTAGAATTTCAGAAAATTCAGAATCTGAATTTCAGATAATTCAAAATCTGAATTTCAGGGAATTTAAAATCTGAATTTGAGAGAATTTGGAATATGAATTTCAGATAATTCTAAATCTGAATTTCAGAGAATTTGGAATATGAATTTCAGAGAATTTGAATTTTTAATTTTAGGGAATTCAGAATCTGAATTTCAGAGAATTCAGAATATTAATTTTAGAGAATTCGGAATCTAAATTTCAGAGAATTCATAATCTGAATTCAAAACCTGAAAACAAAATTCTTTATATATAAGTACTTATAGGATTCTGAGGTTTTATAAATGAAACTAAATTTTACAATTATAAATAAAAAGAGTTAGGTTTATTGAAACTAAATCACGAACAATGAAAACAAAGATAAGAGAAGATTTCCTTGGGGAGGAAAAAATTTCCTTATTAAGAAAAATCTTCAGGAAAATAAAATTTTCCTTGAGATAGAGTGTTTGTGATTTTCAAAACATAAAGGAATGGAAAATTCATAAGGAAACCTTATTGACTCAAAAATCTCCCCCTTTTTGGAAAGCACAAACATCCTTACTAAAAACAATCTAAGGGATTAGAAATTTTATGGACTTGAAAATAAAAACTTATCTCCCTTTAATTATGGATCATAGTGAATTCGAATAACTCCCCCTTAGGCTTTGGAATCACTAAGGATCGTATTCTTGATTTCATGAATGAGATTTTTCATTTTCTTGCATTCGAAAAATATCACTGATAAGAACAATCCTCTAGATGAACTCCCCCTTAGATAATTCTCTTCTTTAATTTGAATTCTTTTTAGCATTCCTTTCTCTCCCTTTGTGATTTTCAAAAAGCAATACAGGGAATGGAAAACTTTTTAGCTGAAACATTAGTGCTAAACAACCAAAAAAATGGAGAAAAACAAAAATTTCATTAAGATTGTAAGTATTTGTAAAATGAGGAAAATACAACAAAAGACCATATTGTAATGAAATTATCCCTATTTCTCCTTCGGCATCAGCTTCTTCACAATAGTTTTTGGCTTCTTGAGCTCTTTATGATCCTCTTATGCTCACTTAAGCAACTGATCCTAGTCTTCACTTTTCTTCTCTAAGGGTTGAATTTTCTCTTCCTGAGCCTTAAGAATGTCTACCCGAGATTTCAACAGTTCTTCTTTCATAACAAGATTTTCTTCAATATCCATTCTAAGATCTCTTTCCCTCTTCCAATTCATGGCCATAGAGTTAAGCTTTCCATTCAAATCCTTAACTTCCTACTTTTGATTAGTCTCTTCAAGACTTAACTTTTATTCAAAACTATTTGAAAGATCATTAATCTTCCCATCTTCAATATCAAAATCACCCTTAACATTATCATGGAATTCATCAAAAATTATCATTTCTTCAATAATCTTTTTTGACCATATTTTCATCTTCTTGCACGACCTTTTATGGGCCTCATAACCAATGAGGAAGGTCTTGAAATCTGCCTATAATGAAACACATTTATCCATCACCATGGAAACTGATTCTGACTTCTTGTTTATGGTATGCTGAAGCATTTGGAATCTTGAATCTATGCTTGGAAATAAAGGAATAGTACCGACCATATTCTTCAATAACTGGACAACAAAATCATGTCCAAGTGAAGATGATTCCGAATTCAAATGTTTGGTTGGTGAGTTTTCTTTTTCTATATCCTCAGCTTTCCTCTTTGATGAAGCACTAACATATTTCTTCTTCACCACTGATTTACAAGGTGTATTTACAACCACCTTCTTTCCCTTACCTAGTCTTGGAATGATGTTTTGTTCTTTATAAGATTCGTGTTAACTATTAGATAGCTAAACAATATTTTATTCCTCAATATCTTCTTTATCTGCATAAGCAACTAGATCTTACGAATAAATAAAACCACGATTACTACTTTCATCATCTGTTGTCTTAATCATTTCTTCTTCAGCCTTCTCATATTTTCCTGGTGTAGAAATTTTTGAGGATTCATCTTGGGAAGTCTGGATTGATAATTTTACAGATGGACTTTCCTTCTCATGGTACTCTTCTACTTTCTTTATGAAATCATAAGATTCCTTACCTTATTATTCCACATCCTCTTCTTCTTCTATTTCTTATTCCAATTCCTGAGCAATTTATTCTTCTTGAAGCGATTCTAGAACCATAACTTTCTTTCCCTAAGTCTCTGGTAATGGTTATGTCAAAAAATATTCTGGTATAGAAATTTATTCAAGGGATTTTCAGTATCCTTGAGAAGATATTGAACGACTTTAGCTTCTGATGATTTCTTCCTTTGATTCTTTTCTTTTTGTTCCTTTTCAAGATTCTCAGCAGCCTTTTCCTTTAATGATTTTGCTTCAGTAGGGTCTAAGCCAAACTTAGTCTCCCTTTCCTCCCAGTTCTTTTTATCTTCTCTCTACTTAGCAACTACTTCATTAGGATAATTTTTTTTTCTTCTTCGGCTTTGGTGGTGCTGACTGAGTTTTCTTGGCCACAGGAGTTTTTGTTTTTTCTTCTGTCTCTTTAGCCTTTCTCTTGCTTCCTACTTTCTTAGAGGTTTCATCCACTTGCAGCTTCTTTTACAAAGCTTCTAACTCATCTTCAGAAATATTATAGAATTGTCTGGATTCACTGGAAAATCCAATTTTAATTTTACTTAAGGTTTCATCACTTAGAAACATAATTTTGTAATTTCTCAGCTTGGAACTGCATGGGATTTTTAATGACTGAAGGAAAAGAACAATAATCTTTGAAAGAATAGCTGGATACATAATAATATGGGACTTTAGATTTCCATTCTTGATATTATCAATTGTTACCAAGATATACTTAACCAAGTTTATCTTCCTTAGATTCACCAAGAAATCCAAAATACAGATGTCACTCTTCTTCAGAGTATCCTTATCACCTTTCCTTGGAATTATAAAGCCTTGAACCCACAATTCAAGAATTAGAAAATTTGTAGAAAGATGAATGATATTCAAAGTCTTCACTCCTTTCAAGCCAAGACAATCGATTTCCTTATCCTTGTTAAAATATCCTGATTCATTAGGTAATTTTTGAGTGAAAAACTCTGCTTCCCCTTTATAAGGAATACCAATCATACTCGCAACCTTGCTATATGAAAGAGAATAAGTCTTTCTATAACACTTGAAAGAAAATTTATCTTTCCCTCCTTCATTGAAAAGATAACTGTTTCATAAAACTCCACCATTAACTTCGAATACAGTGGATCCTATGCCTTCGGCTTCAAAATACAAAGGCTCTCCTAGCCATTCAACTTAATATTTTTGGAAATAATAGAATCATACTTGTCAAGGAATTTCTGTTCAACTAGCCTCTCTCGGTATATCTGCCACTCTGAGATTTCCTTAACAATTGACATTTCTTTTTGAGGAGAAGCTTCAGCAGACATCCAGAACTGAGAAAACTTTTGAAGATTCAGAATAGTATTAAAAAATAGAGACAGAGCTTCAACACACAAAAGTTTGAAAAACCAATGTGGGAAAGCCATTAGGGGGGATTTATATAGGCGATTTAGGCGACGATTCAACTTCCATGATTGATCCAACGGTTGAAAAAGCTTGTGATCAAATCTGATGGTTGAGATGATAACCGAAGATGGATTTTGATAGATTCTGATATTTTGAGGTTTTTAAGATGGACATTCATATTTAAAGAAAAAAATGAATCTGAAAAATTTAAAACAAAAAGAAAATACCAACTAGTAAAAGATGATTACAAAAACTTAGAAAAGAAATCATACCTTCCAGATTTCTTGGAAAATTATTCATAATGAGGAAAAATTATTCTTGAATAACTTTAGATTACGAAAATTTTAGACTACGAATAAATTTACTACGAAAAATTTTGACTATGAAAAATTTTGACAATGAAAAATTTTAACTACGAAAATTTTTGACTACCCAAAATTTTGACTATGAAAAATTTTTATTAATAAGAAAATTTACTTCCCCTATGAAAAGGAGTTTCTTATTGTAAGAATATAGGTTTCAAAAAAAAATTAATATGGAAGATTACCTTATGGTTATCATTCCAAACTTCTAATTAATATATTCAAATCTATCAGAGGGTAAATATTTTGTAAAAATGTCATCAATTTGATCTTGTTTTTTGATAAATTGAAGAATGATATCTCCTTTTTGTGTGTGATCCCTAAGAATGTGATGCCTAATATCTATGTGTTTTTCATGAGAGTGATATGCAGGGTTTTAAATTAAGGAAATGGAACTAGTATTATCACACAATATTTGTGTTTTGGTAAAACTCATACCATAGTCTGTGAGTGTGTGTTGCATCCACAACACTTGAGCAAAAAAACTTCTAGTTTCTATATATTCAGCTTTAGAAATGGAAAGTTCTACTGAGTGTTTCTTTTTTGCATGACCAAGAAACTAATGAATCTTCTAGTAAATGAAAAGTTCTGGATGTATTTTTCATATCCATTCTACATCCACCAAAGTCAGCATCTGAAAAACCTTTTAGAAAAAAATCTTTTCCATAAGAATAAAAGAGTCCTTAATCCATGGTTCCCTTTAATTAATGAAAAATCCTTTTCACTGCCTTTAAATGAGATTTATTAGGATTGTATTGATATCTTGCACATAAGAAAACTGAAAAAATTAAGTCTGAATGACTAGTTGTCAAGTAAAGTAGACTTCCTATCATACCTCTAAATGATATTTGATCTACTGGTTTCCCAGTTTCTTCAAGATCAAGTGAATTTGAGGTACTAATGGGAGTTATTATACTCTTAGTGTTTTCATATCCAAACTTTTTAAAATTATCTTTAATATACTTATGTTGGGATATATAGATTCCTTCTGGTTTTTGAGAAATTTGAAAACCAAATAAAAATGTTAACTCACCCATCATACTCATTTCAAACTCAGATTTCATTAGATCTGTAAAGGAATCAGTTAAAGATTTCTGAGTTGAACCAAATATAATTTCATCAACATAAATTTGAACAATCAATTATTTTTTCTTTTCTTTCTTTATAAAAAGGGTTGGATCAGAATTTCCCTTAATGTAATTGTTTTGTAACAAAAACCCTATAATCATATCATACCAAGCTCTAGGGGCTTGTTTAAGTTCATATAAATCTTTTGTAAGTTTGAAAACATGTTTAGGATGTTTTTTATCTTCAAAACCAAGTGGTTGTTCAACAAAAACATTCTCTTGAACAAAACCATTATGGAAAGAACATCTAACGTCCATTTAAAAAAGGTTTAAGTTAAAGAATGATGCAAAGGAATGCAAAATATTAATAAATTCAAGTCTAGATACTGAAGCATAGGTTTATTCATAGTCTATTCCTTCTTGTTGATTATAACCTTTAGAAACTAATCTATCTTTATTTCTTACTATGATTCCATTTTCATCACACTTATTTCTGAAAATCAATTTTACTCTAATAACAGAAGTTTCCTTAGGTCTTTTAACCAAGGTCAAGACTTTATTTATTTCGAATTCATTATTCTCATCTTGTATAGCTTTTATCCAATCATTATCACCTAAAGATTCATCAGTGCTTTTAGATTTTAATTGGGAAAGAAATTCTAGATGTTCTACTTCATTTCTTAAGGAACTTCTAGTCCTTACAGGTTGATTTACATCACCAATTATACTATCACTAGGATGATTCTTAAGAAACAACTGATTTGGGTTTTGTAAAACTTGTTCATAAACATATGGTAGGAAATCTTTTGGGGTAAATGCTTCAGAAACATTTTCTTAAACATTTTCTTTATCATAAGAATCTCCTATTAAGGGTTGATAATTAGTTTTTGAAAACACATATGAAGATATAGGTTGAGGACATTTAAAAAAAAGGATTGGTTTCATCAAATTTAACATGTACCGTTTCTTCAACAGTACAAGTATTTTTATTGAAAACTCTATAATCCTTAGAGGTTACAGAGTAGCCTAATAAAATTACTTCATCAGATTTTGGTGTGAATTTGTGTAGATTTTCTTTGGTATTCAAAATAAATACCTTGCAACCAAAAACCTTGAAGTAGGAAAGTATAGGTTTTTTACCATTCCATAACTCATAAGGAGTTTTATTAAGAAAAGGTCTAATTAAAACTTGATTTATAGTATAAAAACTAGTACTTATAGATTCAGCCCAAAAATGTTTGGCTATCGAATATTCACTCAACATGGTTCTTATTATCTCTTGAATAATTTTGTTCCTTTTTTCAAAAACACCATTTTTTTAGGAGTTCTTGGTGCTGAGAAGTTACGAGTAATGCCTTTTCTACTACAAAAAGTTTCAAAATTAGAATTTTTAAAATCTCCTCTGTGATCACTATGAATAGTTTTCAAAGGAAGATTTTTCTCATTTTTAACTTGGGCTCTAAAACTTTTGAAATTAGAAAAAACTTCAGATTTATTTGCTAGAAAATATACCAATGTAAATCTAGTGTAATCATCAACTAAGACAAATACATAATATTTTCCTCCAATACTTCTAGTTTGTGTTAGACCAAAAATATCCATATGCACCAACTGTAATGCATCAGTGGTTGAGACTTCACTGACTAATTTAAAACTTAATTTATATTGATTTTTATATTAACAAGGATCCCAAACTTTTGAAGAATCAAATCTAAGCTCCGATATATCCTTAACTAGTCTTTTCTTAGAGATTTTTTAAAGGTTCTTAATGTTATAGTGTCCTAACCTTCTATGACATAACCAAGAATTATATTCCACTTCACTAAGACAAGGTAGATCTTGGCTCTTAAGGTCTTATAAGTTTAGTGTGTATACATTCTCTTTCCTATTGGCAGAAAAAACAAACTCTTCCTTGTAATTATGCATTAAGCACTTGTCATTCCTAAAATTCACAAGGTAAACTTCATCACATAATTGACTTATGCTAATAAGGTTGTGCTTAAGACCCTTAATAGATAAAACATTTGAAATCAAAGTTTTTACAAGAAGAACAATATTACCTATACCAATAATTTCTCCCTGAGAAATATCTTCTAAAGTTAATTTTCCTACTTTTGTCTTGATAATATTTTGAAAGAATTTTTTGTTACCAGTCATGTGCTGGGAACATCCACTATTCATGTACCATGTATTTTTGTTGGTACTATCTTTACTTTCCTTAAAATAATAGTGTTAGACTTTCGGAACCCAAACTTTCTTGGATCCGGAAACTTTAGAAAGAAATATCTTCAGAATCCACATTTTCTTTAAAAAATAAGCTTTATGAAAACCTAAAGACTGAGTTTTATTTAAGGAACAAATTTTTACCCAATTCCCACCACACTAACACTTGGTGCAGAATAGAGCACTTTGATGAACAAAATAATTATTACTAAAAACTGGTTTTGAATGAGTATAACCAAATCCAGAATTATTCCTTAGAGGTCTAATTTGGGAATACATCTTGTAAAAGTTTTCATTACCCAATTTAAAGTTTGAAAAACACTTTCTCAAAAAAATATTTCTTACTTTAGTCTAATAACTAAGTTTTTATCCTAAAAAAAATTCGTTTTAGCACTAGAGTTAGTCTCTAAAACATTTTTCTTAGAAATTAATTTTTTTAAATACTTAGAAAGTTTATCCTTATCAAAATTAACTTCCTCAAGGGGTTTTTAAACACTTTCAAAATCATAAATTTTCTTATCAAGATCTTTAGAAAGATCTGATACTTCTTTAGTAAGAATAGAAATTCTAGAATTTTCCTTATCATGCTTTTTATTGACTTTATAATTTTTATTCTCAAAAAGATTAGAAAACCTAGAAACTTCTTCATAAGTTGGTAAAGTATTATCTTAATCAGAAGAAGATTCTTTATCTAAAGATTCATAATATTTACTATAACTATAATTTTCATTCAAGGATACATTGGTTATGGATTCTTCATTGTATACCTTGGTCATTAAACAAATATTTTCAATAGGTAACTTGGAAAGTAAACCAAGATTCTTCTGACCAGAAGATTCATACTCTAAGGATTCATCAAAAGAGTCTCTACCACTAGCACTCCAGGTGTCACTAGCTTTCAAAACTTTCTTAGCTTTAGCTTTGTAGTACTTCTTTCTATTCCTCTCAGAATTATTTTCCTTTCTATCCTTTCTATTAAGCATAGGAAAATCTGGCCTTATATGCCCTACTCTTTTGCATTCATAACCAGTGACTTTTGAGTCTTTCTTGGCCTTTCTCTCTTTCTTCTTATATCTATACTGAAAGTCTTTCTTCTCAACTATCTGGTTCATCCTTTGAGCAATATTAGCTATTTCATTCTCAGAATGTTCACTTTCACTTGATTCAGAGAAAATAGTAACCTTATTTAACTTGGATATATTAACCCTTTAAGGAGTCTTAAATTTTATAGTTTTAAAGGCTACACTTCCATTTCCATTATTCTTCTTATTTAGACCAGCATCTCTTTTCATTCTTGTATCATGATGAAGAAGATTTCCAAAAATCTCATCAAGAGTAATCTGAGATACTTTTCTATTTTCATCAATAGGTGTTCTCTTAGATTCCCACTCATTAGGCATGATGTCTATAATCTTGTCCACAAGTGCCTCATAATCTAAACCCTTTTCACCCATGGATTTTAAACTGTTAACAATGGTCATAAACCTCTATTGTACCTTGCACACTGATTCTTCATAAGGAAATAGAAATCCATGATATTTTTCTCTAAGCATAGCTCTTCTAGTTTCTATAACCATGGATGTACCAAAATGAGTAACCTCTAATTTCTTCCAAATACAATTTATATCTTCACAAGAAGAAATCCGGCTATATATATTCCTTGTCATGGAACACAAGAAAGTATTGTGTACCTTGTAGTTTAATTGATATTATGACTTTTCTTGATCAGTAAAAGTTCTAACTTCCTTATCATGAATTTTTTAATCTCCAGTAAGCATAAAAAAGTTTTCCACTCCTGTGTTAATAACAAAAGTCTTCATACAATCTCTCCAATATTCATAATCATTCCCATCAAATATAGGTGGTATAGTAGGATTAATATTGTCAATCGAGCCAACACTCATTACCTCCATCTAAAAAAATATCTTTCCACAAAAACTTGTGAGTAATAAAAGTTTGTAAAAAAGGATAAAAATCCTAAGCAAGGAAAATATAGAATAATGAAAATTGAGTAAGAAAACTTATATGTAAATATAAGTATTTCAGAGACCTCCTCTGATACCAATTGTATGATCAGAAAAATGATGTAGATGCTCAATATACAAGAGGGGGGGGGGAGGGGAGTGAATTGCATCCTTTAAATTTTTTTTGGAACTTTTAAAGTTGATATAAGTCTTTCTATTTTTTAACAAAGTTAAATAAGGTAAATTCACAAGACCTATTAGTTATAAAAACTTTCTAGATTCCAAAAGTATGGTTACAGAAATTAAACTTAAGAAAATTTTACAAGGGAAAAGATTCTACCTTAAAGTGTATATAATCTTACTAATCAAAGTACAAGTACAATAAAGTATAAGATAGTTATACTTTCCTTATTAATCAAAATGCAGAAAAAAATAAACTTGAAACAACATGAGTAACAACTAAGGAATATTTTAACCCAAAGAGTAGGGTATCCAACAACCTTGGATAAAGGTACCTTGATTTATACTTTCAAGAAATTACATCTTACCCACACCAGAGTAAGCCCTTGATAGGAATATCAGAGTCTGTCTTGCTATCTCTGCAAGCCCTCAAACATCAAGGTAGTCAGCACCTCTGTTTTCCTTCTCAAGGTAGTCCTCAAACTTTAAGGTAGTCGGTACCTCTATCTTCGTATCCCTGGAATGCCTCTATTGTACACAATAATAATCAGAGTCGCACAAAGAAATATGAAAAAGATGTTAAGTACACACAAATAATGAGAGTCTTTCTCTCTAGAAATCACTTCAACAACATGTAATCTCTAGAGTTGTAGAATAGTGTTAAGATCATTCAAATGAGCTCTTATTTATAGGCATTTCTTCAATGGTCAGCTCTCTCCTCCAACGATCATATTTTCCCTTAAGTTTTAGAGGGACCTATACACGTGTCACTTAAACAATGGTTAATTAGAAACAGAATGCACAAAATTATTTCATAACTATAACATGAGTAAGTAAAATATGGTTGCTCAACCAAGTCTATTTTTCAGAGTCTAAGGAAAAAATAAAGTTTGGAGTCTAAGAGAAAAACATTCAGAGTCTATATTACAAGGATATTCAGATTCTATTTTTCAAGGAATTTGGAATCATAATTCTATAGACTTCGGAGTTTGAATTCTAAGTAATTAGGAATCTAAATTCTAAGTAATTTAGAACTTGAATTATAAGGAATTCGGAACCTAAATTCTAAGGAATTTGGAGTCTGAATTCTAAGGAATTCGAAACCTGAATTCTAAAGAATCCAGATTCTAAATTCTAAGGAATTTGGAGTCTGATTTCTAAGGAATTTGGAACCTAAATTCTTAAGGAATTTGGAACCTGAATTTTAGAGAATTCATAATTTGAATTTCAAAGAATTCAGAATCTGAATTTTAGGTAATTTAGAATCTGAATTTTAGAGAATTTGGAATCTGAATTTCATAGAATTAGGAATCTAAATTTAATAGAATTTGTAATTTGAATTTTAGAGAATTAGGAATCCAAATTTCAGGAAATTGGGAATCTGAATTTCAGAGAATTCAGAATCTAAATTTCAGAGAATTCAGAATCTGAATTTCAGAGAACTTGTAATCTGAATTCAGAACTTAAAAACAGAATACTTTATATATAAGTATTTATAGGATTCTGAAGTTTTATAAATTAAACTGAATTTTACACTTAGAAATAAAAAGATTTAGGTTTAGTGAAACTATATCATGAACAATGAAAACAAAGTTAGGAGAAAATATCCTTGGGGAAGGAAAACATTCCTTATTAAGAAAAATCTTCGGGGAAATAAAATTTTCCTTGAGATAGAGTGTTTTTAATTTTAAAAACATAAAGGAATGGAAAAGTCATAAGGAAAACTTATTGAATCAACAATATTGGATGGAATATTACTCCTCATGGTTAATTTACTATTCCAAGGGTCAAGTTACTATTCCATCTGTAAAAGTTCTTTAATTTCTTGTATTTCAATCATTCTTCATTTATAAAGTTTATATTGTGTTATTAATGTGATTTTATATGATTTATACTATATGAAATAATTATAAGAATGGAATTAAAATTGATTTAATTTTGCGTTGTTATATAAACACTCATTTTGTAATATAATCTCTTTATCGTGATTTATCATCAAACAGGTTGCACACCCATGTCATAAACCTATATGCATGATACATCTTTCTTTTACTATCTGAAATAAATTTTTCATTATTCCATGGAAATTATATTTAATGAGATGGTTCTATTTAAATAAAAGGGCCAAAAAATAAACTTCCATAAATATGGAAGAGATAAATCCTTCCTTGACTAATTTACTAATAACATATCATTCATGACACAACCAACATAGCTAAATTTTCTACAATCTTATGTCATCACAGTTTATAGAAATACGTAAAAGTACATGAGTCATGATGTGAATTAAAAATAATATTAATGTATAAGGATCATTATACATGCTCCCAGATAGGAATATCCAATGACACATAAACATGTGGATTTCCTATAGGTGGGTATATTCTCATAGTCTCCCATATTGGAGATTAATAAGTGTGAACTTCATGAGATAAAGTATCATATTATTATAATTACTCAAAACTGAAAATAAAAATACTATGTGTCCCATAAAAATGTCATCTAACTTAAAACAAGGTTTAAGAATATTATCATGGCATTTTAGGTTCTCATTATAGTAGGTAAGTGTTATTACTTTTTCAATGAGATAATACACTAGTATATTATTACATTAATGTCACACCGAATAATGAAACATATATAATAAGGTATTCATTTTATTGAATATAAATACAATCTGAAGTAAAAAAGGATGGTTCTAGGACACCAAATCCAGTAGATTCTAGGTTTTAATTTTGGTGCAAAAAAATATTATGTTCAATGAGACTGTGGTATAAGAAAATACATGCTTACCCCCAATGATTGTGTGTTGTTTTAAAAGGAATATAAATATTTATGAAATGATCTAAATATTTAAAATCACCATATAAAATGGATGGGATATATAACTATGATTCATTACCAAGGACATACATCAAACCTCTAATTAAGGCAATCTGATATCTTTCAAAAATTCCCCTTTCATGACCCCTCCCTCCAAAGATACCACAATGAGGGGATAGAGATAATGACCTTGAGTCCCACCTCTTGTAGGCCCCGGGTTGGTGACTAGCACAGTGGGTATAAATATATCATATATGGACGACATTACCCTCCATAATATAAATAGTATTGAGAGATAAGATGAATAATCCACAATAATCTCCATGGAATAATATAAAATAAATCCAAAACCATCCCACATGAATGTATAAATAAAACTGATATAGATAAAAGTTTAAAAAATAAATACCCAAAAGAAAAGATAAAGTTGTGACACAATAGCTATCCAAATCTCAAAGTAGTAATGTCCAACAAGGTCTACGTAATCCTCCTGGAAAGCTGAAAATAGTTTATAAATGTAGGGTGAGAATACAAATATACTCACCAAAAAAACCAAAGACTCTCATGAACATGTGAAAGAAGCATACTAATGAACCCATGAGAAAGAAGTAGAACCAAACAGTAGCTATATAGGTATACTAACAAAACCCAACCTCATAAAGACATGCTCACCAATTAACGCAATCCAAGTAACATAATATAACAAGAAGCATATCGATATTGGATTCCCCACACTATACTACTGGTATGCCACTCTCATACCCTAGCATAATATTTCCTGGTGCTACTATATCTATTTTATACCACATTTCCCATAAGCATAGTCACATCACTTCATGCCCACATACACATGGGTTCGGCACCTTACAAGCATGGCCACATCACATCTCATCCGAAAACCCCCGGGCCAACGCCCCACAATCCCGGTCACATATTACCTAGTTTAAAAACTTCTGGGTCATCAAAAACATCATATAATGAACTAATTGACCTAAGATCATCATAGAATTTTCAATACCTATCTCTACTAGAAGAGAGAGTGGGAAGGAATGGGTACCCATACATCCTTCCTCCTCACTATATATTGGGAGAAACACCCCTCGTGTGACTATGTGGGTTTCAACACTTAGTGCTCGATGTGGGTGGGGTTAATATAGAAATCAAAATAAATATACAAGTGTATACATATAGCCACACACACAATACCAACCTATGGGTTCAAAACAAAACATTAATCAACTCACAACATCATCACTTTTGATTCCACCTCTAAATTCATAACACCAAAAAAACCACAAGCCATATCACACCACTAACCAATTCCCATTATCCTTCAAATTCATTATTAAGAATCAACCACATTAAACCACACAACCCATCATTTATTTATTCATTATCCATTTCCATCCCATTAACTAAACCAATACCCATCCACTTAAAACAATATTAATCAATTGTTTATTCCATAACTACCCATAAATCTAGCACAAAACAACCACACATCACAAGAATCTCAACATTCCCATCATACCATAATCCTACCGCCCCAAAATCACGACCAAACAATCACCACATCACCACCCCAAAATAATGGCTAAATGATCACCACCTTGCTATACCAAAATCAAATCCAAAAAATAACCACCTCAACACACCAAAAGAATGAGTAAACAACCACCACCTCACTACCCCAAAAGCGTGACCAAACAACCACCACCTCTCCACCCAAAAATCATGACCAAACAACCACATATCACCCCACACCCCATAATAAACACACATCTCCACCCCACAAGCCCGACCATACATCAAAGTACATCAAGGACCATTTTACAAATTTAACAAAGGGATTTTATCACATTTTACTTTGTTTTAGGTGTGTTTTCACACAAGACATAATCTTGGGAAACTATTTTATTAACCAAATATAAGTGGTTAGACAATCTCCATTTTAGGGTGATATTACAAAAATAACAATAAAAGAAGAAGTCAGAATACATATCATCCAATGAAAACAAATCCCCCAACAACCACAATTTTTAGTGGGGCATCAATCCCATATAATCATAATACCAAAATAATAACAATTCTATAAAAACATGCGAATCAAACCCCTTTAACCCTAAATATTAATTTTACCAATTCTTTATTTTTGATTAATTCAGCACAATCATCTACCATAGATAAAAAATGATAAAAAACCTCATACATGATACATAATAAGGAGAAATTAGGGATTACCTACCTTAAAGAAGCTTTTATAACTCATTATGCACCGTAGATAAAAGAAGAAGTGCCTGTAAACCACAACTGCAGACATGAAACCTCAGATCAACCTACATTTCACCAAAGGATCATCAAAACTCAACCCAAACACACAAACCAAACCAAATTGAACCACCAAAATGAAACTATAAATAATAATCAAAAGAAATATATGAGAATGAGAGGATAACTCACCACAAATTGAATATGGGAAGCTAAGAATCAATCCCCATTAAAAAGAATCCCAAACACTTAAAGAAGGCATCACTGGATCACCTAGAATGAGAGAAGGGAGTGTCGGTCATAGGGTTTGAGTCAACCCTAGAGTACTCCAAACTTTATAACTACACTACATCAGGGATTTACATGATGTGTAATCCCATTTTACGTCATGTAATTTAATATTTTAAGTATCATATAAAATTGTGTAGCCTCAAAGGATTAATTTCCTACAACATTACACATCCTGAAATAGCCCTGCAAAACCTGTGGAAACTAATTTCATGTTGTGTAAAATTTATATGGTGTGTATTTCCTATAACATCTCTACTGAACCTATATCCTCCACCAAAAACTCCTAGAACCTCCCCCAAACACCTCATACCATCAAAACTATCAATGTAATGGACTAAGAAGGCATAATATGTTATATAAGATACCTATAAAATGATTGTTTCCCTTGAGATTCCAAAACCAAGCTAAGAAGGAAAGGGGTCTGAAGAACCAGCACATGAGATACCTATCAAGGATATCTTCATACCTCAAACCCTACCACTAGCCAAACACACCAAAAAAATTACCATAAACATCTCACATAACCTCCTAACCACACAAACACATCAACAAAACCATCGAGCCTCACAAACACTCCACAACCATCTTAACCTCCACGCAACCCAAGTGAAAAACCACTAAAACCAACAAACCTCATCATCTCGAACACAGAAATCATGAAAATTACATCCTCTATGTCAAGATACTATCCACTCTTGGCATCACTAACATGCTCGTACATGTCTAATCGCATCATAGTTAATTATTCTTGATTAGGAATTAGGTCCTCCCATTTTCACATGTTAGGAATTTATTGCACATTATACATAAAAAATAAAGGAAAATATCTCATCTCATAAAATATAAGGACCCAAACATCACATCAAAAAGTAAAACAAAAAACAAAAAGCAAAAAAAAAATCTAGGTACTAGTCACACATCTAAATATCTGGCTCCCAAGTACTCTCCTCTAAGCCACCATACCTCCCCAACACATGAACCAAAGGAATGGTCTATCCCCACAGTGCTTTATATTGAAAATCTTGGATCTCTACTGAACTCTACACCAATGTCATGTCATCCTTAATATCCAACTCTCACCATTTAATTAAATGGGATTCATCATGAAGATACTAATGAAGTTAAGATACATGGAAGATGTTGTGGATCCTCTACAAGATTGGTGGGAATTCCAACTGATACGTCACATCGCTAACTCACCCCAAAAACTCAAAGGCCTTAACAAACCTATGAGAAATGTTACTTCCCCTAATAAACCTCCACAATCCACGTCAAGGGGAAGACTTTAAGAAAACATGATCCCAAAACAAAAACTCTAAGGGTCTCCTCCTATGACCATAATAAGACTTATACCAGTCCTGTGCTACTTTCATCCTCTCACAAAAAAGATGAACCTTCACTATCATTCTCTAAACCATATTGGGTCTATAAAATACTTCTTCCCCAACCTCTGTCCAACATAGTGGATAATGAAATGGTCTCACATATAATGCCTCAAATAGATCCAAGCTAATAAAATTGTTATAACTATTGTTGCACACAAACTCAAGAAAAGGTAGGTGTCATACCCAAAATCCACCAAAGTCTAAGGTTCATTCCCTCAATATATCATTGAGCATCTGGATAGTCCATTATGTCTGTCCATACATTTATGGGTGTAAATCAATTCTAAGTTGTAATTGAGTGCCAAAATCATGCTACAATCCCCTACAAACTTGAAAGGTAAAACATGCATCCTGATCCAAGAATTTTTATCTCATAACTCCATGAAACCTCACCACCTCATCCATATACCTCTTAGCCAAAGAATACGTTTCTCCAAAATCCTTTATGGCTAAGAAGTGGGCTGTTTTTTTCAACTAATCCATGATCACCTAGATAACATCACAACCTCTCTATGATTTGGGTAACCTTGTAAAAAAATACATTTAGATTTCAACCTATTTCAACTCAAGAACATCCAAATACTGCAACAAATTTTCAGGAACATGATACTCGGCCTTTACCTGTTGGAAAACCAAGCACTTTTCCACAAAATTTGCTACTTCCTATTTTATCTTGGACCACTATAACCACATCCTCAATCCATGGTACATCTTGGAAACTCCTATGTTTACCGCCAAAGGTGGTCTATGAAACTTGTGAAGGATTCTTTCATGCATCAATACTGGAACAAACAACCTCCTAGAAAGAAACATACGGTTCCAAAAATTCTCCAACCATCCATACAAAGAATAACTATGGCCAACATGACAACACATCACCTCCACCTCTGAGTCTATACATTGAGAATCCTCCACCTACTCCATTAGAGAATGTTGCACCTTCATCTGAAAAAAACAACCTCTACCATCATCCACATTTTCATCTAAGAACAAGGCTAATAACTCATCCACTACTCTCCAAGTATCCCCAAAACATTGAACATTACCTTTACATGACATCATGCTTAAATATTCATCCTAAAAATTCCCATTTCTTTAGGTATAGAAGATCTCAAAATCATAATCCTAAATAACCTCTAACCACCTCCACTACTGCGGGTTCAAATTATACTGAGAAAATATATACCTCAAGTTTTATGATCTGTGAAAAGAAAAAAGCGCTTTCTAAAGAGGTAATCTCACCATAACATCAGCACAAAAACAATCGCTATAGAATAGTGATCATGGGTGGAATAGTTACACTCATGGGAATGTAAATAACAAGACCCATAAGAGACCACCACCCTCTGTTTCATCAACACACATTTTAAACCTAGACAGGAAGTGTCACAAAACACATCAAACATCATAACCTCTTCAGGAAGATGAAGAACTAGATTATTAATAAAATTTCCATTCGGATAACTGAACACTTCCTGGAACTGATCAAGCCACACAAAATCCTCATATTTCTTTTTCATAGGTGTCAATGGGTCTAAAACTTGAGATAAATCGATCAAAAACCTTCAATAATAGCCTATAAGACCAAGAAAACTATGAACCTATTCCATGTTCTTGGATTTCACCTAAGAAACAAATATATCAAGCTTTGATGGGTCTAAAACCGCACATTATTGGGACACCACATAACCAAGGAAATGATCCTTTTGTATCAAAAACTTACACTTGTAAACCTTCCCATAGAGCCAGTGTCATTGAAGAACCCGCAAGAGAGATCTGAGAAGATCAACATTCTTCACCTCTAACTTCAAGTAGATCAATATATCATCGATGAATATGATGATTAACCGGTCTAGGAAATAATAGAACATGTATTTAATAAGACTCATGAACACATATGGTGCATTCGAAAAAAAATGTCATGACTATGAACTCGTAGTGACCATACTTATATATGAAGACAGTCTTTGGGATATCAATCTCCTTCAACCTCAACCAGTGATATCCAGACTGAAAATCAGTCTTAGAAAACCAACTTATCCCTCTCAAATGGTAAAAAAGATCATATATACTATGAATAAGGTAACTGTTCTTGAATGTCACCTGATTCAACCTCTGGTAGTTTATACACAACCTTATAATAACATTCTCCTTCTTGGAAAACAACACTGGTGTACCCCCATAGTGATAAATTAGGTCAGATAAAAAACTTCTACATCAGATCATCAATCTAAATCCTCAACTCCCATAACTCATAAGGTGACATCCGATAAGAAGCCATCAAAATTAGAGAAGCACCAGGCTGAAATTCCATCCCAAACTCATCATCACATCGAGGGGGTATCATCAAAACCTCATATGGGAAAAAATACAGAAATTCCTCCATAACCTAGGGAACCTTTACCATCCCCACCTCTTCCAATTCCATCAACAAATCATCCATCAAAGAAAGAATGAGATCCACATGCCGACTAACCACCTAAAACCCCCTCTCACCAATGAAGAACACACGTTAACCATCCACATCCGAGAACATAACTCTCCTACAAAAGAAGTTGATAACATCACATATAGAATATAACTAATAGATTACGAGGATAACATCATAAGGATACATTTTTAGAAAGAAAATATCCCCACAAAACTATTATGGCTCCATCATCGGTCTACACCCTTAACACACACCAAAAAATCTAGTTTGGACTTTGATTGCTGTAGTAAACAACAGGGAATAAGAATCATCTCTACATCTAGTACCATATAATGGGATAAAGTAGGTTCAACAAACTATTGTAAAGCTCCTAAATCAAACAAGGCATAAACAAGGGTACTAAATATAATGATCATACCTTCAACGATCTTTGACCCCTCTAGAAATGCCACCTCCACTGCGTGCAAATGACCATGCCCAGTTCCTTTTCATATTTTATAATAATCACCTCCACAACCACGCTTGATCTAAGGTCCCTAAACAGAAGGAACATCTTGAATTTGTCCTCTTCCTACTCCATATCCCCTCACCAGAGTGAAATCCTGGTTCCCCTACTACTAAAATGGTTTCACTGGAAACTATCGATGAGGTTGGCACTGAACCTATCCACCTACACAAAACTAAGCTTTGGGAACCCCTAGGCCCTAGTTCTGGTGATTTCCATGAACCCCAAAACCAAAAAACACTGGTAAAAATCCCCTATGAAAATCACAGAAACTACTGGCCCCAAAAGTCTAAAAAAGAAGCTGGTGAGGTCGATTCCCCGCTAGTCGAAGCCTTGAAGGTCCTAGTGCTTGAGACTTCCACTAAAAACTCTAATCCTCAAGGGAATCTTCTAGTTACCCTCTCATGAAAAACCTCCTCATGAGTAAATCCACTCGATCACCTCTTCCTTCTTATAAACCTAAAGATATTTTTGAAACATAAAAAGATAAACTATATACTGAATAGAAGGATGAAGTGCCTCCTCAAGATATCTCACACAAGACTCCTCATTTGGAAATTTTTTTGGGGAAGAATGAAGAAGGTCCTTGAACTTGATTCCTAACTCCCTCACTAAAATATGACCCTAATGATGAGAAATATGCTCATAATTTTTCACTAACTTCATCTTTAATGAAAGGAACTCTATCCAAAACTCCTTCTAAAAGCCAACCCATGAAAAATATGTCTCTTTTCTCTCTCCCAGGTACAACTTCCTCCACTAACGTGCATCTCCTCACATCTGAATGACTACTAAAGGGACCCAGTAATCCATCATGGCCTTGATAAAATTGAAATTGATCTCAAGCTCCTATATACATCTCCTTGAATCCACATCTAATTTAATACCCTTACACATCCCTAAATCCTACCGCTGGAAAGAACACAATTCCCTCTACAAAGAATCCCCCTACTCTATCAGATCAACCCTACAATGATAAATCGGATTATCCTATTGAACCTCAACCTTTTGATCCACATTTAAATGAAAAAATAGAATCCATAGCTAATAGAGAAAACAAAGATTTCCTAATACTAAGTAGTATATAATTTTATTAATATTCATTTTAATTAATTTTATTTATTTTATCCTTCCAAAAAAACCTAATTAAAACAAGAACACAAGTCATGATGATTCATTTACCTCTCTTAGATCTCTACCATGCAAAAAGATTCACCTCACATGGTCATTCAATAGGCTCAGAGTCCATGAACTGGATCATGGGAGGCTATAAAATTTCATGTCCTAGCTAGTCTCCTAGGCCCATGTCATGCACCAGGTTCAACTGACACTATTTACATACCAACCCATGAAATCCTCAATGTGGCTAACTCCAAACATTATCCTATCTCTCAACCACAACCTTTGATACCACTATGTCACAACCCCCTCCCTCCAAAGATGGCGCAATGAGGGGAGAGTGATAATGGCCCTTGAGTGCCACCTCTAGTAGGCCCCGGTTTGTGACTAGAACTGCGGGTATAAATATTTCATGTATGAGAGGCATTAACCTATATAATATAAATAGGATCAGGAGATAATATGAATTATCCAAAAAAATAAAATCCATGAAATAATATAAAAAATCCAAAACCACCCCACATGCGTGTATAAATAAAACCAATATAGATAAAACCTCTAAAGTAAATACACAAAAGAAATGCTAAAGTAGCAACACAACAATATCCAAAGGTCTGAGCTAGTAATGTTCAAAAAAGTCCATGTAATCCTCTTAGAAATATAAAAATAATTTATATACATGGGGTGATCATACAAGTATACTCATTAGGAAAACCAAAGTTTCTCATGCACATGTGAAAGAAGCATACTAATGCACCGATAAGAAAACAACAGAACCACACAACACATATTTAGGTATAATAACCCAACCCAACCTCACCAAGGAACACTCACCAAATAAAATAGGTCTTTTAATATAATATAACACGAATCATATCAATATAGGTAACCCCACACCTCTTTCCCACAGGTATTCTGCTCTGAAAATGCAATATCGTATGTCCTAGTGCTCCCATATATTATGTATACCACACCTTCCCATAAGCACAATCACATCACATCATTCCCATAAACACCTAGGATCATTATCCCATAAGAATGGCCACATCACATCTCGCCTGAAAACACCTGGTCCACCACTAAGAGTGGTCACATCTTGTCTCACCTGAAAACACATAGGCTATTAAAACCACTATCTAATTCACTAAAAAACCTCTGACCATTAGATCATATGCAATACCTACCTTACCTAGAAGAGAGAGTGGGAAAGAGTGGGTATCTATCCATCTGTGATCCTCACTAGAAGTTAGGAAAAACACTCCCGCATGACAATCAAGTGTTAGAACATAGTGCTTGACATAGGTGGGGTGTGTATAGAAATCACAAGGAACATAAAATTATATACATATACCCACACACACAATCCCAATATATCGATTCACAACCAAAAACTAATCAAATCATAACATCATAAATTTTTCTACCACCTCTAAATTCCTAAAACCAAACAAACCAAAAGCCATATCACAACACCAATAAATTCCCATTATCCATCCAATTGATTTTTATGCATAAAAAAAATTATACCACAGAACCCATCATTTATTTTTTCATTAGTCATTTACATACCATTAACAAAAAAATCCTCAACCATTTAAAACAATATTAATCAATTATTTATTATATCACTACCTAGGCATCTAGCCCAAAACAACCACACATCACTAGAATCTTAACATTCCCATTATACCATCACCCCATCGCCCCACAAGAACAGCCAAAAAACCACAATATTGACACCACAAAAGCACATCTAAACAAAAACCACCATGCCGCCACCCAAAAAGAATATATAAATAAGAACCACCTCACCTCCCCACAAGCATATCCAAAAAACCACCACATCACCATCCCAAAATCATGACCAAATAACCACATATCATCCCACATATCATTGAAACCACACATAACCACACCAAAAGAACGAACACACATAACATCACATAAAATATCATTTTAAAAATTTAACAAAGGAATTTTATCACATTTTACTTTATTTTAGGGGTGTTGTCACAAATGACATAATCATGGGGAAACAGTTTTATTAACCACATATATGTGGTTAGCTAATTTCCATTTTAGGGTGATATCACAACAATCACAACAAAAGAAGAAGTCACAATACATATCATCCAATGCAAGCAAATAACACAGAAACCACAATTTTCAATGGGGCATCAGCCTATACAATCCCAATATCAAAATAATAACAAAGCTATAAAAACATACGAATCAAACCCCTTTAACCCTCAATTTAAATTTAACCAACTCTTTATCTTTAATTAAGAAAAAAAAATTATATCCCATAGATAAACATGATCAAACCTTCATGCATGATACAAAAAAGGAGAAATGATGGATTCTCTATCTCAAAGAATCTTTTCCAAATCACTGTGCACCGTAGGGAGAATAATAAGCTCTCTCAAAACAAAAATTCACATGGGAAACTATAGGTCAACCTATACCACACCAAAGGATCATCAAAACACAACTCAAACAAATAACCCAAACTAAACCACACAACCAAAATAAAACTTTGAATATTAATGGAAATAAATAGATGATAATGAGAGGAGAAATCACTATAGATTGAAGATGGGAAGTTGGGAATCAGTCCCAGTCAAAAAAAATCTCAAACAATTAAATAAGGTGACACTGGATCACCAGGAATGATACAAGGGAGAGCCGAACAAAGGTTTTGAGGAAACCCCCGAGTGCTCCAAAATTTATAATTTCACTACATTGGGGATTTACATAATGAGTAATACCCTTTCACATCATATAATTTTTTTGATTTTAAGTACCACTGAAAAGAAACGTTTCTACAAAGGATTAATAACCTGAATCATTACGCATTGTGAACTGACCCTACACAAGCTATGAAACGTACTTTCACATCATGTAAAATTTATATGATGTATATTTCCAGTTGCAGCCCTACTGCACCACCAGCCTCCACTGAAAACTCTTAGAACCTCCCCAAAACACATATAACTACGAAAAATAGAAAAGTAATGGACTGAGAATGCATGGACCTCTACATCCCCATTTGGAGAATTATTTAAAAATTAAAATAATTCAATGAAGTTGAGATTACATACATATTAGCTAATTATTGAGTTAGTGACTCAATTTATTTATTTTAGAAATCGCAATAAACTTCATATAAACTTGACTTAACCTAATATTTTTTTAGTTGTGATTGTGAAAAATGAATTTCTAATAACTAAAATACTGAATAACTTAATAAGATTTACACAAATCTAGTATTTTGAAGTTTCTTGATAGATTAAATCAACTGGATTCAAGAGAACTAAAGTGGTTTTAGATAAACTAATCAGTATATATATCATCATTCTAAGATCAATAGTAGATGATGAAGTTTCTACCGATGTAGTTACAACTGACTCTAATATTTTTGGAATTTGACCATTGAAGTTCATTACAATGTTTTCTATAAATAGATCCACACTTCAAGAATTATAATAATAATATTAACAAATCAGTCTAAATATTTCTAGTCATTTTGAAGTTGTGTAATTTCTTGTTTTCAATATTGATTCCAATTAGTGAAATAAATTTTTTATGAGTGTTTTTAATAATATCTATATCTTATGAGGTTTTATTGTAAATCTCCTTGTATTTATCTTATATTATTTAACTTATTAATCTTGTATGACTGAGAGCTTATGAGGATAGTAAGATATAGGATTTACCGATCTTGTGTGATCAAGAGATTCTAGGGCTAGGAATATAGAGTGTTTTGGGATAGAATACTATACCTACCAACATAATAAGTCATGGTATTTCAAGGATATTAATAGAGACCATCTGATAGGTTTAAAATTATGGATACCTTCTTATAGGTTAAAAATCAAGGATACAAAATGTCATATCTATAGTCTTCCTTACCCCTAAGGTTAAAACATGTGATTTTATAATATACATTTAAAGGATTATTTGTTTTTTAAACAATAATCTATGAATTATTTTTGAAATTCTACAATATTAAATATTTGAATTCTCATTGTGTTTAAATTTTTAATTTTTTCTATTTGATTTATATCAATCATTTTTTCATGAATCATTGATAAAATAATTTTAATTATACTAAATGAATCTCTTATGATTTATATTCCCACAAAATGAATTATTTTACTTTGATATTTTAATTGATAAATGTTTCTTAAATTTGATCCACCTTAAACCTATGGATGTAAAATTGTTAGTTTAATTTTTCAAACTGCAATTCACCCCCTCTTCTAGATTACCTCCATTAAAACCTTAAGACAACATTTAGTATTAGATAAAGTCTATCATTGATTATAAATCTATATTTGAATTTATATTTAGTCATCATATTTTCATCTCCATCTCCCTACAATAACTATGTTGGTAGAGGAAATATTTTTTTAATAGTGGGCTTTCTGGTAGGAAAAATTTAAAATATAAATCTTACTAAACAACCTATTTTTTATTGATATGATTGTGAATACTTGTGTGATCATATGTAATATTTTAACATTAATACTAAAGTGTAAAATTTCCTTATGATGACTCATAGTTACAAAGTTCCATAGAAAGAGAGTTCTCATTTTTCTTGAGAAGAAAATATAGAGAATTAGGTAAATCATAAAGTGCACAATATTTTTTTATGTTCTATTAATTAGAAAAATATATAAAAATATCCTTGTTTCCAACACTTTTGCTAGGGCATGCACATCTATCTGTGGAGGACGTGCAACTTTTGCCCTACATTCCCGCTTTTCAAAGGCGGTCGACATCCGTTCCTTGTTCAGGGATGTTTTCTCCTTGATCAAAATGGGATGATGGGATATCGGTTCTTCCTTCCGTGGATTCCTCCTCGAAACTCATTACCTAGTCCGAGTCTCCCTTATAAACTTAAGACATTGTTCGTGAAAATATTCCCGATGCCATATCTTCATAGATGTTGGTTAATTACACTGCTTTTGTCAGGACATTCCCAGAGGTCAAGTTAGGGTAGCAACCTTTGATCAGGGGAGTAGTCACATTGGGCATCACTGGTGTGTCTGGGCGCTGGGACACTGGTGCGTCTATCTTCTATCCCTTATTATAGGGCAACTTGAGGGCGAAGAAGCCCGAGGCCTCCCGTGTCAAATGCGAGGAATTATATGTCATAGGCATGTCTCTAAGGTTTTACTTAACTTCCCATGTTTAACACAGGGTATGCCGTAAGTTTAATGTCTAGCAGAGATGGATCAGACTGATCAGAACACTGACTAGAGTGGATCAGATGGGTGCAATCCCTAGAGGGAACACCGATGTTGGGGTCAATGTGTGGTTGGATTCCCAATTGCTGTTAAATGGAATGGGGAATGGGGTGGAATGATCTCACCGGGATGTGGCGGCCTAGGTAAGAATCAGGATGTATGATGTAAGGTTCCATGAAGTGGATGGAGAATGAGATGGGGTCATCGTGAGGGCAATGGTGATGTTGGTCTTGAGTCTCAAAGAGGATTCCTACGTATCCCTGTGGTAGGGAATCAAAGTCCACATAGTTCATCTGACAACGGCTTACCACCGACTGGGGATTTCAATGGATTACCGCTGGATGGGGTCACAATGGCTTATCGCTGGATGGGGGAGACAACGTCTTACCACTGATTGAGGTCCATGGTTTAATGTCATGGAGGACAGGGGTGAACCGATGTGAAGGGGGCCAGAACTGCTGGGTGTTGGGCTTGAACCTTATGAAGGCTTCCTACATACCTTTCCTTATCAAGGATCAAAGTCCTCGTAGTTCGGAATGGGGTTGGCGAACTGACGTGAAGGTGGTCAGAATTATCAATGGGTGGTGGGATTCAACCTCAAGGAGGATTCCTACATACCTTTCCTTGGAAAGTATCAAATTCCTCGTAGTTTAGGATGGTGTGGGGATTACACTCTAGGTTGCCCACGGTGTTGGTGAACCGACGTGAAGATGGTCGGGACGACCAATGGATTGTGGGCTTGAACCTCATGGAGGATTCCTACATACCTTTCCTTAGAAAGGATCAAAGACCTCGTAGTTTAGGTATGGGTGTGGGGCTTACAGTATAGGCTTCCCAAGGTGTTGGTGAACTGACTTGAAGATAGTTGGGACGACCAATGGATGGTGGGCTTGAACTTAAGGGAGGCTTCCTACATACCTAGCCATGGTAAGGATCAAAGACCTCGTAGTTCAGGTATGGGTGTGGGACTTACACTCTATGCTGCGCAAGGAGGATGTCATGGTCGGTGCTTGCTCTAATCCCACGTGAGTCATGCTCAGTGTAAGAAACAAGAGAGAGCAAAGACCTGACGATCACATCATGAAATATGCATCTGTGGGAAGTGGAGTGGGGCTTACACATAGTTAGTGGCCCAAAGAGGAAATAGGGCCTTATGTGTGGTTAGCGGCCCAGAGTGGAAACATGGGATTACGCCTGGTTAGTGACCCAAATGGTGAAAAATCCCAGCGGGAGAGTGACTTGGCACCCAGGAATAGAGGAGGAGCAGGGATGCTTCCTCCTGCAAAGAAAGCTAGGGGCTTACACCAGGGTGGTTTCCCTTTCCCTGTGGACATATGACGCTTCGATAAAGAGGATCTCATTCCATGCAAGGAATGATCTCACTCCTCTGGAGACTAGTGGTAGTACAAAATGTCCATGGTGGGGGAACCCCACGTCTGACACACGGGCCGTGGTCACAGTTTAACGTCATGTGTTGAAGATGATGGTGCTTGGTAGTTTAACATCCTGCAGCTCAGACGATGTGGGTCCGCTCCGCACCCCTATGAATTACATCATCGGTACCCTCTACACCTTGGTGAAGAGAAGGGATAGGAAATGCCATGGCTGGGGGGTGTTATGGAGTGAACCATTGGGGGGTCCACATTAGCATGACTATGCGAATAATCAATAGATGTTAGCATGCCTATGCGAAGGAGCATGAGGTGAAACAATGCAACGGGAAGTATCGTCTAAAGGACCTTGAAATTTCTTACCACAAGGGCCGCACGGGATAAGAAGTTGCAGAGCAAATGGGTTCACGGGTAGAAGCCTTGTGAAGCTCTGGGGCACCATGAAGTAGAGGGACACCGCAAAGGGATGTACTTCGTGAAGTGTTGTCGCCTAGGATAGGGATATGGCATAGGTGCATATGGGAGGAGCTTCGCAGAGTGGAAGGGAATTCGCGAAGCATTTCCTTGTGACGCAAGGATGCCTCATGAAGCATAGAATTGTGAAGAAATGTGCTTCGCGATGCACAATGACCCGACCTTGGAACTTGGGTTACATGCACATGGATGGTGCTTTGCGATGCATAGTGACCCGACCTTGGCACTTGGGTTACACACACATGGAGGGTGCTTTGTGAAGCGTAAGGGATATGTGAAGACCCAAGTTCCCTTGGGGATCTCCTTCCTTCGTGAAGTCACATGGGCCTCATGAAAGGCATCCCTCTCAGAAGAGGGGCTCAATTAAGGCCTAGGGGGGGTACTTCACGGAGAAAAAGTACCTGGAGGAGGTCATGGTTCGCAGAACTGGAAGTGCTTCACGATATGGGATCTAGGAAGGTGAAAGGTCGGAGGATCCATTCCTATAGCTCGAGGGGAGCCTAGTATTTATAGGCAAGAGGCACCGTGAAGTAGGATTTTTCTTGGCGCCAAGGCGAAACTTGCCTCGTGGCGAGTCGCGAACGTCAACGGGGCTTGTAGAGTTTTCCCGCCTCATTGCTTCATGGCGGGTCGTAAACGTCAATGGGGATCGAAGAGCCATCCGACCTCATTGCTTCACGGATGGTTGCGAACATCAATGGGGATCGTGGAGCCTCCCAGCCTCATTGCTTCATAGCGGGTGGCGAACGTCAATGGGACTCACAGATCCGTACCACCTCATTGCTTCACGGTGGGTTGTGAAAGTCAAGGGGGGCCCGCGGAGCTCTCCCACCTCGTTGCTTCGTGGATGGTCACAAAGATCAATGGGGGTCGCAGAGCCATCCTACCTCGTTGCTTTTCGGTGGGTCGCAAATGTCAAGGGGGCTCGCGAAGCCGTCCCGCCTCATTGCTTCGTGGTGGGTCGTGAATGTCAATGGGGTTCGTGGAGCCATCCCTCCTCGTTGCTTCATGGTGGGTCGCGAAGGATATCATTTGCACCGGCTGTAGGGATCTGGGAGCTTCGAGATCCGTCTTTACGAGATAGTCCCCAATGCTTTCAGGATGTTTCTATTTTCCTCCAATTTCAGCGTCAATAAATACCCCCCCTCAGACTAGGAGTCAAGGAGAAAACGACAATCCAAGTCTGAGGGTCCATCACCAAAATTCTGTGGTTACCCACGAGGTGGACTTGTGAAGGAGGCTCACGAAGGAGGCTCCTGAAGGAGGCTCGTGAAGTGGAGCAGCGATGTGCAGGCTGGGAACACCGCAAATTCTGATGTGGATGGACGCACTGTGAAGTACCCAGGGTCGTTGCCTATAAATAGTGGGGATGACTTCTCTTTTGTCCTTTTCTTTCCTCTACAATTTCAACTTTTGGCGCTCTCAATTCGTGAATCTCTTCATACTCTGCGATCGCTCTCCGCGAATCAGGATTTTGCTTTGCGGCACTCAGCGAATATTCTACTTCGCGTTGGTGTGCTCCGCGACTTGCATCTGAGGGTCAGCGCAAGACTCTGTGATTCCGCTGTTTGGATTGAGATCCGTGAGTGGTCTCCGCGATCAATCTCTGCGATCGAGCTTCGTGATACAATCCAGAAATTATCTGAATTTTAAGGACAGGATGGCTCACCAAGAGGTTGTTAGGGGGGGTCCTTGTAGGCGCTTCCCGAAGGGAAGAGATAGTGAGAAGATTGGGTCTGGGAGAGTTGGTACAAAGCCCCTCTGATCATGATTCGCTGGTGCAACTATAGTTAGAAAGCCAAAGGGACTGCCCATTGTGCAAGAGGCTGACTTTGTATGGATTTGGACTGAGGGATGGCTTCATCATCCCTAAAGTAAGTAGGGATGAGACAACCCACTGGTTCAAGAGCATGTCATGCCATCGCCAGTGGTTCAAGGCGGTAAACAACCATGCTCGGGAGAAATTTACGCCCATTACCCCTGATTGTTTATACAATCATCTGAACGACATTGACGGGAAAGAATTGCAGCCGGAGAAGTCCCCTCCTCTGTACCAAACAATCCTAAAGGCGACACTAAGGAACCCAAAGAAGGGATGGTCTGATGAGTGGGACCTGCGCCAAGGTGGAAACCTCACGGAAGACTAGGCCTGGGCCTACTAGGTAAGCGCCTCGTGTGAAGAATTCGGGGAAGAGCTAAGGAGAGTCAGCCTGTATGAGGTGGCTTGGGCCTCACAATTTCACATATACCAGCCGAAGTAGCTGATTCCAGAGATGTTGAGCTGGTGGTCATCAGGGACCAATACATTCCACCTACATCATGGGGATGTTGGAATTAGATTATGAGACGTGCATCAGATCTCGAGGGTCCCGATACTGGGGGTGATGTACAAATAATTCTTCCCTGCTATGGGTGCATGGGAGGATCTGGAGCAGATTCCACCAATGGCAATGGCGTTGATGAGACTGGTGATGGGAGAGGACAAGGAAGCGGTGAGAGATTTCCACTTCAGACAGTGGTTCAAGAAATTTTGGAACTTCCCGGAAAACAGACGGTTCCTGGTGAGGCCTCAGACATGCCCAAAGGGAGCTCAACAAGGCAAGGAGCACTCATACCGGAGTCTCTTGGAGGATAGCCAGTGGAACACCTGGGGGTTCAACATTAGCATTGAGTAGCAGCCGATAGTTAGGCTGGTGGCATTCATCGCGGCTCTTATCTGCAGTTGGATCTTGCCGGTGAGGGACACAAACACATGTGTGCGACCCAGAACATTCATCAGGGAATCCATGCTAGCGACCGGAGGGCGGGTGAATCTCAGAATTCTGATGTTTTCCAAGATGTAAAAAATGCTCTGGCACATCAGCGAGGGGAAGAGGCCACATATGATATGTGGTCTGTTCCACCTCTTATACGGGTGGATAGCGGCGCACATTAGGGAGGTTTATGAATAACCAAACCCTATTTCTCCTCTGGGATCGAACTTTCACCCATCCATCCTAAACGCCATAGGAAGGTTTACAGCCAAGATGGCCATACCCTAAGTATTGAATCATGTCTGTAAGGTAAAAGAGTTCAACTTCCATCTGTTCCCACTACCAACGAGGGCCTTCACGGATGATGGCCGAGGGACAGAATAACACCGGTCCTATTTCCTAGACTTTTGAGATGGAGTCCTAGTGGTGAGGGTGGACTGTGTGCCACTTTAAGAGCCATATGCTCTGCATCGATTTGCCCGACAATTTCGGTGCATGCAGCGACTGACCCCCTAGGTTTACCTAGGGGTGCGCCATGAAGTGAATCCATGCGTGATGAGGCATATGTGGCTCATGTTCACTCGTGATGATGGAAATATGAGGAATAAGCTACCTCCACCCACTACTACCTTTGGGTTGGTCAAGGATTATGCCCAAAGTTGGGAGGCGACCTACCTGGGGGAAATGCTAAAGCAGCCGACTATATGGGTTGGTAATAGTGGACCTCCCCAACCTCAAGGTCAGGTCTGGAGGGTGGTAGGTACATCCCATGGTGGTAGGGATTCCGTGGTAGAGAGGCCCGTACCGGTTGAGGGGGAGGTAGCGGCAGCGAACCCGGTGGCCCCAGAAGAGCAAAGTTACCCGGAAGGGAGGCCATCAAGGGGATTCTGAAGGATATCCACTCAGGCTCTAGGGAAGCGACTGTGTCATATAGACATACCGGAGGATGATATCTTCCTAGAGGCCTGGGATATTTGGGAAGTCAACAGATAGTTCCTCAGCCCTCCCGAGATGTGGCAACACCTGAACCGTCTCAGGATGGACTTGACGGGGATATGCACTATCAGGGATGGCTTTGCGGTGTCCTAGGTAGAGGTGGAGAAATATCTAAAAGAGATGGAGGACTTTTTGCATTCCTGGGGTTCCCAACATCTATTGACAGACCACATCAAGGTGCTGTTGGATCGTACAGTCCCTCCACAAGTGTCGACCACTGAACTGAGAGAGCGCTTCCCTCTGCCAAAAGAATCAGATGAGTCCTCCTGGGGGAATGAGGTCAGTAAAGGGATCCCATTTGAGGAGGGAGAAGTTGGTGATCAAGGAAAAAATCTTAAATAATCTACCAAAGAACTCAAGGTAAAATCCTAAATCCACTCTCCAGGATCTTTTTCCAGACTGCTTTGGACCTTCCGTTAACGTTTAAACTGTGCAGGAAAGCCTAATTCACATAACCAGTTCTCATCCCTCAGTGGATGCGGATATGGGGCCTTCAGGATCCACACCTATGGATGCATATATTGCTACGTCTAGTGGGGATAGGATGTCTGAGGTGACCCATCCAGAGCTTTCAAATATTCCGGTAATATATGGGGTGCCATGCCTCGGGGTCCCAATGACGTCAACCCAAAAACGAGACCAAGAATTCGATCTCTGTAAGTTTATTCTACCAAGTTCATGGATGTCGCCAATTGACCATGTCAACTAATGCTCAAGCCCCTTTTTAGTACGCACAGTTCTTCAAATGGTGTGGGCCGCCTTGGTGGGGTTCTTCAGGGCTTCTGGCAGTGTCCTTCCCAGAGGAATGCTGCTGATCGTGGAGGAGGATATCCAGACCGACTGAACCGAAACGTTCCCGATCACTGGTGGGACTGTTAGTAGGGTCGTTCCTGAGATTATTGAGGTAGGATCTGATGATGAGGATCAATTAGATAACCCATGTCCCATTGTGCCTGATCAAATTCCAAACGCGGACCCTTCTGATAAGATCCTAAGGGCGTTCCCCGCATACGAGCCTGGAAACCGCACTGACTAGGACGAGACAACATATGATGAAGCGTACAGAAAAATAGTCCATCACCGATCATGGAAGCTGATCAAGCGCTTCATTGATGACACCCCCAAGAACTATGGCTGGATGAGATGGACATAATTTGCTCGCGGCTGTGTGAATTGTATGCTAGGGGAGTGGACTCCCAACGTCCTCACATGCTCATCCCAGATCTTATGGTGGAGAAGATTCAGGAGTATGACCATGGACTTGGTGTTGGTTGGCAGTGGAGGAAAGAGGTGAAAATCAAGAGGCTTCAGGAGGTTGAAGATGAGGTCCAACGGCTATAGAGTCGGGCGGACAATCACTCGAACTCCCTCAACATATAATCTTAGCTAATATTGCAATTTAAAGCCCAGTTGGTAGAGGTTGAAGAGGGAATGAAGTGAGCCTCTAACAAAATGATCATCATCCGGACCGGTGTGGAGTGGGCCTAGATTACGGCTGATGAATTGCACCCCATCACTGCCTAGGAGGATCAGGAACTGAACAGGCAGCAAAAAATCCTATATGCCACCAGCCAGAGGGTAGCGGAGTTGCTACACTCTTTTGACAAGGTTAACCCATCCATGGGGGGAATCAACCCTCGGGTACTGTAATGATTACAAACCCTCAAATGTAATTTCATGATTTGATTTTTTTATGCAAGATACATGCACAAGTTCCATTATTTGTATTAGTTTATTGCATTCCTGTGATATTCGTGGAGCGTCCAACGATCATTCCATAAGCTCATGTGGGGCGAGCCCAATGCGAGAAATAAGGGATGAACACCTTATCAGTCCATTAAAGTGTAAGAGTGTAAACCAAGTTTCGGGCATCTGGGGGTTTGGAAAACTAACCCAGATTCCTGGGAAGAGAAGGAAGAGACCTGAATAGAGAATGAAGCTCTCAGAATAGCTGAATTACCATTTTCCCAGTGTTCTCTTGTGCACGAATGGGGTAATGCCAGGAGCACTGGAATAAACCCGAACAGGGGGGAATGGAAGGTGTGAATCATAATACCCAAGATTCATAACACTTTAGTGATGGAATAACAATTAAGAATGACTGTTTCCGTGTTCTAAACACAGTATCCTTATTGTGTTAGCCTGAAATGGTGATAAAAAATGAGGACTGACCACTGAACATGTTTGAAACACGGGGCATGACTCAAAATGTCGTCCATTAGTCTTTCAGAATGTTAGCCCAGGATAGTAGGCGATCCATAGGCCTTACATCCATACTATTAGGGGGTTAATCTAGACGTGAAAGAGGGTGAGGATCCGAATAAAGAGCACTCAAAGCATAGAGAGTGGAGTGATGGGTTGTTCTACTAGAGTCCAACACTCTTAAAATTACACCACTGTGGTAGAAAATCATTAGGTGGGTACATTGGTCCGATCAGGGATCAAACATTCTTCTAAATAGGACCTCTCTAATGAGGAAATTGTCGCCTACCAATGTTATCGTGGGGGCATCCCAAACTTTTTTAGGGTAAAGATGCAATTTCGCGGTTCCCCAAAAGAGCTCAGGTCAAGGGACCAAAAAAGGAGGGGGAACAAGAATTATGATTCTTGGGGATGGACCCAGAGATAGGATGCCTAGGAATTCCTATGTATCCCATTAGGATGGGAATCAAGCCATACATAGTTCTGGAAGATGTCGTTCATTTTAACGTCTTGCAGCAAGGATGCAGAGTGGTCTTAGTTTATGGTCATAGAGCTCGGACCATGGATGGTAAGAAATGCGGGAGACACATGGTGGGGTAATTATAAAACCCGATGTGAATGGGAACCCGGGGTTCCGACCACCATGTGTTCCTTGGGATGTTTTTAGGTCGAGGGACCAGAAACGAAAGTTAAGCTGGGCCTAAGGAAAAGTGCATAGGTGTTCCTACGTACCCCATGAGGATGAGGATCAAGCCACACGTAGTTCTTAAGATGGCATGGTGGGATACCAGTTCCAGGTATAATAAGGTTGTGTGGGTCTAGCCCATACACAAAAAGAAGAGGTATTTCATAGATCTTATTTGTTCTTTAGGATGAATGGTTTTTTTTGTGAAGCGATGGACCTATAATGGAGGGTCCAGGTATCTCCATAGGAATCAAGCCATATGCAGGTGTTTACAAGTGGTATGTTGTGTAACCGATACCAAACATGACATCCCCTTGGGTGAGGAAATCACAATTTAGTGCCGTTTTTTGTCGTGCGGCTAGGACGATAATGTCACAGTTTAGGGTCATGTGATAGGACCATTTTTTAACGTCGTTCTGGATAGATGCAATAGTTTTAAGTCCTGTGGGACTAAGCATCATAGTTTAAATTCATATGGATTAGATGTATAGAGGAGTGATGAGGTTCCAGAGGGGATTCACATGGCGTGATAAAGAATACCCAACATGAATGAGGACAAGGTCCACACTACACCACATGCGATTCCAAGAAAGAAACCTCGGTCCAAGGGGCCAAGAGATTTTAGAGGAAAAAAGGGGGTAAGAGAAACTAGTTCCCTATTTATATGGACATGAAGATGAGATGTTTGGATGTTCCTACATATCCCATGGGAATGGGAATCAAGTTGCACGTAGTTCTTGAAGATGCCTTTTAATGTCGTGTGGGACATCCCATAGTTTAGTGTCTTGTGGGATGGAAAGTAAAGGGGGGATAACTCCCAAACAGGGGCGTACGTGGTGAGACTAATTCAAACTCGATGTGAATGATGACATAATCCCATACCATGCCACGTAGTCCCTGTAGAAGTTAAAGCCCTAAAGGTAGAACAAAAGATATAAGTTAGTGGAACTCGAGCTAGACCCAGATATGAGATGTCCGGGCATTCCTACATATCCCATGAGGATGGGAATCAAGATGTACGTAGTTCTTATAAAGGGTCAATATGAAAAGATATTAGTTTAAGGTCTTAGAACTTGGACCATGGAAAATCGGGACTATCCCATGTAAGTGTGGACCATAATCCGATCCCTAATCCTATGTAATTATAACTTGGTGTATGAAACAAGGGAGGATAAGGTATTTTCAATACATGAAATACATGCCAAGGGGAAATTGGTGCGGAGCCCTGAATTATTTCCTTATCGTGGATTTTTTTCTCCTAATTTTCGGATGCTCACTAAGGAAAAATACCAAGAGTTTCGAAGTTCTACTTGGACATTATGAGGTGAAGAAGAATGTGAGTCATGTAACCAACATTTTGGGCTTAATGGGGTTGGCGTCATGATGTAGGATAACTTTTTAATTTGTTCAAAACACAGCATCCATATCGTGTGACCTGAGATGGTAACAAAAAATGAGCATCGACCACTGACCAAATTTTAAACATGGGACTTGTATCAATTTGTTGCTCAAAACCCTTGAGGATGTTGGACCATAATGGTAGGAGGGCCCTTGGGCTAGGCATCCATGTCATTCGGGGGTCCCTTTGGGTGTGAAAGGTGATGGAAGAACTAATGAAGGGGAACATGAAGCCTGAGAAATGGGTGAAAGCATGTCCGGGTAGAATCCAACATTCTAGGTGCTGAACCAGAGTACCCTTGGGCACATTGGTGAATCACCGAATAGGATCAAGGGGCTCATCTTGAGAGCGGCCAATTTGGAATGATGAGTATATCACAAGGGGATGGAGAACTCTCATGAGAAGGAGGTAAATGGCATGGTTGTTACAAAACCTGACGTGAATGAGGACATAATCCCATACCACACCATATAATCCTCTCTCTAGGGAGAATGCAGGCCAAGGGGCCAAGATGAGGCTGGACCCAAAGACTAAATGTCCAGGTAGCCCTACGTATCCCATAAGGATGGGAATCAATCCATACATAGTTCTAGAAGAGACAAATATAGGGGTAGGATACCCCAATGAGGGGGGTGTATGACACGAACAGTAACCCCATGTGAATGAGGACGTAATCCCATTTCACACCATACAAACCCAAGTGAGAACTTGGGCTAGAGACCCGAGAAGGCTGGGGGACCTGAGATTGGGCGTTCCAGCCAACTGTTGTCATATGACCTCTTATGTGGGTGCTTCCTCCTCATAGCTCCTAAGGCCATGTGAGAAATGCTCGATGTAGGAAACAAGGAGTAGGACTTGGCTCTCCCCATTATATAAGGGCCAGATAGCTGGCCTCACCCAAGGGAGACCGCATCTTGAAGGTGTGACGGGGCATGATGAACCAATACACGCACTATTTGGGACTTATGGGGGTGGCGATAATGACAAAGGAAAACTATTGACCATGTTCAAAACACAACATCCATATCGTGTGACCTCATATGGGAACAAAAAATGAGGATCGACCACTGAACATATTCACAATGTGGGACTTGTATCAATTTGTTGTTCAAAATCCTTGAGGACGTTGGCCAGAGATAGTAGGAGGGACCTTGGGCTGAGCATCCATTCCATTCGGGGGTCCTTTCAGACATGAAAGATAATGGAGTCCCAAGTAAAGAGTGTGAGTGAATAATAAGTGTGCCTGTACATTTCAACATCAAGCAGGACAATGAAAGAGGTGGAAGTCTCTAGGGAATGGGACGCATGACGGGACTAAAATGAAATCAACGTGGATTAAGGAAAAATCTTGTACCACACCATATGCTTTAAACCGAGGGGAGACTCCGGAGTTTGGGCTGGACCAACAGAAAAAATGTCTGGGAACTCCTACGTATCCCATGAGGATGGTAATCAAGCCATACGTAGTTCTTGAAAGTCATGCAATTTAACATCATGCAGTGAGAATGTGGGAGGAAAAAAGAACAGGGAGGGAGCACATGGTGTGACTTCCATAATCCTAACATGAGTGGGGCCAAATAAGCCTTCACTACACCATGTAAGGACCCTCTGAGAGAACTACACCCAAGGGGGAATAGTTAAAAATAAGAGTCTAGGGGCTGGACTCAAGACGAGGAATCTAAGAATTTCTACGTATCCCATAAGGATGGGAATCAAGCCATACATAGTTCTTAAGATGCAGTTTAACATCATGAAGGATGATGTGCAATTTAAAGTCATGTGAGACTGTATAGTTTAAGGTCATGAAGGACCGTTATGCAGTTTAGGGTTGTGTAGGACCATCCAGTTTAAGGTCATGCAGGACCATATAGTTTATGGTTATGCAGGACCCAATACAATTTAAGGTCATGGGGGAGCTATGTAGTTTAAGGTCATGCAAGACCCGAAAGTTTAAGGATGTTAATGTTCAGCAGTTTAAGGTCATGTTGGACCAGTAGGCTCAGGAAAAGTATTGCTTGAGGAACTTGGCATTGGTGGGAGGAGTTATATGCTCACCATCCATGGTTACCAAGGAGTATGCACCATTGGGATAGACCTTGTAGAATACGTAAGGTCCTTCCCATTTGGGCTCCAACTTGGGTGGTTTCCTTCTAGGTATCATTGGTGTCCGGAGGGCCAATACCAAGTCGCCTTGCAAGAAGGAACAAAGGTGAACTTTCTTATTGAATGCTCTAGCCATCTTATTCTGATGCCTTTCCAGATTGTGCAGGGAACGAAGCCTATTCTCATCAAGTACTTCCAATTTGGCTAGATGAATTTCAGCTACTTTATCTGGCTCCTGTAGGTCATAGACCACTGTGCGTAATAGAGGCAACTGAATCTTGACAGGCATGATGGACTATACCCCGTACACCAGGGAGTATGGGGTCACCTGGGTGGAGTTAAAAGGCATCGTCTGATAAGCCCAGAAGGCATTGGGGAGCTTGTCCGACCAACTCTTCTATTCTGACCAACCATTTTCTGCAAAATTTTTGAGAGGGTTTTGTTGAGCACCTCAATCTGTCCATTTTCTTTTGCGTGGTAGTGGGAGGTATGGTTAGAATGGATGTTATACTTGGCATACAACTTCTTCAACTCAGTCTCCTGGAATTTTTTGCCGTTATCGGTGAGGACGGTGCAAGGGACTCCAAATCGGTAGATGATATTGGAGCTCATGAAGTCGACAATAGAATGGGACTTGACCTCCTTGAGCGGGACTACCTCTGCTCACTTGGAAAAGAAATCCATAGCAGTTAGGATGAACCGACAGTGATGAGCTGTCGCTGGTGGATATGGTCCCACAACATCAAGTCCCCACACCACAAATGTCCAAGAGTACTTGGTGGAGTGGAGAGGATCTGGCGGCCGATGCATGAAGTTGGCATGAACTTGGCACACATGGAATATTTTGGATAACTTGATGCAATCATGGATCATAGAGGGCCAAAAGTACCCCAGTCTCTAGATTTTATGGGATAGATTCAGCCCAGTTTGGTGGGCGCCATAGGAACCGACATGAACCTCCTGCTTGACCTAAGAAATATCAACTCCTTGTATGCAACAAAGAAGAACACCATCAAAACCACACTTGTAGAGGATCTTATCAATACTAGGACTAATCTGGAGGGTAAACTGCATCACGCGGCGTCGAATTATCTCGCGCTCGTCCCGGTCTTCCAGGAGATAACCATGTTTGAGGTATTCAACCAAGGGTATCCTCCAATCAGGAGTAATTTCAATCACTACATCCAGGGGACCTGGGGATCCTAACGTGGAGGCGCCAGTGGTAAGATGGATTACCTGTGGGCTGTTATCATCATTTGGGGTTATGGGAGAAATGAATCTCTAATGCGCCACATAGATAATTAGATCATCCTAATCGGGCTCTACAAGTGATGCGGCTAGGCCACCAAGGCATCAACCCGACCGCTTTGAGATTGAGGGACATGATTAATTTCTAGATGAGATGAGAACTGGGCCATTAGCTGGAGAGAATGTTCCAACAAAGGTACGAGCTCTGGCTTTCTGATGATGTAGTCACCGTTTATTTTCCTGATGACTAGTTCAGAATCCCATTTCACATGCAAATGGGGAACATCAATCTTGAGAGCCAGCTCGAGGCTAGTGATGAGAGCCTGATACTTCGCCTCATTGTTGGTGCAGCCTTCTGATAGAAGGAATGAGAATAGAAGAATGGATTGGGCCAGGGTAATAAAGAAAATACCCAGGCCTACTCTGTTGAGTCTGGGATCATTGAGCCTCCTGCCGGTGGGACTCTGGGAAGCACCATCGAAATGCATATACTAACACGGGATGACATGATCTACTAAGAGGATTACCTCATCAGGAAAATTGAGATCCAAGGACTAGTCAATAAGAGCTAGAGGCGCAGAAAGGAAGTCTGCCAATGCTTTCCCCTTAATACCTTTCTGAGGAAAAAACATGATATCTAACTATTAAAGAATCACTACCCACCGAGCTAGGCAGCATGTCAACATGGGGTGATTCAGAATGTACTTCAGTGGGTCTACCCAAGACACTAGTTGTACCTCGTGGTACTGCAAGTAATGCTGAAATTTCTATACTGTGAATACCAGTGAAATGCAGCTCTTTTTGATGGGGGAGTATCTGGTCTCTGTATCGATGAGCATACGACTGAGGCAGTAGAGGCTTTTTTCTATCCCCTCATTAATTTTTTGGGTTAGAAGGGCGCCGAGAGATCATTCTAGGGCGGTCACATAAAGGACCAATGGATTCCCGGAGATAGGTGGCATTAAAACCGAAGGCTAGAGAAGATAGTGGTTTATTTCCTCGAACGCGGTCTGGCACTCTTTGTCCCACTCATAGGTGGTGCCTTTCTTCATAATCAGAGAAAAGGGATTACACTTGCCATCCAATTTCGCAATGAATCGACATATGTAGGATTAGTGGCCTTGAAATCCTCAAAGCTCCCAAATATTTCTCGGGGGAGGAATCTGGCTGATGGCCTTGATCTTCTCTTGGTCGACCTCGATACCCCGGTACCTAACAACAAATACAAGGAACTTCTCAGAGGTGACCCCGAAGGCACATTTCAATGGGTTTATCTTCAGGTGGCAGGAATGGAGGAAGCCTAACACTTTCTCAAGGTCCTTGAGATGGTCCTAGAGTTGGTGAGATTTGACCAGCAGATTGTCCACATAGCATTCCACCAGTGTCCTGAGAATTGTCTTGAATATGCGATGCATGGCCCGCTGATAGGTGGCACCTGCATTCTTTAAGATGAAGGGCATGACCTGGTAACAAAACATACCTTGTGGTTCCCTGAAGGCTATGGACTCCTTGTACCCGGGGGACATTCAGATATGGTTATATATGGAGTAACCATCCATGAAGAAGATGGCTTGGAACCCATCCATAGCATCAGTCAACAATTCCATCATGGGAAGGGGAAAATCATCCTTCATACAATGACATTTGAGATCATGGAAGTCGATGCAGACTCTGATCTACCTACTCTTCTTCCTGACTAGCACTATGTTGCCTATCCACTTGGGGTATTGGTCCTCCTTGACAAAGTAGGATCTGATGTGCTCATCAAATTCGGCCTCTACCATGGCACCGTGAGAAGGGTGCATATTTTTGGGAGGCTTCTTGAACCCATGATGATTTGCTGGGAGACCAAGGCGATGGAAGGATACCTGAGGATCTAGTCCTAGAATCTCATTGTCGCTCTAGGAAAATACATCACAATGTTGTTTCAGGAATTCTACATACCAATGCTACTCCTCGAGAGGCATGGCAGCACTGATCAATATGGGTCTCAGATCTGCCTCACTACCAAGGTTCACCTATACCAGTTCATCGACCGTGGCAGAGACACCCTCTTCAATGGTGGGGGGAGCATCCTCAAAATCCTCTTCTTCGCTCATGTAGGAGGGATCCTCAGTGGGAGAATCTTTCTCTGGGTTGACAACCCCATGTGAGAGGCTGGTGCTAGCCTGGGTGGTAGTGGAAAACATATTAGAAGATTCATATACTGTTGAAACCATAGCAATGAAGGATTTTGATCTGATCCTATCTGGTCTTAGGCCCAAGGGGCCAAGCTTGATGATATAAAAGCAATAGTGGCATGTCGACTTGAGTCGGTTGATTATAGCTCAGAAAAACAGGCAAGTATGACGTACTGCTGTTGCCATGGGGAGGACATCCCGATACCATATGGGGGTAGGAGGCTCTAGGATCACCTAAGCCTGATTTGTGTAGGAGTATGAGGTGATCTTCTGTCGTCACTTAGACTTGGGAATATGCTTCCCCCTTGTACCAGAGACAACAAAACATTTCCCCATGTTGGGGGTCGTGGCCTCCAATCGATGGATCGGGAAGACTTAGGCGTCATCCAGACCTGCCCAGAGGTTAGCTGCAACCGCGACGGGTTCAACCTCACTATCCTGAATCTAATGGTACTTGCTCTTGTAATAGTCAGCATCTAGGTAGTGGGCTTCACAAGAGGCAAAAGGAGACACGTCACCTTAGATCAAGCCCACTCTACCATTGAGGGAGTAATTGAGGCACTAGTGATACGAAGATGGAACCACCGCGTACAGGTAGAGATATGGTCTACCCATCAATGCATTTTACGTGGTGTTCTGGGAGACAACCATAAGCTCGGTGCTGGCAACTAGGCCCCCAAACTGGGTCTTCAAATGGATCTTGCTGACTGAGGTCTGCTTTGTCCTGTTGTATCCTTGGATCATCAAGTCAGTGGGAGTCAATTCATCCTTGGATAACCCTAGATTCTATAATGTCTGAGCTAGGATTAGATTGATCCCAGAGCCTGTATCAACAAGACATCAATGAACCTCCATGCCGTTGAACCAGCTAGTGATATACAATGGGAGAATGTTCCCTTGTATAGGAGAACCTTCATCTTCTTTGGAGAATGAGATGATATCCTGGAATTCAGCATTCTCGAGAGCCTCCACATTAAAGGCCTCTGCAACTGATACCTCTGTATCAAAATGGAGGGGGCTTACTAAAGCCTCCACGAGGGCCTCACACATATCTGACGACATGCGAAGGGCCTTGAGGATAGAGAGACTGGCTGGAATGATGGAAAGATGTTTGAGAACATCATACTTCTGTGCCAGGCATGAGCTTCTTCTTGCAGGAGGACATTCCACGACAGGAAGTATGGTGGGCCCTATGGGCTAGACCGGTGGCTGGCTGGTAGTGAGAATGTCCTACTACTCACTAGTCGAAGCATACAAAGTGACTACTGTGCTGGGGCCAACTGGATGAGACCGGTCTGCGGTGGAGTGTGGCTGATCATGGTGAGGTCTTGTTGACTCTGCTTGGTCTAGTATCACAAACAGAGGTGGAGGCAGGCCTGATGACACTAGATGAGGAGGCTACGTGTGCTGAGATCTACACTGGGCCTGCTGTCTGGTCTCAGTGGCATGCACAAACTGGCTAGAGGTGCCAACTGATGTTCCTTGACGACCCATGTAGCCGCAGATCCACTAACGCTGGCGTCGGCTGGGGATGTTAGGGAGGTCTGCCTGGCGCTCCCCATCGTCGAAAGTCACGTAGGGGCTTACCAGCTCCACGGTGTTAACCAAATCACACCCTTGACTATCACTTGAAGAGTTATCCACTTATAGGTGGATTTTGGGAGGAATTACCATCTCTTGGGGCATGAAGTCGCTGAGAGTACAGGATGCAGATGGCATTGGCGGGGCACGTTGCTTTCCCTTGCGCCGTTGATGCTTTCTCTTCTGGTAAGAGGCCGGTTGAGATTATGATGTATAAGTGGAAGCTATAGACTCTAAAGGCTCCGACTAATTTAGTCATGTATGAATTATACCATGGGCACGAGCGACCATTTTGCGAGCCATCCAGTCATCATAATTCTAGGACCCACTATTAGAAACCTACTTCCACTCGCCCTCACTGTCGCTACTAATATCGGACCTTATGACGACACATGCCACTTGTTCCGGGGCTAGGGCCAACCTAACTATGTTGTTATTGTCCTAGTCTTAAAGCCAGTCTTTGAACACATAGAACTACTTGAGAGTGTTCCCCATGATCCGGTGATAGGGGTAGTAGTTGGGGTGATTAGTGAGGTTCACCTTATTCTGGCCTTCTGCACTCAAGAAAACACACAATCCCTTATTCCAAGGCACTTCAAAAATAGTCTGGAACCTACTTCTCATCAAATGAGTATGTTTAGTTTCTTCTATCTAGAAAGGGGTGCCTTGGAGCATGGCCCTGACAAGGGGATGGAGGAGCCTGTCGAGGTGGCGTAGCCTAATTATCCCGCCTAGGTGGTGGTGGCACATTACACAGGGGAACCTACTGATTTTGAGGCGGCCGCTACAAGGCTGGAGGTTGCGCCTGTGGTGGTGGGCCTCTGTGGGGTTGGGGAGATGGCTCCACTGGTAATAATTCCAACTATCTGGGGGCCTCTATTTGGGCCACCACGACGGGCTCGACTCTAACAATACTTCTCACGGGAATTGTGGGAGGCAACGAACGTGCCTGGATGGCCTATTGCAGTGCTTCCTCCTAGAACTGTGCCTTATCAGAGAAGTCTTAAAATCCTCCAAGGTAGTTCTGGGTGATCAGAGAGGGGACTGGTTCTATCTTAACGTTCCCTATGAAAATCATCAGTAATTTCTTCTAAGTCAGTGGCATGTCAAGGGAGTATGTAAGCCCTTTCCACCAGGCAATAAAGTCCGCAACATGATAATCATGCCTTTTTTTTCACTTGAAGAGGTCTGTGATGCTCGTTTTCCACGTGGTGGAGCTGAACTGGTAGATGAATTGCCTGTGAAGGTCCTCCCAGCTGGTTACAAATCCGATGGGGAGCTGGTTGTACCAGAAGAACGCATGCCCCTCCAATGTCTGTACAAAACACTGGATCTTGGCAGACTCCCGCTGTGCTAGAGTCCCTAACATGAGCTCACACCTTGAGGTGAAGTGGGCCATATGCTGTAGCGGGTCCCCCATCCCGTTAAAGGGGGAGAAGGTGGGATTCCCAAAACCCAGAGGTGCCGGCATATCATCCACCAATGCTGGACATGGATTTCCATCAGGTGGGATTGCCACCTGTCACATTTACAATGCCTCAAGGCTAGCAATGAGTGACGCCATAGGATCATCTGGGCGGGGGTCCCTATCTTGACGGGGGTCCCTAACCACGAGTGCATTGGCAGGTTCCTCCACATGATAAGGTGGATCAACGGCTCATGGAGTGGCTGGTGGGGTGACCTGCGGGGCAGCTGGGGGAACCCGAGCTGGGTTCCTTGGATTTATGCGTAGTTTCGGAGGGTTTAGTTAGACATACCATGCCCTTTTGCCGTAATTTCTAGCTTCAACCTTGTCTGTAGGGGAAAGATGGCCAGGGTCACCTAGAGGTAGCTCACCAAGGGGAAGTTGTTCCTGCCCCTACTGCCCTGGCCTAGGATTATCGTAGTCTGGCCGTCTCACTGCAACATGTTCAATGTAGAGGTCATCAACCAACTTTTTCTGTTCGTAAATCTGTTGGCACAATGCATCCTTCTTAGGATCCTCCTCCATCTTCTGCACTGAGGTGGACGAGTTAGAATTTTTGGTAGATCCAAGGTGCTCTTTACCCTTACCGTGATTTTGGTCAAGGACCAATGCCTCGGTGGGCGCATGGAGCCCCAACAGATTCCTTTGATAATGAGTAACTCTTCCTGATAGATCCAGTAGTGGTGGGACACCCTTGGGGGTAAAGTCCCCATCGATAAGCTCCAGCTTGTTCTCCTCGTCCACTATGTCAGCCATGTTGACCGTGACCCTTCCTGAGGGCATGTCCTCAATATCGCACAGTGGGTCAGACTGCCTTTGGATAAGACTGAAGAGGAGGGAAACCTACTTCCCCTAGACATGGAATTGTATGTGGGGGGGAATCCTTTTTGGTAATCTTGTGGAGTACCTTGAAACTATGAATGCATTGCTGTTGGAGGGCCTTATGGCAGCCTGGTGACTCGGGATGCTAGGCCATAGGGAGTGCGGGCAAATCCACTAGACGAAATTGCTCACCAATTTCTTAAAAATTCTCTTGGATCCTGGGATAAACCACTTGATGATGAAGAAGGCGGAAGTGCATCACCCAGGGGGTTTGGCAGAAGCATTCAAATTCCTCTAGAGCGAGGGATTCCGACGCGTAGAAATTTGGTGCTGCCACGGGCTAGAACATCTCAGGGAAGTGGTCCACTGCGAGGATGTTAAATAAGCTCCTCATCTCAGATTTAGGGTCTGGCCCTTGATTTACCCATTCGTCAACTAGGGGTGGTTTTGGAACTGGCAGCGATACTGAGGCGGACCGTTGGGATGACAGGCTGGCCGGTGGAGAGTACAGAGAACAGGCTGACTGGCTGCCGAATCTTGGGCTGTCCTCCGAAGAGTGTAGTGACCTAGCCACTACATCGCGATAAGACGGGCTGACAGCCGCAGTTACTAGCCCAAGGTCTAGGGCTACTAGCGATAGGTCATGCTGCTGCTCACCCACCATTGGTCCCCAGAATAGATCTTCGTGATCTCTTGTTGAGGTAGAGAGCACTTTTGGTGATGACGGTGGTGATTGCATGACTATAAACTACAAGGTTTCTAAATCTTCATCCTCCTAGATATACCTACGTAGGGAGGAAGGAATCTGATGGACCTCACATTCCAGAAGTAATAGGCTGATGCGCCTTGTCTCTACCCCAACCCTTGACTCAGATGAGTGAGGGGAGTGTTCCCACACCGAGTCATACTCCGCTTCAGAGTCTAAGAAAAGGATCGGTTTGATATCTATCTGAACCTTCCCAGAATTATTCTTATGGTGGCAATGACCCACCTTCCTGCCCCTAGGTGGATCCTCGGGACAGGGCAGATTTCTGACACGAGGTCCTTCGGCTGCGCTGGTGCTGGGGCGAAGAGGGTTTCCACCTGAGTAAGCAGGGGTGCGAGGAGCACCAGGACATATGTCAAAGGGGGCATGGGGAGGACCTCCATGGGTAGCACTGGAGTGGGAAAGACCTCCACTGGAAATGGTAGGAGCATGGGGAGGACCTTAATGCTTGTTCCCCCTGGTGACCTCAGTATGAGGAGGGTCCTTGTACTAGGCTAGATGAACACAGGTAGGACCTCCATACTGGGTGTGGGTGGAGTGAGGCTGGCCTTCACCCCTATGGTTGATGAGGTGAGGAGGACCTTCACCATCTTCTAAGAGGACGTGGGGAGGATCCCCACGTTGAAGAGAGACTAGATGTGCAACGTCCCCACACTGGCGGTTGGGGGAAGGAGTAATGACTCCATACCCGATGTAGTGGGCATGGGAGAGACATCCGTGCTGAGTGTCACTACCGCAGGGAGGACCCTCATTTGGATTGAAGGTGGCACGGGGAAAACCTTCATGCTGATCTTGGAAGAGGGGAAGGCCCACGTTCTCCATGGTTGAGGTATGGGGAGGACCTCCATACCGGGTGACATCGCTGCGGGTTAGTCCACGGCGACCACTGCCTATGCCAGTGACCATGAGAGTCGACCCGACCTGCTCGTGGGGTGGTTGGGACCTCGATCCAGGTTAGACATACAAATTCCCTTGCTCAGTGTATACAAGGAGCTGATAGTATGTGTCAGCAGTGGATCATGCCATAGTAGCTGCTGACGCTGACGCCCCTTGGCGGGCATCCTCTTTAGCATGCGCCCGACGCTAGCATCGGGTCGGATGGACTGGATCCGGTGGTGTAGGAATGTGACTTACCTAATCCTCATCTAGTAAGATTGGGTGGTGGTGCTGACATAGTCGGGTAGGAGTCCTCGCTGGGAGCCCATGGAATGGGACTCTGACCGGGCTGGCCCGGACATCACCTACCTCATCAGCGTAGGGTAGGGAGTCATCGAAGCATTCCAGGGAGAGACTCCCGAAACGATTATATGTCAGCATGGGGAGCAGCGGCTCCCTGCATGGACCTTGGAGGCGGTGTTGAAGATGAGGCGCAGACGCCTCCAAATCCAGGTGGGCCATGTCCCAAGTCGGGATAATACCCTCCTCCTCGTAGCGGCGTATGAGGTCATTTATCAGCCTTTGTTGGATGACCTTAGACCGCGAGATGGGGCATGGGTGCCCCATGGATGTGGGCATAGAGGCCATTGCGAAAGAAGTAGAGCCACGTGGGATTAACGCATTGGAACAGCCCCTGCCCCTGCGTTGGTGGGCAGGTGGTGATCACGTTCCAGGTGCAGAAGCTTGATTCTTGAAGGGCAGGGATATTAACTTGTCAGTGCTGAAAGAAAAAGGAATCGACGGCCAATTCCCCAATGTTATTCCATCTCCCATGACTAGTAAGAGGGATCAGCGCTGACAATGTTGCAGACTGGGATGTACAACGTTCTACTACCCCCACTTTTGGTGAGTTTCACACAAGCCTCACTATTTTATTAGCGGGACCCAGCACCAGATAATTGGTTCCGGTGACACGCTAATCCATTGATTCCTCGAGCACTACTAATATCTATATTGAGGATAATAATTTCATGTTGGGTTCACAATTTCTGTTTCTGACACTTTAGACGGGGCACGCGCATCCGTCTATGGAGGACACATAGCTGTTTTCCTATATTCTTGCTTTCCAAAGGTGGGCGGAATCTGTTCCTTGTTTAGGGAAGTTTTCTCCTTGATCGAAATAGGATTATGGGATTCCGGTTCTTCCTTTCGTGGATTCTTCCTTAGAACTCATTACCTAGTTCGGGTCTCCCTTATAGTCTTAAGACGTTTTTCGTGAAACTCTTCCCGATGCCATATATTCATGGACGCTGGTTAATTATGTTGCTTCTGTTAGGAAATTCCAAGGGGTCAAGTTAGGGCAGAAATATTCGGTCAGGGGAGTAGTCACATTGGGTATTACTAGAATATCTGGGCACTGGGACACTGGCGCGTCTGTCTTCTGTCCCTTATTATAGGGCTTATCGAGGGTGTAGAAGATCGAGGAATCCCGCGTCGAATGCGAGGAATTATATGTCATAGGCATGTCTCTGAGGTTTTCCTTAGCTTCCTATGTTTAACTTAGGGTATGATGCAAGTTTAACATCCAACAGAGATGGATCAGATTGATCAGAACACTGACTAGAGTGGATGAGATGGGTGCAACCCCTGGAGGTAACACCAATGTTGGGGTTAAAATGTGGTTGGATTCCCGATTGCTATTAAACGGAATGGGGAATGGGGTGGAATGATCCCACCGGGATGTGTTAGCCCGGGTAATAATTAGGATGGATGATGTAAGGTTCCATGAAGTGGATGGAGAATGAGATGGGGTCGTCACAAGGACAACAGTGATGTTGGGATTGAGTTTCAAAGAGGCTTTCTACATATCCCCGTGGTAGGGAATCAAAGTACACGTAGTTCATCTGACGACGGCTTACCGTCGACTGGTGATTTCAACAGATTACCGCTGAATGGGGTCACAATGGCTTACCGCTGGATGGGGGAGACAAAGACTTACCACTGATTGAGGTCCACAATTTAATGTTATACAGGATGGGGGTGAACCGATGTGAAGGGGGTCGGAACTGTTGGGTGTTGGGCTTGAACCTCAGGGAGGATTCCTACGTACCTTTCCTTGGCAAGGATCAAAGTCTTAATAGTTCAGAATGGGGTTGGAAAAACTTTGTGAAGGTGGTCGGAACGATCAATGGGTGGTGGTCTTGAACCTTAGGGAGGCTTCCTACGTACCTTGCCTTGTCAAGGATCAAAGTCCTCGTAGTTCAGTATGGTGTGAGGATTACACTCTAGGACGCCCACGGTGTTGGTGAACTGATGTGAAGATGGTCGGGATGACCAATGGATGGTGGGCTTGAACCTCAAGGAGGGTTCCTACATACCTTTCCTTGGAAAGGATCAAAGACCTCGTAGTTCAGGTATGGGTGTGGGGCTTACACTCTAGGCTGTCCAAGGTGTTGGTGAACCGATGTGAAGATGGTCAGGAAGACCAATGGATGGTGGGATTGAACCTCAGGAATGATTCCTACATACCTTACCTTGATAAGGATCAAAAACCTTGTAGTTCAGGTATGAGTGTGGGGCTTACACTTTAGATTGCCCAAGGAGGATGTCATGGTCAGTACTTGCTCTATGCCCACATGAGTCATACTCGGTGTGAGAAAAAAGAGGCATCAAAGACCTGACGGTCACGTCGTGAAAGATGTGTCTATGGGAAGTGGAGTGGGGCTTACATGTAGTTAGTGGCCCAAAGAGGAAACATAGGCTTACATGTGGTTAGCAGCCCAGATAGGAAATATGGGCTTACACCTGGTTAGTGGCCCAAATGGTGACAAATCCCAGCGGGAGAGGGACTTGGCACCTAGGAAGAGAGGAGGAGTAGGGATGCTTCCTCTTGTAAAGAAAGCTAGGAGATTACACCAGGGTGTTTACCCTTTCCCAATAGACAAATGCTGATCTGATAAAGAGGATCTCATTCTATGTGAAGAATGATCTCACTCCCGTGGAGACCAGTGGGTGTGCATAATGTCCAATGTGGGGGAACCCCACGTCTGACACATGGGGCGTGGTCACAATTTAACGTCATGTATTGAGGACGATGGTGTTTGGCAGTTTAACGTTCTGCAGCTCGGACGAGGTGGGTATGATCCGAACCCCTAGGACTTACATAACCGGTACCCTCTGCACCTTGGTGAAGATAAGGGACAGGAAATGCCGTGGCTAGAGGGTGTTATAGAGAGAACCATTGGGGGGTCCATGTTAGCATGGCTATGCGAAGAAGCAATAGCCGTTAGCGTGCCTATGCGAAGGAGCATGAGGATAAGCAACTCAATGGGAAGTATCATCCAAGGGACCTTGAAATTGATTTGTGAAAACCTGAAGGGCCATACGGGATAAGGAGTTGCAGAGCAAAGGGGTTCATGGGTAGAAGCCTTGTGAAGCCCCGGGGCCCCATGAAGTGGAGGGACTCCGCGAAGGGATGTGCTTCATGAAGTGTAGTCGCCTAGGCTAAGGATAGGGAATAGGTGCGTATGGGAGGAGCTTCGTGAAGTGGAAGGGCATTCGCGACGCAAGGCTGCCTCGCGGAGCATAGAATTAAGAAGAAACGTGCTTCATGATGCATAGTGACCCGGCATTGGCACTTGGTTTACATACGCATGGAGGGTGCTTCGCAATGCATAGTGACCCGGACTTGGAACTTGGGTTACACATGCATGGAAGGTGCTTCGCAAAGCGTAAGGGCTCCGTGAAGACCTGAGTCCCCTTGGATATCTACTTTCTTCATGAAGGCCTGTGGGCTTCATGAAATTCATCCCTCCCAGAAGAGTGGGTCAATTAAGGCCAAGGGGTAGGTACTTTATGGAGAAAAAGTACCTGGAGGAGCTCATGGTTTAGAGAGTAGGAAGTGCTTTGCGATTTGGGATCTAGGAAGGTGAAAGGTCGGAGGATCTGTTCCTCAGTCTTGGGGGAAGCCTGGTATTTATAGGAAAGAGGCGTCGAGAAGCAGGGTTTTTCTCGGCGTGAAGATGAAACTTTCCTCACGACGGGTCGTGAACGTCAATGGGGCTCAAAAATCTGTCCCACCTCGGTGCTTCACGATGGGTCGCGAATGTTAATGGGGATCATAGAGCCATCTCACCTCGTTGCTTCGTGGTGGGTCACGAACGTCAATGGGGATTGCGGAGCCGTCCCGCCTCGTTGCTTCGCGGTGGGTCACGAACATCAATGGGGCTCACGGAGCCATCCCGCCTCATTGCTTCGTGGCAGGCCACGAAGATCAATGGGGATCGCGGATCCGTCCCTCCTCATTGCTTCGCGGCGGGTCGCGAACATCAAAGGGGCTTGTAGAGCCGCCCCACCTTGTTGCTTCCCAGCGGGTCGCAAACGTCAAGGGGGATCACTGAGCCATCCCAAATCATTGCTTCGTGGTAGGTTGTGAACGTTAATGGGGTTCACGGAGCCATCCTACCTCGTTGCTTCGCAGCGGGTCGCGAAGGAGATCATTTGCGCCAGCCGCAGGGCTCCAGGAGCTTTGCGATCCGTCTTTACGAGATAGTCCCCAATTCTTTTAGGATGTTTCTATTCACCTCCAATTTTTGCGTCAACAATACTCTTGTGAAATAGGGAATGAAATTGGGAATATATTATAGATTACTAATTTTTGAACCAAAAAAGTTTTGGAAACTCAATTTTTTTTATTATGAGTGGATTGTCAAGCCATTGATTTTTTTTCTAGGTGAAATAGCAACACAACTACATCAGAATTTTATGATTATTGTAAATTGTTTGAAATATTTAGAAAAAAAATAATTATAATAATATTAGATCATTGAAATGATTATTCATATTATTCTAAAATAATAGGAATCGAAGAGGAAAAAAATATTTGACACCAAAAATTTGACTAATATAATTCTAGATGACTTATTTCTCAGGATAAACACATATAAAGGTAGAAATAAGAGAGATGCGAAAAAATTGGAAAGGTGAAATAGAGAAGCATTTGCATCTAGTTCTTATAATCTTACTTCTAGTACCATTACTTATTGTACTAATAAGTCCAAGTCTCGTGTTTCAAGGAAGAAGCGTAAGAATTATGATCGAAGTATGTCAAATGATAGTGAGAATGAACTAGAACAGAATGTTAGATGGATGAATAGGATTTTTAGTAATAAGAAAAATTGATATAATAATTGGAAAGACAAAAAAAAGATATTATGAGAAGGACCATTCAAAAATTATATGCTATGAATGTAAGAATATAATCCATTTTATACTATCTTGTCCTAACTTGAAGTAGAAATATAGAAATTATAAGTTATATTCTAAGAGTAATGAGAAGAAAATATTAAAATCTGTGGATACTTGGAGTGCTAGTGAGGCTGATACATCTTCTAATAGTTTATTAGAAGACAGTGGAAATAAAATTTATAAAATCATGGGATTTTATGAATATTTTATGAAAGATAAAAAATATATCATAGATAAGGTAACTACTAAATATCTAACAAATTTAACTCTTAATTCAAAATTCACTTTTACTTATTTTGAAAATTTTTCAACTTCATCAGATTATTAGAAAAAAATAATCAAATAATGAAAAATTATATACATTGAAAGATGAGGATACTTTAACTAGTTTTTATGAAATAGAAGTATATATTAATATCATAGAAATAGAAAATATGAAATACAAAAATAATTATTATTTTACTAAAAATATTCTTATTAAATATAATAATAGAGTTTCAAAATTGACTTATGAAATTTCAAAATTTTCATCAAAATTATTTTCTAAATCTAATTCATAATAAAATTTAGATGACAAGAGTTACATTGTTAAAATTAAATTTAAAGTTAGTATTTTGAAGTAATTTTTTTACCATTACTTTCAATAAATAAAATTTTGATAAAATTTATAAAAAAATTAGACACTCTAGAACTTATAATGGAATTGGTTTTATTTATAATAAATCTCATTTCTAATAAAATTATTTTGTACCTAAAAGTGCACCCTTTTGCACTAAATATCAAATGGGAGTTCACTATAAAAAATATTATTGTCACATACATTACTTATTTTAAAGGTATTTTTCATTTAATTACTATTTTTATTTTTATTTTGTGTTTTCCCAGGTAGTTTTGGAGGAAAGGGTGTGTTTTCTTGATTTGGGCCAAACCGTGAGCCCATTTCATGTTTTAAAAACAATTTTTTTTATAAATCCTTAATTTTCCACATTTTATACCCATGACACTTCCCAATTGGAATCCCCTAGTATATTAAAACCACCAAATCCATTTACACCTCATAGGAATCTTTAATCATCATGGATTTGGGTTTTTCATTAAGGTATTAGGCCAGCCCGTAAGCTCATTTCCTGTTTAAAAAAATAATTATTTAATATCTCATTCAATTGTTAAGGTTTTTTGGTGATTAAAACTTTCACCCAATCCCACTTACCCAAGGCACACCCCATGATCTTTTACCCCTCTTTAGATATCATATTCATTAATAATTAAATAAAACCTTCTCTAGATTTCTCAAATCATCCAGATTTGAAGAGGTAACTTGTTTCTTTCATAACTCCATTTTTACCCTATTCCCTCTATTTCAGTTCACACTCGACCTAATCATATTTATTCTAACCTCACTTTCATTTTTGGCTGTTTGGAAATTCATATACTGGTGTATTTGGGGTGTTTTATTCAATATATCTCAAGTGGGTTTCCTTTCTTCCTTCTCCCATTTGCTTAGGGTTTCTTCCTTTTCCTTAGGGTTTAATCTATATTTTCATGAAGTTACTATTTTCTAGAAATTAGGGATTTGAACCTAGGGTTTTATGGGTTTATTGGTATAATATTGTGGTTTTAGGTTTTATTTAACTCCCTTGTGGTGTGGTAGTGGTGCGGGTGAACATTCACACAAGGATTTGGTGTTTTGACATTTTTGGTAGGTTATTCCATGTGTAATAATTTCTTGGTCAGTTTTTTTGATTGAATTATTTATTTATAATGTTCCTAATATGTTGTGCATGGTGAAAAAACTATTTTTGGTAGCTTTGGTTGAGCGGTTAATTTTAAAGTAGCAATTTTGTGTAAAAATGTGTGTTTGTCTTGTGTATTCCATGTTTTACCACTTGGGGATATTTTATGGTTCATGAAATGATTTTATTAATTTTTTATATGACTGAAAATTCTGGTTTTATGTTATATTTCCATGAATTTGGATTAAAAATAGGGGCTTTAGAAGGATTTTATGTGCAAATCTTGGTTACACTCCTTGGAATTGTTTTATGAAGGTTTTAAATTGTTTCTTGATTTATGTAAGAGGTATGACTATGTTGGAAAACTGTTTTGGTAGGAGTTTAATTTTAAAATGATTCATTTTAATGTGAAAGGGCTATTATGTTATGTGTAATATCTTGGAAATTTTTTATAAATTTTTTTAAAGTATTACGCATTGTGGGCTATTTTGGTGTGAGTATGGTTTCAAAATGAATTTTAATGAAAAAGAAAATTATGTGACATGTGTGTGAGATTTGTTGGGTGTGTGTGTGATTTGGAAATGGTATTTGAATGTTAAAATGGTATTTCATGGCTTTTGGAACTTTTTTGAGCATTAGAGGGAAAACTCAGGTATCTTGGTGGGTGGACGTGTACTAGTATGCTAGTGATCCTGTGGGGTTTGGACACTATTTCACATAGAATATTTGAGGATGAAAAAATTAACTAAACTATGATGATGATGATTTTGGGGTACCACAAGGTTATGGGTATGATCCCCACTAGTGGCTCGTGTGCACGAGAACATATATTTGTATGGTTACTTTCACCGAGATACGAGGTACCTGAGACCCACAACGAGCTAATGCCTAGGGGTGTTCCCATTTCTAGTGCTAATTAGACATTTTACACTCATAGTTGCCATATGGTGTGTCTGGCTGAAAAAATTCAGTAGCTTGTGCATTTTATTTAAAATTCTCGATACTTTAAAATATCCGAGTTTAAAACTGATTTTATTTAAAGTTGAATTTCCTAAATATTTTTACTAGAATTTCTTGTTTATAAAACTTGCAATATTTTTGTCTTATAATTACTATCACATGGAATATTTTTGTAGTGGAGTCATACTAGGATTTGTCTCACACCCTAATTACACCTTTGGGTGTAAGTAGACTTGGTAATTTTTATTGCATGTTTGGGTAAATCTCTTAGAACTAGTGGTCCGAGTTTCTAGTGGTCCTTCATGGTGTGGTATTAGGGAGATGGATTGAGGGTGATTTACCTTTGACTTTAGGTAGTTCTTGGGTTGTCCATTTTGTATTTCTTCTTTTGTTTTAGTCTTTGGGATTTGTATAAACCTTGTTTCCCAATTCTGAATTTTATTAAGGATTTTTTGGGGTAAAATTTCATATTCAGTTTTTTTATAATATTTGGTTATCTTATGTTTCTAAAATTGGGTAAATCATTCCCAAACAATCATATATGATACTCAGAAATTTTTCCAACCCATGGGGATCAGGAACGATATTCGGGTCTTACCATAGACTGGGCGGGTGCCAGTTTTGAAGGTGAACATATCTGGTTGTGATAATTATTCCTTAAATATTATTCAATATTTTGGTTTCTATAAAGTATTTATTTCTTAAAAACTATAATCTATTCAACATAGAAGTTTTTTTCATATATGGGTTCCTAAAATTTTCTTTTCTAACATAACTGGACCTAAGAAAGTCTAGTTACCAAGAAGGTAGTTTTATTCTTTTTAGGAATAAAGGTTGAGTAACCATCAATTGAAATAAATGGTACATAGAAAATGGTAGTTCTTGACACATGACAAGAGACAAGTCAAACTTTCAAAATTTTAAAAGGTTGAAAAGAGGACGAGTCACTATTAGAGATAATTAACTGGGAGAAATCATCATAATTGTGATGTTTCTTTTCCTAAAAAAACATTAATTTCAAATGTTTTATGCCTTAAGAACAACCTTATCATAATTAGTTAATTTTTTGATGAGTGTTATCTTGTGAACTTCATGTATGATAGAAGTATTGTTCAAAGTTCAGATGGTAATTTCATTATGTCTACTAATAGATATTGAATGTATACATTATTGACTTATAATACTTAAGTCATTGTAAATAACCTTGTTTTAGTGTAACTAAAGATATATCTTGGTTGTGGCATAGGATATTATCTCATTGTAACATTCAGACTTAAGAAAAACATTCTTGGAAATGATATAACATGGATCTTCTATAAATAAAAATATATCCAATCAGAATTTTGGATCCTTGTCAATTTGATAAGAAACATAATATTAGTTTTAAATAGAAAAGTTAATTCTAAACTTATGAAGCTTTACAGTAAGTGCACATGGATTTATTTGTTCATACAAAAATTGGAAGTATTGGATTAAAACATTATGTTTATTTCTTAGTTGATGATTACACTATATTTACATGAGTTTATTTTCCCACAAATTTTTTTGATATTTTTAATCATTTTAAAGTTTTTCTTAATTCTATTTTAACTGAGAAAAACTTACCTTTGATTACTATTTAGAGTGATCATGGTGGTGAATTTGAGAACTCATTTTTGGAAACATTTTGTAAAAATAAAGGTATTAATCTTAATTTTTCAACACCTAGATTACTGTAATAAAAGGGCTTTATTGAATGACGAAATAAAATTATTTAATAAATTAATCAAAATTTTATAAGTTATTATTTTTTATTATAGATTTTTAGGTTGATTCTACAAGTGCTTCTAATTATACTATAAATTGAGTTTTACTCAAACATTTTCTTAATAAAAACGTTATGAATTTTTTTCCAGAATAAATATAACACTTTCTTACATTTTAGTTTTTGGTTGTAAAGTTTTCATCTCGAACAATGAAGATAAGTTTCATAAATTTGAACCTAAAGTGATAAAGTAATTTTGTTGGTTATTCTACAACTAGTAATCCTTAGAGAATTTTTAATAAAATATAAAATGTTTTTTAAGAAACTATTCATATAAAATTTGATGAAACTTATCTTTTTGTTTTTGTAAAACCACTATAAGTTTATCCTTTGGATGATTTTTTTGAAAATTATTCTATCTATTTAATGGAAGTTGAATCAAAACCAATGATACTGAAACCTCCATAAGTAAGATCATTAGATTTAAAATATTTATAAATTACTAAAATAGAATATTTGTGTATGATAATTAATGATCAAATTACTACTTTACGTAAAAACTAGACAATATTAAGGAATCATGTTACTCATAATATTATTGATGATTTAAGTTGATCGGTTAAAACTAGAATTTTCTTAATAAATCAACTTGAGAATAATGAATTATTATCAAAATTTGGACCTAAAACAGTTGATGATTCCCTAGGTGACGAAATTTGGATAAGAGATATGCTTGAAGAGATCAATAAATTTGAAAGGAATCAAGTTTGGAGATTAGTTGAAAAACATAAAGATCTTTTGGTTATTGGAGTAAAATGAGGTTTTATAAACAAATGTGATAAAAATAGAACTATTTTTAGTAATAAATAAATACTTATTGATAAAGGTTACTATCAATAGGAAGGAATGGATTATGGTGAAACCTTTTCACTGGTAGAAGGTTTAGAATCTATTCAAATCTTACCAGACTTTATAGAATGTCTTAATTTCACTTTCTTTTAAATGGATGTCAAAAGTTATTTTATTAATGTATATGGTCATGAGGAATTTTATATTGAACGACCTCTTATTTTTGAAGACACTATTTTTTTAAAATGTATTTAAACTCATTAAATAACTCAATGGAATTAAAAAATCTCAAAGATATTAGTTTGATGGACTTATCAGATATTTACTTCAAAATAACTTTATAAAAAGAAGTGATGATCCAACCCTTCTTATGAAGAAAATTTTTAAACACACCGTTATTGTTTAAATTTATGTCGATAATTTTTTTTTGTTTAAATTCAAAATATTTTTCTGATATTTTTTTAGAACTTAAGAAAAATAAGTTTGAAATGAGTATGATAGGTGAAATAATATTTTTCCCTTGGTTTTTAAATCACCCAATAACTAGATGAAAATATTTTAACTTAATATCAACATATCGAATTTTTACTCCAAAATTTTTTTGAAAATGATTCAGGTATAAGTACTCTGGTAGAAAATTTTATCAAAATTTATCTCGATGAATTTGGTAAATTGGTATATGAACAAATTTAAAGAATTAGGATCATAAATTTTTTATATGAAGGTAACCATACATTATGTTTTTAGTATTATTATTTGAAAAATTTTAATAAAATGTAAAGGAGTAATATTTAAAAGTGATGAAACCTATTTTTCACTACCTTAAATAAAATTTAGAACATGTTTTATTTTATTCATCTATAAATTACTTCATTCTTAACATTTACTCAGATGTTTACTTTTGAGGCTTCAAATTAGATTGAAAAAGTAATTCCAAAACATGAAATTTTATAGGAGAGGATTCAGTTTCATAGTCTAGAAATAAGCAACATTATATAGCACTTTCCACTACTAAAGTAGAATATGAAGCAGCTAAAAGTTATTGTGATTAAATGTTATGGATGCAAAACACACTAAAAAATTTCGATTTAAGTTTTACTCAGACTACACTACTTTATGATAATATTAGTGCTGTATCTTTTTCTAATAACTAAACAAATAACTCCTGAGAAAAACATATAGATGTAAGGAATCATTTTCTTAGAGATCACACACAATAAAGAGATATAATTCACAACTATCAAAACTAGAAATTAAATTTCTCATTTTTTAAAAAAACCTTTAAATTATGATAAATTAAAATACATTCAATATAAATTGATAAGGATCAACCCAAAGTGATATTTAATTCATTTATTATTTATTAAATCTATTTACATTGTAAAACTCCTTGAGTGTGGGGAGGGAATTATTATTTCATGGGTTATTCATTACATCAGATTTTCATTTTTATTTCATTGGTTTTATATCATATAAAATTTATGAGTTAACTAGAAAAATATTCATAGTTTTTTAATAGAAATAAAATTCAATATCATCTATTTATATAATTTTTTTACCTCTTGGATGTTTTTCTCAAATAAAATACCAATAGAATTAAACTTCTAAAAGATAATAATTCTAAAATTATTGTTTTTTTATAAATTACTTATTATAGGGGGATCATTTATTTTCATATTGTTTTATGGTTTAAATTTTATTGAAGGGTTAATAATATTTTATTATGAATAAATTAAAAAATTAATTGTTAAAAATACTTTTCATGAGATTTGTTTTGGACAAATATTTTCACAAGAATCATTCTGGTCCACTTATAAAATAAATGAAAAATATTAGGATGATAGCAATATCAAATTCCTATATAAAGACAGGAATGTCAAGGATTTTAGCCACACTCAATTTCATATCATTTTAGTTCTCTATTCTAGGATGAAATAAATTTATATGGAATAATCTCTAGGAGAGATTATCAGAAAAATCCCAAACGTCCATCTAAAATGCTCAAAGTTCCATTTTCCAAAATAGTCAGATCATTGGATGTAGTTTAAGAATTATCATGGCTAAATGGTTTAAAAGTTAAAGTTTAAACCCTAATAAAATATAAATATATATACTGTTATAAAGAATTTCTTGATAAGATCTGAAATCTTATTATAGAAGATTATGTTCAGTATATAAACTCATCATGTAAGAAAATATTATAAAATAGGAAATCATGGTCTAAATGAAATTTATATTGAAAAATTTTATTATAGTAACCATGTTTAAATGATTTATTTAAGAACCAACTGCTCTATAAGTATCAGAATAAACCAAAAAATATATTTTGAAAATTCCTAAGATAGCTAAATTTCTAATTTTTGATTTTATTTATTTTCACCTTTAAATTTTTCCTTTTATTAGTCTATTGTTTACAAGATCACCTAAAATTTTTCTCTTTTAAAATCATTAAGGGGGTGAAATTTAGGGAAAAAATAGAAAATTTAAGGGGGATATTGTTTATAAATTATATTTTTCAGTAGTCTAATATTATAAATGATCCTAACAAAATAAGGGATAAGTTTATTCTTCTGATCATAGAGATTATTCTTTAAAATTTAGTTAAATATTTCAATTTCCCTCACATATTTTATGCTTTCAAAAAAGGAATATATTTTTGAGATAATTAAACACTTTATTTATTTATTATGGAAATTATTATACACTTCACATAAACTTGATTTAACCAACATTTTTTTAGTTGTTGAGATTATAAAAAATGAATTTCCAAAAATTTAAATACTAGAGAACCTAATGAGGTATGTGAAAATCCAATAATATAAAATTTATTAATAAATTACATACACCAGATTTAAGATCACTATAAAAGTGTTGGATAAACTCATATGTAGATAAATTATCATGCCAAGATCATCAGTGGATGATGAATTTGATTCCTATATTGTTACCACTGACTCCTATATTTTTGAAATTTGACCATTGATGTTTGTTACAATGTTTTATATGAATAGAGTCCCACATTTTTCATAATAATAATAATAATCATAGATCTTTATAAAAGATATTGGTAATTTTGAATTTCTAAAATTACTTATTTTTAAGATAGATTCAAATTACATTATTACTTCTATTTCTAAGTGTTTTTACTAAGAGATACATCTCATGAATATTTATTGTAAAGATATTATTATTTATATTGTATTTATTCATTACTGATCATAAATGATTGAGGGATTCTAGTAATATGAAGAAAAAGGATCTATTGATCCAATGTGATCGAGGTCCTCTAGGGATAACAATATATAGTGTTAGGGGATAAGACACTATACCAATACATAATTTAAGTTGAAGGATTTTAGGGATAGGAATATAGACATTATGATATGTTTAAAATAAAGTATACATTTTAATAAGTCAAAAATTAGGGATACCTAAATTTAGGTCTATATACTTTATTACCTTTAAGGTTTATCATGTGATTTTATAATATCCTTTTAAAGGATTATTTAGTTTATTAACCAACACTCTATGTATTTTTTTAAACTTACCTTGTCTTTAATATTTGAATTACCATAATGTTTAAATTTTCTATTTCCATGGTTTGATTTCCTACCATTGTATTTTCAATAATTTATGAAAACATATTTTCATTATAATAAATATAGATCTTGTTGTATATATTTCTGTTGCTTGCATAATTTTACTTTTATATTTGAATTCATCCATAAATCTAAATGATGTTAAACCCAAGAATGGAAATTTTTTAGTTTAATTTTTTAAACTATAATTAACCCCCTTATTATAGTTTACCTGCATGACATCCTTAGGAAAATTTGAATATCCAATGGAAACCTATGTCACATTGATTATTGACTAATGTGGTGGATTTCGTGGGCCTCACAGTAAACAAATTTTGAAACCAAGTAATAATATAGTATATTGTGTATCATGGTGTCTATATAGATAATAATTTTTGATTTTCTCTTTGTGTTGTGTGGGTTCATATTATATTGGGAAAGGATAATAATTATGTGTGTGTTTTTATGAAAATAAAATTGAGTTTGAAATAAAATTAAAATTATTGGACTCATATCTATTATTATATAACCTTACTAGATAAATCATGATTCATTTAATTTAAACTCTTCTTCTCCATCACTAACCAGTTTCAACCTCAAGTGATTACCTTCTATAAATATTTTCATTTTAAACATGGATGTATAATGGTAAATGTGCTCCCTTCTCCTACCTTACCCAGTAATAAAAAACATTAGATTAATCTTTTATCAAGAAACATCCTTTCATCACATGGTATTAAATAAAATCTATGGGGTATGTGTGCATCCCAAAAATAAGTAAAGAAAGAATTTAAATGAAATAAGTAGTTGAAATATCCTACTAGCTACAATAAATAATCATTTTTGGTAAGAAAAATTATAAAGTAATTCAATAATTAATAAAATTAATTCATTAATAGGGGATTAGAGAATACTCCTTGGCTTGACTAATATGGGTTTAGTATTCTATCACAATAAAAATAAAAATTAGTAATGAAAAAAAAGGAAAATTCTAGCCAATAGTATCTATTTTTGACAGTGAGTTCCATCTCATTTAATAGGTTCGAGATGAATGTTCTAGAATATACCAAGATTAAAGAAGAATAACATATTGAATGATTAATATCCCCCATATATATGGAATAAAATTTATTCTTCATGTTTATTGGAATCTTGTTCTCTCTTGATTCCAATATATTTCCTCTTCATCCTTTATATTGGTTTCCACCAGTGCTTTTACAACATTTTTTCTTAATTTTTTCATTAAGTGGGAAGTTAAAATCTCCTTATAAATCATATGATCTCCACATGTATGAGCGATGATCACCGTGGTTAGGGTTCTTTGGAACTTCTTCCATTACAATTGAGAAATTTCCTTAATTACTAAATATTATAAAACAATTTTATAGTTTTCAAAATATATTATGTATGCTGATCAGTAGCATAATATAAAATGTTACATATAAATTTTATTTGAAGATAATATATTAGGTATAACTTTATATAAAGAAAATTATATTATGTATCAGCTTCCTATAGAAAATCCCTCTTCTTTTGAAAATTCAAAGATCTTACATAACTACCTTACACTTTATAAAATATTACACAACATCTGTACTTAAAAAATCTAACATACTTAAATTAGGTTTTGGTGATTTTATATATTAATTTCTCTAGAAGTTATTATGAATTAAAATTTATCTTAACTTTACTCTTCATAAAATATATCACACATGCTTCTTTTTCGAATTTCACAAACTCTGAAATGTTGTGTATCATCTTCTTTGAGAAAAATTATCTTACACATGCTTCCATTTATTATTTTTTCAATATTACCAAGAAATTTTTTATGTATTTCCTTCTAAAGTGGAGAAAATATAATGTATTACTCTATTATTTCAAATACAAAATAAAAAAAAATATTATGCATCAACCAAAATTTTTCTATTTTCATCAAATTACCAAGATACTATATTATGTATTTCTCAAATATATTATGCATAGACAATCCTTAAATCACTTTTATGAAATTCCCTCTAGATATGGTCTTTTTCCATTTATCAATAGTCTGTAAATTCCTAAATATAACACCCAAAATACTTTAGCATCCAACTTATAAACTTCCAAGATTTTGGAAGTTACTTTAAAATCATACAACACATTAATTTAGTATAGGATTTATTAAAATTAGTTCCATAATGACAAATAAAAGTAAATATAAAAGATGTTAACCCTATTTTCAATTAATCATTGGTTTAGTGAAAATTTAAGAGTGGTTCTATTTATTTAGGTTTAAAAGAAAAATAAAATGAAAATTCTATAAAATCAATAAACAAAATTTCAATATTTATGGATTGATCACTCCTTCACACTTAAATAATATATTTTTATCAAATTTACAAGGGTCTCACTTCCTATCATCCAAATTCCTAGTTTATGGATTATAAAAAGAATAGAATTTAGTGGAATTAATATTTTAATTGGTGGTACTTTAATTAATCCATCTCTCATAAGATATTTGTTCCAAATATACTTTTTAAACTTCATTGATACTTTATATATGATATTAAAATATATCATTTTCCCCTTCCTCATCCATATTCAGAATTATCTAAACCTTTCCACCCCCATTTTAAATTAGAACTTATTGGATTTTTTATAGCCAAATTTTTGAAAATCACTTATTAGACGAGTGAAGATAAACCCAGAACTAAACCATCCAAATACAACAGGTATCCCCAAATAATAATTTTAATATTTAGTGAATAGAAGAAAGACTTGGAAATCCAGATCTCAGTTCATTCTAACTCTTATTTAATGGAAATATAACAAACACATGTAGTTTATTGACTTAGGAAAACTTCTATATTAGTTCGTGTCTTCTTTTTCTACTCTAGTTCATATGATTTATCGAAATATCATTTAGGGAGTATCCCTAAGGTGTTAATCATTCATATTTGATAGGTTACCTAAGTTCAATTTCAAATTTCCAGTTTCCTCATGTTATAATTTTGATACCACTTAATTTTTTCTCCATTAATAACCCTTTAGATAGTTTTAAAACAAAATCATACCTCGTTTACTATGATTTTGTTATTTTCAATGAGGGAAAGTAAAATATACATCATATTTTCAATTTTATTCTTAAGTAAAAAACCACACTTTTTTTTAGAGGTGGAGCCTCGGTCAAAGACCAAGGCAGTATTTATTGCTCAAAGAAAGGAATTACAAAAGTCTGAAAGACGGAATCTTATTACAATCCTTATCATAAAAGGGGAGAGAGACATCAGGAAACTCATCAAGACAAGTAATATCCTGATTGACCCTTTTTTGGCAAGACTATCAGCAACCATGTTCGCTTCACGAAACACATGTGTGGCAATGCAATCGAGTTCCATGAGCGAAGCAAGGCATTTCATTCATTGAGGGGTAAGCGGCAATGCGAGGTGCACCACCCCTTTCCAAAATATTTATAGCCTAAAATATTTTATCCTCTACCTCAAAATTATCATAGAAACTAACTTTAATTAATTTCAAAATGTTATTTTTTATTGTGATATAGAAATAATATGTGATTATGAAAAAAATGTGAAGAACTTGGGGGGTATTCATTCATATTCAACATGCAGGAGTGTGGAATTCTCTAGACGTTCCTCCTAAAAATATTAATTAATTTTTTTTATCTTATCACTTTAAAGGGTTTTTTGATTTTTCTCTTCTAATATCAACAATGAGGGTTTTTAAGGTAGTTCTATATGCCCAAAGTTAATCCTTTATCTTCTTAATCTAGTCCTTTTGTTTATGATGTATTGTATTTTCTAGGATCCTTTTCACTTCTTTATTGGATACCTCAACTAGTCTATTTTATTATGGGTAGTAGGCATTAGAGGTCTTGTGTTTCACCCCAAAAATATTGATGGTTGTTTCCACAATTAGGTTACAAAAGTTAATTCCTTTGTTATTAACAATTTCCCAAGGTATGCAAAACCTATAAAAAATGTGTGATCATATAAATTGAATAAAAACTTTTAAATCATTAGTTCTAGTTTATTAGGATTTAATCCATTTGGAAAAAAATATATTGTTAAAATAATATAGGAAAATAGAAAGGAAATAGGAAATGTACCAACGAATTATATTCCCTATACATCAAATATTTCAAAAAAAAAAGTAAATGTTGTTGGGAAATTTCTTGTCTTTTGATAATTACTCAAGTGAATTAGAAGTTCTTACATGTTTTTTAAAAATTATAGGCATATTTTAATACTTTTGGACAAAATAATTAAGATTTTAAAACATTATCAGCTATGTGTTGAGGTCTCAAGTAGCCTCCAAACGCAAGTTAGGACAAAATTTAAACAAAAAAGTTACCTATTCATCTGGTATTAATCTCTTAATCACATGATCACTATTGATTTTTCCTGATTATGGATCTTCCCAAACATAGAAAATTGACTCTGATTTTATATTACTCAACTTATTATTAGAAAAAAAGGTAAGTTATAATTTAGGTGAAAAAGTATTTTACCATGTTCACATTACTGGTGATTTCATAGAGACGTTCATTGGGGAGTGCATCATTCCGGGATATTTTTGAAAGAAGTTCAACCTTATAAGTATATGACAATTTTTTTTGTGTGGTTTGTAACTAGATACTCATATATTTTATTTTCATTGATCTATATGTTTAATTATTGAAGAAAAATAACCCAACATATTATCCTTGTTTTTTCATTTTCTTTTATTGTCAATTATCTCAGAGCTGTATAATCCTAACAAACCGTTACTTTACTTCCTAGAAAATGTGAAAAAAAAAATTTTCAATAAAAAAACTATATAATTTTTTTTATTGGTTGTTATGTAATTAATATAAGCCTAATCCAAGGTATGTTAAGAATAATCTATAAAATGGGAGTGTCCATTGATCTTTTAGGTCAACACTACTCTTACTTCTTGATTATAGGAATCACACAGTACTTAAAAGGGTTCTTCCTATCCTGGTGGCATGATGTTAGGGGTTGTGGTTAGGATCTCATTAAGTTTGTAAAAAAATATTGTATAATTAATTATACATAAAATCAATATCTTTTTTAAAAAGTTTATTCATAGTAAAACATGATTCATAATAGTGTGGTATGGATGTGTAGAGATGTTGTTGACCTTGGACTTATCTACTTAAATACCTTAATTGAAAATGATATAGTCCATAATATTACCCATTTCCACCATAAAGTGACATTTTTAAAAGTTTACAACTAATTTTATTTTAATTAATATTTTTAAAACTTTTTATCGATTCTCAAGGAACCTTTCAAAAGAAGTTCCATACACTATAAAACAACCATGAAATACCTCTAGGAATATTTCAATAAGGTATGAAAATATTCATACCATTCAACATTAGGATGTACTCAGGGTATTGTATAAACAAAAATTCATTCTTTGGTACAAAAATAGACCAAATGGATAAGTAAATATAGTCTAGTCTTGATATTCTGCAGCTATTGGGGCTTATAAAAATAATCAAAAAATTAATCAAGGAAATAATAATGATCTTTTTTAGATTATATCTCTATAACATAATCTATAAAAGGAATAGGGAAGTGGTATTTACATTTTATATGGTTTAGTCTTATATAATCCATATAAACCATACAACTATTTTGAATATTATTAGGAATTAATTTATTGTTTTTATTAAAATTATTTCAATATATTTACAACTTCCATATGTGTTGGGTTTAGGCTTATTTATGGCTTAATCTAAGGTTTTTGGTTCACTCTCTAGTAAGATTTGGTTCATGATAATGGTGGGAATAATCCCATGTATGTCCTCTAATGTCTATCCTAAAGCCTTAACATGTTATTTTAATATAGTTAATAGTTTTTATTCCAGTTTAAGTGATTAGTTTTTTGAAATTAACACCATTATTTTTTCATCTCATATATGATATAAATATTTTAGGTTTGATGGTATTAGTTTTAACTCCAGTTCATGTGGTTGTTCTAGCGATAGTATCAACTCAGTGTTACTTATAATAGAAATCTGCATATGAAAAACACAAGAATTGGTAACAAATTTGATCTAATCATCAAAATAATATTCATCCATATCCTACTCAAACTGATAACTACACAATTATAGTTCTAGATTTAATTCATTTTTAAATATATAATTATTATAAATTTTTGGTCATTCTAGGACTAATCTTATGATCATTATTTCATCTATAATTTTAATATATTCCTCTAATAATAAATAAGTTCCATGATGAGAAAAAGTATAAACAAAATGTTCTTTTTAATTGAATTTCATAAAATCTAATATATTAAAATTAATATTATCTTTAATAAAAGGTATATAAAGAATTTATTTATGAACATATAATATATTTTTTCTAGTTTTTAGAAATAGCCTCCACAAGATGATAGGGTAATGAGAAATACTACTCTCTTTTTCTATATTCAAGATATAAAATTCAATAGGGAATAAAAGACCTTTAAACCTTACAAGTATATCCTCCAAAACATGTACAATGTAAGTTGTAGCTCGATTTTCTAACTATACTAAAACTATGGTTGTCTTGAGATCTCCCAATTATAGTGAAGAATAAATTGAGTATGTCATAAAATTTATTGATTCTCATAAATCACATAATAAATTAGTGAAAGTTATATTTCCTATAGTAAAATGGATAGTATAAGTATTTTGATCTTGAAATTTTCTTAGTAATTATAGGGTGATTAATATAAAAATAGTCCTAACCACGATTACCTTTTTATCTCCATACAATTTTTGATTCTTAGTGAACATTTCCTTAAGTAATTTTTATTACCTGAGAATATAATTAATTTCATCTATAAGAGGAATGTTCATTTACATATTATTTAAAGTCTCTAAAACTTCATGTTATAGATCCTCTTCATTGATTTTTTTGGCGGAGTCATCCTTAAAGGGAAGGGTGGTAAGAGTTGAGACATATCCTCCATCTTATCATTTACCTTATCCTTCTTCACTGGTTGTTTCTCTAATGGTACCTCCCATACTTATTCTATAGGTTATGGTTATTCTTACCTTGGATATTTATTTCAAAATTTAATTTCCATATTTGGATGCTTATTAATTTTCACTTTCCCGCCACTTATCAAAGAAATAGAAATCAAATTAATCATGGGGTTAAAGACTTATTGGGCAAGAAGTTTACTAAAAACTTTATTTTACCAAAGAATTTATATTTTTGAGCATATTTAAATACTATATTTTCAATTATTTGGGATCATATCCATGGGTTTTCAAGGTATATTTTTTATTTCCTAGATGCTCCACTAGCTGTCTTAGTAAATATTTCTAGAGGTCACATGGTTCAATCTTTAGGTTTAGTAGCCTGTATAGGGTTGTGATTTATTCCTATAAAATGGAAAGGGATAATATTTTTACTAAAAATTCTAATGTAATAGTGATCTATAAGATTTTTGGATTCCATATCCATATTGTACCATTGATTATTCTTTATATTATTGGTTTCTTGGTTATTTTTTGTATTTCCATTATTATACGAAAAAAAATCTTGATTTCTTGTACTTATGGGAAATAAACTATGAAATAATTCTTCTAATGAAACAATTACAACATTATTTGGGGGTTATATAGTGAAGCTTTATGAAATTTTTTATTGGATAAAAATCTCATAAGATAGGTTATCTTTTCAATTTTAGTTCCATGAAAATGAGATATATAAACTTGTATTTAAAGAAAAAAATATAGTAGTAGTTCTTGTAATTTTTTTTGATATTTTTATGAGATAATTTTTATAAATTCTATAGTTTTAGTTGAATATTTTCCACTTAGTTCTCCCCTGGAATAATCATATAGTAAGTTTCATACATTATCCAAAAATCATTTATAAAAAACACTGAGAAGTGGTGGTCATCAATGGGTGGTGTGGGTAGGATACAATAATCTCCTTAAACCTATCCAAAAACTCATATATAGCCTCTACACTAGATTTTATAATTATATATATCTTCTACCTCAAATATTTACTTTTGGAATAAGGGAAGAAATGATATAGTAAATACCTCTATAGGTTATCCTAGGTTATTACCTCTCTAGTCTACATGTATTACATCAATTCTATGGTTGGTCTATATAGGTATAATGGGAATTCCTTTCAATTTATATTAGATTCAAAAACACCACTTGGTTTAAAGGTGTTGCAAACAGTCCCAAAATCTTTTAGATTATTCTTTGAGTCTTATCCTACTAATCCATGGAACTTGGGTAAAAAACGTTATTACATGAGTAATTTCAACATCACATTGGTTATTTAGTTATAATAATTTATTATTAGTATGATTTAAATTAGGTGAATAAAGTTCTCTAGGGGTTATATTCAATTTTCCTTGATTCTCTTACATGTTTCTACTGCCTAAATTAGCACTGGTATAAGTATAAGTGTATAGGGAATATATAAATTGGATGGTAGAAAATTAATTGTTTACTTGCTTGGTAATCCTAATGTTTCAAAATCTAGCCAACAAGGTATACTCAATCTATGGATCAAATCCAATGAGGTGATTCGAACTAATCTTGGTCATATATTAAAAACATCTTAAACAAAATAAAAACACAAATATAAGTCATTAAAAATATATTCCTCATAAAAAATTACATTGATTTGATGTGTTAGTATTATAGGCTTAATAGAAAACAAGTTTTGAACCCAAGTAATAATATTTTATAGCGTGACTCAGGTTGTCTATGAAGAGGAATAAATTTCAATGTGATATTTGTGTTTGGTGGGTTCAGATTGTGTTAGGAAATAGAAAACATTTTTTTTTTCATTTTTATGCAAATAAAAGGGTGTTTGAAATCAATTTAATAATAGTGGTGTCACTTTGGTTATTCCATCACCCTACTCATAAAAAAAATGATTTATTTAATTTAAAATTTCCTTATCTCTCATTAACCAACTAAAATCTCATCCTATTACCTTCTCTTAGAATTTTTTTATTTAAATTGGGGTGTATAATGATCACTGTACTCCTTTCTCCTACCTAACCTTATAATTAGAAATCTATGATTACTCTCCGATCAACCCACTTCCCTCTATAACATGATAAATAAAGAGAATTTAGGGGAGACTATGTGTGAAACCCTATAAGAAGATACAAAATAATTTAAATGTGATAAGTAGTGTAAATCTCTTACCATCTTTAACAAATAATAATTTCTATTGAGATCAAGAAGAAAATAATTAAGTAATTAATTATAATAATTAATTAATAGGGGTGGGGTAAATCTCTTTATCTCAACCACTATGGGTCTAGTATTCCATCATAGGAGAAGTAAAAAAGTAGTAAATAAAATAAAATAAAACTCCATCCAATATCTAAACTCTTTGATTCTGAGTTCCATCCCCTTTCATAGGGGAAAGATGAATGTCTCAAAATATCCCCAGTTAGTAAGGTCCTCACATGAGTCTAGAATACTTGATATCCCCTATGTTGATGGAATAAAATTTCTTCTTCATGATATTCTAAATGTTTTACTCCCTTGATCCCAAAAAATTTCCTCTTCATCCTTCAAATTGTAATCCTTTAGTTAGTCTACAACCATTTGTTCGATCTTTCTTTGTATCAAGATATAAAAATATTTATTTAATATCATTGTGCATTGGATGAGATCCATGTTTACTAAATATGATCTCCCTTTCCAGGTTTATTTTAGAGTTTTTATATTATAGCTAAGAAATTTCCTTAACTATAAAATATTATGTAACTATTTTGAATCTTCTAAAATATATTATAAATGCTCATCAGTGTCAGAGTAAAAAATGTTTTACATTTATTTTTTCTAAGGAGAAAATATTTCATATCACTTTCAATGTAGAAAATTATATCATGTATCAACCTCCTTTAGAAAAGTGAAATGTCTTATGTAACTAATTTTCTCTTAAAAAATAGCACATATTATCTATACTTCATAAAAATACATTAAATACACAAGTAAGGTCATATAACATTTCCATATATATATCTCCAGTGGATCTTATGTGTTGCGAGAATTCATGAATTTTCTATTCAGAGAATATATTACGTAATTTTCTTATTCATATTAAAAAAACTCTAAAATGTTACAAATAATTTTCATCAAGAATAATTATATTACACATGCTTTATTTTTTATTTCTCAACATTCCCATGTAAAAAATGTTTTGAATTCCCTTCTTTATTAGAGAAAATTTTATGCATGCCTGTACATCTTCAAATATAAAATGAAAAAAATTCTACATATCTCCCATCATTTAAAACTTTCTTCAATTTCATCAATAAATATCTTATATATTCCCACAAATATCTTATACATAGAAAATCTTTAGATTAATTTTATGAAATTCTTACAAGAGTGAGTAATTTTCCATTTTCCAATAATCTACAATTTCTAGAAGATGACTTCCAGACCACTCCAACTTCAAACATTCAAACTTGTAAGATTTCATATATAACTTGAAAATCATGGAGCATGTACATTCAATGTAGTCTTAATTCAAATTATTTACAAAATTATAAAAATAATTAACAGTAAATTATATCAATAAGATTTTCAATGAATTATATATTCTATACAAATCTAACAGTGAAGATATTTATATATATTTAAAGGGAAATTCAAATAAAATTCTATAAAATCCTAAAACAAAATTTCAAAATTTATTCCTTGAGAATTCACCCTAATAGAAATGTTTTGATAATTAATTTTATTATATTGGAAATAAAGTTAGAAATATAAGGATTGGACTATTAATATATAAAATGAATCTATATCAGAGCCTTAGAAGTTAATATAATTCATGGCATGTTGTGTTGGTAGTTTACAACATGTTTGTATAGATATATATAAAGAAAAATTATTTCATGATTTGCTTTATGATTATTGGAAAACAATATCCTAAAATGATATTGATATTTGTCTTTCACCATTTATTAATGATTTGAAATTTCTATAGGTATTTGTTTTTTAAGTGTTTGATTCATAAAATGGTATATTATTTTTCATGATATGGTAATGTTCAATATAAATTAATTTATTACATATGAAAACTTATTTGGATACAGTTTTAAGGGACACAAATATTGTAAAATTGGTTGAAGAAGGGGATTCATATCATCAATTATAGAATGAGAAAAAAAAGGTGTAAATGGGTCATCAAAATTTTTTGTGAATAAATCATCCTGATTGAATATTAAAAAAATGAATTTAATGGTTTAAAAGAGTATTATTTTCCCATAAAACCATTGTCTGTTAGATAATATTATAACAAGGTTAAAAACATTAATGTCACATTTTTGAAGATAGAAAGTTTAGGTCATTAAAAAATATATGGATGAAATAGTTAATCTTATTTAATATACCTTATTAGAGTTTTTTGGAGGTAATACAAGGTGATTTAGTTGCACAAAAGAATTTTTCAGGTTAGTTTCCAATAATGGATTTTCACTACTATCAATAGATTATACCTAGTGAACTTGATGGTGAAACCCAAGAATCTTCTCAATAATATATTTCAAACAAAGTTTCTAATTAATTTTAAACCATAATTTCCTAGTCTTCATAATTCTTTTTGTTGTTGATCAATTCATTTTCCACTCTTGTAGTCTCGTCATTATAATGGAGAATCTAAACTGGGACCCCTCTAGTTGTATTCATTTGTGCTCTTAAAATCTCTAGACGATACTCTTGGTATTCTAGGTGATAACATAGAGAAACCACTTTACATTAATTTTTCAACATTAAAAAAAATAAAAGAATATATCTTATTCTATCTTTTTCATAATATGTAGGAGGTATATTTTCTCTCTATATTTTTGAGATAATTCTTGATAGGTTTACTAAAAGGATTGATAGAATTATCTTGAAAGAATCCATTATTCCCAAAAATTCTCACACTATCTAAAATGATATAATCAAGTCTTTATACCTAGGGTTAAATAATTAATGATTTCAAAAATTCACTTTATCTAATTATTTATTCCATGTAAAACAAATTTCAAATAATAATAATATTAGTATTATATTCTCATGACATGAACTAAAATCATAGTCTAATAAATCATTTCCATCGGGCCCTTAACTCGTCACTCTAATCATCCATGAAATTTATTGAACCTTGGATAATAAATATTTAATTAAATTAATACTATTTTTTCAATACAGAAATATTTTATTTTTTAAACTTGTGAATAAATGTGTATTATAATATTCACATAACTAAATAAATATTTATATGAATATATTTTGTAAACTATTAAATAAATATTTATTTATTTATTACCCTTGTGGATAATATTCAAGGGATAAAATTCAACCTATATATTCTAAACATGAATATCCAGGGAGTAAATATTTATTAGATTCGTGAATTTTTCTTCAAGTCACTAGAAATTCACTCATTGGGTGTTCACATTTTGTTAGTTCAATTAATCATGTCAGGATAACAGCAACATGAACCTTCAACATATGGGTCAACTACTAGAAGTTATCTTTACTTATAATGGATGTTTTATAGAGTGGTCTTTGGGTTTGGTGAATTGTGTACCAGTTGGGATGATTGAGTTAATAAAATCTTTAGTTGAATGAATTAGTCAACAAATGGATGATAAAAAATATTTTATGGAGGTTCAACCTATTTAAATAAATATGAAACTCTATATAAGGAGGTGGAACCAATTTCTAAGATACACTACATTGTATTATGAAAATTATGATGATAGATTACTTATCTACAATGTTTGTAAATCTTTTAATTCTGATAATATGAAAGATTTTTTAGTGCTATTCCATGGACATAAGATGAAATCCCAAACCACTTAAAATTAGATCTCCTTCTTTTTTTAATCATGGAATTATTGTGTGTATATTTGATTGCGTGTGTGATTCATATTTTGAGTGGTGATTATGGTTTAGAATGAATTAGTAATTTTAGTGCTCTAAGACATGAAGGTAAGAGTTAATTATTGAATTTATATTGTACTAAACTATAGACAGTTACAAATTTACAATGAACTCAACATTAAAACATCTAGTGTTTGTATCAATTTTTAGGAACCATCTTCCCAACAAGTGATATCATAGGTTATTCAGTTTGGATACCCTTAAAAATTTAGGTAACCTTTTCAATTTCATCAAAGTCATATTAATTTCATTTGGTCATACTGTCATCAGAAGATATAGAAATTGATAAAGGAAAGGTTTAGATTAGTCAATTCAATATAACCAAATTTAGTTTCTAGAAGATACATATAGAGAACTATATCATCTAGCAAGATCTTGAACTTCTGTAGGGTGATAAAACCAACAATATGGACAAAGTAAAATAGGAAATTTTGGTTACAAAGTACTTGGTTTAGTAAGGATGACATTGTCATGGAACGTGGACTTCAAAATTCAAGATAAGAAGACTACAAATACTTTTATGGTGGCCTTGGTGGAGATGTATGAAAATACTACATCCTTAAATAAAGTGTTCCCTATGAGTAGTTTGTTTATTTTGAGGCTATCAGAAGTAAAATCATCAGTAAATAATTTGAATGATTTTAACATGATTAGAAGTCATATCAAGTCAGTGAAAGTGACTTTCAAAGATGATGTGTGGGTTATACTACTTCTTTCATCTTTACTATAATATTGGGATGGAATTGTTACTATGATAAGTAAATCCTATAGAATGTCTGATAATTTATTTGTGGATATCTATAATTTTATCCTTAATGAGGAGATCAAGAGAAGAGTTGTCCTAGTATCTTCTAGTGGTGTGTTGAATACTAATAAAATGTGATGCTCTCTTTATCCAAATAATCATAAAAAATTAGAAGAAAAATATAGGGAGAAGATTCATGTAAATTTGAATGGTCAAGAGATTACCTGCTGGCATTATAGAATGAAAGGAAATCTTCAGAGTAATTTTATGCACCACAAGGAAAGAACCTGAAGAAAGGCTACCAAAATTTCAAAATTAGTTAATATAATGGAATTTGGTAGAAATATACTACTCACTATTCATAATCTAATGGATTCATGGGTGGTTGACTCTGATTCATCCTTCCACTCAATATATTGTTGTAGATACATTACAAGTTATTTTATATAGAAGTTTTGGGAAAGTTTTTATAGTATATGATGAGGCTTTGGAATTGGTTAGAAATGGAGATGTAAATATCTGGATGTGGAGTGGGATTATTCTTTGGTTTCAAAGTGTGATACACATTCCAAGTGTCTAGAGAAATCTCATTTTATTTGAGGAATACGAGGATGAAATATTTGGTACCACTTTCAAAAATGGAGACTGGAAAGTGACTAATGGATCTATGTTTATGGTATAAAGAGTAAAGGATAAGTTCCTTTATCTTATAAGAAGTTTATATGGAATTCAAATGGATGAAATTTCATCCTCTAAAAATCTAATGGTCTATATTTATAGACTTGTTCAACTGGGTGAGAGGATCATGAAGGTTCTAGAAAGTAAGGGACCTTTGAATCTTGATCATAATACTCTCGAAATTTGTGAGATATGCTTTCTTGGAAATAAAAATAGGGCCTCATTCAATTTGAATGTACAGAATCCCAAATCCCATAAGTTTGTTTTAGTTAACATGAATATCTAGGGGCTTTATTTAGTTTAATATCGTAGTGGATTATGATAATTTGAAACATTCATTGATGATTCCATGAGAAAGGTATGGGTTTATTTTCTTAAAAATAAATCTGTTGTGTTTAATTCCTATTATATAGTGGAAATACATAGTGGAGTTAGAAAGAGATTATAAATTGAAGTTCCTCTAATATGATAATGGTGGTGAATATGATGGTATAAACTTCCATAAATTATGTCAGGAGAAAGGAATATAACATGATAAAATATTACCTAAAACTCTATAATAGAATGGATTTACAGATAAGATGAACCAGACATTGATAGAGATGAACAAATGCATGTGTGTGCACTTCGGTATTCCCAAGGCCATCTCAGTAAATGAAATTAACACATTACCATACTTGGTCAAAAAATTTCTAGCCTCTATGGTAGGAAAATGACTAATGGAATAAATTCATTATAATAATCTTTTAGAAGTTTCACACATCAAAATATTTAGTTGCATTACTTATATTGTTGTTGATACAAAGGATAGATAAAATCTAGAGGAAAATTACAGATCATGTTTCCTTAAATATCCATAAATATAAAGAGAGGAAAATGGAAAAAAATATCCATAAATATAAATATAATAAAAAATATATAAGACTTGGTAGATATATAGTATATAATTTCATCATCATAAAATGAAATCATAAACAACCTTAGTAAAAATGAGATTGTAACATCAAACCCTTACATCAAGTCTATGTTTCTTCATAAGTGCTCTAACCACTTGTATAATAAATTTCAATTTATTATAAATCTATTAACAAACCATAATAATAATTATAATGTAACGTACCAGATGAGGGTGCTGCTCAAAGGTTCCCCAAACCTGGTTGATCACATAACCTCAAGCGCATTTCCCCAAATGCCAGAGGCTGCCGACTAGCTGTGAGGGATAAGGTGTGATAATGGGGAAACTATGACCTCATTTACAGATTATACATAGTGGAAGAAAAATAGTAAATAATAGCGGTCATAGTAATACCATACACTAGAAGTAAACAATTGGAGACTGATAGTAATAAAACAACTGGAGAATATATATAAATGATGCATGTCACATGTGTCTAGGAAAGCATCCAAACAAGTTACAATGTTGGAAATACAATGAAGAAACCAAAGTATATAAAATTAAGTAAAATCCAATAGAAACGCAAGCCTCATCTTGGTCTTATGCTCTCTAGCTCCAATAGAAATCAAGTACCTGATGAAGATGGTCACTTTACCTTATCTATACCTATAATCATATAATCTGTTTGGGACTAAAAGCATGACCCAAATAGGGAGAGAGATGAATTCTAGTAAGAAACCACCAAAATATTTGCCGCTAACTATCAGTGAATATATATAACATATAATATTCATAAATGAAGAAATAAACCAGGAAGTACTTAAAAGTAAACAATCCTATAGTTTTCAATTACATTCATTTTCATTTATTATTCATCATTTGAATCATAAAATCGTGGGATCTAGCCTAAGCTCTATATCCCCCTATGTGATAGTAGAAAAATAGATGTCTCAGAATACCATCTAAAAAAACAAGTAAGACTAAGTCCAAGCTTGTTCTTTGGATTGGAAGACTCATCACAATCATTCAATCATTCATAAACAACCCTCTAGGAAAGCTCTCATGATCTAAACCCTTTGGTTTAACATAGCACTAACTCATTTACAAACAACCACCTTGGAAACTCTCACAGTCACAAAACCTTGGTCAATAAAGAATTAATAAATTATAAATGACCTCATGGATATCTCTCATAGTCAATACCCCTAGGTCAATATCTACACCAACGATCTCATAGTCCTATGTAAATAAACATGGAAACCCTTGTAGTTTTCTTGGTCCAACGCTCTAATGGTCTATTGAAAAAACAATACACATATCATATCCAAGAAACACAGGTAATATACAACTAATACATGCCTAAACATTCACAAAAAATACCACATGCATTTAATATAATCAAAAAACTAAATCCTAATCAACCAAGGCAGGTAAACCCAAGGTACACCTAACAACCATTCTATACCAAATGACCATAAATAGTCAATCAAGGGAAACACACCCATGGGGTGTCCCAATAACATGGTATCTAAACTTATGCATAAGAAATAACCCTTTCTCAATAAATCAAACCATATAAGGTAATACACAAGGTTAAATTCCAAATCAAGCAATACCCCAAATGTGGGTATGTAGAACTTTTAGCATATATAATCCAAAGACAAACAAAAAAAGTCCCAAAACACATACCTTGATATCGTACGATCAATATACTTGAACATCAACCCTTGAATCATTGTAGATATACAAAAAGGTGATAAATTCCCAACCTTGAATAAATTATGGGAGAGGAAGAATCAGGAAGAAAGGATCTAGGGGAATTGATAACTCATCGGTGGGATTCCAATGCACTTGACAACATCTCAATCGGGGGTCAGATAGAGAATCAGAAGGGGTTCAGAGTTTTTCAATCTTTCAGTCGTGCTCTTGTACGAACCACTTCCAGAAGAAGGAGTTTTCGAAGATGTGATTCGACCCCACTCTAATTTATAAAATAAAAATAAAAGTACACAATGTGTTCATTAATAGTACACACTGTGTATTAGGATCAACCGACCCCCTGACTTAAATAGTCTTCCAAGTCACCACACAACCATATATTTGGTTATTACATGGCCATAACATGGCTGTACATGGTAAACTAGGTACACAACGTGTACTCAGGAGTAAACAACATGTACTTAAGAAATTCTCATTTCTTCCTTTTTTTCTCAAAACAACCCTAAATAAAGATCCATACACGAAATGAAGATCCATGTTCTTAAAAACTTCCCCTCTTAAATCAATTTATACCCAAATTTCCCTTCCAAGGGTGGTGATGAAGAAACTTCAAACAACTCTGGCCATTATGATTGTACGTCGGCCTCCCTCTCCCAAGTCTCATCATGTACTCACCTTTTCTACCATGGAATCCATACTAGAGAAACATACTAGCCATGGATAACCTTCGTTCTATGATCCAGAATCCTAATAGGGTGATCCTCAAAGGATTCATCCACCTCAAACTCAAACTCCTCGAGTTGAAAAACATGAGACAGATATGGAAAGTAACATTGTAGCTGAGAAACATGAAAGATTCGTGCATATCCCGGTACCTCTTAGGTAACTACAATTGATTGGAAATTGTTCCTACTCTCTCTAAAACCTCAAATAGGCTAATGTATCTTAGGGAAATCATTCCCTATCTCTTAATCCTCTTGTGTCTCAACCTCGGTGTGACATGTAAGAAAACCTGATCTCTAACCTTGAAATCTAGAGTTTGTCTCTGACGATCAGCATAAGATTTCTAGAAATATTTTGCAGTATCCATCCTCTTCAGAATTAACTCCACCTACTCAGGGGTCTCCTAGACAAGATGAGTTCCAAACATAGCTGCCTCTCCTACCTCCATCCAACATAGGGGTGATCGACATGGCCTACCATAAAAATCCTCATAAGGTTCCATCTTAATCATTTCCTGAAAACTAAAATTGTAGGAAAACTATTCTAGGGGTATGTGTCTCTCCCAAGATCCCCCAAAATCCAAGATGCATGCCCAAACCCTGTCCTCCAAAACCTAAATTATGTGCTCAGACTAGCCATCTCTTTGGGGATGGTAAGCTATTCTTAGAGGTACTTGTGTACCCAAATCCCAATGTAGTCCTTTCCATACATGAGAAGTAAACCAAGTGTCCTTGTTTGAAATGATGGAGTGCGGGACACCATGTTAATGTAAAATCTCTTGGATGTACAAATTTCCATGCTCATCCACACTAAATTTTTACTTGATCAACATGAAATGTGAAACCTTCATGAGTATGTCAAAAACAACCAATACAACAACATTTCCTCTGAGAGACCTTTGTAACCCCATTACAAAATCCATCGCGACATCATTTTAATTCCACTCAAGAATGGGTAGTAATTGTAATAGCCCTACCAGTTGTTGATGCTCCAATTTCACCTGCTGACATGTGGAACATATCATAACAAAACCAACAAAATATCTCTTCATGCCTGACCACTAATATTGATGATATAGATCTCGATACATCTTGGTGACCCAAGGATGAATTTCCTATACTGAGGCATGAAAATCTCATAACAGCTCCTCACATATGTCTGCTGACACCCATAAGTTCCCCCGAAAAAGAAAAATATCATCCTTATCTATGGTCCACCCATGAGTAGGGTCCCTTCCTGACACACTCTCTTGTATAACAAGGCCTTCGAGATGTGATAGCTACATTATTATCACTCGATCTAGTAGAGTAGAGGTAACAGTTGTAGAAGAAATAAATGTCTGCCCTTTTCTATCATGCATCTCCAAATATATCTTAGTGAATAGATCCATAAGCTACCACTCATTATTGGCCTCCTAAACTGCATGAATCCGAGTCCTCCTACTCAACACATCAACCACTGTGTTTCCTTTCCAAGGTGTGTAGGCAAGATTGAATTCAAAAGACAGAAGTTACTCGACCCATCTTCATTGTCTCAAATTCAGATCACATTGAGTAAATATATACTTAAAGATTTTATGGTCAGTGTACACCATAAAATTATCTCCCAAAAGATAATGTATCTAAAAATGAAAAGTATGCGCAACTGTAGCTAACTCAAGATCATGCGTTAGGAAATTCCTCTCATGTGGACTCAACTGCTGAGACTCATATGCAATGACTTCTTCTCCCTTAATCATCATGTATCCTAGCCCGATACCTGATGCATCACAGTACACTTTGTAACTCTTTACTGGCTCTAAAAAAATCAGTATTGGTGCGGAAGTAAATCTCCCTTTCAGTTTCTGAAAGGATGAATCACATGAATATGTCCATAAGTACTTTTCACCCTTCTTAGTCTGGCCTTTTAGTGGTGCTGATAAACATTAAAAGTATTGAATAAAGCGTCTGTAGTTACCATCCATCCCCAGAAAACACCATTCCTAAAATACGTTCTTTGTATGATCCCAGAAAACTACTGCTCTCACCTTCTCTAGGTCTACTAATACTCCTGTCTATGAGATGATATGACCCAAGAAGTGAATATGGTCCATCCAAAACTGGCATTTTGAGAGAGTATCATATATCTAATGCCTTCTTAGTATACTCAATAAAATCTCAAGATGGGTGGAATGGTCTTGTAGAGTGTGAGCATACACCAAGATATCATCCATGAAGACTACCACAAAAGAATCCAAGTAAGGATTGAACACTCAGTTCACCTGTTCCTTGAAAACTATCGGCACATTTGTGAGACCAAACATCATAACCAAATACACGTATATATTATACCTTCTTTAAAAGGATATAAGAGGTTTATTTGATGGTCTAATGCGTAATTGATGATAACTGGATATCAATTCAATTTTCAATAACACCTAGGCTCCTTAAAGCAGATCAAAGAGATCATTAATCCTCATTAAGGGATATTGATTCTTAAGCATCAGCTGGTTCAGTTTCCAATAATCCACACACAGTTTGAGGGTACCATCCACTTTATTTTCAAAAAAGACCGATGAACCCCAAGGAGAAGTATTGGGTAAAATGAAACCCTTCTCCTTCAACTCCTCTAACTACTTCTTGAGCTCTTGTAACTCTGATGTAGCCATCCTATATGGAGGAATAGACACTGGTGCCACTCTTAGAACAAGCTTAGCAGAGAAATATACCTCTCTATCTCTATAGGTAAACCTAAAATTTCCTCTAAAAATACATCTTTGAAATGGTTTACCATTAGAGGAAAATCCATCTGTGAAGTCCCAAGGTCATCCAGATATAAAATAGAATTCTGGGTTATAATTTCTCCCAACCCATGATGCTTGGGTCCACCTCTTCTTGCCTAGACATCCCATTCACCCTTGTGTAGAAAAGACCTTCCCATTGGTGACATGGAACTCACCCTATGGTGATATCAGGAAAAAAAGTTATGAAAGGATACCAACCAGTGCATTCTGAGAATGAAATTGAAGCATGTCATATCTAAGATATAGGGGTCCCACAAGAAGTGACACCCCCAACCTCAAGAGGGAACTCCTTACACTAACGTACACTAGCCTTCCTAATCCCCAATAGAGTATCTAGTGTCATAAAATCATTATAAGTAAAGATGAATAGCCCGAGTCTCTCCAAAACGGAAGCAAACATAAAACTATGGGAATCCCATGTATCAAAAAGAGAAGAAGATAAAACTTAGACAAATATAATCGTACCTCTAACTAAAGAGGGACTGGGATCCTGCTGGGTATGTTCCATCACAAAGGTCTAACCTATATTGCGGCCCTACCGAACTACCATGAGCTGTTCCACCCTACTATCACTGAAAAATTGTTGCTTGGATACCATGACCATAACCACCTCATCAACCTGAATGGTCTAACGAAGTCAAGTTCCCTATATGAGGATAACTCGTGGTCCTGCTCCTGAACGTGGAGTCATAAAAGATCCCCTCTCGCTAGTTGCTGGTGAGAAAAACCAGAAAAAATTTAAAGATGACCCATCTTCCCCCAAGATCAGCACTCAACTAGGTCTCTCGAGCACTGAGGTCTCATGTTCCCACTCTTCCCACACTAGTAGAACCTAACTTGGATACCTGAAGATACATCTCTACTACTGTAATCACCGTGCAAAGGCTCCATACAACACTTCCTTCTATCAAACGAAGGAGTACCGGCCATGGATGCTGAACTGCCCTAGCTCTCAGCTCCCAACTCCCTCAGATTGCACTCAGTAATCAGTGCATGTTTTATTATAGAGTCACCAAATTCAGCCTGAAAAAATTCACCTATGATCGAATGTCATACCTAATACCATCCTCAAATCACCTAGCCAAAGTTAACTCAGCACCTCCAAAAATAGGTATTAAGTGCTGAATCTCAGTAAAGTGAGAAGAATAATCCATCACTAAAAGAGTGCCCTACCCCAAATGCATGAACTCCCAAGCTTGGTGAGTCCTAAACATCTCGGGGTAGAAGTAATCATACAAGGTTGTATGGAACTCTTTCAAAATCGTATCCTGATGACATCCCAAATTTGAGATAACATCCCACCATCTCTTGGCGGAATCATGTAGCATGTAAGTTACAAGCTTCACTCTCATATTAGGAGGAATCTTCGGATGCTCGAATATAGAAATCATGGCCTCCAACCACGACTCTACAACATGTGGTCCTCTATCCCCTGAAAAGTGGTAAGATGCTGTTGCTGGAACACCCATGTAAAATCTTCCATAGACTGGGTAGGATGTGGTGATCCCTGAAAGGTCTACATCATCCTCATAAATCCTTAATGGAACTATGAATCAACACTTGTGTCTAGTATAATAGTTGGTTCCAAGACGAGAATGATGGGAGGATCTGATGGCAGTCCATGATCTACCATTTTCAGTGTCTGATCATCGTCCTACATCTGGCGTACAACTGGAGGACGTCTTGGTGGTATGAATCTACAAGGTCAAGCGCACACCTCAATTTAATATTATCAAGGACACCAACATAAAAGTGTAAGGAAGGAATAGGATAAATAAAAAATTCATTTTTTTTTCAAAAGAGGGTTACACTGCATATAGTGCTACTACACGACATATTCCCTTTAATCCTTAACATGGGCTTATACCTCTGCCAACCTGGTCATGTAACACCCAATACACACGGCGTGTTCCTCATGAAACACAACATATACTTTAACATTACCTCCTTCCCAAGTATTCCTACACAGATAGAACTACATGGTTCTTCTAGTGTAACACTACCCGACATGTTCACCTGAGACACGGTGTGTACTACTTAAGTTTCATCCACCCATTTCATTAGTCACAAAGTCAGATACATGGTTATTTACAGAATGGTGTATACTCCCAGTACATGGTGTGTTCTACCAAACATTTACCAACCCTATGTCTCTACTCACACAGTCAGTCACATGGTTAACAAATACACGACATGTACATATGGTACATGGGATGTAATTAATAATAGTAAGTTATTCCATAAAAAAATAATGCATGGTGTGCGTTCATAACATCACATGTCGTGTTGTATGGGTTTCCAGATAGTAAGCCTCTGAAACATCTCCATAACCCTAAAAAATAGAAAAAATTTGTCCAAGGCATGAAAAATTCCAACCCGTGGGATCCCATACTCCCTGCGAATCCAAGTTTGGCATCATTTTTCATATCCTATTTTTAAAAAATTCAATTAAAGTTCAAACATGACCCACCAAATTCAGATCCAAGAGGGCCCATAACCCCTCAGGGAGAAAAGATTGGCATCCATACAAATGAAACCATACATTTACCAATACCCTATCAAAATAGAAGGTATTTCTATCATGACATCTATCACAAAAACATGAATATATAACACCACATCTATCACAACAACATGCAATCAATAAATCACCCTAAATGGATTGACAAGAATGTATGACATGTGATATCTATAAAGTTCCTATATGATGCATGAGATGGAATACCTACATCTCATTGGGTTTCAACATAAATAGAATCACAATGACATCAATAAGAACAAAAAAAAACAAGTGTGTCACCCAACACTAAAATCAAATCAACTGTAACAATTGCAAAACCCGAAAAATTGAAATATTTGAGGTAAATTGGATTTTCCTTGTACATGGGTTAGAAAATCCTAAGAACATATTATTACCAACTACCTATTACTTATTATATTAATCTATAGGCTCCAAATAGTAAGGAAAATCAGAAAAGAAACCTCCTCTAATACCACTTTGTAATGTCTCATACCCGGGTTCTGCCCAAATGTGCCCTAAACCTGGTTGGTCACATAACCTCAAGAGTATTTCCCCAAATGCTAGAGGCCATCGACTAAAAGTGAGGGTCGAGGTGTGATAATGGGGAAACTATGCCTTCATTAGAAGAGTATACATAGTGGAATGAAAATAGTAAACAATAGAAGAAGTAGTAATACCATACAATAGAAGTAAATAATGAAATATTGGTATTAATAAAACAACTAGATCATATATATTAATGATGCATGTCACATGTGTCTAGAAAAGTAGACGAACAAGTTACAATGTTGAAAATAAAATGAAAAAACCAAATTATTGAAAAGGAATTAAACTCCAATAGCATCACATGCCTCAGCTTGGTCCCTTGCTCTCCAGCTCTAACAACAATCAAGTACCTGATGAAGAAGGGTGCTTCCCTTATCACCTATAATCATATAGTCTATTAGGGTCCAAAATCATGACTCAAATAGGATGTGATATGAATCATAGTAGTAAACCACAAAAAGATATGTTCTTATCTGTCAGCGAATATATATAATAGGTAATATGTAGAAATGAAGAAATAAACTAGGAAGTAGTCAAAAGTAAACAATACTACAGTTTTAAATTACATTCATTTTCATTTATTATTCATCCTTTGAATCATGAAATATCAGGATCTAGCCTAAGCTCTATACCCCCATATATAATAGTATAAAAATAGATGTTTCATAAGACCATCTAAACAAACAAGTAAGACCGAGTCCAAGCTTGTTATTTGGCTTGGCAGACTCGTCACAATAATTCAATCATTCATAAACAACCCTATGGGAAATCTCTCACAGTTTAACCCCTTTGGTTTAATATATCACTAACTCATTTACAAATGACCACATGGAAAAATCTCATGTTCAATAACCCTGGGTCAACATAGAATTAAAAAATTATAAATGACCACTTGGGTAGCTCTCACGATCAATACCCCTGGGGAAATATCTACACCAAGTCTCTCACGGTCCTCAGTAAATTAACATGGAAACCCCCACAGTCTTACTAGTCCAAGGCTCTCATGGTCCATTGAAAAAACAACACACATATCATATCAAAGAATCACATGTAATATACAACTACTACTTGGATAAACATTCACACATCATACCACATGCATTTCATATAATCAAAAAACTCCATCCTAATCAACCAAGGCATGGGAAACAAGGTACACTTAAAATGAATTCGGGATCAAATGACCATAAATAGTCAATCAAGGGAAACACATCCATGGGGTGTCCCAATAACAAGGAATCTAACCTTATGAATAATAAATAACCATTTCTCAATTAATCAAACCATATCAGGCAATAAACATGGTTAAATTCTAAATCAAGAAATACCCTAAATGTGGGTATGCAGAACTTTTAGCATATATAATTCAAAGACAAACCATTAAAGGCACAAACCATCCACCTTGATATCTTACGATTGATATAATTGAATGTCAGACCTTGAATTGTCCTAGATCAGTGTAGATCTACAAAAAGGTGAGAAACTCACAACCTTGAATAACTCATGAGAGAGAAAGAATCAAAAAGAAAGGCTCTAGGGGAATTGAGAAGTCACTCATGGGATTTGAACACACCTGAAAAAATCTCAATCAGGGCTTGAACAGAGAATCGGGAGGGTTTTGGAGTTAGTCATCCCTTCAGTCACACTCCTATATAAACCACTTCCAGAAAAAGGTGTTTCTGAAGATGATACGTGATCCTGCTCCAATTTATCAAATAAAAAGAAAAGTACAGAGTGTTTCCATTAACAGTACACACTATATATTAGGTTCAACAAGACGCTGACTTAAGTAGTCTACCAGGTCACCACATGACAATTTATTTGTCCATTACATGGCCAAAACACGACTATATGTGGCAAGCTAGGTACACGGCGTGTACTCAAGAGTACACGACATGTATATATGAAATTACCATTTCTTCATTTTTCCTAAAAAACAACCCAAAATCATGATCTATACCTAAAATTAAGATCTAGGTTCTTACATATAATACCACACATGGTTTACTTATAACATCATATTACCCATTCATTAGTAATATTTCATCATCATCATCATCATCTCAGGTGTTAACTACTTCATTTTTCATGCATGTTTTGGTTTTTAAGTTATGGTCCCCTGCACTTTGATTATGTTTACTTAATATTAAGAATGCTAAAAATGATATAAATATATTATTTATTAAGTTTATACATATTTATAACCATTCATATAAAGTGATTATGAAAAATGAATTACATCACTACGTGGAGATGGTAGTTCATATGTACACACGAGTGATATTTCCATTTTTTAATGTATGGAAACAAAGAAAGAAAGATATTAGTTAATCTTTAAAGAATCATTAATATAACATAAATATAATATATAAGCATTAAATCTATCAAAATAACCAACCATGAATAATGGTGGTGGAAAAAGAGTTGTATCACTGCGTGGAGGTAGTAGTCCACACATACACATGAGTGATAATTTCATATCCCATTGTATTGAGAAAATGTGGTAAATGGTTGTTCCATCATCATAACAAATTTAACATTAAAAAATGTGATAAAAAAATTGTTGAAGAAAACATATTTTTTAAGCGTAAAATGATTTTAATAAAAATTGATTCCATATTTTTAATGAATTAATCAATAAATTTTCATTAATAAAAAAATTAAAAAATATTTTTCATAAAGTGGTTATTTATATTCATACCTAACGATTTAATGAATAGTTTATAATAGTTTACTATATCATGGTTCATAAAGACTTAGGGTTCAATATAAGGGAAGCTATCAAATACTTCAATTTTTATTTCAATGGAAATACATATAAAATTTTGATGTGTTACATTCTAAAACCCCTTTAAAATTAATTTCACCCTTGAAATTATATAACTCTGGTACAAAAAATGAGGATATATCTACCTCACCACATCCTCATTTTTCTATGTAGCTTCCTCAAATTTCTAATTCATCCAAATAATTTTAACAAACTGAGTAGTATAGTTCTATAAAAATTTATCTTTATGATCCAATATTTCTATCTATTGTTCTTAATATGAATGTTCATAATCCAGTGGTATAACCTTTGAGATCAGTACATGTGAAAGATAAATTATTTAATTTCTCATTAGGGATACATGGAACACATGATAAATTTGAGAGAGGCTTGGTTGGAGTTCCAAGCGATAATATATAGTCCCTACTTGATCATGAATCATGAAGTGAACAATACATATAGGTCTAAAATTTAACTTATTTATAAATATCATAACCTTTTTCCATGAAAAAAATTCATATAAAGACATTATAACCAACATCAAATTTTTTATCTTACTGATAATTATCAATATAACTCTTCCATAGACTCTCTACTACCTTGATATACTACTGAATGGATCAAAACTTCTCTACCATTTATTCAACTAGATTGGGTCCCAATATCTTTCTTTCTCTAAATTCATCCTAGTATGTTAGAGTTATACACTTCTTTCTATATAGATATTCATATGGTGCCATCTGAATTCTTGAGTGAAAGCTATTTTTGTAAGAAAAATCGACTAGAGGAAGGTATTAATTTAAACCATGTTTTAAATATAGTGAATATGGTCTCAAAATATCCTCTAGGTTTTGATTGTTCCTCTCAAACTAGCCACATTTTCGAAGTTGATAGTATTATAGAATCACAACTTTATATATATATTTTTATAAATACTCATCCAAAACATCAAGGTAAACCTCGAACCGATCAGATACATTACAATATGGCACCCCATGCAACCTTACAACTTTCCTAATTTATATCATGGAAATATAATCAAGAGATAAATCTTATATGATAGAAATGAAGTGTGTGAACTTTTTAAGGTGATAAAGTACAACCCAAATAGTATTATGACCTTTATATTTTTTGGGGAGTCTGAAAATGAAATCCATGGTGATGTTTTCTAATCTCTATTCTGATATGGGTAATGGTTGTAATATCCCCTTATAAAATTGTCTCTCAACCTTAACTTGTTGTCATACCATGCACCAAGATACAAAATTCACAATATCACAGTTTATGTTGTCCCACCATAAATGCTCTTTTATATCTCTATACATCTTATTACTTGCAGGATGAATAGAAAATTATGAGCTATGAGATTCTTTCAATAGTTCCTTATGTAGGTTTGGTATTGATGAGATACATTTCTAATTCTTAAACCTTATCATTAAATCACAATCAAGGTTGAACTCAAGAACATTTATCACCTTATTTTATAGATCTTCATCATTCTTTTTCACCGCTTTACTCTTTACATGGATATATGGGTGAACACTCATTTGAGAAAGAAAAAAATTCCCCCCTTCCTTTAATATTTCAATTTCCATCCTTTAAAAATACATAAATATTATATCTTTTGTGATCTGCATCATAGATAATATTTCACGATCCTTTCGACTTAAAGCATCAACCACCTTTTTCACTTTCCTAGGGTGGTAGTGTATTGGATAGTCATAATATTTAATAAAATAAAACCATATTCTTTGGTTCATGTTCAAATATTTATGGGTGAATATATATTTTAAAATTTTATGATCAGTATATATGTCACACCTTTATTCATAAAGAAAATTATTTTATATCTTTAATGAAAAGATTATGACAGCTAACTCCAAATCCTAGGTCAGTTATTTTTTCTCATGAACCATCAATTGGTGTGATGCATATGCTATCACCATATCATTCTATATGATAACACGCCGCAACCCATTCTTTGATTCATCACCATAAATTACAAACCCTTCTCCACTATAGGATAGTGTGAGCACATATTTACTGACCAACATTCTCTTCAGTTCCTTGGAATTTTCTTTACACTCACCAGTATAAAGGAACTTAACTCCATTCTAAGTTAACTTGGTGAATGGATTATATATTCATGATAAATCCTTCACAAAGATTCGATAATATCCCTAAAATCCTAGAAAACTATTGATCTCTATAATGGTGTTTGGTCTGGGCCAATGTTATATAACTTCCATATTTGATAGATCTACCTATATACACTCTCTTGAGATTATATGACACAAAAAATGAAACTTTTTATAGATAAAATTTAAACTTTGTATTTTTTTCATACAAATTATCTTTCCTTAGGGTCTTTAGAACAATCTTCAAGTGATCTTCATGCTCTTACTTACTCTTAGAATATATAATAATATCTTATATAAAGACTGCAAAAAATCTATCAAGGTAATATATAAAGAATATATTGATTAAATACATAAATATGGTAGGGTAATTAATAAGAATAAATGGAATTATTATAAATTAACAATGTCCTTACCTCAATTAGAAAGTTGCCTTGGGCATCTATTCACTTTTGATCCTCAAATGATAGTATCCATATAAATGATAAATATTGCAAAAATATCTATCATATCATAATTTATCAAGAAAACCATAAATATGGGTCATAGGATACTTATTCTTGATCATGATATTGTTAAGTTCCTAATAATAAAATCATAGTCACATTGATTCATATTTCTTTTGTAAAATGTATATGTGTGATTCATGGTGACACATATGGCTGAATGAATCCCTTATCAACATATTCCTAGATTTTATTATTTAATTATATAAACTCAATTGAGGATATTATATATGGATTCATCCAAATAGGTGTACCAACTTTATGATTTTGAGGAAGACTAGAAAAATATTTCTGAAAGACATGGAAAAAATCATGTACAATTGGCATATCCTCAATGTTGAGTTTCTCCCCAACCATTTGAGATGAATACCCATTTTAAATAGGAATAAATATCCATTTAAATTATGTAATTGCCATTTTAATTTTAAATTTATTCTCACATTGATATAAAATCATATGTAGGTCTGGAATATCAAACTTGAATTCCCTTTCTCAGAAATCAATATGGTATTTATAAAAATAAATCCAATTTATAACCAAAATAACATCAAATTAAACTAGATGAAGAATAATAATATTTTTATGAAGAAAATTCCCACATAATTTAATTGGGGAAGATTCATAGACTTGAGATGTGATCATTGTACCGTTAGGAGTTTTTACTACTTTTTCTACATCTAATCACTAAGGATGTGAATAAAAATTCCTTAACACTTTTCCTAATATACAATAATTCATTTAAATAATATCAAATAGGGTACTTAAATATTTTAACATACCTATAACCACCACAACATCATCATTCTATCTTCTATCCCTTACTAAAACCAAAATGGTTAAAAAGACCATATATCATCATTAATCAAGAAAAATCATTCATAGGATATCTAAATACTGACATATTATTGTCAATATATGAAACCTTAGGTGTAAGAACCCAGATATTCCTTTTAGGTATGTTTACTTTTCCGGTTGTTTTTGATAAAAATATTAGTTTTTGGAAATTTCAGGAGTACACGCCATGTACTTTAAGTACACGTCGTGTACTCGATTTCTGTGGGTGACCATGTACTGGCCAGGTAACGAACGAGTACATGGACATGTGTGGTGACCTAAAGACCACCTAAATCAGAGGTTGGACAAGGAATTTACACACCGTGTACTTTTAAAGAACATGTGGTGTACTTTTTTTTTCATTAAACAGACTGGGGTCACATCTGACGAAAAGAACACACTTCTTCTCAACCTATCTCATTTAGGAGCACCGTACAACTATAGATATTCTCTGAGACCCTCACTCACTATCTGTTCTCTGAATTTACTATCGTCTATTTCATTGGAATCACATCAGTGAGTTCTCCTTTCTTCTTGAACTTCATCTCTTGATTTCTCCTCTCTCGCAAGATGTCCTTAGTTAAACATTTTAAGAATTTCTGTTTATATATGGTGTTATAGGGAGATTAAAGGCCTTTGGTTCACATATATCGATCTCACGATGTCGAGGTAGGTGGTTTGTGGCTTTTTGTAGATAGTCTTTGAATTTTATATGCAAAAGTACCCAATACCCAAGAACGGGGTATTGTGTGTTTATGGTTTTTAGACCTGTTTTTCCTTATATACCTTGTTTGTTTGGATATAGGTTGTTTGTTTACGAATAGGGTTAATTTTTCCATGCTATGGAGCTTTTTACCATATTTTCTTATTTTGACCATTTGATCCAGCTTGCCCTATTAGGCTGATTTGCTTCCCATGACTAGTATTGTTAGGATGGAGTGATTATTATCTGATAGGATATGATATGTTGTAGATTGTTTATCCATGTAGTTCTTGAGGTTTACTTTGGCTTCCATGTGTCTTTTGTGCATGACTTAATTACATATGGTCGTGAGAACCTAGTGTAGTAGACCATAGAGAGAATGAACATTGAGGGCTTCTCCAGAGTGTATGTTTTACTGTTATGTTATGAGACAATAAGGAGGATAGAATTTGTGCTCCCTCAGAGTGTATGTAGTTTCCTCAATATGATCCACATGGGGAATTGGACATTGAGTGCTTCCTCAGAGTTCCTATTAGTTACCGATACGAGACCACAGGGGGAATTGACGGGGAGTGCTTCCTCAGAGTGTCTTTGATAAAGTTGAACCAGAGGGGTTAGACTATGTGTAATTCCTAGAGCGTTGCTTGTGTTTTTTTGGTTAAACCAAAGGGGTTAGGCTATGAGTACTTCCCAGAGGGTTACCTTCTTTTGATTAACTACTTACTTGATATATGAAAATGAATTTTATTGAATTGTAGGATTGTTACTATGTGTACTTCCTTGCTTACTAATTCATTTTGTTTATTGCCTTCCATATATATTCACTGACTGTTAGGCACAGATCTTTGGGTGGTTTCCTATTGTAATTAGTCACACACCCTATTCGGGTCATGCTTTTGGGCCCAAACAGATTATATTGTTGTAGGAATAGATAAGGGCAACCGCCCTTCTACTTCAGGTACGTGATTGCTATGGAGCTGGGGAGCATGGGACCAAGCTGAGGATTGTGATGTTGTGTATATGTTTACTAATTTTCTTTTGTACTTTGTTTTAGTACTGTATTCCTGAATTGTAATTTTTTGGCTACTTTCCTAGACATATGTATCATGCATTATTTTGATATGTGAGCTCCAACTGTCTATTACTTCCGCTGTTTACTTTTGGTATGGTATTATTACTACTTCCTCTATTGATATCTATTTTACTTTTTATATGTTACTCTACTAATAAGGTCATAGTTTCCCCACTATCACACCCAAGTCCCTCACTGCTAGTCAGAAGCCTCTGGCGTTCGGGGAAATGCACTTGAGTCCATGTGACCAACCGGGTACGGGGCGCCTCTGGGCTGCTTTCGGAACTGGGATGTTACAAAGTGGTATCAGAGGAATTATTTTATTATTGAATTATATTTTGAGCCTATATCCATGGATAGTCAAGAAATAGTTACTTGGTAATAAGATGTTTCTAGGAGTAGCAAACTCTTGTACTGGGAAAAGCCAATTTACCTCATTATTTCAATTTTTCTGATTTTTCAATTTTTACAGTTGATTTGATTTCACCATTGGGTGACTGAATGGCGTGAAGGACTTATTTGTTATTGATTTTTTGATAACCCCCCTTTCAAGGGATGAGGGGGAACCCTTATTGAGGTTCTATTCTGTTATAACATAATGAGATGAGGGTATTCCATCTCATGCATCATATAGGTACTTTCTAGAAATCACATGTGATAAATTATTGCCATGACATTTAGGGTACATTAATTTTTGCATGTTGTTGTGATAGATGTTGCGTAATATATGCATGCTGTTGGGATAGATGCCTTGATAGAATACCTGATTTTGATAAAGTATTAGTTTGTGTAAGGTTTTTTTTTGAATGAACGCCATACTTTTGTTCTTGAGGTGTTATGGGCCCTCATGGATCAGAAATTAGTGGATCATTGTATTGTTATTACTGGTGTATGATAGGTATAAGATTCCAAGCATTGATTCTTGGGGAGTATGGACCCTCATGGATCAGAATTTGGCACTTTAATGTTTGTTTCAGTGTTTTTATGGGTTCCAGAGTAGTTTCTGAGGCTTACTGTCTGGAAAAACCCAGAATACACGACCTGTAATGATAAATACATGCCACGTGTCCTTCTATTTGGGAAGGAATTGTTTTTTAAGTACATATTGTGTACTATACGTAGATGCTATGTAGTCTCTAACTGTGTCACTGGATGTGTGGGAAGAGACATGGGGTTAAGAAATCTTTGGTGGAGCATGTCGTGTACCCATTATACATGCCATGTCGTGTAGACCATGTGTCCACCTATGTGACTAATGACACAGATGGATAAAACTTAAGTTATACACGCTGTTTCAACCTTGAACATGTCGTGTAGTATAACCCTTATATCTGGATGTGTAACAAACAACATGGGGTGGTGGAATCCTTCTAGTACATGCCATGTCCATATGGAACACGTCGTGTAGAGTGAGCTGTGTAACCGACTGTGTGACGAACAACACGGGTCAGGGAAATTCATCTAGTACACACTGTGTTTAGAACAATTATACCATGTAGTCTTGTTTTAGGAGAACCATGTGTCTTAGATGTGTAGAAGAACTCTGGTAGGATAAGAGGATTCAAGTACATGTCGTGTGGTAGGACAACATGCCGTGTGTATGGGGTGTTACACGACCGGGGTTGGCAGAAGTACACGCCCATGTGAAGGCTTAAGGTAAAATGCCATGTAGGCATTATATACACCATGTATCCATGTTTTGAAAAAAAATTAATTCCTTCTTTCTCTTGTACCCTTCTTACACTTATAATCCTCAGTCCCTGTTAATATTTATATAAGGTGTGCGCTTGACCTTGCAGAGTCATGCCACCGAGACGTCCTCTGGTTGTCCACTAGTTATAGGGTAGTGATCAGACACTGGATATGGTTGATTAGGGACTACTAGTGGATCCTACAGTTGTTCCAGTCTTAGAACTAGTCTTCATTCAGGACATAGGTGTTGACTCATAGTTTCGAGAGGTCTTTATGAGGTTCATGCAGAGCTTCATAGGAGTGCCCCATCCTAGCCCTTCTATGGAAGAGTTGACGCGGGTTTTCCAGCAGTAGCATCCTACCACCTTCATAGGGGAAAACTGACCTCAGGCTCTGAATCATGGTTAGAATCCATGCATTCTATCTTCTAGCATCTAGAGATGACTCCAGAGAGGAGAGTAAATCTTGCTACATATATGCTTTGGGACTCTGCCAAGATATGGTAGGATGTGATCTCACAGGTGGGATGCTATTAGGTTATGGCGTGGGACGAGTTTCAACATGCCTTTTATGACAACTTCTACATAGAGACTTTGTGGTCCGATCGAGCCTGAGAGTTCATGATTCTGAAGCAGGGTACTCTTTCTGTTATAGAGTATTCTTCTCGCTTCATAGTTCTGCAGCACTTCACACCTATTCCATGGGGTGATGATTTATTTCTAGCAAGGATGTTTGAGGATGGTCTTAGGCACAACATCTTATCTCAGGTGAACATATTAATATTGACTTCTATCACTTATATATTCAACTAGGCGCTTATCATAGAGCATAATATGAGGGATTTTGAAGTGGTGATCCAGGTCAGTTTGACATCTAGAGTTGGTATCTCTCCTACTAATAGCAGGAAGCATCGTAGTGAGTCTAAAAATGGAGATCAGAGTAGGTGAGAGAAATCTTTTGGTAGCTAGGTGGTGTGCTACCAGTGCAAGAAATGCGGGAATACAAGACCGCATTACCCGGAAGACCCAGTGGAGTGCCGATCATGAGACAATATGGGTCATCTTCAGTGATTCTATCAGATCTTCTCACTAGCAGCTGGTGACATGGGTTCTTCTATGAATCCTCGTTCAGGATCAGCACCACCAGTTTCTCATTAGGTAGGGAACTGAAGTTCTTATGGCCGTTCAGGACGAGGTGGAGGTTGTTACCGTGGAGCCAGTCACTAAGATTTTAGCAACAATAGGGTGGATCAGCTCAGAGTGGTCGGGCAGAGTCATAAGTTCACAGTGTAGTTCATACTTTTGCAGTGGAGAAGATTGAGCAGAAGAAGGATTCTAGACCCTTTAAATCTTGAGGTATGATCCTAATTGCCTCAGTTTTATCTTCTGTTTTTTATACAAGGGATTCCCATAGATTTATATCTGTTTATTTTGTGGAGAACCTTGGGCTCTATATCTTTTATTATGCTGATATTTTTACACTAGATAGACCATTGGGTACAAGAATAGTTAGTATACATCAGTGCAAGGAGTGACCTCTCAAGGTTGGTGGGCATCACTTCCTATGGGACCTTTGTGTCATAGAGATTACAGGCTATGAAGTCATTCTCGAAATGGACTGGTTATTTCCTTTCTAGAAAGTTTTTGATTGCTATCACCATATGGTGAGTTTCAAATCACCATACGGAAGATTGTTTCTTCATTAGGGCGAGTGGGATGTCTAGGTAAGCAAAGCAAGACCCAAGCATCCTGGGTTGGGAGGAGTTACAACACAGATTTATAGTCTATATATGGATGACCAGCGAGCTTCCTAGATAAACTTTCCTCCAATGGTGGATCGTTTCATGGATGTATTTCCATAATACTTTTCAGGTTTTCCACCATAGTGTGAGGAAGAATTTTCATTTGAGCTCATTCTAGGAGTGACACCGGTGTCCATTACTCTTTATAGGATGGCTGCACTAGATTTTCAAGAGCTCAAGAAGCAGTTGGTGGAGTTGCAGACAAAGGGTTTCATCAGACCTAGTACTTATCCTTGGGGTCCGCCTATCCTGTTTGTGAAGAAGGTAGATGGTACCCTCAGAATTTATATGTATTATCGGAAGTTGAACCAGTTGATGGTCAAGAACCGATATCCCTTGCTGAGGATTGATGATCTCTTTGATCAGCTTCAAGGATCCTAGGTATTCTCAAAGATTTATTTGAGGTCTAGTTACCATCTATTTCATGTTAGACCATCTGATATACCTCGTCCATCCTTTAGGAGTGGGTATGGTATAGACGAGTTTGTGGTTATGCTATTTGGTCTCACGAATGCGCATGCAGTTTTCATGGCGCTAATGAACCGAGCATTCCATCCATACTTGGATTATTTTGTGGTAGTCTTCATGGATGATATCAAGGTGTAATCTCACACTCAACACAACCATACTACCCATATTGAGATCATTTTAAGTACACTGAGAGAGCATCAGTTATATGATAATCTCTCAAAATTCCACTTTTGGATGGACTATATTTACTTCTTGGGCCATGTTATCTCAGAGAAAACAGTATCAGTGGACCCATAAAAATTCATATCAGTAGTTTCTTTGGAGCATCTAAAGAATTTCTTTGAGATAAAAAGTTTTCTAGGACTGTTTGGTTGCTACAGACATTTCATAAAGAACCTTTCATGCTTAGCAGCACCACTGATTGGTTGGACTAAGAATGGTGTGAAGTACCTGTGGTCTGATTCTTGTGAGTCATCCTTTCAGGAAATGTAAGGAAGGTTTACTTCATCACCGATACTAGTTCTTATAGAGCTAGGAAACAACTATAATGTGTACTGTGATGCATCAAGTATTGGGTTGGGAGAAGTACTTATGTAGGGAGAAGGAGTCGTTGCGTACGAGTCTTGACAGATGAGGCCACATGAGAGAAATTACCCTGTACATGATCTCGATTTGGATGTAGTTTTTCATGCTTTATGATGTTGGAGACACTACCTGTTGGGAGATAATTTTGTGGTTTTCACCAATTAAAAAAGTATCAAGTATATCTTCACTCAGCATGACCTGAATTTGAGACAACGAAGGTGGGTTGAGTACCTTCAATATTTTAACTTTCAGCTTTCCTACATGCCTGGGAAGGGAAACACAGTGGATGATGCGTTGATTAGGATGACTTAGATGCATGCAGTTTAGGAGGCCAGTAGTGAGTGGAATCTTATGGATCTGCTCTCTAAAATTCATTTGGAGGTGCATGACAGACATGGGCAGACATTTCTATCTTCTATAGCTGTTATGTCTACTCTTCTTTATCAAGTGTGAATGAGGCAGCTATTATATTCATAAGGCCTTGTACTATGGGAGAGTTTGTTAGGAGAGAACCCTATTCCCGGATGGATAGTAGGCGAGAATGAGATCTTGTGTTTTCATGGACATTTGTGGGTCCCAGCAGAGATATGCGAGTAGATGATGCGGGACTTTTATTACTCAGTTTGGGTAGTTCATCGTAGTGTCACCAAAATGTATCTTGATCTGCACCATCAATATTGGTGGGCAGGTATGAAGAGAGATGTTGTTGGTTTTGTCATGAGGTGTTCCACATGTCAGCAGGTGAAGGCGAAGCATTAGTGACCAACAGGGCTTTTTCAGCAGTTACCCATTCCTGAGTGGAAATGGAATGATGTCGTGATGGATTTTGTGATAGGTTTTCTGAGGTCACCTCGATGGAATGATGCAGTTTGGGTTGTCATTGATAGACTCACGAAGGTTTCTCACTTCGTTCCAATCAAAGATACCTTCAGTGTTGATGAGCATGGAAGGTTTTACATTTGATAGATTGTATTTCTACATGGGGATCCACACTCTATTGTTTCAGACAGGGACACACATTTTACTTCTCAGGTCTGGTAGGGACTTCAGAGGGCTTTGGGTACATAGGTACTTCTGAGTAAATCTTACCATCCTTAGAAAGATTACTAGTCCAAGTGTACGATTTAGGTGTTTGAGGACATGCTTCGAGCATGCATCCTGTATTTTAGAGGTTCTTGGGAGAAGCAAAATTATCTTGTGGAGTTTGCCTACAATAATAGTTTTCAAGAAACTATTAAAATGGCACCTTTTGAGGCTTTGTAAGGTAGGCCATGATGATCACCCTTATCTTGGATGGAGGCAGGAGAGGTAGATTTTTTGGGACCTCATCTTGTCTAGGAGACCACAAAATAGATAGAGTTGATTCGGAAGAGGATGACTACTGCACAGTCACAACAGAAGTCTTATGTTGATCGACAGAGATGATGTCTGAAGTTCAAGGTCAGAGATCAGATTTTCCTACGTGTCACAGAAAGGTTGGGAAACGGGAGGATTAGGAAATAGGGTAATCTTTCACTGAGATATGTCGGGTTGTTTGAGGTGTTGGGGAGAGTCAGGACGGTTGCCTATCAGCTGCAGTTACCTCAGAGGTACCGGGCTATACATGACGTCTTACACGTTTCTCAGCTTCAATGTTACTTATTAGACCTATATCATGTTTTCCAAACCGAGGAGTTTTAGATTGAGGTGGACGCCTCATTCAAGGAGCGTCCTATCCGGATTGTTGATCGAAATGTGAAGGTTCTCCATGGCTGGTAGGTTCCCTTGGTAAGAGTGCTATGATAGCATGGGCGAGTACAAGAAGAGACCTATGAGAGGGAGGTCAATGTATGATCATAGTGGCTGGAGTTGTTTGAGGATTCTTCTTCTACACCGCCTTTCTAGGGAAATTCGGGGAAAAAATTCTTTAATGGGGGAAGTTTGTAAGAACCCGGATCTTCTTTTTAGGTATGTTTTACTTTTATGGTTGTTTTTGAGAAAAAAGGAGTTTCTGGAATTTTTTGGAGTACACACCATGTACTTTAAGTACACGCCGTGTACTCAGTTTCCACCGGTGACCATGTACTGGATGAGTAATGTCCGTGTACATGGCCATGTTTGGTGACCTGTTGACCGCCTAAAGTGGAGGCTGGAAAAGGAAAGTACATTCAGTGTACTTGTAAAGAACACACTGTGTACTTTTTTTTTCATTAAACAGACTGGGGTCGCGTATGACGGACATAACACACTTCTTCTCAACCTATCTCATCCAGGAGCATTCGTACGGCTGCAGATCTTCTCCAAACCCCTGACTCACTGTCCATTCTCTGAATCGACCACCGTCGATTCCATTATAATCGTATCGATGAGTTCTCCTTTCTTCTTAAACTTAATCTCTTGATTTCTCCTCTCTTACGAGATATCCCCGGTTGAAAATTTTATGTGTTTTTGTAGATCTATGATGTTCTAGGGTAATTCAAGGCCTGAGGTTCATGGATATCGATCTCATGACACTGAGGTAGGTGGTTTGTATCTTTCCTTAGATAGTCTTTGAATTTTATATGAAAAAGTGCCCAATACCCAAGAACGAGGTATTGCGTGTTTATGGTTTTAGACCTATTAAACCTTTTATGCCTTTTTTTTGGATAGAGGTTGTTTGTTTATGAATAGGGTTAATTTTTCAATGCTATAGAGGTTTTTCCCATGTTTTCTTGTTTTGACCATTTAGTACAGCTTTCCTGTTAGGTCGCTTTGCTTCCCATGCCTGGTATTGTTAGGATGGAGTGATTATTATCTGACATGATATGATATGTTGTATATTTCTTATCCAAGTAGTTATTGAGGTTTAATTTGGATTCTATGTATCGTTTTTGCATGAATGACTTACATAGGGCCGTGAGAACTTGGTGTAGTAGACCATAGTGAGAATGGGCATTGAGGGCTTCTCCAGAGTGTCTGTATTACTGTTACGTTGCAAGACCATAGGGGGGATGGACTTTATAATACCTAAAAGTGTCTTTAGTTTCCTCAATATGGTCCATAGGTGTAATTGGATGTTGAGTGCTTTCTCAGAGTGCCTATTAGTTACCGATATGAGACCACAAGGGGAATTGACGGAGAGTGCTTCCTCAGAGTGTCTTTTCTAAGGCTTAACCAGAGGGGTTATACTGTGTGTACTTTCCAGAGGGGTTAGGCTATGAGTACTTCCCAGATATTTACCTTTTTTTTATTATCTACTTACTTGATATATGAAAATGAATGTAATTGAATTGTAGGATTATTACTATGTGTACTTCCTAGCTTAATGCTTCATTTTATTTATTGCCGGCCATATATATTCACTAATTGTTAGGCACAGATCTTTGGCTGGTTTCCTACTGAGATTAGTCTCACACCCTATTTGGGTCATGATTTTGGGCCCAAAATGATTATATTGCTGTAGGTATAGGTAAGGGAAAGTTCCCTTCTACTTCAGGTACATGATTGTTATGGAGCTGGGGAGCATGGGACCAAGATGAGGCTTGCGATGTTGTGGAGCTGTTTACTTCTTTTCCTTTATACTTTGGTTTAGTACTATATTCAAGCATTGTGATTTGTTTGGATTCTTTCCTAGACATATGTATCATGCATTATTTAGATATGTGAGCTCCAAATATTTATTACTTATGCTATTTACTTTTGGTATAGTATTATCACTGCTTCCACTATTGCTATCTGTTTTAGTTCTGCTATGTTACTCTACCAATGAGGGCATAGTTTCCCCACTATCACACCTAAGGACCTCACTTCTAGTCAGCTACCTCTGGAATTTGGGGAAATGTGCTTGAGGCCATGTGACCAACTGAGTACGTGGAGCCTTTCGGCGGATTTTGGAACTGGTATGTTACATTAGGTTTAACAAAGGTCATCCATGTTTATCATCATTTCAAATCCCTCATAATTAATCTTAATTAAAATGTTAATTAACCTAATAATATCCCCTGAGAGTGTAAAAATATGTGCACATTATGGGTCCATTCATCATGCACTAGAATGATAACCAATATATACTTAACTAACTTTTTTGGGTTTATTATCCTCAGATGCATTTGTGCTAAAACCACATCCACTTATAGTATCCGAACAATTTTTTATTTTATTATAGAAACCACACACCTTTACTTACCAGAACATAGTATGTTATCCTATACTTGGTATTATCCTAAGGATTCTCACTAAGGTTTCCTCATCATAGTTTTCACAAGTTACTAAGCCTTTCAACTAATACCAACTATATTAACCCATAATTTTCATACATAAATATTAAATAATTTTTTTTATGAATATCCAATATATTTCAAAACAACACATGTATGGGGATGGTATAAGTTTAACGTATTTGGAAAATGGGTTACATAAAAAATTGATGCATAAAATATCAATATCATTTTTGATTAAGTTCATCACAACCAAGACCCTTCTTATACATTCATACTTAAAACCATTCTTCATAACTTGAGGATGGGAAACATAAGAAATGGTGATCTCAGATGATTAATACAGATAAATATAAGAGGTATCAATTAATGATCATGAGTGATCATAAGATAAGAATAATTTTGTGATAATATTATCAATACTTACAATAATCATACTCAATCAGTCAAATATATTTAATCATGAAACATGGTGTAAGGTTTTTTTAAACAAATTACATAATAAATAAGATAGAAGAATCACAAATAAACAACAATGAGACATTAAAAAAAATATAATAATCATAAGAAATAAGTTTTTTTTTCATGAAAATAATCATCAGAAATCATTTCCTTAGTCAAGGATCACTGCCAAAACTATCATAGTGTATTGGGTTCACTCATAATTTCATCATTTTATTAATCAAGGTTCACTCCCAAAACTATCTTATTATATAAAGTCCCTTATTTAATTCGGTTCACTCCTGATTAAATTACTTATAATATCAGGATATATTTTTATTTTCCTAATTCATTAGAGTTATATATAATTTTGTTCTAACCCATCATATAATAAAAATAATACATATGTGCGCCACAAGATCATAAAACATTCATCATACCACCAAATCATAAACTGTGTAAAGGAGACATGTTTCATTAAAATTTAATCATAATAATATTAAACCATCAATAGAAATAATAAATATGGTAACATTAGATCATATCCCTAGTAAATCATTAGAAACATTAAATGATATTTTTATAAACAAAAATAACTTTAAAAGGTCACTAGAACATTTCTTGAGAAAAGTACCCTTTTAAAAAAAAATCACTTATATAGAATCAAAAAATTTATAAAATATTAAAGAATTAATTTTATTTTAAAATAACTAATGAAACTTATAAAAAAATTTCAAATAAAATATTATTTTTCATAGTGGATAAATCCATTCATGCAATGTATATTAAAACAATAATTCATTTCACATTGTTGATAAAAATTCAAAAGCACCTTGTTTGGAAAATGATATGAAGATTTTATTAAAAAAATTATATAAATTAAAAAATTGATAAAAATTAAGTTAATAAATATTTTTATAATATTAAAAACACTCTTGGAAATATTTTGAATAAAATATGAATATGTAAGAAAAGATTCCCGGTCGAAGAGAAAAACATGGTCGATTTTCATAAAAATATTATTTTAGTATATTGAGTACTTAAAGAGAGAAAAATGAAAATAAAACATGAAATCTCAAGAAATAATAATATTATAATAAATTAAATAATAAATTGGATAAATATATCATATAATTCCATCATTGAAAAATTTGATCATAAACAATCCTGGTAAAAACGAGATTGTAACATAAAACCCTTACCTCAAGTTCATATTGATTCATAAGATCCATTTCCTCATGTATAATAAATTTAAACTTATTATACATATAAATTATAAATATAATCATACCTATAATACCATACATGTTTTATTTAACATCTTATCATCCGTTCATTAATAATCTGTCATTATCATCATCATTTTGGATGTTAACTGCTTCATTTTTCATGCATGTTTTGGTTTAGCAGTTATGCTCCATGCACTTTGATCTTGATTAATTCATATAATTTTTTAATAATGATAAAAAATATCATATTTATTCATTTTATACATATTTATTACTATTCATATAAATAAATGATGAAAAATGAATTACATCACTATGTAGAGACAATAGTCTGTTTGTATGCATGAGTGACATTTTCATTTTTTGATGGATGGTAAAAAATAAAGAAAAATACTAATTAATATTTATAGAATTGTTATTATAAAATAAATATCATATATAATCATTTAATCTACCATAATAATCAACCATGGATGATGGTGGTGGAAATTGAGTTGTATCGCTACAAGGACGTGGTAGTCTACACGTACGCACTAACGATACTTTCATCTCCCATTGGATTTATAATATGTGGTAAATGGTTATGTAATCATAATAATAACATATTATTATATATTTTATTCATTTTTAATCATTTTTATGGACACAAAAAGTTTATAATATTTATATTAACAAATAAAATTGAGAGAGCTTTGTTAAGATCTATACCTCTTCTTTGAGAGACCTCCTTTGGATTACCCCTTAATACTTGAAGGATTGATCTTAGTAGAATACCATAAGATATATGATTAAGGGAATGATTCTATAAAGTTTTTTTATTATTAAATTTTATTTATATAAGTCTAAAATGGTGTGAATAAGGGACAAGAACATGTTCCCTTTTATAAGTGAGGGGAGGGACACAAATGGAATTTCTTAAAACATTTCAATGATTTAAGGTCAATTTCATGGTAAAGTGCCTAAAAATGGATAGATATTAGAATTTAGGATAATATACGGTTTAAATATACTAAAAATATATGAATTTTATTTGTTCGGGTGAAAATAGTACCCTTATATCATAGTTTAACCCCGGATAAACCTGTTTTAACCTTAACAATGGTAACAAAATTTTATTGTTTTTACAGTTCACCATGACAAAAAATTAAGTTAACCATATTAAATTATATTAATTATTATGATTTAAAATATGTATTACATTTTAATAATTTCAATTTCTATAAGTGGTATAATTTAATTTTGATTAAGTGCGCAAACCACAATGAAAACTCGTTTTCGTAAAATGAATTTTTAATTATAAAACATAATTTAATTCCATCCCTTGAATTGTAAAAACCAAAAAATTAATTTTAAAATAATAAATTATTAATTTATATATAAATTTCATTAAACACATTAATCAATATAGATTAAATTAATTTATTAAGATAAAAACACATATCACATAAAAATAGTTTTTTTAGAAAAATGTGTTTTTAAGAACAAAAATGAACTTATAACAAAATGAAGTATAATAATGAATCATATGTAATTAATTATATTATTTATAATAAAATTTTACTTAGGTTAATTTAAGATCTAATTCAAAACATAATGATACATTTACTTTAAAAGAAATGATTTTTTTATAAAAGTCGGTATTTTTTCACTATTCACTGAAAATAAATATTTTTAGAAAAATAGTAAAACTTAAACCTAATATAATATTGAAATAATTATTTTAAAAATTATATTAATTTCCTAAAATAAAATTTATAAAAATTTTAGAAATTAATTATAAATTTTATTTGAAAAAATGAGATAAAACAATTTTTGAGAAAACATATTTTCAAAGAGTAAAATGAATTTACTGAAAATTGAGTAATTATTTATTATGAATTTTTATCAATATATTTTTTCTGTGTAAGACTTTTTAATATTTTAAGGAATATTTTAAATTCTAGTATTTAAGTTAACATGAGATTCTGGGGCCTGGAGAGGCCTGATATTGATATAAGAAAAATATAAAATATATTATAATAAGCACAAGCTGTTTTTTAGAAATAATTGAATAAATAAAAAAAGAAGAATTGGATGAGAAATATGAGACCATGTTTTATTCCAAAATGCATGGCTTACCCTAGGAATGACCTAAATTTGGTCGACGTCATATGTTGTGTTAAGGGAGCCATTGGTAGGTGCGTTAAGTGAATAAAAAAATTTATTTAATAACCCTAAACCTAAAAAACTCTATAAATAAATCATTATTATGTTTTTATAGGGTTATATGTATACCCCTAAGTGGATTAGGGAGGAGGAGGAACCATTATCTGTTAGTGGACTAGGATCGGGATCATAAAATAGTGACGAATGAATCTAGGTGAACCATGAGATAGATGAAGAACACAACAAATCTTCTTCTACATCACTAAAAGATGTGTTTTTCATCAATGATCAATCCATAATCAAGGTAGTGCATGTCACTTTAATTTTTTTCTATTCTATTGATAAAAATGGATTTTTATATTTTTTTATTGATCTACGATTACCCATCCTTCGCATGAGCTCGTTTGGTAAATTTAATTATTTAAATCAATTTATATTCATTATTCCATGATTCAACCCTGATTTACACATATATTAATAATTTTCCATGACCGTAATGGCCAATTATGGATTAAATTTTTTATTATGATTCCCCTCACTATTATTCATGTATTTCATCATTGGCCTATAGGGTCGTGATTTGACATTTACAGGAAGGTTTAAGTGTGATCAAACCCCCAAATTCATGGAGGTTGTGTGAATGATGTATAGATAATAAAAATTTTGATGTATCAAGGTATTTTATGGGATTTGGGTGATAGGTTTTCGGATTTGGGACCTGAAGTAGTTATGGGAAGTGATGATAGGTTCTACGACTTCACAGGGTTGATTAGATTATTGATTAATGACCACAAAAGGATTGATATCAATGTTTAGTGATAAAACCCTCTATTTGGGTGGTAAAATTCTAAACTTTGTAGTAAAGATGGTGGATCTGAGATCCTTGTTAAGAAATTTAGTTTTCTATAAATTTCCCAACTACATGTCATGTAATGCGAAATAACACAAGCCATGCACTTCAGTTTCTATAGTGTATAGTGTTTTAGATTGAGATAAGGATCACATACTATGTGGCCAGGACCACATGCCTTGTGGCACTACTTGGGTAGCCAAGCCATGTGATAGATGTACATAACCCAAGACCTTGGGTAGTCAAACACGCCATGTCACCTTGGAGACATGGTTTTTGAATATGCATGGCCATCCGATCCATTTTCTAGGTGTACACACCTAGGTCCCCAGGTATACATACTTTATATGTTCCCATATGGACATGTCATGTATTTTGACATGGCTTCCCAAGCCATATCTAGGGGAGAACATTCCTAGGAGATGAGGTGAGGTCCCACATCATGTGCCCCCCTGAACATGCCATGTACTTCTCTCTAAATATTATACCTTTTTTGTCACCTTATTCAAAACATATATGTTGGCCCATGAGTAGCGTATCATAAGTAGTTTTCCAAAGAGAATTTTATGGTATCTTTAATTGTGTATTTTGAGATACCACATGAGGTTTTTTAGTGTGACACTTATTTTGGTGATTCCTGACTAATAATAGTGATCAGTTAGGATCATTAGGGTGATTTCAGGGTTGTAAACCCCCCCTCCCACCCTGTTGTACTAGGGTGTGGAACCCCCATAATCTCTACACAGTTTGAGTGGAACCCCCTTATTTCACCAAGGTGTGGGTCCTCTATCTCTCTATCAAGTGGCACCCCATTTCACACCAGGGTGCAGGTCCTCTACCAACCGAGTGGAACCCCCTATCACACTAGGGTATGAGTCCTTTATCTAACTATTGAGTGGCACCCCTTATTTTACTAGGGTGAAGATACTCTACCTACCAATTGGAACCCCCAAATGAACCATGTCACGAGTTTTTTATCTGTTGAGTGGAACCTCCTGTCACACCAGGGCACTAGTCCCCTATTTACTAATTGGTACCCCCTATCGCACTAGGGCATAGGTCATCTATCTATTGAGTGGAACCCCTATCAACTAAGTGTGTGATTACTCTATTGAATATTGTGCCCCTCTATATTATATAATAGTGGTGAGGCATGGGTCCTCTATACAATTTCTTTTATAGAATTATAAGATTTTCAACACGGGATATGGATCATTGAATCCAAAGGGTCAATAATCATTATTAATTTGGATGTGGAGATTTAGATCCCCTTTCTCTATTATTGGGGAATCTTATTGATCATATCAAGGTTATTATGGTTTTGTCTCATGTTTGAATTGACAGGTCATTGTGGGTTGAGCAGAGTACTATTTTATATTTCTATTTCTCCATTTGTGGTTTTTGGGGAATCCTACTAGGTATATATATACTCACACCTACATAGGATTTACCCACACATTTCATGTCTTGTTTAGATGAAAGATAGATTATAGGTGACATCGTTGGAGCTTAGTGATACTAGGGTGCATTGATTACGTTCAATGGTAAAATTTTTAGATTAGGATATGTGCTCTATTTAGTTTTTTAGTTGTTCTCAAGTTAGAAATTTATTTTTGGTGGGGTGTGTATTAGTCCCTTTTATTATTTGGTTTATTTTGTCATACTCTAATGATTTCCCTAGAGATTTTGTGTGCATGGTTATAATCAATATGTTGCAGATTTATTTATTCCTCTACCCCTTCACATGGATATGGTTGTGTAATTGCATACGTGTACTTAGGCTAAGGCCTCACATTTTATTTATTCCTTCTCAATGATTTTCGTTATCCCATTTTTTATTGGAGGTAGGATTGGGGTCATCACACTTGACTTGAGGCCAAAAAAAGAGACACAATTGGTTAGGCTATGATAGAGTGTTATCAAAGGTAGTTCATTATTCGATCAGTAGTTGAGTTAGACCCATGATGATGATTGTTTAGAAACTTATGGAAACAAATGTCAGAGTGTTTTGAGTGCATATTTTAGGCCATGAAACCCAGTGTTGGTGTGGAGACCGATGTATCCATTCACCAAGAATTTTAATACTTTCTTATTGAATCAGAAAAGAAAGACATTAGTTTTAGGTAATAAATGATACATGCATCATATAAGATTGATTTATTTGAATATACTTTTTAATTCATATCCCTAAATATTATATTTGACCATGGTACATCTTTAAAACTTTCAAGATGACTCCACGATGATAGTCAGTTAGGATTTTGAGATAGTGTCATGATGATGAATAATTGAGTGATGAGGCCATATTTTAGGGACCACTTCTTGAGAAGTTTTCTCTAGGTGGGAACCGAGTAGTACTACCACCCATTGAACAGTGCATGGACTTACCTCCATGGTCTAGGTGGATGATCATCCATATGTTGAGTAGTTTATGTCTCCAATAGGACAGGTTGGTGCTATGGATAGGCTTAGAATGTTTCCTAAGTTTCAATGAAATAGAACAATGAGGTTTTTTTCACGTCTATCCACACCCTCGGGTAGTGTAATATTAGATTAAGGTGGTGGTTTGGGTTTTTTTGTTGTGCAAAGAATGACCAATCAGATGGTTTCTCTAATAACCCGTCTTCTTTGTGGAGTCGCAGCTGGTTCTGGTAGTACCATTAGATGAAATAATAATGTTGAGTGAGCTTTGAAAGTTTCAAATATAGAGATATACCAAGAATTGTGGTGATCCATACCCCCTTCTCATGTGGTAGAGGGCTGGCACAATCCTATGGTCTGAAAGTCCTTCTTGGACAGGACCCCTGTTGGTTGTGGTCTTGGTAGTGAGACTTCTCTAGGGTGAATAATTGTGTCGATAGGGCCATGTTTCAGTGACATTTTATGTGGATTTGGGAATAAAAGTAAAAGGTTCACTTTTCCCACCAAGATGTGTTCTAGTGAAGTAATTTAATAACACGTGGGAGATTCAATGCCTCATAAATCGGATAGTGTAAAGGTGTGGTGTATGAGTTCCTTTGAATTGTATTTTTGAGGACATTTAGATGTGCTAAGGTGTTATATTGGGCCCTGGTTAATTATTAAAGGAAGTAAATAGGAAATATTGATTCAATTAAAAGAGGCTTATGACCCTGAAGCTCTGGATGTGATCAAGTTACAACCTATGATTTTCTACTCCGGTTTCAGTTTCAATGCATGGTCGTAATCCACTTTTCCTTGGACATAGACCTTTTTAAATGCCTAGTAATACCATTGAATCCTTTTATCTCAACCCTTGTGTATGGAGGATCCTGTGGAGAGGATTAATGATCACATTATTCTATCAATGGTGTGACATAACTCTAAGAGGAGGAAGATCCATTCATGAAATCATTTTCTATCATACAGTGAGACCCTAAGAAGTTTTCCTTGGCCTGGATTAGTTTCTTACTTTCCATACCCAGATGAATATCACCAGTGAGGGTTACATTATACCCAAGGTGGTGTTATGTGATGTTCATTCATGGATGAGAAGGAATCCCATGAAAAAGGATGATCTTATGTGTAAGAAGATATAATCAATTCCTTATTAGTCAGCTAGTATGATCCTTATAGTAGTGGATTCTACGAGCTTTCAATTTTTTTAATGTTGGAGAGGCATGAGGATGTCTTCCATGAAAATTTGTTAGGTTTACCTCCCTATAAAGTGTTTGTTTTTTATGTACTTCCACTAGGGATGACTCGATATATGTGATAACATATTGGATGACCCCATGTAGCTTTGAGAAATGAAGGTGCAGTTGGGGAGTCTATAGAGAAGGTGATTTTTAGACCCAATGTACCCACCTAGTAATCCCTATGATGTTCACATAATAGGTCGATAAGAGTTTTAGGTTAGGTGTGGAGTGACTATTAGGAGGGAGTATCCACCACTGAGAACCAATGACTTCTTCGACTAGTGGTTTGAGGAAAAGTGGTTCTCGGTGTTTGACCTCAATATAGGTTATCAATAGCTCCTAGTTCAAGATGAGGGTGTATTGAAGGTGGATCCCTAAATCCTCTATGGTTTCATTGGGTTCATGTGATACCTTTTGGCATGTTGGATGCCCCATACATTTTTCTAATACTTATGAACTAGATCCTTAACCCTTCTTGGATCGGTTTGTGTTAGTGTCCTTTGGAGTAATCCTTGTGTACTCAGTGTCAGAACGGGAGAATATAAGACACTAGAGGATGGTTCTAGACATGATCTTGGAGTACCATCCTTATGGGAAGCTCTCTTGAATAAAGTTCTAGATTTGGTAAGTCTTCTTCTTGTGATATGTCTTCTTATACATGATTGTGATAGGCTACCCAGTAATGGATTAGTTTTTTCTAGATTTAGGGTAGCTTAAAGGCATGGTCGTGGTAGTAGATACTCACAGTGAAGTTTTTTTCAGTTTTCATGAATGAGGTGGAAAAGTAGTTAACCACTTTGCAGATTACCATTAAGGTTGAGGAAGGTGCAACATACCTTAGGTTGATGGTTGTTATCCCACTAATTTTAAAACATATTAGGGAGGATCAACTTGGAGATACCAAATATGAGATCTTTCATGACCAAATATCCACCACACATGATCTTTATGGATTTTTTGAATGTGGGGGGAACATAATCCTTGTTAATGGATGTTGAAAACACCCATGTTGTGGTAGGAGGTTCTATGGAGGTTTTCCCCATGGTAGTACATCCAAGATAGGTGAGGATGTACTGGGATCCTTTTTCATCTGGTTGGGTAATCGAGGATGTTGTATCTTGTTTCTAAGTTAATATCTCAATGCCTCCCTATCAATAGGTGAAGGAAGAGTTTCCATATGTAAATAGAAATGGGAAGGTGTCTTTCTGGTTTTCATGATGTATCTTAAAATATTAGTGAGATTTCACGATTCTATATTGGTGATTATATACGGTCTCATGAAGTTAACCCACCTTCTAACCATTCTATAGTAGATATTAGTGAAGTATTTGGGATGCCTATGCATGCAAGAGGTAGTCTAACTTCATGAAATTACCTTGATGATTGTTTCAGACCATGATGTTGAATTCACTTCATGATTATGGATAGGATTCAGGACTCAGTGTTAGTTGAGAATAGTGCTTCTACCCAGATAGATTCCAAGGTTTAATGGATTCTCAATTCCCAGAGAACATGCTTGGGGTTTGCATGTTTGTTTGGTCCATAATTGGTTGAATATTATACCATATATGGAGTTTGTGTATTCTAATAGTTACTACTCCACCATAGGTGTATCATTATTTGAGGTTGTGTATAGAGACCCTATAGGTCACCTCAATACTTCTCAGAGATAGTGGTAGATAATTCTTATAGACTTATAGTTTGTTCCAACGATGGTTGTGAAAGGTTCAGTTCATCTAGGGATGGATGAGGACTTCCCATAGTTTTCAGGAGTACTATACGGACCAACAATGGAGGCATTTGTAGTTCAATGAGGGGATCATGTGTTCTGAGAGATTACACATATTTTAGGATTATCTAGATTTTTTCAAGGTGGTAGGATATATCTAAGGATTATAGGGCATTTTTTTAGTTACTATATAGGGCTAGATAGGTGGAATACCACTTGACTATTCGACTGTAGTTATATCATATTCTCAATGTATTTCACACATTGAAACTAAAGAGATATATGAACAAATTGTTACATGATGTATACCAGGATAAGCTAGAAATTGTGGGTGGACTTACACTTATCAAGGATCTTGGGGATTCTGATTGAATTTGAGAAAAAAATGGGAGAAGGCCCTTCATGGGTAAGTGTTTCCCTTGTGTGCATGTTTACTAATAGTAAAAAAACCTTTAAGATATATCATGGGAGTGGAAAACATAGTTGAGAGATTAATATAATCACTTATGAGTAGGATTTCCATTTTATAGATGAAAATCATCGAATGTGGGGAGAAAATAATGACTCTATTTTTTCCTGGTAAGACTTCAAAAAATTGAGGAATATTTTTGAAGTCAGAAGTTGTGCCAGCGTAAGATTCTGAAGCCTAGAGAGGCTTGATATTGAATTAATAAAAATATTAAAGATATTATATCATGCATGATAATTGATTTATAAATAGTGTAATAATATCAAAATGAATCTTTATATGGGAAACATGATACCACAGCTGATTCTAAAACATGGGGTTTATCCTAGGCACGAAATAAAGTTGGTTGGCACTGGATGCTCGGTTAACACAACCAATGGCGGGTGCGTCACGTGAATTAATTAATTTATTTAATAACTATTAACCTAATTAAACTCTATAAATATATCATGATGAAGTTTTTATAGGCTTAACCATATAACCCTAAGAGTATTAAAGATTAGGAGGAACCATTCTCCATTGGTGGATCCGTATCAAGATCGAAAATTGGAATTGAATGAATCAAGGTGAACCACAAGATGAATGATGAACATAGATTATATTCTTATAAATAGATAGTGTAAGCATTATTCACCAAAAAACAATCCATAATTGAGGTATGGATCATTATTTTTGGTTTCCAACCTTGAAATTGATAAGCGTGAATTTTTATATTTGTTTTTTATTGATTTTCTATTACTCATCCTTAATATGATCCCATTTGGTAAATAGAATTGTTTAAATCATTTTATATTCATTATACCATGATTTAACTTTGATTTAAAAATATATTAATCATTAGCTATGATCACATTATCTAATTATGGATTCACCTTGTTATTTTGATTTTCCTACATCAATATTCACATTCTTCCCTGGTGGCCTATGTGGTCACTATTCAAAATTTTCAAGGTGAGTTTGAGCATGATCAAACTCCTGAATTTATGGAGGTTGTAAAAATTATGTATAAATTGAAGATTTGGGGATGGATTGAGGTGTATTGCAGGATATGATAGGAGGAACTATGTCTTCAAATGGTGGATCATATTTCTGATTGTTGGCCACTGATGTCTAGATAATGATATCTTGTGATGTCCCCTATGATTTTGGGTAGTCAAACACCTATATTTTCAGTGGTCTATGGATCTAAAATCTTCATTAATAAACTCATGTTTCTATAAATTTCTCAACTACATGGAATGGAGTGTAGAGGAACACATTCTCTATACTTCAAATTCTATGGAATCTAGGGTTTTTGGATTAGTTAAGGATCACACGCCTTGTGGTTGGGCCCATATGTTGTGTGCTCTTACCCAGGTAGCCAATCCATGTGCCATTTTTACACACCCTTGGACCCCAGGTGATCATACATGCTGTCTCAACTTGGGAAAACATCATTCAATTCTTCATATCCATCCAAAACACATGACATGTGCACATTCCCAGGACCCTGTGTATACATACACACTGTGTGACCATGTGGGCATGATTTGTAGTGTGACATGGCTTCCCAAGCTATGTCTAAAGGAGAAAAATCCTAGGCAATGAGGTGAGGTCACACACTGTGTGACCCCATGTACACACTGCATACTTATCCTTGGAGCTTCTACCTCATGCATCTCCTTCTTCAAAAATCAAATGTTGGCCCGCATGTAGCCTATCCTGAGTAGTTTTTTAATTAGAATATAATTCTATCCCTCATAGTGAATTTGGCGATACAATGTGATTTTTTTCAAGTGATACAGTTCTTCAGGTGATGCTTGATTGATATAAGTGATCATTTAAGACCATTAGGGAGATATCAGGGTTGGAAATCCCCTATCATATTAGGGGAAAACTTCCCCGTGCTATTTACATAGGTTGAGTGGCACCTCCTATCACACCATAATGTTAGTCCTCTCTCACGACCCAACCCCTCAGGGATCACTTGACTAAAAGAAGTCCAAGTTTGACAACCTCAATCCCGCCTCAAATAGGCTAGGGGATGGCGAAAATCACCTAGAATGCATAATTAAATTGGTGTTCTTTACCTAAGTGCATGTGCACATCACATATCCATATCCATGAAAAAGTGTATAGAAATAATAAAATACTATAATATCTAGAGTAAAACCATGCATGTAATAAACTCTAGGGAATACATCAGATTATGAAGGAATAAACCAAAGTTAAATGGGGAAAAAAATACACTCCCAACTAGAAATAGAATCCCAACCTATAAATAATATTAAAGAGGGGAAATTAATGATAGATCCTAACTCATGATCACTGATCCTAGCATCAAACATGGCTAATGCACCTAGATATCACTATGCTACACTGATATCACTTATGAACCATCCTTTATCAGTATAAGACATAAAATGTGTGGGAAAATCCCATGAAAGGGTGAATATATACAAACTTAGTTGGATTCCCCAAAAATAATAAATAGAGAAATATACAGATACAATAATAGTCAAACCAATCCAAAGAAAGAGGGAACAAAGCCCAATATATATATGATCATAAATAAACCCATAAGAGAGAGAAAGTGGATCTCTATCTCTAAAACCTACATTAGGATTATTATTCTACCAAAAAATCTAAGGGTCCATCTATGTTTCCTAGCATATCATGTGTCTAACCAAGAAAGTTATGTAGGGGACCCACACCTTGTCACTATTCCACTACTTGAGGGGTCACAATATCCAATAGAGGATCCACACCCTAGTGTGGTAGTGGGTATAACTCATCTGATAGAGAACCTATTACCTCATGTATCTATGAGGTTCCACTCAGTAATTAGATAGATGACCCATTCCCTGGTGTGTTAGGGTGATGACACATAGTAAGTAGATAGAGGACCCATACCCTTGTGTGTTAGGGGGTTCCACTTAGTAGGTTGATAGAGGAACCACACCCTAGTGCATACAGGGGGAACCACTCAGCCTAGGTATAGAGTACGAGAGACTCACACCCTAGTATAAAAAAGGGTTTTTAACCCTTCCATCTCTATGGTGATACTAAATGATCACATCTACCCATTAAGTGTCGCCTAAACAGGTGTTGCACTCAGAGCACCTCACATCATATCTCGTATATCTCTACGAAGAAAACTATCATATTCCATGATGAGAACTAATCAGGATAGGATACCCATAGGAAAAAATAAAAGTTTTAAAGAAGGATATATTGAAGGTAGAAGTCCCTATAAAAAATAAACAGCGTGGACCTAGGGTTACTTGATGTGTGGACTCACTTAGAAACCTGGCCATTTCTTCACCTGAACACGGATTGGTTGGCCACTTAGTACTACATAGTGTGTATAGGTACTCATGGTGTGTATCAGCCACCAAGGGCCAACCCATGTTTTCCTAGCTATGATCATGTACATCATCTTGTGCCCATGTGAATTTGTCCATGCCCATGTACTTTGGGTAATGTCCATATACCTGGTCATGCTCATTACCATGAAATCCTAGAGTACACATCAAGCTACTAGAACAGGATCACACGACCTATTGTGGGGTCCACACAGTGTGTGATCCTCATCTTCCTCGTAACCCTTACTGTCGCTTCTAGAGGAATATATGGTGTGTGTTCCTAGAATACATGTAGTGTAGTCAGGTTTTTTCACATAAACCCAGGAAATATCTATGTGATTTTCCCATGAAGACACCATTTATACCTTGATTCACATTGAGGGTTCCAGATCTAGGGCCATCCATACACGATCCATCACCGGTGGCCAAATTTTGGCCACCCAAACAATGCTCGGCTCCAACTGTCACATTGTTGAACTGTTGTCTTCACTTCAGATCACAAATACATGGAGGCATCACTCAAAACCCTCAATGTAACTCAATCCATCTGAAAATAACCAATCCATTCACTATTCATACAACCTCCATGAATATGGGGGTTCGATCATGATAAAAACCACCTAGGAATGTCAAACTGTGACCCTGAGGGCCAATAGAAAAGAACAAAAAGATCATTGGTGTACGAAGTACATGAAAAAAGTGAATCAATCATTAGATAAGATATCTTATCCAATTATAATAAAATAAGGATATCTAGTGGTGATTACAAGGTGTAACAATTATTTATCAGATCAAATAAATAAAAAGAATTATGGAAGTTCTCATGTGAAGATTGGAAAATTTTAGATATCAAAGTAGATAAATTAATCCATGATTGATTAGATAAAAAGGTTTAGAATCCAACAAATAATGCTCCCTACCTTGATCTAGGTTTGATCATTTGTTAAGAACACATTCTCCAATGATGTAGAAGAAACGTTTCATTTACTTCCTCTCGATCCACCTCGATTTGATCAGGTGTTGTTCTATGATCCCAATATGAAAATGTAGAATTCCCAAACATACTGTCAAATCCTCCTAGGGTTATGCATCGAACACAAGTAACTTTTTATAATGGGATATTTATAGAGGCTTAGATTTAGGTTATTTTATAAAAATAAATAAATAAAATTATCTATGTTGTTAAACATACCTGATAATGGTCACCTCCATCAGAACATCCAATGTGTTCCAATCTTAGGTCATTCCTAGGGTAATACCCATGTTCTGGAATCATTCATGGTATCTTATTTCCCATACGAGGTCCTGAAAATGGTAAATCCATTTAATCTATAACGATACATGTGTGTAATTTAAATTATATTAATATTTTTAAAATATTAATTATAGGGTCCTAAGACTCCCAAAAATCTTTCCGACTATGAGGATAAATCTATATAATTATATATATATAGTCAAAAGAAAAATCCATCAAAATCAGAGTCGGTAAATTTTACCTCTTTCAAGGCTTTTCAGTCCATAAAGCACAATATATAGAAAAATTTTAGGACACTGAGTATGTATATGAATCTCATGTTCTGAGGATATCTCCTGCACACTCCTATGTTTCCACAACACAAAAACTAAGGGAATGATCCATCCTTGCAGGGTCCTCTCCTATTGATCCTTGATCTCCACTGGGTAATCTGTGAAGGTGGATCCATCCTCGATGTTTAGACCACTCTATTAAATAATATGTGTTGCATCATGCACATATATTCTCAGGTAAGAAACATGGAATATTTCATGAACCCAATCCACCTGTGGGTGACGGTCTATGCAATAAGTAACCTTTACAACCCTTCGTAGGTCTCAAATGACTTGATGATAATTGGGGAAAACTTTCCTCCACATCCAAATCCGCATAATCCCTTTCATGGGGAGACTCTTAAGAAAACACAGTCTCTCTTCTTGAACTTCAAGAAATAATGACATTGATCTTCATAATATTTATGTCTGCCTTGGAATGTCCTCATACTCTATTAGATAACCTGAAATTTCTCCATCATCACCTACACCATCTCTGGCCCAAAAAGTGATTTATTTCCAATATCTGTCTAGAATAAGGGTAACTTAAAGGGTCTCCCATACAGACCCTGAAAAGGATAAGTTCCAATAATAGAGTGATATATATATAATTATAATCAAACTCTTCCATGGAAAGTGATCCTCTTAGCTCCGAATGAAGTCTAATGTGAAAACTCTCAGCCTATCCTTCAATACCAACATAGTATGCTCAGTCTTTCCATCTATTTGGGGGTGAAATGTTGAGATAATCCTCAAATGTTTCTTGAATACCTCCTAAAATTCTATCTATAACTATTACATGAACTAACAATCATGGTAGGAGACAATCTTTGAGGGTAATCCATGAAGTTAAACAATCTCTTTCACATACAACTTCCCCAAACTCTCAATCAGTCTCTCCAATTAGATGGAAAGAAAGTGTGATGACTTTGTAAGTCAATCAAAAATCATCCAGATAGCATTGTGGCCACTCTATTTCTATGATATCCCCATAATAAATTCTATGGATATTCCACCCCATTTTGACTCTGGGATATTAGGAGGCTATGTCAAACCTATCAGAACCTATTGGGAAACCTTCCACTACCGACATTTGAGACACTGAGAGACTAATTCAGAAATTATCCACCTCATGATAGTCCATAAAAACATCCATTGATGGTTCAAATAAATATTTTCCACACTAGAATGTATAACCAAGGGCTAAGTGTGAAACTCTCTTATCACCTTATCATGCAATGTGACTGGAACAATCAACTATCCCTAGAAAAAAAATTCCATTCTCCCCTCCTTCATAAAATTTATATGGTGCATCTATTGAGGATATATGGTCACATTTAACCTCAATGTTGATGTCTCGTAACTGATCCTCTATCGCATTCTGAAGAAGTGGAGGATTTACCCACATTTTTTGAAGAAAAAATTCACCCATATCCTTCACAAGGGTTAGCTACAATGAAGAACAATGCTCAGAAGACTCCTCTACCATGAGATAATGAGACTCAATATTAAGGGAATCTTCCACCATGTTTCTCATCCTAGGAGGATAAACTATATAAAAGTCATAGTACTATATAAAATCCAACTAGAACCTCTATATTAGGTTAAGATCTATCTGATTGATGATGTACCTAATGCTTTAGAGGTCTGAGTAAAAAAAACACTCACTCAGAAGATAGAACCTCTATATCTTCAGATCAAATAAGACCACTACCAACTTGCGACCATTATTCACATATTTATACTCATGGGTTCTCAAATTCATTGACCTATAAGTGATCACTTCCTACCTCTGTATTGACATGAAACTGATCCTAGATTCATAGGCATCAAAAAACACCAAGTAATTAATTACCTCCTCTGAATATCTAAATATAGGAATACTAGTAATTATCGGCCTCAGATCCTCAAAGGATCACTGAAAATGCTTAGTTCATGTTAGAAAATTAACTTTCCATGTTGGGGTGGTCAAAGGGGATGAAATCTTGGAGAATTATATGATAAACCTAATGTTGTACCCTATCAAGCCAAAGAAACTATGCACCTATAACATGCTCTTAGGTGGTTCCTAAGCTAGAAAATCATCAATATTCACCAATTCCACAGATAATCTATGCTCAGACATGAAATTCACCAAAAATAGATCCTTGTGCATCCAAAACTAGAACATTGAGTGTTTACCATAAAGTTGAAGCTCCAGGAATAAGTTTAGGATCATACTTAGATGCTATATATGATCCTCCTATAATGTAGAGTAAATGAATATACCATCAATAAATACAAACACAAATCAGTCCAAGTATGGCCTGAAGATATGCTTCATCATATCCATAAAAACTATGGGGAAATATTTCACACTGAACGGAATCACTAGGAACTCATAGTTTCCATAGCGACATCAGAATGTCATATTTAGTATTTCATCCTCACAAACCCTCAACTGGTGGTAGCCGAACTTAAGACCGATCTTTGAGAACCAGTTCGTGCATCTCAACTGGTCAAATAGGTCTGGAATCCTTGGAAAGGGGAACTTATTCTATATCATTACATAATTCAGGTGATGATAATCAAAAAATATCCTCAGCTGCCATCCTTATTTTTCACAAACAATACTGCAACTACCCAAGGGCACACTAGGTCTAATAAAACCCTTATCTCAAATTTCCTCTAACTACAAACTCATCTCATAGAGCTAGGTAGTGGCCATATGATGTTCCATAAAAGATATAAGTGCATTTCTAGGGTATACATCATTGCAGAAGTCTATCTACCACCATAGAGTTAGTCTAGGAATGTCCTTGGGGAAGACATCCATGTAGTCCTCCATTACTGAAGGAATGAAAATTCCTAAAGAGACTAATATTGTAAGGGATAAACTCACTAATTTATGTGTGAAGGGATATATCCTTCTACTCACATAGCCCACTCTCTCAGTCGTGATATCTATCTTGCTTGTAGAGGAGAATCTTGTCACATATATCCAAAGGCTTATAACTCACCTATGATGAAACTCAATCTAGGATAGAGATCTGAAAAGACATTCCATACCCAAGATGAAATTATAAGGTTTTATTATGATAACCAATAGGTCCCATGAAAAACTTTCTCCACTAAGAAGCAACTCACACTGCTGGTAGATACACAATATAGAAGAATCAAACCTAGTTAGAGCATCTAGAAAAAGATTTTGGTTCAAGGTCTCAACTGGTAGATGAATATTTCACAAAAGGGATACATAAACAAAGGAGTGAATTTCACATGTGTATAAAAGTAATGGATAAAGTGTATAAAAAACAAATATCATACCTTATACCATCTTGTGAGATTCCAGGTAAAAAGTCTCCATAGACTATAGCTACCTACGGCCCCAAACACAAACTCTTTGAGCCTTGCATGGGACACAAAGTGGTGGTGTTGGTGGAATTATCTCATAAAGTCACCATCCACCAATAGATCCTCCCCCTACATCCACACCTACTCCTATACTAGCACTACCTCCCAAGGGGATCCCCGGGCCATGCCTGGGAGATCCCTGATCATGACGATTCCTCTTCCTTGGTGGTTTATCCACTATCTGTCTCCCCTACTCAACATTCCAGGTTATGAAATCACATTCCATGTGACCTATACTATCACATACATAACATCTCCCCTATCCTAGCTGAACAGATCCCCTTCATGAGCCCTATGCCACATATCTATGTGCATGAGTCTGTAAGTGTGAAGGTCCTCAATTCCAAGACCCTGAGGACCAATTCATCCTAGCTAAACAAATGAATTATCCCCATGAAGACCTTTTCTAGATCAATCAACCTAGTGTCCCTATGTAAGGAGAATCTTTATAACCAGAACCAGATCCAATACTCTAGCATAGGTGAGAGTGCACAAGGAGACCACACTGATATATATGTCCCTAAAAACAACTTGTTCAATCTTCCATTCCCAATAGAATCCATGTCACACCATGTTAAGGGAGTAATGTGTAAGGTTAATGAACCTCACAACATAATAAAATACCATCATATCACCCTACTATAGCTCAAGAATATTTTGAATCCAAACTGAGTATAAGAATAGGGGCAATAGTTTTCATGAAATATATTCTGGAAGTTGGTTCATGAGAGAATTGTCTCACTATGAGTCTGCATGACCAAACATCACCAGTGCCCAGCTAATCCATGGAAAATAATCGCTATTTGTGAAACCATCTGATTAGTCATGGTCTGCAGAATCCTAAATAATCAGATCACTAACTCGATCCAATCCTCAATTGCTTTGGGATATAGATCACCATAGAACCTTAGTGGTCTATGAAAATAGAACTCACATAGCGCACTAAGCCTATGTGCATCCTCATACCACCCTAATGCTACTATATGATAATAGATAGGTGGTGGAATTGATCCCTAGCCACCTAGAGGAAAACCCTCATGAGATGGACCCTAAACTAAGGCCTCATTACTCAATAGATCATCATCACGAACTATTATTAGTAACACAGATATATATCTATGAAGAGGCATCCAGAAAGTGATCAAGACGTACCATAGTTATATGAGAATATATATAGGGAGATAACATAATAAGGATAGTAAAAGGAATCATTCCTATATGATTTATATACCACTAGTTCCCTGTAATCAATTTCTTAATATTACTAGTAGAAAAGAATGTATTCAAATTCCTAGTGAATGGATATGCCAACCACCACACCAAAACTGGGTTTCATGGCCTGAAATTTTTAATTGATACACTTAGACATCATTTCCCTAAGTTCCTAACCAATTATTACCATGGGTCTAACTCCAAACAGAGACTTGATGATGAACCAACTCTGATACCACTCTGTCATGACTCGATCCATCGGGGCCTGCTCGACCAATAGAAGGCCATGTGTGGAAACCCCAAGCGTGCATCAAATAGGTTAGGCTTTGATTATAAGCTCCAAGAAGGAATTATGAAATGAGATTCCTTTTATAAGTACCTTTACACACACAAATAACCATCTCTATGAATAAGTGAAGAGGAATGATAAAAGATAGTAACATCCAGAGTATATCCAAGCATGTAATAAAATCTAAGGAATACATCTGAGTATGATGGCATAAACCAAATAAAAATGGGGAAAATACACACCCAATCAGAAATGAAGTATTAACCTATTAATAACTGGAAATAGTTGAAAATAATAATATAACCCATCTCTTAATCTCCAAGTTCGACCACTAAGCATGGTCAATGTACCTAGGTATCACTATGCTCCACTGATGTCACCGCAAAACTATCCATCATCTACATAAGAAACGACACATGTAGGAAAATCCCATGTAGGGTTGAGTATATACATACCCAGTAGGATGACCCAAAAACCAAAAAAGGGATATATAGAAAGATATTATATTAGTCATATCAACCTAAATCAAGAGGTAATAACACCCAAAATATATATATTCTCATAAAGAAACCCAAATGAGAGAGAAAGGGGATCTCCATCTCCATAATTCATCCCATGATGATTATTCTTCCTAAAACCTCAAGGGTCCATCTCTAATGCCTAACATATTGCATGTTTTATAAAGAAATTTGTGTGGAGGACCCACGCCTCACCTCTGTTCCACAACCAAAGGGGGAATAATATCTAATAGAGGACCCACACTCTATTTCAATAGGGGTTACACTCATCCAATAGAGGACCCAAGTCCTCATGTGTTGGGGGGGGGGTCACTCAGTAAGTAGATAGAGGACCCTCTACCTAGTGCGCTAGGGGGGGGGGGGGGGTCCACTTAGTGAGATGATAGATTACCCACACCCTAGTGTGTTAGGGGGGGGGTGATCGGGCCACTAAGTAAGTAGATATAGAAATTTTTCCCTAGTGCATCAGGGGATGCTACTCAGTAGGTAGATAGAGGACCCACACCTTAGTGCATCAAGGTGGTACCACTCAACCTAGATAGAGTATAGGGAACTCACACCCTGATACGATAGGGGGTTTCCAGCCCTAACATCTCTATTGTGTTTCTTCCCGATCACAGCTACCCATCAAGCATCACCTAAAAAAGCATCATGCTCGGATCCACTGACATTATATATTATAATCCTCAAATAAGTACACCATCAAATTCCACATAGAAAACTAGTAAGGATATGATACTATTGGGCCAAAATCTAAGTTTAAAATAAACACTAGCGATAGGGTTTTAACAACGCTAGCTAAAATCATAATTAAAGAGCCCCTTTTTCAGTGCTAAAAAAATCTCTAATAAAGGTGGGGTTTTATCATTGTTTTTTTAGAAGCACTGATAAAGACAACCCTTTATCATCACTTTTTTAGTAGCGCTGATAATTCTATACTAAAAATAATAATATTTCATTAAAAATAATATATTAATATATAAATATGTTTATACTGATATATATATATATATAATATTTTCTAAAAAATGTTTTAGACAAGGTAAATAAGAATTTACACTTAATATTTACATAAGATATTTAGTGAAAATGACTTATAAAATAATTAAAAAAATATTTTCAATTAATAATTTTCTTATTATTACTAATTAATTGTAATTTATTATCAATTTGAAGATAACAAAAATCAAAAAATTAATAAAAGATCTAAAATAAGTTAAAAAGGTAACCCGAACTTTAAATGGCCGAAACTTTTGATCTCGGTATCCGTTTGAGCTCTACCATATATCAAATCAAATACTGAGAGATATATACACCCTAGGTGATAGTGGTAAACTTTGTTCAAGGCCAAAAAGGCCCAAAAAGACTAAAAACCTGAGTTCTTATTTGGGGTACATCAATTTTTTAACATTCGATAGATTTTCTGCCTCGTTTAAGGGGGTTTAATTTTTTTTTGTGGAGACTGAATTTATTCCCAAGAATTGAATTTATATTGATATTATGTTTTTGAAATTGTATCATTTTTTCACAACTAAATTTTATTTATAATTAAATATATGCATGTTTTCTTATATTTTCTTATAATAAATCACTCATATTAATACATATATCAATATATTTACCTAAAAATTTATATTCTAATATATGTAAATCAATACATATTCTAAAAATGTATTTAAAACAATATATAACCATTTTATACATTATAAAAATATATTTATAAGGTTTATATGTGCATATATGTGTGTATTATTAAACATATATATATTTATATTATATTATAGTATATTTAAATGAATATAATATATATTATATTCAAATAAATATAAGTATATATATATCACACAGACACATTGTATAAATTTATTTAAAAATAATTATATAAATATATGAATAATATATATATATATATATATGTATATATATATATATAAATAGAAATATCATTAAACAGAAAAAAAGAAACATGGTGTAGTGGTAAAGCTGTTCCATATTTAAAGGGGAAGTGGAGGAATTGAGTTTAGGCAGGAACACATGAGGCTGGAAATTTACAAAACATTGATAAAAGGGGCGGTGGGGTGAAAAGCACTGAAAAAGGGGGTGGGACCACTGTTAAAAGTATCGTGGAAGCATCAATAAAGGGGTTAGACTCATGTAAATCCAAAAAAATAGTCCATTTTAAAGTGTTCCCTTTATCAGTGCTAAAAAATTAATGTTAAAGGCCCCCTTTAAGAGTACTAAAAAAAGCACTATTAAAAGGGGCCTTTAACAGTGCTTTTATAGCGCTGATAAAACATTCAGGATTTTAACCATGTCCTGATTGTAATCACTTTTTTAGAACTAATAAAGGCATATTCTTGTGTTGCTAAAGTCCTATTTTGTAGTAGTGAAAAATATACAGAATGTGGAAGTCCCTGAAAAAACTACATGGCATGCACCTAGGGTCATCCCATGCTCGTGTACATTTGTTCATGCCTGTGTACTTCAGGACATTCCCATGTACCAAGTTGTTCCCTTTACTATTTACTCCTAGAGTACATGCTGAGCCACCAATGTAAGGTCTCACAATACACTATGGGGTCCACTGGGAATGTGATCCTTATCTTCCTCAAAACCATAGCCATCCCTACCATGGGACTACACAATATGTGTTCTGGGACTATATATAGTGTAGTTAGGTTTTTCATAGAAACCTAGGAAAGATCTACGCACTTCACCCACATAATCATCATTACCATTTTTTCCTTGATTCAGAATGAGGGTTCTGGATCATGGAATGTTCATTCCTGATCCATCTTCAGTGGCTAGATTTTGGCCACTCAAACCCTGCTCGACTCTATCCATTACACCATGAAACTATTTTCACCTATCTGGAACCCAAATCTATGAAGGCATCACTTGAACCCACAATCCATCTTGATTCATCCAAAAATTTCAAATTTGTTTATCATTAGTGTAACCACTTTGAATTTATGGGTTCAATCACACTCAAATCCCCCTAACAATGTCAAATTGTGACCCCAAGGGATAATGATGAATAATGTGAAGAACAATGGGGGAGGAAGCACATGAACAAATTGAATCCATTGTCGTCACAATGGTCTCAAAAAATTATCAAAAAATCAGTATATCTATGGGTGATATCAATCTGCAATAATGTTTTATAGGATCAAAAAAATAAAAATAATTACAACAAGGATTATGAAAAGATTGTCAAATGTCATAGATTAATGCAGATAAATTAAATCATGATTGATTAAATCAAAATATCATGAAAGAAAAAATAATGTTCCCTACCTTTATCTAGTTTCCCTAGTTGGTGAAGAATGTGTTCACTAGTGATGTAGAAGACCCACTACCTTCACTGTCTCTCGATCCACCTCGATCTGATTGCATGTCGTTCTCCTATCCTAATCTTCCAATGAATAATTCCCAAGCATCCTCTCAAATCCTCCCAGGGTTATGTGGATAACCCTACTGATTTTTTATAATGGGATTTTTATAGAGGTTTATATTTTGGTTATTTAATAAAAATAAATCAATAAAATCATTTATTTTATTAAATGCATCTGGCAACGGTCACATCCCTCAGAACATCTAACACCGACCAATCTTAGGTCACGCATTGGGTAAACCCTATATTTTGAAATCAACCATGGAACCATAATTCCCAAACAAGTTCTCAAATAATGGAAAATCCATTTAAAAAATGATGCGTGTGAAATAGAATGATAGGCTATTCTATCTGTCTCAATAATAGTGTTAGAAAAAGTTATCACATATACATAAGTCCACCTATAGTGAGATAATACATTAATCTAACAAACTTTAACTGGAGTATAACTTATACTATCCAATAATGGATAAAATTATAATCCTTCCAAAAACTAAAAATTTACAACTTTAGAAAGATGTGAAACCAAATCGGCTAAGAATTTATCTCCCATATCTCATAGGGAAATTCTTGGGTGTCACATTCCAAACATGTGAACACCTTCATCATGTATTCTATTGAGTCATAGTAACAACATGAATTATCAGATATCCTTATTGAAAACATGCATGCTTTATTATTCCAAAACATATCTAATTATTCCTTAAGTCCAAAAAAGTCAGACACTTCATCCATGATAGCATAATCCCCTTGTCAACAAATCCATAATTAGTTATTAGGAAACTAGAATCATCCAATTTACTTATTCAAATCTAACATATCTTTATCCAAAAAATATTATCTTAATAGAATGAATATATTAAGGGTTTTATTTACCTTAATAATATGTTCTCCAAATATAATATTACCCTTAAATCAATTTTCTTGTCCAATATAACTATTAAACATATTATTGAAAATCCTTAGTGAAAATCATAAACTGAATACTCTGTATATAATTTCCTATTCATAATTCTTGGATCCAAATACATAAATACTTCAATCCTTCCAATTTAATTGTTGGAATAGAATAGGTCCTTCCTTGGTTTAGAGGTAGATTCTTATTTTTGGGCATTGAGTTGGGTAATGCCCCTGATTTCCAAAGATGTGACATTGAACTCTATAAAAATTGGTCACTCTATATCCCTTTTTCCAACAGAGATAACATCTTCCCCTCAATTTTAGTTATTCCTCAATGTTCTTCTCCCCTTACTCTTAACATGCATGAAACAGAATCTTCTTTACCTGATGCTTCTTAGATTTTGAACATTTATAAATGTTCATATTCCTCTTATGAAATGTGTTAGTAAAGTCATCCAAGATAACATTGTTAAACATATATCATGATAAATGATTCGGCATAATCACAATAACTTTTTATCCAGTCATTATCCAATTTTGATTCACAAAATCACTAGATTTTCCAACAAACTCAATGTTAATCCAATTCTTTCTCACATCCTCTGTTAACTAAGACCAGAAAGAAGAGGGTGAGAAACACATCTAATTGAAGAAAACCACATAATCAATGGAAGGTACTTTAAATATATAACATATTAGGTTTAATCCTAGGTTATGCATGATCATTACAAAAATTCTAGGGGTTTCTTCTATACTTATCCTCATAGTCTATCATAGGGTTATAATCCCTAATATATGTTTTCTAAATTTATTTCCAAGGTTATTGATAAACTTGATCTGATACCAAATATAATTCCATGACCCCTGAATCCTAGAGCCGGTTCATTATTTTAATACATTGGAATGTTTACATGGAATCAAGTTCTGAAGGACCGATCGGTTTAACAGTCTTGGAAAATATATTAGAAACATGAACTTTACATTACAATTTTTAACATAAAACACAACATAAATAATAATTTTATAATTCCATTATTCCCCTAGCTTAACATTGTATATCAATCATAAAAAACTTCTTAGAATCCTGCGAAAATAAAATATAAGAAAGGGATGATCTCAGATGCTCAGTAAGGATAAACCATATAGCGGAAGCTATCATAAATAAGTTTAATCCTTTAAGGAAAGTTATAAAATTGAAACACAAGACTTTTAAAAAATTATCTTTATCATAATATAAAAATAATAGATAAAAAATTATCATATAAACATGCACAAAAATATTCTACTAGTTGAATAATCACATGTAAAATCAATAACTAATCTCATAACGATGGAATGCATAATGTCGGACATCCTAACCAATACGTCAAGTCCTCGTGCTAAGACCATACACAAATATTCTGTCATGGACTTATTACAAGACATTTGTTTGTCTCATTAGACCTATTGATGCATCGAGGGGCTATAGTGGGCCCTGCCCATCAATTACTAAGTCCAATGAATTCCTCATAAGAAAAGGTTGAAACATAACATAAATATTTGTATTAAAATTAGCATATAGAGTGTTAATACTTTAACCATAAATTATGAACAGTATAAAAATAGTGAATCCATAGTAAAAAATATCACAAAATTTTCAATACAAAATGGAAGATATTATCATAATAAATCAAATTAAAACCAGCATAAAATCTAATAAATAATGTTTATATAGATGAAAATAATTTCAAAAATTCATTAAAATCCGTTGAGAGAAATATCCATTTTTCTTGAAATCATTTAAAAGTTGCACAATTTATAAAATAAGTAATTTAAAAGATATTTTTTAATAAAAATTTTCAAAACCACTTTGAAACTTTTAAAAGGAATTAACATTTTAACACAATCATGTTCATATAAGTAAATCCTTAAAATCAGTTTGAAAACATGGGCATTAATTAAAAATATTTAGAAAAATAAATATTTAAAACATTTAAAATGATGTTCTAGTTAAATATTACCTTAAATAAAACCTTACAAGATTGATTTTTAATTTATTTTATGAAGAATTTACATGGATGATAAATATGTCCGAGTAAATACTTACACATAAATAATCTCAGATAATAATGAGATTAAGCAATTAACCCTTACCTTAGGTCTGATACTCCCCGTACATGTCCAAAAATCCTGTATAATGTTTTTAAACATATTATTAACTTATATAAGAATCATAATAATATTTATGATCTCATATATGATTTATTTATGACTTTATATTACCTATTTATTAACAATTACATGTTAATGGTATATTTTGGGTAATAATTGCTTTGTTTATCATATGTGTTTTGACTTGTTATTCGTGAGTGTATTACTTATATCATAATTTAATTACTTCTAGAATATAAATATGATTTATATATCATATATATTATATATATAAATATATATAATATATATATAAATAAAATAGAACACACCGTTCATGGAGACGGTAGGTCGTACGTACACATGAACATTGTTTCAATTTTTTTATCATATTGAATGGAAGTAAGTGAATGAAATATATGTATATATATATATATATCATACTATTAGAATTAATATTTCATAAATTTCATACTTATTAATAATATTTATTCTTATAATTATTCCGGGATGGTGAACATGGAAGATGAGTCTCATCACGTTGTGGAGACGGTAAACCGTACGTACGCACGAGTGACGATATCATTTACTTAATGGTTAAATGGTATGGAATTGGATGGAATATGAATTTTATGGAATAAATATCATGTTATATTTATTATTTACATCCATTATATTCATTTTTTATAACCATATAAATAAAGTTTACATGAAAAAAATTTACAACGCGGTATAGAAACGGTAAGCCGTACGTATGCACGCATGGTGATTTTGTTTTTTTAGGATGGGTAAAAGGATTAATGTGGTTGTAACAAAATAATAATAACATATATGAATATTTAAGGTACTGGATTTTTTTATTTTAGTATGTAAACAACATAGAAATAGGAAGTAGATGTAGAAAAGAACTTTGAAAGAGGTGTTAAAACAATTACCTCTTTTCAGGTGTCTCATTTTGATTTGCACAATAGGACACCTTAGGATGGCTTTATACCTAGAGTGTAGCCTATATAATGATGTTAGTGATGTTGGTAGATTAAATTAGTAGGGTTTTTATTATCCAAATGGATTTGGAGGTGTGAATTAAATAGAAGGAGAATTTCCCTTTTATAAGAGAGGTGAGGGGCACTTTAGGAAAATCTTGAAATATTAATTCATTATAAATTTATTTTAGTTTTATAATAGATAAAAAGTAAATTATTTATATTATAAGATGATTATGGATATAAATAATCATATAAAATTATTTTATAAATGTTTATTTCATTTAATTAACCTTATCTTTTGGGATTAACCCTTAGTTAACCAGTTTAGCTCTTACCGTGTCTTCTTGTATTTTTATACTATAGGGTTAATTTAGTTACTATAAAATGCCCAAAGAACCTCAAGTGGATAAATAATAATATTTTTAACATTATCTAAGTAATTTGGATGAATATTATATTTTTTTATTTTTATATAATTTATTAAAATAATATTTGTTTTAAAAGCTCATTTCTGTCAATTTTGACACTATTTAGGAATGATTTTTTTGTTAGTCATAAAGAATTTATTCCTTAGAACCAATGGTATTAAATCAAATATATGTTTTCAATATCATCCATAAAATTATTTTATGTCATAAAAATATTCAAATTACATTTATTTTAATATTTATAATATCATTTATTTGAATTTTTCATTAATAAGGTAATCATTGCATCATAATTGTGTCATAACTAAAGTTATTTATTTAATATATAAAAATTATAAATAAAATACCATGATATATGAATTTTTTTTTATTTTTATAATGAATATTTATAATCAAATATATCGGTCATATAACCCAATATTAAAATTATTTTAGTAAAATATACACGTTTATGTTATATTTATCTTTACTTTAAATTAATTCTTATAACATGTCATTATCACACCCAAGTGGTTACATGGGAACCTAAAATCTTTCTAAGGATTCCCATGATCATAAATATTTCACCCAATAGTATTAGGAAATGTGTTATGGTATTATAATATTATTTTTTATCCTTATTTACATGATTTACCTTTTAACCATAGTAAATAAAAACAATTACTAATGATACTATTCATAAAGTAAAAAAATAAAAGGTACATATTTACCAAATTTAGAATTTTTTATTCCAAATATGGAATCCATTTTTATAAATTCAAAACACTGAATTGTTAGAAATTAATTTAAAATTAATTTGTCTTGTCAAAATAAGAAAGCAGGTTTTTAAGAAGTAAAAACTATCAAAAGATTGAGGTGTGTTTATGTTCCATTTAAATGAGACATTACTAAAATGACATAAATTATATTAAATGATAAAAATATAATCTAATTATACTTTAAAACCACTCAAATTTATAATTTAACACTATAAATTATTTTTATTAAAATAATTGTTTTCAATTAAAATTTGGTATTTTTACTATTCACCAAAGTATGAAAGTTATCATAAAAATACCAAAAATTAATCCAGACTAACTTTTAATTTTCATATTCTAAGGAATAATTTCATTTGATAAAATTTAATTTATAAAAGTGTCAAATATTGGATTTATAAAGGGTTGTCCATTAAAAAGTGAAAGACTACATTTTTTGAAAAATACTTCTTTTATCTGAAAAATTGAATTTTTCATTATATTATGTATAAGAAACACATAATATGAATGTCAAAATTATATGAGATAAATATATAATTCAAAATGTGGTTAATATTATTCATATCCACTTTTTAAACGGCTAGTTTGATAGGATGTGGTGTGCTCGAACTCGGTGTTTCATGTAGCGCAAGCTATTGAATTATTAAGAAAAGCATACCATGGAAGCTTGGGGTGTTACATTATTAGTGAGGTGGGGTACTCTATATGGTTTTTTATATAGACACATGAGATACTAGGAACCATAGATGGGCCTTTGGAGCTTCATGCTGACTCATCATTCTTATATGGGTTGTGCAAATGAAGATCTCATTTCTATTTGTTTGGGATTCTTATTGATCATATCTATGTTATTATATTTTTGTGTCTTGTTCTGATTGAAATTCCTTTATGGGTTGAGATGAATATTATTGTATCTTTATAATTATCCCTATCCTGTTTTCGAGGCATCATATTGGGTATGTATATACTCACCCCTACATGGGATTTTCCTGCATGTGTTGTGTCTTTTTCATACAACATATATATTAGAGGTGAAATCAGATAAGTTTAGATATACTAGGGTGCATTGAATACATTTTTTGTCCATAATTGAATATCAAGGGCTCAGATCTCCTCGATTTTTTCAGTTGTTATCATTTTAGGACTTCATTCTTGGTTAGGCATGTATTTTTCCCATTTTTTATTTGCTTTATTTTTCATACTCTAATGTATTACCTACTATTTTTTCATTCATGATTATACTCTATACATTGTAGTCTTTATTTATTATTTTGTAATTTTATATAGAGATGGTTTTTTGTGTGCATACTGATACGTAGAATAAGCCTCACCATTTCATTTATGCCTTCTTTCCACTTGTCACCATCCCATATCCTATTAGAGGTGGTCTTGGGGTTATGACACTCAGATTTATACTGGCCAAGAAGGGCCCGATGGATCAGGTCATGACAACATTAATTAATAAATTTTCATTAATAAAAACATTTATACATATTTTTATAATTTTTTTGTTTCTACTCATACTAACCAATTTAACTACTTGGTTATAATGGTGTACTATACCATGACTCATATAGACTTGGGGTTTCATGTATGAAAAGATATTTAATACTTTAATTTTTATTTCAAAGTAAATAAATATAAAATCTTGGGAAGTTACAGAATTTGAGACACAATATTCAATGAGAAGATTCTATATATAGAAATTATATTCAATGGATCAAAAGATAAGGAAAAAAGGTAAATTACTGAAGTTCTGGAGAATGCCAAAAATTATTTGTGATGATCTTCTAAAGTCAGATGACCAGTCTTGTAGTATGAGGTTGACATAAAATTCTTACTTATAATAGATTATGGGAAACTTAAATACCTAGCAGTGGTAGAAACTCTGTGAATTGAAGTAATGGGAATCATCCATTGAGAAAGATATGAATTATTTGAAGTCCAATGGATCTTGAGAGTTTACTAAGATATTGAAAGGGAAATGATTACTCAACAAAAATGGGTCTACTATTTGAAAGAAGATATTGATCGAAGTAGAATTTATAATGCATGATTGGTGGTGAAATTATTCCAATAGAATGAAGGAATCAATTTCTTGGAAATGGTTTCACTAATAATAATTAATACTACAATCAAAACTAGTTTAGAATTATTGTATATGATGGTTTACACATGGAATATATGGGCATAAGGACTATATTTATTAATGGTAATTTGGATGAGGAGATCTACATGAAGTAGCCTAAGGGGTTTTAAGACCATTAGAAGGAGGGCCTTATTTGTAAACTAAAGTGAAGTCTCCATGGTTTAAAATAATAACCTCGATAGTGTATCCATAAGTTCCATGCTTTCATAAATGAGTAAGGTTTAACAATGAGTGATTTTGATCATAGTTATCATAATAAATTCTACAATGATTAAAATTATATAATTATCCTACTCAATATGGATGACATATTACTAGTGGGTCTAGAGATTCAATGGATTTAGGAGCTCAAGAGTAATCTATATAGAATATTTGAAATGAAGTATCTTGGTCAATCCAAGAAAATCATGGAGATGAAGATAGTTAGGGTTTATAAATATAGTACTCTTGTGTTATCCCAAAATTAATACATTTAGAAGATCATTGAAAGGTTTTAAATGACTGGATGTAAATAATTTGGAATTTTCTTCACAAGATACTTTAAGTTATCCAAGGTATAAGCATCTTAAACAGAATATGTGGTATAATATTTGAAAAATGTATCATTTTCCTTATCTATTAGAAGATTGATGTATGAAATGGTTTGTACATAGCCATAAATTTCCTTTACAATGGTATTGTAATGTTATTTCATGTATAACCTAGGAAGGATCACTTGGATCTGTTAACTTTTCTTCATGTCACTGGATTTTTGTTTATTGAATGTTCATACTCTGCTAGTTTTCTTTTTCCTTGTAAAAATTATGGTAATAATAACCTTAAATATATGGTTCGACTACTAGAAGTTATATTTTCTTCCAATGTATGTTTTTAAAAGTAGTATTTTTGTGTGTTGAATAGTATATTGTCTATGATGGTTTAATTAGTGGAAGCCTCAGCTAAACAAAGAAGTCAATAGATAGCTGACTGAAAATTTTGAATGGAAGTGAAACCTATTTAATTATAAATGAACCTCAATATAGGGAGGGATATCCACCTACTAAGGTGAACTAAACTATATTATATAAAATGTAACTCCAGCTTACTTAACTAAAATATTTTTAAATATTTTACTTATAGTAATATAAAAGTGTTTTTAGTGTTCTTCATTGGGAGTATGATGAAATTATAAACCATGTAAAACCGATGTTCCTTATTTATTTTCCCATTATTTGAATGATTGTGTGTATTTTTTAGTGCATATGATTTGTATTTTAAGAGGTGGCTATGGTTCATTATGACTTCATAATTTTAGTGCTCTAACATAGGAAGGTAAGAACCTATTGTTGAATTTTCTCAATGATGAACTATTAGTGGATATAAATTTTTGGTGAACTCAAGGTTTAACAATATGGTGTTTGTATCAATTTTTTAGGGGCCTTATTCCCAAAATTTATATGGTCAACTTAACCAGAATAATTATTATTCAACAAGTTAATATTAATATTTATCCTTAATATTAAATTCAAATATAATTTTTAAGTAAAATTATGGATTCACATGGTGTATGACTCTCCAAGCATATTTCTTAGTGTCATTATAATAACTTACCTAGAGACCAATATTGTAATCTAACAAGACATCAATGAACCCATTAAAAAACTAGTTAATACTATAATTAAAACCACCTTCATATGAATGATTTCTATGTAATATAACCCCTTTGTCTTGATATCTCATCAAACAGGTTTCATAATTGTTCCATCAACCTATATGCTTGATTTTTCGTTCTTTGAATCTCTAAACTAAACTAACTAATTAATTACCATAGTCATGGATTTAATTATACATGTCCATTTCAATAAAAAGAAAATAGATATATTTTTCCATTAAATCATAAGGAATAAATACTTTCTTGACTTATTCAAATATTGTTATATCATTTATGATATGCCCACCATATTTTACCTTGATGTGATAATATATCATCAGAATTTTCATCCATACGTAAAATTATATGATTCATGATATACATTAATAATAATATTAAGTGTAAGTATAGATACACACATACTTAAATAGGAATATCTAATTAGACATATAACAATTAGAATTTCTATTATTGGGTTTGTACTCATAAAATCCCTTCTTGGAGATTACCAAGGAAGAATTTCAGGAGAATAAGTATCAATGTATTATAATATCCAAACATCTGATTGTCAAACATCATCAATGTCATTTTATATAGATGTTATGTTTAATAGTATCACCATAACATTTCAAGGTTATCATTATAGGATGTAAATACTATAACCTTTCGATGTCATAAATAATCTATGAACATTATCAAATTAATTTTATGCAAAAGATAAATCATCATGTAATATTATATTTAATAATACTCTGATAATTGAAAGTATAATTTCATTTGGAACTTGGGAAATAACTCTAATAGAGTCCCAACTTTACTAGATCAAACTTCTATAACTTTTAGCATACTACCTCTCACATGATATTCATGCTTCCATTGAGATGTGGAATTAGTCAATATATCTACCATTTTCTCTTTCATGAAAAATCTATTTACTATTACCTCACACATTGGAGAAAAATGCCTCAATTGGGGTTACTTTCAAATTATATTAGTATTCTAATGAGGAGACCATAACACCTTTGATAAAACCATTGCTATAGTATTATAAAAATACAGAGTGATAACATCTTTACTACTAGGTACCACATCAATCTCCTAGAGAAATTTTTGTATCCAAAATAGCTTCTTTAGTTGTATCAAAATCCAAAATATACTCAGAATGTACAATATAATTGGAAAAAATTGGTTTCTTTGAAATATTCCATCTCACATCTCCTACATTGAAGAAAATCATATATACTAACTATGATTTCATATCATTCTATTCTATTTAGGAACTAGAATATAGGAATACCTGTATTACTAGTTCCTTATCTCCTCCATGATCTAGGAACATATCCTTTGTATGCCTCAAATACTTTAGGATAGTCTTTAAAACTGACCAATGAGACTCTTTTGGGTCTTCTTGATATCTTCCTACCATGATTAAGGTTTAGGTAATATCATGCCTAGTATATAGTAGACATACTTGATATCTCCAATTATAGAAGAACAATGTTTTTTATTCATAATTTTTATCTCCACTTATGTCCAAGTACACATTTTCTTATATATATATATATATAAATTATGTAACATTGGAAACAATCCTCTATTGGATTACTTAATATTGAATATATTAAATACCTTATCAATATATATACCTTGACTTAGTTTAATCAACCTATTATTTCTATCATAATGAATTTTGGTCCTTGGAATGCATGTTACTTCACCAAAGTCTTTCATAGAGAGGCATTTTTTAACCATTATTTAACTGAATATAAGACTAGTATCTTGTTTCCCATTAGTAATATATCATGAATATATACAAATATGAATTATAGTTCACTCCCAATAAATATATTTTAGAAATAGGGATCACTTTCATTCTTTATGAAACCAAATTCTCTTATGGCTTCATCAAAATGAATTTTCCTTTATCTTTATGGTTTCATCATCCCATAAATGTATTTCTACAACTTTAAAAACTTATTATCATTATTTGGTATCCCAAACCCTTTCGACTATTTCATATAGACATATTCCAAATTATTTCCATTAAGGAAATAAGTCTTGATATCAATTTTCCAAATCTCATAATCATGGTAATATACCATGGAATGTAAAATTATAATGGATTTGAGTATAAAAAATAGTTAAAAAGCTTCAACATAGTCTATACCTTGATGTTTATTAAACCATTTAAAGTCTAGTGCTTCCTTATAGGTATTGAATTTACTATACATTCCATGTTTCTTCTTGAATATCTATTTTCATCTAATAGTAGTTTCATCTACTGATCGATCTATCAAAGCCTATACTTGGTTTTGGTACATGGAATCAATTTCAAAATTTATATATTCTTTCCAATTCACAACATTTGATCTATTTATTGCTTATCTATAGGACATAGTTTCATTGTCTTCAAAAAATAACTTTTTACATTTTTTGGTGACTATAAAACCATATCTCTCTATTTCTATTACATCTCTAGTGATCTTATTCAGTGCTTGTATCTTTGAAAAAACTTTGTCCACTATGACTTATGGATTTTTTTCCTATACCAACTATCTTTGTCCTTAACTTCATAAAAGTTTATCCTACTCCCACTACATCCTTTGGAGATTTTCTTCTTTTATAGAAACATGAATTTAATTTCCACGATTACCTTTTATTTGAGGGATTATATAGTTAGTATCCCCTTGTTTCCTTAGGATATCCTATAATGATACACTTAGCATATCAGGATGATAGTTTATTGCTAGAAGTAGCCTTAATAAATATCTCATATCCCCACAAATTTATATTTGACAAAAAAAATTATTCCCACATCATAACTCATATGGATTCCATTTTCCACTTTAGTTGACACCAGTTTTAGTGTGTATATTGTAGAAAGTAATTTATATATTCAAAAGGACAATCAAATACTTGCATGAATCATCATCATTATAACCACGTCCAAAAATTTGTGGTTACTCCTTCCACCGTAACACCCCAAGCTTCCACAGTACGCTTCTCTTTGAATAATACAGTAGCGTGTGTTGTAAGCAACTTCGAGTTCTCACACACACCACAACCAATCAAACTAGCCGTTATGAATAGTAATACCAAATTTTTGAAATTTTATAAATTTTATCTTTCAAAATGAACTTCATTTTTGGATTCGGAATATCGAAATTATCTTAGGGTGAATTTTTGGTATTTTTCTGAAAACATTCCATTTTTGATGAATAGTGAAAAAACAGTGAGTTATAGTTTAAAACCAAATTTTTATTTAATTAATTAATTATTTTATTTAAATTTAATTAAGGTCAAAATAGATACATAATACCTATATAAGTTCAATTTAATTCATTGGAGTTATTTTAGAATAATTTTAGATATATAAAAAATTTAGTGAACTTTTCACCGTCTTTTACCCACCTCCTAGGAGAATTTGGAAATTCATATAAAACATAATTTTACCGCTACTGTGAGTGAAATTTAAAAAATACGAGACACATGGTTAATATCAAGGAGTAAAAAGTGGTTCAATGAGATGAAAATAATTTTTGGTGAATAGTAACTTTTTACTTTTATTTACCACGGTTAAAAGTAAATAGGGTAATTAAGGGTAAAAATGATATTAATATTACCCTAACACATGGCCTAATTATATTGTACAAGTTTATCTTGACCAAAAACAACCTTAGGTATAAAATATTGTCATTTAGGTCCACTTGTATTAGATTAGGACATTTATTATTATTTAATTCAAAAAAGAGTTAAAATCAAAGATTAATAACTAAAACATTTTTAATATAGGGTGATACATAAGATAAATTCGATTATAAATATTCATTTGAAAGATAGAAATATTTCCTACATAATGGTATTTTATTTATAATTTTTAGACATTAAATAATTTAATTTATTTATGACACAATGGTGATGCAGTAATTACCTCATTAATGAAATATTAAAATAATTGATATTATAAATATCAAAGTAAATGTAATTTGAGACTTTTTATGAATTAAACTAATTTTATAGGTTAATATGACATATTAGTATTGGTTATATAAATTTTTTTCTAATTAATAATGCTATTATGAAATTATCAAAAACAAAATACCCAATAGTGTCAAAATCGACATAAAAGAGTTTTTAAAACAATTATTATATTATTAATTGATATTATATTCCTAAAAATCTAAGGTTCATCCAAAGGACTTATATAATGATATTTGTATCATTAATGGACCACTTGGGGGTCTCTTGAAGGTATATAGTAAGTTTATTAACTATATAATATAAAAATACTAAGAGACATGTTAAATGTCAAACTATTTAACAAAGAGTTAAATATAAATGATAAGGTTAATATAGTGACCCAAACCTATCTAAAATCTATTGGTTGAAAGGTTTTAGACCCATACCCACATTAAAATTTAAATGATACACTTTGGATCCATTAGAAACCGAATATGAATTTATTATAAAATAATAGTTCTAGCTTTTCCAAAGGTGCCCCTCACCCCTCTTATAAAAGGGAACTCCCCTTTCTCTCTAATTTACACATTAAAAGCCTTTTGGATCAGCCAAACCCTAACCAAATATTCTCTCAAATTCCCTCACTTCAACCTAAAATCCTTATTTTGATCATAAATCAAACCCATGGAGCCCTTTTGATAAAATCAAAAGGAAGAACCCGAAGAAGAGGTAATGTTTTCACCACCCTCTTTCAAGTTCGTTTCTTCTTCAACTTATTCTTTCTTTGTTTTTTACAATCTAAAATAATAAATCCAGTATATTTTATATACTGTGATTATAAATATGGTATAACCATATTCATTATTCTATCCATCCTTTGAATAACATGTCCCCATACGTGCGTATGTACGGCTTACCGTCTCCATGTCGTGGTGTAATTGTTATTCAAAACATTATTATTTGGATGGGTATGATAATGATGTGTAGTTCAGGTAAATAATAAATATAAAAAGATAATGATTCTGTATATATGATACACCATCCAATTATATATTATTTTAATATCAAAATAATGATATTGTCGCTTGTGCGTACGTACGGATTACCCTCTCCATGAACGTGATGAGATTCATTCCCCATCGTATACATTCAAGACTAAAATTAATTTGATAATTAAAAATAATGTTTATGGACTTTATATCATTCAGTATGTTAATAAGATACAACCTATCCATAATAAACACGACTTATGTAACAAAACATATAAAAGTAAACGAGTAAGTTAACACCCCAAATGACGATAATACTAAGATATTATTAACAAAGCAATGTTAAAAGATCATATATGATATCATATTAATTTATATGATTCTTGTATAATTTAATAACAATTATTTCACCATTATACAGGAGGTTAACCTACCCTCAACCAAGGAAAAGTACAAGGTAAGGGTTTATTTTACAATCTCTTCATTATCCGAGGTTGTTTATACGTAATTATCTACTGGGACCTCTTTATCATCCACATCCATGTTTCTTAAAAATGTATTTCAAATAATTCTTACTATTTTATAGATTATAGGTTAAATTTATTTATTCCCTTGTTTACTTTTTATAAGATTTTTATAAAGGAATTTTTCCATCATTTTCCAAACAAGGTCCTTTTTAACCTTTTTGACAGAATTAAGGTAAGAATGTCTTTTTTAACTTATACGGCGAGTGCGGCTATTTTCCACCATTATAAAATATTTGAAGCTTCCCTTACAAGATTACAATAATATTTTCAAATTAAATGTTTTATTTTATAATTATGTGACTTTTAAATGATTTCAAAAAAGAGACATTTCTATCAAATAGTTTTGATTTCATCTATGTCGACTTCCTTTGATGGATTTTAAGCTTATTTGAAGTTGATTTATTATGATACAAAACTTCCATATTGTATTGAAGGTTTTGTGATATGTTTGATTGTGCATGTGTTATTTTTATACCATTCATGGTTTATGGAGAAAGTATTGATATTTCGTATGCTAGTTTTAATACGAATGTTTATGTTATGTTTAAACCTATTCATATGAGGAATGCATTGGAATTAATAAGTAATGGGTAGAGCCCGCTAAAGCTCCTCGATTCATCAGTAGGTCTCATGAGACAAACTAGTGTCTTGGCACAAGTCCTTGATAAAATCTTATTTTTAGACCTGGCACAAGGCCTTGACTATGTGGTTATGATAGTCTAGAATTATGCATTCCATCATTATGAAAGTGGTTATTGATATTGTATGTGATTATTTGACAAGTAAAATATCCATGTGAATATGTAAATGGCATTATTTAATTTTATCTTTGACATATTATGCTGAAGTTCAAGTTTAAAAGGCTTTTGTTTTAGTTATACATTGCCATAAATTTTTATGCTTATTTATGAAAGTTTCCTCTATATTGTTATCCATACTGAGCATCTGAGCTCACCCATTTCAATGTTTTATTTTTTCCAGGATGTGAAGAAGTATTTTATTAATGATCTAATGGTATAGTATGAGGGGATATAAAGACAAGATTTTATTGTAGTTTTTTTACTTTATGATGTAATGTAAGACTTATGAATATATCTAGTGTTTCCAAGGCTAATAAACTAATTGGTCTTTTGAGACTTGATCTTTTGTGATCATGAAAATGTTATTTAATAATGCACTGACTCTGGGTAACTGGGGTCGGGGCGTTACCGTTGGTATCAGAGGAAGTTTAGTACAAACCTTATGAGCTAGATTTAGATAAACTCTGATTAGAGCACATAGACCTAAGATTGAATTTGAGGATTAGTATAGAAGAACTTCCTAGAATTTTGGTATCATAGAGATTTTAAGAGTTTTCTGAGAAATAAATCCCTTTTTGGATAAGAGTAGGTAGAGGCGGCTCTGGCACAGATGTACCTAGGGGTAAAACCTGAAAACACCGCTTTGAGCTAGACTCGACCGGGAACTGGTGCATGACAATGGGCCTTGTTCCACTCTTGGTTACGACACTCCTAGGGGATATGCTTAGGATAATTCTCATTTTATTTAAAAACCATTTTAAAGGGTTTATGAGTATATACTTCCTTAAAGAAAACAATTTTATGATTATGGATTATGTTCATAAATAGTTTAATTTATGTTAAGTGTTTTACAAGTTTGGATTTATGTATTTTGATTCATGAACTGATCTCATTTATGCCATCATTTAGAAATGGCTCCTAGTGGAAGAAATGGAAACTGTATCAATGCACGCACTCCATGTAGGGATTTCCCTCCTGATCAAGATAATTATAGTGGATCTGGTGATGAAACTGGTGCTGATGAGCTAATTATAATACTGGGACAACTCATGCAGGTTATGAATAATAACCTTACCCGTATGGAGCACCCTGATCCACCGAATGGAGGATCAATGTTAGATCGCTTAATGAGGCAACAACCACTAACATTCAATGGGAGTACAAATCCATTGGTAGGTGAGAAATGGATAAGTTCCCTAGAGAAAATATTTCAGGCTTTGGGGAGTAGTGAAAGGGAGAAAGTTATCATGGCAGTTTATCGCCTCACTGGAGATGCTGATCAATGGTGGTCATTGATACAAAACACAAAGGAAGATGATGAAGTATCGAATATAGAATGGATATAGCTCAAAGATATTTTATTAGAAAAATACTTTCCTCATGACCATCAAGCAGATATGGAAAGGCAATTTCTGAGTCTGAGACAAAAGGAGGATGAGAATGTCGTAAAGTATGAGGCTAACTTTACAAGGTTAGCAAGGTATGCTGGAGATTATATATGTAACCAAAGAAGTAATATTGATTTTTTCTTTGATGGGTTAAAACAATTTCTTCATCGAGAATTAGTGTCACAATACTTCTTGTTGTACGAAGATATTGTCTCATGTTCTATCAAGACAGAAAAGGAGTTCTCTAAGTCTTGAGACATTAAAGCAAAGCAAGAGAAGAAGAGATCTGCTAATTAATTTGGGAATGGAAATAAAGTGAAGAAGGAAAAAGTTAAATATCCATACTATAGTAAATGTGGGAAGAAACACCCCGGTACTTTCTTGAAAGGAATGGGAGTCTATTACAAGTGTGTTGAAAAAGGCCACCAAGCTCATGATTGCAAGGGGAAGAAAGAAGCTACTGATGTTCAATGCTACAAATGCAGGGAGATGGTACATTATGAAAATGAATTTCCTAATATTCATGGGATCTTACCTTAGAAAAGGCCAAGGGATCAAGGCCGAGCTTATGCTATCACTACTGCTGAGGTAGAATCTCCGAAAGACGTGGTGGCAGGTAATTTAATGGTTTCCTCAAGTTTAGCCAATGCTTTATTTGATTCTATATCATCAAATTGTTTCATATCTTCCCAGTTTTCTAAGAAAATTAGATATTTCCAATTTGATTTAACAAGGGAGTTGTTAGTTAAAACTCCTAAGGGAAGTATCATTGCTACAAAGTTCTGTGGATCCATCCCCATTAGAGAACATAAATGTTCTTTATCTACTGATCTAATTGTCATACCCATGTTTGAATTTGATATAATACTCGGTATGGATTTTCTTTCGGACCATGATGTGAAGATTTATTGCAAGAAGAATGAGGTTACAATTTTTGATGATGATGATAAGGAACACCTTATCTTTAGAGAAGAATCATCACCACCTGATTCTTATCTAGATCCACCCCCAATAGCTCAACTAAATTCAATTACTGGGGAGGAAGAGAATGAAATAACTATGGGTAAGGAAAGGAATGTTCAAATATAGGATGTGCCTATTGTGAAAGAATATGTAGATGTGTTCCCAGAAGATTTACCCGGACATCCTCCAGAATGAAAAATTGAGTTTTCCATTGATTTAATTCTTAGTTCAAGGTCTATATCGAAGACCCCTTATAGAATGGCCACTGTGGAATTAATGTAAGTAAAGAAACAAATAGAGGAATTGAGTAATAAGGTATTTATTCTCCCTAGTGTTTCTCCATGGGGAGCCCCTTTCCTTTTTGTTAAGAATAAAGATGGATCAATGAGGTTATGTATCGACTATAGGGAAATCAATGCTATAACAATAAAGAACAAGTATCCCCTACCTCGCATTGATAATTTATTTGACCAACCACATGGAGCTCAATACTTTTCAAAGATTGAACTTTGATCTAGATACCATCAGTTGTGTGTGAGGAAGGAAGACATTCTGAAAACAGCATTTCGAACTAGTTACGGGCATTAGGAGTTTACAGTAATGCCTTTTGGGATGACTAATGCACCCTCTATTTTCATGGATCTAATGAACAAAGTTTTCAAGGAATATCTCGATGATTTTTTGTGGTATTTATTGAGGATATATCGGTATATTCCAAAAGCTACAAAGATCAAGAAAATCACATGCGCATTATCCTGAAGACTCTTAGAAGACATAAATTATATGGGAAGTTTAGCAAGTGTGAATTCTGGCTTTAGGAGATCTCTTTTCTTGGCCATATTGTCTCTAAGGATGGAATCTCTATTGATTCTTCTAAGATCAAGGTAATCCAAGAATGGCCAGCCCCGACGAGTATAACTGAGGTATGCAGTTTTATTGGTTTAGCAGGTTATTATTGATGTTTCGTCCAGAATTTTGCCCGATTGGCTAACCCATTAATGAAGCACACGCGTAAAGGGGTTAAATTTGTTTGGACAAAAGAGTGTGAATAATGTTTTGAAAAACTGAAGAGAAAATTAGTCAATGCCCCTATATTGACTCTACCATCGGGGAATGATGGGTTCGTTATTTATAGTGATGCATCAAAGAAAGGACTTGGTTTTGTCCTCATGAAAAATGATAAAGTTATTACCTATGCATCGCGATAGCTGAAAATTAATAAGCAAAACTATCCTACACATGATCTTGAGTTAGAAGCTGTGATCTTTTCTTTGAATATATAGAGACACTACCTCTATGGTGAAAAATGTGAGATTTATACTGATCACAAGAGTTTGAAGTATATTTTCTCACAAAAAGAACTCAACATGAGGAAAAAGAGATGACTTGAACTACTCAAGGATTATGATTGCACGATACACTACCACCTGGGGAAGGAAAATAAGGTGGCAGATGCTTTGAGTAGAAAAGATCATGGAGTTTTGAACAAGATGAGAGTTGAGAGGGATCCTATTTTCATGGATCTAGTAAAGTTGGATATGGGAATAACCATGGAAGGTGAAACATCGATACTTTTTAAAATAGTGTCCAAATCATCTTTACTAGAAAGGATAAAGAGTTCTCAGACCGATGATGAAGAATTTAAAAAGAAGATTAAAGATGTGAATAATGGGAGATTGAATGACTTTGTGTATGAAGATAGAATTTTGAAATTTGGGAAGAGACTTTGTGTTCCCAATATACCTGATCTAAAAAGGGAATTGTTGGATGATGCTCATAGTTCCAATTTCTCTATACACCATGGGAGCACCAAAATGTATAGGGATTTGAAGGAACATTTTTGGTGGGACAACATGAAGAGGGAGATTGCTGATTTTGTGTCAAGATATATGGTTTGTTAACAAGTGAAAGTTGAAAGGAAACAACCTGGAGGAGTCATGCAACCTCTTCCCATACCTGAGTGGAAATGGGATAATATCGTGATGAAATTTTTCATGGGACTACCAAGGACTCCTAGAAGGAATGATGCAATATGGGTCATTATTAACCGTCTTTCCAAGTCAGCACATTTTCTTGCTATAAGAGAAGATCTACCACTTGAACATCTAGTAAGACTATATATTAATGAAGTCGTGTGACTTCATGGAGTACCCATATCGATTGTTTCTGACTGTGATCTATGTTTCACATCAATATTTTGGAAAAGTCTTCAGAAAGCCCTGGATACAGAACTTCATTTGAGCACTGCCTACCACCCTCAAACCGATGGACAATCAGAATAGACTATTCAAACCTTAGAAGACATGTTGAGATAATGCTCACTTGACTTTAAGGGTATGTGGGATCAATATTTACCTCTGGTATAATTTTCCTATAATAATAGCTTCCATTCAAGTATTCAGATGGCACCATATGAAGCATTATATAGAAAGAGATGTCGCACACCAACCTGTTGGGATGACGTTGGTGAAAGAAAACTTGTAGGCCCAAAACTGGTGGAGGAAATGATGAAAAAGGTAAAGGTAATCCAAAATCACATCAAAGCATCTCAAAGTAGGCGGAAGAGCTATACCGATAACCGAAGGAAGGATTTGGAATTTCAGGTAGGAGATCATGTTTTCTTGAAGGTATCTCCATGGAAGGGAGTTATACGTTTCGGTAAGAAGGGTAAATTTAGTCCCAGGTACATCGGACCTTTCGAAATTCTAGAACGAATTGGGGCTATAGCTTACCGTTTGGCAGTGCCGCCAAGTCTCTCCAAAGTTTATGATGTATTCCACATATCACTATCGAGAAAATACATGCCTGACCCAACGCATGTACTCACCTACGAGGAATTAAAACTGGAACCTGATATATCTTATTGTGAAGAGCCCATCAGGATTCTTGATACACGAGAACAAGTGCTGAGAAACCGGACGACTCATCTGGTAAAAGTTCTGTGGAAAAACCATAAGATAAAAGAGGTAACGTGGAACCTGAGGAAATTATTATTTTCATGTGGTTGTATTCTATAAATTTCGAGGACAAAATTATTTGAATTAGGGGAGAATGTAACACCCCAAGCTTTCACGGTACGCTTCTCTTTGAAAAATACAGTAGCGTGTGTTGTACGCAACTTCGAGTTCTCACACACACCACAACCAATCAAACTAGCCATTATGAATTGTAATACCTAATTTTTGAAATTTTATAAATTTTATCTTTCAAAATAAACTTCATTTTTGGATTCGTAATATCAAAATTATCTTAGGGTGAATTTTTGGTATTTTTCTGAAAACATTCCATTTTTGATGAATAGTGAAAAACACTGAGTTATAGTTTAAAACCAAATTTTTATTTAAATAATTATTTATTTTATTTAAATTTAATTAAGGTCAAAATGGATACATAATACCTATATAATTTCAATTTAATTAATTGGATTTAGTTTAGAATAATTTTAGATATATAAAATATTTATTGAACTTTTCACCGTCTTTTACCCACCTCCTTGGAGAATTTGGAAATTCACATAAAACATAATTTTACCACTAATGTGAGTGAAATTTCAAAAATCCTAGAGACATGGTTAATATCAAGGAGTAAAATTTGGTTCAATGAGATGAAAATAATTTTTGGTAAATAGTAACTTTTTAATTTTATTTACCACGGTTAAAAGTAAATAGGGTAATTAAGGGTAAAAATGATATTAATATTACCCTCAGACATGTCCTAATTCTATTTTACAAGTTAATATCGACCAAAAACAACCTTAGGAATAAAATATTGTCATTTAGGTACACTTGGATTAGATTAGGACATTTATTATTATTTAATTCAAAGAAGAGTTAAAAGAGTTAAAATCAAAGTTTAATAAATAAAACATTTTTAATATAGAGTTATACATAAGAAAAATTAGATTATAAATATTCATTAGAAAGATAAAAATATTTCCTACATAAGGGTATTTTATTTATAATTTTTAGACATTATATATTTTTATTTATTTATGACACAATGGTGATGAAGTAATTACATAATTAATAAAATATTAAAATAATTGATATTATAAATATCAAGATATACGTAATTTGAGACTTTTTATGAATTCCACTAATTTTCTAGGTTAATATGACATATTAGGATTGGTTATATAAATTTTTTTCGAAGTAATAATGCTGTTATGAAATTATCAAAAACAAAATACCCAATAGTGTCAAAATTGACATAAAAGAGTTTTTAAAACAAATATTATATTATTAATTGATATTATATTCCTAAAAATATAAGGTTCGGCCAAGGTAATTATATAATGATAGGTGTATCATTAATGTACCAGTTTGGGGTCTCTTGGAGGTATATAGTAAGTTTATTAACTATATAATATAAAAATACTAAGAGACATGGTAAATGTCAAACTATTTAACTAAGAGTTAATATAGTGACACAAACATATTTAAAATCTATTGGTTGAAATGATTTAGACCCATCCCCACCTTAACCTTTAAACAATACACTTTGGAGCCATTAGAAACCGAATATGAATTTATTATAAAATAATATTTCTAGCTTTTCCAAAGGTGCCCCTCACCCCTCTTATAAAAGGGCACTCCCCCTTCTCTCTAATTTACACCTTCATAGCCTTTTTTCTCAGCCAAACCCTGACCAAATATTCTCTAAACTTCCCTAAATTCAACCTAGATTCCTTAGTTTGATCCGAAATCCAACCTAAGGAGCCCTTTTGATCAAATCAAAAGGAAGAACCTGAAGACGAGGTAATGTTTTCACCACCCTCTTTCAAGTTCATTTCTTCTTCAGCTTCTTCTTTATTTGTTATTTCCATTATAAAATAATAACTAAATAATATTTTATATAATAATATTATAAATATTATACAACCATTTTCAGTATTCTATCCATCCTTTGAATGACATGTCACCATACGTTCGTACGTACGGCTTACCGTCTCCACGTCGTGGTGTAATTGTAATTTAAAACATTATTATTTGGATGGGTATGATAATGATGTGTAATTCTTGTAAATAATAAATATAACATGATAATGATTCTGTATATATTATAAATCATCCAATTATATATTATTTTAATATCAAAAGAATGATATTGTCTCTCGTGCGTACGTACGGATTACCGTCTCCACGAACGTGATGAGATTCATTCCCCATCATATCCATTCAAGACTAAATTTCATTTGATTATTAAAAATAATGTTTAAGGACTTGATATCATTCTGTATATGAATAAGATACAACCTATCCATAATAAACATGACTTATGTAACAAAACATATAAAAGAAAACGAGTAAGTTAACACCCGAAATGACGATAATACTAAGATGTTATTAACAAAGAAATGTTAAAAGATCATATATGATATCATATTAATGTATATTATTCTTTTATAATTTAATAACAATTATTTCACCATTATACAGGAGGTTAACCTACCCTTAACCAAGGAAAAGTAAAAGGTAAGGGTTTATTTCACAATCTCTTCTTTATCCAAGGTTGTTTATACGTAATTATCTACTAGGACCTCTTTATCATCAACATCCATGTTTCTTAAAAATGTATTTAAAATAATTTTTACTATTTTATAGACTATGGGTTAAATTCATTTATACCCTTGTTGACTTTTTATAAGATTTTTATAAAGGAATCTTTCTGTCGTTTTCTAAACAAGGTTCTTTTTAACCTTTTCGACAGAATTAAGGTAAGAATGTCTTTTCTAACTTATACGGCGAGTGCATCTATTTTCCACAGTTAAAAAATCTTAGAAGCTTCCCTTAAAATCTTATAAGAATGTTTTCAAATTAAATGTTTTATTTTATAATTATGTGACTTTTAAATGATTTCCAAAAAGATATATTTCTCTCAAATAGTTTTGATTTCATCTATGTCAACATCCTTTGATGGATTTTAAGCTTATTTGAAGTTGATTTATTATGATACAAAACTTAAATATTGTATTGAAGGTTTTGTGATATGTTTGATTGTTCATGTGTTATTTTTATACCATTCATTGTTTATGGAGAAAGTATTGACATTTCGTATGCTAGTTTTAATACGAATGTTTATGTTATGTTTAAACCTATTCATATGAGGAATGCATTGGACTTAATAAGTGATGGGTGGAGCCCTCTATAACTCCTCGATGCATCAGTAGGTCTCATGAGACAAACTAGTGTCTTGCCACAAGGCATTGAAAAAATATTTTTTGTAGTCTTGGCACAAGGCCTTGACTATGTGGTTATGATAGTCTGGAATTATTCATTCCATCATTATGAAAGTGGTTATTGATATTTCATGTGATTATTTGACTAGTAGAATATCCATGTGAATATGTAAATGGCATTATTTCATTTTATCTTTTCCATATTTTTCTTAAGTTCAAGTTTAAAAGGCTTTTGTTTTAATTATACATTGCCTTAAATGTTTATGCTTATTTATGAAAGTTTTCGCTATATTGTTATCCTTACTGAGCATCTGAGCTCACCCCTTTCAATGTTTTATTTTTCCTACGATGTGAAGAAGTGTTTTATGAATGGAATATAGGGATAGTATGAGGGGATATGAAGACAAGATTTTATTGTAGTTTTTTTTACTTTATGATGTAATGTAAGACTTATAAATATATCTAGTGTTTCCAAGTCTACTAAACTAATCGGTCTTTCAAGAATTTATCTTTTGTGATCATGCCAATGTTATGTAATAATGCACTGACTCTGGGTAACCGGGGTCAGGGCGTTACATTCACTAACACCATCCATTATATTGTATAATGAGGAATGAGTTGAGATGGTATCCCAAAATCTATTATATAATTAATTAAATCTTGTATAAGATACTATCCACTGTGGTATGGACATAGTTTCTTCATATTCTTACCAAAATTATTCTATACTTTATTCTTATATTCCTTAAATTTATAATAGGAATAAAAATTATACCTCATTATGTAGATATATCCATATTTAATAAATTTATTAGTAAAAGTTATGAATTAAGAGTAGCCACCTCTATCTTATATTACAAAATATCCACAAAAATATATACGAACTATATCTAGAAGCTCTATAAAAGCTTTAAATTTTATACGAAATGGATATTTGGTCATTTTTCTTTGTAAAAGACATTGAAATTTATGCTAAGATTTAAACTCTAAAAAATCTAAATACCCTTCTTGATATAAATATTTCAAACACTTCTCGTTTAGATGACCAATCTAGTAATACCACAACTAGGCTTAATCTGAGTCATGTGTACTTGATTCATTATATATCTATGGGACTTGATTTTCATATTAAATTATATAAAGATCATTATTTAAACGTGTTATCTCGTAGAATATTATATCTTTATAAAAGTAGAAAATCTTTTTTTAGCACTTGAAAATAAAGTTATCCAAGTCTAAACTGAGCACATATATTATGTTTTTTCTACATTAGGAACATAATAAAATTTATTTAAAACTATAATTAAACTAATTAATAATGTGAGGTGTTATTCTCTTATAGATAGCACAACTTATCTTGATTCATTGACAAATCAAAGATCCACCTAACCTCCAATAACATTCCACAATCTAATTGGTTTCTATATTTTAATACAAATGTAAGAACCTGAAACTATATTTAATTCCCTATTTATATATGTGGAAAGATTATACTTGATAATGAATGAACCTGAAGCATACCATTAATTCTTTACCTAGGCATAGTTCTAGTTCTAGTGGCCTTTCTGTCCATAATAAAAATACACTTCATCTTACTCATTATCCCATCCCTTGATCTTTCTCTTATTAAAATGGTGGTGTGAATATGACTTAGACATGGAATTAGTCTTATAGATTTTATTCTTTCCTTTACTATTCTTCACTATAAGATATTTTTTTCTTGATTTGTGTATTTATCTACTTAGTAAACCAGAGTTAAGAGATCCAATAGAATAATCTCTATATTGTTCATGTTTAAATTCATAATAAAACATGAGAATATTTTAGTAAATGAGGTGATTATGTGGTGTGTACACAATTTTTTAGGTAAATTGAATCCCAATATTTCCAAATGCTCAATGTAGATAATCATCTTAACTATATGAGGTCCATCTAGGACTCTTTATCCATGATTTTATGTAAATAGTTCCTTGGAGATCTTGTACCTTTATTTTATTACTTTCTGCTAATAAAGATCATGGAGATAAGATATTTTGGTGTATGAATCCATGTTTTTTTGACTCTTCTAGAGATCACTTGTTATGGGTGATAAAATGAGGTGTTGGACATCCATTTCATCATCCACATGTTTCAAGATAACATTTATCTCTTCCTCTATAGCCTCTTTGTAAGGCTCTGTAAAAACTAAGGAATGCATTATATAAAGTTTTTTCTCTTGGTGTAGTATAATGTGTAAGGCCAGTACCACTTCTATAAATTAGAACTGGTCAAATAATTATTTTTCTCCAATATGGATCACGTGGAGATTGTTTTAGTCAAATAACATTCCATTTTCTATTACAAATAAAATCATATTTTAGTACTTTATCTTGATTACCAAGTTTTATGTAATAAATAAATTTTATAAGTATCATACTATATCAAATACCAATAGTCTTAACTATTTGATTCCTAATATCCCATCAATTATATATTATAGTTCAAAGGATCCATATTCTCCTTCTCAAAATCCAAAGGAGGGTTTGGACCAATTATTTGAAGGTATTTCAATAGTCACAACATGAAAAATTCATTAACTCACCTGATCCTTGATCTGTTGAGTGGAATCACCAATATTGATGTCCTAAACTTGGATTTACTCAATGCTTTACTCCAAGTTATACCAATTCTTGATTGGGAAACTACACTTGATGTTAAATTTGTTAATTCGACCAAAAAAATTCATTAGAACTTCCTAATAAATGAAATTATCCTAATAAGGTTTATACTAATACTTCAATCTACATTTTCATTCTAACTCAAGTGATAGAAGGTGGTATCTTTCTAAATATTTTATTTAAGGTATTTTGTTTAAGTTATGAATAAATCTTCATTATTTTATTATTTATATACTTGTTAATATTATGTGGATTTTCCATAATTAATTAACTATATCTGATTAAATAATTAACACATAATTATTTTATTTTATTTTATTATAGCATTCATGTTAATTTATTAACTTTATATAATCACATTTAATCATTAAATAAACCATCCATCCTGTAAATAAATAATTAACCATGAACTAATAAATAAAACAAGCATGTGATATGATTATGAGATTTTATGTTATTGGTTGGTTTATCTAGATGAGATAAATCAACCTTGACCCTAAGGGGAATACTCCTTGATCTGATGTCTAGATAGAGTTTCAAAATTAAACCATAAACCTGTATATATCCTTAGTTGGTTTTGTTGGATATGCACTAAAAATGAGGGATATTATAGCCTATGATATCCCATGAGTCATAAGATATGATATGAATGACATGAATGTTATATATTATGATATTATTATATTATAAAGGTCACATAGATGTTACTCTTAGATTATAAGATAGCATATGATAAGACTTATGATATGTTTATCATGGGATGTTATTGAATGCATCAACACCATATTAAGCCACATAGTTTCAAAAGTTATAAACCAATGAGATTAATTTATTAATCAATTTTAACATTCATTGTAAGTATTCAATGAATAATATACCAATGAGAAGAAATATATGGGTTACATGAGATAACACATGATATAGTCAATGCTCCCTCTCTTTATTAAATAAAAATCACTAAATATATACCTATAAAAGTTATACAATCCCTCTATTGGATAGAGTGTTCAACCTTGTAATCCATATATGAGATTATAATCATATTTTATCATCATTAATTTCCATGGATAAGGTGTTAACACTCCTCAGGTGATCATGTATCCTTTCAAGGTGATCAAGGATCCACATAATGATGTACCACTTTAAGAGGTTAGAGGCATTTGGTTGCTTCTTCACTAATCCCTATCAAACATACATCAAAGAGTAAAATATGGATTATTTGGAAATAAATGTATGATATATGTTCTCCATTAATAGAACATTGGTTCAATTAAAGATATATTGGGTATTCCATGGGTTTCTTATACTACCTAGTTCATTGGATGAACACTCTAACACCCATCAGGGGTATTTGATCCATGTTCTTTAATAGTTTATCATGTTTAAATACCCATTTTTCAAAGAAATTAACCATCATAATTCATTTGAATCCATATCATAAAATATGATATGTTCAAATCCTTCTATTTTTTTAGTCATGGTGTATAACTGCTTATATCATAGGGTAAGATATACTGGAATCCAATAGATTGGAACCACACCATACAATACAACATATGATATCATAAAATATAACTAGTTATCATATTTTATAAAGAAATATCATCATAACACATTTACAATATCATGAATATCATAGAATATGATTGGAGTGTTATGATATATCCAATCATAAACAGTTATATCAATCGCATATAATGATTTGGTTATATTGGAGAATATTATTTGTAATATAAGATTCAATATGGTTAACCTTACATATGAATTGATAATGTTACGAACCAACCCAGGCTAACCTATCACATCACTCGGCCCAATATGTCACTAGGCCCAAAGGGTGTTCTCAATATCTATAGGCTAGAAGATAATGAATGGGCATCAAATGAACACACTTGGGAATGATTTCACACTCAGATCATAGTTAACATATATTTAATTCCTTACCATAAATATATAATAGACCATTCATGCACTATACATCCTTGCAATATCAATAAAAAACAAAAAAACAATGACCAAACAAGACATAACTAAAAAAACTAATCCAAATCATCTCAATAACATAAAGAATCAAAATAATACCATGTTCATGCATTAACTAGAATAAATACATAATAGGTTATAATACAATGAAACTAAAATAGAATAAAAAGTTGGGTCTTCACGTCTGATACACTGATATACCAAATAAAAATAGATCAATCTATACCACAAGTTCTCATCTTATATGAGAAATGATCCCCTAGAAAGATCATAACCTATACAAGGTATTTTCAATAATCCATTCCTCTAATTAGTTACCTAGTATTCCCATTACCAAATAACATAGATGTGATCAAATAATAAAGATAATTACCAAAAAATAATAATAAAATTTCTTGCACCTAACCTTTTACAACCACATGTATAGAAACACCTTCTCACACCATAAATCCATCATAAAATGATAAAAGACCATAATGGGTAAAAAATACAATACGAAATGGTAAGGGTTTTACAAGAAATGATACCTTTAATTTATAAAGTTTCAAATTATCCTTCACATGAAAATAAACTAAATATTTTATGACTCTTTATTTTATTTAAAACCACATCAATTAAAATATATTTTAGAAGAATTTGGTAACACACACCTTTTACATTCCCAAAGAACTTACTTTAAAAAATAAAAACAAGTATTAAGGACTATATTTTCCATCAAAATAATTTAAAGGAGTCCCATAAATATTTTATCAAGAGGCATGGAATTCAAAAACATTAATGTCAAAAAACATTGAAAATATATCCATAAATCCCTTTAAGGTAAGATAAGAAATACATGAAAGAAATTTATATTTTAATATAGGTAATTACATATAACTATAATTTAATTAAAATTAATTTGTAACATCCAATATTCCCATGAATTTTATAATAAAGGAGAGAGTAGAGAAACACATACCTCAACTAGAAGAAAATCAAGTTTCAATGTGTCACCTTTCATAGTGAAAACTAAAATTGGCAAGGAATCACCCTCAATAAGACCTAAACAATTAAACCCCTAAGTTATAATAAACTTGAAACCCTAAATTATCTTTAGAATGTATTAGGTTACATCAAGGGAGAAGAATACTATGAGAAATGGGTGGAAGAGGAGGGAATGTGACATCCACATGTCACTGTTACCTTATATTTTATGTTATTTTATCTTGATGTGGAGTAATTTAAGTTTTCAATAAGTCTCAGCCCAAAACATAGAAAATGTATATTTTTTTCTCTATACATAGTTTTCATGCATATTTTAGGGGAAACTATAAGTTAAATCTTACTTAGGGTATTTTCCAGTTTATTTTTTACAGTGAATAGTTGGTTTACATGGGTAGTTTATAGTTCTGTCCAAATTGTGTAAGGACTAGGGGAAACTATGTGAGTCCCTTTGTGTGTATGGTTATTAGTGCACATCTTATGCACAATTAGTGGAAAATATAATATAGGTGTACAATAGACTCTATAGTTTTAATAGATATGTTTTTCATATTTGGTGCATGATTTGAAAACCATGAAAGCCTGTTTTTCTTAGGTAGTTCCATCTGTATGGTTAATTCATGGGGTAAAAAACTATGTAGGAAAATCATGTGGCTTTCCTAAATTTCATTAAAGTGGTGAAATTTCACTCTTACATCCTTGGGTTATTTTGGTATTTCCACCCTTTATTCTACTCTTTTTCATCTAAAAAATAGTGCACATATGGGGTGCTCATCCCTTCTCTCTTATTTTATTTCGAGCTTCTTCTTCTTCCCATATCATCACTTCTTACCTTGACCTATCTCTTGAATTTTATCACTTTCAAGAACCCTAACAACTTTTTAAATTGTTATTAGGTTTAAAGGAGGTTCTAATTAAGGGTATTTGGGTTGTTTAGGTTAAATAATAATGTTTCTTGGCTTAGTTTTTCATTTTCTATAAACATAAATGAGTATCGATTGTGATTTCACTTTATTAAGGTAGGTTTTTCTTTATAATTCCATCATAACTCATGTTATAAATTACATGTATCTCTTTAAATTATTTCTTATGAATCTAAATGACTACTGTATACTCTTAGTAGGATTTAAATATATTTCAAATAGATTTAGAACTTGAAATGGATGCGTCACATTCCAAGTGTTTGTTAAAATAATCGAGTGGCTCTTTTAAAATAATTATAGTTTTTTAAAATGTTTCCTTTTAGAATTTAATGTGTATGGAATACCCTAATTAGTCTTTAAATGGATTTTAAATGGTTTAAACACATGGAATGGGATTAGGTAAAATGCCAAGTGTTCTTCAAATTGCTCGATTAGCTCTCTTAAAGGGATGTGACTATTTTTAAAGTTTTTTCAACACCAATTTTATTTTAACAAGGGGTGTGTGATGTTCTAAAGGTGAATTTTTTAAATCTAAGGGAGTTTATCTTCATTATTTTTAAGTGGGTTCGAGGTAATTGTGTCTTATGGTGTTTTAAATAATGTTTAAAAAGGGGAGTTTAGTTTTTATAAAAGGGTGCTTGGAACCAATTTTCTTCTTTTAGAAAGTGGTTTATTGTTTTAAAGAGGGATTTATAGAAATAGTTTGTGTTTTACAAATATTATTTTAATTGTGTATCGATAAATGGGTTTTAGAGGACATTTTAAATGATGTTTTTCAAATGGTGTGAAAATGGATTGGTCACTCAAGAACTCTTGTTAAACCTTAGTTGGAACATTAAGTGAAGGTGGTTCATAAATGTGTGAGACCAAAATTGTGCCCCAAGTGATTTTTATTATGCATGTGGAATCATGTGATAATGTGAGGTGATGTTTTATATTTATTAATATAATTATGAAATATTTATTCAGGGATGTGAAATGGGTTGTATCGTGTGAGGTTATATGTTGTGAGGTGTGGGATGTTTTAAATGATTCATATTTATTATATGTGTGATTCTTATTTCTCATGACTAGTGTTTAAATGTCATGGGAGTCCTAGTTTAATAGTAAGGATCCTAATAATTGCTAGACCTTCTATAGAGTTTGTTGTCTAAGATAAAGCCCTAGTCATATTGAGTGAGATGATAGGATGTTCTCTATGGTCCTAGTGTATAGTGTAAGGTCCCAAGGATTGTTTTTGATCTCCCAGATCATGATAGATCCTGGTTAGTTATACATAACTATCATGACAAGAAAGGTTCATTTGTATCATCCTAGTTCCATCATAATCAGTTTCGGATCTAGATATGTGAGTCTTAGGATATTTCTCACAATGCTTAAGTACTTAACATGACACTTTATGGGATTTCTCCCTTTTATTTTTTATATTCCCCTAGTTATTTTCATTATATAGACCCATTGATAGGTTGTGTTATTTTTTATTATTATTTATTCATATCTTGGTTTCTTTTTTTGATTGTGTGTCACTTTAGGTGTGTTTTTGGTTTACTTTCAAATGGGTTGTCTTTAAAATTTTATGAAAGTGAATTTTAAAAAAGAAAGTGGTTTTAAAATTTATTAAATGGGTTTTGAGAAATTTATCTCAATGTAGTTGTTTTATGAAAGTGAAATTTCCATGAAATATTTTAAAAATTGGATATGTGATAATTTGGTATGTTTCTAGAATTTTAAAGGCCCTATTTACTTGTTTTGAAATAATTAATTTAAAATGTTTAACCATTCTTATTTTATTTTAAAAAAGTTTTCTTGTTTATAAATGTATAATTGGAATGTTATTCCACTTATTTTATAAAACATATGAAAACCTATTTTATATATTATATTCAAACGCACACTTTATAAACCATATTACTAAGGAATTTCCATAGTCTTAGTGGGTGGTGACCAAATGGGATATTTAGCTCTTGCATATATATATTAAATATTTTAAGTGCCTACTTCTATTTTTATTTTTTATTTTTGGACTGGTACATGGATAGAAGGTGTATAGAGACCCTACGTTTTCTTAGATAACTATTAAATCATTTTAAATACAAACAACATAATATTTATACTTTCAAAGATCAAATGGATTAATATCTTGGGAAAGTAGGATCATTAATCACTAAAAAATAAAAAATAAAAAATATAAAAATCCTTATTATTTTTTCACTTAAAATATCTCATGTTATCCATAGTACATGTAGTAACCTAAGGATATACATAAATGAAAGGGGTGAGATAAAATCCTGGTAAGGGGAATGATGACATATAAAAAATAAGAGACATGAATCAATTATATATGGGTGTGTATAATCATCATAATAATGTCATAAGAATGGGATCATCATTATAATAATGTGTAAGAAATTTAAAAAACTCATGGATTGTGGAGATGCATAAAAATGAAACATCATTTCATCATGGTCAAATACCACACATTTTTCTAAACAAAGATAATATCATATTCATGCATAACATATGTATATAAATCATAACACCATCATTGTGAAAAAATATAGCATCATGTTAATGCATATAACAAATAACATCATGAGATACATCACATTACCTAATGAATTAGAGAGATATATAATTTTGGTACCAACCATCACATTATAAATTCTCATAATAATTCATTCTATGTAGAATGTATAACAATAGTAGTCATGAAATAACCCATGGTAAGTAATGAGTTTCAAAATAATTTCATAAATAATACTTTCACGAATAAAATTATGGGTTAAAAATTAATAACTGAAAACATAATTTGAATAAATATCACCATTCTTAAGATAATAATAAAAGACTCAAGATCATTCAAGGATGTTTTTTAGAAAGAAAATCTGTTTTTGAAAAATCTTTGTATTTGTTGGAAAGGTGAAAAACATGTATATACTAGAAAATAAAATGGAAGAACAGTGAAATAATATTTAAGAAATATTATGGGAATATCAATGTTGAAAATTATAATAAATATGGATAAACCAAATAAGCAAGATTTGTGTTTGATAATCCCCTTACCATAAATACCGCTTTATTTCATCATTTTCCCACCACATGGATAATAAACTTATGTTTATTAAAACCTTTAAAAAGAATTTAATTATATTAATTTATGTCCCTTTTTATTAATTATAACAATTTTATTATATTTATAATTTTTTTTGTTTATGTTAAAGTGTTTTGAAATTATTCTTCCCTTAAAAATTTATCATTTTGCTTTGATTTCATTATTTTGTTCTAGGTCATTTATACGTAAGTTGAATTAATTATAGAAGATTAAAAATAAATATTTTTATAAATTTATATATCATAAAAAATTTATTATTACGATTCATAGTTTTGGTGATAATAAATTAATTAGAAACATCCTCATTGGCAGTTAACCAACAGTTAACAGGATATTGTCAGAAGAGAAGGAATGGGAAGTATGACAATTTAATATGTCATAAATATAATACTTATTATAGATTAAAATAATTAATTTAATGTTAAAATACTCTTAAATTATCCTTATAATATTTTTTGAAAGTTTTGGAAGAATAGAGATAGAGAAAAGGAGAATTAGATGATGAATTGGTGATAGTTTACCCTCTTCTCGGTGTTGCTTCTTCTCTACAACACTAAACTTATTTATGATTGGAGTTAGTTGGATCTATAACATCCCTAGGTATTATAAGAGTCTTAATTTAGAGGATTTTGTTAGATATTTTTCTTTTTAAAGTGGTGGAGGAAAGTTTTTCCAAGGGGATGGGGAGGGGTTATTTATACTTGAGGAGAGCGCGTTTTTGAATTAAAATATTGAATTAAATACTACATCTAAGGTAAATCTTGTACTAGTGATATGTTTGACATTATAAACCATATTTTAATTAAATAACATTATTTTAATACTTTTAATCACTTTAGGATTTGAATTAATTAGTTTAATCAAAAGTAATAGTGGAAAATGATAAAATGTTATTTTAATGTATTATTTTAAATTTTAGACTTTGGAAAGTACTTTTTAGGTTTGGAAATCATATTTATTGTATTTTAATTAATCCTTTATCAAATTTAATATTTTTTTTCTAGCCTACGATTCTATAAATTTTCAGTTAATTGTTACATCATGAATTATGCAATTCAAGATACACCGGTTACCGAAAAAAACTGTATTTTTTACTATTCACATGAAAATTAAAGTATGTTAGAAAATTACCAAAAATTCACCCTTGGAAAATTTAAACATTTTGATTTAAAATATCATATTAATTTTATAAAAATAACTTTATAACATAGGTAATTTTATGTTTTAATATAAAAATTATGACTTTTACGAAATACTTTAAAATACAGTTTATGTGCCTATATTTTATTTGATTTTATTTAGTCATGATATTTATTTTATAGAATTATAATATTTATATTTAATTAAATTATTCATGATAAATATTATTTATATCATAATTTATTATTTTTAGGTTAAATTACTATTCCAATTGTCACATTACAATTCCCAACAGTCGGGTTACTATTCAGATCGTTCAAGTTATTATTCCAATGATTACATTACTATTCTAATGGTCACATTAATACATATAAATACCTCTTCATTACATCATTCACTATTTGTCTAAATTCTAATTAAGGCACTAAATTTCCATTTTCTATAATTTTTATTGGTTTACCAATATTATGTTTCATTTCTATAGTGTTGTTCATGGGAGGGATGATTCTAGCCGATTAGGGTGATCCATATTTTTATATTGTAGTTTTTATATTTTCTATTTTTCCCTTGCAATATTTGTAATTTTAATGGTTTAAGTCATTGAATAATGTAACTATTTTCATTTTTTAATTAATTTTTTTATTTCTATGTGTTCTTTATGTGTATAATACTTAAATAATATAATATAAAACACATTTATGTCAAGAAAAAATATCATTTATATACTTTGGGTTGTTACATTCTTCCCACCTTTATAAATTTCATCCCTAAAATTTCAAATCATATTCTCAATTGAGAATATATATGGATAATTATATTTCATTATTTACTCTAGTTCCCACATCTCCTCTTCATACTTATGGTTCCACTAGAACACTTAAACAAGTTGTGTTGTCTTGTTGCATAGATTTTGTCTCTACAGTGCAAGATCTTCCATGGATACTCCTCATATGACAGTCCATTATCCAATTTTACAAAATCTATATTTATTATATGTGAGGGGTCAGGTATATACTTCCACATGAGTGATCCATGGAACGCATCATGAACTTGGCCCATGTTTAGAGGAAGTGTTATCCGATAGGCTACTGCACCTATAAAATCTATACTCTCAAAGGGGGTAATGTACCTAGGTATAAGCTTCACATTATTTCCAAACCACATGACCCTCTTATAGGATGATATTAGAAAGAATAATTTGTCTCCAATTTCAAACTCCAAATATTTTTATGGTTTTCATTATATCTATTTTGATGACTTTGAGTAGCATTTATATGTTGTTGGATGGACTAAACCTTCTTTATCTTCCCTTTTATAAGATCAGGTCAAAGTAACTTCCATTCTCCAACTTTATTTTAATAAGTTGGAGTTATGAATTTATTTCTACATAGATATTCATGTGTATCGATTTAAATACTTGATTTGAAGTTTTTTTTGTGAGAAATCAACTAATGAGAGATGTTGATCCTATCCTTCTTTAAATCCAATTGAGTAGGCTTTCTGTATAGCCTAAAGCATCTAAATATTTCTTTTAGATTTTTCATCATATTAGGGGTGATAAAAAGTATTGAAATTCAATTCTATACTCAAATAATTTTGAATACTTCTCTAGAATTTAGATGTAAACATAGTATCCTAATCACCAACAATCAAAAGTGTTAAACCATACAAACTCACTACTTTATTTACATATATCTTGGAAAGTTATTCAGGTGATAAATATTCCAGAATAGCAATGTAGAGAGAAGTATTGGAGGGTTTATCCACCACAACCCATATCACATTGCTTCTTTTGGATGTCTTTGGGTGACTATTGATAAATTCCATAGTGATATTCTCCGATTTCCACATGGTTATAGACAATGGTTGTAATATCCACATGGAATCCTATCACTCTAATTTTAATTTCTAGCATACCAAGAACATTGATATATACTAAGAAATATACTTATTCATGTTATCACACTATAAGTGCTCTTTAATATAATCGTACATATTGGTACATCTAGTATGGATAGAGAAATATAATCTATGTGCATTATCCAATAGATATTTCCTTATCTCAGGTGATGTAATCACAAAAAATCCAGTTCCAAATCGAATGACACAATACTCGTCGATGTGGAACTCATGTAGCTTCCATTCCTTTACTCCTCTCACCTTATTTTGAAGTTCTATATCATCCCTTTGTGATTTATTGATCTTATCTTGAATATATGATTATAAAATAATTTGGGAAAAGTATTATGTATTCTCTGTTACTCTTTATAGATCCATCCTTTTCATATCAATGAATATAGGGTCTTTCTCAATCTACATCATGGATAATGTAGTAGGTTATTTTCTAATAAGCGCATCAGATACCTTGTTCAACTTTCTCAAATGGTAGTGAATAGAGAAATCATAGTACTTGATTAGATCAAGCCATCTTCTTTTATGCATTTTGAGGTCCTTATGTGTGAATATATACTTTTGACTCTTGTGATTGGTATATATTTCACACTTCTCTCTATAAATGTAGTTCTGTCAAAACTTTAAAATGAAGATCACAACTCTTAACTATAAATCATAAGTCGGTTAGTTATTACTATGTATCTTTAGTTATCCTAAGGCACATGCTATCACTTTTTCATTATACATGAGTAAACAACCTAATATTTTCTTCGAATCATTGAATTATATCATGAAACCATATCCACTTGTTGGAATTGTGAGTGATGGTGCAGTGATTAGGCTCTTCTTGAGATCCTTAAATCTTTCATCACATTATTATATCGAGATATACTTTACCACATTCCATGTAAGCTTAGTTAGCAGTAGATATAATCATGATAAATTTCTCACAAAACATCTATGGTACCCTGCCAATCCAAGATACTTTGGATTTCTTTCACACTAGTGGGTTTGGTCTATTTTTTAATTGCTTTTTTATTTTAAGGGTCTATAGAAATTCCATCACTTGTAATCATGTGGACTAAGAACGTGTCTTTCTACATCCAAAAGTTCCACTTTCTGAACATAACATCCATTTTCTCATTCCTTAATGTTTTTAGTACAATCCGTAGATGCGCTTCATGTTTCTCCTTTCCCTTGAAGTAAATGATAATTTAATCCATAAAGACTACCAAAAATGAATCAAGGTAGGTTTCAATGACTTTATTCAGAAAATCCATGCATATTTAAGGGGAATTAGTATTTCTGAATAGCATCACGATGAATTCATAGTGTTAATACCTTATATAGAAATAAGTATTCTAAATATCTTCCTTCTTCACCTTCAGCTAATAATATCCAAAACAAAGATCCACTTTTGATAAGTATTGAGATCCTTATAGTTGATTGAATAATTCATCAATCCTTGGAAGGCTATACTTTTTCTTTATGGTGATCTTTTTGAACTCCTGATAATTGGTACAAAACTAATTGATCCATCCCTTTTTTTACAAAGAGAATCGACACACCCTAAGGTGATGCACTAGGGAATATGAAACCTTTTTACAAATGCTTTTATATCTTCTTTTCTAACTCCTCTAGTTCAACTAGGGTTATCCAATTGGAAATTTAGAGATAGGAGTGGATCCAGGTATAATCTATAATGATAAATTTTCCTCATGATCTAGGGTAAGTCCAGGTAACTCTTCAAGAAATATATCAATTTATTTCCTCACAATGGTAATTTCCTCCTAGTTGATACCTTTCTTTGACTCAACCATTTAGGTGAGGTATGCTTCTTTAAAGGGTATCAACACATACATCATTGATGGGTTTTCTAAGAGAGATTCATGATATTTATTTCATTTTTAAAGAATCATGGTATGGTTTAGAATATGAAAATACATTTCTTTTCTTGAAAGTTGGTGTTTGGTCTATATAAAGAGATAAATCCATGACCATTATAACATCGAATTCCACCTAGGTAAGGATCACAACATTTTATGAAAGAATCTCCCCACATATGATAATAGGAGAAGATTCCAACACATGGGTTGAAATGATCTTATGTCTAGGGATTTTTATAGATATCATTACTTCAAGGTATTGGGGATTTGATTCAATAGTTCTATAAAACTTATAGGACATAAAAAAATTAAAAAAACCATAATAAAATTAAAAAAATCCATTCTTGAGGGAATATAAAGTGTACCTTGTAAGAATTCATTTTTAGACTCCACTTCTGTAGTAGTGATGGCATAATCTTTCCCTATATTATTTTTCTTTGGTGATTGTTGATACTGATTACCCTCAATAACCCATGGTTTAGTGTACTAGCTTTCATATTTCACTTACTCCCTATAGTTGAAGCATTGAACTATGGGTGGTGCATTAGGAGGTTACTTCCTTTTCTCTATCATATTGGTTTTCTTATTCATGTATCTTTGACATTCATGGTCTTTTCAGATTTCTCTCCTATACTTTAAGCATTTCTTATTCCATTTGAGGCGATTCCTTTGATTCTAATTCCTATATTATTTACATGTGGCTGGTTGGATCCTCTTTCATCCTTTTTCATTTGACCCACCAACCTGAAACTCCATTATTCTCTTCCAATACTCATGTCCAAAGGACCAATATCCAATCTCCATATCTAATTTAAGAGCACATTGAACCACTTATTCATAACTAATGAAGTCTTGGATAGATAACCTTTCGAAGGTCTTGTTTTAAACCACTAAAGAATATATATATTTTTCTATCATTATTGAGAAAACTGAGTCATATCTGGAAATAATTGTGATTTTTTACGTAATGTATTAAATATTAACCTTCCTTTTATCTCAACTCTAATAATTCCCTCTCCTTATTTTTTTAATAGTTATATATAAATAATTATTAAGAAATATTTTCATAAATTATTCCTACTCTACCTCTTACATTTCATCCTTTGGATTGGTATTCTTTATCCATTCCCACCATTGATTAGATTATCCATTTAAACAATATGTGGAAAAATTCACCTTCTACTTATCATAGGATTGGAGGATAAAATAATTCGGAAAACTCCTCATTGATGGTTAACTGACCATTAATGGGACATTATCAAATGAGAGGGAATGTGAAGTATACAAATTTAATATGTCATAATACAATACTTAAAATAATTTAAAACAATTAGTTTAATGTTAAAATAATAATTAATTATACTTAATAGATTTGGGTTTGAAATGGGTGGTGGAAAACATAAAGGTTTGAGGATAATGGGAGGAAGGATTGGTGAGAGATTACCCTCATCTCAATGTTGTTTCTTCTCTACGACACTAAACATCTTGATGACTAAAATTGAATGGATAAAAATATATATAGGTATTATGATAGGATTAAGATAAAGGATTTAGGTAGATCTTTATATTTTTCAAGTGAGAGAGGTGTATTTTTGTTAGGGGGTGAAGTGAGTTATTTATACTTGAGGAGAGGGGTATTTTTGAGTTAAAATATTGAATAAAATACTATATCTAAGGTAAACCTTGTAATAGTGATATTTTTTACATTATAACCCATAATTTAATTTAATTAAATTATTTTAATAATTTTAATTACTTTATAATTTTAATTACTTTATAATTTTAAGTGATAAGTTTAATCAAAAGGAAAGGTGAAAAAATGAGAAAATATTATTTTAATGTAATATTTTAGATTTTTGACATTGGAATGTACTTTTTAGGTTTATAAATCATATTTATTGTACTATAATGAATCCTTAATCAAATTTAATATGTTTTGGTTAAGTACCAAGTTCTATAAAATGTTATTTTATTATTACATCATGAATGATCTAATTCAAGATACACCAGTTATGGGAAAAAAATTTATTTTTTACTATTCACCTGAAAATTGAAGTATTTCAGAAAATTACCAAAAAAAATAAACCTTAGAAAATTTTAATGTGATGATTTAAAATATCATATTAATTTTATCAAAATAATTTTCTAACATAGGTAATTTTAAGTTTTAATATAAAATTATGATTTTTATGAAATACTTTAAAATACAGTTTATTAGAAACGTGCCTATATTTTCTTTGTGTTTTTTAAATCATCATTTTTTAATTATAATATTTATATTTAATTAAATTAATCATGATAAATATTTTTTATATCACAATTTATTATTTTTATATTAAATTATTATTCTGACGGTCATGTTACTATTCCCAATGGTCAGGGAATTATTACAATTATCACAATAGTATTCCAATGGTAAAATTACCTCATATAAATAACTCTTCATTAATTTATTTATTATTCACATAAATTCCTCTCAAGTATCTATATTTCCATTTTTCTATAATGTTGATTGTTTTACTATCATTTTTTTCATTTCTATAGCGTTCTTCATGGGAGGGATGATTCAAGCTGATCAGGGTGATCCAAATTTTACCATTATAGTTTTTTTATTTTTATTTTTTGTCTCCTTGTAATATTTGGGATATTAATGTGTTTAATAATTGAATAATGTAACGCTTTTAATTAATGAATTAATGTTCTTTTTGTTTATCTATGTGCTCTATGTGTATAATACTTATATACTATAATATAACACACATTTATTTCAAGAAGAAAGTATCATTTATAAAATATGGGTAGTTATACTGTGGGGTGTGATATGTGAATAGGGGTTACTAGTGGTGATGTTGTAACTATATAATTTCCTTCTTATTTTATCATTTTTGGGATATTATATCATCATTTCATCCTAGAATATTTATTTGTATATTCTTATTCACTGTATCTATTTTAGTTTTTTATCCTTGTATGGATGTTTATTGCTCATTACATGTTCATTTGGGTTCTTTTTATTTGTTCCCACTACTAATTTATTTTATTCATTTTATATTTTTAATCAGGGTGAAATCATTCCCAAATATAATTCATGATAACTAGGAACTATTTTTCGGCCTATGGGGAATACGGATTCCCTTCAAGATAGTGGAAAATTGGTCCAGGTGCTGGTATGGATAAAATCCCTAGGCCAGTTCATTAAAAATATTATAAAAGCCTATATTTATCAGTGGATACCTAGCATCTTGAGATAAACCTATTTTTATTTAGAGTTTCATGGTAATATTTGGTAAGGTTTGTCTTTATAACTTAGGAGGTTAATAATGAGTGTGTGCTTGATGAAAATTTTTTATGATGATGCTTGAGTTACTATGAGATGTGGGGATTGAATTTTGAATATAAAAAATCATTATATAAAACATTAATGGCATGTTTATCCTCATTAAGATATTTTGGGTTTTTTGGGGGTTATTCTAGTGTTTTGGGATGGTAACATAAGTGGATTAGTGGGATGAGGTTGGTTTTCATGGCCTAATAAACCATGCAGTGACCAAACATTCAATCCTGAAAAAGTTGTAGGGGTTGTTTCATAACTGACCCATTAACCATAAAACCATGTGGTTGAGGAAATAATGGTTCTACATCCTCTTTGGATTATTTTTTAGTCTACTATTGAGGAACTTCCTATGATGGGAAATAAATCAAGTGGGTGTTATTATATATTGATTATGTGGATCATATTTTTTTGGATTTGTGGTGTGCCTCATTTTATGAGATTTTTGTTGTGTAAATTGGTTTTTTTTAAATAGAGGATTTTTTTCAAATGTTTTTGTTTTGAAAGGGAGACTAGGGGTTTGTTTATAAAATGGGTTTAGATTTCATGAAAACAAATTTTCTTAAAATTTAATACTTCAGGCTTGTTTGTAAAATAGAATTGGTTTTATAGATAGGTTTTGGGAATGTTTTTGTTTACATTGGTTTATTTTTTTCATGTAGACTATAAAAAAATTTTGTTTTAAAATGAGTTTATTTTTTAAATAGAACGTGTTTTTAAACTATTACGATCATTTCAAAAAGAGTGGCTATTTTAATTTAATGAAAATGATTTGGTGAATGGTTTTAAGATTTTTTAAAATGGAGTAAAGTTTTTATGATGTTTTGAGGAATGAGATTTGATAATATTTAGTCAGTTCCTTATTTTAGATGGGGATTGGTAGTTTTTAAAATGTCTTAAAAGTTATGAAATTACCTTATGTAATTGGTATTTTAAAATAATAGGAGTGATTTAAAATGGTTGGGTGATTTTAAGATCCTATTTGTTTTTTGGAAAATGGGAATTTATTCCTTTAGTAATGTGGTGGTTTTTAAAGGAATTTGAAATTTGCAATTTTATTTCCCTTGATTGGTTATTGTTTTTATATTTCATCCCTCCATGTGGGTTTGGAATAGTTAATTTGATTTAGGAAACATGAATAGGTTGATTTTATTTTCCACTTTATATAATGTATACCTCCTAGTATGGTCTCAAGTGAAATTGGAGTGTTTATCTACGTGGGTTCTTCCCTGATCATTATTAGATCATTTCTGAAATACAATATATTATAAAGAATTGTGGTTCCCTTTTAATGGTTTAGTAGTGTTAGGCAATAGTTTTGGTAGAAATACTAGGCTAATAAGTCCTTGGATTGCTAGTTGGGTGAATTGGTGAGGAAAAATATCAATTTTTTAGTTGATGGTCAATTTTTAGAATTTATGATCGATGATTTTAGATACTTTTAGACTTGTGTTGGATTTTATTGGTGAGTCCTTGGGTTCTATTTTTGTTTCTCTTACTATGAGGGGGTTGTTTGAGATGTTCACACCACTTTTTATTTAGCCTTGAGTGGCTGTTTTTATTATTTTGGGATTATTGGGAGATATATGCATGGATTTTGGCTCATTGTTTGGATTTAAGAAGAACATGGTTGTGTTATTTCAGTAGCTAAAATAATCATGGAACTTGTTGATATTATGAACTGGCTGGTGTCACTTAAAAATCTAGTCGGGTTTTCCGTGTGATGGTGACCCAGGTATAAAATCCTAATTCACTCCTCCTATTTCTACATGTGATCTAAGGTTAGAACCCATTCCTAATTCTTTATTAAGTCATGACCTTAGTTTTTTAATTGTTTGGATGTTTTATGAGTGATGGTTTCAGTATCTTAGTCTTTTAACCTTTGGATGTAATGTTTTCAGTTTATTTTCATGACTGGATCCCATTTTCCTTGGTAGGTGATCCCTTTTTAGAGTTTAGATGGCTTTGTGGATATTACTGGTTATTGGAATCTAGTTGTTACTTTTGTTGATTTTTGGAATCATATTTGTTTCAGATTATCTCTGCACAAGAGATTTATTTATTTTTTTTTCTATTTAAATCAATTATAAATGGGTGAGGGACACCCCTATTTCTCCTCCCTCCATTTATATTTTCCAATTGGGTGATTTTTTTGTCTCCTACTTGAGTTTTATAATGTTTATTACGGATATATATTTGTATTTGAATGTCTGTTTGGTTTGGTAGGATATATCCTTTAGATACTTCTTTGTAAATTCATCCTAGACCTTCTTATGATTCATTTACCATTGTTTTATAACTTTAAATGGAACTTTCTTGGGTAGAAAGTTTCATGTTTGGGATAATTGTGACACCCACATGTCACTATCACCTTATATTTTATGTTATTTTATATTGATGTGGGGTAATTTAAGTTTTTGATATGTTTTCGTCTCAAACATGGAAAATATAGAATTTTTTCCTATATGCATGATTTACATGTACAATTTATGGGAAACCATGTGGCTACCCTTACGTTGGGAATTTTTCAGTTCATTTTGTATAGGGCATGGTTGGGATGTATGGGTAGCATACGGTTAGATCCAAACAGTATTAGGCCTAAGTGAAACCATGAGAGTCCCTTGGTGTGTATGGGTATGATCACATTAATTGAGTATGATTAGTGTAAACAATGGGACAAGAATGAGGTACGATCTATAGTTTTAATAGAGTGGTTTTCATGGTTTTCAAATGGTTTTAAAACCATGTTTCATAAATTTTCATTTCTATTTTAGGTAGTTACATCTACATGATTGGTGCACAATTTGGCATACCATGTGGTCTGACCAAATTTCATTAAAGTGGTGAAATTACCTTCTTCCAACATCATTTTTTTATGGTTATTCCTCCCTTTCTCTACCTCTTTTTTAGAAAAATAATGGGGCGTACATTGGGATTTTATCTCTTCTTACAACATTGATTTGAATCTCCTTCATCATCAAAATTAATGTTTGTGGTCTTTTCCTCTTGCCTCATTTATTCTCATCTCTTCCCCCCATGCCCTATATCTCTATTTTTCTCACTTGTGTGAATCCTAACCAATGTTCTTATTGGGATTAGGGTTTGGGTAGGTTTTAATGATAGGGATTTGGGTTATTTATGGTATTGGATTATTTTTCATGGTTTTTTATGCATTATCCATTAATATCAATGAGTTTCAGTTGTGATTCCACTTGATTGAGGTAGTTTTTTCTTTGTAATTCTCTCATAATGCATGTTATAAATTGAATATATGTATTTTAATTTTTTCTTATAAATTTATAATCAAATTTTAAACCAGTATTAGTCTTGAAGTGGTTTTTAAATGGAGTTTTTACTTAGCATGGACGTTTTTCAGGCCAAGTGTTTATGAAAATTCCCAAATTCTCTTTTAAAACAATTCTAGAGTTTTCAAATGTTTCTTTATAGAATTTAAATGAGTATTGAATAACTTTGTTGGGTTTTAAATGTATTTTACATGGTTTAAACACATGGAATAGGCTTAGTTCATAGGCCAAGTGTTTGTCAAATTTTCTAATTGGCTCTCTTAATGGGATGTGATTATTTTGAAAAAAAAATCAATTTCATTTTAATTTTAATAAGGGGTGTGTGATGTTTTAAATATGTTTTTTTATAAAATTAAGAGAGTTTACCTTTATTCCTTTTAAGTATTTTTGAGACCTTTGGGTATGTTGGTGGTTTAAAATGATGGTTAAAACAGGTTCTTAGGATCTAATGACTTCTTTTAAAAAGGGGTGTGATATTTTAAAGAGGGGTTTGTGGGAATTATTTGGGGATTACAAATGATATTTAAAGTGAGGTTTTATAAATGGATTTCCAAGTAAATTTGAATTGTGGTTTTTAAATTGGTGTTAAAATGTCTTGGCCTCTTTATTGACACCGTAAAACGCATCCTCAAAATTTTTCAAATGCTCCCTTAAATGATCCAAGAGCGTAACCCATTTCGTAAGCTTCGATTTGATAGGTCGTAGAGCCCGAACGGAGTTACAAATTAGGAGTTACAGACATTTGAAGTTGGGCTGGAAAACTGGTTTGTGGAACCCATTCGTGAAGCTCCCTCCATGATCGTGGAGCGAAGGAACTTGACCGGAGCCCTCGGAGCCTCACGGCTGGCGCCAAACTCCCCCTTCATAAACTCACCATAGAGAGAGGAGGTGGGATGATTCATGAACCCCTTCGACATTTGCGAACCCACCCCGGAGAGAGGAGGCGGGATGCTCCGTGATCCCCTTTGACGATCGTGAACCTGCTGCGTAGTGAGGTGGTGAGATGCTCCACGAAACCCTTTGACGTTCGTGACCCGCCGGGCAGAAAACTATGTCTTCGTGTCAAGTGGGATCTACATCGTGGCACCTCTTACCTATAAATACCTGGCTCACCCCCTTAATAACATATGGTTATGCGGCCCCTTGGGTGGCTAATCGATCTCATTTCACAGAGCTCCCGAGCTCCGCAAGTCCATGCTCTGTGAGCAACTTCCTTCGCGAAGTTGCTCGACGATTCCATGCTCTGCGAGCATCTTCTTTCGCGTAGCACCTCCGTGAGTCCATGCTCCATGAGAAGCTTCCTTTTTAAAGATTCTCTGTGAGTCCATCGCGAAGGTGCTTCGTGAGACCCCATGTTCCATGAGCCCCTTTTCTCCACGAAGCTACTTCACGAAGACCTATCCTTTGCGAGGCTCCTAACATCACCCCCGCTGGTCCATACCACGAGGGTTATGCCCCTGCACCCATGCTCACTGACCCCCATGAAAAATGGAGAGTCACACCACAAACTTTTCGTGCTGGGACGTCTTCAATTTCCATTTTGCCCTTATGCGCAACCGCCTTACACCTATGGGATACCAAGTTTTGAGATACTTCTCCACCCACCATGAAACACCTTGACTCAACATATTTCTCTGGGTCCGTTTCCTATGTCATGGGTTGAGATTATCGTCATCAATCCCCCCCCCCCCCCGTGTACCTTGAGTTGAACCATTCCTCAAGAAAGTCATATGAACCCCATCACCTTACTCATATTCTAGGTTGAACAAGAAAGGGTCGCCCTTGCATAAGTCCCAACACCAACCATTGCTAGGAGCCTTATGCCTAATAATCCTATCTATATTACTTTAAACTATAGTGCACCCTATGTTCCAAACATAGGATGCCTCTTTCTCCAAACAAGAGATGTCATATGATCCAAGCATGAGATGCCAACATTCCTATCTATATGAATTTAAACTGTAGTGCACTCTATGTTCCAAACATAGGACGCCTCTTTTTCCAAACAAGAGATTCATTATGCTCCAAGCATGAGATGCCAACAGTCCTATCTACAAGACTATAAACTGTAGTGAATCCTATGTTCCAAACATAGGGTGCCTCTTGCTCCAAACAAGAGATTCCTTATTCTCTAAACATAAGATGCCAACAGTCCTATCTACATGACTATAAACTGTAGTACACCCTTTGTTCCAAACATAGGATGCCTCTGGCTCTAAAAAAGAGATGGCTTATGCTCCAAGCATAAGATGCCAACAATCCTCTATACATGACTATGTTCCGTACGGATTTCGGGGATGACCTCCTGGACGGGAGATTCAAACGTTCCGATCGGTTTCTAGCGGGTTTGTTCGTAGAACCGGAAACATCTAATGATTCCACATCCGTTTGGACCTACTTTCCAAAGGTAGGCACTCATTAGCTTGTGGACTGATGAGGCTTAGGAATTTGCATTGGTCGAGAGGATGAGAGGTCGGACTCATCACACCTTTTTGAGGGGAATTATTGTCTACTCCTGGACTCTCTTTATAGATTTAAGTTATTTTCGTGAATCCTTATTACATTACCAAGTATAAAATGTGCTTTCCTTTAGTTTTAACAATAAATGATTAAATATGCATGAAATTTAGAGAATCTTTTATATGTATTCGAGGTTCTTCATCAATAGAGAATCATCTATATCTGTTTAGAGATTCTTGGTCAATGGTATCCTTCAAAACATTTATATAAAAGTCTCTTGGTCATTATGATGACCAGGCTGGTTTTAAAGCCACTCAGTGGGGCACTTGAAGTTTATCGTCATTCAGAAGGACAGGGATTATTTCAAAGTTGGGATCGAACCCACAAATGGGCTACCTACGTATCCTTTGTTTTGGAAAAGGAATCAGAACCCACGTAGTTCTAGTAATGGAGTATGATGTTTATGATTTATGGCTCAAAGAAGAATGTCATAATTACTTTTACACTCTAAGCTCACGTGAGTCATGCTCAGTGTGAGAAACAAGAGGTATTGGTAAAAATTAGACAATTCTGCCCTGAAAGATGCAATCATAAGAAATTGTTTGGGGCTTATGTATGTATGACTGCCCAAATAGATGAAGGTTTAGGATTTACTTTTAGGGAGAAAATCCAGGAACAGGGTCCATAAAGGTATATGTGCTTTATGGAAATTTAAATACTCTAACTTGGAACTTATTCCTGAAACGGAAACCCAAATTTGGAGAGGATTGATAATTAGGTTATACTCCTGAGAAGGAACCCCATATCAAACGTAATTTAGGACTGGTTAAGAGAAATTTAAGGGGCTTGGGGTTTACTCCTGAAAAGGAAACCCAAGATTATGACTGGGACTTACTCCTAAAAAGGAGGCCCAGGTTAGGGGACTTGGGGCTTACTCTTGAAAAGGAATCCTAAGATTATGACTGAGTCTTATTCCAGAAAAGGAGACCCAGGTTAGGGATTAAGGTTTGGGGCTTACTCCTAAGAAGGATGCCCATATTTAAGATTGGGGCTTACTCTTGAGGAGGATGCCCATATTAAAGGATTATGATTGGGGCTTACTCCGGAGGAGGATGCCCATAATTGAGATTGGGGCTTACTCCTAAGAAGGATGCCCATAATTGAGATTGGGGCTTACTCCTAAGAAGGATGCCCAAAATTAGAGGACTTGGGGCTTACTCCTAAGAAGGATGTCCATATTTGAGATTGGGGCTTACTCCTGAGGAGGATGCCCAAAATTAGAGGACTTGGGGCTTACTCCTAAGAAGGATGCCCATATTTGAGATTGGGGCTTACTCCTGAGGAGGATGCCCATATTAAAGGATTATGATTGGGGCTTACTCTTGAGGAGGATGCCCAAGTTAAGGAATTAAGGTTTGGGGCTTACTCCTGAGGAGGATGCCCAGATTAAAGGACTTATAACTGGGGATTATTCCTGAAAAGGAGACCCAGGTTAAGGATTCTCTCATCTTAAAGGATGAGGTTGAATGAACGAACTCTCAATCTTTGGTGACATAAAGATGTATAAATCACTAGGTTTTGAGAGATATTCCATCGAATTCCTTTCAGATAAGGAATTCAAATCAAGAAATCATGCCATAAATGGATTTGAAGAGTATCTTGAAGATTGAATCTTTAATAGGAAAGGTGAAATGGCTTAAGAGGGAAAAAATGGGAAAGATGGGCACCCAGAAAGGTAGGGGCGCGCAAGTCTTGAAAGGCGTGCAAGTCTTGCGTGGGCGCGCAAGTATTGGTCGCGCAGGTATACCTTGCGTGACACATGGTGTAATTGCGCGATTTTCAATTAGAATTGAAATACTTGAGCGACTCTTTATTAAACCCTTTAGAATCCCCTTGAGGTTCCTCCAGATAAGGGATGCGCAAATTCTATTGAAGTAATAAGGCGGCGCGCAAGTGTGACTAGTTCCCTTAAGGGCTGGCCATTCAGGCGCGCAAGTGTTGATGAGTTTCAACACTTAGGCCTTCCTCCCTCTCTTTAGATCTTCCGTTCTAGGTAAGAAATTACCTTAGAAGTGTTCTGGAAGCTTTGAGAAGAGACTTGGGCGTCGGGAGCTTCAATCTGAGTTTCTGAAAAAAGATCCTCCCGAATGGGGGGCCCACAGGGTCTATTTATAGGCAGGAGAAGACCCCAGCCGGTTACTGGGCGGTTATCACTTAGGTCGCGCAAGTCACTTGGGTGACCAAGAGCGTCGTGCAAGTGTACTTGCGTGACAGTGATATAACTTGCACGGTGCAGTTGCTGTTGATCCTTTCTTCCTGCCTTTGTCGATTTTTGATGTTTTCTTCAAAGGATGAATCACTTTGAGCTCAGATATTCCCTTTTCCGATCTTTAGATTCTGTGACGAAAGGAGCGTCAACAAAAGTCCCCCCTCAGAGTTGGATCCGGAGAGAAATGAGGATTTGACTTTGAGGAAATCGAATCAATCCAAAGGAAAAAGGGGGGCGCGCAAGACTTCAGTGCACAGAGGGCGTCGCGCATGCCTTAAGCGCTCTGGGTATGGCACGCAGATAGGATTCCTGGCCTATAATATACCTGGCCTCACCTCCATACAAGTATCCGGATTTCCGGACTTCATACCTTCGATCTCTCACCGCGCAAGTTGCTCTGTTTTTTCTAGTGTTTTCCTTGATGTCACACTACTGTAAAGGTAATAGGGCTTGCGCGGTTTATACTTGCGCATCAAAAACTAGCGCGGCACACGAATACTTGCACGTCATTGTTTAGACTTGCGCGACTTAATGCCTTATCCATTTTTTCAAAATTTCTTTCACAAATTTTATGAAAAATAAACCTATTTAAGAGTTAGTTTATTCATCTTTTGTGCAGATTCAGTGGTTCCCAAGGGAGTTGGAACGGCTGATGAATTGTCTAGCAAGTGGATTGATGACATGATGAACATCATTGGCCATGATTACTATGATATCTGCAACAGCACTCTCCCAGATTTGGCTAAGTACTTGAAGAAATATCATCTTAATTTCCCACAGAGCATCTACCTGTCTCTATGTGGTCATGGTCACTTGCAAGGAGTCAATGTTCCAAATGCAAACAAATATACACCTGAAATGCAGCTGCGCTGCTACTCCTTTATTTCGGTTATGTTGTGCATTAAGAGCAACAACAATGGTGTGAACTTTCAAATTCTCCTTCCATGCCATTTCCTTGCAGATATGAAAATGGAAAACCCATGGGCTGAAATGTTTTCCACTGCCAGTTGGTGGAGAGAAGACAAACATGGCATTAGAGAAATATCTGAAAAGAGTACTCTCTCCAAATGGATCTTTACTTCCAATGCTCCATTCTTAAATCCATGTATCCATCTTCCAAGTCTCTTGGACAGAAACAGAGTCACTGTTTGATCAGCAGAAAATTTTCTCAAACCGCACTCAAGAACATCCTCTTACAATTGTTCCAAGAAGAGCTGGTATCACTGCATCTCTTATTGTATCCAGTTGAATGAATGAATTCCAGGTGGTTGCTGATGAAGCTCGGGATGCCGTAAATCAAATGAAGTGTTATGTTTGAAAATCTCTTGTAATTATTGAAAAAGAGAAGAGATTTCAGTCTGTGGATGTCCTTCTAACTCTTGTGTATCAATGAAAAACACTTTTGTCTTCAATCATTTGTACCTGCATTCTTTCATTACCTGCTTCAATTTTACTTAAGCCAATGGGCCTAGAAAGCATAGTTTGATTTTTACTAGGATTATTACAAATAATCCTACAAACTTTGAACCTTTTAATTGCTCAATATTACCTAAATCATACAAAAAATGTATATTTAGTGAGCTGGAACTTGACTTTTATTCAAAGTTCCTTTGTCTTTTGTGGGCAGTTTAAAGTCATGCATGCCGGACATAAAGGGGCTAATGTTTAAGTTCGAAATAGCTTTGACCAAAATGGATTAAAATTGATTCAATTCCTTGACAATTTATCTGAAAACATATTACCATACTCAAGTATGAGAGAAAATCTGTAAACTATAGCTTAAGAATATTTGAATCTGAGGAATGATATGAAAAAGAGCTAAAAGGCATTAGAAGCAGTAGTTTCCAAGAATGAAGTTACTATTATTTAACAAAACCCTGTTAGGGGGTTGAAATATACGGGGCCACCTAAGGGCATTGGCTGCATGGTTAAATAAATAGCATCTTTCGGCTGACAAGTCTGTTATGTGGACTGTTTATGCAAGGCCACCTATGGGCACGTGCTGCATAGTCAGGCAAAAGAACTCCCAGAAATTTACTTTCCTAGTGCTAAAAGCCAATGAAAGTTTATGGAGATTCAAATTTTCTAAAGTATAGAGTTTGTTGTATGGAAAGAGGTACTTGAATATGGAGAAGATATTTCCGAACAAGAATATCAAAGAACTGGATGAATATCACTCCTATGAAGGTCTGGCCCAAACGTAGGGAAGAAGAATAAACCATAGACTTGAATAATTTCAGATCATGAAAAAGGATATGGGACTAATATGTTAAGGATGGCTATTTTTTGCGGATCCCTACATACTATCATTTAAGAAAAATAAGGACAAAAGAGGCATTCTTCCCAAGAATGAAGTTACCATTATTTAACAAACCCGTTAGGGGGTTGAAATATGCAGGGCCACCTAAGGGCATTGGCTGCATGGTCAAATAAATAGCATCTTTTGGCTGACAAGTCTGTTATGTGGAATGTTTATGCAAGGCCACCTATGGGCACGTGATGCATAGTCAGGCAAAAGAATTCTCAGATGTTTGACATTTTTGTGACTAGAAGTCATGAAAAGGGTTATGAATATCTGAAAATATTTAAGGTTAGGATTATAACACATAAATATGGGTATTGTCCAATGTATATAGAGATACATAGGTCAATGATAACCATAATCATGTTGTGGCTGGGTCCTGAATTGAAATTTTGGACTTCACTACGTATCTCATAAGAATGAGAATCAAGCCATACGTAGTTCTTGAAATGCAGTTTAACGTCGTGCAGGACAAAAGTATGAGTGATCTTAGTTTAGGGTCATAGAATTCGGACCATAATAATGAATACACAGTGTGTGTTTTCATGAGGACTTTTCAGCCAAGGGACTGAAAGTGAAATTTGGGATTAGGCCCAAAAGACTTGGGACTGGATTCGAGGGATACTCGAATGTTCCTACGTATCCCATAGGGATGGGAATAAAGTCCACGTAGTTCTAGAACTACCCTTTGTACAAATTTGGTTCGTACATGTGAAGGGTTAAAGGGGACTTTAGTGCAATGATGGTTTAACCTAAGATAAAAAGTTTAGGCATTACCATGTATGCACGTAGTCTTTTGAAAAATGAAAACCATGATTGAAAAATCAATGTCAATAATAATTATCTCTCAAGTGAGGAAATCAAAGAATATTGTAGTTTATTGTCGTACCAGACAAAAGTGTTTCATAGTTTAACGTCATATAACAAGGACGAAAGTGAATCAATGTAAAGATATTGATTCTAGGTGCAGTTTCACGAATCAACATCATATGAGATGGTGGTGAACCGATGTGAAGAGATTGTTTTTGGGCTTGAACCCTGGGAGGTTGCCTACATACCCAGCCTGGAGGGAAAGGATCAAAGTCCGTGTAGTTCAATTAAAGAATGAATTAATGATCAAATTGTTCTTGGGGACAATGATCTAATAAAAAATGTTGTTGGGACTTACACATGGTTAGGGGCCCAAAGAGAGTGTTATGGTTGAGGTTTGCTCTAAGCTCACATGAGTCATACTCGGTGTGAGAAACAAGAGGTAATAACAACCTTAACGATGCACAGTTTAATGTCATGTAGGACATATTCAGGGACTATCCAGTTTAAAGTCTTGCAGTTAGGACTATTAGTGCTGCACAGTTTAGTGTCATGTAGCAGGGACAAAATATGTTAAGGATTTTTTGTACAGTTTATCATCATGTAGTTAGGATGATGGGGATAAAATAGTTTAACGTCATATTGGACGAAAGGGGGACTGTGCAGTTTAATGTCATGCAGTAAGGACAAAATAACACACCATTTATGTCATGTTGGACGAAAGTTTGAATAGTTTAAGGTCATATGCATGGACTATGGATGGTGTAGTTTAATGTCATGCTGGACCTTTGATGATTATATAGTTTAACGTCTTTCCGGACGTGAGGGACTTTTATACAGTTTAGCGTCATGTAGTTAGGACGTCACAGTTTAACGTCTTGCTGGACATAAGGGATTTTCAAATAGTTTATGGTCATATATATGGACCAGGGATGATGCAGTTTAAGGTCATGCTAGACGGTTTAGGGAACTTTTTCACTGTTTAATGTCGCGTGGGACAAAGTTGCAGTTTAAAGTCATACTGGACCATTGCTGTATAGTTTAACGTCATATAGCAAGGACGAACTGGTGCTATACAGTTTAAAGTCATGTAGCTAGGACTAAGGTGAACCAATATGAGGATATTAGTTCTGGGGACTTTTTACAGTTTATCGTCATGCTGGACGTTGGAAGTGCCACACAGTTTAATGTCATGTTGCTAGGACATAATATAGTTTAACACAATATAGTTTAGTGTCATGTAGGACATAATAGTAACCAATGTGACAGTTTAACGTCATGTTGGACGATAAGGGAACTGACACAGATTAACGTCATGCTGGACGATGAAAGTGCCACACAGTTTAATGTCATGTTGCTAGGACACAATATAGTTTAATGTAATCTCGGACAAAATAAGGAACTTCTGTACAGTTTAATGTCATGTAGATAGGACATAATACAGTTTAGTGTCATGTAGGACATAATATGAACCAATGTGACTGTTTTGGCTCTGGGAACAATATTTTGTGTTTATACAAAATACTTCTTCAGAAATCTGGCATTAGTTGGAGTCGTGATGTGTTCTCCATCCATTGAGATTATAGAATACGCTCCATTGGAGTAGACCTTATGTATTGAATAAGGTCCTTCCCATTTTGGTTCAAGCTTGGGAGGCTTCTTTCCTGGTATCATTGGTGATCTGAGAACCAATACCAATTCTCCCTGAATGAATGAACGAAGACGAACTTTTTTGTTAAAATCTCGTGCTATTCGATTCTGATAGATTTCCAAGTGGTGAAAAGTGCACAATCTTTTCTCATCTAACTATTCCAATTCATTCAACCGCTTTTGGGATTTCTCATCTGTAGTTAACTGATCACAAATGGCTATTCTGAGTGAGGGAAATTGAACTTCAATTGGCAAGACTGCTTCTGTTCCATATACCAATGAATATGGAGTTGACCGCGTTGCATTGTGAGTGGTAGTCCGATAAGCCCATAAAGCATGAAAGAGTTTATCAGGCCATGACCTCTTATCTTTATCCACCATCTTTTGCAGTATATTTGAAAGAGTCTTGTTGAAGGCTTCTATCTGGCCATTAGCCGCCGCATGATATCGAGATGAATGGTTGGATTTAATGTTGTATTCTTGATACAATTTCTTTACCTCAGAAGAATAGAAGTTGGTGTCGTTGTCCGTCAATATGGTATGAGGGACACCAAATCTAGTAATGATGTTAGACTTGATGAAGCTAACAATGCATTTAGAACTGACTTCTTTGAGAGGTACTGCCTCTGCCCACTTGGAAAAGAAATCAGTAGCAGTAAGAATGTACTTAAACTGCTTGGCCGTAGCTGAAGGGTAAGGTCCCACCACATCCATTACCCATGTGGAAAATGGCCATGAGTATTTATCTGTATGAATCAACTCTGGAGGTTTATGAATGAAGTTGGCATATACTTGGCATGAATGAAACTTCTTTGTGAAATCAACACAATCTTGTATCATTGAAGGCCAAAAGTATTCAAGCCTTCGAATTTGATCAGACAATCTATGTCCAGACTGGTGGGCACCACAGACTCCTGCATGCACTTCTTTCATGACAGCCATTGTCTCTTCACCATCAATGCATCTGAAGAGAACTCCATCAAAACCACGTTTGTAGAGAATTTTCTCAAGGTGGTTTGGGCTATCATAAAGAGTAAAATTGACCACACGTCGCCAGATTTGTTCTTTCTCGGCTCTATCAGGTGGAAGTGTTCCATTTTGAAGGTATTCCCTGATAGGTGACATCCATCCTATAGTATGATCATACGGTTTAGGAATGGGACTAATTTCATTAATTTCCTCTGTTCTGACTTGAACATAAGGTGAAATTGCACGACGGTGGGCAATACAGATGGTTGTCTCGTCCCGATTTGGATCTGCTAAAGCTGTGGCTATATTAGCCAGTGCATCAGCTTGAGCATTTTGTGATCTTGGGACATAAGAAAATGTCGGTTCTGAAGGGAATTCCGACATTAACTCTCTGATGTAATCATACAAAGGGATTAATTCTTCTTTTATGATGGCATAATCCCCATTGACTTGTTTGATTACCAGGTCTGAATCACCTTTCACCTTTAAGTGATTCACTTGTGCTTGAAGCGCTAATTCCAAGTCTGTAATGAGAGCTTGGTATTCAGCTTCATTATTGGTACCACCTTCCCACAACAAAAAGGAATAAGGTAACACTGCCTTATCTGGAGAAATGAGCACAATTCCTAAACCAACTTTGTTGAATTTAGGATTTTCCATTTTCTTCCCTGTTGGACTTCTAGAAGCACCATAAAAATACATTTCCCATGTTTGAGGACTCTCTTGAATAGAGAAAAATTCCTCATCAGGGAGTTCGATATCTGAATATGTGTCTTCCACTGAAGGATGTTCAGCCAGGAAATCAGCCAGAGCTTGGCCCTTAATTGCCTTTTGAGACACATACTGAATGTCGAACTGCTGTAGAATAACCGCCCACCTTGATAGACGTCCTGTAAGCATTGGACGACTAAGGATGAATTTGAGAAGATTATTACGAGATACCAATTGGACCTCGTGATGTTGCAGGTAGTGTCTCAGTTTCTGAACTGCAAAGATTAATGCTAGGCAGCACTTTTCAAGACTTGAATACCGGGTTTCTGCTTCAAGCATAGTTCTACTGAGGTAGTAGAGACTATTTTCATTCCCAGCATCATTATTTTGAGTGAGAAAGGCACCCAATGATCACTCTAAAGCTGTCACATAGAGGATAAGCGGTCTACCCTCAATAAGTGTCATGAGTACTGGTGGAATCAAGAGGTATTTCTTGAGAACATCAAATGCTTCTTGACATTCTTCAGTCCACTGGTAAGTGACTCCGTTCTTCAATAATTTGGTAAAGGGTAAATTTTTGCCTGCCAAATTGGCGATGAAATGCCGAATATAGGCTAAGTGTCCTTGAAGTCCTCTTAATTCTTTCAAATTCTGAGGAGGTGACATACCAAGGATTGATTTGGTCTTCTCAGGATCGACTTCAATACCACGATGGCGTACAACAAAGCCGAGGAATTTTCCTGAGGTTACCCCAAAAGCACATTTTAAGGGGTTCATCTTCAAATTATGTTGTCGAAACTTGTGGAATATGACTTCCAAATCAGCCAAGTGATTAGAACGTTGTTTGGATTTAACCACCAAATCATCTACATAGAATTCAACAAACTTCCCTAAAAGAGGTTTGAAGATACGATGCATGGCGCGTTGATATGTTGCACCTGCATTCTTTAAACCAAAGGGCATCACCCGGTAACAAAACACACCTTGAGGAGCTCTGAAGGCTGTATATTCCTCATCTTCTGGGGCCATTCAGATCTGATTATATCCGGAATATCCATCCATGAAAGAAAGTACTTCATAGCCAGCCGTCGCATCAATTAAGAGTTCTGTAATCGGAACTGGGAAATCATCTTTAGGACAATACTGATTAAGATCTCTGAAATCGATGCAAACCCTAATTTGTCCGTTCTTCTTCTTTACAGGGACAATATTAGCCAACCACTTGGGATATTGAACTTCTCTGATGAAGTTGTCTTTGATCATCTTATCCACTTCAGCTTCGATTTTGGAAGCATAGGTTGGGTGTGTGCTTCTCGCGGCTTTCTTAAAACCTCGATGTTCTTTTGGTAAACCCAAATGATGAGTAGCAACATCAGGATCAAGCCCAGGCATTTCTGTATAATTCCAAGCAAAAATATATTTATTTTGCTTTAGAAAAGAAATATACATCTCTTTCTCTTCAAGGGTCATGGCCGCACTAATTAAAGTGGGGCGTGGATCTTTCTCTGTACCCAGATTTACTTCTCTAAGTTCATCCACAGTGGTAGAGATACCCTCTTCAAATGCTGGAGGAGCATCTCTAAGATCTTCCTCTTGCTCTTCATTATGTGTTATTTCTTCCGTTTCTACTTGCAAAGTAGATGAAAAAATGAAATTCTCATGATCATAAGAGATGTCAAAATTTTCACATTTTGAAGAAGAAGCTTCCATTTCCGACCCTATTGATGATAAAGGGTCTTCTTTGGGAAATAAAGAGGAGATGATGGATTGAGTATCGACATCATTATTCACCTCTGGTGTTGTTATAACTTCTTCTGGCCTGATTAGAGAAGTATAGACTTGTTGGACTTCAGCAGATGAAATGAAAACGTCACCACTTATGCTTTCATCACTGCTTGGTAGGTTACCAATTTCTCCCATGTTGTCTGGCTCGATCGCCGTAATTGACATTATGGATCTTTCCATAAGAGTATTTTGATTTGGGCCTATTTTGTCTATTTGACTGATAGGTAACATATAATCTATACTCACATGTGAAAATGGATTTATTGGAATTTTCTCCAAACCATGTGGAACATTAACTTTGGTAATTTCCTTCATTGTAGATTTTTCTCTTCCCTTCATGTGATAAAATTCCGCCTCAATGTATTGAGACTCACATGTCTTGAACGGGGCCTTATCACCATACAATGTTCCAACTTGACCATCGAAACAGTATTTGATACATTGATGGTATGATGAAGGAATAGCTGCATGCTAATGTAGCCAGGGCCTTCTAAGTAAGATATTGAAAGCTGAGTCTTGATCAACAATCATGAAATCCGAATTGGATACAAGATCTCCAAACTGAGTTCTGAGTGTAACTTCTCCCAGTGGTTCTTGTTCATTTTTATCATATCCTTGTAACATCATGGTAGAAGGAGATAAATCAGATTCCGTGAGGCCCAATCGACGAAGTGTACGAATGGGCATGAGGTTGACTCCTGAACCATTGTCAATGATAGCTTTTCGAACATCTACACCATTGACTTTTCCAGATAAGTACAAAGGTTTTATGTGCTCATACACAACATCATCTTCATCTTTATCAGTAAAAGATATCACTGCATGGCATTCTGCAGGATTATTCTCTATGTGATAGATTTCAGCTGCAGCAATTTCAGCTTCAAACTCCTGAGGACTTGACAAAGCTTCGATGAGTGCTTCCCGAAGATATTTTGACAGATTCAAAGCATCCAAAATTGATAACTTGGTTGGTACTTGGGCCAAGTGTTTCAATATATCATACTTTTGATCTAGAGGTCTGCGTTTCCCAATAGGAATATGCGGTTTAGCATGTACCTTGGAAGAAGATGCTTTGGAAGCTGATTCATCTTGTATTGAAGTTGGAAACATCCTTGGTTTTGGAAGATTAGACTGATTAGATCCATTTATTTGCTGAGATAAAGAAGATGGAACCTTTAATCGGTCTTCCAAAATAACTGTGCCAAAACTGAGTTGGCCATTGGCAGAAGAACTTGCGTGTTCTTTTTGAGCTCGCTAAAGGTCTCTACCACGAGTTTCTGATGCATATACAGTGCTAACAGGGGTAAAATTAGAGTAGTGGATTCGGAAAAATCCACGTCTTCCCCTGTATCCTGAACCTCTAGAACTTCCTCGGATTCCCTTATTTGATACAGGGAATTCAGGCTCATTAAGACTGGAATATGGATCTGTTAATTGAATCATATTAACAGAACCAAAGATTAACTCTTCGTCTGATAAAGACTCTGCCTGGTTATCCTGTTTAGGCTATTCCGTTTGGTGGGGCGGTGCCCGTGGCTTTGAAGTAGATGGCATGAAATCTGCCAGAGTCAAAGACAATTTAAGCTTTGATACATACTCATCTTCTCCTGATTCCTCTTTCTTCTTTGAATTGCGCTGCCCTTTTGAGGATTTGTCTTTTGATGGAGGTTTTACTGCAGCTTTTGTAGGAGACACAATTGGCTTCTTCAATTGTGTTCGCAAAATGGAATGGGTCCGATTGATTGTCTTTCTGACCATCCAATCATCATATTTTTTCGCAGTTTTGCTTTTGACTTCCTGCCACTCGCCTCCTTCCTCTGGATCTGTAGCGGTAATACACGCTACATGAGCTAAAGAACCCTTCAATTTGACTTGTCCCAAGTTGACCATCTTTTGCAGGAGGTCTTTAAAGACAAAACACTCCTGGATGGGATGCCCCAACATTAGATGAAAGGGACAATAATTGGGACGGTCTTCATCTCCTTCCTTGTTTGGCCTCTTGGGCACTGGTAATTGAACCAAATTATTTTCCAGAGCTGAAATGAAGTAACCAGGAACTTGCTCACTTCGGAAAGAGTATGTTTTACTCTTCAAATCCTCAAATTGTTTTCGTCATTGATCTCTTTGATCATTTGGACGAAACAGCCTTTGTTGTTGGCGTTCAGGATGTGGAGCCCTTCGAGAAGATGAAGGTTTTGAAGTAGAAATAGGTACAGGTGCTTGTTTAAGCATAACTGTAGCAGTTTCCGCTTTACCCATTCTCCTTCCCGGAGCTGATGGAATTATACGAGATTTAACCTTAGCCTGTATAAGGGAATCTTCAATCTGTTGAGCGATTGAAGTAAGGTCTCGAAACCCTCCTGTGTATTTCACAGGGATCAATGGCGTGCGTAATTCGTCACGCAAATTTGCCACACAGATTGGCAACAGTTCCTCCTAAGGGAGTGCTAAACTCCGGGAATACGTTAATCCCTTCCAACGAGCAATGAAATCAGAGACTCTTTCATTCTCCCTTTGCTTGCAGTTTGTAAGATCGAAAACTGTCGTTTTTGGCAAAGTTGAGATAAACTGAAGAAGGAATTTTTTATGAAGATCCTCCCATCCGATGACTGACCGGGATTGCAAGCTTGTATACCAGACAAAAGCTGGTCCTTGCAAGGTTCGCACGAAGCATCTGAGTTTCACTGCTTCTTGCTGCTCTGGAGTTCCCATCATAGGATCACAAAAAGACACGTAATGCGTCAAATGTTGTTCAGGGTCGCCTGATCCATTGAAAGTAGGGAAAACAGGGTTTCCAAAACTGGATGGAGGAGAAATTGAATCTACCCATTCAGGGTAAACTTTCTTTTCAAGTTGAACTTGCGCCCGCTTCCCTTCCATAGTTTCTAACCGAGCTGTTAATGACTCAATAGTAGTTATTAACTTTTGAGAAACATCAGGTTGAACTTGGTTTTGGGTAGGTGCAATGAATGGAGCTTGGACAGAAGTGGTGGTTGGTGCTGCAACTGATGGTAGTGCTGCCAACCGTTGTTGCGTTTGACCCGTAGGATTAGACCTCTGAGGGTGTACTGATAAAGGAGGATATTCCTGATCCATCTCAGTAGTTACAGCAAATTCCTTCGGCTGTCGGACTTCAGCATTCTTAAGAAGAAGACTACTCTGAAGTAGTTCTGCATTCAACCTTCTTAATTCTTTTATTTCTTCCTCCTGTTGTGCAAACCTTTTCTCTAATGAGAGCGATTGACCTCCTTCAGAGGAAGGGTGAGAAGTAACCTGATTCTTTCTTTTCCCCTTATTGGATCCTTTTCGAAGAGGGGGAAGTGGGTTACTTGAAGGAATACCTAGATTTTGGGTAAGCCTTTGATTACGTGTGCGCAGACCTTCTTCATTTAGGTATGTGCGCGCAACTTCTTGAGTAGGAACCTCTTCGTCTGATCCCTCGGATTGAGCCTCATCTGGTGAATCAGCAGCAACGGCATTGATGACATTAATGGATGCATATTGCATGGAATCCTTTCTATCAGCATTCCTGTGATATTGTCTTCTTCCATGTCCATGATGAGACATGGCATTCCGTTGACTTGATCCCTCAGAAATTTCTTGGAGAACCGTCACTTGGAGAGAATCTCCTGATAGCAGCTTGGCTCTTCGTTCCTCTTGAGGCTTATTCCCTAATCGAGAGAATACTGACTTTCTCTGAGGGAGGGATTGAGGATTTGAAAAAGTCCCCAGTCCGGTGGACTGGGGATGTTCCTGCTGCTTCCGCTCAACTCCTCGAATCACATTTGTTGACTCTGAGGGTTGGGTTAGAGAAGTCCCCAGTCTGACAAGCTGGGGTGTCTCTTGACATGTTATGTCTGAGATCTTCTTAAAATCTCTCTTGATCTTGTGAATCTTAGTTCGGAAATTAGCTGGATGCATTAACCTGTATCCACTTTTATCACCTGGTTCAACAGACCGTTAGATGATTTCTGAAACTTCTGTCATTTGATGACGTGTTTGCTCCAGACGAGAGGCTTGTGCAATATTATCGCCTGCTTGATGTAGGAGCAATTCAACAACTTGTTCTCTATATACTTGATTTTGAGAGGAACTAGTTGAAGCCTGTTCTTGAGCAAACTTTTGATTATGAACAAAGCCCATTGACTGTGGCCGGCCATGGGCAATAACATTGGATGAGACCATTTTCGGCGGGCTTTGCTGACTGGAAAGCACTGTGAAATGTAGTGCTCCGTGAACACCCCATCCTCTGATATGAACACCAGATGGAGCATTGGCAATTAACTGACGCAATTTTCTTAGTGCACCAAGGCATGAACGTTGAAGGGTTCTCTGTTTCTGTTCAGCCTTCGGATACCGAGAGACTGATAGAGATGCCAAATCAATCTGACGTTGTAGCCCTTCTATTATCTTAAGATGATTTTCATTTTCATCATAAGATAATACCTTCTTCTTTAATTGACAAAGAGTTCTCCATATGTTGAGACGAATATCATGGATTCCATTATCCGTCAACATCTTTGTAATGTCGTACTGGGAGTCAGCCAAAGGCCAAAACATGACTGGTACTTCACCTTTTGCCAGTTTTTTCCTCATGTTCATCATTTCCTCTTTATCATTAAATGAAGATTCTTCTACCTGTTTTGACCAGAGTTGGTGTTTCCTTGTTGCTTCATCGGATTCAACAAGATTGGTAGAGAGATCATTAATCAAACTAGAAGATGCATGACTTAGGGGTGGTTCGGAGAATGACCTACACCCTGGGCTATCTTCTGATTGAGAAAGTATTTCACTTGTTAGCAATAAAGCATCAGACATGACTGGTTTCGCATTTGCAAGTGCCTCAAGATAAGAGGGCTTTCTCGGCACTACATTATCCACTGGAGTATTTTCCAGGCAATGTGAATCACTACTGCGGAGAGGACTTTCGCAGCGAAGTTCATCATCATGGGGAGGACCCCCATAATGGGTTACAATAAAAGATGAAATCTCTTGCTCCTTGGTCTTCTGACCACACAGAGGGTTCCTGTGGCTCTCATATGAAGAAGAAACTTCAAGATTGACCGAACTTTCATGAAGCAAGCCTTCATGAGGAAGTGTATGTTAAAGACCTTCAAAATTAATGTTCCCGTTATTGTGAACTGAGGGAGTAGAATCTTGAATTCCGACAGATAAATGTCTGAGGGCTTCAAGAACTCCAGCATCGAGCAAGGCCTTGTTGCAGATTGGCCTTTGATATTCTGACTGTGCTGGGCGGATCTTTTTCTTAGATGCCTTCTTACTCACTTTAGAAACCACTTGTTGACGAAAGTGGTTACTCTAAGCAGGTGTATGTGCCTGATCAGGAAATATGGTCAGGTTAGGCTGACGATCTCCACTCAAATCAGGTGTATGTGACTGACTTGGTTGTCCGTATGATATGGGGGAGTATGCCCCATAACCCTCTTGGACTGGAACAGATGTGTGTGTCTGTTCCGGAGTGAATCGTTGATGTGTCACTCCACTGCTAGGGATAGATTTATGTGTCTATCCCTGAGATGATGTTGAAGCTGTTATGATATCCTGGAAAGCATCCAGAATATGAGCAGGAATTTGCTTCTGCTCTTTCACCATTGACAAAATATGTTTGGTGACTTCAGCCGCCGGAACGGGGATATACGTCCATTCCGGGATTGGAGTAGGTGTATGTGCCTGCTCCTGTCCTCCTTTTCCTGTTAGTGAATCCTGACAGTACTCAAGTGTGGAGGCAGAGAGTTGAGTCTGCCTCCTATTTGTCGTCGGGGCTTTCCAACTGACTTCTCCGTGCGCTACCAAGAGAGACTGTTGGTAGGCTTGATTAGTATTAGCAGGTGTATGTGCCTGCTGATTACACTTCGCCAAACGCGGTTGACGAGATCCATCATATGTAGTCAAACGAGCCTGCTGACTAACTGGTGATGTATAAGCAGGTGCATGTTCCTACCTATGGTACTCCGCCGGAATTGCCTGGCGGGATTGGCGTGATGCTGCCAGACGAGTCTGCTGGACAACGGAATTAAAACGGACAGGTGATTGTGCCTGCTCGTTATTTGCCACCAAGTTAGGTTGGTGGACTTCTCCGGAGATGGCAGGGATGACAACCTGCCCATTGTTAACCGGATTCCGTCTCTGGCGGTTCATCTTGCCTGCTCGGGTTCAAGGAACCTGAGCTGAATGCCTGGAGTCGGTACCCTCATCATGTTAAGGGCGCACTACCGCACGAGTCTGGCGGCGATTTTTGATGGGAGCCCTCGAGAAGGACTCCTGTCTTTTTGAATTAAGTCCCTGAGGGACCTGCTCATTCTCTTCCTCAGAGTAAGGGAGTAAATGGAAATTGTGTTCCGGGGATAACGACCCGAAATGGTTTGAGACGGTAGTCAGCACCGCCTGCTTCTTGATCGCCGGCCGCCGTTGTCCGGACGACCAGGTAGAGTTGTTAACTTGGAGGGCTTGACGAGCGGCCTCCAGAGTTGGGATAGTACCGTTGTGACGGTACTCCTTAACCAGTGCACTAGAAACCCAGTGTTGAAGATGCTGAGTTGGTGATGTCATCCTCAGAGCGGACGACGTTCCAGCAGGAGTAGCAGCATTGGTTTTCACAGCAGCAGACCTCACAGTAGAGGTGTTCACAGCAGCAGTATTCACAGGGGTGAATTTAAGGAAATCCATTTTGCAGAAGATCTTGAGAAAAGAGTGCCTATTCCATATAACATACATAATCAAGATGAATCCGGCCACTGCATCTTTTGGATGAGCACATGTCAATGATTGATTTGTTGGCCCAAGGGGCCTAACAAATAAGAAGAACATCACTTTAACTTGGTTAAGGATTCACGTCGGGTTCACCATTTTTTTTCCGCACGGATTTCGGGGATGACCTCCTGGACGGGAGATTCAAACGTTCCGATCGGTTTCTAGCGGGTTTGTTCGTAGAACCGGAAACATCCAATGATTCCACATCCGTTTGGACCTACTTTCCAAAGGTAGGCGCTCATTAGCTTGTGGACTGATGAGGCTTAGGAATTTTCATTGGTCGAGAGGATGGGAGGTCAGACTCATCACACCTTTTTGAGGGGAATTATTATCTACTCCAGGACTCTCTTTATAGATTTAAGTTATGTTCGTGAATCCTTATTACATTACCAAGTATAAAATGTGCTTTCCTTTAGTTTTAACAATCAATGATTAAATATGCATGAAATTTAGAGAATCTTTTATATGTATTCGAGGTTCTTCATCAATAGAGAATCGTCTATATCTGTTTGGAGATTCTTGGTCAATGGTATCCTTCAAAACATTTATATAAAAGTCTCTTGGTCATTATGATGACCAGGCTGGTTTTAAAGCCACTCAGTGGGGCACTTGAAGTTTATCGTCATTCAGAAGGACAGGTATTATTTCAAAGTTGGGATCGAACCCAAAAATGGGCTACCTACGTATCCTTTGTTTTGGAAAAGGAATCAGAACCCACGTAGTTCGAGTAATGGAGTATGATGTTTATGATTGATGGCTCAAAGAAGAATGTCATAATTACTTTTACACTCTAAGCTCACATGAGTCATGCTCGGTGTGAGAAACAAGAGGTATTGGTAAAAATTAGACAATTGTGCCATGAAAGATGTAATCATAAGAAATTGTTTGGGGCTTATGTATGTATGACTTCCCAAATAGATGAAGGTTTAGGATTTACTTTTAGGGAGAAAATCCAGGAATAGGGTCCATAAAGGTATATGTGCTTTATGGAGATTTGAATACTCTAACTTGGAACTTATTCCTGAAACAGAAACCCAAATTAGGAGAGGATTGATAATTAGGTTTTACTCCTGAGAAGGAACCCCATATCAAACGTAATTTAGGACTGGTTAAGAGAAATTTAAGGGGCTTCGGGTTTACTCCTGAAAAGGAAACCCAAGATTTTGACTGAGACTTACTCCTAAAAAGGAGGCCCAGGTTAGGGGACTTGGGGCTTACTCCTGAAAAGGAAGCCCAAGATTATGACTGAGACTTATTCCTGAAAAGGAGACCCAAGTTAGAGATTAAGGTTTGGGGCTTACTCCTAAGAAGGATGCCCATATTTGAGATTGGGGCTTACTCCTGAGGAGGATGCCCAAAATTAGAGGACTTGGGGCTTACTCCTAAGAAGGATGCCCATATTTGAGATTGGGGCTTACTCCTGAGGAGGATGCCCATATTAAAGGATTATTATTGGGGCTTACTCCTGAGGAGGATGTCCAAGTTAAGGAATTAAGGTTTGGGTCTTACTCCTGAGGAGGATGCCCAGATTAAAGGACTTATAACTGGGGATTATTCCTGAAAAGGAGACCCATGTTAAGGATTCTCTCATCTTAAAGGATGAGGTTGAATGAACGAACTCTCAATCTTTGGTGACATAAATATGTATAAATCACTAGGTTTTGAGAGATATTCCACCGAATTCCTTTCAGATAAGGAAGTCAAATCAAGAAATCATGCCATAAATGGCTTTGAAGAGTATCTTGAAGACTGAATCTTGAATAGGAAAGGTGAAATGGCTTAAGAGGGAAAAAATGGGCAAGATGGGCACCCAGAAAGGTAGGGGTGCGCAAGTCTTGAAAGGCGCACAAGTCTTGCGTGGGCGCGCAAGTATTGGTCGCACAGGTATACCTTGTGCGACACATGGTGTTCTTGCGCGATTTTCAATCAGAATTGAAATACTTGAGCGACTCTTTATTAAACCTTTTAGAATCCCCTTGAGGTTCTTCCAGATAAGGGACGCGCAAATTCTATTGAAGGAATAAGGAGGCGCGCAAGTGTGACCAGTTCCCTTAAGGGCTGGCCATTCAGGCGCGCAAGTGTTGATGAGTTTCAACACTTAGGCCTTCCTCCCTCTCTTTAGATCTTCCGTTCTAGGTAAGAAATTACCTTAGAAGTGTTCCGGATGCTTTGAGAAGAGACTTGGGCGTCAGGAGCTTCAATCCGAGTTTCTGAAAAAAGATCCTCCCGAATGGGGGGCCCACAGGGTCTATTTACAGGCAGGAGAAGACCCCGGGCGGTTACCGGGCGGTTATCACTTAGGTCGCGCAAGTCACTTGCGCGACCAAGAGCGTCGCGCAAGTGTACTTGCGCGACAGTGATATAACTTGCGCGGTGCAGTTTCTGTTGATCCTTTCTTCCTGCCTTTGTCGATTTTTGATGTTTTATTCAGAGGATGAATCACTTTGAGCTCAGATATTCCATTTTCCGATCTTTAGATTCTGTGACGAAAGGAGCATCAACAGACTATAAAATGTAGCATTCCCTTTCATTCAATAATAGGACACCTCTTGCTCCAAACAAGAGATGCCTTATGCTCCAAGCATAAGATGCCTAATTCTATAATTATAGTGGCGTAATTTCAAGAGTGTTGGAATTTGTTCAAACATTCCCTCACTCCACCTCACGCTTTTTTTGCCCTTAATTAGGATCTTCATCCACTTCCATGTCTAAAGGGACCCCCTAATAGCCCAGTCCCATGCCATATCGGCTCACCAACCGTCCTGGGCCAATGCCCCGTAATACTTTGGACAACACTTCGAGTAAAGTCCGGTGTTTTGAGCACGGTCAGCAGTCGACCCTCATTTGTTTGTCCCTATTTCAGGCTAACATGACATGGATGCTGTTTTTTGAACATGGACAATAGTTAGCCTCCATCACCATGCCACCCTCATTGTGTTCTGAATATCAGGAATGTGATTCACACTTTTCATCTCCCTTTGTTCGGACTGATTCCAATGCCCCTAGGTGTTATCACTCTGGTGCACTAGCGCATTGGTGAAGGCCTCAACCACCACTGAGTTGGGTTTCCCTCATGGCCAGACATGAGAGAGACCTTCATATAGGTTCCTTTCATAAGCCACATCCACCATTACCGCTCCATAGTGGCACCCATGCAACTTCCTTCCATAAGCCCCATTCACCATTGTCGCTCTATAGCGGCACTCAGGCAGCTCCCTTGCGTAATCCCCATTCACCATTGCCACTCCATAGCGGCACCCGGGCAGCTTACTTGTATAAGCCCCATCCATCCATTACTTCTCCATAGTGGCACCCAGGAAGATTCCTTGCGTAAGCCCCATCCACCACTGTCGTTCCATAGCAGCACCCGGGTAGCTTCCTTGCGTAAGCCCCATCCACAATTGTCGCTCCATAGCGGCACCCAGGAAGCTTCCTTGCGTAAGCCCCATTCACCATTGCTACTTCATAGCGGCACCCGAGTAACTTCCTTGCATAAGCCCCATCCATTGCCGCTCCATAGCATCACTCGAGCAGCTTCCTTGAGTAAGCCCCATCCACTATTGTTGCTCTATAGCGGCACCCGAGAAGCTTCCTTGTGTAAGTCCCATTCACCATTTTTCCTCCATAGAGGCACCCATGAATCTTCCTTGCATAAGCCCCATTCACCATTGCTGCTCCATAGCGGCAACCGGGCAGCTGCCTTGCATAAGCCCCATTCACCATTGCCGCTCCACAGCAGCACCCGTGCAACTTCCTTGCATAAACCCCATCCACCATTGCCGCTCCATAGCGGCACTCAGATAGTTATCTTGCGTAATCCCCATCCACAATTTCCGCTCTATAGCGACACCTGGGAAGCTTCCTTGCGTAAACCCCATTCACCATTTCCACTCCATAGTGGCACCCATGCGGCTTCCTTGCATAAGCCACATCCATTGTCGCTTCATATGGGAACCTGGGAAACTTCCTTCCATAAGCCCCATCCATCATTACCGCTCCATAGCAGCACCTCGGAAGCTTTCTTGCGTAAGCCCCATTCACTATTGTTGCTCCATAGCGGAACCCGGGCACCTTCGTTGCGTAATCCCCATTCACCATCACCGCTCCATAGGGGCACCCGGGCATCCCCCTTGCATAAGCCCCATTCACCATTGCCGCTCTATAGCATCACCCGGGAAGCTTCCTTGCATAAGCTCCATCCAACCATTTCCGCTCCATAGCAGCACCCAGGTAGCTTCCTTATGTAATCCCCATCCATCCATTTCTGCTCCATAGCGGCACTCGGGCAGCTTCCTTGCGTAAGCCCCATCCAATCATTGCCGCTCAATAGCATCACCCGGGCAGCTTCCTTGCATAAGTCTCATCCATCCATTTCCACTCCATGTTGGCACCTGGGTAGCATCCTTGCGTAAGCCCCATCCACCATTGTCGCTCTATAGCAGCACCCGGGTAGCTTCCTTGCATAAGCTCCATCCACAATTGTCTCTCCATAGTAGCACCCAGGAAGCTTCCTTGTGTAAGCCCCATTCACGATTCCCTCTCCATAGTGGCACCCGATCAACTTCTTTGCATAAGCCTCATCCATTGTCGCTTTATAGCGGCACTCGGGCAGCTTCCTTGCGTAAGCCCCATCCACCATTACTGCTCCATAGCGGCACCCGAGCAGCTTCCTTGTGTAATCCCCATTCACCATTACCACTCCATAGTGGCACCAGGGCAGCTCCTTTATGTAAGCCCCATTCACCATTGGCGCTCCATATTAGCACCCGGGCAGCTTCCTTGCGCAAGCCCCATACACTATTTTTGCACCACAACAGCACCCGGGTAGCTTCTTTACATAAGCCCCATCCACCATTGTCACTCCATAGCAGCACTCTGGAAGCTTCCTTATGTAAGCCCCATTCACCATTCTTACTCCATACCAGCACACATTAAACTTCTTTGTGTAAGTCCCATCCACAATTTCCGCTCCATAGCGGCACCCGGGAAGCTTCCTTGCGTAAGCGCCATTCCCCATTTTTTCTCCATAGCGGCACCCGGGCCTCCACCCTGGAGTAAGTACCAATCTTTATCTCCCCTGGCTACTAACCAGGCATAAGCCCATGTTTCCTCTTTTGGATGCTAACCGCACGTAAGCCCCCATCCCACTTACCATGAACACACCTTCTGCGACGTGGTTGTCAGGACTTTGCTGCCTCTTGTTTCTCACACCGAGCATGACTCACGTGGGATTAGAGCAAGCACCAACCATGAAATCCTCTCTGGTCTGCCTTAGAGTGTAAGACACAAACCCAAACTGAACTATGAGGTCTTTGATCCTTTCTAAGGTAATGTACGTAGAAAGCCTCCCTGAGGTTCAAGCCCAACACCCATTGGTCTCAAACATCTTTACGTTAGTTCACCAAACCCAACCTGAACTATGAGGTCTTTGATCCTTGCCAAGGTAAGATACATAGGAATCCTCCATGAGGTTCAAGACCAAAACCCATTGGTCCCGACCATCTTAACATCAGTTCCCACACTCCTACCTAAACTACGAGGTCTTTGATCCTTGCCGAGGTAAGGTATGTAGGAAGCCTCCCTTAGGTTCAAGCACTAACACCCAGCGGTTTTGACCCCCTTCACGTCGAACCACCTTCGTCCTGCATGACGTTAAACCACATGTCCACTTTTCATCCTACACGACATTAAAATACATCCACCATCCCGAAATATATGGGATTTTATCCTTGTCTCCTAGACAGGGTACGTATGAATCCTCCATGAGGTTCAAATCCATCCACCGGTAAGTCGTTGTGATCCCTATCTAGCGGTAAGCCGTTGTGACCCCATCCAACAGTAATACATTGCGACCCTATCCAGTAGTAAGCCGTTGTGACCCCGCCCAGTGGTAAGCTGTTGTGACCCCATCCAGTGGTAAGCTATTGTGACCCAATCCAATGGTAAGCCGTTGTGACCCCATCCAGCGGTAATCCTTTGTGACCCCATCCAACAGTAAGTTGTTGTGACCCCATCCAGTGATAAGCCATGGTGACCCCATCCAGTGGTAATCTGTTGAAGTCCCCAATTGACGGTAAGTCGTCGTTAGATGAACTACAAGGAATTTTATTCCCTGCCACATGGATACGTAGGAGGTCTCTTCGAGACTCAAGCACAACATCGCTATTTTCCCCAAGTCGACTCCATCTCATTATCCAACCACTCTTCTTAACCATCCATTACCCATTTTTATTCTTACCCAGGTCGCCACATCCCAGTGGGATCATTCCACCTCATTCCCCATTCCCTTTAACGACAACCGAGCAACTAACCACGCGTTATCCCCAATATCAGTGTTCACTCCAAGGGTTTCACTCACCTGATCCACTCTAGTTAGTGTTCCGATCAGCCTGATCTGTCTCTGTTAGATGTTAAACCTACGACATACCCTATTTTAAACATAAGAAGCTGAGGAAAATCTCATATACATACCTATGGCATATAATTCCCCTCATTCAGCGTGGGATGCCTCGGACTTTCATGACCTCAAGAAGCCCTATAATAAGGGGAAGAAACCCAAATGTGCCAATGTTCTAGCATCCAGACATTCCAGTGATGTCCAACATGACTACTCCCCCAACTGAAGGTTGCTGCCCTGACCTGCCCCCTTGGAATGTTTCGACAGAATCAGTGTAATTAACTGGTGTCCATGAAGATATGGCACTGTGAATAGTTTCACAAACAACGTCTTAAGTCTATGAGGGAGACCCGAACTTGGTGACAAGTTCCGAGGAGGAATCCACAGAAGGAAGAAACGGAATCCCATCATCCCATTTCGATCAAGGAGAAAACATCCCTAAACAAGGAACGGATACTACCCACCTTTGAAAAGAGAGAATGCGGGGCAACAAACAGTGTCACCGTCCTCGAACAGATGGATGTGCGCACCCCGAAGAAAGCATAGGAAACACTCTAAATAAATCTTGTGAAAGATTGGTTGGTACTTTAAGTGAAGTTGTTTCATAAATGTGTGAGACCCTCATTGAGTCCGATTTGATTTTGTGTGTGTCCATGGTGGATTGTGTTCCCATGAGGGGATGTTTTATATTGATGAATCTAATTATGAAATGATTATTCATAGATAGTAAGTTGTTACTTCACATGAGGGTGTATGGGGTAAGGTGAGGGTGTTTTAAATACTTTATATTTATTATATGTGTGGTTATTATTAATCACCTCTACTATTGAAATGTCATGGGAGTTGTAGTGAACTTTTAGGGATTTGGATAAGTGCAAGCCCAAGTGTAGATTTTTCTACCAAGGGTAAGGACCCATTCAAACTCTGTGAGTTGATGGTATTTTATTAGTGGTACCACATAACATTAAAAGGTCCCAATAATTTTTAGGAGATCTTAAGTCATGATAGAGACTAATTAGTCCTATGAGACTATCATTACATGACTATTTCAGTAGTTTTAGCATAGGTTCCTCATATCTAGTTCAAAATATAGATATTTGAGCCTTAAGATATTTCCCATAATTCTTAGGTTCGTCTCATGACACTTTGGGGGATTTATCACTTTTCTTTTTTTATTACCCTGGTTCATTTTATTATATTGAACCATTATTGGGTAAGGATTACTTCTTATCTTCGGGCCTACTTGTGATTATGTATCACCTTAGGTGTGTTTGTGGTTTACTTTTAAATTGGATATCTTTAAAATGTTTTAAAATGTTATTTTAAAATTGAAGTGGTTTGTTAATTTCTTAAAAATGTTTTAATAAATGGATGTCAATGAAGTTGTTTTATGAAAATAAATCCTTCATGAAATTATTGGAAAGATGGATAACTGGTAATTTGGAATGTTTATATGGGTTTAAATTTCCCCTTTACTAGGATTTAAATACTTAATTTAAAATTTTTAACCATCATTTTGTTATTTTTAAAAAATAAATGTTGTTTATAAATGTGCAAGTGTCATGTTATTAACTTCAATTATAAATCATGTGAAAAAACCTATTTTATATATTATGTTCAAACTTAAACTTAATAAACTGTATTACTAAGGTATTTATATAGTCTTAGTGGGTAGAAAACTACTGGTATGTTTTTCTCATGCTTATATATATATTATAGGTTTCAGGTGCCTAATTTTGTTTCCATTCTTAAGGTTTAGGTTTTTATATGGATGGATGGTGGTATGTAATAAGTGGTTGGGGATCAACATTTGTTATTATAAATTCATTTGAATTTTATATTACTTTATACTTTTTGGGATTTTATATCTTCCTTTTAGACTAGGTTGTTTATTTGTATCTAATTTTTCTCAATGTCTATTTCTGATGTTTATCCTTATATGGATGTTTATTGGTTATTCCATGTTCAGTTGGTGTCTTTTTTTTATTCCCACTATTTTTTTATTTTATATTTTTAATGAGGGTGAAATAATTACCCTAGAGAATTATTTATACTTGGTCACTAGTTTCCATATCATGGATATTGGGATTACCCTTTGAGCTACTAGTAGACCAAGTTGGGTGTTGTTATAGATGGTATCCTCAAGCAGGTTTGTTACAAGGAAAGAGATAAAGGAGAAATAGGATAGGATGTTACCCTAAGAAACACATCAAATCCAAAAGATTAAACAAAAAATAGATGATAGGAGTATGATAGAGATCCCCCTTGATCTCATAGAGGTCGAACAAATGAGGATGAAATGAGAAAAGGATGGACACCCCTAAAAGAATGTGGGGGAAAATTAAAAATAATTTTTTTAGTAAAACTGGATGCTCTCATAGTCACTACATGGTTTATAAAACCATGTGATAATAATGAATAATTAATCCACTAAGATTATATAATGATTCAAATTGTTGTTTCAGTGTTTATCCTAATTGTGCACAAACTATGCACTTGAAAACTCCCATAGAAGGCTAAACCCACATAGTTTACACTATCAATCATAGGAATCACATTGAATTTTGATGTGCATGGTCAAAAAGAAACCAAAGAACCTTCAATTTAAGGGTGCCTAAACGGATTATTCTAAATCATGTGAACTAACCCTTTTATAGAAGGAATCCCTACAGAAGGGTAATTTGAAAGGTTTACCAAACTTTGAAATGGTCATGTGGTAACTATCGAACAAAAGAAAACTCCAAAAAAATTATAACTCAATCCCAAAAGATAAAAAATAACCTAAAATAATATAAAATAATACAAAATAATATAAATTATCCCACTATAGTGACATGGGAGTGTCATAATTCTCTCCACCATTCCACTTTATATCCCCAAAATCACCTTAATAAAAAGTTTAATAAAGCTAAAACATTAAAATAGTCCTACCAAATACTTTAGGTTGGTGGGTATAGAAAAAATCAGAAATAATCATTCAAAAGGAACCACTAATAATCCTAAAGATAATAAAAAATCAAATCCTCAAACACCAAAAAAAACTCAAGCACCACCTAAATCAAAAATGAGTTCCAAATCATTAAATAACGAAGTCCTTTTATAGGTCCCCACAATTTAGAATGATTTTAATTATAGTAATAATAATTAATAATTCTATAAAGTGGCTGACATAAAAAATATATTGCATCCTCCACCCAATATCTAAAAAAGAAACAATCCACCATTTACAAATGTGTACTCTAAAGGAGATGACCAAATTCCAAAAAAAAATCCAGGGAATACTCAAGAAAAATATAGAATCCATAAGAAAAAATAATCACCAAATGACAAAAAATATCCCAACAAAAGGATATGAGAGGAAAACCTCAAACAAGACTCATAGAATACCAAAATGGGCATTAAAATCGAGTCATGACACTCCACATGGGTAACTAGGACCTTAATCATAGAACACTATCTCACAATGATCTTGTAAATCAAGATCAGCACAAACACATTCTCACCTACATAAATAAACACTCATATTAGTCACCCAAGTATAGAACCAATGTTTTCCCATGTTCACCCCATCATGAATCTCAACCCAAATGACTAAACACCCACAAAACCCTGAATCATAGAAAACTAGATTCCACCTACCAGGCATAATGATTACAACAAACAACCAATATTCTAAAAGTAATTATTAAGAAGCCATCCAAAAGGAAAAAACCAAAAACAAATTCCCCAAATCGTCAACCAAATCCAAATCAATCATAGGTAAACCACAAAGAAGAAGATAACCCAACCAAGACGCACTCATGACTTTTCTCAAAAATTCTACATACAAAACCCTATCAAGCTTACCTAGATGGTCACTCTAATAGAAATATTTTAGAGTTAAAACAGTTATGAATCCACCACTCTATTTAGGGTTTGGGTAAAGTCTACAACCAAAGAGGACTCACTAGAAGGTTCATCCTTAGCAATAAGTCTTTTTCTTCCTTCCTCAACCTTTTTGGGAGGAAAACTCTGACAAAAACCTAAAATGAATCAAACCAAATATTGTATCTCAACCTAAAAACAATATTCCCATTACAACTAAGGAAAAATCCAAAAATAAAAACCCTAAAAAAAATTATTTTCTTTAAAATTACCAATTATCATCATGAGTAAAAAATAAACTTTACCAAGGTATTCACTTGAAAAGCAAACCAATTCCTTAAAAAAATCACTTTAGTAAAACACACCACTTCACATTAAATTTAAACAAAATCAATCCATATTTTTATTATAATTTAAAAATATTTTCCAAATTCATTAAAAATTTAAAACCCAATCCCCTTGTAATAAAATTCTAAAACATTTACATAAATCTCCACTTTCATTTCAAAAATATTTTCCCCAAATAACATAATAAAATTAACCACATTATAAAAATTTCCTATGGAAAATAAAACAACCTTTTAAAAAAAACACCCACAACTAGTACTTAAACTCAAAGATCTATATATTTACTCTTTTTCATCCAAAACAACTAATAAAATATTAAACAAAGATATGTCACAAAAAATAAAGTCACACTATAGACAAAATCTATTCAATCACTTAAAAATACAACTAATGTTTTTATTTAATTTATCTCTAACAAGTGAAACCAACTCTAGGAGTGATTCGGAACCTAGAGAGATTAAAAATATAAAACCAGGAGGTATAAAGATCTTTTCATGGTTTGGAAACATGGTTTTTGAAGTCATATATAAACCATGTGAAAACATATAGTAAGATCATAGAACTATCTACATGGGATCTATATGATTTTACATACTATTAAATCACATTTCTACTTCCAGTTCACCCCAAAATGCAAGGGAACACCAAAAATCACCTTCCAATATCATTAGGGATTAAAATACCATCCTTCCACAAAAAAATAAATCCAAAAATCTATAACTAAATAAAAAAAGTTTCAATTCAAACTGCCTATGGAAACTTGAGGCTCATGGTAGGAAAGAGCTAGTTAGACTCTCCCCACACCTACCTATCTATTTATGATGTCCCTAGATCCACACTATAGTGGAACACCCAAATAACAAAGAGAAATTATAAAAACCCTAGGCCCTTACTATGAACTTAGGCTCTGATATCATTTTTAATGAACTAGCTCAGGCCGGCCTATCATGTCCCCTAGACCAACCCATAAATGGTCTAGAAGGTCATTCTTGATCCCTATGGGTTGTAATCTTGTTCATGGGCATCATAAGAACCGGCTTGAGAAATATTTTACCCTCACATATTAAATTCTTCACTATAAAACCAATATAAACCATATATTCAATATAAATTAACTAAATAGAAAAAACAAATGGTCAAATGAGTTATAACCAACCCAATTGATCTAAACCTTCTTTATAACATATAACATCAAAATAATATAACATGCATGAATTAACCAAAATAAATACATAATAAGGTACAATATAACCAAACTAAAATATAATGAAAATGAGGGTTATCTTGGAAAATACACCGATATACCAAAATTAAAATAGACTAATCTATACCACAAGAACCTCCATGAAACTGAGGTTTCTATCCATATACTATCTCACCATCATCAACCCAAAAGAAAAAAATCCAATATGAGGGAAAGTACTAAACATAAATTATATAATTAGTTCAGTATATTACCAAAGCATATTGATTTCCCCTTAAATAATATCTAGGTCTCATGATTTTCGTTTTGGTTATTATGCTATTAAGGTTATGTATTTTTCCTCTTTTAGGATGGGATCAGGAACTCCCCAATAGAGTAGGGTGTGGGTCACCCATCTACGTGGTTTATAACTCTATGATCATATTTATTCCTTCCAGTGAGGTGTAGATATCCTGCTTTGATTAGTCTATCTATGTTTAATTATAAGGATGATATGTCTAGACATTATTATCCATGAATCAATACATTATTCAAGGAACAATGATATACTAGTGAGTCTATCTCATAGCTCTACATGTCAGGTGTGTGGTGATATCATTTTATGTATCATAGCTCATGGTTTAGTGAGACTCCCCATAGTATGAGGTATTAATGATAATATTAATTAGGCATAAGGTGGGGATTTTAGTTGTAGATCAATTATGGTTTGATCTTTCATATCATGAATGGGTAGGGAGGTGTAGTTTTCCTTCCTAAGGCATGAGGTATATTTTTAGAGTGGACAATCCATAGAACAATAATACTATCAAGTGTATTTTTCCCCTTAGTGAGATTTTTTGGGATTTATTAGAAAATTAATCCATCAATGTTTCACTTATTAATTTTTTCTTCCCCTTGATTTGAGATGGGTGACTATAAATCTCTCCCATTATTGTATGAGTTAGTGTTGCCATGGAATGGTGATTTACCTTCGTAGTCACTCATATTTTGTTTATATTTCAGAGTATCTTACCTATTCATCCCTCATATACTAGAATTTATATAATATATTTATTGGGATGTTTAGTCTATACTACACATATTTTTTATTTTTGTTAGTTATGTGAATCTTATGTAGTTATTGTTATTATGGTTGGTTATAAATGTATATCTATATGTAGGTTTTTAAGCCAAGGCCTCCCATGTATTTATTATATTTGGTGCTAGTATACAAACCATACCCTATTAGAGGCAGGATTGGGGTGAAATAATCATCTCAACATTGATGTAAGTGGGGATCTGATGGGTCAAGTCATGTCATGGTATATTTAAGGTTTGAATAGGTTATATTTTATTACAACATAGTTATTTATTTATTAATGGTGTGACTTCCACTATAAATCCATTATTTTAATCTAATGGTATATCTAATTATGTATGACTTGGTAATTTATCTTATATTTCATGAGATGATATTGAGGATATAGTCTTTCCATGTGGTTTTATGAGACCCTCACTACCAAATATAAACCTTTGGTGTATGGAAATACATGCTTGAGGAGACATAAACCTTTGAATTAGTTACTGTTTGGGTGAAATAGGTCATGGAATTAAAAACTTTCATGCCCATATCTATTTAAACCCTAACCCAACTAATCCATATCCCACTTTCTCCATTATAAAAATATGAGACCTCTCAACCCAAGTTTATCCCCCCCTACTTCAATTAATCACTCTTTCACATTCCTATAACCTTTCCCCTTCTATAAACATTATCATACAATTTCACATTAGTATATTCTTATTATTAAATCCAAGAACCCTTATTTTTACATACCCACCTTCAAACCTTAAATCATGGGTCATTACATTGATACATATCAAAATCAATTTTCTATTTGAATCTCTAAGAAGAGTAATGGAACTCCACCACCACTAATAACCTAGAAATATCATTTATTTAACCAAAACCCACACGAAAATCCATAAATATTTACTTGAACCCAAATTTATATCTTAAAACTATCCAAATACCAATACTCATTATATACCCATTATCAATGACCAAGCCACTAGCCTTCTAGATCATCCATATAATCCTGGAGACAATTGACTGATTCCATCATCTTAGAGCCATCTGGGGTGTACCGATATCTGAAATTCATCTATGTAGATAATAAAAAATATCTTGATATACTAGTTTTCTAAAAGATATAGAGTGTTAATTTACCGAATCCTACTATTTTTTATCATATTAAATTAGAGGTTGATGCAATGTGGCATTAAAAGTAAAGATCATGATAGGTTATTTCATCATAAACTTATCCAAATCTCTAAAAGTTTTTTATTCCCCATATCACCTCACTTTCTTAGGTAAGATTTATTTGATTGATTTACCTACCTTACACAATATGGGTATGTGCAAAGAAGTGGTAAAGTGATATGTCTTTACAAGAGTTGATTCACCTCTTCTTGAATAGGAAGAGAAATCATAATCTTCTATATCTGAGACATTTGGACCCTCATTTAGTAGATTTATATCTCATCATCCCAATACACCATAAGTGGATCGACTCATTGAGTATATCGATAAAATTATAGAAAAAGTCACTTATATGTTTGATATATGGAAATATTTTATTAAGGATATGAAATTACTTGTCTAGAAAGCTATAATTGATCTTTTCTAGATGACTACGCCTCCCTAACTCTAATACATGAGGAACACTAAACTAAATGTTTAGCTCTCAGGCTTTATCTAGTAAATATTTTATGAACCATATTCACATCACAATATATTTCCATAATATTTGTGGAGCCTACATATTTTTCACCCTCTAACCCTCTTAACCCTAAAATACATCTTTCTAACTGGATTTCTATACACCACTTTCCTTAGAATCATTATCTAATTTTGATAATAAGATCCACTACATCACTACTAATTTTGAGTCAAAGAAGAAGAAAATATTCCATTAATTTTATATTTTTTTCTATAGATAAGGTAGACATGTAATTTATGAATAAGAAGGATGAGGAAGAATATAAGAACGAAGAATATTAAATAAATAAGATAAAGGGAAAAGGTAAAAAAAGGCATATGGACATAAATCAAAGATAGGGGATACTGAGGTGGAACTTGAAAATAAAAGGAGGGGTAGAGTTACCATTTAGGATCTTAATAAATGGATTGCATCCACTACCTATCCTCTAGAGATATTTGAGATTACCCCCACCATATATGATCATACTCGATAGATTACTCTTCCTATTTCTGGTGAAAGTAGACCATTAATTTCAACCATGAAAAAGATGACACCCACACTTTTTGAAGTTTTAGACCCTTTTTTCAGATATACCCAGACCATCATACCAATTTTAGGGTCTATATACTCTACTCTTGAGGTCATTTAGTTTATTATATACCCCACCAGTATGGGTAGCCTTAAAGCCAAATGTGTAATCAAATTTGGTGCCCATGGTTGAGTACTATTTTCCAATCCAATCCAACCACCCAAATACAAATTTTCAAAAAGTACTAGAAAAATACTTTTTTGAGTTTCATGAAATGATAATTAAATATAATATTCATATCTCACCTTAGGATGAAGATGATGATGATGTGGAGGAGGATATTTATTCCCAAGATAATTATAATGAAACTTAGGATTTCTTTTGTCTATTTTTTTATCTTAATATTTTTATACTACTTGTATTCATTTATCTTTTAAATTTATTTAATCTCTATTGTACGCTAAAATGAAGAAACAAAAGGGTGTTTTATTATGAAATTATTTCCATGAATCTTTATTTTTAATTGATTAATATTTTAAAATTATTTTATTATATTTCAAATTTGTTACTGATTTCTTTTTCAAATAAAGTAATTAAAGTTTTAATGAATAAGGAACCCCAATTTATAAGAAAAATCAAAGGAATATTATGAATCCAAATTAGTTATGTAATTACTATTAGGTTTAGTCATGTGAAAACCAATTTCTAGTTAAGCGATTGGAAATAATGAAGGGAGATATTATTAAAGCCTGATTTCTAATTTTGGATGGTGATGGAAGACCAGTAATGATAAAGTTTGGAATTATTGAAGTAAGTAGATCAAATGAAAGTAATCATAAGTTAACACTGATAGATGTAAATGTATTTTTTTGTACAAATAAAGATATTGTGTAAAGTTTTTTATGTTGATAATTAATATTATTTTTTAAGGATATATAAGGATTTTTCTTGGATTTTTATGGAATAGGAAATAGATAATTCTATTCATAATGATATCTAAGAGTAAAATCATGGGGTTTATAATAGTACACACTATACAGTGAGTGAAAAGTTGTTTACAAAAATAAAACTGAGTTTTTATATTCTCCATAAATATTTGAAGGTGGTGGAACTGGTTTTACCTACTATGATCTATTTTATTTTTTATGGTGGGGTTACTATGCATAAAAAATGATTAGTTTGACATTATAACCATATTATATTTTCTTAAATAAATTTACTTGCATCATTACCCCCATGGAGTAGGAAAAAGTATTAACCATATGAAATACTTGTGTTTTTCTATTTTCCTTTTTTTCTTTCAATCACTGTCTTTTGGAAGTTTTTATCTGAGTTGTTTTGGAGTGTGTGTTGTGGTATAGTGACTTAGGTGTGGTTTGTAATCTAGGTTCTGGTAAATTATTATAATTTGTTATTTTCAGTTCTTTGTTTCCACATTATAATTTAAAGATTATAACTAACAAGTGTTTATAAGTTTCATCAGAACAAAAAAATGGAATAAGAGTTTCAGTTGTAGATATTTGAAATATCTGACCCCATACAAGGTAATTTAGAGCTCGATTTAGTAGCCTAATTCCACCCTAGTCCTTAAAATAGAATTTTGGTAATAATTTATTGATCCCTCTTACATGTTTTGTAATTTAGACAGATTTTATTATTTTTTGAGGAAATAGGGATGGATGTGTATAAGGTCTGGGTGGAGAAGTTCAATAGAAAGGATTTTGGATTCTTGAAGATGAAAATAGAGGATTTTCTATAGCATAATGATCTTGATATTTTGTTAATTGTAACCAAATATGAAGTGATTAATAATGAATAATGGGTAAGTATTTATAGTAAATAACTTGAGATGATCTGAATGTAACTATCTGGGGATATGTATTATAACATCCAAGATGTGAAAAATACTTTAAAACTTATAAAATTTATTATTTAAATATTTGAAAAGATGAAATCAATGAAAAAGGTGTTTCTATTGGATATGTTATTTGGTATCAGAATTTAGAAATTAAATAATGTATCTAATCAGCTTAATGACTTAAATATTATTAAGAGTCAGTTGGAATCGGTTAGCATGAATTATGGTGACCCGGAGTGGGCACTGATGTTACTTTCTTCACTCTAGGAATTCTGGGATATGATGGTCACAATTGTGAGTAACACAATAAGTAAGACTAACTTGGTGTTTATGGAAATCATAAATTTTATTTTGAATGAATAAATTCATCAGAATGAGATCCAGGTATCTACTAAAAATGTATACAATATATCATATATGGTACATTCTATGGCATGGAAGAGTCATAGAAAAAGAAAAGGAATGATAATTCATTTCCATATTAACTCAATGGATAGTGGTCCCATGTGTTTTCATTTTGGGAAGAAAGTATATATGAATAAATATTGTAGTTATTTAAGGATCAATTATGGAAAATATCCTTTCAGGATTTCATCTTCAAACCGCATATTAAAAGATATGAGTGGTTTCTTACTGATTATATCCAAATCACTTGAGTCTTGGATTATAGACTATAGAGATTTATCTAACTCTGAATCCAAGATAGGGAATGTGAGAAATTATAATTTTGAAATACATGAAAAAATATATCTTGAGAATGGTAGAGATCTTAAGATTTTGGGTGACAATGACATTTATATCCAGAAAATGAACATAATATTTCTATAATTGAAAGGAATGTGGCATATACCTGGGTTAAAAAACATAATTTCGATGGGTTAGTCAGATGATATGGGTTTTTGTAAAACCTTTATGGTTGGAGCAAGGATAATTACACATGGTTCCATGGTGGTGGCCAAGGGATTCATGTATGGAGCAATGTACCTAATGGGAGTTTCAAAATGTGTAATAAATTTTGGGTAGTAACTTCTAAAAGGTTATGGAATGAATTTCTGGCTCACTTAAGTGAGAACGCAATGAAAATACTATATTATAGTGAAATTTTTAATATTAAAATCATGGAGTATATAACAAGTGAATATTATGTCCTTAGGTAGTTGTGAAAGGTGTTATTCCAAATGGAAGGCAAGATGCCTAAGAACCATGTTGGTCCCAATAAAGGTAAATATCCTGAGGGGAGGTGAATTAAGGTATAAAAATTTATAATTTTGACCCATTAAAAGAATATTTTTTTAGTATTATTAGGAAAACTCTCTCCCCCTAGAAAATATAAAGTGATAAATCAATAAAAAAGGTACACGGATAGTTTTACTTAGTTTACTAAAATTGGGATAACTTAAGGAATATGTAATAGTGATGTATTGATGCACCTGAAACACTAAGTGAAATAATTTTAATTTACAATGTATAGAATGAAAAATAACCCTCTTGGTTACAAACTTCACTAAATAAATAGATAACTCACTTATCTCCTTATAAGAATAAATCCACTACTCCCCTGTAAAACTGATCCAACTTCCATGAAAATCAAAAAACAATAACACCACTACTTGTGAAATAATAAAATATTACGTCATATACTTGGTGAAACTCCTCAAAATTCGAATGAAAAGGCCTCATGGTTCTTCTCCCTCACTTTCTAGTGAAGGTCTATAATTTATCTTCTTCTATATCTCATCGATACACTCTTATGAAACTAATCTTCAATCTATACAACTTCTTCCCTTTTTCTTCATTTTTTTAAAAGAAATATTTCTCACCTATATATATATAGAGTCCCTATTTTTATTTCCACTTTTTCTTATTTTTTTCTCTCAAAAACCACATGATAAATATTTAAAATATTAAATATGGAAACTCCACAAATTTAGTAGCATGATCTCCTCCTTCATCTCCCCATAATCTTTGATCTTGATTATAGATATGAAAAGATAACATTAACTGAAATTAAATACTAATCAATCCATCATATAATTTTATAAATTATCAGGTTCTAATTATTTTTCCAAAATACCATATCTTAAATTCAACTAAATGTGTTTCTATTATTGACTTCATGGTATTTCTCCCTTATTCATGGTATGATGCTTGGTCAAATACTAGATCCACCAAATCCCCATGAATCATATTTTATTTACTGGAATATCACAGCTTAACCCACCTTTAATCATTATGTCATCATCATCCTCATTATATGATAATTATCAATCATATTTTATGATTGATGAAGCACATTGTAATACACTAATAGCTGATGAGGCGACCTAGTGTTTTTCCAAAATTATCACAAGTACAAAAACTTATAAATATTTGTAAGGTTTTAAGTCAAAAGTGACTCATCCCAGTTGGTGAGGACTTGAAAAGTGTATCCAAGAGACTGAAGTTCAAATTTGGGTGAAAAAATATTCCTAGGGTACTATAGCAGTACTATAGTAGGTACTATAGTAGGAACTGTAGCATGTACTATAACATGTTTTGTTCGGTACTATAATAGACGGAACTATTCACCCATTTGGGATTTCAGGCCACCAGTGTGGTCCTCGAGTCCTTTAAGTCCTTCAGGGCACCCAAGGCCTTTGGTCCAATAAGGATTTTGGTCCACCACATGGCCTGCAGGCCACCAAAAGGCCTTCAGGCCACATCAAGTCCTTCAGGAAACCTCAAGGACTTAGGACCACCTCAAGGCCTTTGGGCCTCATGAAATTGTTATTAAATGGACCAGGAATACTCTATAAAGAGAAGACTCTAGATGAGGATTCATAGCAATGAGCACTCACCAGAGTAGAGATAAAAGATTTGGAAGAATGAGAGGGTGTGAAAATTACTATCAGGACTAACCTATGAATGCATGAGAAGTCTAGCTGAACAACCATTTGAAAGTGGAGAGATGAAATCATGATGCATATTTTGGGGAGGAGTAGTTACAAGTTGTTAGTTCATATGTTTTACTCTATGTCCTTCAGGTAATATAATTTCACAAATCCTATGGGCTATGTAAGGGTTCCCCTTCAACCCTTAAAAGGTGTATTATCAAAAATTAATAAAAACATAAGGACTTTGGGCCATTCAGAGGTAATGTTTTAAAATTCTCACACATTCTCCAAAAAACCTTACATATCTTAAGTATATTTTAAAAAAACTTAACAATGCTTTACAAAATCACTATTCATCTCAATATGGTTTTTAAAAATCTTAAACATGCTCCAAAAAACCTTACACATATTAATAAGGTCTTAAAAACCTTATGCATACCCCAAAAAACATTACATAGATGAAACAATAATATATATATATATGTGTGTGTGTGTGTGAGAGAGAGAGAGAGATTCATGCCTATATCAAATCAACATCTTCTAAGAATATATCATTTATTTAGGGACTTTACCAAAATCATAGGATTCTTATAAAGAAATAAAATATCTCTATAATTATTATAAAATCCTATAACCTTAAATTTACATGTCTATCATTACTTTATAAGAATCCTTGAAGGTTTTTTCAATATTATTATCAAAAAAATCAACCCAAAAAATCAATCCATGGGGATTTTTACTAATAAACCAAAAATTAGTGTCAGTTCATATAGACATATAGGGATTTGATTTGGTTCATTATCAAATATTTTCATTCTACTATGTTACCTTCAATGATGATGTGAAATAGAAGGTGTGAGTTTTCTTTCTAGAAAAGTATAAGGTATTTATAACATTCATTCAATGAAGAACCATAATGAAAAAATAGATATGAAGGAAACCCAAATGTTTAAGGTCTCACAATGATAGAGAATAAGGAAGTAGAAAGTTTCAAATATTTATCAGGTGGAAAGTTATATCAGGATTTGGTGCCGAGTGCATGGATATAAAAGCGACTTTCACTACTTTCTTCTCATGGATGGTGGAGAGATTAAGATCACATAAGAGGATGTATTTTTTAAAAACTCAAGTGAGTGAGAGTTAATATTGAGGTATGAAATCGATTCTTTACATGTGTTCAGAACATGGGAACTAATAGAATGGCCTAATGGGAAGAGATTACTTTAGAATAAATGGTTTTATTAGATAAAGAAGGAAGTGAATAGTATAAGGAGGTATAATAAATAGTTTTTTTTTGTAATATCTTGGACTTATTTGGGGTACTAAATTGCTAAAATTTCTGATTTAAATACCTTTAATATGGTTAATGAAATGTTTTTTGAGTCTACATGGAGGCTCAAGGGTGTTCCAGGAGTTTGGGAAATGAAAGAAATGCAAATCAGTCCATCTTATACATGTTTCACAGTTGGCACATGGTTAGTAGTAATTATATGCCTTAACCATGCTATCCAAGAGTAGGGGTACATGGTTTAAGAAACCATGCAATGGGGGAGGCCAAACTAAGTGGTATTGGACAGATCCATTCCCCATGGCTGGCATATGGTTTCTCAAACTGTTTAAGCTCCCCAAGTAACTGTGTAGCCTATACCCTCTTGTAAAAAGGTTGGCACACAATTGGCACATGGTTTGGAAAACCATGTGGAAAAACTTTTCACCCCATTAAAAGTGGGTTTTACCATTTCCCCCTTCATAATTTATGAGTTCTCAACTGATTTTATTCCTCATTTCACCTCCAACAACCCTAGTGATGAACCAAAATACCTAAATATTCCCAAGGTTCATTCTCATTCATCAATAATCCATTTTTAGTTTTTTGGGAGTGGATTGAAGATTTGGGTGATTCCAATGCTTATATTTTCTCCTCTTTTATGGATGAGGGCTCGTAGAATAATTCACATCCTTCTAAATATTTTTAAAAAATATTTTTATATTGGATCTTAGGTTGGGGATTTAAAGGGTGTTCAAATATGAATCTAAGTCTGAGATTAAGTGGTCTTTCATCTTCAGAATCAAGGTAGGTGATCTACAAGTTATATGCCATAGTCTTTTTAGTTATTTATGTGTATGTGTATTTACTTTGGTGTGGTTTTGTTTCCCCTTCTTGGTTTTCCATTGTAGGAATGATGAATTAGTTGGTTAAATGTTAAATTGAACCCCTCATGATCCCTGTGGAATGTGTTGAGGTTGGTTGACTAGATTAGGGGTCACCCATGCGGTGTGATCCTCCTTGAACATGGGAATTGAAATTATAAGTGTATAATTGAATTTTTATGACATAGATCCCGTGATTAATGTGTTGAAATGTTAGATTGGGTTATAAATTTGATATTAATGGTGTTAGTGTTGGTTTTTAACATGGAATAGAGGGCTTCATGGAATAGTGGGAATGTGGTTAAATGGAATGAAGTAAATGGGTTAAATGACTCAAAGTTGGAATGAGAATGTGATAACGGGTAATACATAAAGATGATTTATGCATTGATCAAACTGTGAATTGTGAATGTTATGTGTATTGGTTGATTATGGTTATTGAAATTCTTTATGTAATGAATGTTTAACAAAGAATTTGATAATGTATTGGTAGTATTTGGGTTATTGACTAATGTTATATACCCACGAGTTGGGTTGTACTGAGGCTCTAAACCCCACCCATAGAATGCACAGGTTAGGGATTCTGACTAAGGATCTAGGCCCCTAACGGTTTCATTGTATGAGACTACTTAGACTAAGGATCCAAGGTATGTGTGATGTAATTTATTGTGAAATGATTTACCTAGTTATATAGGTAACTTGTCTTATTTTCCTTATTCATAGCAGTGGACCTACATAGTTCATTGTGTTATAAATGATTATCCAAACCCATGGATTAAAATGAGGTAAATGGTAATAGTGAATAATATTGATAAATGAAACTTGATTTACCTTTTATTTCTCTTTTAATTATTTTATTACATACATACAATATATATTTGAATGGATATTTTGTAGGCACCATTGGTGGTGGCCTGCTGAGTTATACTTACACTCTTCTCAGGACACCATTTGGTACCTAAGAAGATTTCATGGTTGTAGGTTAGGAAAAGGGAAAAGGCCCTATGCTAGAGGGTTGAATTGGGAATGGGAAGTGCACAGATGATGGATATATACTTGGAGTTGGGGATCATTTTGGGTATTCTTCATTTAATCTTTATTTTGGGATTTTTCTTACACTTGACACTGTATTGACATTACATAGAATGTTTAATTTTGGTTGTGGGATTGTACCAAATTTTGGATAATGGATTTTGATATTTGTTCATGGGTTTTTCTATTTTACATTATTTATATTGTTATCTGTTTTGGATTACTCTGATAAATAGGGTATATTATCCCCATGTATCAAAATAGACCCTTTTTGTTAGTCAGAAACCTTTGGCGTATGCTGAGGTGCACTTGAAGTCATGTGGTGACTCAACTTGGGACGCAGGTTTAGTGGAATCCGGGTTGGGGATGTTACAAATTGGTATTAGATGAGTTCTTTTCTTTTGTCTTACTCTTTAAGAAAAATATAATTAAGACTAGGATGTGTCATAGATTGCAAAGAACTCATTCATGGGAGTAGATAACCGATGTATGAGGGAAAACCCTAGTAACCCAGGGTGGGATTTTTTTTGATGTTTGTTGTTATGGTTGAATGATGTTTCACTGTTGGGTGATTCACTTATTGTGTGATGTGGCTATTTTATGATATTTTTCTCTTTAATGAAATTTCATGAGGTTTTGTATCATTTAATCATTTTAGGAACCTATGGATATAAATGGAATGCATAATGGTATGAACATATATAATGGGATGATATGTGGGACATGAAGGATAGAATGAATTTTCATTTTCTGTGAAAACATGGAAGTTGTGTATACTAAAAATGATGCAAATGGGTAAATGGAAATAATATGAAAGAATGGTTAAAGAATAGTTCCCAATGAGAAGTTATATATGGGTTAAAATTTTTATGGTAGTGATTTTTAAAGATAGAAAGATTTATCTTTTGAAAGGGAAGATGGTTAAAAAAGGAATGTTTGATGAAAAGGGATTGTGGTTGTGAGAGCCATTTTCCCCATTTTGACAATGACTCGTGATAGGGAATTATAAGGGTAGTGATAAAAGTGTGATAACATCTATTAGGATAGTGTATGTAGAATGGTTTTCTTATAGATAGTGAATATCCTTCTCTTTCGAAAACTCTGAAGTTTTGTGTTATGTGTTCTAAGATGTGTGTTTGGAATTATAGATAAATTCCACCATGATGTTGTACACTAGTTGGGTGAAAATTGGATGTCGCTGATAATGTTCCACTAGAAGTGGAGAAATAAAGCCTAATGATACATGGTAATAGGGTAGAGAAACATTTACATTATAACTTTTCTCATTTTATGCAAATTATGGAATACAACATAGGGCGGTTCGTGCTGAGTATTTTTGAGCTGACTAGGGAGTTTAAGCTGTGAAACCCTCCTAATTTTTCTATATAGGTTGGAACTGATTATATGATTTATATATCGATCCATTTTAGATGATTCTTCATCACTTTGAGACTTCTTCAGATAAGAGAGTCAAGTGGGTGCCTTATATGTTGTGAGGTCAGGCAAAGCGCTGGTGGGATGTTGTAGTTCAAACCCAGTAGGATGATGGTATGGTATAGAAGGATTTCCAAGAATTTTTTTAAAACATTTTTAACTAGATACTTTGATATAAGATAAAGTTATAAAGTTTATGTGGTTGGCATAGGGGTCCATTCCAGTGATGGATTACGCTTCCCACTTCACCAGCTTGTATATATTTGTTCCAGATTTGGAAGGGGATGAGGTAGCTATGACAAGACATTTACAGGATAGATATAGAAATGAGATTAAGTACTATGTGAATATCTTATGTTTAAATAGGGATGTTGAATTGGTGGATCATTGCCTTATTTCAGAATGTAATCTCAATGAGGCTTCTGGTGATGGACATGTAGTTTCAGTTGGGTTATCCATTGGTGTAACTTCTGATGGAAGGAAGCTCCACTTCAAGAGTTTACACTATGTTGGTGGTGGAAAGAGTAGTTAGAAAAGGTAACCATCCTCTCAGGGCAGTGATTGAGTTTTCTTATATCATTTTGGTAGGTCGGGACACATGCATAGTTAGTTCCCCTGACCACAAATTTAGTGTCTAGCATGTGGTAGGTTGGGGAATGTGTAGAGGTTCTGTAGTAACTCTCAAAATATGGGTACTGATGGAGGATTGAGATCGATTTAGAGTGTAGGTAGGGGGTCAGTTACCCTATATCAGGTAGGCATTTGGAGTTCTATAGGACTCAATGATAGGGGTAATAGATGACGTGATCTCGGGATAGAGTGTCCATATCAACATGGTAGTGCATCACCAAGAACTCAGACTAAATCCTAGGGTAGTGGGGTAAGTCATCTTCACACAGTTCATCCATTACCTGAAGGTGGAGAGGTTAGACCATCGACAGTTCATGGTACGATTCTTGTAGATTCCATGCTTGATAGTGCTTTATTCTATACAGGTGTCTTAAATTCTTTTATATGTACCAAATTTGTGAGTGTGTTGGGCCTAGTGGTGTAATTTATATATGGGGTATGTCTATGATACCCCATTGGGGGTGCTATAAGAAGATGTCCATAAATTTAAGGAGTGTTTCCTTGAGGCTGGTGGGTACCATTTTCCATGGGAATTGTTCGTACTAAATATATCACGTTTTGACCAGATATTGGGGATAGATTGGATAGTACTATATTAGTCCTGTATTGACTTTTACCACCATAGGGTAACATTTACATCCCAGGAGGGGAGTACATATGTTCATTGTGGTGAATGGGATATCCGAACAAGCTGTATAGGTCCATTCTATCAGCAGTTGGGTAAACTCACAGCCCAAGTGGCTTATCTTGTGCTTAATGATGGGGGAGTAGAGCAACTTGTTTTTCCTCCTATGGTGGATCAGTATCAGGATGTGTTTTTTGAGAACTTCACGGGGCCTCCACCTGATAGATATGTTGATTTTAAGATAGATTTTTTGTTGGGAGTATAAATAGTTTTGATTTCACCTTGTATAATGTTGCCAATAGAACTACAGGAAATTGAATCTCAACTAGAGGATATTAAAAACAGGATGCTAAATTAGATGAAATTTAAGAATAAATACCCTCTCCCTTGAATTGATGATCTTTTTAACTAGATGAGGGGTGATTATATGTTCTATAATATTTATTTAAGATCAAGATTCCATCATCTGATGGTGAGATCATCTATTATGCTGCAGACTACCTTCAGAAGTAGGTATGGGTTGTAGGAGTTTGTTGTGATGCCATTTAGTTAGACTAACTTTCCAATAATGTTTATAGACCTAATGTACCAAATTCATTACCCATACCTAGATTAGATTTTAGTTGTCTTTGTTGATGACATCTTGGTGTACTTCAAGACTCATCATGATCATGCCAAACATCTGACATCATCCTGAGTATAATAATATAGAATTGGTTATATGAAAAGCTATCCAATTTTAATTTTTTGATTGGAAAGGTACATTTCTTGGGTCACATCATATATAGGGAAGATTTGTTTGTGGACCTAGAGAAATTTAAATTCGTTGTGTATTGGGAGAAATCCAAAAATATTTTTGATTTCTAGAGTTTTCTGGGTTTGGTTAGCTATTACCAAAGGTTCATCAAAGACTTTTCCAGTTTGGAAGCAACACTTCTGGATCTGAAAAAAAAAGAGAATCAATTTTGAATGGTTTGAATCATGTGAGAATTGTTTTCAATATTTAAAGAATTATTTGACTACCTCATTGATTTTGATCCTACCTAAGTCAGGTAAGTAGTATAACTTATTTTGTGATGCATATGGGGTTGGACATGGGGAAGTTTTTGATATATGATGATTGGGTACACATGAACACTACTTTTACCATGAACAGAACTAACTAAAATAGTATTATACATGTTTGTTAAATTTTTTTACATTTATCCAATAAAATTAAGAGTCTTAAAATGTGAATGAATCTAATTTTAAGCATAATTTACTTTAAAAGGTTGATTTACGGCCTTTTAATGGAAAACCCTCTTTAAATCTAGTTTTAGTCACTTTTTATGTTTTATTTGACCAAATAAAATTATTCTTTAGAATCAGGACATCAAAATTCACTTTGGGTAAAAATATTCTTTTTTTTATAAAATTCAATTTTTAATGAATAGTGAAAAATACTGTATTTTAATTCAAATATGCCTTTTAATCTAATTTATTTATATGGTTATATTATTTTTTTAATTATTTTTAATGTTTAATTAGATTATAATTTTTCCATTTAATCCAATGTTATTCACTGGAAGAAATTTCACTTTTAAATTGGGCATAAACAAGTATCAATCTTTTGATATTTATTATTTCTTAAAAACACGCTTTTTGTTTTGACAACGGAAATTAATTTTAAATTAATTAATACAACTTCTGTGTTTTAATTTGGTAAAATATACATCATTTTTGAATTTGGGATATCAAATATAGCTTAGACTGAATTTTTGGTATTTTTCTTAAAAAACTTCATTTTTTTGATGAATAGTGAAACCACTAAATAGTAGTTAAAAATCTAACTTTTTCATTTAAATGAAATTTACCACTTCTGTGAATTTAATTTAGAAAATAAAAAATAAATGGTTGTTATTATTAAGTAAAATATGGTTCAATAAGATGAAAATAATTTTTGGTAAATAGTAACTTTTGACTTTTATTTACTGTAGTTAAAGGTAAATAGGGTAATTCAAGGTAAAAAGAATATTATAATAATACAAAATTACCATAAAACTTGTCCTAACCTTATTGGATGAGTCATGACCGACCATGGGAATCCTTGGATCTATTTTGGGACCCCATGTAGACACTTAAGAGTGATAATGACACTTTATATTAATTAATTTAAAGTAAAGACAAAAATGAAATAAACAAATTTATTTTAGTAAATCAATTTTTACATGGGGTTATATAAGTTATCTCTTTGACTATAAATATTTATTGGAAATCTAAAAATATTTCCTACATCATGGTATTTTTTTTATAATTTTTAGACATCAAATAAAAACAATATTTATGACACAATAATGATGCAGTGTTTACCTCATTAATAAATGATTTAAATAAATAAGATTATAAAGATTAAAATAATATCGAAAACCTGTAAAATTATTATTGGATGATTTTATTTCAACCATGAGTTATCTTAACTTCTACTTTAATTAGTTTTGGACCTTTTGAAACCTAAACTTATTATATAATAAAATAATATTTTCACACTTTCCTAAGGAGGCCCTCCTCCCCCTTATAAAAGGACACCACTTCTAACTCATTTCTCACACCTCTCAAACCCCTTGACTCGTCCAAAACCTGACCATATAATCTCTCAAGATCACTCTTTTACACCTATAAGCCTCAACTTTGGCATAAGGAACTTCGAGAAGTCCTTTTGGTTCAAACCAGAGGGAGTTACCCGATTTAAAGGTAATGTCTTCACTTAAGTTATTTTATTTTATTTTCCTTCTCCAACCCCCTAAACTCATTTTATTCATTTATTTTACAAAAAATACAGTATATTCAATATACTAGTATGTTTTTATGAGAAGTATTCTAACTACACTTACGCACACCTCCATCTAATGGGTAATGAACATACTATTTCTGTGGACGACAAACTAACGCCTCATGAAACGATGATTGTTCAATCATCTCCTACCACCTCTTATGGTGAAAAGTATGATGGAAATTTATTTATATATGATATATAATATTTTTATGTTTTATTTATTCTTCTATATTTTTAATTTATTGCATTATTTTATGGTTTCCATTATGTGTAAATGTTATAATTTCATTTGAGGAAGTGCGGACTACCACCCCCTCAATGGGATATGACTCATTCATGCCATACGTGGAACATATAAAGGATAGAGTTAATGAAATTATATATTATATTATATTGTAATTATAATATACCTATGTATCATTATATTTTTATTCCATTAAATATGAAATAGAAATGAAATTAGTGTTCATGCGTGCGTATGACTTCCCGTCTCCATGAACGGTGCATTTCATTTCTTACCTCTAAATGTTATGTAATATTATAAATACATATATATACTAGATATATATGATATATATTATATATAAATCATTAATATAATTCTGGAGATAATGGAATCTTGACCACATGGACAACATGTAATTATATGGTGTTCATTTTTGACTCAATTACCAAATGTTGACAAAACGACCATTATAAACTTAAATGATTACATAATGTTTATAACATGGTAATAAGGGATATAAAAGGAATAATAAAATTTAAAAATCTTCTTAATCAAGTATAAATTAGCTTATTTTTATTATTCAGGAAGAATAAGGAACAAATTAGTCAAGTCGGACACAAGTTAAGGGGTTTCTTATCTCACTTTTAATTCTGTGAGATTTACATTGTTTACCACTTATTTATTGCATGTGGTGTATTGTGTACTTCAATTTGATATATATTATCATTATTCTATTTATATTCATGGTATTATATGATTCATTTTTTGGTAATTAACTTTTCTTCATATGACTCGATTGATTACAATGGGTTTTTAATCTCACTTTTTATTCCTGTGAGATTCATGCTATATTAGCCACTATTTCCTTTTCTGTGGTGTATGTACTTCCCATGATTGTATTCTTGGTGTAATATAACTTAATTTAAGGGTATTTACATCTTCATTGTATGATCCTTATTTCATGGGGTGTATGTTTCGTAAGTTACCAAATCGGTAAGGGAATTTCAAATTTCAATTTCCACTCATTGGGATTTAGGAAAACTTTATTGATTATTTTACTCCAAGATTATGTGTAAAATCACTATTTATTTACTAATGTAGTAATTTACACTCCCCTTTGTGTGTATATACTTCTGATACACATAATAAATCCATTTATAAATTCTTAAGTCATCGATATGAACTTGATAAGATTAATTTTAACTCTATTTCCATTCATTGGGTTAAACAACCAAGTCAATGGTGTTATTTTTACAAAAATATGTGTTAATGTTCTCAAATTTATTTACACTGAATATCCAATCTTATTGAGTGTATTTATATTTTTCACACATTATTTTGTAATTTATTTATCCTTAGTCTAAGGATACAATTTTTTAAGGGATTTCGTCTCAATTTACATTCAATAGAGACTTCATTGTTGGTATGCACCAATTCACTCTTATATGGTGTTTATATTGTCCTTTGGCATATTATATCATGAATCCCTTTATTCTCATGATATTATAAAGTTCTGATTCAATGATATTCCTCAATTATTTTTATTCAATAGTCTCTCATTTTGTTAAAAACTCTTTAACTAAAATATCATTTTAAATGTTTTAAATATTTATTATTCTAAATCTTTATCGTTAATGTCCATGTTCTAAAAATGGTTTTAAGAATTTATTTATATGGAAATTGATGTTTTTAAATGATAATTTATTTAAAAGTTTCAAAGTGTCATGGGAAACTTTGATTCAAAAATATATTTTTTAAATGTTTTAAATGGTTTTGAAAATGGTTTGATAAAGCATTGATTATGTCTTTATCTAGAAATGATATGTTGTGATTGTAATGTGGAAATGTTATATTTCATTTTTTATGGTTTTAAGTGTTATGAATATTTTATGGTTCTTGGGAATTATTTACGTATATTGGTGTTTCCGGGATAAACCTGGGGTGGGTGAGCCCGAGATAGCTCTTCAATTCATTGGGTAACATGACAAAGGTAAATGTTAATGTTTCTCCTAAGAGATTTAGAGAATATACTGTGATGGTTATTCCAACATAACTCCCTACGTATCTATGATATCTAAAATGTAATTATTTTATTTATGCCATAAGTTACCTTTATGATTTATGATTTCTGTGTGTTATTCATGAATCTTATGATGTCATAACGTATGTTATGATTAAAAATTATGGTTTCATTGTTTTGTATTTATTGATGGGATAATGTTTTCATTCCTTATTTTATATCCCTTACCAAGATTTTTTTGTGAATCCCAAGTTTTTGAAATGTTTTCCAATGGAATTAAAGATGAATAAGGGTCAAGGATGATATCAAGGAAAATTCATGTTCTCTAAAACATGGAACTAGACATGTTTCTTTTTTATTTTATGAAAATATGGATTCTGATTAGTAGTGTCTAATTGTAATATTCTAGTTGATATGTAATAGTTATGGCCTAATTCTATAAAACTATAAACCTGAAAAGATACTCAATGTAAATTATTCATTTAATTCAGGATTATGTATTGTTTAAGGCTAGGTCCTTATAATTTGTAATAGAGGTTGGTTTAAATAACCTTAGAGGTTAGTGTGTTCTTTAAGCATAAGTGACATTACCATAATGGTTATGATTTTAGAAAGAGTCGTAGTTATTTTAGATAAATTGAATGAGTTTAAGATGACATGAATAATTATATCTTAGTATTTACACTCCTCATAAGATATTATATGATGATTTTACTGATATACTCACACTTACCTTTTTGGTTTTAGTAAATGGCTGGATCTAACAGGCACCAAAGTAACAGTGGATGTAAATAAAATTGTGATGGTTTTATGAATGAGAAACTTAATGAAATGGGAGCTTCAATAAGAAATATTGTGGTTATTCTCAACCAACTATCTAGAGTCATGATTGACCACCCAAACCTTGCTGATTTCTATAAGGTATCATAGATGCGAGAAACAATCCCCATGGAAGTTAAGGTAATAATCATAAAGGTAAGTATATTAAAAACCTATGTGTCAAGGATGTGGAAAGAAACACATATTAAAATGTTTCAAAGGTATGAGAAGATTCTATAGATGTGGAAGTGAAGGTCATAAAGCAAGAAACTGCCATGGAAAAAGGAAGCATCTAGTTAACTCTAGTAAAGGGAAAGAAGTTCTTTCTGAGGGATCAATTGATGTTTTAAATGTGGTGTGCATGGTCATTATACAAACAGATTTCCTACGAAGAAGGTTAAAGAATGGGATCACCAGGATCATACAAATATATGTTTACCAATACCTAATGCCATTCCAATTGTACATGAGGAAACTAACAATGACCAATGAAAGGTATGGATTATTTCTCAACTGATATTTATAAATTGTTGAATATTAGGATATGATTTATGATTTTGTTTGTATGAAAGAATTATTTCTGAATAAGTTGGAAAGGAATTGTTAATGGATCCTTAAGAACATTGAATGAGTAAGAAGTAAACATATAAGGGATTCAAGTGTAATGGTAGATTTTAGGATGGTGAAATACTTAAAAGTATTAAGGCTCTTTTGATGATGGGATTACATTAGAAGAATTTTTATAGTATGTGTAACCCTGAAGTTTGATATATTAAAACTTTATTCAAGGAATAATTATCTTTTATTTTGTGCATATAGTTATAAATAACCATTTGGGTTTATATGATCCTATAATTTGAGTCAATTACAGGTTAATACATTTTGGGATGCAAAATAAAAGTTATTAGATAACCTTTGTGGTTAAAATATGTTATGGTTATTTTTTATGAATTTATCTCCTTTTTGGGAATGTTATAAAATTATATAGTTTTTGAAAAAGTAAAACACACAGACTGTGTGATAACCCGTCGCATCGGAAAAATCTGTGGGAATCAAACCCACAACCAAAGTGTAACTGGGATTTGTCACCTACCATTGGACTACGTGAAGTCCCTAGTTAGTATGACTAATTATTTTTAGTTAAATGATTTTATGATTCAAGAATAATTTTATTTTGGGTTATCTATGGAAATTATTAACCTATCATAGAGAATATACGATTAGGTTAATTTCTTTTCAATATGAGACTTTAAGAGTAACTGAAGTTATTTGGAGATAAATGTTAAGATTTATCTTAGAAGACTATGTGATTAAATCCTTATGAGATTTGGGTTTCAATCTTAGTTTTGATTACTTTGAATAATTTTATGGACATATGTTTATTGAATGGTCTTTGTTGAACTATGAGTATTGTTCGACAAATTTTTGAGATTAAGAGTAGTTTTTCTTTTTGTAAAAGATTATTCTTTTTGGGGATTATTTGATCTTATACTAACCATTTTGGTTTTGTTTAATTTCTATAGACATAGGAAAAATATAGTTCATCTTTTTTAGATTATGTGATTCTCTAGAATTTGATTATAGAACTTTCAATGTGAACAAGTCATCTTGAATACTCATCGTTTGAAGAAAAAAATAAGTTTTTGGTAGGAATTTAGTAAAGGATGAAAGTCTACATGACAAGTAAGTATGTTTCCTTATGTTTTTAGTTAAGATCATAAATAAATTCCTCAACTTTATGAATAGAAACTAAAAACAAAAACATTGTTTGTTAACTTTTTCTACTAGGGAATCAAAGACCGTTTAACCCATCATAAGTTTGTGATTTTCTGGTGGTTAACTTTCTCTTAATCATGTTTTCTATCACTATCCATCAAAACTTGATGGTTTGTTTTCTCCTTCATATCCATGTTTTCATGGAATCCTAGTATCATTTTTCTTGGGTGATTTTTCTACTTCTCTTCCTTTATTTTAAAGTGATAGATTTATTGGCTCTTTTTAGATGTGGGACTTTAAATGAAGTTTCTGAGCCCAATTTTAAAATTGTGAGGACGCAATTTCCAAAATGGGTGAAGGATGTAACATCCCAGGTAAATAAAGAATATAAAATTTTCATATTTATTAATATTTGTAAATTAATTATTAATTATACTTTAAAGGGGATGCTATGTTTGGTGGCTTACCCGATACACAACAACAAGTTTCTTTGAAATCTTACAATGCACAATAATAATATATTATTATCATTTTAAATGCTAGTTAACGCCTAACTGTTGTATTGGAAAAAATGAATAAAACTAACTAAAATATGATTATACATGTTTTTTTAAATATTTTTACATTTATCCAATAATATTTAGAGGCTTAAAATGTGAATGAATCTGATTTTAAGCTTAATTTACTTTAGAAGGTTGATTTACCACCTTTTAATGGATAAATCTCTATAAATCTAGTTTTTTTCACTTTTATATGTTTTATTAGACCAAATAAAATTATTCTTTAGAATCGGGACATCAAAATTCACTTTGGGTAAAATTTTGGTATTTTTCTAATAAAATTCAATCTTTAATGAATAGTGAAAAGATACTGTATTTTAATTCAAATATGCCTTTTAATGTAATTTATTTATATGTTTAGATTATATTTTTAATTGGGTTTAAAGTTTAATTAGATTATATTTTTACTATTTAATCCAATTTTGGTCATTGAATAAAATTTCACTTTGAAATTGGGTATAAACAAGTGTCAATCTTTTGATAGTTATTATTTCTTAAAAACACGTTTTTTGTTTTGAAAACATGAATTAATTTTAAATTAATTAATCCAAATTATATGTTTTTAGTTTTTTAAAATATACATAATTTTTGAATTAAGAATATCAAATATATCTTAGGCTAAATTTTTGGATTTTTTCTGAAAAACTTCAATTTTTGATGAATAGTGAAACCACTAAGAAGTAGTTAAAAATCTGACTTTTTCATTTAAGTGAAATTTACAGCTTCTATGAATTGAATTTTGAAAATAAGACATACATGGTTGTTATTAGTAAGTAAAATTTGGTTCAATAAGATGAAAATATTTTTTTGTGAATAGTAACTTTTGACTTTTATTTACCGCGGTTAAAGGTAAATAGGGTAATTCAAGGTAAAAAGAATATCATAATAACACAAAATTACCCTAACACTTGTCCTAACCTTATTGTATGAGTCATTTCCAACCATGGAAATCCTTGGGTCTATTTTGGTACCCCATTAAGCCACTTAAGAGTGATAATGACACTTTATATTAATTAATTTAAAGTAAAGACAAAAATGACATAAACAAATATCTTTTAGTAAATAAATTTTTACATGAGGTTATATAAGTTACCTCTTTGACTATAAATATTATTTGAAAATATAAAAATATTTACTACATTATGCTATTTATTTTATAATTTTTAGACATTAAAAAAATAAAATTATTTATGACACAATAATGATGGAGTGTTTACCTCATTAATAAATGATTTAAATAAATAAGATTATAAAGACTAAAATAATATCCAAACCTGTCCAATTCTTATTGGATGATTTTATTTAGACCATCAGTCATCTTATCTTTGACTTTAATTAGTTTTGGACCTTTTGAAACCGAAAATAATTATATAATAAAATAATATTTTCACACTTTCTTAAAGAGCCCCTCCTCCCCCTTATAAAAGGACACCACTTCTAACCCATTCCTCACACATCTCAAGACCCTTGTATCATCAAAACCCTGCCCAAATATTCTCTCAAGATCCCTCTCTTCCACCTATAAGCCTTAACTTAGGCATAAGGAACTTCAAGAAGTTCTTTTGGTTCAAACCAAAGGGAGTTACCTGATTTAAATGTAACATCTTCTCTTAAGTTATTTTGTTTTATTTTCCTTCTCCAATCCCAAAAATCTTTTTATTAATTTCTTTTATAAAAAAACCAGTATCCTCAATATACTAATTTTTTTTATGAGATGTATTCAAACTACACTTACACTCACCTCCATCTAATGGGTAAAGAACATATTGTTTCTGTGGACGACAAACTAATGCCTCACGAAACGATGATTGTTCAATCTTCTCTTACCACCTCTTATGGTGTCCATTATGATGGAACTATATTTATATATGATATATATTATGTTTATATTTTTTTATGCTTCTTTATTTTTCATTTATATCATACCTTTATGGTTTCTATTATTGGAAAACATGATAATTTCATTTGAGGAAGTGCGGACTACCAACCCCTCAAAGTGATATGACACGTTCATGACATATGTGGGACGTATAAAGGATTGAGTTAATGAAATTATATATTATATTATATTGGATTTATAATATACCTATGTATCATTATGTTTTTCATTCCATTAAATACGAAATAGAAATAAAAGTAGTGTTCATGCGTATGTACGACTTACCGTCTCCAGGAACAGTACATTTCATTTCTTACCTCTAAATGTTATGTAATATTATAAATACATATATATAATGGATATATATTATATATAAATCATGAATATATTTCTATAGATAATGGACTCCTGACCACATGGAGAACTTGTAATTATAAGGTGTTCATTTTTGACTCAGGTACCAATTATTGACAAAACGGCCATTATTAACTTAAATGATTACATAATGTTTATAACATGGTAATAAGTGATATAAAAGGAATAATAAAATTGAAAAAGGTTCTTAACCAAGTATAAATTAACATAAAGTTTTTATTCAGGAAGAACAAGGAACAAACGAGTCAAGTCAGACATGAGGTAAGGGGTTTCTTATCTCACTTTTAATTCTGTGAGATTTTTGTTGTTCACCACTTATTTATTGCATGTGGTGTATTGTGTACTGCCATTTGATATATATTATCATGATTATATTTATATTAATGGTATTCTGTGATTCATTTGGTGTTTATTAACTTTTTTTCATATGAATTGATTGATTACAATGTGGTAAGGGGTTTTAATCTCACTTTTTATTCCCATGAGATTCATGCTATATTAGCCACTATTTCCTTTTCGGTGGTGTATGTACTACCCATGATTGTATTCTTAGTGTAATATAATTTAATTTATGGGTATTTACATCTTCTTTGTATGATCCTTCTTTCATGGGGTGTATGTTTCGTAAGTTACCAAATCGGTAAGGGAATTTCAAATTTCAATTTCCACTCATAGGGATTTACACATACTTCATTGATTATTTTACTCCAATATTATGTGTAAAATCATTATTTATTTACTTATGTATTAATTTCCACTCCCCTTTGTGTGGATATACTTCTGATACACATAATCAATCCATTGATAAATTCTCAAGTCAACGATATGAACTTGATAAGTGTAATTTTAACTCAATTTCCCTTCACTGAGTTAAACATCCTAGTCATTGGTGTTGTTTTTACAAAAATATGTGTGAATGTTCTCTGATTGATTTACACTGAATATCCAATCATATTGAGGGTATTTATATTTGTCACACATTATTATGTAATTTATTTATCCGTAATCTAAGGATACAGTTTTTATAAGGGATTTCATCCCAATTTACATTCCATTGAGACTTCATTGTTGTTATGAACCAATTCACTCTTATATGGTGTATATATTATCCTTTAGCATATTATATCATGAATCCATTTATTCTCATGATATTATAAATTTCTGATTCAATGTTATTCCTCAATTATTTGTATTCAAGAGTCTCTAATTTTGTTAAAAACTCTTTAACTAAAATATCATTTTAAATGTTTTAAAGATTTATTCTTCTGAATATTTACCATTAATGTCCATGTTTTAAAAATGGTTTTAAGGATTTATTTATATGGACATTAATTTTTTCAAATGATAATTTATTTAAATGTTTCAATGTGGTATGAGACACTTTGATTCAAAAATATCTTTATTAATTGTTTTAAATGGTTTTGAAAACGGTTTGATAAAGTATTGATTAGGTCTATATCTTGAAATGATATGTTGTGATTGAAATATGGAAATGTTATATTTCCTGTATTCTTGTTTTAAGTGTTATGAATGTGTTGTGGTTCTTGGGCATTTTTTATGTATATGGGTGGTTCCGTGATAAACCTAGGGTGAGTGATCTCGAGATAGCTCTCCAATGCATTGGGTAATGTGACAGAGGTGAACCTTAATGTTTATCTTAAGAGATTTAGAGAATATACTATGATGGGTATTCCAATGTAACTCCCTACGTAGCTGTGATAGCTACAATGTAATTATTTTATATATGTCATAAGTTACCATTATGATTTATGATTTCTATGTGTTATTCATAAATCTTATGATTTCATAAGGTATGTTATGAGTGAAAAGTATGGTTTCATTGTTTTATATTTATTGATGGGCTAATTTTTCATTCCTTATTTTATATACCTTACTGAGATTTTTATGCTCATTCGAGGTTTTTGAAATGTTTTTCATAGGAATTAAAGATGAATAATTATCAAGGATGAGATCAAGGAAAAGTCATACTATCTAAAACACGGAACTAGACATGTTTCTTTTTTATTTTATGAAAAAATGGATACAGAGTAGCAGTGTCTAATTGTAATATTAAAGTTTATATGTAATAGTTATGGCCTAGTTCTCTAAAACTCTAAACCTGAAAAATATCATTAATGTGAATTATTCAATTAATTCAGGATTATGTAATGTTTAAGGTCAGGTACTTATAGATGGTATGATATAGAAGGATTTCCAAGAAATTTTTTTAAAACATTTCTAACTAGAGACTTTGATATCAGATAAAGTTATGGAGTTTATGAGGTTGACACAGGGGTCCATTATAGTGATGGATTACGCTTCCCACTTCACCAACATGAAAATATTTGTTACAAGTTTGGATGGGGATGTGGCGTCTTTGAAAAGACATTTACAGGATGGAATTAGACATGGGATTAAGTCCTAGGTGAAGATCTTCCGTTTAAATAGGGATGAGGAAGTGCTGGATCATGTCCTTTTTTCATAATGGAATATCAAGGAGGTTTATGGTGAACAACATGGAGTTCTAGTTAGATGATCCATTGGTAAAACTTATAAAGGAAGTAAGAACCACTTCAATAGTTTACACTATGTTGGATGTGGAAAGAGTAGTCAGAAAAGGGAACCAGCCTCACAATGTAGTGATTGAGTTTTCTTATATCACTGTGGTAGGTCAAGACATATGCACAGTTAGCGCCATTAACCACCAGTTTAGTGTCAAGCGTGTGGTGGGTTAGGGAATTTTCATAGATTCTTTAGGAACTCTCAATAGCTGGGTACTAATAGAGGATTGAGGTCAATTGAGAGTGTAGGTATGGGTAAATTACCATATATCAGGAAGGAATTTGGAGTTCTACTGGCCTCTATGATAGGGGTAATGGATGTGGTGCTCTGGGGAGAGAGTGTCCATATCAACAGGGTAGTACAGCATGAAGAACTCAGATTGAAACCCATGGTAGTGGGGTAGGACATCTTCACATAATTCATCCAGTACCTGAAGGTGGAGAGGTTGGACCATCGATAGTTTGTGATATGGTTCTTGTAGATTCCAGGCTTGATAGTGCTTTATTTTATACAGGTGCCTCACATTCTTTTATATATACAAAATTTGTGAGTGTGTTGGGCCTAGTTGTGGAATTTATATATGGGGTATGTCTATGATACCCCATTGGGGGTGTGATAAGAAGATATCTGGAAATGTAAGGAGTGTTCCCTTGAGGCTGGTGGGTACCATTTTCTTTGGGACTTGTTTGTATTAAAAATATACGGTTTTAACCAGATATTGGGGATAGATTGGATAATATTGTACTAGACCTATATTGATTTTTACCATCATAGGGTAACATTTACATCCCAGGAGGGGAGTAAATATGTTCATTGTGGGGAATGGAGTATCCAAGCAGGCCATACAGGTCCATTCTATCAGCAGTTGGGTAAACTCATAGCCCATGTGGCTTGTCTTATGCTTAATCATGGGGGAGTGGAGAAACATTTCTTTCCTCCTATGGTGGATTAGTTTCAGGATGTTCTTCTTGATAACTTCACGAGGCCTCCACCTGATAGATATGTTGATTTCAAGATAGATTTTTGGCTAGGAGTAGAAATATTTTTGATTTAACCTTATAAAATGTTTCTGAAATAACTCCAAGAACTTAAATCCCAACTAGAGGAACTGGAAAACAAGGGTTTTATCTATTAGAGTATATCCCCTTGGGGATCTCCAGTGTTGTTTTCCAAGAAGGCTGATGAATCATTATAGTTTTTTGTAGATTATAGTAATCTAAATCAGATGAAATTTAAAAATAAATACCCTCTCCCTTGAATTTATGATCTTTTTAAATATATGAGGGGTGATTCTATGTTATCTAATATTGATTTAAGATCAAAATACCATCAGCTGATAGTGAGATCTTTAAATATGTTGCATACTACCTTCAGAAGTAGGTATGGGTTGTATGAGTTTGTTTTGATGCCATTCAGGTTGACCAACTTAATAATAATGTTTATGGACCTAATGAACTGAATTCTTTACCCATACCTAGATTATATTTTAGTTGTCTTTGTTGATGACATCTTGGTGTACTCCAAGACTCATCATGATCACGCCAAACATATTGAAATCATCCTGAGTATAATAATATAGAATTGGCTACACTCAAAGCTATCCAAATTTCATTTTTGGAATCACAAGGTATATTTATTGGGTGACATCATATTCGGGGAAGGTGTGTTTAAGGACCTGTAGAAATTAAAAGTCATTGGGTATTGGGAGTAGTGCAAGAATATTTTTAACGTTTGGAGTTTTCTGGGTTTGGCTAATTATTACCAAAGTTTCATCAATAATTTTCCCATTTTGGCAGCACCAATTTTGGGTCTGAGAAAAAATAGTATCAAGTTTGAATGGTTTGAATAATGTGAGAATTATTTTCAAGATTTAATGAAGTGGTTGACAACCTCATTAATTTTGATCCTACCTATGTCAGGTAAGTAGTATACCATATTTTGTCATGCATCTGGGGTTGGACTTGGGGAAGTGTTGATATAGGATTATTGTGCTTTTGAAAATGTTTCATGGAAGTTAATGCCTCATGGATGAAATCAACCTATGCATGATCATGAATTGGATGATGTAGTTTACACTTTAAAGTGTTGGTGGCATTATTTGTTTGGAGATATTTTTACCATGTATACCAATAATAAATCCTTACGTAAATCTTAAACTAGTGTGATTTGAATTTTTGGTAGTGAAGATGGGTTGAATGCATGCAGTACTTTGATATTCATTTGGTATACACACTAGGAAAGGGAAATAGTGGTGTAGATTCCTTGAGTTGGAAGACTCAATACCAAGCAGTTTAGAAATCCAGTTGTAAGTGGAGGATGATGGAATTGTTTACTGAGATGCATCTGGATGTGCAATATATACATGGTAAGATAAAATTTTTGTCATTTACAGTTGATTCGACACTTATAAGCTAGATCAAGGATAGGTAGTATGAGTCAAGTGGGTGCCTTCTATGTTGTGAGGTTAGGAAAAACGCTGGTGGGATGTTGTAGTTCAAACCCAGTAGGCTGATGGTATGATATAGAAGAATTTCCAAGAATTTTTTTTAGAACACTTCAAACCAGATAATTTGATATTGGTGAAATTGATGGAGTTTTGAGGTTCAAACAGGGGTCCATTCCAATGATGGATTAAGCTTCCAACTTCACCGACATGCAAATAGTTGTTCTAGATTTGGAAAGGGATGAGGAGGCTATGACAAGACATTTACATGATGGACTTAGACATGAGATTAAGTCCTAGGGGATAATCTTTTGTTTAAATAGGGATGTTTATGTGTGGATCTTGGAATTATTTCATAATGGAATCTCAAAGAGTCTTCTAGTGGTGGACATGAAATTCCAGTTGGGTGATCCATTGGTAAAACTTCTGATGGAATGAAGAATCACTTCAAGATTTTACACTGTGTTAGTGGTGGAAAGAGTAGTCAGAAAAGGGAACCATCCTCTCAAGGAAGTCATTGAGTTAGTTTCTATTATCGTGGTAAGTCGAGACACATGCGTGGTCACTGCCCATAACCACCAGTTTAGTGTTGAGCATGTGGTAGGTTGGGGAATGTGCAGAGGTTCTGCAGGAACTCTCCACAGATGGGTACTAATGGAGGATTAAGGTCGATTTAGAGTGTAAGTAGGGGTCAGTTACCCTATATTAGGTAGTCATTTGGAGTTCTACTAGCTGCAATTATAGGGGCATTAGATGAGGTACTCTAGGGAGAGAGTGTCCATATCAACAGGGTAGTGTAGCACTAATAACTCAGACTGAAGCCCAGGGTAGTGGGGTAGGTCAACTTCACATAGTTCATACAGTACCTAAAGGTGGAGAGGCTATACCCTCAATAGTTCGTGGTATGATTCTTGTAGATTTCATGCTTGATAGTGCTTAATTCTATACAGGTTCCTCACATTCTTTTATATATTCCAAATTTGTGAGTGTGTTGGGTTAGTGGTGGAATATATATATATGGGGTATGTTTATGATACCCCATTGGGGGATGTGATTAAAAGCTATCTAGAAAAGTAAGGAGTGTTCCCTTGAGGCTATTGGGTACCATTTTCTGTGGAACTTTTTTGTACTCAAAATAATAGGTTTTGACCGGATATTGGGGATAGATTGGATTGTACTATACTAGTCCTGTATTGACCGTTACCACTATAGGGAAACATTTACATCCTAGGAGTAGAGTAAATATGTTTACTATGGGGAGTGGGATATTAGAGTGGGATGTAAAGGTCCATTCTATCAGCAGTTGGGTAAACTCATAGCCCAAGTGGCTTGTCTTGTGCTTAATGATGGGGGAGTGGAGCAACTTGTCTTTCCTCCAATGGTGGATTAGTTTCAGGATTTGTTTCTTGAGAACATAAAAAGGCCTCCACCTAATAGATATGTTTATTTCAATATATAATTTTTGTTGGGAGTGGAAATAGTTTTTATTTTACCCTATATAATGTCGCCGACAGACCTCCAGGAACTTAAATCTCAACTAGAGGAACTGTAAAACAAGGTTTTTATCTATCTGAGTATGTCACCTTGGGGATCTCCAGTGTTTTTATCCAAGAATTTTGATGAATCATTATAGTTTTTTTTCGATCATAGGAAGCTAAATCTGATGAAAAATAAGAATAGATACCCTCTACCTTGAATTTATTACCTTTTTAACTAGATGAGGGGTTATTCTATGTTCTCTAAGATTGATTTAAGATCAAAATACCATTATATGAGGGTGAGATATTCTAATATTATTCATAATACCTTCTGAAACATGTATGAGTTGTATGAGTTTGTAGTGATTCCATTCGGATTGACTAACATTCCAATAATGTTTAGGGACCTAATGAACCTAAATCTTTACCCATACCTAGATTAGTTTTTAGTTGTCTTTTTTGATGACATTTTCTTATAATCCAAGACTCATCACAATCATTCCAAACTTCTAGAAATCATCCCGAGTATACTAAGATATAATTGGATATACGAAAAGCTATCCAAATTTCATTTTTGGATTGACAAGGTACATTTCTTGGGTCACATCATCTCTGGGGAAGGTGCATTTTCAGACCTAGAGAAATTGAAAGTTGTTGTGTATTGGGATTAGTCCAATAAAATTTTTGATGTATGGAGTTTTCTGGGTTTGGCTAGATATTTATAAAGGTTCATCAAATACTTTTCCATTCTGGTAGCACCACGTTTGGGTCTGAACAAAAAGATAATGAAGTTTGAATGGTTTGAATCATGTGAGAATTATTTTCAAGATTTAAAGAAGTGGTTGACTACCTCACTAATTTTGATCCTACCAAAGTCAAGTAAGTAGTATAGCTTATTTTGTGATACATATGGGGTTGGACATGGGGAAGTGTTTATATAGGATTATTGGGTTGTTGCATATGTTTCATGGATGTTAAGGCCTCATGAATGAAATTACCCAATGCATGATCGTGAATTGGATGATGTGGTTTAAGCTATAATGTTTTGGTGGCATTACTTGTTGGGAGAGAGTTTTACCATGTATACCAATCATAAAATCCTTAATTACATCATAAACTAGTTTGATTTGAATTTTTGGTAGCGAAGATGAGTTTAATACATGCAGTCTTTGATATTGAGTTGGTATACACACTAGGAAAGGGAAATATTGTTGCAGATGCATTGAGTCGGAAGACTCAAAACCAAGCAGTTTAGTAATCTAGTTCTAAGTGGAGGATGACAACATTGTTTACTGAGATGCATCTTTAGGTTCAATATGTGCGAGGTAATATGACCATTGTGTTCTTTACAGTTGATTCGACACTTATAAGATGGATCAAGGAGAGGTGGTATGAGTCAAGTGGGTGACTTGTATGTTGTGAGGTCAGGAAAATCACTGGTGTGATGTTGTAGTTCATACCCAGTAGGCTGATAGTATGATGTAGGAGGATTTATAAGAAATTTTTTTAGAACACTTCTAACAAGAGACTTTGAGATTAAGTCCTAGGTGAATATCTTCCATTTAAATAGGGATGTTGAAGTGGTGGATCATGGGCTTATTTTATAATGGATTCTCAAGGAGGATTCTAGTGATGGACAATATGTTCTAGTTGGGTGATCCATTGGTACAAATTCGGATGGAAGGAAGCACCTCCTCAAAAGTATACACTACATCAGTGGTGGAAAGAGTAGTTAGAAAGGGGAACCCGCCTCTCAGGGTAGTGATTGAGTTTTCTGTTATCATTGTGGTAGGTCGAGACACATGCGTGTTCATTTCCCCTAACCACCAGTTTAGTGTCAAGCATGGGGTAGGTTGGGGAATGTGCAAAGGTTCTGTTGGAACTCTCAACATATGGGTACTGATGGAGGATCGATGTCGATTTATAGTGTAGGTAGGGGGTCAGTTACCCTATATCAGGAAGACATTTGGAGTTCTACTAGCCTCAATGATAGGGTTAATGGATACAATACTATGGGGAGAGAGTGTCCATATCAATAGGGTAGTGAAGCACCATTAAATCAGACTGAAGCCCATGGTAGTGGGGTAGGTCATCTTCACACAGTTTATCCTAATACCTAGAGGTGGAGAGGTTGGACCACTGATAGTCTGTGGTACAATTATTTTAGATTCTATGCTTGATAGGGCTTTATTTTATACAGGTGCCTTACAATATTTTATATATACCAAATTTGTGAGTGTGTTGGGCCTAGTGGGGGAATTTATATGTGGGTTATGTCTATGATACCCCATTGGGGGTGTGATAAGAAGATATCTAGAAATGTAAGGAGTGTTCCCTTGAGGCTGGTGGGTACCATTTTCTATGGGACATGTTTGTACTAAAAATATAAGGTTTTGGCCAGATATTGGGGATATATAGGATAGTACTATACTAGGCCTGTGTTGACTGTTACCACCATAGGGTAACATTTACATCCCAGGAGGGGAGTACATATGTTCATTGTGGGGAATGGGATATTTGAGAGGGTTGTACAGGTCCATTCTATCAGCAGTTGGGTAAACTCACAGCCCAAGTGGCTTGTCTTGTGCTTAATGATGGGGGAGTAGAGAAACTTGTCTTTCCTCCTATAGTGGATCAGTTTTAGGATTTTTTTTTCTAGAGAACTTCATGGGACCTCCACCTGATATATATTTTGATTTCAAGAGAGAGTTTTTCTAGGAGTAGAAATAGTTTCGATTTTACCTTATATAATGTTGCTGACAGAACTCCAGGAACTTAAATCTCAACTAGAGGAGCTAGAAAACAAGGGTTTTATCTGTTTGAGTATGTTACCTTGGGGGTCTCCAGTGTTTTTTTCCAAGAAGTTTGATGAATCATTATAGTTTTTTTCGATTATAGGAAGCTAAATGAGATGAAATTTAAAAATAGATACCCTCTCCCTTGAATTTATGGTATTTTTAACTATATGAGGGGTGATTTTATGATCTATAAGATTGATTTTAGATCAAAATAACATTAGATGAGGGTGATATATTCGAATATGTTGTAGACTACCTTCAGAACCAGGTATGGGTTTTATGATTTTGTTGTGATGTCATTCGGTTTGACCAACTTGCTAATAATGTTTATATACCTATTTAACTGAATTCTTTATCCATACACAGATTAGTTTTTAGTTGTCTCTGTTGATGGAATATTGGTGTAATCTAAGACTCATCATGATCATGCCAAACATCTTGAAATCATCCTGAGTATACTAATATAAAATTGGATATAATCAAAGATATCCAAATTTAATTTTTGGATTAACAAGGTACATTTATTGGGTCACATAATCTCTGGGGAAGGTGTGTTTGTGAACCCAGATAAATTGAATTTTTTTGTGTATTGGGAGCAGTGAATGAATATTTTTGATGAATGGATTTTTCTGTGTTTGGCTAGATATTACAAATGTTCATCAAATACTTTTCAATTTTGGAAGTACCACTTTCGGGTTTGACCAAAAAGAGAATAATGTTTGAATGGTTTGAATCATGTAATTATTATTTTCAAGATTTAAATAAGTGGTTGACTACCTCACTGATTTTGACCCTTACTAAGTCAGGTAAGTAGTGTACCTTATTTTTTTATGCATCTAGGGTTGGACTTGGAGAAGTGTGGATATAGGATGATTGGTTTGTTTCATATGTTTCATGGAATTTAAGGCCTCATGAATGAAATTACCCTCTTCATGATATTGAATTGAATGACGTGGTTTACACTTTAAAGTGTTGGTGGAATTACTTTTTGGGAGAGATTTTTACCATGTATACCAATCATAAAATCCTTAAGTACATATTATAATAGTGTGATTTGAATTTTTGGTAGTGAATATGGATTGAATACATGCAGTCCTTTGATATTGAGTTGGTATACACACTATGAAAGGGAAATAGTGTTGCAGATTCCTTGAGTTAGAAGTCTCAAAACCAAGCATTTTAGGAATCCAGTTCTAAGTGAGGATGATGGAATTGTTTTCTAAGATGCATATGAAGGTGAAATATGTACAAGGTAAGATTACCATTGTGTCCTTTATAGTTTATTCTACACTTATAAGATAAATCAAGGAGAGGTATTGTAGATCTTAGTTATGTTGTATAAAGCTTGGGTAGTTAGAGTTTTTTGTACCAAGTCTCATGAGGAGACGTCTAAACAAATTTAGTTTATTCAGATATGTATAGTTATGGATTAGAGTAGTAAGAAGTAGTATTCCTATTGGTGTTGACTACCTCTTGAGTTTATGGCAGGTGATCATGTGTTTCTTCGTGTGTCGCCAAGGTTGGTTCACTGTCAGATTTAGAAATAGGGTAAGTTTCCATCTAGGTGTGTGGGGATGTTTGAGATTGTGAATAGGATTAGACTAGTGGCATACTAATTGTCTCTTACACATAAATATAGTGGTATGTATGATGTTTTTTATGTGTAAAAAATTCAACAGTATCACTCATAGACATCCTATGTGACTGATGTTGATGATGTTGAGCTTGAGGATAATATGTCCTTTAAGGAGAATCTAGTTTGTCGTTGTGAGAAAGTCTTGTAGGGAAAGACTGTGCCTTTGGTTTGAGTGTTATGGTGGCATGGTAATGTTCAGGAAGAAAATTAGGAGAGAGAGAGAGAAAAACATGTGAACTCAGTGGCTTGGTATTTTCCCCTTGGAAGCTCAATGATGCTTAGGAAGAGCATCTTGAGGATAAAGCATTATAAGGTGGGGAGTTTGTAAGATCCCAGACATCTTTGAGGTACATCCTTGTTAAAATTTATAATTTAAATACCTTTAATATGTTCAAGTAATTTTTTTGAGTATATGTGGATCCTTGGGGGTGTTTTGGGATTTTAGAACATGAAAGAAAGGAAAATTGGATCTTCCTATTCACATTTCACAGTTTTCACAGAGTTAGTAGTAACTGTGCACCGTAACCATGTTATCCAGAAGGAGGGTAGCACTATTTAAGAAACTATGCAAGGGGGGAGACAAAACTGTGTGATATTGTACATAGTCATTCCACACGGTTGGTGCACAGTTTTTCATACCATGTAGGCTCCCTAGGTAACCATGTGACTTAACCCCTCTTGGAAAAAAGTTGGTTCATGGTTGGTGCATGATTTGGAAAACTATTCAGCCAAACCATGTACCCCCTTAAAAGTGGGTTTTTACCATTTTATCCTTTGGGATTTATGACCTTTCACTTGATTTTCTTCCTCATCTCACCTCCAGAAACCCTAGTGAAAAACTAAAATTCCCAAATCTTCCAAAGTTTCATTCTCCTTCATTTCTAAGACATTTGGAGTGTCTTTAAGAGTGGATCAAAGCTTCGGGTAAGTACAACGCTTTAATTTTCTCCTTTTTCTAGATAAAGTCTTGTAGAGTTATTATTCTCCTTCCTAAGATCTAAAACCCTATTTTTCTTGAAGATATTAGGTTGGAGCTTGAAAGGGTGTTCAAATATGAATCTAATTCTAAGTTTAAGTGAGTGTTCATCCTCAAAATTGAGGTAGGTGGTCTACAAGTTATATCCCATAGTCTTTTGGGTTATTTATGTGTATATGGGTGTGCTTTGGTGTGGTTTTTTTTTCCCTTCTTGTTTTTCCTTGGTATGAATGATGAATTGGTTGTGTAAATGTTTAATTTAATCCCTCATGATCCTCATGGGATGTGGTGAGGTTGATTAGCTGGGTTAAGGACCTCACATGGGGTGTTACACCACTTGGAACCTGAGAAGATTTCATGTTTTCAGGTCAAGACAAGGGTAAAAACCCTATGCTAGAGGTTTGAATTGGGAATGGGAAGTGCATAGATGAGGGATCCAAACTCGGAGTTGGAAAATATTTTGTAAATTCTTCAGTTTATCTTTATTTTTGGATTTTCCTTAAACTTGACAGTGTTTTGAAATTGCATAGCATTTTTTACTTTTGGTTCTGGGATTGTAACCAGTTTTGGGAAATTGAATGGATGTTTGGTCATTGGTTATTATGTTTTCCTTTATTTCTCTTGTTATTTTCTATTTCTTACTCTAATAAATAGGGTATAGTCTCTCCATGTATCCCAATAGACCCTTGATACTAGTCGGCAACCTCTGGGGTACAGAGAGGCACACCTGAGGTCATATGGAGACTCGACTCAGGGCACTAATTTAGTGGTCTCTGAGTTGGGGATGTTACATTTTTTCATGAAAGAGTATTAGAAAATGGAAGGTGTATATTTTTCTAAGGCCTTTTCTCTGTTTTTTAAACATGTGAAAATTCAGATGGTGGTTATCATAGTTTACAGAGAAGAATTGTATCTCGAGTAGTTATACATGAAGATTAAATTTCTTCATGGGGACTTAAATGAGAAATTGTATATGGATAATCTAGAATGTTTCATAAAGATATTGAATTGTAATCTTTTATACAAGTTGAAATAGATCCTTTATGGATTGAATCAAGCACCAAAGTAGTGGAATTGGAAGTTTAGTGTCTTTATGGAGGAACAAAATCTCATCTAGAGTAATGATAATCATTGTTGTTATTAGAAGGTGTATGTGGATGAAAACTTTATTATCTTGCTTATCTATATTGATGATATGCTTATTACTGGACTAGTGGTGGGAATTATTGGCTAGATGAAAGCTGTATTATTTCAAATTTTCAAGATGAATGATATCATTTAAAAAATATTTGGGGGATTCTTATTGAAATAGATTTAAACTCTATAACATTGTTTCTGAATCAATATGACTATATTTTGAAGTTGTGGGAATGTTTCAGAATGAGCAAGGCGAAGTTGATTTCCATACCCTTGGTCAGACATTTCAAGTTGAGGAAGGAGAAAGTGCCAGTTATGGAAATAGGGGCTCAGTACATGGAAATAGTTCCTTATTTATCAGTGTTAGGGAGCATGATGCGTACCATGGTTTTAAAATAACCAAAAATTTTGCATGCAGTGGGAGTAGTTATCATATTCATATATAATTATGTAAGACTACACTTGGAAGTAATAAAGTGAATTATTCAATATATTAAAGGCTTTAAAATTATATCTCACTATTATAAAATGGATGAAATATTTCATGGGTTTAGAGTTTCAAATATTTGGGGAGATAGGGACACTACCAAAAATAATTGTGGTCTATGTGTTCAATTTAGAGGCACAATTATGAGTTTGATATAGAAACTTTAATCTACATTTACATTTTGAATGATGTAAGTAGAGTTAGTTGTATTAACAAAACCCATAAAGTATTTTATATGAATAAAGTGTTATAAGTACTCATAATAAGTTAGTAGGTTAATGAAATGTTTTGTGATTCATAAAGTACAATCCACTTGACTAAAAATTTGATGTTTTATTCATGGAAAAACATATTAATTTTAAGTATCACTTCATCCTGAAGTTTCTAGAGGTGTAACAACCCCAAATGTAGTCACCTAGAGATAGTGTTTACTATATTAAATAATAATAATACATTATATATCACATACGATAGGATCAAATAATTTATTAATCTTGGGATAATAAATGCATGCATGATTCTCACATTACATTTCAAAACATGAAATACAACTTAAATATGAGTGAAAACATTATTATTTCTTCTAGTATATCCTTGAAGTCATTAAAATTTCAATTTTCTATACCTTCATTATATGAAACAAAATAAATGGGTCATCTCATATTCTTAGTAAGGGAAAGTGTACAACAAAATATATTAAAGATTAAATAAGTCATGAATAATATGATAGAGATAAAAAATAATCAAATATTCCAAATAACTAATATCAAGAAAGGGGAATATTTTTGTTGATGAAATATCATTATGAATAATCACACATATAATAATAATTGGTTTCATAATAATAAAAGTCATAATATCAGAGTCATAATCATACTATCAAGGCCTTGTGCCAATACATCATATATAAATGGGTACGACATACACCAAATACTCAAGCTAGTTTGTCTCATGTATCTTACTAATGCATTGAGGGGATATCTAATTTTAATAAATATAGTCCAATTACTAACTCCAATTAATTAATAATATGAAATGATTAAATAATTAATACAATACATAATCAATATTCCTTAGTAATAAACATCTGTATTTGAAAATTAGCATATGGAATGTCCGTATTTTCCCTAGTTAGTAAATAAAAAAACATGATTATAAGTCATCCAGAGAAATAAGGTGGATGGTAACATTAACTAATATCCTTAGTTAAGTATAATATAATTTAAAGGATATTAACAGAGATTGAAAATAACCTTTATAAAGACATTAAAAGGTCTCATTAAAAATAAGAATAAATATCCTTTTCTTTTCAATACATTTTAAAACTAAAAATTTCTAGAAAAATAGGAAAAGTATTTTATTTGAAAAAACATGAAACATTTATATAGTAATATTGATAAAAATAATTTCCAAGATGATGGAAATTGGTTTTAATGAGATAAATGATAAAAAACTATTTTCCTACTTTTTTCTAAAAATTCAAATATAACACGTATGGAAAATGTTAAAAAAATACTTTTTATAATTTTATAAAAAATGTAAAATGAAATTAAAAATGAACATGAACAACCATTGGAATTTATAGAATAAAATTATTTAGACAATTTAAATAATATAGAAATGGGATAAAAATATTTCCCACCAAATAGGAAAAATATGGTTTAATTTTCTTATTAATATTATTTCAGTTGATTTTGGAACCATTGGGTGAGGAAATAAAAAAAGACATATAAAACCAAAGAATAAATAAATGAGAATAAATTAAATTGGGTTTAATAGAGAAATAACAAATAATTATCATAAAATTTACACTTAAACTGTCCCAAATAAAAATGAGATTATTGAATAAACCCTTACCTTGGATTCCTACTTGGACAGATGCCTTCCAACTTCATGCATAAAAAATTATATTTATTATTAATCTATATCATATCTATATTTATATCTATATTACAGGATGTCATTTATTAATAACTTCTTTTTACCCATTTACTTATATATATATATATATATAAGAAAGGGTGAGACTCTGACCTAAATAACCAAGGTTCATTAATTAAATAAAACAAAGATTATGAAATTCTGAAGGTGGGGATTTTACAATAATCTTTAATAGATATATGGAAAAACTCAACTAAAACCCCATCATACCAAAAGAAATAATTGATTCAATCACACTTATTGTGAATCACATCCACCAAAGAGTTTGATTCTTGATAAGTGTGTGTTATGATATAGTCCATAGTAGAAATAAAATCCATAAAACTCATCCTTTGATTAAACGAGTTCCAACAGAGGTGTATAGATCCAATTCTGATAGGTGTCTAATCATTATAGAGTCACTCTTTGTCCACAAGTTCTCACATCACAATTTCATGAAAAAAAATTAATATTTTAATGACATTGAGTATCTTATCTTAGAGAGAGGAGGAAATTCCACAAGGACTATAAAGGCATCCAAATATTCCCCCCAGTCTCTAAAGATAATAAGATATCCTCTGGTGCCTAGGTTCCCTCTTAAGTCTCTCTCCATTTTGGTCGTAATCCACCCTAGGAGTAGAGATTTCTAAAAACCGTCAAAGATACTGGAAGGAGGCTTGAGATTAATAGAAATTCAATGTACTTTAAAGTATAATATTCCTATAGAATATCATAATAGTGATCATATTGGATGGAATCATCTTCCTGTTCAAACCCATTTACTCATAATTACTTTTTAAAATCAATTATTTTGGTGTTAACTTTTTTTTCTTATGGACGTTTTGATTCAATAGTTCTGGTCCTCAAACCATGGTCATGGTTTCATTATATATAGAATATTAATAATGTAATATATATCATATTTATAAATTTAATACACTTTTAGTATCATCTATGTAAGGTGGTTATGAAAAATGAATTGCATCGCTTCGTGGAAGTGATAGTCTGCATGTACACATGAACAACATTTCTATTTTCCATCGGATGAGAGGGAAAGAAATAATAAAATATTTCATTCATTAAATAATAATAAATATTTTATTAATATAATATATATTCATTAAATCTATCTATATAACAATCCATGTGAAGTGGTGGTGAAAAATAAAATATGTTTCTTTATGTAGGTGGTAGTTCGCACGTACGCACGAGTGGCAATTTTATTTTTCATTGGATCGAAAGGAAATAGAAAATGGTTGTATCATTGACATAAAAAAATTATTTTATTAAATATATTTATTTAATTATGTTAATATGGTTATATAATATTTTTAGGATGTTTAAGAAGAAATAAACTTGAAAGGGCTTGGTAAGAAAATATATTTTTTTCCTTAGATAGTATCCTTTGAAAAACACTAAGGATTCTTGGATGTGTCTTTTGGGAAAACTAAAACCTTTAGGTTATGAATAAGTGTGTTGGAAAGATATTTTGGTATATCTTGGTTGATATAAGAGGATAAAATTTTGTGGATAATTGAGGAGAGGATTTTACATTTTATAAGTGAGAGGCAGAGAACTCTTGTAAATATTTAAAATATTTAAATATAATAAATATATTTCTCATTGAAAGTGGATCAAATTTAATAAAATTTAAAATATAGAATAAATCAAGGTCAAAATACACTGAAAATTTAAAATTTAAATAAGTTTAAAAGATATTTGAATCCTTTTATCTTAGTTTAACCCTCGTTGTAACCCTTTATATCCTTAACTGTGGTGATAAACTTTCACCATGGTAACTATTCATTATGAAAAAAATTAAGTTGAAATTATTACATAATATTGGTTATTGTAATTCCAATTATGGAACTTATTTTACAATATTAAATTTCTAGAGGTGTTAAAAAGTAATTTTAATATAAATACGTAAAATCTAATGAAAAATGATTTTTTAAAAATGTATTTTTACGTATAAATAATTATTTTACAAAAAAAATAATTTATAGAATTGATTATTATGATACTTATTAGTTTATTAACAAATAAATGAGAGTTATATGACATTAAAACCAATCCAAAACCAAATGGAACTTTGTAATTACTTTATTAAATAAAAGGATCTAAAATAATTCTTTTTATTAGAATTAGACTTTACTTTGGTTTTAAAATGTAAAACCTAACTTTCTAAATCCAATATAATTTTTTTAATTGTTTTATTTTATTAATTAAATATATATTTTGTCAATAAAGTTTTTAAAAAAACTTTAGATTCATTCTTAAAATATAATTATTTCAAAAAGTGAAATTATTTATAAATGTGGTATTTTAACTATTCACCCAAAAATTAATTATTTCTGTAAAATATAAAAACTTAACCCTTTGATAAATTCAAAATTATAAACTCCAAAATTATATACATTTTATCAATTTAAAATAATAAATTTTTATTTTTTTTAAATATAACCATAAATTATTTCTATTATAATGATAAAATAATATAATGTGTGTTGGGAAATAGTCTAGGGATGTAGTGTTTACCTACTATATCAGGATCTCAAGTATTAAATTATCCCAATTTAAATAATTTAATCCATTAAATTTTCATATATATGTAATCTCTTAAACAAATATGTTTAATCGATCTTTATAGATTCTTTATGATCCCATATTGTCTCATCTAGTTTGTGATTTATCCAAAGGAGTTTCACTAGCCGAGTTTTTAGATTCTACAACACTTTCTCTCTAGGGTTAAGAATCTCAATAGGATATTTAATATAAGGTAATTCAGGATCCAAATCTATCCCTTAGTAGTGATTACATGTTTTGTATCTAGTATATATTTCTTCAATAATGAAACATGGAAGATATCGTTCCCTCAAGAGAGGTTGGATGGCATAACCAATCAGTAAGACACAACTCCAATTATATCTAAAATTAAAAAAGTACCAATATACCTAGTTATTAACTTCCCCTTTTTATAAATATTATAAATCCCTTCCATTGATACTCCTTTAATAATACCTGACCCCCCAAATGAAATTCCAACTCTATCCTATGATTCTAAAGATAACTCTTTTGTCTACATTGAGCTACTTTGATATTATTCTAAATAGTATATACATTCATTGTTATCTCTTAAATAAGTTCAAAGAATACTTGATTTATTTCTCCAACATCATCCCAATAAGTTATAGTATAAAATATCTTCCCATATAATTATTTATAAAATTCCAACCGTATTTTTGAATTAAAGGTATTATCATATTAAAATTACATTAAAGGTAAATATTGATCTCATGTACCTTGAATGTCAAGAGATAAAGATATCATGAATTATTCTAATGTTTGAATAGTCCTTTTAGACTACATATCAGTCTGGGGATGATAGGTTATGCTCATATGTACCTTATTTTTAAGATACTTTTGAAGACTATTTGATAATTTTAATGTTAATTGAGTGTCATGCTCATATAAAATTATCAAAGGCACACAGTGAAGTCTCATAAGTTCATTAGTTCATATTTTTTCAAGTTGATCAAGTAGTATGGCTTCCTTTAATGTTAATTAATGTTCATTATTGGTGAGTAAATAAATAATTAAACATATAATATCATTACTCTTAGATGTATTTGAATTTATAGTGACAAATTCCATTGTAACATTGTTCCAATTTTATATCGGTATTGGTAGAGGTTTCAAGACTCCTTTAGGATGTTGTCTTTTCGCCTTTACCTACTCACACACCAAGATCTTGACACATATTCCATGATATCCTACTTTATATCATTCCACTTAAAATGTTCTATTATATCCATATACATATTTTCACAATCAGGGTGTATAAAGAAATTTGAGCTATGTGCCTTATCTAGTAGCTCCCACTTCAACTCTAGTATAGATTGAACACATAAATTATTCCCAAAATTAAACATTTCCACTTTATAGATGAAGTCTAATAATTTTCCATCATTTATAGATTTAATATTCCTTTGTGAATCCTTATCATACTATTATGATTTATCTCTATTTTCTAGTAAATATGGGTTAATAATTTCTTAGAAAAGGAATAATGTCTCTTATTACCTACCAATTACCATATCCAACTTTACTAAAAATTTGTACATAGTATATTTTTTAATACTCATAATGGTCATATATCAATGTTCCCTCCTACTAAATATATCATCTACCTTGTTTTCTTCCTATAGTGGTAATATTCAAGTAACCATAGTCCTTTAGTAGTTCCCACCATATCATTTTCCTCATGTTGATCTCTTTTTGAGAGAATATGTACTTAAAACTTTTTTAGTCCATATATATACTAAAAATTTCACTATAGTGGTAGTTCCTCCATATCATCAAGACAAATATTACTTCTTCCAACTCAAGATCATCAGTTTGATAGTTCTATTCATAGACACTTAATTTCATTGGCTCATAATAAACCACTTTATCATTCTATATAAGGAAACAACTTGGAAATTTCTTTCTTGTATAACTATATATTATAAATAATTCCTTTCCCGATGGTAAAATAAACATTGATTCATTAAAAAATTTATTATTTATCTCCTCAAATAATTATTCAAATTTTAATAACTATGTTCATTCAACCCCCTTAAATGTCAATTTGGTTAATAGTTTGTCCAATTAGGAAAAATATTGAACAAATTACCGATAATAATTTGTTAAATCAAGGAAACTACATATCTTGGTTATATTCTTAATTTTGGACCATTATTTTACTAACTTTGTATTTTAATGATCAATAAAATATTCCATCCTTGGAGATAATATGGACTAGAAATGAAACTTCACAGATCTAAAATTCACCCTTACTAAATTTTCCAAATAATTTGTTTTCTCTAAGTGTCCAAAGAATTATTAAAAAATGATTCTAATGCACTTCATAGATTTTAAATTATATTGATATATCATCAATGAATACCACCACAAAGTTTTCAATACAATCCCTGAATACTCTTTTCATCAGATCTATAAAAATAGAAAGTGCATTAGTCAATATAATGGGAATTACAGTAAGCTCATAATTTTTATAAATCATATAAGATATTACCTTTGGTATATCATCCTTATTAAAAATTAATTTATGATAATCATAGAAGATATCAATATTTGAAAAATTATTGATCTTCTTGAAGTTTATTGTGTAGAGAACCGTAGATTTTTATATGTTTTGTAAAACTTGGATGAGGTTAAAAATTTATGGGTTAGTAATGTTATGAAAATAGAAGGTTTTCTCAGTCTGGTTTTCTTTTGTTATCTTAAATAAATCACCTAACTTTATTAATATTTCCAACATGGGAAATCATATAGCGATGATCATCATGAGTGTTATGTTAAACTATTATCTTATGACACTTATAAGTTTCATCAGACAGAGTGTTCTATGAATTATATCTAGTGATTCCATTTTGTTCTTAATGTTTCTAACATCACAATTATTGAAATAAATCAGGATCCAAGACAAGATAAATGTGGGAGAAAATAATTTTTATATAAAAAGTTCATACTACGAAAATCTAAGGATGTTTACCAGACATAAGCTATCAGCTAGTGGTATGGTTGAGTAAAGTCTGTGTTTGATGTTTATAAGGCTTTGGATATTGTGGTAGTATGATGTTATGCGTTGTGTAAGGGTAGTTGAGAACACTTTTTAACAGTAACACCCAATTTTCATATCTACATAAGGTTACATGAAAAGATATTAATTTTTATCAGACAATATTTTGAGAATATTTCCAATCATAGGAAACTTGTTGAGATACACAGGGAAGTTTCCAAGGAGTTTCACTGGATGATATATTATAATATTATAAGTTTTATTCCTTCTAATGAACCATTCATGTCATAGAAGAGTGTTTAATTTTTTACGTTTTCTATTAAATTTACATGTATGAAGTTGTTAAGTTTTTTATGGATAATCAAATAGAATTCTCTGAGTTGTCAAGTAGAAGTTTTTGGTTGAAGTCATTAGATGAATATTTCTGTGTGAAGTTCATCACTTAAAATATTGTGTGAAAAGGAAAAAATTAAAGAGTTCTAATGCATTTCATGTTACAGTAAAAGTATTTTTTAGAAGTATTAGAAAACTAAAAATATATATATGAATATCTGACAAATTTACTTTAGTCAAAAGTGTTGTTATAATGTTTTACCAGAAACGTGTGGTATAAATTTATACCAGTTCAAAGGAATTTACAAAATATTCATAAAGGTATCAAATGTAAAAATGTAAATATGAAAATTCAATGATATAAATATTACTAAGGGATGATATATTATTCTCATCGAGTTATAATGATGTTTGATGAATCTCATTCGTGTCATGTCTTACAGAGACCTACTATATTTTTGGATAATTGATTGTAAGATTATGAGCAGCATAATGAAGGTATTAAGTGGGAATTTTTAATCAAGTATACATATTTCTCTAAAATATAATACGAACCTTGCCTATATAAATAGGTTTTATGCATTAAGGAATGTGTGTTGAATATTTGTGAATTAAAGTGAAGTGATGCAGAAGTTTTGAGATGATCAGTTGAACAGTTTTAAGAAACTTCTATTATGAGGTTAATAAAAAAAGTTTCCATTCAATTTGGTATTAGAAAGATTGTTTAAATAAGTGAGATACTGAAAATATTAGAGAGGCATAAAAAAAGAGATACTAGAAAAAAATTTATATCACGTTGTATTAAAAAGACCTCAATCCATTGTGATCAGATGAAAAATGTGTAAGAACTGGTATCATTATTTTTAAGGAATATGATGTATTTTATTAAATAGATGATAATATGAAGCATATTAGATAAATAACTGATCAGAAATATGTTTTCTTCAAAATTCCAATGAGAAAGTTCTTAAATGTTACTGAGAAATAAAGTGAATAATAATTAGTAATTTCATGAAAAGAAATTTTTAATAAATTATAGCAAGCACAATGATAGAATATTGAAGCTAGTTGGTGAAGGTTCTTACAGTTGTTACAAAAAAACATTTTTACATAATTTATTTATGTGAAGAGCACATGCACTGTCTATTGATTATAGTGATTTTTAAGTGTCAGGATATTCCCTGCTTGTTTTAACCACATGAAAATGATTTTTTCTAGTGGTATGTATAGTATTGGATAATTTCTAAGACATTTCATGTACTAGATACTATTATTGAGTATTAAACTATGTAAATACTTATATTTCGATGGTTTTTCTTGTTTATTTTCTTTCTAGCATAGTTATATCTCAGTAATAGGAGGAAATTTGTATTTATTAAGGAAAAAAACATAAAAGAGAAGGTCGTTGATTCAACCCCTCCCCCAATTAGTGATTAGAGGGATCCTGAGTGGTCCTTTCAAGTGGTATCAAAGTGAAGTTTACATTCATTGACTCATTGATAAAGTTTGAAGAAAATTAAAGTTTCCTTGTATGTTCATAACTCTATAAAATGAATTTAGAGAATTATGGGAAATACACAAATTATATACTTTACTCACTCACTAAAAGTGAGTTTCTTAGAGTTAAAGGAGTTGAAATGGATAAAATTTTCTGGGATATTTTGAAGAAAATCTATTAAGGAAACACAAAGATTATATAAAGTTAAGAATATCCCTCAATAAGAAGTAAGATAAATCTAAGTACTATTTTAAGGGAAAGGATAATAAGTTATCTTCAAACAAAAAGAGAGAAAAAATCCTAAGTATGTGGAAGATGATGATAGTGAATAAGAAGGTGATAAATATGTTGATAAAGTTGCTAAGAAACTTCTCATTGAAAAAGTGAATAATGAAAATTTTACTAGTGATTAAAAAAATAACACTAAAGAAGAATAAGAAGAGACTCGGATGGATTTTATGCTCAAGAGAGAGTTGAAATAATGTCTTCAAAATATTTTAAGACTTGAAAAATAGAACAATAATTTTAAGGAAGAAAATATTTCATAAAAAATTAATATTATCTTCTTGAATAAAATCCATGTTGCTAAAAGTGATTGATGATCTGAAGAAGATTCTTGATGAAAATAAGAACCTAAATTCCAAGATTTAAATATAGATCAATGTAATGGAGGAAGAACTTTATTGTGTTCAATAAAAACTTGTTAATATAGTGAAAGGAATAAAAAAAATCCAAAACTCACTTATATAATTTGGTGAAATTTATAAGATGAATAACCCTCGTAAGAATAAAAAAATTATCCTTAAAGTTTAATAAAAAGTACGAATATTTTTAGAATAAAAATAATGTTAATAAGACCATGTATGTATAAAAAACAAGTAGAGTTAAAAACCAGTAGATTCTAAAGTTTCAAATTCTAGACCAAAATCTACTACTACTATAAATTATACTGAGACTGAGAAGTAGTATAATTTGAAGAAGAAAATTTTAGGAGATAATCAAAACATTTGTGTGCAACAAAGTTCTATAGTGGAAGGTAATAAATTTGATTGCAATAAAGTACACAAATTCAAGAAATATGTAAGTTACAAAGAGAGATATGATTTATATGGTTACTATTGGTATTTTGGAGGCTTTAGTAATATGATAAATATGTTTTGGTTCAATCATTAATGTTACAATTAATTCAATAGAAACTGGAGGAAAATTTTAAGGGGGAGTTAACCCACTCAAATAAGACAAACTGAGAAATATAGTGTGAATATTTAAAATATATTCCAACACATGGAAACTATTTTTTAAAGATTTGATCATGCTAGAAATATTTTAAATAGTGTATTTTTTTTGTTATTGACATAATAAAGTTTATACAAAAAAAATAAAAATTCATATGAGTAGAAATAAAAAAGGCAAGTAAAAAAGCCTTACTTGTTGAAACTTCTCTCAAAGATATGAAAGTACAATGGCCCTGAATATTGGATGGTGGGTGTCCACCATATATGAAAGGTGATTTAAATATTTTTAAATTTTTGAAATATTATTAAGAATATATAGTGACTTTTGTAAATGATGAGTCACTCAAAATCAAAGGCTTTGGATCTGGTATCACCGAGGAAGTAAAGATAAAATCCAAAATATCCTTGTTTGTTTATGGGTTGAAATTTTTTTTGAGTGTTTCACAACTTTTTGATAAAGGTAATAAAGATTTTTTAAAAGAGATGGTTTCATTGATAAATGAATAGAATATGGGAAATTTGTTAGGAAAGGGCAATAAACCAAGGGAAATGTGTTCCAAATTAGTGATGCACAAAGCTCATTCTATTTGAAAATGATAGAAGAAAATCAGATTTGGCATAAAATTCTAAGGCACATTTGTTAGATGAACACGAGAAATATTATAAAGAGATAAAGTATTTTTTATGTTACTAACATGAAAAGAAGAAGATATTGGTATTTTTTTATATACTAGAAAAGGAAGATTACAAACTTGACACACAAGGAATTTGAGATACATTCAACTCATCCCTTAGAGATGATACATTCTAAAATTTGTAGGCCGGTAAAAAACAATAAAAAAATGGAGATAAGTAATTTTTTTATTGATGACTTTACTCACATTGCATGAATTATATTTTTAAAACATAAATTATAGTCTCTCAAAATGTTTAATATTTTCAGGAGAAGTGTAGAAAAAGAATGTGGATATTTTGTGAAGGAGATTCGAATTGATAATAATGGTGAATATAAAAATTAAATGATAAAATATTATCTTCAAAATAATGGAATTCATAATAACTTTTGTGAACCATACACACCACACAAAAATGGTGTTTCTGAAAGAATAAATAGAATTTTGTTTGAGATAGAACGAATGATGTTGATTGAACATTATACTTCTTGATATTTATGGAGGCAAACTATTGGGTCAAAAGTTCATATTCAAAATCTATTCTTCTACTATAAGAAATCTGATATGACTCTTTATGAGATGTGTTTCAAATAAAATCCAAGTTTGAAATACCTAAGGGTGTTTGGCAGTCCTTGAATTATTAAAATCATAGGTTAAAATCTTGATAATTTTTATTATATAGGTGTTCGTGAAATATTTCTTGGATACCCTCTTAATTGTAGAGGATATGGGTTCTATAATAAAGAAACTTGAAATATTTTTGACTATGAAGATATGAAAATTCTTTAATATTCTGATAATAAATCTTCATAGTCAATTATAGACATGTGGGAAGTGAATATGAAGTGATTGTAGTTGAACAACATGAAAATGATATTAATAACATTAATAATGGTGTAGTTGATTGAGATGATGATTTTGAATCAGCTATCAAAAGTGATTAAGAACAAGTATGTTCACCTCATCCGAGGTTAAGGAAGAAATTGTAAGTACAAAAAAATAATTAGATATTAATTTCAAAAGGTTTAAAGTATAATAACAACAAGGATAGTATCACATAATTATTTATATTCATAAGTTAAGGAAAAACATTTTGATTAATATTTAGGTCATCAAGATTTAATGATATGAATGAAGAACTATATCATATTGAGAAGAATCATACATGAGAAATTATACCCAAATAAGACAATAAGAATGTTATTAGTATAAAATGGATGTTTCAAAACAAGTTGAATGAAAAAGGTTAAATGATATGAAACAAGGAATGACTAGTTTGTAAAGGTTTTTCTCAATTTGAAGGAATTGACTTTGATGACACCTTTTCAGTAGTGGAAAGATTATGAACTATCAGAATATTTATTTTTATCACTAAAAAATATAGATATATGATTTTCCATATGGATGCCAAGTCATTTTTTATTAATGTATATCCATATGAATAAATTTATATTGAACAAAAATGTGGCTTCATTCTTTGAAAGTATGAAATATATGTGTGAAATCTAAAGAATTTATTGTATGGGCTAAAGAAAGATCAGAGAGATTGGTATTCTAAACTGGATACATGCTTAAGGAAGTTGAACTACAGGAAAGGAAGAGTTTATAGTAACCTCTATATATAATAAAATCAATAGGTTTTCCTCATTGTTAATTTTTATGTTGATGACATTATACTCATATGGAATGATGAATAAACAAGTGAAATTTTTCTGAGGATATGAAGAAGTTATTTGAAATGTCTAATCTAGGATAAATGAAATAATTTATTCTCCTAAAAATATCTCAAAAGAATAAATACTATTTCCTATTTCAAAATAAGTATGCTAATGAAATTATGAAGAATTTTTGCATGGAAGATTCCAAGCTTTTTTATACACCTATTTCAATGGGAACTAAATTATAAAAATATGGATATGTTAATGAGGTTAATCCTAAAGAATATATAAAGTTTCTTGTAAGATTTTTGTATCTTATGGATTCAATACTAGATATTGTGTATGTTGTTACAATTTGTGAGGAGTATCAAAGTTCTCTAAAATAATATCATATCATGGTAGGAAAAATGAATTCTCTGATGTATCAACAGCATAACTAACATCAAAATAAAATATTACAGCTTAGGAAAGATTGATCTATTTTGTTATACACATGCAGATTGGACAATTTGTGTTGATGATAAAATATATACATTTGGTGGAGTTTTATTTTTAGAAGAAATAAGTGAGAGTTTGTATATGAAGAAAAAAAATAAATAACTCTCATTATTTCTAAATCTGATTATGTTTCTACAACTCAAGATACAACAAAAATAATATGGATGATGACTTAATTGGAATATTTGTTTGTTTATGTGATGTTTCCCCTTCTCATGGGTTGTGATAATAAAAGTCCTATCAATATCATTAATAACCCTACAAAACATTAACTACAACATATTTATTATTTAGTGGTTTTTTATGAACCACTGCTAAATATTGTTTTTTATTAAAAATATATCTTTCCCTCATTCCCCACACTTTTCCCCTAACCATTCTCCACCAAGATTCCCTTTTCCCACTGACCCTGAACCCTAGGACCACCACTCCCCCCTCATCGGTGCTCATCATGTTCCCTAGATACCATGACCCTCAATCACTTGTCAACGATGCAGTCATATCCCCTTGACCCTTATCCTCCCAATCTTTACCCCCCCAGACCCTGAACCCCAGCACCACCGTTTTCCCCCCTCGCGAACAATTTACCCATGCCCCCAATCTCTTTCTAGAACTGTGGTCATAGTCCCTGACTCGTCTCACCCACCATTTCCCTCGCCTGAGTTGTTGTCCTCACCTGATCCCTCTCCATATTGTTTCCTTCGCTCGAGCCCATGCTGTAGGTGATGTCATATAGGTTTTATTTCTCTATTCATTTTCATTTAGAGTTTTAGTATTCATTTTTTTATCACAATTTTGATTAATCTTTCAATTTATTTCTCATTCTACATATCCTCTATGTTTACATTTTAAAATTTTAGTATTTAATTTATTTATATGCATTTATTAGATGTGTGTTCAGTATGAATTACCTAATATGACTCACAAACCACATAGGATATCCACGCATCCTGGTAAATCATGATTTATTATAGATACATTTGTGATACCTTTTTATAACTACATCATGAGTCCCAACTCAATATGTATTTAGTCTTATAATCCAAATTAAAAAATGATACCATTAGTGAAATTTTGACCAAACCTACTACAACTTAACCTCACCTGATTCATGTTAAAATACTGATTGACCGTGGGTGTTTCAACCAACTCAACAGTGACATGAAATAAATTCCATGGGTTTTAAAAATAACATTGATATATGTTTTAAACTCATAAAAATACCTCAATCATTCCAAACCACTATAGAAAATCAAGCATAATGTGTTGGTAACTCAAATATATCCCCCATCAAAAAATGACTCAATCAGTGGAAAAATACAACCAAGATTTACAAAATATACTATAAAATATTATTTCAAAACTAAATAATTAATTTTCAAAATTCCAAAAAACCATAAACTAAGACAACCAAAATCAATATAAGATAATTATCACCAATAAACTCTTAAATTGGTCCCCATAACCGACTTCTCAATGCGATCACATCTCTTAGATCCATCCCCTCATCATGACTACATCATGATCATGTAACTTCACAAAAAATGTGGAATTCAACCTAATAATTTTTATCTATATAAAATATACCTATGGATTGGATTAGAAGAATAATGGGTGAGTATGATACCTAGTATAAATTCACCAATTCTCCTTGAACACCCTATATGTATGAAAATACCTTTAAGGTTCAATGATTTTTATAATACATTCACCACTACTAAAATTTTATAAAACCTTTTAGTTCATATATGAAACAACTCTAAATAAAAAAACTATAAAACACAACTAACATAACATATATCCAATAATTCTCATAAGATAACTCTTCAACCTAGATAAATAGCCAATTCCCAAGGTATTCTTAGACCATGAGTACCAATCATGATTATGTATTACTTACTAGTAAGATGTTCCACTATACCCCAATCCTCATCTCATCTACCCTAAAAAAGTTCCCACACCCATGTAGGAATTTAGACCACATCACCTTGAAAATTTTTAAAAGGTATTCACCCCAAAGTGGATGTTTATTGACTCATGACTAATCCCTCATAAAACTAAAATTAATCACATAAACCCAAAAAAACCTATAAATCTCATTCATCGACAACTCAATTCTAGCCTATAAATATTTACAACAACAGCAACAAAACATCAACCAAAAAGTAGTCCAAATATCAATTCAATTCATAACTTTAACAATGATAATAAAAATTAATAACTTATATTGGAACCAAAAAATAAGAAGAATATCAATGCCATAATGAATCCATAAAACCTTTTATGTAAAATATGCCCAGTTTTTAGAAAATAACAACAAATCTGTATAATCACTGCTAACATTTTCTCAAAAAAAATATGACACACCAAATCTGTGATTGTTTTCACCAAAAATACCTTCCATATGATTTAATTACTGAAAACAAAACCATTTAATGAAAACATCACTTTAAAGGCATAATTTATTTCAAAACTAGCAGGAAAGAGATGTAACTTGCCTCAACCTAATCATTCCACTAATCTATGCCTCCAAAATTTGGATCAACCATATCCTTTACATAAGTGAACATCTCCCTCTTAGTATAACCCAATATGATGTTTTTTATATTCTAGCGACCTAATTTTATCATTGGATAGCCAATGTGGATGGTCCCCGTATCCTTTTCCCTAATAATATCACCCGTGGTGATGTTTTTTGGTTAATTTAAGGACATATTACATTAGGTTATGACCATAAAATATTTCCCCTTTCTCCATTTCCCTCATAGTATGACTTAAAGGATATTTATTTAAAACACTTGAGATACCTTATTCCCTCCAAGTAATAATAATGATGATTATTACTATGTTCTATTTTATTCAATATAGGTTTATAAGGGTTCCCTCTTAGAGGTGTGTAATGACATGGTTTACTTTACACTATATGTTTTCCCTTGGTGGTATTGGAGAGGATATGTGGTTAATTCACTATTCTATGTTTCATCAATGACATTAGGGTCTTGATGACTTGTCATGTAATGATTATTATGATGCATTGGAATATGTATTCCTATATTACTCATGATACTATGAAATTTTCATACAGTTTCATTATAATATAGGTTTAGAATGACATAGTGAGACTCTAAAGGGTATTTTATACTCATACCCTATAATTTACATACCTATTTCTCAGTTCTGGGAAACTAATAACTAGATAACACCCCTTTATATTCCCATCGATTATATATTCAGTCAATGAATTTACATTTTAACTAAATGTTGAATCTATTTAATTCCAACTAATTCCACTTTAGTATATTTTACCATTATCTATTTTCATACATAGTAATACTTATGTGTTTTAATTTTTTTTTAAAATGTGTAGGAACATTGTGATATATAAAGATAAAAAATGGATCGCATTACTAAGGAACACACCTCAGTATGCTAAGGGTTTTGAGGAGTTTTTATATTTTTCAATTTACAATTGATCCATTGATGTGAGAATAAGATTTCCATGTAACAAATATAAATTTGGAATATGGTTGAAGATAGATGAAGTTTCTGAACACTTGATATTAATGAAATTCCCTACTCAATATTTTTGTGGGATTTGGCATGGAGAACTGAATGTTACAGAAAGTTGGAGCACTGATTTCAATCAATAGAATGCAATCCCAACTTCATCAAAAATGGAAAATGAAATGAAAAACCTTATAAACGATACATTTGACATTTCAAGGCACCAAAATTAACATCAAAACATATCAGAACAACCATTTGAGTGTTCTACAAATAGAAACTTGAAAAAGTGATGTTTTGGGAACTATAAAACAACCAGATCAAGATTATAACATATCATTGGATCCTCCTTTTGATTTTTTGGAGACTAATGTAAGAGAGAACTTCACTAAGAAGAAAAATGAATATCATGGTTTAGTTGATGATGGAAATCAAGATTTTTATAGTGGATGTTTAAAATATTCAAAACCTTATTTTCTACTAAAGTTGTACTATATCAAATGCCTATATGGAATTAAAAATAAGGTGATTTCCATGATATTGGAATTGTTTTGTGATGTATTTTCTGAAGAAAATATCCCTGAGTCCTTTTATGATATGAAAAAAGTTGTTAACAAGATTGGTTTAAATTATGCAAAAATACATGTGTGTCCCAATAATTTCATGCTTTATTGGATTGAGGATTCAAGAATATAGGATTGAAAAAAATTTCTTCTTCTAGATAGTAGTTAATAGGTGATTTTGGAAGTCAGAATCAAAATAATACTATGAATAAGAATAAAAGGAACACACCTACAAAAAAATTTCATTACTTTCCTTTAAATCCTTGATTGCAATGATTATTCATGTCATCGAAAACCACTGAGCAAATAAAGTGTAATTATATAGATAATAAAAATGATGGTTTAATGTGACATCCAAGAGATTCACAATCATGGAAGAAATTTGATTCATTACATCTATATTTCTCATCTGATCATAGGAATGCGCGATTAGGATTTGATGTTGATGGATCCAACCCATTTGGTACTTTGAGCACCAATTATAGCATTTTATCTGTTGTTTTGATCCCTTACAATCTACATACATGGATGTGTATAATACCAACATATTTTATCATTCCCATTATTATTACTAGAAAACAATTCTTGGAAATGATATTGATGTATACTTTCATCCTCTAATTGAATAATTAAATGAGTTATGGAGAAATGGTGTTGAGACATATGATGCATCTTCTAGAACAATGTTCAAAATGAAAGTTGCTCTAATGTGGATCATCAGTGACTTCCCTGGACCTGTGAATTTATCTGGTTAGAATACTTACATGGGTTTGGATTTTCCTATTTGTAACTTTGATTTTGTGCCCAAACTTCTACCTCATAGTAAAAAATGGTTATTCTTGTGTCATTGATTATTTTTTGATGTATCTCGTAGATTTTGGTTGATCAGGTCAGAATTCAATGGTTCGATTGATTATAGACCACATCCAAATTTTTTATGGGTTTTGAAATATTTCCACAAGTTGAAAATATTGAAACCTAATTTGGGAAGGTATATCATTTACTCCAATGGCCCTAAGGCCTTCATTTTTTATTGATTTTTGATAATCCACCTTTCAAGTGTGAGGTGGAACCCTTACAAGGCCCGTAGGCGTAAGTATTACATGGCCCATAGGCCTTAGATGAATGCAGTGCCCGTAGGCTTCAAACATTACATACAACACATGCTAACTAATTGGAACTACTCCTCCCCAACATCTTCATCGTGAAATCAGCTCTCCACCTTCGCATGGTTATTCGGCTAGGCATTCATGTGCATGCACAGGATTTTCCCAATGGAAAGTGTCATACCCTCTCATTCTTTCAATCCGTTTAGCTTCTTCTATGGTGAAAGCTCCTTGCTCATCCTCCATGTAGAGCTTGTTCATTGTAGGTTGTCTGGTTTGCATCTGCACTTAAGGTGGCCCGAAGGCCTTGAGGTGGCCCAGAGGCCTTACTGACCCGAAGGCCTGGGTGGCCCGAAGGCCTTACAGGACTCAGGGACCAAATCAGTGACCCGAAGGCCCAAACAGGGGCATATTCCTGGATTCTACAATTCCAAACAGTATCTACTACAGTTCCCTCTACAGTAACTGCTACAGTACTGCATAGTTCCTGCTATAGTACCTGCTAAAGTACTACACAGTTCTCACTACAGTACCTGCTACAGTACTGCTACAGTAACCCAGAAATTCTACCTCAACTTGGATTTGATCCCTGGTCGCTTGGATGCACTTACAGAGTCCTTAACAACTGGTCTAAGGCTCATGTGCAGGAAGGTACATCATTTGAATTATAGTGTGAAATGAGTTTGGAGTGCATCGTCAAGTAAAATCAGAACACAAAAATGGAATAAAAAATTATATTATTCAAACTTTCTGGTAGGGAATTTAATTTATTTCCATATAATGTTGGTTTTCTTCATATTGAGAATAATGTTTTGTGAAAATTTGATCTTCACATTTATTAATGACCACAGAAAATAAAAGTATCATCTCAATGCTTGGAAATACTTATAAAAAATGAACATAAAGCGTGATATCTGGCTTGGTGAAAAATGAAAGTATGCCCTAGAAATTTTTGCAATGAAAAATAGGTATACAGATAAATTAATTCTAATTTTAAAACATGTGAAGGTATCTTATGGGTATTCAAGTTACAAATCATGGTGTGTTCAGTTAAATCATCATAGGTTACATGGATTGAAAAGTTACAATACACCTATTTTATTACAGCATCTAATACCAATAGAATTGTGTACATTATTACCTAAAAAGGTTTATGTTGTTGTACTCAAATTTTGAAAATTATTTAGACAACTATGTGATAAAAATCTAAAACCATTTGTGATTGAAACCCTTTAGAAGATATTTCTATTGACACTATTAAATGGAGATGATCATTCCTCTGACATTTTTTACTATCATGATGCATTTAATTGTGTATTTGGTCAAGGAAACTAAATTAAGAGTCCTTGTAAATTATTCATGGATGTATCCAATTGAGAGGTAATTTATTTATATTTTTTTCATGTTATGTAAAAAATCTTGGCACTTCATCAAATACACAATTATGTTTTATTTATTTTATTTCATAGATATTTTGGGCATTTGAAGTCATATGTGAAAAATAAATCTTAACCTGAAGGCTCTATTTCTGAAGGCTATTAGGTATAGTAGTGTCTTACCTTTTGTTCTAGATACTTGGATGATATTGATACAAGATTGAATCAATTTGGAAATTTTGATGACACATTGAATCAATTTCAACTACATGGTAAATCAAACATCATTACTGTTATTGGCCAAGTAGTTGGGAGGAGATCAAATACTACACTGACAGAAATGGAATTATTATAGACACATAGATATGTGATACTAAATAGTGAAATTGTAGATCCATTTACTAAAGATATAAAAATACAAAAAATATAAAAATAGTAGGTTGAAAATGAAATGATAAATATATAACAAAAATTGTTAATAAAGATCTTGTAGAATGTTTTTCACAACGTGAAATTTCATAAATATTGCAATCAATACAGATATTATGTTGACACATATATTTTGTAAATATAATAATGTATATTAATTTTTTATCATGAATACTGATACTCGAGCTGAGTTTTCAAAATATTTGAATTATATTGCTCGAGGTCCTCTAAAACATGCTAGAAATTTCGATGATTACAATGTGAATGGCTTTAAATTTCGTACAGTTGATCAGGAAGAGGGATTGAAAACAGAAAATAGAGACATATTTATGTTTTCCAAAGTGGGGTACTATGGAAAGTTGACTTATATTATCAAAATAAACTACCAAGGGTATTTTTCAATTTCTTAATTCAAATGAAATTGGGTCAATATTATCAGGGGTGTTAAAAGATATTCCTTACAATTTAATTCTATAAACTTATCTCACTTGATGGATGTCGATGAATGTGTACTACAAGATCTGTATATCTTACCATTTCAAGATAAAATGTTATATTATGTGTAATATTTCATTGATGAGGGGTGGATTGTAGTTTCTCACATAAAACAAAGAGACTTTTATGATATGGGTGATTTAGTGGATGATTCAACCTCTAACATTAACTCCCATCAACAATAATAAGCAAAATTATTTATCCATCATGATATTGAAAATATTAGTCTTGCTAGGGTGGATAAATTATATGAAGTAATGCTAGAGTAGGAAAATGAAATGATTGAAGAAAAAATGATTTTATGTGTATTCATCCATTTATTTATCAACCACTCATGTTATTTTTGCAGTCATTCGTTATCATAGATATTTATATTTTTTTTGTTAGTATCGTGCATCTGTAATCATTTATAATTTTTTTTCAGCATGAATTTTTTGAAATATATGTTCTAAAGTTAATTTTATTTGATTAAATTGTAGTAATTCCAAGGAAGAATTGTTTTAATAATCCTAGTTGACTCTCAATCGACATTCCCTCGACCATACTGATAGATGATGATCCATTAGTCTCCATACCTATAGAATCTGAGACACCCTCTGCTTTCCCCCTACACTGTCTATCACACCCACAAATATATAATGTTCTAGCACAACCTCCATCAGTATCCCATCAATATCTCTGCCAACACCTCCCCATTCAACAGGCTAAGTAGCGAGGGACCAAGTTTTCGCTCTTATTTATTCATGGGGATATTGGATGGTGACAGTTATTGGTACAAATTTCTTTATCAATAAAGTTATTTCACTTTTTTATCCTCTAATTTTTTCATAAAATATGAAGACAATGCTATTGTGGAGAAAAATATGAAGTTCAAATGTCTGGAATCTAAACAGACTAAAGATAGTTTCACACTTGACTACTATGGAGTCCCTATGGATGATCTTGTGGGATTATTTTCCTAGATTCTAGGCAAGCTGGAGGAAAAGATGGTTACCCTTTCGATTACATTTTCTTATTAGAGGAATATACCTTAATCTTTGAAAAATGAATTTTTTGATTCAAATATAAAGTTAATTTTAATGAATTGTGGTTTAATTTAATGTTATTATGTTATTAAATTCTAATATTTAAAAAATGAATCTCCTTTTACATATATTTTTCCACTTTACCTTCTCTGATCTTATATTATGAAAGTGGACATTCAAAAATTTGGGTAAGAAATGGAAGGATTTTAAATGGAGATTATGGAACAAACTAAATGATACTTCATTGACCACCCATAAACAATATGATAAGGTACCCAATGGGGTATCTAGAGAGTAAGGGAAGATTTTTATTGATATCCATCATCATGAGAAGCACATGGTATTTAAATATATATTATTATATTAATCTTATTTTCAATTTATACATGCATATGATAAGGAGATGACATTTCATACATTACTATTAAATTATATGTTATTTATTTTAGGTTGTTTCAAGGAATAATGCATCAAGTCAAGCTAAGTAAATCATCCCTCATAGTGTTGGGTCAAAGAGTGTTTCTAGAAACCAATCGACTCTGGTAATCATTTCATTAGTTTAAATATTTATAAGATAATATTATTTATTTAATATATTAAATATTTTATTTATATTTCTTTAATACAGTCATAGAATTTAGGGAACCTTGTCTCCCAAATGGAACTATGGTTGGATGTTTATAAAAAATATGATGGGAGTTATGTTAATGAGTCTACTAAAGAAGTTGGGGTATGAATTCATTTTTCATTTTAATAACTTATTTTTATTTTTCACTATGTTAATATGTATTTATTAAAATATGACTGATATATTATTAATATGTAAAAAATAAAGAACTATGGGATTTTAATCCCACAGAGTCCTTCTTAGTCTCCCAGGATTACCCAGTGTTAAATTCCTTGGGAAGGAGAATCTCGATCGAGTGCGTGGGATGGGTTTGGGACCATTACCATCTATTTTTTGTGGTAGGACATCAGGTATATAAGCTACTTATAGTCTTGGTTGTAGTTGTTTCCTACCTTAATATGCTTAGAGAGAGTTTGTTTCTATGAAAAACACAATTCAGGAATAGGGGGATCAAATTTCCTCTTTGTAAAATTGATTGATTGATTTATATCAGGAGATGACCAGATCTATCCATAGTGATATTTAATCAATGGATGGTGGTGATAAGGTAAATCAAACAACTTCAAAATCAATTTTTTCAAAAACTTTTAATAGTTTTAAATTTAAATATAAATATACAACACTATTTAATTTTCAATATAATTATCTTGATTGTGCCGGTAGCATGAAGTGGAAAAGGATATGGAGAGGGTGTTGAGTAGAGTTCATCTAGTATTGATTGATGTTGTCATTAGAGGTGGATATTTTTAGAATTAAGGAATGTTTTAGATTCTATTTTAATGAATAATATTTTTGATCCTATTTTATTTTATTTTTGGTCCCACATTTTTGTTCTTATTTAAATATCTACCTCATTTTATTCTTATTCTACAATTTTAATACTATGGTTGAGGTAGGTGATTTGAGAAATCTCCCTTACTCATGTCATTACTTAATAAACGTGATTTTCTTCATTATATGTATATCATGTATCATATAAGTAATGAAAAAAAATTAGAAGTAATGAAATTGAATTAATGGGGTGAGTCTCATGTGATAGATTGTTTTTATTATTATTTTATATGGGGTTCATAAATGATACTATTATTAGTGAAAATCATTGATGTTTATAAAACTTGTGTATCATTTATCTGATTGTGTTTTGGTTTCACCTCTCATACAAGTTTAATAACATAAATATTTTAATGAACCAGTTTTGTGGAAAAGGGGATCGATATGAATGAATTATTTATAATAGAGAAAATGGGAACTATTGGGTGATGATATATATTTTTTTGTATTATTTTGTTATTGTTGTTTATGTGATCATGAGGTTAATCTTTAAGTTGTTAACAAGTGATTTCTAAGTCTGGTTTTAGATGCATTAGTTGGAATGTGTGGGGTGGTAGGACTATGTAGAATCTCTTGAGATGAATTGTGGGTTGGTTTTTAGTTAATCAACAATTTTTGGGATGTTAGTGACGTTTGGGGAAGTGGGTGCTATAAAGAAATGACATGGTTTTAATAATATGATATAATCAAGGGTGAAGTGTTATATGTTAGATATACAGTGACCTAACCTAACCTAAAAATAGGTATTATATAGATTCTTGTAAGATAATTTCATGACTAGTGGAAATTAGTTTTTGTTCTATTTACCCTGTGGTGGTGAAATATACTTGGTAATAATGAATTTGATATGGGTGTGGCTAAAATGAAATTATATTATGATGATAAGAAATTAATGATATTTAAAATAAACATTTAATGATTGAAATAAATATGAGTAATGACTTTAGTGGTTTTTCAATAAATATGGAATTAAAGGACATGATGATTGAAACATGATTAATAAGGGAAATTCTATTCATGAGTTAAATTACATGGTTTTTTGTGGAATCGTAGACCTTTTTTATTGATTATTTTAATGTGATGTAGGGATTATTTGGTGGTTTAGTTATTGGTAGTGATATATCACATGTTTTGATTGCTCAAGGTTGGTACAATCATATTATTTTTTATTGTGTTTTACTAGTCAACCCTATGGGGTATTAATGTAATGATAGGTATATGATATTCTAGAACTTTCTATAGTGTAATGGTGAATTGTTTTTTTGTTTTCTTTTAGGTTTGAGTATTGTTCTAGGATGTATATTCTATATCTTCATTTAAAAAAAAACAGAATACAGTAGTGGTTTAAACCACCGTTAAATATGTCATATTATTGTTCAGCGATAGTTTAAACCACCACTATATAATGCCGATTTTCTTAGTAGTTGTTTTTTTATTTTTATGGTGGTTTTTTATAAAAAAAATATTGAGGAAAAGGTAGATATTTAAACCACCACTAAATAATTTCCATTTTTTCTAGAAAATTGATGCTAAAATGAAGAAAACCACTACAAATCATACTTTCTATGATGGTTACCAGAAATCACCACTAAATGGAAGAAACCAACACATGTTGAATAACAACACCAGCTTTAATAGTAGTTTTTTGAAACCATCACAGAAAAATTTGGTGATGGTTTAAACCATCTTAAATAGGATACTTTTTATAGTAATTCTCATTCTAATCACATTGATATCAAATATCACTATGTTAAAGAAAATGTGGAAAAATGAATTAAAATTATTGTTTATTCCTACAACACAGAAAGTTTCTAATATTTTCACTAAGGAATTTCCAAAGGAAATATTTTATATTATAAGGTTGATCATGTGTATAAAACCTCACCTTCTCTGAGGCTCAAGTATGTGAGTTTATCCTCCTCCTCATCTTGCCTTTAGATAGTGTTTTCAAAGGGGGATAAAAATTCTGTAACATAAATCTGTCTATAGGTATGTGTCCTACCAATCGATAGAAAGTATATATTTAGGGATAGTTCTTAAAAGGGGTAAGATTTTATTTTAGGATGTGTGACTATTTTAACATTTTGTTGAAGTGGATATAGGAAACATTGTTCTTATGGTTTGGAGTTGTTTTTGTGATAAAAGTTTCAAGTGGAAGGAGAAGTTTCTTGTGATCTATATTAAAAAGTGTCTTAAGTCACTGATTATAGACATCATAGTAATTTTTAAATGGTTATTTTTTCCTATATATATTTCACTCACATAGTCATAGAATTATTGGATAAATAATTCATTGCATAAGTTATAAAGTTTCAGTTGTTAATGTTCCTTGTTTTATGATAGATATAAAGGGGCGAATGTTGAGATAAGTAGGTTTTGATGTGTTTTTTGAAATCTATAATTGGTTAAGAAGTTATAGGTTAGACCTGTTATGAATGAAGATGGTTGGATCAATTGGGTTTTCTATTATTATACAACATAAATCAAATCATTTTATTAGTTTTTCCTATATGATAAATTGTATAGATATGATCGACCTAAGTGTAATATTGAATGATTATCTTATGACACTTAGAAGTTTCATCAAATAGATAATTCAATGAATTATATCTGGTGATTGTTTACTATTATTAATGTTTTTTACATCATGGGTATTAAAATTCATCATGATCCAAGCTAATTAAAATGGGGTAGAAAAACATTTGTATCTAAAAATTCCTTACTATGAATATTTGAGGAAGTTCATTAGTTAGAGCCTATCAGTTAGGTTTGGATTAATAGAGTTTGTGTTTGATGTTTATGCAGTTTTGGATATTGTAGAAGTATGAATTTATGTTCTGTGTAAGGGTATCTAAGCATTATGTATATGGGTAACACCCACTTTCCATAAACCATGTAAGGGTATATTCAGATCTAAGAAGTGTTATCCTACAAAATTTTGTGAATATTTCTGATCATAGGAAACTTTTCGATGTACTAAGTTAAGTTTTTGAGGAGTGTCATTAGATGATGACCATTGGACAATCTCCTAAAATATTATCAGTCTAAGTCTATAAAATGAACCATCTATGTTGCTAAATAGTGTTCAATTTTGTATAATGTCTATCAAATGGATAGGTATGAAGTTACAAAGTGTTTTTTAGATGATTAGAGGGAAGTTGTTGAGTCATCAGATATATGGTTTTAGTTGAAGTGATCATATGTATGTTTCTTTATGAAGTACATTAGTTCGAGGATGGAATATGAAGGAAATGGTCAAAGATTTATGATTCATGAAATTAGAGAGTATAAGTGTCTAGAAAATGAATTATGAAATATTCCTACAAAGTTATCCAGGAACATCGGCTGTAGTTACTTTGGTTAAAATTATTGTTACAATTTTTCACTGGATGAATGAGTGGTATAAAGTTATATCAATTCAATCAAATTTATTGAATCTTCATAAAGTTATCAAATGTGATGATGCAAATCTGGTCATTAAATACACAAAATATGATGAAGTAATGATCTATAATTCTTTTCAATTTATAAAAAATATTGAAAAGTTTCATTGACATCAATTTTTAAGGATAAATCTTATCTTTTAGTAGAATTGATTGTAAGATTCTAAGTGGGACACTGGAAGTATTAAGAAGGAATTCTAAACCAAGTACACATGTTTCCAGAAAATCTCATAGGAACCTTACCAATATAATGGGTCATGTCATGAACTGACCCAAATAACCCACCTAAATAGTACTTGAATCAATCTTGGCATGTCCCAAAGGTCGTTCCTGGTATCCATGGGTTGTAAACTAGAACATGATCATCAAGAAACAGCAAGAGGAAATTATTTCTCCAGAAGGATAATCCAAAATGAAAATAGTAGATAAAACCTATAAATAATCGGTATTCCAATATATATATCCAAATTGAATCTCCATAAGGTATAAAAAACATCAAACCAAACATCTTGAGTCAATGATACCTTCACTATAGGATATTCTTGCAATATCTGGAACACACAGTCTACATTTCATCACCAACACCTAAGCTCCCTCTATCAAGAACATGCACCAACTCCAAGTAGTGATTTTACCTTTCCTAGACCATCCATAAGGAAGTATATAAATTATAAAAGTAAAAAGTAGGGTGTGAGAAAAATCCCAATTATAATTAACCAAACATTTCATAAACAATTCTATATCAAACAATCCATTTATGATTAATTTTAAATAAAACGTATAATGGAAAAAATTTCACAATTAAAATCAAAAAATTCTTGAGGAAAATTTTAAATGGAAAATAATAAAATCGAATTAAAATTTCATTTCCATCAAATAAAGAACAAATATAAAATTTCATCAAAAGAGGCATGAATAAGGATTTTCATCAAAACTAACATGATTACAACATTTCATAACACAGGCATGTAAAATCATTTTCAATGATCAATAATCAATCACAACACCATATTTGAGAGACAAAGGGGTGTCATTATATACATAGTTATTCTCACACATTAATGTATAGCTTCTAGTGTGCACTCATTCAAAGGTATAAGTCTCAAAAAATAGTCCAAAGACTAAGTAAATGGGAGAAAATCTCTAAGTAATAATATCATTACCAAAATAGGAACACCCCTAAGGTTGAATATGAGAAGGTTCCTAAGGATGAAAAGGTGAATGACCCTAATGAATAATCTCCCTGCTATATAGAGATAATACCTTCCCAGCTTGTCCTCTTCACACCTAACTATCTTGGCTCCCAGGTGAATCAAGGTGAATCTGATAATTTTTGTTATATCATTCAAATACATCAATATTAATCATTTTAAATAACCGGTCAATATTTTATTTTAAATAGACCCCAATTTTAAGTTTCAAAACATGAATTTCCTTTCAAAAGCAAGCATCAAATGGTTTTTATAAAAAAACTCATCCCATTAACGAAAAAATCAACATCAAATTATTTTTATCAAAAAATCATGGCATTTAAATCAATCAATCTCACTTAAATTCATAAAACATTTCATGCCCTTTAATTTCATCAAAATCATGTTTCGCATCATTTATTTAACGAATAAAAAAAATTTCTAAAATAAAATTTTATTTTAGAATCCATTTTTAATGGAATTTCATCACACGCATTATTCCATTTTAAAAAATATTTATCAAATATTCAAATATATCCTTAAGAATAAATCAAAAATCCATTTCAAATTAATCAATTAAAAAGGGTATAAATAGAATATACTTTCTTTATAAAATCACTTACCTTAATAAAAATATCACAAAACCTAAATAAGGGCTCCTATAGAAGAAATAAGAGAAGTTTCATTCCCCGTAATTAAAGGAAAACAAAAAAACAAACTTTTGTCGATTCCCCAGTGACTAGATTCACTAAACTTTGCTCAAGAGGATCACAGAAATCAAAGAAACATTGGTTCAAATATTTTCTAAAATATTATATAAATTATAGTTTTCATAAGAAAATCCAAAATTAAAATGATATTTAATTTTATATTTTAAAATCAATATGAAATGAGGAAGGTTTAAAATCATTCAAATTATGATTTATAATCTTTAAAAGGTCAAAATAATTTGATTCCCATGATTTTTATCTTTTGAAATCATAAAAAATGGTCTTATAGGTCATTCTGTAAGAGGAAGAACAAAATGAAGGTTTAAAAATCATAAAAAGATAATTGAGTAATGAAAACATGGTTTACCCTTACATAGATCATAGCTTCCATTTAGTGGTAAGGGGTTTTACCCATATGCTAGTTTCTCACCTAAAATTACCTATACACAGTGACTAAGTACCCTTACGCATCCTTTTGAAAAAATGGGCCTACCCTTACATAGTGCATGAGGTACCCTTATGGATACTTTGAAAATATTGAGTTTCCATTATGCAGTGTGGATTACCCTTATGTAGTGTATGAGGTACCCTTATGAAACACATATAGAAAGTTCTTTACCCTTATCCATCCCATAGAATACCCTTACACAATGCATAGTATTTTCACCCTACCCTTATGCAGTGGGTGAATTAAGCTTTTGTAGCCCTTATAATTTTAGGGTTACCTTTATGTAACACCCCTATGTATTGGAGGAATTAAATTACCTTTATACAGACCCTATTCTCTATGTGAGGGAAAAAATTAACTTAAAATTTATTGAATTTCCTTTTAAAACATGCTTCAAAATAAATCCAAAAGGGGTATAAAGAGCATAGAAAGTCCCCCAACACATCTAAAATAGATAGAAATCATCATAAACCAAAAAAATTACCTTAAATAAAATATTGGTTAGTTATAATTCTTCCCACCATAAATGAAACACCCCCAATTTCAAGTACTTCACCCTTTTATTAGGTATTTTAAGTTTATATAATACTTAGGTTAAGTTTCATGAATTTCCAGAAGGTTTTGGAGTGTTTTGGAAGTGTTTATTTAGGTTCACGGTTTTATCATGGTTATTATAACCATGAAATATATCTATGAAACCATGAAATGTGATGATGTGATTCATTGGACCGGAACACAGTTGGAGCGTGGTTTTCCCAGATTGTGCACATGCTAGGGGAAACCGTGCATTTGAGATAAAGGTAAAATAATTTTTGGAACATGATTTGTAAAACTGTATAATCCAAAAAAATGAGGTGTTTCCTTTAGATATTATCACCGCACATTTGGTTCATTATTTTCCAAATAATGTGGCTACCTGGGTGTTGTCTAGTATCATGCGCATGGTTTTTTCATGGTTTTCCAAATAGTGTGACCGAATCTTGCGATGTGGAGTTAATACTCCAAAAATTAGATTTTAAATAAGATTAAATCCCAGAAGCCCCGTTTTTTCCTTATTATTATAGGGTCTCAAACTCCCCTACCCTCTTAGGATCCCAAGATAATTCCCTTTGTTGCAGAAGTGACTTTTGGAAAAATAAAAGTGTGTTGGAGATTTAGAATCATCAGTAAGTATTTGTTTCTCCCTATTCTTATTATATATACTCTTCTCTGATCTATATAATCCATATATATAGTAAATTATGGATATACTTAAGTGTTATTACTTTAATCTTGATAATATCTCAATGCACTTATTGAAGGGAAGGTGTAGTGTTCCCAGATCAAGAATTTTTTAGTGGTATTCATTGTTTTCACCATTCATTGAGATTTAGGTGTATTCTATATCATTTACAATATTATTAAACTTGAAGTATGAGTTTATTTAAAAAAAATTATTTGATTTTAAATGTAAATGTTTTATGATTATGTGAAAGAAACCATTTTGGTTGACATTTCGAAATTTTGGAAAATTAAATGTATTTTTTAAAACCCTCTTTGATTATAATTTTAAAATTATGTTTTGAAAATTATGGAATGGATTTAGCATTTGAAACTTTTTTGATGAAATTTTTTAAAAGGAAATATTTATTTTATGAGAAATTCTTTGGCATGGAATTTGGAATAATTGGGTTGGTATCTGCTCAAATTGGAAAGTTGTGGTAAGAAGTGTCACCGTCAAGGTAGGATGAATTATGGTTATGGAGTACCACTATCAATAGTAATGCCAAGCTTGTGTGTGTGGATTTTTGTGTTCATGTGTGGACATGGGGATGGTTATTCTAAATATTAATGAATGGAAATAATCTTTTTATAGTTTTCTCACATGGATTTTAGTTATGTATTTATATAAATTGTTTATCTACTTTTCAACTATTTTATATTAAATTTTCTAATTAGTTCTTGTTCTAGTGGTGCATATTTGGAAGTCTCTATGGATTTCCTTCTAATTTTATAATTACTCCCTAGTTGGGAAATTTATTTCATTTATAGATTTCACATATTGAAACACATGGAAGGAAAAGTTATCATATTTCTCTAGTGATGTGTCTTGATACTATGGGCATAGAAGGTAGTTTTGGATATTGGAGATAGTGTAGTTGGTACCTGGGATCATGTCACCTTAATTTACTTGATTCGTGTTGGCTTTTATTTTTATCATTTGATATTACACATTTTGTTTTCACTTTGATATTATAGATTTACTAGATTTTATGCTCATTTATATTAATCATTCTCATGTATCATATAGGATGATTAGATGTTTATATTTTATGTTGTCTAGTTGTTTGGTTTAATTTAAGATAAAATCATCCATTGAATTTATCTTAATCCCTTAAAATTTATTATCAGTATTTGGGGTCATGGGGATGTCACCTGAGTTTAGTGGAGCTCCATCTCTTCTCAAATTAATGAGTTGGGGATGGATTTTACATATTGTATCATTCTGGTTCGATCCATCAGTCTCTTGGGATGGTAGAAAAATCCAAGAATGTCATAACTTGAATTTTATATCTTAAAAATATTTATATAAACTTATTTATTGAAATTAAAGTTATAAGAGTGTTTTGGTACAAAAGTTTTCTAAGTCACTTCTAAGTGTATTTTCATCCCATCGTCATGGTTTTAACTGATGAGTGTTTTATATCATGCATAGTTAGTGAGACTTCCCACTAGGATTACATTGGTCATTTTGAGTTTGATGATTTATGAAAATGATTAAATGTTTTATTTGAAAGTAATAGTTATTGTTTGTTTCTCATGTTTATTTTGAATTTTCTAAGACTTCAGTTGTTAGAAAGTGATGACTAAATAGATTTTTTCAATGGTTATAGAGAATGGAATATAGTAGATGTTCTAAGAATTAGTAAGAAGAGGATACTAAAAATATGGTTGTACTTGAGCAACATGTGAATCAAAAACTTTTATATAGCATCGTTCATACTTTTCAATCCATTGATAGAGGAAATAGGAATAATGAACTTGGATAAGTGGACCACTCTTCCCAATTTAATAAATAGAATCCAACCATTTTTTAGGTGGATTTTAAGCCTAAAAAAGCATAGTTGTTTCTGAATCAAATGAAATTAATCTTCAAATTCTTGGGTACACCATCTAAGATGAAAGTTATGTTGGAAACTTATATATTGTAGGATCTTTCATGTCAATGATGGTATTTAAATTTCTAAGCTAAAACGACCAAATCATTACATGGGATGACATTGAATAGTTATTCAACAAAAAATTTATCCTCATAAATTTTATATCTAAAAAATAACTGATTTATTCAGCATAAAATAATATAAAATAATCATGTTAGATTATGTATCTAAGTTTATGAACTTATTCCACTCTACCCTGAAATTTTTTGTTAGTGCATCCTTAAAGGAACTCTTATTTGAGTTTAGAATCCAAGAACAGATTCACTATAAGATAGATATTTTTTCATTATAGATTACATAGAAATGGTAAAGAGAGAAATGGTAATGGAAAAAGATATTTCTAGAAATTAGTCTATTGGGATTATGGTTATATTCATTGGAACAAGTGGTAACTCAAACACTAAGAATAAGAGAAAGAGGGAAACCTACTTCCAAGATGGTGAAGCATCTCAGAACCAAACCATAAGATTTGTTAATTTCCCTCCATGACCCAATATAAAGCATGGTTGTTTCTGATGTGTTTATACTTCTCATTAGAAGTGAGACTGTACAACGCCACCTAGAGATTTTCATAATTTTATTCAGATGGGACATTGCCACCATTATTATCATAGAATTCCAAAATATGGTGTTGTAGATGCATCTCATGTTTCTATGACATCTTATGATTTGATGAGGCAGTCTCATTAGAATAACTCTCGCCCTCAGTACTAAGTGAGACAAGGTGGTTCTATGGGCAATAGGACTCTTTAGGTGTGGAGAACTTAAAAAGGAAACAAGGATCAGGTATGAGCTATTAAGCATCTTTATAGTGACGAACAAAGTATCATAGGTGATCAATCAAAACCTCCACCAGTATAAGGTCTGATTATTTTAAATTATATCCTCATAAAAGACTTGTTTGATACAAGTGTGTCACAATTTTTTGTTGCTTCACATGTTGTTGATCATATGGATTTTCATGCTTCAATGATGCCTCATATTTTGAACCTTCAAACACCTCTAGGAAAATGGGAATGTCAAACCTTTAATTGTACAGTGTGTTATATAACTATTGATGGGGATGAATTTGTTTGAGATTTGTCTGTTCTTGAGATGTATTTATGTGACCGGATTTTGGGAATGTATTGGTTGACTCTATTCAAGGCATGAATCAATTTTTAAGCCTATGAGGTTAGTTTCACATCTTATGCTGGCATTAAGCATCTATTTAAATGATATTGGGATGTGAATTCAAGTAGATAAATACATTTGGTGCCGGTTTTTGGGACTATCACTTATTAGTTAGTAGCAGTTACTTTGGAATCTTTTTTATGAAATCTAACATAGATACCCTCCATCCTTTGTTGACTAATTTCATGATTTCATTCCTAACAATTCCTCTAGGTTTCCACCTGAAGGAAAATTATAATTTAATGTTTTTTATTTTTCTAAGAATAATTCCTATTTTACTTCCATCTTATAGGATAACACCAATGGAATTGAAGGAATGGAAATTCTGGAGTGTTGGAAAGAAATGGGTTCATTCAACTAAGAACATTTTTGTGAGCAGCACCAGTTCTTTTTATGAAGAAGGCATATGGAAATCTTAGTCTTTTTTGGATTATCATAAGATCAACTAGGATAAGATAAATAATTGATTACCTATTACATGAATTTATGAACTATTAGATCAATTTAGGAGAGAATTATTGGTTCTTTAAAACTAACTTACAATTAAGTTATCACCAACTATGAGTTTGGAAGTAGGATATTCTAAAGACAACCTTCAGGAGTCATTATGTCCAATATGAATATGTGTTAATTCCATTTGGTATTATGAATGAATTAGTGGTATTTATTTTATTGATGAATCATATCTTTCATATGTTTCTTAATTCATTTATTTTTGTGTATGTTGATGAAATTCAATTGTATTCTAATACTAAGGATGATCTTGAACATCACTTAGATATAGTGTTGGGTGTCTTCAGGGAACATCACCTTTATCCTAATCTTTCAAAATGTGATTTATGGATAGAATACGTTCATTTACTTGTCCATATCATTTCAAAAATAAGAGTTTCTATGGATCCTAAAAAGATATAGGTTTTTATCTCTTATGAACCATTCAATAATTTTTGTGAGATAATAAGTTTTCTTATCTTAGTAGGATATTACCACCACTTTGTCTGAGATTTTTCATGACTTAACCCACTGATGATATTTTTTACAAGGAAAGTTTTTCTTTTCAAATGGAGTGATGAGTTCAAAAAATATTTTCAAGAGATTAAGGCTCTCCTTATATTAGTACTTTTTTTAGATTTAGGATAAGGGTATGTGGTCTATTATGATGCATTGGTATTTGGGTTGGGTTATGTTCTCATGTAGGGATATTGGGTTGTTTATTATGTCTCGTTATAGTTATGGGTGCATGATAAAAACTACCCAACACATTATTTTTAATTAGAAGATATAGTTAATTCCTTGAAATATTGGAATCATTGTCTTTTTGGTGGGAAATTCATGTTGTTCATGGATCATAAGAGCTTGAAACACATTTAATCACAAATATATTTGAACCTAAGGAAAAACATATGGATGGAATATCTACAGATGTTTGACTTCAGTTTGATGTATATACTAGGAAATTTTTCTTTTAACTGATTCATTGAGTAGGAAGTCATATAATCAGTTAGATAAAGAGGCTTCAGATCAAAAGAAACTAATTTCGGTTATAGTTGACATGCATATGGGTTGTGCTAGACAAGGTGATGTTGTAGTATTATTTTTGTTTTATCTTTTTCTTGATTTATTTAATAAGGTTAAAAATGCTCAAACATCAGATCCTAAATGTTTAACCATGAGTTAAAAACTCAATGGTGGTCAGAACATTGAGGAATGGAAGCTATATGGGATATTTTTTTCTTAATTTTAAAGATTATATTGTGGTTCATCCAACCTATCAGGAAAAAAATATTTCTACCTACAACCATTCAAGATGTGTTATTCATCCTAAAATCAAAATGATGTATAAAGTACTAAGTGCATAGTTTTTGTGGGTAGGTATGAAGAGGAAATTGGAGGACATTATCTCAAGATGCCTAGCCTATTAGTAGGTTAAGGCATAACATAAAAGACTAAATATTATTTTGTGTTATTTACTAATTACCATGTTGAAATTGGATAAAATAGATATGTATTTTGTCATAATTCTACCAGAAATGGTTAGAAAGCACTATTAAATATGGGTAATTGTGGATTGGCTCACAAATTCATCACACTTAATCCCTATTTGTGAATCCAATATAGTTGAAGAATTTTCCAAACTCTAAATTTATGTTGTTATAAAGATTAACAGTGTTTTATTTTCAACCATGTCTAACCAAGACCCTAGGTTTACATCTCATTTTTATAATTTCTTGCAGTAATACCTTGGAACCAATTTGACCATGATCATAATGTTAAATCCTAAAAAAATTGACAAAATAAACAGAAAGTCCAAATTTTGGAAGACTTTATGAGAGAACGTGTAATGGATTTTTGATTCCTGTGGGATGAGAATATGTCATTAGTGAGTTCTCATATAATAATAGTTATCAAGACTTGATACATATTGCTCCTTTCGAAGTATTTTCTGATATTCCTTGTCATTCTCCATTTTTTTGGCTAGAAATAGGAGAAACTTCACTTATCATACCTAGACATGTTCATGATAAAATAAAGAATATTTATATGATTAGAAATATTATGGTGATAGATTAGAGTAATTTCTAATCATATATGAATAATTATCAATGATCATTATTATTTAATGTGAGTGATCATGTTTTATTTATAATCTTTCCAAGGCTAGGGCATAATCATTTTGGTAGGCAAGTAAAGTTATCACCTTGGTACGCTGACCCATTTTGATAAACATGAATGAGTTAGATATGGGGATTATTAGTTAGATTTACCACAATGGTTCAGTTCTATGAAGAATGTTTTTTATGTATCTTAGTTGAAGTAGTACCAGTCAGATCCTGACCTTATAATTTGTTGGTACCATGTTTATCTTGATCTAAATGAAACATTTATTTAAGTGATGATGCAGATTGTAAATAAGAAATAAAATCACTTATGTGGGAAAATCATCATATTAGTATGTTTTTTATTGTAGCATGGTAAGATTTAAAAATAGATGTGGGAATGTGAAAAAGAAATGTTGAAGAAGTGGACCGATCTCTCCCAAAGAAACACTGATATTCCATTTTCCAATGATAGAAACACCAATGGTGGTAAGAATGAAACAACCATTGTTTTAGGTACTTTACACTTTTATTAAGTTTTTTGAGTCAATATAATACTTGGATTAATTTTTCAAATTTGTTGGTAGGCTTTGGATTGTTTTGGAAGTGTTTATGGTGGTTCATAGTTTGAGTAAGTTTAGTAAAAATCATGAACTATCTCTAGGAAACCAATCAAGGTGATGCTGGGAGTCACCAGGCAGGAATATGATTAGAGCATGATTCATCCAAACTATGTGCATGCCAAGGGAAATAATAAATATGGGGGGAGGGAGAGAGAAAAAAAATCATGGTTGGTGAAATATTTTTTAGACTATTCAATACATCCATTTGAGGTTATAGACTTGAGATAATAGCACTGCATAGTTGGCTCAAAGTTTTCCAAACCATGACATACAATTGTGTGTCTACCTGGGTGTTATCCAATAGCATGTTCATAGTTGTTTCATGGTTTTCAAACTGTTCAAAATGTAATTAATGCTCTAAAAATTAAATTTAAAATCTGAATAAATCCCTAGATCCCAAATTTTTTCTCTATTCTTCCAAGGTATCTAACTCCTCTCCCCTACTGCCCTCCCAAGACAATTCCCTTTGACCAAAAAGTGAATTTTGGATGAATCAAAGTGTGTTGGATTTTCAGAATCATTGGTAAGTCTTTTTCCTCCTTTTTCTCCTTAGATATATTCTTTTCCTTATATCTTGAAACCATTGATCTAGTTTTTTAAGTACTAATCTATGTTTTATGAATTTAATCTTGATGATATATTTTTGGATATATTTAAGGGAAAGTGTAATGAGAATGGATCTAGAATTATTTAGTGTTGTTATTTTTTTACTCCATCCTTTGAGAGGTAGGTGGATTCTCTCTAATATCCACTATTATAGAACTTGAAGACTTAGTTTATTTAAAGGTTTTTATTTATTTTTATGTGTAAATGTTATGTGATTTTGTAAAGAAAACCATTTTGATTTATGTTTCAAATTTTTGGAAAGTTGGATCGCTTTTTGAAATCCCTCTTAGATTATAATTTTAAAATGATTGTTTTAAAGTTATGGATTTATTTTGGAATTTGAAAACATGTTTGATGAAATTATTTCTAAGGAGTGAATTTTTTTATGAGAAATGTTTTAGTACCGAATTTTTCATAATTGGGATGGTGTGTCTTCAATGTGGATGGGTTTGGTCAGAAGATCCGTAGTTAAGGTAGGGAGGATTATGGTCATGGATTTCCACCATTAATTGTAACACAAATATTTATTTTATGAAGGAGTGTGTGTGTGAGCATGGGTATGGTTATTATAAGTGCGAATGAATGGTGATTATACTTTTTATAGTTTTCTCACACATATTTTAGTTATGTATTTATGTAAATTGTTTGTCTACTTTTCAGTTATTTTATATTAAATGAACTAATTAGATATTATTCTAGTGGTTTTTGTTGGGAATCATCTATGTATTTCCTAATGAGTTTATACCCACCCCCAACTTGGGAACTTTGGTGTATTTTTAGATTTCATATACTAAGACACATGGAAGGTAAATGTATTATATTTCTCTAGAAAATCATCTTGATACCCTGGGCATGATAGGTGTGGTTGGAGTTTGGAAATAGTTCGGGTGGTGCCTTGGATCATGTCACCTTGAAGTCATTGAGTCATGTTTTATTTTGGTTTTTTCAATTGATATTTTTTATTATGTTGTCAATATAATATTTTAGTTGTGTTTGAAAATATGTTTGGTTGTATTTCTCAATCTCAAGTATCATATATGATGATTGGATGTTTATATTTTTTTATTTGGTTGTTTGGTATTATTTTAGGTAAAATAATCCCCCAAAGTTCTCTTAATCCCTTGAAATTTATTGGAAGACTTTTGTGTCATAGGGGTTTCACCTAAGGTTAGTGGAACTCCTTATCTTCTCTATCTAATGAGTTTGGGTGGGATGTTACAATAAATGTATTTCCCCAAAAAAACTCAGTCAAGTAGACTATGTATCAAAGAGATAAAAATACTATTATCTCATTGGCGACTCTTGTTCTCAAGACTCGTATGAATCTAAACTATGTCTCCATAACACCCTAACCAATTGAGTGGATTTCATATAAATAACCTTTATCATTGAATCGTCAATATGAACCAGTTTCTTGGTCATAGATAAATTATATTCCTCATCAATATCCTCCCAACTCAAGACATGAGATAGATTAGAGAGATAATTTCAGAGCTATGACACATGGAAAACATTGTGTATTGATATCATATATAGTTTAAAATATAAATGGTAATCCACTTTTAAAAATCAATTCAATAACCTCAAACGATCTCATATATCTTGGTGCCAACATTCCCTATTTTCTAAGCCATTGGTGAACTAACCATGATGAAACTCTCAAAATCACTATGTCACCAACTCTAAACTCTAATGTTCATCAACCAAGATCAATATAGAATTTATAAGAGCTATATTCCATTAGAATTAAATGATGAATCAAGTGAGTCTTTACCATATTCTTTTGGACCAAACGAGGTCCCATTAGGGAAGTTTCTCCAACCCATGACCAATAAAGAAGAGATTTACATGATAAGCCATATTAGGCCTCAAAGGGTTCTATATTTATGGATTAATGGAAGATGTTATTATAGGAAAACTCAACGAGAATGAAATAGATATCCCAAGATCCACAAAAAGGAAAGGACATAGGCACATATCATATCCCCAAGAATCTAAATTGCTCATTCTGTCAGACCATCTATCTGAGGATGGTAAGTCATGCTCAACTCTACCCAGGATATCATCACCCCATAGAGTCCTATCCAAAAATGAGATGTGATATGGGGGTCCTTATTATAAATAATATTAGTAGAAGCTCCATTAAAAATAATGATCTCTTTAATATACACATTTTCCAAATCATTAACTTTGGTCATATCATGAATCATAATAAAGTGAGATAATTTGGTCAATAATTCAATAACCACCTATATCACATTCTTCCTTAAGGGGTAACATGTAACCCCAACAAAAAAATCCATTGATATCTCATACCACTTCCAAGTCATCACAGGAAGGGGCTGAAGAAAACCTAAAGCCTTCTGATGCTCATCCTTAACATGTTGACAGGTATAACAATTAGAAATAAAATAATCAATGTCCCATTTTATACTAGGAAACCATAAATAACACCTCATATTATAAAACATCTTTGTGGTTCCAAGGTGTATCTCCCACTAGGAATTTTGAAAATTCCTCCTTATAGCCTTCCTCAAAGTTACAGGAACAATAAACCATCTCCAAAATAATAGGATATCCCTTTAAGATAGAGACCACTCATCGATGGTATCAACACTATATAAACAATATCAAATTCTCTAAAAAATTTCATCAATCTATTGTTACTGATGAATCATATTGAGAAATGATAATGTAGACACTCAATAAGATAACCTCAGTCTCGTCTTATCATAATCCTAAATGTATACAAGTATGGAGGGAAAAACATTCCACTCCTCAAAATATTCTTTCATATCCTAGTATAAAGGTTTCCAAATTAAAGAATTATCAATGAAATTAACCTTAACGAGAGTGTAGGAAATGTAAAAATAAAAAAATTATAGGTACTCTAGCCACCATCCCTACCAAAGGTTCAAATATCTCTGAAAGAAGATATAACTCAATATTTTATGATTGCAGTATTCATTGAAAATTTAATGCCACCAACTCTTTAAAGCATGAATCATATATTTGATTTTGAGATCATGTGTGGGATATTTCTTCTTCTGATTTCTAATATGAGGAGCACCAAAAGCTATAATTTGATCCCCTTACATAAGAACAAAACCCAAACCTGAACATGATGCATTATAAAGGAACTCATGATCCTAACTAGATTTTAGAAGAGTAAAAATAGGAGATAAAGTCAAATGATTCTTCAACTCAATAAAGTAATCCTGATATTTTGAACCCCATACAAAAATTAATCCCTTAAGAGTAATAGAAATCATCAGAGAAGCCAACTTAGAGAAATCCTTCAGAAAATGATGATAATAACCCGCCAAAAACAAGAAGATATAAACCTCAAAGATATTCGATGGATCCTCCCAGGTCATAATGGTTTTCATCTTCTTAGGATCAATTAAAATACCTTGTTCAGAAACCAAATATCAACATAATTTTACTTCTCACATATGAATGTTTCATTTAGAAATTTTTTCATAAAGATTTTTATTTTTAAATATGACTAGAACTAATTATAGATGACATACATGGTTTTTATTAGTCTTAGACTAAACAAAGATGTTGTATAAAAATACCACCATAAAATAATTGAGGCTCTATTAGAAAATCTGGTTCTTCAATTCCATGAACACTATAGGATCATTGGTTAGACCAAAAGGTGTAATAAGGAACTTATAATGGCAATACCTACTCCTAAAGGAATTCTTAGGGATATCAGATTCCTTGATCCTAAGCTAGTGATAACTAGACCAGAGATCAATCTTTTTGAACCACTTCACCCCTATTAACTAGTCAAAACATCATTAATTCAAGAAAATTGATATTTTTTCTTTTATATGAAAGGATTGAGAAATTTATAGTCAACACAAAGGTGAAGGGTTCTGTCAGCCTTCCTAGAAAAAATCATTGGCACTTCCCAAGGTGATGCAATAGGGATAAGGAATCCCTCAGATAACAGATCGTCCAACTAAGTTTTTAAATCCTTTAGTCATGTTGGTTTAATAAAATAAGTGGGAATATAGGTAGGGTGTTGGGAACCAAGTTTATAGAAAAATACACCTCCCTCACCAGTTTCAAACTAGAAAATTCTAACATAATCACATCGGGAAACTCAAAAACTATAAGAGGAGTGTCATTACTTAAATATTCTTATTCCAGTTCAATGGAAAATATATATATCATTCTAACTATAATTGGATGAGGAGTTACAACTAGACTCATCCTCTACTATCATTCTCCCTAAAATACATTACAACCCCATCAGGTCCATTAAAGAAAACACATCAAATATAATAGTCAATACGAGCTTTATGAGCTATCGGCTAATCCATCTTGAGAATGACATCTAGAGGTTTCATATCTAGAAGAAAAAAATTTATAAGAAAGATAAAATTATGATAAAAATAAAGTACAAGAAGGGAATCAAATACCCTATTATCTCTTCATACAGAGAGGTATATTAATCTCTATAATATAAGGAATAATATCCATAAAAATATTCAACAATTATATAATAAGCATAGATTTGAAGTAATGAGAGGCACCAATATCAAATAATGTGGTCATTAAAGATAAAGGAATGGTAATGTACCTCCCAACGTCATAGGATCCACATCACCTTCCATTGGAGACTCATCCACTACACAAATAATCTTTTTTCTTGATTCATGTGGATATACCACTTTGTTATTGAAGCATATGAAAACATCGTATATCCTATTGATAATATCAAGAATACACCACTTTTTGGAGTAGTAAATACATGAAAAAACCTATATAAGTGACATGAGTGTATATAGGAGATACAAATCTTTGGTGCCCCAATAAAAGCATGGTTTGTGTATCCAACCTTACCACATTAGAAGCCGGTAAAAGGATATTTTCTAGAAACTATAGATGATTTATTAGAGGTATATTACTAAGATACACTACCATGGTATCTTCCAAAAAACCCATCCCAGTTCCTCTTCCCATGTAAAGACCACTGAAACTACCATTAGGAGTCAGAGGAACTCCAGTCATCCCTAAATTTCTATCCAAGACAAGTTCCACCATCAACTCTCTATCCAAAACATCAATATATAAGGTGGGATTTATCAAGAAAACCAAATATTTTATATTTAGTTGAAGACCCATTTCAAATATCTGGTCTTTCTTATTATCATTTGATATGACCTCAGGTGATAAGTGTGAAATTTTGACAAAGTGGTTGGTATACTGAGTCAGATTTTGATTAACTTGTTCAAGTTTAAGAAAACCTATTGATTTTGCCAATACATTTGATTCCGTATAGATATGATCCCAAAAAATATCCATGAATTATTTCCACTCCAAGACTGCATTCTTTTCAATATGAACTATTGATTACCCATGCCTTCTTCTAGGCCCTTCAATCTTGAAGGAAGCATATTCCACTTTAACATTGTCAAGAATCTCTAATAACTAAAATAGTTACTCAATTTTCTTCAATCAATCCTTAACATACTGAGGAACATTGGTACCCTGTAAATATAGTGTCTTAAAATAAATCAATTCATGGGAATGATATCTATTATTGTCTCTACAGGGTATAACCTATGCAGCCTATGTAGGGGAAGGTGGAGTTGCCTATCCCAAAGCTTACACCATGTGCATAAAAACCTCTACAAATTTATGGTCAACTGGAGGGTTTTATTGTTGTAGTTCATCAGCAGCTCCCTCTTAAGGTCAATTCAAATTTATTATTGGGGGTATGATACATCACAATATCAAAAGATAATAAAAAAAATGTTATTCAAGATACATGATATCATAAAAAATATCAATAATAATTCAATAGGGGTACACAAAACACATATCAAAGCTCAAGAAAAGTCTAGAATCATATAATCAAACATCCATAAAGACAATTTTTCATAACATCCCAAAGAAACTTAATGATTTTTATGATGATAGATATCAAATAACTCACTCATAACATGCCCCTTAATTCCTAAAAAACATGTCTCTTGTCTACCAAAACATCCCAAACTGTATACTGACATCAAAGAAAAGTATCAACCATCCCTTTGATACCAATTTATCATGAACCAACCTGGATAAATTTTCTAAACGTTACTTGAATCAATCCATACATAACCCAAACAATGTTCTAAATCCCCATGGTCTGGTTACTAGCTTATGAGAATCAATAAACATCAAGAGGGGACAATTGCATTACAAGGATAACCAAAAAAAAGAAAGCAATGAAAGAAAACCATAAATAGTCAATATGACAATACATATATAAAGATTAAACCTCCATAAGGTAGAAAAAATATCAAATTAAACATCTTGATTCAATAATAATGTTACTACATGATCTCCTCATAGTAGGTGGAACACACCCTCCTCCCATCATCACTAACTCTCAAGGTTCCTCTATCAAGAACACCCATCAACTCCAAGCGGTATGTTTCCCTTTCATAGACCTATCATAAGAAATTCTATAAATTCAAAAAAAATGTATGGTGTCAGCAAAAAATCCCAGTAGGATTGCACCAAACATTTAATAAGTAATTATATATCATATAAACCATTTATTCTTAATTTTAAATAAAATATGGCATGGAAACATTTTAACAATTCAAATCAAAATATGCTGGAGGAAAATTTCAATGTCTAAAAATAAAAAAAAGGTTTCAAAACTAAATTTCTATCCAAGAAGAAATGAATATAACATTTTATCAAAAGAGGAAATAATAATAATTTCCATAAAAATTTATATGAGTACAATATTCCATAACACTGGAATATAAAATAATTTTCAACAATAAATAATCAATTATAGAACCATGGTTTAGAGACCCAGAGTAAGGTTTATATACATAGAGATTCTCACAGGTTAAATTAAGACTCCTAGAGTACACATATTCCTAGGACCAAGCATAGGTAAATAGTCTTAAGACTAGATAAATAGGAGAATATCCCTAAGGAATAACCTCTTTTTCGAAAAAGTAACACCCCTAAGGGTGAATAAAAGAAGGTCCCTAAGTAAAAAATAAGAAGGCCCCTAAGGACTAATATCTATGAAAAGTAGATATAATACCTACAAAACATGTGTTATTCCCACCAAACTACCTAGTCTCCTATGTTATTAAAGGTAAATAAAATATTTATAGGGATAAAATAAAATTAAATCAATCTAAGTCATTTCAAATAATCATTTAATATTTCATTTTTAAACGGCCCTAAGTTCATATTTCAAAACATTCCTTTCTTTTAAGAAATTGGCATAAAATAGTTTTTATAAAAAACACATGTATTTCAAATCAAAATAAAACCTCAAATGTTTTTTATCAAAACTCATTCCATTTAAATCAATACACCTCACTTAAAATCAAAAAACATTTCATTACCTTTTATTTCATCCTAATCATGTTTCACATCATTCATTTCACATAGAGAACATTTTCTAGAATTCACACCATATTTCAAAATCCATTTTCAAAGGAATTTTTTCATAAACACACAAAGCCATTTTAAAAAAACTTTATCAATGACTCGAATCCATCCTTTAAAATAAATTATAAATCCATTTCAAAATAATCGAGCATCAAGGGTTTAAATTGAATGTAATTTTCTAAGTAAATGACCTACCTTAAAAACAATATCAAAAAACCATAAAGAGTATTCCATAAAAGAAAAAAATAAGGTTCATGCCCCATGATCAAAGAAAAAAAATAAAACACTCTTCTATTAATAACCTATCAGTTGGATTCCCTAAACTCCACTAATTAGGATCACAAAAATAAAAGAAATATAAGTATTGGTATTTTTAAAAATATCATAGGTATTCTGGTTTGTATATGAAAATATCAAATTAAAATGATATTTAATTTTCCTTTTTTTCAATTGAATGTGGAATTCGTAAGGTTTAAAATAATTTAAAATAGGATTTATAACCTTTAAAAATATAAAATGATTCAATATGCATGATTTATATCTTTTAAAATCATTAAAATGGTGTTACATGTCATTCAGGAATTGGAAGAACAAAAATCTAGTTTTAAAAAAAATCATAAAAATGGAATGGTATAAGGGTAATAAGGTTTACCTTACACAGTTCATAGCTTCCACATAAGGGTAAGGGGGTTTAACCATACGTGTATATCTCACCTAGAATTACCTATATGTAGTGGCCAAGTACCCTTATTAATCCTTTTAAAAATCAGGTCTCCCCTTACACATCACGATTTACCCTTACATAGAACATTAGGTACCCTTATACATCATTTGAAAACATCGGGTTGCCCTTATGCAATGCTTCTTACCCTTAAGTAGTGCATGAAATTACCTTACAAAACTCATATAAAAAGTGATCTACCATTATACAACCCATATACTACCCTTATACAGCACATATTATTTTCATCATACCCTTAGTTACTTACCCTTAAATAACCCTTATAATTTTAGGGTTACCTTTATGTAATACCCCCTTTAAACCTTACCCTTACTCTGACCTCATGCTCAATGTAGGGGTAAAATTTAACTTGAAAATTATGGAATTTTATTTTAAAAGGATTTAAAATAATTCAAAGGAGTATATAGTGTCCCCAACACATCAAAATCCAAAAGAAAACATCATCAACCAAAGAACATGTCAGAAATAAAAGATGAGTATGTTACAATTATCCCCACAATAAATTTTTTTTCCCGCAAAAAAACCTATCAAGAAGACTCCATATTAAATAGATGAGGAAAATATTGTCTCATACTTTTCTCATACTCTCAAGCCTCATGTGAATTCAAACCATGTTACCATAACACACAAACCAAGGGTATGTATTTCTCATGATGAACCTTTATCTAATAATCAACAATATGAATTGGTTTCTTCGTCATAGATAAATCAGGTTCCAAATCAATATACTCCAAGATCAAGGCATGATATATATCAAAGAGATACTTTTTGAGTTGTGACACATGGAATTCATTTTGGATTCATTTTATCTATGTTGACATACCAACTGTTTATGGTTTCATTTAGTTGTTGTTTTTTCTTTATTATCCATGTGGTGAAATTATTCCATCTTTATATTTATAAATTCCTAGGTGTTAGTCTCCAACCCATGGGGATTGGGAACACCCATTGGATCATGTCAACATTGATTTGGGTACTATTTAAGTGGGTTATATGAGTCGTTTCGTGATAGGGTTGATGTGTTGAGGAATTTATGTTGAATATTTGTGAAGTAAGGTGAAATGCTACCAAGGTTTTGAGAATATCATATGAACATTTTGAAGAATAATATGTCATAAGGATACAATATTTTTTTCATCAAGTATCAAAAATACAGTATGAATAAAAGATCAATTGAAAAGTTTATAGAGGTATCATTTGAGAGATATCGTACAAAGTTTTGTATCAGGTGGTATTAGACAGACTGTATACTAAGTTGATCAGAATAACAACACATAAGAAATGGTATAATTGTTCAGAAGGAACCAAATGGGGTATACTAAAAGGATGACCAAATATATCATACCATACAAACGTGTTATCAGATGAACATTGTACTTAGAATTCTAAGGATAAATTGCTTTCCTACTACTAAGAAATAAAGTGAAGAAGTAAAAGAAGTGATTTCATAAAAAGGAATTGTGAAGAAATTATAAGTAGTACACACACAAAATATTGAATCATATTGGTGAAGGTTCTTATAGTTGTTATAGAAACCTTGTTACATATATTATCTATACAAGGATTACATGAACTATCTATTTACTATAGTGATTTTCAATTGTAAGGATATTCCCTAATTTATTTTACCACCTAAAAAGGATTTTTTTTCAAGTTATTTTTGTGGTATTGGATTATTTCCAAACCATGATAAGGACTGTCTAATTTTATTTATTAGTTATCCTTATAAATACTTGTGTTTCTATGGTTATACTTGTATATTTGTTTTCCAGTAGAGTCATATATCACTAACAGAAGGTGAATTTTGTTCCTTAAGAAATGAAACATAAAATAGAGGATCACTTATTCACCCCTTCCCCATATTGGTGATCACAAATTCCATTGGTTCTATTCTAAAAGTATTATCTGATATAAGTTTTACAATAGGGATGAGTTCAATAAAAAATATAACTCCATGCATAAGTGGATATCCTGGTAATTATTTTGTAAATACATCAATGTATTCTCAAATAATTGGTACATACTCTATCATTAGGATGTATTTCCCATCCATAGATATTGTTTTCTATTCCTATTCTCCCAAGATTTTATTAAGGTGAGCTATTAGAGGTGAATCCATAAAAGATTTAGATAAATAAATATCTCTCTTAAAATAGGGGATTATCTACCCCCTTCATAAATATTAATATTCTTATCTTTATAATAAAAGAGTATTATACTTTGAAATATAATCAATACTAAGTATTATTTCAAAGTCAATCATAGGTATGAACATCTAGTATGAAACTAAGGAATATCTATGCATCTAAATAGAGATTCGTCGATATATCCTTATTACAATGTGATTCTAACTGGGTTTCTTGATTGAAAAATCTTTCCTCAAAGAGTTATGGGATAATTTAATGTTCAAAACAAACATATAAGATATAAAATAGTGTGTAGATCCATAATAAAAAAAATCATTGAATAACTTTGATTTTATGATCAAATTACTTATTATCATATCAATTGGGAATTTAAATTTAGCTATAGTGATTGTATAAAATTAGATTTTCTACTTTAGAGTTTTATAAGGTAAATTCACTTAATTATTAGGGTATTCATTTTAATAGTGAACCATCTCCTTATAGTTGAATCATTAGACATTGTTGGATTCTTTCTTTCCCATTCATTCTTGATCTTGATGGCCTTTCTCTCCATGATTGAAGAAAACTCCCATTAACTTCAAGCATATACCATGGTGTTTATTTCCAAAACTGTTACATGTTGTAAATTCCAACCTTCCCTTATTACATTTTTCTATATTTCTTTTTACAGAGTGCTCATCCACCCACTTATTGTCTTGATTTACCTAGAAAACATAAGACTTGAATAATTCTTTATCTATCTTGATGGAACTTAATACCATATACTAATATACTAAAAAATATTGTGAGACAAATTCCATTCAAAGAATAGGCTTTAGATAATCAAATAAGTGATCAATCTTAGTTATTGGATTACATACATAATCTATATTATGAGTTGATAACCTTGTAAAGTTAACTTTATATTCAACAATATTAGTCTCTTCCTTTTTACATAGATTGACAAATTGTATTTCCATATAATCTCATTTCTCATGAGAAAAGTATTTTTCAAAAAGGAATATTATTTTAAAAGTATTATATGTCATACTCTCTATCTCCTATGACTCCTTAGTGTTCTTGATCAATGACCATCATTGTTCAATGTCTCCCTTTAGATGATAAATTGTCTTGATAACTTCCTCCCACTCATTACTTCCCAAGGTAAGAAATATCTTCTCCAGTTAATTGATCTATTTATTATATACTAATGGATTAGAAGTACCTTTAAAACATGTATATTGTTGTTTTATGATGCATCCCAACATCATTTAACCATATTATAGATCTACAAGTTTCTCTATATAGGAAATCTTATCAGTCATCACCTGAGTCAGTTGACCTAATATAGTTATAATCAAATCATCTTTAGTACTAACCTCATTGAATTCATTAATTTTATTATGGTTAAATCCTTACATAGGTTGCGAGTGTTTATATGGTTTCAGTTCCTTCTTCTAGGAACCATTTTTAAATAAAGTAACACACTATATTTTCTCATAACATTGTGAATTATAACTCATAATGTATAATTATGAATGTAACATCCCAAAATTTTATAAAATATTTTTTTTAAATAAATTTTTAGAAAACTTGAGTTATACGTAACACTGATTGTATCTTGATTTACATGAAATAATGAGTTCCTTAGATAGTGTTCATGACATGCAATACTGAGCTTCAGCGAACCATGATATAATATTATTTTAAATATGACTATTATAACCTAGCCATTAAATATGAGGTTGTGAATAGTATTAAATACTCTATAAAATATAAATATAAAATTCCTAATCAATATAAATTTATTTATAAATTATTAGTAAATAATTGATCAATTTTTATTAAGGTAAATATAATCATCAAAAATATGTTTTAAAAAAAATATTTTTATTGCTTTTTATGAGAAAATATTATAATTAATTTTTGATATTTTAGGAAATGTATTTCAAAAATTTAAATTCATTTTTGAAATCATCATATCTAAATTTACTTATGGTAAAATTTTGGTATTTTTATAAAATATTAATTTTTTGAAAAATAGTAATAAATACTGCTTTTTAAAAAAATCATTTATTTAAAAGATTTTTAAAACATAAAAATTATTTTAATATGGGTTTAAAAGTAAAATTATTTCAGTTATATATCTATTAATATAATTTATATAACTAGAAACAATTTTATATTGTATTTTGATATAAATACTTTGTGAACTTTTGAAAAATTTCTCTTTGAAAACTCACTTTCTCATCGTGTCTGCGGGATTAATTTTAAATTTAAAATTTTCTACTTGTATGAATGTAATTTTAAAAAAATGGATTCCATATTTTAACTAATAATAATTTATATTACCTAATAAGGTAAAATATATTTTTTACCATAATTAATAGTGGAAACAATAAAAATTATTTACTATGGTTAATGTAAAAATGTGTTTACCAGGGACTTAAAATAAGAATATAAGGATTAAAAAAGACCTTAAAAATGTCTAAATAATTTTGGATGGACATATTTCTATATTATAATTAACAATTTATAATTTAGGGTCATTTTTAATCTTTTTTAATGGTAAATAATTTATCATTTTGGATTCTTTTAGGAGATTTCCTAGTAGTTTACAAGTGGGTTCTTTTCACCACTTATAAAAGGACGTCTCCCCTCCTCTCTTCTCTACACCCCAATATCATTTTGGTTCATCTAGGACCTGCCCAAAAATCTTTATAACTTCCCTATTCACTTTTTATATGCCTTATTCTAATTAGTATGATCCCCTAAGAATACTTTAGGTTTAAACCTGAAGGAGTTCCCTAAAGAAGAGGTATATTTATTAACTATGTGTTTTCATTTTATTTATTATTCCACATTATTAAATTATTATTAAAGCATGATCATATAATGAACTTAATATCATACATATAATTATAATCTATTATATTAATGAAATTACTTATATTCATATACATTTCCCTCAAATGGGAAATGAAACCATTGATCATGTGTCCGAAGGAATACTGCCTCGCGGACCAACATAAATCATTTCCCATCACCACCACTAAAAGTTTTGTATAATGATGTATTCAGAGTATACATACAATATTTTTAAAATAATTTCACTTCTATAAATTTAATATCAAATATACCTTTTTTAATTTTCTTTCCGTAGGGGATACACTAACATCGGTCATGTGAATGAAGGACTATCGCTTCATGAAGTGATATAATTCAGTCAAACAAATGATTTACATGAAAGGTAATAAAGATTATGTTAATAAAAATATGTGATATATTTGAAATAATAATGTTTTTTATATTTTAATAATTATCTAATTTTATTTTGTTTAATGGATCGAAATATGTAAACAATGTTCAAGTATACATACAACCTACTTTCTTTATGAACAGTGCAGTCCATATTTATATCTATAACTTTTGTAAATTAATATATATATATATAATGAAAAAATATTATATTAATTTAATATTTAAAATTATTTAGATGATATAATGATGATAAAAGTACAAGAACTAGAACTACTTAACCAAAACTCGCATGAAAAATGAAATAGTTAACATTAAAAAATAACGATTTTATAAAGGAATTATTAATAAACATGTGTTGAAACATTATAAGGGGATCATATATGATATTATAAGTATGTTTATGCTTTCATAATATATTTATATTAAACCTATATTTATTATAAAGGAGGTTCAAATGTGTATGAAGGAATTCAAGACTCAAATTGTAATGGACTTCCATCTCGGTTTTATTTTTTGTGAGACACAAGCCATATTCACTATGTATTTCCTTGATGTGGTGTATATAATAACCATCAATGTCATTTATGATGGTTATATTGATATTATGGGGATTATAAAAACATTTTAGTAACACTCTTTCATGGTTATTATGTTTCAAATGTTACTAGAGTGGTAATGATTTTATGTTACAATCTCATCATTAATCAGAATTATTTATGATTAAGCCTACAATGTTGAAATATTAAGAACTATATCTCAATAATTCTCATGAATTTTCTTATTCTATAGTTATTCATGATCTGTTCAAGTAATATTACCATTTTCCACTCTTTGGTACTAAAAAATTTGAGAAAATCATTTTAGGAAAATTTGACATTATTTCACTCTTCGGTTAGAAATCCATTTTCTTCCAAAACCATGTTTTCTAAAAATGTCTCAAAAATGTTTTATTACTCACATAATATTTTTAAAATACATTTTTAAACATATTTTTTTTAAATGTTTTTTAAAAAATATTCTTCATACCTCTTTCCAAACAATTCTTGTTTGTATGTTACCAAAAATGTGAAAAGAATCCTTGTTTTTAGCATTCACAGCATGAATAGTATTTCTCGCTATCATGATCAATAAATTGTTTTAAGAACCCCTTAAATTTTTTCAAAGTTATTTTCAAATAAAATCATTCCTTTAATATTTATAAAGTTTGTATATTTTAAATAAATTATTTTAAAATAAAAATGAATTTGAAATTTTTTTTATGTTTTAAGAAGTGTTTTTCAAAGTGGAAATGTTTTTTTCCTCAAGAAATGATTTTAAATGACATTTAAAAATTATTTTAAAAGAAATTTATTTCCAAAATAATATTTAATTTTAAAAAAAAATATTTTTAATGAAATTTTATCTTCTTCAAGAAATGTTTCACCTGATTTATCATTCAAACTTATTTTCCATCTAAGATGGCATCCTTTGATGTAACTTATGATTTACTATAGATATGAACCAAGGATACCGTTATTATTATTTTTATAAATATTTTATGATGAAAATATGTTTATGAAACCTATTCCTATTTCATGGGTTATACCTTGATAAATTCTTATGAAACCCACTTCTCTTTTTCATGGGTTATATCATGATAAAATTATTATGAAATCCAGTTATTTTTCCACAATTTATTCTATGATGAAATTATGAAATGATTATGAATCCTGTCTATTTTCCATAGGTTGTGATATGATGAAATAGTTATGAAATCAATTTTATTTCATGGGTTATGATATGATGCTTTTTTTATGATCTTATGTCACACAAACATGTGATTTTAATTATGTGATGGGTGATACCTATATCTCACTCCAATGCATTGGGTAAATATTTATATCTCTTGAAAAATAAAAGACTAGAATAGGGAGTGAATCCAGTTTAGTACGTTACTTCTTCCACTATGATGGTCTTTGGAATGAACCTTCACTACTATGATGGTTTGGGGAGTGAAATCCTTCCACTATAATGGCCTTGGAAGTGAGCCTTGAATACTGTGGAAATAATTTACTATGATTATATATAAGACAAAATTCAATGTATTATGCTAATGTTATGCTCTTAGGGGTCATGTTATTTTATTCTTTTATTATTTAGTTCTTATGAACCGTCAATATTTATACAATTTATTGAGATTATGATCATTTATATGAAAGGTATGGTTTTCAAATATTATTCTCATGTTTCCATACCCTTATGATCATGTTATATTTATATATATTAATTGTTTACCCTTACTGATAATCTGAGCTCACCCTTTCTTATGTTTCCTTTCCTAAGTCATGAATAAAGGTTTTAATTAGGGTGTGTTTATTAGGAGTACTAAAGGGTGATATATTTATGGTATATATTGAATATATTTCACCAAATAAGAATATTATATTTCTAGTATCTGAATACACTAAGCTATTATGGTCCTCGAGTGCATACTTTTATAATGTATTGAATATTCATCTAAAAATATGAAATATTTATGCATGAAAATCCTGATTCACTATAACGAATATGGTGCAACATTTAACATAAATTAAAAATGTATACTCAGTTAATCCCATAATCATAGGCTTAGTGTCTTTTGAAATATCTTCAAATCATAAAAAATATTTTAAAATACTTTATAATGGTTCATAAAGAACATGTGAATAAACCAAAGCATGTATCATGTGAGTCTTACACTAAGTGTATAGTTAGGAATCCCATTTATGCACTAGGTGAATATCAATTCAATACCCAGTCATCCTTTTTAGGGTTATTACCCTTTGGTTCATCTATTTTAGATCCTTTATCCACTTGTTTATATATATATATATATGTATTTAATTGATAAAAGATAACACTCTATATTTAACCAAAAATTTAAATATATTTTACTATACTTATACTTATCCCTAGATTATTTCATAGGGTTATTTTCTCTAATCTATGTTTTCCTAAATCTAGTTCCCAAGGTTTTTACAAAACATTCTCTGATACCAACTATAAGAAACAAGAATATAATCACCCAGATCTGGTTTTTACTATATTATATTGACATAAGATAAAAAATAACTCATCTTTTGAGTTAAAATAGTTTTGTATTCTTGGGGGACAATATATATACATTATTCTCACATTACATTCAAAAACATGAAATGAAACTTAAATTCCAAATAGAAATTTATTATTTCTTAAACTATATCCCTAAAATAATTTATAGTTTAATTTTGGGTACCCTATGAATCTGAAAAAAAAAGGGTGAGATCAAATTCTCAGTAAGGGAAAGTGGACCATGGAAGCTCTGATAAAATAAATAATTCATGAATAATACAGAAGAGATAATAAAATAATAAAATATTCTTAATAAATAATATCATGAAAGGGGAATATATGCATGTATATAATAGAAACATAAATAATCACATGGATAATAATAACTGGTTTCACAGTGATAGAGTTCATAATTTCATACATCATAATATTATCACCATGGCCTCATGCCAAGGCATCATACATAAATAGGTAATCCATATGCTAAATTCCCAAGCTAGTTTTCCTCATGAGACCTACCAATACATATAGGGGATATATAATATTAGGCCCCACCAATAAATTAATAATTTAAATGCATTAATCATATTAAATGAGTTAATAAGCAATATAATACATAATCAACAATCCTTAGTAATAAACATCCATATTTGAAAACTATCATATGAAATGTTAATATTCTCCTCAGTCAATAAACAAAAGAACATTATAATAATATATATAGAGATATAAGGTTCATCATAACATTATATCATATCTCCAATTAAGCATAAAATACTTTAAATGATGTTTAAATATATTAAAATCACATATATAAATACATTAAAAATTCAGTTTGAAAACAAGAAGAAATACCCTTTTATTTCAAAAACATTTTAAAACTAAAATTCATAGAATTATTAGAATACGATTTTATTTAAAAGAACCATGGAAAATTTTATAGAAATATTTATAATTATTAATATATATAGTGATCAAAAATGTAATTCATGTAGTGAATGTTAAAAGAACATTATTTTACCACTTTCTTAAAAAATTCAAATACGACATGTTCAAAAAAAATTAAAAATATTCATTTTAAAACATTATTTTACCACTTTCTTATAAACATTGTTTTAGTTGTTTTTTGAAATAAAAAGTGAGTAAATAATAAAAAGACATATAAAACCTGATAAAAAGTTTCGGATAAGAAAATATATATATTTTAATATATAAAGATAATATAATTTCCTCAAATGAAATATAAACATAAACAATCCTGAAAAATGATATTGTAGAATAAATACTTACCTTGGATTCCTGCGTGGTCGAACACGTTCCAACCTTCTATATAATATATTTATAATTTTTTTTAATATATGTAATACCTATATTTATATATATCTTTATGGTTATAATTTATTTATAACTTATTTTTATTCATTTACTCATAATTCTTTGTTAAAATCAATTATTTTTGGATTAATTGTTTTGTTTCTTATGCATATTTTGATTTGGCGATTCTAGTACTTATTCCATGGTCAAGGTTTTATCACCCATATAATTTTAATAATTTTATATATATAATATTTATAAATAAAATACACTTTTAATACCATCCATTTAATTCTATTATGAAAAATTAATTACATCACTCTATGGAGGCGGTAGTCCAAACGTACACACGAGTGACGTTTCAATCTTCCAAAGGATGGAAGGGATAAAAATTAAACACTATTTTATGTTTCCAAAATCATAATTATTTTATTAATATTATATATATTCATTAAATATATACATATAAAAATATATGTGATGTGGTGATGAAAAATAAAATATGTTGCTTCATGGAGATGATAGCCCACATTTTCAGAAATTCGATGCTTTTAATTTCTTTTTGATTGAAAAGAGACAGAAAATGGCCATATAATTAACATGTAAACATTTATTTATAGTAAATATAATTATTTAATTATTTTAATATGGTTATATAATATTTTTTGTAGGTTTACCAAGAAGGAAACTTGAAAGTGCGTAGTAAGAACATATACCCTTTCCTTGGATAGTCTTCCTTGAAAAACATATTGAGGATTCTTGGATGGGTCTTCTGGGAAAAAACTACTAAGTTGTGGATAATATTTTTGGGAAGGTATTTGGGTATATATTGGTTGATATGATGGTATAAAATTTTTCATATAATTTAGGAGAAGAGGTTCCCATTTATAAGTGAGAGGAGTGGCACTCTTGTAAATATAAAGAGGTTTTAAATATTAAAATGTATTCCTCATAGTAAGTGGATAAAATTTAGTAACATTTATAGGATATTATAATTTAAGGTTAAAATATACTCATAAAATTAAATTTATACAAGTTATAGAGATATTTTAATCCTTATCTCTTAGTTTAACCCCCTACTACCCTTTTTACCCTTAAATGTGGTGTTAAACTTTTACCATGGTAATTGTTCATTATGATCAAAGATTAACTTTTTATTATTAACAAATTTTAATTATTTAAATTAAAAATATATAATACATTTTACAAGATTCAATTTCTATAGGTGGTAAAAATTAATGTAAATATAAGTACACAAAATGTAATGGAAAATTGTTTTTTTGAAAAAAAATAAGTACAAAAAAATAATTTTAGACCAAAATCATGAATATAATTTATTATTATGACACTTATTGGTTTATTAATAAATAAATGAGGGTTATGTAAATTTAAAGAAAATATAAAACAAAATGTAACCTTGAAATTTCTTAATTTAAGAAAAGGATAAAAATAGTCCATTTTTTATAATAAAATTTCACTTAGGTATTAAAATTTCAAACATAGGTTTGTAAATCCAACATAATATTTTTAATTGATTTATTTTACTTTTTAAAGATATATTTTATCTATAAAAAAGTTTTTACAAACTTTATAGTATTTCTTATACCATAATGATGTTATAAAAGAAATAGTATTTGTAAACGTTGTAATGCGCTGACCCCAGAAGCCTCGAGTCAGTGTATTATTTTTATACATTGGCATGATTACAAGGAATAAATTCCCGAAGGACTAACCAGTTTAGTAGTATTTGAAAATAGATTACATACAGCAACATTACATTACACATTCAAACATAAAACACAACATGAATAATCCGTTGAGAATGCCATTATTCCCCTAGCTTAACATTATATATCAAACATAATACACTTCTTGGAATCCTAGGAAAACAAAACATAAGAAAGGGGTGAGGTCAAATGATTAGTAAGGGTAAATAATTTAGCGGAAGCTATAAACATTTAAGGAAATATGTGTAATAAAAACAATAGCCTTTTAAACATAAACTTGAACATAATATGGAGAAAATAAATCAAACATTTCCATATAAACATGAACATGGATATTCTACTATTTGAATAATCACATGTAATAATTAATTTCATAATGAGGGAATGTTTAATTCCAGACATCATTACCACATAGTCAAGGCCTTGTGCTAAGACTACAAATAAAAATTTTTTCAAGGCCTTGTTCCAAGACACTAGTTTTTTTTCATGAGACCTACCGATGCATCAAGGAGTTATAGCAGGCTCCACCTGTCACTTACTAAGTCCACTGCATTCCTCATATGAAATTACTGAAACATAACATAAACATTCGTATTAAAAATAACATACAAAATTTCAATACTTTAGACAAAAACCATGAATGGTATAAAAATATCACATCCATAATAAAACATATCATAACTCATTCAATAAAATATTGAATATATTATTATAATAAATCAATCTCAATCAAGAATAATATCCAGTAAAGGATGATGATATAGTTGAAAATGATCAGTAAAACTCTTTGAGTGAAATAACCATTTTTCATGAAATCATTTAAAAGTCACACAATTAATAACGGGTAAAATTTAAAAGATTTTTTTGAATCAATGTGTTCCATACCACTTTGAAACTTTTTAAAGGAATGGACATTTTAAAACATTCATGTCCATATAAATAAATCCTTAAAACCATTTTGAAAACATGGACATTAATGAGAAATATTTATAAGAATAAATATTTAAAACATTTAAAATGATGTTTTAGTTAAATATTCCCTCAAAAAATCACTTTGAAATTTCTTTTATTAAACATGTACATGGAACTTACACATAAACAATCTCAGATAATAATGAGATTGAGGAATTAACCCTTACCTTACACTTTCCTTTTGTAGAGGGTACGTTTAACCATCTGTATAATGACCATAGTATGTTATTAAATTATACCAAAACAATATTCATATTTATTATATCATACATGATTCATTTATGACTTTATACAGCCCATTTAATAATGATTTCCATGTTAAATTAACATTTTGGGTAATAATTGCTTTCTTTATCGTATGTGTTTTAACTTGTTATTATTGATTGTATCATTCAGATCATGATTTAAATACTTCTAGAATATAAAACATAATTTATATATAATATATATTTAGAATATAAATATGTATGATATATAGATATATGAAATGGAAAACATCATTTATGGAGACGGTAGGCCATACATACGCATAAACGTTGTTTCCATTTTCATATCGTATTGAACGGAAGTAAGTGAATAAGATATATCTAAGTACATATATATATATATATTCAGTATAATTATAATTTCATATATTAAATACTTATTAATAATATATATTTTTATAATCATCCTTGAATGTTGAACCAGGAAATGAATCTCATCACGTCACGGAGACGGTAATCTGTACGTACACAGGAGCAGCGATATCATTTCCTTAATGATTAAAAGGTGTGGAATTGGATGGTATATTAATTTTAAATAGAAATTATCATTTCATTTTCATTTTTTATATAAATATTACTCATCATTATATCCATCCAAATAACACAGTGTTGAATAACAAATTACACCACAGCGTGGAGACGGTAAGTCGTATGTACGCACGCATGGTGACATTATCATTCATAGGATGGATAGAATAATGATTATGGTTGTACCATATTTAAAATAACATCATAATATTTATAAGTTATAAGATTTTTTATTTTGTTATGTAAATAATAAAGAAAGAGAAAGTGGAAGAAGAAAATAACTTTGAAAGAGGTGATAAAATAATCACCTCTTCTTTGGGTGTTTCCTATTGATTTGAACAAAAGGGACCCTTAAGTTGGCTTTATTCTCAAGGTAATTACTCTTGGTTGAATTGAGGGAAGTTGGTAGGATATTTGGGTAGGATTTGGCTGAGCTAAATATCTTTGGAGGTGTGATTTATAGAGAAGGGAAAGTACCCTTTTATAGGAGAGGTGAGGGTCGTTTTAAGAAAAATTTGAAATATTATTTTATTATAAGATCATTTTCGGTTTCTAATGGATCAAAATGAATTTATTTATAGTATAAGGTGGGTATGGGTTGAAAAAATCCCAAGCAATAGGTTTTAGACAAGTTTAGGTCACAATATTAACCTTATCTTTAATATTTAACCCTTAGTTATATAGTTTAACTTTTATCATGTCTTATTGTATTATTGTAATAAATGGTTAATAAACTTACTATAAGATGACAATAGAACCTCAATTGGTTCATTAATGAAATAAATATCATTATATAAGTAATTTTTCTAACCTTATATTTTTAGGACTATTATATAATTTTAAAAAATAGTATTTGTTTTAAAAACTCATTTATGTCAATTTTGACACTATTTAGTATTTGGTTTTTGGGAAAGTCATAAAAGTCTGATTTCTTTAAGAAAAATTCATTGAATTATCCCTAACCTGTCATATTAACCAATAAAATTCGTTTAATGCATCAAAATTATCAATTTACATTTATTTTAATATTTATAATATCAATTAGTTTAATATTTCATTAATAATGCAATTACCGCATCATCATTGCGTCATACATAAATATAATTATTTAATGCCTAAAAATTATAAATAAAATACAATTATGTATGGAATATTTTTATCTTTATAATTAATATTTATAGTATAATTTATCTTATTTATAACCCTATATTAAAAATGGTTTAGTTATTAAACTCTGAATTTAACACTTTTAACTCTTCTTTAAATATAATAACAATAAATGTCCTAATCTAATTCAAGTGGACCAAAAGGATAATATATTATTCCTAAGGTTTTTTTGGGGGGAAATACACTTATAAAATAGAATTAGTACATATTTTAGGGTAATTATAATATCATTTTTACCTTTAATTACCCTATTTACTTTTAACCATGGTAAATAAAAGTCAAAAGTTACTATTCATAAAAAATTATTTTCATCTTATTGAACAAAATTTTACTTAATAATTTAAACTATTTTTCTATAATTTTTGAAATTCAATTCATAGAATTGGTAAAATTACGTTTTATGTAAATTTGCAAATGTGCCTAGAAGGTGGGTAAAAGACGTTAAAAAGTTCAATAAAATTTTATAGATCTAATTTTATTATAAAATGACTCCAATGAATTAAATTGAACTTATATAGGTATTATATATCTATTTTTAATTAAAATAAATTTACATAAAATAAATAATTATTTAAATAAAAATTATGTTTTAATCAATAACGCAGTGTTTTTGATTATTCATCAAAAATTGAAAGTTTTCATAAAAATAACAAAAATTCAGCCTAAACTAATTTTCATATTCTAAATTAAAAAATTAATTCTATTTTACCAAATTCCAAACATATAAGTTACATTAATTAATTTAAAATTAATTCCCTCTGTCAAAACCAAAAAAGCGGGTTTTTAAAAAGTAAAAACTTTCAAAAGATTGACATGTGTTTATTTCAAATATAAATCTGAAATTACTTATAATACTTTAAATTGTATTAAATGATAAAAATATAATCTAATTATACTTCCAAACCATTCAAATGTATAATCTAACACTATACATTATTTTGATTAAAAAAGTTGTTTTCAATTAAAATTTAGTATTTTTCAATATTCACCAAAATATGAAATTTATCAGAAAAAACAAAACAAATTTATTGAAACTAAATTTTTATGTCCCAATTCTAATGAATAATTTTATTTTTTCAAATTGAATATATAAAATTGTCAAATATTAAATTTAAAAAATGGTTCTCCATTAAAAGGTGGTAAAATTGCATTTTCTAAAAAAGACTTCCTTTATCTGAAAAATTGAATTTGTTCTTATATTATTTATAAGAAACACATAATATGTATGTTAAAATTATATGGAGTATATAAAATTTAAAATGAAATTAATATTATTTATAAATACTTTTTGAACGGCTAGTTTGGTAAGCTATGGTGTGCTTGAACTCAGTGTTACGTGTAGCACAAGTTATTGAATTACTTTGAAGAGATAAAGTACTACAAAATATTAGGGTGTTACATTATCCCCTCCTTCAATAAATTTCATCCTCGCAATTTTAAATTGTTCTTTCAAAATAAAAGTTTAAAAATATAAAAATACCTTTGTGGAAAACCCACATCAGAAATTGGGTTAATAAATTTTAGTCTTAATAAGAGGGAAAGGGAAATGAAAAAGTCACCACCAAATTATGATCTAGATTATGAGAAAATCTGTGGAAATTAGAGACATATAATTGGAGGAAAAACATAAATATTTATAGAGAGTTATTGAGATCATCAATCACAAACAAGTGTAAAATTGAGGGCCTCAAAGCCATCAATCTATGAAGATTTAAAATATCACCGGTTCAAAAAAACATAACGTATTAGTATAACACATTTTTGGTTTTAAAATCCCTTCCATAAAGTTTAATAATTGATTTATTCATATAATAAGAGGGAAAAAATACTTGACAAGTAGAGTTTCATCCTTCAACTAATTTCTACCACAAAATCATCTTTCACTCCCAAAAGATGATAGGACTAAAAAATATTCTATTTATCCTAATCATATAGGGTTAAAAAATGAATTTATTATTCATATGTTAGACCTTTTAAAAAAACTACATTATACAATCCAGGACATCACATAGGATAGTGGTAGGTGATGCACCCTTATCTCCCTTTGGTTGTGGGTTCAAATCTTGTGGCCTTTCTAGACGCGATGAGTTGTCGCCCGACCTCCAGGTTATCCTTTTTATAATAATCCAAAAATAATCTTCAAAAAATCTTTAAACATAAAAATAATATCCAATGTCAAACTTAATCCATCACAACCTTTAGACTTATCCAAAATACTTCTTTCCAAACACACATTCTAAAATTTATAAGGAAGGTAAACACAATGAAGATATTTTCTGCCATTTAATAACACAGGAATACCTTCATCATGTATTCTTTTAAAACATGGTAACACCCTGAATTACCATAAAACTTTATTGATTACATTCGTGCTCCCTTATTTCTTATATATTACTGGATATACTCCTTATATCCAAAAAAAATTAAACTCTAACAATAATGTAATAAACAAAAAATTAATTAGTTTCAAAGTAGTCAAGAATATCGAATATATTTTATCCAAATCAATCATATCTTATTCCAAAATCACTACCTTAGTATCAGAACCATATTAAGGTTTATCTTTCCTTAAACCATATATTTTCCAAAAAAATTAACTTGTTATTGAGTCACTTTTCTTAGAACCGTATAATCTCAAATCCTTGATGAAATAGTATTGTAGTACAATCCTAATTTATTTCCATAATTCATATAACCAGTACATCATTGATACAACACTCAAATAAAATAATTCTTTAATAACAACATAAGAACACTAGTCATTCCTCTTCATCTGTGATAGTATCATAACTCGATTATTATCCTATATCATCATTTGGGGAATACTCTAAGTATTGGGACATTGATTCGCGTAGTGTATAAACTCCTTGCAGATAAAGCATTGTACATTTGAAACCATTTTCTTACCCTTGAAATCATGTACTTGGTGTCCTTTTTCTCCACACTTATTACAAACTCTCATTCCCTTCAATCATTTACCAAGGTGATTCTTTCCATAGTTATCACATAAGGGAAAATCCTTCTTTCTCCTCTTTCCTTTATCCATCTTTCTCTATATCATCCTTTTCTTCTCTTGCTTCTATTCAAATCCATAGGACTCAGAGAGTTATTTACTTATCTTATTAGCACATGATATTATTTCTTAATATGATGATAATATGTGGGAGACTATTTCCCTTCTAAATGTTGGATTAATACCATGAAATATATGATTCCTCTTACTCTTTGGATCATGTGTATTTCTGGAGTTCTCATTCCTTCTACTGGGAACCATTTCTAAACAATTTCATATACTAGGTTAGTTTATAAATTACAATGCATAATTACAAACTTATAAAATACCTAACATTAATTGAAAAGATTATGCATATAGTCTAAAATCATAAAAAAAATGTTTTCTTTGAGGAATTATTTACTCTTAAATCCTTCATAATGGCTTCTAAAGAAAATTTGAATTATCCTAAGCATATCCCCCAAGAGTTTCATAACCAAGAGTGAAGCAAGGCCCGTTGTCGTGTACCAGGATACCCCAGGTCAAGCCCAAAACTCTTTGTCAGAGTTTTCACTCCAAGGAACATATGTTCTAGATCCACCTCTACATACTTGTATCCATATAGGGATGTATTTCTTGAAAAATACAAAAAAATATCTACATTACCAAAATTCTAGGAAGTTCTTCAATACTAATCCTAAAAGTCTATCTTAGGGTTATGTTCTCTAATCATATTTTTTTCTAAATATAGTTTTTAAGATTTGTACTAAACTTCCTTTGATACCAACATTAATTCCCCAATCCCATAAGCTTGGATTTGGTGCGTTATTTTAATATATTGGCATGATTACAAGGAATCAAGTCCCAAAGGACCGATCAGTTTAGTAGTCTTAGAAAATAGATTACATACCTGAAAGTTACATTACACATTCAAACATAAAACACAACATAAATAATCTGTTGAGAACACCATTATTCCCCTAGCTTAACCCTACATATCAAACATAATACATATCTTGGAATCCTGGGAAAATAAAACATAAGAAAGGGATGATCTCAGATGCTCAGTAAGAGTAAATAATTTATCATAAGCTATAAACTTTTAAGGCCAGATGTGTAATAAAAACAAAAGCCTTTTAAACATTAACTTGAACATAATATGGAGAAAATAAATCAAACATTACCATATAAACATTCGCATAGATATTCTACTATTTGAATAATCACATGTAATAATTAATTTCACAATGAGGGAATTCCTAACACCGGGCTTCATTACCACATAGTCATGGCCTCGTTCCAATACTACAAATAAAATCTTGGTCATGGCCTTATTCCAAGACACTAGTTTATCTCATGAGACCTACCGATGCATAGAGGAGCTATAGCGGGCTCCACCCGTCACTTACTAAGTCCATTGTATTCCTCATATGAAATTGTTGAAACATAACATAAACATTCATATTAAAATTATCATACAAAATGTCAATACTTTAGCCATAAACCATGAATGGTATAAAAATAAAACATCCATATTAAAACATATCATAAATTATTCAATACAATATGGAAGATTGTATTATAATAAATCAACCTCAATCAAGAATAATATCCAGTAAAGGATGATGAAAAAGTTGAAAATGATCAGTAAAACTCTTTGATTGAAATACCCCTTTCTCATGAAATCATTTAAAAGTCGCACAATTTATAAAGGATGAAATTTAAAATTTATTTTTGAATCAATGTGTCTCATACCACTTTGAAACTTTTTATTGGAATTAACATTTTAAAATATTCATGTCCATATAAATAAATCCTTAAAACCATTTTAAAATCATGGACATTAATGAGAATGATTTATAAGAAAAAATATTTAAAACATTTAAAATAATGTTTTAGTTAAAGAGTCCCTTAAAATAATAATTTTGATATGTCTTTTATAAAACATGGACATGGATGATAAATATGTCCCAGAAAATACTTACACATAAATAATCTTGGATAATAATGAGATTTAGAAATTAACCCTTACCTTGCACTGTCCTTTGGTCGAGGGTACGTTTAACCTCCTGTATAATGAAAATAGTATGTTATTAAATTATACCAGAACCATATTAATATTTATTATATCATACATGATTCATTTATAACTCTATACTACCCATTTAATAATGATTTCTATGATAAATTAACATTTCGGGTAATAATCGCTTTCTTTATCATACGTGTTTTAACTTGTTATTCTTGATCGTATCATTCAGATCATGATTTAAATACTTCTAGAATATAAAACATGATTTATATATAATAAATATTTAGAATATAAATATGTATAATAGATATATATATGAAATGGAAATCACCATTTATGGAGATGGTAGGTCGTATGTACGCATAAACGTTGTTTCTGTTTTCATATCGTATTGAACGGAAGTGAGTGAATAAGATATATGTAAGTACATACATATATATATATATATATATCCAGTATAATTATTATTTCATATATTACATACTTATTAATAATATATATTTTTATAATTATCGTTGAATGGTGAACCTGGAAATGAATATCCTCGCGTCTTGGAGACGGTAAGTCGTACGTACACACGAGCGACGATATCATTTCCTCAATGATAAAAAGGTGTGTAATTGGATGGTATATTAATTTTATAGAGAAATTATCATGTTATTTTCATTATTTATATACATATTACTCATCCTTATATCCATCCAAATAACATAGTGTTGAATAACAAATTACACTATAGCGTGGAGACGGTAAGCCATACGTACGCACGCATGGTGACATTATCATTCATAGGATGGATAGAATAATGAGTATGGTTGTACCATATTTATAATAACATAATAGTATATATAGGGTACTAGAGTTATTATTTTGTTATGGAATTAACAAATAAAGAGAAAGTGGAAGAAGAAAAGAACTTTGAAAGAGGTGATAAAATAATTACCTCTTCTTTGGGTGTTTCCTTTTGATTTGAACAAAAGGGATCCTTAAGTTGGATTTTTGCTCAAGGGAAGGCCTATAGGTTGAAGTGACGGGATTTTGAAGGAGATTTGGGTAGGTTTTGGGCAAGAAAAATGGCTTTGGAGTTGTGATTTTGAGAGAAGGGGAAGTGCCCTTTTATAAGATAGGTGAGGGTCACTTTAGGAAAAGCTTGAAATGTTATTTTATTATAAAATCATTTTTTGTTTATAATGGCTCAAAATTGATTTATTTAGAGGATAAGGTGTATATGGGTCTAAAACATCTCAACCAATAGGGTTTAGACAAGTTTAGTTCACCATATTAACCTTATCTTTTAGATTTAACCCTTAGTTAAATAGTTTAATTTTTATCATGTCTTCTTGTATTATTATAATAAATGGTTAATAAACTTATTATAAGATTCAAATAGAAGTTCAATTAGTTAATTAATGACATAAATATAATTATATAAGTCATTTGGATGAACCTTATATTTTTAGAACTATTGTATAATTTAATAAAATAGTATTTGTTTTAAAAACTCATTTATGTCAATTTTGATACTATTTAGTATTTGGTTTTTTTGAAAGTCATAGAAATATTATTTCTTTGAAAAATATTCATTTAATTAACCCTAACATGTCATTTTAACCTATAAAATTCATTTAGTTCATCAAAAGTATAAATTTACATTTATTTGAATATTTATAATATCAGTTATTTTAGTCTTTCATTAATAAGGTAATTACTGTATCATCATTGTGTCATACATAAATTTAATTATTTAATGTCTAAAAATTATAAATAAAATACCATTATGTATTAATTATTTTTATCTTTATAATGAATATTTATAGTTGAATTTATTTTATGTATAACCCTATATTAAAATGGTTTAGTTATTAAAATTTGAATTTAACACTTTTAACTCTTCTTTAAATAAAATAATAATAAATGTCCTAATCTAATCCAAGTGGACCAAAAGGATCATATATTATTCCTAAGGTTGGATTTGGTCAAAATACACTTATCCAATAGAATTAGGACATGTGTTAGGGTAATTATAATATCATTTTTACCTTTAATTACCTTTTTACTTTTAACCGTGGTAAATAAAAGTCAAAAGTTACTATTCACCAAAAATTATTTTGATCTTATTGAACCAAATTTTACTTATTGATTTCAACCATGTCTCTCAAATTTTGGAAATTAAATTTGCAGAGGCAGTAAAATTATGTTTTATGCAAATTTTTAAATGTGACTTGAAGGTGGGTAAAAGACGCTAAAAAGTTCAATAAAAATTTATACATCTAATTTTATTATTAAATGAATACAATGAATTAAATTGAACATATATAGGTATTATATATCTATTTTCATTTAAAATAAATTTAAATAAAAATAATAATTATTTAAATAAAAATTCAGTTTTAAACAATAACGTAGTGTTTTTCACTATTCATCAGAAATTGAAAGTTTTCAGAAAAATAACAAAAATTCACCTGAAAAAAATTTTGATATTATAAATTCAAAAATTAATTCTGTTTTACAAAATTCAAAACATATAAGTTTCATTAATTAATTTAAAATTAATTCCCATTTTCAAAACCAAAAACAAGCAGGTTTTTAAAAAGTAAAAACTATCAAAAGATTGACATGTGTTTATGTCAAATTTAAATGTGAAATTGCATATAATGACCTAAATTGTATTAAATGATAAAAATATAATCTAATTATAATTCCAAACCATTAAAATTTATAATTTAACACTATAAATTATTTTTATTAAAAAGTTTGTTTTCAATTAAAATTTAGTATTTTTCACTATTCACCAAAATATGAAAGTTGTCATAAAAACACCAAAATTTTATCAAAACTAAATTTTTATATACTGATTATAAAGAAGAATTTTATTTTGTTAAATTGAATATATAAAAGTGTCAAATATTTTATTTAAAAAAGGGTCCACCATTAAAAGGCGGAAAAATTTCATTTTCTGAAAAATACTTCCCTTATCTGAAAAAATGAATTTGTTATTATATTATGTCTAAGAAACACATAATATGGATGTTAAAATTATATAGAGTATATAAAATTCAAAATGCAGTTAATACTATTCATAACCACTTTTTGAACGGCTAGTTTGGTAAGTCATAGTGCGCTCGAACTCGGTGTAGCATGTAGCGCAAGCTATTGAATTACTTTGAAGAGATAACATACTATGAAATATTGGGGTGTTACAAACATGGTATTTTTCACTATTCACCCAAAAATATATTATTTTAGAAAACACCAAAAACCTAATCTAAATTATAAATTTAAAACTAAAAAATGATATCAATTTTATAAAATTAAAATTCTAAATTTTATAAATTTTACTTTTATTTATAACCATGAAATTTTTTATTATAATGATAAAATAATAGAATTTTCATTGGGATGTAGTTTATGGATGTAACATTTTCCTACTATAGTAGGATAAATGGTATTATAAGAGGATATAGTTATGGATCTATGTAAGGTTGATAGAGTTTTTAATTAAATATATATGCTCAAAAAGGTTATAGTTCATTATGTTTTAAGTGGTGTTGTGCCTTGGTAAGGTTGGGATAACCGGAAGCAAGGTGGAGAAACCATGCAACTACAAAGAAAGTTTGAGAGTGAAGAGGCTTATAGATGATGATGGATGACTTAGTGATAAAGCCTAAAAAATATTCTCAATTGGGGGATTAATAGGTTCATCCCTGTGAAAATCATTTCCTAGATAAGTAATTTAAACTAACAAAGTGATAGATTTTGGGCGTCTAATTTTTGATTCAGGGTGGTGATGGTGGAGTGTAAATAACAAAGTATGGAAGTATTAAAGAAGTCATACTAGATGTAGCAAAGTATAAGTTACCCCTAATATTCTAAAGGTTAAGTAAATAGATATAGAGGACCTTCATGAAGTTTTATTTATTGATAGTTAAGTGACTTACTTAAGGATACATGAGGATCTTTCTTGGCGATTTTGTGGAAAAGGAAATATGTAAGAGTAAACTTGAAGGGTTTCTAGAAGAATTCGCTATAGACTTAAAGAAAGATCTAAGGTGGTGGATTTATTTGATGAAGAGAAATTATGTATATAAATATTGGATTGAGGTGGACATATTTTCTACAAATATCTAAAGTCAGTGGAACTAGTTACACCATCTGGTCTCTACTATATTTTGTATGGTAGAGTCACTATGTTTAAAAAAAATGTGTGGTTTGACATTGTATTAATACTATTTTTCTTAAATAAAAGTACTTATAGTGTTCCCCCAATAGAATAGTACTAAATTCAAACCATGTAAAATACTTGTGTTGTGTTTTTTCATTTGTTTCTTTTAATTTGTATCTTTTTGAGATTATTGTCTAAGTTATTTCAATGTATGAATTGTGTTATGGTGCCTTTAGTGAATTTTTTCTTATAACTTCCACTATATCATTAGTGTGGGTTTGTTTTGTTATTATTTTTTTCTTGTATGTTCTACAGGATAACTTTTCAGTGTTCATAAGGTGCACCATACATAATATTTAACTCATTTTACCATTAATTTCCTATTTTGATTAAAATTTCACAACGGAATCTATCACTTTACACTCAAAACAATGACAACCCTTTTTGTATTTAAGTGTGGGTGTCTTTTGAAAAACACACTTGATTTTTTTCATAATTTTATTTATAAATAAGACCTTTTTCTTTAAAATTTTCTCTTGATTTACGAAATATAAAAGATCATAAAATTGAGTCTAAATTTATAGGTGAAAATTTTTAAATATAAAAAACTTATTTAATTTTTTGTATTTAATTTGAAATGATTTCTAAATTTATTTATTTTTGTACATTTTATTTTTTAAAATTAATGTTGATTGATTGGTTACTTTATATTCATGCCATGAGTGACTTCTCTATAAAAAATATCATTACTATGAGGCATTCTAAACTACTTGAAATATTATTTCTTATAACCTATTTATTTTAATATTTTCATAATATGAATCAATATTATAATTTAATTTATATAATTTTTAAAACATGAGAAGTGGAATCACATTACGATGATTGAGGAAATGTGTTTGATTTTTATCTCTTTAAATATTGATTCTACCATATATTTGAATCTCCTTTAATCTCATATAAAACATAGATGGATGGTTAGGTAATCCAAAATATAAGCCTATATTTCTTTTCCTTCCCAAATTCTTTAGTATTACTACTTTATTTTATTTGAACTAAATGTGATAAATTTGTTTATTTCATGGTACTTCTTGGGAAAAATGTATTGAAAGGGAAAAGTGTGAGGGATTTATTATTGGTTATGGGAGAATAGTTAATAAATTGATTTTTCATTTTCATTTCATGGCTCTTATACCATTTTAAAAAAATATGAAAAATAAGAAAATAAGAAAAATATTAGAGAAAAGAGGAAAAAAAATTTAATGTTTTAAATGTTTTACTTTACAAACCTATAAGAAAAAGATAAAAAGATTTGATAGTTGATTTTTTCTAAATGAGGAATGTATTTTTGTTGAGTTTAAGTAAAAATTATGCATTATAATTAAATAATTCATCATCCTCTTTGAACCTTCTAAATTTCAATATTGTCATCCACTGAACATTAACCTCAAAACAACCTTTTGAAAATTCATCTAGATTGGTGTGGTTCGATTTAAAAAAATGATATTTGGATACATTTAAGCTAATGGATATACTACATATACTTGACTTTTAAAAAAATAACTTCGATCAAATGGTATTGAGTGATGGGATTAAAAAAAATTAATAAGGTAGATCACAAAGTCAGTGTGCATATTTAAGGAAACATTGAGAGATAATAGTGTAAGGGAAAAGGATTTGAAAATTGAATCCAATGATAAGGAATTATTGAGTACCTTAGAGGATGGGTATTTAAAATTTGAGAATTTTTAGTTTTAAATATATTTTATTGGAATGATTTATACTAAAATTCTCTATTAAAGGAAGTTTTATTTGAAATAATTTTTATATGTTTTTTCTTGGGGAGAATAAAATGATTAAGTGTAGAGTAATTTTAAACATTGTTTTATATATTCACTTATTCATTGGAATTTTATTATAAAATTGAATTCAATATAACTAAATTAGTTATTTTTTATGTCTTTTAAGTATTTTGATATATCACATGAAATTAGAGAAATTTGGAAGGATAAGTAGATGGAGATAAAACACATAGTGATTCTCAGTAAACCGAAACTTATTTCCTTTCATACTAGACATAACCATATTTTTATAATAATTTTTATAATAGAATGAATTTTTTTCACTTTAATTTATTATCTTTTTTGGTATTTAATTTTTTTTATTTATGGTAGGATTACATAAATTTCTCGAAAATAAAAAAAATAATGAATTAAGTTGGTGAAGACACTCTGTGTCGCAATAGGAAGCAACATTTCACAATATAAAAATATTGAATACGGAATATGGAATATAGTTGACTAAAAAGAAGTTAAAATATGATGACTTTATGATGAAAATGATATATTGTGATGAAGGACAAGTGAAGATCTAATTTTAAAGCTTTAAATTGAAAAACCAAGCTGAAACTGAACAAAACCTGTTGGAAAATAACACTACATGTCATAAATTTCATTCACAACATGAAACCCATGGAAAAATTTAGATCATGAAATAGTCTAAGAAAAATTTCATCCCCTAAAAATTTCATGTTTTGAATACTACTCATGATATGAAACTCCATAGTGGAACAAAAATTAGTAGTATTTGATTTAAATAATGGAAGAAAACCCTTTGATGATCTAGGTCCACAAAGAAGAATTTATGATTCCATTTATGATGGATTGAGTACCTGAAATCCCTCTAAATGAAATTCTAGGTCAAAGGATAACAGATCGGCCACTCAAGGTTCTGACATTATGTTGTACTGTAGGAATACTACTATAGTTAATGTTTCCCACTTATATTTTAGTTTTAAGTTTCTTTTCTCATGTAATTTCAACTTCATACTTGTAATTTAAGTGTTTCCCCTTTATTATTCCATCCCTCTTTCTCTTAAATCCCTAATCTATCTCTCTCTTCTCTCTTATACCATAATATATTTTAACTTCACAATGGAAAGTTATTAACTCGTGTCTTGTCCCTAGTAGAGGTTTTACATAGTTCTTAATTATCATGCCTTAAATTATTAATGTTTTAATTCTATTTTTGGTGGATGAGAGAGAAGTGCATGAGTGTGGCAGTCGTCCACCATGACATAGATCTCAAGTGTATTTATTTTCTTTTATTCATTCTTTTTTCATCCCATAACTTGGTTAAAATGTTCATATAGTGGGGTTGAGGATACCCAAATGGATGAAACAATATATAATGGAATTTGGCCTTTTAGGAATTTTTCTCTTGGTTGAGGTGTTTTCCTATTTGGATATTGGATGAGGTTATATTTAGTGTGCCAAATAGGTTTCCTAGTCATGCTAAATATCCCACACTCAATAAATCAAAAGAAAATAATTCATTTATGAGGTTTTATTAACTAAATTACCAAATTGAATTTAAACAACAAATAAATAATGAAGGAACCTGCATTACCAGACCCTAAGACAAAACCTTTCTTCTTAACTTTATTTTATTGTATCATCATGTTAGTATAATTTTATTTTTTTGTATTTATTTTTTTTCAAAACCCAAAACATATATCCATTGTTCTCAAATATAAAATAAAAACACCAAAAAATAATTAGATTAGGTGAATTAGGAATTAGTGATTGATTGAATATAATGCTCCCTAAGTGAAATGACCATGGTCCGCCTCTCTAATCCATTAAGAAAAAATTAGTTTTTTCTACACACTACGAAAATAATTCATCAAAATGGGTGACATTTCTAAGAAGATAATCAATCAGTCATTCATTTATTTCTAATTTAACTATTTTTTAACAATTTTCATTGTTTTTAAATAAAAAATCCCGATTATGCATTTAAATTAAAATTAATAATATTATGCATGGTTAGGTTACTCATATGTGACACAATAATAATTAGAATAAATTCTGGATTATAATAAATCTCAAGTGAAATAACCAAGGGAAATGGGGATTATAAAAAAATAAATAAAAAATGAAGGCATTTGGGCTATCCAGGCTAGGGAAGACAAATAATAACTAAAGAGCCAGGTTGAAAGGGTGTTCAAATATTTTCTTCCATTAATGGATCCACCAAAACCTAAACCTGATAAATAACCCGATCCAATGGTGGAATATATCCCCCCCATATCTTGGAATCCAAAAAACCTTAGGAGGTAAGATAGATGATATTTGAAGATCTATATTGCCTCGCTCAAAGATGTGGGGGGAAATTTCTTCCACCATTGTCCCAGGTTATTCCTCACTCAACCAATACTAAATGATGTCGATTAAGGATACCTTTATACTAATTTAATGAAGTTATAACAAGAAAATTTAGATAAATTTTTGAGAAATTAGAAAGAAATTAAAATGAAACATGATCTCCCTATTTACAAAGTAGAAGAATCAGTACCATTTCACCACACTCTACCCTTAGAAAAAGAATAAACTACCCAAGTGGTAATACTAAAATAGAGGATATAAGATCCTGACTACCTACCTCCACCTTATACCATTTAACTCCAAGATTTTCTTTCCACTTAAGAAGTAATTGATTTCAAACCAAATCATGAAGATATCCATTTTTTGAAATCTATCTCATATAATTTCATTGAAACTATACTACGTATCACCCCACACTATTTTAATTTTTTATATTTGGATAATTATTATTCTTCTTGGAAGGAAGGAGATGAAGAAAAAATTTCACCTCTATAGGAATATATGGATCTCCCTGGAGATATTGAACATTTATTTGGAGGGATTATAAGAAGATATCCAAGTATCTATACTATAGGAACTCAAGAAAAATATTGATCACATTAAAAGGGATGATTTTTATGGTGATTATTCATGTTTAAATTTAGTTAATGTTAAATTAAATTTTGAATCACCATTTGATTATTCCTTTTATATATAAATCATTGATAAAGAACTTGACAACAAAGAATAGGTTTCACATGTATCAATAAAGAAGGAGGAGGTTTCATACATCATCCTACCATCATAATGTAAGTTTTACATTATTAAAAATGGGGTGGATATAGTGTACTCTATTCATGGATTCTATCTCAGTAAGAAAAATAAGTAAAAGCTGGAAGAAATAACATGTGGTGGTTTAAGCCAAAGAAACTCCACCCATTGATAGACATTGGATAATAGCTGGTACTGCCCATCTGGAGGCAGCCAAAACCTAGGGATCACTTGGGGGATTAAACCAAGAATTATATTTATCCTTTCTTTATTTTCTTTCTAGGAATTTAATTTCAATTTAAATTTTAATTATTAGTTTTAGGAATAAATTAGGACATAGCCTTAACCACTCTATCTTTTTTAACATAAATTTCATAATACTTGTACTTACAAGACTTGTTTTATTTTATAGTTTCATCAACATGGAATCAAATAAATAGAAAGTGAAATTGAATACACTATGTAGAATTCACGTTGAGTTAAAGGGATTTTCATTGTGAAAGTTATACAAATCCAAGTTATGAAATAAAAACTCACATCATGAAAGGAATTCATGTCATGAATCACTACATAATAGAAAACAACAATAACCTATGCAACCTGAATTGAATCATCATTACGAGGGGAGTATGAAATTAAATTATTTATTTAATTATTTCTATCATCATTTTAATTTTTTTTAGAGCTATAATGAAAAATTTAGGCACCACTTTTAACTCTTCAATTATAGTTTTGATATATGAGACATAAGTTTCTTTGTACAATCATTATTACATGTTTTAATTTTCATTTTTTGTAGTATTATATAAGTGAAATGGTAAAATGAATGAGTAAGGTTAAAAATAAGGGGATGAATTTGAAAAATCAAGTTTTTTGGATATGAGTTTATTTTTTAAAATGAAACTCTTCTTATATTTAACATGTTTTGAATTTATAAAATTAATATAGATTTTTTATTTTTTATTTGTGAATTACCATGTGTGATTTCCCAAAAACATGTGTTATTATCCATAAGAAAAATTCTAAACAAAATATTTTCCATTTCTTTATATAGTATATTTATTTAGAGATCAAGGAATGTTTTCTTCTAGAACTTTCCTATCATATTATCAAATCTATGACAATATAGAATCAATTTTAATATGATTTAGGAATTTTATTGTTGATCCCTTTTATCCTTAGAACCACCTTGACATCAACTTGAATTTTCTCCGATAGGATCCATGAATGAACATGTTAGTAAATGAGCCATGTTACAAGACTATTATATCCATTACTATACTACTCACAGTATATTTCATGATATTCAATGAAATAAGTGTGGGGGAGAGGTTTTTTATAGTATATGGTGATGTACTTCATATTTTTGTGGGGTTCTTATGAGGTTTTGGGAATAGACCTTATTTCTATTTTACTTAATTATTCACCTCTATTTCTAAAAAAAATAAAAAACAATGGGTTGTGTCTTTTCAAGATCAAAAATCACCATTTTCAATCTAAAAATATTAGGATTGTATGTGGATAGGTGGTGGGTGTGATATTTCTCTTAAGAAAAACTTTCTAAAAATAAAATAATGAAAATAAAGAAAAAATATAAAAAAGAAATAAAGGGAGATTCATTTGTTATGATTAATTATATCATGTGCCTCCTTTGAGATTTCATGGGATGTAAGATAAAATTTATAGGAGTATTTCATTAGTCATATATTTTAATATCATGTATTATGCTAAAGATTAAGACCTTATTTTTTTAGTTTTATTTGTAATAATTTATCTATCCAAACTTAATCCTTTGAGACGTTTTATCCTTAATGTGAAGCCCTCATGATTAATTTTGATTTACTTATTTACAAGTTGGAGATGATAGTTGCCTTGAAATCCTATGGTAAGTGAAAAGTACTTGAGTTATGATAAAAATTACAATTACATTTATTACCTTGATATATGAGTAACAAGAATTAAATGTGTGGTGGATTGTAATTGGAATGTGCATTACTGATTAGTTATGAAATAAAAATTGAAAGAAGGAAGAGGCCACTTATTTTATAATAGGGAAAGTAAAATACATGATTGAATTATTTATTTTATGAATGAGTATTTTCATGAATTATTTCTTGTGAAATTTCAAATTTTATTATCCATTATAAAACATTTCATTTTTTCTTTTGAAAGTTATATGTTTGTAGACTCAAATTCCTTAAAAATGTTATTGAGATTACTTTCTTAAAGATAATAAAGTTCTAAGCATGGGAGAATTTTCAGAACCATATTCTTATAATTTTTTTGATAATGAAATGATTTTTTTGTGCATGTTAAATTATTATTATTCTTATTATTTAATTGTGTTTATGATTTATGGCAGGATACCACAAATTTTTTGTAAAACGAACAAAAAGAATGGATTATGTGGCCTGAATATACTCAGTGCCACAATGTGAAGCGATGTGATGCAACACCAGAATATTGAAGATGGAATCTTGAACAGATTTGTCACGACCCATCCTCGAGACCCGTGTTGTGACTACCCCAAGCCCCCCTTCCATAGGCCAGGGGCTGGCGACTAGCACCAAGGCGTAAATCCCAACAAAAAGGGGAAGGCATTTCCTTTATAAAGTAAACAAACACCACAGAGTAAGCCAGGAAAAGTAAACACTAAGTAAAATAGGGTACAATAGTAAGTGCGGAAAAGTAAGTGGGCCAGAATGCAAACCCAAACTGAAAGTAAAGTACAACTGGAAAGAAATTACAGCAACTGAAAAGTAAAGCAGCAACGTCAAGCCATCCACTGGAAATCCCACCTAAAGGGTGGGTACAGATAGTCTTCTCAGCTCCTCAGGTCCAGTCGTCCGCCCCATGTACATCCCGCCCAGTGGTCCACCTCCAGGTACCGACTTGCTCCACAAGCCTCAACCACGATTAGCGTTGTCCGTCGTCTGCATCCAACACAACGTAGTGCGGGCATATCCCATGCAGGGGTGAGTATACGCTACTCAGTAGGGACCCCGAGACCCCCGAAGGTCTCCCAGAATCCACAAAGGAAAGACACAATCACGAAGTAACAACCAACACTACTTAGGTATATGCCCATACATATACCTAAGTCATCAATTCCAGTTCGTCTCCAACATCCAAGCCCAAGTTCGATCACGTCCACATAGGATAGTACAACCCAATCCACACCGGAAAGCACAACCCAATCCACATAGGAAGTAAGTCAATCATATCAAAGATAATGATTGAAATTCAAGACTCATCTCACACAGTTATACTTCTTCGTAAGGTGATAGAGATGATCAGATGTAGCCACTGATTCATCTAAGCTGGGACCCATGTAGGATACTAGACCAGCTAAGCTCTTAGACCCACGTAGGATACTAGACCAGCCACTCTGTCAGACCCACGTAGGATACTAGTACAGAGTCAAATACTGTCGGACCCACGTAGGACACAAGAATAGTAGTCACGTACTACAGGACCCACATTGGATACAAGAACAGTAGTCATCGCCGTCGAACCCACAGAGGATTTCAGTACGGTCGTCGTCACTGCCGAACCCATGGAGGATCCTAGTACAGTCGTCACCACTGCCGAACCCACAGAGGATTTCAGTACAGTCGTCGTCACAACCATCTGTAGGGTTCCCGCATACAGCATGGTCGTTTCCGGGAGGGTCCTCTCCATGAGAAAAAGGGTTCGATACATCAACTGACACGTAGTCCAAAGTTGATGTATCCCAAAGTTCCGTCTCGTCGATAAGAACTCAACATGACAGACGGCGCGTCAATCGGACGCTCGGTCTGAGACTTATTGGCTTTTTCGTCCCAGGGGTCCGGTTGGTTTTTTAAGTCAAAACCAACCCGACCGTAATCCAACCACGCCCAAACCTCGAGCGGAGTAATCCAAAAGGTCCTTCTCGCTAAATGGAAACCAAAAAAGTTGACGGCACGTCAATCGGACGTCCGGAGCTCAAGTTATATGTGTTTCCGCTCTGAGGGCTCAGTTGGTTTCGTGTTCGAACCAACCCGGCCATACCCAAAGTTCTCTGAAACCCTGAGTGTAATATAACGAAACGACCGTCTCGATCCAAGTATCGCATCACAACTAACGGTGTGTCGATCGGAGGTCTATAGCCCAAGTTACGGGCATTTAAACAAACCTATCCGGTTTTAGGGGGTTTTGGGCCCGGACCAACCCAGCCCAAGACCCCCTGGGTCGGCCCGAACCGGGTCGAACCGTCCCAGGTCTGGGGCCGGCCCATCACGGCGCGTCCTGGCCTGGCGTGGGCGACCCAGCCCGGTGAGGGAGTCACGCGCCGCGTGAGCGCGGAAGGGGGGAGCCGCCACCCCTTCGGACCGAACAGTGGACTCGCGGCCGTAGCAGGGCCATAGCGGAAGGGCGTGGTGCCGTCGCTCGAGCCACAACGAATACAACCACAAAGGGGGAGGAGGATCGGCCGTGTTCGGGCGGTCTGACCTCCTCTCGTTAAATTGATAACAGGCGGCCCAAATATCCAATGAGGAACGCAAAGATTTATTCACGAACAAATTCAAACCCCTACCTCGAACAAGTCGTTGAATGAGGATAGTCGCGGGAAAAAGATGTCGCGGAAGACGGCGTCACGGAACGAGGCTCCATAAGCGTCGTCGGTGTTCGCTCGATGAAGGATGTGGCGCGTCGTCGTCCTCCAAAGAAGGCGTCTCTCAGCGGCTGCGGAGAGGAGAGGAGACGGTACGACGATCTCCCCTTGCAGTGACGGAGTTCTTTGTCGTAGACTCGGCATTCTTCGCATTCTTCGACGAGGAAGAAGATGTTCTTCAGAGCTCAAGATTTCTCTTCCTTGTTCCACACAACAAATCCACCAACAATAAAATAAGACCTTGTCTTATTTTATTCACACACACACATGCCAACATTAATTGGAAAATCAAATTGAATTCACGAATTAATTAACGTGCATTGTCCAATTAAAGAGGTGTTTTATTAGCCTGTAAATTAATGTGGAAGAGTTACGAAATAATTTCTAGAGGGGAAATAAATGGGGTGTTGGGGAAAATTGAAGGATGTGGGGGCTCATGTAGGCCCCACCCCAACTTCCTTGCATCTTCCCTTTCCACAACGCTTAACCATCAGTAAAGAAATAAAAATAAATTGTAAATAAATTTTATTTTTTTTCCTCACATTTTTAACATCTCCTCCCGAGAAAACGCAACTCCAAGAAAAGTCTTCCTAAGCAATTAATGGTGCTTCGGTTACATCAGTTCCCTCGGATTTGGATTTCGAGCACCGGTTCAAAAGTTATAAAAACCCGCTCGTTCGTTCACTGAATGTACCCGAGCTAAACTTTGGAAATTGATTTCGGGCACACCGGGCCTCAGAATCAGGTGCCGTTAGAAACTACATACTTGTAAAATCCTAAAGAAAATTCAGAAAAAATTTCCCTTGAAATTTACGGGTCTTTACATTACTCCCACCTCAGGGCTTTACGTCCCCATAAAGATACATCACAAACTAGGGAAACAAATGAGGGTACTGAGCACGCATCTAAGCCCCCCGCTCCCAAGTGCTCTCCTGGAGGTTCCCGTGCTTCCATCTGATGCGCACTATAGGAATCAACTGCCCACGTAGGACCCGCTCATGTCAATCCTTGATCTCCAGTGGGACCTCCGCAAAAGTCATGATGTCATCAATTTCAAGCTCCCCATGGTCGATGATATATGTCGGGTCGTGCACATATCTCCTCAGCTAAGATACGTGGAAGACGTTATGCACCCATTGAAACTGAGGTGGTAGAGCCAGACGATAATCCACCTCGCCTATCCTGATGAGGACCTGGAATGGTCCGATGAAGCACGGAGATAACTTGCTGTCCCGGCCAAATCTCTGTAATCCACGTCGAGGTGAGACCCGCAAGAAGACGTGGTCGCCATCCTCAAACTCTAGTGGTCTCCGCCTCCTGTCAGCATAAGACTTCTGTCGGCTAAGAGCTGTCCTCATCCACTCCTGGATGACCTGGACCTTCTCCGTCATGGCCTGGACCATCTCTGGTCCCACAAGTGCTGACTCGCCAGGGTCTGTCCAGCACAGAGGTGATCTACAATGTCAATCGTACAATGCCTCGTATGGTGCCATCCTGATGGTGGAGTGGTAGCTGTTGTTGTACGTAAACTCCACCAAGGGTAGGTGATCCTCTCAGCTACGACCAAAGTCGAGGACACATGCACGGAGCATGTCCTCGAGAGTCTGAATGGTTCTCTCCGTCTGACCATCCGTCTGAGGGTGAAAGGCGGTACTCAGACGTAGTTGTGTCCTGAATGCCTCCTGCAACCCCTTCCAATGCTGGGAAGTAAAGAGAGCATCCCGATCGGAGATGATATATGATTGCACACCATGAAGCTGTACGATCTTCTGAACATAGAGGCATTCCAAGCTCTCCACTGATCCCTGCCCTCTGATGGGTAGAAAGTGGGCCGACTTGGTGAGTCGGTCGACAATCACCCAAATGGAGTCATGACCTATGAAATTACATAGAATTCCAGTCAAGAAATCCATAGATATCCCACCCCACTTCTACTCTGGGACCTCCAAGGGTTGTACCAAGCCTGCAGGTACTTGGTTCTCTGCCTTCACCTGCTAGCAATTGAGGCGCCGAGAAAGGAACTTTGCAACAGCCTTCTTCATACCCGGCCACCAGTGCTGCCGTCTGAGATCCCGGTACATCTTTGCCACTCCTGGATGTACCGCTATAGGGGAGGTGTGGAACTCTCTCATAACCTCCTTCGGTAAAGCAGCCGGTACCATGGTACGTCCTCTGAAAATGATTACGTGCTCTCATCCCATAGAAAAACCATCAGGTGCATGTCCTGTGGAAATCTATGCACGCCGCGTCTCACAGTCAGTGTCCCCACGTTGTGCCTCTCTGACCCACTTCAGTATTGGAGGAGTGATTGTGAGTGACTGAAGAAAGGCTACTCCATCTCTATCCATGAAGGATATCTGCAAAGCGGAAAGCTGCTCTGTCGCCTCCCCAAGTAGCTGAATGTCTGTCCTCCTGATGAGAGCATCGGCTAATACATTCCCCTTTCCAGGAGTATAGACTATCTCAAAGTCATGGTCCTGGAGGAACTCGAGCCATCGCCGTTGTCTCGGGTTCAGGTCCTTCTACGAGAAGATGTACCCGAGACTCTGGTGGTCAGAATAGACTGTAAAGTGATCTCCCATCAGATAGTGTCGCCACATCTTCAGAGCGAAGACCATTGCTGCTAACTCCAGGTCATGGGTAGCGTAGTTCTACTCATACTGCCTCAACTGTCGTGATCCATAGGCGATTACTTCTCATTCCTGTATCAGGACACACCCGAGTCCGGTCCCTGATGCATCACAGTAGACTACGTACCCTACTCCCTCCTCCAGTAGATTCAAGATGGGTGCACTGGTCAATCTCTGTCTCAGCTCCTGGAAGCTCTACTGACATCTGTCTGACCACACGAAGGGTTTCCCCTTCTTCTTCATAGCTGAAATTGGTGCTTCAACTCTGGAGAATTCTCGCACAATTCTCTGATAGTACCCAGCCAGTCCTAGGAAACTCCGCACCTCTGTCACGCTCCTGGGTGGCTCCCAAGCTAGCACTGCCTCGATCTTCGTAGGATCCACCGAAAATCCTGCCTTAGAGATGATGTGTCCAAAGAAGTGGACCTCACGTATCCAGAACTAACACTTAGAGATCTTACCATAAATCTTGTGCTCTCAGAGTGTGTCCAGTACAACCAGCAAGTGGTAGGCGTGCTCCTCCTCACTGATCGAGTAAATCAAAATGTTGTCAATGAAGACCATGAAAAATCGATCGAGGTAAGGCTGAAATATCATGTTCATGAGACTCAAGAACACTACTGGAGCATTGGTTACGCCGAAAGACATAAACAATAACTCATAGTGGCCATACCGACATCTGAAGGCCGTCTTCTACATGTCCTCATCCCGAACTCTGAGCTGATGATAGCCTGAACTGAGGTCTATCTTCGAGAACCACCGTTCTCCCTTGATCTAATTGAAGAGGTCTTCAATCCTCGGTATCAGATACTTGTTCCTCACGGTCACCTGGTTCAGGCGACGATAGTCGACACACAGTCTCAAGCTCCCGTCCGCCTTCTTGGAGAACAATATCGGGGAATCCCATGGTGAAACACTGGGTCGGATGAATCCCTTGCCCTGAAAGTCCTCCAGCTGTACCTGTAGCTCTCGAAGCTCAACAAGAGCCATCCGATATACTAGACTGGATATCGAGGTTTTCCCGGGGTATAGGTCAATATAAAAGTCTACCTCTCTGCGAGGAGGTGGTCCTGGAACGTCGTCAGGGAAAACGTCTGCATACTGATCCACCACTACAGGAAAACTAGGACTTCGCACATCGACTGCTCCTAGGATGAGGCTAGCCAAATGATGAGTGATCGGCTGTCCTCTCCTCCGCGTGAGTCCATCCTGTGCTATGAAGGCTCCCTTCTTGCCGATGAAGGTGAACCTACTCCCATCGGTGCGGACACACCGCACTTTGCGCTTAATACAGTCGATCTGAGCACAGACTGTAGATAACCAATCCATGCCCAAGATGACGTCGTAAGGCCTCGACGCCGCTACAAGAAGATCTCAGCCAAATATCTTGCCTCCTAGAGTAATCTCACACTACCAGCACTAGTGCATAATCGTCGAGTCTTCTCCCATAGGAGTCTCTAGCCGTAAGGATCGAGCCAACGGCTCCTTCGGAATCTTCGAGCTCCGAACAAGGGAAGTGACAATAAAATAATGACTTTATCCTGTGTCTATAAGAACTACAGCAAGCGTGGAGTAGACATAGATAGTACCTCGAATCATTTCTGGCGCACAGTGGTCGTAGGCCTCTACTGCCTGAAGCTGAGCATGTCTCTTCCCGCCAGCTCCCTGTGGTCGGGGTGGACCTCCTGGTGGTGGTGGGTGGTAAAGCCTCAAAGCGTCGCCCACCACCTACTGCTCGGATAACTCCTCTGCATCGTCTGCCTGCTCTCTGCGAACCACCACGTTCAACCCTCTGCCTCTGCCTGGGTGTCCCCTCAACCATCTGATGCTCCTCTGCACGGCGGGTCGGGCAGTCATGAGCCATATGGCCCTGCCCGCCGCATGCGTAGCACTGTCTGCTCCTCGAAAGGCTGGCTCTACGCCGTGTGCCCCGCACCTCTGAGCCAGTGTCCTGAGGTCGTCCTCCCACTGGTCTGGTCCGCCTGGACCCCTGTGACATTCGTCAACTACCAGCTGCAGAAGACTCTGCTACGTGCCACCCTACGGTAGGTCTCGCTGCTGGTGTAGGCTCAGCAAGAAATATATCTATGAGAAGGGCTCTCTCCATTACTCTTGCCTGCGTCAAAATGCTGAGGGAGATCATCGATGCCCTGATCTCATGCCTCAATCCCTGATCGAAGGTCCGGGCCTAGAAGAATGGGTCAAGTACCATGTTCATCGAATATCACAAGAGATCGGTAAATCTCGCTGAGTACTGGGCTACCGTCATGCAGTCCTGCCGCAGCTGTAGTTGCTCCTGAATGTGCACCACATGGAGGGTGTCTGGGATGAACTATGAGAGGAAGAGACTCTAAAAGTCCGTCTAAAGGAGATATGTCTCGTCGTGTACCCGCATAATCAGGCTCCACCATCCACCAACTACCGCGGGCAGGAGGCTTGCTGTAAGGATCACCATGAGGTCAGTTGGTGTCCCCACTAACTTGAAAACTCGAACTATAGCCTCCATCCAATCCTCGGCTGCCTGAGGGTCCGTCTCCCCACAGAACCTGGGCGGTCTCTGACACTTAAACTCATGCAGTGCACTAAGGCGACGTGCACTCTCAGCGGCTGGGGCTGGTGGCATCGGTGGCTTGGCGGGTAGAGGTATCACTGGTGCCGCCACTGTAAAAGGGCCCTGCACCGAGGCCTCGTCGCTCGGTGGGCTGTCGTCTCGTACAAAGATCTGAACCCTAGCTGGATGTCATCGTGGGGCCATCCTGAAAAGAAACAAGTGTGCCATGGTCAAAACAGTATACCTGGTGAGCTGACACAAATTAATCACAAAGAAAACTTTTGAGACACACATGCAATCAATGTTTTCGTGCACTGAGTCGGAAATCAAACTTCAAGGTCCTAGTGTATGGATACGTCGGCCGCCGCACCAACACTGGACTCCCTGGACTGATAACTACACTCAATACCCTTAACATTATTGCTTCACATAGAAGAAGGATCAAATTCTTGAGTTCTGCAGTAGAACCAAACCCCTCTGATATGAATTTGTCATGACCCGTCCTCGGGACCCGTGTCGTGACTACCCCAAGCCCGCCTTCCATAGGCCAGGGGCTGGCGACTAGCACCAAGGCATAAATCTCGACAAAAAGAGGAAGGCATTGCCTTTATAAAGTAAAAAAAAACATCATAGAGTAAGCCAGGAAAAGTAAACACTAAGTAAAACCGGGTACAATAGTAAGTGCGGAAAAGTAAGTGGGCCAAAATACAAATTCAAACTGAAAGTAAAGTACAACTGGAAAGAAAGTACAACAACTGAAAAGTAAAGTAGAAACGTCAATCCATCCACTAGAAATAGCACCTGAAGGGTGGGTACAGATAGTCTCCTCAACTCCTTGGGTCCAGTCGTCCGCCCCGTGTACGTCCCGCCCAGTGGTCCACCTCCAGGTACCGAATTTCTCCACAAGCCTCAACCACGTTCAGCGTTGTCCGTCGTCTGCATCCAACACAACGTAGTGCAAGCATAGCCCATGCAGAGGTGAGTATAAGCTACTCAGTAGGGACCCCGAGACCCCTAAAAGTCTCCCAGAATCCACAAAGGATAATCCACAAAGGAAAGATACAATCACGAAGTAACAACCAACACTACTTAGGTATATGCCCATACATATACCTAAGTCATCAATTCCAGTTCGGCTCCAACATCTGAGCCCAAGTTCGATCACGTCCACGCATGATAGTACAACCTAATCCACACAAGAAAGCACAACCCTATCCACATAGGAAGCAAGTCAATCATATCGAAGATAATGATTGAAAGTCAAGACTCAGCTCACACAGGTATACTTCTTTGTAAGGTGATAAAGATGATCAGATGTAGCCACTGATTCATCTAAGCTGGGACCCACGTAGGATACTAGACCAGCAAAGCTGTCGGACCCATGTAGTATACTAGACCAGCCACTCTGTCGGACCCACGTAGGATACTAGTATAGATTCAAATACGGTCGGACCCACGTAGGATACAAGAACAGTAGTCATGTACTGCCGGACCCACATAGGATACAAGAACAACAGTCATCATCGTCGAACCCATGGAGAATTTTAGTACGGTTGTCGTCACTGCCGAACCCACGGAGGATCCTAGTACAGTCGTCGGCACTGCTGAACCCACGGAGGATTTCAGTGCAGTCATCGTCACAGCCAGCTCTAGCGTTCCCGCAAACAGCATGCTCGTTTCCTGGAGGGTCCGCTCCACGATCCAAGGGGGTCGATACATCAACTGACACGTATTCTGGAGTTGATGTATCCCAAAGTTCTGCATCGTCGATAGGAACTCAACACGACAAACGGTGCGTCAATCGGACGCCCGGTCTGAGAGTTATTGGCTTTTTCGTCCCAGGGGCCCGGTTGGTTTTTTAAGTCAAAACCAACCCGACCATACTCGAACTACATCCAAACCTAGATCAGAGTAAGCCAAAAGGTCTGTCTCACTAAGAGGAAACCAAAAAAGTTGATGGCACGTCAATCGGACGTCCGGAGCTCAAGTTATAAGTGTTTCTGCTCCGAGGGCCCGGTTGGTTTCGTGTTCGAACCAACCCGGCTGCACACAAAGTTCTCCTAAACCTTGAGGTTAATATACCGAAACGACCGTCTCGATCCAATGATCGCATCGCAACTGACGGTGCGTCGATCGGATGTCCGTAGCCCAAGTTACAGACATTTAAACGAACCTATCCGGTTTTAGGGGGTTTTGGGCCCAGGCCGACCTGGCCCAAGACCCCCAGGGTCGGCCCAAACCGGGTCGACCCATCCTGGGTCCGGGTCCGGCCCATCAGGGCGCGGCCCGACCCGGATGGCGTGGCCCAGCATGGCCCGGCCCGGCGCGGGCAGCCCGGCCTGGCGAGGGAGTCGTGCGCCGCGTGAGCGCGGAAGGGAAGCTGCCACCCCTTCGGACCGAACGGCGGACCCACGGGGGGTCCACCCTGTCGCGTTGACCGGGGGTCAAACCCCCGGTTTTTCAGATCTGGCCGACCGTAACGGCCGGCCGGTGCACCACGTGGGACCGGTTGGTCCCGCCCTCCAAGCGCCGGTGGCCGGCGGTTCCAGCCACCGCTCCCTGCTCCATCACGGCCAAAGGTCGCGGCCCTTGTCCGACTGGCGTCGCGCGACGGCATCGCGCCCCTCCACCGCAGCCCGCTCCGGCCGCGACCCTCCATGGTTTTCTGGCACCGCGGGATGGCATCGTGCCCTTCCGCAGCGGCCCTGCTCCAGCCGCGGCCTCTTTTGGCCTGAACGGCGCCGCATGACGACGTTATGCTTCTTCACCGCAATCCTCCTTGTTTCTGTGCGGTGTCGTTGCACCACGCCGCATTCGTTTGAGCCGCAACGAATACAACCACAAAGGGGGAGGAGGATCGGCCGTGTTCGGGTGGTCCGACCTCCTCCCGTTAAATTGATAACGGGCGGCCCAAATATCTAACGAGGAACACAAATATTTATTCACGAAAAAATTCAAACCCCTACCTCGAAGAAGTCATCGAACGAGGATCGTCGCGGGAAAAAGATGTTGCGGAAGATGGTGTCGCGGAATGTAGCTTCATAAGCATCGTCGGTGTTTGCCCGATGAAGGATGCGGTGCGTCGTCATTCTCCGAAGAAGGCGTCTCTCAGCGGTTGTGGAGAGGAGAGGAGACGGTACGACGATCTCCCCTTACGGTGACGGAGTTCTTCGTCGTAGACTCGGCGTTCTTTGCGTTCTTTGACGAGGATGAATATGTTCTTCAGAGCGCAAGTGTTCTCTTCCTTGTTCCACACAACGAATCCTCCAACAATAAAATAAGACCTTGTCTTATTTTATTCACACACACACATGCCAACACTAATTTGAAAATCAAATTGAATTCACGAATTAATTAACGTGTGTTGTACAATTAAAGAGGCGTTTTATTGGCCTATAAATTAATGTGGAAGAGTTACGAAATAATTTCTAGAGGGGAAAGAAATGGGGTGTTGGGGAAAATTGAAGGAGGCGGGGGCTCGTGTGGGCCCCACCCCAACGTCCTTGCATCTTCCCTTTCCACAACGCTTAACCATCGGTAAAGAAATAAAAATAAATTGTAAAACAATTTTATTTTTATTCCTCGCATTTTTAACATCTCCTCCCGAGAAAAACGCAACTCCAGGAAAATTCTTCCTAAGCAATTACCGGCGCTGTGGTTTCGTCGGTGCCCTCGGATTTTGATTTTAAGCACTGGTTCAAAAGTTAGAAAAACCTGCTTGTTCGTTCACTGAATGTACCTGAGCTAAAATTCGGAAATTGATTCTGAGCACACCGGGCCTCGGAATCTGGTGCCGTCAGAAATTGCGTACTATTAAAATCCCAAAGAAAATTAAGAAAAAATTTCCCTTGAAATTTACGGGTCTTTACAAGAGTTGACTAAAAATAATCTAAAAGATGATTATTTTAGGATGAAAATAATGGCATGTAATGCAGTACTAGTGAAGGACCAATTCCAAATCTCGAAATTAAAGAACTAGTGTGAAACTAGGTGAAACCTACTGAAAAAAACATTACATGTCATGAATTTCATTCACAACATAAAACACAAATAATAATTTAGAGTGTGAAACAGCCCATGAAAAATTTCATCCCCTAAACATTACACATCATGAATATTATTCACAATGTGAAATTCCTTGACGAACTAAAAATAAGAATCCTTTGACAAAAGTAATGGCGAACAAACCTTTGATGATCCATGCCCCAAAAAATATCCATTTATGATTCCATTTATAAAGACTCGAGCACCTGGAATCCCTATAAATACAAGGCCATTTCAAAGGAGTAGAGATTGGACACTCAGTGTTCTATAACTGCACTTCACTGTAGGGATATTTTTTTTGTTTAGGTTTTCCTTTTTTATTTTAGTTTTCAATTTCTTTTCACATGTAATCAGAACTTCATACTTTTAATTTAAATATTTCCTCCTTTTTATTCATTTCTTATTTCCCTTCCAACCCTAACAACTCTCTCACTTCCATCTTTTTTTGTGATCTATTTTCACTTCATAATGGAAGGTGACTAACCTGAGGATTTTACATAGGATAGGTTTTTCAGAATTATTAATTATCACACCTTAAATTATTAATGTTTTAATTCTATTTGTGGTGGATAATAGAGAAGTGTGTGGATGTGTTAGTCATCCATCGTGGCACAAATCTCAAGTCCATTCCTTTTCATTGATTCTTTCTTTTTCCCTCCCTTATCTCAAGTAAAATCTTCATACGATGGAGTTGAGGATACCTAAAGAGATGAAATGGAATACTATGGAGTTGGGTATTTTAGTAATTATACTCTCAATCAAGGTGTTATCCTATTTTTCTATTTTATGAGGTGATATTTGATATGATAAAGAGGTTTCCTAGGAATTCTAAATATCATACACTCAAAAAATAAAATAAAATAAATTCATTTATGTGGTTTCATAAATTTAATTATTAAATATAATTTAAAAATAAATAAATATTGAAGGAACCCAAATTACCAAACCCTAGGAACAAATTTTTTTTCCTAACTTCATTCTGTTTTATTTGTATGTTAGTATATTTTTATTTTTTATCCTTTATTTTTGTCAAAAACCAAAACATATATCCATTGTTTTCAAAAATAAAATACAAACACCCAAAAAATATTAGATTAGGTAAATTAGGATTTAGTTACTGATTGATTTTGTTACTCCTCAAATGAGACAACCCTGGTCAGCCTTTATGCTACATTAGGAAAAATAAAATTAGCTTTTTCCATGACCTATGATAGGTGTTCATCAATAGTATTAAAGATAAAGAAAATTACCAACCATAACTAGAGTGAACGTGTCGGAAAAGGAGAACCATGATTAGTAAACAAAATCATGATCAAAGAGAGTGGGACATTTTTTCTATGCTTGTGGTTTGAAGATGAAGGATGGTGGATATTTGTTTTTATCTCTTTTTTTCTCTTCACATATATTATTTTTTATAGAGTATTTTTTCTTCCTTTCTTCTACTCTCTTAACTTAGTTTAAAGTTATATTTTTTTACTAGATGATGGTCCAACTACAACCCCTATGAAATTATTTTCTTTTTTAAAAAATATTATTATGTATTTTTCATTGAACTATAATGAAGATATTATAGTTATTTATAAGATATTGTTTTGGTTATTCTATTTTTCTCAGGTTAAATATTTTTCTCTTTTTATTCTTTTTTGAGTGTTTATTTATAGGATATGGTTTATTTGGACCTTAATGCTAGTCTCAATTTTTAAAATATCACTAATGATCATCTAACACTATTTATTGATCTATAAAATCAAGATAATAATATACTCTCAAGTAAGGTGATGTTTGTTTGTTTCAATTTAGAAAACAAAGTAATGGTTGTGTCGGTCTTAAATACATGAAAATTATATGAAAACTCTGAAATTTCCACATTCAAAACAAATTCTCATGTTTTACCTTTGGTGATAAAAACCCAATGGTTATAATTATAAAATACAGACCATGGGAATATATAAATAATATATTAGTGTTGAATTTTTAGGAACCTCATTAGAATATAGAGGATGTATAAATTGATAAAAATGGACCATGTGATCCCATACACAACATATATGACTTAAGGACCAGGTAAAAATTGTATCATTATATTTTTAAATATACATTTCTTGGTTTTTTTATTAGTTTGGTTGAAGATGATGTAATTTTGAAAGATTTTGTTTTCCTATAATCGTCACATTCAAAATTACCTTATATAAAACAAATAAATCATACATTAAAAATCATTTTTGCTATGTCATAATTATTATGAAAGTTTATAATTTATAATATACAGAAATACTATTTTTTAAAATAAAAATTCATATTTTTATCAAATGAATCAGTAAACCATGTCATGATAAAATTGTGTAATCCATTTTTCCATGATATTGGTTTAAAGATAAAGGATGTAATATATGATTATTTATCTTTTTATGGATGTGCCTTGGGTGTGGGTGCACTACTGAGAAGGGGGTTGAATTAGTGGTTCTAGTCCTTTATAATTTCTTTTACTTAGAAATTAACCTCTACAATTTTTTAGGACTTTATCTACTCTCAAAGATAAATTATCCTTATATGAATGAATTCAAGAACAAATGAAAGATAAGAAATGAATTTTTTTCATGGTTTGGTCCCAGTTTGGGTACCTAATCTTTAATATGTCCAATTTTTATCTCAATCTATAGATTTTCCATTATAATATGTCAACAATTAAAATCATTAAGAATTTATCATTACCTACCCATGGTGTTTCCCAACACATACTGCATTATGAAAAATATTATATTGAAACCCACTCATTACAATATGAATAAAATAGAATGAGAGTGATATATTGATAGATCAGATTCTGTCAAGAACTAGCCCAAGACATCCCTGATTTGAGCACAGTAGCTGACCAATGACATAACCCAAGGCACATAGTTACAAACACCAAGGAATCAAATATAAGCATCTGGGAATTGTTTTTTCCAATAAACATAATAATAAATATTACCTTTAAGTCTATATAATATCTAGAATAACTCATCTAAAAGTATGATATCCAATAAAATTCAAAAAAGAACTTCAAAAAAAGAAAATATGTAATAACCCTGCATAAAAAACTAAGAAAAATATATTTAATAAAAGAGAATACGAAATCCAAATGATCTCGAAATTTAATAAAGACAAAAATTCTAATACATACCTAAACCAAAATGAAAATAAAAATAAAAATTAAACACTGAACTAAAAAACTTCATGTGACCCATGCTCAACATCCAACCTCAATACGGAACTCAATCCATAATCATCTAGAAAAAAAATGTTCCATAGAATATAACTCCTCTAGAACATGATCATAACCTAAAATTTATATATGAGTATGATAATGAATGCTCAATAGGTATCTTCCCCACACCTCGTGTATACTCTTTTAAAATAAAACCCTTTTTTCTAATTTTAAATACATTTTATGAAAATATAACTCTTTATATTTTAAGTAAACCAAATCAAAATATTAAATCCAAAATTTCCTTAATTGAAAATCAAACAAGTCTATAGAGAAAAACCCATTTATTTTATAAAAATTATTAGATACCCCTTTTAAAGAAAACATAGAAATGAATTTGAAAACTATAAAAAGTGAATGAATTGATTTAAAACCCATTTATAACTAGTTTATTTTCAAATCAATTTATAACCTTAATTTTAAACGTCAAAAAAGTAGTGGGACATAAAATATGAAATGAAAGTTACCAACAAAAGCAGTGGTGATAAATAAAGAATGGATATGGGTGTATAAATAGTAGAAATGGATAAAATAAAAGTACTCATATTAAAGAGTAATAGAATCATCAAAATAGAGGATAAAAAATCAATAATATTAGCATAGAATTCAAAGAGAAAAAAACTAAAAGTAAACAACGTCATGGGAGCATACCAAGGGGAACAAAATCTAGAATTACATAGAGAAATAAATTCACAAGTTAGGGAAATACCCTCAATGAGAGGTATTGATATAATAACTTTAGTGGATAGTGTGGGAACTATATTTATTACTTCACTAGTTAGGGTCACACATATAGCTAGTGGAAAGGACCTCTACCTAATCTAGGTTTTTTTACACAACTTCTTGGGTTCCCAGGATAACACTAAGTGGAGGTGATTACATGAATCGTATAGACAATAACATAAAAATATAAAACATATAAACACACATTCACCTCCTCTATAATAAATACCTTTAATTAACTATTAATCAAGTCTTGATACCTCTTGAAATAATCAAATCAAGAAATTTGTTCCAAAAAACAAATATGGTTCAAATCATTGAGAAGATACTTTTTAATTAAAATTAAATAAAACTCTATCATGAACTAATTATATATATTTAATTTAAAACTAAAACAATTTTTAAAACATAAATGATAAAAAACACTTGGAAGAAAGCATTGCGTAAAAACCCAATAATCATAAAACAGTCTTGAATTAATACAAACAATCCCATAGTTTTAAAAATTATCCCTTTAACATTATTTTGGAAGATAAAATACTAATAATGGGTTAGGAGATAAATTTTAAAGTCCAACCGGGCATTTTATCAAACACAAAACATGTGTGAACCTTGAAAAATAGTATTGAAACTTGGATAGAAGAGGGGACCCATTTCTATTTCCTTGAAATAAAAAAGAAAACCAACCAATTTTATCAAAACTAATAAACATACTATGTAATGGTCAAAAAATTAAAAATTATGTTAAAAATACTAAGTAATAAAGGTTCTAATTATAAATAGTTATGGATGGAGAAAATGACCTCAAACTAATAATGGATGAAGTGATTCCCTCTAATAAAGTAAGAGGAGGAACCAAATAATGATTCTAATACCCTAACATTAATAACCAAAAAATATTTTGTTGAATACAATTCTTATGGTTCAACCAATAAGGATCCACAATGAGGTAATAAGGAATAACATAAATAACAAGGAAATAAAAGTAATATAGGGACTAATCTTAAAAGAATCACTTAAACGTAGAATAATAATAAGAAAAACCAAGGGAGGAGGAAAAAAGAAGGCTCCTTGGTGATCTACTCTTTGTATTGACTAAGTGGGAAGAAAGGGGCTCAAAGGGGGTTAAAATCAGAAGGGTTTGAATGGATATGTCATGAATTTTAAATTTGGGCCATGTTTCATAGTTTGGCTGCAAGATTTACCAGACCATGCGCCAATTATGTTCCCCTCACAAGACAAACCTAGGAAACTACACAGTTGGGACACATGGTTGGTAAAACCATGTGACAATGATGAAACTCATCATTGATAAGGATTTTTAGGTTTTCATTTTTACCCACATGGTTAGTAATGATTTTACGCTAACCATGCACACATCACCACAACTTTAAAATTTTAAATTATCAAGGAAGTTTGACCCAGAATTCAAGGATAATGGTAAAAATAAATCAATAAATAAAATAATAGGGAATGTGAAGGTATGGGTGTAAAACTTTTCTCAACCATAAAACTTTATTCCCTTGGAAATACATTGAGTTATAGTAAAGGATAAATCCAATAAGTTGCAGGATACAAGGAGGGACAAGCTCAAATTTGGAACTAAAATAAGACCATCCCAATCATACCACATCACCACACCCACAAACATGAAAAAATACATATAATGATTAAAACCAAAAATATAAGTGTAATAATCACTTGGTATAACCAAAAGGAGAACTAAGATTGATACTTATACTCCCCACTATGAGAATTCCACTACCATGGGAGGTAAACGGAACCAAAGGATTCTTTGAGAGAAACACTAAAACCACAATGAAACTATGAATCAATGAAACTCAACTGAATAATTAAATAAAGGTAATATATAAAACTTCATCAATCCAAATTTTAAGGTCTCTGAATAATCATGTGATCTAGAGTATCTCAAATTAAAAATATCCTATTAATAATTGAGAAAGGAAGGAGGGAGGGGAGTAAGATGAATTCCCAAAATAGGATCACTCAAACTACTACTCAACCTAGACTATGATACTTCAAGATAGAAGTATTTGAAAACAACTAAACTATCCTTTATGATAATAGGATGTATAAATATGGAAGGATAGAACTTATAATGCTCAATATAAATTACACTAGAGCATAAAAATAATTTCTTCTCACCATATAGATAACCTTAACCAAACCAGCAAGAGGAGGGTTACCACCCATTCTGTGACAGCCTCTATAAACTAACTTTACAATCCCAACCCCACTGGCTACATCATCAAATAAAGTCAATTCTGATGATAAAACCTCTAAATTAGGTTATGAACAAAGTTATCTACCAAAAACCAAACATTCATTGAATCTTTAATAGGAATCAATAATATTGAATCCTTTTAATGAAATATAAATTAAAACTAATCAATAATTATCATGAAAGTCTCAACCACCTAGAAGGATTTGACTTTACCACTCCACCTAGAGTCTGGGAAAGGCCTCCAACTGAAAGGATAACACTTTTTTAACCATACGAAATATAAATTTAGAAATATCCCAAAACATGGACTTCTCATAACCCATCAGGACCTTTTTTAGAGTCATAATACATAAGAAAGTAACATAAAGTTTAAATCAATAATACACATGAATTTGACTCATCCTAAACAGTGTAAACCATAGATAAAAATGAAAAACCCAAGGAAATAAATAATAACCACTAACATAAAATTAACATACCAATCAAAATCAAAGGTTCATTTTAAAAATTCATTTGAAAAAATAAAATTTTCTCCAAAACAAAATTTTCAATCATAAGTTCAATATTAAAATCATTAACATATCACACCATGTCAAATTATTTTCGATTCACTTTAAAATATTTCTTTATAAATTTTAAACTCAAATATCAACCTACTTTATATTTGATATTATTACATAAATTGAAGTTCAAAATAAACCGTACTCATATCAAAACTAAATTATTTATTTAGAAATTATCTTCAAATCATTTTTAAAATATAAATATCAAGATCATTTCATTTTATCATAGAAGATTTATTTATTAATTTTAAACTTCACTTTAAAGTAATTTTTCATTTAATAAACCCTTTTTAGAAACATTTATAAATCTAAAACCTTTAACTAAGTTGAAATTAATTTTTAAACCTCATTTATCACCTTTAAAACTTAACCTTTTCCCATTAAAACTGTGTTTTTAACATGATTTATTATGAAAATTCAATCAAATAACATCAAAACCCATCGAAATCCTCTTTGTTTAATCCTAAATAATAATTTAAAAAAATCTAGAGCAATTAAAAATAAAAAGGAACCAGGAAAAAATCACAAGGGGCTAGTGGTTGTGCACGATTTGATCATGAACAAACCATGTTACTACTATGGGAAAATTAATATATAACTATAAACATGAGAACCAGATAGTTTTAAAAACCTTTCAATCTAATCATGAACCTACATTGCTTCTCCCATTTTCATCCAAAAACATGAAATACCTTAAAAAAAAGCTTTATTAACTCAGTATTATCCAAAATAATATCCATCCAAATCAAAATAAATCACAAAAAATTAAAAAAAAAACTCAAAATTCATTACTCTAACCTGAACACCCATGGTAAATAGAGGAACTGTGAAAGTAATAGATATATATATACTCTACCCAAACCTACTTCTTGAGTTTTCATAGTCTTATATATAACATATCAGACACACCTAAATAAAAAAGGGCAGTTTAAAAACCTATGCCCTTTTAATAATTAGGCTTTACTTCCATTTTTTCATGAACCAGTCCGGGACACCCCTAATCTCGAAACTCGATCCATCCTTTTACATGACCCGAGTAACATTCCAAATCACCCTAGGCTTGAGAGAGGAAATATGGTATCAAATATAATCACACTAGAATTGTTTCACCCAATAAAAATAATAATAAATATGTGGCATAAATACATCGTAGATCCATAATGACTCATCCATAAGTTGTATTTCTTTGAAAATACAATAAAAATATCTAAAATAAGATACAAAGAAGACATGGCACAAACAGACATAAAAAACTAAGGGAAATATATATCATAAAAGAGAATACAAAATTTAGACAATATTAAAATACAATAAGTCCTAATGGGATGATACATAAATAATACCAAATAAATAAAATAAAAACTAAACACTGATGTGAAAAAACTTAGGTGGCCCTTAGTCATTATCCAAGATCAACAATGAACCTAATCCAAAAGTATATAGTGAGAATTATTTTTAGAGAACAAATTTAAATTAATATATATTCATGAGCATAAATTCCCATTATTATCCTCCCCACACCCCGTGCACACTCTTTAAAAGTAAAACCCTTTCATTCAATTTTGAAATAAATTTTATGAAAATATAACTCCTTTTATATTTTATGTAAAACAAATCACATAATTAAAACCCAAAATTACTTACTTGAAAATGAAACCAATTTAAATAAGAAAATCCATTAATTTTCTAAAAAGTTCACTTAGAACCCATTTTTAAAGAAAACATAGAAATGCATTTGAAAACTAGAAAAATTGCATTTATTCATTTAAAAAGACACTTTTTATTTGTTTACTTTAAAATAAATTTGTTACCCAAATGTAAAACATCAACAAATTAGTTAGTTGAAAAATATGAAATGAAAGTAACCAATAATAATAGTGATAAGAAAAAATGAACAAATAAATGGGAATAAATCATATTAGTGGATAAAAGAAAGGTACTCAAAGTAAATAGTAATATCATAATCATAAGAGGGTATAAATAATTAATGATATTATTATAAAATTAAAGTAAATAATTTAAAGTAAATAACATCATAGGAGAGGCCCTAGAGGAACTAAATATTGTATTACCTAGTAAAATAACTTCATAAATTATGGAAATAGCCTCAATGAGTGGAATATAAATAATAACTTCACTAGAAAATGGGGGTACCACATATATTATTTCACTAGTCTAGGTGACAAAAATAACAAGTGGAAAGTAACTCATTGAAGTCTTGGTTTTCCTATCGAAGTTCTCAAGTTCCCATGATCACACTAAGAGAAGGTTAGTACAGGAACCACATAGCCAATCACATAAAATTATAAAACATATAAACACCAATTCACCTCCACTCTAAGAAATATCTTTAATAAAGTACCAACTATGCCTTGATACATATTGAAAGAATAAAATCAAGAAATTAATTTCCAAAACCAAAAATGTTTCAAATCTTTGAAAAATAATTTTAAAATTTACATAAAACTAAATTACATCATAAAAACATTATTTATATTCAATATAAAACTCAAACAATGTTTAAAACTTAAATTATAAAAAAAACTTTGAATACCACCTTGAATAAACACCCAAGAAACATATAAAAATATTGAATTAATCCAAAAAACTATGTTTTTGAAAATGACCCCTTTAAAATTAATTTAGAAGAAAAAATACCAATCATGGGTTAAAAAATAATTCAAAAGGAAAACCAATAATTTAATCAAACACAAGAAAATTGTAAATATTGAAAATTTGTTTTGAACCTTGAATAAAAAGGGGGAACTATTTTAATTTCCTTGAAATCCAAATAAAATCGACCTATTTTATCAAAAATATTAAGCAGACTCAGTAAGGTTCATAAAATACTTAAACTTTTGGTATAAATCCCAACCTAATGAGGTTATAAATGTAAATAGTTTCATATGGAGAAAACATAACTCAAATCAAGCATGGATGAAATTATTCTCTCTGATACAAGAAGAATAGAACCAAAATAAAAATACACACACAAACATTAATAACCACAAGATATTATATAGGATACCCTCTCTAGGGTTCGTCCAACAAATATTTTTAGTGAAGGAATAAGGAGAAAAAATAAGAATAATGAAATGAAGGGTAGATAGGTCCAAACCTTAAAAGATCACTTAAACTATAGTGACCCTGACCCCAGTAGCCAAGAGCCAATTCCATACTACATTACATTGTCATAAGATATAAGGAATCATATCCTGAAGTACCGAATAGTTTAGTAGTCTTGGTAAACTAGATACATACTTGAGTTATTCATTATATTTGAATACACAAATTACAACATAATTTTTTATTTTTGGATAATAACTTTATTCCATCTACAATGTCCATACATATTAGTCATAGTAAACTTCATGGAATCCTAGGGAAAGAAAACAAAATAAAGGTGACCTTAAATTATTAGTAAGGGTTAAGTAATGTGGAATTTATCATGAATCAAAAAAGAATAATAAATATGAAAAGGTAAATAATTGAGAACACATTCCATTTAAATAATTTGATAAGCAGTAATAAATACAGAAAGATAAATAATTGAGCATGCATGCCATTTATATAAATGGATAAGGAATAATCAATATAGCGAGCTAAATAACTAAGAAAACATGTCATTTAAATAATTGGATAAGGAATGGTCAATATGTAAAGGTAAATAACTGAGAACACATTCCATTTAAATAAAATTATAATTAATAATCAATATGTCATAGTAAATAACTGATAACACATTCTATTTAAATAACTAGAAAATTTATAATCAATATGTCAAGGTAAATAACTGAAAACACAAGTCGTTTAATCAATGAAATGAAAATAAAATGCATCCAGAGATAATATCATAGTAAAAATATCATAGATAATAACAATTGAACTCTGAATAAAGTCAATACTTAATTATTATATTTCATGTCTCAGGAACATGATACCTCTATTATCAATACCTTTCACAAGACGGCTTAAACTATAGGTAAAAACTTTTTTAATGCTAGCTTAATTGATTTGTCTCATGAGACCTAATAATTCATCGAGGGGATATATAATTCTAGGCTACACCCATAACTTTAGGTCTAAATCATTCCTCATATATCAAATAATCTATTTAATTCATGAATTAGTGTTCCTTAACATCAAATATCTGTATTGAGAAAAGGATATAGATTTATCAATATTTGCCCTATCAATCAAATAAATTTCAAAGTAAAAAACTATATATAGGAATGCTATATGATTTAAGAAATAAGAATATCTATGATAAATAATATGGATATTTAGGGTAAATTCAATGTTTAATGATCACAGTAAAGTGAATATTTCAAGGGGAAGTTAATGACTACAAAATGAAATAAGGAAGTGAATGCCAAAGATATACTTATTCAAAATAATCATAAACCATATATATTAAGAATAATAATGGCATAAACATATAAAAATTATCGTAAGAATAAGGGTTATTTTAATTGATTAATTAAAATACCATAAAAATATCATTAATAACATTCTTGAGGAAAATATCCTTTTCATTCTGAAAAACATTTTTTAAAATTATTTTCTTTTAAAACCACTTCTAAAATCATTTTCTTCAAAAAAATATCCTTATAAAATTACAAAGTAATATTCAAATAAATTATTTTAAGGATAGAAATTAATTCCGTACATTTCATAAAAGTAAAAAAAGAACATTCCCTTTTCACTATAAAAATGTTAAGAGAGTTCCTTGTCCAGAAAACGACAAGAAGATTCCTTTCACATTTTTATTAAAATAAAAAAGGAGCATTTATTTAAAAATGAAATAATATTACATTGAAATAATTTGTTAAAGAGTAAAAATGGGTGAAATTAAATTAGATAAATAATTTTTAAAATGTTAAAACATTTTTCGAAAACATTTTTTTGGAAGAAAACATGTTTTTGACTGAAGAGAAAAATAAAGTCGGATTTTCTTGAAAACGTTTTCTAAAACATTTCAGTCACCAAAGATTTAAAAAATGGTAATATTAATTGAATATATCATTAATAACTATAGGATAATAAAATTAAATTTTTATTATGAAATTACTAAGTGATTACCTTCAAGTGATATTCAAGAATAAACAATCTTGATTAGAATGAGATTATGAAATAAAATCTTAAAATGATCATAAAATTGAAGTGATAATTAATAAATGAATCAATTATGTGTATAAAATATAAATCCAAATAATAAAAGTTTAAATAAAACATAATATAATCAAAATTAATTACACACATAATCTTATCATGACATAATTAGTGGACTGGAAGTTTAATCAGGCGAGTGGAAATTGAATTAAAACATATCTTACCAGTTGGTAGATTTTTATTAAAATAACATTAGATTAAATTATTCAAATTGAAACTTAAAATACCATGAATAATTAATTATTCATGATTCTACATTTCAAAGGGTTATTATGTAAACTATATAAAATAAATTAGGTTCATAACACTACAATATGCCTTAATGAAATATAATTCAGACGAAAAAACCTTACCTTGTGATTTTCCTTAGTTAAACGTGCTTATTTATAATGGATTTAATAATTTTTTTAACTTATTAAAGAACAATATTAATATTTATAGTATCATATGTGATCACTTTATAATTTCTTATCACCCATTTGTTAATAATCTTTAATTATTTTCATTGATTTAGGTACTAATTGCCGTTTTTCTCATGGGTGTTTTGTTATAAAGTTCTAGTTATTGCACATATTATATGGTTCTATAATATCCATAATAATAATCATGACATAATTATCATATTTTTTAGTAATTTTACTTTTAAAACCAATCAGGAATGATGGTTAGGAAAAATGAAGTATGTTATGATCATGAAGACAGATGTATGTACGTATGAGTAACATTTTTATTTTACAATGATCATTATGGAAAGGAGGTAAGAAAAATTTAACCATTAAATAATGATCATAATATCATATATACCTTATTTTATAATTATATATTTCATCCATTTAGTTTGGTGATTTAAGGAAGGTCACATCGCTTTGTGAAGGCAGTAGTCCACACATACATGAACGATGTTATCATCTTTACATGAGTGAAAAGGAAATAAAGAAAATGATATATATATATATATATATATATTATCTTTAAAAAATTATAAATATGTCATTAATATCATATTTACTTCATTTATATCACATATAATCATTAAATTTATCTTTATCACCTTTTATGTGAAGCGTTAGTGAAAGATGAATCACATCTCTTCGAGAGGCGGTAGTCCATCATACACACGAGCAACATTATCGTATCTCCTATGAAATGGAAGTTAAAAAGATATATATGATATAGTGACTCAATAGGTTTAAATATGTTATAAATATCATATATATATATATATATATACTTTATATACATTATCATACCCAATTATGAAATGTGGTAATGGAAGAACGAACGACATCGGATCACGAGGCAGTAGTTCTTCGTATATACGAATGATGATTTGGTAACCCATTTGATGGAAGTTTGTGATGTTGTAGGTTATAAACGTAACATATAAACATATCATTATATGTAATATAATTAGGTTATTATATCATCTTATTTTGAGAATAATTGAAGGAGTTGGAGAAGGAAATAAAATGAACACACTTATTGAAGAAAATTACCTCTCCTTCAGGTGTCCTCCTTAAGTTTGCACTAAATCCTTCAAATGTTTGATTTATTCTAAATATAAGGATTCTAAGATAAGGGTAGGTAATTTGGTATGTTATTTGGTTATGTATTTTTTTTAAGTAAAGTGGTTTCTAGGTGTGAAGTGGAGATGAGAGGGGTGGCCTTTTGTAAGTGGGGGAGAGAACAAACTTGGTATTTCTAGAAATAATTGAATGATCCCATGTATTTCATGTGGAACAAGGGTAAAAAATGAACCATTATATAAAATTATATGTTTAATGGTCTAAATAATTTCATATAATATTTTTATACAAATTTATATGTTATTTTCAACATTATCTTTTTAGTTTAACCACCTGGTAAACCCATTTTTACCTTAACCATTATAATTAACTTTTTACACAATTCACTATTCATTTTGGTCAAAAATTAAGATTAAATTATTAGAAATTAGAAATTATTATTATTCCAAATATATAATCTATTTTTAAAAATTCAATTCATATAATTGGAAATTATTAATTTAAAATTAATTCTGCATATGTAATGAGAAAGTGGGTTTTAAAGTGAAAATGTTCAAAAAGTATACAAAGTTTTTATATCTAAATTCAATATTAAAATGATTAAAATGAACTAAATTTGATTAATAGATGTATAATTGAACTATTTGAACATTAAAACAAATTAAAAATATAATTTTACATTATAAATTATTTATATGAAAAGGAAGTTTTCAATTAAAATTAATTATTTTTCACTATTTATGAAAAAATGAATCTTCTCAAAAATATCCCAAAAATTCACAACAATATAATTATCATATTATGATTTTAAAAATTAATTTTATTTTGTAAAATAAGTTTTCTAGAAGTTTTAAAAATTAATTTTAAATTATTTGCGCCAAGCACTATTAAACCATCTTTTAGGAAAATACGGTTTTTCTGAAAACATTTCTTTTTATTTTAAATTATTATTATTATTATTTATAAACAATAGATAAAAAATAAAACTTTTTAAACTATATATTTTCATGATTTATTTAATCATATTCATTCCCACCATTATAGTGGCTAGGCAATAACTATCACATTAAATAATAATATTTATAGTACATTATTGTTCAGTAAAACTGGGTCTTGCGTGTAATGAAAACTATCAAAGAAAATAATTTTTTCATGTATCGTAAGCTATCAAAGAAATAAAATTTATTATAAAATAAATTTATTTTAAATTATTATGGTATTATATTATCTTACAATCTAGGTTTTTTTTCACATACACTATTGAATACAATGTGATTCTTTTATAATTTTGGGGTGTTACATTCTCCCAGCCTTAAATAAATTGAATCCTTGAAATTTAAACTTGACATTGATAATAAATGGTTTGATATTTAAAAATTAATTTATTTAAATCCAAAAATTTGAAAAGGTTTGTGTCACAAACCAAGCCCAGTCTCCATCTGACCTGGGGCTCGACTCGGTCCACAGCAAGGCCCAAATGGCGTTCCTGATCCCCACGGGCTAGCACAAGTGCCTGGGTATCAAAATTAAAACTTGGGAATAATTCACCCGAATAAATAAACATAAAACTAACCATAGGATGAAAAAATTCAAAACTAAAATCAGACAACCAAACAAGCCCTTAAACTAGGGTCAAAATTAAAGTTTAAAACTTGAACCAAAAACCCAAAGGGAACAACAATAAAGGAAGAACTAAAAACACTAACTCAAACCTCCAAGAAACATGAGGTGCAACAACCTCATGCCACATTTACCAAAACAACACGAGAGAGCCACTAAAAACCGAGACCACCCATGCTATGCTAGATGACTCAACCAAGAATGCAAAAGAAATAAGATCTACATACACCCAAAGGTGTATGTAGGGTGTGAGCCAAAATCTCAGTAGGATTCCACCGAGAAAAGGTTCCATGCATAATTATTAAATGAAAAATACCTTTTAAATTTAACATATGATAAATAAATAAATGCTCAAACAATTTTTTATGAAAATAGTTTTAAGGAAAATTACTTTAAAGAAAACAACTTAAATTAAAACACACACACACACTTTCTTGGTAACCCCAACGTCACACCATGTTCCAATGGTGATAAAAAAGTAAAAGAGAAGCATAATAAATGGGAGAGGACCTAAAGATGCTAGCGAGAAGTGGGACCCTAGAACATCATGTATCGGTGAAAAATGGTATAGGAACACAACAATATATGTTCTCGTGAACTATCCACTAGTATAGAAATACATCCATAACCTAGTGGTCTTCAATCATCATCAAAGGTTTGGTTAGTGTGGTAATCATCAAACCAGCTAACTAAAACTGGGCCAATGCTGCTCTTGTATCACTAGCACACAAGATCTAGTCTGCCCACCTAGTACTCAAGCTTCCCATTTATACTCAAGTAGTTCAGAGTTCATGTCAAATGTCATAATCATATACTCAAACCAAACAAGAATCTACACACTCCAAAACCACCATTTTCACACACAAAATCCATTTAAAATAATGCGTAAAATAAAACATCCTCTAAACAAGTTTCACACCGTTGATATAATTTAATAAACTATTAAAAAAAATTATAAAACAATGTCCAATGGGTATCATAAGTCCTTACACACAAAACCCACTCAAAAGTCCCTTTTATGATCAAAAACATGCCAACAAATTTCTAAACTGCAATTCGCAACCCTTGTATATTTTAACAAACCAACTACATGATTTAATAAAACACTATTTTATGATATAATGTGTATTTTCATCAAAACCTCACCATATCTCATATGAACAGACCACTTCAAAAACCGATAGCATAATAAACTATCTTAAAACTATTTTCTCACCAAACAAACCATTTAATAAATCAATTACACACTTAATAAAATATTTCCAAGGTGCGCAAAAATGTTTTACCACAAAACTATACTCAAGTGATTCTCTTTAAAATCCAACACACACTAAAATATTATCCACACCCCATTCGCATCATTTAAACAATTTGACATATCACCTATTAAGTTCAATAAATATTTTGCACTATGTAATAAATTAATTACTCAATTTTTAAAACAAATAAAAATAAATAATTTAACATGAGTTTTCATAAAAAAGTGGACTCTATAACATATAAAAATGATACAAAATTAAATAAGTGAAGCAATTTATCAATTTCTAAAAACTAAATTAGCACCAAACAAATAATTTAAATAATTTAATAATTTAATTAAACTTTAAAATTAATTCAATAATTAATAATCAAATATGGAACCACCTACCTTGGTGTTTATAAACTTCGCAACTTGGTGCGAAAACTCCATCACATGTTAATTGAACCTCAAACAACTCAGCTAGACCCTAAAATCAAAACATCAAACCATTTATACCTTGACTCAAATCAAAGAAACACAAAACCCTAACCTAACAACCTATCAATGGAAGAAACAACCAACCAAAGAAAAATGCACCTTTGACGAGGGTGTGGAAGGCTGGACGAGTGAGACAGATTGGTGTCGGAGGTGCACTGTGCCGGCTAGAGGCTTTCTAGAAAGGGGGGGTGCAGCCAAAGGAGAGAGGTGCATGGGTTCGGCATAGGTGTTGTGAGTCCATCAGTAAGGGCAGTTCGCGAGGATGGTTTGGGGTGATGTGAGTCGTCGTAGAGGGAGGAGAAGGATGCACCGGTGTGAGGCAAGTTGGAAGGGAGAAGAACCAGTGCTAGACGATAGGCCAAAGGGAGGGGGAGCGCGCGATGCGTGGTGGTTCTCCAGGAAATCGGATAGTGTGAGGAGGTTCAACCCAAGTGGAGGAACGACACTATAGGGAAGAGATGGAGGGTAGAGGCAGTTTAGCAAGTAGGTGGAGGGAAGGGCATAGTGTGACTAGGGTTTGGAGGGGAGGGGATGTTGCATGATTGATCCAAGAGAGAGGGGAGGAAAATTGGAGGGAAAATAGAAAAGAAAATAAAAATAAATAAAAAAGGAAATAAAAATAAATGTAAATTAAAACCTAAAAAAGTCTAAATTAACTTAAAATAATAGTAATATTAGTGGGGGAAAATTTAAAAATTCCATAATGATAACTTAAAAATAATTATAACCCAATTAACACAATGAAAAAGGTGATGATAATAATAATAATAATAACTTTTATCTTATTTTTATTTTTATGGTTATTATTTTAATTTTAAACAGTTTTAAAATAATTTTATTTTTTTCATTCACTTTAATTTTTATTCGGTCAACTTATTAATTAATTGTGCACCGGGTAGGCCATACGGTGGTCTGGAAAAGCCACAAGGCTTTGACCATGCCATGCGCGCACGTCGTACATTACCAAACCACAATGCTTGTTTACCAGCAAAATGAAAAAATAATTTTTGGGTCCAACCCGCACCTCAAAAAAGAAAATTTAAACACAAATAAAAATTATAAAATAAAAAATTACTACAGATATCTTAGTGTGAAAATTCTCCCCACCATGACACTTTCTACCCCTATAAATTCCTAAAATACTTGACCAAGCCAATATTCCAAGCAATACTGCGAAGATACCTGAAAAACACAATCACATGAAGATCAGGCATTCAAAACAACCATGACCTGAAACTCCAAAGATCTCAAAACCTAAGTTATCATGAAAAATAACCAATAGTAAAGAATTCACCACAAATAAACTACAAAATGGAACACCCCAACCCCTAACTTAGGGATCACCAGGGCCACTCGAGATCTCTAAAAACACTTGTCAAGAGACCCACTACCCAAGCAAACAAAGAACCATAGTCAAGGTCTGGCGGAGCAGAAGTAAGGGGTTTCCCCACCAAGCGTACTTTCAAAACATAGTTTTCCATAATTTTATCTTATGGTGGTTTCTCCATCGTATTAGGATTCTTTCCAAATATTAGCTCTCTAGAAAACCTCTAACACTAACTTGACCCTCCAAGTTCCCTAAGTTTAACCAAACCAAAACTAGAGGAGATGTCGGCGAGACCCACAATGGGTCTCCCCATCATTTTAAAATTTTCCTAGCACCATGACACTCTTGCAGACATACCTAGTTTACTTTGAGCGATATAGATTGAACTCTTCATCACGAACCCAAAAAAATGGGTCATCATGCACAGATGATTCCTAAACTATCCAATACTCCACCACATGAGATGGTTTTGATGGCAAAAACTCTTAATTAGGAGGCGAACTAGATAGGAGCACGTCAATTCCACAAGACTAGAGCATCTCTTAAAGGATTAAAATTTTGATCCATAACTGACCACAAGAAGGTTCATAGTACACACTCACTATCTTTCCAAGTATACAGATTCTCCAAAACTCTTTAAGTACCAATAAAGACTCCTATAAATTAAGACCACAGTAAGGATATAGGGGCTTCATGCTCCTCACAAAAAAATGAATCCATCAGAGGTAGTACCGCAATAGGGAAATTTAAGTTGTCCTCATCCTGACACTGTAGACTTAAGTCATACCAAGCCTATCCCGCATTCAACAAGATTTGACTGCATGCAAGCTTCACACTGAGACCTATGGTTGGGGCCTTGATGTTTAAATCATCTACCACCTCACAGTCATAAGATGACCACCTTTGACTGGAACTTCCTCCACTATAAAAGAAACCTACATACTTCTCCTCATGTCCCAAGTGGTCACTTTGTAAACATACCAACTGATAATTGTAAAGAACAACTTATAAATCCCAACTAACCACACTAGAGATGAGATATTGAGCAGTATATCAAATGTGCGACCCAAACCGATGGAAGGAGCACTCCTAGAACAAGTCCCATTGGTTCACACTCCTCATCAGATGAGGACCCTGCACTTACTGCAAAATGAGAAAGACCAACAACTATTACGAAATTTAAACTAATTTTTCCACACAACATTTGGGGAACATGAAACTAACTCATCAGAAAGGTCAACACACCTCCATGTCCACCTATTTATTGGTCGAGCACCTAAAAAATACACCACTTTCCCTCACCCTCACTTCCTTGGGTACAACCTCGGAATGAGTCTAGTCTTGAGGATCACTCAGGACATCCCCATTCACATTGAAAACGGAATGATCACCATTTTCTGGTGTAGTCTCGCTCCTCCAAACATACTCAAGAAAACTTATGCCTAAAAAACATTTGAAGTTCCTCAAAAACTAGAGACACTCCTAACTTTCTGAAAGCATTAAATGATATCCAATCGACCTCAACATCTACAAACAGTCGACATAACCGAGCAGAACCCAACTCCACCACTCCACTAGGAGTCTGGGCTGAGCTAAGAATTGAGAGGCCTATTGAAAACCCATGGGACGTTTTTAGGGGCATTTCTCAAAAAAGAAACACAAAACAACCTTCCACAAATACAAACACATCACAAAACAAACATCCACACCTCAAGCACAATTCTAGTAATTCCAATTTAAAACATCAATTATTTTTCAAATAAAAACACTAGCATAAAAACCAAGCATGGTACAACAAATACCAAGAGCTCTTATGAACCCATCGCTTTCACTTAGGAATCAAAAAAATCCAATTCCAAAACCATTTAAGCACAAAAACCCATTTTATAGAAAACACACTTTTTAGGAAACAAGAAGCGGCATTAAAAATCAACCACCCACCACTGATATTCCATGATACCTCACAAATATGAATCTTTGTGCCACTCAGGAACCCATCCACAAAATCCACCAACCATCCATTAACCACTACCACATGCACATAAAATCACCCATAGGAATACCACTAGATGAAATAAGGCTCTTCTGCTTTCAAAACAAAACATTCCCAATATTCCAAAAATACCCCCTCTTTTTAAAAAACCATTTTGAAGATTCAAGAAAAATTTCCAAAATGCTTTCCATTTCTAAAACATCCCACCTCAATTTCATATAACCCAGTACATTCTCATAGAAATTCAATTTCAACAAATCAAATTCCAAATTTCAAAAACAAGGTTCAAAAGAAACACACCACAAGAATCATGTCAGACTCATAGTAAGAGAAAATAAGAGCAACCCCAGAGTCTACTTTCCTTTTAAAAAAACCCTTTGCACCAACCCAAAACTGAACCACAAAATCACCAACACTAAATATCCTGGATGGAGAACTAGTGGTTACGCCAGACTCGACCACATGGTTTATCAGACCATGCCCTAGGCAAGCACCAACCACTAGGAGTGTCGAACCGTACTCTCGGGCATCACATGGGTGGAAACTTCATGTGAGACCGCATGGAGTACCAGTTTACTCCTATTGTCATCCCCCATCCATAAAGACCAAAGCAAAAAACTTAAATCCCATACTAACCTTGGTTACTCGAGGATTAGAACAAGTAAGAGTTTGTGATGCTCTTCCTATGCCTACCCCTCAAGTACCGACAGTTTTATCCTCGATCTACCTGACATCCCAAATAATAAGAACAACCTGCTCTGATTCCATTTTGTCACAAACCAAGCCGAGTTTCCATATGACCCAGCACCCAAACCAGTCTATGGAAAGTCCCGAAGAGCGTTCTAGATCCCCAAGGGTTGGAACAAGTGCGCGGGTATCAAAATTAAAACTTGAAAATGATTCACCCAAATAAATAAACAAAAAACAAATAGAAAGATGAATAAATTGAAAACTAAAATCAAAAAAAAAAATAGGACCTTAAAATAGGTCAAAATTAAAGTTTACAACTTGAACCAAAAACCCAAAGGTATCAACAATAAAGGAATAACTAAAAACACTAACTAAAACCTTCAAGAAATATGAGGTGCAACAACCTCAAGCCATGTTCAACAAACCAACACAAGAGTTCCACTGACAACCCGAACCACCAATGCTATGCTCGATGCCTCAACCTGGAATACAAAAGAAATAGGATCTACATACACCCAAATGTGTATCTAGGTTGTGATACAAAACCCCAGTAGGATGCCACCAAGAAAAGGTTTCACGCATAATTATTAAATGAAAAATACATTTGCAATTTAGCAGATGAAAAATAAATAAATGCTCAAACATTTTTTAATGAAAACAGTTCTAAGGAAAATTACTTTAAAGAAAAACAACTTAAATTAAAACACACACACACACTTTCATGGTAACCCCAACATCACACTGTGAGCTGATGGTGAGCACAAAGAAAAAGAAGAGCAAAATGCATGGGAGAGGTCCTAAATATACTAGTGAGAAGTGGGACCATAGAACATCGCTTCTCAGTGAAAAATGGTATAGGAACACAACAATATATGTTCTTGTACATGAGACACTATTAGGGAAACACATATATAATCTAGTGGTCTCCAATCATCATCCAAAGTTTAGTTAGTGTGGTAATCGTCAAACCAGATAATTAAAATTGGGCCAATGCTGCTCTTGTATCACTAGCACACAAGATCTAGTTGACCCACCTAGTACCCAGGATTCTCATTTGTGCTCAAGCAGTTCAGAGTTCATGTCACATGTCATAATCATACACTCAAACTAAACAAGAAGCTACACACTCGAAAACCACCATTTTCACTCACAGAATCCATTTGAAATAATATGTAAACTAAAACATCCTCTAAACAAGTTTCACACCATTGATATAATTTAATAAACTATTAAAAAAATTATAAAACAATGTCCAAAGGGTATCAAAAGACCTTACACACAAAACCCACTAAAAAGTCCCTTTTATGATCAAACACATGCCAACACATTTCTAAACTTCAATTCACAACCCTTGTATATTTTAACAAACCAATTACATGATTTAATAAAACACTATTTTATGACATAACGTGGATTTTCATCAAAACCTCACCATATCTCATATGAACAGACCACTTCAAAAACCAATCACATAATAAACTCTCTTAAAACTGTTTTCTAACCATACAAACTATTTAATAAATCAATTACACACTTAATAAAACATTTCCAAGGTGCGTAAAAAAAAATTTACCACAAAACTACACTCAAGTGATTCTCTTTAAAATCCAACACACACTAGAATATTCTCCACACACCATTCACATCATTTAAACTATTTGACATATCACCTATGAAGTTCAATAAATCTTTTTCACTATTTAATAAATTAATTACTCAATATCTAAAATAAATAAAAATAAATTATTTAACATGAGTTTTCATAAAAATTAGACTCCATAACATATAAACACGCTACAAAATTAAATAAGAAAAGAAATTCATCAATTTCTAAAAACTAAATTTGCACCAAACAAATAATTTAAATAATATACTAATTTAATTAAACATTTAAATTAATTCATAAATTAATAATGAAACAAGGAACCACCTACCTCCATGTAGATAAACTTCTCAACTTGGTGCGCAAACTCCATCGCACGTTAATTGGACCTCAAACAACTCGTCTAGACCCTAAAATCAAAACATAAAACCATTTATAACCATAATCAAACCAAAGAAACACAAAACCATAACTCAACAACCTACCGATGGAAGAAAAAACCAATCGAAGAAAGACGCACCTTTAGTGAGGGTGTGAAAGGCTAGCCGAGTGAGACGGGGCAATGTCGTAGGTGCGCCCCACCAACTGGAGGCTTGCCAAAAGGGGGGCATGACCAAAGGAGGGAGGTGTGATGGTTTGGCACAGGTGGTGTGAGGCAAGCAGTAAGGTCATTTCATGAGTATGGTGTGGGGTGAAGTGACTCTCTAGAGAGGGAGGAGGAGGAGGCGTCGACACAAGGTGAGTCGGAAGGGAGAAGAACCAGCACTGGATGAGAGGCCAAAAGGAGGAGGAGCGCACGACGTGTGGTGGTTCTCTGGGAAAATTAGATAGCATGAGGAGGGTTGACCTGAGGGGAGGAGGTTTGACTTGAGGTGAGGAAGGGAACTGGAGGGAAGTGATAAAGGGGGGAGGTGGTTCGGTAAGGAGGTGGAGGGAAGGGGGTAGTGTGGATAGGGTTTAGACGGAAGGGGATGTTGTGTGACAGAACCAAGAGAGGGGGGGAAGAATAGAGGGGAAAATAGAAAAGAAAAGAAAAGGAAATAAAAAATGAAATAAAAATAAAGATAAATTAAAACCAAAAAAATATAAATTAACTTAAAATAATAATAATATTAGTGGGAAAAAATATTAAAAATTCTATAATGATAACTTAAAAATAATTATAACCTAATTAAAACAATGATGAAAGTGATAATAATAATAATGATAATAATAATACTAATACTAACAATAACCTTAATACTGTTATTATTATTATTGTTGTTATTTTTTATTTTAAATATATTTAAAATAATTTTATTTTTTCATTCACTTGAATTTTTATTTGCTCAACTTATTAATTAATAGTGCACATGGGAGGCTATACGGTGGTCTGGTAAAGCCATACATCTTCTACTATGCCTTGTGTGCATGTCATACATTACCATGACACAACACTCATTTATCAAAAAAACACAAAAACAATCATTGGGTCCGACCCGCACCTCAATAAAGAAAATTTAAAGCCAAAAAAATTATAAAAAAAAATAAAAATCACTACAGATATCCAGGTGTGACTGTTTGGTAAAACATCCTATTAATAAGAGTGAATGGGAAGTACCATATTTATTTGAAATAACATATAACTAGGTTTCTATGTAGGATAACATTGGAGGAAAGTGAAGATATGGACAAGGAGAAAAGGCATGAATATTTATAGAGATTGATAGTGTTCATTGATCACAAGAAGTTGAATGATAAATGGATAGTTAAGGGGCTCAAAATCATAAATATTTCTTGATTTAAAAGGCCATTTGATTCATCATATATGAATGTAATACGGTAAAAAATTATTTCAAGATAATTTTCTTAATATTGAGGAATTACTTTACTATCTAAGAATATAAGGAAATATAATTACTTGATACATTTCAATTTTATAAACACAATTTCATCCTTTGGTTGTACTTTTATCACTTACTCCAAGAAATGAATATCGAAAAATGAATTTCTTATGCCTGAAACACTAAAATTCACATTAAATAGATCATAAGATCCATAAAAGTGTGACAAGTATTTCCATATACTTCTAAATATTTCCCAAAACTAATATGGATAATAAATTAATCACTAAACCTAAAAATTAATACCAATGGTTCATAATTAATATTTATTTGTCAAATTATTTAACTAAAAACAATGACATAATAACAAGAACATTTCATAGGTCAATTGTAGGTGTGAAACCCTTGTCATACTTCATTCATGGGTTCAAGACCCATGACCTTTCTAGAAATTATGGTTTGTCACTTGGTATATAGGTTGTTCCTTTTCTAAAACTATATTAATATTATTCCTATATAATTCCCAAAAAAAATAATGGACAACCATGAAATAAAATTAATCATTAAATAATATTTTTACAATGTTTTTCAATATAACTTTTTTTACAAAGTTTAATAAATCTTATATGACTATAATTATCATATTAACCCTAATGGTTATCAATAAGTTTAAAATTATGTCTATAAAATATAAATTAATTATTCCTCGAATAATATTTCCACTAAAACATATAATTTCAATTAATTTCTCTAAAATTTCCTTAATCTTGGTATACTCTTGTCACTTAAAACCTAAAAAAAGAGGTGTTTATATCATTGATCTTATGATCAATCTTAAACTCATAAACCTATGATGGTATCCATGACCCTAAATTATATAAAGACACAAATTCTTCTAAAATTTAATACAATAATTAGATGTTTTATAATTATTATACCAAAATACTATTGGTAGAATACTTCTATAATTTAATTTTTTAAATAAAAATACGTAAATACTTATTCCATTTTATTTACACATAGGTTCTTTCTTGGTCTAGGTGTTTAAAGATATAATAATTTATAGTATGTCAAAATAATTACAACTTGTCTTCAATTTAAGACAGATTAGGTTTAACCTAGGTAATTCATTGTCATAATAATTCAAATCATTCATAATGGTTGGTGAGGAAAATGTGAATTATCCTAAGAATATACCCCAAGAGTTTTAAACTTGGTATGTAGTAAGGCCGATTTTCATATACTAGGTTATTCTTGACTCAATATTGATGTGATATTTTTAGATTTATTTCCCCTAGGTACATCAAGGACTAAACCACTTCTTCCTGTAGTATCCATATTGGGATGCATTTCAAGGAAAAAACCATATAATCTCTACTTTACAAAAATTTTAGGATGTTGTACTATACTTATACTGAAATTATATCATAGGATTATATTCATTAATTTATGTTTTCCTAAATATAGTTCTCAAAGTTTTTACTAAAATTACTTAGATACCAATAATAGAAACCCTGAACCCAGTATTCCAGAGCTGGTGTTGTACTACATTTTATTGGCATAAGATACAAGGAATCACATCTCGAAGGACCAAATAGTTTAGTATTATTGGTAAACTAGATACATACTTGAGTTATTTATTTCATTTGAATATAAAAATTATAACATATTTTTTTGTAGAATAAATTTATTCCATCTAGATTATCCTTACATATCATTCATATTAAAATTTATGGAGTCTTGGGAAAAGAAAAAAATATGGGTGAGATCAAATTCTTATTAAGGATTAAGTATAGAAAATATATCATTAATGAATAATAATAATAATAAAAATAGAAAGGTAAATAACTAAGAACACATGCCATTTAAATAAATGGATAAGTAATGATTAATATGGAAAGGTAAATAACTCATCACACATTCTATTTAAAATCTAGATAAGGAATAATAAATATCAAAAGGTAAATAACTTATCACAGGTGATATTTAAATAACTAGATAAGGAATAATCAATATAGAATGGTAAATAACTTAGAACACGTTCCATTTAAATAACTAGATAAGGAATAATAGATATAGAATGGTAAATAACTGATCACACATGCCATTTAAATAACTAGATAAGTCATAATAAATATAGCAAGGTAAATAACTTAAAACACAATCCATTTAATAAATTAGAAGAAAATGAAATGCATCCATAGATAATATCATAGTTAAAATATCCAAGATAATAATAACTAAACTCTGAATGAAGTAAATGTTCTATTATTGGACTTCATGTCTCAGGCATATGATACCTCTACCATCAAGGCCTTTCACAAGATGGTTTAAACTATAGGTAAAAACTCATTTAATACTTTCTCAACTGATTTGTCTCGTGATACCAACCAATGCATCAATGAGCTATATAATTTCAGTCCCCACTCATCAATTTAGGTCCAAATCATTCCACATATATTGAATAATCTATTGAATTCATGAATCAATATTCCTTAACATCAAATATCTATATTGAGTAAAGGACATGAATTTATTAATATTTACCTAGTAAATCAAATAACATTAAAATTAAAACATCATATATATAAATGAGATATAGTTTAATAAATAAGAATGACCATGATAAATAATATGAATATTTAGGGGATATTTAATTTCTAATGATCACATGAAAGTGAATATTTCAAGAAAATGTTAACGACTACAAAATGAAGCAAGGAATTTAATTTCAATACTATCCTTGGTCAAACAAATCATAAAGTATTTATAATAACAATAAGTATGGTATCATCATATTCCCATTGATTTAAGACTTAGGGTTATTGTAATTAATGAATTTAAATATCATAAAAATATCATTAAAAATTTATTTAAGAGAATATCCTTTTTATTTTGAAAAACATTTTGAAAATCCTTTTATTTTAAAATAAATTTTAAAAACATTTTCTTTAAAAAAACCTTATAAACTTACAAATTAATCTCAAAATTAATGATATTCATTATGGAGGGTAATTATGTACATTCCATAAAAGTAAAAAAAAAGAATATTCCTTTTGCACTGTAAAAAGGTTAGGAGAGTGTCTTGTTTAGAAAATAACAAGAATATTCCTTTCACGTTTTCAATAAAATCCAAATGGGAATTGTTTTGAAAACAAAAAAAGAGTCCTTTGAAAAAAATTGTAAAAATGAGTGAAAATTACTTTTATAAATCATTTTTAGAAGGTCAAAATATTTTTTAAAACATTTTTAGAAAACTTGGTTTCAGAAGAAAACATATCTCCGACTGAAGAAAGAAATGTAGTCAGATTTTCTTGAAAACATTTTATAAAAAAATTTAAGTAACAAAGAGTGGTATGATGGTATTATTAATTTAAAATATCATTAATAACTATATGATAATAAAATTAAAGTGTTTATTAAGAAATGACTAAGAAATTTCCTTCAACTTATAGTCAAGAATAAATAATCTCGATTAGAATGAGACTGGAAAATAAAATCTTAAAATGATCATAATGTTTAAGTAAGAATTAATAAATGAATCAATTATTTGTATCAAATTTAAATCCAAATCAAACAATTGGAAACATAATTTTAGAATGACAAGATCAATGAGTATAAGTTTATCCCAATGAGTGGAAATTAAGTCAATAAATATCTTACAACTTGGTAATTTTTAATTCAAATAAAATTGTATGAAATAATTAAAATTGAAACTTAAAATTCCATTAATAATTAATTATTCATGATTATTCATGTCAAAGTGGCATTATATAAACTATATATTAGAAATTATGTGTGTAACAGTGCAGTATGCCTCAGTGAAATAGAATTGAGACAAAAACCCTAACATCATGATTTCCCTTAGTATAATGTGATATAACCTCATGTATAATGGTTTTAATAATTTTATTAACTTATTAATATTTATAATATCATATATTATCCTTTTATAATGTCTTATCACCCATTCATTAATAACATTTCATTATTTTCATTGTTTTGGTGTTTTCTCATGTGTGTTTTGTTATGAAGTTCCAGTTCTTGTGTATATTATATGGATATATAATCTAGATAATAATAATAATGTCATAATTATCATATTATTATAAAAAATTGCTTTTAAAACCAATCATGAATGTTAATTATGAAAAATTAATTACGTTACAATCATGGAGATGATGGGTTGTACGAACACATGAGTAATATTTCATTTTTCAATGATCATTATGGTAATGTGTTAAGTCATATTTCACCTTTACATAACAGTTATAATATCATATATACCATATTTCATACTTATATATGTCATACATGTGGTGTGGTGATGAAAATAAAGTCACATCACTTCGTAAAGGTGATGGTCCACACATGCACAGATGATGTTAACATCTTTACATGAGTGAGACGGAAAAAAAGAATATGGTATATATATTATCTTTATATAATTATAAATATGTCATGAAAATAATAATTATTTTATATATATCAAATATAATCATTATATTTATCTTTATCACCTTCCATTTTAAGCATTATATAAAGACAAATTACATCGTTTCCCAAAGAAGAAGTCCACCATACACACAAGCGATGTTATGGTATCTCCTACAGAATGGAAGGGAAAATATATATATATGATATAGTTACTCCATAGGTAGAAATATTTTATAAATATAATGTATATACTTTATATCCATCATCATACTCAACCATGAAAGTTGGTAATGGAAGAACGAACGACATCGGTTCAAGAGGCGATAGTCCACTGTACACACGAATGATGATTTCATGACCCATTTCATGGAAGTGTGTTTATTTTTAGGATTTATCCTAAATATAAAAACATATAGTTATATGGAATATATTGATTTTATTATATCATTATTGTTTTATAACAATTGAAATAGGTAGAGAAGGAAATAAAATGAAGACACTTGTTGAAGAACATTACCTCTCCTTCGGGTATCCTCCATAGGTTTGCACTAAATACTTAAAAGATTGGATTAATGCAAATAATAAGCATTATAGGATGAGGTTATGGAATTTTGTAACTTCTTTGGGGAGTTATTTTCTAAACCAAAGTGTTTTTAAGGTGTGAAGTGGAAATGAGAGTCGGTGTCCTTTTATAAGTGGGGGGACACACTTGGTATTTTTGAAAAGAATTGAGTGCTCCCACATTTTTCATATGGAAATTGGGTCAAAAATAGATCATTATTGAAAATTATAGGTGTGATTGTGAAACTATGTCCATATAATAGTTTTTATACAATTATATAGGTTATTTTTAACCTTATCCTTTCAGTTTAACCACCTGGTAAACCCATTTTTACATTAAACGTGGTAATAAAATTTTTACTTCATTCACTATTCATTTTGGTAAAAAATAAATTTGACCTTATTAGAAATTATAAATCATTATTATTCCAAATATATAACCCATTTTTCCAAATTTAATTCACATAAGTGAAAAAATTTAATTTAAAATTAACCTCATAGACGTGATGACAAAGCGGGTTTTTAAAGTGAAAATGTTCAAAAAGTATACAATGTTTTTATATCTAAATTCAATATGAAAATTATTAAAATTACCTAAATTATATTAATAGATATGTAATTTAACTATTTTGACTTAAAAATCAATTCAAAATATAATTTAACATTATAAATTTTTCAGATGAAAATGAATTTTTCAATTAAAATTCAGTATTTTTCACTATTTATCAAAAAATGAAACTTCTCATAAATATCCAAAAAATTAAATCTAAGAAAATTTTCATATTATGTTTTCAGAAATTAATTTTATTTGGTAAAATAAATTTTCTAAAAGTGTTAATAATTAATTTTAAATTATGTATGCCATGTGCTGTTAAAAAGTCTTTTAGGAAAATATGGTTTTTTGGTAAACATTTATTTTTCTTTTAAATGATTATTATTATTATTTATAATAAATAGATAAAAAATAAATGCATGTAAACTGTATATTTTCATAATATAGTAAATATTATTCATAACCACCATTCCAATAGCTAGGTGATCACTATCATATTAAATAATAATATTAATAGTATATTGTTGTTTGGTAAAACTTAGTCTTGCGTGTAACTCAAGATATCAAAAAAACTCATTATTGAATGTATCGTAAGCTGTAAAATAAATTAAATTTGTTCTAAAATAAATATATTTTAAATTCTTGGGTTGTTATATTCTCTTACAATCTAGGTTTTTCATGTCAATACCCTATTGAATAAAATATTATTCTATTATAATTTCAGGGTGTTACATAAACAATGAAAAAGAACGATTTAAACCCAATCAAGGTGGAAAAAGAAAGAATCGCCAAGGATGTACTGTATGCATCATTTGAGTGGGAATAAAGGTTCTTAATGAGGGGTTAAAAATATTGAAGGTTATAATAGGCATTTCAAAAAAAAGTATGGCCAAGTTACATGGTTTGGTCGTATGGTTTTCCCAACAGTGTGCTAATCACAAACCCCTCACAGGACACACTTAGATAGCTACATAGTTGGGATGAATAGTTAAGTAAACCATTTTCCAACCAAGAAAATCACCCCTAATAAGGATTTTCAGGTTGTTCGTGGCTAAACATATGTTTTGTGCTAATTGTATGTTATTCGTGCGCTCATCACTACAACTTAAAATTTTAAAGTTTTCAAGGAAATTTGACTTGGAATTCAAGGGAAAGGCTAAAAACCAATAAATAAATAAAATATTATGAAAATTTAATGATTGGGTGTGATATAGTTTCTTTAGTAACTAATGAGTATTTTATTCTTTAGGCCTTTATAAATAATCCTAATATAGTATGCTCATTTCATACAAAACCACTTGATTATTTAGTTATTTCATATAGACCCAATTAATGATCTAATTCTCAATATTAAATCACTAAATGTGCAGTCTCATATAATTTTATCTTATTACTATTATACAATTTCACTAGGCTCTATTTCTTTCAACAATTTTTAGTCTCAATAATGTTATAGCCTCTCTCTCAAACTTCTCCCCTTATTCAAGAATTATCAATTTTAAAGAATTAATTCAAGATAAATATCATAACCAAATTATACAATGAGATCAACAACACACTTCTTCAGTCTTATTTTCATGCAGGAATTATCCCATGATCATCGAATATTATTCTCCTCATTTAATCATTGTTTGTAGTGTAATTCTAAAAATACTATTCTTATATTTTCTCCTCATTTCATCAATTAAATAAAATTCTTGAAAATACATCTTCTTTGTTCACCGTTAAATATGATTCACATATATTTTTTAAAATTCTGAAATGCTCCAGTAGTGATCTCCATTTTATTCTACTGTATCAACTTCAGTTCACATATTCTTCAATCTGTTCATGTTGTGAAGCAACTCATTGAGGTGAAACAACACTTGATAACTCATCTTGAATCATTGAAACAACATTTTTATGTGATTGATGAATTTAATAACTATAAAACATTATTCCACTTAAATTCAAAATAATATTTTAAAGTTTCTAATTAAACAAAATCAACTTCAACTTGATTCTCCCTCATTCAAAAATTCTCAGCTTAGTCTCCTTCCTCACAGTCAAAGGATCATTTTTTCATCATTCATGTTGAATAAAAATTCAATTTATGATGTTTTATTAAATTAAGATAAGTACTAACATCATCTGATTTAAATTCTCATAGAATAATTCATTTTTTAATTTCTAAAATATTTAATACTTTTGAAATCTCACATTTTCACAAAATAAATGACTCTTAAAAAGTTAGTACTCTTATAAAATTATTATCTAGACTTCCAAATTCTAAGGGTTGCTCTTTATAACTTCTCTTTACTCATCTAGAGTTTTTAATGACTCGTATGAAGTCATTAATTACCTTTTTAAATCCTTTATTTATTCTTATGAACTTTTTATTTACTCAAATATTGCCACACTGATGAATTTTATGAAGTCTCAGAACACTCTTATGAAGTATCTGGTTTCTCTTAAAAAGTCTTGATTTACCATTATGAAGTTGTGATTTTGTAAAATTAAAATATATCTAGTAAGCATCAGCCTTATGAATAGAAAAATTACTCTTCCAAAATTTTTATGCCTTTCCATTTCTAATCCAACTACTCTAGATTGCTCTTTTGAACTCAGTATGACTCCTACGAAGTCATACATATATATTTTTCAGCCTCCACATAAAAATTATATATTAATTCATATAATAATAGAACCAATTCAAATCATTCCATAAAAAATTTCATTCATCTCATGGATGCTCAAATCATCTCAAAAACATTCCAAACAACTCACAAGCAACACACCTAAATTCTAAAGTTTTTATCTAGCAACACACCAATGCACCTATAGAGAAAGAATTTAATTTAAAAATGAAATAAAAAATCATATAAATTTATGATATGTAATATAATATCTTTATCTCGATATCTCTGATCAATAAGGTTTCATGTTGGTGTCATCAACCTATGTGTTTGATGTATCTTTCTTTGACTTTCTAGAAATGAACTTGTTGATAAAACTATAATTGACATGGGATTAATTAGATAGTTCTATTCCCATCAAAGGGACTTATATGTAAACTTTTTCTATTTAATAAAAGGTAAAAATCCTTTCTTATTTATTCAATAATATCGAATCAAACATGATGCACCCAATATACCCAACTTCATGATGAACATAAGTCATCATGGTTTATGATAATAAATCAAATTACAAAACTAATTATATATATTAATTATAATATTAAATTCTAAGGAACATTAAACATTTTTATAGATAATTACATTCAATGACACATATAAATATGGATTTCCTACTAGCAAGTCAAGTTGTCATAATCTCCTTTCTTGAGATTACTAGGTAATAACTTCATGATAAGTCTCAATGAATCATGATCCCTAAAACCCTAATATCAAATATCATTTTTCTTGTAAAATGATATCATATGGTCATAAAAGATGTATTTAAGGATACTATCATGTAACTTCTTGGTTCTAGTCATAGTAGTGAAATTCTATGACCTTTTAGTGAAACACATACTCCTATAACATTATCCAATACTATATCACATAGAAGAATAATTATATGTGATAAAGATTTATCAATTATTCAAAAAATATGAATACAGGTAATCATATAGTATGTATAAGTCAGTTCCAGGGAACTAACATAACAGAATCCCACTTTCACTAGAGTCAACTGCTAAAAAATTCCAGTCTTCTAGATCTCACATGATATTCATTCTTCTCTTGAGATAAATCCTTATTCAATGGGTTCACCACATTTTCCTCCATATAAACTCTCCAAACTATAACTTTAACCCTTTTATAAAAAACCATTAAGAGGTGATATTTTTAGAGTATGTGCTCTATCTATTTATGTGACATTAGAGCTTTTCTTAGATCCACCATTAAAGTATTATCACAATACGATGTGATGGGATCTATACTATTAGGAACCACATCAGACTCTTGAATGAATTTTAAAATCATATTTTCTTTTTTAGATTCATAAAAAAGCTATTATATACTTGAAATTCAATATAGAATCCATGATAACTAGCTTATTTGAACTATTCTAGTACACAGCTTCTTCATTATGAATGAATACATATACTCACTATGACTTTATATCATTGTAATCTATTTGTAAACTAGAATTAGTATATCCTCAAATAACTAACTCTTTATCTCCTCTATATACCAGGATTATATCCTTAGTATTCCTCATATACTTAACAATGTCCTTAATATCATAACAATTTTTTTCTCCTTTGTCATCTTGATATATTTCTTCCATAATCATCGCATAGGTAACATAAATCTTGGTATATAACATGTAATACATGATAGATCCTATCAAAGAAGTGTATAGGATCCTACTCATTTTGTCTCTCTCTCTCTCCTATTGTATCTGAGGACACATTTTATTAGAGAGATATATACCATGTGACACTAGAACCAATCCCATATTAGATCATTCCATACTGAATCTATTTGGTATTTGGTCAATGTATATAGCTTGACTTATTCCAAGTATCCTCTTGGATATATCATAAATGATCTTGACCCTGAGGATATATTTCATTTCACCTAAGTCCTACATGGAGAAGAACTTATTTAACTAGTCTTAAACTAATTGTAAGGCCAGTAAGTCATTTCTAATAAGTAATATTCCATCAATATATACTACTAGTAATATGACCATACTCCCACTAAACAATTGGTAAACACATGGGTCACATTCATTCTTTATGAAACCAAAATCTCTTATAGATTCATAAAATAGAATATTCCATGACCTAGATGCTTTCTTCAAATTTTAAATGGATCTCTACAACTTTTATATATTATTATAATTTCAGGGATTCAAAAGCCCTTAGGGTTATATTATATAGACATTTTTTTAAATATTCTAATTCAGTAAAGTCATTTTTAACACCCGCATTCCAAATCATGTTGTCATGGAAAGAAGTTATATTAAGCAGCATTCTGATGTATTTAAACATGGATACTAGAGAAATAGTTTCATGATATTCAAATCCTTGAAATGTTTTAAAAATTTTATCCACTATCCATGGATTATAGGTGCTCACTTAAACTTCCATGTTCATTTTTTTATTGAATACCCTTTTTTACCCAATAGTATTAACTTCAACTAGTAAAACAACTACAACCCAGATTTAGTTCTGATATATAGAATCAATCTCAAAATTCATGGATTCTTTCTATCTTGTAGCTTATGATATATATAATACATCTTTATAGGAGAGATAATCATTATTTTCAACCAATAATGATTCACCCTCATTGGTGACTATAAAAACATATCATTCTGATCGTCTAACCTGTCTGGTGATCCTATGTATTACTTTTGTTTCAAAAACATCCTCTTCTATGTGGACCTATGGAAGTTTTTCATGTACCAATTATTTTGTGTATTGAGCATCAAATTCACTAAATTTGATCTTTATCTCACTATCCTTATTTGGAATGTGTTCCCTCTCTAGAAAGTTAGGGCATTAATTGATTATAATACTATTATATGAAGGTTTTTATAGGTGATATACTTTAGTTTCTTTAGCATATCCTGTAATGATACACTTCATGCCTTAGGATACTAGTTTATTGTATGTTTAAGGCCTTAAAAGACCATGTATCCCCATGCATAAAATTTCAACAACACTGGTTCCTTCCCAATCCATAATTTGTATGGTAAATCATTTTACACTTTTATTAGAAATCATTTTAGTGTGTATACTATAATTTTAAATGCATATCACCAAAAGGATAATGAAAGATTTGCACGAATCATCATTGATATTACCATTTCAAGTAAGTTATGGCCTCTCCTTTCACTGAAACCATTACACTATGGTGTATAAGTATAAGTTAGGGATAGGATCCCACACTCTTAAATAATATCGATAAACAATAGGTTAAGATATTCACCACCTTGATTATATTGAAGCTTCTTTATCTACTTACCAAGTTTATTCTCTACATCATTCTTTAATTATTTGAATTTATCAAATGACTTTGTATTATAACTCATTAAGTATACATATACATTTATAATTTAATCATTAGTGAAATAAAATAAGTAATAATATCCACTTCTAGATTATATTGTAAAAGGTATGCATATATTTGTGTCTATTGATTCTAGAAGTTCTGTAACCCTTTCACCTTTCTAACCAAATGATGGTTTGGTAAATTTCCCTTGCAAACAATCATGACATATATCTAGTGTTTTTATCTCAATATTCTCTAAATAACCATCCTAATTTATATTTTTTAAATTCTTCTCGTTTACATGACCAAGATAGTGATTCCAAAATTGGATGTTAAACGAGTCATGCAAACATGATTATTTTTCAATTTTCAATACTTGGTTTTCATAATTTAATTCATAAATACCATAAATTAGTTGTTATATACAATACAAAATTATATTTTTATAAAATTAGCATTCATTAGTTCCAAAATTGAAAATAAATCCATCTATGTTGAAGTAATAAATAGTGATGATTTTTTTAGTAACACTTAACACATAATAATAGTTCTTTAAAACCAAGATAAGTTATGTTGGAAATAATATGTGGTAGTCTTAAATGGTTAGAGCATAGAGCCTCACTACATTATCAATCCAAAAATCCACCTATCCTTTATCAATCTTATGAAATATAATTGGTTCCGATATTTGGATACATATGTGTGAACCCAAATCTATATCTAATACCCAATGTGTATATATAAAAATTACACTTGATACAAAATGAACCTAATTCTTTCCTTTGCTTCATAAATTAGGTTTAGTTATTCTTTCATTGGACCAACTAGCTATATACAAAACATAACACATCTTTTTCATGTTACTATATTTGTATTTTCATTTTCATAGAAATATGGTGCTCAGAAGACTTAGAATTTGATTCATCCTTTGGGACCTTTTTCTTGTTATTTCTTTTATTCACTATAAGGACCAGAGGTTTTTTAAACCTCATGTCCTTGATAACTTAGAGAATAAAAGTAAGGAGTTCTAAGAGTGACTTATCACTATTTATCATATTATAATTAATAATTAAACTGAATAATTTATTAGGTGTAGGGGATAGAATGGTGTCTATGCATAGATAATCATGGATCCTAAATCCCAAGATGTATCAGTATTCTATGTAGCCAATTAACTTGACTACATAAGGTCAATATGGCATCAAATATTCAATATTTCATGTGAATTGTATATTGGATATATCATATCACTCTTATTTTTCCTTATCTTTATAAAGATCATGAAGGTGAGATATGATTCTATATGCATCCATATCCTCGTATTAATTTAAAAATCACCGGACATGGATGGTATCATAAAACATTAGACATTTGTGGCATCATCCAAATGTTTCATGTAAATATAGTGTTCCTTATCACTAGCCTCATTATAAATATCTTTATTAATAGGGGTTTCCAACACATATAATTTCTATCCATGGAATAGTATAATGCACAAGCCCTTATACCATTCTTGGAAATTTAATCTAGCGATAAGGTTATCCTTATATAATATAGATCAAAGTGATATTATTGAAATTATATGGGCTTAAATTTCTATAATAATAAGAGTAAATTTTTAATATTTTATCTAAATTAAAAAATAGATAAAAAATTTAATTTAATTTATTAATATTACACTATTTTATTTATATCTGATAGCCCTCACCATTGGTATCAAAATATATTGTCACCTATAAATTCTAGTGGAAGAGATACATCCATTCCTTCTCATAAACTTAATATTGATCATCAAAATTACTCAAAGAAATTTTGGAAGATATAACTTTCCAACTGCAATGAATAATAGCTCCTAGACTCATTTAGTGAACTCTCCAATCCCAATATCCTGGAATTGGATTTCCATAATACTTTCCTCTAAAATGGTATTGGGAAAACATTGTCCATTACACCCAATATTGATTTGGTTAAGTTTTCCCAATACCCTTGTAATAATTCCCTGATAAAATTGCCCATAAATTGGCTATGAAAATACTTAATTCTATGGTTGTATTCTTATTCAAGTAATAAAAGGATTTTATAATTTAATATTTATCTGATGGATATTTATCTTTATGTGTAAACTATCCATTTTATCTTATCACATGATTTTTAATATTAAGTGAATTTTACTTAAGTGAGTAACCATGTCAATATAAAATTTACATATATTTTAAATTTTAAGTTAATTATATCTTTCAAGAATGTGAATTAAATTATTTAATGATTTAAACATTCTTAAATAATAAATCATGAAACTTATAGAAATAAAATAAACAGAGTGGACTTACTATGATTTTTTATAATGGTTGGTTTACCTAGAGGATGATAAACCTATAATGACTGAACCTTAAAAATTACATATTCTTGAGTTTTAAGTCAAGAATTAATTTTTTAATCTAAAATATCATTTAGGGTTATAGTTTTAGAGAATTAGTCCATCACCCCTGCATAAATAAATATTACATCACAAAGTGGACACTTCCAATTGTTATCTATTATTCCCACAAAACAAAACTTTTATGATATAACAAGTTTTCTTTTCTTGATGTATCTTTATAATTTTCATCTTGACCTCATCCCTGTCCCTACACATCCTTAAAACCCTATAAAAAATTAAAATGTGGGATGAACACAAAAATCTCAGTAAGTGGAATATGAAAGAAAATAAATAATGATGTTAGTTTATGAATACTTACAACATATTTTTTTCAAAATTAAACTTTGGGTTAAAAATAAACATTTAATTAACCAAGAAATCAAAATTTCTACTGAAATATTTTTATAAAACATTTCATAACAAATACTAATGGTAAAATAAAACACATAAAGTTTCCTTTTCAATCATAAAAAAATTATGAAAACTTTTTCAAAAAAAGTTATGTAATTCACCCTTATAAAGAAGCATATACTTTCCTTTAAACATAATCTCATCAGTAATCTCAAGGGATTATAATATAAATAAATGTTGTCATAAGAGCATGGAAACATAGGAAATGTGGTAAAAAAACATAACATAATCATAAGTCAATGATAACTTCCAAGACAACATCACTTGGTGGAAAGAGTCCCATAATGGATTAGGTTTACTTCCTAATCTCATACATGATTTCTCATGAGATAAAAATTGTACACAATGAATTAGAGTTCTATCTGGGTGCACCCCTCATAAAATGTTCATGATTATATTTTCCGTAAAAAGGAAATAAATCATAAGGAATAAACACAATAATTAACCACGGAAAGAAATGGGTTGTATAATCTTCCCTCATATCATAATGAAAATATATTTCTTAAAGAAGACATTTAAGAAATTATCATAAGTCATGTATTACCCAGTCAAATTAAGGGATAATATTATGCATATATATGTGATGGAAATATATACAGAATTTAGAATCATTATATAACATTAAATAAATAGATAAAGTTATTTAGAGGGATAATTGTCACAACCCTAAAAAGTGGTGGTTTAGAGAGATCCCTTGAACCCATAAGAAAAACATTTCCAGATATCAAAATATTCATTCCATTTAAAGCCATTTTTTGAAAATAATTATAACAAATAGAAAGAGTATTTTTCTTTGAATAAAAAAATGAATATTATAAAGAAATAAAAATATCAAAAAATGGTTGTGGTGATGGAAAAGTCATTGGTGTCATATATTTTTAAATAAAACATTACTTTTTGTCTTTTGTAAAGAAATTCAAAATGTTCCATATAAAATATATAAAATATTAATTTTAAAAACATTTAAAATATAGACATAAAATTTACTTTATAATTCTTTCATGTCTATGTAAATACATTCATAAAATAATTTTTAATAATATGGACATGGAAGAGAAAATCTAAAAAATAAAACTTTAAAATATTTAAAAAGAGGTTTTTAAAGTATAGTGTCCCTTACTTAAAACCTTAAAAATATTATTTTTTAAAAAACTTTTAAAGAAACTCAAATATGGTCAAAAATGACCTTTATCATCCATTTAAGCATAAATAATAACTTCATTGAAACATTTAGAAGAGCATGGACATGTAAGAAAAAGAGTTGTAGGGGAAACTTTAAAGAGGGTTTTTTAAAATAAAGTCTCTTACCTCAAGTATGTCTCATCACATACATTCTTCATCTTCCTAAATAATAACCTTATGTTAATTATTTACTTGATTAATAAACTTATTCAATTTTATTATCCCTTTTATTTTATGTATTATCATGTCATATTCAATTACTTAATAATGTAAGTTCATATTGGACATTTTGATGATATTTGGCTCTTAAGTCCAAAATGAATTTGGCAGGTTGACTATGGTCAATGAGGTCATTATTTTACCATCTATGGAATTATAATAATGAGGTAATTATTATTTTTATGAATAAACTATAATTTTAAAACCAACCATGAAATACGGTAGTGAAAAATAAACTACATTGCAATCATGGAAATGGTTGGTCATGCTTACGCATAACACTACTACAAATAAAGCCTTTAACAATGATAAAATAGGCCTTTGTTAACCCAAAAAAAAGTAATGAAAATCCAAGAATCATTAAAATCCCTTGGATTTTATCAATGCTAGAAAAGAACTGATAAAGGGACACTTTATCAATGCTAAAAATTGTAGATAAATGAAACAATTATCAGCACTTCTTTAAGTGCTGATAATGGACCCCCTTTATCAATGATACTAAAAGTGATAACAAATTATCTATTTGTCAATGATTTTAATATAAATGATAAAGGGTCCCTTTATCAGCACTATTACTAGTGCTGATAAAGGGGATTCTACTAAAGTGTGCTGTTAAAATAACATCACACTATAACAATAAAAATAGAAAATACAGGAAAAAATATAGGAGAAAATATAGAATTTAATTGAAATAAAATTTATAAGAAAAATACAAGAAAATAAAATTGTATTGTATAAATTTTAAACATTGGTCTGTACAATTACATGAGTAAGTATAAAATTATCACAAACATTTAAAAACATCAATTTTCCATTTTCTTTTTCCCCTGATCATGATATTAATTGTTGAAAAACCACCACATCTCAAGCTAAAGAATGCACATATATAAGAAACAATTCTTATATTATTAGTACTACAAATAAATAAATTAAACACAAAATTTCAATTTTAAACTAAAAACATATACTCTGAGTCATACCAGTTACACTGTATATCGTATTTAGTTGTGGTTCACTCTTACACATCACACTATTTCTTTTGGTTCTCTAAATCATGTCCTCTTGAATTGAATTATATCTATACTGATAAATAACTCAATACAAATGGGAGAAAATTCAACATGAATTTCTTTTTTATAACAATTCTTCAACTACCACACTATTTCTTGTTTATCTTAAATAATTATATCTATAAAAATAAAAAAAAATAAGTATATAAAAATGATGATGAAATTAATTAATTGATAGCAGATAGAATGATAAGAAAACAATATAAGTTCGTTTTCTCAGTTTTAGCCATGTGATGTGCATTTTAAACTAAAATGGAACTTATATATTGAAAACACATACTTCAGGTCATATTAACCACATCATGTGTCAGATTGATGTGCGGTCAATTTCTATATATCACACATAAATTATGGATCATTTTACTAATGTTTGAAAATAATCTGATATTTTTTTATTGGTTTTGTCTAGTGACATATATTTTAAACTAAAATGGTATGTTTGTATTGAAAACACGCACTTCAAGTCATATCAGCCACATTATGTTTTGGATTGATGTGTGGTCAATTATTACATGTCATAAATGAATTATGCCCCATTTTCTTAAATTTTGAAAATAATTCAAACTTTTTCTCTCATTTTGGATAGTGATATGCATTTAACACTAAAATAACACCTTTATATTGAAAACACTCACTTTGAGTCATATCGGTCACATCATGTGTCGGCTTGATATTTAGTCAATTATTACATGTCATAAATGAATTACGAACCATTTTCCTAAATTTTGAAAACCATACAAGCTCATTTTTTTTTAATTTGATGTGTGTTATAAACTAAAATGTCACTTTTATATCAAAAACACACACTTAGATTCATATTGACCTCATTATGTGTCAAATTGATATGAGATTAATTCTTACAAGTGAAAAATGAATTATAGATCATTTTCCTAAAGGTTAAAAACAATTTAGCTCTTTTTCTTTAATTTTTCTATTTGATGTAGGTTTTAAACTAAAATGGAACTTTTATATTTAAAAGACACACTTTATGTCATATCAAATAAATCATGTGTTAGATTTATGTACAGTAAATTAATACATGTGAAAAATGAATTATGGATCATTTTCTTAAAGTTTTAAAATAATATGAGTTTTTTTTCTTGGTTTTGGCTATTTGATGTGCGTTTTAAACTAAAATGAAATTTTTATATTGAAAACAAATACCTCAAGGCATATCAACTGCATCATGTGTCATATTGATGTGAGGTTAATTCCAACATGTGAAAAATGAATTATGGATCTTTTTTCTAAATTTTGAAAACAATATTAGCTCATTTTCTCAATTTTATTGATGTGACACATGTTTTAAACTAAAATGGAACCTTTCAATTGAAAACACTCACTTTGAGTCATATCGGTCACATCATGTGTCAGATTTATGTGTGGTCGATTCCTATATGTCATAAGTGAATTATTGACCATTTTCCTACAGTTTGAAAATAATAAAATATTTTTTTATCGTTTTTGGTTATTTGATGGATGTTTTAAACTAAAATAACACTTTTTGTACTAAACCACGCACTTAGAGACATATTGACCACATTAGGTGTTAGATTGATCTATGGTAAATTTATATAAATCAAAAATGAATTATGGGTCATTTTAATAACTTTTGAAAACAATATGCACTCATTTTATAAGTTTTGTCAATGTGATGCATTTTAAAATAAAATGAAACTTTTTTATTGAAAACACGTACTTTGTGTCAAATTGACCACATCATATGTCAGATTTATGTGAGATTAATTACTACACATGAAATATGAATTATGTATTTTTTTCCTAATTTTTGAAAATAATATGAACTTATTTTCTTGGTTTTGATGATGTAAAACATGTTTTAAACTAAAATGAAACTTTTATATTGAAAACATACACTTTGAGTCATATCGGTAACATCATATGTTAGATTTATGTGCAGTTGATTCTTACATGTCACAAATGAATTATGGACCATTTTTAATAAATTTTGAAAATAATTTGATCTCGTTTTCTCTTTTTTTTCTATTTGATGCGTATTTTAATCTAAAATGACACATTTGTCTTGAAAACATGCACTTAGAGTCATACCGACCACATAGGGTTTCAAATTGGTGTGTGGTCAATTACTACCAGTCACAAATAAATTATGTACCACTTTCCTAAAGTTTGAAATAAAATCTAATCTCATTTTTTGGATTTTGGTTATGTGATTCGTTTTAAACTAAAATGGAACTTTTATATTAAAAACATACACTTCGAGTCATATCAACTATATAGTGTTTCATAATGGTGTGTAGTCAATTATAACATAAAAAATAAATTATGGATCATTTTCCAAATTATTGAAAATAATTTGAGCTTGTTTTCTTGGTTAAGGTGATGTGATATGCATTTTAAAATAAAATAGAAACTTTCTATCGAAAACACACACCTTGAGTCATATTGATCAAATCATGTCTTAGATTGATGTGTAGTCGATTAATACATGTCATAAATAAATTAGGGACTATTTTCCTAAATTTTTAAAATAATCATATCGTGTTTGCTCAGTTTTGGAAATTTGATGTGTGTTTTAAACTAAAATGACACTTTTTTATTGAAAACATGCACTTTGAGTCATACCGACCATATCGGGTATCAGATTCACATATCGTTGATTCCTATAGGTCTTATGGACCATTTCTATAAAGTTTGAAAATAATCCTATCTTGTTTGTTCATATTTGTATATGAGATTATTTTTATACTAAAATGACACTTTTATATTGAAAACATGTATTTTGAGTCATATCGACCACATCGTGTATCAGATTGGTGTGTGGTAAATTCCTACACATGAAAAATGAATTATGGTTTATTTTCCTAAAGTTTGAAAATAATATGATCGAATTTTCTAATATTTTATGATGTGATGTGAGTTTTTAACGAAAATGGAATCTTTCAATAAAAAACACACACTTTGAGTCATATCAATTACGTCGTGTCTCAGGTTGATGTGTGGTCAGTTCATACATGTCACAAATAAATTATGGATTTTTGTCCTAATGTTTAAAAACAATTGAAACTAATTTTCTCAATTTTATCTATTTGATGCATGTTTTAAACTAAAATGACCTTTTTGTATTGAAAACACACACTTTGAGTCATACCAACCACATTGGGTGTTGGATTGATGTGTTTTTTATTCCTACATGTGAAAAATGAATTATGTATTTTTATCATAAAATTGAAAAAAAAAACAGATCTTTTTTTCTTGGTTTTGGATTTTTTGATAATCTTTTTAAACTAAAATAAAACTTTTATATTGAAAACATTCCCTTAACATCACACCAACCACATCATGTATCATATTGGTGTGTGGCCAATTTCTATATGTGAAAATTAATTATAGATCATTTTCCTAAAGTTTGAAAACAATCTGACCACTTTTTCTTAGTTTTGACTATTTCAAATGTGTTTCAAACTAAAATGAAACTTTTTTATTGAAAAATTTAACTTTGAGTCATACCAACCACATTGTGTTTTGGGTTTTTGTGGATTCAATTCATACACATAAAAAATGGCTTATGGGTTACTGTGATAAAGTATCAAAACAATATTAAATTGTTTCCTCAGTTTTGAACATGTGAAGTGTGTTTTTAACTAATATGTAAATTTAAAAAAATAATTATCATATAAAAATGATAAAATAATTAACTAAAAATTTATATAGAATGATAAGAAAATTAACTAAATAAGTAGTAGGAATTCACCTCTTCATGATGTCTATATATATTTTTACACCATGTATTCTTCCCATTTGTTTCTAAAAAAATTAATTTCCTCCATTATAATTATCTTTAAAAAATAGAAAAAAAAATAATATATAATCATTATGATACTAATACTTCACACACCAAGTATATTTATAAAGTCATAACCCATACTAGATCACAAACATAATATCTAATCACTTAAATTTTATGTACACAAACATTCTGACACCATGTATGTTTTCCACTCATCTCTAAACAAATTTAATTCTTCTTTTAAGTATTTAGATTATTGGTAATCTTGGTAGTATAGAGAAAATATATACAAACAAACAATTAAGAAATATTTTTAATTAAATTTTAATTACCTTTAGAAATTATGTGTTTAGTGAAGATAGTATTTTGATGTTATATGATATCTTTCACAAATTTTCAAACATGATATCCAAAATCATTGTTGTTATCTTGCTTTGGACACTACAAAAACATTGATCAAAATAATTAAATTATTTTAAAATGTGTTTTGATAATTAAATATTTATATATATATACCTTAATATGTTTCCATTTGATTAATCCATAGGCTTCTTATTTTCATTCACTAAGCTCATACCATGATTTAGCCTATATTTATAGATTGCCCTATCATAAAAAAATTATTGTTAAAACACAAACTAAAACATATAATTTTAAGTTTATATACAAAATGTTGATTGGAGTGCATTAAAAATTCACAATAAATATAATGTGTGGTCGGTTTGATGAAAATCCATGCATTGGATCCAAAAAATAAATATTTGTGGTATCTAAATTGATTGTGATTAGCATCCAGTGTTTTATAAAAAACAAAAACAAATAAGTAATAAAAAGAATAAAAATATACTTTATCTGATTATATTTCATAGTTTTACCCCTGCATTATAGGAATTAAAAAGAGTTTCATCATTTATTTTCTTATCAAATGACCCATTTATGTCATCTTTTTTCTTATAAATTTCTTTCAAATCCAAAGTCATTTCATCTGTAGAAACGATATAGGGATTAATGAATCCAAATCATGCTTCATTGGGTTTTCACTTTGTATATTAGTAATATAAACACTTGTGGAAAATATGAATAATTATTTACTTTAATGAATATATTATATCATTTAATTATAGAATTATTATGAAAATATTTCTTATATATGTATTCACAACTGAAACTCATAACCATTCAAATGTGAGAATCTCATTTACACTCTTGATATCAACCATGTCTGTAATGACAGTTCCAAATATTTATTTTTAATGTAGATTGTAGGAAACATATAAATATTTTAATGTGGTGTATGTATTAAGTTTTAATGACAATAGATGTTATTGTGGAACTATTGGGGATAAGGTAATCCCAAAAGGTCTTTTTATTTTCTTGTTCAATTAATTGGATTGTCTTGATATGCATCTTTTTTCCCATAATTTTATTTATTTGTAATATCTTACCTCACTTCATACCATTTTTCATCAAATGTTACAGGTTTTTCATTTGAAAAATTTTGTTAATAAAATACCTCATGTATCTTTATAGTATTAGAAGTATATAATATGAAAGTTCCAGTAGAATCATTGACCATTGTAATATACAAATAATCAAGTGGAATAGGAATATTAGTGCTTGTATCTTGATTTAATTTAATCCATACTCTTATATGATCTTTTGGAAGTTCATTATTATGTAGCATATCTCACAAGATATTATACATTATACCCCTCACAATAAGATTGTACATAGGTATTTATAGATAGAACTCACATAAAACTTTACCAAACATAATTTTAGTAATAAAAAGTTATATAAAGTAGTTTGATTCACATTTAGGATAAAGAGTAATTAAAAAATTTATTATCTTGAGTAAGTTATGTTATTGAGGGGAATGAATGAGATCAAAGCTAACAGGGTCATTTGGTTTTTCAAGTGTTGATCTTTGTTCCACTACCACTTTTCTTTGATCCTTTCATATATATTGGTATACTAAACAAGACCGAACAATAATATTTTTCAAATCATATATCTATGCATGAAATCTTTTCATAATTTGATATGTTTCCTATTATGGTTCTATATTCTTAAAATATGTTCAAGGAGACGATCCAAAATCTATACCTCTAATGCAGCCATATTGTTCCGACCACTTCAAAGCTACTGAAATTATTTTTTCTTATGGTACAGTCACTATCGATTCTTGTGTCTAAAATATATAAAAAACATACAAACATAAATAGATATTTTTATGTAATACTTTTATAAAGCATAATTAATTACTATTATGTCACACTTACACATGTTTCTCATACTGATTTTTTGTTTTCATCAACTAGTTTACCCTCATTATGTTGGATCATAATATAGATGTAAATGTATATGATATGGCACAATACAATAGGGGGTTGAATTGTAGGATTAAAAACTTTGTATTTAAACTCTTTAGAATGAACTTAGTTTAAGAGTTCTTAAACTAATACAATTCACAACCAATAAAAATGACCATACGGGTCTTGGATCTGAAGGATATGATATGATGTAATACCACAAGTAATGAAAAACAATTGTATTTGAATTGAATACAGTGATCAAAGTAATACAAATGTAAATGATTCTAATATACAGCGTATAGAATCTCTTAATACAATATGTAATGAATGTATTGTAATTGAAATAATTACAATAGAAAATAATATGAATAGAAAGAAGAAGAAAAATTATTCCATTTCTATTACAAATAGCAATGGAAATATAAAGGTATTACAATTCTTTTATCACAAAGAGTATGGTATCCTTTCATCTAGAATAAAATGTATGTATTACCACCACTCGGGTAAGACCTCGATATGATGATCATCATGACTGTCTTACTATCCATGGAATCCCTCAATTAAGAAGTTAATTGGAACCTATGTCTTCCAAATACATGAAATCCCTTGATACGATGATCGGTGCCACCATCTTCCTATACCTGAAATCCCTCAATCATTATCACAATGATCAGTCGCACAAATAAAAACAAATCACATATAGAAATACAAGAACTTGGAACAAGTTGTTCACATATTGTATTTTAAAGACTTTCGCATGAAGCAAGAGAGATGTCACATAGTCTCTCACTAGAACTTGAAAGATGAAAAGGTTTTTTACTCTATTTCAAATGAACTTCTATTTATAGGCCTCAGGTTCCAACAGTCATATTTTCTCCAATGGTTATATTTCTCCAGAAAATTTGGAGGGAATTTGACACCTATCATTATAATGGTCAAAAAAAATAGAATACATGACATCGTTTTGATTGTTATATAACTAACTTCATAAAATTGTTTTGGTTAGAAGGTAGTAAGTACAAATGTGTGAAACAATGAGTGTGAGAAACATGTATATGATAAGCCATGAGTATAATGCATTACATGGGTTCAATACTTACTTGGTTACGATGATTAACATGATTACGATGCATATTGTGATTACGATGCATACCATGGTTAGGATACATAATATGTTTATGATTATTTATATGGTTACGATTCATATTATGGTTACAATTCATATTTTGGTTATGATACATAACACGATTATGATGCACAATTACGATGCATAATATGAATATGATACATAACCTGGTTATGATAAATAATATGAATACTATACATATCCTGGTTACGATTCATATGGTTACAAAAATATCATATGTAATTACGATTGTAAAAAAATATGTGGATACGATGCGAAACAATATATGTGATTACGATTGAAAACAAAAAGAATATGATCAAGATGTAAAAAAACAGGATGTGTGGTTACGATGGAAAAAAATATGTGATTATGATTATAAAACAATAGTATATTATTTCGATAAGAAAACAACATATGTGATTACGATATATGTGATTACAATTAGAAAACAACATATATGAAAACAAGAAGTAATTTGTGATTTTTTAAAAAATAATCAATGAGAAAGTCGAAACACATTTTAACTCAACGCCTTATTTACATGGGCCTCCTTCCATAGCACATGATGTGGGATAGAAGTGGCTTTGAATTTTGATTCATCAATATAAATATAAATAAAGTAACATATGTAGTTTTATATCACATAAAACTAGTATTATTTATTTAAAATACATACCATTTTATTATCTAGTGAAGTGTACCCCATCCTTTCTTTGTGATATGGGTACATTGGTTTTGATGCATGTTGTTTGTTTTTAGCACTCCTTTAATATTTCATAAATTAACAATTTAAATCAAATTGGATAAAATAAATAATTTCAATTAATATATTATTAACTATAATACACCTAAAATGATTTATTATTAGTAATAATGATGAAAGAATTCCATGTTTCCTACTTTATAATGTGTGAATAAGTAACTAGTGAGTGGGGATTTAGTTTCCCCTCAGCATTCCTAAGTTGAAACTTGGTAATAAGATTCTGGAAGCCTCTATGGGATTTTTCAATTTCCATTAATACATATTTATTATGGAAATAGTCTAAAATAAATGAATTCTACAGGGAATAATGAAAATTAAATCACCATTTCATTATATAATTTTTTTTATAAAATAGAGAAATTATATCGTAACGTTACCTTTATATCTTTCCAAAGGGTTTTCTTCATTATAGGTTGGATATATCTCCATGAATCTATATCAAACGGAACATCAATCCTCATTTTGAACCCAACTTAACTAATGAACATGAATTTTTGGGGTAAATAGGTTAGTCGCATTGATTCCAGTTAACCTCAAATTGTATAACCTAACTTATTTCCTTCATAATTTTAGTCAACACTGTGATGTTTTGTCTTTATTGTTTTTATGTTGATCCTATAATAATTTTGAAGTTTCGGCATCAACTGCCTATTCTTCCATGAGATTGGTAACACCATCATGTGTAGAAGTCATTATCTACATGAGTAGTCAAACATTTAATTCAGATTATGTAAATATAGTAAAGAACATATAATATTATAAAAAAACATGGTATATTAAAAACACTTTAACTTTATTATTTAACTATATTTATTTTATATAAAGGTTGAAGGGGTTTAGATCCTCTATTGAGAATCCAAATCCCCTCTTTGTGGTCCCCTCTAACATACAAGAAGTTTCCTATATTAGGACCACTATGAATTGATTTTGATCTCCCAATGAAAGGGTAATCCTCCATTGAATTATCATTTGACCCTATAGTTATTTTATTCACTAGTAGGAAAATTAAACAATTCTTGTTTGGTGGATATGAGACATAAAATACCTTCACTACTTTTGATTCTAATATGATCAACTCTTCCACACTGAAATTCACCTCCATGAAGCCCATTTCATTAACTTTCACTGCACTCTTTTTATCATCCCATTTTAAATGGAAAATTGGAACTTGAAATATTGTATAATCAAACTCATATATCATTTAAATGATAACAAAATATTAAATATTCACATAAATTGTATTTTTATCCTTGGAACTAGATTTGTGCATTACTTATGACACAAACGTAACTCCACTATTTTTCATCATACTATGGTCTTTGGGTTATTTTGTATAGAATTTACAACCATTCATTACAAAACAAGTGTAAGATATAACATTTTCATTTGGTACCATGGATATCCATAAAAGTATTTTGTCGATTGAATTTATATTTTTAGATAACTATTTATAAATATGATCTTGGAAACATCTTATAAACTATTTATTATGTGTATTTAATATCTATCCTTCATCTATCGATATATTAAAATGACTAATAATTTCCTTGTGGAATTCAATATATAGATCAACATCTTCACTATTATGTAAAATTTAAAGGTGATAATTCTCTTGATCTATTATGGTAATTGTAACAAAATATCTTTTGAAAATCCCTTAGCCTATAAGGTATCTATAGTGATGGGACTTTAGGAGACCAATGCTATTAATATCTGATATGTAATCGGTATATAATTCAACATCTTATTCAACAATTTATCAATCTATAATAAAACCTTTTGGATGACTTTGATTTATGATGCACCCTTTAAAAATCTTCATATATCATTCAATGGGGTGCATCCATCTGTAATGGATAGGACAATAAACTTGAACTTATCTAACCAAGTGAACCATCATATGGACCAGTATATCAAATAATAATGGTGTTAATAACATCTGTAATTCATATAATATGATTGCAACCTCATTATTCATGATTGGAAACTTCACTGAGTTTGTAAATTTATTTTATATGTATAGAGACCGAAGCCTTTTACATATAACATTTCATGATTTTAAGAATAATTAATCATCATATTACAATCCAAGGATCGTTAAGTCTAGTGTCTTGGAAGACTAGGTACATATAACATAAAACATGGGGCTAAAAAAACACTTCTTTATTTAATCTCCAAAATGATATCCTAACTTTCTTTGAGCCCTTACATCTGCATAGGGTGCCCTGGGGAACACATGAACAAAGGGATGAGCTAAAAATGCCCAGTAAGGGAATGAACATAAGGATACATCTCAAGAACATGAGTTAAGAGTCATGACGTAATGATATCCAAAGCATGAAACTTATGAAATAATTTAATATAATAATGGAATCATATAAACATGGAATCATATAAATGTGTCAGAATCATAAATCATATATTTAGTACGGGTCAAGGCTAATTGCCAATCCCGTTTCACATCACATCTCATGAGACTTATTCTTACCCAATGCATTGGAGCGCTATCTGAGGACACCCATCTCAACATATTCATGAATATTCATGCCACATAAATAATCTTTCCACTTAAATAATCATACATAATCAACCATACATAAACATAAGGGTACCCATGGAAAGAATTGGGTGCCACAATCATGACACCAAACATATCCAAAGGGCATATCATGAAAGTGTCCATGAAAGGAAAGGATTAGAACATACATGGACATTAATAGGGTAATATATGCATATAACATGGTAAGTGGTGTCAAATATAAGTTACAACATACAAAAAATGTATTTTAGAAACATTAGCATTAAAACAATTTTGTGTGATCTTAAGGAAAACACTCTAGAGCTTTTCAAATAGAAAAGAACACATTCTTTTATATAAAACCATAATTGAACCAAGAATTTTTTCATAATAAAAATACTGATTTTATAAATAAATTTTTTTCTTAAAACAGAATATATAGTGCACTTGAAATTTGGGTAAAAATTAGGGAAGTCCCCTTAAAATAGGTTTGCTTATCAGAAAGTTCTAAGGAGGGATTCTTTCAAAATCATGTATATCCCCGAAAGAATGTGATGAAAGGGTATTGATATAATAATATTGTAAAACTAACCATAAGTCATAAGACTCACATATATAGATAATATAACACCATTTTTAAAGAAAGATAAGGCAACCCGAAAGAACAAAGAAGGTTCGGGTAGAATTCGTTATGATTTTATCAGCATGGTGTCGGGTGTGACCAAGAGGGATTGATGAGAGAGAAATGAGGTTTCTAGTCACTTATAAATCCAGAATGAAGTATGGGGGATGTTCTTAAACATACCCCCATCATTTTCTAGTACACATAAAAAGTCAATGTATAGAGGACAATCTTGATTAAGAGAGAAAAGGGGAGGATCCCTTACCTTAAATCTATTGGTGTTCTCCACTTGTTATAAATGACCTGAATAAACAAATTAGGCTTATTAATTAAAAATTAAAGAACCAATTATATATTTAATTTACTTATTATAACCCTTTTTAGTTCATTCAAATCCTTTTTGATTAGTTATAAGGTTCAGTTTCGTTGTTCAGGCTTGTTTGTTTACTTGGCTTTAAAAGATCGGTTCACTTATATTCAAGTTTGGATTATAATCAAGATGAAAGTGGTTTTCCAAAATTTAAGTTATATTATTTAGTTCATATAAAGGAGATTACATGGTTTTAGTTTTAATTAGTTTACTTATATTGATGTTGAATTATTACATATATAACCTTAGTGATAACCATCTTTGTTAAACGATGGATTTGATTACGAAGAACATGTTATACTTTATAATTTAATACCATTTGTACAAAAGGATTACAGAACCAAAAATAGGATATATTAAATGTATAAAAATCTGGTTCAACCATAGCACAAATGGTTTCATGACCATAATTAAAGATAACGTTATAAATTGATAAACTGTTGTCCTTGAATGTGCTAAATTAGCACATCTCAAACGGTGCTTTCATTTCTTTCAAATAAAAGGGTGGGGAAAGGAGAGAAGATAATGAAATATACCATTAGAATGAAAACATTACAGTACATTTATGTTATTGGATTCATCATAATATTATGGATAAGGGAGGTGAGGAAATAAATAAAAATAAAATAACTTAAAAGAAAAGAAGAAATCAGGAAGAGGAATTTTACCTCTTAAGACTTCCTCATTTGGGAATCTCTTAAGGGGAGAGGTTTTGGTATTTTGAGGAGGATAAGAGCTTTTTTACGTGGGGTAGGACCTTGGGAAGAGATTTGGGTAGAATAATGGAAAGGCACAAGGCTTGAAAGGAGTGGAGAGAAGATGGAGTGAAGGGGGGTTTTATAGTGGATGAGAGGAGGGATTTCACAATATTATAATCATTAATTTATTATTTCTTCACAAGACAAGGAATAGTAAGTATTCCATGACCAAGAATAGTAAATGGGTCATGTGAATCCTAACCAAGGGTGGTGACATCATCTATGATGATAGTAATAGTCTATTTATCATATAATGTACACATACAGTAAATTACTGTATTTTACTATTCATAAAAAAATCAAGTATTTCAGAAAAAATCACAAAAATTCACCCCAATAATTTTTTGATGTGTAGAATCCAAAAATGAAGTCCATTTTTCAAAAATAATTTTCTAAATATTGTTATTTTAATATTTAATTAAAATCATAATTTATTATCAAAAACCAGATTTAAAACATGAATTAACTCATTCTAAAACATAGGTATATTGTACTTCTAACTTGAATATTATTTTTATACTATCATAGATGAGGTTACTATTCATTATGGTATATCACTATTCATAAGGGTATGTTACTATTAATTAGGGTAGGTTGTTATTCACCAAAAATTATTTTTATTTTATTAGACTCCAAAAAACATATTGAACACAACCGTGTATGTTAGATTTTTAAAATTCCAAACACATAAGTGACAAATTTATGTTTAAAGTTCACTTATCACTTAGTAGTTCATTATTATGTCATTTTATGCCATATTTATAAGAAGTAAATTTCCATTAAAAACATTGGGTCATTACATTCTTCCCCCCTTAATAAATTTCACCCTCGAAATTTCATTTTACATTCTAGGCCAAAAACGGATGCGGGTACTTTTCCTTCATTGCTTCCTCCTGTTCCCATGTTGCTTCCTCAAACTTATGGTTCCTCCACAACACTTTGAGAAGATGGGTTGTCTTCTTGCGTAGAACCTTATCTCTCAGATCCAGAATCTTTACTGGCTACTCCTCATAGGATAGATCATCTTCCAGATGCACCACGTTTGATCTTAGTACATGTGAGGGATTAGGTATGTACTTACTCAAGAGTGATACGTGGAAAACATCATGAACTCGGTCCATATTCGGTGGAAGTGCAATCCAATAGGCCACGTCTCCTATGCGGCCAAGGATCTCAAAGGGGTCGATGTACTTAGGACTTAACTTCCCTTTCTTCCCAAACCTCATGAACTTCTTCCATGGAGATATGCTTTGAAATACCATGTCTCCAACTTTGAACTCAAGGTCACATCGACGGTTATCTGCATAACTCTTTTGTCGAATTTGGGCTGCCTTGATATGCTGTTGAATGGTTTTCACCTTCTCCACCATTTCTTCGACCATTTCAGGTCCTAGCAGCTTACGCTCACTGACTTCATCCCAACATGTCGGTGTTCTGCACCTTCTCCCATAAAGGGCTTCATATAGTGCCATTTGGATGCTTGAGTGGAAGCTATTGTTGTATGAGAACTCAACCAATAGGAGATGCTGATCCCAATCACCTTTGAATTCTAGAGAGTAGGCTCTAATAATATCTTCAAGTGTTTAAATAGTCCTTTCAGATTAGCCATCAGTTTGGGGGTGATAGGCCATGATGAAATTTAATTCAGTACTCAAAGCATGTTGAAGACTCCTCTAGAATTTAGATGTGAACCTTGGATCGCGGTCAGAGACAATTGAGAGTGGAACACCATGTAGTCTCACCACTTCCTTCACATATATCATTGCAAGTTGTTCAAGTGAGAGATCTTCCCAAATAGAGATGAAATGGGATGTCTTGGTGAGTTGGTCAACCACAAACCATATCGCATTATTTCACGTCAACGCCTTCAAGAGACCCGTGACAAAGTCCATAGTAACATTTTCCCATTTCCACTTGGGTACAGACAATGGCTGCATCATACGTTTGTACTTTTGTCACTCAACTTTAACTTGCTGACATACCAAGCACCTTGATATATATTCCTCAATCTCCTTCTTCATGTTATCCCACCAGAAGTGTTCTCAGAGATCATGGTACATTTTGGTACTCCCAGGATGGATAGAGAAGGTTGAGATATGTGCACCATTCAATAGCTCCTTCTTTATCTCTGGATCATATGGTACACATAATCATGTCCCAAACCTTACAGCTCATTCCTCATCAATTTTTAAATCAGATGATTTCCCATTTTTAATAGCTTCCACCCTTTTCTGAATTTCCACATCCTTTCTTTGAGAAACCTTTATTTTCTCCAAGAGGGATGGTTGAGTAATCATTAGAGAAAGGATTGATGATGTTCCTCCCTTAATGATTCTCATGTCCATACTTTGTAAATCTAAGAAGATCAGATCCTTTTCAATTCTCATCATTGATAAATATGCAGGATCCTTTCTACTTAGAGCATTTGCCACCTTGTTTGCCGTACCGGGATGGTAGTGGATTGAGCAGTCATAATCCTTCATGAGCTCTATCCATCTTCGTTGGTGCATATTAAGCTCTTTCTGTGTGAATATATATTTTAGACTCTTGTGGTCAGTATATATCTCACATTTTTCCCCATAGAGATAATGCCGCCAGATTTTCAACGCAAAGATCACAGCTGCCAACTCCAGATCATGCGTGGGATAGTTTTGCTCATGGATTTTCAGCTGCCTTGAGGCATAGGCTATCACTTTATCATTTTTCATTAGCACACAACCTAATCCTTTCTTAGAAGCATCACTATACACCACAAAGAGTTCTCCACTTGAAGGCAGTGTGAGTACCGGCGCAGTGATTAGCCTCTTTTTGAACTCCTTGAAACAGTATTCACATTCCTGTGTCTAGACAAACTTTACTCCCTTCCGCGTCAGCTTGTTCATTGGGTTTGACAATCGTGAAAAGTTCTTCATGAATCGTCGATAATACCCAGCTAGACCTAAAAAGTTGTAGATCTCCGTTACAGAAGTTATCCTCGGCCACTCTTCAATTGCCTTCGTCTTGGAAGGGTCCACAGATATCCCTTTCCGGGTGATAACATGCCCCAATAATGATACTTCCTCTATCTAGAACTCACATTTACTATAATTTTCATACAACTTCTCCCTTCACAAAGTCTTTAACACATTTTCCAAATGCTCCTCATGTTCCTCCTTGCTCTTGGAGTATATCAAAATATCATTAATAAAGACCACCACATATTTTTCGAGGTAATATCTAAAGACTCTATTCATTAAATCCATGAAAATTGATGGAGAATCAGTGAGTCTGAAGGGCATCACTATGAACTCATAGTGTCCATACCTCATTCGAAAGGTAGTCTTGGTAATATCTTTATTCCTCACCTTTAGTTGGTGATATCCCAACCGAAGGTCCACCTTAGAGAAATAACTGGCCCCATGAAGCTGATCAAATAATTCATATATCCGTGGAAGGGGATAATTGTTCTTTATAGTGATTTCATTGAGCTCATGATAATCAATGCAGAGGCGCATTGATCCATCCTTCTTCTTGACAAAGAGGACTGGAGCACCCCACAGTGAAGTACTCGGGCGTATAAAACCCTTCTCCATATTCTCCTATAACTGCTTCTTCGTCTCTTCTAGATCTACGGTGGCCATTCTGTAAGGTGTCTTTGATATTGACAGAGATCCAGGGATAAGTTCAATTGAGAACTCAACCTCTCAGTCAGGGGGAAGACCAGACAACTCTTCAGGGAATACATCAGTGTAATCCCTCATGATGGCATGTCTTCAATCATGATTCTCTCCTTTGTCTCAATCATTTGAGCTAGTTATGCATGCTCATAAGGAAGCAATATCCAAAATTGAGACAAAGATTCTAAAGGATACTAATCTTCCTCCTTGCACTTATAAAGAATCGAAGGATGCTTCGGAATGTGAAGAGTAATCTCCCTTTACCAGCAGTTTATTTTGGCCTTGTACAAAGATAGCCAATCCATGACCAAGATAGCATCAAACTCCACTAAAGGAAGTATGACAATATTTTCTGGGAGGTTCAGTCCACAAACATTAACCGAGGAGTAGTTATAAACCATGGATGCAACAGTTTCCCCATTCGCTGTTCTCACAGATAACTTTTCCTTCAAATTTTGAGGTTGTGCTTGAATAGTTCTACTAAACTTGCAAGATATGAAAGAATGCATAGAACCAGAATCAAATAGTACGTTCACTATTCTTGAATGAATAACAAGTGTACCTGTCACCACATCATTTTTCGGATCCACCTCAGTAGTAGTGATAGAATAATCCCTTCCTTTTTGCCTTGGAGGTTGTTGTTGATTGCCACCGAAAACCCTTGGCTTAGGGCAATTGTTCTCATAATTCCCAAACTCCTTGAAGTTATAACACTGCACTGCAGGCTGAGTGTTGATCTGAACCTTCCTTTCTTCTTCAACATTAGCGGGATTTTTCATACCCTTTCGGCAATTCTTGCCCAGATAACCAAACTTTCCGCATTTGAAGCAATTCTTGGTTCCCTTCAGACAGTTACCAGGATGCTTCTTCCCATAATTTTTGCAAAGGGGAAAGTTGGGATTCTTTTCATCATGGGATTTGTTTGATGGACCAACCATGTTGTTTTTCATCTTCCGCTTCTTGTCACTGGGCCCATGAGACCACTGAGAGTCTCTAATCTCCATTTCAACCTTGAGGGCAAAACGGAAAATCTCCTCATAGCTATCGAAGGCTCAAATTGCTAACATTTTTTATAGACTCTGCTTTAGTCCGCTAAAGAAGTGATCCACCTTGCTTTCAGTGTTCATAAAAAACCCAGAGGCGTACCTTGAAAGCCTTGAAAATTTCACTTCATATGTCCTGATGGACTCATCTTCCTTATGCTTGAGTCCAAGGAACTCTCTTTCCATCTTAAGACGGAGGGTTCAAGGAAAATATTTGTTGAAAACATCCTCTTCAATTCCTCCCAATTTATGGAATCAATTTCCTCTTGGGACTTTGTATTCTTGATCAGTGTCCGCCACTGATCAGCTTCCCCATCAAAACGATAGACTTCCAGTACAACTTTCTCTTCTTCCGAGCACTGGAGGATAGAGAAAATCTTTTCAATGGAGTTAATCCATTGTTCTATGAGTAGGGGATCAGAAGACCTGCTAAAAATGGGAGGCCTTTTCCACATGAAGGATTATACAGCAACTTGCTCATTCCTTGGAGGAGGGGGACGCTCCACCTGATTCAAGTTATTATTCATAACTCGAGCCATCTGAGCAAGTACTTCCATGAAGTTTTGAGCACCCGCTTCCATCACATCAGGAATGTCATTAGGGAAATCATCGCATTTCCTGTCATATTGGTTGTTGTAACGTGTTCTTCTATTTCCTACCATTAATTAAGAAAAAGAACGTATAAATAGAGGTCTTGAATACTTAGATATTGAGCGTAGAAAGGAAAATTTGAACATTAAAATATAAACTTATAAAGAAGAAGTACATCCTAACTTGTGATTTCTTAGGTTTATATCTAGGTTATCCTCGATCTATTTCATAACTTATATTCTTATGGGATTTTTTTCTTAATAATGGTTTTTACTAAGCTCGTGAATCTACCAAAGCATATCCCATGGGAGTGTTGTAATCAAGAGTGTAGCAAGGCCCGTTATCGTGCACCAGTTCCCATTCGAGTCTAGCTCAAAGCGGTGATTTTGGGTTTTACCCCTATAAACATCTGTGCCAGAGCTGCCTCTACCTGCTCGTATCCAGGCAGGGATGTATTTTCTTGATAAACCACTTACTCTATACTCACCAAAATTTAGGATTGCTTCCTTATACTTAGTCTCATCCTTAAGGTTCTTACTAAGGTGCTCTATTCTTAATATCCAAAAATAACTAGACCATCCTCTGATACCAACTATAGCGACCCGATCCTTTTACATATAACATTTCATGATTTTAAGCATAATTAATCATCAGATTACAAGCCAAGGATCGTTAAGTCTAATGTCTTGTAAGACTAGGTACATATAACATAAAACATGGGGATAAAAAAACACTTCTTTATTTAATCTCCATAATGAGCTCCTAACTTCCTTTGAGCACTTACATCTGCATAGGGTACCTTGGGGAACACATGAACAACGGGATGAGCTAAAAATTCCCAGTAAGGGAATGAACATAAGGATACATCTCAAGCACATGAGTTAAGAGGTATGAGGTAATGATATCCAAAGCATGAAACTTATGAAATCATTAAATATAAGCATGGAATCATATAAACATGGAATTATATAAATGTGGCAGAATCATAAATCATATCTTTAGTATGGGTCAGGGCTAATCACCAATCCCATTTCCCATTTTAGTACGGGTCAAGGTTAACCGCCAATCCCGTTTCACATCACATCTCATGAGACTTATCCTTACCCAATGCATTAGAGCGCTATCTGGGTGCACACATCTCAACATATTCATGAATATTAATCCCACATAAATAATCTTTCCACATAAATAATCATACATAAACATAAGGGTACCCATGGAAAGAATTGGGTACCATAACCATGACACCAAACATATCAAAAGGGCGTATCACGAAAGTGTCCATGAAAGGAAAGGATTAGAACATACATGGAAATTAATAGGGTAATATAGGCATATAACATGGTAAGTGGTGTCAAATATAAGTGACAACATACAAAAAATGTATTTTAGAAACATTAGCGTTAAAACAATTTTGTGCGATCTTAAGGAAAACACTCTAGAGCTTTTCAAATAGAAAAGAGGACATTATTTTATATAAAACCAGAATTGAACCAAGAAGGTTTTGATAATAAAAATACTGATTTTATAAATACAATTTTTTCTTAAAACATAAGATATAGTGCACTTGAAATTTGGGTAAAAATTAGGGAAGTCCCCTTAAAACAGGTTTGCTTATCGGAAAGTTCTGAGGGAATCTTTCAAAATCATGTATATCCCGGAAAGAATGTGATGAAAGGGTCTTGATATAATAATCTTGTAAAGATAACCAGAATTCATAAGACTCACATAGATAGATAATATAACACCATTTTGAAAGAAAGATAAGGCAACCCGAAAGAACAAAGAAGGTTCGGGTCGAATTCGTTATGATTTTATCGGCATGGTGTCGGGTGTGACCAAGAGGGATTGATGAGAGAGAAATGGGGTTTATAATAACTTATAAATTCAGAAGGAATTATGGGGGAGGTTCTTAAACATACCCCATCATTTACTAGTACACATAAAAAGGTAAATTATAGAGGACAATCTTGATTAAGAGAGAAAAGGGGAGGATCCCTTACCTTAAATCTGTTGGTGTTCTCCACTTGTTATAAATGACCTGAATAAACAAATTAGTCATATTAATTAACAATTAAAGAACCACTTCTATATGTAATTTACTTATTATAACCCTTTTTAGTTCATTCAAATCCTTTTTTGTTAGTTATAAGGTTCAGTTTCGTTGTTCGGGCTTGTTTGTTTACTTGGCTTTAAAAGATCGGTTCACTTATATTCAAGTTTGGATTGTAAGCAAGATGAAAGTGGTTGTCCAGAATTGAAGTTATATTCTTTATTTCATATCCAAGAGATTACATGGTTTTAGTTTAATTAGGTTACTTAGAGTGATGTTTAATTATTACATATATAACCTTAGTGATAACCATCATTGTTAAACGATGGATTTGATTACGAAGAACATGTTATGCTTTATAATTTAATACCATTTGTACAAAAGGATTAAAGAACCAAAAATAGGATATATTACATGTATAATAATCTATTTCAACCATATCACAAATGGTTTCATGACCAGAATTAAAGATAACATTAGAAATTGATAAACCGTTGTTCTTGAATGTGCTAAATTAGCACATCTCAAACGGTGCTTTCATTTCTTTCAAATAAAAGGGTAGTGAAAGGAGAGAAGATAATGAAATATACCATTATTATGAAAACATTCAAGTACATGTATGTTACTGGATTTATCATACTATTATTTTGAAGGGAGGCGAGGAAAGAAATAAACAAGAAAAGAACTTAAAAGAAAAGAAGAAATCGAGAAGAGGAATTTTACCTCTCGAGAATTCCTCCTTTGAGAACCTCTTAAGGGGAGAGGTTTTGGTATTTTGAGGAGTATAAGAGATTTTTAACGTGGGGGAGGACCTTGGGGAGAGATTTGGGTAGAATAATTTCAAGGTACAAGGCTTGAGAGGAGTGGAGAGAAGAGGGAGTGAAGGGGGGGTTTTATAGTGGAGGAGAGGAGGGATTTCACAATATTATAATCATTAATTTATTATTTCTTCACAAGACAATGAATAGTAAGTATTCCATGACCAAGAATATTAAATGATTCATTTGAATCCGAACCAAGGTTGGTGACATCATCCATGATGGTAGGAATAGTCTATTTATCTTATAATGTACATATATGGTAAATTACCATATTTTACTATTCATCAAAAATTCAAGTATTTCAGAAAAAATCCCAAAAATTCACCCTAACCGTTTTTTGACACGTAGAACCTAAAAATGAAGTCCATATTTCAAAAATAATTTTCTAAATATGATTATTTCAATATTTAATTAAAATCACAATTTATTATCAAAAACCAGATTTAAAACATGCATTAAATCATTCTAAAACATAGGTATATTGTACTTCCAACTTGAATATTATTTTTATACTATCATAGGTGAGGTTACTATTCATTAGGATATATAACTATTCATAAGGGTATGATACTATTCATTAGGGTGGGTTACTATTCACCAAAAAATATTTTTATTTTATTAGACTCCAAAAAACATCTTGAACACAACTGTGTATGTCAGATTTTTAAAATTTCAAACACAGAAGTGACAAACTTATGTTTAAAGGTCACTTATCACTTAGTAGTTCATTATTATTTGATTTTATGCCATATTTATAAGAAGTTAATTTCCATATAAAACATTGTGTCGTTACAATATGGCATTAAAAAAGATATTGAGTCGGGTTAATGTATGTCATACATTTCTAGTTAAAATGAAACTTAAAGATACAGGAATCGAATCTTGTATCCAAACATGGAATTCATGTGATTTTAGTCCCCATAACTTCAAATTATTCATTGACATGACATTCTTTATATTTGATGAATACCCCTCTATAAATTTTACACCATTAATGAAAATGAAAAATTACAATTTTTCTTGTCTCAATGGAGTGTAATCTATTAGAGGAAGAAAAATATGAATTTTACCCTTCACCAATGCCAACTCTTCCCTTATCCCCATTTCAATCATATCTGATGTATCCTTTATTCCATATTTTTTTCAAGAACATTTAGTAGCTTGTCAATAACACTATAAAATACATTTTTTATACTTTAATGACATCAAGAAAATTTCTAACGTACAAAACATTCCACTATGGTAATTCAAATAAAATTTATCAATTTTTTTAACATAATTTTATATTGTTTTTAGAAAATGGTCTACTAAAAATAGTTTCAATATCTTTTACTTTATCAAATAGTTGATCACTCATTAGTGGATATGATGTTGTACCTTTTTTGGTATTCCCATTGAATGATAACGTACAGGATCGATATTTATGACATCGAGGTAAAAATTTACAATGTCCTAAAAACACATTCTTTGAGGAATGTTTCAACCAAATTGAGTATGCCAATTCATCACAAATGGGACACCCAAACATTCCTCTAATTTTGTAGCCTGAAAATTTTCCATAAGAAAGAAATTAATTTAGAATCCCATATAATATGGCCCTTTAATGTGAATTCTTCAAATATGATCATTATACATTATAAAACATGTATCCTATATCAATTTCAGATCTTCGGTCAATGGATCCAAATAGAAATAAATATCATTATTGTTTATTTTTTCCAGATATAAGCAGAGACGACATAATGTATTTTCACTTCATGCATAACCATGGAAGCAAGTTATAATTTACCAACATAAATAGACATGTACTATGAGTACTAATCTATAAACCAAAAGGATTTATTTCGTCTATAGATAACACAAGATGGAAGTTTCTCAGATCATTTCCAAATTCAGGATACTCATAATTAATTTTATTCCACTAAGGAGAGTTTGTTGAATGATGTAGTTTCCCCTATTTAATTCTTGTATCTACATTCCAATTCAATTATCTCATAGTTTCCAAACATTCATATATTCTTATAAACCATTGAATGATAGGAAAGTACCATACAACTTTTTAAGGACTTGAGTCAACTTTCTTGTATCGATTTACAGCACACTTAGGGAATTTTATGAGTGATTTATGGTCCTTATGAAAAAATACGAAATCATTTGGATAAGAATTTATTTTTTAAGTGATCATTCTCATTAAACTTAGAATTAATTTAGAATAATATGTTTGAAAAGGAAGTTTATTTTCTTTTGGTATCATATCATTTTAGAGAGAAAATAGTTCTTTAAAGTCGGTGTCACTCCATCCACTACCAGCTTTCAAATTATATAACTTCAATACAACAGATAATGTTGTGTATTTAGTATGAATGGTATAAAATGGTCTCTTAGAACAACTATTTATCTTCTCAAACGAATTTTTACAATCAATAAGGTCATCTTCAATTTCCATTATCACTTATTTCATACTTTATCCATCATCATTTACACTAGTATTTATATCAAATGATCCATAAACTGAAGTATCATCCCAATCAGTGTGAACATTAATTTTTTCCCCATGTTTAATCCAACATTTTTAGCTCTAATATATTCCTTGATAAATCAAATGTTTTTATAACTCTTCCAGTCTAATGTTTCTTCAATAAAAACAATATAATCATGGACAAAGGATTTAAGAAGGGTCGTATGCATGCTCTATTACAAACAAGATGAACTCTTTAACTCCATCTTGATTCTATTTTGTTATATGATTAGAATGCGTCCATTTTTTTATTCATATTCACCCTATTAGGTATATACAATATTCATTTTAAAAAGTAAATAAATAAATACACATAAAATATTCATAATCAAAGGTGAAGGTTATAGATAATTATAATAAGTGGACCCTAATATTTGAATGCAATCAGTTATGATTCCTGAAAATTTATCATTTTACACAAGGGTAATATGAAAATAAACAACCTATGTTAAACATGTGGTTGTTGGTCTAGGTTTTCGATTTGATGTTGTGTGGGAAAAAATGTGGTAATAATTTTTTTGGTGAAAATTTTTATTTATTATTGGATAGAAGACTTCCCTTAAAAATTCTTGTTCTTTCTTGTCATTTAATTGTGACCTAGATTTCTAAATTTTTTAAAAAATTTCATTCCTTGGAACATAAAAGGTCATGTAATCATTGTATTTTGACACAGGGTCAGGGATCTTGGAATTTCATAGAATGAATGGATGAAAATGTTATTGATGACATAAGTGCAGTTGGATTCCATGTTACTCTCTTTTTCTGGAGATTATTTTAGACCATTTATTATAGGAATACCAACAAATATATTTGTATTATACCCCACTAATTAACCCCTATTTAAAAAATAGTAGAGTTATCAATCATAGTTATATTTCACATATCTTACAATATTCAAAACCTCTATTGATTTTTTTTTAAACACAAAAAATACTTTCCATTAATAAACATTCTAAAAAAATCAGTTAGCATGGATTTAACATCATTGAGATCCAAAATATTCAGATTCCACCTCTAGAAATGACACACATCATTATAATCTATCTCTCACATATAGTAGTCAACACCTTCATAGGTATATCCAAAATATTATTCTCATTATTAATAAAATTAATACCATATGTATGGTTAGGGGATATTATAATAGGCTTTATAAAATTTTCTACTATCATCTAATCCAGTTTGTATTTGAGATAAATGTGTTTTAAATTAGAAATTTTTATGGGTGACACTCAAACCATTTCTAATGATACACAATAGATCAAAATAATAATAATATTTAAATGGATTAAACAAAATAAATAATGTAAACTAACCATCCATTTAATGTAAATACCCAATTGATTCCTGTATTTCATAATTCTAACATTAAACTTTCCTGAGACACTTTACACACTAAAACCCAACTATTAGAGGTGTGAGTTAGATTCTTGAAACATTTTTTAATGAGTTTTACTCATTTTATCACTTTTTTATTTATAAAACATCTTAAATTTCACAGTAATTCAACAACTAAATATGCCATTTTCATAATTTATAAGATAAATCAATCAAATGCATACCCAATCTGCCCATTTAAGTATATTACACATGGTTCAAACCTAAATTATCAATTTTAAATCCATATGACACTTGAACCAATCTATACCTCTAAAACATCATGTAACTAATTTAATATAAGTAATTCTATACTAAATTCAATAACCCGAACACATTCTAACTCAAAGATTCATCATACCTAATAGAAATCATTACTAAAACCAAACACTTTCAAAATGAATTAAATCATAACCAAAACCATTTTAATATAACCAAAAAAATCACAACCCAGTTATATTAACCCAAAATAAAAGGGGTTTTGAGGACTTGTAGATCAAAAGGGGTATTCTTATGTAAGTGTTGGGTTGCTCGACTTCTATATTTTTCTATATAAATATCACACATCTTATAGATTCTCTACCAAGGCCCTGATAGGACCTATTCATTATCTTTCTCTTATAATTTGATACAAGCATTTTTCATATTAATGAAACATTTGTATGAACCTTATATAAAAATATTTATTAATATCTCTCCACCATTTTAATAACTTATACTTTATTTCTCTAATTTAAGGTTTGCTTAGATAACCACGCTATTTTATTATCCTGAAATCCATTTTTTTGATATTTGAAATGTCCCCTTTAAAAATGGTTGATGGGTAACCAATAGAAGTGGATTCATTAAATAAGGGGTAAATAGTGTACCCCCCCCCCCCCATTTTAATGGGATGGGAGAGAAACCAAAAAACTTGAGAAACCGGGCTGACATAAACATCATGGGATCAAGTCTACTGCCACAAGAGCCCCCAGCACCATCCCAAATCATCCTTGAAGTCGATGAGCATAAAAAAATGGGTATATTTGTGATGGTGATAGGAAAACGTTGTAGAGGAGGTTCAAGAGCGACTAGAATGAAAATCCAGGAAAAAAACCAAAATACAACACCATGAACCAAATGTCATCAGAGCAGGACCTATGTGATCCGTAATAGGGTAAAATCGGGCATACAGAGACCCAGAAACAAGGAACCATAAGATAAGTATGAAAAATGGTGGGGTCTTCACTGACAGATATCCTAAATGTGGAACCTAGAGACCACCGAGACAAGATAATGTTGCATCATTGCACACCGCTGAACCCGAACAAGCAAGCAATGAGAGAGGAGGGGAAAAAATAACATACCATAGATTTGACAGTTGATTCGTCCGATAGAATATTAAGGGGGGTAATGTTATAGATTATCTTCTATGAGATATTGAATAGTGTGACAAAAATCAGTTTAGTTAGGGTTATTTTAAAAAGATCAAGAAGGGTTTTATTAGCACATTAAAAAATAACTAATAAGAAGGGGTTTTATCAATGCTAAAATAATATGAACTGATAAAAGTCATCTTTATGAGTGCTAAAGTTTTAGGACTGATAAATAAATATATATTTAATATAATTACAAAAATGTATATAATTATAAATAAAATAAATAAATAAAAACGTATATAATTATAAATATATTAAAATAAGTGTACATATGTATTTATAAATATAATTATAGATATATATTTATAATTATAATTTAAATAAATATATTTATAAATATTTTTATGAATATTTTCATATAATTATAAATATATTTATAACACTATATATATTTGTATAATTATATATATGTGTTCATTTATTTAAAAAATAAATATATATATAAATATAAATATATTAACTATATTCATTATTTTAATATATTTATTATAATTTTATAATTATTCAAATATATATTATTTATTTATAATTATATAAATAATTTTTAAAAAATTATATTTAATTATTTACAATTATAAATATATTGGTAAATATATTTATAACTATTTATTTATATTTATATTTATTTATATATATATATATTTAATAAATATATATAAATATAAATATAAATAATTCCTAAGAGAACAGGGGGACAGGATGATCAATCCTTGGATTTGATTTTAAGTTCCAATGATGAAGCGACTAAGCAGGTATTGGTTCTGAATGCAAATGAAGAGGAGGTAGCCAAGATGATGGGGAGGTACCTAAGAGTGTCTCTCAATGAGGAGCAATATTCTTGGATTGACAAATAGGATCTCATATTGGTAGGGGGGCTTCAATAAAGGTCTGATTAGTATGAAGGAGTACATCCAGTCTTGGGACCAACTAGCTTCTGAGTTTGAAAAGCTGATGACCAAGGCACCGGACACTCAGGCCTCATCTTTATCATGGAAATTTTTTAGGGAAGCAGGATCTGGTGATCTTAAGTTACTCTTTTATGATTCTGTTTAAGTTGTTTTGCTGATCTTGGTTGGTTTTGTGGAATGTTGTGTGTATTGTACCTGAGTTAGGTTCAGTTCTCTGGTTTGTTATATCGAAAATCTTGCACTTGCAATCATCACTTTAGCCAGATTTTCTCCATATGGGGATTAGAGCATGGATTATTAACCAAAGCTTGCCTTTCATATTTGGTCATTGAGAGGTTATGGCTTCACCATCATTTTTGTGCCTGTGCAATTATGCACGGGACTACTCGTCGAAGGGTCATTATCTGATGAAGGCTTCGATATGGTGCAACTGCTGGGGAGGGGTCGGTCCTGTGTTTTGTTCTATTATTTTTTGGTTTCTTTGTGGTTGGTGTTGGATCCCAAGGTTTCTCACTTATCCTTAAAAGTGTTTTGATAATTAAAAAGTAATTTTCAGTCAAATATAATTCTAAAATTAATATTAAAAATTGAATAAATTGTAGAAATATTATGTGTGAGTGCATTGTGTATAAAGATGCATTAATACGTATATGTATATATGAAATCAATGTAACACGCATTTGATATATGTTAAATTTAAAAATCAAATGGCATTCAATTAAATGTCCACTACTCGATATGATTATTCAATACTTTTAATTAGTATTGGATTTTAATTATTGATCATTTTTCACTAAATATATGACTTATTTACTTTAAAAATAAATATTTTATATTATATAATCATATTTTAGGAAATATTATATACATTGATATATATATATATATGAATATATTTCTATATTAAATATATTAAATATATTAATGAATAATTATGTATAAAATCGTTAAAAATGAATAAGACGTTAATATATTTTTTGTTATTACATTTTATTCATTTTCTATAATTATATTTAATATATACTATTTATTACTATTTATAATTTATATATATATTAACAATTTTAAACTTTTTTAATAATTGTTTCATTAATAATTTTTTTAACAATTTTATAATTTATTCATATTTAATTATTTTGTTTAATTATTACAATTTATTAATTTTATATATCCATATTTAATATATACTATTTATTAAAATTTATAATTTACATATGTGTATTAAATTTATTCATTTTTATTAATAATTATTTAATTAATAAAAAATTTAATATTTTTTTAAATTTACTCATTTTTAATTTTTATTTGTTTAATTATTTCAATTTATATATCTATATTTAATGTATACTATTTATTAATATTTATAATTTATGTATATATATATATATTAAATTTATTAATAATTATTTATTTAATAAAATTTTAAGTATTTTTTAATTTATTCATTTTTTATTTTTATTTGTTTAATTATTTCAATTTTTTAATTTTTTAATACTTGAATTTCTTTTTGTCTTATATAAAAAATTTGGGGTCATGGCCTGCTTGGGAATGTGGGTTGGGTCGTGTGTAGGCCTAGATAGGGGGCAGGTGGGTCGGGTCGGGTTGTGTAGGACCCAACCCCTATGGCCTGTGTGTATGTGGGTGGGCTAAAGCCCAAGGGAAGCATATGGTGGGACAAGGCTTTCATGGGCTCATGCATGTAGCCATAGACCCATATAGGTGTGTAGAGTGTATATGTGGGGGTTCATCCCCACAGTAGGGTTCTGATGTTGGGATGTGGCAGAATCATTTATAAACAAGCGACCGAACATCCAAAATTTTGATAGAGGACTCGCATGCACCATCACGACCTTTATCAACAATAGAAAATGAACTGATAAAGGTTAGCCTTTCTCAGAGCTAAAAAAAGTGTATATAAAGTTACCCTTTATGTGTGTTAAAAAATGATCGTAAAAGTAACCATTTATAAATGTTTTTCGTTAGTGCTGAATAAACACAAAAATGTAGTAGTATGAGTAACATTTCTGATTTCTAAAGATAATTATGGAATAAAGGTAAGTGTTATTTTATCTTTTTCAGAAAGATAATTATATCATAAATATCATATTATATCTTTAAATACACTTATATGTAACATCCATGTGATGCGGTAATGAAAAATGAAACACATCATTTCGTGGAGGTGGTAATCCACGCATGTGCATGAATGACGTTATCATCTTTAAATGAATGGAAAGGTAAGTAAATATATGATATATTAATTTTATAGAATGATAAATATGTCATTAATATCATAAATATATATATATATATATTAAATTCATTTTCATCAACAGTCATGAGAGGTGATGATGGAAAATGAATTACATCGGTTCACAAGGTGGTAGTCTTTCGTACACACGAATGATGGATTTGTTTCCCATTTTATTGAAGATGATATGGATGTAGGTTTTTACATTAACATAATAATATATTATTATATTTTATATACTAATTTTATTATATCATCATGGTTGAATAATGTTATAAGGAGGTGTAAGAAGAAATAAAACAAAAATGCTCGGTTAAGAACGATACCTCTTCTTTGAACAACCTCAATAAGTTTACACCAAAATCCTTCCTTGGAGGATTTTATAATAAAATTAATGCCTATAATAAATTTTAAGGGAATTAAGGAATATATTTGGGTAGTTCTTGGTCAAACCAAAAGGCTTTTCAAATGTGAATAAAAGAGAAGTGAAGGTTCCCTTTTAAAAGTGAGGGGAGGGGCACTTTTGTAATTTCTTAAATTATTAAATAAATATAATTTTTTTCTCATAGAAAAATGGATCAAAATGATATAATTATAATTTATTATGATAGAGGTTATAAATAATCTCATCTAATAGAATTTGGACAAGTTTAGACTATTTTTACCCTTATCTTTTTGTTTTAACCCCTCGTTTACCCTTTTTGACAATTACCATAATAAAAAAATTAACTATTTAGGGGTCAAGATAGTTACTAAAAAAGGAAAATTTAATAATTAATAGAACATGGTTGATATTTTCAATAATATCCCAATCACTTCTATGAATATATAATTTTTAAGAATTTAAATTATACAATAAAATATTTTTTATTATAAAATAAGATTAATGTCATTTTTGGAACTATTCATTTAATTTAATTTGAAAACAAAATGATAGAAAACGAATTAGAATATATTACCTTAACACCTCTCCAACATTATGTATTTATCTATAAAATTCATGGATCATAATAATTATTTTAATTTATATTACTTTTAATATTTTTAAAATCATTTATTTTATTTTTCTATTAAAGGAATAAATACTCTGTCAGTGTTGCATAAGCATTTAAGGTAATTATATATTCACTAAAAATTGTAAATAAATTAACATAATGAAAATAATTTCATTATTCTAAAAATAAAATTTAATATAAATTCACAACTTATTTTTATGCCTATAGAAACATATAAGATAAATTTAAAATCAACAGAGTTATATTTTTTATTTTATTTACTTAAAATATTATATAGGTCACTTTCATAGACAAGTGTCCCATAAACAAAATATATATATATATATAAATCCTAAGGTGGTAAGGCTCAAAATTCTTTCATCTAATAAGATTTAAGAGAGAAATTTGTGGATTTATCACTTAGTTTTAACCTAGGTTAACCTAATTTACCTTTTTACTGTAGTAAATAATTTTTAATATTTTTATTATTCATTATGATAAAAAATAATTTAAAATAATTAAATTAATTATGATGATTCCAAATATGTAATTTATTTTACCAAATTCAATCTATATAAGTGATGCACTTATGTCCATGTTGCATCTTCATACTTAAATGCACACTGAAAATGTGTTTTAAGATTAATTGTCATGTTTTTTCATCCGTAACATGGCTGAATAGGTGGTAATTAGTCATCCAATTAAGGTTCAAGAAGAGTTGGCATGAATCATGCATTTCATAGGGATATTGGAGTCATTTAGACTCTTTTTATAGGGTGCACGGTTACTACTAAGTCAACCAAACAGTGCACCCCAACCTAGGAAACTATGAACATCTTGGAGCCTCAAGGAAGAATCAGCTTCACTCCCTCAATATGGTTAAACAAACCGTGTGGATCCACTAAAAACCGTGTGTGATGAAATTTTTAGGAGTCAGTGGCAATTTTCATGTTGTCTTCATGGTTAAAAAAATCATGCAGACTAGAACTTGGGTCATGCGAGCTGGAACCAGTGGAGACAGAACTGTGTGCATGCTCTATGCATGGTTAACTGAACCACGCATCCCTACCAGAAGATCGGGTTCCTAAAATCCAGAAGGACAGATCGAAGAGAATTTTTGGAACACGGTTAAACTAACTTTGCACCTTAACCATGCACGAGTCAACAGACAGCCATCCACAAACCATCTACCTTCTTAACCACCCTTTTACTTGGGATTATGACCATTAACCACTCATATACACTAGGAGTTGGCCATTTAATGATCCTTTGGACCTTTTAAGTGAAAAAACATCTATAATTCATTCATTTTTATGGGAGGAGATCATGAAACTCATTCTATAAATTTTTTGGGAGAATTATCTCTAGTGGTGTCTTGGTATTTTACTCTTTTCTTGGATATAATTAAAATTAGAGGTAAAAATAGATTTTTTGTCTTCATTTATTCAATGGATAGCTAATCACTTCAATGTTTTGGGGATATAGATAGCGAAGAACCATGGGTAATTGATTTAATATTATTTTTTTTATACTATCTCTTTTATTTATCATAATTCCCCTGAGTTTTTTTTTCTTTTTCATACTAGTCACTCTATATCGGATCAAGAACAATGTCTCCAGGGATTCCAATGAAAATTATGATGAATAAACCCATGACCATTGGGTGCACTCATCATCTCCAAATGGATTGTTTTCATGATTTTTTTTAATAATTAATTTTTGAAACACAAAATTAATTTTTTAAAACTTAAATGGAACTTATCATGACAAGGAATTTTTATCGCATTTGAATCTCAAAGATAGGATTTATTATAAACAACACGACACAAAAAGAAAATAAATTACTAATAATCTTCATAATAATCCATAGCCCCAATGCATTTCCCTTATTGAGTGTTAGAAATAGTTTTCATATGTCTTTATTTAATTAATGAAAACCTATAAAAGAATTTTGGAATTAAATCATCCAGGATCATGATCAACTATTATAACCATCAAACAATGATTCTAAATTTAGTAAATCTTCAATTAATTAACCACACACTCAAATTAATAAAAACCCTAAGTCTTCCTATGAATCAACCCTATAATTACATTGTACTCATTGTGAAGTTGAAATATTTTTAATTTGGGTTGCTAAAAGTAACACTTCATATGAAACGACACCAAATTATAGTGTCATTTCTAGGGAAATTTTAAACGGTGTTACATCAGTTTGAGTTTGGATTAATTAATTTGGAAACAAAAATCATAAATTCTAAAAAAATCTACTCATAACCTCATTTTTATTTTTGGTTATTTTCAATTTCCCCTTTTATGATTTGTGTATTGTTTGGTTTTGTGAAGAACCATAGGTTCATGAGTAGCTTCATCAATCATTCCAATAGCACTAAGTCAGTGAAAATACTTTGTTTAACCTGAAATAGAATGAATAATATTAAGGTGACACTAAGAACTTATGGGAGAGAACATACATAATTCTCCCATGGAAAATGTAGAAGAGTAAGAATTTGATGTTGTCCATGGAGTTGGAAAACAGTTTGTGCTTTATGAAAATGAAACCCAATATCTTACAGTTGATGGAGAACAAATCCATCTTCCACTAGTGGATTTTATAGAGTATATTCCATGGAATCATCAATGAATGTTGGCTCAATTTGTGTTGTGAAATGGGAAAAAAATAGTCGTAGTAATATATTCTATAGGAGTAGTAACTATAAATGCCTCATAATCAATGACCTTATTTTCCATAGGAGCAAAAATATATATCACAACCTTCTCAAGAAAAGTTGTCACCACGCCTTACTCTTTTGGATTACAGATTTCTTTCGATTCATGGAACTGATATGGACATTATTCATCCACTAATGTAATAAAAACACTTTTATATCAATATGGACATCATGTATCTCTTCCAAAATATATTCTAGTTTGGGGGTTTTACAAGTGAAGATCTAAATGCTCATTTATCAAACTTTATGAAAAATTGTGACACATTCCATTACCATAGAGTGTTTGAGGATGCTATTAGGCTCTATATTTTTTCCTTGTTAGTAAGGAATAGAATTACGCAGCACACCATCCTCAAATGGGATTCATTACCTCATGATTTTCTAGAAGATTAGTTTCTCCCTCCAAAATGGTGACATTGAGGAATAAAATTCACAACTTCCAACAACAAGATTTTGCATCCTTGTACAAATCATGGAAACATTTCAATGAGATTATAATAAAATTCTCTCACTATGGCCTCCAATTTTGGCTTAAAGTTTAGACATTTTATGGGTGTATCATAGTAAATAATAAGTTTTTGGTGGATGTAGTTGCTGGAAGAAATTTTATAAGGAAATCACCTGAATAAATGTTTGATATCTTAGAAAAAATTTCAGTGAATAGATTCCAATGGAATTATGAGCAGGGAACTCAGAAAATAGGGATATATAATGTTAATTCCACCAAGATTATATCTACCCAAATTGATGCAATGTCGAAGAATATTGGCATACTGAATTTCAACACAACTTTACAAGTTCATGTAGTTAACCATCCGGCTTGTAGTGAGTCTGGAAACAACCACATCATAGGTGAATGTCGAAGGATAATTGTTGGCCCCTCTAAAAACTAAGTGAGAAACATCACTCAAAATTAAGGATCAAACAAATTTACTCAATATTAGAAACCTATGTGGAAAGACAATACATATTCATGTAGGGGGAAGCAATAAAAAAACCCCTCAACCAAGACCTCAAAATCCACTCGGGTATGGGAAGCTGGAATATCAAAATTCATAACCATGGTAATAGTAAGTAAATCAATACCATCAGGGTTCATATCAGAAAAAAGGAAATCAAAACCCTCATCCATCACAACCTCCTTTCTAACAACAACAGTAGCAAGAAATTGAATAGTGTAAACAATAGGAATAACCTTCAAAATTGGATGAGATGATCTCTAAGTTCATTTTGACTACAGAAACAAGGTTTCAAAATCAAGAGATGACCATTTTAATCCTAGAACAATAGATTGGGTATCTATAAAGTCAACTCTTTGTGAGAAAAACCAATACACTACTAGGTAATATGGAAAATTATCCTCAATATAAAGCTAAAGTAGTGACTCAAAGGAGTGGGAATGAGCTCTCTCAACTAGTTCCAACAAGGAATAATGTAGAGGAATTTAAGAAATATGACACACTAGCCCAATAGGTAGAAAAATAAGCTAAATAACGGATTTATCTATCACAAAAGGAATCATCTAAAGGGAAGGAAATTATGAATGATAGGGAAAAGGAGGTGGTCAAACCCTATGTACTAAAATTTTCCTTACCAAAGCGAATAAAGAAAAGGAATTTTAATCAATATTTTGGGAAATTCATATAGGTGTTTTTAAAACTCCATATAAACATCCCCTTTACTGATGCATTAACCCAAATACCAACTTATACAAACTTAAAGAAATAAATTCTCTCAAAAAAAATATAGTGGATTTGGGCACAGTTCCTCTTAACAAGGTGTGTTCCTCAGTGGTCTAGCAATCAATCCCACCCAATATTCAAGATCCTGAATGATTTTTAATCCCATGCACAATAAGATCTTGTTAGTTTGGTATTTAACTTTGTGACTTGGGAGATAATGTCAATCTGATGCCTTTTGGGGCATTCAAGAAGTTGGGGCTTAATTAATTAAATCTCACAAATGTGGCACTAAAACTAGTTGAATGTTCCATAAAATATCCCAAGGGGATATTAGAAGATGTGATGGTGAAAATTAGAAAGTTAATTATTTCAGTCAAATATGTTATCCTCAACATGGGACATGATGATAAGGTACCACTTATTTTAGGAACACCCTTCTTATAAACCATAAGTGTTCTGATTAATGTTCATAAAGAGGAATTTCTCTTTTGAGTAAGTGGTGAGAAGGTATCTTACAACACCCTCAATGTCATCAAGCAAGAATCACTTGTGGAGAATGAGGAATGCTACACTATATCCACATTGGGGAATTATATGTACTATATAGAACCTAACATGGGTTATTCTCTATTGATAAATGAGCTAGATACTACAAAAATCTATCCTGAATATGAACATAATGAGATGAAATATGTTACTGGTCAGGGTAATCGATATTGGCAGTGAGATATTGTTCTAGATGTTTTGGACAGAGAAAATATAGACCCCTTGTATCCCTCAGTCCTAAAGGCACCAAAACTAGAACTGAATCCTCTTACATCATCTCTAAAATATGGATATTTGGGTGAGAAAGGCACACTGACCATCATTCTTAACTCGTACCTAATTTAATGTCAAGCGGTGTAACTTTTATAGGTTCTCAAAATAAGGATAAGGTTATTGGTTGGGTAGTGGTTGGCCATAAAAGAATCAGTCTGACCATTTTTACCCACAAGGTACTTCTAAAAGAAGGGAGAAAACATCCAAACAGTCATAGGGAAGGCTCAACCCTCCAATGAAGGAGGTCATGAAAAATTAGGTGATAAAATTACTAGATATTGGAATCATATAATCTATTTTGGATAGTCCATGGGCTATCGTCTTGTAAATTGTATAAAAAAATAGTGGTATCACTATGATATCCAATGATAAGAATGAGCTTATTCCAACTCAAATAGTTATGAGATGGAGAGTGTGTGTTGGTTATCAAAAGTTAAATGATTCCATATGAAAAGACCGCTTTCCACTCTCATTAATGGATCAAATGTTAGAACATATAGCATGGAATGAGTTCAATTTATTTCTATATGGTTATTCTAGATATAAATAGATTTCAATATCCCTCAATTATTAGAATAAAATAACTTTCACATTACCATATAGAACATTCTCTTACCGTCGCATGTATTTTAGAATGTGTAACGCTCCTTCCACTTTCCAATGATGTATGTTGGCTATTTTCCATGACAAGGTGGAGAATATTTTAGAATTTTTTATGGATGATTTTTCAGTCTATAGTAAATCTTTTGATATATGTTTGAAGAATATGTAACTCGTCCTGGAGAGGTGTGTGCTGCCTAACCTAGTTTTGAACTAGGAAAAAGTCACTTCATAGTTCAACATGGCATTGTTTTGGGCCACAAATTTTTTTAAAAATTGATAGAGGTTGACCATAAAAAAATTGAAGTCATAACCAACCTTATAATCCCAACATTAATCCAATAAATTTAGATCTTTCTAATACACATGAGCTTCTACTGCTGGTTCATCATAGATTTTTCAAAAAATACTCAGCCACTGACCAATATTTTAAAAAATAATTATTGTTTTTTGAGTTTCATGAACAATACTTAAAGGCATTTCATTTTCTAAAATAGAATATAGTGGAGTTCCTGATCATGATCTTTCCAAACTCGAATAAACCATTTTATTTAATGTGTGATGTGAGCGATTATTTAGTGGGTGCAGTTTGGGTAAAATGTGTTGATCATATTTTCCATATTATTATTATGTTATCTATGCATTGAATGAGGATCAAATTAATTATACCACAACAGAAAAAGAGATTTTGGAATTGGTTTTTTCATTTTATATATTTTTTTCATATTTTTTGAGATCGAATGTTATTGTATAAACTGATCACTCGGCACTCAAGTACCTACAAAATAAGAAATATACTAAGCCTTGTTTGATTTACAAGGTACTTATACTCCAAGAATTTGATGTGAAGATTCATGCAAATAATGGGATAGAGAATTTTATTGTTGATTTTATCTCTTACTTGTATTTAACTCACCTTTAAGAAGAAGAAGAATAATAATAATAAGAAGAATATAGAGAGATCAATAAAGGCTTCCTAGATAGACAAATTTATTTAGTACTAGTTGCACCTCAACCATGGTTCGTGAATATTTCTAATTACTTGGACATAGGAGTGATCCACCCTAATATCTCTTTCTATTAGACGAAGAAATTTCAATCATATGTGAATAAATATTTTTGGGAGGATCTGTTTCTGTTTTGATCATGCGGAGATGGTATAATCTGTCGTTTCATACCTAAAGTTAAATCAAATGGACTTTTGGAGTTTTGAAACTCTTTCCCACTAGAGTAAATCATGGTCTAGACAGTAAAATTAATAAAATCCAACAATATATTTTTTTTATCCAACTATCCATAAGGATGTATAGAACTTTGTGGAATGGTGTGAAAAATGACAATGAATGGGTAATATTGGGAACATAACTAAAATTTCACAGCACCCCATGCTTTAAGTGGAAGTCCTAGATGTGTTTTTCATTGGTTTCAATAGACCATTTTTACCATTGTATAGTAACAAATACATTATGGTATGTGTAGATTATGTTTCTGAATGGGTGGAAGCCGCTTCTAAAGATCAAAACTCTATAAAGGTATTCATAACTTTCCTTAAAAAGAACATGTTCAGCAGGTTTGGTGTACCCCAAGTCCTCATTAGTGATAGGGGAACACACTTTGATAACAAAATGATGAGGAATTATCTAATGGAATACGGGGTGAAATATAATATGGGTACACTATACCATCCCCAATATAGTGGATAAGTGGAAGTATCTCATCGTGAGATAAACCAAATTCAGGAGAAAATAATGGGAATCATCCTGAAAATATTGGTCAAAAAGGTTGATGATTGTTTATGGTCTTATTGGACAGCATTCAAAACTCTGTTTTTCATGTCCTCATTTAGATTGATCTATGTAAATCCATGTCACTTACCCATATAGCTTGAACACAAGGCATATTGGGCTATCAAGGTGTTGAACTATGATCTGAAATATGTCAAGGATAAGTAAAAACTATAATTATCTAAGCTAGATGAGATCTGGTGGGAAGTGTATGAAAACACTAAGATCTATAAGGATAGGAAGAATGGAGTTTGTGACCACATAATTTCTCAAAAACATTTTCAACTCGGGGATTAGGTACTACTATTCAACTCTCAGTTTCAATTATTCCCAGGTAAATTGAAGTCTCAATGGTCAGGGATGTTCAAAGTGGTCAAAGTAGTCCACCATGGTGTGGTGGAAGTTACTTGAGAAGATAGAAAGATGTTAAAATTCAACATAAAACATCTTAAACCTTATTTTAAAATGGAATACATGTTGGTAACCCATCATTTAAAAAATTTATCAAAATAGTTGTTAGTTTTTGTGTTTCTTAGGGGAACATGTTTAGTGTATTTTTCATTTTTTGTTCTTTATTTACTGGATTAATACAAAGTAATATATATATGATTGAATCTCTATTATTCAATATTTAGATGTCATATGGAAAACTTAAATCACCTTTTAAAATAGTTGGGTAACATATGTTTTAATTTTAGGTGGCACATTTTATTTCAAAAAGGGGAAAGATCAGAATTTTTCAAAAAAAATGTCCCACATGCATGGTTTGTGCATAGTTAAACAAACTGTGCACATTAACTATTCATAGTTAAGACCTCATTCCAGAGGCAGGCTCATGGGCCACACATAGTTAACCAGACATGTAATTAAACACTCCCAGAGGGGCTCCCATTACAGTAGTTGTAGCATGGTTACCGCACAGTTAAACAAACCCAACATAGTAACCATGTGGATTTTAAAAAATACCCAAATTTTCAAAACAAAAAAAAAATAAAACCTCCATTTTAAAACCCCAAATCATGAATCATTGTAACGCCCTGAGTTTTTTTTTAAGTTTTTTTTTAATTAATTTATCTTTTTGACATTTTTCATTTCACGAAACACTGAAAATAGTTTATTTTATATTAAAGAACTATATTTGGATTGTGTTATACATAACACTAAGTTAATAGTTCACTAAAAACAACATAAATTGTATTTTTTTTGTACAAGAAATAACAATTTTATCTTTATTTATATGCAACAATGACTTTCCTCGATGTCTTGCATAACACGCATGAACGATTTTTACTGAAAAATGATATATCAGTAAAATGTTATTATTAATAATAATAAGATATAACCTAGATAATAAATTAGTGGTTATGAATAGTATTAAATAATTTATTAAAATATATAGTTTACACAAATATAATATAAATTCCTAGGTTACCAATTAATTATAAATTAATATGAAAATCAATTGAATATAAAAGAAAATATTATTATTTTTATGGTCACAAAGCTATTTTACACTAATAAATTAAATTAAATAAATTTAGTGAGTGATATTAATTTAATATATATGTTATATATTCAATCAAATATTCTTTATATCCATTTAATATATTTGATATACATAAGATAAGAACAAATACAATTGTGTGCTTAAACCCCTATATTTTTTACCATCTTTTAATGGAAAACCCATTTTAAATCCAATTTTTGGAACTTTTATATATTTAATATGTAAAAATAAACCTTATATTTTTAATAAAAACATAAAAATTATTTTACCATAATTTTTTGGTATTTTCAATAAGGTTTTATTTTTTAATGAATACATAAAAATACTGGATTTTAATTCAAAACTGTTTCTTCATTTAATTTATTTATAAGGTAAAATTATATTTTAAATTGGTTTAAAAGTTTAATTACATAATATTTTTATCAATTAATACAATTTAGGTCATTGGAACCAATTTAACATTAAAATTTTATATAAAAACTTAGAAAAATGTTGATCATTTTTACTTTAAAAACATGCAGTATTGTACCGTCAACGGGATTAATTTTAAATTAATTACTATCACTTCCATGATTAGAATTTGTAAAAAAGGATTATATATTTAGAATAATTATACTTAATAATTTATTATAAGTTCAAATTACTTTTGAACAAAAATATTAGTGAAAGTAATTAAAATTAATTACATTGATTAAGGTAAAATTAAGCATAACTAAGGAATAAACCTTAAATTTGAGACTCAAAAAGACCTAAAAACTTGTCCAAGATCCATTTTATGGCCATATTTATAACCTATAATCACTTTTACAGAAATTTTTCTATGATTTTATCCAATTTCAACTTGAAAAATGTGGGTGTAATTCCCTCTTTGAATATTTACAGGAGTGTCACTCCTCCTCCACTATAAAAATGTTTCCTCTCCTCCCACTTACTCACACCTCTCAATCCCTTTGGATCACAAAAACTCTACTAAAATAATCTCCCAACATCCCTCCCTTCCTATTATAATCATCCCCTTGGGTATAAATCATTCCAAGTATTCCTTTTGGCACAAATCAAAAGGAGTTACCGGATTAAGAGGTAACATCTTCTCTCAAACTCCTTTCATTTATTTTACTTATACACCCCCTCCACTCTCTTTATTCCATTATTTTATAATAAAAAAATTATATTAAATATAATAGTATTTTTTATTCTAATTTTTAGGCCTACACTTACACATGCATCCATCTCATGGGTAACAAATATATTATTTATGTGTACGGAAAACAACCGCATCACTAAATGATGATTGTTCATTTTTACTTTACCATCCCTCATGGTGGAAATTATGATGAAAAATATGTTTATATATGTAATATATTATATTTAATATGTATTTAATAATATTAATTCCATTTAAAACACATATATTTTTACTTTATATTTAGTGTAAATATGATAATTTTTTGAGGAAGCGTGGACTACCGCCCCCACAAAGCGATGTGATTCATTCACACACTACATGGAATGTATTAAGGATGGGTTTAGTGAAATTATATGATATATATGATATAATAATTATAATTTAATAATTATATATATATATTCATATATTTCATGTACTTTGTTTCTTTCAATACGACAATAAAAAAAAAGAAATCGTGTTCATGAGTACGTACGGCTTACCATCTCCATGAACGGTGTATTCCATTTCATACTTATATATTAGATAGATTATTATAATAAAAATATAATTAATATAAATTATACTTATATCATAGTTTAAATTTTGGAAATCATGATATAACTATAAGGATCAAGGATATAACAAATTAAGATACAAGCGAAAAAGAAAGCGCATATTACCCGAAGCGAAACCTTAACATGAAATTGCTAACAAGTGGGTAATATAAAGTAATAATCAATAAATATATGGTATTATATATTATAATATTGTTATTTAAAGTATTTATAATAAATTTTTATTTATTATAAAGGTGTATTTAATAATTACGATGAGAGTAAAGACACAAGGTAATGGAATTTCATCTCGCTTTTTATATCTATGAGATACATGCGTTATTTACCACTCATTAATTTTGTGTGGTGTGTATACTTCCCATGGATGTATTCTATTATTATTATAATTAAATTTATTGGTATTTAAATATCCATTATATGATCTTTATTTCATGAGGATAATGTTTCAAAATTTACCAAATCGGTAAAGTAGTTTTGTCTCGAAATGCCTTCTTTGAGGTACATATTTTGTTATGCGCCTATGTTATTTAATGAGGTGTATATGATTCCAATTGACATTTTATATAATTAATATACTTATTTTTATGATATTTCATGCTTCATGTAATTTTATTTTCTTACATGAAGAGTATGATCCCAAGTAACTAAATGGTAATAGTTTATTGAAACAATCTCATCGCTTTTCAATATTGTTAATGATTATGTATATTTTAATTAAATCTTAAGATAAATATCTCAATAAAAATCATGATCTTTCTCATACACTTTTTATTCAATATATATACATGTATTAGTACCATTTTTACACTCTTTGGTACTTGATATATTTAAGAAAAAAAATTAAGAAAAATTTGATTGTATCTCTCTCTTAGATCGGAAATCTGTTTTATTTCAAAACCATGTTTTCAAAAATGTTTTCAAAAATGTTTTAAAATTATATTTGAAGATAATTTTTAAGGAAAAATTATTTTAAAATTTTTTATGGTTTTAAAATCTTTCTTTATATGTTTTCAAAGTTATTTTCAATGAAATGGTTTTCAAAACATTTTCAAGATTTCATTATAATATTTAAAAGTATTTTAAAAGAAATGGTTTTCAAGAAATTTTCAAGAATCTTTCTTATGTTTTAAAGTAAAAATGTATTAAAAAAATAAAAATTTATTTATAATTTTTCAAAATATTTTCAAAGAAATGGTTTTTAAAACAATTTAAAGCTTCTTTCATATGTTTTCAATTAAAAAGGTTTTTAAAACATTTTCAAGCTTTCTTTATAAGTTTTAAAAGTGCTTTAAAATAAAAATGTTTTTTAAATGTTTTGAATCTTATTTTATAAGTTTTCAAATAAAAATGGTTTTAAAATGTTTTGAATCTTATTTTTTAAGTTTTCAATTAAAAGGGTTTTCCAAATTATTTCAAGTATTATTTATAAGTTTTCATGTTAATTTCTAAGAAAATAATTTTCAAAGGGTTTTATGTATTAAAAATACATTTTAAAATAAGAAAGGATATTTTACTCAATAAAATTTTTTGAAATATATTTCAAAATTATTTTCCATCTAAGATGACATCCATTGATGTTACTCCTTTCTTTCTAGGAAATGATCTAAAGTTTCAATTCATATTATTTATTGAATGGTTTATGTTTTGATGGAATGATTCTTATGAAACCTATTTATCTTCCATGGGTTATATGCTTTTGAATCTAGATTATTTTCACTGGTTATTATTTTGATTAAATGATTGTGAAACTTGTATTTTTCCATAGGTTAAGATTTAATTACTTGTTTATGACACCCATTTTGATATAATTGTTTATGATTTTGTGGCACATGTATGAATGATTTAATTATGAGATGGCTAGTACATATATATCCCTCTAATGTATTGGGTAATGATATATGTTTTATGAGATAAAGGAGTATACAGGATGGCATCCTAATCCCAAAAAAAAGAGGGTATAAGAGAGGGCATCCCAAGCCTGAAATAAGAGGGTATACGGGAGGAAATCCCAAACCTGAAACAAGAGGGTATATGGGAGGGCATCCCAAGATGGAAACAAGAGGGTATATAGGAGGACATTCTAAGCTTGAAACAAGAGTGGATATGGTAGGACATCCCAATCCTGAAACAAGAGTGTAAACATGAGGGCATCCCAAGCCCAAAATAAAAGGGTACATAGGAGGACATCCCAAGCCTAAAACAAATGGGTAAATAGGAGGGAATCCCAAGCCCGAAGTAGGTACATGTGTGATTAACCCAAGACTAACATGTTATAAAGGCCTTGGAACACTTCCTTGACATAGGGTTTTTATATGACTATGTGTTTTCCACAATTATATGTTTTATTCCTATGTTATGCTCTCATGGATTATGTTCTTTATTTCTTTATGATTCATGTCTTGTTAACTTCCAATATTTATTATGATATTTAATATGCATGGTATGATCTTTAGATGTTATGATCAAGTTCCATACCCTTTTGTTACTATTATGCTTACACATTTCCTTTATTTACCCTTAATGAGCATATGAGCTCACCCCTTTCTTATGTTTCCTTTCCCCAAGTTATGAATAAAGGTTTTATGTAGATGTACTAAAGGTGGAGATATTTATGGGAGATGTTGAAGATCATTCACCAGGATCAAAGATTTTGTTTCCAAGTTTCCAAATACACTAAACTATTATAGTCCTCGAGCATTTATTTTTTTGTAATGTATTTAATATTCATCTAAAATGATGTAATATCCATGTATGTTAAGCCTCGATAACTATAGTTGATATAAAATTAAAGTTTTAATCAAACTTTAGAAACTAGGATGAGAAAAATTTAGTGATATCCCTAGGTATGTTTCTAAGGATATGTCTAGGGATGTCTCTAAGGATAAGTATGGCGATGAGTTCACATTTAAGAAAATGTCCTGTAATTTTGGAAAAGGATAGAGTGGGTAGTTTATTATAAATGCATCCATGTTTGGATACTAAAGGTGGATGTGGCTCTGACACAGATGTACCTAGGGGAAACAACTCTGACAAGATATACCGGGCCTCACTCCAGGTAATCTAGTACACAAAAATGGGCCTTTTCTCACACCTGGTTTGACACTCTTGGGGGATATGATTTGGGAATTCACAAACTCTTCACAAACCATCATGAAGGATTTAAATATAATCTTACTATGAATAACCTAATATAAACCTAAGGTTTCATTGATTAAGGTGTCATTATTTTGACATCCTATAAGTAATTATTTCCCTGACTATGTGGTTTTATGCTATAATAAGTAATGCTCACACTATGCTTTTGGTTTTAGTAAATAGAGAGAAATAGAAGGAACATGGTTAACATTGAATTTTTCATATGTGAAAAGTATGGGCATTATGAAAATTTATTTCCCAAGTGTAAATATCATAAAAATAATCAGTAAGGTGGTATGAGTATTGATTATACTTCTGAAGATAAAGAGACTGCAAACGACATGTGAAAGGTATGTGATGTTCTTCTAGTATTGTTTACATTAATCATAAGAAGCATGATTAGATTTAAGTTGAGGGATAAAAAGGCATTATTTGTATTTTATATTCTAGGAAAGAGGTATTAAGGAATAATTTGATGAATCATGAGTAATGGTTTATGAATCAAGTTGGATTAATGAAGTATTTATGTTTTGGAATAAAAATAGTATGTTATATGAATCATAAAATGTATAAGTATTTTCAGTATAATTTTTCATTAAAGATTGAAAAGGGCATATTTAATGGTGATTAAGGCATAGAAAATTGATTTCATAGAAAGGTGGTATTTTGATTAAGGTAAGGTAACCCAAAATTAATGCCTGAAATTGAGATAATGATCTTTGGATAAAGAGATGTTGGATATGAATAAGTAAATTGGATAGTACAAACTACCCTGGAATTGATTATTTACAAAATATTCTAGTTCATCAAGTATGAATTTTACAACTTCTTGGATTTAAAGAATATATCCAGTAATAATTGTAATAAGGAGGCATGCATGTTTTTCAAAATCATTTATGGTAGTTAAGGGTATTACCATGTTTCAAGAGAATATATGATGAGGTTATTTACATGTTTGGAGTGTGACAACTAATAGATACTTTGTGATATATGAGCGATCAATGTTAAGTTAATTTTGTAATTTCTTTCTAAAGTTTTTTATTTTCATATTTTGTAAGGGTTATAATGTTAACCATTTATATAAAGAATAAGTTAAACAATGGATGAAGTTTGTGAGAATAAATTATTATATCACCACATGAGGATTTATTATTATTGAATAACCTATTATAAAAACATGGTATTAATGATAAATGATGATATATGGGATGGAATATCATGGATCTCATAATATGTTAGGGCTTCATGAATGAAACTCGCCTTACCTTTTGGAGAAAGAGGTGAAGTGGATCAAGGATCAATAAAGGGTGAGGTTGTCCTAAAATCATGAAAGAATATATTTCCATGAAAATTATTCAAATTTAGTAAAATAATCTATAAATAAAATGTTGTCCCAATACCTTATGTTTTTTCTAACTAATGGCTTTTAAATCATCACAAATTTATGAATCTAAGGCCCTTAAATTTTCATTGATCAGTCACTTGTTTGTGATTTATGGCCTCAATAACACACTATAAATATTTAAACTTTTCCTTTATTTCCAATATTCACTACCAAACTATGTTATCCTATGTGGAAACCTAGTTATATGTTACTTTGGGTGACCATTATGGTTCCAACTTTCTGTTTTTTAAGAAATTTTTAGTATTCATTCTCACGATGTTGGTTTCTATGAAATTAAATTTCAAGTATTAAAACTTTGATAACCCAGAACAGTTTCAAGGGATAAATTCATTTTAATGGGGGTATAATGTAACATTGTAATATTTTTTGAAATATTTTTTTTTTTTTGAATTAATTTATCTTTTTGATATTTTTCATTTCACACAACACTAAAAATAGTTTATTTTATATTAAAGTTCTATGTTTGGATTGTGTTATATGAAATAACAAGTTAATCATGAACTAAATTCAACATAAATTTTATCTTTCTCCACCTGAAACACCAAGGTTAGCTTGCGTTACACACAACAATGACTTTCCTCGATGGCCTGTGTAACACGCATGACCGATTTTTACCGAAAAATAGTATATCATTAAAATGTTATTATTTAAAATAATAATATATAAACAAGATGATAAATTAGTGTTTATGAATAGTATTAACTAATTTATAAAAATATATGGTTTAAAAATATAATATGAATTCATAGGTTACCAATTAATTAAAAATGAATATGAAAATCAATTGAATATAAAAGAAAATATTATTATTATTATGGTCACAAAGTTATTTTAACCTAATAAATTAAATTAAATTAATTTAGTGAGTAATATTAATTTAATATATATATTATATATTCAATCAAATATTTTTTATATCCATTCAATATATTTGATATACATAAGATAAGAACAAACTCAATTTTGTCCTTAAAAACCTATATTTTTATTTTTACCAACTTTAAATGGAGAACCCATTTTAAATCCCTTTTTTTGTACTTTTATAGATTTAATATTTCAAAATAAATATTATATTTGTAATAGAATCATAAAATTTAGGTTTGGATAAATTTTTGGTATTTTTCTATAAGGTTTGATTTTTTAATGAATGGTTAAAAATACTAGATTTTAATTCAAAACTGAATATTAATATAATTTATTTATAAGGTTAAATTTTATTTTAAATTGGTTTAAAAGTTTAAATATATAATATTTATATCTATTAATCCAATTTAGGTCATTGGAACTAATTTCACATTGAAATTGGATATAAAAACTTAGCAAACTTTTGATTATTTTTACTTTAAAACCCCACAATATCGTCCCATCAGCGAGATTAATTTTAAATTAATTACTACCAATTATGTGATTAGAATTTGGAAAAATGGATTATGTATTTGGAATAATAATAATTTCTAATTTCTTATAGGTTAAACTTAGTTTTTTACCAAAAATATTAGTGAAAGTAATTAAAATTAATTATATTGATTAAGGTAAAATTAAGCTTAACTAAGGACTAAACCTTAAATTTAAGACTCAAAAAGACCTAGAAACTTGTCCAAGATCCATTATTTGGCCATATATATACTATATCCTCACTTTTATATAATTTTTTTCATTATTTTATTCACTTTAAACATGAAAAACATGGGTCTAATTCACTCGTCAAATATTTATAAGAGTGACACTCCTCCTCCAGTATAAAAAGGCCTCCTCTCCTCCCACTTCCTCACACCACTCAAGACCCTTGGCTCAAAAAAACTCTACTAAAATAATCTCTCACAATCCATACCTTCCTCCTATAATCATCCCCTTTGGAATAAAAAAATCCAAGTAATCCTTTTGGCACAAACTAAAAGGAGTTACCCAATTAAGAGGTAACCTCTTCTCTCAAGAACCGTTCTTTTATTCTCATTATCTACTCCATCCACTCTCTTTATTCCATTATTTTATAACAACACCATTATATTAAATATACTAGGATTTTTTATACTAATTATTCAACCTATACTTACACAAATATCACTTTAATGGGTAACGAACATACTGTTTATGTGTACGGAAAACTATTGCCTCACTAAATGATGATTGTTCATTTTTCCTTTACTGCCTCTCATGGTATAAATTATGATAAAAAATATGTTTAGATATGTCATATATTATATTTATTATTTATTTAATCTTATTTATTCATTTTACAACACTTGTCTTTTTTACTTTCTATTTGGTGTGAATATGGTAATTTCATTTGAGGAATTGTGGACTACCTCCCCCTCAATGTGTTGTGATTCATTCACACACTTCATGGAATGTATTAAGGATGTGTTTAATGAACTTATATGATATATATAATATATATTATATAATAATTATATGATAATAATGGCATATATACATATATTTCATTTACAATTTTTCTTTCAATACGACAATTAAAAAGAAAGAAACAGCGTTCATGTGTACGTACGGCTTACTGTCTCCATGAAAGGTGTATTCCATTTCATACATATATATTATATAGATTATTATAATAAAAATATTATAAATATAAATTATTTTTATATCATGTTTTAAATTTTTTAAATCATGATATAAGTATAAGGACCAATTATATAACAAATTAAAACATAAGAAAAAAACAAGGCGAATATTAGCTAAACTGTAACCTTAACAAGAAATTTCTAACAATAAGGTAATATAAAGTCATAATAAATAAATATATGGTATTATATATAATAATATGGTTCTTTAAATTATTTAAATCAATTTATATTTATTATACAGGAGGTTTGAATGAATACGACGGGAGTAAAGACACAAGGTAAGGGAATTTCATCTCACTTTATATTTCTGTGAGATACATGCTTTATTCAACACCCATTAATTTTTTGTGGTGTGTATAATTCCCATGGATGTATTATATGATTATTATAATTAATTTATGTTTATTTAAATATCCATTCTATTATCTTTATTTCATGGGGTTAATGTTTCAAAAGTTACCAAATCGGTAAAGTGGTTTTGTCTCAAATTACCTTCTTTGAGACACATATTTTGTTATGCACCAATATTCTTTAATGAGGTGCATATGATTCAAATTAAAATTTTATATAATTGGTATCATTATTTTCATGATATTTTATTCTTCATTTAATTTAATTTTCTTACATGAAGATTATGATCCCAAGTAACTAAGTGGTAACATTTTATTGAAACAATCTCATCGTTTTTCAATATTCATAATGACTATGCTTCTTTTGATGAAATATTATGATCCATCTCTCAAGAAAAATCATTATATTCCTTATAATATTTTTATTAAAGATATATCTATGTATTAGTACCATTTTTCTACTCTTTGGTATATAAGATAATTAATAAAATGTTTTCTTAAGAAAAATTTGATTGTATCTCTCTCTTCGTTCAGAAATCTATTTTATTTCAAAATGATGATTTCAAAAAAAATTTAAAAATTTTTTTAAAATAATATTTGAATATAATTTTCAGGAAAAAGTATTTTAAAAATGATTTATTATTTTAAAATATTTCTTTGCAAGTTTTTAAATTTATTTTCAAAGAAATTATTTTCAAAATGTTTGCAAGCTTTCCGTATAAGTTTTCAAAGTATTTTCCAAGAAATAATTTTCAAAAAAAATTCAAGATTCTTACATATGTTTTCAAGTAAAAATATTTTCAAAACATTTTAAACATTTATTTATAAGTTTTCAAAGTATTTTCAAATAAATTTTTTTTTAAAACATTTTCAATCTTCTCTCATATTTTTTCAAGTAGAAATGTTTTCAAAACAAATCCAAGCTTTATTCATAAGTATTCAAAGTGTTTTAAAAGAAAAGGTTTTTAATATTTTTTTAATATTATTTTATAATTATTCAAGGGAAAATGTTTTCAAACTGATTTCAAGTCTTTTTTATAAGTTTTAAAGGTATTTTCTAAGAAAATTATTTTCAGATAGTTTTATGTATTCAAAAAAACTATTTTCAAAGAAGAAAGGATATTTTCCTCAAGAAATGTTTCTTAAAGAAATTTCAAAATTAGTTTCCATCTAAGATGGCATCCATTGATGTTACTCATGACTTTATAGGAAATTATATAAAGGTTTTATTCATATTATTTATTGAATGGTTTATGTTTTGATGGAATGATTCTTATGACACTCATTTCTCTTCCACAATTTATGTGATTTTGAACCCTACTTCTTTTCACTAATTATTCTTTTGATTAAATGATTATGAAACTTGTATTTTTACATAGGTTAATATTGGATTACATGTTTATGACACCCATTTCATTTCATGGGTAATGATATGATTGTTTATGATTTTTTGGCACATGTATGAATGATTTCATTATGAGATGGGTGGGCCTATATCTCTCTCTAATGCACTGGGTAATGATAAATGTTGCATGATCTCAAATGGTACACAAAAGTTCATCCAAATCTTGAAACAAGAGGGTATATGGGAGGGAATCCCAAGCCTGAAAAAAGAGGGTATACAGGATGACATCCCAATCCTAAAATAAGAGGGTATACGGGAGGAATTCCCAAGCCCGAAACAAGAGGGTATATGAGAGGACATCCCAATCCTAAAATAAGAGTTTATAAGGGAGGACATACCAATCGCGAAACAAGAGGGTAAATGGGAGGACATCACAAGCCCAAAACAAGAGGGTACATGGGAGGACATCCCAATACCGAAACAAGAGGGTACATGAGAGGGCATACTAAGACTAAAGTCATTACTTGGGTGATTAACCCAAGACTAACATGTTACAAAGGCCTTGGTAGGACGCTTTGACATAGGTTTTGTATATTCTTATCTGTTTGACACAATTCCATATTTTATTCTTATGTTATTCTCTCATGGTTTATGTTATTTATTTTCTTATGATTCGGTCTTATGAACTTCCCATATTTATTATGATCTATAATATGTAGGGTATGATCTTCAAATTTTATACTTAATTTTCATAACCTTTTTTCATGTTATGCTTATTCCTTTCCTTTATTTACCATTACTGAGCATCTGAGCTCTCCCCTTTCTTATATTTCCTTTCCTTGAGTTGTAAAGGAATTTTTTAGGTAGAGTTACTAAAGCTATAGATCTTTATGGGAGATATTGAAGATCTTTCACCAGGATCAAAGATTTTGTTTCCAAGTTTCCAAATACAATAAACTATTACACTACTTGGGCATGTATTTTTTTTGTAATGTATTTAATATTCATCTAAAATGATGTAATATCATTGTATGTTAAGACTCAGTCACTATAATCACCCCCTAAATGATATTCACACCCCTCATCTCTTCTATCTTCTTCAATATCCTCCTCCCTTTCTCCCTTTTCTTCCTATGAATAAATCTCCAAGGTATATTTCTTCTTCTTCTTCCTCTCTTACACCTCTTCTTCTTGTAACTCTTAATTTCCATTTTCTTTCTTATCCTTCCCTTAGTTTAGGTAATCCCCATGTTTTCCCCATCACCTTTTCAATTTTTTGGATTTTAATTTTATGTTTCCTTCACTTTTATAAACCAATTTTTTAATAAACCTCACAAAAAACACATTTCCCAAAACAAATTTCTCTAAAACCAAATTTTTCTTGTCTATTTGCCAAAATTTCTAGGATTACATAGTTTATTTAATAAATTCATCATGTATATTTATTTTCATATATATCACTTTGTAATTTGTTCTGTATTTATGCACTTTTGTTATAATTCCTGTAAGAACCCACCCAAACCACTCCATGGCCTCTTCCAAACATGCCTATACATTTGGTTTAGATAACCTATTGGGTCCTAACCTCAAATATTATACACAATATGAGGTTAATATATACGTATTTCTATTCACTCTAGAGTCCATCTTACACCACTATTTTTCACCTCACCGCCTTAAGGCACTAGGAAAATATTAATCTTATCCCTCTCTTGGGTTATGGTTTTTTTGTTGACGATGACTAAAAGGGGGAAGATCTACGAAATTGGTTCCACCTCACCCTTTAATCTATATTAACTCCTCTATTCTTCCTTATAATATCCCTCCCTTAGTGGTTCCCTTTCCTTTCCCCATATATTAGGAGTCTTGTGCGTTTTCTTTTTCTTTAGTTCTTTGTTTGGATTTCTTATGTGGTTGTGGATCTCTGTTGTTGCCTTCAATGTCTCTTATTTTGATCTTATTTCTTAATTACCATGTTATTTACCCCATCTTGATCTGGTGTATTGGTTTCATTATGGTGGTTTTCATTGTGATGGTTGAGCAGTGTTGGTTTCCTAGGAGTGTGACCCACGGCTCTCTCCTTCCTCTTTTGTTTTGTGGTACTCTCTGGTGGTGATACTTGTTCCTAGAAAAGTTTTGGTTCAACACTTAGTCCATTTCCCACCTATAACACTACTCTATATTCCTTTTCCATCTCTCCTTCTTAGGTAAATTTGGTGTGGTGGCCTTACGGAGGTTTTGGGATGTGTTGTTCGAGCGGTGCACCCCAAGTGTCGCAACCTTCATCAATTTCATTTTAGATTTCTGATGGAACTTCCTCCTAGATTATCACATTAGAATGAAATTGAGGTTGGAGTTTCTTCATCCTTAATGATGATGGTAGTCCCATTTTCCAGTTTTTGTTTTCTCTTTCAATGTTTTTCATCCATGTTTTTCTAGTCTTGGACGTTTGCAATGGTTGTTGGTGGTGGTTTCGATGGTTGGGATTCTAAAGGTATGGTTCAATAGTGGAGACGATGGATATTCTAATTTTTAGTTTCTAATTATTTGGTTTGATGGTGGTGCTTCAGTGATGGTTCAGTTTTCTTGGGGCATGGCTCGAGGCTGATTGTGGTTTTCACGGCACGAGGTTCACGTGGTGAAATTTTCATTGAATTGTTTGGTTGGATTTTGAATTTTGAATAACTATTTGTTTAGTTTGAAGGTGATATGGTGGGTGAAAAAAAATTATGGGGAATTTGAAATTCAAATATGTGTTGCAATTTGGCGGGAAGTGATGTTTTTGGTTTGGGTGGATTTTCCATGTTGAAATTGTATTTTGGGTTTTTCTATCAGTTTGTCTACATGGTTTGTATTTTGCTAGGGTTCACATTTAACCTTTAAAAGTGTCTTCAAAAAAAATGAAAAAAAATGTCTTTGGACCACCTTAAGGCACTAGTAATATCGTACGAGCTTCAAAGACTTAATGACCATGGTCACTTCACCAGGTCACTCGTTGTGCATAACAAAACCTTTAAGGAACTCATGTTTGAGTTTTCTTTCACCTTTCAATACTGGTAAATGTATACCACCAATGATAAGGGATATTTATTTGAGGATACAAGTGACATCACATTCCCCCTTCTAAAGTGCTAGTATAGTTTGTAAGTGGGTGAGTTCTCTAAATTCATCAGCATCTATGATCAAGATTTTTTAAGCAATGTGGAATATATAGAGATGACTCGATCATGGTATATTGACACCACCAAAGAATTTGGGGCCACTATTGACTATCTAGGCCCGGTCTATGTCCCCCAAACTGCTAAGGTCTCTAAGCTCCTTAATCTCACCCATCATGTGCTTTATTAGATCCTTACTACCTGTTTCACCCCCGATCAGATAGTCAAGACAACATCATCCTTCGTGATTTGTTTCTTATCCTTTACATGATTACAAGTAAAACCATAAATATCACTTATCTCTTTACCTGGTACCTCTTTCACATGTTCACCAATCCAAAGGGATACATTTTTTGAGGGTCCTATATCACCCTCTTAGCCAAGTGTTTGAGAATTCAATTCAATAAAGAGGCATTCACTGAGATTGAACCACCTCTCCCATTTAACATCACCATGGTAAGACATATGTGCATGATATAATTTGATGGAAAGTGATCTATGTTCATAGGATGCCCGGTATGAATTGTTCCATACCTCAACCCTGCCCATTTCTTCCTACCATTCCTCTCCACCCTACGAAGAGTACCACCCCATCAATCTGACCACCTCTATGAATCCACCACCTTACTCTACATACTCCACTTACCAAAATCTGAAGGGAACCCTATTCAGTGACTCATATTTACAATTTAAGAGGGACTAAGACTTTTATAAAATGTTTGATGGGTAGGTTGAGGTTACTAAACAATTGATGGAGGGCATTAACTTACAGGATCTCCCTACCCCCAACCTTTACCGACCCCTACCAAACCAACCCTTTTCCTACTAAATATAAAGGGGGTCTTCATCCCATCTGGATCCTTCTTTGGAATCCTATACAAGAGAAGACCAACTAGAAGAACCTTCTATAGAGGTAATAGACTCCGAGTATTCCACTATATATCTGGCTTGGGATGAGGCCACCCTTACTCATTTCCAGGAACCATTTGGCATCAGTCCTTCTATGGGATGGCAACAAATTTTGAACTATAAGCTCTTTCTACTTTACCATATTTGTGACTATGTTTGAACTTAAGTGTTTCTATGCATGTTTTTTTCATCTATGGTGTGATTTTGTGCTCCTATTTTTCTCCCTACTGCTACTATGTTTTTATTGCATAACTTTTTCTAGTTTATTTGTTTAAGATAGTAGGTGGATGAATACTTTGGAATGGAGACACTCTTCCACTCCGTGGGATATTGTACACCAACTCTTGACCATTATCTGACCTCTATCCATGGGAGTTTTTTGTTTTTATCATTTTCACATTCCTTTTATAGTTTCTTTCTCTCACCCCTTGCATGCATTTTCTTGCCCACTCTTCTCCACCTAACAATATCCATAGGGGACTGTGATTGGTTTTAATTGTGGGGTAGGGCACTTACTTTTGGAACCCTATTTAGTCATTTCATTGACATTTCCTAGGATGACATGTTTTTTCTAAAAAACATATAAAGGGATGGTATAGCCATCACACATTTATATCAACTAAATAAAAAATGTATTTTTTAGAACTATTTTTGAAATTCCTCTTATGTTCAGATTGATAAGTCCATTTTTTATGTGAATTAAACATCAGAACACTTGAAGATAATCCTTTATATCTTCATCCTTAAAATAATGTGTTTAAATATGAAATTTTTTATGGAGTAGTTTAAAATAAGGAACCATTTAAAATGGAAGTTGATTTATGCATGAGGGGAAGTGAATCATTAAAATTGTTGATACCACACAAGTGGTTATTATGTAGTCTTAATTTCATGATATCTTGACTTACTTTAAAAATTCATCAAGATGAGACATGGAAAAATATGGGCACAAAATTTTCAATGATATTATCTTACTCCAATGAAAAAAAAATCAAGCTATGAAAAATCATGCCCAAGATGTTGATGACCCTTCATCATTCCTCAAAGTTGTGAATCAATGAGATTGTGTAACCTATAAAGTGATAGCCCACCAATTGGTGTTGATGAGATATTTTCCTAACCTAACTAAGTTTGTGATGAGATAGAAGTAGAGGATAGAACTTTATTTTAAATGAAAAATGGAACTTTCAGTTTTAAAAAAATGATTTAATAATGAAGATCTAGAATTTTTGAATTGATCCTACTTTGTTGGCTAACTGAGTCATGAAGAATATATGTAGGAATTTCAATAATTATTCATCCAAAATTCACATTTATTTAGTTGATATAATATGTTACATTTCTAAATATTTATTTTATGGTCCATTTGATATGATTTTATAGCCATTTGTTTGAGGAAAAACAACTAATCAAGTGTGGAGGAGTTTAACGCACTTATATTCATGTAAAATTCTCATAATTAAAAGCACATTGAAAATGGTTGTTAGGATCAATTTTCATGTTTTTACAGCCTTAACATGTCTTTATGGGTGGGAATTAGTCTTCTAATGAAGGATCAAGAATATTTGGCATGAAAGGGGAATTTTGGAGAGAAATAGGAGGCATTTTGATTATTTTTCTAGGGTGCCCAGTTACTACAAAGTCACCCAAACTGTGCACCCCATCCCAACAAACTGTACACATATTGAAGCTTTAGGATAGACTCAATCGCATTCCCTCCACACTATTTAACAAATTGTGTGGATCCACCAACAAACTGTGTGGGGTGAGCATTTGAGGAGGTAGTGGTGATTTTCACATTGTCTGTATGGTTAAACAAACCTTATAGACTATTCCTCTGGACATGCAATATAGAAAAAGTAGATAAAAAACCATGAACATTCTCAATGCACAGTTAACTAAACCATGCATCCCTACCATAAGGTTGTGTGCCTAAAATCCAAAAGGATAGATCAAAGAGCATGGTTGGAATATGATTAAACTAACTGTGCGCCTTAATCATGCACCAATCAACAGACAACGACCCACCTATAATCTACCTTTTAACCACAATTGGACTCTATATTATAACCTATAACCACTCCTAGACACTAGGGGTCAGACATTTAATGATATTATGACCATTTTGAGTGTAGATTCAACTAGGATATAATCATTCTGGAGGGAGAAGATCTTGAAACTTATTCTAGGACTTTTTTTAGGAGAATTGTCTCTAGTGGTGGCTTGGAATTTTTCACTTTTCTTGTATATAATGAACATAATAGGTAAATATATCTTTTTTTCATCATTTATTCAATGAGTAGATAATCTCTTCAATGTGTTGGAACTGTGGATAGTAGAGAACCATGGGTAATTGATTTAATCTTGTTGTATTTATTCTGTCTCTTTTGTTTCTCATAATTACTCTATGTTTTATTTATTTTTCATATTGGTCACTCTATATAAAATCAAGAATTATGTATCTAGTTATTCCCAGGGGAATTATGATGAATAAACCCAATACCATTGGGTTCATTCATCATCTCTAAAGGGTTTGTTTTCAGGAAAGTTTTTAAGAATAATTATCGGAATAAAAATCTATTTATGTAAAATTAAAAATAACTCACCTAACCAAGTAATTTTCATCACATATGAATCCCATAAATGGGATTTATTATGATAAACACACCACAAAAATAAAATTTATTTCCGATAATCTTCAAAAGAATCCACAGCCCCAACGCATTTCCCTTATTGAGTATTAAGAATAGTTTTTGTGTCTTGCTTTAATTAATGAAAAACACTGGAAGAATTTTGGAAGTAAATAAATGAGTATCTCTAAAAACTCTTAAAACCATCATAAAATGATTCTAAATTCAGTAAATCTTCAATTAATTATCTACGAACTCAAGTTAATAAACACCCTAAGTCTCTATGTGGATCTAACCCATAAGTACACTATACTCATTATGAAGTTGGGAAATTTTTATTTTGGGCCACTGAAAGTAACACATCATTCAGAACAACACCAATAATTGGTATAAATTCATTTTACAATAGTCCTACAAAGTATGATGAAAATTATTTTTTTTAGCAAAATACATTTTTCAAGAAATAGATGATCTTATATCAACTCTATGACTAGAAATCGTCATTATATGAATTTAAATTCACATAAATAGATATTTAATCTATAAATTTTATATAAATATTTATTTATTAAAGTATATTTAAATAAATTATAATTTATAAACTTTATTCAATTAAAACAATTTTTAGAAAATTGTATTTTTAAACATAAAAATAACCTTATACCAAAAATCATGAAAATAACTGATTCAAATGAAATTAACTAGATTATTATAAATAAAATGGTTTAAATTTAACTTAAATATCAAATATAAAATATAATGGGACTTTTAAATTACTTTATTTAATGAAAGGAAATGACAGTATTTGAAAAATTAGTAATTTTCACTATTCATTGAAAAATCAATCATTTCAGAAAAATCCAAAAAATTTACCCTAAGTTAATTTTGATATGATTATTTCAAAAATTAATTTAATTTTATAAAATTAATTTTCTAAAATTTCTATAAATTAATTATAATATTTTCTCACAAAAATTAATAAAGATCATTTTTTTTAAAATATATTTTTTTTTTTTGAAGAATAAAATTTCTTTATTAAAAATTGAGTAATTATTTCCTATTAATTTATCAATAAATTCATATTTAGTAAGAAATTAATATATTTTTTATAAAATTTTTAATCCTATTTGTACTTTTCAATTTATCATTTAGTTTAAAACGGACATTTTTAAATAATTGGGGTTCATTTATGCTCAGTGTTGGGTGTCATATACGCTTTTGAACAAAGTATTATTTTTAAAATATAGATGTGTTACATTACTCCCCAATTTAATAAATTTTATACTTAAAATTTAAAATTCAAATTTATAAAGCAAAGTTTTGAAATTTGAAAATATATTTGTTGAAATCTCACATCATAAAAAGGGTTAATAAAAATTCTTCTTGAAAAGAGGGAAAAGGAAATATTAAGGTTTTCTAGAATAACACATACTAGGTTTCTAAATAAGAGAAAAATAGTGGGAAGTGAAAATATGGACATGGAAAAAAATTAATGTCAAAAATATTGATGGAGAATTATAGAGAGCATTTATCACTATAAAGTGAATGATCATGAGAAAGTTAACAACCATAAAACCATAAAATAAAGAGTTATAAGAAAAACCATGTATTCATAAAAATAAATTTGATAGGATAACATTTTATTTCAAGATACATTTCCAAGATTTTTAGTAATTAATTTACCATCTAGAAAAAGAATATAAGGAAATATACTTACTTGATAAGTATAATTTTATCCTTTAATAAATTCCCACCAATATCATATTTTTCTCCAAACTATGAGTATTCAAGATGAATTTTTTTTATGCCTGAAGCACTAAAATTCTAATAAATCACATAATCAAAAAAATGATAACAAGATATTCCTCCTATCTTTATAAATTAACCAAAATCAAAATGGTTAGCACAAGGTAATATAATTCACAAAATTAATAATCCATCATACGATAAAATAAAAAATTAATCTCTAAAGCCTCAAAAATAACACCCAAATTTCAAATCTAGTCATTTTATAAATAAATAACCTTGAAATTCTTAAAACTATTCCTGACTAAGGTTTAAAATCAAAGATTATAATGATTTTATCTCAAATTCTTATAATAATAATTTAATATTTACCTCCAAATAACATCAATCTCTATTAATGTATCATACCAAAAAAATTTATGCTCTAATCATATAATATCTATGATATGGTAATTATTTCTATATATAACCTTAATTAATATAAATCCACATTAAAATCATATATGCTTCCCAAATATAATCCAATATTTATTCTTAAAATATTATATAATGTTCCCCAAAATAATGAACTTATTCAAAAATAACATTAGTCACATAGTCACCAAAACACTTTTCAAACCTTGGGTTAGCTATATCACATGTTCCCAAATAATAATAACTCATAATTGCCTTAGAATTAAAGATAATATAAACCCTAAAGGTTATAAATACCTTTAAACATATTTTCACAAAATGTAAAGTCATTCTTCCTTAAATAATATTTCATGTTAAACCTAAGGGTAACATATACCTCAGCCCAATAAAATGTCTCCCAAAATGTCATTAATCACTTTAAAATACCATCACTTAAAACATAAAAAGGGGTGTATAAGATTTAGAACTTATGATCAATATTAAACTTATAAAATCATGATAGTATCCATGACTCTTAAGATTACCTCTTATGAAATCATCCTAATCTCTAAAGTTTTCTAAACCCTGCTCTGATACTAACTATAAGGACCCACCATTAAACATTACATAATATTGATTTTTAAGATAAGTATTAATTTTATTACATCCTGTATATTTTTATTGAATTGTTCCATCACCCCTACATAAATTAATAATAAATCACAAAGTGAAAACTTCCACTTAGTATCCATTATTCCCATACAAAAAAAATTTATGATATAATAAGTTTTCCTTTCTTGAAATATCTTCACAATTTTCATATTGACCTCATAATTGTACCAAATCATCCTTAAAACCATATGAAAAATATTTTAAAATGTAGGGTGAGCACAAAAAGATCAGTAAGAGACATATACAAAGAAAGAAAGAAACCTGTTAGCTTATGAAAACTTATATATTTTTTCAAAATTAAACTTTAGGATCAAAATAAATATTTTATTACCTAAGAAATCAACTTTTATATATAGATATTTTCATAAAACATTTGTTAGAAATTTTAAAGTAAAAAAATAAAACACATGAATGTTCCACTGAAATCATTAAATAATTATGAAAAAAATTTCAAAAAAAGTTATACATTTCACTCTGACAAAGTATCATATATTTTCATTCAAACATAAGCTCATGAGTAATCGCATGGGAGAATAACATAAATAATATGGTATCATAATAACATGTTAACATAGAAAGTGTGGAAAAACATAAAACATGAAATAAGAAAAATTCAAGGATAACTACCAAGATAATATCACATGGTGGACAGAGTACCGTAGTGGATTAGGTTTACTCCCTAATCCCATACATAATTTCTCATGAGATAAAGACTTTACCCAATACATCAGAGAACTATCTGGGCCCACACATCATAACATGTTCAAGATAATGTGTTTCATAAAAAGGAAATCAATCATAAGTAATAAATATAATAATTACATATAAAAATAAATGGGTTTCATAATATTTTATTATATCATAATCAAAAGATACTTCTTAGAGAATGAATTTTAGAAATTATAATAAGGAATGTATTACCCCATCAAAGGTAGGGTGAATAATCTAGTTATATATGGAAAAGACATATATATAGAATTTAGAATCATTCCATGACATTAAATAGAGAGATATATAGATATAGTTAGTGTTATAAATGGAATGGTTGTAACTTAAAAAATGGGTGATTCTGAGAGATCTCTTACACCCATAAGAAAAAAAATCCAGATATCAAAATATCCATTCCAATTAAAACCAATTTTTGAAAATAATTAGAACAAAGGGAAAGAGGCTTTTTCTTTGAATAAAATAAGGAATATTATAAATAAATCCAAATACACAACAAGAAAAATAGGCTACTTCCATGGACCAAGAACCGCGATTTTAAAATTGTGGCTACAGGTGGCTACGAGCACGGTTATGTGGAATATATCCACGGTTTTAAAACCATGTATATAGGTCATTTTTTCATGGGTTATATCCATGGTTATGTGGCATATATCCATGTTTTTAAAAATTGTGGCTATAAGCCATTTTCTCGAAGGGCTATAGCCACGACTTTGAAAATCATGTCTATAGGTCTCCCGCCCTTGTGCGGGAGAAAAAATTTCCAACCAAAAAAATAGAGGGATGAGCTATTGAAATGGTTTTTAGGATATTTCCATGGTTTTTAATAATATATATAACATAATATATATATATATATATATACAAAGGCCTTGGTGGTGTAGTGTTTAGGGCGCTGAAATGTGAAGTGAAGGTGTAGGGATCGAATTCGGATAGGCAAACATTATTTTTAGTTTATTGAAAATGTTTTCAAGGGATATATCCACAGTTAAAACAGTGGTAAAATTACTCCATTTTCCATGGTTTTCAAAACCATTTAAATAGGACAAACCCAACTGCCACGGTGATAGCGCCCAGGGTTAGGAAAAACTGTGGTTGTAGCCTACAGCCATGGTTTTGAAATATGAAAATAGACCATTTTTGTAGTTTTGATACCAAATAATGATTGTGATGGTGGAAAAATTATTTGATGTCATATACATTAAAATAAAACATTCTTTTTTTTATTTTGTAAATAAGGTCAAAACATTCTGTATAAAATATGTAAAAAGATTCCTTTTAAAAACCTTTGAAAAAAGATATATAAAATTTACTTGATAATTATTTTATGTACACATATATACATCAAAAAAATAAATTTTAATAATATGGACATGGAATATAAATATTTATAAAATAAAACTTTAAAAAAAGTAAAATGTGGTTTTTAATGTAGAGTGACACTTACGTAAAACATTAAAAATATTCTTTTTTAAAAATATTGTACAGAACATAAAATATGGTAAATAATGAACTTTATCATCCATTTAAGAATAAATAATAATTTTCTTAAAATATTTATAATAACATGGACATGGAAGAAAAATATTTGTAAGGAAGACTTTAAAAGAGTGTTTTTTAGAAGAAAGTCTCTTACCTCAAGTCTGACTCGTCACATAGGTTCTTTATATTCTTGAATAATAAAATTATGTTAATTATTTAATTTAGTAACAAAATTTTTCAATTTTATTATCCCTTATATTTTTTCATTATCATTTTATATACAATTACTTATTCATTTAAGTTCATGTCGGATGTTTTGATGGTATTCGGTTCATAAGTCCAAAATGACTTTGGCAGGTTGACTATATTCAATAAGGTAATTATTTCATGATATAAAGAATAATAATAATGAAATAATTATAATTTTTATATATCAATTATACTTTTAAGACTATCCATGAAATATGGTTATGAAAAATGAACTATGTTACAATCTTGGAGATGGTAGGTCGTATGTACTCATGAGTAACAATTCCATTTTTCAACAAAAACAATGGAAAGATGGTAAGTGTTATTTTATATTTATAGAATGATAATTATATAATTATTATCATATTATTTCTTTAAATACACTTATATATATAATCCATTTGGTTCTTTAATAAAAAATTAATCACATCACTTCATGGAGGTGGTAATCCATGCATAGGCGTGAACAATGTTATCATCTTTTAATGAATGGAAAGGTAAAAAAATTTATGATATATTAATTTTATAGAATGATAAATATTTAATTAATATTATATATATATATATATATATTAAATCCATCATCATAAACATCCTTGAGAGGCGATGATGGAAAATTAATTACATCGGTTCATGATGTGGTAGTCCACTGTACATACAAATGATGGTATTATTTCCCATTTGATAGGAGAGGAGATGGATGTAGGTTATTCCATTAACATAATAACATCTTAGTATATTTTATATATTGATTATATTATATTATCATGGTTGAATAATATTTGATAGAGTTGTAATAAGAAATAAAACAAAAATAATCAGTTATGAACGATACAAATTCTTCAAACATACTCTTTAGGTTTACACCAAAAGTCTTCCTAGGAGGGTTTTATAATCAAACAAAGGGATCAAGTTTAGGTTATAGTTGCATTGGAATCATCCTTTTAAGGTATGAAAAACTCATATTTTAGTATTAAATCATGTGTAATCATTTCTTTACATCATTATAATATCATGTCCAATGAAAACAGTAGATTAATAGGCTACATTAATACACTAGAACCATAGGGATAGGATCTTCACATGTAATTCATAATTAATTTATAAGAATATATAGAATTACCTAAACTTTTAATTATTTATTAGTTGATTATTTGATGGAATAGATTTCATATCATTGTCATTATTCTATAAAATTCAAGTGTAGAATCCCTCTAGCAGTGATCCACACATACACCACAATTTTTTATCAATGTCTTCAAATTGATGGGTGCTAGCACGGATGTTCTTGATCACTTTCATTGTTTGTTGTTAATCGAAACAATTTTCTTCTCTATGAGGGATAAATCTTGGCACTCTATCAAATATGTGAGAGTGGAGGAAGTGAGGTTTATTTATAAAACTCTAAATATCTCTATTGATATATCTATCTAGATATATCTCTAGATATATTTCTAGATATATCTATCTAGATATATATCTAGATATCATTATGGATATATATCTCTATATATATCTCTATATATCTCTCTTATCCATTGTGCACACCCAAAAATTCACTTTAAGAAATTGATATATTTAGATATAATTAGATATAATTAGATATTTATTGTGGAAGGTTTAGGGTTAGAAAATTACACACAATCCCTTAACTATTTCTAATATTATTAATTGAACCCATGTTTATTAATAATAATAATATTATTATTGATCACTTGGCATGTGAAACACATTAATAATATAAATAAGTATCAATTATTTCTAATTGTAGCATTAAACTCAATCATCTTTCCCTCATCAATATTTATCAATACTTTAATAATGAATATTTAGTTAAATAAATGTCACTACATTATTTCTATGATAAATATAATAAATATTATATTCTCAAAACTTGAAAACTAATATTTATTATTTATTATTTAACTCACTTTATTCTTTCAAAAAACTTTCAATTAAATTATGTTGATCAACCAATCCTAAATAAATATTATTTATTATTACTTATAAAATTCATTACTTTAATTTAAATGAGATTGGGGATACACTTTGTGTGTGACCCTCTAGCCCTCTTTCTTAGTGGCATTATGCATAACTGCCTAAAGTCCAAGTTTAGCGTCTAGAAACATGCCAAGGAATTCATAGATAAAGAATTTAACATCACAATGATATCCAACCTCCTACAAATGTTTACTATGTAATATAATTTTTTATTATGATATCTCTAATAAAGCAGGTTGCATACTAGTTCCATCAACCTATATACTTGATTTCTCTTTATTTGACTCTCCATAAATGAACTCTCCCACCAAACACCATGTCCATGGATTTATGTTGGAATTTTTATTCTATCAAAGGTCCTAATATATCAACTTCTATTAATAGATAGAAGGGATAAATCCTTTCTTTCATTATTGATTAATGTTATGTCACTCATGATTCACCCAATTTATTCAACATTTCCATGAACATATTTCATCATGGTTTTCATAAATACATAAAATTACACAAGTTATGATATTATTTAATGGTAATATTAAATTATAAGGATCAATACATACATCTATAGATAGAAACATCCAATGACACGTGGAAATATGGACTTCTTATTGACAGACATATTCTCATAACCTCCTATCTTGGAGATTACCAAGGGTGGACATCATGAGAAGGTGTATCAATGTATTATGAGCCTCCTAGAACTAATATCCTATATCATATATGTACCATTAGACAATATCACACAGTTATAGAACAAGATTCAAGAATAATGTCATGGAACCATTGGTTTTTCATCATAATAGGGAACTTCTATGACCTTTTAGTGAAACATATATTCTAAGAAAATTATAACATAAAAATATCCTGCATAAGAATAATCAATATGTGATTATAAAACTTATTTAATTAATAAAAATATGTAATCAAGTACTAAACAAGTTGGTTCTAGGGAACCAACTCCAATAGAATCCCACTTTCACTAAAGCCAACTAACAACAACTTTCAGTCCATTAGCTCTCACATGATACTCATGCTTCTGGTAAGATAAATCCTTTGTTAAGGGGTCCTACATATTTTTCTCCATGGATAATCTAATCACTTTAACTTCACCTTGTTGAGAAAAATCTCTCAATAGATGAAGCTTCCTAAGTATGTACTTTTTTCTTTGTTGTGACCTTGGATCCTTGGAGTGAGTCACTACTACAGTGTTATCACAGTAAACTATGATAGGGTCATTACTATTAGGAACCATATCAAGCTCTTGGAAAAAAATTAATCTATACTTCTTTCTTAGCTACATCATAATCCATAGTATACTAGAACTCCATTGTATAATCAGCTACAACTAGTTTCTTTGAACTCTTATAGCTCATATCTCCTCCATTGAGTCAAAATATATATACATACTATGAATTATAATCTTTATGATAAGTCTAGAATCTAGAATATGTATAACCCCTAATTAAAAACTATGTATCTCATCCATAAACCAAGAACATATCCTAAGTTTTCCTCATATACTTAAGGATGGTCTTGATAGCAGTCCAATGTTGTTCACCTAGATCCGCTCGATATCAGTCTACCATTATCAAAGCATAAACAACATTAATCCTCATAAATAACATGGCATACATGATAGATCCTATCACAAAATCATATGAGATATTACTAATTCTATCTCTTTACTCTTGTGTATAAGGACACATCTTATTAGAAATATGTATACCATGTGACACTTGTATTGTAAATAATATATTGTTCAAATATATCTCTGATTTATATGTTTTAATGATTCATAAAATCCCTACTTTTATACTAACAATTTTATATCAAGTGTTTCAGGTTATATTTATATTATATTATGTGTTAAAGTTTTTATCTTATGGAATGAAAATATTTTGTCTTACGAGATATAAATAACATCTTATGTTGTTTTGAATCAAAAAGTGTCAAGTAAAACTTTATCTTATGAAGATTTTATAAGTCACTCAAGACATATCTCTAGTCAGAATAATATTATAAAATGACCTTATCTTATAAAAAAAATACATAACCATAATAAGTTGAAGAAAAGTAAATGTTACATCATGGTAACACTTTATCTTATGCTGAAAAATTATCTTACCCAACATTGAAGACAATTTATTTTATGAGGAAAAGTTGCTTTATTTTATGAAAGTTATCTTATGATGAATAGTACTTTCAGTAAATATCCTACGAAGATCTGGTATTTTAGAACTCCATGATTACTTTGATAATCCCTTGATAAGTCATTTAAAACCTTTAGATCACATTAAAAGAAGATTTCCCATTTAAGGAAATATCGGTCTGCACAAGACTTACCATGAATAAAAAGATTCAAAGAATGAGAAGATCTCTGACATCATGATTGAAAAAGTAATTCTATATTTGGAAAGTATAGATGCATAATCTTATTAACCTATCTTATTAGGATTGTTTCATGGATCATTATACCATTATAACTATCTCGTTCTCATGTTCAAAAAAGATAAAAAATGATCAGTTAGTCTTAGTAAAAACAACATGGTGGATGGAATAACAATCAATTAAATCCTAACAAAGAGAAAAAAAATGGAGACCTTTATATATACGAAACCAAATATTAATTATATGATTATCATTTCTATATATTTCAATAAATGTTATCCCGTGATACGCTTTGAAGTATATCATTTTCCCAGGATGATTCTTTATCTATTGTCAGTTGTTTCTTGTAAATGTGCACTGCAAACATTTCACTCAAAGTTTCTATCTATTTTATCATGTTATCACTCAATGTAAGAGTGTGGTTAAGACTGTGGATAGGTCTTGTAAAGGTATATCCTAGTTTAAAGATATTGGAACTTTGTATTAAGTGAAAACTGCTTACAATCATCCGGTAGCCCCAAGTAAAAGGGTTGTCATAGTGAAAATCACCAAGATCATGGATCAGAACATTGGTGGAGTGGACTAGGGAATTTTTGTTCCACAAACCACTATAAATCGCTATGTTCAATTTTCTTTCTACATGTTTTTATATTTTTGTTGTATATAGTATCAAGTAAATAATTTAACTTTCATAATTCAAAGAGGGTGGTCGAATATTAAAAAAACAATTAAGAAATCAATTCAATCCACCTATTAATTTATCCAATCAGTCATTATCTATGGCTACTATTGGTATTAGGTCTTGTGAATTTTGAGTTCAGAACCTTCAAAAGTTGAAGTCCAAATATCCATATCCAAATGGATGATATGACTGATAAACGATAAGTTATGTTAATGGTTATATTTTTGTACTTCAATAGTGAGAACTCTGGTTTTTGGAAATCTTTTATGGTCATTTATCTAAAAAATATTGGTCTATAATTCTATATCAAAGTAGTTAATACCTATGAAATTCCTAAGAAATAACTAAAAACATGGGATATTGTGGATGAAGAAAATTATGATTTCAACCCCAAATATATAAATGCTACTATATATGGGTTAGGACCTCATGAGTTTAATATGATCTCTCAATGTTAGAAAGTACATCAAAATGTGGACCACTATAGCTATAACGTTCTGGTTCTGGGTGTCGCCCAAAGGTGCCCCGTACCCGATTAGTCACATGGCCTCAAGCGCATTATCCTAAATTCCAGAGGCTTCTAACTAGTAGTGAGGGCCTTGGGTGTGATAGTGGGGAAACTATTCCCTCATTGGTAGAGTAACACAGTAGAAACAAATAGTAAATAGTATTGGAAGTAGTAATACCATACAATAAAAGTAAACAACGTAAGACAGATAGTATAAAAAACAGCAGCATATTTATAAATAAATGATTCATGTCACATGTAACTAGGAAAGCATCCAAACAAGTCACAATGTTGGAAATAAAATACTGAAACCACCAAAGTACATAAAATAGTAAAGTCCAACAGCATCACAAGCCTCATCTTCGTCCCATTCTCTTCATCTCCAATAGCAATCAACTACCTGATGAAGAAGGGTGATTTCCCTTATCTATACCTGTAACCATATAATCTGTTTGGGTCCAAAATCATGATTGAAACAAGGTGTGAGATGAATACCAGTAGAAAATTACCAAAATATCTATGCCTAACTATCAGTGAATATATATAGCAGGTGATATGAAAAAATGAAGCAATAAACTAGGAAGTACTCAAAAGTAAACAATCCTAAATTTTTCAATTACATTCATTTTCATTTATAAAATATTCAATCCATTTAATAATGTAACCTCAGGATCTATCCTAAGCTCTGTATCCCCCTGTATAACAATAACAAATAGATGTCTCAAAACACCATCTAATAATCAAGTAAGACAGAGTCCAATATTTTTCTTTGGATTTAAAGACTCATCACAATCATTCAAATGTTCACAAGCAACCCTCTGGGAAAGTCCCCACAATATAATCCCCTCTGGTTACACATATCAATCATTCAATAATAATAATGACCCTCTGGGAAAGCTTACACAGTCTAACACCTTTGTTCTCTCATAGAACTAATCAAATACAAATGACCACCTGGGTAGCTCTCATATTCAATACCCCCTTGGTCTGCATTATAATTACCCCCCAACATCTCTCACAGTCAACGCCCTATGGTTCAACATTTATTTAATAATGACCCTTTAGGTAGCTCTCATAGTCTAACCCCTCTGGTCAATGACCCATGGAAGCTCTCACAGTCAATACCTCTGGTCAATCATAATTGAAATTCATAATTAAAATACCCTACTTTGGGAAGCTCTCACGGTCTATTCCCCTTGTTCATACATTCATATTGTGAAACACATGCATCACATATAAATAGAAACTCTATCCTAACAACACTAGGCATGGAAACAAAGCATCCTAACATGATTTCTAGACCCAACGGCCATAAACAAAACAAACATGGGAAACACATCCATAAAAAAGGTAATAAACCCTATGCACAAACACATCCATAAATAAGGTAATAAACCCTATGCACAATCAAATAACCCTTTCTCAATCAACACACCATAACAGGTCTTAAATAGGGTTAAACTCCAAAACACGTAATACCCTAAACAAGGGTATTCGGCACTTTTAGCATATATAATCTAATGAAAACAAAATAAATACACAAACCACCTACCTCAATGTTGTATGATGAACACTCTTGAATGTCAGTCCTTGAATCAGCCTAGAACAATGTAGATCTACACAAAGGTCAAATCATTCAACCTTGGATAACTCAAGAGAGAGGATAAATCAAGAAAAGAGTCTATAGGGGAAGAGAGAACTCACCGATGGGAATCCAACGCACCCAGCGGCATCTCAATCGGAGCTCATATAGAGGAATGGGAGGATCTTGAAGATTATTGGCCATACGTTGCTCTCCTGTATGCGACATGGGAAGAAGAAACAAGTTTTGTAGATGATACATAACCCCACTCCAATATATCAAATAAAAATAAAAGTACATGGCATGTTCATTTAATGTACACGCCATGTACTAGCCTCAACCAGCCCTTGTTTTAGGCAGTCTACCAGGTCACCCACATGGCCATGTACTCAGACATTACACGGCCAGCACACGGTTATGTGCGGAAACTAGGTACATGGAATATACTCATGAGTACATGGCGTGTACTTATAAAATTTCCAAATTCTCTCTTTTTCCTCAAAAACAACCCAAAATAAGGATCCATACCTAAAATGAATATCTGAGTTCTTAAAAACTTACCCCCTTAAATTAATTCATCCCTAAATTTCCCTTACAAGGGTTGTGAAGAAGAAACTTCAAAAAACTCTGGACATTATGATCGTACATCGACCCCCCTTTCCCAAGTCTCGTCCTATACTCGCCTATGCTTCCATAGCACCCATACTAGAGGAATAGACCGGCCATAGAGAACTTTTGTGCTGCGATCCGCAATCCAAATAGAGTGCTCCTCAAAGGATGCATCCACCTCCAACTCAACCTCTTTGTGTTAAAAATGTGAGATGGGTCTGAAAAGTAACTTCGTAGATGAGAAACATGAAAGATGTCGTGCATAGACCAGTACCTCTGGGGTAACTAAAATCGATAGGCAATCGGCCCAACTCTCTCCAAAACCTCAAATGGCATGACGTATCTCAGTGAAATATTCCCCTATCTCCTAATCCTCCTGTGTCCCAACCTCAGTGTGACACGTAAGAAAACCTGATCTCTGGCCTTGAACTCCATAGGTCATCTTCTTCAATTAGCATAATATTTTTTGTGAGGTTGTGCAGTATACATCCTCTTCTGAATCAACTCCACCTTCTCAGTGGTCTCCTAGACAAGACAAGGTCCTAGCATAGTTGCCTCTCCTACCTCCATTCAACATTGGGGTGATCATCATGGCTCGTCATACAAAGCCTCATAAGGTTCTATCTGAATTGTTTCCTAAAAACTATTATTGTAGGAAAACTCCACTGGGGGTATATGTCTCTCCCAAGAACCCATGAAATCTAGGACGCATTCTCAAAGCATGTCCACCAACACCTGAATCATGCACTCAGACTATCCATATATCTAGGGATGGTAAGTTTTACTCAAAGTACCTATGTACCCAAATCCCTTTGTAGTCCCTTCCATATGTGAGAAGTAAACCGGGCATCCTTGTCTAAAATTATAGAGTTTGGAACCCCGTGAAAACATACAATATATCAGATGTACAACCTTCCCATATCATCAACATTGAAGGTTTCCTTTATTAACAAGAAACGTGAATCCTTTGTGAGTCTATCAACAACCACCCATACGGCATCATTTCCTCAAGGCAACCTCGGTAAACCCATCAAAAAATATATCATGAAATCATTTGACTTCCACTTGAGAATGGGTAATTACTGAAAAATTCCTACTTGTCACTAATGCTCCACCTTCACCTGATGACCGGTGAAACATCTTATAACAAAATCAGCAACGTCCCTCTTCATACCTAGACACCAATACTAACAGTGTAGATATAGATACATCTTGGTGACACCAGGATGAACTACTCAAACTAATGAATGAAAACATTCCAACAGCTCCTTGCATATGTATGTTGACACCTATATGCACCCATTAAAATGAAAGACATCATCCTCACCTATGATCCACCCAGGATTAGGGCTCTCTCCTAACAGACTCTCCTATAGGACTAGGCCTTCAGAATCTAATAGCTACCCCATTCTCACTCGGTCCAATAGATTAGAGGTAACATCTATAGCAGAAAGAAATTTATTCCCCTATCTTTCATGCACCTCAAAATTCATCTCAAAGAACATAGCCATAAGCTTCCACTCACTTTTGGCCTCCTAAACTTCCTATATCTGATTCCTCCTACTCAACGCCTCAGCCACTGTGTTGCCTTTCCCAGGAGTATAGGAAATCTCAAAGTCAAAATACTGAAGGTACTCAACCCACCTCTGTTGTCTCAAATTAATATCATGTTGAGTAAAGATATACTTGAGACTTTTGTGGTTAGTGCACACCAAAAAATTATATCCCAAAAGATAGTGTCTCCAACAGCGTAAATAATTCACAACTGCAGCTAACTCGAGATTGTGCATTGGGTAATTCCTATCAGGTGGCCTCAACTTCTGAGAGCTATATGCAATGACTCATTCCCCTTACATAAGAACTTCTCACATCCTGATACCTGATGCATCATAGTAAACAGTTTAATTCTTGCACAGCTCTAGTAAAATCAGTATCGGTGTTGAATTCAACCTACCCTTCAGCTTCTAAAAGGATGAATCACAGGAATTTGTCCCCAAGTAATCTTCACCCTTCTTAGTCAAGCCCATCAGTGGTGCTGCTAATCATGATAAGTCATGTATAAAGAACCTGTAGTAACTTTCTGACCACATAAATCTCTATACCTCAAAGACGTTCTTCCGATGATCCTAGGAAACTACTGCTCTCACTTTCTCTGGGTCTACTGATACTCCTATCTCTGAGATAACATGACCCAAGAAGTGAATCTAGTCCATCCAAAAGTGGAATTTTGAGAACTTAGAATACAACTGATGCTCTCTCAATGTACTTAATATGATCTCAAGATGGGTGGCATGGTCGTGTCTAGTGTGAGAGTACACCAAGATATCATCCAAAAAGACCACGACAAAATAATCTAAGGATGGAACACTTAGTTCACCATTACCAAGAAAACTTCTAGTGCATTTGTGAGACTGAACAGCATAACAACATACTCATATAGACCATACCTACTCAGAAAGTCCATAAGAGGTATATAATATGGTCTAATGTGAAATTGAAGATAATCAGATCTCAAGTCAATCTTCGAGAACACTCAGAATCCTCAAATATGATCAAAGAGATCATCAATCCTCGAAAAGGGATATCATTTCTTGACCATCAACTGTTTCAGCTTCTGATAATCCACATAAATTCTGAGGGTACCATCTACCTTCTTCGCAAATAGGATAGGTGAACCCCAAGGAGAAGTACTGGGTCGAATTAAACCCTTCACCTACAACTCCTCTAGATACCTCTTGAGCTCCTGTAACTCTGGTGTAGCCATCCTATAAGGATGAATGGACACCAGTTCCACTCCTGGCACAAATAGATAAATCTACCTATCTCTATGAATGTAAACCTGAAAAATCATCTGGAAAGACATCCCTAAAATGATCCACCGCTAGAGGAAAGTCCATTTGTGAAGTCCCATAGTCATCTAGATATAAATTAGAAATCTAGGTTGTAATTCCTCCCAACCCATGATACTCAGGTCTAGCTATGCTCTCCTGGCCATCCCAATTTCCCTTATGTATAAAAGACTCACCCTCTAGTGACGTGAAACTCACCATGCAGCAATAGCAGTCAAAAAAGTCCTGGAAGGAGACCAACCAATTCATTCTAAGAATTACATCGAAACCTATCATCTCTAAAACATAGAGGTCCTATAAGAAGTGACACCCACCAACCTCAATAGGTCACTGCTTGTACTAAAGTACACTGGCCATCTTAATCCCCAACAGAGTGTCTAGTGTCATAACATCCTTGTAAGTAAAGATACAGAGCCCAAGGATCTCCACAATGGAAAAAGATACAAAAATATGGGAAGCCCCTATATCAAAAAGAGAATAAGCTAAAACTGAGGCAACTAGAATTGTACCTCTAATCATAGAGGTTTCGAGATCCTGCTTATACTGGGTCTTCTCTACTGAAAAAGTTTGACCTGCACTATGGCCCTACAACCCTACCTAACTACCCTAAGTTGATCCACCCTATTTTCATTGAAAGCCTATTGACTGGATACCATATCCATAACCTCCTCCTCAGCCTAAACGGCTGGACGAACTCTAGTTCCCTGACTAATGAGAAACTGGTGGTCCTACTCCTAAATATGGAGTCGTAATAGAACCCCTATCACCAGCTTCTGGTGAGAAAAACTGGAAAAAATGCTGAAGATAGCCCATCTTTCCACAATATTGGAAATTAACTTGGTCTCTTGGGAAATGTGGTCTCATATGCCTGATCTTCCCACACTGGTAGCATACCACCTGACTACCTGAAGAAACATCTCGTGAAAGCTCCCCACGGCGCTTCCTGCTATATATTAAAGGAATACCAGCCCTAGATGCTGAAACATCCTATCTCACAGCTCCCAACTCCCTCATATTATGCTTGGTAATCATTTCTTGGTTCACTATAGTCATCACTGAAGTCATCCTAAAGTCATTCACCCTCGATCGGATGTCATACCTGAGACCATCCTAAAATCTCTTAGTCAAATATAATTTGTCACCTCCCAGAACAGGTGCGAAGTGTTGAAGCTCTGTGAAGTAAGAAGAGTAATCCATCACTGAAAGAGAACCCTTCTATAGATGCATGAACTCTTAGGATCGATCGGCCCTCAATGTCTCTGGGTAGAAGTAATCAAAGAAGATCCTCTGGAACTCTTCCCAAACCATATCCTGATGACGTCCCACCTATGAGATAACATCCCACCATCTCTTGACAGAATCACATAGAATGTACATAGCGAGATTCACCCTCCTATTTGGAGGAATATCTAGATGCTCAAAGATATCAATCATAGCCTCCAACCATGAATTTGTAGCCTATGGTCCTCCATCCACTGAAAAAGTGGGAGGATGTTGTTGTTTGAATACCCGCATCAGCTCTACCATATATGAGGCAGGATGCGGTGCTCCCTAGAAATTATGTAACATCCTCAAAAAGCCTTCGTGGAACTATGAATCAACACCTATTTCTGGTATAATAGTTGTTTATAAGAAGGGAATGATGGGAGGATCTACTGGTAGTCCCTAATCTATCCTTTCCAGTGTCTGGTCATCGTCCTTCACCTAGCATGCAACCGAAGGATGTATTGGTGGAATAACTCTACAAGGTCAAGCGCACACCTCAGTTTAAAATTATCGAGGACAATAACTTAGAAGTGAAGGAAATTAATAGGGGAATAAAACATTCAAATTTTACAAAAGAAGGTTACACAACATGTTGAGCCACTACACAACATGTTCCCTTTAGTTTGAACATGGGAGTGTACCACAAACAAACATGGTCGTGTAACACCCCTACACACAGTATGTTTATCCAAGGACATGATGTGTACCTGAATTTTCCCTCCTTCCCAAGTTATTTTACATGGATTAAACAACACAATTCTCTCCTAGATTACACTACATGGAATTTTCACCCTACACACGACATGTACCACTTAAGTTTTAACCCCCTATGTCATTAGTCACACGGCTGGATACATTGACTATTCAGCATGATGTGTACACCTATTACACTATGTGTTCTACCCAAATTTCCCAACCCCGTGTCTTTGCTCACATAGTCAGTCACATGGTTAAAGACTAAATGACGTGTACATATAGTATAGGGTGTGTACTTAAGAAAAGTTGTTTCTTCCAGAACTGAATAACACATGGCATGTGTTCATAACACCACATGCCATGTTGTCTAGGTTTATGGATAGTAAGCCTATAAAACTTCTCTGTAACCCTTAAAAACTTACAATTTTTTCCAAGTAATGAAAAATTCTAACCCATGTGAGCCCATACTTACACTAATCAAAGCTTGGCATCCTTTCTCACATCATAACTAGAAAAAATTCAACTAAAGTTTAACATGATCCACCAAATTCCAATCCATGAGGACCCATAACACCTCAGGAACCAAAGTTTGTCATCCATATAAATAAAAATTTACATATTCCAATACCCTATAAAAAGAGCAGGTATTATATCATGGAATATATCACAACTGAATGTATATATAGCACAACATCAATCACAACAACATGAAATTAGTAATGCACCCTAAATGGCATGAAAATAATGAATGAAATGTGATCTATAGAAAGTTACTATATGATGCATGAGATGGAATACCCTCATCTCATCAGGTTGCAAAAAAAATAGAACTTCAATAATATCAACTATAACAACAAAAAACAGGTTAATCACCCAATGGTGAAATTAAATCAACTGTCACAATTGAAAAACCATAAAAATTGAAATATTCGAGGTAAATTGGATTTTACCTATACACAGGTTAGCTACTCCCTGGAACAACTTATTACCAACTACCTATTCCTTCATATCCCTGTCTATAGGCTCCAAATAGTAAGACAAAGTAGAAAAGAAACTCCTCTGATACCACTTTGTAGCGTCCCAGTTCTGGGTTCCACCAAAAGGTGCCCCACATCTGGTTGGTCACATGGCCTCAAGCACATTTCCCCGAATACTAGAGAATTCCAACTATTAGAAAGGGCCTTGGGTGTGATAGTGGGAAAGTTATGACCTCATTGGCAGAGTAGCACAGTGGAAACAAATAGTAAATAGTAGAGGAAACAGTAATACCATACAACAGAAGTAATCAGCGGATGATTGATAGTATAAACAACTAAAGCATATTTATAAATAAATGATGCATGTCACATGTAACTAAGAAAGAATCCAAAAAATTAAAAATGATGGAAATACAATACTAAAACCAAAGTACAAAAAATAGTAAACTTCAACAGCATCACAAGCCTCAGCTTAGTCCCATGCTCTCCAGCTCCAACGGCAATCAAATAACTAATAAAGAAGGGAACTTTCCTTTATCTATACCTGTAACCATATAATTTGTTTGGGGGAAAATCATGACCCAAATAGGGTGTGAGATGAATCCCATTAGGCAACCACCAAAATATTTGTGCCTAATTTTCAGTGAATATATATAGCAAGTAATATGCAAAAATAAAGTAATAAACTAGGAAGTAATTAAAAGTAGACAATCCAATAGTTTTCAATTACATTCATTTTCATTTATAAATTATTCAATACATTGAATAATTTAACCTCAGGATCTATCCTAATCACCATATCCCCCTTTATAACAATAACAAACAGACGCCTCAAAAGACCATTTAATAATCAAGTAAGATAAAGTCCAAGATTGTTCTTTGGCTTGGCAGACTCATCACAATCATTCAAATGTTCACTAGAAACCCTATGGGAAAGTCCTCATAGTCTAATCCCCTCTGGTTTCACATATCACTCATAATATAATAATAATGACCCTTTAGGAAATCTAACACAGTATAAACCCTTTGGTCCCTCATAGCACTAATCAAATACCAACGACCACCTGAGTAGCTCTCACGGTCAATACCCCCTTGTTCTAGATTATAATGACCCCCTAGAAGATCTCACATTCAATGCCCTGTGGCCCAACATTTATTTAATAACGACCCTCGGGGTAGCTCTCATAGTCTAACCCCTCTGGTCAATGACCCATGGCAGCTCTCATAGTCAATACCTCTGGTCAATCATAATAGCAAATCATAATTGAAAGACCCTACTTTGGGAATCTCTCACAGTCTATTCCCCTTGGTCATTCTTTCATAATGTGAAACACATGCATCTCATATAAACAACAACTCCATCCTAACAACATTAGGCATGGAAACAAAGCAGCCTAACATGCTTTCTAGACCCAATGTCCATAACCAAAACAAAAATGGGAAATGCATCCATAAACAAGGTAATAAACCCTATGAACAATAAAATAACCCTTTCTCAATCAACACACCATAATAGGTATTAAACAGGGTTAAACTCTAAAACACACAATACCCGAAAAAAGTGTATTTAGAACTTTTAGCATATATAATCCAATGATAACCAAATAAAGGAACAAACCACCTACCTCAATGTTTTACGATGAAAACTCTTGAACGTAAGCCCTTTAATCATCCTAGAACAACATAGATCTATAAAAAGGTCAAAATAGTTCAACCTTGGATAACTCAAAAGAGAGGATAAATTAGGAAGAGAGAACTCACCATTGGGAATCCAATGCACCTGGCGGTGTCTCAATCGGAGCTCAGATGGAGGAACAGGAGGAGCTTGAAGATTCTCAGTCGTACGTCGCTCTCCTGTATGAGACACATGAAGAAGAAACAAGTTCTAGAGATGATACATGACCCCGCTTTGATATATCAAATAAAAATAAAATTACACGGCATGTTTATTTAATGTACATGCCATGTACAAGCCTTAATCGGCCCCCACTTTAGGCAGTCTGCCAGGTCACCCACATGGCCATGTACTCAGCCGTTACATGGCCAGTACACGGTTATGTGTGGAAACCAGGAACATGACGTGTACTTATAAAATTTCCAAATTCTCCTTTTTCTTCAAAAACAACCCGAAATAAAGATCCATACCTAAAATGAAGATCCAGGTTCTTACAATAGTAGTTTCATATTAATGCACTGATGATGTAAAATATCATAGATATGATACAGCTAAGATTAAGTTTGATACTTTCAAAATGGGTGAAGGGGAGATCATTACCCAATTAAGTGAAAGACTCACTAAAATTGTGAACAACATTGATTCTCTAGTAATGTTGATCATTGAACCAAAATAGGCATTGAAAGCTATCATAGTATTACCACCTAAGTGTAGTGGAATCTCAACTGCTATAATACAATCTACAGAAGTCAATAATTTCAAGATAAAATATCTCATAGGAACTATCATGATGTATAAATATGAAATGGAAAGTGTAATTAAATAGAATAAACTTATCAAGAAAGAAAATGTTGCCTTGAAATTATCTACTTCTAAAGATGATAGGAAGAGTAAAAACATTCAAATATTTGAAGCATATGAAGAAGAATATTTCTCAATAAAATGGGAATCAAATGCTGAGCTCGATCAATTTTAATGAAATATTAAAAAAATAACAAGAGGTGAGGTTTCAGAATATCCTTCAATAAGAACAAAAAGAAAGGTGAAAACTATAAAGAGTTAAGATGTTATTAATGCAAAGAGTTAGGACACATCAAGCTTGACTATACGAAAATCAAATATGATAAGAAGACATAAAATAAATACTTCAAAAATACTGAATATAAGAAATATAAGAAATCTATAAAGGTAACCTAGAGTGCTTTTGAAGATTCTAGAAAATGCACGTCATCAAAATCAGAAGTCGAAGCTATAAATCAAAAGGTCAACATCTATTTTATGGATTAATCAGATTATGTACATTCTTATTACACTTATAGTCATGAAAATGAATCTGAAAATTAAGTTTATCATACAATGAATTAAATTAGTACTTTACTATGTTGGAAATCAAGTATGAAATCCTAAAAAGGAAAAATAAAGACCTTAGAAATTCTTATAATAAAACTTTTAGTGAATAGAAAAATCTGAACAATCATATTTCAGACTTAGAATGTCATTTGAAAAAATCTAATGTGTTTAACAATGAACAAGTCAAAACAATTAAGAACCTATAGAAGGATGTTCAAATTTTCAAATATACTGCAAGTGTCTTTACAAAAGGGGAAGATTGTTTAAAAAATGTCCTTGTTCAAAATCAACTTAGAAAATAAAATTTCTGGAATTGGAAGCCAAGGTGAAAAACCAAAACATTATAGAAAAACTTTTTCTCCTCTCCAAAAATAAATACCTTTTCAAAGTTACTTGTTTTCATTATAGTGAAATAGTACATTCTTCAAATATTTTTTATTTGAAAAATCCTCAAGTTTGTAAAATCAAAAGTTTTTTCCCTTAAAAATATTTTTCAAAATTAGCTACAAAGTTTTCTAGAAAATAGAAGCAAGTTTGGTTGATTATATCTCTTATATCTAACATTTCCAGACCCAAAAGAATTTGGGTACCAAAGGATTTTTTTTGTTTGACCTGTCATTGTAGGTAACCATCCATTTGAATAGTAATACAAAATAGTTTATGGATATTGGTTGTTCAAGGAATATTAGTGTAGATTAATCCAATTTTTACTCTCTATCTAAATTAGATAGAGGATATATCATGTTTGTATATAATGCAAAAGGAAATATAGTAAAAATTAGATCAGTTGGAAATCCTTAGTCTATTCTCATCAACAAATTATTTTACATTGAAGGATTGAAGAAAAACCTGATAAGTATATCTCAACATTGTAATGGTAGTTATATTTTTTATTTTTATAACAATGTCTTATTAGTTTTTAAAAATTAATGTCTCAATTTTAAATTACCCAGAACAGACATTATTTACACATTAGATCTTAATACTCTGTATAGATAGAATATAAAATGTTTAAATGCTAAAATTGATGAATCATAGATTTGGAATAAAATTTTTGGGAATTAAAATGTTTATTCCTTGATAAAATTTTCTAAAATATATTTGGTTTATGATTTCCTCAATCTTAAATTGGATAAAAAGAAGTTATGTGATGCATGAAAAATGGATAAGCAACACAAGCCATATTTCAAATTAATTAAAGAATTTTCTACTTCAATACCTCTTGATCTTATCCAAATGGATTTTTTTAGACCTACCAGAACTAAAATTATTTTTTAAAAATCATTTTTTTATGTGTTAGTTGGTGATTTTTCAAGATTTACATTTTTTTACTTATTAATACTTAAAAATGAATCTTGTTCTGTTTTTATTGATTTTTGTAAACTTGTGAAAAATGAAAAAGATTTCAAAATCATGTCTTTGAAAATTGATAGTGGAGGTGAATTTGAGAATCATTAATTTAATTCTTATTACTCTAAGTAAGGAATTAAACATACATTCTCTTCTCCCAAGACATCTCAAAAAAATTGTGTTATTGAAAGGAGGAATAGGACTTTGTAAGAAATTTCTAGGACTGTGTTATGTGAATATAACATTCCCACTCATTTCTAGGTTGAGTATATTAACATAGATTGTTATATCATTAAAAGAGTACTAATAAGTCATATATTAATGAAAAAACCCTTTGAGTTGTGAATAATAAAAAACCCATGGTAGTATACTTCAAAGTTTTTGGATGTAAGGTTTACATCTTGAACACCAAGGATAATCTTGGAAAGTTCGATCTAGAGGCTGATGAAGGTATATTTCTAGGTTATTCTACTAATTCCAAAGATTATATAGTTTTCAATAAAAGGTTAAGGATTTTTGAAGAATTATTTATTGTTAAATTTTATGAAATTGATCCTTTCGGTCATGAAATGATTCAAATTAGTGATCAAAATGATCCAGTCAAAAATATGAGACCCAAACATCTATACAATGACAATAAGGATGATGATTTGGAACTTGATTATTTTAAACCAAATCCAATAAGGGTAGACACTAGTGAACCAAAAAGTGTGTTTCCTAGAACACCTAGATACCTTAAACACCATCCTTTAGAAAAAATTATAGGAAACCTAGATTAAGGAGTAAGAAAACACTACAACAGGGTAGTTTCTATCAAATTGGATAGAGTATTCATGAATGAGTCTACTCTGGATAAATGGGACACCATATCTAGCATTACCCTTCCAAAGATTTATTCTAATCATCATCCCATCCTAGTCAGTCTTTATACCAAAAGACTTAAACTCATTCTTACTTTCAGATTTAATAATGTATGGTCCTCTAAACCTGAGTGTTCTAACATCATAAATAATTTTTGGGAATCTACGAAACGTTACAATGATGCTTTTTCATGTATCACCAAGCTAAAACATCTTAATCAGTGTATTAAAGGTTTGTATAGTTCCAAATCTAAACAAATTGAAAATGACATATCTTTTCTTGAGAATGAACTTATCCAACTCCAAAACACCACTACTAGATCTGATTTCACTATGTATCCTCAACATGAAATCAACACTTCTATGAAACTCAATTTTTTTATTGACCTTAAAGAAAACATGTGCAATAAAATCTTCAAAACTAAATGGATCTTGGATGGTGATAGAAATACTAAGTTCTGAAACTCCCTCCAAAGAATCAAGAAAGTTTATAGACCTATCACCTTTCTTAGAGATAGGGACACCATTATTGATACTGAGGATGGAATCATTAATCATTTTGTCTCTTATTATTAAAATATTTTTAATGGCCCAGATGTTAACAAAGACCTTCTTCCTAATGTAATTCTAACTATGGTTAATTAGGAAGATAATTCTTATCTTTTAAGAATCCCTCTTAATCATGAAATCAAAGACACTATTTTTATCCTTAATACTGATAGTGCTCTGGGCCCCGATGGTTTCAATAATGGTTTCTTCCAACATTACTATGAATTTATTAAAATGGATGTTTTTAAACTTGTCAAATCCTTTTTTTTTCTAATGGTGTGCTTCTGCATGGGTTGAATGTGCAATTTCTTACTTTAATTCCTAAAGTGGAAAATGCTTCTGAGATTCATCTCTTAAGACCTATTGCGCTTATTAACTATAACGACCCATACTTTACATACATTGTTAATACTTCAAAATTTAAGCATACTTATTACAACATATAACAAAACCACGAAAGGACCATATAGTTATAGTGTCTTTAGAAACTGGGAAACATAAACAACTGGTTCATAAAGCGTCTACAATGTCTCCCATTTATTTCATCATATCTATAGTCCCTTTTGGCATATCTTACTTAATAACATTTTTCCTGACCTGGGGAAATAAAACATACAAAAGGGTGAGCTCAAATTCTCAGTAAAGGTAAACAAAAGAAATATCAATCACATCATATTCATAAGAACATAACTTTTGGAAATCTTAACCTGCAAAAGAGAGCATAATTTCATAACATGGGATAAATCATAGTAGTGAAATGGAAATCATAACTTAAAACATGAAACATTGTGTCATACACACATAATCATAGAGAATCATTTCTTATTAGTCAAGACTCATTTCCAAGACTATCTTACTGGACAAAGTCCCTTTCTGAACCGAGTTCACTCCTCGTTTCATTCATGTTTCACTGAACCGGTATAACCTACCGTTCCAGCCATGTCTATATCATGAGATATAAAATCTTTACCCAATGCATTGGAGCGATATATAGGTCCCACCCATCTCATAATGATACCATTCTTATGTGTGCCACAAAATCATAAATCATACATCATTGCATAACCCATGTAATAAAAATGGGAATCTTAAACATCGTGACATCATAAAACAATTCATATAAGATAAAGTAATTCATAAAAATATTTCCTTCACAACATAATCAAATCCATGTAATAATAGGGATAGAAACAAAACCCTATATTATCTTAGATGGAAAATAATTTTGATAAAACTCTTGAACTCCATTCTTGAGGAAAATATCCTTTCTACTTCAAAAATATTTTTCCTTTATTAAAATGTCATACAATTTTAAACTAAAATAAGTTGATTAAAAATAAACTTGAAAACTTGTAAAGAAAGCTTCTTTGAAATAATGTTTTAAAAATCCATTCATTCCGTATAAGTTAAAAAAACATTCTTCTCGTACTTTTGTCGGAAAGTCAAAAAGTACCTCGTACGAAAAACGACAAAAGATTCTTTTCATATATTTTACTAAAATCTCACCGAAGGGTAAAATTGGATTTAAAAAATTCTAGGTGGATGGAAATAATATTCCATATTGAAGAAACATGGATGTGGATGATAAAATACACCCTAGTAAATGCGAAAGTATAAACAATCTCGGATAAAAATGAGATTGTGATATTTCCCTTACCTTAGGTCCGTTTTGCTTCATAAGTATCCGAACCTCCGGTATAATGATTTAAATAATGTTATTGAATTATTCCAGAATCATACTTATTGTTATGATATCATATATGGTCATATTCTTAGCTTCTTAGTAGTAGTATTTCATTGCTACTTGTTATTCGGGTGTTTATAACTTTTTGTTCTTATGCGTGTCTTATCGAATAAATTCTTATTCTTATCTTTAGGTTATAGATACCTCATTTCCATAATGTTATTAGTGTAATATATATAATATTAATTCATTCAATTAATTTATATAATCATTATGAAATGAAGATCATGTAGAATGAGTCGCATCACATCGTGGAGACGGTATTCCGTACGTACGCACGAGTGATGATATCGTTCCTATGATCGTGGAATTGTATTGGAGTGTATGTATACTATTTCAGAATTAGTATCACTTTATAATAGTCATATATAGTCATTATTTACACCATTATACCCATCCAAGTAATGTGGTGGTGTAAAATAGATTACACCACGGCGTGGAGACGGTATTCCGTACGTACGCACGCGCGGTGATTTCTTTTTTCGTAGGATGGATAGATGGTGAAATAGGGTTTTTCATACTTATAATAACATATCAGTATATTAGTGATACTAATTTTATTAATTCATAATGAAACAACTAAATAAGAAGAAGTGGAAGAAGAAATAAAGATGAAACAATCGGTAACGGACATTACCTCTTCTTTGAAGTGCTTCTTTAAGACCTTCTTTTAGGGAACTAAAATTGGTCTTTGAAGAAGACCAGGACCTCTAGGATGTCTCTAGGGAAGTGGAGAGGAGAAATTGGCAGGGGTTGGCCGATCTTGAAGGCTCAAAGTGGTGTGAGGAAGAGAGGGAGGAGGTTCCCTTTTATAAGGGAGGAGAGAGGCACCTTTGGGAAAACTAAAAATATTATTTTATTATAAAGTCAATTTCGGTTTTAAATAGCTCAAAATTGATATATTTAGAAGCTAAGGTGGGGATGGGTCGAAATAATCTAATCCAATAGAATTTAGACAAGTTTAGGTTCCTATTTTAACCTTATCATTTAGATTTAACATTAAGTTAAATAAGTTTACTTTTACTGTGTCTTCTTGTGTTCTTATACTATAAGGTTAATAAACTTACTATAAGAAGCCAAAAAAACCCCAAGTTGTTTATTATTAATATATATAACCTTACCTAAGTCATTTGGCCTAACCTTAGATTTTTAGGAATAAAATAACAATTACTAATATAATATTTGTTTTAAAAACTATTTTATGTCAATTTTGACACTATTTAGTAATTGATTTTTTGTGAAAATCATAAAATAATTATTAGTTCGAAAAAAGTTAATTAAATAAATACTAACATGTCATATTAACCTATAAAATTATTTTAATTCATAAAAAGTCTCAAATTACATTTATTTTGGTGTTTATAACATCAATTATGTAAATATTTCATTAATAAGATAATTACTGCATCATCTTTGTGTCATAAATAAATTAAATTATTTAATGTCTAAAAATTACAAATAAAATACCATTATGTAGGAAATATTTTTAGCTTTATAATGAATATTTATAGTCGAATTTATCTTATGTATAACCTTATATTAAAAATTATTTATTTATTAAACTTTGATTTTAACTATTTTAACCCTTCTTTAAATAAATTAATAATAAATGTCCTAATCTAATCCAAGTGGGCCTAAATGGTCATATTTTATTCCTAAGTTTGTTTTTGGTCGAATTACACTTGTCCAATAGAATTAGGACATGTTTTAGGGTAATAATAATATCATTTTTACCCTTAATTACCCTATTTAATTTTAACCGTGGTAAAAAAAAGTAAAAAGTTACTATTCACCAAAAATTATTTTCATCTCATTGAACCACATTTTCTTCCTTGATATTAACCGTGTCTCTCGGATTTTCAAAATTCCACTCACAGAAGCGGTAAAATTAAGTTTTATGAAAAATTCAGTTTTTTTAACTACCACTTAGTGGTTTCACTATTCATCAAAAATTGAAAGTTTTCAGAAAAATACCAAAATTTCACCCTAGGCTAATTTCGATATTCCGAATCCAAAAATGAAGTCCATTTTGAAAAATAAAATTTATAAAATTTCAAAAAGTGGTTATTACTATTCATAACGGCTAGTTTTAATAATATTTTAATAGCATATCGTTGTTTAGTGAAACTCGGTATTGCGTACGACGCAAGCTATTGAGGAAGGTCACGATTTCGTGTAAAGAAAGCCAAGAAAGTGTTGTGTATAAAAAGATTCCTTTGATGATTTATATAACATAAAAGTCTCGGGTGTTACATTCTACCCCCCTTAAAATGAATTTCACCCTCGAAATTCGTCACTTTGTAACAAACAGATGAGGATACCTCTCCCTCATCATATCCTCAAGCTCCCATGTAGCTTCTTCTAATTTGTGGTTCCTCCATAAAACTTTCACCAATCGAGTGGTCTTGTTTTGTAGGACTTTTTCGCTACGATCCAGAATCTCTATCGGCTGTTCTTCATAAGAAAGATCTTGCTCCAGCGGTACAACTTCTGAGCTAAGTACATGTGAAGGATCAGGTATGTACTTTCTCAGGATAGATACATGGAACACATAGTGAACTTGAGAGAGATTCAGTGGAAGCGCCAATCGGTAAGCTACCTTCCCAACACGATTCAGTATTTCGAAAGGACCGATATATCTAGGGCTCAACTTCCCCTTCTTTCTAAATCTCATGACTCTCTTCCAGGGAGATATTCGTAAGAACACTTTATCACCCACTTCAAACTCTAGGTCTTTTCTTCGGTTGTCGGCATAACTTTTCTGTCGACTCTGAGCTGCTCTTATGTGTTGTTGAATAGATCTGAACTTTTATGCCATTTCATCAACGAGATCAAGTCCTAATAGCTTTCTTTCCCCAACTTCATCCCTGCAAGTTGGAGTCCTGCATTTCTTTCCATAGAGAGCTTCATAAGGAGCCATCTGAATACTGGAGTGAAAGCTATTATTATAAGAAAATTCAACCAAAGTTAGGTGTTGATCCCAACCACCTTTGAAATCCATAGAGCAAGCTCTCAACATATCTTCTAGAGTTTGAATTGTTCTCTCAGACTGACCGTCTGTCTGAGGATGATAAGCAGTGCTAAAACTCAACTCTGTACCCAGAGTATGCTGAAGACTTCGCTAGAACTTTGAGGTAAATCTCGGATCCCGATCAGATATAATAGAAAGTGGTACTCCATGCAATCTTACCACTTCCTTTACATATATCCTGGCAAGATGATCCAGAGAGAAATCCTCTCTAATAGCAATGAAGTGTGCAGACTTTGTAAGACGATCAACTATGACCCAGATAGCATTATTGTCTTTGGATGTTTTAGGAAGTCCTGTGACAAAGTCCATAGTGATGTTTTCCCATTTCCATTCGGGTATGGGTAATGGTTGTAACATCCCCTTAGACTTCTGTCTCTCAGCTTTAACTTGTTGAAAAACCAAGCATCGAGAGACATATTCAACAACATCTCTTTTCATGCCATCCCACCAGAAGTACTCTTTCAGGTCCCTATACATCTTCGTGCTTCCAGGATGAATAGAGAATGAAGAACTATGAGCCTCATCCAGCAGCTCCTTCTTTAATTCGGGATGGGAGGAACACAAACCCGATTCCTATACTTTATTATCCCATCACAATCAAGGTTGAATTCAGGAACATTTCTCACCTTCTTTTGTAACTCGACATCTTCTTTCTGTGTCTCTTTAATCTTCACATGTATAGATGGTTGAACATTCATTTTAGAAAGATAATATTTTTCCCCTTCCATTATAATTCCAAGATCCATCCTTTGTAAATCCATAAATATTAGATCTTTTGTGATCCTCATCATGGATAAACTAGCATGGTCTTGTTGACTTAATGCATCTGCCACCTTGTTTGCTTTCCCAGGGTGGTAATGGATTGAGCAGTCGTAATCCTTAATCAGCTCCAACCATCTTCTTTGACGCATATTCATCTCCTTTTGTGTGAAAATATACTTTAAACTTTTATGATCAGTATAAATATCACACCTTTCACCATAAAGGTAATGCCTCCAAATCTTTAATGCAAAGATTACCGCAGCTAACTCCAAATCATGTGTTGGGTAATTTTGCTCATGTATTTTCAACTATCGTGAGGCATAAGCTATCAACATATAATTTTGCATAAGAACACACCCCAATCCCTTCTTGGATGCATCACTGTAGATCACAAACTTTTCTCCACTACAAGGCAGTGTGAGCACAGGTGCACTGGATAACCTTCTTTTCAACTCCTTGAAATTCTCTTCACATTCCTCCGTCCAGACAAACTTAACTCCTTTCCGAGTCAACTTGGTGAGTGGATTAGATAATCGTGAAAAATCTTTCACAAAACGTCGATAATATCCATCCAAACCAAGAAAACTTCGGATCTCAGTCACTGTTGTTGGTCTCGACCATCTTTCGATAACCTCTGTTTTTGCTGGATCCATAGATATCCCCTCTTTTGAGATTATGTGACCCAAAAATGCAACTTTTTGAAGCCAAAATTCACACTTGGTAAATTTGGCATAAAGATTCTCCTTTCTCAGGGTCTTCAATATAATTCTCAAGTGATCTTCATGTTCTTACTTGCTCTTTGAATAGACAAGAATATCGTCTATAAAGACTACCACAAATTGATCAAGATAGTCTCTAAAGACTCTATTCATCAGATCCATGAAGATAGCAGGAGAATTAGTAAGACCAAATGGCATCACTATAAATTCATAGTGTCCATACCTTGTACGGAAAGCCGTCTTTGGTATATCCTCCCTTTTGACCCTTAACTGATGATACCCTGAACGAAGATCAATCTTGGAAAAGTATTGAGCTCCGCGTAGTTGGTCAAATAAGTCATCAATGCGTGGGAGAGGATATTTGTTCTTGATAGTGATCTTGTTAAGTTCTCGATAATCAATGCAGAGTCTCATTGATCCATATTTCTTCTTAACAAATAGAACAGGTGCTCCCCAAGGTGACGCACTAGGGCGTATGAATCCCTTATGAAGATTCTCTTGGAGTTGCTTCTTCAATTCCTGCAACTCAATTGGGGTCATTCTATATGGTGTCTTTGAAATAGGAAAAGCACCCGGTACGAGTTCTATTGAGAACTCAACTTCATGATTTGGTGGAAGTCTCGGTAATTCCTCCAGAAAGACATCATCAAACTCCCGTACAATGGGCATATTATTAATCGTGAGTTTCTCACTAACCATTTGAGATAAATAACCTTCATTTAGTGGAATCAAGACCCATAAGATGGAAGAAATTTCCACTGGAAGGTTATGTTCATCCTTGCATTGATAGACGATTATAGATTGATCTGGAATAGGAAATGTGACTTCCCTTCTTTGGCAATTGATATGAGCTCCATATAAAGAAAGCCAATCCATGCCAAGAATCACATCAAATACCACTATAGGAAGGATCACAAGATTTTCAGGAAGCACTTTCCCACAAACTTCGATCGGAGAAGAATTATAAACTTTTGATGCGACTGTTGTGCCATTAGGTGTTGTCACAGCTAACTCAACATCTAATTTTTGAGGTAATACGTTGATACCTCTATAAAATTCTTCAGAAATAAAAGAGTTGGTGGATCTAGAATCAAATAAAGCATTTTCTACTTTAGAGTGGATGGTAAGTGTACCTTTCACCACATCGTTATCGTACTCCACATCGCTGATAGAAATTGCATGTGACTTTCCTTTGTCTTTAGCCTTAAGATTTTGTTGACGTCGACCATCATCATCAACCCTTGGATTAGGGCATTTATTGGCATAATGTCCCATCTCCTTGCACTTGAAACATTGAAGTGTAGTAGGTTCATTCTGTGTATCCCTTCCTTTGTTTGCATCATTAGACATCTTCTTCCCATCATCGCGGCATTCAAATGCCCGATGACCTTCCTTTCCACATTTGAAACATTTAATTGTCCCTTTAAGACAACTCCCTCCATGTTTCTTTGCACACTTTGAGCATAAGGGAAAGCTCATCTTCTTTTTAGTGTGCTCTTTAGATTTTCCTTTGAATTCCATTTTCCTCTTCTTATCAAACCCATATGACTGATGGGTTACTCCAATCCCCATCTCGACTTTGAGAGCACATCGAACGATTTCCTCGTAGATATTGAAGTCCCTTATGGCTAACGCCCTTCGAAGACTTGGTTTTAAGCCACTAAATAATCGATCGATCTTACTCTCAGGTTGGATAATAATACCTGAAGCGTACCTTGAAAGTCTTGTAAAATTTGCTTCATAGGTACCAACAGATTCATAATCCTTTGGCTTCAGTTCAAGAAACTCTTTCTCCATCTTTGTTCGGAGAATACGAGGGAAGTACTTATTGAAAAATAAGTTCTTGAACTCGTCCCATTCCATGGACTCAATTTCATCCCTTTGCCTCGTATTCTTAATATGATTCCACCATTGATCAGCATCACCTTCCAAATGATACACTACTAAGATGAATTTATCATGCTCAGAACATTGAAGAACTGAAAATATCTTTTCAGAAGTACTAATCCATTGTTCAGCAACTAATGGATCAGTAGACCCGCTGAATGAAGGTAGACGCTGTCTCATGAAGGATTCAACAGAATGTTGCTCCTTCCTTTGCTCGTTTGGAAGTCCTGCATGATTCATAGCTTGAGAAATTTGTGTGAGCATGGCTACAAGATTTTTCATTCCAGCTCCCATAACGTTTGGTTGCTCAGGGGGACAATCATTGCATTTCCCGTCACATTCCTCATTAACACGGTTCCTTCGGGTTCCAGCCATTGACTAAAACCAAGAAGAATAGTGTGAGCAACACTAATTATAATAGGAAAACCACATAATCAAGAATAAAATTTCACACTTAAGGTCTTATCCTAGGTTATTCATGGCCATTTCTAAAACACTAAGATTGTGTTCTATGCTTAGAATTATCCTTAGGGTTCTTACTAAGGCTTTCGCATCCTAGTTTCCAAAGGTTGACTATACCTTTCCTTTGATACCAACTATAATGACCCATACTTTACATACATTGTTAATACTTCAAAATTGAAGCATAATTATTACAACATATAACAAAACCACGAAAGGACCGTATAGGTATAGTGTCTTTAGAAACTGGGAAAGATAAACAACTGGTTCATAAAGCGTCTACACTGTCTCCCATTTATTTCATCATATCTATAGTCCCTTTTGGCATATCTTACTTAATAACCTTCTTCCTGACCTGGGGAAAGAAAACATATAAAAGGGTGAGCTCAAATGCTCAGTAAGGGTAAACAAAAGAAATATCAATCACATCATATTCATAAGAACATAACTTTTGGAAATCTTAACCTGCAAAAGAGAGCATAATTTCATAACATGGGATAAATCATAGTAGTGAAATGGAAATCATAACTTAAAACATGAAACATTGTGGCATACACACATAATCATAAATAATCATTTCTTATTAGTCAAGACTCATTTCCAAGACTATCTTAGTGGACAAAGTCCCTTTCTGAACCGAGTTCACTCCTCGTTTCAGTCCTGTTTCACTGAACCGGTATAACCTACCGTTCCAGCCATGTCTATATCATGAGATAAAAAATCTTTACCCAATGGATTGGAGGGAGATATAGGTCCCACCCATCTCATAATTATACCATTCTTATGTGTGCCACAAAATCATAAATCATACATCATTGCATAACCCATGTAATAAAAATGGGAATCTTAAACATCGTGACATCATAAAACAATTCATATAAGATAAAGGAATTCATAAAAATATTTCCTTCACAACATAATCAAATCCATGTAATAATAGGGATAGAAACAGAACCCTATATTATCTTAGATGGAAAATAATTTTGATAAAACTCTTGAACTCCATTCTTGAGGAAAATATCCTTTCTACTTCAAAAACATTTTTCCTTTATTAAAATGTCATACAATTTTAAACTAAAAGAAGTTGATTAAAAATAAACTTGAAAACTTTTAAAGGAATATTCTTGGAAATAATGTTTTAAAAATCCATTCATGCCGTATAAGTTAAAAAAAACATTCTTCTCGTACTTTTGTCAGAAAGTCAAAAAGTACCACGTACGAAAAATGACAAAAGATTCCTTTCATATCTTTTACTAAAATCTCACCGAAGGGTAAAATTGGATTTAAAAAATTGTAGGTGGATGTAAATAATATTACATATTGAAGAAACATGGATGTGGATGATAAAATACACCCCAGTAAATGCCAAAGTATAAACAATATCGGATAAAAATGAGATTGTGATATTTCCCTTACCTTAGGTCTGTTTTGCTTCGTAAGTGTCCGAACCTCCTGTATAATGATTAAAATAATGTTATTGAATTATTCCATAATCATACTTATTGTTATGATATCATATATTGTCATATTCTTAGCATCTTAGTAGTAATATTTCATTGCTACTTGTTATTCGGGTGTTTATAACTTTTTGTTCTTATGCGTGTCTTGTCGAATAAATTATTATTCTTCACTTTAGGTTATAGATACCTCATTTCCAGAATGGTATTAGTGTAATATATATCATATTAATTCATTCAATTCATTTATATAATCATTATGAAATTAAGATCATGTAGAACGAGTCACATCACATCGTAGAGACGGTATTCCGTACGTACGCACGAGTGATGATATCGTTCCTATGATCGTGGAATTGTATTGGAGTGTATGTATACTATTTAATAATCATTATCACTTTATAATAGTCATATATAGTCATTATTTACACCATTATACCCATCCAAGTAAGGTGGTGGTGGAAAATAGATTACACCACGGCGTGGAGACGGTATTCCGTACGTACGCACGTGCGGTGATTTCTTTTTCCGTAGGATGGATAGATGGTGAAATAGGGTTGTTTCATACTTATAATAACATATCAGTATATGAGTGATACTTATGTTATTACTTCATAATGAAACAACTAAATAAGAAGAAGTGGAATAAGAAATAAAGATGAAAGAATCGGTAACGGACATTACCTCTTCTTTGAAGTGATTCTTTGAGACCTTCTTTTAGGGCACTAAAATTGGTCTTTGAAGAAGACCAGGACCTCTAGGATGTCTCTAGGGAAGTGTAGAGGAGAAATTGGCAGGGTTTGGCCGATCTTGAAGGCTAAAAGTGGTGTCAGGAAGAGAGGGAGGAGGTGCCCTTTTATAAGGGAGGAGAGGGGCACCTTTGGGAAAACTAAAAATATTATTTTATTATAAAGTCAAGTTCGGTTTTAAATAGCTCCAAATTGATATATTTAGAATCTAAGGTGGGTATGGGTATAAATCCTCTCATCTAATAGAATTTAGACAAGTTTAGGTTCCTATTTTAACCTTATCATTTAGATTTAACATTAAGTTAAATAAGTTTACTTTTACCGTGTATTCTTGTGTTCTTATACTATAAGGTTAATAAACTTACTATAAGCAGCCAAACGAACCCCAAGTTGTTTATTATTAATATATATAACCTTATCTAAGTCATTTTTTCGAACCTTTGATTTTTAGGAATAAAATAACAATTACTAATATAATATTTGTTTTAAAAACTATTTTATGTCAATTTTGACACTATTTAGTAATTGATTTTTGTGAAAATCATAACAGAATGATTAGTTAGAAAAAAGTTAATTAAATCAATAATAACATGTCATATTAACCTAGAAAATTAGTTTAATTCATAAAAAGTCTCAAATTACATTTATTTTGGTGTTTATAACATCAATTATGTCAATATTTCATTAATAAGATAATTATTGCATCATCTTTGTGTCATAAATAAATTAAATTATTTAATGTCTAAAAATTACAAATAAAATACCATTATGTAGGAAACCGTTTTAGATTTCTAATGAATATTTATAGTCGAATTTATATTATGTATAACCTTATATTAAAAATTATTTACTTATTAAACTTTGATTTTAACTATTTTAACCCTTCTTTAAATAAATTAATAATAAATGTCCTAATGTAATCCAAGTGGGCCTAAATGGTCATATTTTATTCCTAAGTTTGTTTTTGGTCTAATTACACTTGTCCAATAGAATTAGGACATGTGTTAGGGTAATAATAATATCATTTTTACCCTTAATTACCCTATTTACTTTTAACCGTGGTAAAAAAAAGTAAAAAGTTACTATTCACCAAAAATTATTTTCATCTCATTGAACCACATTTTAGTCCTTGATATTAACCGTGTCTCTCGGATTTTCAAAATTCCACTCACAGAAGCGGTAAAATTAAGTTTTATGAAAAATTCAGTTTTTTAAACTACCACTTAGTGGTTTCACTATTCATCAAAAATTGAAAGTTTTCATAAAAATACCAAAATTTCACCCTAGGCTAATTTCGATATTCCGAATCCAAAAATAAAGTCCATTTTGAAAAATAAAATTTATAAAATTTCAAAAAGTGGTTATTACTATTCATAACGGCTAGTTTTAATAATATTTTAATAGCATATCGTTGTTTAGTGAAACTCGGTATTACGTGCGACGCAAGCTATTGAGGAAGGTCGCGATTTCATGTAAAGCAAGCCAAGCAAGTGTTGTGTAGAAAAAGATTCCTTTGATGATTTATATAACATAAAAGTTTCGGGTGTTACATTAACACTCTCTACAAAATCATCATGAAACTTCTTGCTAATAAAATTACTACTATAAGAAATAAAATTTTGTCATGGAATCAATTTGGCTTTATCAATGGTAGGTTTATACAATATTGTATATGTCTTGCCTATTAATGCACTAACACCCTAAACAAATCCACCAAGGGATTCAATATTTCTATTAAACTTGATATCAGGAAAGCCTTTGATACCATTGATTGGAGTTTTATTTTCAAGGATCTTCATATCTTGGGTTTTAATGATGATTTCATCAATATATTAAATACTTTATTAAAATCATCCTCTATATCCATCCTTGTAAATGGTGACCATAAGGGTTACTTTAAATCCACCAAGGGAGTTAGACAAGGTGGTCCCTTATCTGCCATTATTTTTTGCAATTGTGGAAGATTATTTAAGATGATTGCTCACATTCTTTGTTGATCAGAACAAGCCTAAACCTATTCAGGATTCTAGAAACTTAAATGTGACCATGCATCTTTTATATTATGATGACATCATCTTGTTCTTATAAGGTGATCAAAGGAATATTCAAAGTCTCAAAAGTGACTTGTCTCATTATGAATATATCTCTAGTCAAACCATTAGTTGGAACAAATCCTTTGTCTTCTTTGGGAAAAAATTTCCTTCTAATATAAAAGGTAATATTATCAATGATCTAGGTATCAAAGAAGGATACATCCCTTTAACTTATCTTGGTGTATCCATATTTTGGGGAAGGCCTAAATCTAGTTACTTTTCCAACACTGTTGACCAAATCCTTAATCATATTTCCTCTTGGAAGGGTAAATCCCTCTCTATGGATAACAGAATCTATCTTTTCAAATATACAGTTGTATTTAAAATGGTCTACTCATTGATGGTTTACAAATGACCTACTGGTCTCCTTAAGAAAATAAATTTTTATATCAAAAACTTTTTTTAGACCGGAAGCACTCTTGAAAGGAAACTTGTGACCATTCCTTGGACTAATTGTTGTAAACCTTTATATAAGGGTGTTTTAGGTATTAAAAACCTAAAACTCTTTAATTATGCTCTACAAGATATACTCACTTATAATCTTCTTCACAATTACTCTGATTCCATATATTTTCTCAAAAAAAATATTCATTGACAAGTTAAAGAAAGGAAATAAGAATTGTATTAGCTCTTCTATTTGGTTATCCATTAGGCATGTTTTTACCAACATCATGAATAACTCTAGATTGATGGTTAGTACTGACTCTTATATGAATTTTTGGTTGGACAACTAGACTGGTGTTCCTTTAATCTCCATGTTTCCTCCCAATTTTCGGCCAGAGCACACCAAATATACTATTAGGGATGTTTTAAATTATTGTAATTTCAGTATTCCTGATAACATTATTCATGTTATTTAAAATTATCACTATTCTAATTTTAAAGATTTCCTAATCTCGAAACCTATTCATAATGGCATCCTAGACTCAAAAAAAATTACAACCACCACTTTCAAAATTCTAATAATAATTTATGTTGGTTAAAAAAATTTGACAAATCATGGATTAAGCCCTCAAGGATTACTCTTGTTTAGAGTATTGTTCATAGAAGATTCCCCACTGAGGTTTGTTTTTAATCATTTGGGATTCATCTTTTCTCCAAGTTTCATCTTTCTAACCAACATAGAGAAGATATTAATCATATTTTTTTGTGTTGTGCTACGGATTCAGATATTTGGAACTATATTTTTGATATTCTTTATTATATATAGTTACTCCTTGATTCAATCAGATCATGACTAAAGCATCGTTTGGATATACAAACCTCTCAAAAAATCAAGAATAATTTCTTAACTATAATTTCTGAGCTTCTCCATGTGATCTAGTATGATATAAATTCTCTTCTTCATAATAATTTCTCATCCAGTCTAAATGCAAGTCGAATGTACATTCTCATTACCATTCGGGAAGTTTCCTCGATTAAGAAAGATAATTGTGACAACTCTATTAAATACTTTGGGATCCTGTGACATCTTCAGATTGACAGCATATATCATCAAACTAGACACACTTTTGAAGTGTTCTAGAAATCCTCACTCCTAGTTTAGATTAAAGTGAATGTTGATGTCACTTCTAAAGGAAATCTAAGACCCTCAGGTTGTGGTTCTGTTTTCAAAAATCACCTTGGGAAGTGTCTTGGATGCTTCTTTGGTAGCTGTGGAATCACCTCATCTTTAAAATCAAAAATTATGAGTGTGATCCACGTAGTTTCCTTTTCTAGGAAATAGGGTTGGAATAACATTTGGATTGAAAGTGATTTGATCACTATTGTCCAGGCTATTTGGAATGGTGTGGTGCATCTAGCTTGGTCGCTTACTACCCATTGGATGAACTATCTCCTTTCACTTCTAGATATCTGCTACATTTCCACTCATACCTTCCATGAATCAAACATGGTTTTGATCGGTCTTGCTAACAAGGGAGTTACCCATAACATAACCTGGATGGATTAACTACCTATTGATTTACTCCCTTTTTAAGATAAGGATTTTAAAAATATTCAGTATTTCATACTCATGTAACTATTTTTTATTTTTATAATAATTTGTGCTTTGGTCTTTGACTAAGGCACCACCTTCTTAAATATATATATATATATATATATATATATATATATATTGGATCAAAAAATAAAAAATTGTGTAATGAATTTCAAAAACTTATGAAATAAGAATTTGAAATGAGCATGATGGGAGAACTAGACTATTTTATAGGACTTCAAGTTTATCAAAAATATTTTGGATACATTTCAAATAAAATAAAATATATAATCGAATTACTTAAGAAGTTTGGACTTGAAATATGTAAGACATACTCAACTCATATGAGTTATAATATCAAACTTGACTAGGATGAAACTAGAAAAACGGTTGACAACAAGTTGTATAGAGGAATCATTGGAAGTTTTTTGTATCTTACTACAAGTAGACTAGACATTATGTTTTCACTATGTATTTGTGAAATATTTCAATATAATCTAAAAGAATCTCATTTTAATGCTGCAAAAATAATTTTAAGATATCTAAAAGGAATCTTAATTCTTTCTCTTCTTTTTCCAAAAAAAACATATGATTTTAATTTAATTTCATACTCGGATGTTGATTTCACTATATATAGATTGAATAGGAAAAGAACCTCATTGACCATCTATTTTATTGGTAAATACACGGTGTCTTCGTCAACTAAGAAACAACACTCTGTTGCACTATCAACTGTCAAATCTGAATATATTGTTACAGGAATTTGTCGTGTTCAAGTGATGTGGATGAAACAAACTTTAAAGAATTTTGTATTTAATTTTAATTGTGTTCCAATCATATCTGATAACACTATTTCTATAAAAAACTTAAATAATCCAATAAACCATTCAAGAATGAAGCACATTTATTTAAGACATCATTTTTTGAGAGATCATGCACAAAAAACAATATCTATTTAGAATTCATTTGCATAAAAAATCAATTAGTAGACATTTTTACTAAACCTTTTCCTACTAACAGATTTGATTTTATTAAGTTGTAATTAAGTATGTTTAATTTTACTATATAATATTTATAACTTATTTCTCATATTTAAAGTAAATTCCTTATTTACCTTCTTTAAATTTTTTTATGTGACACATTTTTTTGTACTAATCATATCCAATAGTATTTTCCTCCTACTATTAGTAGTAATTACCCTACACATTAATGTGTGACCCCTTTATTACCATGAATTAAAGAGATTGTGTATCAAATCTGTATGTGAAATGTCTTGCAAAACCTTTTAACCCTATTTCTATTTGCTCAAACCTTTTGTAACCCTATCCTTTATGAACCTTCAATCCTTAAAACCCTCTACAAATGGAAAAAACAAAAATAACCAATGATTCCTCATCTAGAAGATTTAAACATCAAAGGATATCAAGAAAAGTGTTAAGTGGATGATCCATTCATTTTTGATGGCTAGATAAGACGAACATGAACTTAAATAAAGTCATAAACCATTAGGGTTGGGAGTATGTTTTTAATGAGTCGCGTACCATGTACGTCTTCAAGAAATAATTCAGTGATTTTTATGAGTTAGTCATTTTTCATTTTGATGATGATGAATACCTGGTTACTGAAACTGTTAACCATAAAAATCTATCGTTAACCTCAGTCAAGTTAGTTAAAGCTCTAAAAACTCCACATAAAGGATATCTAGTCTTCATAACCTCTTTTTTTACCATAGATGGAGTATCTACTCCAAAAATAATGAAGTTGTTATTTAGAACCACTATCATAGAAAAGAATAAATTTAATAATATGGATCCTGAAATAAAATTTTTCATCAAATTCATCCAAACAGGAATCTCTCAACAAAATGGTGATTTTGAAAGATTATTTTTCAATATATTAACATTTTTTATTTGTTTATGTTGGAAAATCCTAAAAATTTGGAATGATGTATTCTAAGATATATGTGTCATGTTCAAAAAAAATAGCTAAACTTTTATACTTTTGGATGAATCTTAACCCTTTTCTTTTGGAGTGCTGGAGTTGATCTACAAGATAACAACACAACTCCTTGTCATGGGTTTACAGACTTAAATTTGAGTGTAATTAAAAGTGGATTACATTAGTAATAATTATTAAGAAAGTCTATTACCTTTTCCTCAATGCCTAAATCATACCCTAGTTTGACTCAGCAAGAGCATTCAAGTTTGCAGGAGATACTAGTAATGGTGGAAGAATCATCTCATAATACTAATATTAGATAAGTTCATGAGGATTAATAAAATATTACACTAAGAAAAAGAGTTTGGACTGGTATTCCAACAAAACCTTAAACCAGCTCCCAGAAGAGGACCCTTTTGTTTATACCTTTTTACCTGGTCGAGCTCAAAAGAGAAGATAGCCTCAGATATCACTCAGATGTTTTCAATCGATCAAGATAAAAAAATATATAAGATCAAAAATTTCGCCTCTACTAGTCAAGTCTCACTCTCAAGAGCTTTAAAGACTATATAAAATAATAATCAGTAGGATGTAATCTCAAGAATCCATTCATGAGGATGAAGTACCTAATGATTCTATAAATCAATCTCTTTAGGAAGAAAGAATTAAAGTTTAATAAGAAATTCATACCCCCATTTTTCAAGATGTTGGGAATAAAGAAGCACTGGAAGTTGCTAAAAGTATTTCTGAACAAGATCAATAGAGATATTCAAAGTTAGTATCTAAATTCAAAACTCTAAAATCCAAAATAGTTGAATAAAATCGATAAATAACAGTTCTATGTGATCATATGGCCTCAAAATATGATATTCAATAACTAATACTATTGGGTAAATCTATTTTAGAGAAGTGTTCAGAACGACCCTTTTCTATAGATACACTTAGTTCATACGTTCAGTTGTAAATAATAGAGTTGTATTAGTACATGGATAGAGTAACTACATTCATTGAATATCTTTAGTGTGAATTCATCATAAGATAGATATTTCAAAACCTTCAGAGAATTTTCATAGATGAATTTATAAGGATACCTGCTACACAAAATAAATTTATTGAATCTATTGATAAATCAACAAAGGAAATAAGTTCTCTAATCGACCAAAAGCTTCCAAAATCCCTAGAAAATTTTATTCAAGTAAAGAAGTATGAAAGTTTCATCATTACACTTCTAGTAAAGTTGGATGGCTCTTTGTTAAATAACTATAGAGAACTAGGAAAAAAACTTGAATACTTACATGAAGTAGTGGTAAATAATTTCAAAAAATACATCTCAGATGATGTGAGGAAGATTCTAATGCCTTTGTAGAATCCTAATATAGGAATGATATCTCCAAGGAAAAAATAAATGGTTTCTATAATTGGTATAATAGAAAGTCAGTTCGATGTTTTTAAATGTTTGATATCAAGTTTTTCAAAGAAAGAATTCTTGAAGAGATTCATTGGGAAATTTTCTCAGCATATGTGGAATGGTTTAACAAGTCTTTTATATTATTGTAAGAATGGTATGGTTAAAAGGATTGATACCTTTGATGATTCACTCTTTCAAATTCATGGTAAATGGTTGTTAGGACTATAGATTGTTGACTGTCACTTCTTCACCTCTCAGTGCCTTAAAGAAATATTTGATCCTTCATAGGTTCATCAAAGGTAAAACCTAAGGTTTTATAAAGAATCATATTTATCCTTACTTAAATCATTAACTAAATTACCCTTTACCCATGCAGGTAACTTCGATTTGGAAAGAGAACAACAAGCCACTCTAAACATCAAGTCCATACTAGTCATGTTTTCTCCTGAAGATTGCACCAATATTAGAGCATCCCTATCTTTCAATAATCCACTTACAAAAAGTCACTTTCTAAAAAAAATTTGATACACTCTCTTTCAAGTTTGTGAAATTAGTTTCCCATTGGTTGGGAATTATCAAAAAACATTTGACTTATTCCACCTTTTTAGGGAATTAAAACATTTTCATCTATTTAATTTAATATCTCTATTGAATGATCGTAATGAATTACCATATGATTTTTCTTGAATGATATTACTTCCTTAATACTTTTAATGCTTTTTATAAAATTTTTACTTATGATATGCCTTTATATTTTTCGTAGACATTAAATACTCTTATTTTATGATTTATCTTCAATATATTTCTCTATCATTTCTTTATGATATACTATTTCAATGTTTCATTATGAACTCTATTTCTACAAAATTCTATTTATCATCACTATCATTAACTGATTACTACTATTTATGTGCAATATAAACTATTTTCCTCATTGTACTTATTTTTTTATATCAAAAAATGGGGGTGAAGAAAATAAAACTACAAAAAACTTATTCTATATTTCAAAAAGAGAAGGAAAGGAAAATAAAAAATCTATTATATTTAAAAAATGGGAGAAGTAAAATATATTTTTTCTTATTCCCAAAAGGGGGAGAAGAAAAGGAAAATATTTTTTTGAAGAAAAGAAAATGAAACATCTTCCTTTCTAAAAATTTAAAACCTGGTATATGGATTTTTTTTCCCATATCATGGTTTTTGCTATAAAAAGGGGGGAGATTGTTGTAAATAATATATTGTTCCAATATATCTTTTTTTTATGTGTCTTGATGATTCAAAAAATCCCTACTTTTATTATAACAAGTTTATCTAAAAATTTTCAGATTATATTTATCTTGCACTATGTTTTCAAGTGTTTATCATATGGTATGCAAGTATTTTATCTTATGAGATATGAAGAACATATTTAGTTGCTCAGAATCATAAATTTTCACATAAGACTTTATCTTATGAATATTTTATGATTCACTCAAGAAAAATAACTGGTTAAAATGAGATTATAAGAGGACCTTGTCTTCTTATAATAGTTTTCATATCCAGAAGAAGTTGAAGAAAAGTAAATGTTACATCAAAGTTACACTATATCTTATTCTAAAAAATTATCTTACACTACATTAAAGATATTATATCTTACAAGGACAATTTTCTTTATCTTACAAAAGTTATATTATGATAAATAGTGCTTTCAGTCGATATCCTATGAAGATCTGGTATTTTAGAACTCCATGATTACTTTTCTAATACCTTGATAAGTAATTTCATACCTTTAGAGAACATCAAACGAAGATTATTCATTAAAGTGAATATTGGTCTATACAAGACTTTCCATGAATAGGAAGATTCAAAGAAAGATAAGATCTCTAACATCTCAATCATAAAAGTAATTCTATATTTGGAAAGTGCATATGCATACTCTTATTAACCTATATTATCTGGATCTCTTCCTGGATCATTCAACTATTAAAACTATCTCATGATCAATTTCAAATAAGATATAAAAGGATCAATTAATATCATTAAAAACAACATAGATTATGGAATAGTAATTGATTGAATCCTAACAAAGAGAAAATCACTGGAGACCTGTACATAGAGGAAAACAAACATTTTTTCTACACTTATTATTTCTATATGTTTCATTGAATATCATCCCAAGATGCACTTTGAATTCTGTCATTCTCTCAGGACAATTCTTCATCTTCTGTCAGTTTCTTCTTGAAACTGTGTGCTACAAAAGTTTCACTCAAAGTTTTTGTCTATTTTATCATGTTTGAACTCATTTTAAGAGTGTGGATAAGACCATGGATAGGTATTTTAAAGGGATATAATGGTTGAAATATCTTTTAACTTTGAATTAAGTGGTCGTTTCTTGCACTCAGCTAGGAGCACCCAGTAAAAGGGCTGTTATAATGAAAATCACCAAGCTTGTAGAGCAGAGCGTTGTTGGAGTGGACTATGAGATTTTTTTCCCTGGACCACTATAAATCACTATGTTCAATTTCATTTCTACATGTTTTTATATTTCTTCTGAATATAGTCTCAAGGAAATAATTGAACTTGCATACTTTGAATAGGGTGGTTTAATATTCAAGAAAAATTTTAAGAACTCAATTCACCCCCCCCCCCCCCCCTATTGAGTTATTTAGTCTATCATTATTTGGGACAAAAAATGGAACCATTAATCTCTTGGATTATTCCATACATAACCTCTTTAGTATATGGTCAATGCATGTACCTTGTCTAAGTCCAAGTATCCTCTTAGATCTATCACACATTATCTTGATCCCTAGAATGTAGGATGCTTCACCTAAGTCCTTCATGGAGAATCACTTACTCAGCCATGCCTTAACCTCTTATAAGGTTATTACATAATTTAAAATTAGTAATATTTCATTAACATATACTATTATAAAAAATAATTTTAATCCTAATAAACTACTTGTAAACACATGGATCACAATCGTTCTTAATGAAACCAAATTCATTTATGGATTCATCAGATTGAATATTCCATGAGATGGATGATTTATTTAATATATAAATGGATCTCTTCAACTTGAATACCTTTTTGTAATTTTATAGAGTCAAAAACCCTTCAAGTTGTGTCATATACACATCCTCTTAAAGTTTCTCATCAAGGAATGCAGTTTTGACATCTATTTTTCAAATCTTATAGTCATATTCAGATACTATAGAAAACAAAATTCTTATGGATCTAAACATGGAAATTGTAAAAAAGGTTTTCTCATAGTTAGTGTCTTGATGTTTTCTAAACCCTTTATCCACTAGCTGTGAATTATACTTATTCACATTACCTTCCATGTTCATCTTTCTCCCAATTGGTTTTACATCAACCAGAAGATCGATAAAACCCCAAACTTTGTTTGGATACATGAAATCCATGTCAAAATTCATGGATTTTTTCATCTTGTAGATTCTAAGATCTATATTGCATCTTTGTAAGAGATATGATCATTATCATCAACCAATAATGAGTCACCATCATCGGTGACTAGAAAATCATATCTCTATAGTTATCTTACCTTTCTAGTGCTCCTATATAGTACTTGTGTTTCAGGAACACCTTATTCTATGGGGACCTATAGAATCAGTTCATGTACCAACCCTTGTGTATCTTGAGTGTTAATTTCATCTAATTCAATATTTATGCCATTGTCATTGTTGATGATGTGATCCTTCTCAAGAAATATGAACTGTATTGTAATAATCTCTTTATTGTATTAAGGTTTGTATAAGTAGTATCCCCTGTTTTCCTTGGGATTCCCTATAAAGATACACTTCATGCCTTGGGGTGATATTTTGTTGCTTGATCTAGCCTTAACAAATGCCCTGTGACCTCATGCATGAATATGTGACAAAACAGGTTTCTTTCCACTCTATAACTCGAAGGGGATATCATTTTCTACTTTGGTTGGTACTCAATTTTGTATGTATAATGTTGTTTATAATGTATATCCTCAAAATTATAATGGAAGACTTTCATGACTCTTCTTCAACCTTATAATTTCTATCAAGGTACAGTTCCTACTTTCACTAAAACCATTCCACTGTGGTGTATAAGGTGGGTGAGTTTAGTTAAAATCCCATACTCTCATAGAAATTTGATAAAGTCTCAGTTAAGATATTATCCACCTTGATCTATTTGAATTTTATTTATCTTATTACCAAGCTAATTATCAACATCATTCTTGAGTTCTTTGAACTTATTAAAGGATTTGTACTTATACCTCATTAAGTAGATAGATCCATACCCACTCAAGTAAATAGTAAAAGTAATAAAGTATGCGAATACAACTCAATATTTTACTTAAAAATGTACACATGCATCGGTGTGTACCAATTATAAAATATTTGTGTCCCTTTCACCTTGACCACTAAATGGTGGGTTTTTCATCTTTCCTTTTAAACAATCATGACATCTTTTAAGTGGATTTATCTCTAAAGATTCTAGATAACAATCTTGATAGAGATTTTTCAAACACTTCTTGTTTATGTGACCAATACAATGATTCCAAAAATGGGTGTCATATTATTTTCTCATATTATTTTTATTTCAATTACCAATATTTTAATTTTTTAATTCAATACATAAGGACCGCTATTAAACTATGCTATACCATAACATATTATATCTTTATAAAAGTAGAAACCTTTATTTCCAAAGATGAAAATAAATTCATCTATATCTAAATAAGAAACATAAATAATGTTATTGGTAATATTAGGCATATAATAATTGTTTTTTAAAACCTAAATCAATCATGTTGGAAATGTGAGATAGTAGTCTCCAATGTAAATATTGCCCATTTTCACTTCATTAGCAGCCTGTAGATCCACCTTGACTCTTTAAACCTTATGAAATCTAATTGTTTCATGCATTTAGATACAAATGTGAGGACTACATGCATTATCTAATAAAAACTTTTAGATATAGAAATATTACACTCGATAATGAATGCACGTGAATCTTCCCCTTTCTTCTTTAACTAGGTTCAATTCCTATTTTAGTGGCCCTACTTTCCACATGAAAACATATAGTATCTTATTTATTTCCTTGCCTCTGGATATTCTTCTTATTATAGGGGTAGTTCTCTAGTGCCTTAGACTTGGGATGATTCATTGGTCCCTTTTACTTGTTCCACTTCTTCTTATTCACCATAAGGAAAATAGGTTTTTCATTCCTCGTGTCTTTTTCAACTTAGAGGATAATAGTAAGAAGTTATGATAGTTTATTCTCACTATTTATTATATTATAATTCACAATAAAAATGGAGAAGTTTTTAGGTATTGAGGATAGACTGAGATATGTGTGCAACTCATCAGGTATATTAAAACCCAAGATGTTCAAGCACTCAATATACCTAATCATATTAACTACATGTGTTTTAGTTGTCATCAAATCTCTAAGATTATATGTGAATAGTGTATTGGATATATCATATCTCTCTGATCTTTCCTTCTCTTGATATAGATCTCAAAGGTTTGAAATTATGTTATATGCATCCATATCCTCATATTACTTTAAAATCTCATTGGACATGGTGGATAACATAAAATATTGGATATCCATTTATTCTTTCACATGCTTATCATAGATATATACCTATTTCTAACTGGCCTCTTTGGAAAGCGACTCAAAAAGTGAGGTTTCCATCACATACAATTTTCATTCGTGGCATATTATAATGTGCAATCTCCTATACTATTCTTGTATATTTTTTCCAATGAGAAGGTTATACTTCTCTAGTATAGATCATAGTGATATTATTGATGTCGTTTAATTTTCCATTTTATACAAATTAATAACAAATAATAAGTAATTGTTTTTTATTAAAAAAATATATTAATAAATTTAAATTTGATTAAATTATTTATTAATCTAATAATATTTGTTAAAAATTAATAGCTCCCGCCATTAGTTTTAGAATATATTTCCACTTAAATATTCTAGTAGCAAGGATCCATATTCACTTCTCATAACCCAAACTTGGGGCTGATAATCTATTTGAAGGGTTTTAGGTAGGCAAAACTTTCCAACTACATTAGCTCCTAGTTCCTTGATCTCTTGAGTGGACTCCCCAATCCTGGAATTCTATTTTAGGATTTCAACAATCTTTGCCTCTTAGTTACACCAAGTCATGCTTGGGTAGTAATCCCTTGATGTGAACTAAGTTAATTAAACCCAAAACTTCAAGATAAAATTTCTAAGATAATTTAAAGCACCCCAACTTGGGTTGTTCAAGAACTTTGAACTATGAGGTTGGTTCTAAATTAAGTAGTGTAGGGAAAAGTTGCCTTAATATTTTAATTAATGGATTTTTATCCTTATGTGTAAATCCCATTTTTATCCTTTTACATGCCTTGTTAATATTAAGTATATTTTACTTAAGTGATTAACCATGTCTGATAAAAAAAATTACGCATAATATGGTCATATTTTATTCCATATTGTATGATTATTAATTCATTTATTAGGTGATCACACAACATTCACAAACATAAATAATTAACCATGAAACTAAAAAATAAATTATAAGTGGAGTGATCAAGATATTTTTCTAATGGTTATTTTATCTAGCAGATGATAAACCGACCCTCGACCTTAGGGGGAAAACACCTTGAACCGGTCTTGGTTCGTGTTACACCATTCTTTCTTTGGTTCATTTGCATCGCCTGGATTAGTTTTTCCTTATCACCTTGACCTAGACCACCTCCATTAACTTAAGAGATCCATCCTTACAAAATATTTTACTCATAGACAAGTGAGGGGATCCAATGGATTGGATAAAAGGGGTTTTATATAAAAGAAACTATATGCATGCAAGCCCTTACATAATAAGGAGGAGGGGATGACACGCAAACCATCAATAATAATTTAAACATTATAAATTAAAAGAAACCAATCACACACAAGGACTAGTCTAATATCATGATCATCCACACATAAAGCAATGAGTATACATATATAATCTTTTTATCAATTACTTTGATTCATTATTTAATTAAGAGAATACACCATGAATTAATCTATTTAATTCAATTTATATCAATTCTATCCAAGAATCCTTAACTTACCATCATCTATAGTTTTAAACAAAATTACTCTCATTTAAAATTAATGAAGTAAACAAGTTTACTTGAAGGAAACCTCGTGTTTTCAATAAAATTTTATCTTAGAAATTAATTTAATATATAATTATTAATCCTATAACATGGTGTGTATTGTCTAATGAATGAAATATGAAACACATAATCATTAGGTTTTATTATAAATTTAATTCTTATTTCTATGAAAATTTGAGAACACTACCAGAAAAAAACCACATGGCGTGTAGTATTTTACATGGTGTGTACTTTTATTATTCTCATTTCCATAGCATGTCAGTATCCATGTCATGTATCTGATACACATAACACTTGGTAAACCCCATGTAATATTCAAATGAATCTTTATTTTTAATAATTAATCGATTACTAATTATTTTATCTAGAATGAATAAAATGAGAGATGATGAGGTCATATTATTAAAAAAATAATTTTAATTAAAATAAAATGAAAAATCATACAATCAATCAACAAATAATAAATAATTATAAATTAAACATGTGACTTATCTGATACCACTTATAGGTTTTGGGCACAACATAAGCACCCTTTAAAGGTATGACCAACTCAACTTTTAGTCTTAAATCACATGTAATCGTTGATTTACATGATCATAAGACCATTTCTAATGAAAATAGTAGATTAATAGACTACATTAATATGATATAACCATAGGGAGAATATATTCACATGTAATTCATAATTAATTTCTAAGAAGATATATAATTACATCAACTTGTAATTCTTACATCGTTAATGATCAAATGGAATATATTTTGTCGCACCATCATTGAACTTCTGGATTCAAGTGTAGAATCCCTCTAGAAGTGATCCACACATGCACCACAATCTCTGATCAACGTCATCGATTCACAAAGTGCTAGCATGACCGATCCTAATCACTTTCATTATTCATGGTTGACCACAACAATTTTCTTCTCAAAGAGGGAGAAATATTAGTACTCTCTTAAAGATGTGATAGAAGAAGAAGAATAGAGATATATTTATAAAACTCTATATATCTCTCTAGATATATCACTAAATATATCTCTAGATATTTTTCTAGATATATCTCTCTAGATATATCTCTATATATCTTTCAATATATATCTCTAGACATGTCTCTAGATATATATCTTATTCATTATGCACATCCAAAAATTCACCCTAGGAATGTGATATATTTAGATATAATTATATATAACTGGATATTTATTATGGCAGGTTTAGGCTTGGAAAATTTCACACAATCCATTAACCATTTCTAATATTCTTAAGTGATCCCATGTCCATTAATAATATTATTATTATTACTATTCTTAATCACTTGACATGTGTAACGCATTTCGAATATAAAAAAATATATATTATTTATAATTGGACCATTAAACTTGGTTCACTTTCCCTCATCAATATTTATTGATCCTCAAATAATGACTATTTAATTAAATAAATCTCACTGCATTATTTATAAAATAAAAATAATAAATATTATATTCATTAAACTTGCAAACTAATATTTAATATTTATAATTTAACTCTCTTTATTCTTTTGAATAACTTGTGATTAAATTATGGTGATCAACCAAACCTGAATAAATATTATTTATTGTTACTTATTAAATTAATTACTTGAATTTAATAGAGATTTCATATACACTTAGTGTGTGACCCTTTAGGCCTATTTCTCAGTGGCATTAGGCATGACCACCTAAAATCAAAGGTTAGAATCTTGCAACACACCAATGAATCAATAGAGAAAGAAGTTAACATCGCAATGATGTACAACCTCTTAAAAATGTTTACCATGTAATATAATCTTTTTATCATGATATCACTAATCAAGCAAGTTTCATACTAGTGTCATCAAACTATATACTTGATTTCTATTTCTTTGAATTTCCAAAAATGAACCTTCCCACCAAACACCATGTTCATGGCTTTATACAAGCAGTTTTATTCTATAAAAGGGCCTAAGATATCAAGTTCCATTATAAGAAATAAGGGATAAGTATTTCTCACATTATCCATTAATTTTATATCACTTGTAACACACCCAACATATCCAAATTCTTCATGAACATATGTATTCATGGTTTTTTGTCAATACATCAAAGTATGTGAGTCATGATATCCATTAATTATAATCATAAAGTCTAAGGATCAATACACACATCCATAGATAGGAACATCCAATGACACATGGAAATGTGGATTTTCAATTAATGGGAATGTTCTCATAACCTCTTATCTTGGATATTAACAAGGGAAAATGTAACGCCCCCAAATGATAAAGGGTTAAATGACTAAATGATATGACTCATGTCAACAAGGTGCACCTTCCTTTTCAAGAGCCTACCTGATTAGAACTCCATAGTTAAGCGTGCTTGTCCCGGAGTAGTGATCAGGATGGGTGACCTTCTGGGAAGTTTCCCAGGATTTGTGTGCGAGTGAGGGCAAAGTACACTAGAAAGGACATGTGTTGGCCTGTGGGGACTGTCATTAGTCAGATGACTCGTTCAGGCATGTGGGTGGACCCTTGGGTGAGGACCACGTATCTGTGGGGCAACTGGTGGTACCTGGCAGGCCAGGACCCGATAGCCATGTTAAGGTGGGGTGTTTGTGCTATCACCGGGACCCAGTTATCACAGTTGGTATCAGAGTTGATGTCCAGCCTTAAGTGTGGTGCACTGCCTGGGTTGAGATGTAGGGCCCACAACGAGAACGTTGTGCTCTAAAGGGGGGGTGATTGTAACACCTCCAAATGATAAAGGGTTAAATGACTAAATGATATGACTCATGTCAACAAGGTGAACCTTCCTTTTTGGGAGCCTACCTGATTAGAACTCCACAGTTAGGTGTGCTTGTCCCGAAGTAGTGATCAGGATGGGTGACCTTGTGGGAAGTTTCCTAGGATGTGTGCGAGTGAGGAAAAAGTACACTGGGAAGGACATGCGTTGGCCTATGGGGACTGTCATTAGTTAGATGACCTGTTTAGGCATGTGGGTGGACCCTTGGGTGGGGACCACGTGACTGCGGGGCAATTGGTGGTACCTGGCGGGCCAGGACCCGACGGCCATGTTAAGGCGGGGTGTTTATCACCGGGACCCAGTTGTCACAGAAAACACTATAAGAAGGTGTCTCAATGTCTTATGAGACTCCTACCCCTAATATCCTATATCATGTGTGTCCCGTCATACAATATCATCCATCCATAAAACAAGACTCAAGAATAATGTCATGGAACATCTAGGTTCTCATCATAATAAGGAACTGCTATGAAATTTTAGTGCAATTTATATTTTAAGTAAATTATCACATCTAAATATAATGTAAAATAATAATCAAGTTGTGATAAGAAAACTTATTTAATTCAGAAAAACATGTAATAAAGTACTAAACAAGTAGGTTCTAGGGAACCATCTCCAACATCTAGGACATGATAAGGGAAGTAAGAGAGGGATCTAGGTAGGACTTGGATAAACCAAAATGAAGTGTGAATAAAATAGGAGAGGAGCTCCCCTTTTATAAGTGACGGGAGGGGTATTTTTGGAATTTCATAAAGTATTAAATTAATATAAATAATTTATCATAAAAAATGGTTCCAAAATGATATATTTAAATGATAGGATGAGTATGGGTCAAAATCCTCTCATATAATAAAATTTATACAATTTTAGACTATGTTTCTATCCTTGTCTTTTTGTTCTATCCCACCATTAACACTTTTTGATAATTACCATGATGACAAAGTTTTTACTCTTTAGGGGTCAAGATAGTTACTATAAAAGGATAATTGGATAATAAATGGAACATGGTTTATATTTTAAACCATATACCAATAAATTTTATGGAGATAATATTTTTAGTAATTTTAAATCATTTAATAAAATATTATTTATTATAAATAACATTAATGTAATTTTTTGGAATTGTTTATTTAATTTGACTTTGAAAACAACATGAAAAAATAATAATTAGAATATATTCCATTAAAAACTCTCTAAATTTTTTTATTTATCTAGAAAATTTATGGAAAACAATAATTATTTCAAATTATATCACTTTTAATATTTCTAAAATCATTTATTTTATTTTTCTATAAATTTAATAAATATTTAGTCGGCATTGCATATGTATTTAAGGTAATTATATAATCACTAAAAATTATAGGTAAATTAAAATAATTAAAATAATTTAATTTTGCTCAAAATAAACTTTAATATTCATTCACAACTTGTCTTTATCTCTATGTGAACATATAATAGAAATTTAAAAGTGGGAAAGTTACATTTTGTCTTTTTTTTACTTAAAATATTATATAGGTTACTTTCATGGAAAAGCATCCCATAAAAAATAAATATAGAACCTAAGGTGATAAAATTCATAATAAATTCATCTAAAAATATTTAATATGAAAATTTTTGGCCTAATCAATTACTTTTAACCAAGGTTAACCTAATTTACCCTTTTATCGTGGTGATAAATTTTTACTATTTATATTATTCATTATGAAAAAACTAAGTTGGAATTATTAAATAATATTAATTATGAATATTAAAAATATATAATACATTTTACCAAATTCAATCTCTATAATCATTATAAATTAATTTTATAATAATCCCACAAAGTGTGATACAAATCATTTTTTCAGGAAAATTCATTTTTCAAGCAATAGATGATCTTATATTAACTCTATTAATAAAAAATATCATTATATTAATTTAAATTCATATAAATAGATATATAATATATAAGTTTAATTTAAATATTTCTTTATTAGGGGTTATTTTAATTAATTAAAATGGATTAACTTCATGAAATTAAAAATACTTTTCAGAAAACTGCGTTTTTAAGCATAAAAATAAACTTATACCAAAATCATGAAAATTGATAATTATAATGAAATTAATTATATTATTATAAATAAAATGGTTCAAATGTAAAATATAATATATAATATTACTTTTAAATTACTTTATTCAATTAAAAGAAATGACAGTATTTGAAAAATCGGTAATTTTCACTATTCACTAAAAAATCCATCATTTCAGAAGAAAAAAATCACCCTAAGTTAATTTTGATATTATAATTTATAAAATTATGTTAATTTATCAAATAAATTTTCTAAAAATTCTATAAATTAATTATAATATTTTCTCATAAAAAGCAATAAAATCATTTTTGAAGAAAACATATTTTTTGAAGAATAAAATGTCTTTATTAAAAATTAAGTGCTTATTTGTTAAGAATTAATCAATAAATTTATATTGATTAGGTAATTTATATACATATATATAATAAAGTGTTTAATATTATTAATACCTATCAATTTAATGGCTAGGTTAAAACGGTCATATTTATATAATCATGGTTCGTTTTGGCTTGATGTTGCATGTCATATACACTATTGAAAATAGTTTTTCATTTAAAATATTGGGGTGTTGTAAAACCAACCTTTGACCCTAGGTAATTAACTCCTATAACCATGAATGGTTTCAGTTGCAACATTCCACTTCTGATCTTGTGTACCTCCTGGATTAGTTTCACCTTGGTTCTAAACTTGAACTACCTCCACTCGCCTGGGAGCTCTATCCATTACATGATTTTACTCACACACGAGTGAGGGTAACCAAAGGATTGGTTAGGGGTTTTACATTTTTAAGAACCCGGTTCTTATTTTTGAGGTACAGGTTTCTTCTTTTCTCTTTTCATTAAGTGTTTTTTATAAAATAAGGAAAATGGGAAAAATCCCAAATTTTGGAAGTACACGCCGTGTAATTTTTCCACACGTCGTGTATTTTTGGCCGTGTGGGATGAGTACATGGGGCATGTTTCCATGTCAGTGATGAAGGGTGTAGAAACCAACTACATGCCATATAGTGGTCTTTTACATGCCATGTAGTCAGTCGGCAGGTAAATAGTAAGGCGGTGGCCAGCTGTGCGACAGAATACGCCATGTATTAAAGGAGACACGTTGTGTAGTCATGTCGGTAGATGAACAGTGCCATGCTGGCGGGAAACCACCAGAGGAACAATTAAAAAATGAGAAGTGCACATCGTGTACTTGTAAATACACTCTGTGTACTTTGTTTTTTCACTTAAAATGGGCAGTAGCCTCCCCTTTTCACAGGGAAGGCTTAAAACTGGAGGAAGGAGCAGGAGAGGAGGCCGGAGCTTTGGAGATCCACCGAGCGCACTTTGGGAATCTGTTTTCTGCACCGTTGATCTTCCTAGAACCGCATGGGTGAGATATCCCTTCTCCTGGTGTAGTTTTTACCAATTCTTCCTATAAAGGAAGTTATTTGGGTTTGAACGAGTTTTCTTTCACCTCAGATCTACCCCGTTCGAGGATGATTTGTGGAATTTCGTTCGAGTATGCTGATCAGGGGCATTAAAGGTAGGTGTCTTGGTGTTTATTTTCCAACTATTGTGTGTTTGTGTGTATTTTTGAGATACGCGCCCATGAATGGGGTGTCGTATGGCTGAGGCCTTGTTGAATTATATACCTATAATTGTAAAGGTAATTAAATGTGATATTAAAATGTTGTTTGGGATCGCTGCTTGGATCCAGAACCACCCGGGGGGTGCGTTCCTCTGTTTAGCCATTTGGCCAGGATACCCAAGGGTATGCCTTTATAATGATGATTATAGAATTTCCTTTATAGGAATTTCTTTTTCATTGCATGTGTATTTCTTGTTTACATGTTGGGAATGGCCCGGTTGCTTGTTTGGCCTGAGGGCAGTGTTGTGATTAGCCTGTGGGCAGTGTACTACTTATCCTAAGGGAAACTTCTTCTGTGCCTATGGGAAGATGATTCTGTGCCTATGGGTGACACCTCGTACGCCTGTGGGCAATATTCGATATGCCTGTGGGCATATTTCTTGTGTTTGTATTCTCTTTACCTGAGGGTAAGGGATTACGCATCTGAGGACACTGACTGTTTACATAGAAATTCACTGTGGTGGTTTCTTAATAATAAATAAATAAATGAATGTTAAATGGAAATATAACTGGTAACTTAGTTACTTTTGAGTACTGCTTAGTTTATTTCATTTAATTTTGCACACTGTTGTTGCATGTTTACACACAGTTGAACATGAGCCTTTGGTGGGTGCCTACTGGGAATTATTTCTCACACCCTGTTTGGGTCATGATTTTCAGACCAAATAGATTATGTTTTTGCAGGTTTGGATAAGGGAAATGGTCCCTTTATAGGTAATTGATTGTTGTTGGGGAGTAGGGGAGCATGGGACCGGGCTTAGGCTCACGATGCTACTGGCTGTTTTGTTTTGTTTTTCAGTACTCTGTATTGTACTGTACTGTATTGCAGTGTAACATGTTTTGGATGTTTTATTAGAACTTGAGTCATGTTTCATCAACATTATATATGACTATTGGTTGTTTTTACTACATTTGTTTATCTTAAAAGTGTATGGTTTATTGCTTCTGCTGATGTTGTATGTTTTATCTTGTATTCCGCTGCGCTACACTTTGACAAATGAGGGCATATTTTCCCCACTATTAGACCTGGGCCCTCACTGCTAGTCGGTAGCCTCTGGCATTTGGGTAAATGTGCTTGAGGTCATGTGGTGAACTGGGTTCGGGGCACCCGTGGACTGGTACCCGGATCCGGGATGTTACAAAGTGGTATCAAAGGAGTTCTTTTCTTTGACTTACTATTTGGAGCCTTAGTCGGGGATAGGACGGGAAAGGTAGTTGGTACTAAGCTGTGCCCGGGTGTAGCTAACCCGTGTACAGGGAAAATCCAATTTACCTCGTGTTGCAATTTTTTCTGATTTTTCGATTTGACAGTTGAGTTGATTTTCACCGAAGGGTGACGCACTTGTATCGTGCTATTTATATTTTCTTAATGAGTTCTATTTAGTTGCAACCCGATGAGATGAGGGTATGCCATCTCATGCATCATTTAGGAACATGATATAAATCACATGCCATGCATAGTTCCATGCCATCTAGGTGCATTAGAAATTGCATGTTGTTGTGATAGTGGTTGTGCTAGAAAAGCATGCTGTTGTGATAGCTGCTTGGTAAATACCTACTATGTGATAGGGTATTTCTGTATAAATCTGTGGAAATAATGGATGCCAAACTTTGGTTTTTGGGGAGTCTGGGCCCCCATTTATCGGAATTTGGTGGATCATTGAATTTTTATTTTGTTATAACACAGATAAGATGTAAAACTTTGATTTGTGGGGAGTATGGGCCCTCATGGATCAGAATTTGACACTTAGGTGTTGTTTTGTAATATTTTCTGGGTTCCAAGGAAGTTTCTAAGGCATACTGTCCAGAAACCCAGTATACACGTCGTGTAGTACTTAAACACGCCGTGTATGTTCTTCTATTTGGGAAGAAAAGAAAACTTTTTGAGTACACAACGTGTAGTCTAAAGTACATGTCGTTTAGTCTCTTCCCGTGTCATAGATCATGTGGGCGGGGACACGGGGAAGGGAAATGCTTGAGGGGTGAACACGTCGTGTACTAGAAGTACACGTCGTATAGTGTTGACACGGAGTCCGCTCATGTAACTAACAACACGGATGGGGTAGACCTCAATATATACACGTTGTGTCCACTGTGGAACACGCCGTGTAGTCTGACCTGGGGACCCGGCCGTGTAACTAACAACACGGGTTGTGTAAATCCTTTCATGTACACACCGTGTGTATATAAAACACGCCGTGTAGTTTGAGTTGTGTATCCGGCCGTGTAACTAACAACACGGGTCAGCGAAGCTCGTCTAAAACACGTCGTGTACCAGTGGGACACACCGTGTAGTTTTGTTGAACGGGAGTCGTGTGGCTTAGCCATGTATAAGGACCCGGGTAGGGGAAGGGAAGTCAAGTACATGCTGTGTAGTCAGTATGCATGTCGTGTAGTCTTGTTTTGAAAAATCTTGAATACCTTCTTCCTCCTGTTCCTTTTTGGGTTTCTTCGTTTTCGGTCTTGAATAATCTTGTTCTAAGGCGTGCAATTGACCTTTTAGTGTCATTTCATCGAGACGACCGCGTGTTGTTCGTCAGGAGAGCGGCGACGACTATACTCCAGAGATAGTGGACCATCGGCTACCAGTTGATCCTCCAGTAGAGCCAGATGAGGCACCAACCGTTATACTAGACACAGGCGCGAAGGCGCAGTTTCGTGAAGGCTTTATACAGTTCATGCAGACCTTTCAGGGATCACCGTAGGCTGTCACATCTATGGATGAGTTGACTCATATCTTCCAGTAGCAGCATCCACCTACGTTTTTAGGGGATGGCGGACCACAGGCTGCTGAGTCTTGGTTGGGGTCGATGCAGACTATCTTTGAGCATCTTGAGACGCCTCCAGGGCGGAGGGTCAAGCTCGTGACTTATATGCTGCGTGATTCCGCCAAGAGGTGTTGGGATTTTACCACCCAGACAGAGCATCACAGAGACATGGTGTGGAAATATTTTCAGATAGCCTTCTATGACTTCTTCTTCCCAGAGACGCTGAGGGAAGATAGAGCTCGAGAGTTCATGAATCTTTAGCATGGCGCTATGTCGGTGATGGATTATTCTGCTTGTTTCACCGAACTTCAGCGTTTTGCACCCGTTCTGGTGGTGATGAGACGTTGAGGGCTAGGCGCTTTGAGTATGGTCCTCGGTATGACATCCGGGCACTGGTTAATGTTTTCAGGTTGCCTTCAGTACATGATATTTTGAATTAGGCACTGATTACAGAAAGAAACCTGCGGGGAGCTAGTGGTGTGGGACAGGGTGGTTCAGCACTAGTTTTTGGTACTACTTCTACTGGTAAGAGGAAGAGACAGGTGGACTTTTCTCAGGGTGGTAATACCTGCCAGAAGAATGTTTCAAGTGGCTAGGTCATGTGCTACCAGTGTGGTAATGAGGGGCACAAGAGACCTCAGTGTCCACGAGACCCAGTGGAGTGCCGAGCTTGCGGCAGGATGGGTCATTTGTAGCGCTTTTGCAGGGCATTTCCACCAGTGGCTAGTGAGAGGGGTTCTGTGCAGACTCCGCATGCGGGGGCAGGACCAGAAGTTTCTTACCAATCAGGTACCTGGAATACGTCAAGGAGTGCAAGTAGAGATGGTGGACGTGGTCTTGGTATCCAGACACCAGGATATCAGAGGCAGTAGGGCGGGACATCTCAGGGTAGCCAGGCTATGTCATAGGGTCGTGGCACTGGGCAGGCATATGCAGTGCAACAGACCTAGCAGGAGCAGGATCCCGAACCTTCTATTGTCAGAGGTATTATTCTAGTACCTTCTGTATTATCTTCAGTACTTTTTGATATGGGTGATACACATAGTTTTATATCTGTTCCCATTGTGGAGATCCTTGGGCTCAGTGTTTCTACTTCTTCTGATATCATGACACTAGACACTTCGTTGGGGACTAGAACAGTTGGTGTTCATCAGTTCAAGGAGTGCCCCCTTAAGGTTGGTGGGTGTCACTTCCTTTAGGACCTCTATATCTTGGAGATGACGAACTATGACGTCATTCTCGGGATGGACTGGTTGGTTCCCTTTTGAACCTTTATAGATTTTTATCATCGTAGGGTGAGTTTCACGTCACCAGAGGGCGGAGAGTTTCTATACAAGGGTGAATGGGATGTTCAGGCGAGTCGAGCTGGACCAGAGCATCATGGGAGGGGTGGAGTCACAGCCCAGATTGCGAGTTTATATCTAGACGACTAGGGGACTTGTCAGAAGGATTTCCCTCCAGTGGTTGAACGTTTCAGGGATGTTTTCCCAGACAACTTTTCAGGTATTCCTCCATAGTGAGAGGTGTATTTCTCTATTGAGCTTGTGCTAGGAGCATCACTAGTGTCCAGTCCTCCTTATAGGATGGCTACACCTGAGTTGCAGGAGCTCAAGAGGCAGTTAGAGTAGTTACAGTCAAAGGGTTTTATCCGACCCAGTACTTCTCCTTGGGGTTCTCTGGTCCTTTTTGCGAAGAAGGTGGATGGTACCCTCAGACTCTGTGTGGATTATCGGAAGTTGAACCAGTTAACGGTTAATAACCGATATCCCTTTCCAAGGATTGATGATCTTTTTTATCAACTTTGTGGAGCACGAGTGTTCTCGAATATTTACCTAAGATCAGGATATCATCAGCTGCGCGTTAGACCATCTGATATACCTCTCACAGCTTTTAGGAGTAAGTATGGTCTATACGAGTATACGATTATGCTGTTTGGACTCACGAATGCACCAGCAGTTTTCATGGCTCTAATGAATCGTGTGTTCCATCCTTATCTGGATTCTTTTTTGGTAGTATTCATGGACGATATCTTGGGGTACTCTCACACTCGACATGACCATTCCACCCATATTGAGATCGTATTGAGTACACTGAGAGAGCATCGGCTATATGCTAAACTCTCAAAGTGCCACTTTTTGATGGACCAGATTCACTTCTTGAGTCATATCATCTCAGAGGCAGGAGTTGCAGTAGACCCAGAGAAGGTGAGAGCAGTAGTTTCCTGGGAGCAGCCCAAGAACGTGTTTGAGATACGGAGTTTCTTGGGGCTGGCTGGTTACTACAGAAACTTCATACAGGACTTCTCCCGCTTAGCAGCGTTGTTGATGGGTTTGACTAAGAAGGGTGTGAAGTTCATTTGGAAAGAAGATTGAGAGATATCCTTTCAAAACCTGAAAGGAAGGTTGACATCAGCACCGATCCTGATACTCTCAGAGTAGGGGAAGAGCTATACAGTTTACTGTGATGCACGAGGGATTGTGCTGGGAGATGTGATAATGCAGTTTGATTGAGTTGTTGCGTACGGGTCTTGGAAGTTGAGGCCACATGACAGGAATTACCTGACGCATGATCTCGAGTTGGCTGCAGTTGTGAATGCATTGCACTGTTGGAGACATTATCTATTGGGAGAACGTTTTGTGGTCTTCACCAACCACAAAAGTCTCAAGTATATCTTTACTCAGCGTGATTTGAATCTGAGATAGAGAAAGTGGGTTGAATACCTTCAGTCCTTCAATTTTGATCTTGCCTATACACCTGGTAAAGGTAATGCAGTAGCTGATGCACTGAGCAGGAAGACTCAGATACAGGCAGTGCAGGAGGCCAGTGGTGAATGGAAGCTTATGGCTTTGTTCTCTGAGATGCATTTGGAGGTACATGATAGTCAGGGGAAGACTTATCTTTCATCTTTAGCTGTGACTTCTACCCTCCTGGATAGAGTGAGGATGAGACAGCTATCAGATTCAGAAGGCCTAGTTCTACGGGAGTCAGTGGCAAGTGAGGACTCTCCTCCTAGTTGGACGATAGGTGATGATAAAGTTTTGCGTTTCCATGGATGAGTGTGGGTTCCATGGGATATATGCGAGGAGCTTATGCAAGAGTTTCATGCTTCAGCTTGGGCAGTTCATCCCGGGGTTACCAAGATGTACCGAGACTTGAGACATCAGTACTGGTGGCCGGGTATGAAGGGAGAGGTAGCTGGTTTTGTTACGAGATGTTCCACCTGTCAGTAGGTGAAGGCGGAGCATCAGAGACCATTCGGACTGTTATAGTAGTTACCCATCCCAGAGTGGAAATGGGATGATGTCGTGATGGACTTCGTGACTGGGTTGCCGAGGTCACCTTGAGGCAATGATGTCGTGTGGGTTGTTGTGGATAGACTCACGAAGGTAGCTCAATTTTTGACGATCAAGGAGACCTTCGAAGTTGACGAGCTTGAGAAGTTGTATATCTGAGAGATCATACGTCTTCATGGGGTTCTTCATTCTATCATTTCAGATAGGGACGCCCATTTTACGTCTCGTTTCTGGCAAAGTTTTCATAGGGAACTGGGTACACAGGTGCTTCTGAGCACGGCTTACCACCCTCAGACAGATGGTCAGTCAGAGCGTACGATACAGGTGCTTGAGGACATGCTGCATGCATGCGTCCTAGACTTTGGGGGATCTTGGGAGAATCATATACCCCTAGTCGAGTTTGCCTATAATAACAAATTTCATGCAACTATTGAGATAGAACCATATGAGGATTTATATGGTAGTCATTCCGATCACCTTTGTGCTGGTTAGAGGTAGGTGAGGCATCTTTACTAGGACCACGTCTCGTATAGGAGACTTCTGAGCAGGTCCAGTTGATTCAGAAGCAGATGGCTACCGCACAGTCTCGTCAGAAATCTTATGTTGATCACCGCAAACGACCTTTGGAGTTTGTGGTCAGGGATTAGGTTTTCCTGTGTGTTTCACCAAGGCTGGTACACAGGTGGATCAGGAGATAGGGTAAAATTTCACCGAGGTATGTGGGGCCATTTGAGATTCTGGAGAGCATCAGGATGGTTGCCTATCGGTTGCAGTTACCACTGAGGTACCGATCCATGCACGACATCTTCCATGTATCTCAGTTGCGCCACTATCATTCAGACCCGTCTCACGATTTTCAGCCCAAGGAGGTTGATCTTGAGTTAGATTCATCCTTTGAGGAGCATCCAATTCGTATCATTGATAGGAGCATGAAGGTTCTCTGAGGCCAGTTAGTTCCTCTCGTATGGGTGATATGGCAGCATGGCTGAGTGCAGGATGAAACCTGGGAGCGGGAGATCGACGTACGTGCTTAGTGGCTGGATTTGTTCACGGTTATATCTTCTCCACCCTTAGAAGGGAAATTCGAGGATGAATTTATTTAAGGGGGGAAGTTTTTAAGAACCCGGTTCTTATTTTTGAGGTACGGGTTTCTTCTTTTCTCTTTTCCTTAATTGTTTTTCAGAAAATAAGGAAAATGGGGAAAAATCCCAAATTTTGGAAGTACACGCCGTGTACTTTTTCCACACGCCGTGTATTTTTGGCCGTATGGGATGAGTACACGGAGCATGTGGCCATGTCGGCGATGAAGGGTGTAGAAACCAACTACACCCCGTGTAGTGGTATTTTACACATCGTGAAGTCAGTTGGTAGGCAAATAATAAGGTGGTGGCCAACTGTGTGATAGAACACACCGTGTATTCAAGGAGACACGCCGTGTAGTCATGTCGGCAGATGAACAGTGCCACGTTGGCGGGAAATCACCAGAGGAACAGTTAAAAAAATGAGAAGTACATGCCGTGTACTTTGTTTTTTCACTTAAAATGGGAAGTAGCCTCCCCTGTTCACAGGGAAGTCTTAGAACCGAAGGAAGGAGTGGGAGAGGAGGTTGAAGCTTTTTAGATCCACCGAGCACACGTCGGGAATCTATTTTCTGCACCATCGATCTTCCTGGAACTGCACGGGTGAGCTCTCCCTTCTCCTGGTGTAGTTCTTACCAATTCTTCCTCTAAGGGAAGTTATTTGGGTTTGAACGAGTTTTCTTTCACCTCAAATCTACCTCTTTCTAGGATGATTTGTGGAACGTCATTTGAGTATACTGATCAGGGGAGTTAAAGGTAGGTGGCTTGGTGTTTATTTTCCAACTGTTGTGCGTTTGTGTGTATTTTTGAGATACGCGCCCATGAATGGGGTGTTGTATGGATGAGGCCTTGTTGAATTATATACCTATAATTGTAAAGGTAATTAAATGTGATATTAAAATACTATTTGGGATCGCTTCTTAGATCCAGGACCACCCCGGGGGTGCGTTCCTCTGTTTAGCCATTTGGCCAGGATACCCGAGGGTATGCCTTTATAATGATGATTATAGAATTGACTTGAGAGGAATTGATTTTTCATTGCATGTGTATTGCTTTTTTACATGTTGGGCATGGATCGGTTGCTTGTTTAACCTAAGGGCAGTGTTGTGATTAGCCTGTGGGCAGTGTACTACTTAGCCTGTGGGTAACTTCTTCTGTGCCTATGGGCAGTTGATTCTGTGCCTGTGGGAGACACCACGTACGTCTGTGGGAAATATTCGATATGCCTGTGGGAAGATTTCCTGTGTTTGGATTCTATTTACCTGACCGTAAGGGATTACGCATCTGAGGACACTGACTATTTACATAGAAATTCTATGTGGTGGTTTCTTAATAATAAATAAAGAAATGAATGTTAAATGGAAATATAACTGGTAATTTATTTACTTTTGAGTACTTATTAGTTTATTGCATTTAATTTTTCACACTGTTGTTGCATGTTTACACACAGTTGAGCACGGGCCTTTAGTGGGTGCCTACTGGGAATTATTTCTCACACCCTGTTTGGGTCATGCTTTTCGGCCCAAACAAATTATGTTTCTGCAGGTTTAGATAAGGGCAAGGGTCCCTTTACAGGTAATTGATTGCTGCTGAGGAGTAGGGGAGCATGGGACCAGGCTTAGGCTCACGATGCTACTGGCTGTTTTGTTTTGTTTTGAAGTACTCTGTATTGTACTGTACTGTATTGTTGTGTAACATGTTCTGGCTGTTTTCTTAGAACTTAAGGCATGTTGCATCAACATTATATATGACTGTTGGTTGTTTTTACTACAGTTTTTTATCTTAAAAGTGTATGGTTTATTGCTTCCGCTGATTTTGTATGTTTTATCTTGTATTCTGCTACGCTACACTTTGACAAATGAGGGCATAGTTTCCCCACTATCAGACCCAGGCCCTCGCTGCTAATCGGCAGCCTTTGGTGTTTGGGGAAATTTGCTTGAGGTCACGTGGCGAACTGGGTTCAGGGCACCCATGGAGTGGTACCCGGATCCGGGACGTTACAACATAAAAGAAATTGAAAACACATAGTCCCTTACATAATGAGATGAGGAAAATAGCATGTAGTTCATTATTTAATTTAATAAATTATTACAAAAATAATGCAATAATAAAAAATTGAATAAACTAATCATATACATTTGTTGTTCTAAGCTCATGGACATCCACATACATGCAAAAAATATGAAAAAGTAAACTATCTAGAATTTACTTCAATTCGTTCTTTATTATTAAGATAAAAACTCTTGAATTAATTCAATTAATTAATTGATTAATTCCTTCTATCTTAATATTTATCCAAATAGTATTAGATAAAACCACCACAAGATGAACCATGATAAAAAATGGTTTGAGAGGTATTTATAAATAATTACATGGAATTAATTGAAATTTTATTAATTCTGAAAACCATGTTATATAGTATACACACTAACTGGTAATAATGTAATTAATCTTTAATGTTACAATTAATTATTCTTTATGTAATTTGAATTTTTTCACTATTGGATGGATAAATGGTGTGTACTAATGAGCTATATTTTGTGTTAGTTTCTTATAATGTTTCTAGGATAGACACCTGGGGAGTCATCATTTATCTTGTTTGGGATACATGGTGTATAATAATGAGCTACATGTTGTGTTTCTCTAGTTGTTTATATGTGAAACTCACCTATTAACTCAATATGTTCTTTAGACATGGATATTAATGAGTCACACAGTGTGTACACCGGTTACACATTGTGTATCTCATTAATGTTAAAACATTTCAGTCTCATGTGGTGTGTGTCACATATTTAACAACACAATTATAAAAAAATTCATCACTAAAACATATAGATGACACAATGTGTATGAAAGCTACACGATGTTTATGCAATTTGCATGTTTTGTGGTCTAATTGACTATGTACTAGGTTGGTTTGGTCAAAACACGGTGTTCATTAAAGGTGCCACATGTTATTTACTACTTTTCAAATTATCTATCCCATAACACATCTAGGTGTAGTGAACTTAGCTACGCAGTGTGTACTTTTAGTCACATTCCATGAAATCTTTTCTATGAGCCAAAACCCTTAACAAATCCTGATGGAATCTCTGATAATTATTCACCTGTTCTAAATATGTTTTAGACTATATGAAACTTAAAAGTGGCATATTAATATTTCAAAAACATGTTACTTGAAATTTGGATTAAAGAATGAATAAACTAGAAGTGAAAACTAAAAACAATTGCATACAATAAATAAATAAATAATATACAATTATAAATTATTATGTGACCACTCATATGCCACTTGAAGGTTCCAGTCATATTAGAAGCACATATTGGATAGTTTCCAACTCAACTTTTTTGTAGTAATCAATTATTATTCTGATATGTACATGATAAAGAACATCATCACTAATGAAATTAGATCGAATATTTATTAACAGAAAACCAAAACCAAGAAGATAAAATATCTTCACATATAATTTATAATTAATTTATTAGATAAAGAGTTGCCTATTCTTGAATTCATTCTTAGTTATTGATGATTAGATAAAGACGTCTTATCATACCATTATTGTGTCATAGGAATCAATGGTAGATTCACTCTAATAGTGATCCACACCTGCACTAAGAACCATCAATTAGTGCTTTAGGAATATCTAGGTGCTAGCATAGAAGATCTTATCGCATGCATTATTCATCATCGATCACCATGAGAATCACTTTAGGTGGAATTACTCTCCATGTTCTCTCTATAATCAATAGGGTTTTATAGGAGGATATGTCTCTATTCTTTATATGATTCTAGAATATGATCTCTCTAGGTCTTGAGAGGATTCTCTAAATTTCATTGTGCACAAAAATTATATTTTCTAAGGTTTTTCATAACCAAGTTTAAATAGAGCTAGTGTTAGAGAATAATATTTTCCCACAGACCTTTATGATTCTATTAATCCCTAACAAACCCCATGTCTAAATAATAATATTTTTATTATTATTTACTTGACATGTGTTAAACTCCTGGATAAATAAATATCATTTCCTTGAATAAATAAATTAATATTTATTAAAATAATATTTAATATGACATTCCTCACTGGACCATTAAATTCAGTCATCCAATTCTCCTCAATATTTATCAGGTCTTGAATAATAAATATTTATTTAAATAAATAAATATCACTGCATTATTCACCAATACATAAATAAATATTATATTCACTAAAATAATGAATAAATATTTATCAAATATTCAAATCCCAAATATTCTCTTGAATAACTGGAAAATGAATATATTTGATCAAATAAACATGAATAATTATCAAATAATGTATAAGAATAATATTTATTCAACATGCTAAATTTATTTAGAATTTAACTAATATTCCAAATACACTTAGTTTGTGGCCCTCTAGGGCCCTTTCTAAGTGTCATTCGGCTAGATTACCTAAAGTCCAAGATTAGAATCTATTAACATGTCAAGGTACCCATAGATAAAGAATATAACTATATAATTAGATTAAAACTCATATGAACATATGTTGTGTAATATTATCCATTTATCTTTATATCTCTAATTAAGCATGTTGCATGTTGGTGTCATCAACCTATGTGCTCAATGTCTCTTTCTTTGAATTTATAGAAATTAACTTGATAATAAAACTATCATGATCATGGAATTAATCAAAAAAATCTACTCCCATCAAAGGGTTATAGATATCAACTTATTTTATTTAGAAAAATAGATAAATCCTTTCTCTCATTATTCATTAATACCAAATTAGTCATGATGCACCCAACATACGCAACTTCACCATAAATATATTTTATCATGATTTATAGTAATAAATCAAAGTATGAAACTCATGATATGTATTAATAATAATATTAAAGTTTAAGGACCATTAAACATGTTTTTGGATAGAAACATCCAATGAGACATATAAATATAGATTTTGTACTCGTGGTTCAAGTTATCATAATATCCTTTCTTCGGATTACTAAGGAAAAACTTCATGAGACAAAGTTTCAATGACTTATGATCCTCATATCCCTGATAGTATATATCATTTATATCATGTCAAATGATATCATTTGGTCATATAAAATGTATTTTAATAATATTATCATGACACTTTTAGGTCATCATCATAGTTGGGAACTTCTATGATAAAAAGATTCCAAACACTGAAAAGTTCTTGATTTTATGATGGAGTTGGGTTGTGGTTGATTTATTCCTCCTTAGATTGTTCCAAAATTATTCCTTCATTATATACTACATATCCTAAAAATACCACCTAAGATAAAAATAAATCACACTTTTCCAGCTTTCTATAGATCTTTTGTTTCTATATAATTCTAGACACCCATTGAAGATGGTCAACATGACTCTCTACATCCTTATTGTAAATAATAATATAATCTAGATAATGAAAAATAAATTTTAAAATAATGGGTTTAATAACTTCATTCATGATTCCCATGAATATACTAGGTCCATTTGAGAGATTGAATGGCACGACCATCTACTCAAACAATTTGCCTTTGATTTTTAATGTTGTTTTCCACTCGTCACTTTCCTTCATCTGAATCTAGTAGTATCTACTCTAAATATAAACCTTATAAAATATCTATGAATCATGTAATTCATCAATAATATCAAGTTAATAAATTGGATACATTTATTTGGTGGAATATTATTGATAAACCTACTATAAAAGCATGTGTGAAATGTACTATTGTACCCTGGTCCTATTATACACCCTAACAGGGGGTGAATTAGGGTGATAAAATTTCTTTAATTATTCAAATAAAATTGGATATTATGTTTTATTTATAAAATACAGCATGAATATGATTCTTTATCCCAATCAAGTATTTAAATATATAGAGAATGAATGCATTGATTTTACTTAGTTCACATATAAATGGTTAATACAAGGAGTACATATTAATAATGAATTAATATAAAATTTAACTACTACTTCACTAGTATGTGATTACAACTTTAAAAAGAGATCATTTCTCATCCAATGACCAGAACCTTTTCCTCTCTTATACACACTTATTTCAAGAGGGATAAATATTGGGTCAAAATGTAGGTCGATCTTACAAGATTTTAGATATATATAAATAACAGAAAAAAGAAAGGGTGTTCTTCCATAATTCTTAAGTCTTAACTTATATATTTATCATAAATAATCATACACATGAACTTATCTCCTTTAATCTATATAATTAATGATAATCCATTCTCTGATATTCAATTCCTCACTCTTCTCTATTTTGTTATTTGTTTTTTAATCTCTCTCATAAAAAGATATTCTTTTATCCAAAATAATTTGAATTTCAAATTTTAAATTCAAAATTATAATAATATTACAAAAATATTCTATTTTAAAAAATTAATTTGGATCTTTCACAATTACATATCCTCCATTCAGTTAAAATTTAGTAGTTTAATAAGTTTAAGTAACTACCAAACCTATGAGAATTTCCAAATCAACAATGATGTTCAAATTCTCTAGAAGCCATAATTATGATGCACTATACCCTTTTGCACCATGATGCGTCAATTTTGACTTAACTATTTTTCAACTACAATGAATTTTTTAGTGTAGATATATCCTTTATAGTGTAGATTCCTATATCCTTGGTGATAATCTCATCTAACTCACTACAAAAAATAGACCCTCCATGGAATAATCTCCTCCCACAGTGTGAAAAAAATATTTTTTGTTCTAATTATGGTGTATTCTACCTCTACATGGTGTATAGTATCATAGAGTCTAAATAAACTATTTGATATTTTATTTACATAGACTCATTATTTTAGATCTACCTTTATGTAATCTTTATATGTTACCTTACCTTTACATGGGTCATTCATGTTGCAACATAGCCTTAAGCTATGGTGCAGATACCACCAAATCTTCAATGTAACAAAAATTATCTTATAAACCTCTATGGTGTAGCCTCATCCTCCACAACATAGAGTTTTATAGATCCAAATATCTCAAATTATTCACACTACTAGAAACATATCCTCCAGTGAAATAACCCATTACGGCATGATTTCCATGAAAAATGGCCCTTATTGAAATCCCATTTCAAAGCCACTGATATTTATGTGGCATGTAGAAATATGGAACAACCTTTACACAAATCATTTGTTACCCTTAAGAAATGTATATTACTATATGGACCATTTCCTTACACCATATATATATCTTGATTTCTCTATAATTCTATATTAATCAAACCATTTCCATATTATTCAAAACCCTTTAAAATATTGGTAATAAATCCAATAAAAATACAGTTGATTATAAAATTATTCCCCTTTGAATTTTTTTTGAAATATTTTCATCCTTTGAAGAACACTCACCCTTTTAAAATAAAATGAAAAGGTTTATTTAACTTTACACTACTCTAAAAACCAAGAAAAGTGCCTTTAATAATTTCTCTAAGCCTATGTGAGATAGAGATCGGTGAAGGAATACACAAATTCTAGATAAATAATTCTCTATAATGGGGAGAGGGATAACTCTGAATCTCTTAGTTTGAGGAAATTGATTGAGATTCATGATTCAACCTATGTATTTTTGAATTAACAAGTCTCCAATGGATTTGTGAAGATATATTCCACTTGATCTTGATTTCCAATGAATTATATCCTCACTATGTTATTCTCTACTTTCTCCTTAAATAAATGGTACATATCTCAATGTTCTTTGTGTGAGATTGTTGAACCAAATTTTTATAAAATCAATAAATCCTTTATTATCATATTGAATTATCATTTCCAAGAATAAATCTAACTAGTTTTTCAATAAATACATCTTCATTCAAGGATCTATTAAAAAATTCAGTCTTCATATCCATTTGTAACATTTTGAACTTCCTTTGAATAGACACTACTATAAAGAGTCTAATACACTTCATTATTTCCACTAGTGAATATGTATTCAACATCAATGACTTAAACATGAGATTATCCCTTATAAACCAAACTTGATTTATTCTAGATAACCTTTCCAATTTTATCTAACTTTTTCTAAAAGACCCACTTTTTACCAATTAAATTATGACTTTCAGGTATGTTAATGAGATTCCAAGTCTTATTTTTATCAATTTGACCAAATTCTTCATTCATAGATTTTACCCATGATTCCTTCTTTGTCACTTATTCAAATGAAGTGGGTTCAATCTTAGAAAATAGAATAGTGTGCTCTTCTCTCTTCATCCTTTGAGTTTGATTTTGAGTTTATTTATCCCTCATGGTATTTATTAGATCAACATGATTCATTTTCTTCCTTGAGTGAGTCATAGGTTGAATCACCTCTTCACTTTTGTCTTCTACGAATTCAATATCAGAATCTTTATCAGCCAAAACATCTCAAGTTTCTCCTAAATAAGTAGTTTTTTTCTTCACTTTATTCAAATATTTCTTTATAAATATAATTTACATAATTTTATTTGGATTCGTTTTCAATAACCTTTACACCAATTCTCTCAAAATTCTTATTTAGTATCTTATTGAAACATTTGTGGGTCTTACTCTTAATTGAGTATCCAAAAAATATACCTTCATCTGTTGCATTACCATACTTACCCTAAGTTACCTCTTTATTTAGAATGAAAAACGTTATTTCAAACACCTTAAGGTAGTTAAATAAGAGATTTATTCCAAACCACATTTCATAAGGGTTATTCTCAACTTCTAGACTGAGGAATAAATAATTTGGAGTATATTAAACTACTTTTTTCCAATAATGGAATGATATATTGCTATCTATCAACATAATTTTATCAATATTGTTTATAATGTGGTTTATCCTCTCCAAAACCCCATTTTTGTGTATTTCTTACTAAATAAACTTCATGATTAATACTATGTTTTTTTAGATAGTTTTCGGATTCATAGGATGTATATTCCATTATTTTTTTTGATATTAATATGTTCATGGTTCTTCCTGTTTAATTTTTAGTTATTTTCTAGAAACTATTTATGTAATCCAACACTTCTATTTCTGATTGTATGAACATTTCACACTCCATTCGGATAAAATCATGTATAAAAAAGAATAATGTATCTCTCTCCGTAAATTCTTTCTTGAGCCATCATACCACACACATTAGTGTGAATCAAATTTAGTAGCCTTGATTCGATATTATTCTTTGGATTTTAAGGGTTTCTAATCATTTTTTCTCACATTCAATCATAAAAAAACTATTTCATAATCTTTCTTTAAACTGGAAATATCCATTACTTATTTAAATTTAGATAGTTTATACATAATTTGTTGATTGAATTGATCAAGAATTTAATTCCACAATATATTTTCTTATTCATCCAGTGATGAGGAAAAAATTATATGATATTCACTTGATAAAAATTACCATTATTTATCCAACCTTTCATAAAATAATTTATAGATTTTCTTTTAATGTAATGACCCTTCTGACTGAATGTGACCTCCAAATGTGAATCACAAAGTGGACTAAAAATTAAAAACTATGGCATAAACCATTTAAATAAATTACATATGTGTTTTTTAACTCATCTCTATCCAATCAAGTATCTCCACTTCCTTTTATCTTAAATGTTTCATCATTTATGAAGTTGAAAGCTCCATAACCTCTACCTTTAACATTCCTCAATAGGTTCATATTATATTCCATATGATATGAACAAAATTTTTCTAAAATATATGTGTTACTATTATTTGTTTATTTTAAATCAATTTCCATAAAGTTTTCTTTCCAATCTACCTTCTTTCCTTCCAATAATTTCTCAAATGAGTTGAGAATTTTTTTAGTCTCTTCCTATCATTTTCAATAAAATCCATCAAATAAAATTATTCTTATTCAAGGGGATGAAATATATTCTTTAATGGAATTGAATTATACTATTTTTCATCCATTTTTATTTCTCTTCTATAAGTATATCTTCCACTTATCTACCTACAATTACCTGCTTTATATCCAAATTTTGAAAAATTAAAACAATAAACATAGAAAGAGTTTCTTCCCTAATATAAAGAGTATGTTCTAAATATTTTTTATTGGATTCCAATATCTTATCCTCATAGATAGCTTTCAACTTCACCATAATAATACATGGTTCTTACATGAAATCTATAGAACTAAAATTTCATAAATGGAAAAATTCTATTATTGTCTCCTCTCTCTATATCTTCATCTTTCGAAAAATATCCTGATTATTGATAAGTATCATAGGTTGAGAATTTTTTTCCTTCAACTTATTACTTATTCTCTTTATGCTCATAGATTTTGTCTTTTATGTTTTACCCTCAAAAATAATACCTGATTTTACCATATCATTTGGTATTTGAAAACATATCATTTATTCAAACATTTATATACCTCATTCATACCTTTATTTTAAAACATCATCTGAAAACTTCCCAAAGTGAAGCTTCTTCTTCAAAACATATGTTTTTTTCAGTTTAAACCTTATTTTTCAAAGAAACAAATTCTTTTTCAATAATTTAAACCTCATTTAATTTCTCCAAGATAGATAGGTTAAGATGATCAATGGTCTTAAACTATTCTTCAAACTTTAACCTATAATTTATATCTTTTTTAGATTTCACATGTTTTATTTTAAAATCTTGATTAGCCAATAAATTAGTATAATATTAAATGTTAATATATATAATATTAATGTGATTTATTATTCATAAACACCATTTTAGTTCATTTTACACTTTTAACATCATTTCACATTATGATTGTAATACCTTCTTAAAATGCACTATTATGTGGTACATTTTTTAAAATCATTTAAAGTACCCAATGATTAATCAGATTTTAAGGAATTTAATTATCCATTTTTCAATTTGATATTTTGGGAAATTTATCTATACTTAAATATTAACATTTTTTATTTAGGGATCAATGGAGAATTCATGGAAGAAGATGGGGATATTTTGTGATGAAAGGAAACAATTTTGGAGAAGTCATATTGGAAACCATCCCACTGATGAGACTATGGGGCCCAACATACAGGCCCAATGAATCCCAAATTTCGTGGGATGCTATAATACATGTATAGGAACAAATAACTATTCAGGATCCAATGCTAATTCGGCCTCCATAGTATCCATTTAGATGGACCAAGTTAGAGATAAAATTATGGGCCAGATTCTGCGGCCCAGAAAAATAGTCCACTAATCTAATAATATCTCCAAATAAACAACTCCAAATGGGCCCAAATTTTACAGGCGGTTAGGAGACATATGGGGATCCATTTTATGATTCTATAACACACTCTTATTCGGCCATATAGAATGACTTACAAGCGTGTATGTTCGGTAAAAGCAAGCTGGATGCCACCTCGGGTCAAGGGTGGAAAAGTCTCCTCTCCCTTACTTTCCACCACCCTGGGCCTACCATACTCAAGTGGGATCTTTTTTACTATTAGAGGATCTAACCAAGGCTCCCAAAATTCCTATTTAATTCAGTGGTGGTGAAGTAGTTTTTCATCTTTGATGCTTTGTTCAATTGTAATGTTATGCTGCGATTTTGTTGTCTCAAGTTTGTCTTTCACATGTAAGTTGTTCAATTAACTTTAGTTTCTTAATAAAATCTCTTCTTTTCCTCTTATTCTATTGTTCTTAATATCACTTTTATACCATTTTTTCGAGGTGTGAATTTATTCACACTAAACCTTGTGAAATTATTTATACAACGGTGGAGTGATCATTTTATTTTTATTGTTTTCTTTACTTCTCTATTTCCTCCCTCATGAGTCTACTTTACGCTTCCATTGAAACCATGGGATCAATGGAGGGCTAACACACTTATGGTTTGATCCAAGGGAGTAGCAAGGGGCTGTTTTGGATGTTATTTATCACCCCATTAATGTATAATCACTTCTTTAATTGAGATTTTTATTTGATGATTTTTAAACTCCATCGTCCTTGTTGAATTTAAGGCCACACACTTCATGTGCTAATACGAAACTTTACCTTGAAGTGATCAAAACTTTGATCATTAAAGTGTATAGGTGATTAGTATTAAAGGGTGTAGGTATTAAACCAGTAAGTGATGATGTTTTTTTATCTTCTTAAATGAATCCATCTCAAATATAAGAAATTGAAATCATTGAAAAGAAAATACGTCCAATCCACCCCAAGTGATAACCTAGGATAAACTCATTATTTTAAATTGAATTCACTTAATTCTCTTAGAGTTCCTTTAAACCCATATAAAACCAACCCAAATTGGCCACTTCATAGCCAAAAACAGTCTATAGAATGTACGTGTCTATAGGTTTCTTCTTAGGTCTCTGAGGATTCGACAACCCAAGCTAAACTACAAGGACTGTCCTACCTTCTTATCTTGGGTAAATTTGAGCGAGAATCAAATCTTACAAAACTTTATTATGAAAATAAAATTTAGCTTTAATTTCATCAACATATCTTAAATACTTCTTTAGTAATCCTCTAATTTTTTTGTTTTTATTTATTTGTAAATCAAGCTCTTTAAGTGATCCTTCCAAATCTACTTGAAAATATATGAATCCTTCTAGTTTTTTATTATCTTCTTCATAATTTTTATATTTTTCAACCAAATCTATCATAAAATATCCTACATTTGATATAAAATATATTTCAATTCTTTCCAATGGATATTCTTTGATATCCACTTCTTCCTAGCTAACAAACACCTTCCTCTGAAACTTTTTTCCATTTGAATTCCTATAATTAAATATTCTTATAGATGGAAATTAATTCTTCTATTTTGGTAACAATTCGACCTCACTATTTTCTTCATCAAACATATTTTGTCACCTAATAGTGATGTGTAAAATATTTCCATATTGAAAAAAAATCTATAGTTAGCTTTCCCTAAAGTCCTCATTTGCTTCTTTTAAACTTTTTTACAATTAATGGTCAGAAATCATCACTTACTTCATCCTCATTAACATATTCCTAAAATTTATACTTATCCAATTTTAATTAAATATCATTAAAATAATTTTCTAAAGTGATTTATGATTTCACCCACATCTAATAATAAACCAACTTACTATGAAAGTCATCAAGAGATAATTCACTAAGATTCATTTATTTGAGTGTTGATACCTTTGGATTATACAATACTAAAAATATTTGGATAATATTCTTCACAATATTTAAAACCTTGATTTCTTAACTAAGACCATTAATGGAACCAAAAAGTTCAGTAATATGATTAAAGAACCCATCCATATTCTCATTAGTACTCATTTTTAAGTCATCAAGCCTGTTTTGTAAAACTTTCATCCTCACCTCTTTCAATTTGAAATCTCCCTCATAAATGTTATCAATTTTTCCCATATTATTTTTATTGTACCATGATCCATAAAATTCATATAAATTTGGTTTCAAATTACTTTTAATATGGAATGATGACCCTTATCATCATCATTCAACAATCACTTATCAGTCACAGTCATCAAACTTCCCATGGGATCACTTACTTGTATCCCATGAACTGTATCTAGAAAAACATCCATCATAAGAGGTATTAGATGAGATCTCATCCTTTTTTCATATATGATAATTATATCCATCAAATAATAGAACTCCCTTAGCATTAACAATGTCTTCCATAACATTAGTTTTCTCTCAATGAATTCAAGAAGAAACTAATGTATCTAATTCCACTTATTATACCATAGTCCCACTATACACACTAAGAGTGGGTAAATTAGGGTGAAAAACTTCTTTATTTATTTAAATAAAATTGGACATTGTCTTTTCATTGTAAAAGAAAACTTAAATATGGTTCTTAATATCAATCAAGTGTTGAAATATGTGGAGAATGAATAGACTAGTTTTACTTGGTTCACCCACAAAAGGCTACTCCAAGGAGCGCATATCAACAATATGGTGATATTCCAATTAAATAATACTTCACTAGTATGTGATTAAAACTTTGGGAAGAGATAGTTACTCATCCAAGGTCTATAACCTCTTCCTTTTTCTATACACTATTTTCAATAGAGATAAATATAGAGTCTAAACACTGGTCAATCTTATAAGATTTCATAAAAAAGATAAATAAAAATAAATAATAAGGGTGTTTTCCATGATTATTAAGTATTTATTTCAATATTTATTAGAAATAAGCACAACTAAGTCTTCTTTAAAACCTAAAATTTAAAGAAATTTAAACAACACACTTATCATCCTTTTACTGGGATAATTAATGATACTTCATTATCTAATATTTATTTTATCTCTCTTATCTATTTTGTTGTGTGTGTTTTTAATCTATTTCATAACTAGTTCTTCTTTTATCCATTACATTTTGAATTTCTAATTTGAAATTATAAAATATAATAAACTTCCAAATTCTTCTACTTTAAAAATACATACTATGGATATTTCCCAATTAGATCTCCTTCATTCCATTTTCATTTGGTATTTTAAGAAGTTTAAGTAACTACCAAACCTTTGAGAAATTCTCGTATCAAAAATTTTGTTTGAATTCTCCAAAAGCCATAAGTTATAACACAGCAAACCCTTTTATGGTGTGATTCATCAATTTTGACTAAACTATTTTTCAACTGCAAGTAAGTCTAAGGCATATATTTATCCTTTATAGTGTAGGGTCTTATATCCTTGGTGAGAATCCCAACCGAATCACTACCAAAAATAGAATCTCTATGGCGTAATTTCCTCCTATGGCATGGAAAACATATTTTCCATTCTCACTATGGTGTAGTCTAACTCTCCATAGTGTATATTCATTTAGACTCTAAATAAACTCTTTGATCTTACCTTTATGTGGCCACAATATTTTAGAGATAACTTTACATATCCTTCATATGTTCCCTTACCTTTATGTAGGTCATTCATGTTTTGGTGTATCCTTAGACTACGGTTTGTACATCAGAAGATCCCCAATGCAGCAGAAATCCTCCTAGACAGCTCTACATCGTATCCTCTTCCTCCATTACATAGAGTTTTATAGATCTAAATATCTCAAATCCTTCATGGTGTTAAAAACATACCCTCCAGTGAAATCACCCATCGCAACATAAGGTACATGAAAAATGACCCTTACTGAACTCCTCTTTCAAAATTATTGACCTTTTCATGGAATATATAAATCTAGAACAACTTTTATGCAACTCACATTTTACCCTTATGCAACACAAATTAAAGTGTGATCCATTTCCTTGTGTCTTAGATATATCATACTTTCTCTAAAATTATATATTCTTCAAAACATTTCCAAATTCTTAAAAACCCTTTAAAATATTGACAAAAAATCCAATCAAAAAATACCTTTGGTTCCAATGCATACCATATTTCTTAATAACCAAAAATGATGGAATAGAACACAGGCTCATGTTTGGCCTTATAAATCCACAATCCATCAATTCATCCACTTGTTTCATAAATTCCTTTAATTCCTTATGATTACATCAATAAGTAGGTTTATTAAGGAATTGTGCACCCAATACAATCTTAATATAGTGTTCAATACCTTTAAATTGTGGTAATCTAGGTGGAAGATCATTAGGAAAAACATCATGATATTCCTCAATTAAAGATTGAGCCAATATATATTGATGAATTTTATTTTCATTACAAGAATTTTTCATAAGAAAAAAACAAGATTTGTTTTATTAATTTTTTTATTCATTTGAGATTTATTAATAAATAGGCTACCTATGGGATCTTATGGAATAGATTTTTCTTGAAGGGTTTGAGATGGATTTAAAGTAACAAGTGTGGTATTCTTTTCCCCAGACTAGGAAGAATATGTGTTATTCCTCCCATCATATTTCGATTCCCTATCAAACTACCATGCTCTTCTTGAAGGAGTTGGATGTTCCATAAATCCTTAAGCCTCTTTCATATGATGCATCTAATTCATTTATAGGCTATGATAGGGTGATATCATAAATCATGAGTTTACATGATACTCTGCTACTATTTCATGGCTCCATGCATTCCCATGCAATGCTTTGCTATTGAATAATATCTGGTAATCATTTTAAGATTCTTCCCAATCTATCATTTAAGGAATAATTTCATAAGATGAAACATGAGGGAGGAGTTTAACTCAATATTGTGATGCATTAACTATCAAAGGTATTAATTTATGTGTTATAATGCATGATTTTATGTAATAACTCCCAAGTAGTGTCCTTGAGAGTTATATAAATACATATCCATGTGATTACTATTGTGTGTGTTATTTCTTTAATTCATGTCCAAATTCCTCATCACACGTTGTTCTCTTTTCCTACATCCTTTAACACTAGAGGCACTAAGATTTCATGGAGGATAAAAGAATCCCTATCATATGATTAGATATTCAGGAGAAACATGTGGATACCTATATAGGTGGTATTTCATTTGGATACCACTAGGTAATATTTATCAAGAACATTTGAATGTGTTAAAAGGTAATAAAGATGATGCAGATGCTCTTTGGTGAATGGTACATGTTTACAGTAGTATACTTCATTTTTATTTATACACGGTTTCTATTATCTATCATGGAAATCATGAATTTATGGTTTATTTATGCTTTTGATTCTATGATTAAGTGTTAATAAACATATAAAAAACTTAATAGTGATATCAGAGTGATTACATGTCTCGTAAGCCCATTCACTGTCAAAAAAATGTGGTCCAAGATTTCTTCTTTATGTATCTTGTTGCAAACACATCTAGAGACAATACAAATCCCACACCGTTTAACATTTCCATCTATAGGAATATCTCCATTCCAGATCCTCTAGGATATAAAGTTATACTTCATGGGAATAGCCTTTACTGAGAGTGTATTATTCCATGCATTCACCAGATCTTTCATGGGAAGGATCTAGTGGTAATCCCTCATCATGAAGGATCTAGAGGGGGAAGGAGAAAAGATACACTTATCTAAATCTGAGGAAAACTCAATTAGGTTGAGGAGAGCTTGTTGATCCCTTTCCAAGACTGCATTAGTAAAAGCAGGGTACTGGTGAGTTTCTTTGAAAGATATGTTCGTTGCAGGGAAACTCGGGTATCCTATAATCACTCCTATCTAGTTGTGGTGCCAAAACATGATATCACTGTTCCCAACAATCTAGTGATAATATGGACTAAGGGTATTAATGATAGAACTAATCCCCTTCCAGAAATAAGTGGCATGATTGTCCTGTGAAACTCAAAAGTGATGGCACCATCCTTAAAAAGATTCATTCTTGGCCCTAATATCTTCTCTCAAGGAAGTAATCATCATCTGGGCAATTGGGTTTATTGTAACCCCCCATTAATGGGCTTGAAACTCAACAATTATGGCTTTTTTGTTTCTAGTTTGATCAGTGGAGGGGGTATAGTTCATGACAGTTGTGGGTCAGTCATCCTAACATTTTCTATCAGGTTGGGTCAAGGTAGCTCACTCCATGTTGAGGCAATGTCCATGCTCACTGGGCTGAATATTTTTATGCAAAGTAAGTTGAAGATCACTGAAGATGAGATAGACTATATGATCTTTCATAATTAAATTCATTGGCAGGGTATAATTTCTTGGTCTATCTCTTATATAATTAGAAAATTTTGAAGCATCATTGGTGGTGATATTAAAGTTTCTCATACCTAGAGGGAGGGTAACAAGGTTGTAGACTATCTATCCTCGATGGAAATCCTTGGACTAGAGTGTTTATTATTTCATGACTTAAATATTTTGAATCTAGAAGGTGTCAATATCATTAGAAGAGATTCCCTCGGTCTCCACTATTTTAAGCCTCCCTGATTCTCCCCCTCCCCTTGGTCTGTACATGTGAACCTTGTATTCCTTGTACTTTATACTTTTATTTGAATAAAAAATTATATGATGATTATATCATAGTTATTCCATGTTTTATGATTTGTGAAAAAGTTTTGAGAAATAAAGAAAAATAGAGTACCATGTTTTGTTTGTCTCGACAACAAAGCCAATGTGTCACTACACAGTAGAGGGTCTATTTCAAATTAAAAATTCTCATCTGGTATAGACTATGGTGTGGAGGAATCCATTTTAGATCAAATTTTTAAGTGTTAGGACATGTAAAATAGGCAACTCATCATCACCATTTCATGGATAGAATCCCATTTTTAACAGACCTGATTCTCATAGTTTAACTATACACCACAATCTTCTCTACACCATAGCACCACCTATGGTCTCCTTAAAATTTCAAGAGAATGAGAACCATGGAATATAGGTAAAGTTAATCATTATTTACCTTCACACAAAAATGTTTTGTGAAAAGTTCATCATAATATACCTTTACGCAGTGGGGGTGTACGTAAAGGTAATTGTTTATACTTTTACGTAATGAACCTATGTAAAGGTAATTTTTGTATTACCTTTACATAGGAGGAAACTATCATGACACCCTTACATATAGGAGGTTGCATAGAGGTAATATTTACATTAACTTTTCATAAGATAAAACTCTTACATTAAATTTATGCAGACCTACATAAAGGTAAAGGAAAACTTCAAAAAAGATTATATTTTGTTAAGTTTTCTTATAATTTATAAATGGTTTATATGTTATAATAATAGGTATTTTGGGGATATTTTTTAATTAATAAATAGTTAGTTAATTAATTAATTATAAAGGGTTTATAAATAATTAATAAATGTTTATGAAACATTTATTAATAAATATTCCTTAAATATTAAGAGTTAATATTTAAAATACCTTTTAAAAAATTATATGGCATGTCTTATGATATAGAAATAAAAAAAATATTTGTAAATCATAAGGGGATGTTATAAATTGTTTATAAATTACCAAATAAGGCCGAAATATAAAAAATTTATATTTGAATTGTGAATTGTTCATAATTAATTATTTTGAATTATTCAAATTATATGGGGCCTTATTTGGAATAATATTTAAACCGCATCAAAAGTGTTTTGATGTTTGATATGATCTTGGTTTAAATAATTTTTAATTATATGATATTTAGATTTTGTAAAATGTTTATGTAATAGAAATTAGATTTTAAATTGTTTCTAATTCATAAAATATCATATATTTTAAATTAAATTCTATATAATGATGAATATGAATATTTTCATATTGAAATGAATATTAAGTGTTTATATTAAAAATTATGGAATGTCCATAATGTAAATCTAAAATTATAATAAGTTTATAGTTAGATTTTATTTATGAGTTGTTCATAAATGGTTATCTTATGTTTAAATATTTTAATTGTTCATTTATTTAAAGGTTATTATATACTTTATTCATAGTTATAAGCAGTTTATATTATGAGTGGTGAATTCTTTAGTTTAATTTTTAAACTGCTTTTAAGAGATAGATCCATGCATTTCATGTTAGCTATCATAATGAATTTATTTTTCATCTACCTTGACCTTGATTTGGGATTTTATTTATGATATAAAAGATAGTTTTTTAATATATTTTATGTATATTAGGTGTTATAGATATTATGGATTAAATTATCTCTTTAGTACAGTCCCCTCGAGGAGAGGGAATTGGGGTCAGACTACCTATTGTCCTGGAGGATTATGCCTTATATAAAAAGGTGAATGGAGTTGGATATCTATTACTCTAGGATTAATAATTTAGAGATTTTTAGTCTTATATAACTCTATTCCTTTACATGAAAATTTCATGAACCTTATGCATATATATATAAATATACTTGACTTCTATTTTTGGATGAGTGATGTGAATGATGGGGTGTGAAAAGAGTTACACATTAATATGGTTTGAACATATTGGTTTAGTATAAGGAATAGGATTCCAAAATTAAATAACCTAAAGCATGAATATATAAAGTGAATAACATGAGATAAGATGTTGAGATTAAATACCCTTCAAATATTAAGTGTTATATTCCTTCCAAATTGAAACTTATCAAGACCTCGATCATTCAATCAGGTAGGTTGAGTTCAACTGAGTACCCCTGTATTATCTTGTGTTAGGTAAGAAATCTATAATTGAATTTATAATATCTTGTTGGGTGGGTAGATCTCACCCAAGTACCAATTTATTGTTATTTTTTAGATCATTCTTAGTGTTTTATTTTGGTTACACTAATTGGGAAACCCTAACCATTTGGATACTATAGGAATAGAGTTGAGTTTATCAATATTAGACAGACAATTTTCAACTCAACTATCCAAGAGTTATATACGATATGATTGATAATTTTTCTCTACCAGATATAATAATGGCTTATTTACATGATACCCAGTGTAAGTCATGATGAAATATGGATCTTGGATAACTAATGAATATGATGGTATTTAAAAGGGGTCATCATTTTAGTGGGATAAAATTTAATAAAAGTCCTTATTAAATGGTAATAATACATGATACTCATCTGATAAAAGATTATTTTTTAGATTAATTGCATCATCATCATTAAAATAAACTTTTATATTAATCCTTGAAAAAAGAAGATTAATGTAAATCCTAATACTGGTAATTTAAGAAAATATCTTAAAGAAAATTCTGTTTAAAAAACCTTCATAAGTAAACACGTGTAGAAATTGTTCGAAAAATGAATCTAGATGATTATGGATGCATATAATGATTCATTTAAGATTTCAAAGTAATTGGATGTGAAATGAAAAAATTAAACTCGGTCCCCACTCATGTACTCAATATGATTGGGTAGGTCACTATTTTGGAAACTAAAATGCCTTCATTGTGTCAAAATATGATATTGGATAAGAAATTTTCCAAATTACTTGAAGAGTTATAATAATCATAATGGAGATTCCACACCAATTATAAATGTTTTAGAATTCAATTTTTTTATTCTAAAAGATATACGATATCATCTATATGTTTTACAAAAAATTTAAATATATTGGATTTTAGAAGATGGGAATGAATTTAAGATTGGAGCTTGAAGTTTTATTTTAAGTAATGGTGAAAATAATTTGATGCATTGATGACTTGGATGCTTTAATCTTGGATAAAATTATCATAAGATATGTGTTTTATCTCATTTTGGATATAGAGAAGATCATGTAAACAATTATTGTTTAATAAAATGAGATGGGTGTTTTTCATACACATAGTTTATAATTTGTTCAATTATATAATATGATTTAAGGGAGACTATAAATGGATTTTTCTGGTTTGGCAATTCATCCTATTTTCATTTAAAGAAATATTCCAGTAATGTGAATGAGTTTATAAAAATACCTAATTTTCTCAAAAATGTTTAGGATTGATGATCTAGGCATATGATTTCTAGGTTATAGTGTTGTATAGACAGTACAATGGGGTAAAAGTTAAAACCAAAAGAAGAAAAATTATTCTTAAATGTTTAAAAATGTTTCTTTAAGAATACATTAAAGACCATTTAATCCTAGGGTTATTAGTAAAGAGGAATAATAATTCTATTTTATTATATTATCTATAATACCTAAAAGATTTTATGAAAGATCATAGAATTCCCATGTCAGGTAAAAATGTTATAGAAATTAATTATTTTATCTTGAAGGTTATGTGATACTGAATGTATATTTTACAAGTGTTGTAAATATATGATAGTTCAAAAACAAGGATGAATTGAATGATCTTCTAGGCAATATTCATATTATGAAGAAAATAGTTACTACATCAAGGATTTGAATGTAAAGGAATGTGTTAATCTTAAATTAATCTAAAGTATGTGTATTTTTATTACAATTATCTTTTAGGATAAGATAAGTTGTATGATAACAAAGATTTGTTTTGAAAAAAATTGCGATGTTTAATTGCATACATATGGTTTATGATTCATTAGATTTTATAACATGTTCTAAGAAGAATATGTGGATAAAAATGTTTTATTATGGATAAAAATATTTTATTATGGATAAAAATGTTTTATTATGGATAAAATTATTATCTAGGTGTTATTCAAATATGAGGGAATGTGTTCCTACCACCTATCAATTATATATTTTAATATTCTTTTTTCAAGAAAATACTCCAAACACATGGAATATCATATATGATATGAAAATAATAGTTTATTTGTTAAAAATTCCTACTAAAATGAAATAAATGCTATTTCCTAATAATAATGGTTTTGTTTATTTTAGAAAGATATTATAAAAATAATATAATATCTAAGAGGATGGTGGGAGTATGTGTGAACTTAGGGAAGTTAAAATTTAACAAATAAAGGATTTTACTGGTCTAAGATAAAAATGATTTTTCAATTAATAACATAAAAAATTTAGGATATATAATGATAAAGAAAATTTTAAATAGTTTCATTTAATTGTCATGAAAATTTAATATCACTATTTACTGAAGGATTATACCAATCAAAATTAAAAATTGGATTACGATTGATATCCTAAAAGAGTTTAGGATATGGCAGTAAAAAGAAATATAAAGAGTTACATTAGTTACCATAATAAATTAAATATCACTTTATCCTAAAAGGGTTTAGGATATTCTTGTAAAGAAATAATATAAATAGTTACATTAATTATGATAGGTTTAAAGGAAAAAAGTTTGATGGAAATGGTTTCTAGGATGATATTGATGAACTTAAAATGAGTTATAAGTAGACAACATAAGCTAACATTGAAACATCTAATGTTTTGAATTTAATTAGTTTGAATATGTTTAAAGAGTTTAACATTGGGAATATGATTCTTAAGTCTCACCATTATTCAAACCTTCTTTCTTCAAAGATGTTACTCACTAAAGAGTTAGTTGAATTATTTTATCAAATGTTCACATAGAGTTGTGACATGAATTATATATGATGTAATGAGTTAACAAAACCCCTAGAAGTGAAACATACATAAGGCTAATCAGGTAGTCTATCATATATGATATGATATATAGATGCTTATGTTGGGTTTGTTAAATATCATTAAAAGAGTTTAAGGGTATAAAATGTATCGTATTAGAGGTAATATCCACTTAGTAATTATTTCACATTGGATTCATAAATGTATATATAGATATACATTTCATAAAGTATAATGATAATTTAATTTTCAAAATAAAACTTTTAGTTATCCCTAATCGATGTTCATCATAGAGTATTATATGTTATGATAAAATGTTAAGGATAGCATGAGTGGGATTCTTATAGAGAGATATTAAATATGGTCATGAGGCATAAAAAGGGAATTTTGTGCATTGTATGACCCATGAAGTATACCACATAGAGTTTTATATGGATGCTTTTGGTATAATAGAGGTACATGAATCATATTTGGGTCCTCATTACCTAAGGTCATAAAGATACCTAGAGTGAGTACCTTTATACTTTAATATCCTACTTACATAAGTCTACATGTTGACTTAGCTAATATGGGGGTGGTTGGGTATGTTGTAGATCATTTCATCAATTGGAGCTTAAATAAGATGGAATTTTTCCTCTCATATGACGAGTATGTAATCAAGGACCTTTATTGAGATAGACTATGGATTGTGCAGTTGTTTCTAGAAAGTACATATGATGTGATTATCCATGAAAATTAATGATGTTTGATGTATTCATCGACCAATTTGGTCTATACTCTAATAATCGAGAATGAAAATTCTCAATGTCATAAACAAAATGAAAATATTATAATGCACATTTGCATATGATGAAGACTGGGGGACATAGATATAAAGATATATGTGTTTGATGGATATCATGCTAGATCCATTTATAGCTTGAGTATCATTGATTATTTGTTAGAGGTTTCTCTTTTATTATATTTATGGATCTAGTGATTCATATTTTTTTCAATGCTATAAAGGCTTGTGGGTCACACTTTGTGGTTGACTAATTGAGGATTGAGTTTGACTCAGAAATCTACTCTAAAAGAGTTTTAGATTTAATACAAAAGTATATATGGATGGGTATTCACAATGTATTACATGTGAGGTGATACAAGATAAATATAATGATATCTTTCCAAAAGTGTTTTGGGAGATATCCAAAATTTGTTTTGGATATAATTTCAAAATTTATTATGTATGATACAATATGAGTTGAAAAGGTATAATGATTTTCCAACTTTAGTGAAAGTGGGATATTGAAGGAGTTTTATATTCCCTAAATCCTTAAGCCTTTTTCATATGATTCATATAGGTCATTTATAAGCTATAATAGGGTGATGTCATAAATCATGATTTTTCCTACCACTCCACTAATATTTCATGGATCTATGAATTCACATGCAATGCCTAGTACTTGAATGATAAATGGTTATCATTCAAAGCTTCTTCCTAAGTTATCATTTAAGGAACCATTTCATATGATGGAGAATGACGGGGGAATTACAATCATTAATGTGATTCTTGTACTATCCAAGGTAATAACCCATGTATTATAATGCATGAGTTGATATGGTAACTCCCAAGGAGCATCCTTGAGAGCTTTATAAATCCATATCCATGTGATGGTTATTGTGTGTGTTATTGCTTTAAGTCTTGGATGAATTCCTCATCACTCGTTGTTCTCATCTCCTACCTATTTAACACTTGAGGCACTTTCATTTCATGGAGGATAGAATAATCCCTCTCATATGACAAGAAATATAGGCGCAGCCCATGGATAACACCATAAGTGGGATGTAATTTGGATTCCACCTAGTGATATTTATCAAGCACATTTGAAGATGTTAGAATGTAATAAAAATGATATAGATTCTCTTCAGTGAACGATATTCATTTACAGCAATATACTTAATTTCCAGTTGTACATGGTTTCTATTATCTATCATAGTGATCCTAAATTTATGGTTTATTTATGCTTCAACTTCTATCATTAAGTGTTAATCAACCTCTAATAAACCTAACACTTACCAATAAAAATTGAGAATCATCCATAGTAATAACATCAAACAATACCTTATCAACATATTTCTTTCCAATGGAGAATGAAATTAGGACCTCTATGTTGACTTGGAGTGTACTCTCATTGTTCAACCATTGTACCTTGTTGTTTGGGTGTCTATGTGTAGAAGATGGTTGATCTAGTCCATAATTCGAGTCTCATTTGTGAAAATATCACTAATGATCATCACACCCTAGTTATTTATCTCTATATTCAAGACAATGATTACTCTCAAGTAAAATGAAGTTCATTTTTCATATCATTTCAATTCAGAAAACAAAGAAGTGGTATCAATCTTATATAAGATGTGGAAATTTTATAACAACTCTGAAATTGTGGAATCCAAAAAAAATCAGTATATTTTCACCTTTGGGGGTAAACAATCCATGGATCATAAAAAATTAAATATGGGAATATATGGGGAAGCTATAAATTTTGAATATCTAGGAACCTCGTTAGAATATAGAGGATGTACAACTAGAATGTGGTTTTTAGGTTCAAATTCGTGTTATAAATCATGATTAGATGAAAAAAAACAAGGCCAAGAATATAGGAGAATCTATAGGGGAAGTGTTGGAGTGTAAACCTATCAAATTGGATTGTTTTAAAGAAAAATAATGAATTTAATTCCCATATGAATTGGATTGTAGATATAAGTTTATGATATGTTAATAATAATAACAACAACAACAATAGTAATTATGAATACTTGTAACTTCATGGAAATTTGATTCAAATCTATTGTGCTTCTTTCTTCAAAACTAATAGATGAGAAAATAAAATAAGTACAAATTAAGGGGTGTTAATCTTCATCTAAAATTCAAATCTGCTCTTACACCACATAATAAGCCACTTGATGGTGAAGTGGTTTAGATAGAATTTTCAAGAAGAGAGTAAGGATCTTTCATAATTGATGGTGAAGTTGTTTATATATAATTCTGAATAAGAGAGTAAGGATCTTTCATTGAATAGATATTAAATGACCTAAACTATCATGTGTCACTTAAACAAAAATTCAATATTTAATGTCCATGAATGAAACTCCAATAATATTCTGAACAACATAAAATGCATTAAGAGATATAATGTTCAAAATTATTTCATTACATATATATATCTTCATTGACAAATACATTTATAGAGTTTCAAACTCCCACTAACCCAATACATCAAAAGACACAACCAAATCTATATGGATAACATGACTCTGATAAACCTAAATGATTAAGTCTTTAGTTAGTAGGTTAGACAACATACTCTGGAAGATTGTCAATTCAATTATGATACTCTAGAAATTTCTTTATCAAAACAAGTATTTTATATCAAAATACTTCAAACAATAAGTATTCCAATTGTTTTGATATAATTTCACAATATCATTTTTTTCATAATATAACACAAGTGTATTTCATATTTTTTCAACAATTTTATCCTCATAACAAGAAACATACTCTACTTTCATGGTGGAAATGACTATTCATGTTCATTTCGCTCTACAAGAAAAAAACATTCACACCATCAAAAAATAAAATGAAAATTTGATTTTTGATCTCCAGGTAACTCATTAAAATAAGATTCATAACCAATGACTTGATCAAATAAAATCAAACCAATCTTGTGTCACTCAAGTATCATGGATGAGTAAAAATTTCAATGTGAAAAAAATCACAATATATAAATTGTCCTCATATAAATGAAAAAACAAATTTTCAAAATAGGAAACTGAAACTATTTCTTAAAGTATCCAAAATTTGTTTTTTCATTAGGATAAGTGACTTTGAACTTTAGAGTAGATGGTAACAACTATGTCATGTCCTATTTGAGACAACTCATGAATAACACACCACCTTAAGAATCCCCAAGTCTTCCATATAAAAATGGTTATTCAATATCATTTTTTCATATTGAAATGGTTGTTCAATATCATTTTGGATGAATGTTAGAACATATTCATAAATAAATCTGAGTGGATGCAACTATCCTTGTGTAAGAGTAGATACAACTAAACACCGTCTTTTATTTTTTCATGTATTTGTTGTTGTTGTTATTATTATAATTATATCATAATCTTATATGTATTATCACATTAATATTTGAAATTAAATTCTATATTTTTGTTTCATTATTATGCTTTTAACCACCTCTTGTTAAGTCATTCATTATTGCATATGATTTGTAAGAATCATCATATTCTTCAATCTCCCTAGGAAGCTTCAATAGATTGGCTTCATGGGGTATGATCATATTGGTCAATGTCATTGATTATTTCATCTGTATCAATTTGAATTTATCATAAACCTTAATATAATGATATTAATGGTAATTGTACAATGGTTATATTAACAACGGTTATGATTCATAGTAGCCTTTTAAATTTTACAGACCATATAACTATTTAAAATAGTCAAAGTAGTGCATGTGTTTTCTTTAACTTCATTACTTAATAATGCATTTATTTATTCAAGAATTTCATTTATAAAAGTTCAGGTTGTTGGAGAAGCCTCTGAGCGGTGGTTTCTTCCCCCCTATGCATGCTCCTAGGGTTTCTCTTCCAAGTCGTCTCCTCCCCTCCTCCGGCTGGGCTCGGCCTCGGCGGCAGCCTTCTCGTCTCGGATTGACGTCGTTGGGTGGCGGATCTATGTGTTTCGACTTCAATCAAGGCTCGGTGGTGGCTTTGTTGCGAATTTCAGCTTCGGGGTCTCATCTCGTATTTGTTGTGCTCGGAACCGGCTCTGGTACCTTCTGTGAAGGATTTGTTGTTCCTGGCTTCGGATTTGCTCGACCTCGGTGTGCGTTGACGTCGAGTGGTCTGGCTTCGGGTTGTGATGTTCCTTCCGACTCCTAGTTGCTCTGGGTGTTTGGTGTCGACTCTGGTTTCTTGGTGACGGCCTCTACGTTTTGGGATCTTGTCGTCGTTTTGGTCTGCTCATCGTCATCCTCTGTGCTTGGCGCCGACTGCTCGGGTTTCCATTGCGGATGTGGTGTGATCAGCGTGGTCTACGGTGTGCTCATTCGGCCTTGGCATGCCTTCCAGCTTCGTGATCTCAGTGCGGCCTCGTCCCAGCTCGACGTTGGCTCTGGTATGCGCTGGTGTGCTTGGGGTCGGATCCAGTGCTTCGGAGGGGGGAGGTCATGCATTTTGGCGCTCCTGTAAGTTTTTTCCAGGTTTTGATTTGGTTAAGGTGAGATATTGTTTGATTAGATGTGAAATTTGTGGTATGGTGGTGGTGCTATTGACGTGGTTGGTTGTGAATCTGCTGGTTACCTGCTATTTAATTGTTGATGGAGGAATGGATGTTCTGTTGGGGAATCCATACATTCTACATGGTTTTGCTTCAGAGGAGGATAGAGCTGGTTATCTTCATCATGTATGGATTTTTGGATTTGGACGATTGAGAGGGTATAACGTAGCCATCGGTATCGGGCCCGGGCATCCTTGCACGAGACAGCTTGCTGATCAGACATACTTTGGTAGAGACTTGCCTTAATGATATTGATGCTTGGTAGAGGCACTTCCATGTAGTCTTGTTCTGAGTTGCAACCCTTTTATTTTTCGAATCTTGTTAATGTCCTGATGTCTCTAAAGTCTTGGTTTTCCCCCTTTACCCTTAAAAGTGGCTTATCCCAAATCAATAAAAATATTGGCCTTCGGGCCATTCAGTCAAAGTTTGGGTTGTTATAGTACACCTCAATGTAGTTGAAAGTTTATGAGCATAATTATCCAATGTGTGATCTAGAGTTAAAAGCAGTGATCTTCACATTGAAAATATAGTGGCATTATCTCTATGGGGAAAATGTGAAATATATATTGATCATCATAACCTCAAATATATATTCACACAAAAGGGTCTTAATATGCTTCAGTGAATATGGTTAGAGCTGATTAAAAATTATGAATGCCCAATCCACTACCATCCCTGAAAAACAAATAAAGTGACAGATGCTCTAAGTAGAAAAGATCCCACAACCTTGTCAATTATGAGGATTGAGAACAATCCAATATTCTTAGACTTGAAAAGGATAAACATGAGGACCATAAAGGAAATAACATCATCATTCATTTCTCAAATGATTTCTCAATTATCCCTTCTAGAGAAGATAAAGGGTGCTCAAAGATATTATGAGGAAATACATAAGAAGGTGGAAGCTATAAGAAAAAAGAAATCCTCAGAGTTCAAAATTGATGAATAATGAGTTGTAATATTTGGGTCATGTCTATGTGTGTGCTTAAATCCTTAGATAAAGGAGTTGTTGAATGATGCACATAAATCAACCTTATCCATCCACCCAATGAGCATGAAGATGTATCGAGATCTCTGAGATCACTATTGGTGAGATAATATAAATAAGGATATCGCAGAGTATACATAAAAATATATGGTGTGTTAGTTGGTGAAGGTTGAAAGGAAAAAGTCCAAGGGGATGACACAACCATTACTCATACCTACATGAAAATGGAAAAACATCACCATGGACTTTGTCACTAGAATTTTGAAGACATCAAGAAGAAATAATGATATATATTTGTGGTGTGACATCTTAAAAAGACTGTCCATTTCATTGCAATTTGAGAGGACTTCTCACTCGATCAACTTGCAAGGATATACATCATAGAAGTGGTGAGGTTTCATGGAACACCATTATCGATTGCATATAGTTGACATCTAAGATTTACATCTATGTTATGGAAGAGTCTCCAACATGCTCTAAACATTGATTTAAACTTCAATATGGCTTATCACTCCTAAATTTATGGCCAAACTGGGCAAACTATCCAGAAACTTAAAGACATGTTCATAGCATGCTCGATGAACTTCAAAGGAGGATAGGATCAACATCTTCCTCTGGTCAATTTCTCTTACAATAATAGCTTTCACTCCAGCATCTAAATGGGTTCATATAAAGCATTTTATGGGAAGAGATGTAGAACACTTGCGTGATAGGATGAAGATGGTGAACGTAAACTGGTGGGGCTTGAAATGGTAGATGAAATAGTAAAAAAGGTCAAGACCATTCAACGACATATCATGGCTACTCAGAGTCGGCAAAAGAGTATTCTGACAATCATCCAAAAGACCTATAGTTTGAGGCTGGAGATAAAGTATTCGTCTAAATTTATCCATGGAAGAGATTCACGAGATTTAGGAAGAAAAGAAAGCTAAGTCTTAGATACATCAACCCCTTTGAGATTTTCAATCATCATAGTTGTGACTTGTCGACTAGCACTCCAACCAATCCTTTCTCAAGTACATGATGTATTCCATATATCCCTCTTAAGGAAGTACATACCAGATCCCTCACATGTACTGAATTTAAAGGTGGTACAGCTGGAAAATGATCACTATTATGAGGAGCAGTCATCAAAGATCTTGAACCGTAGAGATAAAATTCCACACAACAAGACAACTCATTTAGTCGAAGTATTATGGAGAAACCATAAATATGAGAAGGTGACTTGGGAATTAGAGGAAGCAATGAAATAGAAGTACCCTCACCTAATTTCCCTTTAGTATATAAAACAACATTTTGAGGATGAGATTTTATAAGGAGAGAAGAATGTAACAAACCATAATTTTATTAATAAAATTTTCCCTTTAATTATATAGTTGTTTTATATTAAGTAATATTATATAACGCATACGCACCAAATGATAAAACCAACTACATTGTATTATATTAGTTTAAACATTACATTTAGATTATAAATATGACCATGAGAATTGAAAGTATTACAATGGGGCAAACAAATATAAAATAAGATAACAATAATAGGAAAATTTGGATCTTCTCGATCCCCCAGAATAACGTACTTTGTTTTTCTCCACCACCTTCAAGGTTGGTTGGTTCAAATGATCCAAACTATCCAGTATCACTCAAACCAAAAGTCAATATTTAATACTCTTTCCCTCAATTGATTCTGAAATGAAAATGTTGTTCACAATATGGTTGGTTCATTGTCTCCCCTGAATAACGTACTTTGTTTTTCTCCACCACCTTCAAGGTTGGTTGTAGAAACAATATTATAGTTAAATATGATTGTAATAATAATATTATAACTTATTTCAAGTTCAGTAGTGTTTTAATAATCATTTAATTAAATAAAACGAATCTTGTTTGTTATGTTCAGTAAAACCGCATAAATGAACTAACTGAAATAAAAATTACAAATGAAGGTGTATTAATCTTCATATCTTCATCTAAAATTTAGAGACTCTACACCACACTACTTAATGATGTGGGTTTAGAGTAAAGACCTTCATTAACCAAATATCAAATGACCCAAACTATCCTCACTCAAACCAAAAGTCAATATTTAATATCCATTCATCGATTAAAAAAAATCATGAATATGCATCAAATCATATGTATAAAATTGATGCATTTGATTGATTAATTAAAGCAAATCCAAATTAATTAATGCAAATCCAAATTTTGTTACTAACATTCTCTTGAATTGATTAATCAAAACAAACAAAAGCATTAAATAAATCACATTACAATCCAAAAGTATATACATTATTCATAACTCATATACGAACAAAATGAAACATAAATGTAACTCAAAATAACGGTCCAAACATCACAAAATGCATTAAGATTAAAACAAGTATTTTATATAAAAATACTTACCAAAACAAGTATTTTATATCAAAATACTTCAAACTTCCAATGAATCCAAACTTCCTAAAATATAGAATCATTGGTGCCTGTAAACGTCTAAGACCTTTTATGACAATTAAAAAAAATTGAGTATTCAAAAAATTATAATATGGCGAATTGTCCTCATATAATCCCAACCAGTAGATAACAAATACATGTATAAATTTATACATGGTAGGTCCGGGTGGGGTACACAGAAAGAAAATCTGCGACTCTGCAGTCGGAGAGTAGATGCAACCGAACACGCCACCCTGTGATGCTTCCGACCGCCTCTTGTAAGGAGACATTGGTGATTATGATTTGGAAGAATCGTCATATTCTTCATTTTGCCGTACAAAAACAGATTGGATTCAGAATGAGGACAAAGATTCAGGGTAAACATTGCAGACGCACAGTCCACTTCACATAGACGAATAAACAAGACCAGGAACATACCATATACGAAGAATACAGGTCATGCATTGGGGCTTAAAATTTGCAATAATCATCATATTCTTCATTTTTCCGTACAAAAACAGATTGGATTCAGAATGAGGACAAAGATTCAGGGTAAACATTGCAGACGCACAGTCCACTTCACATAGACGAATAAACAAGACCAGGAACATACCATTTACGAAGAATACAGGTCATGCACTGGGGCTTAAAATTTGCAATAATCATCATATTCTTCATTTTCCCGTACAATATCAGATTGGATTCAGAATGATATAAGAGATAAGGTAGACATTGCAGACGCACAGTCCACTTCACATGGACGAACAAAACACAGAAACGTACCAGATAATCATATACGAAGAAGAAGCTTAGCCGGATATTTCGATGGCCTTCACATCCCGCTTCTTCACCTCCACCTTCGGCACCGTAACGGTCAGCACCCCGTTCTCCATCGCCGCCTTCACCTCCCCCGCCTTCGCGTTCTCCGGCAGCCTGAACCGCCGAAGAAACCTCCCCGCGCTCCGCTCCACCCTGTGCCACTTGTCGTTCTTCTCCTCCTTCTCGCGGCTCCTCTCCCCGCTGATCTGCAGGATCCTCCCCTCTTCCACCTCCACCTTCACCTCCTCCTTCTTCAACCCCGGCAGATCCGCCTTGAAGACGTGCGCCTCAGGCGTCTCCTTCCAATCGATTCTCGTGTTCGCCACCGCCGACGCCTCGCTCACGGCAGACGGGGGAAAATTCCTCTCCAGGATCCCCTCGAATGGATCCCAGACGTCCAGCGAAAACGGATCCACTGTTTTGCGGCTACCGTTGCCGAAGATCCTCGAAACGATCGACATAATAACTTACAGAGTGACGATGATGGCTTCAAAAAGAAGGGCGCAGTGACCTCTTTCGCGTTCTTCACACTCTAATCAAAGAGTGGAGGATGTTCTGGTAGTTTCCGGGCTGTCCACTTGATTCGGGACTCTTCTCCGTTCCGCCGGATTTCTCTAGAAGTCTCCGGCTCGGGGAACGGCCGGTCCATCCTTTCAATATCTGGTTTTTACTTTACCGGCCCATCAAGCTAATTGGACTTCCGGCGAGCAAAATTCATGGGCCAAAAACGGACGCGGGCCTTGGTGGGCCAAAGAGTTTAGACCGAGTTAATTGCATCCAATTGAGGGGGGTAAAAAAAATTGATAATTCATTTTGTGATCCCGTACACACATATATGACCTAACTTGGTCCAAGTCAACATTGCATCATTATATTTTCAAATATACATGTCCTGTGTTTTGTATTAGTGTGATTGAAGATGATGTAATTTTGAATGAGTTTTTTTCCCTATAATCGTCACTTACAATATTACCATATTGAAACCAAATGAATCATACATTAAAAATTAGTTTTGTTATGTCATTGTTATGATGCAAGTTCACGGTTGATAGTATGCAAAAAAACCCTCTATTTTTAAAAATAACGATTCATATTTTGATAAGATTGTTAAAATATAATTTTAAAATATTTTACATCCTAAAATACATGTAGTCAAGCCTAACTAAATAAAATTGTAATATTTTTTAATGATTTTGTTGGATCTAACTTTCGTGGAGTTATTAAATATGTTGACAATTAATGAAATGTTTTTTATAATCTATTCAATAATGTTGGATTTGATCGCCGCTAGTGATGAAGTCGCGGTTGGAAATAGAATTTGGATTCACATCAATTAATTAATTTGATAATATTAATTTAATGTATCAATTTAAAAAATACATGAATTGATGTTTTGATTTCCACATATTCATGAATTAATGTATTGATGTATCGTATGTCGCACTTTCATGGATATTTAATATTGACTTTTGGATAAAGTGATTCAAGATGGATTTGATAATTTATTATAATTAATGAAAGGTCTCTATTCTCATCTAGTATTACCTATTTAAACCATGGCTTCATCCAACAGTGTGTGCGCTATGTGTTTGACACTTTATGAAAGCCTTACTAGAATGAGATTAGTACATCTTCATTTGTACTTTTATTTATTTATTTATCTATTAGTTTTATTGAAAAGCAACTTCATCGATTTGACATTGGTAACCGATACAGAAAGTCTTCAACAAGCTATTGAAGAGTAAGACATATGGATCCGACACACAAATGACAGGTACACACCGTTATTATTTTTACTATTTTTATTTTCTAACCTATCATAATCTTATATTTTGAATCCTTGATTAATTTGGGTTAATCCCTAATTTTAATTTTCTAACAGTCTCAACATGTGACATTAAGAAGTAAAGTAATTCCTACGTTAATTCATTGGATGCATTATGACGACACTATGGTTTTCCTCTATGATCATGAGTAAAAGATCCTCAAAATCATCTTCAACGAATACATGATTTCTATTATAAGTTTTTTTTCTGGCTATGTTATGTCACAATGCGTGTGATTATGGCTATCCAAGAAAACCATAAAACCACAACCGAACCCAACCCAATCAAAAGCAGAATAGATAATACATGCAACAGGGCTTTTAGAAAACCAACAATAAAAGCCCTTCGAGGAAAGCTTTTAATGATTGTTTTAAGAAAACTGACGTTAAAATATAGCTTTTAACATAGGTTTTTATAAAATCGATGTTAAAAGAAAGCTTTTAACGTCAGTTTTCATAAAAGTGACATTAAAACTGTAATGAACCAAACCTTCCGACCTATTATTTTATAAGAATTATGGTGATAAAGGTGTCCAAAGGAGGTTCTGAGGTAGTTGGAGGGGAAAAGGAGGTTGGAGCTGGATGGATTCTACGACGTGGAGCCTTGGTTGCGTCGTGGAAAAGAAGTGGTTGCGGCGTGGAGAGGCCGACTGCGGTGCAGAGGCTTGAGATGTGGTTTTCGATGCTACTTCCAAAATATGCATAACTACGGTGTAGAGGCTTGGGGGCTGTGTTGTGGAGAGACTGACTGCGACGTAGTGGCTCAGGGTGGAGTTTTCAGCGATTCTTCCAGTTTTGGCATAGTTTCACCGTGGAGTAAGTTTGTGGTGTAGCGTTGTGTGTTCAGTGGCGTGAAGGTGTTGGTTGCGGCGTGAAGTCCAAGAGGAGTGAGTTCAAGGGTTTTATTGTTTTCGGGGTAGCTGCACAGTGGAGCTGGGCAACGGCGTAGCCCCCCTTCCTATTGTTGGGTTATGCAACATAGCGGTCCTGACTGTATTGTGGTCCCTTCTCCTGTTTTATCGGATCTATGATGCAAAGATAGCCATGTTTTTTGGAGGGTGTTAGGACTAAGCTAATAAGGATGATCATATTCAAGTGTTGTCAATGAAGTTTAAGAAGAAAAGAAATTACCTCACTTTGTTTTTGGTGAAAATTGGACTCACCATCGTATTCAAGAAAAACAGACTCACCTCGGGTCCGAATTGGAAGAAGAGATCGTAATGGGGGAGAATCGGAGTCCGTATGAATACGATGTAAATGTGACAATACTTTGCTATTTTGCATTTCTCACAAATCATATGTAAGTTCTGAAACTTGTGATGCAATCTTGATGAAAGAAAAGGGGAGTGAAAAAGATGTTGCCAATCATATTCAGGCCGAGAAGGAAAGAAAGTTGTTGATGAAATATAGGGAAGTTGCAATACTTTCCTTGACAAGTCAAACGATGCTAAAGTTGATCTTCAATGTAATCAAAGTCATGAAGGAAGTCATGATACAAGCTGTTAGGATCAATAGGGGCCTATATACCCTGAGAGGGGGGGGGTGAATCAGGGTATGAATATTATTTTTCAAAGTTCTTCCTGCCTCACTGGATCTTGACCTCTTTATTACAAGGGTCACTTTGTTTGCACTTGTGTGTTTATTATGATCACTTATTTTCTTCTTTATTTGATGATGATGCTTTAGATGCAATGCAGGGAAGTATGCAGGCAGACAGAAAGATTTTTACTTGGTTCACCCTCACTGGGCTACGTCCAAAGAGCATACACCGACAAGTTGCCGGTCGTACCAAATTCCACTATTCTTCACTAGATGTGGATACAAGGTTCGGGATATATCACTTATATTCCCAGGCTCACCGCCTTTACAAAGTTTAGGGTCAGCTCACTACTTTCCCAAGGGTCACTCCCTGTTTCTCTCTCTCTGGATCACTGCCGGTGGAGATGATCACCTTCTTTCTCTTCTTTTGCTCACTGCTCTGGAAGGAATCAACTCACAGTTTATAGACCTGTAGGTCTCTTCATTTGCATGAAGGAATGCATCTTTCTCTGTATGTAGATGCTCTGTTGAAATCCAACTTTCACCCGTAGATGAATATCTCTTTGCACCGAAGGTATCGGGCAAACTTCCAGCTTCCACGCGACACGAAAACACTGCCGGGGAATCAACCTTACTTGGCGCGCAAGTCAAATCCGACACACAAGTATTGGCGCGCAAGTCACAACTAGTGCGCAAGTCCACCTCAGACACTTGCGTGACACAAGCTTCTTCAACTCCAAACCTGCGCGACTCACTTCCTTCCTCGCCTAAACAACCTCAGGCATGCAACTCACACTTGGCGCGCAACTTCCTACTCTGGCGCGCAAGTCCCACTTGCGCGACACACCACCACTTGCGCGACTTCCACACCTGCGCGACGGGAGCTCTGATTTCTCTAAGTGTTGAACTCCGGTGAGAAATGAGGACGGGTGGTCCAGTATTTATAGGCATTTTGGACACCCTACGCGACGCCGCGCAAGTCACCCCTCGGCGCGCAGGTCTCTTCCCCTGCAAGTTACTTGCGCGACCCAATTCCAAACTTGCGTGAACCTTTTTCCTTTGCCATATTTTGATCTTCTGATCTTGAAAAACCATAGGCGCGCAAGTTCTCAAGCTTCCAAGGCACCAGCGCACAAGTCTCTTTCACGGTGCGCAAGTCACTTGCGCGACACCACTAATACTTGCGCGACACTTATCCCTTTAGCATATTTTGATGATCTGATCTTGAAAAACACATGGCGCACAAATTTCCAAGCCTTCAAGTACACGACGCGCAATTCCCTTTGCCAAAAACCACTTTTCTTCATTTGATGATTTTCAGGCCCAAAAATTTGGCACACTGGAAAATGGCGCCACCTTGTATCTGTTCTTTTTATGCCGCCTCCAGATCATCCATTCCATTGTCGACGTTCTTGAATCAAACATGGATTGTTGACCACAGCTCTTGAACTCGGAATTCCACGATGAAATCCCCTTTGTCAACAAATTTGTATGTCTTGGTTTGCTTTGTCAACAATCACAACACAGTTGTTCACTTTGTCAACAAACACAATCACCTCAAAAATGCTCCAATGATACCTTAAGAGATTTTTTCCCAACACAAGCTGAAGTTTTTAAAAGAAGAAAGTTGGTGAAACAAAAGTTTTCTGACATTAAGGATATCGTAATGAGTTTGCTGAATGCAGATTTGTTTAAAGACTGAGAAGGATGATCAAAATAAAGAAATGAAAGAATCTGCTGAAGTCGGAGCTGCTAACACCGGTCCATTGTATTCAGCATACCATCATATTCATCAAAGGTATACTTTTTCTTATTGAGACTGATGGTAAAGGAATTGAAACTATTGAATCCGATTCAAAATGTAATGACAGAGATCGATCAATAATGTAGTCAATCATTTATCAGGCGTGACTTACATTTGTCTTCATCGTAATGAGGCAGATTGTAATCAGAACTGGAATTAGACTTGAATTTGGTAAGAGTATGAAGGATATGGTTAGATGTGTTGTCAAAGGGGTAACTTGAAATTTGAAGGTTGAAAAGATTTGTGGCAAATGTGAGAAACCGAAGGTACTAGTTTTCAGTCAGACCAAAATCCAAAATGTTGGACTCACCTATTTTGATAATCCCAAATCATGTTTCATTTATGTGATAATCATGTTTTCATTCTATGTTAATCATGTTTCATTAATGTTCCTTGTTTCTATCAAGTAATATTCATATACTTTTAATCATACTGCTTGTTGGTTTAAGCTTACAGTGCAGAATTTATCTAAGTGCATGGTTACCGATGCAAAGGTGACTGATGCAAAGGTTACTGATGCAAAGGTCACTAATGCAAAGCTCACCGATGCAAAGGTCATCGATGCAAAGGTCACCGATGAAGGTGTCCGATGCAAAGGTGTCCGATGCAAAGGTCACCGATGCAAAGGTCACCGATGCAAAGGTCACCGATGCAAGGTCACTGATGCAAGCCTACTGCTAAAGGTTACCGATGGAAGGTTACAGTTGGAGGTTGCCGATGCGTACCTGCTGTTGAAGCCTACCGATGTGAAGGCTACCGTTACCAGTCTACCGACTCTTCCATACTTTGTCAAAATTCTTAATATTATTCTAACAGTCATATTTGATAATTTCAATGCTTCTGAAATTAATTAATGCAGATTGCAGACATTTCAGGAGACCGTATCTGGGGATAGTACGTGGTACGAGAAAAACCGAATGTGATCTACTCATTCCTATTTTCGGACCTCATGTATACAAGGGAAGACCGTGGAAGATAATAAAAATAGAAGAGATGAGTAGAGGTGAAGTGAGTTTGTACATGAAAAGAGCTTACTTTCTACATCAAAGAACAACCATTCTATGCTTACACTAAGAATCCAAGAAGCTTAAGAAGATCATTTCAGGAGAATAATTTCAAAGCTGTCTTTTGTGCTTCATCAACTCTTGATCAACACTAGAGGATGAATACTCAAAGCTAGAACCTGGATTTGCGACACTATGTTTTGGAGACAACTTCTAGATAAAGATTCAAACATCAAATTCTTCACTTCAAGGAGTCAAGAGCTGAACTGCAAACACAAAGAGATTTCAAAACTCAAACTTATAATCTTAGCTCTATTGTGTTTCTTCAATTTTTGAGAAGTGTGTGTGTCTGTCTATTACACACACTGTCTCATATGCTTGAACTGGAGGATACTGAATATCCTCACATCAAACTTCACCTACATGTTGTTTCCCATGTATAATTGTGGAAGAGACCGTGTGTGGTTTGTACTGTTTGTTTTTTCCACGAAGAACTGTGGAAGAGGGTGTGAACCCTGGACAGTTTGAGAAAACTATTGTAAAGACCGATACAGGATGTGTATCAAGTTTATTGTTAATATAAACTGCTTGGTGGCAGGTGATCACCAATTGGAGAGGATTAAGTCTCATCTTGAGACTGAACCTCTTATTTTACTTTACTGTGCAATATATTTTGTTATACTCTGTTTTATCTATTTTCTGCTTCCTATATTTTCTAAAATATAAAACTGTTTTTCATTCACTTTGATAGTTAGTTTTTGTTTGTGTGTGTATATGTTTAATTCAGTAAACTTTTTTCAAAAGTTTAAGAAGTGTTTTACACCAGTTCAACCGAGGACTAATCAACCTCTGAGAAACCTGTTGACCAACTAGACATTTACATCTCTACTACCTTAATTAACTGGGACATTTTAAAATTGGGGGATCTTTATAAAATAAAGTTTTAAACATAAATTTTAAGTAGGAACTCTATTCACCCCCCTCTTGAGATTACACTCAGACCAACACAAAAGATATAAATCTTCGAAGAATGAAGCTGATGAGTATCATATTCAGAAAAAGAAGAAAAAACTTGATTTGATTTCAAATTCTTTTATCAAGTGGGTCAAGAGCCACCGTATCAGAATTGATACTGATTCATCTTACTGGCTGTAATGACAAAATATTATTGGGTAGATAACAATGTAATCATATCGACAATTAGAATGGAGAATTAGAATTAGACTGGTATTTATAAAGAAATTTAGAAGAGAGATGAAGTGGTTAGAAGATCGAGAAGGATCAAGAAAAAATGAGAAGAGTTGAGAAGCATTGACGAAGTCAATATGCACTCAAAATTCAAAGAAACATGAAAATTTAGGGAATTTGGTTGAGCAATAAAGTTTTCAGGAATCCTTCCCAAACCACATTTAGGGCAAGTATAAATGGATAAAAGTATATTTTACTTTTTTCACTGAATTACCATTCATGTGAGGTAGAGATAAGGAGGAGCATTGAATAAATTCTAGAGAGAAGAAGTGGTTTCCATATTGTTTTTCTTGAAGAAGTCATTCTAGATAAAATAGAAAGGAGAAGAGACAAGATTGCAGTGTATTCAACTGATCACCATATTTAGCTGATTATTGTATTCAGTAAGTGATTGTATTGGGAAGAATTATCATATTCAGATGGCAGGATTGTTGTATTGGGATTTCCGGATTGAAGAAAAAAGTCTTCAGAATTATCTCATTACATTCTGCAGAGATATATTATCGTATTGAGCAATCAGAATGGAAAAAATGGACTGAGTTTTATTACAAAGTTCAGGAAGTTATTAACAAATTTTGGGTAAGAAAGTGAAGATTTTCTTTGAAAGTTTATATTTGTGAAAGTTGAAAAAAAGCACATGTAACATGTTTTGTTGCAAAAACTTTGTATTACATCATTTGTGCTAGAGGTATCACACACACTATCATATTGTTTACATAGTACTACACGAGTGAAAGGGAATATCCTACTCATTGTATTCCACACAAAATGATTGTTTTATAGTATATTATGTGGTATTGGATTATTTCTAAACAATACCAAGGACATAATTATTTTTATTGAATAGTGAACCTTGTAAATACTTATGTTCCTATGGATGTGTGTTTGATTTTTTTTCTAGTAGGGAATGAAATATTTAACAGGAGGAAAATGTTTTTTCATTTTCTAAGGAAACATAAAAAGAAAATATATCATTGATTCACCCCTCCCCCTCTTAGTGATATAATTATCCTGACTGGGCACTTACAATTGGTATCAGAGCATATGTTCCATTTGCTTATTCTTTACTGAAGATTTTAAGAGAAGTTTATGGAGAATCTGAATTGTGTGAACAGTAAAGAAATTCCGGTTTTTGATGGAAAGAATTATCATATATGTAAATATAGAACATTTCTTTATCACATGTCTATTGGATATGATATTCTTGAAGCTGCAATATATGGGTTTCCCCCTATTGATGAAAAAGTTCTTCTTACATATGTTTATAATAATAATCTTGAGAATGATGGAAGATCCATGAATGCTTTATTATTATCACTTTTTGAAAGTGAATTCTTAAGAGTGAAATGTTTTTCCACAACCAAAGGTATATAATACAAGTTAAAAAACATATACAAAGGAAATAAAAAAGTGAAGAAGACAAAAAGAAAAATTTGGAGGCTGAAGTATGTAGATTTGAAAATGGGAGAGCATTAATCTGTTGAGAACTTCTTTATTAGGGTGAATAAAATTGTTTTCACTATCAGATGTCTTGGTGAAAAGCTAGAAGATTCTATAGTTGTTGAAAAAATATTAAGAATCCTTCTCGACAAGATTGATGCTAAAGTTTCTTCAGTAGAATATAGAGATCCTGATACATTATCTCTATATGATCTGCATAGCACTCTCATAACTTATGAAATGAGAAGGGAGAAATCTATAAAAAACAAAACAAAAGTTGATAGACAAATTTCTTTCAAGTCTATCAATAAAGAAAAGTTAAATAAGAATTTTACTGAAGAAGAAGTTGGTGATCCTACCTAAAAAAATGGGATATGCAAAAACATTGATTAAATTTTATCCTTGTTTTATAAAAAATTAAGAAGAGGTACAAGTAAATACAAAGGGGAACATCCCTTAAAATGCTTTGAATGTGGAGTTGGTGGGAACTTTGTGGACAATTATCCATTAATAAAGAAAGAATAAGATATTGATAAAGAAGAAAGAGGTCTAATAAGGTTATGGAATAAATAGGGTGACAAAGGAAAATCATATTCCATAGGGAATGATAGAAAATTTCCAAATCTAAAAGAAGTTTTTTTTTCTAAAGATAAAGAAGAAGAAAATAGTGAATCTAAATCCAAAAAGTCTAATGACCATGTTGATGAGAATACATTTATTACAATAGTGAATGATGAAGAATTTAGAAGCAATAGTTATAATGAATAAGAAACTCAACTTGAAATTCATTTGAAAGAAGAGTTAAAAGAATTTCTAAGAAAGATCATAAGGCTTGAAAAAAAAAACAATAAGTTGGAAGATGAATGTTTCTCAACAAAAACTCTGTAAAAATTTTCAAAAGAGAAGAACAAGATGCTAGTGGAAATTAATGATTTGAAGAAATATCTTAAGGAAAAAAGGAATCTTAATGAACATAAGCTAAAGGAAAAATAAGAAAAGCTGTAACTTGTCCAACAAAATTTTTCTAAAGATGAAGAGATATATAAAAGTTTTAAAACTGTTATCTATGAAGTTTGTGAAATTTATCATAAGGAGAAAATTGATAAGGTTAAAAAAAATCTACCTTCAAATAGTAATAATAACGATGGAAGTGTTTATGATAAGAAGAGTGTTGGGAAAGTTATGTATGTGTCCAAGAATAAAAAAGTTAGGAATTTAGAAGTTTCTAAAAATCTTGAGTCCAAAAATGTTTCTAAAGATGCTGAATATGAAAATGTTTCTAATACTTATGGTTTCGATAAAGATGATAATAAAAAGAAGATTATAATTAATAATAGAAATGTTGGTGATTCAGATAAGAAGGACAATAAAGTTGATGAGAAACATGTTCACAACTCTGGTCAGTATGGAAGTTTCATAGGCAAATACTCTTTCTATGTATACTGCTGGTATTATGGTGGATTCAGATACATAAAAAATTTGTGTTGGTTCAACCAACAATATTACTATTATTACACTAGTTATGAAAGGAAAATTTTGATGGGGAGTCAATCTCCTCAAATAAAGAATTCAGAGAAGGTTGTTTTGAAGAAACTTGAGAAGGTTGGAGTAAAGATTGAAAATTGGTTCCAACCCCTGGAAACTATTTGTGAAAGATGTGAACTACTAGTACATCTTTCTAAATGTTGTCTTATTTTGTTACCGTCATAATAAAAATTTCTTAACAATTCTCAGAAGATGGATATGAAGAAATAAAGGTAAAAAGAAAACGCTCTTGTTGTTGAAATTGCATTGAAATATCTAAAAGGAGAACAAACTTGGATTATTAATAGTGAGTGTTCTTCACATATGACAGGATATTTGAGATTTTTGAATGACATGAAAGACTTAAAATAATTAACGAAGACATTTGGAAATGATGAATCATTGAAAATCAAAGGTGTTGGTTCAACTGTTATTGGTAAAGATAAGATGCAATCCAAGAAAGATTTATATGTTGACGGGATGAAACACAACCTGCTAAGTGTTTCACAACTTTTTGACGAGGTTAACAAAGTTATCTTCAAGAAATATGAGTTTATTGTGAAAATTAAGGAATATGGAAAGATAGTTACAAGAGGCCAATGTACAAAAGAAAACTTGTTTCAAGTTGGTGAAATACAAAACTCTTGTTACTTGAGTATGGTGGAAGAAAATCAATTATGTCATAAAAGGTTGGTACAAATATTTCAAAGAAACATGAGTAAGTTATCAAAGAGATATAGCATCTGAGACATTACTGAATTTTCAAGAAGAAGAGATTGGTGTTTCAAAATTTGTCAGAAGGGAAATATTACAAATTCTGTGCATAAGAAAGTTGACATTTGTTCAAAACAACCCCTAGAAATTATTCATTATGATATCTATAGGCAGATGAGAAAACAATCAACAAATAGAGATAAGTATTTCATCACTTTTATTGATGATTTTACTCACATTACTTGTCTCATGTATATGAACCATAAATCAGATGCTTTGAAAATGTTTAAAAGTTTTAGGAGGGAAGCTGAGAAAGAATGTGAGTATTCAGTGAAGAAGTTGAGAACTAACAGTGGTGGTGAATAAAAAAATGAAGAATTTGAAATTTATCTTGAGAAGCATATATTTTATCATGAGTATAGTTCCCCATACAATCCTCAACAAAATGGGGTAGCTGAAAGAAATAATAGAAGTTTACTAAGAATGGGGATAAATATGTTACTTGAACATGGTCTTTCTCATTACTATTAGAGGAAAGCCATGAGTACTGCTGTATACATTCAAAATCGATGTTTCTATAGTAAGAGCTCTGAAATGAATCAATATGAATTATTTTATGGAAAAACACTAAGTTTGAAACACTTAAGAGTTTTCAGGAGTCCATGTATTATAAAGAATAAAGGTGGAAACTTGGGAAAGTTTGAGAAGAAAGGTAAAGATTGAATTTTTTTTTGGATATGCTCTGGAAAGAAGAGAATATAGATGTTTCAAAAAATAAATAGGAATAATTTTTTATTCTATTTATGTGAAAGTTATTGAAAAATACGAGAAAGATAAATAGACTCATGCAGATAAGGAAGTTGAACATGATAATGAAAGTTTTGTTAACAATTATAATAGGAATACAAACAATTGTAATCCTACTCAAGAAGAAGGAGAATCAGGCTAAGATATTTCTAGTAATGAGTAATAATCTCAAAAACCTCATCCTAATATGAGGAAGCAAGTGGAAGATAAAATTATTATTGGTGATCAACATAAAAAGGTTCAAATAAGAAGAACAACAAATGCTATTACACATACTTCCTTATATTCAAAAGTTAAGCTGAATGATGTGAAAGAATATTTTGAGTATCTGGAATGGGGTTAGGCTATGAATAAATAACTAGATCAAATAGAAAATAATGATACATGGGAACTCATACCTAATCTAGATAATAAAAATATTATTGGTACAAAGTGGGTTTTCCGAAACAAGATGAATGAAGAAGGTGAAGTGATAAGAAACAAATCAAGATTAGTATGAAAAGGTTACTCACAAATTGAAGGTGTTGATTTTGATGAAAATTTTTCTCCAGTGGCAAGGTTAGAAATAATCATAATTTTATTTCTATTACTTCATGAAAAGGTTACAAAATATTTAAAATGGTTGTAAAGTCCACATTTCTAAATGGGGATCTTGATAAAGAATTTTACATTGAACAACCTTGTGGATTTTTTGTTGGGAAAGATGAAAGTTATGTATACAGATTGAAGAAAGCCTTGTATGGGATAAAACAAGATCTGAGGGCATGGTATTACAAATTGGATACTTTTTTAAGGAAGATTAATTTTAATAAAGGAAGAGTTGATAGAAATATTTACATAAAATAAAGTCAGAAGTTTTCCCTCATCATAATTGTTTATGTTGATGTAGTTGTGGTTTGGCTTAGTGGTAAGCACCCCGTAATCCTACATAAAAAATGGGGGTTCAAAACCCATGGGGTGCAGGTTACTATAATAGTACTGTAGTGGAACTGTAGCAGTGGTGGTACTGTTGATCGGCAGGTACTGTAGCGACGGCAGGATACTGTAGCGGCAGCTGGGCATTGTAGCAGCGGTGGGTACTGTAACAGCTGGGTTACTTTCACAGAATCCTTAGGCAAAAAATTTGGGCCTACGGGCTATGTAATGGGCTACATGCCCACTGGGACTTCGGTCTATGTAATGGGTCTCCCTCTACTTAGTTAAAAGAGGTCTTTGCTTTGCTTTAATAATAAAATGAGGCTTTGACCCCAACCTTTCAAAAAAAATTGTTTATGTTGATGAAATTATCTTTGCTGGGAATGATGAAAGATCTTGTGAAAGATTTTCTTAAGAAATGAATTTTTTTAAATATGTCCATATTGGGAGAAATGAAATACTTTCTTAGGTTACAAGTTTAAAAAAATAAGAAACACATTTTTCTTTCTCAAGAAAATCATGCTAAGTAACTTCTTAAGAAGTTTGACATGGGAAAATCAAAACTTGTTTCCACATTGATTTTAGTGGGAAAAAAGTTTTCTAAAGATGGATAAGGCAAGGAAGTTGATTAGAAATAATTTTGGAAGTTTATTGGAAGTTTTTTATATTTGACTACCTCAAGAACCAACATTGTTTATGATATTACCTTATGTGCAAGATTTTAGAGTGCTCATAAAGAATCACAATTACTTGTTGAAAAAAATAATTCTGAGATGTATTAAAGGCGCAATAAATTTCAGAATCAGGTATGATAGCTCAGAAATTATTGATTTGTTTGTGTATTCAGATGTTTATTGGGTAGAAAATGTTGATGATAGAAGATACACATCTAGTGGAGTATTCTTTCTTGGAAAAAGTTGTTCTAGTTAGCATACAAAGAAATAGAATTCAATAACTCTTAGTAGGGATAACGATGAGTATGTTGATACTAATCAAGACTTTTCCCAACTTATGTGGATAAAAACTCAATTAGAAGGCTTGCTTGTTGAAGTGAAGTTACCCTTGATCTTGGGTCGTGATAATCAAAGTGCAGTCAATCTCACCAAAAATTCAGTTCAAAATTATTGTTCAAAACATATTGATATAAAATATCATTTCATTGAAGATAATGTGGAGAAGAATGAATTAAAGTTGGAGTATGTTCCTACATCAGAACAAGTTTCTGAAATTTTCACAAAACCTTTAGAAAATGAATCCCTTTTCTAAATTGAGGTTGAACATGGGCGTCCAACCTCTTTCTCATCAAGGATGATGTATGTATTTGTGTTCCCTCTCTCATATTTCCTTTAGATAGTATTGTCAAATGGAATAATTGTTTCATAAATCTATTCTTATAGAAAGATGTAAATAGGGGGAGTTATGGGTAAGCTATGAATCCAAAATTGTATGTGTGTGAACTATTCTAACTGTTTGTTGGATTGGTTATAGTAAACATTTTTTTATTCTAGGAAATTTGAAAATCCGAGGAAGGAAGATGAGGAAGGAAAGTTGAAGAGGTTTCATGATCACTACTTTTGAACATCATGATTTTTCTATAAATGATTCCTATTTCCTATAATTAGTTAGACCACATAGGCTTAACATTGTTGATAAGTAATCCATATATTGAGAAAACAAAGTTTAGTGATTTATGAATCTTGGTTGACAACAAAATATAAAGGAGGGTATTTTTAGGACCAAGATGATAGGGATGATCATATTCAGGCATTTTCTTTTTTTGTCAATGAATTTTAAGGAGAAAAGAAATTATATCACTTTTTTTAGTGAAATTCATGCTAACCATCATATTCAAGAAAATCAGACTCACCTCAGGTCCAGACCAGATAAGAGATTGTAATGGGGGAGAATCAGAGTCTTCATCACTACGATATAAATGTGACCATGATTTTCTATTTTGTATTTCTCACAAATCATAAGTAATTTGTGAAACATGTGATGAAATATTGATGAAAGAAAGGGTGAGTGAAAGAGATGCTGCCAATCGTATTCAATAAAAGAAGGAAATAAAGTTGTTTATGAAAGATAGGGAAGTTACAATACTTTCCTTGGTAAGTTATACAATGATAAATCTGGTCTTCAACACAATCAAAGTCATAAATAAAGTCATGATACAAGCTGATGTTTGTGAAAGAAGTTGGTGAAGCCAAATTTTTCTGGACACAAGGATATCATAATGAGTTTTCTGAATGTTGATTTGTTTAAAGGTTGAGAAGGATGATCATAACGAAGAAATTAAAGAAGTTGTTGAAGTTGGAGCTATTGAAACTGGTCTATCATATTCGGCGTACCATCATATTCATCAAAGGTAGAATTGTTCTCATTAAGACCAATAGTAAATCAATTGTAATAGTTGAAGCTGATTCAAAATTTAATGATAGAGATCAATCAAAAATGTAGTCAAACATTTATCTGGTGTGACTTACATTTGTATTCATCGTAATGAGGTAGATTATAATCAGAACTGGAATGAGACTTGAATTTGGTAAGCGTATGAAGGAGATAGTTGGATGTCTTTTCAAAGGGGGGGCTTGAAATTTAAAGGTTGAAAAGATTTTTGGAAAATGTGAGAAACCAAAGGTACTATTTTTTAGTCAGACCAAAATCCAAAAGATATAAATCTTTAGAGAGTGAAGCTGAAGGGTATCATATTCAGAAAAGAAAGGAAAAATATGATTTGTTTTCAAATTCTTTTATCAAGTGTGTTAAGAGCCACTATATTAGAATTGATATTGATTCATCGTGCTGATCATAATGACAAAATTATATCGGTTAGATAGCATTGTAATAGTATCAGCAATCAGAATGGAGAATTGGAATTAGATCGGTGTTTATAAAGAAAGTTAGAAGATAGTTGAAGTGGTTAGAAGATTCAAGAAGGATCAAGAAGAAATGAGAAGAGTTGAGATGCATTGAAGAATTTAATATGCATCCAAAATTCAAGGAAACATGCAAATTTGGGGAATTTGGTTGAGTGGTAAAGTTTTAAAGAATCTCTCCCAAACCACATTTTGGGAGAGTATAAAAGGTGAAAAGTACATTATACTTTTCTGGCTGAAGTACTATTCATGAGAGGTAGAGAGAAGGCTGAGCACTAAATAAATTCTACATAGAAGAAGTGTTTTTCAGATTTTTTTCCTTAAAGAAGTTGTTTCGGACAGAAGAGAAAGGAGAAGAGACAAGATTACAATGTATTTAGCTAATCATCGTACTCAGATAATTATCGTATTCAATTGAGGATTCATTGGGTAGAAGTATTGTATTCATATATAAGGATTATCATATTGGGATTTATGGACTGAAGTAGTGAGTGTTCAGAATTGCCTCAATTACATTCTATAGATATATATTATCGTATTGAGAAACCAGACTGGGAAAAATCAGATTTGGAAATCAGACTGGGTTTTATTACAAATTTCAGAAAGTTTTTACCAACTTTTGGGTAAGATTGTGAAGAATTGATTTAAAATTTTATATTTATGAAAGTTGAAAAATAATCACATGTAACATGTTTTGTTATAAAAACTTTGTATTACATCATTTGTGCTAGAGGGAGAACATGAACTATTGGATTTTTTACATAGTGCTACATGGGTGAAAGGGCATATCCTACTCATTGTATTCTATACAAAGGATTGTTTTCTAGTAGATTGTATGGTATTGAATTATTTCCAAACCATTTCAAGTATGTAGCTATTCTTATTAAATAATAAACCTTGCAAATATTTATGTTTATGTGGATGTGTGTTTTATTTGTTTTCAATAGGTAATGTAATATTTAACAAGAGGCGAAGGTTGTTTCATTTTTAAGGAAGCATAAAAACAATATATCACTGATTCACCCCTCCCCATCTCAGTGAAATAATTATCCTAACTGGAAACTTATAGAGGGATATTTTACTAGTAAGAATGTAGCGTTGTCCCCCCCCCCTTTGCACAATAGTCTTATTTTTTTAGCAATACTGTGGCGTGGTGTTATAGGATGTGTTATGGGCTAGTATTTTTCAGGCTAGGTATAAAACCAAAATCCCCTCAAACCCCCTCATTACTCTGACTTCATTATCAGTTCTTGGGGGACCAAAATGCATCCCAAGGAGGTCTTTCATCCCCCTTTTAGTGAATTTCAACCTCAACCTTAGAAGATTGATCTTTGGTGGTTTTAGGTGAGTCCCCCCTTTTCTTTTCCTTGTTTCTCCCTATTGTTCATCTAGAGTGGTTTTTGTCAAGGGGAACCTATTATCTTAATGGTGTTTTAGTTATAATAGATTTTGAGGTGTTGTGTTTAGGGAGATCAAGGTGTTATCCTTCTTTGAGGTGCTTGGTGGTGTTCTCTCTCTCGTTTTAACCTTCTGTAACTCTTCAGAAAGCTTTGTTTGAGGCAAAGGATACTTTATTTCCCATATAGTTGTATCATGTGGGAGGAGTTATTCTCTTGTTATCTTTTGGGAAGGTAATATGCAATGACCTAATAAAAATAATGGAATAGTTTAGTTGAAAAATAAGGGGAAGGGGAATAAAACACTTATTTTACTGCTTTTGATATTATTTGTTTTTGTGATATGTATAGACTTGATGTCTTACTGAAAATCATGGTCATCAAGGGCTTTGTGTGGTTGTTGTGACTATGAAACCCTTGTTGTGTGGTTGTTTTTTATCAACTAAAATGGATTTTTCTAACTACTTATATTTGATCAATGAAATGGTTTCCCCTATAAATTATAGATTTTCTAAGACTTACCTTGAAATAAAGAAGTGAAAGTGATGAAAATACCCTAGATAAATTTGGAAAATGACATATGAATGATGTGTGAATTGTTGTGATGTTTGGTTGTGTTGTGTGGTGATGATGTGTGGTTGTATTCTGCAGTAGTGATGTCTAGTTGTGATGTGTGGGGAGATTTTGATGGGAAGTGGTTGTGACATGGAGGTTATGAAGAGATGTGATGGTGATGTAAAATGGTGGAAATGTAGTCCTTGTTGGTATAAGGAGGATGGTTTCTTGTGATGTTCCATATTGTGCTCGATGCCCAGGTAGTAATGGAATTAAATTAAAAATTATGAATTGGAATAACATGGGCTGGTTTGGCTAACAGGTTGAAAGGATTAATGAATACCTGTTTTGAAATGAGAAGTGTGGTTTAAATGGTTATTAATGAATATGAAATGAATGGGATAGAATAATGGTTTGGTTGGTAATGGGAAATTTGGAAAATGACTTAACTTGAAAGGAAATGGTGGAATGTAGATTATGGATTATTTTGTGTTGTTGTGAATTTAGTACTGGCAGTGAGAGTGGTGAAGGTTGTGAGGATTGGTGATGATGTTGTGAGTTGGTATAATATTCTTGTTATGAACCCATAGGTTGGGCTTGTTGATGTGTCTTAATTTAATTACTTTTTTCCACATAAATTTTCAAATTTTCTTCCCTTTTTTTTATTAAAATAATGTATTTTCTGTAATAATTAACTATTATTATTTTGTGTTTATCAAATTGTTAAAATTATGTTCTTGTTTTAAAATCACGTATTTCAGTGTTGAATTTTGTCATTTTTTATAATTTTAAAATTAATTATTTAATTTTGTTCTAATTTTCATTTTTATTGTTTTGTTGTTAATTAATAATTTTTATTCTTCCATTATTTTATTTATTTTGTTTTTAACTAATTATTTAATTTAATTATTTCATCTGTAAATAAACAATTTTTCACTTTAGTTTTCGATTCTTTGAATAATTAAACAATTCAATTAATTTTTTAATTTTAATTCTTTAATTTCTCTAATTAATTAACTCTTCATTTCATTAAATAATCCAAGTCATTAAATAATTTTAATATTAAATTTATTATGTGAGTTAGAATTTTAATTTAATCTGTTAATTTGTTTAATTTTCTTTTTTAGGTGATAATTCTAACGGTGACTCGAATGAGGCACCGACACCACCCATCAGTGACTCAAAAGAGTCACCGACACCACTCATCGGTGGGTCATCTCACCAACGACTTCCACTATCCCCCATTTACACCCTTCCCAACTCACTAGTCTCATTGACGACACTTTGTCTCATAAAAACCATTTGAGCCACAAAAATGTCCTAATCAGTGACTCAAGTCACCAATAACCCTGTTTCAATTTGAAAACATGAAATTTCATCAGATCTGACACCCACCAGTTCCAATCCGAGGCCAAGGCCACTAGATCTAAGGACCCCAAATCACCATCCCTGCCTCGACCATTGTCGCGCCACCCGCACCTGACCCGAGCTGCCTTCCGAACCCTTTGCTCCTACCGGTGCTAGCTTGTCTGACCACCATCTTCTGGCCTCCAATGTCGCCACCCAAATTCACTGTTACACTATAGGAACCCACCACCACACTCCTTGCTTCGAGCTCTGATACCCTTTGTTCTTGCTTCCCTGCTCCTCTCCGGCCGCCACCCACGCTGTCGCCAAAGCCCCTCCCCCATTTACCCTCTACTGCGGACCTCGCTTGAGCTGCGACCCTCTCCCTCTGCCTCTTCTCCTCACTGAACCAGACCCCCCTTTTTATTTTTATTTATTTATTCATATTGTATAATATTACATATCTAATATATATTATAAATATTATGATAATAATAATAATGATATTAACATATATATAATTAGTATTATTGGTATAACATATATAATAATAATATTATTATATAATAATAATATTATTATATAATAATATATAATAATATACTTATATATATATACATATATAATAATAATTATAATAATATGTATATGTAAATATATACATTTTTCTATTTATAAATATATTTTTTCTCATCATATTAATATAATAGTTTGTTACTTTCTTTTCTCTCACGCGTGTTTTTGTATTTTTATATTCTTCATAGATGGAGATGCTCATGGAGGCGGTGATAACAAAAGTCGGTCATGGTAACTGTAAGTGAAAGTGGAAGGGGATACCCAGTTCATTACAGGAGGACGGTTACACTCACTTGGAGTTCACTCGAAGCCCGTGACGATTATGTCAAAGGCGTTCCATGTGGATTCACTGCCTACCAGGAACTAATTTGTCTCTGTTTTTGTTTTTGAATAAGAGGAACCCTGTTCCTCAATGGGGGGGGGGACTCCACACTCATCCATCCATTCCATCCACTCCTCCTGGATGGGGAATCATCTTCGATTTAGAGACGAGACCGTGCTCCACCATCTCCACCTCCATCTTCCATCCTCTATTTTTGTGGTATGTTTTCCTATTTTTCTTTTCTATATGTAAATATTGTTAGGTGTAGTTTTGTTTAGTTAATTGAATTGTGTTATTTGTTTATTACTTAATTGTTTTATATTGTTATTGTGATCTCGTATCTCCATAAATGGAGATCTAACTTACAGGGGACGATCCAGGTTATGAAACTTGATGCAATCTAGAGATCTGTTATTCATTGTGATTATCTGCTTCTTCTTCTTCGCCTTAGCATACCATTTCTGTGAATTTGGAAAGCGAAAGTAAAACTGTGCATAGGATTGATTTTATACTCTCTCATATCATCTCTCCTCCCCTCCATCTCTCAGTTTCTTGACCGAGGAATTGAGATAAGATGTGCAATTTGATGATCTCAATAGAATCATTCTGGCTTGTGATAATTTCTTGTTAGAATGACTTCATTGGGGAATTTAGATTGTAATATGGATGGATACTCAAGTGCTGAAGAAATTTGGTGTTCATGTGTCTAATTTTAAGTGATATTGGTGTGTGATCTAATTCATTGGTCATGCACCGAGTGAGGTTAAAAGTTGTTGATTAATTTTTAAGTTGGTCTATGATAGGGAGTCAAAGGTTGAGTGGCTTGGATTTGGCTTTGTTCTTGATAACTGTCTGTTGTGTCTTTATATCATTTCATTTTTTATTTGTGATTTGATTTCTCTATTTCTATTTATATATTATTCCAAACCCACTTTGATTTTCATCATTGCTCATTGTTTTGGTGTTTTGTTTCACTATTTTCAATATATTAAAAAATACAAAAAGATTTTTAGAATGACTACTTAGTCATTCGATACTGCTTCCTTGATATTGACCCTGAGGTTATTCACTATTCTATATCTTGAGTTCTATAAATGTAAAATTGACCGTCCTCCTAACAAGGACGCTGTTGTTGGGGAGACAAGGTTTTCTTGAGTGGTTTTTCTATTTTTCTTTATAAAAGAAATTTAATAAAATCAAATAGAAAAATGGATATTATGTTCTCTTTTACTAATGATGGATTGTTTGATTTCTTTGATGTACAAGAATTGTATGAGGATGTTGACTTATTCCAATTTTGGCTACAAAGCCGACCAGCAAGAGACCCCTCAGAAGCTACAAAGGTTGTTACACATGAGACTAAAAAAAAATATGCACGTCGAATCAATAAAGTTATGAGGGGTCAAGAGGGGAAACGACCTACCAAGAAAAATCTATTGGCTGCAAGGAGAATCAAAGACTTCATAGAACCCACATACCTAGATCCAAAGGATCGGATCATGGTAGTTACCCAACAAGACATCAAAGTTCCACCTTCTGGAATGCAATTGAGAAAAAAGGAAAGTAGAAATAGAAGGAGAGATAAGAACTTGGAGGTGCCTATTTTTGAGTCTGGAGAACCCTATGATTTGATACTGGATATTCATGAGCTGTATTCCAATTCAGTTTTCAAGAGTTGGAAAGAGGAAGAACATGCTGACATAGAAGATGTTGGACACAATCTGGGAGATCATTTTCTTTCTTGCACTTCATTTGATGATTTTTGTTGAACTGATTTGTCTAATGATTTTTCCTTATTTTCACAGGACAATCCAACACAATACATCATTGCATTTTCCTTGGAGAACACAAAATCAGAGGTCATGCATTTTGAAGAGAGGCTGTAGGAGGTTGACTACCTCACTCCCGCCACAGACATACTCACATGAGCACTGAATACTCTTAGAGAAGAGCATGATGACCAAACTTATAGAGAATTTTATTTCACGAAACATGACTTTCATTTATTTGATTCTACCTTTTATATTACTGATGATTATTTTGATTCTCCCTGTGTAGGTTCTGAAGAGTCAGTTGAGTTGCATGTTTTACTAGAGATTCTTGAGGAAGCAACCCATACTACAGAATAAGAATAGTGTTAGGAGCTATTCACTATTTTTACAAAGGTTTTTGACACAATTCTAGCAGTCAATGAAGAAGCCATTAGTTGGGGTGAACTAGAAGACAAGTCTCAACCAAGAGTTGAATATTTACAAATTGTGCACCCTCAACCCCAAGTTGAAGAATAAGGGTAGTACCCCTACATTCTATTTATCCCTATAGTACTTTATAAGAGGTTTTTCACTGTTAAGGAGGGAGTTCTGTTTGATGCTGAACAAGGAGTACTACACAAGTGGCAAGTCTTTGAAGTTGGAAAGAACCACATCTGGTGGTTCTTAAGAAAGAATCCAAATCCCCCATCAAATTGGGGTTGATATAGTGATTTTCCAGCTGTGGACAGTCAAATTACCGCACCCCCTTGGGGAGTTATCCCAGAATTATCCTTTTTTAATTTTATGATTTAGTTTTTTAATGATTATTGTTTTTAAATTGTGTGTTTTTTATTGTAGGAAATAAACATGAAGTAGTTCCACATGGAAATTATTCAATATCAAGGGGACCAGCTCACTGGACTTATTAGATTAAACTCCCCAACTCATACTCTGGTTGTATTCTACATTGAACCTTATTTCTTAAAGTTTAATGAAAATTGTTCACTTATTGTAGGGACTCGCACTGAGAAGCCAAGAAACATGAAGAAATCTAACAAAGGGAAGAATCATAAGGCTGAATTGAAATTAATGAACGAGAATCTTCCACATTCAGGGAAGTACTATTTTTCATTTTATATACTTTTAATCTCCACATTTATATCCCTCACTATGATGAATTAAGTGTGTGGGAGTACCTCTATTTTCATTGTAAATTATGAACTATTTTCCTAATGGGTGTTAGTTTGATTAAATCTAGTGAGTTGAATATCCATTTCAACTAAAATGTGAAACTTACTACACCCACTGTTTTATTCTCATTCTACTACTAGTGCATAATATTTCTAATCATGCTACAATTTGTAATTTATTGATAAATCTTTTGTCTTCTTATAAAGTTTCAAAGCATGAAATTTTAAAATTGAACTGTGCTTGTTGTTGGTGTTGGATGGTGGGGTTCTTTTGTATTTTCTTTTTTATTTTCTCTTTTTTTCTATGTGGAAATAATTCTTTTGAGCTTCACTTATACCCCTACTCATTCTTTTAAGTGTTTAATTGCTCATCTATTTTTGTACTAAGATGTCTCCCTCCTTGAGAGTCAACATTGGGGACAATGTTGAGTTTTAAGTGTGGGGGATAGGGGATATATTACCACATCAAATTCCCCCTAAATTCTTTTTCAAAAAAATTGATCAAATTTTTTCAATTTTTTTCAAAATTCCTTAAAAAAATTTCAATTTTTTTCCTTCACAACTTAAGGTTCATATAGATTCACATTGCATACCAATTATATCCTTCCCGGTAGATACCAACCTGTTAGAAGTTAAGGGTTTCATTGAGTGTAAAACTGTTGAGGATGAGTGATTGCTGAGTGAAGTAGCAGACTGTCTTTATGGAAATACTATTTAGGAAGTGAGTAAGGGAGTGATGTATGATATATTTTTGTGGAATTAGGATCATGACTTTAGGAAACTAGAAATTTTAACTAGATCCTAGGGGAATCATCTATAAAAAATCACCTAATTGAGCCTACTCAAATGATAATTATTTAAGTCATTTGTAACTAGAGTAAAATGGGAAAATGGGATCCCACAGTGAGTCTCTGAGATAGGCGCACTGGGTTCTTTTCTATGAATAAATAAAATACAATTTAATTTTAATAAGTGCGATACACAGTGCTCTGCACATGAAATATGGTTGGGAAAAAATTAAAATAAAGTGCCCTGTAAAAAATGAGCTAATTTAGGCGAGCTGAATTTTAAACCCAAATGAAGAAGGGAACAATTAACTTAATTAAAGATCATTTGAGTTGTATCAGTGAAGTGATTTGAAAAAATAAACATTTTTGAAACCTAGGAGAAAGCGATAATTGAAGGTTCCTTTGGTTAAGGTTTTAAGTCCACTTTTATCTAACATGTCATCACTCCTTGAATTGGAACTTGAGTTGGAATTGAAGTAGGACAGTTAGTGAGGTTCATGTAGAAGGCATGACATATTTAGCACTAGATGAATCTGTGTTGCCTTTGGATTCCAACTTGTAATTGAAACTAAGTAGTGCCATTTTTTTGAGTACCCCTGCAAAGCTAGTCATGAATTTGTTTCTCTATATTAAAAAGTTTTGTCATGCACATTTTGAACCGAATGTCACAATCATTTTTTCTGTTTTCAAAAGACAAAGCATGCATTTTTTTGAGAAAAAACAAAGATTTAAGTGTAGGGGAGTTTGATGTGGATAAATTTCATTACTTTTTTCCACATCAATTTTCAATTTTTATTCTCTTTTTAGTATTAAAATAATGTATTTTATGTAGTAATTAACTATTATTGTTTTGTGTTTATCAAATTGTTAAAATTATATTGTTTTAAAATCATGTATTTTAGTGTTGAATTTTTTCATTTTTATAATTTTAAAATTATTTATTTAATTATGTTATAATTTCCATTTTTATTCTTTTATTGTTACTTAAATAATAATTTTTATTCTTTTTATTCTTTCATTATTTTATTTATTTATTTTTTCAAAATAATTAGTTTAATTAATTAATTAATTTAATTATTTTATCTGTAAATAAATAATTTGTCACTTTAGTTTTTGATTCTTTGAATAATTAAATAATTTAAATCAATTTTTACTTTTAATTCTTTATTTTTATTTTAATTATTTAATTTAATTCATTAATTAACTCTTTAGTTCATTAATAATTCAAGTCATTAAATAATTTTAATATTAAATTTATTCGGTGAGTCGGAATTTTAATTTAATATGTTAATTTGTTTATTTTTATTTTTAGTTTAACTAATTATTTAATTTAAATTGTGTTTAATTTGTTTGGCTTGTTTGCTGTGCATGCGACACTGTCAATGGTGACTCGAATTAGTCATCGACACCACCCATCAGTGACTCAAATGAGTACCACTCATCAGGGACTCGTCTCACCGACGTCTTCCACTCTCCCCCATTCGCACCCTACCCAACTCACCGTCATCTTTCACTCACTACCCACACTACAAGCCATCGATGAATTGTCTCATTGATGCCCCTTTGTCTCACTGACGCCACTTGATCCACTGACACCTACCTATCGGTGACTTAGTCACCGATACATGCCCCATGTCCATCCCATCGTCCTCGAGTCACCGATACTCCCCTGCACTCCCAACCACTGACGCACCTCCATCCACCTTCATCACCCCTCACTTTCCTCACCTCACTGCTCACATCTAACAAACAAACCATAGGAGATATGAAACAGAAGAACCACAGCAGATTCGAACCAATTTCAAAGTAAGAACAACAGAATCAGAAAAAATACAATAGATAAATCAAACCAGCAAATCATCAAACCAACAACAGTTTGAATAACCCTGTTTCAATTTGAAAACTCAAAATTGCATCAGATCTAACACCAACCAGTTCTAATCTGAGGCCAAGGATGCTAGATCTGAGGACCCTGAATCACCGTCCCAACCTCGACCATCGCTGCACCACTCACACCTGACCCGAGCCACCTCCCGAACCCTTTGCTCCCACCAGTGTCGGCCTGTCACACTGCCATATTTCGACCTCTAGTGCTACCTCCCGAATTCACCATTTTTCCATAGGAACCCACCAATGTACTCCCTGCTTCGAGCTCCCATACCCTCCATTCCTACTTCCCTGCTCCTCTCTGGTCGCCGCCCGCACTGTCTCCATAGCCCCTGCCCCCATTTCCCCTCTACTATAGACCTCGCTGGAGTCACAACCCTCTCCCTCTGCCTCTTCTCCTCACCAAACTAGACCCCCTCCTTATTTTTATTTTATTTATTTATTCATATTCTTTAATATTACATATCTAATATATATTATAAATATTATGATAATAATAATAATGATATTAACATATATATAATTAGTATTATTAGTATAACATATATAATAATAATAATATTATATATTATATATATACATATATAATAATAATTATAATAATATGAATATGTAAATATTTTTTTTTATATTTATAAATATTTTTCTCTCATCATATTAATATAACTTTCTGTTACTTTCTTTTCCCTCACATGTGTTTTTGTGTTTTTTTGTTTTTTCTATTTTGCACAAAGGGAGATGCTTGTGGAGGTAGTGATAATAGAAGTCGATCATGGTCACTACAAGGGAAAGTGCAAGGGGATACCCAGTTCTTTGTAGGAGGATGGTTACACTCATTTGGTTTTCACTCGAAGCCCATGACGAGTATGTCAAAGGCACACCATGTGGATTTACTACCTATCAAGAACCAATTTGTCTTTGTTTTGCTTTCAAATAAGAGGAACCCCGCTCCTCAAATGGGGGGGGGGAACTCCACAATCATTCATCCATTCCATCCACACCTCCTAGAAGGGGAATTGTCTTCGATCTGGAGATGAGACCCTGCTCCTCCATCTCCACCTCCATCTTCCATCCTCCATCTCTGTGCTCTGTTTTCTTTCTTTTCTTTTCTATCTATAAATATTGTCAGGTGTTGTTTTTTTAGTTAATTGAATTGTGTTATTTGGGATGTTTGTTTCTTACTTCATTGTTTTCTATTGTTATTGTGTTCTTGTATCTCCATAAATGGAGATCTAACTTACATGTTCTGATCTAGGTTATAAAACTTAACAAAATCTAGAGATCTATTCTTCATTATGATTATCTAATTCTTCTTCTCCACCCTACCAGATCATTTTTGTGAATTCAGATAGTGAAAGTGAAACCATTCCCAAGATTGGTTTTCTACTCTATTGTATCATCTCTTCTCCCCTTCCTCTCTCAGTTTATTTATTGAGGAATTGAGATAGGATGTTCAATTTGATAATCTCAATGGAATCATTCTGGCTTGTGAGAATTTCTTATCAGAATGACTTCATTGGGGAATTTAGATTACAATATAGCGGGATGCTTGAGCACTGAATAAATTCGGTGTTCATATATCTAATTTTAAGTGAGATTGGCGTGTGATCCAATTCATTGGTCATGCACTGAGTGAGGTTGAAATTTATTGATTAATTTTTAAGTTAGTCTATGATAGGGATTCAAAGGTTGAGTTCTGTCTGTCATGTCTTGCTATCATTTCATTTTCTTTGTGTGATTTGATTTCTCTGTCTCTATTCATCTAATGTTACAAACCCAATGTGATTTTTCCTTTTTGTTCATTGTTTTGGTTTTTTTTCCACTATTTTCAAAATATAAAAAAATTCAAAAAGATTTTTGGAAAGACTACTTAGTCATTCAACACTGCTTCCTTGAGAGTGACCCTGAGGTTATCCATTGTGCTATATATTGGGTTCTATAAATGTATAATTGAACATACTCATAACAAAGACTCTATTATTTGTGTGTGGATTTATATATATACCTTGTATGTTATTTTTTATTTCTATACACACCTCACTTGTTTCGATCACTATGTGCCGACAAACAAATGTTTTGGGGTGTTTTTTCCAACATCCCAATGATGAGGATGGATGGATAATTACCCTATCTTCTTCATTATTTATTCTATGAAACATTGATATGCACAATTTTTGATGGATGAAAGTAAAAATTAAATTTTGGTGATTTTTTATGAGATTTCTTATGGTGGGGGTTGTGAATGGTAGGAGTAGGTAACATGGTTGATTTCCTTCATGTTCATGATAACTTACTATTTTGGTTATGGTTTTGATGTGATGTGATTGTGGTGGACCAAGTTTATACAGACGAGATGTGATTTAATGTGATTTTATGGCCCATGAGTCTTCATGATGGTTTCTATAAGAAATATATAAGAATGGAATCCTACATTTTTATTACATAACTTTTCATTTTATTTTACAAATAGAGGATCTTTAAAGTCTAATGTCTTAAAAAAGGTACATAATACATGAAAACATATAAAATTATTTTAATACTCTTGAAAGGATTATTAAAATTTTTATCCTAAGTATAATTACCGCATCTCATAACCTGGGAACATACATCAAAGGAAAGTGTGAGCATAAGTCCCAGGAAGGTAAAACACAGAAAACAGTTTACATGTGAACTTAAGAGAATAAAATAAGAACATGAGGAAATATAATAAAGGCATGAGAAAAGAAATATAATGATAATAATAACTTGAATAATATCTTGAAAATGTGGCTAAAACATTTAATTAATACATTCATAATCATATCACTAAAGTCCATCCCCAAGGTGTCATAAAAATTACCAAGGTTATTCACCAAGGAATCATAAAACTTTTCATCTCTAGAGATTAATTTCTTTACCCAATGCATTAGATAAATATCAGGGAACACCCTTAATATGTATTTATTTTCATATTATCCACATAGATCAAAATCAAACATTTCATAAATAACCCAAAGATAATAAAAAAATGAGTTTTATATCAAAATCATGACCTTCTAAAAAGTGATTAAAAACATGATCATTACGTCATTCATAAACCACAGTAAGGGAATGAGGGTTTTATATATGTCAATTACAAAATAAAATATACAATTTTAATTTCTTGATAAATAAACCTATAAATTAAATAGTTTTGGTTATTCACATAAATAAAATAATATAATTTCTTGGGAAAAAAGAGAGAGATTTTGAGATGAAAATTCTGCAGCATAACAAATAAACAATGTGGTTTTAGAAAAATTTTAAAAGAGAGGGGACAGGGGTAACCCATTCATAAAATAATCATACTAAAGTATAGGTACATAATGAAATTTAAATAATAACATGGTATGTAAATTTGAAATACATACCACATAAAAGAGAACTTGGAAGAAAAAAGAGAAGTTGCGAATTCCCGTATGAAAATTCGGTAGCCTAACATCGTCACTTAAAAATTCAGAAAATTAGTTGATGAGAGAGAAAATGGTATCTAATAATTTGGAAATAAAATATATATCAATAAGGATACATAATAATATACCCCAACATAAGAAATTGGAAATTAAAAGACATAACATAAAACAAGTCTTGATTAAAAGAGGAGGGAGAAAGGTTCCCTTACCTTAAAGAGTAACATCTAAAACTCTAGGATCGAGACCTTGAGGTCTTAAAGACACTTTGGGAGGACTCCTTAGGTAGTAATACTATCATATATTATAGGGTGATGATTTTGGAATTAAATAAAACGAAGGAATGACTTGGTATTTATAGTAAATGAGAGGGAGTTTTTTTATTAATTTTCAAGGACACCTCATCGGTGGTATTTGCATAACCATGGGATTGCCCATGGTATTTTCCAATGGTTTTGTCCACTTGGGAAAAATAATATAATATTTTAATCCAAACAATTTTACCACCATTTAAAATTACATAGTACATCATTATGATGTCATAAAACACACTAAAAACTCAAAAACTGTATTTTTACTATTCACCAAAAAAAAACATTTTATAAAAATATCATAAATTCACCCTAATATAATATTGATGTTTTTTAATTCAAAAAATAAATCCATTTTATGAAAATAATTTTCTAAATATGAGATTTTTTACTTTTTATGTAAAATCACTATTTACCCAAAAAATACTAATACTTAACTAATAATTTCTAAAATAGATATTTACTTATGCTATTATATCATATTACAATTCAAGATGCCTAAATTATATTTATAGTTAATTAAGTGAGGTTACTATTCCATTGGTCATAATAATATTGATAAGGGTAATATCACTATTCATAATTTACTATTCACCAAAAAATAAGTTGATGTTATCAGACTCTAAATTTCTTACTGATCACAACTGTATATGTACATTTATTGAAAATTATTTCATATTATGAATTATTTAAACTTGAACTTCTCCCATAGGTTATTATGTTCAAGCTTAACATGTTTAATATTGTCTTGGGATTGGGATAGAGAAAAGCCTAGTGACGTTACCTCCTTCCCAAGCTCTGACAGTTGGGATTCGTACGGCCCAAGTCTACTGGATGAGGCCATCAACTCTTCTTTATGAATTAATTATCCATTATCATTTCTATTTTAAACAACAATTATAACAATAATGATTCTTATTGTTTCCAACAGTCATATTGACCAATGACCATATAATGGTCAAAACCTAATGGTCACATTTCATTTATACTTAGATATTTTTTATTGATTATGACATAGTAAAAAATACATTTTTAGGAAAAAAAATATTATTAAAAAGTTCAGGTCATTACATTCTTCCCCCCCCTTAAGAAATTTCATCCCTAAAATTTCAACTTGTACCCTCAGAAGAGAAAAGTTTTGGGTACTTCTGCCTCATAGAATCCTCTGGTTCCCACATGGATTATTCATATTTTTTGTTCCTCCACAACACTTTAACAAGGTGGGTAGTCTGGTTGCATAGAACATTATATCTATGATCCAAGATCTACATCGACTGCTCCTCATAAGAGAGGTCATGTTCCATTTATACCACCTTTGGATTTAGTACGTGTGAAGGGTCAGGTATGTACTTCATCAAGAGGTATACATGGAAGACATCATGAACTTGTGCTAGATTTAGAGGAAGTTCATGCCAACAAGCCATCGCTCCTACGTGATCAAGGATTTCATAGGGGCCAATGCACCCAGGGCTGGGCTTCTCTTTCTTCCCAAACCTCATGACTCTCTTCTAAGGTGAAATTAGAAGAAATAATTTGTCACCAACATCAAACTCCAAGACCCTTTGATGGTTGTTGACATATCTCTTTTACCAACTCTGAGCATCCTTAATGTGTTCCTGGATGGAATGAACCTTTTCTGCCATCTCTTGAAAAAGATCAGTCCTAAGAAGATTTCTCTCACCAACTTCATCCCAACAAGTAGGAGTTCTACATCGCTTCCCATATGAGCTTCATATGGTTCCATTTGAATGATCACGTGGAAGCTGTTATTGTAAGAGAACTCAACTAATTGGAGATGTTGATCCCATCTACCTTTAAATTCCATTGAGCATGTTCTCAACATGTCCTCGAGTGTTTGGATATTCCTTTTAGATTGGACATCAGTTTGGGGGTGATAGGTTGTACTGAAATTCAATTCAGTACATAGATCATGTTGAAGACTTATCCATAATTTTGATGCAAACTTGGATCATGATCAGATATGATATAAATTGGAACTCCATGCGGCCTTACCACCTCCTTCACATAAATCTTGAAAGGTTAATAAAAAGAGAAATCTTCCTGAATATAGATAAAATGGGAAGTCTTGGTGAGAATATCTACTATATCCCATATCATATTATTTTTTTGGAATTTCTTAGGAGACCAGTGACAAAGTACATAATGATATTATCCCACTTCCAAGGTGGTATGGTTAGTGGTTGTAATACCCATTTAGGAAGTTTTCCCTCTTCCTTCACTTGCTGACATACTAGGCACCTTATAGTGTAGTCAGCAATCACCCTTTTCATATTATCCCACCAATAGTGATCATGAAGTTCCCTATACATTTTCATTATTCTTGGATGTATAGATAAATTAAAGCTATGATCTTCATCCATCAGCTTTATCCATCAGCTTCATCTTTATTTCCAGAATAGATGGAACACATAGTCTTGTATGAAATTTTAGTACACCTTCTTGATCAATATTGAACTCAAGAATCTTCCCATCCTTCATAGCCTAAAACTTGTTCTATAATAAAGGATTTTCTTTATGATCTTTCTTGATATTCACTAGTAATGAAGGTTGAGAAATAATTTGGGATAGGTTTGATGATGTCCCTTATCTTAAAATTACCATGTATAGTTTCAATAGGTATTTTATCAAGGGATCTCTTTGAATCCTCATCATGGAGTGAACAGTAGGGTCTTTCCTACTTAATGCATCTGTTACTTTGTTTTCTCTTCTGGGATGATAATGAATTGAATAATCATAGTTTTTAATAAGTTCCAACCATCTACTATGTCTCATGTTCAATTACTTTCATGTGAAAATATACTTCAAACTTTGATGATCTGTGTATATATCATACATCTCCCCATAGAGATAATGCATTAATATCATCAGAGAAAAAACAACCGTAGCCATCTCTAGATCATGTGTAGGATAGTTCTGCTCATGAGTCTTCAACTATCACGATACATAAGAAATCACCTTGTCATTTTTCATGAGGGCACTCCTAATAACTTTTAGAGATGCATTCCTAAAAATAATTAATCCTTCTCTGCTTGAGCGAAGAGTTAACACGGGTGAAGTAACCAATATTTTATTCAGCTCTTGGAAACTTTCCTCACACTCCTTTGTCCAGATGAACTTGAACCCTTTTCAAGTTAACTTGGTTAATGGATTATAAATTCATGAATTTTTTTTCACAAGCCTCCTTTAATATCCCTCTAATCCAAGGAAACTATGAATCTCAGTTATTATTGTAGGCTGAGGCCACTCTTCTACAACCTTTGTCTTTATAGGGTCAATTGTGATTCCTTTATTGGTTACAACGTACCCCAAGAAAGCAACTTTTTGTAACCAAAATTCACATTTTCTAAAATTTTAAAAAATCCTCTCCTTCCATAGAGTTTGCAAAATAACCCTTAGATGATCATGATGCTCCTCGTGACTTTTGGAATATATCAGTATATCATCAATAAAAACTACCACAAAGTTATCAAGATAATCCTTAAAAACTATATTCATCAAACCCATAAAAAATAGTTGGATCATTAGACAATCCAAAGGTCATAACAACAAACTCATAATTCTCATATCATAATCGTAAGGCAGTTTTTGGAATATCTTCTTTCTTCACCCTCAATTGATGATAACCAGATCGAAGATCAATCTTGGAGAATAATTGAGCCCCATGAAGTTGGTCAAATAACTCATCAATTCTCAGAAGAGGGTATCTATTCTTCACTATGATCCTGTTTAGTTCTCTATAATCAATTCATAGCTGTATTGATCCATCCTTCTTCTTCACAAAGAGAATAGTTGCTCCCTAAGGATACACACTCGGTTGTATATACCCCTTCTCCAAAATATCTTGGAGTTTCTTATTTAATTGCTCCATATATACATTTAACATCCTATACGGGGTCTTTGATATTAGATGAGATCCTGGTATGAGTTCAATAGAGAAGTCTACCTCTATTTCTGGGGGAGGTCTGAGTAACTTTTCAAGAAATACATCAATGTATTCCTGGATGATGGGGACATTTTCTATCCTTATACTCTCATTTCCTTCTTCTTCTTCACTGATCAACTCCATATAGAAGGCCATAAGAGGTGCTTCTAGACAAAGTTTAGGTTGATATATCTCTCATTAGAATATATCTGTAAGTTTTCCATTCAAAACTACTAATATTTCCTTGCTTCTACATTTGATTTAGCATTATACCTTGAGAGACAGTAGATCCCTAGTATAATGTTGAATTCCAGCATGGGAATGACTAATAGATTTGTGATAATATTGTGATAACTAAAGTAAATACTATATTTTATAAACACTGACGATGCTTGGATAATTCCACCAATATTCTTGATTGATAACTATACTTTTAGCAATTTAGGGGTTGATTTTAAATTCTTTGCAAACTTGGAGGAAATAAAGGAATGTGTAGAACCAGAATCAAATAAAGAACTTTCTAGCTTTAAGAGAACAATAAGAGTATCTACCACCAAATAATTTGGAGCTTTAACATCAGCTGTCATGATAGAAAAATAACGACCTTGATCCCTTGGCCTTTGCTGAGGCTATTGATGATTCCCCTCCACTTCCCTTAGATTTGGACAGTGATTGGAAAATTTCCCAAGTTTTCCACACTTAAAGCATTGGAATTCAGGTAGGGCATGTACCATCTTACCTTTGTTGTTAGTATTGGGAATTTGAGGTTTCACCTCACCACGACAATTATGTGAGATGTGTCCATATCTTCCACACTTGTAGAAATTTCTACTTCCGAGCAGTCAGTTCCTCAAATGATTCTTCCCACACTTATTACATGTGGGACATTTCACTTGCTTGCCTCCTCTTCCCTGACCAAATATCCTCCCTATTCTTGGATCCATTGATTTCTTCTTGTCATTTGATTTATCAGACCACAGTGCCTCACCAAACTCTAGTTCGACTTTCATATCACTCTGCATGATCTCCTCATAGCTATCATATTCTTAGTTGTCTAAATTCTTTAACAGATGAGGTATTAGTCCAACAAAGAATCTATCAGCCTTCCCATTAGGATCCATAACAAAGCTTGTGGTGTAACAGGAAAGTCTTGTGAAGTTCATCTCGTAGCTTCCAATAGATTCATTCTCCTTCTACTTTATCTTTATAATCTCCTTCTCTATTTTTGTTTTCATCAAACAAGGGAAATACTTATTGAAGAAGATCCATTTGGACTCTTCCCACTCCATAGATTTGACCTACACTCTTGGAAGCATTTTTTTAATCAGTTCCCACCACTGATCAACTTCTCCCTCTAAGAGGTAAATAGCCAGGGTGACCTTCTCTTTTTCTTAACAGAGAAGCATAGAAAAGATCTTTTTGATAGAGTTGACCCACTATTCAACAATTAATGGGTCAGTAGATCCCCTAAATGTTGGTGGCCGTTGATGTATAAAGGACTCAACATAAATTTTTTCCCATCATGGTAAAATTAGTCTCTCAGATTGATTCAAGTTAATTCACATAACTTGAGTTAGTTGGTTCATCATTCTCATGAAAGTTTCAATCTTGACTTCCATTGGAGGTCCGTCAACTCATGGTCCATTACAGTCACTATTTTCACGGTTCCTCCTATTGCCCATTATTTTCTAAAATAATAAAACCTTAGTGAGAAACTTATTTCATTTATGAATCTTTTATCTATAAAGGATTTTTATACCTTAAAAATTTATGCTTAAATATATTATTTATTAACAAAAATTACATTTCTCTATAAATCCTTCACAATGATTCATAAAAAGCTTGTGATTAACCAAAAATATCCCTTGGGAGTGTCAAACCAGGAGTGAAACAAGGGATGTTGTCATGAACCAGTTCCCTTTTTAGTCTATATCAAAGCGTTGTTTTTGGGTTTTACCCCTAGATACATCTGTTCCAGAGCCACATCAACTTATTCATATCCATACAGGAATTTATTTGTTCAAAAACCACTTAATATCTCACCAAAATATCAGGATTTTTTCCTATATTTAAAATTTTCTTTAGGGTTATTCCCGAGTTTTTCATATCCTAGTTTCCAAAAATAAATAAACTATCCTTTGATACCAACAATGGAATCCCACCTTTTTATTACATAACTTTTCAATTAATTTTACAAACAGAGGATATTTAATGTCTAGTGTCTTGGAAAAAAGGTACATAATACATGAAAATATATAACATTATTTTAATCCACTTGAAAGGATTCTTTAAATGTTCATCCTAAGTAAAATTACTCCATCTCAAAACCTTGTAACATACATCAAAGGAAAGGGTGAGCATAAGGCCCTGTAAGGGAAAATAGGGAAAAAAATTTACATGTGAACTTGAGAGAATACAATAAGAAAATGAGGAAATATCATAAAGGAATTATAAGAGACATATCATGATAATAAGAACTCAAATTATATCTTGAAAATTTTGATACACCTTTTAATTTAGACATTCATAATCATATCACCAGGGTCCATCCCTACGGTGTCATAAAAATTATCAAGGTTATTCACCAAGGTATCATAAAACTTGTCATATCTAGAGATTAATTTCTTTACCCAATGAATTAGATCACTATCAGGGCACACCCTTAATATGTATTTATTTTTAGGTGATACACATAGATCATAATCAAATATTTTATTAATAACCCAAATAAAATAAACAAAATGGGTTTTATATCAAAATCGCGACATTTTAAAAAGTGATTAAAAACATGATCATTACGTCATTCATAACCCATGGTAAGGGAATGAGGGTTTTATGTATATTAATTCCAGAATAAAATATATAATTTTTATTTATTGATAAATATCCCTAGAAAATAAATAGGTTTGGGTATTTATATAAAGAAAATAAGATAATTTCTTGAGAAAAAAATATAGAGATTTTGAGATGAAAATTCTACAACATAATGGCTATGAAGCATGGTTTTAGAAAACATTTAAAAGAGAGGGAATAGGGGTAACCCATTCATAAAATACTCATACTAAAGTATAGGTATAGAATAAAATTGAAATAATAACATGGTATGGAAATTTAAAAGACATACCACATAAAAGAGAACTTGAAATAAAAAAGAGAATTTGAAAATTCCCTTACAAAAATTCGACAGCCTAACGATGTCGCTTATAAATTTAGAAAATCAGTTGATAAGAGAGAAAAGGGTGTCACTTCATTTGGAAATAAAATATAAATAAATAAGGATACAGAATAAAATACCCCAATATAAGAAAATGTAAATTAAAATACATTACATAAAAGAAGTCTTGACTAAAGAGGAGGGTGAAAGCACTATAGGAAAATGACCATTTCATGGTGGTTTCAAAAAACCGATTCTAAATCGTGTGTCGGCATTCAATACATAGTGGTTTACTCGATTTAGTGATATTTTATAGTAACCATTGCAGTGGGCACATTTCGCTGTGGTTATCTTGGTTTTAGTGGTGGTTAAAACCGCTGCTAAAAAACATCATTTTCACCGCAAAAACCTCCCCTAAAACAAAGATAACCATCATGAAATAATAAAGGAATATGAAAACTGTTCAGCGGCGGTTAAAACTGCCACTCAGTTATTATCCATAGTTTCAGTTTTAATCGTCGTGGATAGAAAAATACGTAAATATTAATGGCGGTTTTAACCGCCGCTAAATCCAAATTTACAAAAAAGGAGCTGATTCTGCAGCCCCAGTACCAGTGCCCTGAAAAGAAAAACCATTCCAATTTCACATGCACATACATCCCACATCCAAAATAATACCATAAGACCAAAATTTTCATAATAATAACATGATAGATACTTTAATAATAGGTTTAGTATGATTTGGGTAAATAAAATTTATTTTAAGTATATTAAGTGTCACTTTTGGATACAGTGGTTTCATAATCAGGGATAAAAATTGATCTCGAGTATGTTGATGTATTTCTATATTTATCATAACTGAGGAATGTAATCAATAGTTGATGTTTTATTGGATTTTATGGGAATTAAAGGAGAATCATTTTGGAGATCTCTCACTTAGCATTGCCAATGACCACAATTACCAAGAATGGATTCACGTTTGATTATACATACTAGTGTGAGGAAGTTTCGACAGTGTTGAAGAAGTGGTTATTTTCAACTATGATCCTAAGAATTCTTGAGCCTAATGTTGGAAATGTAGTGAAATGTGATGAATCTGGTTCTGACTTAGGATATGTTATGATGTAGAGTGATAAATTAGTCACTTTGGGTTTCATCAGCTTTTAACCCACAAGATGAAATACTCTAATCCTTTATTTTAGTTTGTAGTTGTGGTCCATGCATTGAAATGATCGTGATAGAACCTCTTGGGAGAGATATTTGTTGGGTAATTTGGCACTTAGAGTGTATATAAATTCGGGTAGTGTCAGAGTTGATAGTTGAAGTGGGATGTTCACCCAGGGCCGACCTGTTTTACCTCATAGTTTTGGTAATTATAATATAAGTCTATGAGTTGATAGTTGAAGTTGTGTATAAAATTTTATCCTCAGATCGATGAGAAGTCAAGAAGTATGATCAAAACCATATAGAAAATTCTTAATGATTGTATTGTAGATTTTATCCACTAGATGCATCTTTTGGGGAGATACAAATTCTGGTAGTGTAAGACATTAAAGTGTTCAACAGATATTTGTAAATTCTACTATTAATAAAGTGGACAGTCCCCCTACCTTAATAGGATCAAGACACTCAAGTGTTCAACAGATATTTGGTGCATACCACACTTGAGAAATCAAGACATATATGGTTCATACCACACTTGAGAAATCAATACATAAAAGGAAACATCATAAATCAATAAAATACATAAAAGGAAACATGAGAAATCAAGAAAATGTTAGGACATGAAAATATTTGGTGGCAACTATGTGCCACACATGATACATATACAAACTAACTGTTAGCATATTTTTCCAACATATCAACAATACAACTAATCACAGTATAATGATGAACACATCTCTTCACCCTCTCCACCTCCATCTCTACTTCCTGCTACCACCTGTAAGAACATTATATTGAAAATTAAATACTGTTGTATATTTATATTTAAACTTAAAACCAATAAAAGTTTTCAAACTAAATGATTTTGAATTTTTTTGATTTACCTAATCACCACTAGTTGATGCAATACCACTAGGATCTGCAGCCAGCTGGCATAAAATCTGGCCAAGTAATCCTATGTCGTCATCTATAGGGACATCATATGAATCAAATGAGACAACTATCTTCTCTCTGGTAAAATTCCATACATCTGAGCTTTTTATATTTTTCTCCACACTTTCATTGTTTCCATATTTAATGAAAAATAGTTATTATAAAAAAATTTCAATAAATTTATTCAAATTAAAATTTGTACCTATAACATTTACCCTCCAATATCCCCATAAAGAACTAGAAGTGGCATGTCGCTCTCCCACTACCGAGGCTCATGAAGCAGGAGGAGATGATTGAGATACTAAAGGGACACTCATAGAGGGTGTGAGAGATAGTGCAGGGGGAGATAGTGCATGGGGGAAAGAATATGGTGGCTCAGATGATTTAGGGAGAGAGACAAATGGATTGTCATCTATCGCAGTGGTTGATGAAATAGTATATCGCTTCCTCCTTGGCATTCCTATCATTTAATCAAATAAAATTAAGTTCAAAACATATATTTCAAAAAATTATGCAGAAAAAAATTAAAAATGATAACAGATGCAGAGTACTACTGAAAAAAATATATAAAACAATGATAATGAATGATTGTACAAATGAAATAAGTGGTTGCTAAATGAATTCATAACTATACATACAATCATTTTCTCCTTCAATTATGTCAGTTTACTAATCCATTAATTCATCCACTTCATTCATCCTTACTAGAATAATATTTTCAATATCATGATTGAAAATTAATTCCAATTCTTGTTGTTGATGAGATTAAATGTCAGAGGTCAAATATTCCACTTCATCACCCATATCATACAAATCACTTTGTTTTATATAAGAAACTACACTCCACCCTTAATCCAGAACATCATTCACATAATATACCATTTTTTCTTGCGATGATAAGATATATGGATCATGAAGTTCATGATCACCGACATCCATCAAGCGAGAGAAATTCACATAAGTAAATTGCAAGGAATCTCTTTTAACACCTCTGATAATATTGACCAAATTTCATTTGAATAAAACAACTGAAAAATGCCCGTGGTAGTTTAATTAAATAATATCAGCCAACTTCCCATAGTATCCCACTTAATCAAATGTAAATATATCACTATTATGTGTTTTCAAACCCTCCTCTCGATCGACTGTACGAAATATAAATCCATTCATGTTGTAAGCATCGTACTTTCTAACTTGTTTTAGAGGACCTCAAGAAAGAAACTTTTAATCTTATGAAAAATCTGCTCGAGTATCAGTATTAATGATCTAAAAAAATAAATATACTTTATTAGAATTACAAAATATATGTGTCAACCTAATATTCATATTTATTTCAATATTTATGAACTTACATGTTGTGAAAACTATTCTACAAGATCTTTATTAATAACTTTCATTATATCTTTCTCATTTCACGTTTGGCCTCTCATTCGTCTCTTTGTTTGTATCATCAAATATTCAATAAATGGATCTACAATTTCACTATTTAGCAGCACATATCTATGTGCCTGTAATATTTCCATTTCTGTCAGTGTAACATTTGAGGTCCTCCCAACTGATCGGCCAATAGTAGGAAATATTTTTGATTTCCCATGTATTTGAGATTAAGTTGATGTGTCTTAAACACGTCCAACTAGATTAAATCTTATCAAAATATCATAAAATTTTCTAGAACAAAAGGTAAGACACTCCTATGCCAAATATCCTTCAGTAATAGAGCCTTATACTTGAGTTTTATTTATCACGTTTAATTTCAAATGCCCAAGATATCTATGAAATAAAATAAACAAAAATAATTATGAATATAATTAAGTGCCAAAAATTGTTTACTTAACTAAAAAACATATAAATAAAGTACCTCTCAATTGGATACATCCATCTATAATGAACAGGGCCTCCTAATTTAGCTTCTTCAAACAAATGCACAGTTAAATGCATCATGACAGTAAAAAATGATGGAGGAAAGATCATCTCCATTGCACAAAGTGTCAACACAAACCTCTCCTTACGGTTTACAGGATCAGATGGATGTAGAGATTTCTCACATAGTTGTCTGAAAAATGTGCAGAATTGGAGTACAACAGTAATAACTTTTTCAGGTAATAACGTACGTAATGCCAATGGTAGTAACTACTGTAACAAAATATGTGAATCATGACTTTTAAATCCATGTAACTTACGATTCTTAAGTCAACACACCTCAATATGTTACTTGAATACCCATCAGATACTTTCAAATGCTTTAAAATTATAAGGAATGTATCTTTATCCCTATTTTTCATTGCAAAAATTGCCAGAGCATACTTTTTATTCTCATCTGGCCAGAGATCATGTTTTATATTCATTACTTGTAAGTCTTTCCAAACATTGAGATGATCCTTTGACTTTCCATGCTCATTAAGCAATGTAAAGATCAAATTTTCACATTCATTCTTCTCAATATGAATCACATCAAGATTATGCTACAAAAAATTAAATTCCCAATATAGAACTTTGAAGAATATAATTTTTTTCTTCCATTTTTTCATTACAATTTCACTTGATGATGCACTTAGAACCCATTTCCCGCTATCATTAAAATGATGAAACTTTCCAAATTATGTTTCAAAATTTCAAAGTTGATCCAATATTTCAGAACCAGTTAACAACTTTGGAGGTGGTCTACGATCAATGAAACCGTTAAATTTTGATCTGTTCAGCCGAAATATATGAGATGCATCGAGAAATCTTCTATGGCACAAGAAGCACCATTTTCTACTATGAGGTAGCTGTTTGGGATCAAAATCAAATTTACAAATAGGACAATCAAAACCCATGTAAGTGTTCCAACTAGATAAATTCTCAAGTCCAGGGAAGTCACTAATGGTCCACATTAAAGCAACATGCATTTTGAACATTGTTATAGAAGAAGCATCAAATATCTCAATATAGTTGCTCCATAACTCCTGTAATTCTTTAATTAAAGGATGAAAGTATACATCAATATAATTTCTAGGCATTTGTTTTCTAGGAATAATCATCGAAATGATAAAATACTTTTGTTGCATACACATCCATGGAGGCAGATTGTAAGGGATCAAAACAAATGTCCAAATGCTATAACTGGTACTCAAAGTCCCAAATGGGTTGAATCCATCGACAACCAATCCCAATCGAACATTCCTAAGATCAGTTGAGAAATATAGATGTAATTAATCAAATGTCTTCCATAATTGTGAATCTTGTGGATGTCGCATTAACCCATCATTGTTATTATCTACAGAATTCCACTTCATGTGTTCGGTGGTTTTCGATAAAGTGAATAATATTTGCAATCAAGGATTTAAAGGAAAGTAACGCAAAAATTTTGTAGGTGTGTTCCTTTTCTTCTTCTTCATGGTAGTATGTTGATTCAGACTTCCAACATCACCCATTGACTTCCATCTAGAAGAGAACATTTTTTTCAATCATGTCTACTTGAATCCTCTCTCCAATAAAGCATAAAATCATTGGGACACACATGTATTTCTGTATAATTCAAACCAAGCTCATTAACAAATTTTTTCATATCATAAAAAGACTTGGGGATTTTTGCTTCAGGAAATGAATCACACAACAATTCCAATATCATGGACATTTCCTTATTTGTAATTCCACATAGACATTTGATATGGTACAAATTCAGCAGAAAAGAACGTTTTGAATATTTCAAACATCCACTATACAACTCTTGATTTCCATTTTAAACTAAATCATGAAAAGTATTTTCCTCAGTGAAGTTTTCTCTTATATTAGTCTCCACATAATCAAGAGTAGGATCCACTGATATGTTACAATCTTGACCTGGTTGTCCTACAGTCTCAAAAACATCACTTGTCACGTTTCTATTTGTACCACCCTCATCTAGTTGTTCTGATATGTTTTAATGTTGATAGTGGTGTCTTGTAGTGCTGAATGCATCATTTATAAGGTTTTTCATTTCATTTTCCATTGCGGAAAAAGTTGGGAGATCATTCTGTGGATTGACATCAGTGTTCAACCAATCTATAATGTTTGATTCTACTTTCCAAATCCAACAAAAATATTGACCCGAGAATTGCTTTAATATTAAATGTTCATAAACTTCATATATCTTTAACCATATTCTAAATTTACATTTAGGACATTGAAATATTAGTCTCCCTTCAATGGGTCGATTAGAAATTGAAAAATCTAAAAACTCCTCTAAACCCTTAACATACTGAGGTGTGTTCCTCGGTAATATGATCCAGCTTTTATCCATGTATATCACAATGTGCCTACACAATATTAAAAAAAATTAAAACACATAACTATTAATAAATAAAGAAATATATTCATATATACTAGTTGAAAAAAATATATAAATATGTTAAATAAGGTTTTCCTATATAAATAAATATGGTAAATAATGAACCCACCCACTAGAAAACCAAAGCATGCAAATTAAAAATATCCATAAAAGAATATAAAGATATCCTAAGTGCTTGGACCAATTTTTAAATTGGAATTAACCATGTAGGAGATTTACCCTTTCCCTAATGACATTTCCTAAGTGACTCATAGATCCAATCTCTATCCAATTGTAGCATGACTTCAAGCCTATTATAGATGACCCAAAAGACTGTTGGTGTAAACCCAGAATATAATACATATAAATCACAACACACCTAATTGTAAACACACCTACAAATTTTGAGCTAGGTATGTGGATTATTGATGACTTGAGAGGCTAGATGAGAGCTAATTCTAGGACACCCACCTGGAAAGCCCCCCCTCCCCCTGGACATCCCACACCCCTCCCCCACCTGGATAGCCCACCCCCACCCCCTTGGACATCCTACCCCCCTCAAAAGCCCCCACAAATCCCCCACTTGGACAGCCCACCCCCACCCCCTGGATAGACCACCCCTCCTTGGACAGCCCACACCCCCTCCCCCACACCCCTACAGTCCCTACACCCCTGGACAGCCCACCCCCACCTGGATAGCCTCCCCCCCACCCCACCCGGATATCCCCCCACCCCACCTGAACAACCCACGCCCACCCCCAACCCGGACAACCCCCCACCCCCACCCCCACCCCAACCTAGACAACCCCCACCCCCACCTAGACAGCCCACCCTCCCTCCTTGGATAGCCCACACCCCTCCCCCACCTGAATATCCCTCCCCCACCCCCTGGATAGCCCACACCCCCTCCTCCACCTAGACAGCCCACCCCCACCCCCTGGACATCCAACCTTCCTCTGGACAGCCCACACCCCCTCCCCCACCTGGACAGCCCACCCCCACCCCTGGATATCCCACCCCCTCCCTAGATAGCCTACATCCACTCCCCAGCACCATTGCAGCCCCCTACACCCCTATACATCCCACCCCCACCTAGAAAGCCCCCCACCCCACCCCGCTCGGATAGCCCCCCCACCTAGACAGCCCCCACCCCCAACCTTGACAGCCCACCCCCACCTGGACAACCCCCACCCCACCTGGACAGCCTACCCCTCCCTGAACAACCCACACCCCCTCCCCCACTTGGATAGCCCACCCAACCCCCTAGATATCCCACACCCCTCCCCCACATGGACAGTCCACCCCACCCCCCTGGACAGCCAACCCCCTGGACATCCCACACCCCTCCCCCACCTGGATAGCCCACCCCCACCCCTCCTTGGATAGACCACCCCCTCCCCCACACCACTACAACCCCCTACTCCCCTGGACAACCCACCCCCACCTGGACAACCCCCTACCCCACCCCACCTGGAACCCCCCCTAGACTGCCCCCACCCCCACCTAGACAACCCACCCCACCTGGATAACCCCCACCCCACCTGGACAACCCACCCCCCACCACCCCACTTGGACAACTGACCCACCCCCACCTGGATAGCTCACCCCTCCCTAGACATCCCACACCCCCTCACCCACCTAGACAACCCACCCCACCCCACTGGACAACCCACACCCCTCCCCCTGGACAGCCCACCCCCACCCCCTAGACATCCAACCCCCCTGGACAACCCACACCCCTCCCCCACCTGGACAACCCACCCCACCTCTTGGACAGCCCCCTGGACAGCCCACCCCACTCCCTGGATAGCCCACACCCCTCCTCCACACCACTACAGCCCCCTACACCCCTGGACAGCCCACCCCACCTGGATAACCCCCCCCCCCCACCTGGATATCCCCCCCACCTAGACAACCCCTTCCACCCCACATAGATATCCCACCCCAACCCACCACCTAGACAGCCCCCACCCCCACCTAGACAACCCACCCTCCCCCCACCCCCACCTGGACAACCCACCCCCTCCCTGGACAGCCCACACCCCCTCCCCCACCTGGACAACTCACCCCACCCCCTGGATATCCCACACCCCCTCCCCCACCTGGACAACCCACCCCCACCCCCTGGACAACGAACCCCCCTGGACAGCCCACAACCCCTCCCCCAACTGTACAGCCCACCGTGACCCCCCTGGATAGCCCACACCCCTCCTTGGACAACCCAAACCACCTCTCCCACACCCCTATATCCCCATACCCCCCTATAGACCTCTCTCTCAGTTTCTAGTGTACCCATGATAGAAATAATAGGAGACGAGTAATCAAACAAGTTACATGATTAATGCAACAACATAATATAAATCCAACCTAACCTCCAACACCCTTGCAATAAACAACACCAAAAATACCATCCATGTCATAAAAAACATCTAAAGAGAAGGGGAAATTATTGAGGGTATTACATACATTATAAGTAGTTCATTATGAAAGTTACAAATGAGACTTATTAAAATAATTAGAATTCTAGGTCACTTTAATCCTCTTTGAAATCCTATTTCAAATAATTCATTAAAACTAACCATTTATAAACTTTACTGACATATGAAATGGTTAAATGTATCTTAATTATACTCATACTATAGAATATCTAGTGATCAAAATATTTTGGGGTTTACAAATAAATATAAAACCTAAATATATAATATTCCAAGAGGAAAATGAAATAAAAAACATTTCATTTGAGGATCTATATGGATCTATCATGACCTATGAGATCACAATGAAGTTACATTCTAATAAAAAAATCCAAATAATCCAATAATAAAATAAGGTTTTCTTTTAAAGAAATTAATGATGAAACCTATAATGATGATGAAATGGATCATTAATCAAAGAATATGAACATATTATTCAAAATAAAGAAATCATAAAATTGTTAAAATAAGGTGGATAATGATAGAGAATAACAAGTGATGTTATTTAAATGAAAAAAGGAGCACAAAAGGTCGTAATTCTATATAACTAACAAAAATAACAAGGGGAAGAATAAAAAAATCAAGGAAACCTTCAATGTTTCAACTTAGAGTGTTAGAAATGAAACCCTCCTATAAAGGAAATCAATGGAAAAATGTTCCTAGTATCTCATGACTAAAATAAAGGTTATTCATGATGTAAAATTTAAATCTTATTCATATTCCACTAAAAATTCTCCTCTCTCTCTTATTCTTTATCCAATCACCTATGCTATAAAGATCTAAAATATACTTGTTGAAAACATAATGAAGGTTTTTCCAAACTGAATTTAATATAGAAATATCATAAAAATAAGTATAATAAATCCCTCAATGATAAGTAAAAACTCTCAATTAAAAAAACTTAATTATCAAAAAGAATGTTCAATATAATGTGATGAAGTTAATATGTAATATTTATTATATCAAAAAATATATTTTGAAATTCAACAAAGTCTAAAAGAATAATATAAAAAATTGGGTTTAAAATGCTGTGAAAATAATAATATTATTTGGTCTTTTCAAAAAATGAATGTTCTTTAAAAATAAAAACTATTTATTAATTGATCTAACAAAAAATGTTTTATAATTACTATCATAAAATAGAGAATATAATTCAAGAACATAATTAAAATAATGGTATCCAATGAACTAGATGTTTGGGGTGAACTGCTATGGTGCAAGGATATTTTCTCAAAGTTTAATTTGATGGTGTGGAGGGTTTATAATCATATACTTCTAACTGATGAAAATATCATGTTCATGTGTGTGAGTATGGCCTCTAGGTGATGCTGTTATAACTAGAGGATAGAATAAGAAGAAGAAGGATGATACTGAGGGGTGGTGAGAAGCGTTGAGTGGTGCCACGGGTCAGGACCTGTAGTGGGGAGGCGAGCTAGGGCTTCGGGGGGTTAGTGGTGATGGGCGGCAATCTGCACTGAGGGGCGGGAAGGCAACAAGGTGCGCTGAGGGGAGGCATAGGGCTTTGGGGGTCGCCAGGGGGGGAGTCTCGTAGGGGTCGGGGGGGGGGGGGGAGGTGGGTCACACATGGGTCAGGGGGGGGGGAGAAGTGTCTTAATTGACAAAAAATTTTAGCAATGGTTTTTAATAAACTGCTGCTAAATTATTTATAAAAAATACATTGGCGGTTTAGTAAACCACCGCTAAAAAACTGCCTCAAAAGACTATATATGTTGTAGTGAAGGTTCCCTTACCTTGAATAACAACTTCTAAAACTCTAAGATAGGGACCTTGAGGGATTGAGAAAACTTTTAGAAGACTCCTTGTGTGATAATAATATCATATCTTCAAGGTGATGATTTTGGAATGAAATAAAATGAAGGAATGGCTTGGTATTTATAGTAAATGAGAGGGAGTTTTTTATTAATTTTCAAGGACACCTTATCGGTGGTATTTGAAAAACCATGGGATTTCCCATGGTATTTGACCATGGTTTTGGACACTTGGTACACATCATATAATATTTTAATCCAAATGAGTTGACCATCATTTTAAAATACATATTACATCATTATGATGTCCTAAAACACACTAAAAACTCAAAAACTATATTTTTACTATTCACCGAAAAACAAAACATTTTATAAAAATCTCATAAATTCACCCTAACCTAATATTGATGTTCTGAATTCAAAAATGAACTCCATTTTATGAAAATAATTTTCTAAATATGAGATATTTAATTTTTAAGTAAAATAACTATTTACCCAAAAAAATGCTAACACTTAACTAATAATTTTTGAAGCAGTTATTTACTTATGATATTATATCATATTAACATTCAAGATGACTAAATTATATTTATACTTACTTAAGTGAGGTTACTATTCCATTGGTCATATTACTATTCATAAGGGTAATATTACTATTCACAATGTACTATTCACTAAAAATTAAGTTGATCTTATCAGACTCTAAATTTCTTACTAATCACAACTATATATGTCTATTTCTTGAAAATCATTTCACATTATCAATTATTTAAATTATAAAAAAATTTAAAAATACTATTTTTTTCAATATTCAACAATAATATAAAACTTCTTAGAAAAAAAACTAAAAATTCATCCTATATTAATTTTGACATTTGAAATTCAAAAAATGATGTTTATTTTACCATAATTAGAAATAAAAATTTTATTTTTACAAAAGTATTACACAAAGTAACAAAGGCCTCATTACATGGCCCCTTATAACACCTTCATAGGACCTAAGAGTTAGGTGTTCAATGGTGATTTAGTCTTTGGGTGGCTCGGAAAACATTTCCCAAGCGGTGATTTCTATCAACTTGAACTTCTCCCATAGAAAATTACGTTCAACCTTAACATATTGAATCTCATCTTGGGCTTGGTCCAAAGTAATCCCAATGATGCTACCACCTTCCCAAGCTCTGAAAGATGGGCTTTGTATGGCCCAAGTCTACTAGATGAGGCCATCGACTGTTTTTTCTGCATTAATTAACCATTATCATTTTTATTTTAAACAACAATTATAATGTTAAAAAATTATTATTGTTTCCAACGATCATATTGACCAATGGACATATAACGATAAAAAACCAATGGTCACATTTCATTTATAATTATATATTATTTATTGATTGTGACATAACAAAACATACATTTTCAGGAAAGAAAATATTATTCAAAAGCTCAGGTCGTTACATTCTTCCCCCCATCAAGAAATTTCATCCCCGAAATTTTAACTCGTACCCTTAGAAGAGAAAAGGTGTGGGTACTTCTGCCTCATAGACTACTCTGGTTCCCACATGGAATCTTCTTATTTATGGTTTGTCCACAACACTTTAACAAGGTGGGTAGTCTTTTTGCATAGAACCTTGTCTATATGATCCAAGATCTCCACCAGGTTCTCCTCATAAGAGATTTCATGTTCCAATTGTACCACCGGTAGAGTTAGTACATGTGAAGGGTCATATATGTACTTCCTCAAGAGGGATACGTGGAAGACATCATGAACTTGTGATAGATTTGGAGGAAGTGAAAGCCTATAGGCCACTGATTCTACGTGATCAAGGATTTCAAATGGGACAATGTACCTAGTGATGAGCTTCCCTTTCTTTCCAAACCTCATGACTCTCTTACAAGGTGAAATTATAAGAAAGAATTTATCACCAACATCAAACTCCAAGACCCTTAGACAGTTTTCATCATAGATCTTTTACTGAATCTGAGCAACCTTAATGTGTTGTTGGATGTCATGTACCTTTTCTATCATCTCTTGCACAAGATATGGACCAAGAAGCTTTCTCTCACCAACTTCATCCCAACAAGTAGGATTTATACATCATTTCCCATATAGAGATTCATATGGTTCCATTTGAATGATTGTGTGGAATCTGTTATTGTATGAGAACTCAACTAATGGGAGATGTTGATCCCATCCACCTTTAAATTCCATTGAGTATGTTCTCAGCATGTCCTCGAGTGTTTGAATATTCCGTTAAGATTGGCCATCAGTTTGGGGGTGACATGCAATACTGAAATTCAATTTCGTACACAAAGCATATTGAAGACTTCTCCAGAATTTTGATGTGAACCTTGGATCACGATCAGATACGATAGAAATTGGAACTCCATGCAGCCTTCCCACCTCCTTCACGTAAATCCTAGAAATTTGATCAAGAGATAAATCTTCCAAAATAAAGATAAAATGGGAAGTCTTGGTGAGGTAGTCCACTATAATCTATATCAAATTGTTTCCTTTGGAATTTATCGGGGGACTAGTGACAAAGTCCATAGTGATATTATCCCACTTCCATGCTATTATGGGTAGTGATTATAATTCCCCTTTAGGAAGTTTTCTCTCTACCATCACTTGATAACATATCAGGCACCTTGTAGTGTAGTCAGCAATCACCCTTTTCATATTATCCCACCAATAATGATCACGAAGGTCCCTATACATTTTCATGCTTGTAGGATGTATAGAGAAAGTAGAGCTATAAGCTTGATCTATCAACTCCTTCTTCATTTTTGGAATAAATGAAACATATATTCTTGTATGAAACTTTAGTACACCTTCTTGATCAATATTGAACATAGGAAACTTCCCATACTTCACATCCTAAAACTTATTCTATAACAAAGGATCATATTTCTGATCTTTCTTGATCTTCTCTAGTAATGACGATTGAGAAATCCTTTAGCATAGGTTTAATGATGTAACTTCCCTTACAATTCCCATGTCCTATTTCACTAGGTCTTTGATCAAGGGATCTCTTTGAATCCTCATCATGGAAAGAAAAAAAAGGTCTTTCTTACTTAATGCATCAGTAACTTTTTTTTTCTCTTCTATAATGACAATGAATCAAAAAATCATATTATTTAAGAAGTTCCAACCATCTCCTCTATCTCATGCTCAATTCCTTTTGTGTGAAAATATACTTCAAACTTTGATGGTATGTGTATATATCATACTTCAACCCATAAATATAGTGCCTCCACATCTTCATAGAAAAAACAACCGCAACCAGATCCATATCATGCGTAGGATAGTTCTTCTCACGAGTCTTTAACTATCGAGATACATACGCAATCACCTTGTCATTTTTCATGAGGACACACCCAATTCCTTTCAGAGATGTATTGATAAAAATAAAAAATCTTTCTTTGGTTGAGGGAAGATTTAACACGGGTGAAGTAATCAATCTCTTCTTTATCTCTTGGAAACTTTCCTCACACTCCTTTGTCAAGACGAACTTGCCCTTTTCGAGTCAACTTGGTTAATGGATTAGAAAGTCACGATTTTTTTCAAAAACCTCCTATAATATCCCTCTAATCCTATGAAACTACGAATATCAGTGATTGTTGTAGGTTTAGTCCACTCCTCTATAACATTTGTCTCTGTAGGTTCAACTATGATTCCTTCATTGGTTATAATGTTCCCCAAGAAAGTAAATTGTTGTAACCAAAATTCACATTTTTTGAACTTCTCAAAAATCATCTCCTTCCATAGAGTTTGAAAAATAACCCTTATATGATCCTCATGCTCTTCCCAACTTTTAGAATATATCAGTATATCATTAATAAACACTACCATAAAGTTATCAAGGTAGTCTTTAAAGAATCTATTAATCAAATCCGTAAAAATAGCAGGAATATTAGTTAATCCAAAAATAATAAAAAAAACTCATAATTCCCATATCGTTATTGGAAGCCAGTTTTTGGAATATATTACTTCTTCACCCTCAATTGATGATAACCAGATCGAAGATCAATCTTAGAGAAGAAATGATCCCCACAAAGTTGGTCAAATAAGTATTCAATTATTGGAAGAGGGTATTTTTTTCTTCACTGTGGTCTCATTCAGTTCTCTATAATCAATACATAGGTGCATTGATCCATCCTTCTTCTTTAAAAAGAGAACATGTTATTCCTAAGGAGACACACTCAATCAGATAAAACCCTTCTCCAAAAGATCTTGGATTTTCTTCTTTAATTTATACAGATCCACATTTACCATCTTATATGGGGTGTTTGATATCAGATGAGATCCAGGTATGAGTTCAATAGAGAACTCTACCTATCTTTCTGGGGGAGGTTTGGGTAACTCCTCAGAAAATACGTCAATGTATTCCTGGACGATTGGGACATTTTCTATGATGATACTCTCATTTCCTTCTTCTTCTTCACCAATCAACTCCATATAGAAGGCCATAAAAGGTGATTCTAGACATAGAACAGGTTGAGATATCTCTCCTTAGAAGATATTTGTAGGCCATCTATTCAAGACTACTGAGATTTCCTTGCTTCTACATTTGATTTTATAATTATACCTTAAGATTCAGACCATCCCTAGTATAATGTTGAATTCCAACATGGTAATGACCACTAGATTAGTGATAATATTGTGATCACTAAAGAAAATAATAGAGCTTCTATAAACTGACGATGCTTGGATAATCCCACCAGGATTCTTGACTGATAACTCTACTTTTATCAATTCAGGGGTTGATTCTAAATTCTTTGTAAACTTGGAGGAAATAAAGGAATGTGTAGAACCAGAATCAAACAAAGTACTTACTAGATTTGAGAGAACAAAAAGAGTACTTTCCACCACATCATTTGGAGCTTCAACATCACCCGTCTTGATAGAAAAAGCATGAACTTGCTCCCTTAGACTTTGCTGAGGATGATGGTGATTCCCCTACACTACCATCAGATTTGGAAAATGATTGGAAAAGTGCCCAAGCTGTCCATGGCCTATACCATCTTCCATTTTTTGTTAGTTTTGGGAAGTTGAACCTTCACCTCACAAAGAAAATTATGCAATATATAGTCATCTCTTCTACACTTGTAGCACTTCCTACTCCCGAGAAGTCAATTCCTCGAATACTTATTCCCACACTTATTACACATGGGATGTTGCACTTTCTTTCCTCCTCTTCCCTGATCAAATATCCTCCCTAAGATTGGCTCCATTGATCTCTTCCTGTTGTTGGATTTATGAGACCACATCACCTCACTGAACTGTAGTTCGACATTCATAACACTCCAGACGATCTTCACATAGATATCATAGTCTTAGTTTTATAGATTCTTCCACAGACGAGGTCTTAGTACACCAAAGAATCTATCAACCTTCCCATTAGGATCCATAACAAATATTGAGGTGTAATCGAAATTTTTTATGAATTTTACCTCATAGATTCCAATAGATTCTTTCTCCTTCTACTTCAGCTCGAGAAACTCCTTCTCCATTTTTGTTCTCATCGAATGAAGGAAATACGTATTAAAGAAGATCCCTATGGAATCTTCCCACTCTACATATTCAACCTTCACTCTTGGCCTCATGTTTTTAATTAGTTCCCACCACTGATCAACTTCTCCCTCTAAGTGGTAAACAGTCAGGGTGACCTTATCTTATTCTAAACAGTGGAGCACAAAAAATATCTTTTCGATACAGTTGACCCACTATTCAATAATCAATGGGTCGATAGATCCATTGAAGGTTGGTGGTCGTTAATGCATAAATGACTCAATATAAAGTTATTCCCTTCATGGTGAAATAGGTTTCTCATCTTGATTTAAGTTATTTCCCATAACTTGAGTAAGTTGGTTCATTATTCTCAAGAAAGTTTCCATTCCAACTTCCATCAGAGGACCATCAGTGCATGGTCCATTGCGGTCACCATTTTCACAGTTCCTCATATTTCCCACCATTTTCTAGAAGAACAAAACCTTATTGAGAAACTTATTTAATTTTTGAATCTTTTATCTATAAATGAATTTTATGACTTAAATTTTTTTTCTTAAACATATTATTCTTTAACAAAAATTACATTTCTCTATAAATCCTTCATAATTATTCATAAAAAGCTTGTGATTAACCAAACATATCCCTCAGGAGTGTGAAACCAAGAGTGAAACCGGGGATGTTGTCATGCACTAGTTTCCGTTCAATTCTACCTCAAAGTGGTGTTTTTGGGTTTTACCCCTAGATACATCTGTGTCAGAGCCACATCCACTTGTTAGTATATAAACATGGATTTATTTGTTTTGAAACCACTTAATATTTCAACAAAATACCTGGAAGTTTTCCTATATTTAAACTTTTATTTAGGGTTCTTCCTAAGGGTTTCATATCTTAATTTCCACAAATAACTATAATATCCTTTGATACCAACAATGGATTGATGCCTTTTTATTACATAAATTTTCATCTCATTTTAAAAATAGTGGATCTTTAAAGTCTAGTGTCTTGGAATAAAGGTACATAATACATGAAAACATATAACATTATTTTAATCCTCTTGAAAGGATTCTTGAAATTTTCATACTAAGTACAATTACTCTATCTCATAACATGGGAACATAAATCAAAGGAAAGAGTGAGCATAAGGCCTGGTAAGGGAAACAAATTTACCTGTTAACTATGATTCCTTCATTGGTTACATTGTGCCCCAATAAAGTAACTTCTTGTAACCAAAATTCACATTTGCCGAACTTTACAAAAAGACTCTCTTTCCAAAGAGTTTGCGAAATAACCCTTAGATGATCCTCATGCTCCTCACAAATTTTAGAATATATCAATATATCATCAATAAAAACTACAAAAAATTTATCAAGGTAATACTTAATGACTCTATTCATCAAATCAATAAAAATATCTGGAGAATTAGTCAAGACAAAGGAAACAACAACAAACTCAAAATTACCATATTATGATCATAAGGGAGTTTTTGGAATATATTCCTTCTTTACTCTCAATTGATGAGAACCAGATCGAGGATCAATCTTGGAGAAGAATTGATCCCCACAAAGTTGGTCAAATAAGTCATCAATTCTTGGAAGAGGGTATTTGTTCTTCACTGTGATCCCATTCAGTTCTCTATAATCAATGCATAGCCGCATTGATCCATCCATCTTCTTCACAAAGAGAATAGGTGCTCCCTAAGGATACACACTCGGTCGAATAAACCCCTTATTCAAAATATCTTTTAGTTTCTTATTTAATTGCTCCAGCTCCACATTTACCACCCTCTACAGTGTCTTTGATATCTAATGAGATCCATGTATGAGTTTAATAGAGAACTCTACCTCTCTTTCTGGGGGAGGTCTGGGTAACTCCTTAGGAAATACGTCAATGTATTCCTAGATTATGGGGACATTTTCTATACTTTTACTCTCATTTCATTCTTTTTATTCACTGATCAACTCCATATAAACGTCCATATAAGGTGCTTCTAGATAAATATGAGGTTGAGATATCTCTCCTTATAAGACATCTGTTGGTTCTCTATTAAAGACTACTGATATTTCCTTGCTTCTACATTTGATCTTAGCATTATACCTTGAGAGCCAGTCTATCCCTAGTATAATGTCGAATTCTAGCATGGTAATGACTACTAGATTTAAGATAAGACCGTTCTCACTTAATTAAATACCAGAGTTTCAAATTTTTTTTTGATTCTTGGATAATCCCACCAGGAGTCTTGACTGATAACTCTACTTTTAGAAATTAAGGGTTTGATTCTAAATTCTTTATAAACTTAGAGGAAATAAAGGAATGTGTAGAACCAGAATTAAACAATGTACTTTCTATCTTTGAGAGGAAAATAATACTACTTTCCACTACATCATTTGGAGCTTCAATATAAGCTGTCGTGATAAAAAAAGCATGACGTTTCTCCCTTAGACTTTTCTAAGGCTGATGTCGATTCCCCTCCACTGCCCTTAGATTTGGACAGTGATTAAAAAAGTTCCCAAGTTGTCTACACTTAAATAATTGGACTTTAGGTAGGTTTTGCACTATCTTCCCTTTGTCTCTAGTGTTGGGAAGTTAAGGATTCACCTCACTATGAAAAATTCTGCGTGATATGGCCATCTCTTCCACACTTATAACACTTCCTTCTCCCAAGTAGGCAGTTTGAAGAATGCTTATTACCACACTTATTACAAGTGGGAATTTTCACTTGCTTTCCTCATATTACCTAATAAAATATCCCCCTAATCTTGGATCCATTTATCTTCACTTTTCATTGGATTTATGAGACCAAAATGTCTCACCAAACTCTAGTTCAACTTTCATAGAATTCTGCATGATATCCTCATAGCTATCATAGTCTCAATTGGCTAGATTCTTCCACATATGAGGTCTTAGTCCACCAACGAATCTATAAATTTTTCTATTATGATCCATGAAAAAGATTGAGGTGTAATGGGAATGTCTTGTGAATTTCATCTCGCAGCTTCCAACATATTCATTCTCCTTATGCTTCAGCTTGAGAAAATAATTCTCTATTTTTTTCTCATCAATCAAGGGAAATACCTATTGAAGAAGATCCCACTAAACTCTTCCCAATCCATAGATTAAACCTCCATTCTTGGCCTCATGTTTTTAATAAATTCCCACCACTAATTAACTTCTCCCTCTAAGTGGTAAACAACCATAGTGACCTTATCTTTTAATGAACAATAGAGCATAGAAAATATTTTTTCAATAGAGATGACCCACTGTTCGATAATCAATGGGTAATTAGATCCACTAAAGGTTGGTGGTCGTTGAAACATAAAAGAATCAACATAAAGTTGTTCCATTTATGTTTAAATCATTCTCTCAACTTGATTAAAGTTATTTCTCATATCTCGAGTTAGTTGGTTCATCATTCTCATGAAACTTTCCATTCTGGTTTCCATCAGAGGTCTGTCAGTGCATGGTCCATTATGATCACCATTTTCACCGTTCCTCATATTTACCACCATTTTATAAAAGAATAAAACTTTAGTGAGAAACTTATTTCATTTATGAATATTTTATCTATAAAGATTTTTTATATCTTAAAACTTCATGCTTAAATATATTACTCTTTAACAACAATTACATTTCTCTACAAATCCTTCATAATGATTCATAAAAATCTTGTGATTAACCAAACATATCCCCCAGGAGTTTCAAACCAGGAGTGCAACAAGGCCCATTTCCATGCACTAGTTCCCGTTCGAGTCTTTCTCAAAAAAATGTTTTCAGGTTTTACCCCTAGATATATCTGTGCCAAAGCCACATCCACTTATTCATATTTAGATAGGGATTTATTTTTTTGGAAACCACTTACTTAATATGTCACCAAAATACCAGGAATTTTTACTATATTTAAACTTTTCTTTAAGGTTATTTTTGAGTTTTTCATATCCCAATTTCTAAAAAAAACTAAACCATCCTTTGATACTAATAATGGCATACCACCTTTTTATTACATAACTTTTCATTTCATTTTACAAACATAGGATATTTAAAGTCTAGTGTCTTGGAAAAAAGGTACATAATACAAGAAAACATATAAAATTATTTTAATCCTCTTGAAAGGATTCTTGAAATTTTCATCCTAAGTACAATTACTAAATCTCATAACCTAGGAATATACATCAAAGGAAAGGGTGAGCATAAGGCCTAGTAAGGGAAAACAAGGAAAATAGTTTACATGTGAACTTGAGAGAATACAATAAGAACATGAGGAAATATCATAAAGTCATGAGAAGAGTCATATAATGATAATAATAACTTGAATAATATCTTGAAAATGTGGCTACAACATTTAATTTATACATTCATAAGCATATCACCAAGGTCTATCCTCAATGTGTCATAAAAATTACCAAGGTTATTCACTAAGGTATTATAAAACTTGTCATCTCTAGAAATTAATTTCTTTACCCAATGCATTGGAGTGATATTAGGGATGACCCTTAATATTTATTTATTTTCATGTGATCCACATATATCATAATCAAACATTTCATAAATAACCCAAATATAATAAAAGAAATGGGATTTATATCAAAACCACAATGTTTTAAAAAGTGATTAAAAACATGATCATTACGTCATTCATAACCTACAGTAAGGGAATGAGAGTTTTATGTATGCCAATTTGAAAATAAAATATATAATTTTTATGTCTTTATGAATAAACCTATAAATTAAATAGGTTTGAGTATTCACATAAAGAAAATAATAGAATTTCTTGAGAAAAAAAAGATAGATTTTGAGATGAAAATTATACAGCATAACGACTATGAAACACGGTTTTAGAAAACATTTAAAAGAGAGGGGATATGGGTCACCCATTCATAAAATACTCACACTATAGTATAGAGATAGAATAAAATTGAAATAATAACATGGTAAGTAAATTTGAAAGACATACCACATAAAAGAGGACTTGAAAGAAAAACAGAGAAGTTGTGAATTCTCTTATGAAAATTCGGCATCCTAACGACATCACTTAAAAATTCAGAAAACCAGTTAATGAGAGAGAAAAGGGTATCTCATCATTTGGACATAAAATGGAAAACAATAAGGATACAAAATAACATACCCCAACATAATAAAATAGAAATTAAAATACATAACATAAAAGAAGTCTTTACTAAAAGAGGAGGGTGAAAGGTTCCCTTACCTTGAAGAGTAACTTCTAGAACTCTACTAAATGAAGTAATGAAATAAAATGAAGGAATGTATTGGTATTTATAGTAAATGATAGAGAGTTTTTTATTAATTTTCAAGGCCACCTCATCGGTGGTATTTGCAAAAACATGGGCTTGACCATGGTATTTGACCATGGTTTTTGACACTTGGGACACATCATATAATAATTTAATCCAAATGAGTTTAAAATAATTTTAAATTACATATTACATCATTATGATGTCATAAAACACACTAAAAACTCAAAAACTGTATTTTTACTATTCATCAAAAAAAAAACTTTTTATAAAAATCTCATAAATTCACCCTAACCTAATATCAATGTAATGAATTCAGAAAATAACTCCATTTAAAGATTATAATTTTATAAATACGAGATATTTAATTTTTAAGTAAAATCACAATTTACCTGAAAAAATACTAATACTTAACTAATAATTTTTGAAACAATTATTTACTTATGCTATTATATCATATTACCATTCAAGATGCCTAAATTATATTTATACTTACTTAAGTGAGGTTACTATTCCATTAGTCATATTACTATTCATAAGGGTAATATTACTATTCATAATTTACTATTCAACAAAAATTAAGTTGATCTTATGAGACTCTAAATTTATTACTGATCACAACTGTATATGTCCATTTCTTGAAAATCATTTCACATTATAAATTATTTAATGTATAAAAAATATTTTAAAATACTATTTTTTTTCAATATTCATCAATGATATGAAACTTATAAAAAACTAAAAATTCATCCAATATTAATTTTAACATTTGAAATTAAAAAATGATGGTTATTTTACCATAATAAGAAATAAAAATTTATTTATACAAAAGGATTACACAAAGTAACTAAGGCCTCATTATATAGCCCCTTATAACACCTCTATATAACCTAAGAGCATGGTGTGCAATGGTGATAGAATCTTGGGGTGGCTTGGACAACATTGCCCGAGTGGTGATTTCTATCAAATTGAACTTCTACTGTAGGAGACTACATTCGATATTAACATGTTGAAGCTCAGATTGGGATTGGTCTAGAGTAAAGCCCAATGACGCTACCTCCTTCCCAAGATCTGAAATATGGTATTCATACGACCCAAGTCTACTAGATGAGGCCATCAACTCTTCTTTTTTGCATTAATTATCCATTATCATTTCTATTTTAAACAACAATTATAACATTAAAAATTATTATTATTTCCAATGATCATATTGACCAATGGCCATATAATGGTTAAAACCTGATGGTCACATTTCATTTGTACTTATATATTTTTTATTTATCATGACATAGTAAAACATACATTTTCAGGAAACAAAATATTATTCAAAAGTTCAGGTAGTTATAATGAGAGTAAAAAGACGTACTATGTTGTGGTGTAAGAGAAAAAAATCAGTGGGAAATCGGTACAGGGTACCCCTTTATCGACATTCTTATTATTATGTTACTATACTTGAGTACATTTTTTTGGTGAGCATGTCATAGTGAGGATGAGTTTGGTTAATTGACCAGTTTTAGTGTTGTTGGTTCTTCTTTTTTCTCACTGGTGCATTAGTATTTTATTTTCACATGTTCATGAGATAATTTGGGTATGATCCTACTGAGTATACTTGGATTCTCACCCTACATATATATAAATTGTTTTTCAGGTTTCCTATAGGACTATGTGGATCGTACTGGACATTACTTGCTTGAATTTTTGGACTATTGTTGTATCACTACCTTAGATTTTATTTTGGGTATTTATTTGGAGACTCTTGTATTTGTTTACTTTATACATGCATTATGGGATTATTTTTGGTTTATTTTTCTATATTATGTCATGAATTTGGTTGATTTTTGATATCCTATCTTCTAATTATATATTTTTATAGAGGGAAATTCCTTTCATAGGTCATATTTTTATACCCTCGATGCTAGTCACCAACCTAGGGCCTAATGGAGGTGAGACTCGGGAGATGTTATGCTTCTTCCTTAATTTTTGGCTCAAGAGGGGTACCTTTAGAAGGAGGGGGTTGTAACATAGTGATATAAAAGGTTTTTGTTAAGGTATGAGATTGAGTTAGAAGTTTGGAACAATGATGATTATATGCATTGGTAGGGAAACCATGTCATTTAACCTTGGTGCGTGACATGGGTTAGGGAACACTCTCCAGGAAATGATATTTTAGGCCTCCCTATGATCTGATGTATGAAATCTGAGCCTATCGAACAACCAATTGCGGTGACATTTCTTGTGGGGTAGATACCCAGGAGAGGAACATTCATCATGATTGAATTGTGTTCTTATTTTAATTAGGTGGTTTTAGTAAGGTTAAAATGAATCAAACAAATATTAATAAAATTTTATACTATTGGGATTAGGAAATCATTGTTTCCCTTTTCATTTATGGAACGTGGTCATAATCCATGTGTGGTTTAGGTAGCATAGGTTTAATAGGCCAATCCAATTGAACACCAGAGGGTTGATTCAGTTGAGGAGGATGATTAGTGGAAAAAAACATTGTATGAATTTCAGCGACAAGATTTGATAAAGAATAAGGGAAACGTCTATGATTTGGAGGCAAAAATATGGTTAGAGGAGCTTGAGTTCTCCTTCAATTTGATACAGGTCTGAGCAAAGTACTAGGTTCTATTGGTGGTTAGTCATATTCAAGGGGCTACAAGTCAGTGGTGTACCCCATATCTTGGTAAGTGGGATGAGGTAGATGTTTCACGGGTTTACTTCTAGAAGGTGTTCCGAACAGAGTTCATTTTTTCAACCATGAATAAAGTAAGGAGTCCATAGCTTATTTATATTCAGTAAGAGAGTATGTCTATGTAGGAGCTGAGAATCAGGTTTAAGGTACTTTTACGTTTCACCCCAAATCTTTTTCCTGATGAGTAGTCCCGAGTGTGGAATCTTGATGAGGAACTTTTCACTTCTATCTAAAACTTAGTTACTCCTTTTATATTTCCAATGTATTTATAGGTTCAGAAGAGGTGGGGTGATCAAATATATGTAATCATAAGAAGTTTTACCACAAAAGAGGAGCCAACAAGGTTCCTTGAGAAGCAGAGTGGTTAGTGGAAGATCTCAGGCATCATGGACTTTAAGGTTTCGACTAGCAGAGATTCGACCTCATCTTCTTTTCTGACCTTATAGAACCAATGGTTTCTATGATTTTCTTGGGGATATTGGGCTAGTGTGCTTCACTTTTTGAGGCTTTGGTCATCATCAGAATTAATTGCCCATGGTTCTTAGAGCTTAGTATATTGGAGGTAGTTTTATTTAGAATCATCCTTAGTGACAGCTTCTAGTGAGGCCATTTCAGTAGTAGGGGAAATAGGATTATTCTCTTCTGAGAGGATATGGGGCTAGTAGATGTCGACCATTGGATATTACCCATCTTTAGGGACCCCAAACAGATCACGGTCAATGAGTTTTCTATCAATAGAGAGGTAGAGTATATGGGAATAGTCAATTACATGTGGTAGAGGCGGTAGGGATAGAGGGTCCAAAGATCATTATAGGTAAGATACTCTTATCATATACCCTTGTTTGTTACTTGTTAGATTCAGGAGATTCACACTACTTTGTTTCACCCACTCTAGTATGTACTTTGGTACTAGGTATAGAGAGGCTTACCATGCCCCTGATGTTGACTACACCAGTCGGAGTCCAAAAAAACTTTTTTGATGTGTGTTGGGGGTGTATACTGATGACGAGGCCACATCAGTTATGTGGATATCTTTAATTAATACAGATGTTGTCGTACAATTCCATTCTACGTATCAACTGGTTATATTCCATGAATTTCGTTATCGACTACTTCTAGAGAAGAGTTGTGTTCTCGGATGTGGATAGACAGCATGTGGTTTTCATTGGCAAGTAGGGTTATCAGGAGGGAATTAGGCATGTAGAGACCCTTATTTCTTTAATGGTTTAATTTTCTATGGAATCAGTGGATTTTGGGATGGTGGAATCTCCCAAGGTTGATAGGGAGTTTTTGAATGTTTTTCCTAAGGTGGTTGCAACACTACCCCCTCAATGTAATGTTGAGTTTAGGATAGACTTACAGCCTAGTGATTCTCCAATTTAGATGTATCCTTATCAGATGACACCTTATGAGTTTCAAGAGTTAAGGATTTAGATAAACAATCTAATGTAGAAGGGTTTTATCTGACCTAGCATGTCATCATGGAGTGATTCAGTTTCCAGAGGAAGGGGTGATATTTGAGGTGTTTTTTGATGCTTCCCATCTAGGAATTGGATGTATCTTAATACAACAGAATGTAGAGTCCACTTATGGGTCTAGGTAGTTTCATCCCCATGAGCGTAACTATGCCACCCATGATCTAGAGCTAGCAGCGGTTGTGTTTGTGCTGAATCTATGGAAAAATTATCACATTGGGGAGTACTTATTGGTATTCAAAAATCACAAGAGCATGATGTATATATTTTCTCAACATGACCTGAATTTGAAGTAATTGATATGTATGGAGTTTATTTTGGACTGTGACTTTGATATCTCCTATACCTCAGAAAAGGAGAATATCGTGGCTGGCGTGCTAAGAAAAAAACCACAAAGTAATGTTTTTAGGTGTTTGGAGATGCTTGAAAATATATTGAGGAGTTAGAATCCTTATACCTAGATACATGGGTAATTAATTTAGGAGGTTGTTTATTTCAGATGAAATTTCCGTACTCTCTAATACAATTGGTGGAGGAGTCTTAGTGAGGAGACTCGGTAGCAGAGGTGATGTGTGATCATGTTGGATATAATAGTGATATAGTGGGATGGTTGGAGTATGGTTATAAATAGATGTTTTTTTGGGGGAGGATTTTTGTTCCAGTGGAAATGCATAAGGCAGTCCTTCATGAGTTTCATAGATCACATTTAGTGGTACACCTGAGAGTATCCAAGATGTACTATGGCTTGATGATGTAGTTCTAGTGGCCCAATATTAAACTAGAGATGTAGAGTTGTGGCTCGGTGTTTGTTTTTTCAATAGGTAAAGGAAGAATACCATGTTCCTAGTGGTTTATTATAGCCCTTGGATGTTCTTGAGTGGGAATGGGATGAAATCTTTATTGAATTTATCAAAGGGTTACCCTGATCTCAGAGAATTCATTATGTTATATAGGTAATCATGGATCATTTTATGAAATTGGTTCAATTCCTAGTGATCAAGGATTAGAGCACTATAGATGTTTTGGTTAGGAGGTATGTGGATGAGGTGGTTCACCAACATGGATTCCCAAGGTCTATTGTTCCATATTGGGATGATCATTTTACCTTATGAGTTCAGACAATATTGAAACATGATTTTGACACTTATTTATGCCTTATAACTTATTTACAACCTTATATGGATGGGAAGATAGATAGGACAACCTGACACTAGAGGATATGTTGCGGGCATGCATCTTGGACTTCAAAAAATATCGGGTATAACACTTTCCTTTGGTTCATTTTTCTTATAACCATAGATATCACTCATCATTAGCATGGCCCAAATTGAGGCTTTGTATAGGAGGTTGTGTCATTATCTATTGTGTTGGACTGAGGTTGGGGAGTCATCAGTTCTCGGTCCTAATGTGGTTTAGAGAATGATAGAGAAGGTTCAGGTTGTTTGTGAGAGGATAAAAATAGAATAGGATTAAAAGAAGTCTTATGTTGATTTTAGGAAGAGGCCCTTAGAGTTTAATGATTGAGACATGTTCTCTTGAGAGTCTCCCCTAGATATGGTTAGTAGAAGTTTGGTAGGGGGAGTAAACTATCGCCTTGGTTTGTTGGACCATTCAAGGTGTTGTGGAATGTTGGAGAGGTGGCTTATCGATTGACACTCCCACTATAACTGGATGAGATTCAAACAGTCTTCCATGAATCTCAAATCCATCAGTATCTTCATGATGAATCCCATGTAATTGACTAGGGAGAGTTGGATATTGATGATAATGAGGCGTTTTTGAATGAACAATAGAGATCCATGATCGTCTAGATAAAGTGTTGTGTGGATGAACCATTCATTTGGTTCATGTGCTATGAAGGCATAGTCTCTTAGAGGATATTACTAGGGATTTTGAGACGTAGATGTGTTCCCAATATCACGATTTCTTTTCTAGTTTTTTCTTGTTCCACTTTTCTTGAATATGTGATGTTTGGATCTTATTGGTTATGAAATGTTCTTTTTTCACTTGATATGTGATAGGTGTTAAAGGTTCTGCCATATGAGTAGGGGAAAACCTAATTTCTAATCAAGATGCATTATACTATTAAATGTTTTAAAACTATATGGTTGAGTAATTTCTACCCAAAGTGGATAATATCATGATATAGGAGATTACATTTATTGATTTATGTTCTTGGGGCCTTTCCATGTGATTATTATGACAATTATTGGCTTGAGTTGTGTGGAGGTTGGGATGGTGGTGTAGATGGTTTTGTTGAAGGGTAGTAGGTTGCAGATGATGTAAAAGATGCAGTTATGTGGGATTTTTTGTGAGTGGTTTTGGCTTGGTCTGGTGTTTTTGGTTAATGGAATTGTTCCATTGTAATGAGATCCTTGAGAGGTATCTCATGGGATGTTTGTTTGAACCTTTTCCCTCTTTCCTTCTGGGTTGGTTTCAATTCATGAGTATGAGAATAGTTTGAGAGTAATATAATGTAATGGATCATACCTTCTAACCTGTTACTTTTCAATAATTCTAGTGGTAGAGGTGTCCATATGAGGTTCCAAGGTAGTTGGAGTTGGATGGATTATGTGGCATGGAGCCCTGGCTATGTCATGGAAGAGAGGTGGCTATGGCATAGAGAGGCTGGCTATGGTGAATAGGATTAGGAGGATTTTTTTTAATATTACTAGAAAAATAAACATAGTTACGGTGTGGAGGATTAGGTTACACCATGGAGGGGAGAAGATATGATGTGGAGAGGCCAGTTGTGGTATAGTGGTTTGGGGTGGAGTTTTCAACGGTTCTATCATTTTTGGAATAGATTCATCTTGGAGTGGGGCTTTGGAATAGCCTTCTGTGTTCCATGACATGAAGTTCATAAGGATTGAGTTTGGGGGTTCTATTTTTTTGGGGTAGCTGCACCATGGAGTCAATATTTGAATTTTACATTACCATCAAGCTAATTGAAATTTTCGACATCAATGCAACAAAAGTCATGGGCCAAAAATGGATATGGGACTTGGTAGGAAAAAGAGTTTAGAATGGGTTAATTGATTCTAGTTGAGTTTTTTTTAAAAAAAATTGATAATTCATTTTGTGATCCCATACACAACATATATGACTTAAGCAAGGTCCAAATCAATATTGCATCATTATATTTTCAAATATACATGTCTTGTATTTTTTATTAGTGTGATTTAAGATGATTTAATTTTTAATGATTTTTTCCTATAATCATCACTATCAATATTACCATATTGAAACCAGATGAATCATACATTAAAAATAATTTTTTCATGTCATTTTTCTGATGCAAGTTCATAATTGATAATATACAAAAAACCTATATATTTTAAATAAATATTCATATTTTGAAAAGAATATTAAAACATACTTTTAAGAATATTTTACATCCTAAAATACATGTAGTAAATCCTAACTAAATAAAATTGCAATATTTTTTTAATGATTTTGTCAGATCTAAGTTTTGTGGAGTTATTAAATTTGTTAATGATTAATGAAATGTTTTTTAGGATCTATTCATTAATGTTGGACTTTATTGCCACCAGTGATAAAGCCTCTATTGGAAATAAAATTTGGATTTTCATTAATTAATTAATTTTAAAACATTAATTAAATATATTATTTAAATGAACCAATTTAACAAATAAATGAATTGATGTTTTGATTTATACATATTCATGAATTTATGTATTGATGTTTCGTATGCCACACATTCAGGAATATTTAATATTGAATTTTGAATTAATTGATTCATGATGGATTGAATAATTTATTATAGTCAATAAAAGATCCCTACTCTCATATAGTATTTCCTATTTAAATCGTTGCACCATCCAGCGGTTGGTGTGGTGTCTGTCTGACACTTTATGGAAGTCTTACTATAATGAGATTAGTACACATTCATTTGTAATTATTTTATTTATTTATTTATTAGTTTTAATTAAAATAAAATTTATGGATTCAACAATGGTGACTGATACACAAAGTCTTCAACAAGATATTGAATATTAGGACATAGGATCTGACACACAAATGAGGGAACACACCCTTATTATTTGCACTATTTTTATATTCTAACCTATCATAATCTTATATTTTGAATCCTTGATTAATCTGGGTTAATACCTAATTTTAATTTTCTAACAGTCTCAATATGTGACATTAAGAAGTAAATTAATTCCCAGGATAATTTATTGGATGCATTTTGACAACACTTTAGTTTTCCTCTATGAGCATGAGTAAAAGAGCCTTGTAATCATCTTCAATGAACATACAATTTCTATTATAAGTTTTTGTTTTCTACCTATGTCATTCCTCAATGCATGTGATTATGGATATCCAATAAAACCACAAAACCAAAAACTAACCCAACATAATAAAAATTAGAATAGTTAGTATATGCAATGAGGCTTTTAGAAACCCAACATTAAAAAACCCTTTGAGGAAATATTTTAATGACTATTTTATGAAAACTGATGTTAAAATAAAGATTTTAATGTTAGTTTTAATAAAAGTGACATTAAAACTATAATGGATCGAACCTTCCAACTGATTACTTTATGGTAATTATGGCGATAGAGGTGTATGCATTAGATTTTGAGGTAGTTGGAGGGGAAAATGTGGTTGGATCTGGATGGATTCTACGATGTAGAGCCTTGGATGCATTGTGGAAAAGAGGTGGTTGCATCGTGGATAGGCTGAATACAATGAAGAGTCTTGGGAGGAGGTTTTTGGTGATACTTAAAAAATAAAAAATAAATTTGGTGGGATGTCTTGGTTTGTGTCATGGAGGAGAGAAACTACAGTATGGAGAGAACAACTGTGATGTAGTGTATCAGGATATATTTTTCAACAGTTCTAACATTTTCTGAATAGTTGTTCCATTGAGTGGGGATGTGTCATATCCTTATTTTTTATATGGAACTAAGGTTTTGGTTTTAGTGTGGAGTCTGAGAGGATTGATTTCATGGGTTCTTTTGTTTTTGGGGTAGCTGCGCCATGGAGCTAGGCTACAATGTATCTCATCTTCCCGTTGTTGGGTTCTGCGACATAACTGTCTTGGATATGTGATGGTACCTTATCCTATTTTATTGAACCTATGAAACAATGATAACCATGTTTTTTGAGGGATCTTTGATCTTCTACACTATGGCATGATCCCTCCCCTTTGTTTAGTAATCTTTTTTATTAATAATGTGGTGTGGTGCTGTAGGCTGCGTCATGGGATTGTATTTTCAGACTGGTTATAAAATTCAAAATCCCCTTGAAGCCCCTCATTACCCCAAATTTATTCTCATTTATTATGGGATCCAAGTGCATCCCAAGTATTTCCTTCATCCCCCATTTAGTAGATTTCAACCCATCCTTTGGAGATTGATCTTTGGTGCTTTTAGGTGAGTACCCCCTTTTTCTTTTCCCTGTTTCCCCTGTTGTTCATATAGAGATGTTGTTTTCACAAGGAACCTATTATTTTAATGATTTTTTGGTAATAATATGTTGTGGGGTGTTATTTTTAGGGTGATAAAGGTGTTATCCTTCTTCTAGGTGCTTGGTGGCAGTCTCCCTCTCGTTCAAAAGTTATTCAGTGGTTCAAAAAGATTTGTTTGAGATAGGATAACCTTTTCTTTTCATCTAGTTGTATCATGTGGGAGGGTTTATTCTATTGTTATCATTTTGGGAAGATATTATACACCAACCCAATAAAAATAATGGAATGGTTTAATTGAAATTGAAGGGGAAGGGGAATGAAATACATGTTTTACTAATTTTGATATTATTTGATGTGGTCAGTTGTATAGTCTTTTTGTATTTCTGAAAATTGTGGCCTTTGGGGGATTTTTTTGCACTGTGGTTGTTGTGACTAGGGAACCCTTGTTTTTTGGTTATTTGTTATCACTTAAAATAGAGTTTTATAACCACTTATATCCAGTTAATGAACTATTTAACCCCATAATTTATGGCCTTTTTAAGAATTTACTTAAAATAAATAAGTTAAAGTGATGAAAAGTATATTGATAAATCTTGAAAATAATATGTGAATGATGTGGAAAGTGTTGTGATGTATGGTTGTGTTGTATGGTGGTGATGTGTGTTTGTGATGTGTGGGGTAGTTTTTATTTGAAGTGGTTATAATGTAGAGGTTGTGATGAGAAATGGTGGTGATGTGAACTGGTGGAAATGTGGTCCTTGTTGGAATGATGAGGATCATTGGTTGTGATGTGTCATATTGTGATAGATTCCTGGGTAGTAATGGAACTGAATTTAAAATTATGATTTTAAATGGAATGGGATGGTTTGGATAACGTGTTAAAATCATTAATGAACACTTTTTTTGAAATGAGAAGTGTGGTTTAAATGGCTATTGATGAATATAAAATGAATGGGCTAGAATAATGGTTTGGTTATTAATGGTAAATATGGAAAATTTCTTAACATGAAAGGTAATGGTGGAATATATATTGCGGATTATTGTGTGTTGTTGTGCATTTAGTACTGAGAGTGAAAGTGGAAGAGGTTCTGAGTCTTGGTGGTGATGTTGTGAGTTGGGATAGTATTCTTGTTATGAATCCATGGGTTAGGATTGTGTGTTTATGTATATATATAACTTGTATGTTATTTATGATTTCTATATGCACCCCACCCGCATTGATCGCCTTATTCCAACAACTAAATGTTTGGGGTTGTTTTTATCAACATCTTGGTGTGGAGGATGGATGGATTGATTACCTCACTTCATTGTTCTCTCTTCCAGGAAACATTTACTTGCATGGGCTGTGAAGGCTAGAAGTCAAAAGTACACTATGGTGATGTTTGATGAGATGGATTATAGTAGGGGGCGTTTATGGTAGTAGGAGGGAACATGGTTGATGTATTTCATATTCACAATACCTTACTATTTTGGTTATGGTTGTGATGTTATGTGATTGTCCAAGTGCTTGTGGGTGATATGTAGTTTTGGTGTTATGTGATGTCCTAGGTGTTTGCAGGTGATATATGATGTGATAGCCAAAGTGTCTTTAGGAGGGTTTCTATATGAAAGATATAGGAGCACCAGGATGTATGATGTTGGGGTGTGAGAGTATAAAATTAGTCAGAAATTGGTGTGGGGTAATCCTTTATTAATACGATTATTATTATGTTACTATACTTGGTTACGTTATTTGTTAAGTGTGTCATGGTGAGGATGGGTTTGGTTAGTTGACCAGTTTAAGTGCTATTGGTTCTATTATTTTCTCACTGGTGCATTATTATTCTCTTTTCACAAGTGCATAAGAGACTTTGAGTACGATCCTATTGAGTATACTTGTATGCTCACCCTATATATATACAAACTATTGTCAGGTTTCCAAGAGGAATACATGGACTGTGCTGGACATTAATATCTCATATCTTTGGATAGTTGTTGTGTTATCACCTTATCTTTTCTTTTGGGTGTTTATTTGGAGACTCTTGTATTTTTTTACTTTATATATGAATTATGAGATGTTTTTTTTGTTTATTTTTTTAATATTATATGATGAAGTTGATTGATCATTGATATCATATCTCCCAATTCTATATTGTTATAGAGGGAAATACCTTTCATAGGTGAAATTTTTATATCCTTAGTGTTAGTCACCAACCTGGGGCCTAATGAAGGCAGGACTCAGGGGTCATTATCCTTATTCCTTAATTTGCATCCTAGGAGGGGTACCTTTGGAGGGAGGGGGTTGTGATAGAGTGATATCAAAATCTTTGGTTGAGGGATAAGATGGAGTTTAGAGTTATAAATGGTGACTATTTCATGTGTTGGTAGGGAAACAATGTTAATTGACCTTGGTTCATGACAAAGGCTAGGTAAGACTAGCTAGGACATGAGATTTTAGGGGCCCATCTGATCCTATGAAAGGAATATGATCCTACCGAACGACCAAGTGAGGTGACACCACTCGCAGGGTAGAGACCCATGAAAGGTATATGCATCAATATTTACTTGTGTTCTTATTTTAATTGGGTAGTTTTATGAAGGTTAAAATGAATTAAATAAATCTTGATAAAATTTTATACTACCAAGTTTAGTAAATCCTTGTTTCCCTTTTTAGTTATGGATCCAATTCATCATCCATGTGTGGTTAGGAAGTAGAGGTTTAGCAAGCTAATCTTGTGGAATGTTAATGGGTTAATCTAGTTATGGAGGGTTATCAGGGTCAAAAAATGTTGTGTTCATTTCAACAACAGGCTTTTAGAAAGTATGTGGTCAACATCTCTGGTCTAGAGATAGATCATTGGTTGGAGGACCTCAAGATCGCCTTCAATTTGATACATGCTTGGGAAAAGTACAAAGTTCTATTGGTCATTAGTCAGATGCATGGGGATACGCATCAGTGGTCAACCCTACATCCTAGTGAGGGGGAGGAGGTAGATGTTTCATGGGTTGAATTCTAGAAGGAGTTCCGAGCAGAGTTCATTTCATCAACCATGAAGGAAGTAAAGATTCCAGAGCTAGTCTCTCTTTGGCAAGGGAGTATGCCTATGTGGGATTCGAGAATTAGGTTTAGGGACCTTTTATGTTTTACCCCAAAACTATTTACCAATGAGTAGTCCTGATCACGGTGTCTTGATGAGGAACTCTTATATTCTATTCAGTATGAAATCACTCCTTTTATGTTGCCAATGTATTTGGAGGTTTATAAGAAGGTGGGGTGATTAAGCGTATGTGATTGCGAGGTGGTTTACCAGAATAGAGGAACCAAAAAGTTTCCTTGAGGAGAAGAGTGGTCAATGGTATATCTCAAGCGTCAGGGCCTTCGAGGTTTTGACCAGAAGGGATTAGACCTCAATGAATTCTTTTCCAAATTTCTGGGGCCAGTGGTTTCCATGATTTTTTGGGGATCTTGGGCTAATATTCTTTACTTATAGAGGTTGTGATCATAATCATAATAAATTCCTTGTGTTTTTTGGAGCTCAGTATTGTAAAGGTGGTCCATTTTAGAATCAACCTCATTTGTAGCTACCAATGAGACCATTTTATTAGTAGGGGAGTAGGATCATGCTCCGCTGAGAGGATATGGTGTAGAAAGAGGTTAACCTCATGATATTCCCCATCATTAGGGATCCCAACAAGAGTGTGGTCATAGAGGTGGCCATTAGCAGATAGGTTGAGGAGCTGGGAATGGTCATTTTCATGCAGTGGAGGAGGTAGTTCCATAGGTCCCATAGATCATTATAGGTATAATTATATTGTTGTCTACCTTTGTTTGTGATTTTTTTAGATTTAGGAGATTTACACTCTTTTTTTTTCAACCAATATAGTTTGTGATCTAGTACTAGGCATAGAGAGGCTTCCCATGCCCCTGGTGTTGATTATGCTAGTCGGAGGCGATACTTTTTTGTTTTTTGTGTGTCGTGGGTGTATACTGATGATGGGGACACACTAGTAATGTAGATATATTTTCTTACTACATATACTATCACACAATTCCATTCTCATTATCAACTGGTCATATTCCATGCATGCCATTATCAATTTCTTATGGTGGAGAGTCATTTTCTCAAATGTGGATACCCAGCTTGTGTTTTTTGTTGGTGATTGGGGTTATTAGGTGGGAAGTATATATGTGTATCCCCTTCATTCTTTGATTTTTGAGTTTTCTATGTAATTGATAGATGCTAGGATAGAGGAGGACCCTAAAATCATATAGGAGTTTTTGGATATTTTTATTGAGGAGTTTGAGAATCTACCCCCCTTAAAGTGATTTTAAGTTCATGATAGACTTTTAGCCCGGTGATTCTACAATTTCGATGGATCCTTATTAGATGGTACCTTCTGAGTTGCAGGAGTTAATGATTCAGATATATGATCTGATGAAAAAGGGTTTTATCCGACCTAGTGTTTCTCTATGAAGTGATTTAGTTTCTAGAGGAAGGGGTGATATTTGATGTGTTTTGTGATGCTTCTTATATGGGATTAGGATGTGTATTAATGTATAAAAATGTAGAGGTTACTTATGGGTATAGGAATTTACATTCCCATAAAGTGTAACTATGCCACCCATGATCTGGATCTAACATCAGTTGTCTTTGAAGGTATCAGAGTCATAGTAGAAGCCGGTGCGATAGAGATTTTAAAAATTTCATCATCGGGGTGGTGAGACTTGTCATCTCCAATGATTCAATCCCTAGTACGGTATAAGGATATCATGTAAATTAAATTGATCAAAAAAATTAAAAAAAACACATACCCTGTTTGAAACCTAATCCATGCTCAACATATGCTTGTTTCCAGTTATTTTTCTATGAAGGATCTATAAAAATATCCCTCTATATTGTCCACACGTGCTTCAAAAATCTGCATGCTCTCTATTCTTCGTAATCCGGGTTCTAGCGTAGATTTACGACGAGTCCTTAGGCATCGCAATGATCACCCTAATCCGTTGCCTTTAATCTGTCAAAGGTGTTTTTGGATCAGAACTCAGAGAGAATATTTCTATCTCTAGAAGGTAGGAGGAGAGATATGCTCTCACTTCATTAAAATGAACAACACAATGATAATGATACTCTATCCTTCTTTTATAGTGGGAGTAAAAATACTTGTATGGGTTCCCTGTCCCCTGAAAAAATATCACCCACTAAAAAAGAAATAGATAAATTTATGATGAACTAAAATGCATCATAAATATTATTTATATTTTATCACATACCTATAATATATATATTAATTATATTATGTGATAAAACTGAGTCATTTAACTCGACTCGTCATCTCGCTTAATATTAAACGAACCTAGAATATAAAAATAATATTCATTGGATTAATATTATTTCTTATATTTACTTAACCTTTAAATACTATAAATAAATTCAAACTAATTATTATTCACTTGAATAATAATTAATTAATTAATTTATTAGTGATTGATAACTTGGACAACACTCGGACCCCATGGTGGGACCCACCATGTCCAATATACCTATTCAACTAAATAGGGTGAATTTTTGAATATGCTATTGTGTGTAACCCTCTAGGCCCTTATATCAATAACAGTGAATAAAATCCACAGACCAAGAGTAGAGAATAATAACCCATCAAGGCTCCTAAATAGATAAGGAAAGTCATAACAATAACAACCAACCTACGAACACATATTGTGTACTATAATATCTTTATCATTCATATCTCATAAAGAAGGACACACACTTATGTCGTCTCCCTTTTCTTGATTTATTATTTGTTGATATAACTAGGTGTATTTACCTTTCAACTACTTTGGACAAGGATTTATAAAGCTACTACCATCCCGATCGACAAGGCCCAAGATATATTACTTCCTCAAACTATAAGCGACAAATCCTTTCTTGACCATTCAACTAATGTCATGACACCAATGGGGCACCCAACACAAGATACCTCACCACGATTTTATTATCATGGTTTTTTTATTACATAAAAGTATGCGATCAAATGACACACTCTAGTAATTATATCAAGTTAGGAGACCAATACACATGTTCATAGATAGGAACCACCATTAACACCCAAAACATGTGGTGTTACTATTAGCGGGTCTGCCCTCATGATATCACTATTAGAGATCACCAAGTGTAAACTTAATGAGAAGAAGTATCAATTCTTATGATCCCCAATACCTGATCCTCAAACATCTAATGTGTCCAATCAGTAATATAACTAGTGGAAATACCACCTATACCAAAACTTCTTTCCCAATGGTTTGAAAAAACTGTTGGGAAAAATAATCTCTACCAACAGTTCTGTGAAATCGTTGGTATAAAATAATATATGTTGGGTTTTCCCAATGGTTATAGTTAACCATTGAAAAAAACCACCTCAATACCAACAGTTCATATGAACCATTGGGATAGAGACACCTAAAACCACCATCCATCAGGATCCTTCTCCCATCCGGTCATGCCCCACTTCTCCATTCCTACAGAACAACACCGCTCCTCTCGACCTCCACTCAACGCCACTCCTATCCCGCTCACCCCTCACCACTGCTCTCATTCCCCTCGCATTCCCCTCCTCTCATTCCAACTCCCACTCGCCGCTCGATGCTCCCTACTCGCCACTCCCTGCTCCCCACTCGTCGTCACCCGCCTCTCCCCTACCTCCAATCCCGATCCCTAGAAGCCATCGCTCACCCCTAACCTCCAAATTCTTCAATACTAGTGTCATCCATGACATGCACAGAGGTAGCATTTATGATTTTAGAAGTGTCTGTTTTAGGGTTATTCATCGATTTCACTAAAGTATGGTGAAATCAATCATTTATGATAGATATTTTGCTATAATTAGGAATAGGGGAACCCTAAATCAATGTTTCATATTATGTTTTTGGGTTATTCAATGTTTTATATTCTATTTTTTCTATAATTAGGATTAAGAATGGTTATTCATCAATTTTTCTATAATTAGTAAGGGTTTAGTTATTGAATAGGCATTTTTAATTGGGGCTTTGTGGAGCTAAGATTCATGGATGCATTAAGAGTGACATAGCAGAATAACAACACTATATGAAGGATTCATTTTGAAAAATTATATTCCTTTAAAAATATATATATATGTGAAGTGTGTGTTATGTGACATTTCCATTTTATTGTTTTATATCAAAAAGTATGGTAATAAGGTGGGTTTATCAACTTCTAAGTTATAACACCGACTGAGGCTTTTTTCTCAATACTGGATCACTTTTTTTCTAGCTTAAAAGTGTTTGATTTTCTTTTCACTTTATTATTTCTCACATTATAAACATGTTTTTGTTGAGGAAACATGGTTTTCTCTTCTTTAACATGTTTATTATTGTTTTAAAATTGCATATTCACTTGAAGAATTACAGAAATCTTAATGTTTTTCTATTTTTTAGTTTATCCTTTTATAAATCATCAGACCATATGATCAAACATTCTTTCTTATCATGTTCAATCTTCTTCATATGTGTAGATCCATTTGTAGCAACTGATTTAGAACTTGATAACATTGGATCTTTTCCCTTACCCCTAATCGAATGCTTTTGACTAGGAATCAAATTCATACATATGATTGATCCATGACCAACATAATTACACCTTTAAAAAACTTCTTTAAATTTTCCTTGGGAAATATCTTAGGATATTCTTCAGAAATGTCAACTACTAATCCAATTATACTATCAATTTCTTGGTTGGTTTCCATTTTCAGTTCAAAATTTCTATCATAAAATTTATAGATCTTTATGTTTATTTTTAAATAGTCTATCCACAATCCATTTTTTATTTTATTGAAAATCCACTTTAAGGGTAATTGGGAACCATTAAAAACATCCTTCAGCATCAAGTCACACCCTCAAAAATTTTTAAATAGTCTATGATGTTGCCTTTCCTATCGTAATAGAAGCATATTCTCCATACTAAAACCCCATGATGATCATCTCTTTTCAATGACCACTTGGGAGTGTCCTTTTTTACTTTTTTCTTCAGTTTACACCTAAAGGTAGAATTTTTTTCCTTTCCCCCTACTTATTCAATCATGGAATCATCTTTTCATTAACATATGCCTCATTTTGAGTTTCTATATACCAAAATTCCTCATAATTGTGACCATATATAGTGAAATATTCACAAAAATTATCAAGGAATTCAAATATGTTTCTAAGAGATAAATTTCTATTCATACATGAAAACTAATTTTGCACAATAGTTTTGTTCTTATTTTTAACTATTCTGTCATTTTCTTATTCTCTTATACCACTTGTATGAGTATATATATTATACCAAAAATCAATTTCCATGTGCCCAAACTTCTATAAACACCAATATTTTACAAAAAATCTTGTTTCTTTCTCCTTTGAGGTAGTTTTTCTATATTTATTTCATTTATGTCTTTGGATATATTCACTATAATTTTTGGATTAGTTTGGGGAACTACTCTTCATACATATTCTCACATCCACCCTTAATGTATTTGTGATTTTTGTTATATTTTATATCACTGGGTTTTTCATAGACATTGATCTTTGTACAACACTCACAAATAAAAAGAACATAGCAATTATAAATTTATTAGTGTAGTGGGATACATTATTCCATGAGGATGAAGTGTAGGACTCTCCAAATGTTCTAAAGATTTATTTTGTACTAGTATGAATCTATTTTTAGTATAAAATATTCAATGTGATTTGAGTGGTGACACTTTTATTCTTTGTTATTTGGGGATGTTCATCTTGGGTTGATTCTAGATTCTTTAAGTTTTGGTCCAAGCTATAAGCACTTCATAATGTGGGAATATTTCTTAACCTCAAATAATTTTAATCTATCTTAATATTATGATTTTATTCTTTATTCATCTTGTTAATCTCTTGTAGTAAACTATAAAGATCCTTTACCCTTTTAGTTATCACATGTAGTAAAAAATCCTTGATATTCACAATGACTTTATAATACTCTTCTAATACAGGAAATATTCTATAATTTCCACTTATCTAATCTAGTGATATTTTATAGATACTGATCTATAATGAAATTATCTATTGTTAGGAATCATTAATAGGTGAGCACATGCTACTTAGTTCATCTTGGACTATAAAAAAGTATAATCTTCTCTATTCTAGAGAAGATTGTATGGAGTAACTGATTGGGATTATAATGTAGAATCTATTATTGACACATCTTACCAATCATAGTAAGGATTTTGGTAGTTTTTGAGACTAAAGGATGTAATAATATTGTGTCCCTATTCATGGTTAGAGTTTAGTAGATGGATTTTGATGCTTATAAATAAATTATATTTTCTGATTGTATGAGGTACTATATATGGTCACTTCAAAACAAGACACTTGGTTCACATCTTAGTTATGTATGTGATTGTAGGAGGAATTCATGACCCAATAATGGATCATTAAAAAATAACTCCATTAGATTTATGACCTAATAATGGATCATTAAAAAAATAACTCCATCAGATTAACGACTATGAAAATTAATACATTTATGTTTTAAAGGATCTCAAAAAGGTATTTTATGTTAGATTCTAGCTAGATATGGGATGATAACATTATCATGGTATAGTTCAACTATAATGATACATACCACTCTATCATAGACATGGAACCTTCCTTGGCCCATTATGTTTTACCTTATTGATCATCCCTTTATAGGATAGAGGTAAGAATGTTATCTTTGATACTGAAATGGTTGAAATTGGTGATAATAAATAAGGATCTTCCAATACAAATATGAATTAGATTTAACTATTAAGTTTTTTTTGTTCTAATAGTTTTATTTTTTATAGTGTATATCTTTTTTTTAAATTTTTATGCTATGATATATTCTATTTGATTATAAATTGTGTCCTATAATAAACTTTTATTATCAGGTGGGATAAAAATTGAGTTTTACTTCATCTTCAATGCAATCCATCTTGATTCCATTGTTTGGTTAATTGATGATGACATTCTCGACACAATTTACAAGTATTTTGTATTTTTTTAAAATAATTAATTGAGAAAGATAATATTTACATAATTAAATTTTGATTGATGCTAAAAACATAATTAAAATAAACAAACAAATATATCCTCAAGTAAAGTTTTCCATTTAATTGTTAAATATGATTTTCTAGTCTTACACTTTTGAATCCAGTGCTACAAATAGATATTGTTCATTGCTTATAACATATAACATTTAACTTATTCTTTGTTTTTCTAGATATTATAGAATAAAAATAGTACTTTCCTTAATATTATACATACATTGCCTCCACTTTAACCTATATCTTTCTTGCAATACTGTCTTTTAATTCATTTCAGTTCCATTAATGTAGATCTTTGAAAGAACAAAGGTTTGATCTTGAGAAATCCAAAGAGAAGAGAGTGGTGCGTTCTCGTTACCTCGAGGTGATTGGCACAGAGTTTTGTTTGGACTAATTTAATTTGAGGCTTTTGGTGATTTATGTGCCCATGAAAAATCTATATTAGGTATGAATTTCATGAATAAGACTACTTTATATCCTGCATATCTATTTGATAGTATCATTTTGAAACATGGATCTATTTCCCCCTTGCTTGCAGAAACATGATTTGACCCATGGGGTGTTGTGGTTCTTATATGTTAGGTGGTGATGTGTATAGTCACATTAGACAAGTATGTTTTAGTTTAGTTTTTATTTTATTTTGTATATTGCATTGTCCACTTAGGTCTTTTACTACTTTATATGGACAAAGGATAGTTATATTCTACAGAGGGGGCTAGAAGGGGTTTAGATTGTTTCAGTCCATTGGCTTTGATCCGAGGTAAGATTCTATGGTTACTACTTGTCTCACACCTCATGTATTTAGGTATTTCAGTGTTTTTGACTCCATATTATGTTTTCGGTAGGGTGTTGGATCATTTCGTGTTGGTTCGGGTGGATTTGGTTCTCCGCTGCCAATCGAGGTAATGCTTTAATGCCGTTGGTTGGTTTCTCACTGGTTATGTAGCATCCTTTTTGTGTTTTAAGGTTCCTAATATCCTTTATGTAGTGTGTTGATCCCTGCTCGTTGGTTTCAAGTCACCAAGTCAAGGGCGACTCACCTACGTGTGCATAGGTAAGTAAGTATATGTATGTGGGTTCCCCCATTACATGTATAGTCAACCATGGAAGTGATTGTGCATGTATGGGGCTAGGTGTTCCCATGTATATATATATAAATTCATACGCAGGTGAGTGGAGACTGATATATGCATATAAGTATATGTACAAGGATCCCCTTGCACATGCTCATTTCCATGTGGGTGTATGCATAGGGGCTAGGTGTCCTTGCATGTGTGTGAAGGTGTGTATACCCAATGGGGGAGCAACAAATTTTAGTTAGAAAGATCCAAGAGCTAAAGTGGATGGCTTGGTTCCACCTTGAGGTAGGGTCCCTCTCCTAGCCTCTTTAATTCAAGAATGCTTTAAATTGAATTTAGCTTCTTTCTTAATTCTGATTAATTATATTTAATTTCATATCTTGGATACATGTTCTTTAATATAATTGTTCCATTTGATAAATAAAGTCATGTTTTTATAATAAAACCCCTCCAACAGAGGTGTGCTGTCTTAAAAAACTCACAGTGATAGTTATGTTGATCTAGTTGCTCAACTTATTGCATTTGATTTGTGCTGAATGAGTTTTAGAATAAATGTTAAATATAATTAAATGAATTTTGTGATAAAGAAATGCCATGATTTTATAATAAAACCCCTCCAACAGAGGTGAATTGTCTTCTAAATCAAAGGGTAGTGATATTTATTTGTATCATGTTTATATTTGGTTTGAGTTTTCTATATGCCTCTTGTTGGCGTTTCTTTGAATAATATAAATTGTCTTATCGTACTCATTTAACTCAAATGACATTGCCCGAGTAGGCATATGCCTTGACCATGAAACTTTCCTTTTCACCCTTTGAATATTATAAATTAAATTTCTATGTTTAGACAAAGTGAATGAAGTTGTAAATGGTTTGTGTAGGGTGTATGATTCTTTTCTGTTGTTTTGTTTCCCTTTAGATGTTGCATCATTGTGCCACTCACTAAAACCTTCCAACGATCTCTTGTTATAGCATATTAAATAGTTGATTTGTTCTATCATGTCAATTGTGACCTTATCTTATAGAGAAACCTGTTTGGGGTGTTTTCCTAGCCTCTTTCACCCCCTTGAGAACTAGTCTTGTCCTCAAGACTAAAGGATGGAAATTGGTTTTGAAGAGTGAATTCATCTCCCCATGTGGCATCATCCGGCAAGCAGCCAATCAATTGGATTAAAAATTGAGGATGGGAAATTCCATCTATGAAAATCCGAGATAGCAGTACTAAAAAATAAATTGTCCATCGTTCTTTAATGAGGACAACCCCTATACCTCTCCCCAAAGCATCACACTCCAGCTCAAATTGCTTAGAAAAATTTGGTAGAGTAAGGACGGGTGCTTCTTTCATTAGTTGTTTGAGTTGTTGGAAAGCATTGAGGGCCTCATTTTTCAACCGGAAGCCATCATTTCAGGTGATAATATTAATAAGACATGCTACCTTTCCATATCCTTGAATGAACTTGCGTTAATAGCTGGTGAGGCCTAGAAAGCCATGGACTCCCTTAACGGGAGTTGGGATTGGCTGGTATAACATTACCTACACCTTCCCAGGATCTACAGAAACTTCATCCACTAAAATTATGTGACCTTAATATACAATTTCATACTTCCCTAAATGAAACTTCTTATTGGCGAAGAAATGATTCTTCTGTAGAATGCCAAGGACTGTTGCAACATGCTGCAGGTGGGTCGGCCAATCCCTGTTGTACACTAGTATGTCGTCAAAAAATATGAGTACATACTGTCAGAGTAGAGGATGAAATAAATCATTCATTGTAGATTGTAATATAGAGGGGGAATTCATTAAACCAAATGGCATTATTAAATACTCATAGTGGCCACTATGAATTCGGAAGGTAGTTTTTTCCATATCACTTTCCCACATCTGAATCTGATGTTTTTTTTATCTTAAATCAAGTTTAGATAAGTAAGTAGCTCCATATAATTCATAAAGTAATTCTTCAACCACTAGAATTGGAAACTTGTCAGTTACAGTTACCTTTTTCAATGTTCAGTAGTCAACAAAAATCTACCAGAGTCCATCTTCCTTTTTTACCAACAATATCGGGCTCGAAAATGCGCTGGAACTGGGTCTGATTATTCCTCTGGACAACATCACCTGCACTTGTGTTTCTATTTCATTTTTTTGAAAATAAGGATATCTATATGGTCTTACCAAGACTGTTCCTTTTCTGAGGATGAGACTTATAGCATTTTCTCATTGTCTAGGTTCTGGAAAACCTTGGGGTTTATAAAAAACTAAAGGATATTGGAGAAAAATCTATTGTAAGTCCTGCATTTGGTGTGAAGTTAGGAGCTGTTCCCCACTACTCCATTTACCTGCAATTATTTTACAACATATCCCATTGAAGAGCTGTCTTCGAGACCATTGTTCAAGTGAAACTGCTGCCTGATTTGATTGATGAACTCCTGAAAGGGTGAACAACTGATTTCCTTCTACAAACTTCATCACCATAGTTTTCCAATTAATGCAAAAATCTCCTAGGGTACTGAGCCATGCCACACCTAGAATTAAGTCCAACCCTCTGATATCCAAGATGCGTGCTTCTATTGAACACCCATATTCCCCCATTGTCAACCGAATGTGTTGACACATTCCTGTAGTAGCCATCTTATGCCCATATCCGAGATTTACTCGCATTCTCTTCAAGTCCAGGATGTTTATCCCTTTGCTAAGAGCTAACTCCACATGTCTCTCCAAACACATCACTTGTAAACGGGTCTCTGGATTATGGATGCACACCCAACACTGTATTTACCCATGCAAAACATGAAGGAAATAACCCACATATTGAGATTTTGGTTGACGGGGAATAAGTGATGCCAGAAATTCAAAACATTCTATGTATTCTTGTACGATTCCTTGCTGCCAGTTAGCAGCTAATTCCTTATAAGAATTCTGCACCTCTATTCCATTGAAATGTTCCATTATCTCTTCTTTACATTATTTCCAAGACAATTGAGGTTTCAATTCTTCTAATACTATAAACCAATGAATTGTGACTCCCTCCATACTCACTTGTGCCAATGATATTTTAGCTAATTTAGATGTTTGATTAATTCAGAAATACAATTCTGCTTTGTTGATCCATCTGTGAGGGTCCTATCCATAAAAAACCGGTAGTTCAACTCGTCTAACCACTAGCAGTGGTCCTGGAATATCCCCCATAGATTCTTCTTTCCTTGGTATCCCCCCATTTGGAATAGATCTTTAACATGATAGTATCAGCATCTCTTTTGACCGAACTGCTGGTACTGAGTTTGTAGCCTCCTCATGCACTGGAAGTTTCTCCAGATGATGTACTAAACCAACCATGGATTTATTTAGCTCTTTTAAACCCAAAAATTCTTGTTGAAACGCTCCCACTATAGTCATTAATCCCGACATAGAAAACTCCACCCGATCAAGACGTTGGTCCCATCCTGCTTCCACACACTCCAGCCGCTGCTCCAATGCCTCTAATTGAGACTGAAGCCGAGTCTCTATACTCATAAGTGAGGATCGTAATGCACCAAAGGAAAAAAATGATGGGGGGGGGGTGAGAGAAGTATCTAGAAGATCAGACCAAAATGATAGAGTTCCCTCACCTAAACTAGCAGCAGAACAATGTATATTCAATAGAGCAGTATTAGCGTACCTGTTTACTGACTCTGAGCCAGAAAATAGGGAGGAAAAAGAATTAGGAACGCTTCGGGAGACCCCTACTAATCTCCCACCCAAGCTCCAAGGATCTATTCAGTAATAAACTACATAATACCCCATATGGTCCCCCATGACCCACTTTATTCCCCCCTGATCCACTAATATGGCTTTTCCCCCAAGCAGTTAGCCCCCACGTGACTCCCTAACAAACTCCCCCTTTCCAGTGCCACATGACTCCTTAACTGCCTCCCCTTTTCTAGCCATCCTTATTCTAGAATAAAATTTCCAGGTGGTAGGGTCACCTCTAACTCTAACATATCTCTATTGAATTTACTAAAACTATGTGATACCTTAGTCCCCACCTGAGAGGATATTCCCTGCATGGCATTGGACTCCTACCACACTGCCCTCTAGAAAAATACCTGGCTTGATTCCCACTATACATGGTACATAGTGATGTCTAGACATCATGTCCTGAACTAACACAATTTTCATTCCATCCTAGATCTTATGGATTGTGACACACTCAAGTCAAGCCCCTACCCAACCTAATTCTCAGATGATGCCCCTTCCTCCAAGTATGAGTTATATTTGTGTGAGAGGTTCACCTGGTTTTTCTTGGGTGATAGGGACATACTAAATTCACATAAGTAATTATTTCCCACCGTATAATTTCCCATCCTTATGTACATGATCATGATATTTATAGAAATATTCTAGTCCAAACACCATGACCTTAAAAGCTATGCACTCATACCTGAGGTGTTTCTAATAATCCCTAGGCTATGAAAAAATGCTAAGTTAATTTCCCCCCTATTTATTTATTTTCTATCTATCCACTTGTTCCTTGATAAAAGACCTTAAAAATTACACCCCTACACTCTAGGATATATGACCTTAAGGGTTATCCCCCTTTGGTTAAAGTTATGAAACCATAAACTAAGCTGTTTTTGAATCACCCTTGATCTTACCACTAAATCATACCTAGATCCCATTTTTTTATACCCTATCCACATGCTTGAAGGTGTAACCCTAAGAGTACTTGAATAATTCCTGAGTATCTTCTCCCTTGTAACATCCTCCCCCTGGTCCCTTGTAAAATCCTTCCCCAGGTCCATATCCACTGAGTGGTGCCTGAATCAAGGAGTCACCACTAGACCTTAGGCACACATTCTCATACACTAGAGGATATCGATTAACAATGAGGTTTTAGGGTAGTACCATTGGAAGACTATACCCCATATCAGTGTACACAACAATAGATGAAAATAAACCAATCAACATCCATGATATAAACATTAGAGCACACATGATAATACATAACTGAATTAAAATTAAATACATAAAAACTAACACACACTGGTCTCCCACCAGATTGACCCCATATATAAAAAATGAATATAAAAGGAAAAAGAGACTCCAATACATCCTTGAGTCTCACATCATCTCAATCACCAAACCATCGAAACTGCTCCATAATTACCATGTAACAATGATCCTTTACCCAATTTGATCCTATATGCAAGTAATAATTCTTCTCGGGGACCAAAGTGTCATGGCCTCCCGAGCATGATGAGAGTACAACATAGTATGAAACCTGTGTCTTGCTACAAGTGATATTCTTAGTTTAATAAATTTATGAACTATTTAATATAAATAAATAAATCACTATTGATCCTTAGGCTCTAATGTGACACTTGTGATCAACCACACCTACCTCGTCTAGTGCTGAAGTGACTTTGAGCATGTCGTTAAATCGTTCCAACTAGTATATCATTTAAAACCAATTCCCATCCTCTTGGGGAAATCCAATATCAAAGTAGTATGTTCAAGAACTGTTTCCTAGGGGAATGGCCCTAGGAAATATAATTGTAGCAAGCCCACAACCAATTCCCAGGCATCTTAAGAAATCAAATACTATCAGGCACAATGGTAAATTCCTAGATGTATTAGGAATTCAAACATCATATAGTATAATCCAATTCCCATAATACTAGATAAATAGAGTTTCAATGTCCATAGAGTCGATTCCAAGACATCTTGGAAATTCCCACATCTGTAGTCACATCGTCAGATCCAAGGGGATTACATAATGAATTCCATAGACATGAAGGCTGAATCCTAGTATCCTAAGAATTCTACACTCATCAGGATCATTGTTGAATCTCTGCATTCCAAGAATTCCACACTCACTAGGATCAAGGTTGAATCCCCGTATCCTAAAAATTCCACATTCATCAGCTGATTGCAATTTTTGTGTTTTATTTCAGGTTGTAGTGAGTTTCTGTGCTTGATTTATTTGTGATTTTAGATGATTGAAGTGAGTTTGTGTGTGTTTGTAGTGATTTTTCTATGTGTTTTCATTGAGTTTTTGTGTGTTTGTAGTGAGTTTTCTGTGTGTTTGTATTGTGTGTTTGCAGTGATTTTTTGTGCGTTTTCTGTGTGACTGCATGTTTTAGGTTTGCAGTGTGTTTTCTGTTTTGTAGCGTGTTTTTGTTTGATTGAAGGTTGTAGGTCGCAGTGTGATTTTTATGTTATTGTAGTGTGTTTGATAGCGGTGTGTTTGAAATAGAGTGGGGGGTCTATGTAGGTTCTGTGTTATTGAAGGTTTCTGTGTTATTAAAGGTTTTTGTGTTATTTCTATGTTATTGCAGTGTGTTATTGCAGTGTGTTTGAAATAGAGTTGGGGGTATATGCAGGTTCTATCCATGAAATAGAGTGGGGGGGGGGGGGTCTATGCAGGTTCTATTCCGTGAAATAGAGTGGGGGGTCTATGCCAATGGTTTCAAAATCATTGGTATACCTGTTTGTAATTACTGAAGCCTATACTAACAGTTTATTTTGAACCGTTAGTATATGAAAAGGCCTACGGTTCAGAACTATTGGTATAGATTTGTGCCAACCCATAGGTATAACTCTATTCCAATGGTTCAAGATGAACCGTTGGAACAACATAATTCAATCACCTCTGAAAATTGTTGGCAGAGAGATATACTAACGGTTTAAACCATTGGTATAGAGATGTCCCAATGGGTTATAACCATTGGCATAAATTTATCCCAATGGTTCACATTGAACTGTAAGAATATTGAAATCCGAATCCCCCTATACCAATGGTTCAATGTGAACCGTTGGAATAGGGCCACCCCAACGGCCCATATTCCAATGGTTATTGAAACCGTTGGGATAGTTTAGATTTCCAATAGTGTATGTCTCTAGACTATAGGACCTTTATTTAATATTAATTTCATAATATCTCATGGTTCTCATTATAGACCTATATCTCTTATAACATTTTGATATGATAATTAATATATGGATATTACCATTAAATAGTGGACACATAAATATCTACACTATAATAGTAATAAAACACCTTGTATATATAACTGTATACATGATATGGTAATCAAAAGTACTATTAAAGTTGGGTCCAGGGAATCCACTATTACAACACTCTCACTTGCACTGAAGACAACTTTCAAATGGACCTTGTTATCCCTCACATGATAAATATCATGTTTCTATTGGGTAATAATTTTAGCTGCTGGGTCTACTATATTTCTTCCATGTGGCTATTTTTCTATATGTAACCACATCCCCTTGAGTGAAACTTATCAAGAGATGGTACCCCTGAATATATCCCTTTTTTACACTGTTAAAACTTGACATCTTGGATAGTACCAGTAACAAAATTATCATAATGATAAAACCTTACTTGGTAGGTGAAATTCTAACAACTGGAACAAAATGTTGCATTTAATAACTACTTCTTAGCTTCCTCCAAAGCTATAACACACTTAGTATTTATAGGTATGGATACCACTAGATTTTATGAGTTTTTTCTTTCTCGAAACCATAGACTAACTGTGATACTAGATCAAATTTATCCAGATGAAGACTAGTTTGTGTCCCACAAAACTAGAACCCTTTCTTCTCCACTTATTAGGTATATATCTTTTATAATTTCAAAAGTACAATAATATTGTTCTGACTGCATCACTTATAGTACTCTGGGATATAACTGATATTTTCCTACTATAAAGTATATTATGGAGATATTATTATTTTTTACATATCATGGAATACATGATTTATCCATCACTAAAGCGTATAGAACTAAAATCACCACTAAATCTCCTCCTATTCCACTGCTTGTCTACTTGGAGAGATTTATGCCATGTGACACTGGCATCAATTCATTTCTTGAATTATTCCAACTTCTATTTTTCAATACTTTGTCACTATATGTATAATTGAATAGGTCCAAGAAACCATCAGATCTACTTTAGTAGATCCCGTTCCCTAGAACTTAGGTATCTACTTTAAGTCAATCACTAAATAATTACTTTCATCCTGATCTTATCTAGTTGTAAGACCAATATCTATTTTCCATATGTTTTCGAACATATTTCACTTGGAAAACAATGATGATCCCACTAACCTCTGGTAGAAACATGGAAAAGATTCATTCCAAATGAATGTTCTACGATCCTATTGTTTACTTTAATCTTGAACTAGATTTCAATTACTTACAACCCTTATTGGAATCCAATAGTGTCATCATCTCTTTCTGATTATGTCGTATAGACACCTTACATGAAAGTTGATCTTGACATCCAATAACAAATTAAATGATCTTAGAAGTTCACTATGATAAGTAAAATTCGAATGGATTTAGGCATAATGAATTGGTATAACTAATAAAGCCTTATTGGTACCATGATTGTACCATCCATGTATCATGTCACTTGAATATACACCGCAATATTCAAAATATAACCCCCTTTTCACTTTGATACATGATATCCATTATTGAATTTTAATTGAACTTTTCAATTTTAGCTTGTTTCCATATACTACCTACTTATAGGAATTATTATTCATAATGAATAATTTATCACCGACCATGGTGAATATAAAACCATCACTATGGTTTTAACCTTCATACGCAGTATGTGTATCTGGGGTAGTCCTATCCCACATACACTTATGGAGCATGTTCCTATGTCGGCTACATGAACATATTTGGAATTGAATAAACCCAAGTAAATCTTTATCCCACTATCTCTAATAGATATGTGTACCATTTTATAGAAATATAGTCAATCACTTGACTACCACTTTTCCATATTAGGTATTATGTAATATCCTAAGAAACCATTAGGATAATTACTTAGATGAAAAATGTGTTTAGATTGATACAAGTTTGTTTATATCCTAACAAACTCTTTGTATATAAACACATACACTTATGAAATAATGGATTTATATCATACTATGACTCATATGATACCCATTTGTCATTATAGTTGGCATATTATTATAGGATATATCCATTATTTTCAAATCACATCTTGAAATATAATGGATGTTTTTGAAAGTTGCAGCATTGATACTACATACTTCATGACTATGATGTATAAAATGCGCATTTAGGAATTTCTCTACACTAAATTTTGTTGATAAATTTTAACATGTAATAATTACCATCAATCCTCCTTATTAACATCAATTCCATGATTAAATAAGGTAATGTGAATTTAAGAATTACTCCATGCTACATTATCATGATTGATGAATGCCTGGTCAAGATATTCTTCAACATGTCAGCCTAAAACAATTCATATATTTTGACCATGCATACACTTCATTATCATATTACTTAATAAATTAAAGGAATATTATGAAGTATATTTACCACTATATTTCCCTTGAAATAGTTCATGCTCTCTTATTTAACTAATTCCAAAATATTTGTGAAAAAAATTTATTTCTAATGTTTTTTCCAACCTAAAAATGCCAATAATACCAAAGGTGTTTAGATTTACTAAGCCTAAATACCAAACTGGGTATATTCTTGACGTCCAATTTTAGTTTTACTTGAAAAATAATTAACTTTCCACAACTGGGTATAAAAGTATTACATTTTATATTCATTACGTATTTCCTATGATTCAAGTACCAACAAACTATTTGTTGAGTATGAAACACCACAAACAAAATTCATTACTGAACCTAGAATAATGTCTCATTATGTCAAACAGAGACATGATATAAATGTTTTAGTTGTAATCAATAATAGTTTGACTTAAATCATCAACTTGGAAATTATAATTTATGTGTTTCTCACCACTGACTTAGAAATCACCCATTCTCAACTTCTTGGAGAATACACCTCATTTCTTGTAATGTTTCTATTACTTACTTGGTTACCATATTTCAATACAAATATGCGAAAGGAATATTTTATTTATTACCCAAGAAGTATATTCAAAAAATTACATTTTATATTGATGAATATACCTAAATAAGAAGTGGGTACTTGATTCTTCAATACAATTCATTTCTTTTAACTTCTATATGTTTATTTCATGTTATGCGATGAAAATAACCTCCTGTTTAATAACCAACCTCTATCTTTGAAGGATTTTGTGGATGTGTCATTGGAATTACACTTTCCATTGGCTATTTTTCTTTTAATTTCAATTTATTAACCATAAGAATTAAATATTTCGCTTTCTTTAAGTTCTTATTTACTTGGTGAACCTTACCTAAATAAGAAATGAAGCATTTACTCAATACTTGTTCATTTTGTAACCTAAAACAAAACTGGAGTAATAGGGTGTAAAATATAATGGTATGTTTTGAAAGATCATGATCCGACTTCCAATTTACATATAACCAGTGTAGTCATCAAATTCATATCATGCTTCACTTTCTCCTCACAAACTTTTTTGAGATGCGACAACATGTGTAATCTACCATGTCCTGATGTTGTAACCACAAAAAACATTTTAAATTGATGATTGAATTATGACATAACTATCCTATACATAATACATGTGTCTCCTATAAGAAATATTATACCCTCTATTCTTGAGGTGGCTTAATAGGTATTGGGACAATAGAACCTTGAGTTTCTGATATATTAGTATTGTGTGCAAATTCTTGTACCACACTTGGAAATTTGTGCTGGATAGGACATCAACTTTATCTTATTTTTATCATAGTTTATCATTTGGTATTAATTTCCATTTTAAAAAAATAAACTTTATCTGAATAGATCTTTTATCTTTATTATCGAATTAGATATTATTAATTAATTATATCATTAAGTGTCTCCCACTATTTTATCGAATATTAGGAACCCTCTGTACTAGAATCAAAATACTCCATCGCTCGAGTATTCTATTGGAAAGGATCCATAAAATTACCCTCATAGTCTAAAGCCATGGATAAACCACTACTTAGAGAGTTCAAGATATAATTTTGACTGGCCAATCACATTAACTCATGGTTCCTTGATCTGTTGAGTGAAGTTCTAGATTCTCAGAATAATAGCCTCAATTTCCTCAATGCTTTCCTATAAAATGATAGAAAGTTAGATATGGATAATTCTTACCACCACTTTATTTAATTAAACCCATCATTCTCATAAGAAATCCTCAATAGTAAGAGGCACCCTCATCCATGGCATGATGATCACACCAAACACATAGTTTTGTTCAAATTTGAATGATGAAAGGCAATTATGACTTAATATTTCTTTAAGGATTTTTGTGTTTTTCTATTTATGAATGTAATACATTTATAATAAACATGTTCATCTATTTTTCAAGCAAAAAACTAGACGTTAATAGAAAAACATTAATTATTTATTTATGAATTTTATTATTTATTATTTTATGTATTTTCCCACTATTATAAAATGCATAAATTAATAAATAAATGCATAAAGGCAATCAACTACCCGACTAGTCTTGAGAATATAAAACGACATAGGGGAATCATACTTGAGTCATCACTTGACTCGTGATGTAGTTTGCCCCCATCCAGTATGTCTACTGCTCATCTAGAGTAATGCTTCATATTGGTAAGGTCTACATCATGTTTGGAGTACCGTCTCATCTTGGTGGGATCCACATGATGTCTGGAGTATTGACACATCATGGTGGGGTCCACATCACGTTTGGAGTACTGTCTCATCTTGGCAGGATCCACATGACTTATGGAGACCGTCTCATCTTGGAGGGGTCCACATCAAATCTCACACCATTATGGTTAAAGTACAAGAATACTCACTCGCAGGCAAGGGGAATTAGGGTTGAAATGTACATTAGAAGAATTTGGACTTGTAGGTTCTTATATAAATTGACCAAAAATAAAAGATGATGTGAAAACTGTCTTAATTAATTAATGACAAACATTACACGCAGTTAAATAATCAATTAATTAAATAAATAAATGTATACATACACAAGTCGGTGCTTAAGACCAGTAAGAAGGTATAATTAAATGCACGATAAAATTAAATTATTATAAACTAAAGTATGAGGGTATTACAAAAATTAAATGAATTAAGAATTCAAATAATTTATTTAATTTTCATTTAGTCCCTTAATTTAATTTTAATACCAAAAGTTAAATTAAATTATTAATTCAATTTAATACTTAAATTGAATTAATTTTACTTCTGGGTTCTAAAATGATATTTTAAAAACCCAAATTAATTAATATTTTATGTCCCAAAGTGGGTCGTTCCGAACTCACAAAAACCCGTTTTAGGCCTTGAAAATCCCTTTATAGGTTATACTAAGCTGAGAGGGTCTGGATGCACCCATTTAGGGTTGGGCAGATCTGCTCGAGCCCAATTTGGAGAAGATGAAATCCGTGCAGATTGTAACCAGGGTACCTAGATGGTACCGTAGAGCAGTGAGATGAAGGGTGGAGGGGTCATTAATGGACCCCGTGGCAACCTTGGTGTCCCGGTGACTGGATCCGCCGACAAGGGGGTTGGTTTGTGTAGCCAGGACATGGCGGTCGAATGCGCAACGACATCCTTGAGTGGGTTGGTGGGTGACCTCGACACAGTGGTGGTTTGAGTCTAGCATGACATGGCTTCTATATTCAGTTGGAGGAGTGGGCCTCGTAGCACACGACATGCTAGACAACGGAAGATGGCTAGGTACCATAGTGGAGCTGCGGTTTGTTGGACTACAAATGGTGTGGCGGGAGACCCTGGACTAGGGTGGTGGGATCAATAGCTTATTGGGGTACCTGGTAGGTGGCCAACCATGGATAGATATGATGAAGGATAAGGAGCCCCTCCACCCCCTGCTGGGTGGAGAAACCAACCTTGTCGGTGGAGGGGGTGGATGAACTTGGGTGCCGACGGGTTGGGATGTGACCAGAAGATAGACACAAGGGGTCTATGTAGACCCATTTATTCTCATTTTTGTTGATTTTTACCAATTCAATTATGGTTTCCCTTTTGTTTTTTTATATTTTTTGGATTTTCATTTTTGATAAACAAAAAGCACACGAACTACTTTTTTTTTTTGTTTCTTGTGTGAATATCTCCACACTATACCTATTTAAATCCAAAACCTATTTGAATAGCCTATTATTATAATAAAATAATGATATAATTAAAATCATTTTCATATATTATAATTATAATAACATAATTATTATAATTATAACATATTATTTCAAAAAAAACTAGTGGAATATGAGATGGTCAAAAAACACTATTATATCCATATTGTCTGACTGGAATAGTTTGGATTAACTGAAATCCCCATCGCAAGTTTAAACAGATAAAACTTTGATACCCATAAACTATAAACTAATCCATATTAAAGACTTTGAATGTCCATAATTTTTCCATTTGAAATTAGATCGATGCTTGGTTTTTTATTGGGACCGAAATCAAACCCTAAATTTAATTTACTGCAAATTAATTTCTTTCTTGGATTAGGAAATTTAAACGATATCTATGATACTAATTGAAAGTAATAGGGCCACAGTAGAAGCCGATGGGTTAGAGATTTTAAAAATTTTCATCATCGGGCTCCGATGATCTGAGTCCCCTACACGGTCTGAGGATCTTACATAAATTAAATTTAGCACAAAAAATGTAATGCCCCAACCCCAGTTACCAGAGTCGGTGAATTATTACAAAACATTGGAATGATCACAAAGGATCAAGTCTCTAAAGACCTATTAGTTTAGGGGCCTTGGAATTACTAGATACATTCATAAGGTTTACAATACATCATAAAAAAAAACATCTTGTCTGCATAACCCCTCATACTATCCCTGCAAGTCATTCATAAATTAATTATTCACAATCCTGGGAAAAATAAAACATTGAAAGGGGTGAGCTCAGATTCTCAGTAAGGATAACAATATAGCATATGATTTCATAGATAAGCATAAACACTCAAGGAAATGTATAACTAAACAAAAGCCTTTTAAACTTGAACTTCAGCATAATATGACAAAGATAAAATGAAATAATGCCATTTACTTATTCACATGGATATTCTACTAGTCGAATAATCACATGAAATATCAATAACCACTTTCATAATGATGGAATACATAATTCCAGACTATCATAACCACGTATCCAAGGCCTTGTGCCAAGACTACAAATAGGATTTTGTCAAGGCCTCGTGCCAAGACACTAGTTTATCTCATGAGACCTACCAATGCATTGAGGAGCTATAGCAGGCTCCACCCGTCTCTTACTAAGTCCAATGCATTCCTCATATGAAAAGTTTGAAACATAACATAAAAATTCGTATTAAAACTAGAATATGAAATGTCAATACTTTATCCACAAACCATGAATGGTATAAAAATAGCACATCCACAGTCAAACATAACCCATTCAATACAATATGGAATATTATATTGTATTAGATTAAACTCAATAGAGAATGATGAAGGATATTGACATAGATGAAAATAATTATCAAAAATATTAGAGAGAAATATCCTCCCTTTTCTTGAAATCATTTAAAAGTCGCACTATTTGTCAAGAAGTCATTTAAAAACATATTTTTGAATCAAAGTGTCCATACCAATTTGAAACTTTTAAAAGTAATTTTAATTTTAAAACCTTAATTTCCATATATATAAATCCTTAAAACCATTTTTAAAACATGTACATTAATGAGAAATATTTAGAATAATAAATCTTTAAAACATTTTAAAATGATATTTTAGTTAGAGTTCCTAACCAAAAGAGAGACACTTGAATACAAATAATTGAGGTAATAAAAACTTTGTAATATCATGAGAATAAAGGGATTCATGATATAATATGTCAAAGTGCATTATATACACCATATAAAAGTGATTTGGTGTATAACAACAAAGGAGTCTCAATGGAATGTAAATTGAGATGAAATATCTCATAAAGGCCATATCCTTAGGTTAAGGATAAATCAAAGACATAATTATGTGTGAAAAATATAAATACACTCAATATTATTGGATATTCAGTGTAAAACAATCAAAGGACATTCACACATATTCTTGTAAAAACAACACCAATGAATTGAATGTTTAACTCAACAAATCGATATTGAGTAAAAATTACTCTTATCAAGTTCATACAGATGACTTGAGAATTTATGAATGGGGTGATTATGTGTATCAAAATTATATCCACATAAAGGGGAGTAGAAATTATGACATAAGAAAATTAATAGTGATTCCACACATAATCTTGGAGTAAAATAATCAATGAAGTATGCGTAAAGCTGAATGAGTGGAAATTGAAATTTCAAATTCCCTTATCGATTTGGTAACTTATGAAACATACACCCATTAAAGAAGTATAATACAATGATGATGTAAATATACATAAATTAAAGTATATTACACAATGAATACAATCATGGGCAGTACACACACCACATGCAATAAATAAGTGGTGAACAATGAAAATCTCACAAAATCAAAGGTGAGTTAAGAAACCCCTTACATTGTAATTTTTCCTTGGTCGATGGTAGGTTAACCTCCTATATAATGGTGAAATAATTGTTATTGAATTATAAAATAATCATTTACATTAATATGATATCATATATGATCTTTTAACATTGATTTGTTAATAATATCTTAGTATTATCGTTGTTTCAGGTGTTAACTTACTCGTTTTATTTTATATGTTTTGTTACGTAAGCCGTGTTTGTTATGGATAGGTTGTATCTTTTTCATATCCATAATGATATCAAGTCCTTAAACATTATTTTTAATCATTAAATGAGAATTAGTCTTGAATGGATACGATGGAGAATGAATCTCATCACGTTTGTGGAGACTGTAGTCCGTACGTACGCACGAGCGACAATATCATTCTTTTGATATTAAAATAATATTTAATTGGATTATATATCATATATACAGAATAATTATTATGTTATATTTATTATTTACATGAATTAAACATCATATTATACCCATCCAAATAATAATGTTTTGAATAACAATTACACCACGACGTGGAGACGGTAAGCCGTACGTACGCACGTATGGTGACATGTCATTAAAAGGATGGATAGAATACTGAAATATGGTTGTAAAATGTTTATAATAACACAAAATTATATATAATATACTGGATTTATTATTTTATAATGGTAATAACAAAGAAAGAAGAAGTGTAAGAAGAAAGGAACTTGAAAAAGGGTGGTGAAATCATTACCTCTTCTTCGGGTTCTTCCTTTTGATTTGATCAAAAGGGCTCCTTAGGTTGGATTTATGACTAAAGGAAAGCCTCTAAGATGAATTTAGGGAAGTTGAGAGAGTATTTGGGCAGGGGTTGTGTAACACCCCGAGATTTTATGAAAAATATTCTTTTTAATTTCATTAATGTCTTGTGTTGTACGCTACACCAAAAGGAGCTTGCACAACACGCATCCCTGACTTGCCTTGCATTACACGCAATCATGACTTCCTCGATAGCGTGTGTAGTACGCAATACCGAATTTCACTAAATTAGATATTATTATAATATTATTATAATATTATTATGAACTAGCCGTTATGAATAGTAATACCCACTTTTTGAAATTTTATAAATTTTATCTTTCAAAATGGACTTCATTTTTGGATTCAGAATATCGAAATTAGCTTAGGGTGAAATTTTTGTACTTTTCGGATAACTTTCATATTCTGATGAATAGTGAAAATTACCAAATTTTAATTAAAAACAAATTTTTTAATCGAAATAGTTAATAGTGATAAATTATTAATTTGAGTGGTTTTAAAGTATATTTAGAATATATTTTTACAATTTAATACAATGTTGGTCATTGTATGTAATTTCACATTTAAACCAGACATAAACAAGTGTCAATCTTTTGATAGTTATTATCTCTTAAAAACACGCTATTTGTTTTGACGACGGGAATTAATTTTTAAATTAGTTAATGTAACTGATATGTTTTGAATTTGGTAAAATAGACATCATTTTTGAATTCATAATATCAAATATATATTAGGCCTAATTTTTGGTATTTTTCGGAAAACTTTCATTTTTTGATGAATAGTGAAACCACAAAGTGGTAGTTAAAAAACTGAATTTTTCATAAAACTTAATTTTACAGCTTCTGTGAGTAGAATTTTGAAAATCTGAGAGACACGGTTAATATAAAGGACTAAAATGTAGTTCAATGAGATGAAAATAATTTTTGGTGAATAGTAACTTTTTACTTTTTTTTACCACGGTTAAAAGTAAATAGGGTAATTAAGGATAAATATGATATTATTATTAACCTAACACATGTCATAATTCTATTGGATAAGTTTAATTCGTCCAAAAACAACCTTAGGAATAAAATATGACCATTTAGGCCCACTTGGATTAGATTAGGATATTTATTATTAAATTATTTAAAGAAGGGTTAAAATAGTTAAAATCAATGTTTAATAACTACATCATTTTTAATATAGGGTTATACATAAGATAAATTTGACTATAAATATTCATTATAAATCTAAAAATATTTCCTACATAATGGTATTTTATTTGTAATTTTTATACTTAAAATAATTTAATTTATTTATGACACAATGATGATGCATTAATTATCTTATTAATGAAATATTGACATAATTGATGTTATAAATACCCAAATAAATGTACTTTGAGACTTTTTATGAATTCCAATAATTTTCTATGTTAATATGACATGTTATTATTGATTTAATTAACTTTTTTCGAACTAATCATTCTGTTATGATTTTCACAAAAATCAATTACCAAATAGTGTCAAAATTGACATAAAATAGTTTTTAAAACAAATATTATATTATTAATTGTTATTATATTCCTAAAAATCTACGGTTCGGCCAAGATACTTATATCATGATATGTGTATCATTAATAGACCACTTCGGGGTCGCTTGGATGTATATGGTAAATTTATTAACTATATAATATAAAAATACAAAGTGACATGGTAAATGTCAATCTAATTAACTAAGAGTTAAAACTAAAAGATAAGGTTAATATAATGACCTAAACTTGTCTAAATTCTATTGGATGAGAGTATTTAGACCCATACCCACATTATCTTCGAAATATATCAATTTGTAGCTATTAAAAACCGAATATGACTTTATAATAAAATAATAGTTTTAGTTATTCCAAAGGTGCCCCTCTCCTCCCTTATAAAAGGGCACCTCATCCCTCTCTTCCTCACACCACTTTGAGCCTTCAACCTCGTCCAAAACCTGAAAAATTATCTTATCCACTTCCCTAGAAACATCCTAGAGGTCCTGGTCTTCTTCAAATACCAATTTTAGTTCCCTAAGAGGAGGTCTCAAAGAGGCGCTTCAAAGAAGAGGTAATGTCCGTTAACGATTCTTTCAACTTTATTTCTTCTTAAAATTCTTCTTATTAGGTTGTTTCATTATTAAGTAATGACATCAGTATCACTCATATACTGATATATTATTATAAGTATGAAACAACCCTATTTCACCATCTATCCATCCTATGGAAAATGAAATCACCACGCGTGCGTACGTACGGAATACCATCTCCACGCCGTGGTGTAATCTATTTTCCACTACCACCTTACTTGGATGAGTATAATGGTGTAAATAATAACTATATATAATTATTGTAAAGTGATATTGATTATGTAATAGTATACATACACTCCAATAAAATTCCACGATCATGGGAACGATATCATCGCTCGTGCGTACGTACGGAATACCGTCTCCACGACGCGATGAGATTTATTCTCAATGATTAACCATTCATGAATGATTATAAAGTATATAAAATAAGTAATCATGAAATATATGACATAATAATGATACTGGATTTATATATATATATATATATATATATTTATGTCATCCAATTAATTCCATTCAATTCAATGAGGAAACGAAAACAACGTTCATGCGTACGTACGACCTACCGTCTCCATGAACGGTGTATTTCTTTCCATTTATCGATATATTATATATATGTATATTATAAATATATATTATATATAAATCATGTTTTATATTCTAGAATTAAGTAATCATGATCTAATTAATCATATGAATAATTACAAGTCAACACACGGATGACAAATGAAACGATTTTACCAAAAACACTCTTTAACATGGAATTTACAAAAGAACGGGTAATATAAAGTCATAATTGAACCATATATGATATCATAACAATGAATATGATTCTGTAATAAGTCAATAACATTATTTAAATCATTATACAGGATGTTCTGATACGTACGAAGCATATCAGACCTAAGGTAAGGGATAATTTTACAAATCTCATTTTTATCCGAGATTTCTTATTCGTAAGTATTTACTGGGGTTATTGCTATCATCAATGTCCATGTTTTGTAAAAGTGTATTCATGTATGTTTAAATTCATTTTTACCCATTTTGACTTTTACCCCATGTTATGGAAGGAATCTTTCTTTTATTTACCCTACAAGGTACTTTTTTACTTTTTCGACAAAAGTACGAGAAGAATGTTTTTTTTAACTTATACGACATGAAAGGATTTTTATGGTTTTATAAAGCCTTATTTTCGTGAAGCTTCCTCCAAATGATTTCATGATTATTTTCAACCAAATACCATGCTTTTAAAATTTAATGGCATTTTTTGAAAAGAAAATGATTTTGAAGAAGAAAGGATATTTTCCTCAAGAATTTATTTCAAGTGTTTTATCAAAACCATTTTCCATCTAAGATGACATTATTTTCATATGTGTATGTTTCAAGTACAATGTCTCTATGATTTACATGGTTTTACTTTTCTTGTTATGAAATGATATCTATTTCTTTTATATGGATTATGTGATGATGGTATGGTGTTTATGAAACCCATTTTATTTATTGGGTTATTATGAATGATGTATGTTTATTTTGTGGCACAAGTAAGAATGATTTCATTATGAGATGGGTGGGACATATATCTCCCTCCAATGCATTGGGTAAAGATTTATATCTCATGAGATAGACATGGCTGGAATGGTAAGTTAATCTGGTTCAGTGTTATAGGACTAAAACGAGGAGTGAACTCGATTCAGAAAGGGACTTTGTCCACTAAGATGGTCTTGGAAGCAATGCATTGGCTACTATGGAAATCATTACATGTGCTTAATGGAAGTCACAATTACATGTTTTATTCCCATGTTATGTTATCATGATTTACGTTCCATTATGATCTATGCCTTATGTTCTTCCATGTTTTAAATCGTTTCTCAAGATTTTGATGTTTAAACATTATGTTCATGTTTTTAAGTTCAAATGTATATGGTATGTTTTATTTTATCCATGCTTACCCTTACTGAGCATTTGAGCTCACCCTTTTTAAGTTTTGTTTTCCCCCAGGATTAAAATAAAGGTTTTAGGTAAGGAAACAAAAACTGGAAGATCTTTATGGGAGATGTTGAAGATCTTTCACCACAATTAGAAGATTACGTTCCAAGTTTCCAAAGACACTAAACTATTATGGTCCTTGTGTGTCTATTTTTTTTATGTATTATGTATTCCGAAAAAGTAATGTAATGTCCATGTACGTCAAGCTTCGGGTCTCTACAGTTGGTATTAGAGGCAAAGGAGGTAGGAATGTATCTGATCCTTGGGAACTCTCACATGTGAGCGTTGGATGAATCATGGCTCTCCACCCAAGGGCTTCATGAAGAAATGGTTGCCACTGGGGATGGTGGTGTGTCCCGCCCAAGGGGTGTAGCTGCCCATGGAGTGCCCTGATAGGTATCAATTATAGTCTACTAGAAGTAATTCCAGACCGCTACAGTTGGTATCAGAGGAAAGGTTTAATCAACCTTTGGAAACTAGGATGCGAAAACGTTAGTGAGATCCCTAGAGATATTTCTAAGGTATGTCTAGGGATGTCCCTAAGGATGAGTATACGTATAGGATATAGTCCTAGAACTAGGGTAACAATCTTAGAATTTAACCTAATATGTTAGATATTGAGGGTGCTCCCCCTTTACTATGTTGTTTTTCCTAGCATTATTTTTTCCTCTCACACTATTCTTTTTGGGTTTTAGAAAATGGATGGAAATAAGATGATTCACGATAATGGAGGATATTATGGACAATGGAATGATATTATTCATGAGAAAAAAAATGAAATAATATTTGGAAGTCCAAACATCATTATTATTCCGAATCAGAAATCTCATAATATGATCAATAAACTCAAATTTGGTAAGTTTCCTGACTCGGCTAATAATAGAAAGATGGAGTTTCATGATGATCATAGAGGAAAGAAAGTTCAATTTCCCCTATGTAAATCATGTGGGAATAGGCATCAAGGAGAATGTTTCAAAGGAGCTGGAAGATGCTTTGGGTGTGGAAAAGAAGGACACAAAGCCAATAAGTGCAAAGGAAAAGTTTCAGTTAACACCATGGATGAGGATAATGGTATTGCTACGACAACAACAATGGTTAAATGTTTTAAATGTGAAATGTACGGGCATTATGGAAACCAATGCCCTAAGGGAAAGTCTCATGAAGAGAATCAGTATGGTCGTATGGGTAGTATTTATGTTGATGATGATGAAGAGACTACAAATGATATGTGAGATGACAGAATTGTTGAAGCTCAGTCAATGGTTTAAGAAGGTAGTGGAATGATTACATGTTTATCAAGTGTAATGTTGTATAAGTAATCTCATGTTACTATGAAATAAATATACATCTAAGGAGTGTTACACTGTTGTCTTTCCTTATGTTTTGAAAGTGTATGATTAATGGTACCAGTAACCATGAAAGGTTATTCAGATATTTTTGGAAAGTAGCTGATATGTGCATAATGAATGGATAAGGAGTAAATTAAATGTTTGATTGTATTCATGAGCTCATGATAGATATAAGGACTAAGTGATATCATGGTTTTAGTATATAGAATTTTGAGGATTTTGGTATATGGAAAGTGTTTACTTTTAACTGCATTCATGTTTTTACTAAGATTCAATGGGTATTAATTTTTCAAGAGAATACATGATTAAGGCCTTCAAATGTTTGGAATGTGACCAACAAGACATATCTCATGATATATGGGGACCAACGATGGTATTAACATGCTTGTTATATGAAATCTCTGGTAATCGTTTTCACTATATTATGAGAGTGGAATGCAGTATTATGGATAAGCCTAAAGATTGGAATGGATTATGTTGGACATAAGTTAGTATTGTTTAAGGATAGAAGTTTTTTCGATATCATTGATGGGATGTTATAGTAATGTAGTTTTAGAAAAAGGACAACCTGCAGGATGGGTGACAACCCATCGCGTCGGACAAGGCTGTGGGAATCGAACCCACAACCGAAGTGCGACTAGCCTTTATCGCCTACCACTGGCCTACAGGAAGTACCTGTTTAGTAGAAACTAGTTTTATTATATTAATTAGTATGATATATGAAGTATAAGTCCATTTTAGGAACCATATATGATTAATCTCACAATAGATGGACTTATGTATTTTTTGATAACTTTTCTAACCTTTTGTTTGAGACAGATGGAAAGACCCATCATTCTATCACGTGATCTACTAACAATTCACGAATGAAAAATTCAACATCATTTCTTTAAGATATGAAGTGGAAATTGTCCAAATAATGACCAACGGTGAGACTGTACCAAAATCACGAAAGTATTTCTTCTAATTCCAATTTCATCAACTTTAGGGAAATGATCTTGAAAACCACAAATGTTGTCCTAGTGCTCTTATATCTGATGAATCAGATGGTATCTTAGATTGTCACAAATTTATGGCTTTGTGATTGTTGGATTTTTCATAGCCATGTTCTCTACCACTCTCCATCAGTACTTGATGGTTAGAATTTTCTTCCGTATCCATATTTTCACCTATGTTCTTCTACGTGGAAACCCAGTGATGAGTTAATTTGGGTAACTATTATGTTTCATACTTTAGTTTTTAAAGCCAAGTTTTGGTATTCCTTTTTACGACGTGGGTTTCTATTAAAGAAACTTTCGAGTAGAAAACCATTTATAACCCCGATGAATTTTGAGGGAGAAATTCATTTTAAGGGGGGTAGAATGTAACACCCTGAGATTTTATGAAAAATATTCTTTTTAATTTCATTAATGTCTTGTGTTGTACGCTACACCAAAGGGATCTTGCACAACACGCATCCCTGACTTGCCTTGCATTACACGTAATCATGACCTTCCTCGATAGCGTGTGTAGTACGCAATACCGAGTTTCACTAAACGAGATATTATTATAATATTATTATGAACTAGCCGTTATGAATAGTAATACCCACTTTTTGAAATATTATAAATTTTATCTTTCAAAATGGACTTCATTTTTGGATTCGGACTATCGAAATTAGCTTAGGGTGAAATTTTTGTACTTTTCGGATAACTTTCATATTCTGATGAATAGTGAAAATTACTAAATTTTAATTAAAAACAAATTTTTTAATCGAAATGATTAATAGTGATAAATTATTACTTTGAGTGGTTTTAAAGTATATTTAGAATATATTTTTACAATTTAATACAATGTTGGTCATTGGATGTAATTTCACATTTAAACCAGACATAAACAAGTGTCAATCTTTTGATAGTTATTATCTCTTAAAAACACGCTATTTGTTTTGACGACGACAATTAATTTTTAAATTAGTTAATGTAACTGATATGTTTTGAATTCGGTAAAATAGACATCAATTTTTAATTCATAATATCAAATATAGATTAGGCCTAATTTTTGGTATTTTTCTGGAAACTTTCATTTTTTGATGAATAGTGAAACCACTAAGTGGTAGTTAAAAAACTGAATTTTTCATAAAACTTAATTTTACCACTTCTGTGAGTGGAATTTCGAAAATCCAAGAGACACGGTTAATATCAAGGACTAAAATGTGGTTCAATGAGATGAAAATAATTTTTGGTGAATAGTAACTTTTTACTTTTTTTTACCACGGTTAAATGTAAATAGGGTAATTAAGGGTAAATATGATATTATTATTACCCTAACACATGTCCTAATTCTATTGGATAAGTATAATTCGGCTAAAAACAACCTTAGGAATAAAATATGACCATTTAGGCCCACTTGGATTAGATTAGGACATTTATTATTAAATTATTTAAAGAAGGGTTAAAATAGTTAAAATCAATGTTTAATAACTACATCATTTTTAATATAGGGTTATACATAAGATAAATTTGACTATAAATATTCATTAGAAAGGTAAAAATATTTCATACATAATGGTATTTTATTTGTAATTTTTAGACTTAAAATAATTTAATTTATTTATGACACAATGATGATTCATTAATTATCTTATTAATGAAATTTTGACATAATTGATGTTAAAAATACCCAAATAAATGTACTTTGAGAGTTTTTATGAATTACAATAATTTTCTATGTTAATATGAAATGTTAGTATTGATTTAATTAACTTTTTTCTAACTAATCATTCTGTTATGATTTTTACAAAAATCAATTACCAAATAGCGTCAAAATTGACATAAAATAGTTTTTAAAACAAATATTATATTATTAATTGTTATTATATTCCTAAAAATCTAAGGTTCAGCCAAGATACTTATATAATGATATGTGTATCATTAATGGACCACTTGGGGGTCGCTTGGATGTATATGGTAAATTTATTAACTATATAATATAAAAATAAAAAGTGACATGGTAAATGTCAATCTAATTAACTAAGAGTTAAAACTAAAAGATAAGGTTAATATAATGACCTAAACTTTTCTAAATTATATTGGATAAGAGTATTTCGACCCATCCCCACATTAGCTGCAAAATATATCAATTTGGAGCTATTAAAAACCAAATATGGCTTTATAATAAAATAATATTTTTAGTTATTCCAAAGGTGCCCCTCTCATCCCTTATAAAAGGGCACCTCCTCCCTCTCTTCCTCACACCACTTTGAGCCTTCAAGCTCGGAACAAACCCTGAAAAATTCTCTTCTCCACTTCCCTAAAAACATCCTAGAGGTCCTGGTCTTCTTCAAAGACCAATTTTAGTGCCCTAAGAAGAGGTCTCAAAGAGGCGCTTCAAAGAAGAGGTAATGTCCGTTACCGATTCTTTCAACTTTATTTCTTCTTCCAATTCTTCTTATTAGGTTGTTTCATTATTAAGTAATGACATCAGTATCAATAATATACTTATATGTTATTATAAGTATGAAACAACCCTATTTCACCATCTATCCATCCTATGGAAAACGAAATCACCACGCGTGCGTACGTACGGAATACCGTCTCCACGCCATGGTGTAATCTATTTTCCACCACCACCTTACTTGGATGGGTATAATGGTGTAAATAATAACTATATATGATTATTGTAAAGTGATATTGATTCTGTAATAGTATACATACACTCCAATAAAATTCCACGATCATGGGAACAATATCATCGCTCGTGCGTACGTACGGAATACCGTCTCCACGACGCGATGAGATTCATTCTCAATGATTAACCATTAATGAATGATTATAAAGTATATATAATAAGTAATCATGAAATATATGACATAATAATGATACTGGATTTATGTATATATATATATATGTATGTCATCCAATTAATTCCATTCAATTCAATGAGGAAACGAAAACAACATTCATGCGTACGTACGACCTACCGTCTCCATGAACGGTGTATTTCTTTCCATTTATCGATCTATTATATATATGTATATTCTGAATATATATTATATATAAATCATGTTTTATATTCTAGAATTAATTAATCATGATCTAATTAATCATATGAATTATTGCAAGTCAAAACACGGACGACAAATGAAACGATTTTACCCAAAACACTCTTTAACATGGAATTTACAAAAGAACGGGTAATATAAAGTCATAAATGAACCATATATGATATAATAACAATGAATATGATTTTTTAATAAGTCAATGAAATTATTTAAATCATTATACAGGATGTTCGGATACGTACGAAGCATATCGGACCTAAGGTAAAGGATAATTTTGCAAATCTCATTTTTTTCCGAGATTGCTTATTCGTAAGTATTTACTGGGGTTATTGCTATCATACATGTCCATGTTTTATAAAAGTGTATTCATGTATGTTTAAATTACTTTTTACCCATTTTGACTTTTACCCCATGGTATGGAAGGAATCTTTCTTTTAATTACCCTACAAGGTACTTTTTGACTTTTCCGACAAAAGTACGAGAAGAATGTTTTTTAACTTATACAGCATGAAAGGATTTTTACGGTTTTATAAATCCTTCTTTTCATGATGCTTCCTCCAAATTATTTCATGATTATTTTCAACCAAATACCATGCTTTTAAAATTGAATGGAATTTTGTGAAAAGAAAATGATTTTGAAGAAGAAAGGATATTTTCCTCAAGAATTTATTTCAAGTGTTTTATCAAAACCATTTTCCATCTAAGATGACATTATTTTCATATGTGTATGTTTTAGGTATAATGTCTCTATGATTTACATGGTTTTACTTTTCTTATTATGAAATGATATCCATTTCTTTTATATGGATTATGTGATGATGGGATGGTGTTTATGAAACCCATTTTATTTATTGGGTTATTATGAATGATGTATGTTTATTTTGTGGCACAAGTAAGAATGATTTCATTATGAGATGGGTGAGACCTATATCTCCCTAAAATTCATTGGGTAAAGATTTATATCTAATGAGATAGACATGTCTATAATGATAAGTTAATCCGGTTCAGTGTTACAGGACTGAAACGAGGAGTGAACTCGATTCAGAAAGGGACTTTGTCCACTAAGATGGTCTTGGAAGCAATGCCTTGGATACTATGGAAATCATTACATGTGCTTAATGGATACCACAATTACATGTTTTATTCCCATGTTATGTTATCATGATTTATGTTCCATTATGATCTATTCCTTATGTTCTTCCATGTTTTAAGTTGTTGCTCAAGATTTTGATGTTTAAACATTATGTTCATGTTTTTATGTTCAAATGTATATGGTATGTTTTATTTTATCCATGCTTACCCTTACTGAGCATTTGAGATCACCCTTTTTATGTTTTATTTTCCACCAGGATTAAAATAAAGGTTTTAGGTAAGGAAATAAAAAGTGGAAGATCTTTATGGGAGATGTTGAAGATCTTTCACCACGATTAGAAGATTACGTTCCAAGTTTCCCAAGACACTAAACTATTACGGTCCTTATGTGTCTGTTTTTGTTATGTATTATGTATTCTACAAAAGTAATGTAATTCCCATTTACGTCAAGCTTCGGGTCTCTACAGGTTGGCTGAACCAAAAGGCTTTGAAGGTGTGAATTAATGAGAAGGGGGAGTGCCCTTTTATAAGAGGGGTGAGGGGCATCTTTGGAAAAGCTAGAAATATTATTTTATAATAAATTCATATTCGGTTTATAACGGCTCAAAAGTGTATTATTTAAAGGTTAAGGTGGGGATAGGTCAAAAACCACTCAACCAATAAGTTTTAGACAGGTTTGGGTCACTTTATTATCCTTATCTTTAAGTATTAACTCTTAGTTAATTAGTTTCACTTTTACAATGTCTCTTTGTATTTTTATATTATATGGTTAATAAACTTACTATATACATCCAAGAGACCCCCAAGTGTTCCATTAATGATACACATATCATGATATAAGTCTCTTGGCCGAACCTTAGATTTTTAGGAATTTAATATCAATTAATAATATAATATTTTTTTTAAAAACTCTTTTATGTCAATTTTGACACTATTCAATAATTGATTTTTGTAAAAATAATAACAGAATGATTACTTAGAAAAAAGTTAATTTAATCAATCCTAACATGTCATATTAACCTATAAAGTTATTGTTATTTATAAAAAGTCTCAAATTACATTTATTTGGGTATTTATAATATCAATTATTCTAATTTTTCATTAATTAGGTAATTACTACATCACTATTGTGTCCTAAATAACTTAAATTATTTAATGTCTAAAAATTATAAATAAAATACCATTATGTAGGAAATTTTTTTATCTTTATAATTAATATTTATAGTAAAAAATACAACATATATAACCTTATGTAAAAATTGTTTTTCTAAAAGATATATGCTTATGTTATTTTTGTATTTATTTTAACTTAATTAAAATAAAGTGTCCCTATCACCTACAAGTGGCTCCATGGGGTTCCAAAATCGACCCAAAGATTCCCATGGTCGGAAATGTATCTACAAATAAGGTTATAACACGTTTTAGGGTAATTTAGTATTATTATAATATTATTTTTTAACCCTTATTTACTGGATTTACCCTTTAACCATGATAAATAAAATATTTACCGAAGTAATTATTCAAAATGTCTAAAAATAAAAGTTACCTATTTAAACAATTTGGAAATCTTGATTCCAAATATGGAATCCATTTTTCCAAATTCAAAACACAGAAGTGGCAGAAATTAATTTAAAATTAATTTCCGTTGTTAAAACAAAAAGCGTGTTTTTAAGAGATAACAACTATCAAAAGATTGACACTTGTTTATGTCTGGTTTAATTGTGAAATTATGTCCAATGACAAACATTGTATTAAATGGTAAAAATATATTCTAAATATACTTTAAAACCACTCAAATTCATAATTTATCAATATTAATTATTTCGATTAAAAAAGTTGTTTTTAAATAAAATTTAGTAATTTTCACTATTCATCAAAATATGAAAGTTATCCAAAAAGTACCAAAATTTCACCCTAGGATAATTTCTATATTCCGAATCCAAAAATAAAGTCCATTTTGAGAGATAAAATTTATAAAATTTCAAAAAGTGGGTATTACTATTCATAACGAATACTTTGATTGGCCGAGGTGTGTTATAACTCGAAGTTGCGTACAACACACGCTACTATATTAATCAAAGAGAAGCGTACTGTGGAAGCTTGGGGTGTTAAAAAAATTAAAATGAACACATACCTTTCTTAAAACTGAAGTCGCGCTTGAATCCTGCTTGTCACCAGTGATCGTTACATGAAGGATCCATAGTAGGACCCCTCTAGATCATCCACAAGCACTTCAAAAATTCTTGTTCTTTTCATTCTTTGTAATTCAGGTGCTAGCATAGAGTTTCGACAAGTCCTTCGATGTCGTGATGATCACCCTGATCCATTTCCTTTGATTTGCCAAAGGCATGCTTGGACTGGTGATCAGAGAGAAGATTTCTCTATCTAGAAGGCAAGAGGAGAGAGAGGCTCTCACTTCTTTGAAATGAATGACACAAAGATAATGAGCCTCTCTTCTACTTTTACAGTGGGAGTCAAAACACTTGGATGGGTTCTTTGGCTCCCTGAAAAATATCGCCCACTAAAAAGTAATAAATAAATTTATGAAAAACTAAACGGTGTCATTAATATTATTTATATTTTATCACATACCTGTAATAGATATATTAAATATATTACATGATAAAACTGAGTCATTTATATCAACTAATCGTCCTGCTTAATATTAAACGAACCTAGAATATTAAAATAACATTCGTTCGATTAATATTATTTCTCGTATTTACTTAACTTGTAAATACTATAAATAAATTCAAAAAAATTATTCTTCAATTGAATAATAATGAATTTATTTATTTATCAATGATCGATAACTTGTACAACACTCAGATCCTGTGGTGGGTCCCACCATGTCTAATATACCTATTCAACCGAATAGGGCGGATTCTTGAATTTTCTATTGTATGTGACCCTATATGTCCTTATCTCGATAACAGTGAATAAAATCCACAGACCAATAGTAGATTATAGCAACCCATCATGTATCCTAAAGAGATAAGGGAAGTCATAACAATGATAACCAACCCACGAATATGTATCATATACTATAATCTCTTTGCCTTTCATATCTCATAAAATAGGACACACACTTGTGCCATATCCCTTTTTTTACTTTATTATTTGTTGATATAACCAGATGGATTTACCTTTCAACTACCTTGGTGAAGGATTTATAAAGGTACTACCATCCTGATCAATAAGGCTCGAGATATATTACTTCCTAAACCTAGAAGTGACAGATCTTTTCTTGACCATTCAACCAATGTCATGCTACCAATGATGCACCCAACACATGGTTCCTTGAAACAATTTCATTATCATAGTTTTTTTACTTTCATCAAAGTACACTATCAAATGACAAACACTAGTAATGATCTCAAGTTAGAAGACCAATACACATGTTCATAGATAATAACAACCAATGACACCCAAAACATGTGGTGTTCCTATTGGCAGGTCTATCCTCATGATCTCACTATTAGAGATCACCAAGTTAAAAATTCATAAGAATAAGTCTCAATGATTATGTCCCCCCAACACATTATATTCATAAATATACTATGTCTAGTCAGTATGAAATATCTAGACGACATGATCTTTATTAAATTTTAATGTCATAGTATCTCAAGTTTCTCATTATAGCATGGGAGCTACAATAACCATTTGATATGACAATTAATCTATATACATTACCATTAAATAGTGGATGTAGAAATATCTACACTTTAATGGTAAGAATACATATGTATATCTAATTGTATACATGATATGGTACTCAGAAGTATTGTTCAAGTTAGGTATAGGGAACCCACTATTACAATAGTGTTTGCAATGAAGCTATGAAAATGTCACACCCCAACCATAGTTTTTCTTTTTATTTTGTTCTTTTGATGACATTTTTTCCATTGGTTGAGGTTCAGGTTGAGTTTCTCATGATATTTTTTGAGTTTTGGATATTTCAAGTGGTATTTGGCCCAATACATGGGTTTTGTGCACAGTTTTAGGGGAAACCGTGCGTCTGGTTAAGGATAAGGGCATTTCTAGTTCTATTGATTCTCACATGGTTTAGTTTTCTTGGCCTGTACATGGGTTTTCCCAAACCTTATGATTCCAAAAAATAAAATATGCAGCCTGTTGGGTGTTTTGGATAAGGCACATGGCTTGTGCATGGTTAGGAAAAATCATGTAGTAAATATGTGGGAGCCTCTACAATATTTGACTGAAGTGAGGTGCACAGTTTCCCAAACCATGTGTCCATACCATACAAGTGTCCTCCCCTTCTAGTAGGGTGTGCACCATTGGCACACAGTTTTGAAAATCGTGTGGCCAAACCATATAACTCACCTAGGTTATTAAAAATTTTAAATTCCCATATTTCCCCACTTATGTTTTAACCCCAATTGGCCCCTGCTCCCTCTTGTTCAACATAGGAGAATGAAGGGAGCCCCCAATATCCTTCCCTTTGGCTCTCCCTCCACCTTTGGTGCTTCCTCATGGTTCCTATGTGAGTTTCCTCTGGATTTTTGGTCAATTTTATACTCTTCTTATTCTTATTATTCTTTCCTCTTGGTTTCTTGGTTTCTATTAGATTAATTCAATCTTTTAAAAAACCTATATGATAATTTTGATGTTTGGATTTTTTTTCTTGATGTTAGGGTGCACGGATCATCCCACGGGCATATTTCTTCCCTTTATTAGAGTTTTTTCAAATTCGTACGTCATTGAGGTAGGTTTTTCTATCCATTTCCTTTATAAAACATATCGATAGGTGATTTTTATTTCTTAGATGGTTTCTAAATGTGATAATCATTCATTTAGCGTGTTAGAATAATATTTTTTTGGTGTTTCCATAATGGTAGTTTAATTGAAAATGGGTTTTCAAAGGATTTCTAAGGTTATGTATATGTTTATATGTATGAAAAGTATTTGATAAAATGATAATTGGTCTTTTAAAGTGGAATTGGGTGATTTATGGTCTTTTTCTTATTGGATATGCTTTGATAACTTTTTTTATGAATTGAGACTTGTGGGCGAGTTTTGGTGATTTTTTTGGTTTAGTGCTTATGTGTAGACTTTTGTAATGGGTTGTAAGGATCCTTGTGATTCTTAATTAAAACCTTGGGTATTTTTTATGAATTTCAACAAGTTCTCCATTGGACGTGGGTATATCCATATGGGAACAAGGTGTATATATGGACAGGTACACAAATGAATATGTATTTCTATATTTATGTTTATGTTGAAACCTGGATTTCAAAACACCTTTCCCTTATCTTCCCTATCCCTCCTCTTTCAAAAGGGATCTTCTCAAACCTAATGGTTTTGAAATAGTCACTTGGTTTTAAAATTAATTAAAAAGGTGGTTTCAAATTTATTTTCTAAGGATTTTCCTATTTGGAACTTTGAGGTTTGATTTGGTAATTAAATTAAGTAAAGGTCTATTTGTCATTTTCTAAGTGTGAATGGTGGTTTCACCCTGGTTTCAAAAATGGTTTTTGAAATGGAATCAAATTATTAATGTTAAGGCCTGATTGGTACTTTGTGACATTTTGGAAAATTTATTTTAAAGTGATATGATGTGTAGTATCAGTTGGAACTTGTGAATGGCTTAATGTGTGATGGGAACCCTATGGTTTACCTCCTGGTGAGAGGGCCTCCTCATAGGTGGTGTCAGAGTTTGTCTTAGGAAAGTATGGTGGCATCTGTGGGTTGTTGGTTTATGAAAAACATGTGATTTCCTCCTCATTCTCCATGTAATATCATTATTGGATTCTTGGGAATCATCTAGAGGGTCGAGTGATAGTTGATTTCTGACCCCAATTAGATAGGTTGGTACCCTATGAATTTTTTGAGAGTCTATGTGAGATGTGGTACTGGCAAGGCTAGTTTAGAGAAGCCAGTTGATTATTGAATATAGAGCTGCACCATATTCCAGAAGGTGAGTCCGAACTGAGTACGTTCAATGATTTCTTCTAGACATGTTTAGGAAATGTCCATGATTATATATGTATAAGTTCTTGTTTCATTCTATAGTGTTTTTTATCTGTTCTTCTTGTGTATGTCTGCTTATTTATGCACTATTTCCTTAACTTTTGGTATTGTTTGGTTTATCCTACTGCTAGTGTTTATTTATGTTTTCTTTATTGGTGTGGGAATTTAAAACTAGGTTTTGGACTTGGAAAACTGTTTTAAAAAGAAAATATGTGTTTGGTTATTTAAAATGATAAAACCATATTTTATAAATGTAATTAGAACTAGTTTTTGTGGACTATTTTAGGAAAGTAAATGTATAGAATTTTTGGTGTTTACCCATTGGACTGTTTATGATCACACTCTACTTGTTCCACTCAGTTTTGGTTGACCCAAGTTTCCTTACATGTTCTGGTTTTTGGTTTCTAGTTTTCCTTTGGAGTAGGATAGTTTTATGGATAAAGGTGAATAAGAGGTCACGTAGAGATAATTTCAATTCTAGTTGGTTTGATTTTGTTTTTTTAGTTTTCTATTTTGCTTAGTTTTAGTTGTATTTGAATCCTATTTATGTATCTATATGTATTTAGTGTTTATGGATCCTTATGGTTTTATTGCATGCTATATTTGATTCTTTTGTTCGCATTGGTTATTGGGACAAATCATTCCATCTTTTATGATCTTTGATTCCTGATGCTAGTCACCAGCCCGGGAGGATCGGGAATGACTCTTGGGCCTTATCACGATCCGGGTCAGGTGTTGGGTCAGATGGAAGCCTGACCTGGTTCAAGAAAAAATGGTATTAGAGGATACCTTTTTTATTTGGTGTATTATTTATTTTAGAGAATAATACTGTTGGGACTTAATAGGTAGGTACAAGAAGGACTTCATGAACACTTTCTAGTTCAAATCCTTGAATTTCTAGGGGTAGTCCAGGACATGAGTCATTTTGTTTGTTTTTTGGGTTTATGTCATTGGTACTTATTGGGTTTTTAGTTTGGGGAATGATAGTGGAAGCGATCTGGTGTTATATGATGGGATTACATGGGGTAGTGACCCATGTAGATCCCAGGTGCATGGTTGATGATACTTCTAGTGGTTGGTTCTTACTAGGGGCATGGTCTACTAAACCATGTTTTCATGATTTGAATGGATACCCGTTTCCCATTTTGGAGGGTTTTATTTCAATGATGTTCTAATGCAAACCTATTTGGTGTGAGTGGTATTCTGGTTTGACTTTCGCTGGTGTGAGTGGATTTCAAATGGAAAATGGTTTTTGGGAAAAATGTTTTCAAGGAAAATGATTTCAGGGTTTGATTTGTTTTAAAATTGGATTTTGATGTTATTGAAAAGTGTCTTTGGGGTGAAATGTTTTTGAATTTGAAATAAAAAGGGTGGTTTTGAAAGGGGATTTGAGTTTTTTTTGTGATGTTTGGTTTTTGAGCTTGGTGTTTTGGTTTGAGGTGTTCTTCTTGGTTCAATTTTTGGTTTTATATTGATCTAAGTTTTTTGTTTTTTGTGTTTTTCAAAGTATTCCACCTAGAAAGGTCCCTAAGGTTCTCAATGAGTCTTTTCTAATTGTTATCTCTACCTAGACTCCTAGTGGAGTGGAAGATTAGAGTTCTTCCCAATTATTTCTCATCTTCCATGGTGATCAAGGTCTATTAGAGGTTGTGGAGTGTCTTGAGAAAGTTGAAGGTTTCTTATGGTCATTGGGAACTACTAATTGTGAGAGTGTGATTTTTTGGGTTTATTTGAAGGATTGGTTTTGGATCAGTGGAAGGTGACCATCCCACGATCGTTGCTAGTTGGTATGTCTTGGTAAGTTTTCATGACCACCTTATTATGATGTTTTTTTTACTTGAGGAGGTCAAGGTGAATAAAGTGGTGGATCTATTATATGTTTAGAAAGGTCATCAGATGATGAAGTCTTATGCTGACCACTTCCAAGAGTTGATTTTTTTCTCTAGAGATATCTTCAAAGGATCAACGGAAAGATCCTTTGTTTTTATGGGGTCTTTGTTTAGAGATTACAGAGCGAGTTCTCTCATCTAGTGAAGTTCTATTATAGAATCTAATGGGTGATCCATTTCTAGCCGAGTTAGTTCCTAAAGCATAGACTGTGGTAGTTTGAAATATGGTTTCTATTGGCATTGTTAAGGTTCCCAATCTAGTGATAGGTGTATTCTAGAGGAACCTGTTCCTGAGGGGTCTTCTTTTTCATTTTTGGATTTTTGTTCATCAGACCGTTTTCTATTGTGCTTTTAGTGTGCTCAGTTTTCGACATTTGAAGCAATCTTATGGTAATCCTCTAAAGGATTGTCAATGATGTGGCTATTTGGGTTATCTGGGGAGGTTCTACAAGAAGATTTATCATAAGAGGAAGATCCAACCAGAATTTTTTAGTTCCTGACTGTGGGGAAGTAGATGCTTCAAGACATCAGGACTCTAGCCATAATCCCCAGAGTGAATCTTTCTATATAGTCATAAATTTTGGGTGTGGGGTTTCTAGACTAGTTTTTTCCCTAGTACTAGGAATGGAATGGTTTATGTTTTTTTTCCTATCATTTCCCTACTATTGTAATCTTCTCTTTTTTGTAAAAGACTTGATGGACTTGTATTCTTATAAATTTTATGGTTGTTCCCTTCTGAGTTGTGAATCTTGTGTGGTTAGATTCTCATGGTTTGGTTTTGGTATGTTATCATTTGGGATATGTGTGTGTCTTATGGAAATGATGAATCGTGGGTTGGTTCACTATTTGGTTTGAGTTTCTTCCATGGGTTTCCCCTAATGTCAGGGGTTTTTGGTTTCGGGTGAGAGTTCCCGTGTCAGTGTTGTGGAGTGGGTTGATTTCTTGTGGTTGAGATAACCCATTTCCTATTCTTTACCCATGGTTATCCTCATTGTGGTTTTATTTAGGGATGTCCAGGTGTGATTTTTGAAATTGAAAGGTCACACCAGGGTTTGTGGTTTCATTTGGCCTTGTGCAATTTCAGGATCTGGCTTTGTTCCTTATTGGGCAGTGTGACCTTCTGGGAGCAGAACGTTTTTGTGGTGGGGAGAATTATCACACCCCAACTACGGTTTTTTAGTTTTTTTATTTTCTTGGAATTGGTTTTTTTTGAGGTTTGGTTTGAGTTTCCAGTGATAGTTTATTAGTTTTAGAGTTTTTGGGTGGTCCTTTTCCCTATGCACAGCTTGAGGGGAAACCATGTGGCTGGTTAAGGATGAGGGTGTTTCCATTTATTTTTCTTATCGTATGGTTCTATTTACATGGAATTTTAATGGTTTTTACCAAATCATGTAAGGACAAATGAGAAAATGTACAACCTATTGGGTGTTCAGGATATGGTTCATGGCTTGTGCACAATTAGGAGAAATCGTGCAGAAAGCATGCAAGATCCTCTGTAATTTTTGATAGAGATGAGGTGTAAAGTTGGCGTACAGTTTCCCAAACTGTGTGTCCAGCCCATGTGGGTGTCATCCCCTTCTATTAGGGTGTTTAAAATTGGAACATGGTTTGGAAAATTGTATGGTCAAACTATGTGGATCACCCAGGTTCTTAACAAGTTAAAATTCCCATCTTTCCCCTTTTATGTTTTATCCCCAATTGGATCCTCCTCCCTCTTTTTTTGACATAGGTACATTAAGGGAGCCCCCAAGATCCTTCACTTTGTATCTCCCTCCTCCTTAAGTGATTCCTCATGGTTCCTAGGTGAGATTCCTTTGAAATTTTGGTCAATTTTATCCTCTGTATATTCTTTCCTCTTGGTTTATTGGTTTCTCTTAGCTTGGATCTCTCTTTAACAAACCCTAGAGCCTATGGTTGATTTTTGGATTGTGTTTTATTGATGTTATGGTGTGCATAACATCCCTTGGTCTTAGTTATTACCTTTATTGGAGTTTCATCACATTCTCATTTTGTTGGGGTAGGTGTTTCTGTCCATTTCCTTTCTAAAGTATGTCGATAGGTGTTTTTTCTTTCTTAGATGGTTTCTAAATGTGATAATAATTCTGGTAGGATGTTCGCATAAATTGTTTTGGTGTTTTCATAATGTTAGTTTGATGAAAATGAGGTTTCAAAGGATTTATAAGTTTATGATTTTGTGTGCATGTATACAAAGTGTTTGATAAAATGCCAATTAGTCATTTTAAGTGGCACTGGGTGATTTAGGGTGTGTTTGGTCTTGTATATGTTTTTTTTTAACTTAGTTTGTTTTTGAATTGAGACTTGTGGGTGAGTTTTGGTGGCTTTTTTGGTTTAGTGCTTATGTGTGGACTTTTTTAATCAGTTGTAAGGCTCCCTGTGATTCTTCATTAAAATATTTGGTATTTTCTATGTATTTTAACAAGTGTTCCATTGGATGTGGGCATATCCATATAGGCACGAGGTGCACAAATAGATAGGCACACAAATGATAATGGATTTATATATTGATGTCTACCTTGAAACCTGGATTTCAAAATACCTTTACCTTCTCTCCCCTAGCCCTCCTTTTTCCAAATGGCTCTTCTCAAACCCAATAGTTTCTAAACGGTCACTTTGTTTTAAAATGAATTAAAAAGGTGGTTTAAAATTTATTTCTAAAGGATTGGAACATTTGTAACTTTGAGGTATGATTTGGTAATTAAATGGCGTAAAGGATTTTTTGGAATTTTCTAGGTGTGAATGGTGGTTTCACCCCAATTTCAAAAATGGTTTTGGATATGGATTCAGATTGTAAATGTTAAGGCCCGATTGGTACCTTGTGCTATTTTGGAAAATTGGTTTTAAGGTTATATGATTTGTAGGCCTGGTTGGAACTTGTGAATGGATTAATGTGTGATGGGAACCCTATGGTTGACCTCCTGGTGAGAGGGCCTCTGCATAGGTGGTGTCAAATTTTGGTCTAGGAAATCATGGTGGAATCTGTGGGTTGTTGGTTTATGCCCTACAAGTGATGACATCATCATTCTCCATGTACTATCATCATGGGATTCCTGGGTGTCATCTAGAGGGTTGAGTGCTAATTTTTTGCTGACCCTGATTAGATGGCTTAACACCCCTATATTTTTTGAGAGGCTAGGTGGGATGTACAACTAGTGAGACTAATTTAGAGAATTCAGTTAGTTATTAACTATGAAGCTTCACTATACACTGGTAGGTGATTTCTAATTGAGTATGTAGAGGGATTTATGCTAGAGATGTTTAGGAAATTATTATGGTTACTTATGTGTATGTTATTATTTCATTCTACAATGTTTTGGTTATATTTTCTTCTTGTGTGTGTCTACTTATTTCTATACTATTTCATTAGTTTTGATATTGTTTGGTTTATCTTGATACCGGTGTTTCTTTATGTTTTCCTTCTTGGCGTGGGAAATTTAAACTGGAATTTGGATATAGAGAACTTTAAAAAAATATTGTGTTTGGTTCTTTAAAATGATAAACCCTAATTTTTAAATGTAATTAAAACTAGTATTTGTGGACTATTTCAGGAAAGTAAATGTATGGAATCTATGATGCTTACCTACTGAGCTATTTATGCTCGCACCTTACTTGTTCCACTCAGTGTCGATAGACCTAAGATGTCTTGCAGGTTCTAGTTTGCCTTTGGAGTAGGATGGTTTTATGGATGGATGTGACCAAGCACTACTACAAATATGACCTTTATCAATGCTAGAAAAGTCAATTAACAGCGCTAAAAAAGTGCTGTTAATCGAGGTGAGGATAAAGGGGGGTCCCTTTTATCATCACTTAGAAAAGCCTTGATAAAATGGGATTTTATCAGTGCTTTTAAAAAGCACAGATAAAAGTCAAAAAAAATTCAAAAAAATAAAAAATAATTATATAATGGGGGGGGGGGGGTCTTTTAACAGAACTTGACCCCCCCTTTATCAGCGCTCAGCAGACCCCCCCTCACACTCTCCCGCGCACTGCTCTTCCCGCGCATCCCCACACACGTGTACCCCTTTTCTTCCACCCAAAATTGAACCCGCGACCTCCCCCCATTCACGGCTACACCTTTACCACTAAGCCATTTCGTTTTTTCTCTATTTAATGATATATCTATTTATTTATATATATATATGGTTATATTTATTCATATATTAATATTGATTCATGTTAATATAAATATATTTATTCATATACTAGTGTATATATATATATTCATTCGTATATTAATATTTATTTATATTTATTTATTTATATATATATATAGTAATAATTTTTTATCTGTATATTTATTTGTATATTAATATATATTTATAAGATTAGTTTTAAATACATTTATGAAATATGTTTTTTTATGTGTGTTTATAAATAAATAAATAAATAAATACATACATACATATTTACAACACACACACACAGACACACACACACACAAACACATATATATTTATGAATAAATACATATATATGTGTATTTGAAAAGATATAGAATGTTAAAAAGATCATAACTTATAATCCAAAAGCTAGTTTCAACTCCAAAACTAGTCAAATTGAAGAAAATTAAACAATATTAGATATAATATGTGGTACAGGCCTAACGGACATCCAGATCAGAAGTTATGCCTGTTTGAATGTTAACAAATCGGTGTATCCTGACTAAAAAATCAGTTTTGGAGGCCTTCAGGTACTTTTTTGACCTATAAAAATGTGACAGAAGCTTAGCTTTGATCATTATCACGTAGATATCATCGTAGGCTTCGATATGATATACTGTAGAGCTCAAACGGACACCCGGATCAAAAGTTATGGCCGTTTGAAGTTTGAGTTACATTTTCAACGTATTTTAGATCTTTTATTAATTTTTTTGATTTTTTGTGTCTTCAAATTGTTATTAAATAATTTTTAATCAATAATAATTAGAAAATTATTTATTAATAAATTTTTTTAAAATATTTTTAAGAAATTTTCACTAAATTTCTTATATATTAAATGTAATAGTCTATTTATACTTACCTAAAACATATTTAAAAAATATATATTATATTTATATTAATATAAATATACTTATATAACAATATTTTTTTCATGATTTTTTTGAAATATAAAATTTATCAGTGGTAGAAAAAAGCGCTGATAAATCCCCCCTTTATCAGCGCTAAAAAAAAGCACTGATAAAGGGGGTCCTTTATCAGCACTAAAAAAAGCACTGATAATGGGTCACTTTTAACAGCGTTGTTAAAAGTGACCCTTTATCAATGATTTTTTAGATCTGATAATAGGGTAGCGCTTCCCTTGCCCATTTTTGTAGTAGTGAAGAGGTCATGTAGAGATAGTGTTGGTTCTGTTTGATTCAGTTTTGTATTTTTAGTTTTCTATTTTGTTCAGTTGAAATTATATTTAGATCCTGTTTATGTATCTATCTATATTCAATGTTTATGGATCCTCCTAGTTTTGCTGTGTGCATTGTTTGGTTGTTTTTTATTGGTTATTTGGATAAATCATTCCCACTTGTATGATCTTTGATGCTCGTTGCTAGTCACCATCCTAGGAGGATTGATAATGCCTCTCAGGCCTTATCATAGACCAGGTTGGGTGTCAGATGAGGAATTATACACATCATGCTCTCCATGGATCACAAGAGAATTATGTATATCTTTTCTAAACATGAATTAAATATGTAGTAATAGAGGTGGATAGAGTTTCTTCAAGACTATGACTTTAATATATACTACATCACAGAAAATTAGAATACCATGGATGACACTCTAAGTAGAAAATCATGAAGGAATGTTGTTCAGGAGTTCAGAAATGATTGAAAAGTGAATGAGGAGTTGGAATCCTCACACCTATATGCATGGGTGGTTGATGGAGGAGATTGTTTATTTTAGATGAAAATGTAGTATTATATGATACAATAGGTATAGGAGTATTAGTGGGGAGACTCAAAGGTAGAGGTGATGCAAGATCGTGTTGTCCATGGCATTACTCTAGATGGATGGTCAGAGGATGGTCGGAACTGGATGTTGTTTTAGGGGAGGCTGTTTGTTCCAGTGGAAATGCATGAGGGAGTCCTTCATGATTTTTACAACTCACCATTGTCGGTACACCTAGGAGTATCCAAGATGTACCATGGATCCAGGGTATAGTTCTGGTGGTACAAAATGAAACATGCAATGATAGAGTTTGTGGCGCAGTTCTTATCAATAGGTAAAGGAAGAACACCATGTTCCTATCAGTTTATTATATCCCTTGGATGTTCCAGAGTGGAAATGGGATGGAATCTTGTTATATTTCATCACAGGGTTACCTTAAAATTAGTTCAATTCCTAGTGAAGTTATTATATTATCTAGGTAATCATGGATTGGTTGACGAAATTAGTTCAATTCCCAGTGATCAAGGATTCAAGTGTTGTAAATTTTTTGGTGAGGAGGTATGTGGATGAGGTGGTGCACTTACACGGATTCCCAAGGTCCATTGTCCCAAATTGGGATGATCATTTTACCTCAAGAGTCTAGAAAGGATTTCAATGTGATTTTGACACTCATTTATTCCTTAATACTACTTTCCACACTTAAATAAATGGGAATATAGAGAGGACTATCCAGACACTAGAGGATATGTTGTGGGAACGCATCTTGGACTTTGACAGATCTTGGGAAAATCACTTCCCTTTGGTTGAGTTTTCTTATAACCACAACCATCACTCATACATTGGTATAACCACATTTTAATATTTTTATAGGAGTCCATTTCATTCTCTATTATTCTAGAATAGGGTTGGGGATTCATTAGTTCTTGGTCCTAATGTGGTGCAGAGCATAATAGAGAAGGTATAGGTTGTTCATGAGAGGATGAAAACAGAACATGATTGTAATAAGTCTTATTATAATCATAGGAAAAGGATCCTGGATTTCTAGGTTTGAGACCATGTGTTCTTGAGAGTCTCCAATCAATATGGGAAGTGATTTTTTGTTAGGGGAGTAATCTCTCACCTCAGTTTTTTGGACTTTTTGAGGTGTTGGGATGTATTGGTGAGGTGAATTATTGGTTGGCACTCCCACCATGATTAGAAAGGATTCATGATGTCTTCCATGACTCTCAGCTCCATCAGTATCTATATGACGACTCCCATGTAATTGAATGGGGAGAGTTAGATATTGAGGATGACACGACATTCATGGAATGACTAGTTGGGATCCAATATCATTGAGAGAAAGTGATGTGTAGATGATTCATTCCTTTGGTTCATGTGATGTGGAGGAATGATAGCCTAGAGGAGAGTACTTGGGAGCGTGAGACATAGATGTGTTCCCAGTACCGTGAGTTATTTTGAGTTTTCTCTTGTTTCAATTTAATTGATCATGTGAATTTGGATCTTGTAGTTTGTGAAATATTCTTTTTTCCCTTGATATGTGATGGGTCACTACAAAAAAAGGAATGAGCGGTGGTTATTTTGGGAAATGGTGGTAGTTTAAACTGCTACCTAATAATATATCGGTGGTTACAAAAATTACCACATATTTCATGATCAATAATCATTTAATGATAATTTCTTTAATTTCTTAGTGATTTTTGTGTGTGCCATTTTTTAGATCATTTAGTAGTGGTTTCATTTTTATTTAGTAGTGTTTTTTAAAATAAATACATGGGGAAAAAATAAATAAAATGAAACTGACATCTGGTGAACATATTAGTAGTGGTTAGTTATAGTGGTGGTTGAGAATAACCACCACTAAACATATTTTAATTACTGTACTTAGCGATGATTACTAAAAACCACCGCTAAATCAGATTAAAAAAAACTATTTAATAAAAAACTGTAAATATAAAAAAACTGATATGAAATAAACTAAAAAGTGAATATATGATAAAACCATCCTACATACTTTATACATATACATCCATATATACAGACATCCACAATTATCATAACCTTTGTCTCAGTCAACCCATACTTCAGTAAACCAATACCCCAGTTATCAATATATACATATAAAATATTTTTTAAAAAAACCCATTCCCAATATACATCCATACAATGACCTCCAATACATCTACCTACCTCCACATCATCTCATCAATTGAAACTGACCACGTCATCTCATCAACTATAACAAAAAGGAAAACAGAAATTATAACAAAAAATAATAAATCAGAATTACATTATAATAAGTGATAAAATTTTAGAATAACATGAAAACTAAGAACCATCAAGAATGTATTTTGAATAATTTCATAGATCAGAATGGTCAACCTCTTTCCTACTACAAAAATCCATCAATTACAATGAAAACCATAACATTTTAGAAAAGAAATGTAAAAGAGAAAAGTCATAGAATATATTCAGAATGGTTTACATAAAATTTGTTTTTTTTAAATAAAAAAATACATTTTAACATAAAAATAATAATATATAATTCAAAATACTTTGAAAATATAGACTTACCTATTTGATATATGATTCAACACTTTAAACTAAAAAGGGATAAATAAATATTATAATTAATTTTTAAATTGATTTGTGGTGTGCTTGAAATTTACTTAATAATTTTTTTTAAATAAATTGATATCAAAACATGTCATATATCTCAAAAATAACTCAGTGATGGTTTTTCCATGATTCCACATCAATCTATGGTCATATTCTATAGATTTTACCATTACACATGTGTTTTAGTGTTTTAAAACACTAAAAACGAATTTATGACCATTCTAGGAAAACCATAATTCAGAATGACATTCTATTGGTTCCTACATTTAAAAATTCATTCTATGATCATTTCCCTTGATTTATGGGAAATATGATGTTTTTTCTTGGTTTTGACCCCCTAACACTTATTTTTAAAGGCTTTTGTACCTTTAAGTAGTGTTTATCGGGTCATTCCAACCACACCACAAGTCATATTATCATGTTTTATATGATTACATATAAAAAATAACCCATAGGTGGTTTTACCATGATTTCACATCAATATGAGGTCATTTTATATGGTTTTTACCATTCCACGCAAGTTTTAGCGTTTTAAAACACTAAAAACACGTTTATGGCCATCCTGGAAAAACTATAATTTGGAATGATGTGAAATCAATTCCTATAATTCAAAATTAAATCTACAATCATAACACTCTAATTTAAAGGTAACTTGATATCGTTTTCCTAGTTTTGACCCCCAACACATGTTTTTAAAGGCTTTTGTACCTTTAAGAAGTGTTCACCGAGTCATTCCGACCACACCGCAAGTCGAATTGACGTGTTGTCTGTGTGTACACATAAAAAATAATTCAATGGTAATTTTAACATGATTCCATATTAATATGGGGTTGTTTTATATAGTTTTGATATTTCCACACACATTTTAGTGCTTTGAAACACTAAAAATGTGTTTATGGACATGTTGGGAAAACCATAATTCAGAATGACATGTTGTTGGTTTCTACATTTTACAATTCAATCTACGGTCATTTACCTTGATTTTTGAAAAATATTTCATAGTTTTCTTTGTTTTGATGCCTCGACACATGTTTTTAAAGGCTTTTGTATCTTTATGAAGCTTTTACCAAGTCATTCCGACCATAATGCAGGTCAAATTGATGATTTTCTATGTTTTCACATCAAAAATAAATTAGAGATGGTTTTCCCATGATTATAAATCAATATGAGTTCATTTTCTATGGGTTTGACTATTCCATGTATGTTTTAGTGTTTTAAAACACTAAAAATATTTTTATAGCCATCACATGCAAACCGTAATTTGGAATGATGTACCTTTAGTTTCTAAACTTTAAAATTTAATCTATGGTCATTTTTCCTTGATTGCAAGGCAATCAAATGTCATTTTCTTAGTTTTGACCCCCCCTGACACTTGTTTTTAAAGGCTGTTATACCTCTTAGAAGTGTTTACTAAGTCATTTTGACCACACCACATGTCATATTGATGTGTTGTCTACAAGTACACACCAAGAATAACTTAGGGGTTGTTTTCCCATGACCCCACATCAATATAAGGTTCTTTTCTTTGGTTTTGACCATTCCATACACATTTTGGTATTTTAAAACACTAATAACGCGTTTATGGTCATATTAGAAAGAAAATAACACAGAATAATGTGAGGTTAGTTCCTACATTTCAAAATTCAATATGTGGTCATTGTCCCATAATTTCAAGGCAATCATACATCATTTACCTGGTTTTGACCCCCCTAACACTTGTTTTTAAAGGCTTTTGTTCCTTTAATAAGTGTTTACCAAGTCATTCTAACCATAACACACATTTTATTGACATTTTTTATGTACATACACCTAAAAAATAATCTATCTATGGTTTTACCATGATTCAACATCAATATGAGGCAATTTTCTCGGGTTTTGACCCTTCCACACACATTTTAGTGTTTTAAAACACAAAAAATGTGTTTACATCTATCCTGGGGAAACCATAATTTGGAATGTTGTTCTGTTAGTTCCTAAATTTGAAAAGTAAATCTACAGTATTTTCCCCCAAATTTCAGGGCAATCCGACATCATTTTCCTAGTTTTGACCTCCTAACACTTGTTTTTAAGGCTTTTGTACCTTCAAGAAGTGTTTACCTAGTCATTTCAACCACAACACACGTCAGATTGAAATTTATTTTGTGCTTACATGTGAAAAATAACTCATAAATGGTTTTCTCATGATTTCACATCAATATAAGGCCATTTTATATGGTTTTGACCATTCCACACATGTTTTAGTGTTTTAAAACACTAAAAATGTGTTTACGAACATCCTAGGAAAATCATAATTATGAATGACATGTCATCAGTTCCTACATTTAAAAATTAAATATATGGTCATTTTACCCTAATTTCAGGGTAATCCTATATTGTTATCCTAGTTTTGACCCCCAACACTTGTTTTTAAAGGCTTTTGTACCTTTAAGAAGTGTTTATCGAGTAATTATGACCAAACTACACATCATATTTATGGGTTGTCTAAGTGTACCCATAAAAAATAACTTAGTGGTGTTTTTCCCATGATTCCACATAAATTTGAGGTCTTTTTATATGGTTTTTATCATTCCATGCATGTTTTTGTGTTTTAAAATACTAAAAATGTGTTTATGACCATCCCAGATAAACTATAATTTGGAATAATGTGCCGTCAGTTCCTATATTTATAAATTCAATATATGGTCATTGTGCCCTTATTTCAGGGCAATAAAACATCTTTTTCCTATTTTTAAACCCCCAACACATGTTTTTAAATGATTTTATACCTTTAAGAAGTGTTTATCGATTCATTCCAACCACTCTACAAGTCAGATTGACTTGTTGTCTGTGCATACACATAAAAAATAACCCATAGGTGGGTTTCTCTTGACTCCACATCAACCTAAGGTAGTTTTATATGGTTTTGACCATTCAACACATGTTTTAGTTTTTTAAAACACTAAAAACATGTTTATAGCCATCCTGGGTAAATTGTAATTTGGAATTACATGCCATCAGTTCCTACATTTTAAAATTCAATATATAGTCATTTTCCCCTATTTTAAGGTCAACCAGACATCATTTTCTTGGTTTTGACCCCCCTGACACATGTTTTTAAAGGCCTTTATACATTTAATAAGTGTTTACTGAGTAAAAAATGAGCAAACAAGCTCAGATTATTTAAAAACTTATGGATAATGATTTATAATTTATTTTTACAAGTAAGAATCAACCACACATCAATCTGGAACAAGATGTGGTCGGTATGACTCAAAATGCATATTTTCTATATAAAATTTTCATTTTTTACTTTTATTTATGGATGTTTTATGTGTTCTTTGAAAATGTGTTAATGATATATGGAATTTAGTATTTACCTCGGTGGGATGAGCTATTAGGCTAGGAATTTACTTAGGGATCATGCTGGTTATTTGCTGAAATACATAAAATAACGCATTTTCCATTGCTGACCGACACTGAGCTCGTGTTTTCCTATAAGATTCCTATTCTTTTACTTTTTCTTTCAATATTTTAATTTATCTTTGTGATTCCCAATAAATGTTACTAGTTGAACCCCCATCAGGCGTATCAATAACAGATAATGATTCCCTACCAAATACAGTTGATGGAGTAAGCCCATAACCCATCCCCCATACATGTTTGGGATTCTCCTTCCTTAAAACGATTCCAACTGCATCATTTTGGGGAACCTATAATGAATATAAAGGGTTCACATACTAGACTTATTGAATTTTAACCTTTTAATACAAAAATATTAACAATGATTTTTTAAAATATCTTAACTTCATAATATTATCTAATTAATATATTTTTCATTATTATTTATTATTCTTTCATTACTATAAAAACATAATAATGAAAGTTATATTATAACAACAAACAAGCTTTAAACCCAATTAATTGGGGCTGACTAGATGTATCAAACAACGCCAAATTAGCATCATTTTATCCATGTACCTGGCCCCATTTAATTTGGTTTAAGGCTTGTTAGTTGTTATAATATATTTTTCAATATTATGTTTTTATATTAATGAAATAATATGTAATGGTATTGAAAATTACTTACTCCAACGTCTTTGGTAATGTCATTTACAAAACAATTTTCAGGTTTCCTATGAACTTTAAACTATATCTATGTTCGATCAATATAGTAACCTAATTCATTGTCCTTTATAAAAAATATAAAAAATTTAGAAAAAACCTTGAGCTATAATAAAATAATATAAATAATAATGAATAAAATAAATTCCAATTTTTTTCTTTTTCTTGAAAAACTCGGAGACCCAAAAATTTGAGGAATGAATTACTTCTCATGATTCATAGTATTTTTTTAGATAATTCCTAAAAAAATAGAAAAATTAATAAAAATTATAATTTTATTGTATTTATGTTACTAAGATACTATAAAATATACAATTAGAACATGATATACATCTCTATTGATATTGATAAAGATATTCTGTCACGACCCGTCCTCGGACCAGTGCCGTGACTACCCCAAGCCCGCTTTCCATAGGCCAGGGGCTGGCGACTAGCACCGAAGGCATAAAACCTGATGTAAGGGAAGGAATTTCCTTTATGAAAGTAATCAAACACCATAGAGTAAGAAAGAAGAAGTAAACACTAAGTTACTGAGTACAATAGTAAGTGCTAGAATGTAAATGGGTCAGAATACAAACCTAGCTGAAAGTAAAGTACAACTGAAAAGAAAGTACAGTAGCAGGAAAGTAAAGCAGCAACTCTGAGACATCATCTGGTAATCCCACCTGAAGGGTGGGTACATATAGTCCCCTCTGCTCCTCAGCTCCATCCGTCCGCTCCAAGTACGTCCCGTCCAGTGATCCACCTCCAGGTACCGTCCAGCTCCACGAGCTCCTACCTCAATCAGTGTTGTCCATCGTATGCATCCAACACAAGGTAGTGCGGGCATAGCCCGTGCAGGGGTGAGTATACGCTACTCAGTAGGGACCCCGAGACCCCTGAAGGTCTCCCAGAATCCACGAAGGGTAAACCACAAAGGAAAGATACAATCATGAAGTAACAACCAAAACTACTTAGGTATATGCCCATACATATACCTAAGTCACCACTTCCAGCTCGGCTCCAGCACACGAGCCCAAGATACAACCCAATCCACTCAAGAAAAACATAACCCATTCCACATAGGAATTCACAACCCAGTCCACATAGGATAACACAATCCAATCCACACATGATAACACAATCCAACCCACACAGGAAGGCAAGTCAATCATTTCATGGATAATGATTCAAAGTCAAGACTCAGCTCACACAGGTATAATTCTTCACAAAGAGGTATGGAGATGATTAGATGTAGCCTCTGAATCATCTCCTCTGCCGAACCCACGTAGGATTCAAGTATAGTAGTCGTTGCTTCCGTACCCACAGAGGATCCAAGTATAATAGTCATCGTCGTCGAACCCACAGAGGATCCCAACACGGTAGTCGAACCCACGGAGGATCCCAGTACAGTAGTCGTCCTCGTCAAACCCACGGAGGATCCCAGTATGGTAGTCATCATTGTTGAACCCACGGAGGATCCCAGTACGGTAGTCGTCCTCATCAAACCCACAGAGGATCCTAGTACGGAAGTCATCTTCGTCGCAACGAGCTCTAGGGTTCCCGCACACAACATGCTCGATTCTAGGAGGGTCCGCTCCACGATCCAAGAGGGTCGATACATAAACTAACACGAAGTCTGGAGTTGATGTATCCCAAAGTTCTCTCTCGTCAAAAGGAACTCAACGCGAGAGGTGGCTCGTCAATAGGACGCCCGGTCTGAGAGTTATTGGCGTTTTCGTCCCAGGGCCCGGTTGGTTTTTATGCCAAAACTGACCCGACTGTACTTCAACTGCATCCAAACCTCAAGATAAGTAATCCAAAAGAACCTTCTCACTAAGAGGAATCCAACAAAGTCGACGACACGTCAATCGGATGTCCGGAGCTCAAGTTATAAGCGTTTCCGCTCCGAGGTCCCGGTTAGTTCCATGTTCGAACCAACCCGGACTTATCCAAAGTTCTCTAAAACCTTGAGTGTAATATACCAAAACGGCTGTCTCGATCCAAGGATCGCATCTCAACTGACGGTGCGTCAATCGGAGGTCCATAGCCCAAGTTATGGGCCTTTGAACATAGATGTCCGATTTTAGGGGATTTTGGGCCCGGACCGACCCAGCCCAAGACCCCCTGGGTTAGCCCGAACCAGGTCGACTCGACCTTGGTCGGGGTCCGGCCCGCTTGGGAGCGGTACAACCCAGCGGGGGCGGCCCGACCCAGTGCGGGCGGCCCGACCCAGCGTGGGTGGCCAGGCCCAGTGAGGCCGGCCCGACCCAGCGTGAGCGGCCCGACTTGGATGGGCTCTCGGTCTGTGACCGAACGACGCAGAAGGGGGGGGGGGGGGGGGGCGCTGCCCCCCTTGATTGAAGAAAATGGCCCCCCTTTGGTGGGCTCGCCTATGCCACCCGCGGGGGGGTTACGACCCCCCCAGACTTTCGGAATCCGTCCGGTCGTAATGGCCGGCCTGTTGCTGCCACGGGACCTGCTTGTCCCGCCCCCCTGAAGCGCCGGCAGCCGTAGGTCCGGCCGCCCTCCTCTGCACCGCCACGACCCTTGTCCGACCGGCACAGCGCGACGACGCCTCGCCCCTCCGCCGCGGCCCGCCCCGGCAGTGGCCCGCCCTGGCCGCGACGCTCCACGGTTCTCCTGTGTGACACGACGGTGCCGTGCCCCTCCGCCACAGCCGGTTCTTAGTCGCGGCTTCCTTCAGCTTCACCAGCACGGAGCGACGGTGCCGCGCACCTACACTGCGATATACCTTGTTCCCGCGCAGTGCCGTTGCACCGCGCCGCCTCTATTTCAAGCCACAAAATATTCAACAACAAAAGGGGAGGAGATTTGTCCATGTTCGTGCTGTCCAACCTCCTCCGTTATTTTGATAACAGGCGGCCAAAGAATTAACAGAGTACTTCAATTAATTCCGAACGTAAAAACAACCCTTACCTCGAAGGAGTTCGCGAAACCTAGCATTGCAGAAAACGACGTCGGGGAATGGAGCTCCGTATATGATGACGAAGTTCATCTGAGGGAGAAACGACCTTTCCCTTTATTTGACATGGATAGAAGATGGAACGACGTGCGTCCAAGAAGGGAACGTCGTCACACACCGGCTGTGGAGAGAAGAAGAGATGGATCGATGATCTCCCCTTGCGGTGATGACGTTCTTCATCGAAGCCTTGGCGTTGTTAGCATTCTTCAACCTTAGAGTTTTCTCTCCCAAAATCTCCACACAACGAAACAACAAAAAATAAAATAATAATTGTCTTATTTTATTCACACATGCCAACATTTTTAAAATTCAAAACTTGAATTCACCAAATTAATTAACTTGTGTTGTCAAATTAATTAGATGTTTAATTGGCACACATTAATGTGGAAGAGTGGATGAGTTACAAAAATAAATGGGGGGTTGCCAACATTAAGAGGGCTAGATGAGTTAGAGGAAATTGAAGGGGTGGGGCTCATGTGGGCCCCACATCACTAATATCCTAACAAGAGGTGTTAGGATATTATCTCACATGGAAGTTATACCACATAGAGAAAAATAAAGTTGTGACACAACTTTATTTACTTAACACTTAAACTACATTTTTAAACAACTCTTCCCGAGCAAATGCAACTCCAACAAAGGTAAACTTAAGAAATTACCGGCATTGTGATTTCAATGGTGCCCTCGAATTTTGATTCCGAGCACCAGTTAAAAAGTTAGAAAAATCCGCTCTCTCATTCACTGAACGTACCTGAGCTAAATTTCAGAAATTGATTCCAGGCACACCGGGCCTCAGAATCAGGTGCCGTCAGAAACTACTTACTCGTAAAATCCCAAAGAAAATTAAGAAAAAAATTTCCTTGAAATTTATGGGTCTTTACATTACTCCCACCTCAGGTCTTTACATCCCCGTAAAGATACATCACAAACTAGGGGAACAAATGAGGGTACTGAGCACACATCTGAGCCTCCCGCTCCCAAGTGCTCTCTTGGAGGTTCCCGTGCTGCCACCTGATGCGCACTAGAGGAATCAACTGCCCACGTAGGACCTGCTCCTATCGATCCTCGATCTCCACTGGGACCTCTGCAAAAGTCACCCCGTCATTAATGTCCAGCTCCCCATGGTCGATGATATGCATCGGGTCGTGCACGTATCTCCTCAGATGAGATACGTAGAAGACTTCGTGCACCCGGTGTCACTGAGGTGGTAGAGCCAGGTGATAAGACACCTCGCATATCCTGCTGAGAACCTGGAATGGTCCTATGAAGCGTGGAGATAACTTACCGCCCTGGCCAAATCTCCGTAATCCATACTGAGGTGAAACCCGTAAGAAAACATGGTCGCCATCCTCGAACTCTAGTGGTCTCTGCCTCCTGTCAGCATAAGACTTATATCGGCTCTGAGATGTCCTCATCCGCTCCTGGATGACCTGGACCTTCTCTATCCCACAAGAGCTGCTAAGATTTCTTCTTTTCCGATAAGAGAAATTCGGTCTCATCCCCTATATGAACCATGTTATTTTCCTAATATAGTCAATCCCGGCATAGATGATACTAATCCATACCAAGGATGACGTCGTAAGGCCTCGACGCTACTACAAAGAGATCCAACCATTACTCTCACCTCCAAGGGTTGTGTCACACTGTCGGCATCAGTGTGTGGTCATTGGGTCTCCTCCAGTAGGTATCTCAAAAGTGAGGGTCAAGTCAATAGTTTTAAACTCGAACCTCTTAGTATCAACTACATAAAAAGGACAGGGAACAAAATGTCACAAGAACTAGTGTATTTTATTACTACATCTCAAGGTACAAATACACAAAACATCAACAAAGCTAGAAATAACATGAACAAAATTCCCCATGTCTGGAGCTAGTCCTGCTCCTATCCACCCATTCCCTATGGTCGAGGTTGTCTTCCTAGTGGTGGTGGTAGTGGTAGGGCCTCAAAGCGTCGCCCACCACTCGCTCCTCGGTCAGCTCCCCTGCCTCATCCACCTGCTCCCTACGAACCACCATGGTCGAACCACTGCCTGAAAGGTCCCTCTACCGCCTACTGCTCATCTGTAGGATTGGTCGGGCAGTCTCGAGCCATGTGACCCTGACCGCCGCATGCATAGCACTGCCTGATCCTTGTGTGGCTGGATCACCTTCGTGTGCCCCGTACAATCGAATCTTCATCCTGAGATTGCTCATATGATGGACTAGCCCGCTTGGATATCTACGTCAACTGTCTACTGCCAGCTGCAGAAGACTCCGCTACGGGTCGTCCTGCGGTGGGTCTCGCCGCTGGTGACTGATCGACGAGAAAAATCTCCACTAGAAGGGCTCTCTCCAACACCCCCACCTGCGTCCAAATGTTGAGGGAGATCATCGAAGCCCTGATTTCATGCCTCAGTCCCTGCTCAAAGGTCTGGGATCTGAAGAATGGGTCTCGTACCATATTTGTGGAGTAGCGCTAGAGATCAGTAAACCTTGCCGAGTACTGGGCCACAATCATGCTGCCCTGCCGCAGCTGTAGTAACTCCTGAATGCGCACCACAGAGAGGGTGGCTGGAACGAACTCTGAGCGGAAGAGGATCTCGAAGTCTGTCCAAAGAAGAGATGTCTCGTCGTGCACCTGGAGCATCAGGCTTCACCATCTTCCTACTGCCGCATGCAAGAGACTTACTGCAAGGATCACCATGAGGTTAGCTAGTGTCCCCACTAACCTGAACACTCATACAATAGCCTCCAGCCAATCCTCGGCTGCCTGAGGGTCCGTCTCCCCACGAAACTTGGGCGGTCTCTAATGCTGAAACTCGTGCAGTGCACTAAGGCGACATGCACCCTCAGCGGCTGGGGCTGGTGGCATCGGTGGCTCTGCGGGTAGAGGTACCGCCGATGCCTCCACTGTAATAGGGCCCTGCACTGAGGCCTCGTCGCTCGGTGGGCTATTGTCTCGTACAAAACTTGGAACCCTAGCTGGATGCCATAGTGGGGCCATCTTAAAGAGATACAGATGTGCCACAGTCAAAACAGTATACCTGGTGAGCTGATACAAAGTAATCACAAAGAAAACTTTTGAAACACACATGCAATCAATGTCTTCGTGCATTGAGTCGGAAATGAGAAGTCAGGGTCCTGGTGTATGGATACATCAGCCGCCGCACCGACACTGGACTCCCTGGACTGATAACCACACTCAATACCCTTAACATTATTGCTTCACATAGAAGAAGATCAGAGTCATGAGTTCTGCGATAGAACTAGACTCCTCTGATACCAATTTGTCACGACCCATCCTCGGACCCATGCCGTGACTACACCAAGCCCGCCTTCCATAGGCCAGGGGATAGTGACTATCACCAAAGGCGTAAAACCCGATGTAAGGGAAGACATTGCCTTTATGAAAGTAATCAAACACCACAGAGTAAGCAAGCAGAAGTAAACACTAAGTAACTGAGTACAATAGTAAGTGCTGGAAAGTAAATGGGCCAGAATACAAACCCAACTGAAAGTAAAGTAAAATTGAAAAGAAAGTATAGAAGTAGAAAAGTAAAGCAGAAACTTCGAGATGTCCTCTGGTAATCACACCTGAAGGGTGGGTACCGATATCCCCCTCTGCTCCTCGACTCCAGCCGTCCGCTCCGAGTATGTCCCGTCTAGCGATCCACCTCCAGGTACCGTTCAGCTCCATGAGCTCCTAGATCGATCAGCGCTGTCCGTCGTCTACATCCAACACAACGTAGTGCAGGAATAGCCCGTGTAGGGGTGAGTATACGCTACTCAGTAGGGACCCCGAGACCCCCGAAGGTATTACAGAATCCACGAAGGGTAAACCAAAAAGGAAAGATACAATCATGAAGTAACAACCAACACTACTTAGGTATATGCCCATACATATACCTAAGTCACCACTTCCAGCTTGGCTCCAGCACACGGGCCCAAGATACAACCCAATCCACTCAAGAAAAACATAACCCATTCCACACAGGAATTCACAACCCAGTCCACACAGGATAACACAATCCAATCCACACAGGATAACACAATCCAACTCACACAGGAAGGCAAGTCAATCATTTCATGGATAATGATTGAAAGTCAAGACTCATCTCACACAGGTATACTTCTTCAAAAAGAGGGATATAGATGATTAGATGCAGCCTCTGAATCATCTCCTCTGCTGAACCCATGTAGGATTAAAGTATAGTAGTCTTCACTGCCGAACCCACGGAGGATCCAAGTATAGTAGTCATCGTCGTCGAACCCATAGAGGATCCCAGCACGGTAGTCAAACCCACAGAGGATCCCGGTATAGTAGTCATCCTCGTTGAACCCACGGAGGATCCCAGTACGGTAGTCGTCCTCGTTGAACCCACGGATGATCCCAGTATGGTAGTCGTCCTCATCGAACCCACGGAGGATCCTAGTACGGAAGTCATCTTCGTCGCAGCCAGCTCTAGGGTTCTCGCACACAACATGCTCGATTCCAGGAGGGTCCGCTCCACGAGCCAAGAGGGTCGATACATCAACTGACACGAAGTCCGGAGTTGATGTATCCCAAAGTTCTGTCTCGTCAAAAGGAACTCAACGCGTGAGACGGCCCGTCAATTGGACGCCCGGTCTGAGAGTTATTGGCTTTTTTGTCCCAGGGGCCCGGTTGGTTTTTAAGTCAAAACCGACCGACCGTACTCCAACTGCATCCAAACCTCGAGCGGAGTAAGCCAAAAGAACAGTCTCACTAAGAGGAATCCAACAAAGTCGACGGCATGTCAATCGGACGTCCGAAGCTCAAGTTATAAGAATTTCCGCTCCGAGGGCCCGGTTGGTTTCGTGTTCGAACCAACCATGCCATACCCAAAGTTCTCAGAAACCTTGAGTGTAATACACCAAAATGACCTTCTCGATCCAAGGATCTCATTGCAACTGACGATGCGTCGATCGGAGGTCCGTAGCCCAAGTTATGGGCCTTTGAACGTAGCTGTCCGATTTTAGGGGGTTTTGGGCCCGGACCGACCCAGCCCAAGACCCCCTGGGTTGGCCCGAACCCGGTCGACCCGACCCGGGTCCGGGTCCGGCCCCCTTGGGAATGGCCCGGCCCAACGCGGGCGGCCCGACCCAGCGCGGGCGGCCCGCCCAGTGAGGGCGGCCCGACCCAGCGTGAGCGGCCCGACTCAGCTGGGCGCTCGGTCCATGACTGAGTGGCGCGGAAGGGGGGGGGGGCACTGCCCCCCTTGATTAAAGAAAATGGCCCCTCTTTGGGGGACCGCCTATGAAAAATTTGACCTCTTTCCAATTTTTCATCCAATAGTTGGAAATACTGATGACTGATTTTCATAACAAGAATTAGTAGAGATGTCGTTAGCACATCCAACATGATTGAATCCCGTCTCAATCCCATACAAATACCTAGAACATAAGGTCAAGCACTCTTATACTATTTAAACTTTAGTAATAGAGCCTTTTGGTTTATCTTTATTCTTCACATATGATTTTAAATGACCTATGTACCTGATTAAGAAAAATAAGAAAAATATAAAGAAATTTTACACAATGATTTGATAAAATCGAATTCACCAATGAAAATAAAAATAATATCAACATACATCTCAATTGGATACATCCATTGATAGTGTAACAGTCCACCAAGTTTAGGTTATTCAACCAAATGAATAGTCATATGTATCATGACTATGAAGAATGAAGGGGGAAATAACATCTCCAAATGACAAAGTGTCAAAACAATTCTTTCTTGAAGTTTATTAAGATCAGTTGGATTTATAGTTTTTCTATAAAACTCTCTGAAAAAGGAACATGACTAAACTAGAATCGCAGTTACCTTTTTAGGTAATATATTATGCAATTCCAACAACAAAAATTTCTCCATCAAAATATTTGAGTCATGAATTTTCAATCCAAGCAACTTTTTATGTTTTAAGTCAACTCACCTTGATATGTTACTTGAATATCCATCTGGCACTTTTACATTCTTTAAAGTTATAAAGAATACACCTTTATCATGATTTTCATTGTAAAAATAGTCAAAGTATACTTTACATTATTATTTTCCCACAAACTAAGATTTATATTCATTGACTCCAAATCCTTATGAGCATTAAGCTGATCATCTGACTTACCCTTCTCATTAAGCAATGTAAAAATTAAAATTTCACAAAATTTCTTCTCAATATGCATTAATTCAAGATTATGATGTATCAAATTAAACTTCCAATAATGAAGTTTGAAAAATATATTATTTTTCTTTAATTTTTTTGATCCAGCTACTTCAGATATTATACCTCACACCCTTTCCCCCCTTCTTTAAACTGATGACATTTTACAAATTCTATAGTGAAATTTATTAATTTTTCCAAGACTTCAGAACTAGATAACACCTTAGATAAATTTATCATTTCAATATCACCATTTAATAATGTATTGTTAAACATGAATTTCTGAGAAGAATTAATAAATTAATGATAACACATTAAACACCATTTTATGCCATGAGGTAATCATTTAGATTCAAAATCAAAATTACAAACTGGACAAGCCAAACCAGTATGAGTGTTACAACTAGATAATTTTCCTATACCAGGAAAGTCACTAATTTTCCACATTTAAGCATCATGCATTTTGAATGGTTTTATCTTTAAAGAATCATATTTTTCCACACCATCATCCCATAATTCTTTCCATTATTTTATTAGAGGTTGAAGGTATACATCAATTCCATTTATAGAAATTTTCTTTCTAGAAATAATCATCAAAGTAATGAAAGAAGTCTTATTCATATAGATCTATGGAGACAGATTATAGGGGATCAAAACAACTGACTAAATACTATAATAAGTACTTAAAGTACCAAAAGGGTTAAAACCATTATAATCTATTCCCAAAAGTATATTCTTGGTATTTAAAAAAAATCCGGATATAGAGAATCAAACATCTTCCATGATGATGAATATTTTAGATGTCTCATCAAGCAATCATTACTACCCTGAGCATGCAACTTCATGTCTTATGCAGTCTTAGATGACATGAATAATATTTTAAAGCATGGTTTCATAGGAAAGTAACACAATACCTTTTTAGGAGTTTTAGTCTTCTGTTTCTTCCTAGGGCTGTACTGGTTTATACTCTCATTAATTTTTATTGATTTCTATATACTTGTATGGAATGTTATTCATTCTTCTTTATTAGACTCTTCTCACCAATAAATCATGTAATCATTATGGCATGCATGTATCTTTTTATAATCAAGTCCAAGTTTTTTTATGACTTTATTCATCTCATAGAATGATGCAGGGATCTCAGATTCACTAAATGCATCATGAAGAAACTCTAAAATAATGTATATTTATTTCTCAGTAATTACATAGATACACTTGATATGATACAACTTAAGTAGAAAAGAAAAATTCAAATACTTAGAACACCCTTTTTATAGTTATTATTTTCTGTCATCAACTAATTCATAAAACTCATTTTTTTGGTCATTGAAATTCTGAGAAATATTAAAATTATTAGGATAAATTGATGGTTCTGTTTATTTATTAAAATATTGGAAATTTTATTCTAAAAAACCAAATGCGTTATTTAACAAATTTGAAACTAAATTATCCTCTTCTAGGGCACTATGTGTTTCATTGATAACATTGTCATTGTTTTGACTTTCCATAACATTTGATTCACCATGAAAAATACAACATACATATCGAGTAGGAAACTATTTTAATATAAAATTATCATATACTTTGTTTCTATTCAACCATTGCTTGAATTTACAATCAAGACCCAAATATTTTATTCTACCATCCACTGATTGGTTTTCAATTTCATAATCTAAAAATTCTTCCAAACCCTTTGCTTACCAAGGTGTGTTTTAAGGTAAATTAATACAACTTTTATCCATAGGTGTTGGATTGCATTATCCCTGTACATTTAGATATAAAGATATAAATGTTTAACAAATAGGTTCAATCAAAATTAAATATCACTCAACTTTATCATTGACTATTTCATAAAAACTATAAAGGAAAATGGGATGAATCAAATAATGAAAATTTTCATAATAAACTTATAATATAAAAACATGAATCAAATAAATTATTATTTCTCACAAACATAGATGAATAATGACATAAATTAGATGACCACCAAATTTTTATCATCTAATAGGGATTTAACCATAAATTAGATAACCTCCACCTACTCAGAAACATAGTGATATTTTTTCATGAAAAAGATATCTACCTCATTCTTATCGTCCAACAGGGATCACTATAATAATTTTAAAATGATGAATTTCTCACTAGAAAAGAGGAAAAATACCATTATATACATAACCTATCATTTAATTTCATCCAAAATGGATAAATAAATTAGTTCGTTAAACTCCACATGAAATATTACATAGAGGGATAATTACACAGACAATCTCATTTCATGAAATATTTAGACCTTACTGATGACCATCAAAAAACTACTTTAAATTTTTTTCTTAATTCTTCATGTAAATAATATATATATATATATATATATATATAATAAATTTAAATCATAATAAATTAATAATCAAATAAAAAAAATCATTAACTTCAAATAAATGAATAAACATTTCATTAAAGAGCTATAGAATCACATAAATTTAATTTAATTAAATATAGTATATGAAACAAACAATTAATTTCATATAAAAATTGAGTATTATAGTATATCATGAATTCAAAAAAGTGTAATGAAGGAGTTATTTTGAATCATACAACCTTGGGGGGGGGGGGTCATGACGGTTGCTGGTAGGGGGATTGGGGTCACGATAGTAGTCGGAAGAGGGGTTGGGGTCACAGAGGTCACCAACAATAGAGTCTAGGTCATGAAAGTAGAAGGACAGGAGGTTCAGGGTCACAACAGTCACCTAAAGGGGGGTTGCGGTGACAGTGGTCTCTGGAAAGTGGGATCAGGGTCACGACAGTAGCCGATAGGGGTGTCAGGTGACGACAATCGTCGGCGGGGTTAGGGAGATCACAAGAAGGGGGTCACCACCAATGAGGGGAGAGGGAGAGGGAGGTCATAGGGTATTAGGGGTCTCTACTGAAGAGGGGATAGGGATGTCAAAGTGTGTGTGTGTGTGGGGGGGGGGGGGGGTTCATGGGTTTCTACCAAGGTGGGGGGGGGGGGGGGGGTCAGGGTCACCACTGAGGAGGGGAGAGGGAGGTTGGAGGGGTGGGTGGGGGAGGGTCAGGGGTCGCCTTTGAGGCGGGGGGTTAGGGTATCCACTTATTAGGTGAGTGGAGGAGGTTAGAGGTGTGTGTGTGGGGGGGGGGGGTGGATCGGGTTTGGGGTCGTAGAGGGTGCTGGGTGAAGAAGGGACGAGGATGAATTTATGTTTTTTTTAAAATTTTAGTGGTGGTTTAATTTAAACCGAAACTAATTGTTAAAAAATATATATAGGAAATTGAAAAAATAACCACCATATTATAAATTTTTTATAGGATTTATTTATGGGTGGTTATTAGAATCATCAGTAATAAACCACCACTAAGAACTACTTTTTTTTAGTGGGTGTTAAAGCTTCCAACATATAAATAGGGAAAAACCTAATTTATAATCAAGATGTGTTATAGTATGAAACATTTTAAAACTATGTGGGAAATTTAGTGCTTCCCTAAGTGAATAATATCATGATATGAGAGATGATATTCCTTGATTTTTGTGTTTAGAGCCTTATTATGTAATATTTGTAGTGATTATTGGTTTTTCCCATGCGAAGTTTGAGATGGTGGTGTATATGGTTATGTGGAGGGGTAGTGGCTTGTGGGTGATGTAAAAAATGTGGTTATGTGGGATGTTTTTTGAGTGTTTTCGGCTTGGTTTGGTGTATTTGGTTGATGAAACTATTCAATTGTAACAAGATACTTGAGAGATATCTCATGGGATGGTTGTTTAGAACTTTTCCCTCTTTATCTATAGGTTGGTTTTAATTATAGAGTCATATAATAGTTTTTGAGTTATCTAATATAACATCCTATACCTTCCAACCTATTACTTTTTAGAAATTATGGTGATATAGGTGTCAAGAAGAGGTTCTAAGGTAGTTGGAGGAAAAAAGGAGGTTGAAGATGGATGGATTCAGTGGTGTGGAGCCTTTGTTTCCCTATGGAAGAGAGGTAGATACAGTGTGGAGTGGATGGAAATGGTGTAGATTATTGGGGGATGTTTTTAATGATACTTCCAAAATCAATATATAAATTTCATCGAGTCTTGGGATACACCGTGGAGGAGAGAATCTATACCGTGGAGAGGCTAGTTTCAACGTAGTGTCTTTGGGTGAAGTTTTCATAATTTTTACATTGTTGGAATTGATGCACCATGAAGTGGGGATGTGAAATAGCCTTATGTTTTTTGTGATTTGGAGTTTTAGAGGAGTCAGTTTGGTGGTTCTATTATATTTGGTGTAGCTACACCACGGAGTCAGGCTACAATGTAGACCCACTTCCAATTGTTGGGTTCTACAGCGTAGCGGTCTTGGTTGCACCATGGTCCCTTCTCCTATTTCATTAGATTCATGGATCAAATATTTAAATGTTTTAAAGGGATATTTAACTAGTCAAGATATGGTGTGGTATCTCCACTTTTCATAATAGTTTTCCATTTTTTAGAAATACTGTGGTGTGGTGCTGTAGGCTGCATCATGGTCTTGTGTTTTTCAGAATGGGTATAAAACCAAAAAACCTCTCAAACCCCCTTATTCCTCTAACTTTATTCTTGGTTATTGGGTAAAACAAGTGCATCCCAAGGGGCACTTTCATACTCCTATTAGTGGCTTTCAATCCCAACCTTGGGAGATCAATCTTTGGTGGTTGTAGGTGAGCCCCCACTCTTTTCTTTTCCTCATTCCCCTGGTGTTCATTAACAGAGGTTTCCATCAAGGGGAACATGTTTTTTAATTCTGTTTTGGTAATATGATTTTGTGGGGTGTTTTTTTGGGTGATCAAGGTTTTCTCATTCATCAAGGTTCTTGGTGGTGGTTTCCCTCTTGTTTTAACCTTCCACAGTGGTTCAAAAAGCATTGTTTGTGGTAGGGGATCCTTTATTTCTTATCTAGTTTTTTCTTGTGGGAGGAGTTATGATCTTGTTATCTTTTGGAAATATAGTATTCACCATACTAATAAATATAATGAAATATTTTAATTGAAATTTAAGGGTAAGGGTAATGAATTTCATTTTTACCACTTTTGATATTATTTGATGTTGTGAGTTATACATGCCTAATGCCTTGCTGAAAATCATGGCCTTTGGGGGATTTGTTTGCACTGTGGTTATTATGACTACGGAAACATTATTGTGTGGTTTCTTGTTATCACCTAAAATGGAATTATCTAACCACTTATATTTGGTTAATGAAATGGTTTACCCTGAAAATTATGGCTTGTGTGAGAATTCCCTTGAAATATATAAGTGAAAGTGATGAAAACCCCATCACTAAATTTGTAAAATGATATGTGAATGATGTATAAAGTGTTGTGATGTGTGGTTGTGTTGTATGGGGGTGATGTGTGGTTCTGATGTGCAGGGATATTTTGACAAGAAGTGGATGTGAAGTGGAGGTTATTACGAGAAGTAGTGGTGAAGTGAAATGGTATAAATATGTTTCTTGTTTCCAATAAGAGGATGGTTGGTTGTGATGCGTCATGTTGTGCTAGATTCCTAGGTATTAATGGAATTAAATTGAAAATGATGAATTGAAATGGCAGGGGATGGTTTGGATAATGGGTTGAAATGATTAATGAACACTTTCTTGGAAATTGGAATTATGGTTTAAATGGATGATGATAAATATGAAATTAAAGGGATGGAATAATGGTTTGGTTGGAAATGTGAAATTTAGAAAATGGATTAACTTTAAAGGAAAGGTTGGAATGTGCCTTGTGGCATTTCTTGTATTGTTGTGAATTTAGTATTCGTAGTGAAAGTGGAAGAGGTTGTGAGGCCTAGTGGTGATTTTTTGATTTGGGATAGTATTCTTATTATGAACCCATAGGTTGGTCTTGTGTGTGGTTTTATATACATATACTGTGTATGTTCTTTGTGATTTCTATATACACCCACCCATGTCTAGCACCTTGTACTGAAAATCACATGTTTTGGGAGTGTTTTTACATTATCCTAGGGGTGAGTATGGATAGATGGCTACCCACTCATCCCCACTACCTCTTATAGGAAACGTTGACATGCATGAGTTGTAATAGAAAAAATTCAAAAGTAAATTATGGTGATATTTTATGATATAGATTATGGTGGGTGGTAGGAGGAGGGAACGAGGTTGATGTCCTTAATGTTCATGATACCCTACTATTCTATTAATGGTTGTGATGCGATGTGATGACCCATGTGTCTACAGGTGAGACATGGTTGTGATGTGACAGATCAAGTGTCTACAGGAAAGATGTGATGTGATGTGATGTACTAAGTGTCTATGGGAATGATTTTATGTGATTTTATGTGATGTGATAGACCAAGTGACTTTAGGTAGGTTTCTATATATAAGATATGGGAGAGCTAGGACGTACGATGTTGGGGTTTGAGAGTGGAAAATCAGTGGGAAAGTGGTATAGGGTACCCTTTTATCTATATAATTATTATTATATTACTATACTTGGATGTGTTAATTGGTGATCATGCCATGGTGAGGATGGGATTGGTTAGTTGACCCATTTAGGTACTGTTGGTTCTACTGTTTACTCACTAGTGCATTAATATGATCTTTTCACATGTGCGTGAGAAAATTTGGGTATGATCTTAATAAGAATACTTGTATTCTTACCCTACATATATATAAGCCATTTTTTAAGTTTATAAGAGGACTAAATGGAACATTCTAGACATTACTAGCTTGGACCTTTGGACTGTTTCTCTTTCACTACCTTAGCTTATCTTTTGAACATAGATTTGGAAAATTTTGTATTTTTTTACTTTATACATGCATTATGGGATGTTTTTTGGTTAATTTTTTTATATTATGTCATGGAATTGATTGATCGTGGATATCCTGTCTCCCAATACAATATTTTTATAGATGTTAATGCCTTTTATAGGTGATATTTTTATAACCTCGGTGCTAGTTTTCAAACAGGGGGCTACTAGAGGTGAGACTTGGTGGTCATTATTCTTATTCCTTCATTGAAAACCTAGTAGGGGTACATATGGAGGGAGGGGGTCATGAAAAAAAACATATTTTAAAAAATTAAAACACATGTAGGGGAAACCTCCCTCTTTATTATGCTACATAGAAAACTTGAAACTGTAACTGTCACGAGTTGTCATCATGATATTTTTTTACAAAATCCTCCTTCAACCCATCTTCTATCTGATTCCTCCCCCATCAGCCCCCTTTCGGAACCCTTTTCCCCCTTCTTCTACCCTTATCCCCCTTCCACCACCCTCAGTCACCAACTTTGTTATCTATCATTCCAGTTATCCACATTTTCTATGAGTACCAACTTCTTTCCTTTGTTTTCATTATTATTTTTCATTTTGGAGTGTGATTTAGTTTAGAAATCTTAAGAGGATGAACAACCCTTTGTATTATTTATTGTGAAATATTTTTTTGATTTTTTATAGTGTAATGTTGCATTTTTGGTATTTATGTGATGTTTTATTGAGTATTAAATATATTTGAAGTTAAAATTAATAGTTATATAGGTTGAATTTATAATTTTAATTATTTTTTGAATTGATAATTTAAGTAGTTCCCTTTATATATTAAATAAATTAAAATATTCATTGTTATATTTCAATTTATGTGTAATGGTTTTAATTTTCAATGAAAATTCTATTATTTATATACGTTTTTAAATTTTTATGTTTTTTGATATATATGATAACATATTTTTTTTAATATATAAGTTTATATTCATTAAATTTCTATATCAAAATGTTTTATATAATATAAATTTACATGTTTATATATATTTTAAATTCATATGTTTTTTATTTATATTTATATGTTTATATATATATATATATTTTTTTAAAGTTATACATTTAAAATTTAAAATTTATATGTTTATATGTTTTTAATTTGAAGTTATTTATCTCTATATGTTTTAATTTTTCTGTATATATTTTTTTAAATGTATATGTTTTAAAATTATAATTATAAGTTTATATATTTACATGTTTATATATTTATATTTTTTAAATTTATATATTTATATGATTATACATTTTATGTATTTATAAAATTTTATATGTTTATATATGTTTTAAATTTAGATTTTTCATTTATATGTTTACATATTTTTCATTTACATGTGTGTGTGTGTGTGTTTATAGGTATATATGTTTATATATAAGTTTTAAATTTATAAATTTTTTTATAGATTTTTATGTTAGAATATTTTAACATATTTTTAATTTGAATTATGATTTTAGGTAATTAATTGATCATAATTGGATAAATGCATGATGAAAAATTGATGAATATTAGGAATAGATTAGTAATTTATTGGGATTTTCTAAAGGAAATCTTAAAAATAGAGACATTTTTTCCACCCACACATGAAGTGTTTGAGTAGGATAAAATTAAATTCTATAGAAATGAAAGACCATTTATTTTTCTATAGTTTTAATCATATTTGTACATTCTAGATATGGAATTATGAAATAACAACGAATTAAAGATCAAGCATTGATGAGTATTTTTAGCATGAGATAGAGGATCATCTTGATGAATTTATTCATGATGTAAGTGTTGAAACTATAAAAAAACAATTGTTGAACAATTGTATGAAGGTGTTTAAAAACAATATTCAAAGGTTATACTAGATCTATAATGTTATCAAGAGTGCATATATTTCATTACTTAAAAGTAAGAAATGGTTGGAGTGACAAAAGTTTCACTGAATTTCTTGAACTCTTGAAAGTGATACTTCCATAACACAATGAGATTATAAAGGTATGAGATGTAGAAAAAACACATGTTTTGTCTATTTCTAACTCATATTTTTTCAGATTCAACGGATCATTTACAGTTTACATGACATGAACTCCATGAGAAACCAAATTTTTTCTAAACAATATTGATAAATAATTTTACCAGAACCAAGGGAACAGATCTTTTCACGTTAATTTATAATTAATTTAAAAACATAAGAAGAAAGATTACCTCGATCTTGAGATCTTTCTATATTGATGATTTTGATCTTTTTACCCCAATAAATGTTTTTTCGATGCATTGTGAGTACCCAAAATAGCACCCCTCAAGTAGAAATCCACACATGATTCTTCAATCTTTGAACAACACCAATGAATCGTAGCATGACAAATTGATCATCTTATGTTTTTCTCTTTGATCGCTTCACATTCCTTCAGGTTTGAAGCATTTTTCTCTTGTTCTTCTTGATATTAATAGGAAGTGAGGATGAGAGATATCTTGAGAGGAAATTATTGTGCACTAAGATTAACCTTTCACCGATTAACATAATAGTCTATTTATAGACTTAGAATTATAATTTACCATTTAATTAATTGCATAAAGGCCCTTAATAATATATTAAACCAAAAATAAACCCCATTTCATAGAATAAAATAATAATATTATTTTATTTTACGGTGTGAGCTAACTCACACAATGATAAATATTTATTTTATAATTTGGTCAATAAATAATCATTATCCAACAAAATCTGGTTCACTTTTCATCCTCAATATTTATTTAATTCTCAAATAAATGTTTAAATAAATATTATTCCTTCAATAAAAAATTAATATTATATTCATAGGATGATGAATAAATACTTATTTAATATTTTTATAACTAAATAAAAATATTATTTAATAAATAAATAATTTTTCATTGCAGTGTAAATAATAAGAGGTAAATAAATATTATATATTCACGTAATTAAACAGCTACCATGTGAATAAATATTTATTTAATATTTTTGATCATTTAATAAATCTTGAATAACTATCAATTCTCTATTTGAATAATAATATTTATTACAATTATTAAATAAAATAATATTTAACTGAGATCAAAGGAAACACTTTGTGTGTGACCCTCTAGTCCTCTTCCTTTGTGGAATTAGATTGGCTTGCCTAAAGTCCAATATTATTGTCTAGGAATGTGTGATGACACCCACAAAGGAATAAGATACATTGCAATGAAAAACCACATACAAACACTTACTGTATAATATAATCCCTTTTTCATGATATTTCATCAAGTAGGTTGCACACTCATGTCATCACCCTATATACTTGATACGTCTTTCATTGAATATCTGAAATGAACTCTTCAATAAACTATGACCATGGAATTTAATATGAGGTTATATTTCAATCAAAGGGATGAGACATCAACTTCCATAAAAATGGAAGGGACAAATACTTCATCAACTTATTCATTAATAACATACCATTCATGATTCGACCAATGTACCCAACTTCACCATGATCATATGTAATCATGGTTTATGAAAATACATTAAAGTTCATGAGTCATGAAATTCATTAATAATAATCTTAAAATCTAAGGATCATTGAACACACTCATAGATAGGAATTTCTAACAACATATAAACATGTGGATTTCATACCAGCAGGTTTCTTCTCATAATCAAAAATTTTAGAGATTACCAAGTGTGAACTTCATGAGATAAAGTCTCATCTGCTTATGAGTACTATTAACTGAAAGTCAACATAATATGTGTCTCATCATAGAATTTTATCCAACTATAGAACAATTTTTAAGAATATCATCATGAAATTTTGAGGTTCTCATCATAGTGGGGAACTAATATTCCCTTTTCAATGCGATAGATACTCTAGGGCACTATTATATTAAATTAATATTAAAAAATTAACAATATTTAATATGGTATTTAATTAATATATACCTATTTGAATATACATGAAATCTATAGTACAAACTGTTGGTTCTAGCATGCCAACTTTTACAAAATCCCACTTAGACTAGAGACAACTACTAACAACTTTTAGTCTGCTAGCTCTCACATAATGATCATGTTTCTATTGAGCTACAGATTTAGTTAAAGGGTTTGACACATTGTATTCTATGGAAACTTTTCTCATAGTTAAGTTACCTCTCTAAGAAAAATACCTCAAGAGATTATATTTTCAAAGTATGTGATTTGGATGCTAATGTAAGCTTAGCCCCTTTATATGATCCACTGATGTAGTATTATCACAATAGAGTGTGATGAGGTATTTACTATTAGGAATAACTTCAAGATCTTAAATGAAGTTTTGAATCCAAAATATTTCTTTAGCTACCTTAAAAACCAAAATATACTAGGGAGCTGCTATAGAATCAACAACCATGGCTTGATTTGAGCTCTTACATCTCACAACACCTCCATTGAGTGTGATTATGTATCTCGACTATGATTACAGGTCACCTTTATCCAATTGGAAACTAGCATCTGTATATCCCATGATGACTAGTTCATCATCTCATTTATAGACCAAGAACATATCCATAGTACACCTCATATACTTAAAGATAGTATTGACTTCTATATAATGGAGGTCACCTAGGCCAGTTTGATATATTCCTACCACACTTTAGGCTTAGGTTACATCTATCCTTATACATATAATGCCATACATGAATGATCCAATCACTAACATGTATGGAATCCTTTCTATCATCAGTCATTCCTCATGTGTTATAGGACACATTTTCTTGGAAATATGAATACCATATGACACTGGTAAAAATCCCCACTTGAATTCTTCCATTCTTAATATCTTTAGTATCTTATCAATATACGTACGTTGACTTAGTCCATGTAATCTCTTGGATCTATTATGATGGATATTGACCCCAAGAATACATGTTGCTTTTACTAAGTCCTTCAGGGAGAATCATGTTTCTATCTTGGAATTAATAAACTATAATATTGGTATTCTATTTCTAATAAATAGTATGTCATCGACATAAAATATTAGGAAAATTAATGCACCTATACTAAACCACTTATAGAAATGAGTATCACATTTGTTATTTATGAAACTATATTATATTATGGCTTCATTAAACCAAATTTTCTATGACCTGGATAATTGATTTAATCCATAAATTAATCTATAAAACTTGTATACCTTGTTGTTACCCTTAAATTTTAGTATAGAAATAGGTGAAAAGGTTTCATCATAGTTTATACATTAATGTTTTTTAACAATTTTTCAACCAGTCATTCCTTATAGGAACCAACTTGTCCATCAATGTTCAGTTTCTTCTTGAATACCCATTTACAACAAATAGTATTTACATCCACTATAGGATACACCAAATCCTAGATTTGGTTTTAGTACATGGAATCCACTTAATAATTCATAGCTTCTTTCAATATGAAATATTCTATGTCACTTACCACTTCCTTATCATATATAAGATCATTATTATCAAATAATAATAAATCATCATCCTTGGTGACTAGAAAACAATATTGTTCTTGTTCTCTAACCTCTCTCTCACACTTATATGGTTCTTGTGTCTCTATAACTTCCTTTTACATGGGGATTTTTGATAATTACTCATGTGCTAACTCTTGTGTATATTAAGCCTGGAATTTATCAAAGTATATCTCACTCTTGATATTTTCTTTAGATATGTGATCTGTTTTAAGAAACGTGGGATGTATGTTAACATGAATTTATTATATGAAGAATAGTATAGGTAATATCATTTAGTTTCCTTAGGAAACCCTATAAATATACACATAGTTCCCTATGGTGAAATTTTATTTCTATAAAGATCCTTAATAAACACTTCAAAACCCCACATTCGTACATGAAAAAATGTGTTTTATTTCCATAAAAAAGTTGATATATAATATTGTTTGTCACATTAGTTTAAATTAGTTTAGTATTTATGCCACTATCTATAATTTATATCCCCAAAAGGATAATGAAATACTCACATGACTCATCATTAATATTACCATGTCTAACAATGTTTGGTTCCTCCTTTCACTCACACCATTCCATTATAGTGTGTAAGGATGAGTGAGATGAGATAAAATCCCAACTCCCATAAATAACCAATGATGTATCGATTAAGATATTCTCTACCATAGTCAAAGTAATGTTTATTAATTGTCTTACCAAGATAGTTCTCAACTTTATTCTTATATTCCTTGAATCTATCAAAAGAATCTGACTTATACCTCATTAAGTAGACATATTCATATCTATTTAAGTCATCAATAAAAGTTATAAAGTATGAGTAACCACCAATGGATTCAACTGGAAATAGTCCATACACATCATTATGAACCAACTCAATAAGCATAGTATCCCATTCACCTTTTCCACTAAATGGGGATTTGGTCATTTTTCCTTGTAAATATATGTGACATACACCAAGTGGTTTTACTTAAAATGAATCCAAATATCCATCTTGGAGTAATATTATCAAATTATTTTTATTTACATGACCTAGATGATGATTCTATAGTTGGGTGTGGTACGATTCATGTGAACTATCTTTATTATCCATTTCCATTACCTGGTTCATGTAATCCAAAATGAAAAGATCATTATTTAAATATTCCTTACCATAAAAAATAATTTCTTTGTAAAATAAGAAAAACTTAATTTGAAATTTAAAAAAATACATCTGTATTAATTTTGGACATATAAATAATGTATTTGGTAACTGACAACACATAATAAATATCTTTCAAAAACAAAATCATTCCAATTGGAAACGTGAGTTAGTAATATCCAATTTCCAAAACAGCAAGTCTGAATATCTTGGCTGCTCATAGATCTACCTCACCATGAGAAATATTTTGAAATTTAATTGGTTATTATATTTTAATACATATGTGATCCCCACATGATGTATCTAATACTCAATTTATAGAATCAGATAAATTTCATTTGATAACAAATGAACCTGGATCTTTCCATAGATTCTTTTTCTAGGTGAAATTTCTCTTCTAGTGTCCCCTCTTATCAACTATAAAACAAAAAATGTCTTCTTCCCTTTCTTTCTCCTTGATATGCCTCTTATAGGAATGGAGTTCTGAATAAACTTTAGTCTTAGAGTTAGTCATGCATGTCTTCAACTGACCTTTCCTTTTATTCACCATAAAAACATTAGTATTTTCAAGTTTTATATTCTTATCAACTTAGTGAAGTATAGTAATAATATATTTGAGTGACTTCTCTATGTTATTCAAATTTAAATTTACAGAAAAACTAGAGAAGCTGTAAGGGTTTAATAAAAGAATGATATCGATGCATAGTTATTTAGGAATCATAAACCCTAAAACCTCTAGATGATCAATATATCCAATGAGTATAAATATATGAGACCCAGCTAACCCACATTCTCCAAGTTTTCTATTTAAGAGTTCCTTGGATATCTCAAACTATTCCTATCTTCCTCTCTCTTGATAAAGATCATGGTTAGATGTTGGAGCATGTTATAGACATCCATGTTCTCATGTGACTTCATGAGTTCAATACATGTGGATGAAATCATAAAACACTAAACATATAGGGAATCTTTAAAAAAAAGGCAGAAAACTCCTCATTACTCACCTATTTAGTAAACATATCATGGATTGGGGATTCTAGTATATGAGTATTCCGTTCATGGTGTAACACTACCTGTAGGAATCTAAGCCATTATTGGAAGTTATTTCTGATTACTAGAAGGTATTTGTCTTTAATTGACCATATAGATAATGTGACAAGACAAAAATTCCTTTATGTTATTAATATAGGTAATTCTTATTTTATAATGGATATTTTACTATGAGCACATAGAAAGACTATTACATTTCATATGAATTTTACTCATCATGAATTGATATGGAGTAATAAAACTATGAAAAGTAAAGGTATATACACATATAACAATAGTAAATTCACTAAAATAAACTCTATAATATTGAATTCTCCCATAAAGATCACTCATTCCATAATGACTATAAAAAGAAATAAAATAATAGGAAAAAATAGACATTATGAATAGATATGTAACAACCTTTTTAAGTAGTGAATGATAATGATAGTGTATTTATTGGGAAATATGGATATTTTTAATTATGAACATTGGCCAATATGGGTGATGGAAATTTTTACCTTTAATCAATAAGACATTTGGTCTTTATTATTATTTGTTATGAAGTTTCAAAAAAGCAACTGTTGGGATTATAAAGGAAGAAATCAAAATTGTACTAAACATATTTAAATTTAAATTATATTTTATGATAAATTTATATGTTTTAAATAGATGTTATTTTATTAAAACTATCTTATAAAACTATTTTAGATGATAATAAAAATTAATGATGTCCTAAGTAATTTTTATAATGACCAGAAGGTTCTTTATGTCATTAAAATTGTTAATTTTCAATAAATAAGGGTTTTTATTTAAAATCTAAAATTATCATATTTATATTATTATTTTTATAAAATAAATATAATTTTTTGGATTAATCACATAAAAATTATCTTATGGTTAATTTATGGTAATTTTATAAAAAGTTGTTTTTTGAGGATAAAAATAAAAATTCCGTTTTTAGGTAAAACCATAACTCCTATTATATAATCACGATATGATCATGCCTTAAAATTTCATAATAATTATTTTTGATAAAAAATTATTTAAGGAATAAACATAATCATAATGTGTTACATTGAGAAACACATGCTTAACATTTTGAAAACCATGATTTTATCTTTGCTAAAAAAACTATTTTTATGAGTTATATACATATCTTATTAGAATTATTTTTTATCAATTTTATAAATTTAATCAATTAAAATGGAATTAATATTTGTAATTAGAAGTCACAAATTATTTAATAAGGTAATTTTTATTATTAGGAACAAAAAAGTTATCGTGGTAAAAAAAGTTACTGCAATATACGTAAAATAATGTAAAAGGTTAAAATTAAAAGGTAAAGGAATAAGATAACTAAAAATTACAAATTTAAATGGGTGTTTTAGATATATTTTATATACTTAACCAAAATTTTAGATATTAATTTTCTACCAAATTAATTAAAATTAATGACAACCAAATGTGGTTAGAATTTGTATCCGAATAATCATTATTTCATTCCTTAAAGCCACCCCTCCTCATGTATAAATACCCCGATTACCTCCTCAATCTCCAAACCAAATACATTTAGAACTAATACACACTAAATTTCACTCTCAAGACCATTTAAGATGTGGTTATATGGTTTTAATAAGTTTCTCTCTAGCTTTAGGAAGCTTTCTCCGATGGTAAGGGTCCTCAATCCTCTCATTTTATTTTCAAGTTCATAATATTTTCTATATTATCTTCTTAAATTTATTTTTATTATAATACTATACTTTTTATTCCATGGAATTATCTTCCATTTATATGTTTTAAATGTTATTTTATTTCCTCTCATTAGATATTTTTCTTAAGCTGCTAATATGATGAAGTAAGGGTCCTCAACCCCCCTCTTTCCTCTTCAAGTTCATTATCTTTGTTATACTATTTTCTTAATTTTTTTACAATAAAATACTTGTTATTCCATGGAATTATCTTACATTTGATATTTTTTAAATGTGAATTTATTTATTCCCTCTCATTATATCCTTTTCTTAAGCAGTTACTATTTCAAAGTAAGGGGTTTCCCCAATCCTCCTCTTAAAATTTAAATTGTAATTCATTTATTATATTGAATTTTGATGTTCCTTTTCATATAAAGAAATTATTTTAATTACATTTTATTATCATACATTTTAATTATTTTCAATTATATATTACTTAATCCCTCTCATTATATTCTTTTTCTAAGTCGTTTTAATGCTAAAACTATCCTGTAACTATACAACCATTCTATTTTTTTTGTGAAGAAACACGTGTGTGGTTTTCCAAGAAACAAATATTTGTATGGGTACTATAGGTGGAAATTGTTTTATATTAAAAGAATATAGGTGTTATAAACCCAAAAATATTTGGTTAGGTATATCCCAATCATCATCCTAGTGCATGATGAATGGAACCTTATTGCACACTTGGTTTGACACTCTAAGGGGATTTTTCCTTGGATAATTCACATGCACTTTATGATCCTTAATAAAGGATCAGAATACATAGATTGAAATTTAAATTAAATTGATATCCCTATTGCATTAATGTACTCTCCACCACTTATTATTATCATTCATTCAATTGGGGTCTTACCCTTTTCATTGTGAACATCCTATAGTTTTTAAAGTTGATTATTGGATATTAACCAAGATAGTTGCATTAATCCATTAAAATTGTTTCTTTACCACCCAATTTGTAAATAATGATCATGTTCTCTTTCACTCTCCATAATTTATATTTATTTTAACTTTATTATTAATGTACATGTTTCTATATACATTTGGCATGTTGGAAATATGATCTCTATAGAGAATGATTCGTCACTGCCTTTGTCTTGCCTTATCTTTAGCCATGAATAAATTTTCCTCTAATGCATTTACATTGTGGATACCATTACATGATTATTTTGATTTTAGGGTGTTCAAATAGATACTCATACATCAATTGAATAGGGAAATTATTGATTAAACCGTATACCATTTATTCAATACAACATAAATACCCTATAATTCATTATCTTGATCAAAGGGTATTTAAAAAGATATGTACTTTCATTGGATACCCATTTATTTTACATGGATTCATGCCATGATTATTGATGTATTTATGTATGTTTTCCTTTTTTCACACATATTAGCATGTACATGTTATGATGAGTTCACCCAGATAGAATTCCAATTCATTGGGTAATGTTTTTGTCTCATGAGATGATATATATGGGAGTAGAGAGTGAACATAATCTATGACGAGACTCTGTCCACCATGTGATATTGTATTGGTAGTTAGCCTTAAATTATTTATATTTCATGTTATATGTTACTTCCACATCCCTATGTTTTCATGATCTTATATTTCCATGATTATGTTATGCCTCCATATATTTATCCATAAGTCTTTTCTTTATGATATCATGTTATGCCCCATGTACTTATGATCATGTTATTCCTTTTGTACCTAAGATCATGTTATGGATCTTGTTATTATGATCATTATGATTCCTCATATTAATCTTCTTATTTTTGCCTCATGTTTTACCCATGTTTTTCATTTATGCTCTTTTTTCATTGTTTATCCCTTAAAGGGATTCATAGCATACCCTTTTCCTATGTTTCCCCATTTCTATAGGAATTGCAATTAAAGGGATTTGTTTATGGGATTTACATGTTTGGAGAATATTTTTGGAATAATTTTTTATTGTTAAATGTATTTATTTGTAAATGTACCTAGTTCCCAAATACATTGAACCTTTTATCTTGGGAGTTTGTTGTAATTCATGTGATGTATTAAAAATTATGTTTGTTTAGAACCATATCTAGAAGTATGGGTTTGGGGTGTATTAGTTATTATCAGAGTAAAGTTTGGTTATTTTTTGGAATTAGGATTTTTAATATTTGGGTACAAAACCTTATACAGATAACAATTTTCTCTAGTGGACTAGATTAAGTATAACTATTATGACCCCATAGGATTAATATCTCCTAGGTATTCATAATGCTTCCTTCATATATACAGAATTTAAATGAATATTTGGGTTCAATGTAACACCCCAATATTTTATGAGATAAATTATTTTTAATTTCTTTGACGTCCTGTGTTATAAGATACACCAATATTATTTTGTTCTATAAGCAACGCCGTATTATCTTTCAGTATACACAACACTATTCTTGGCTTGTGTTGCACATAATTTCATGTTTTTTTGATAGAATTAATTTCACGCAGTGTTGAGTATAGATTTTGTTTAATGTATAAATAAAATAAGTTTGTATTATGTTATACAAAACAATAAAGTAAGCTTTCGCTACACACAACACTAACTTGGCTTGCGTTCCACGCAAGGGTGACCTTCCTCGATAGCTTGTGTTGTACACGATACCGAGTTTTACTAAATAAAGATATATTATTAAAATATTATTATTTAATGGGATATAAACTAGCCGTTATGAATAATATTAACCACATTTTTTAATTTTATATAACATTAGCATCCATATTACACATTTTCTAGAATATGATATTAGAAAAAAATCAATTTTTCAGATAAAAGAAGTATTTAAAAAAGAAATGCAGTTTTACTGCCTTTTGATGGCGTATCCATTTTAAATCTAGTTTTTGACACTTTTATAAGTTAAATATGAGAAATTAAACTTCTTATTTGGAAGTGGGACATACAATTTTTTTTTTCATTTTTAGTAATTTTCTAATAAAATTAAAATTTTAATGAATAGTAAAAAATATTACATTTTAACTCGAAACTGCATTTTTATCTAATTTATTTATATAGTTTTATTATCTTTTTAATTAGTTTAAAAGTGTAATTGTATTATATTTTTATAATTTAATACAATTTTTGTCATTTTAATTAATTTCACTTTTAAATTGGTCATAAACACATGTCAATATTTTGATAGTAATTACTTCTTAAAACCCCGCTTTTTTGGTTTTGACAACAGGAATGAATTTTAAATTAATTACTGAAACTTCTGTATTTTGAATTTGGAAAAATAGATTTCATATTTTTAATCAAAAGGTCCAAATTGTGTAAATATATAGCTTTTATTTTTGAACATTATGAATAGTAACTTCAGTAATTATTTTATTTTTGATGGTTTAATGGAAAATCTGGTAAATAAGGGTAAAAAATTATATTATAATAATATTAAACTATCCTAAAACATTTCCTAATCCAATAGGATGAGATATTTACAAATTTGGGCATCCTTGGGTAGATTTTGGGACCCCATGGATTCACTTGGATGTGAAAATGACATTTTATAAGAATTAATTTAAAGTAAAGATAATTATAACCTAAACATATATCTTTTACTAAATTGATTTTAATATCGGGTTATATAACTGATATCTATGTCTATAAATATTCATTATAAATATAAAAATATTTTCTACAACATGGTATTTTATTTATAATTTTTATACATTAGATAAATATATTTATTTATGACACAATTATGATGTGGTGATTACCTCATTAATGAAAGAATCAAATAAATGAATTTATAAATACTAAAATAATTTTAAATTGAATATTTTGATGCCATCCATGAATTTTATATTTTACATTGACATATTAATGATTATTTAATTCCTTTGGTTTGAAGGAATAAGGTTGTTATAAATTTTTAAAAAAGTCAAGTATGAATAGTATCCAAAATTGACATAATTCATAACGTAAAAAATAAAATAGTTTATTAAATGATATTAAATTCCTAAAAATATAAGATTCGAAAAAATAGTTAATATAAGTCCAAATAGTTCATAAATAAATTTTTTTGAGTCTTTTTACATGATATGGTAATTACATTAACCCACGATATTTAAATAACATGATATCACGATAAGATTAAAAAGTGTAAAATAAGGGTTAAACAAAAATGATAAGGATAAAAAACTATTCAAAACTTGTCTAAAAATTATTGGATGATGGGTATTCGAACAAAAAATCATTTTATCTTTGAATTAAATAAGTTTTTTATCATTTTAAATCGAAATTTAATTTATAATAAATTAACATTTTAAGACTTTTCTAAAGTGCCCCTCTCCTCTCTTATAAAAATGAACCTCCTCCCTCTCCCCTTTACTAAATTTTGAGCCTTTAAGATTGGATAAACCATACCCATTTCTATTCTAAACTTCCATAGTTATATTCTATAGGTTTTGGTTTTCTCAAAATACCAACTCTAGTGCCCTAATAGGAAATTTATAGGAGGCACGTCGAGGAAGAGATAATCTCTTCTATCGATTCTTTCAAATTTCTTTCTTCTTATACTTCCTCTTAATTAGTTGTTTAATTATAAAGTAATGAAATAAGTATCAATAATATAATTATATTTTATTATAAATATGAAACAACAATATTTAACCCTCTATCCATCCTATGAAAAATGAAATCACCGCGCATGCGTACGTACGACTTACCGTCTCCACACCGTGTTGTAATATGTTTTTCAACACCACCTTACTTTTATGGTTATAATGGTAGAAATAATTACTATATATGATTATTATAACATGATACTAATTCTAAGATATTATACACCATCCACTTTAATACCATTCAACAATTATGGTAACGATATCGTCATTCGTGCGTACATACGACTTACCATCTCCACGACACAATGAGATTCATTCTTCATGTTAACCATCCCAGAATGATTATAAAGTATATACAATAACTAATAGTGAAATATAAGACATAATAATTCTAATACATTTATGTATATATATATATGTCATTTACTTACCTCTATTCAATTTAATAAGGAAACAAAAACAGCGTTCTTGCATATGTACGACCTACCATCTCCATGAATGGTGTATTCCATTTCATTTATCTATATATTATATATATATTTATATACTTAATATATATAATATATAAATAATGTTTTAAATTTTGAAAGTAAGTAAATCATGATATAATTAATAATATCAAGAATAAAAAGTCCAAACACGTATGATAAATAAAACGATTATTACCCAAAACGTTGCTTTAACATGGAATTAAAAAATGAACGGGTAATATAAAGTCATAAGTAAATAATATACGATATCATAAATATTATTATGGTTATGTTAAAAGCTAATAATATGTTTAAACCCATTATACAATAATTTCAAACACATACATAATAAATCAGACCTAAGGTAAGGGATAATTTTGTAATCTCATTTTTATCTAAGATTGTTTATACGTAAGTATTTACTGGGGATATATTTATCATCCATGTCCATGTTTTATAAAAATGTTATCATAAAATTTTTATTATAATTCTATGTATTTTAACGTCATTTTTACCCATTTTTTACTTTTACTATATTTTATGGAAGGAATCTTTCTTTTTTTTACCATACGAGATACTTTTTGACTTTTCTTGAAAAAATACGAGGATAATGTTTTTTTACTTATAAAACATGAATGGGATTTTACATATTCATAATTCATTATTTACATAAATATTCCTCTACTATTTTACAAGTGTATTTTTAACTAAATTCTTTTCTTTTAAAATTTCACAACATTTTGATGAAAAAAAATGTTTTCGAAAAAGAAAGGATATTTCCTTAAGAATTAAGTTCAAGTGTTTTATCAAAATTATTTTCCATATAAAATGACATAGGATTATGTTTCTATTTATATTATTACTTTGATTAGATTGTGTTTATGATGGATTTATTTTTATGAAATCCATTTATTTTATATGAATTTTTATGGAATTATGTTTCAGAAACCCATTTTATTCCATGGGTTATGCTATGATGAATGATTTATGTTTTTGCGGAAAATATAAGAATGATTTAATTATAAGATGTGTGGGACCTATATATACCTCCAATTAATTGGGTAAAGATTTATATCTCATTATATAGACATGGTTAGAATTTCAAGTAAATACAGTTCAGAAATACATGGCTGGAACGAAAAGTAAACCCGATTCAGTAATGTAATTTGTCCACTACGATGGTCTTGGAAGCAATTCCTTGGATAATATGGAAATCATGATATGTGATCATTAGTTTTCCACAATTACATGTTTTATACCAATGATATTCTATCATGGTTAATGTTCCTTTATGATTCATGCCTTACGTACTGCCAAGATTTATTTCACTACTCAAGATTTTGATGTTTAAACTTTATGTTCATGTTTTTTATGTTCAAATATTTATGGTTTGTTCTATGTTCTCCATATTTACCCTTACTGAGAATTTGAGATCAATATTTTATATATTTATTTTCCCCAAGATATAAAGAAAGTTTTTAGATAGGAAAACAAAATGGGAAGATATTTATGGGAGATGTTGATGATCTTTAACCATGATTAGAAGATTATGTTCCGAGTTTCCAAAGATACTAAACTAATACGGTCTTTGTGCGTCTATTTGTGTCATGTATTAGGTATTCTTCAAAATAAATTTAATGTCCATATACATAAAACTACGGTCTCTATAGTTGGAATTAGAGAGAAGGTTTAGTTAACCTTTGGAAACTAGGATGTGAAAACTTTAGTGAGATCCCTAGAGATATTTCTAAGGTATGTCTAGGGATGCCCCTAAGGTTAAGTATAAGTATAGGTTACATTAATAGAATTATGATAGCGATCATGAATAACATAGGATTAAACCTAAGATGTTATATATTTAAAGTAATCCCCCTTGATTATGTTGTTTTCCTAGTATGATTTTTGCCTCTCACACTATTCTTTTTGGGTTTTAGAAAATGGATGAAAATAAAAGGATTCAGGTTAAAGGAGAATATGATAGACAATGGAATGATATTATTAATGAGAGACCAAATTAAATGGGAGTATAAATTAGAAACATAATTATTATTCCTAATAAGAAATCTCATAATATGATCAATAATCTCAACTTTGGTGAGTTTCCTGAAGTAGCTAATAAGATAAAGATGAAGTTTCATGGTGATTAGAGAGGAAATAAAGTTCAATTTTCCTCATGTAAATCATGTAGGAATAGAAATAAATGAGAATGTTTCAAAGTAACTGGAAGATTATTTGGGTGTGTAAAATAAGGACACAAAGCCAATAATTTCAAAGGAAAAGGTTTTGTTAACACAATGGACAAGGATAATGGTATTACTAAGACATCAACAATGGTTAAATGTTTTAAGTGTGGAATGTAAATGCACTATGAAAATATATTCCCTAAGATAAATTCTCATGAAGATAATAAACATGGTCATATGGGTAGTATTTATGTTGATGACGATGAAGAGACTACAAATGATATATGAGATGAAAGAAGTGTTGAGGAATAAAACTATAAATCTCAGTCAATGGTTTAAGAAGATAATGGAATAATGTATGGTGCTATGGAATAAATAAACATCTAATTATTGTTAAACTGTTGTTTTTACTTAAGTATTTCAAAGTATATATTGAATGGTACTGGTAACTATGAAAAGTTATTCAGTTTTTTTTTGGAAAACACTGATATGCACATAATGAATGGATAATGAGATAATGTAATGTTTGATAGTATTAACGAGCTCATGACCAATAAAAGGAAAAAGTGATATAATGGTTTGAGTATATATAATTTTTGGTATATTGGCGTTTCAAAAGAGTTAATTTTGACAGAATTCATGTTTTCACTAAGGTTATATGGAAATTCATGTCATTATCATGTTTAAAGAGAATACATGATTAAGATATTCACATGTTTGGAATGTGACAACTAAGAACTGCCAAATGAGATATGTGAGACAAATGTTAAGTCAATTTAGTTCACCTACTTCTAAAGTTTTATATTTTTGGTTTTTGGAAGGATTTTAATGCTATCCATTTATGGATAGTATAAGTTATATTACAATTGAAGTTTGTCAGATTAATGTATTATCTCACTATAGGTGGACTTATGCCTATTTGAAAACCTATTATAACATTTTTTTTGAGATATATGGAATGACATATCATTCTATCTCATGATCTTATAACACTTCAAGAATGAAAAATTCAACTTCATTTCTTTAAATAAGAGATGAAGTGGAAATTGTTCAGGGAACTACTGAAGGTGAGATTGTACTGAAATCATGCAAGCATTTATCCTCATGTAAAAATTCAACAAATTTAGAAAATATATCTTGAAAACAAAAATGTTATCCTAGTACTTTATTTTCTGATGGATCATATGGTCCCTTAAATAATTGCATATTTATGGATTTCTTGTAGTTAACTTTCTCCAAACCTTATTCTCTATCACTATCCATCAGAACTTGATGGTTAGATTTCTCATCCATATCTATGTTTTCACTTACCACCTATGTTCTCCTATGTGGAAACCTAGTGATTAGTTACTTTGGGTAACTGTAATATTTCAAATTTCCTTTTTAAAATGTTGTTTTAGTATCCCTTTTTACGATGTGGGTTTCCATGAAAGAAACTTCCAAGTATAAAACCATTTATAACCCTGACGAATTTCGAGGGCGAAATTCATTTTAAGGGGGGTAGAATGTAACACCCTGAGATTTTATGAGTTAGATTATTTTTAATTTCTTTAAAGTCTTGTGTTTTAGGCTACACCAATATTAGCTTGTGATATACTCAAGTTCTATACGCAACACCATATTAGCCTGTAGCATACACAACACTATTCTTGGCTTGTGTTGCACATAATTTCAAGTTCTTTTGATAGAATTCATTTCACGCAACTCTGAGTATAGATTTTGTTCAATTTATAAATGAAATAAGTTTTAATTATTTTATACAAAACACTAAAGGAATATTTCACTACACACAATACTGAATTGGCCTGCATTACACTCAAGAGAGACCAACCTCTATAGCTTGCATTGTACGTGATACCGAATTTCACTAAACAACGATATATTATTAAAATATTATTATTTAATGGGATATAAACTAGGATTTATGAATATTATTAACCAAATTTTGAATTTGATATAATATTATCATTCATCTTACACATTTTATAGAACATTATTTGAGAACAAAATCAATTTTTCGGATAAAAAGTGTACTTTTAAAAAAATGCAGTTTTACCGCCTTTTGATAGAGCACCCAGTTTAAATCTAGTTTTTGACACTTTTATAAGTTAAATATAAAAACATAAACTTCTTATTTGGAAGTGTGACATAAAAATTTACTTTTCTTGAATTTTTGGTATTTTTCTAATAAAATTAAATTTTTAATGAATAGTGAAAATATTACATTTTAACTCGAAACTACCTTTTTATCTAATTTATTTATATAGATAGATTATATTTTTAATTGGTTTAAAAGTTTAATTAGATTATATTTTTATAATTTAATAAAAGTTTGGTCATTTGAAGTAATTTTACTTTTAAATTGGACATAAAAACCTGTCAATCTTTTGATAGTTATTACTTCTTAAAAACCCACCTTTTGGTTTTGACAATGGGAATGAATTTTAAATTAATTACTGAAACTTATGTGTTTTGAATTTGAAAAAATTGATTCCATATTTGGAATCATAAGGTTCAAATTTTGTAAATAGATACCTTTTAGTTTTGGAAATTATGAATAGTAACTTCAGTAATAATTTTATTTACCATGGTTAAATGGTAAATATGGTAAATAAGGGTAAAAATAATAATATTATAATAATACTAAACTACACTAACACATGTAATAATCCCATTGGATGAGATATTTCCAACCATGAGAATCCTTGGGTCGATTTTGGGACCCTATGTATTCATTTGGATGTGAAAATGACATATTATAAGAATTAATTTAAAGTAAAGATAATTATAACCTAAACATGTATATTTTACTAAATTGATTTTAATATAGGGTTATATAATTGATATATATGTCTATAAATATTCATTATAAAGATAAAAATATTTTATACATCATGGTATTTTATTTATAATTTTTATACATTAGATAAATATATTTATTTATGACACAATTAAGATGTGGTGATTACCTCATTAATGAAATAATCAAATAAATGAATTTATAAATATTAAAATAAATTTAATTTAAAAATTTTGATGCCATAAACGAATTTTATGGATTACATTGACATATTAGGCATGATTTAATGAATTTGGTCTGAAGGAATAAGGTTGTTATGATTTTTTTAAAAAATCAAGTATGAATCGTTTCCAAAATTGACATAATTCATAACTTAAAACATAAAATAATTTATTAAATGATATTAAATTCCTAAAAATATAAGATTTGAAAAAATGGTTAATCTAAGTTCAAATATTTTATAATTATCTTTTTGTGGGTCGTTTTACATCATATGATAATTACATTAACCCATAATGTGTAAATAATATGATATAACGATAAGATTAAAAAGGGTAAAATAAGGGTTAAACCAAAATGATAAGAATAAAAAAATATTCAAAACTTGTATAAAAATTATTAGCTGATGGGTATTCAAAACAAAATCATATTATATTCGAATTAAATAAGTTTTATACCATTTTAAATTAAAATTTAATTTATAATAAATTAATATTTTAAGACTTTCCTAAAGTGCCCCTCTCTTCTCTCATAAAAGGGAATCTCCTCACTCTCCTATTCACTCCATTTTGAGCCTTCAGGATCCAAAAAACCCTAAAAAGTTCTTTTATAAACTTCTATATTTACACTCTATAGGTACTTTCCTTTCCAAAATACCAACTCTAGTGCCCTAAGAGAAAATTTAAATGTGGCATGTCGAGGAAGAGGTAATCTCTTCTATCAATTCTTTCAAATTTCTTTCTTCTTGTAATTCCTCTCCATTAGTTGTTTAATTATAAAGTAATAAAATCAGTATCACTCATATAATTATATTTTATTATAAATATGAAACAACACCATTTCACCTTCTATCCATCCTATTAAAAACAAACTAACCGCACATACGTACGTACAGATTACCGTCTCGACGCCGTGGTGTAATCTATTTTTCACCACCACCTTACTTGGATGGGTATAATGGTGGAAATAATAACTATATATGATTATTATAACATGATACTAATTATGAGATATTATAAACCATCCAATTCAATACCATTCAATAATTATGGGAACAATATTGTTATTTGTGCGTACGTACGGCTTACCATCTCCACGATGCGATGTGATTCATTCTTCACGTTAACTATTAAAGAATGATTATAAAGTATATATAATAAGAAATCATGAAATATAATACATAATAATGATATTGAATTTATATATATATATATATATATCATTTACTTACTTTCATTCAATTTAATAAGGAAACTAAAACAGCGTTCATGCATACGTACGACCTACCGTCTCCATAAACGGTGTATTCTATTTCATTTATCTATCTATTATATATATTTATATACTGAATATATATAATATATAAATCATTTTTACATTCTATAAGTAAGTAAATCATGATATAAGAAATAATATCAAGAATAACAAGTCTAAAAACGTATGATAAATAAAATGATTATTACCCAAAACGTTGCTTTAACATGGAATTGAAAAATGAACAGGTAACATAAAGTCCTAAGTAAATATTATATGATATCATAAATATTATTATAGTCTTATTACAAGTTAATAATATGTTTAAACCCACTATTCATGAGTTTCAGATACATACAGAAGAAATCAGACCTAAGGTAACAAATAATTTTACAATCTCATTTTTATCCGAGATTGTTTATACGTAAGTATTTACTAGGGATATATTTATCATCCATGTCCATATTTTCTAAAAAAGTTATCATAAAATATTTATTATTCTTATATGTATGTTTAAATTAATTTTTACCCATTTTTACTTTTACTATATGTTATAGAAGGAATCTTTTTTTTACCATACGAGGTACTTTTTGACTTTTCTAAAAAAAGTACGAGGATAATGTTTTTTTAATTATATGGCATGAATGGGTTTTACATCTTCAAAATTACTTATTTACATGAAGCTTCCTCTACAAATTTACATGTGTATTTTTGACTAAATTCTTTTCATTTAAAATTTCATGACATTTTGATGAAAAGAAAAAGTTTTTGAAAAATAAAGGATATTTCCTCAAGAATTAAGTTCAAGTGTTTTGTCAAAATTATTTTACATCGAATATGACATAGGGTTATGTTACTATATCTTTAATTAACCATTCCTCAGGGCCTGTTTCATGACTACCCCAAGCCTACCTTCCATTGGCCAGAGATTGACGACTAGCACTAGAAAGGCATATCCCTAAAATGGGATGAAATTGCCTTTAAACCTGTACAAACACACAATCCAAGAACACAAAACGATACAACTACGAAGTAAAACTAAAGTAGTAAATGTGTGTACTGAAAGTAAAGGGGATAGAATACAATCCCAATTTAAAGTTACAACTACAACTAAAAAATAGAAAACATCTCCTGGAATCATCCACTGAGGATCCTACCTGAAGGGTAGGTACATCTCATCTCCACTGCTCTCCACATCATCCAATCTCTTCTGTGTACCACCTGGTCCTAGCTCCCTCAAGTCTCAGCCAACCTGCTCATCATCTACACAAGACACAATAAGGTGTGGGTGAAGCCCATGTAGGGGTGAGTATAACAATACACAGTAGGGACCTCGATACCCCCGAAGGTCTCTCCGAATTTCACAAAGGAAGAACCAAAAAACACGATCTCAATCACAAATCACAAAGTAATAGACATAGCTCAAACCAGGTATAAGTAAATCACAAAAGTACAAATGATTAGTCAAGAAGCTATATCATCTTATTCTATCGAGAGGCACTGCTGCTGACCATATGAAGTCTGACCCACACAAGATCAGTAGGTACTAACCCCTGCAAGACCCACACAAGATCCGATCCCCCTAGAGTTGATAGGTACTAACCCCTACAAGACCCACATAGGATCTGACCCACACAATATTGGTATGCGCTGACCCACATAGGATCGTTGAGTGCTAACCTACCTAAAATCTAACCCACATAGGATCAGTATGTTGATGATGCACGACGATCCTTTATAAGGCTGGTCCTCTTCAGGACGCGTACTGCTGATCCACGCAGGATTGCTGGGTGCTGATCCACACAAAATCGCTTAGTACTGATCCATAAATGATCTCTAGGTGCTTACCCACACAAGATCGTTCGGTACTAACCTCCATATGATTTGTCTCCAACCTTCACCTCACTACTAGCCACTAGATTCCCGCTCATAGTACGCTTGATTCTGGGAGAACTGATACTCAAGCCATCAATCATATTTCAACCAGAACAAAGTCCCAAGAAGAAGTAACCTGGTGATCTGTCATGTTATAAGAGTCCCAACATAATAGACGACACGTCAACCGGACACCCGGTCTGTAAGTTATTGGCATTTTAGTACTGAGGGCCCGATTAGATTCAGAGCCGATCCAAACTGGCCATACTCCAACTCTCTCTAAAACTCTTGTGGAGTATCTCAAAATTACAGTATCACTCTAAGGATCCCAGCGCCACAGATAGTTCATCAAACGAATGTCTGGTTCACAAGATACAATCACTTATGCGTATTAGGGCCCGATAGGGGTCCGGGTCCAGTCTGAACCTTCCAGGGACGGCCCAACCTAGCTCGGGTCAACCCGAACCGGCCCGGGCTAGCCCAGTTGGGCTGGGTCATGGCGGGCTCGGCCTGCTGGTTTGAATGACCCACACGGGGTCGCGCGGTCTGCTGATCCCGAATGGCTCAAAGGATCCATTCAACTCCTTTATTGGCGGCACTAGGTGGTGACACCTCTTCACCCACAGGACCCATAGGGAGCATGTCCCCTACATCACCTCACCCCCCTTCAGCGCGACGTGCGATGACTCGCCGCCTCCACCTCTACAGCCGACCGCTGCCAGCCGCCTGTCCGACCACCGCGACACCGCTCTTCCACCACAACTGATGGTTTCTAGCTACCGCCCTTGTTTTTTATTCCAGTGCCGCGCCGACGCTTCTTCCATGAACCATCGGGTGAGATTCGATGATCCGTTCTTCCTTCCAAACACGCCTACAGTCCTCTCAGGATTCCATCATTGTTGTACGCCTCTCAGTTTCAAGGTTCTGTCAAGTTGGAACAACCCAACTCTAAAGAACGCAATGAAAGACAAGCGGCAAAGGGTCCATGCCTCTTTCATTTGGCCCACGCCCTCTGCATTAGCATCATAACAAGAGGGATTAAATTATACATCACATTAAAAATAATGATAAACCCTGTTAAAATCCCCCGCATTGACCACCCACAAATTCAAGAACGAGGTGCATAAATGTGGGAATTTCTTGAATTAAATGACAACCCCTACCTTGTGAACTGTTAGAGGTATCACGATTAAGGAGAGTCCCTGTTAGAGTGAGGTCATCGACGTTCATCAATCCCAGATCATCACCGCCCAAGATTCCATCCTCCGTCGGTGGAAGACATCACCTCACTTCTCCATACATTCCTTTCTTGGTGAAGCCGTGTCAAAACTCCACCCTGAGCCTCACTTAAATAGTGGGGGAAAGGTGATTAACACAACAAGGAATTAATTAGGTTCATTTAATGAATGAACCTATTAATTCCCCAATGGCGCAGTTACAAATAAAGGGGATTCAAGCCATTAATTGACTTGATAAGTCAATATTCCCCACCACCACCGCTCATCTGCTGGAGAAAAAGAAAAAAAATAACTTGTTAAGTTATTTTATTATTTTTCTGTAAAGTGTAAAATTGAACTTTTTCTCATGAACTACTACGATTGAAATGAAGCTTTCCAAAATAAAATCTCAGTGCTGCAGATTCAACGGTGCCCTCATATTTTTAATCCAATCATCGGTTGAAAAGATAGAAAATTTTGCCTGCACGTTTACTGAATACACCTTAAAAGAATTCAAAAATTCATTCCGGGCACAACAGGAATCAGAATCATGCGATGTCAATTTTCTTAGACTCATAATAATCCCAAACAATTTAAGGAAAATTTACATGGAATTTTAGGGTCTTTTCATTCTCCCCACCTTAAGTATTTTCATCACCAAAAGCTATAATAAAACTTGGGGAAAAATGGGGGTACTGAGCATGCATATGATCCTCCCACTCCCATGTGCTCTTCTGAAGATTCCTATTCTACCAACGAACTCAAACCATAGGAATAGACCACCCACAAAGGACCCACTCCTGTCGATCCTCTATCTCCACCAGGAACTTAGTAAACATCGACCCATCATCGAGGTCCAACTCGCCCGAGTCGATAACATGCGATGAATCATGTATGTATCTAATTATCTGTGACACTTGGAATACATTATGCACCCAGTGCATCTGTGGGGTAATATCTAGATGGTACTCCACCTATCCTACTCTGCTGAAAATCTGGAAAGGTTTGATGAACCTTGGAGATTTCTTGTCACCCTGGCTATTCCTCTGTAATCCTCAATGGGGTGAGACCCATAGGAAGACATGGTCTCCCTCCTTAAACTCCGAAGGCCTCTATCTCCTTTTGGAATAAGAATTCTACCAGCTCTGTGCAGTCTTCATTCACTCTTGGATGATCTTCACCTTCTCTGTGGCAGCCTGTACCAACTATGGACCCATAAGTGATGACTCCCCTGGGTCTGTCTGGAAAAGAGGTGATCTTTATGGTCGCACATACCAGGCCTCAAACAATTCCATACCGATGTAGGAGTGATAACTATTTTTGTATACAAACTCCACCAATGGCAGGTGGTCCTCCCAACTATGGCCAAAATCAAGGACAGAAGCATGAAGCATGTCCTCGAGTGCCTGTATGGTCCACTCTGTTTAACCATATTTATGAGGGTGAAATGCAGTGCTCAAGCGTAGATAAGTTCGGAACACCTCCTGAAATCCCTTCCACAAGCTGGATGTAAAATGTGCGTCACGATTTGAGACGATCGTCGATGGCACTCTGTGAAGTCGACTATCTCCTACACGTAGAGGTGTCCCAAACCCTCTACTGATCCCTACTCTCGAATGGGTAGAAAGTGGGATGAAATTGTGAGTCGGTCAATGATCACCCAGATGAAATCATGGCACATGGACGTACGTGATATACATATTACAAAGTCCATGGAGAAACCATCCCACTTCCACTCTAGTACCTCAAGTGGATGAGCTAAGCCTTTTGGTTCCTAATGCTCGACCTTCACTTGCTGTCAAGTGAGGCATCGAGATACAAACTCTGCCACTTATTTCTTGATCCTTGGCCACCAGTACTGATATTGGAGGTCATAGTACATCTTCTTTACTTCTGGATGTACCATCAAAAAGGATGTCTAGAACTCTCTCAACACCTCCTCTCGAAGCATCATTGGTACCATAGTGTGTCCTCTGAAGAGGATGATGTGCTCCCCACCTTCAAAAAATCCATCAGAAGCTTCTCTTGAGGATATCTGAGCATGTCGGGCCTTATAGTCTACGTCCCCAAGCTGTGCCTCCCGAGATTACTGAATAAGTGGAGGAGTGATAGTCATAGACTGAAGTTAAGATGCCCCATCTCTATCCAAAAAGTATATCTGAAACGTGGATAACTGCTCTGTCTCCTCACTCAACAACTGTAGGCGAGACTTCCAAATGAGTGTGTCTGCTACTACATTCCCCTTCCTAGGAGTATAGACTATCTCAAAGTCATAATCTTGTAGGAACTATATCCACTGTCACAGTCTCAAGTTCAGGTCCTTCTATGAGAAGATATACCTGAGACTCTTCTGATAAGATTAAACAGTAAACTGTTCACCCATCAAGCAGTGTCGCCACATCTTTAGTGAAAATACCACTACTGCTAACTCCAGGTCATGGTTAGCATAGTCTGCTTGTGCTATCTCAAATACCATGATCCATAGGCGATACCTGATCGCTCCTACATCAGGACACAACCCAATCCAATCCTTGATGCGTCGTAGTAATCTATGTACCCAATGACCTTTTCTGGTAGCCTCAAGATGGGAGCACTCATCAGTCTCTGCCTCAACTCCTGGAAACTCTACTGGCACTTCTCTATCCACAAGAAAGGCTTAGCCTTCTTCTTCAAAGCTCACAAGGGTGTAGATACCTAGTATAAGTCAGGTACAAATCTCCAGTAGTACCCTACCAATCTCAAGATACTCCGCACCTTGGTCACATTCCTGGGTGGCTCCCAAGAAAGTACTACCTCTATCTTTTCCGGATCCACTGTGACTATAGACTCAAAGATAATGTAACCTAGGAAGTGGAATTCCCATATCCAGAACTTGAACTTCGATAGATTTCCATAAATCTGGTGCTCTCAGAGTGTATCTAGGACTATCCGTAGGTGCATGGCGTGCTCCTCCTCTGATGCCGAGTATATCAAGATGTCATCGATGAAGACCACCACAAAGTGATCAAGGTATGGATAAAAGGTCCTATTCATGAGCCCCATGAACACTTCCATAGCATTGGTCATGCCGGCAGGCATAAACAAGAACTCTTAATGGCCATACCGATATCTGAAGGCTGTCTTCGGTACGTCCTTGTCTCGTACTCTAATCTGATGATAGCCTGATCTGGGGTTTATCTTTAAAAAACCATTAAGCTCCCTTCAGTTTGTCTAAGAGATCATCGATCCTTGGGAGCAGATACTTATTCTTCATGGTCACTTGGTTTAAGAAATGATAGTCCACAAAAATCCTCAAGTTCCCATCTGCCTTCTTGGCAAACAAGATCAGGGATTCCCATTGAGGACCACTGAGCCTTATGAACCTCATTCCCTACAATTACTTCAGCTATACCCATAACTTCTGAAGCTCCACTAGAGCCATCCGATATGCTAGTGTAGATATTAGTTTCATCCTGGGGTACAGGTTTATGTAAAAGTATACTTATCTACATAGAGGTAGTCCCATAACATCATCAGGAAAGACACCAGCATACTAATACACCTCTACAGGATAACTCAGACTCCTCACGCTAACTGCTCCAAGGGTGTGGATAGCCAACTAGTTAGTGATTGGCTGTACCCTCCTCCAAGAAATACCATCCTATGATAAAAAGGTTCCCTTCTCACCAGTGAAGGAAAAATGATCCCAACCTCACAGAAACACTACACTTTGCACCTAAAATAGTTGATTTAATCATGAACTATGGATAGCCAGTCCATACCCAAGATGACGTCGTAAGGTTTTGACGCTGCTACTAGGAGATCCCAACCGAAGCTCTCACCTCCTAGAGTGAGATCACACTACCTACAACAATGTGTAATCATCAAATCTTCTCCCGTATGAGTCTCTAATTGCAAGGATTGAGCCAATGTCTTCATCGAAATCTTCGAGCTCCGAATGAGTTCTGTGGAAATGAAAGAGTGACTAGAACCTATGTCTATAAGTACTACAAATAGGGTGGAATAGACACAGATCATACCTTTAATCATCTCTGGAGCACTGTGGTCGTAGGCCTTAGCTGCCTGAAGCTGTGATCACCCCTGTACACCTTCTCCTAGTGGTCGGGGTAGACCTCCTGGTGGTGGTGGTTGTAGAACCTCAAATCGCTACCCACCGACTACTGAAAAACATGCTCCTTTTCCTTATCCGCCACCCTGCGGACCTCCTCACTCAAATATCTGCCTATACCTCAGTAGTCCCTTGACCGTCTACTGATCATCAGTATGGAGAGTCGGGCAGTCGTGAGCCATGTTGCCCTGTCTGCCACACGTGAAGCATAGTCTGCCTCCCAAATGACCTTCTCTACCTCGTGAGCTCCACACCTCCAACCCTGCATCCCGAGTTCATCCACAGGTGGGTATGGCTCACTTAGACATCTGCATCATCTGTCTACTGTGTATTGCAGATGAATCAGCTACTTGTCATCTGGTGGTGGCTCTCACCATCTATTGCTGCTCAGCTATGAAGCTCTCCACCCACAATGATCGCTCGAGCACTCCAGCCTTCGTTGGGATACTCAGCGATATCATCGACGCTCTGATCTCTCATCCGAGACCCTGATCAAAGGTTTGGGACTTGAAGAATAGGTCCCATACCATGTCAGTGGAGTAGTGTGAGAGGTTAGTGAATCTCGCTGAGTACTGGGCCACTGATAAGCTACCCTGCTGTAAGTGCATCAACTCCTGGATACACACTGAGTGTAGTGTCTCTTGAAGGAATTCCGCCCTGAAGAGGATCTCAAAGTCTATCCATGTGAGTGTCGTATCATCATGTGTCTGGAGCATTAGGATCCACCATCTCCCTGATGTTCCTTGGAAAAGGCTAGTATCTAGGATAACCATCTTCTCTGCTGGTGTCTCAACCAAGCGAAAATCTCTAGCCATAGCCTCCAGGCATTCCTTAGTTGCCTGGGGATCTGTCTCGCCTCAAAACCTCGGAGGAATCTATCTCTGGAACTCGTGACAGGTGCTCAGTCAGCGTACACAGTCTTCTGGTGGGGCTAGTGGCATCTACTACCTAATGAGTGGTGGTGATTCCGGTGCACCACCTGAAGGTGATACCATATTAAGAGGGCCCTGCATCGAAGCCTTGTCGCTTTGTGGGCCATCATCATGTACTCTCTTGGGAATCCTAGATTGCTGTCTATGAGGAAACATCTTGAAAATAAATAGGTGCACCACGGTCAATAAGTTATACCTGGTGAGCTGACTCAAAAGAGATCAAAGTAAAAACATTTCCAAAACACATGCAATCAGTGTTTTCGTGCACCGAGTTAGAAATCTGAATTCAGGGTCTTGGTGTATGGAAACATCGGCCCCTGAACCAACAATGGACTCCACAAACTGAAAACCATACTAAAAAACTTAACACTATTGCTCCATTAAAATATCAGAGTCCTATTTCTTCAGTAGAACCGACTCCTCTGATACCACTTTGTCAGGACCCATCCCCTGGGGCCCGTGCCGTGACTACCCCAAGCCCGCCTTCCATAAGCCAAGGGTTGGAGACTAGCACCGGAAAGGCATATCCCTAAAACGGGAAGGAATTTCCTTTAAACCTGTACAAATACACAATACAAGAACACAAAAAGATTCAACAACGAAGTAAAATCGAAGTAGTAAAGGTTTTTACTGAAATTAAAGGGCTTGGAATACAAGCCCAACTGAAAATTACAACTACAACTAAAAAACAGAAAACAACTCATGGAATCATCCACCAAGGATCTTACCTTAAGGGTAGGTGTAACTCGTATCCATTTCTCTCCATGTCAGCCAATATTCTCCATGTACCACCTGGTCCTGGCTCCCTCAAGTCTCAGCCAAGCTGCTCATTGTCTGCACAAGACACAACAAGGTTCAGGTGAAGCCTATTTAGGGGTGAGTATAACAATACCCAGTGGGACCTTGAGAACCCCGAATGTATATCAGAATTCCACAAAGGAAAAAACACAAAGCATGATCTCAATCACAAAGCATAAAGCAATAAACATGGCTAAAACTAGGTATAAGTAAAGCATAGAAGTACATATTTTTAGTCAAGAAGCTAGATCATCTTATTCTATCGAGAGGCACTGCTGCTGACCATACAGAGTCTGACCCACACATGATCGGTAGGTACTAACCCCCGCAAGACGCACACAGGATCTGACCTACCCAGAGTCGATAGGCACTAACCCATGCAAGACCCACACAAGACCTGAACCACACAGAATCAGTATGCGCTGACCCACATAGGATTGCTGAGCGCTGACCAACATAGTATCTGACCCACACAGGATTGGTATGTCACTGATCCATGATGGGCTGCTCTAAGGCTGGTCCTAATCGGGTCGCGTACTGCTGATCCACACAAGATCTCTAGGTGTTGATCCACACAAGATCACTCGGTGCTGATCCACATAGGATCACTAGGTGATGAACCACACAAGATCACTTGGTACCAGCCTCCGTATGATCTATCTCCAACCTCCACATCACTGTCAGCCACTTGATTCCCACTCATGTTATGCTTGATTCTGGGAGAACCACTCCTCAAGAAATCAGTCTTATTTCAACTGGTACTAAGTCCCACAAAGAAGTTACCCATTGATATTTCATGTCATAAGGGTCACAACACAATATACATCATTTCAACTAGACGTCTGGTCTGCAAGTTATTGACATTTTAGTGATGAGGGTCCAGTTAGATTCAGAGACGATCCAACCCAGCCATACTCCAACTTTCTCTAAAACTCTCATGAAGTATCTCAAAAGAACTGTCTCTCTCTAAGGATCTCAGTGCTGTAGACGGTTTGTCAAACAGACGTCCTGTTTGTAAGATACAATCACTTATGCGTATCAGGGCCCAAGAGGGGTCCGGGTCCGGTCTGACCCGAACCGAATCGGGTTGAACTGATCCTTTTTGGGTCTGACCTAGCTCGAACCATCTTGGTCCATCAATTTTGGTTGTGGGTGAGGCGGGCTCATCCCAATGGGCCACAGACTGGCTCGGCCCACAGGCAGGGTGCGGCCCACCGGGCGGTCTGGCCCGCTGGCAGGTGCGACCCACGCAAGGTCGTGCTGTCTGCTGCTCCCAAATGACTTAAAGGATCCATTCATCATCTTTATTGGCAGCACCAAGTGGTGCCGCCTCATCACCCATGGGACCCACAGGTAGTGGGTCCCCTACATCACTACAGATTTGAGCCGTGACTCCCTTCAGCGCGGCATGCGATGACGCGCCACCTCCACCTACAAGGCTGGACACTACCGGCTGCCTGCCTGACCACCATAGTGCTGAGCGGCGCCACTCTTCCACCCTGGCCGGTGGTTTCTAGCTACCGCCCTCATCCACCGGTGCTGGTGCCATGCCATCTCTTATTTATCGGGCCACCAGGTGAGCTCTGGTGGTCCATTCTTTCTTATGGACGTGCCTACGCTCCTCTCGAGATGCCGTCATCATTGCGCGCCTCTCGGTTTCAAGGTTCCTTCAAGTTGGAACAAACCACCTCCGAAGAACGCAATGAAAAAAAAGCAGCAGAGGGTCCATTCCTTGTTTGTTTGGCCCATTCCCTCTGCATTAGCATCATAACAAGAGGGAGTAAATTATACATCAAATTAAAAATAATGATAAACCCCATTCAAATACCCCGCATCGACCACCTGCAAATTCAAGAACGAGGAGGAGAAAAATGAGAATTTATTGAATTAAATGACAACCTATATCTTGTGAACCGTCAGAGGTATCACATTCATTAGCGGAAGGAGAGTCCCCATCGGAGTGAGGTCGTCGGCGTTCGTCGATCCCAGATCATCACCACCCAAGCTTCCATCCTCCGTTGGTGGAAGATGTCGCATCACTTCACCATAGGTTCCTTGCTTGGTGAAGCCGTGTCAAAAATCCACCCCTAGCCTCACTTAAATAGAGGGGAAAAGGTGAGTAATGCACTAAGGAATTAATGAGGTTCATTTAATGAATGAGCCTCTTAATTCCCCAACGGTGCAGTTACAAATAAATGAGAGTCAATCCATTAATTGGCTTAACAAGTAACCGATCTCCACCACCACTGCTCATCCACTGGAGAAAAAGAAATAAAATAACTTGTTAAGTTATTTTATTATTTTTCTGTAAAGTCCAAAATTTAACTTTTTCTCCCGACCTACTACGGTTGAATTGAAGCTTCCCTTAAGCAAATCCTGACATTGTATATTCAATGGTGCCCTTGTATTTTTAATCCTGGCACTGATTCAAAAGATATAAAATTCCCCCTATGCGTTTACTGAACTTACCTTAAAAAAATTAAGAAATTCCTTCCAGGCACACCGAGCCTCAGAATCACACGCTCTCAATTTTTGCAGACTCATAATAATCCCAAATAATTTAAAAAAAATTACATGGAATTTTTGGGTCTTTATAATATCTGTTATTACTTTGATTAAATTTTGTTTATAATGGATTTATTTTTATGAAATCTATCTATTTTATTTTTATTTTTATGGAATGATGTTTTAGAAACCCATTTTATTCCATGGGTAATGTTATGATGAATGATTTATGTTTTTGTGCCACATGTAGTAATGATTTCATTATGATATGGGTAAGACCTATATCTCCCTCCAATATATTGGGTAAAGATTTATATATCATGATATAGACATGGATGTAATGGAAAGTAAATCCGATTCATAAATACAGAGCTGGAATGGAATGTAAACCTAGTTCAATAATTAACTTTGTTTACTACGATGGCCTTAGAAGGAATTCTTTGGCTACTATGGAAATCATATTATGTGCTCATTAGTTTTCCACAATTACTTCTTTTATGACAATGCTATTCTATAATGGTTAATGTTCCTTTATGATCCATTCATTACATTCTTCTAAGATTTATTTCATGACTCAAGATTTTGATGTTTAAACTTTTTGTTCATTTTTTATGTTCAAATATTTATGCTTTGTTCTATGTTGTCCATGTTTACCCTTACTGAGAATTTGATCTCACCCTTTTATATGTTTCTTTTCTCAAGGATATAAAGAAATTTTTTAGGTTGGAAAACAAAATGGGAAGATCATTATGGGATATGTTGAAGATCTTTCATAATGATTATAAGATTATGTTCCAAGTTTCCAAAGACACTAAACTAATATGGTCTTTGGGCGTTTGTTTGTGTCATGTATTAAGTATTCCACAAAAGAAATGTAATGTCCATGTATGTCAAGAAAGGGTCTCTATATTCAATAAGAGTTATTAAATGAGTAAAATTGTGAGGATATAATTTATTAAATGGTAATATTGTAATAGCCTGAAAATTCCTTTATATTATTAATAGAAGTAATTCTTATTTTATAATGACTATTTTATTATGAGCACATAGAAAGACTATTATATTTCATAATAAATTTACTCATTATGCATTGATATGGACTACTAAAAATAGGATTATTAAATTTATTTTCATATAGAAGAATAATAAATTCACTGAAATAAACCCCATAATATTGAATCCCCCATAAAGACCGATCCTTCTATAATGATTGTAAAAATAAATAGAAGCATTAGAAAAAATGACATTGTGAAAGGATGTATAAGAACCTTTATAAGAATTGAATTATATTAATGGTTTATTTATAGGGAAATATGACCATTAATTATTATGAGCATTTGATAATATGGACGATGGACATTGTGAACTTTAATCAATAAGACATTTGTTCATTATTATTATTGGCTTTGAAGTTGCAATAAAGAGATCATTGGGATTAGAGAAGAAGGAACCAAAATTGTAATAAACATATTTAAATTGAAATTATATTTTATAATAAATTTCTATGTTTTAAATAAATTATATTTTCATGAAAATATCTTATAAAACACTTTTAGATGATAATATAAATTAATGAAGTCCTAAGTATTTTTTATAACGGTTAGAAATTTCTTTATAACAAAAAAATATTATTTTTCAATAAATAAGGTTTTTTATTTAAAAGTTAAAATAATAATATTTAGAGTATTATTTTTATAAAATAAATATCAATTTTATATTCAACACTTTTAAATTATATTAGGGTCAATTTATGGTAATTTTCTAAAAAAGTTGATTTTTGGGGTAAAATGTGAAAATAATGTTTTTAAAAAACACCATAACTCCTATGATATAATCATGATGTGATCATGAATTAAAATTTCATAATCATAATTTTTTTTATCAAAATTTGTTTAAGGAGTAACATAATACATAATTAATTACATTTAGAAATACATGATTAACATTTTGAAAACCATGATTTCATCTTTTCTAAAAAAACCATTTTATGAGTTATACACGTATCATATTAGAATTAATTTTTATCACTTTTATAAATTTAACCATGTAAAATTGATTGAATATTTTTAATTATAAGGTAAAAATTATTTATAAGTTCAATTTAATTTTTAGTCACAAAAAGTTTACCATGGAAAAAATAGACTTACCACAATATAGGTAAAATAATATAAAAGGTTAAAATTAAAATGTAAAGAAATAAGAGAGATAAAAAAGGAAATATTAAAATGGGTTTTTGGAATATTTTATGTCCTTAAATAAACTTTTAAAAATTAATTATCAACCAAATTTTTTTAAAATTAATTCCATCCAAAAGTGGTGATCATTTATAACATAATAGTCATTATTTTATCCCTTAAAACCACCCATCCTCAAGTATAAATACCCCCATTCTCTCCTTAATATCCAAACCAAATACATTAATCGTGAATCTAATCTAAATTACCCTCTCAAGAGTATCTATAAGGAGGTTCTATGTTTCTATAGAGTCTCTCTCTATATTTAAGAAGCTTCCTCCCAAGGTAAGGGTCCTCAATCCTCCTCTTTCCTTTTCAAGTTCATTAGCTTTGTTATATTTTCTTTTTATTTTTTTATTATACTGAAATTATTATTATTCCATAATATTTTTACATTTTATATGATTTAAATGATATTTTATTTATTCTATATCATTATATCCTTTTCCCAATCTGTAACTATGTCAAAGTAAGGGTCATTAATCCCCATATTTCCTTTTTAAGTTCAAAACCTTTATTATATCATCTTATTACATTTAGTTTTCTTATACTTATAATAGTTTTATTCCATGGAATTATCATCCATTTTATATGTTGTAAATTAGATTTTATTTATTCTCTCTCATTATAGCCGTTTCTTAAGTTGTTACTATGCTGAAGTAAGGGTCCTCAATCCTCCTATTTCCTTTTCAAGTTAATTAATTTAGTTATGTTGCATTTTTAAATTCCATTTTAAGATACTACCATGATTGTTATTCCATGGAATTATATTCTATTTTATATGTTTTAAATTAGATTTTATTTATTCTCTCTCACTATTTCCTTTCCCTAATCCGTTACTATTACAAAGTAAGGATCCTTAATCCTATTATTTCCTTTTGAATTTCATTACCTTTGTTAAATTATCTTCTCAAATTTTGTTTAATTATTATTTCATGATTATTATTTGATGGTATTATCTTCAATTTTATATTATTTATATGCGATTTTATTTATTCCCTCTCATTATAACCTTTTCTTAATCCTTTACTTATCCTAAGTAAGCATCTTCAATCCTCCTCTTTCCTCTTCAAGTTCATTATTACAACAAACCAACTCTAGTTGACTTAAATCATCATCCAAGTTGGATCACCATAGGGGAAAAAGTGTATTCTTGATCACCATGGGATTTTAAATAGCCTCAGGAATAACCAACTAACACTTGGGAGTGGTTTCTACACTAGTAAACAAGCATGAACCATCCATAAAATAGGATGGACACACTGATATCATTAGATCGAGTCAATAATAGAGGATAAATATGCACCACAAACCAAGATATACATCACAATAAAAACATTCCATAATAGTAAATACACATGATATCTCAAAATAAACAACCAAAACTAAAAGGAATGGGGTACAGTGCCAAACAAGTCCCAAGTACAACCCAACGAGTACAAAATACCAAAAACAACTCCACATGGGTCTATCCCTATGAGACCATGTCTCCTATACAAAACACTGAATGATGATAATAAAGAAGACCCACCCTAGAATATGGTTCACCTTCCATTACCTGTGTTCTATAAGAAACAATTTGTAAACACACATAAAAGGGCCCAAGAAGTGTGTGAGGCATAAATATCAGTAGGATACACTCATGAATTTATTTAAGGCTTTACCCAGGTAAACCAATAAACTAGTTTGAAAACATTTTTGAAACTAAACCACTTGAAAGCATACCTCTTTCAAATATGCCTTTAAAATCCCCTTGGTTTCCCATCTCAAACAAAACATTGTATTTCAAAACAATTTCCAAAAACATGGATCAAATAAATAAACAAGTTCACATGGTACAACATGCTCAACATATCCAAAAGCCACAATAAGGGTGAGCATAATCACCAAAATCATATAACTATATAAATAGGAAAACAAACAATGGGAATAATACATCTCATCACATCAAAATGGTATTAATAAAATGAATAGATAATATAAACCAATCCAACATGAGTAATGTAAACCTAGGGCTCTAACCATTAGGAATATCATGAGTGAGTAAACAACAATGATATCTTGATAAGAAATGAAAGCTCACATGGTCTTCCCTGATCCCAACTCCATGATCTCGTGCGGTCTGTTGGTAACCAACATAGAATATCACATGGTCTTTCTACCCAAAGGCCCACTCGGTTCCTTGGAAACAAATAGTCTTTCACGGTCCTTCCTCTAAAGGATCACATGGTCCCTAGAAAAAACCCCTTGCTCACACTCAGGTTAACCCATGCGATACTCCATGAAAACACATCACAATCAAGTTCCCATATTAATCAATCCAAAACAAAGACTTTTAATAAAAAATTCCAAATTTTAAAAAACACCCTTTCCAAGGTAAAATATTTTCTCAAACCACTTCAGAAATCTGTTTAAAACTACAAAACCACTTTGTGCTATTTTATCAAACACTTGGGGTGCATGCATGCTATCCCCAATTGAAAAAACCTCTTTAAATACCCAATTTGGAAAAAAATCCATGAAACACATCACACATAGCATACACACCATGAATATATCTTTTTAATGTAAATTTAATCAATACAAACAAAATTAAATTATAAATTTAAAGGTATTCCATCGAAAATTCCATTAAATAGAGACACCTACCTCAAATTTGGTCCAAATATCATCACCCTTGAAAAAGGCCACCTAGAAGTGGTAGAACCAATATGCAAACTACTAATCCATAAGAAATAACACCAAAAACTCCATTAAAAAAAATCTTAAATTCATTCAAAAACCATCCTTAGGGTTCCACACATCCCTAAAAATGGAATAATAAGGCTTGAGGAAGGGGAAAAAAGAAGAAATAAAGTAGGAAGTTGACTTACCTCAATAAAAATACAAAGAAACAAAGAAGAAATCCACCAAGAAAAAAGGTGGAGTGCTCCAAAGATAAGGAGGATAGGTTGAATGAATGAGGTAATAAAAAAGAACGCATAAAACCTAATAAATAAATAGGGTAAAAGGGTAAATTCCTAATTTTTAATGAGCTGGAAAATATCACATAGTTTGACTGCAAAGTTAGAAAAATTGTGTTCCAAATGTGTGGGTACCACTTTCCACCCAAAATAAGCTACAAATTTTTCTATGGGGGTGTCGTATGGTTTGAAAAAACTATGTTAAAAATGATTGAAACCACAATTTAAAAAAATATTTCACCTCTCGCACGATATCTTCATGGTTTGGACAAACCATGCACTAACTGTGTGCCCTGGTTTTTCTCCCAAAAAACTCCCAATTTCGACCATTGAAAACTGGAAAATTAAAAAACGAATTCAAGGATAAATAAAACTCATAATTAGATGTACCAGTGACCCTAATAGTGTTAAAAAATCCCCACCATGACACTTTATTACCCCATGAAGTCCTCAGGATTCATTAGAAGAAAAAAAGTGAGGCCACTGCTCCCTCACCCAACCTTCCCGCTCCCATGTCACATGGATATCACCACAACAATTTCATATCACATAGACCAATGGGATCAACTTCCCATAGAGCACCTTATTATGAACATCCATAATATGTATAGGCTATTAGACCACGGTGGTATTGGGATCTAACTTCAAATATTCCCACTATAGAACATGAGATGGGTCTAGATGGTATATTTTCAGTTGGGATACGTGGGAGACATCATGAATCAAGGTTAGATCCAACTGGTAGGCTACCTTCCCAAGATGCACCACAACATGAAAGAGACCAACATAATGCAGTGTTAACTTCCCATTCTTTCCCAAGTAATGACGTCCCAACTAAATTAATACTCGAAGAAACACTGAATCACCAACATAAAACTCAAATAGATGATGATGAAGGTAAGCATTTGAATTTTGGTGGATTTGAGACATCTCTATCCATTTATGAATTAGATGAACTATATCAATCGTCTCTTAGATGAGGCTCAGTCAATCCAAATAACTCTCACCTACATCAGACCAACATAATGAGGGTTGGCATAACCACTAATAGAACACCTCAAATGGGGATATACTGATTGAGCCCTGATAATTATTATTATATGAAAACTCATAAAATAGTAGGTGAATATCCCAAGAACTTCCAAAATTGATCACAAATGCCCGCAACATATAATTGAGAGTCCAAATAGTCTGATTAGACTGGATATCCTTCTATGGATGATATATAATGATCAACCTCAACTGGGTTCCAAAATATTCCTAGAGTCCCTTCAAAATGTAAAACAGGAATACCAATCTGACAATATTTTTGAGGGCACTCCATGAGCCGAACAACATCTCAAACATATATGAATCTAAGGTCCTCTAACTTTTTTGACTCCCAAATGGGTATAAAATGGGATAATTTCATAATAAGATCAATAATAACCCATATGTAATCTCTCCCACTTAGAGTACGAGGTAAACTGATAGGAAATCCATAGAGATATTTCCCCACTTCCACATTAGAATAGAAAGTGGCTGCAACAACCTGGATGGTATCTAATGTTCATCTTTGATCCTATGGAAGGTTAAGAACCTATAAATAAATTCTTCCATGACACATCACATCCTGGGCAACCAATACCAACCTCTTAAGGTATAAAACATCTTGGTCACCCAAGGGTTAAAAAACCAACTAGAATGATGTGCCTCATGTATCACCAAAATAATTAATACTATAATGAATAAATATTATATTCCAAAAGATAAGATAAAAATCAGAAAACCTAGTTCACTCACTAAAGGTCTCCCCACCATTTAAAAAACTTCTAATATGTTGGAATTCGGGGCCATATACCTACTTAGTCCTCACTTGATGGATAAGGTAAGGTGTAATTCACACACTGGAAGAGAATACCTTCCCTCCATCTTCTGGTAAATCTAGTATCAGATCATTAAACAAGATCATTAGACCCCACTCATCTATTGATTCTTGAAAATCCTGTATTCTAAGTTTCTTTCTCAAAGCATCAGTGACCACATTTCCCTTCTTGGGTGTATACAAAAAATCTAAATTAATTATTAAGGTACTCTAATCAGTGCCTCTACCTGAGGTTCAGGTCCCTCTAATTGAAAATTTACTTTAGGCACTTATGATATGAATATACTATAAAATGATCCATGAAGAGGTAATGTCACCATGTCTTCCGATCATGCATTACAACTACCAATTTTAAGTCATGGGTGGGATAATTCCTCTTATGTGGGTGTAACTATTGTGAACCATTGGCCACCAGATGGTCATCCTGTAATAACACACACCCAAAATAGACACTGAAATAATTAAAAAACATTGCATAATATCTGCTAGGATCATATAGAATAATACAAGTGAAAATTTCAAACGGGTCCACAACTTCTCAAAACCACTATGGCACTTCTCATCCCACTGAAACTTCAACCCTTTCTTGGTCAAATCCATAAAGGGAGAAGATATCCCGGATAAGACTCAGAAAAAATTTCTATAATACATGAAAAAACATAGAAATCTATGGATATTGAACAAATTCTGGGGATACTCCCAATACATGATTTCTTGAACCTTCTCTGGATCCATAGAAACTCTTTCCTTATAAGTAACGTGACCTAGAATCCTCACTTCTGGAATCCAAAACTGGAATTTGGGAAATTTTGAATATAGATGATTCCCTCTCAAAACACCCAAATAACCTCTAGATAGTCATCATCCTCCTCCTCTATCTTAGAATACACCAATATGTCATCTATAAACATTAATATGAAGGATTACAGAAAGCGATGAAAGATCCAATTCATTAACACCATAAAAATATTTGAAGCATTGGTAAGACCAAATAGAATAACCAAAAAACTAAAAATTTACATATCAACTTCAAAAAGTGGTCTTTGGAACATAATCTTACTATAACCACAACTGATGGTACCCTGATCTCAGGTCAATTTTCAAAAACTAATGTACACCTTAGATTTGGTCAAAAAAATAATCAATCCCAAGAAATGAGTATTTATTCTTTATTGTCACCAAGTTAAGCTTATGATATTCTATACCAAGTTAGAGGCTTCCATACACCTTCTTGGGAAATAGTACTGGTGAATCCCACAATGATGCACTAGGGTGAACAAAACCCTTTCCCTCAAGGTCCTATAGATGAACTTTCAACTCCTTTAACTTGGTCAGATCCATTCAATAATACAAAATAGAAATTTTGATCATCCTGAGAAGAAGATCGATAATAAAATCAACCTCTCATTAGGTTGGAAATATAGAGAAGTACTTTGGAAACAAATCTAGGTACCTATTCATGACCATTATAAGTTAACTTAAATAATTTTTCTTAATAGCCTCAAGAAACAACCTAGAAAACTGGAACAGGGCTAACCCCAACTCTAAAGAAACTGGTCTCTCCCTCCATAAACATGGATCTCACTCACCCTGAAATACATGGGTGATCCCATCAGGAGTAAGGAATTTAACCCAATAATGATACCAATCAATTGGAATATTAAATATAATCAACCAATCCATGTTTATGATGAGGTTGAACACATCTCGGTCCAAAACATTGAAGTCCCAAATGAACTCCACGCTAGCTACCACAACATGAAACTCAGGGAACTTGATACCTTTCCCATTTTCCCTCCTAAACGGGGTTAGAAAATCCATGAAATAGGGTATAAAATTAGTCCTCATACACAAGGAATTAATCATCTCAAGTGAAATGAAAGAATGGTATGCACCTATATGAAATAAAACCTATTCCATAGAAGAATTAATAAACACCATACCCGAATGGTGGCTGTCTTAGAATATGATTCCTCTAAAATGACCTCCACTACATGGAGTCACCCTGGATCAGACCCGATCTAAGTCTTATTCCCCTGGTGAGAATCCCCCTTACCATGAGGATGAGATCCTCTACCCTTGGAAGCCTTCGAATGCACCTGAGATCCCCTCTAGAAAAAAATCCTACACGACCCCCATGTGAAGAAAACTGAAAAAATATCTAGATATCTCTGACTTCTTACACCGGTGGAGTGTCCTCAAAGTCTCTAGGAAATACATACTTGTAACACCCGAATGTTTTTATGAAATATTTTCTTTAAATATTTTTAATTCTCCAGTAACTTGCATTGCATAAAATCGTGAGTTTAAACAAACTGTGAGACACCCTTAGAATACAAATACCATTATATCCTAACAGTTAGGTTAGTGGGAATAAGTATAAATAACTTATAAAAATGAATTGTGAATTCATTGATTATCAATTATTTTTGAAAAAATCAATAATATATCTTATACATTAATGATGCATAAATAATGTATAAACTATATCAATTATTTATGCATTAATGATGCATAAATAATTTAATTAACAAAAAATAAATAATATAGTTTTTATTAAAATATTATTACCCATTAAAAGATAAAAAAACATGAACAAATATTATTTTTAGAGTATATATAAACCATATTCATCCAGTGGTTGAGTTATGGACCATTTGGAGCCTTATATAAGGGATTAAGACACTTATATTATGTTATTTAAAGTAATGTTAAGGTTCTAATCTTTATAATTTAGTAAGTATAAAATTTTAGATATTGTATTTTCTAGAATATAAATTCTACTACAATTATTATTTATCATATTATTTTATTTTTAATTTTAATTCAACAAATAAAAATATTAAATAATTACAAAAATTGTTGTAGTAATTATTTTATAAAGAGAAATATCAAATAAATGTTATTAAAAACATTAAAGTAAATATAATTTGGGATAATTAATATGTATAATTAATTTTATAGATTACCTTGACCTCCTAGAAATATAATAAAATTGTTTGTTTGAAGTTATCTTATTATATTAGTATTTTTAAAATCTGTGAATTGAATTGTGTCAAAATTGATACTATTGATTGCTTATCAAAATAATATTTTATTAAATTATTTAAAAATAATTAAACATTTCATAAAAATATATAATAATTATTATCTGGTATAAAATGATCTATTATATATATTTATGGTCTATTTTACATTAAATAATTTAATATTTCACCCTTTTAATATTGAATGATTTGTTACCCTAGGTAAACATTAAATAGAATAACTAATAGTTAATTAAACATATAAGATTTAAATTGATATTAATACTTGTAAAAAATTTATTCTTTTATTATATTACAACCCTATCTCATCTCATCTAAGAAATTGGGACATTTTTTAGGTTTTTGGGTAGGGCTTGATTTTATTCTAAATTATTATTTATGGAGTTTCCAAAAAAAGTGCCTCTCACCTCAATTATAAAAGGGAACCTCCTCCCCCACCTCTTTTCTTAATTTTGAGACTTCAAGCTCAGACATAAAATGAAATTTTCCTTATCAACTTCACTATTTTTATTATAGAGGTTCTGGTCATCTTCAAAGACCAACTCTAATGCTCTAAGAATAGATTTAGAAGAAGCACATCGAGGAAGAGATAATCTATTCTACCGATTATTTATAACTTCTTTCTTATTATACATCCTCTTGATTAGTCATTTCATTATAAAATAATAACATCCATACCAATCACATACTGATATTTTATTATAATCATGAAACAACCATATTCCACCATCTATCCATCCCATGAAAAAAACAAAATCACCACGTGTTCATACGTACGACTTACCGTCTCCATGCTGTGGTGTAATCTATTTTTCACCGCCAAATTACCTGGATGGGAATAATAATGGAAATAATAACTATATATTATTATTATAACATTATACTAATTATGAAATATTATACACCATTCACTTCAATACCATTCAATAATTATGGGAATGATATCATCGCCCGTGCATACGTACGACCTACCGTCTCCACAATGAAATGCGATTCATTCTACATGATCTTCATTAAACCATTATTATATACATGAATATAATGAATAAATATGATATAAATAATACTTATACCATTCTATAAATTATATAACTATAACCTAAGAAGTGTAACATGAACTTATCTGATAAAACTTTCATAAGAACATAAAGCAGTTCATATCCAAATAACGAGTGACAATGAAATATTACTAATGATAATATAATAATATATGATATCATAAAAATTAATATGATTCCATAATACATTAATAACATTATTTAAATCATTATACAAGAGGTTCAGATACATATGAAGGATATCAGACATAAGGTAATGGATAATTTTGCAACCTCATTATTATCCAAGATTGTTTGTACGTAAGTATTTACTGGGGTATATTTGTCATACACATACATGTTTCCTAAGTATTTAATGTTATTTATAATTTTTATACTATTTTTTAAAGTTAATTTTACCCTTGATTGAATTTTTATTAAACGGTATGAAAAGAATCTTTTGTTGTTATTTGATACAAGGTACTTTTTTGACATTTTTAGAAAAATATAAGGATAATGTTTTTTTAACTTATACGGAATGAATAGATTTTTAGGTATTTATAATGCCTTATTTACATGAATATTACTCTACAAGATTTCAATTTTATCTTTGAATAAATTCTTTTCTTTTTAAATTTCTTGAGATTTTGAGAAAAGAAAACATTTTTGAAGAAGAAATGATATTTTCCTCAAGAATTAATTTCAAGTGTTTTATCAAAACTATTTTCCATCTAAGATGACATTATTTAAATAGGGTTATGTGTCTATCCATATTATCACTATGATTTGAGTTGTGTTTTTGATGGAATTATATTTATGAACACCATATGTTTTCTATGGATTATTATGGAATGATGTTTAAGAAATCCATTTTATTATGTGGGTTATGCTATGATTTATGTTTTTGTGGAACACATAAAAATGATTTCATTATGAGATGGGTGGTACTTATATCTCCCTCTAATAAATTGGATAAATATTTATATCTCATGATATAGACATGACTGGAATGATAAGTAAATCTGATTCAGTAATACGGGGCTAGAACTACAAGTAAACATGGTTCAGTAATGTACTTTGTCTGCTATTATGGTCTTGGAAATGAACCTTGACTAATATGAAATTATTTTCTATTCTTATGTGTATGCCACAAAATATCATGTCTTATGTTATGAATTTTGGGATTAATTCCATTATTTCTTATAAAATTTTATCCCATGACATGATATCATGATCTTTCTTATGTAGGATAAGACTTTCAAATGTTATGTTCTTATGTCTTATGATTATGATATGATTGATATTTTCCTTTTTTACCCTTAATGATCATTTTAGCCCACCCTATCGTATGTTTCTTTTCCCCAAGTCATAAGGAAGGGTATTAAATAATATATGTCAAAAGGAGTCTAGTTACGAAGAAATAAGCGGGTGATAATGTAGATGTTTTATAAACCAATTGTTTATGATTCCCAGTTTATAAAGACACTATACCTATACAGTCCTGTCATGGATTTGTTATATGTTTTAATTAATATACTTCAATTTTTAAGTAATATCAATGTACGTAAAATATGGTTCATTATATTTGTTATGAGAGTAAAGGTATAGTTAACATTTGGAAACTAGGATGAGAAAGCCTTAGTAAGAACCATAAGGATATGTCTAAGTATAGGTTAAAATCATAGAGTTTTAGAAATAAACATGAATAAACTAGGATAAAACTTAAAGTGTCCTAAATTGAAATTTTATTCTTAATTATGTGGTTTTCCCATTATGATTAGTGTTTCTCACAATATGCTTCTTGGTTTTAGTCAATGGATGAAACTCAAAGGAACCATGTTAATGATGAATGCGACGAGCAATGAAATGAATGTACTCCTAAGAAACCAAATGTTGTGGGAGATGGAATGAAAAATATTGTAGCTATGCTCATATAACTTTCTCTTTCTATGAATCATGCAAGACCTCCAAATGAACAAAGGAGGTGGAAACATTCTGTTGATTCCTTCATGAGACAACATCCTCCTTATTTCAGAAGGTATTTTGATCCATTAGTGTATGAACAATGGACCAACACCAATGAAAATATATTTTCATTTCTACAATGTTCTAAACATAATAATGTCATCTTATCAGTCTATCATTTGGAAGGTGTAGCTGATCAATGGTGTAATCTTATCAAGAATACGAGGAAAATAGATGAAATTGAGTGCACGGAATGAGATGAGTTCAAGAAATTATATTTCAATAAGTAATTTCCTTTCATTATTCAAAAAAAGACAGAGAAGGAGTTCCTTGAACTTAAGAAAAAGGATGATTAATCTGTTGGTACCTATGAAGAAAATTTTACAAGACTTGCAAGGTATGCTTTTGGAATTATTATCCAACATAAGTGTAAAATTGATCAATTATTTAGTGGCTTAAAATGAAGTCTATGAAGGGAATTAGATATAAGGTACTTCAATAGTTATGTGGAAATCATTTGATGTGCTCTCAATGTTGAGATGGAGATTGGAGTAACCCATTAGTCCTATGGGTCTGATAAGAAGAGAAAAATGGAATTCAAAGGAAAATATAAAGACCACACTGAAAAGAAGATGAGTTTTACTTATTCTAAAAGTGGGGAAAGAAGCATGGTGTTCATTGTATTAAAGGGACTACTAAATGTTTTAAGTGTGTAAAATAAGTTCATCAGATAGTTGAATGCTGAAGTGATGGGAAAAAGATATATATTGATGCGAACAAAGAAAAGGCTACATAGAATGATCCTCCAACACTTCAATGCTACAAGTTTAAGGAAATGGGGAATTATTTAAATCAATTCCCGAATCAAAGGGTTATTGATGATGTTAGACATCAACAAAATCTTAAGGACAAAGACAAAGGAACATCACATGCAATCACTATTGGTGATGTGGAGTATGATAAAGAAGTGGTGAAAGGTACACTTACCATCCACTCTAAAGTAGTAAATGTTTTATTTGATTCTGGATCCACCCAATCTTTTATTTATGAAGAATTTTCTAAGGATATCACCGTATTACCTTAATAATTAGATGTTGAGTTAGCAATGATAAATCCTAATGGAACAATGGTCGCATCAAAAGTTTATAATTCTTCTATGGTTGAAGTTTGTAGGAAATTACTTCCTGTAAATCTTGTGATCCTTCTTATAGTGGAATTTGATATCATTCTTGGTATGAATTGGATTTATCTATATTAATCTTATATAAATTTTCAAGGAAGGGAAGCCACATTTTATATTCTAGATTAATCTATGATCATATATCGGTGCAAGGATGAATATAACTTTCCAATAGAAATTTTTTCCATCTTATGGGTCTTGATTCCTATAAGTGAAGGATATTTATCTCAAATAGTTAGGGAGAAAATCAAAATTAAGAATAAAGACATTGTACGAGAGTTTGATGATGTCTTTTCAGAAGAATTTCTAGGTCTTCCACCAAATCTTGAAGTTGAGTTTTCAATAGAACTCATACCGAGTGCTATGCCTATTTCAAAGACACCTTATAAAATGAACCCAATTGATTTGTAGGAATTAAAAAATCAACTACAAGAGAATATTGATAACGGATTCATATGACCTAGTGTGTCACGTTGGGGAACACCTATTCTGTTTGTTAAGAAGAAATATGGATCAATGACTCTTCAATGATTATCAAGAACTTAACAATATCACTATCAAGAACAAATATCCTATTCCACGCATTAATGACTTATTCGACCAACTACACAGATCTCAATACTTTTCCAAGATTGATCTTCATTCAGGATATCATCAATTAAGAGTCAAGAAGGAAGATATACCAAAGATGTCATTATATATAAGGTATGGACACTATGAGTTTATAGTGATGCCTTTTGGTCTTACTAATGTTCCCACTATATTCATGGATATAATGAATAAAATATTTAGATATTATCTTGATCAATTTTTGGTAGTCATTATAGATGATATTCTTGTCTATTCGAAGAGTAAGGAAGAACATGAAGACCACTTGAGAATTGTACTTAAGACCCTAAGAAAGGATAAGCTTTATGAAAAATTAAACAAGTGTGAATTTTGTCTTCATAAAGTTTCATTTTTGGGCCACATAATCTCAAGAGAAGGGATATATGTGGATCTATAAAAAAACAGAAGTTGTTGAAAGTTGGATGAGAGAAAAAATGATAACTGAGATCCAAATTTTTCTTGGTTTGGTTGGATATTATCAACATTTTGTGAAATATTTTTCATGATTATCTAATCCACTCACAAAGTTGACTCAGAAAGGTGTTAAGTTCATATGGATGTAAGAATGTGAAGATAATTTCAAAGAGCTAAAAAGAAGGTTAACAAGTGCACCTGTGCTCACACTTCCTTGTAGCGGAGAAAGGTTTATGATCTACAATGATGCATCCAAGAAGGGGTTGGGATGTGTTCTCACGAAAAATGATATGGTGATAGCTTATAACTCATTGTAGTTGAAAATTCAAGATCAAAATTACCCAACTCATGATTTGGAGTTAGATATGGTAATCTTTACATTAAAGATATTGAGATATTATCTTTATGGTGAATGGTGTGATATTTTTATTTATCATAAAAGTTTAAAGTATATTTTCACACAAAAGAAGATGAATATGTGCCAAATAAGATGGTTAGAGTTGATTAAATATTATAACTTCTCAATACATTACCACCTTGGGAAAACGAACAAGGTGGTAGATGCTTTGAGTCAACAAGACCATGATAGCCTATCTGTGATGAGGATAAAAAAAGATCCAATATTTATAGATTTGAAAAGGATGGATCTTGAAATTTTAAATGAATGGGAGAAATTTTATCTTTCTCAAATTAATGTTCAACCATATATACAAGTTAAGATTAAGAAGGAAAAAAGGAAAGATGTAGAGCTACAAAATAAGGTGAGATATGTTCCTGAATTCAACCTTGATGGTGATGGAATAATAAGGTTCAAGAATTAGGTTTGTATTACTCCTGTACTATAATTAAAGAAGGATATATTGGATGAGGCTCATAGTTCATCATTCTATATTCACCCTAGAATAACAAATATGTACAGGGATCTGGAATAGTATTTAAGATGGGATGGAATGAAAAGACATATTTCTAAATATGTCTCTCAATTATTAGTTTGTTAGCAAGCTAAGGCTAAGAGATAGAAGTCTAAGGAGATGTTACAACCATTACCCATACCGAGATGGAAATGGGAAAACCTCACTATGGAATTTGTTGTCAGACTTTCCAAAACCTCTAAAGTTAATAATACTATTTGGGTTATAGTTGATCACCTTACAAAGTCAGCACACTTCATTGTTATTAGAGAGGATTTATCACTTGATCATATTTCCAGGATATATTTAAAGGAAGTGGTAATATTTAATGGAGTACCACTTTCCATTATATTTGATCAGGATCCAAGGTTTACTTCAAAGTTATGGTGAAGTCTTAAACATGCTCTGGATACATATTTAAGTTTCATCATTACTTATCATCCTCGGACATATTGTCAGTTTGAGAGGATAATTCAAACTCTGAAAGACATATTGAGAGATTTCTCTATATATTTCAAAGGTGGTTGGGATCAACACCTTCATTTGGTGGAATTTTATTACAATAATATATTTCACTCTAGTATTAATATGGATCCTTATGAATCCATCTATGGAAATAAGTACAGTACTCCAACTCGCTGGGATGAAGTTGGGGAAAGAAAGCTACGATGACTCGATCTTGTTGATGAAATGGTAGAAAAGGCCAGATCTATTCAACAACACATATGAGTAGCTCAGAGTCTAAAAGAATGCTATGATGAAAAAAAATAAAAGTCCTAGAGTTTAAATAGGGGTATAATGTGTTTCTATGAATATCTCCTTAGAATAGTGTAATGAGATTTGGAAAGAAAGGAAAGCTGAGCCCTATGTATATCGGTCCTTTTGAAATTCTAGATTGTGTTAGGAAGGAAGCTTACCGATTGGAGCATCCACCAAATATCTCTCAAGTTCATGATGTGTTCCATGTATCTCTCTTGATAAATTACATTCCTAATACTTCACATTTACTAAACTCAAAAGTCATACCATTGGAGCAAGATATTTCTTATGAAGAACAATCAATTGAGATTCTGGATCATAGAGAAAAAGTTCTATGAAACAAGACCACTCTCTTGGATAAAGTTTTATGGTGGAACCACTAATTTGAAGAAGTTATGTGGAAAATTTAGGATATGATGAGGGAGATGTATCCTCATCTATTTGTTTCCAAGTGATGAATTTTGAGGGCGAAATTCAGTTTAAGGGGGGTAGAATGTAACACCCAGATGTTTTTATGAAATATTTTCTTTAAATAATTTTAATTCTCCAGTAGCTTGCATTGCACAAAATAGTGAGTTTAAATGAACCATGAGATGCCCTTATTATAAAATTATAATTATATCCAATCCATTAGGTTAACGGAAGTAAGTATAACTAACTTATGAAATTGCATTGTGAATTCATTGACTATCAATTATTTATAAAAAATATAAATCAATTAGATATATGTATTTTTGATTAAATTGATATTGATAATGAAATTAATTAGATATATATTTTATATACTTAATAAAATATTTTATTTATTTATCCAATATATATTTTAGTCATAGGGTATCAATAGACCTTATTTGATGTATAAAACCTATATTTTTTTAAAGGGTAATTTTATGACTTTGAGTGGAGAACCCATTTTAAATTAAGATTTTGGAACATTAATAATTTTTATATTACAATAAAAACATGTTATTTTGAATTAGGATATAAAAATTTACTTTGTATGAATTTCTGATATTTGTCTAATAACTTTCATGTTTTGATGAATAGTAAAAAATATACTAGATTTTATGTGAATTTTTCTCATATAAATAATTTATATGGATAAATTATAATATTTAATGGTTTTAAATTATAAATATAATATATTTTTATCATTCAATATAATGTATTTCATTAGCATTAATTCATATGTAAAAACATTTCAATCATTTGCAATGTTTTGACTTTTAAAAACTTGTTCCCTCATTCCAACAACGAGATTGATTTTAAATTAATTAATGAAACTTATATGTTTTGAATTTGGAAAAATTGATTTCATATTTGGAATCAGTAGGTCCAAATTAGGTAGATATATTTATTTTATTTCTGGGCATTATGAATAGTAACATCGATAATTTTTATTAATATGGTAAAAGAGTAAACCAGGTAATTAAGGGTAATAATATTATAAATTACCCTAACACTTGTATTAATATCATTGGTTGAGTGTGTTTCAACCTAAATCATTATTGGATTGAAATGGTATCAATTTGACTCCACTTGGATGAGATTATGACATTTAATTTAAAGAAAAGTTAAATATGTCTCACTTAAATTTTAATAACTAAATCATTTTTAATATAAGGTTATACTAAAGATAATTTTGATTATAAATACTCATTTGAAATATTAACCTTTTTCCTTTATCCTGGAAATTTATTTATAATTTTTAGGAAATAAATAATCACCTTAATATCTTATACATTAATGATGTAGATATTATTTAATTGATGAAAAATCAATAATATAGTTTTCATTAAAATAATATTTCCCATTAAAAGGTCCAAAAACTTAACTAAATATTATTTATAGAGTATATATTGATCATATTCATTCAAGGGTCGATTTATGGACCATTTGGAGCCTTATATAATGGATTATGACACTTATATTATTTTATTTAAATTGATACTAAATTTTTCATCTTCATAATTTAATAAGTGTAACATTTTAGATATTAGATTTCACAGAAGATAAATTCTAATAAAAGTATTATTATTAAATATAGTATATTTATATTCATAAGAATATATTTTTTAATTTTTATCCAACAAATAATTATATTATATAATTACACAGAAATGTTGTAATAATTATTTTATTAAGAGAAATATAAAATAAATGTTATTAAAAATATTAAAGTAAATATAAATTGGGATAATTAACATGTATAATGAATTTTATATAAGACCTTGACCTATTAGGAATATAATAAAATTATTGGTTTGATGTTATCTTGTAATATTAATATTTTGAAAATCAGTGAATTGAATAGTGTCAAAATTATACTATTGATTGTTTATCAAAATAATGTTTTATTAAATTATTTAAAACTCATTAAAAATTTATTAAAAATATATTATAATTTTTATATGGTATAAAATTATCTAATATTTATATTTATGGTATATTTTACCTCAAATAATCTAATATTGAACCCTTTTAACATTGAATTATTTGTTACCCTAGTTAAACATTAAATAGAATAACTAAGTGTTAATTAAAAAGATAAGGTTTAAATTGGCAAATATACTTGTAAAAAATTTTATTTTTTGATGATATTACAACCCTATATCATCCCATATTCTAAATTGGGTCATTTTAGAGGTTTTTTGGGTAGGGTTTAATTTTATTATATATTATTATTTATGGAGTTTCCAAAAGTGCCCCTCACCTCAATTATAAAAGGACACCTCCTACCCCACCTCTTCACTTCATGTTGATCCTTCAAGATAGGAAATACCCTGACATTTTTCATTCTAAACTTCCATATTTTCATTATATATGTATTTTTAATCTTCAAATACCAACTCTAGTACTGTAATAAGAGATTTAGAGGAAGCTATTCGATGAAGAGGTAATATCTTCTACCGATTCTTTCTAACTTATTTCTTCTTATACTTCTTCTTCATTAGTTGTTTCATTAAAAATTAATAACATAAGTATCAATAATATACATATATGTTATTATAACTATTAAACCACCATATTCCACCTTTTATTCGTCCTATAAAAAAATGAAATCACCACAAGTGCATACGTACGTTTTACCCTCTCCACATCATGGTGTAATATATTTTTCACCACCACATTAATTGGATGGGTATAATTATGGAAATAATAACTATATATGATTATTATAATATGATACTGATTATTAAATATTATACACCATCCAATTCAGTACCATTCAACAATTATGAGAATGATATCATCGCTTGTGCATACATACGGCATATCGTCTCCACGATGTGATGCGATTCATTCTACATTAAATTCATTAAAAAAAATTATATAAATGAATGGAATGAATAAATATGATATATATTATACTTATATAATTATTTAAATGATATAACTATAACTTAAGAAGTGGTACATGGAATTATCTGATAAAACCTACATAAGAACATAAAGTAGTTAATATCAAAATAACGAGTGATAATGAAATATTACTAATGATAATATAATCATATATGATATCATAAAAATTCCTATGATTATGGAATAAGTCAATAACATTATTTAAATCATTATACAGGAGGTTTAGATACATACGAAGGATATCATACCTAAGGTAAGGGATAATTTTGTAATCTCATTATTATCCGAGATTATTTGTACGTAAGTATTTGCTGGGGTATATTTATCATCCATATCCATGTTTCCTAACAATGTAATGTTATTTATATTTTTATACAATTTTTTAAAGTTAATTTTACCCTTTGGTGAATTTTTATTAAAAGGTATGAAATGAATATTTTATCTTTATTCGATACAGGGTACTTTTTTACTTTTTCGAAAAAAAGTATGAGGAGAATGTTTTTTTATCTTATACGACATGAACATATTTTTACATCTTCATAATTCCTTATTTACATAAATATTCATCTACATGATTTCAATTTTATCTTTGAATAAATTCTTTTTTTTTAAATTGATCAACTTTTTGGGAAATGAAAACATTTTTGAAGAAGAAAGGTATTTTCCTCAAGAATTAATTTCAAGTGTTTTATCAAAATTATTTTCCATCTAAGATGACACTATTTAAATAGGGTTTTTTTATCCCTATTATCACAATTATTTGAGTTGTGTTTTTAATGGAATTATATTTATGAACTCCATATATTTTCTATGGATTATGATGGAATGGTGTTTAAGAAACTCATTTTATTCCATGGGTTATGATATGACTTATGTTTTTGTGGAACTAGTAAGAATGATTTCATTATGAGATGGGTGAGACCTATATAAACCTCCAATTAATTAGGTAAATATTTATATCTCAGGATATAAACATGACTGGAATGATAAGTGAATCCATTTTAGTAATACAGGGCTGGAACGATAAGTAAACACGGTTCAACAATGGACTTTGTCTACTATGATGGTCTTGGAAATGAGCCTTGACTAATATGAAATTATTTTCTATAATTATGTGTATTACACAAATATTCATGTCTTATGTTATTAATTTTGGGATTATTTCAATTAATTCTTATGAAATTTTATCCCATGAAATGATATCACAATATTTTATATACAGGAAAAGACTTTCAAATGTTATGTTCTTATATTTTATAATTATGATATTATTGATTTTTATATTGTTTACCCTTACTGAGCATTTGAGTGCACCCTTTCATATGTTTATTTTCCCCATGTCACAAAGAAGGGTATTAAGTAAGATATGTCAAAAGGAGTCTAGTTATGAAGAAATAAGTGAGAGGTAATGTAGACGTTTTATGAACCAGTTGTTTATGATTCTCAGTTTCGAAAGACACTATACCTATATGATCCTGTCAAGGATTTATTATATGTTTTAATGAATATAATTAATTTTTTAAGTAATATCAATGTTTGTAAATTATGGTTTGTTATAATCCTGGATTGGCCTACCTTCCAGTACTGATAATAGATAAATATTCTATTCCCCCCAAGAGCCACATTTTCTGATCCTAATAACCGATGGACACTTTTTCAACTATATCTCAAAGAATCACCTATCTTCTAATTCTATCCTAAAGAAGAACTTAGGATACCACCCACTGAAGGAACACCAACAAGACCTATGTTTCTAGTAAAATATTCTTATGCAATCACTTCTTTATCAACCACCTATTAACAGGTCAATAGACACACTAGAACAATCATATATTTAATATCTGGCATCGAGTCCATATCAAAATGTTGTGCCTTAAGATAATAATTTATGAAAATATTTAGAGATACATGGACCAAATTGGTGAATCTAGATTCATACTTCATCACTAAATGATAACCCCACTCTAACATTAGAAAATTTTAAGTATTCATCTCTCTCAAGGTCTCTGGATAGAACTGACAATTAAACCCTACTTTAAAGATGGTCTATATGAGATTCTCGTGCTTAGCTGAAAGCACCATCAATTCCCACATTTTCCTACCTGGTCCTTCTAGTATGTATGTAGAAAATACCACATTAAAATTCTTAAGTGTCTTAAAAAACACAAAGATACACTCAATACAATCCAACCACTCCTCAGGCTCATTGGGTCCCTTGTTGCTACAAACACTAGTGGATTCTACCTCAAAAACTCTTGAACATGGTCTATGGTTTGTGTTTTCTCTCGACCACCAACTTGAACTAAGTTTTGGATTTTATGAATCATCAAATCCACTAAATTCAGATCAACCAAAGGGTTCACCCATGGGGTACTCTATATTGTACCCTATCTATTCTTGGATAAGGTCCTTTGAGGAGGAATTGTCTACAAGACGTAAAGAATAAGATTCATCAAGTTCAATACAACATTAAATCACAAAAAGAGTTCCAAAAAGAAACCCCAACTTAGGGATCACTATAAACTTCAATAAGAACGAGTAAAAAATTCATAAAAATAACCCATATTATGTTCACAATATTTTCACAATCCTGAACCACCCATGGAAACTCAAGGTTCTACATGAAGAAGAGTTGTCCAGGAAACCCCCCATTCCTACCTCTTGAGTCCGATGGTCCTAACTCAAAACTAACACTGGTTACCAAATAACAAACTCCTATGATACCATTTTTCAATCAACCAACTCAGTTTGACTTAACATGTCACTTGAGTTGGCCTGCCACGTGTCTTGAAGCACATTCTCGATAACCATGGGCTGGCGATAAGCATCGAGCATAACCAACTAGCACTTGGGAATGGGTTTTCCACCAGTAAAAAAGCATGAAATATATATAAAATAGGATTGTCACATTGATATCATTAGATTCAATAGTATAGGATAAATAGGTACCATAAAACAAGATATACATCATAGTACAAACAATCCATAAGAGGGAATACACATGTTATCTCAAAATAAACAAACCAAACTCAAAGGAAAGGTGTGCAATGCCAAATAAGGCCCAAGTATAACCTAATGGGAATAAGATAAAAAAAATGAATACACATGGGTTGATTCATAGAATATCATGTATCCTCCAGAAAACACTAGATTATGGTAATTAAGAATAGATACCCTAGAAAATGGCACCCTTTCCTTTACCTGTGTCCAGCAAGACAAAATCTACAATCGTCCAAAAAATGTCCCAAGAAGGGTGTGAGGCATAAATACCAGTAGGATACCACCATGATTATATTTAAGTATTTTAACATGGGAAAACAATAAACTAGTTTAAAATATTTTTTGAAACTAAACCTCTTGAAAACAAACCACATTAAAATAAGCCTTTGAAATTCTTTTGGTTTTCCATCTAAAAAAACATGTTTTTATAAAATAATTTCCAAACATGGTTAAAATAAATAAACATTTCCATAAGGTATATCATGCTCAATAGATCCAAAATGATCAATAATTGTGAGAATAAACATCAAAATCATATAACCATATATATAGTAAAATGAAAAATTGGAATAATACATCTCATCACATCAAAATGGAACTAATCAAATTAATAGAGCATATAAACCAATCTTTCATGAGTAATGTGCACCTAAATCTCTATCCATCAGGCCTATTGTGGGTGAGTGATTAATTATTCTAGCTATCTAAGTAATGGAAGCTCACATAACCTTCCCCTAGACCAACTCCATGATATCACACGGTCTCTTGGTAACCAATATGGAATATCACATGGTCTTCTTACCAAAAGGCTCACTCGATCCCTTAGAAACAAATGGAGGCTCACAAAACCCTCCCTATAAATGCTCACACAGTCCATAAAACAAACCCCTTGCTCACACCCCAGTTAACCCATGTGATACTCCATGTCAACACATCATAAAAAAGTTCTCATATCAATCAATTCATAGAACAATACATTTAATAAAAAAACAAATACAATTTAATAAAACACCCTTTCAAAGGTAAAATCATTTCTTAAACCTCTTTATGAATCCATTTAATACCAAAAAACCTCTTTGATCCATTTTATCAAACACTTGGAATGCACACATGCCACCCCCATTTTTAAAACCCTCCTTAAATACCCAGATTGAAAAAAAATACAAAAAACAAATCAAAAATAGAATAAAAACCAAGAATAAATCATTTTTATGTAAATTTAATCATTAAAAACCAAAGGTGATAATAAATTTTAAGGTATTCCCTGAAAAAACAATAAAAAAAGTATAAATCCATAAAGGGGTGGGAGAGCTCCATGACCAAGGAGGTGGGGTTGCACATGTAGGGGAATAAAGAATAACCCCAAAACATTAAGAAATTGATATGGGAGAAGGGATAAATTCACATTTTTTAATAAGTTGTATTGGACTTCATAGTTTGGCCTCACAGTTAGGAAAAATGTGTGCCAAATGTACGAGTTCCAATGTCCACCGAAAATAATCTAGGTGGTTTTCTCTGGGGTGTCACACAATTTGAAAAACTGTGCTCAAACCATGTGAAATCGCACTATAAAAAATTTCATCACCCTTACACAGTTGCCGAACGTTTTGAAAAAACCATGTGATACTCTGTGCCCTGGTCTGTCTCCCCCCAAACTCCCAGTTTTGACCCTTGGCAGCTGGGAACTCCATAAACACACTCAAGGATAAATAAAACTCAAAATTAGATATACTATTGTCCTGACAGGTGTCATAATTATCTTTTTTATAATGTATTCTTAAATTTCTTTTTCTTATAATACCATGATTTTTATTCCATGGTATTACATTATATTTGATGTGTCATAAATAATTGTTTATTTATTCCCTCTCATTATATGCATTTCCCAATCCAATACCATGCCAAAGTAAGGGTTTCCCCAATCCTCCTCTTGAAATTTCAATTGCAATTCTTTTTTTTATATTGAATTTTAAGCTTCCTTTTCATATACATAAATTATTTTAATTCTATTTTATTATCATCCATTTTAAGTCTTTACACTGATATATTACTTACTTCTTCTCATTATAGCTTTTTTAAGCCGTTATAATGCTCGAACTATCCCATAACTATAAAACCATCCTAAAATTTTAGTGAAGTAATGTGTTTGTGGTTTTCTAAGAAAATAAATCCATGTATGGATACTAAAAGTCAATTTGGTTTTAGATTAGATGAATCTAGGGGATATAACCTCAAAAAGAGTTAGTCAAGTATATCTAAGTCATTATTCTAGTGCATGATGCATGGGAACCTACTGCACACCTAGTTTGATACTCCTATGGGATTTGCTTTGGATAATTCACATGCATGTTATGAGATGTAATAAAGGATCAGAATATATGTATTGCGATTTACATTCAATTTATGTCCCTATTCCATGAATGTACTATTCAACACTTCTTATTATCATTCCTTCAATTAGGGTCTTTCCCTTTTAATTGTGAACATCCTATAGTTTCTAAATCTTATTGTTGAATATTCCCCAAGATAACTGCATTAATCCACTGAAAGGGTTTCATTCTTTCCCAATTTTTTAAAAAGTCCATGTTCTCTTTCACTCTCTATCATTCCCATGTATTTTATATTTCTTATCCATGTCCATGTTCCTATGTACACATGGCATGATAGAAATATGATATCCATGGAGAATGATCCATCACTACCTTTGTCTTTCCTTATCATTAGTTATGAATAACATTTCGTCCAATTCCTTCCCCTTTTGGATACCATTTAATGCTCCTTTTGATTGAAGGGTGTTCACAAAGATACCCATCCATTAATTTATTGGGTAAATTATTAATTAAACCATATTCATTATACTCTATATGGTGTAAATATCTTATAATTAATTATGTAAATTGAACGGTATTTATAGAGATAATTACTTTCATTGGATACCCATTTATTTTCCATGGGTTATGCTATGATTATTGAAGGATTTAGGTATGTTTTCCTTTTATGGAACACATTAGCACGTACATGTTATGATAGGTATTCCCAGATATCACTCTAATGAAATGAATAATTGTTTTGTCTCATGAGATGATATGTGTGGGATTAGGGAGTGAATATAATCCATGATGGGACTCTGTCAACAGTGTGATTTTTTCTTGGAGGTTAGCCTTAACTTTTTCTTATGTCAGGTTATATGTTTCTTCCACATCACTACGTTTCCATGATATTAATATTCCATAATTATGTTATGCCTCATTTTTTTATCCATGAGACTTAACTTTATGATATCATGTTATGCCTCATGTACTTATGATCATGGTATACCTTATGTTCCTAGGATAATGATATGGATACTATTCTTTTGATCATTCTACACTTTTTTCCTCATATTAATATTCTCAAATATTTCCTCATGTTTTACCCACGATGTTCATTTATTCCCCATTTTCATTGTTTATCACTTACTAGGATTTATAGATCACCCTTTTCTTAAGTTTCCAAATTTACCTAGGAATTGTAATGAAAGTGATATGCATAAGGGAATTGCATGTGTGGATAATATTTGTGGAAGAATTTTATTTTGTACCATGTATTTAGTTGTAGATGTACCTATTTTCCAAAGATACCAAACTTTTAATCTTGGGAGATTGTTGTAATTCATGTGCTATGTTAAAAAGTAAGCATATTTAGCTCCAAATCCAGAAGTGTGGGTTTGGGGTGTCTCCGATAATGTGGTTGAAGAAATTATAATTATTATACAATTTTAAGAGAGTATATTATTAGTACTTTAATTTATTAAAAATTATGTGAGAAATAATAATTTTAATTTTATAAAGTATCCCACTATTTTATCAAGTCTTAATGGCCCTTAATATTGAACTGAGAATGTCCCACCACTTTATACATTCTGGTAGAAAGGATCCATATTTACTTCTTTATAATCTAGAATATGTCCATGAAAACCATAAAAGGCATTTAGGTAGGAATTCCAACCAACTGAAGGCATATAGTTCCTTGTTTTTTTGAGTGTACTCCCGAATCCTAAAATATTGACTCATATATCCAAAACACTTGCCTAAAAATTTTTATTAAACAAACTTTGGGTATTAAATTCAATAAAAGTTTTATTAAGTCGACCTATCATCTTAGTTACAACTCCCTGATAATTAAAAGTACATCTGAATATGGTCTGAACTGACACTTTAACTATGGTTTGTATTAATTTAGATAATAAAATACATAGTGAAATAATTTAACTTGAGGGTTTTTTTTTCATTATTTGGAATTTTTCTTTTTTTTATCTTTTACATGTATTATTAATATTAAGTGGATTTTACTTTAGTGACTAACCATGTACCAATAAAATATTTATACATAATCATTTTATTTTAATAATATCTTTTCATATTAATCCATTTATTTATGTGATCATGGTCTTGAATCCATAAAATAAATCATGCAGTAGAAAGAAATAAAATAAATAAAATATGGAATGATAATGATATTTGACTAGTGGTTTGTTTATTGAGTAGATAATAAAAAAACCATTATCCCTATGTGAAAAACCTCTTTGATCTTGTATGGGATTGAGTTTACAACATTCCACTTTTTCCCCATGTATATTCTTGGTTTCATTCACCATGGATCTATCTTTAATAACATCATGTGCAAGGGTGGTATATCATTTTAATGATTTTACTTCACTTGTAGGTGAATGGAACCAAAGATGGGGTTTACATAAAAAAACCATAGACATGAAAACCACATAAAATAAGGAGAGAGGGAAAACACACTCAACATCAATTTAATTTAATAAAATATTTTTAAAAAATCATGCATTAATTAAATTAAAAAAAACCATACACATGTACAGATCAGTCTAAGTTCATTATTATCCCCTAGTGTAATGGATATTCATTAAAACAACTGTATAACATTCATTTAAATTCATTTTTTATTTATGTAAACTTGTATAAATTAATTCAATTAATTATCTCATTAGTCAATTAATTCAATTTATCTTAATTTCAATCCAATTTGTTTGGGTGATACCCATCCACTGTGATTTTAAATAAATTAAATAAATTAAATAAATAAATTAAATTAATTTTATTTAAAATTTAATAAAATAAGTACATAACTTGTACTTTAAAACAACCTAATAAGTACCTATCTAAACTACTTAAGATGTATTGAGATCGTATAAGGTCTAATCATGCGACATATATATTTAACATTTTGTTATGTAATTACATGAAATTTACGATTCAATAAATGACACACAAACACATATTAATTTATGTTACATATGATTATTTTAATTCATGTGAAGTAGTTTACATATTATGAATATACATGGTGTGTAGTTTAGAATTTTATATAGAAACTAATTTATCATTTATTATATATATATATATATATATATAAACCCTTACACGACATGTAAGATTCAATAAATTAAACAAAAAAACATGTTGCTGAGGTATAAAGGAGTAATAAATTAAATTTTAATTTTCTACATAGACAGATTGGGTTCATAGTGTGTACATACAATAACACATCATGTATATTTCTATCTTTATGTCCACAATACATGCCTTGGGATTTGACATGTATTGTTTCACATACATGTGTGGTGTACATGATGAATAAATATGGTAAACTCTATTTAACCTCCTTGTTACATGAATTTTAGTCCCTTTGTTTTGTGTAATTATTACTCGATGCATATTTGACTATGTATTTTCTACTAGGAAAACCCTTGGACTAAATGGCGTTTAACATAGTTACTCAAAGTTTAGTCTCTCATGTTGTATGCAATCATATCTTGGTTAATACATGGAGTATTTAATGCACCACATTTTCTTCATTTCATGATGTGGAGAATTAATCCGCACTATATCTTGGTGAAATGAACTGGGATACATGATGTGTAAACCATCTATACGTCATGTAATCCCATGTTTTTTGGTCAGATTTCCTGATAGATCCAGATGGATTCTTTAGATGTTTTTCAATAAAATTTAATTATATCTAGATTAAATGAGTGATAAATAAATGGAGGAAGAAAATATCTTGATGATCTAATTAAATAAAAAATTGAATGAAATGAAATCTAACTTCAAATGAATACAACAATAGACAATATCAAAATAATTATAAATTTAATGCGACCCTTTTAATACCACTTGATGGTTCCAGTTGCAGTGGAATCATGTGTTTAGACTATGGTAAACTTGTCTTTTGTAAAATTCAATGGATCATTCATAATGTACATGATGTGAATTCTATGACCAATGAAATTTTTTCGAAAGAATATTGAAAAATAATTTTTCCAGAACCAGGAGGGAGGATCTTTTCACATTAATTTATAAATAATTTAAAAAATTAGAAGAATGATTACCTCAGTATTGAGATGTTTCTTTATTTACAATGTTGATATTATAAACCCAATCAATGTTTTGTCGTTTCTTGGAAAAGGTTGAAAGTAGAGCCGCTATAGCGGTGATCCACATGTGCTCCTTCAATCTCCGAACAATATTGATGAACCTATGGGTTCAAGTGTGACAGATTGATTATTTGTATTTTTTATTTTGATTACTTCATTTTCTTGTAAGATTCAATAGAATTTATCTTATTCTTATCATTCTTGAGAGGAAGAGACGAGGAGGGAGATATTGAGAGGAAATAGTTGTGCATAATTATTAACCTTTCTATGATTGAAATATAAGTCTATTTATTGACTTAGGATTAGGGTTTAACATTTAATTAATTACATAAAATACCTTAATAATATATTAAACTCAAAAGGAACCTCATGAAATGTAATAAAAAAATAACAATGTTTTACTTTATGGTGTATTCTAACTCGAAAAATGATAATTTTTTTTAAAATTTGGTAAATAAATATTCATCAGCAGATAAAATCTGGTCCGCTCATCCTCCCCAACATTTATTGAATTCTAAAATAAATATTTAAAGAAAAAATATTCATTCAATAAATAAATAAATATTCCATCCATAGTTCGGAGAATAAATATTTATTTAATATTCACATAACTAAATAAATTATTTATTTAATAAATAAATAGTTATTTATTATGTTGTGAATAAAAAAAGATAAATAAATATTGTATATTCTTGTAATTAAAAAATACCACGTGAATAAATATTTATTTAATATTTGTGATCATTTAATAAATATTAAATAAATATCACCTCTCATTCTGAAGAATGATATTTTTTCCAAATATTAAAATTAAAATAATATTTATCTGATATCAAATAAAACACTTTGTGTGTGACTCTCTTAGACTCTTCCTCGATGTCATTAGGTGGGATTTCCTAAATTTTAAGATTATTGTCTTATAATAGGTAAAGAAAACCATAGTGGAGGAGGATATTCTATAACATCAAAACCATATTCGAATACTCACTGTATAATATAATCCCTTTATCATGATATATCACCAAGAAGGATGCACACTCATGTAATCAACCTATACACTTGATACATCTTTCTTTGAATATCTGAAATTAACTCATCAATATTCTATAGCCATGAAATTTAATTCCATGGATCTATTTTAATAAAAGGTCCACAACATCAACTTCCATAAAGATGGAAGTGATAAATCCTTCCTCAACTTATTTATTAATAACATATCATTACTGACACACCCAATATAGCTAACTTTTATATAAACATATGCTATCATGGTTTAAAAAAATACATCAAAATGCATAAGTTATGGAATTAATTAATAATAATATTAAATTATAAGGATCATTATACATGATCATAGATAGGAATATCCAATGACACATAAACATGTGGATTACCCATAGGTCTGTCTGTTCTCATAATCACCCATCTTGGATATTACTAAGTGTGAAATTCATGAGACAAAGTATAATCTTCTTATTAGTACCCATACTTGAAAATCAACATAATATGTGTCCTATAATAAAATGTTATGTACCCTAGAACAAGGTTTAATAATATTATCATGGAATTTTAAGGTTCTCATCATAGTGGGGAACTACTATTCCTTTTTAAATGAAATAAACTAGTAAATTATTACATTAATGTAATGTGGAACAATGAAAAATATATAATAAATTATTTAATTAATATCAAAATCTTTGAATATAAAAGAAATCTAAAGTAAAAATGGTTGGTTCTAGGAAACCAACTCTAACAACTTATTGGTTCCAATTATGATGAAAAAATATATTATGTTCAATGAGTATGGGTTATAAGAAAATACATGCTTCCCCTAATAAATATGTTATTTTTAGAAGGAATATAAAGGTTTAACGAAATTTTCTAAATGTTTAACATCACCATATAAAATAGATGGGGTATCCAACTATGATTCATTCCCAAGGACATACATCAAACCTTCAACAAAGGAAATCTGGTATCATTTAATAATTCCACATTTGGATAATTATTTGAAAATTAAAATATTTCAATGAGGTTGAGATGAAATATATATGATCAAATTATTGAGTAAGTGACTCACTTTCTTTATTTATTTTAAAAAGCACAATACACTTCATATAAAATTGACTTAACTTAAGATTTTTTAGTTGTTGTGATTTTGAAAAATGAATATATAGTAACTAAAATACATATGAACTTAATAAGATTTTAAAAAATATATTAGTTTGAAATTTATTGATATATTACATCTATCGAATTCAATAGAACTGTAGTAGTGATGAATAAACTCATTAGTATATAAATCATCATGCTAAGATCATCAGTAGATGATGAAGTTTCTACTGATTCTATTACAAATGACTCTAATATTTTTAGGATTCGACCATTTAAGTTCATTATAATGTTGCCTATAAATATATCCACACATCAATAATTATAATAGCAATAGTAATAAAGAATTTTATATATTACTATTTGTTTTGAAGTTGTGTATTTTCTTATTGCCAAGAGAGCTTCTGATTAGTGTAATAATTTTTTTATGAGTGTTTTGATAAGATCTATATCTTATGAGGTTTTATCGTAAAGATATTAGTATTTATCTTATATTTGTTAAATTTTTGATCTTAAATGATCAATCACTACTGAGGAGAATAAGATAGAGGATTTACCGATCCTGTGTGATCATGGGAATCTTGGGCTTGGAAGATAGAGTGTTTAGGGATAAAACATTATGCCTACCAACATGCTAAGTCAAGAGATTATAGGGATATTAATAGTGATCATATGATAGGTTTAAAATTAGGGATACCATATGATAGGTTAAAAATTAGGGACACCTAAAGTCAAATCTAAAGACTTCCTTACTGCTACAGTTAAAGCATGTGTTTTTTTAATATCCTTCTAAAGAGGTGTTTGGTTTGTTAACCAATACTCTATGAATTATTTTTAAACTTACACCATATTCAATATTTTAATTTTAACTATGTTTAAAAATTTTATTTAGGCCATTTTATTTATACTTGTCATATTTTCATGAATGTTTGACCGTCTTATTTTCATTGTGCTCATTATATATCTTACATTGTATATTTACACCACATGAATTATTTTAATTTAATATTTAAATTGATAGTTATTTCATAAATCTGATTAATTTTAAACCTAAGGCTATAAAATTGTTAGTTTAGTTTTTATAAACCTTAATTCACCACCTACTTCTATATTACCTCCATTAAAACCTTAAGAAAAAATTTGGTATCAAAGAAAGTCTCGACTTGATTCTGAATTTTTATTTGAATTTATGTTTGTTAATTATATTTTTATCTTAGTCTCCTTACAATAACTGTTTTGTTAGAGGAAATATTTGTTTTTGTAATGGTAGGTTTCTTTGGTAGGAACACTTGAAAATCTAAATCAAATAAGGCTGCCTATTTTTTATATATATGATTTTGATTATTGGTGTGATAATATGATGTCTTTTAACATTAATACCAGAGTGGAAAATTTTCTTATGATGAATGGGGGTTATAAATTTCTAGATAAATATAGGCTTCATTTTTCTTGAGAAGAAAAACTATAGTATCAGGTAAATCATAAAGTGCACTATAATTTTATTTATTCTGTGATTGGGAACTACTATATCCAAATATCCTCCTATTAAATGGAAAATGGAATTTGGAATAAATTAGAGACTACTCGTTTTTGAACCACTAATGTTTTGGAAAATAAAAGAGTTATATTATGAGTGGATTATAAATCCTTTGATTTTTTTCTAGGTGAAATAGTAACTCAAATACTTAAATGTTTTATGATTATTGTAAATAGATTGAAATATTTGGGCAAGAAAGAATTATCAGAAGATTATATCTTTGAAAATATTATTTATATTATACCAAAACAATGGTAATCTAAGAAAAAAAAATAAATGACACTAAAAATTTAACTAAGATAAGTCTAGATGACTTAATTGGCACATTAATAAAAAATAAAAGAAGAAAAAAGAGGGATGTTGTAAAAGAGAAAAGGAAAAATGAAGTATAATTTGAATCTAATTCTGATAAACCTAATTATAAATCCATTAATTCTTTTACTAATAATTATAAGTCTCAAGTTTCAAGTAAGAAGGGTAATAATTCTTATTTAAGTAGTTAAAACAATAGTGAGAATGAAATTTCTTAGCTTACTAGAAGGATGAATAGCATTTTCAGTAATAATAACATTCAATGTACTCATTAGAGAGACAAAAAAGACATGATAATAAGGAGCCTTTAGAAATTATATTCTATTAGTGTTATAAGATATGATATATTAAACCAGCTTTTCCTAACATGAAGACGAAAGATTGAATGTCAAAGAGATATTCTAATAGTAAATGGAATAAAATATTGAAATATATGGATACTTAGAGTTAAAGTGAGGTTGATACATATTTTTAAAGTTCATTTTAATATAGTGTAAATTAAAGTCTAAAAATCATGGGATTTTATGTTGTTTTTTTGAAATATGAAAAATTCAGCATGGCTAAGGTAACTACTAAATATCTAAAAAAAATTACTCTCGATTCAAAATTTAATTTTACTTATAATGTTAATTATTCAACTTCATAAAATTATGAAAAACAAAATTCATTAGTGAATGAAAAATTAAATACATTAGAAGATGAGAAAACTTTACCCACTTTTAATGAAATGGATAAACATTTTAATATCATTGAAAAAGAAAATAGGCAATTGAAAAATAAGTATGATTTTATTAAAACTAGTCATATTAAAGATAATAATAGAATTTAAAAATTAACTTTTGAATTTTTAAAAATCTGATCAAAATCAATTTCAAAATCTAATTCATAATCAAATTCAAATGATCCGAGTTACATTTTTAAGATTAAAATTAAAGATAGTAGTTTGAAGAAATTTTTATCAAACTTTACTAAAGATAAATAAAATTTTGATAAAATGTATAAATAAATTAGAACCTCTAGAGTTCCCAATGCAATTGGTTTTATTTTTGATGAATATCATTTCCGATCAATACCTAAAAGTGAACCCTTTTGCACAAAATGTCAAATGGGAAGACATTGGAATAAATTGTATTCCTTAAACATAGTTCAATCTTTTAGTTTTAATAAATCATTTATTCCTAAAAAAATAGAATCTATTCAACATAAAAGAGTTTTGTAGATATTGGTTACTAAAATTTTGTTTGCTAATATAACTGGACCCAAGCAAGTCTGGTTACCAAGAACGTAGTTTAATTATTTTTTGGAAAATTGGTTGAGAACCTGAAATTGAAATAAATGGTACATTGACAATTGTTATTATCGAAAAATGACACGAGACAAGTCAAACTTCTAAAGTTTGAAATTTTTTAATGGAGAATGATTCACTTTAAGAGAAAATGAACTGGGTGAAATCTTTGAATTTGGTGATGTTTCTTTTCTTGAAAAAACATTAATTTCAAATGTTTTAGGCCTTGAGAACAACCTTATTAGAATTAGTCAATTATGCGATGTGGGTTATCTTATGAACTTCATGAATGATATATATATTATTCAGAGTTTAGAATGTACATTCATTATATATATTGATAGATATGATAATGTATACATTATTTACTTAGAAGACTCAATTCATTGGATTTTTCCTTTTTTTTTGTATAATTGAAGATTTATATTGCTTGTGTCATAAGAGATTAGGTCACTATAAATTTCATACTTAAAGCCTAAATTTCTAGGTAAAGATATTCCATGGATCTACCATAAATCAAATTTAATCCAACCAGAGTTTGTGATCCTTATCAATTTGCTTAGAAAAACAAGAATAGTTTTAAACCTAAAAGTGAAGTCTCAACTTGTGAAGCTTTACAGTAAGTTCACATGGATTTATTTGAACATAAAAAATGGAAGTATTATAAGAAAACACTATGTGTATGTCTTGGTTGATGATTACAATAGATTTACATGAGTTTATTTTATTACATGAAAACGCAGAGCTCTTAATATTTTTAATGTTTTTTATAATTATATTTTAAATGAGAAAAATGTTTCATTGTTTACTATTTGGAGTGATCATGTTGTTGAATTTGAGAACTCATATTTGCAGACTTTTTATAGAAAGAAAGGTACTAATCATAAATTTTAAACACCTAGAACACTATAATAAAATGTAATTGTTGAATGAAGAAATAAAATTTATCATGAAATTAATCAGACTTTTCAACTGATTATTTTTTTGTTAGATATTTTCAGGTTGAGGATACAAGTACTTGTTATTATACTATAAATTTAATTTTACTTAAAAATTTTATTAATAAAACCCTTTATGAGTTGTGGTACAGTATAAATACAATACTTTATTACGTTTTAGTTTTTTGGTGTAAAGTATTCATCCTAAATACTGAAGATAATTTTCATAAATTTTAACCTAAAGTGATAAAGTAATTTTTATTGGTTATTATACAACAATTAAGACTTATAGAATTTTTAATAAAATAAAAAAATGTTTTTTAGAAAATAATTCTTATAAAATTTGATGAAACCAATATTTTTGTTTTTTAAAACCTATATAAGTTTATCCTTTGGATGATGTTTTTGAAAATGATCCTATCAGTTTACTGGAATTTGAATAACAACAACTAATATTGAAACCTCTAGAAGTAAGATTAATTGATTTTCCATATTTTGAACTTACTTTAATAGAATATTTTTATTTAATAATTAATGATCAATATACCACTTTACCTAAAAACTAAATAATCTTAAGGAATAATATTACTAATAATATTATTGTCGATGTAAGTCGATCGGTTAAAACTAGAAGTTCCTTAAAAAAATAAATTCTAGAATCATAAATTATTATAAAAATTTGAACCTAAAATAGTGGATGACTCCCTAGGAGATTACATTTGGATAAGAGATATGAAAGAATAAATCAATCAATTTGAAAGGAATCAAGTTTGGACCTTCATTGAATGACTTAAAGATCTAATGGTTGTTAGAGTGAAATGTTTTTTATAAACAAATGTGATGAAAATGGAACTACTTTTCAGAATAAATCAAGACTTATTACTAAACATTATTTTCAATAGTAAGGAATTAATTATGGTGAAACCTTTGCATTGGTAGAAAGCTTAGAATATATACAAATATTACTCAACTTTACAACACATCTAAATTTCACTTTATTTAAAATGGATGTTTAAAGTGATTTTCTTAATGGATATAGTCAATATGGATTTTATATTTATCATCCTACTAGTTTTGGAAACACTATTTTTTTGAAAAATTTATTTAAACTTAATAAATAACTCTATGGACATAAACAATCCCCAAGAACTTAGTATACTAAACTTGTTAGATAATTACTTCAAAATAATTTTGTTAAAAAAAGTTAGGATCCAAACATTTTTATAAAGATAATTTTTAAATACACCATTTTTTTTAAAATTTATTTCAATGAAATTATTTTTGGTTTAACTCAAAAATATATTTATGATAATTTTTCAGAACTTAGGAAAAATAAGTTTGAAATGAGTATGATAGGTTAAATCAAATTTTTTCTTTAGTTTTCAAATCACTAAAAAAACCAAAATAAAATAGTTTAACTCAATATAAATGTTTAAAAATACTTAATATAACATTTTTTGACAATTATTTGAGTATAAGTACTCTGGTCGAAAATTTTATCAAAATTGATCTTGTTGAATTTGGTAAATTGGTATATCAACAACTTTATGGAAGCATGATCATAAATTTACTATTTATTATTCCAATTTGACCACACATTATGTTTTAAGTATGTTTATGTTCAATATTTCAAGAAAATACAAAGGAATCACATTTAAAAGTGGTAAAATTTATTTTCCGTTACCTCAAAAAAACTTTATAGAAATTTTTAAAATTTATTATTCTAGAAATGATTTGATTCTTAAAATTTACTCATATTTTGACTTTAGACGATGAAAATTATATAGAAATAGTACTTCCAAAATATTTCATTACATAGGAGAATATTTAGTTTCATGGTCGAGAAATAATCAACATTTTTTAGCACTTTCCACTGCTGAAGCTGAATATGAACTAGTTGGAAGTTGTTGTGCTCAAGTGTTATAGATACAACACACACTAAAAAATTTTGGTTTTAGTTTCACTTAGAAATAAAATTATTTATAATAATAATAGGGCTATATATTTGTCTAATAACCCAATACATAACTCAATAGAAAAATATATAGATGTATGACTCCATTTTCTTAAAGTTCATACAAAAAAAGAGATATAATATCTACTTTATCAGAATTGGAAATTTTATTGCTGAAAATTTTACAAAAAAAATTAAATTTTAATACATTAAAATATATTAAATAGAATTTGAGAATTAAAAAACAAAATGTATCTTCAATTAACTTCTTATTAAATCAATCTATTTACATTGGAAAAATCCTCAAGTGAGGGGGGTGACATTTTTTTTTAGTTTTTCATTTTTATTTCATTGGTTTTATATCATATAAAAGTTATGAGTTAACTAGAAAAATATAAACAGCTCATTAATAGAAATAAACTCAATATTAACTATTTATAATTTTTTTTGAACTTTTGGATGTTTTTCTCAAATATAATACCAACAGAATTAAACTTCTAAAAGGTAATAATGCTATATTTGTTTTTTCAGAAATTACTTATTATAAAGGGAGAGTTTGTTTTCATATTGTTTTATGATTTAAATTTTATTGAAAGGTAATTGATATTTTCATACAAATAAATTAAAAAATTAATTTTTAAAAATAATTTTCCTTACATATGTTTTGGCTACATATTTTTATAGGAATCATTCTGAACCACTCATAGAATAAAGGAAAAATACCAGTATTATAACAATCTCAAATTCCTATATAAGGACTTAAATATCAATAATATTAGTTCAAATAAATTTAATATCATTTTACTTATATATTATATTCTTAAATGAATTTATATGGAATCATGTATAAGAGATATTATCATAAGATTCCCAAAATACCATATGTAAAGCTCAAATTTTTATATGACAAAATATTTACATCTTTGGATAAAGCTGAAGAATTATCATAGATCAATAGTGAAGAAAGTAAATATTAAACCCTAATAATACATAGATATGTATACTATTATAAATAAATTATTAATAATATCCAAAATCCTAGTAGAGAAGATCAAGTTCAATATATAAACTCATCGTGTAAGAAGATATTATCAAATAGAAAATCATGTTCAAAATGGAATTGATATTGAAAATTTTGATTATATAAACCATTTTAAAAGTATTTCTTGAATTTATAGAAGCTCTATAATTATTGGAAGAAACCAAAAAATATTTTTAAACAATTCCTAATAGAACTAATTTTCTAATTTTTGATTGTATTTATTTTCTTCTTTCAATTTTTCTTTTTATCAGTGTAGTGTTAACAAGATCACATCAATGTTTCTATTTTAAAATCATGAAGGGGGATAAATTTATGGAAAAATGGGAAAATTTAAGAGGAATATTATTTATAAATTATATTTTTCATTAGTTTGATTTTATTAATGATCTTAAAAAAATATGGGACAAATTCATTCTATTGATTATAGAGAATCTTCTTTAAAATTTAATTCAACATTTCAATTTTCCTTGTGTATTTTATGATTACCAAGATGGGATATATTTTTGATTCAATAAATAACTTGATTTATTTGTTTTTATAATCACAATACACTTCACATAGACTTTATTAACCTAAGTTTTTTATGTTGCTGAAATTATGAAAAATGAATTTCCAGAAATTGAGATACTAGAGGACCAAATACGGTATGTGAAAATATAGTAGTATGAAATTTCCTAATAGATTTAATCCAAAAAATTCAAAATAATTGTAGTAGCATTGGATAAACTCATATGTTGATAAATTATCATTCTAAGATCATTGGTGGATGATGAAGTTGATGCCTATATTGTTTTCAATGACTCCAAGATTTTTAAAATTTGACCATTTATGTTTGTTACAATGTTTTATATAAATAGAGTCAACATTAAGAATTATATGAATAATAGTAATAGTGAATTATAAAAGTTATTGGTCATTTTGATATTGTGAAATTTCTTGTTTTTAAGAGAGATTTTTATTAGAGTAATAATTTTATTTATGAGTGTTTTTATTAATAGTTACATCTTGTGAGGCTTTTTTATAAAGATATTATTGTTTCTATTGTATTTATTCATTTAATGATCATGCATAATCGAGGGCTTCTAAGAATAAGAATATATAGGATTTTCTAATCCTGTGTGTTCAAGGGATCCCCGATCTAGGAAGATAGAGTGTCATGGGCTTGATTGTAAAGATATTATTGTGTATATTTTTTTATTTCTATGTTTTTATTTATTACAGTTGTGTTTTCAATAATTTCTGATAAAATTATTTCTATTATACCAACTATAGCTCTTATGGTATATAATTATTCTGAATGCATCATTTTACTTTGATCTTTGAATTGATCAATATTTTGTAAATCTGATCAATGTTAAACCCAATGATGAAAAAATTTTAGTTTAATTTTTTACACTAAAATTAGCCCACTAATTATATATTACCTTAATTATATCCTTGGGACAATATTAATATACAATGGAAACCTATGTCACCTTTCTTATTCACTAATGTAGTAGCTGTTGTGAGCCTTGTGGTAAAAAAATTAGGAAACCAAGTAATAATATAGTATAGTCTCACTCATGTTGTCTCCATAGATGGGAATTTTTTATGTGATCTTTGTATTTTGTGTGTTTATATTATGTTGGGAAATAGAGAACAATTGTGCATTTATTTATATTAAAGTAAAAGGGTGTTTGAAATCAATTTAAAAATAACAGTCTTATATTAGTTATTATATCACCTTAACAGATAAACCGTGATTCGATTAATTTAAAATCTTATTCATTATCACTAACTAGTTTAAAACTCAAATGATTAACTTCTCTTAATATTTTCCGTTTAAAAATGGAAGTGCAATGATCACAACACTCCATGATCCTACCTTGATTAGTAATAAAAAAACCTCAAATTACTCTTTTATCTGCCCAAATCCTTTCATCACATGGGAAATAAAAAAATATAGGGGTACTATGTGTTCATCCCAAGAAGAAGTTAAGAAATAATTGAAATTAAATAAGTAGTGAAACTATCATACTATCTAAAACAAAAAATCATTTCTGGTAAGAAAAAGAATAAAATAATTATAAAATTAATAGCAAGAATTCATTAATAGAGGGTGGGGTAGACATCTTGTATTGAAAATATGGGTTTATTATTCCATCACTAGAGAAATACAAATTAGTAATGAGAAAAAGAAAACTCTAGCCAATAATAGCTCTCTTTGACAGTGAGTTATATCCCCTTTAATAGGGTCAATATGAATGTTCCAGATTATATTGGGATTAAAGGAGAACAACAATTGTAATGATTGATCTCCCCCATATAGATGGAATTGAATTTATTATTCATGCATTTTTGAATGTTGTTCTCCCTTAATCCCAATATATTTCCTCTTCCTCCGTGGGTTCAGGCACCTCTAGTGAGTTTGAAACCTTTTTTTCTTAATTTTTCAAAGTAGAAATTAAAAATCTCCTTATACCTTAGATGCAATCTATATATAATAAAGATGATCACCTTGGACAGGGTTCTTCTATAGTTATTCTATTACAATCAATAAATTTCATTAATTACTAAATATTATATAACTCTTATACTTCTTAAAATATTTATTATGTATGTTCATTATTAGCATAGTATAAAAAGTTACATATCTATTTTATTTGAGTATAATATGTCAGGCATAACTTTTAATGGAGTAAATTATATTATGTATCAGCTTACTATAGCAGATCCATATTCTTTATAAAATTCTAAGATCTTATGTAACTTCCTTTGTATTAATAAAATATTACATATCATCTGTACTTAGAAAAAAATATTACATACTCAAAGGGGATTTTGGGTATTTTTGATATTCATGTCACCAAAAAATCTTATTAATTAAAATTTATCATGACTTCTTTAGAAAATATATCACATATGCTGATTCTTCAGATTTCCCAAACACTAAAATTATGTGTGTCATCTACTTTGAATTTTTTTCCACATTGTTCCCTTTATTAATTCCTAAATATTTACAAGCACAAAATTTATGTATTTCCTTATTCAGTAGAGAAAATATAACATATGACCCTATTTCTTGAAATACAAAGTAGAAAAAAAATATTACACATCACCCATACTTTCTCCATTTTCTTAAAATTCCCAAGAAAATAACTTAGGTATTTCCCAAATATCGTATTCATGTAAAATTCTTGGATCACTATTATGAAATTCCCTGTAGAGTTTTTCCTTTTCCACTTTTCAATTGTCTACAACTTCTAGAATATAACACCCAGATTACTTCATCATTTAACTTCCAAACTTCCAAGATTTTATAAGTTACTTTAAAATCATACAACACATGCATTAAGTATAGGATTTATTGAAATCAGTTCCAAAATTATAAAAACAAGTAAAAATAAAACAAATCAACCTTATTTTCAATTAATTATCTTAGAAAAAGTCATAGTTCTAGGACTATAAATAGAATAAAATTTATTGGAGTTATTATTTTAACAGGTGGTACTTTCATTAAACCCTCCCACCTAAGCTCCTTGTTCCAAATATCCTTTTCAAACTTCCTCGATACTTCCTATATGATATTAAAATATATCACTCCACCATTATTCATCCATTCTCATAATTCTATAAACCCTTCCACCCCCTTTCAATTATAACTTATTGTATTTTCTCTAGAAATGTTTGTGAAAATAATTTATTAGATGAGTGTGGATAAACCCAGAACTAAACCATCCAAATATAGAAGGTTTCCACCATACTAATTTTAATATACATGGAATAGAAGAAAAACTTGAGAATCCATATATTAGTTCTCTCTAACTCTAATATAATGGAAAACTTACATACACATGTGGTTTTTTGAATTGAGAAGACATCTAGATCAATTCCCGCCATCTTTTTTTACTATAAATCATATGAGTTATCCAAATATCATTTAGGGAGGATAGATGTGGTGTTAATAATTCATATTTGATAGGTTACCTAATCCCATGTTCAAATTTCCAGTTTCCTTATGATATAATTTTGACACCACTTAATTTTTTTCCATTAACAACCCTTTAACTAGTTTTAAAACAAAAGAATTCATGTTCACATACCATTAAACCGTAAAATTTTAATATAACATGGAACCTTAAAGGTGACTTCCTAGAGCTGTCCATTGGAGGGTTGATCATTCAGGTCTATTTCTGTAAGTACTTCAACCTCAAAAGTACAAGTCAATTTTTTCATGTGGTATATAACCAGGTTTTCACAGATTACATTATCTTTGATATAAATGTTGGATTATTGAGTAAAAATAATCCACCTTATTATCCATGGTTTTTTATTATATTTAATTATCAATTATCTTAGAGAAAAATAATTATAATAAACTATTACTTTAATTCCTATAAAATATGAATGTAATTTTTTCAATACAATAAATATAGACAAAAAAATATTTCTTGGTTGTTATGTAGTTAATATAAGCTGAATCTAGGGTCTTTAAAGTATAATCTATCACATGGGACTATCCATTGATCTTTTAGTTCAATACTACTCTTATTTCTTGATTATAGGCATCCCAAAATACTTCAAAGTGTTGTTCCTAGGCTGGTGGAATTATGCTTAGGGATATAGTCAGGCTATCCTTGAGTTTGTAAAAATAATTCTTGTATAATTCATTAAACATAAAATCAATATATTTTTTAATATGTTTAGTCAAAGTAAAACATGTTTCATAATGGTGGTGTATGGTAGTGTAGAGACGATTTCAACCTTGGCCTTATCTACTTCAATTCCTTAATTGGAATTGATATATCCATAACATTACCCCTTTCCACTATAAAGCGACATTAGTAAAAGTTTAAAACCAAGTTCCTTTTAATTAATATTTTTTTAAAAATTATATATTTTCAAGAATCCTTTCAAAATAATTTCCATACACTATAAAACTATGGTGAAATAACTCTAGGAAGAATTCAATAAGGTATAAAAAGATTCTTACCATGAATCATTGGAATGTAGCTAGGGGATTGTATAAAACAAAAGTCATTATTTGGTACACAAATATAATAAAGGTATAAGTAAATTTAGTCTTTTATTAATCTTATAGATTTACAGGGGCCTAAAAAATAATAAAAAACTATCAAGTAAACAATAATGACCCTTTTCATCAATCTCTCTAGAATTTGATATACAAAAGGAATAGAAAAGTGGTATTTCTAGGTCACATGGTTAAGTATTCTATAATCTATATATAACACTCAAATATTTTGAATATTATTAGGAATTAATTAATTTTTTTCATTAAAATTATTTCAAACTATTTACAATTTTCATAAATGTTGGGTTTATCCTTATTTAAGGTCATATATAAGGTTTTTATTCACTCTCTAATAAGATATAGTGAATGAAAATGGTATAACTAATACCAAGGATGTATCCTAATGTTTATATTTAAGAATTAACATGTTATTTCCAAGTATTTAACAATTTTTATTTTATAATAGGTGACTAGTTGTTTGAAATTATCACCAGGGGTTTTTCATCTTTCATAAGATATAAATATTTTTGGTTTGATGGTAGGAGTTTTAACTTCAGTTCTAGTGGTTGTTCCGGTGATAGTTTCAACTCAGTGTTACTCATAATAATAGCTTAAATATAAAAAACATAATAATCAATAACAGTTTTGAGAAAAACAAAAAAATTATATTAATCCACATCCTAATGACACTAATCACTATATAATTCTAATTCGATATTTGATTCATTTTTAAAGACAAATTTTTTAGAAATTTTTGTTCATTCTAGGGATAATACTAATTTTATTATTTCATCTATAATTTTAATATCATCCTCTAAGAAGAAATATGTTCCATGATGAGAAAAAGTAATAAAAAATGTTATTCTTGAGGGAAGTTCATAGAATCTATGGTATTGAAATTAATATTATCTTCAATAAAATACATCAAAATTATTTCTTCATGAACATGTAGTATAGTTTTTTCAATTTTTAAAAATATCCTCCCTAATATGATAGGATATTGAGAAATACCACTCTATTATTATATATTCAAGATATAAAATTCAATATGGAATAACATACCTTTTACCCTTACAAGTATATCCTAAAAAACATTCATAGGCTAAGAAATATCTCAATTGGCTAACTTCACTACAACTTTGGTTGGCTTGATATCTCCCACTTATAGCGAAGAATAAATTGAGTAAGTCATAACGTTTATTGATTCTCCCAAATCACACAACACATTAGTGAAAGTGTGATTTTATATAGTTAAAGTGATAGTATAATTACATATATCTTTAAATTTTATAGGTAATTATGGGGTGATTTTTTAAAAAACATTCGTACCTGGTCTTTCCTTTTCATCTCTATATAGTTTTCTCTTCTTAGTGAACATTTCCTTAAGAAATTTTTAATATTTAGAAATCTAATTAATTATATCTAAAATTGGTATGTTCATTTCCACCTTCTTGAAAGTTTATAAAATTTCATGTTATAGAGTGTCTTCATTTATTTTTTTGTGGATTAATCCTTTAAGGGAAGGGTGGTAAGGGTTGAGACAAATACCCTATCTTATATTTTACCTTAATATTAACTTGTTGTTTCTATAAAGGCACCTCACCTACTTGTTCTATAGGTTATGGTTTTTCTTCCTTTGGCTATTCATTTCAAAATTCAGTTACTAGAGGTGGATTCTCACTAATTTTTACTTTCCCACCACTTATAAAATAAATATAACTCTCATTACTCTTAAGGTTAAAAATTTATTGGGAAATAAGTTTAATTGAACATTGATTTTACTAAATAATTTAGAGTGGTGAGAATATGTATATACTATCTTTTCAATTATTTAGGTTCAGATCCATGAGTTGTCAATGTATATTGTTTATTTTCTTGAAGCTCTACCAGTTGTCTTAGTAAATATTTCTTAGGGATCTTGGTTCTATCTTGAGGTTTTGTAGCTTGTAGAGGGATAAGATTTGTTACTCTAAAATGGTAAGGGATGATATTGTTATTTAAAACTCTATTTTAATGGTGACCTATAAGGTTTTTGGCTTCCATCTCCATATTGTACTATTGAGTATTATTTATATTCTTAGTTTTTTGGTTTTTGTTGATATTTCTATTGGTATATGGAATCAAAACTCTTGATTAATTGTAATTATGGAAAAAAAATATGTGAAATTATTCATTGAATGGAACAATTGGTATATTCTTATGGAGTTATATAGTGAAGGTTTATCAAAAATTTTTATAGGATAACTAACTCATAAGACATGTTATCTCTTCAATTTTAGTTTCAATAAATGGAGAGTTAGAACCTTTTATATAATAAAAAAAATCTAATAGCAGTTCTTATACCATATTTTCAAGAGTTATATGAGATCCTTTCTATCAATTATCTAGATTCAGTTGGATATTTTTGACTTCATAATCCTTTAGAAGAAGATTATAGTAGGTTTCAGTTGTTATCCAAAATTCCATTATAGAAAAACCACGAGAAGTGGTGGTCCTCAAAGGGTGGTGTTGGTAGGATAAAATCATCATCTCTAACCTCTCCCAACACTCATATAGTGTATCTCCAATATATTATCTAATTATATATATCTTATAACACAACTATATACTTCTAAAAGTAAGAAAAAAATTCTAGAGGAAATACCTCTAGAGCTTTTCCCATGTTATAACCTCCCTAGTCTACAAGTTCTACATCCATTATTTTCATGGTATTTCTAAGGATAATGGGAAGACCTTAAAATTTATATGAGATTTGGAGACTCCACTTGGCTTGAAGGTGTTACACATAGTCCCAAAATCTTTCAAATACTTGTTTGAGTCTTCTCCTATTAATCCATGAAACTTGGGTAAAAACAAAATTAGTCCATGATTAAGTTAAAAATAACATTGGTTATTTTTTGTAATAATTAATTATTATTATTTTTGAAATTAGGTGCATAAAATTATTTGGGGTTCTATTCAATTAGTCCAGATTCTCTTCTAGTTTCCACTACCTCAAGCGGCACTAGTATAACTATAAGTGTATGGGGGAGTCAGTCAATTGGATGGTATAGAATTATTTATCTACATTCTAGATAATCCTCATGTTTCATACTCTCACTAGTAATGTATTCTCAACCTATATATTAAAGATAATGAGGTGATTTGAACTATTCATAGTCATGTATCAAAAATATCTTAGACAAAACAAAATAAAAAATCATCAAAATAGATACCTCCTCAAAAAATTTCTGATTTGATGCATCAACTAGCATATGCCTCATAGAAAACATATTTATAACCCAAATAATAACATTGCATAGAGTGACTCAAGTTTTCTCTAGAGAGTTAGAATTTTCAATGTGATCTCTATATTTAGTGGGTTTATATTGTGTTGGGAAATAGAAAATATCTTTTTTTTTCATTTTTATACAAGTAAAATGGTGTTTGATCCTCCAAACTATTTTTTTTTGATTTTCATAATAATCACTTTTATATGGTTAATTGAGAACCAGTTCAAACATGAAATAATAAAAAAAATATAAAATAAATCCCAATTAATGTTTCAAAATTCAATCTTCCTTAATGAAAATCCCAAAAAAGAAAAATTCAAAATTCAAAACCCTTGTTATCAAACCAACTTTATTTGTAAACCTGGAGGATATACATTACCTTGGTTCTTTGGAATTTTTAATTTTGGTTATCACTGAACCATCCTTAGAGACTTCCCACACTATCATTTCCACCACTTCATCTATTACCATAATGAGAAATACGAACCACCATCAAGAAGATCCACTGTCGAAGAAAACCAGAAACTCTGCCCTAACTATTAAATCATGATTTATTTAATTTAAAATCTTATTATCTCTCATTGAACAACTAAAAACTCAACTGATTACCTTCTCTCAAGATTTTATATTTAAACAGGGATGTAAAATGATCATTGTACTCCCTACTCCTACCAAGCCCAGTAATAAGAAATATCTAATTACCCCTGGATTAAACCACTTCTCTCTATCACATGATAAATTGAGAAAAATTAAGGGGATCCTTTTTGTTTTACCCTAGAAGAAGATAAGAGATAATTGAAAAATAATAATCAGTGAAAGTATCCTACTGTCTACAAAAAATAATCATTTTTTAGTTAGATAAAGAAAATAATAATTAAACAATTAATTATTAGAATTCATTAATAGGGTTGGGGGAAGTATCCTTAGATGGACCATTATGAATATATTATTTCATTACATGAGAATTAAAAAATTATTAAAAAAATAAAAGAAAAATATATCCAATAGATATGCTCTTTGATTGCAAGATTCATCCCCTTTCATAGGGGAAAGATGAATGTTTTAAAATATCCCCAGTTGGAATGGTCTTCACAGGAGGTTGAAATACTTGATCTCCCCTATGTGGATGGAATAAAATTTATTATTCAAGATATTTTGAATGTTGTAATCCCTTGATCCCGCAAAATTTCCTCATATTCCATCATATTGTGTGACTTTAGTGAATTTGAAACAATTTACCCAAATTTTTCCAAGTAGTGGGATATGAAAGTATTTCTTTAATCTTCTTATACCTTGGATGGGTTCCACAGGTACTGGAGATGATCTCTACGGTTTGGTTTCTTTGAGAATTATTATACTATATATGAGCAATTTCATTATGTATAAAATATTATGAAACTATTTTACAACTTCCAAAATATATTACACATTCTCATTAGTGTTAGAGTAATTTTTTTTGATATCTTGTATCCATATAGAAAATATTATATATCACTTTCAATGGAGAGAATTATATCATGTATCAACTTCCTTTAGTAAATTGTAATTTTTTTGGAAAATTACATGATCTTATGTAACTACTTTAATCTTTAAAAAATATTTTGTATTATACATACTTTAGAAAAATATGTTACATACATAAGGAGGGTAATATGACTTTTTCAAATCTATGTCTTGAGTGCATATTATGTATTGGGAAACCCCATGCATTTTATCTTTAGAAAATATATTATGAATATTTCATCTTCATATTCCAAAAACTATAAAATATTATGTATCATTTTCTTCAGGAAAAATTATCTTACACATACTTACGTTTGTTGATTTCTCAACCTTTCTATGCACAAAATTTTATATATTCCCTTCTTTATTAGATAAAATTTTACACATGCCTATAGTTCTTCAAATATATGAATTCTTTTTTCACATCTCCAAATATTTTTTATTTTCTTCAATTTCCTTAGTAAATATCATATATATTTCCCAAATATCCTATATATGGAAAATAATCTGGTGAATTTTATAAAGTCTCCACTAGATTGAGTCCTTTTCCATTTTTCAACATTCTATAATTTCTAAAAGATGACATTCATACTAATTCAACTTCCAACTTCCAAATTTCCAAGATTTCAGATGTTACTGAAAATCATGGAATACATACATTCAATTTAGGATTGATTCAAATTAGTTCTAAAATGATAAAACAATTAACAATCAAATAAATCAATATGGTTTTTAATGAATTCTAGATTCCGTGAAAATATAAGAGTGAATCTATTTATATAGGTTTAAATGTAAATTTTAATTAAATTCTATAAAATCCTAAAACAAAATTTCAAATTTTATGGATTGATCATTCACCACAGTAGAATATTTTTTATCAATAATTTTATGATATGGTAAATGAAGTTAGAAATATCAGAATAGAACTATGCATAGATATAATAAATCTATATTAGAGCCTTATTAACTATTATAATTCATCGCTTATTATATTGGTAGTTTACAACATGTCCCCATAGATATGTATTAGAGAAAACCCACTTTTATCACATGACTATTACATCATTTTAATGATAAACAACATAAAAGTTTTACACAACCAGGATCCAATGGTTTAGTGTCTTGGGGAAATTATGAATATAAATCACTTATGCATAATACAAAATAAACATTTATTTAAAATATTCTTCTTTATCATTTTAAATCCTATGATCTTCTTAGTATATATAGTCACCTAAGGATATACATCAAAGAAAGGGGTGAGATAAAATCCCAATAAGAGGATAAATAAAGACATGAATCAATATAACATGGGTGAGCATAATCATCATAATAATAACATAATCATTGGATCATAATCATAATAATAATAGGAATCATTAGATAAAGGTATGGAATGTGTCAATGCATAAAATGAAACATCATGTTTTAGTGGTCAAATACAACACATATTTGTGAACAAAGATAACATCATGTTCATGCATAACATATGTGAATTATAATAACATCATCATTGTGAACAAATCTAACATCATTTTCATTCATATTTCACATTATATCATGATATAAATCATATTACCTTACGAATTTGAGCACTATATAATTTTGGGAGCACCCGTCACATCATAACATTTACATAATCATGCATGCCACATAGAACATATATCAATTTTAGATATAAATAACCCTTATAAAGAAATGAGTTTAATTTCATAAACCATATATTCATTAATAACATTGGGGTTCCCAAATGAAAAGTGAAAAACATATTTTTTATAATATTCATCATTCTTGAGTGAAAAATAAACAACTCAAGAGAATTCAAAATGTATTTCGGAAAGAAGAGTTCTTTTGGAAAATATTTATATTTATCATAAATTTAGATTGGAAACATGTATATCCAAAAAGTATAAAATTTGAGGACAATTAAATTATATTTTAGGAATATTAAAATAATATTCACACTGAATTTTGGTATGAAATATGAATAATCTAAAGAAAATGATTTGGGTTCGAGAATCCCCTTACCTTATTTCCGAATTCTTTCTTAACTTTAATATCCTAGATAATAAAATTAGATTCATTAATTTCTAAATAGAGAAACGATTATACATGTATTTTTTTTAATATAATTTTATTAAGTTCATTTATAGCTATTTTTATGACTTATAGAGTTCAATTCTATCACATCGATTGTGTTTGTTTTCATGATTTTCATGATCGATTCTCTTATATAAAAGTATGGAAGTTCATGTAAAATGAAAATAAATATCTAGAATTGAAATTATATGATATTAATGAACTTAAAAAAACTAAATTATATTATATATCATATGGTTATATGGTATGAGGGTGATTCATTAGATAAAACATTAATGAAAATGATTTAATTTTCTTTGGTGGTTTTTATGACTGTCACGAACTTATATCATTTTATCTAATATAATTTTATATATTAGTTCCATAACATTATATAAAATATAATATATATAATAAAATATCATTTAACAATAATAATGTTTTTATACCATCCTTGATGGTGGTAATGGAAAATAAAAATACATCATCCACAATGGTGGTAAATCGACACATCACTTACGATGTTTTCATTTTTATAATTAAAGGGAGAGGGAAGAGATTTGATGATGAATTATTCTATATTAATAATAAAAATATAGTATATATAATATACCATAGTTATAATTCAACTTGGATAAGGGTAGTTTAGTAGAGTATAAGGAAAGAAAATAAATTGAAAATAAAATAAAAGAAAACAAAAGAGGATTTTACCTCTTTAATTTCTTCTCCTTGAGAACTTCCTTAGGGAAATTGGGTTTTGTCTTTTGTTGAGACCAGAACATCCTAGTTGTGTGGGAGAGGCTTGGTTAGAAAATTGGATATAATTTGGACAAGCTTCAAGGCTTGGAATGTGTGAGGAGAATAGGTGGTGAGGGGTGGTATTTATAAGGAGGGGACATGGGTATTTTTTATTATTATATTGATTATTTTATTATTTTGGATCAAGAATATAAATAGTGTTGAATCATATCAATAAATATATTAAATAATGAATAATATTTATATATTATGATTCTTATATCATCCATACCTCAACAATGACTAAAAAATTCATGTATTTAGCTTATATTGTAAATTATCGTATTTTACTAGTCACCAAAAAGTCAACTATTTTAGAAAAAATTGAAAAAATTTACCCTAACCATTTTTAAACATGTAGAAGTCAAAAATGGATTCCATTTTATGAAAATAATTTTCTATATATGATAAATTTAATTTTTAATTAAAATTATCATTTATTCAAAAATACTGATTTTAATATTATAATCGATTTTACAACAGTTTGAAAAATTAATTAAGGACTCATAAATTTATATTATAATAATAATACAAAAAAAAATTTAATTTATGAATCTATTTTATAAAAATAAATTTTCTTTTAAATCATTATATTAATTATAAACTTGTAAATAAACATTTACGTCTTACAAAAATACCAAAACTTAATTTATCATTTAGAAAACATTTATTTACTAATACTATGATATAATTATATCATATTTTAATTTATAAGATTCCTAAATTTCAATTATACTTTCATAGGTGATTTTACTATTCTATTGGCTATATTACTATTCCTAATGGTCATGTTACTATTCCAATGGTCATGTTACTATTCCATCAATATAGGCTCCTTAATTTATATAAATATCACTTATTTTATTATTAATTTATGAGAATAATGTTTTTATTAGGATCTCTATGATATGTATGTGCTTTATACCTTATAAATTAATTATAAGAAGGTAAAAAATTCATTGATTAAAGTTTGGGTAATTACATTCTTCCCCCTTTTGTAATTTCTCCCTTGAAATTTAATTTTACAAGAGAAAGGTGAGGGTATTTCTCCTTCATTGATTTCTTAAGTTCCCAAGTCACTTCTTCATACTTATTATTCCTCTAGTAAACTCTGACAGGGTGAGTGTTCTTGTTGCGTAGGAATTTGTCTCTTCCGTCCAAGATATTTACTCACTTCTCTTTACACAAGAGGTCATTCTCCAGTTGCACCACCTTCAAATTCCATACATGTGAGGGGTCAGGTATGTACTTCCTCAGGAGAGATACATATAACATGTCATGAAATTGATCCATACTTGTTGGAAGTGTAAGATTATAAGAAGCTTCTGCTATGAAATCAATGATGTCAAAAGGGACAATGTACCATGGGCTAAGATTCCATTTCTTTCCAAACCGCATGACTCTTTTCCATGGTGATATTACAAAGAAGAATTTATCTCCTACATCGAAATCCAAGTCCCTTTGATAGTTATCAGCATAACACTTTTCATGACTCTGAACAGATTTTATGTGTTTCTAGATGGCTTGAACCTTCTCTGTCATCTCTTGTACAAGTTCAGGTCAAGGTAGCTTTCATTTTCCAACTTCATCCCAAAGGTTTGGAGATATACATTGCTTTCCATACAGAGCTTCATATGGATCCATCTGAATACTTGGTTGGAAGTTGCTATTGTATGATAACTCAAACAATGGGAGATGATTATCCCAACCACCTTTAAATTCCATTGATTAGTCTCTTAGTATATCCTCGAGCATCTGAATAGTCCTTTCAGATCGGACATCAATATGGGGGTGATAGGCCGTGATGAAATTTAAATCACTATTCAAAGAACGATGAATACTTATACAAAATTTAGATGTGAACCTTGGATCATGATAAGAAATGATCAAAAGTGGTACACCATGAAACCTTACCACTTACTTCACATATATCTTGGAAAGTTATTAAAGCGGTAAATCTTCCCAAATAGTGATAAAGTGGGTAGTCTTGGTGAGTCAGTCCACCACAACCAATATCACATTATTTCATTTGGATGTCTTCAGGAGAATAATGAAAAAGTCCATTGTGACATTCTTTCATTTCCACAAGGGTAAATACAATGGTTGCATTATCCATTTGGAATTATATCAGTCTAATTTAACTTTCAGATATATCAAGAACCTTGATATATACTCTATAATCTCCTTGTTCATGTTGTCCCACTAGAAGTGTTCTTGAAGATCACAATACATCTTGGTACTTTTAAGATGGATAGAGAACGTTAATCTATATGCATTGTCCAATATCTCCTTCTTTATATTAGGTGATAAAGGTACACACAACTTCATTCCAAACCAAATCACACCATCACCATCAATATATAACTCATGTATATTTCCTTCCTTTACTTCATTTTCCTTCTTTTGCAACTCTAGATCATCTCTTTATGCCTCCTTAATATTCTCTAAGATAGATGGTTGGGAAATAATTTGGGAAAGGTAGGATGAATTCCATACAATTATGATTACAAAATCCATCCTTTGTATATCTATGAATATAGGGTATTTCCTAATCCTCATCATGGATAGAGTAGAAGGTTATTTTCTACTAAGAGAATTAGCTACTTTGATCGACTTTCTCTTGTGATAGTGAATAGTGAAATCGTAGTCCTTGATTAGCTCTAACCATCTCCTTTGATGAATTTTGAGCTCCTTTTGTGTGAATATATACTTTAAGATCCTGTGATTAGTGTATATGTCACCAATCTCACCATAGAGACAGTGCCTCCAAATCATTAGAGTGAAGATCAAAACTGCAAACTCCAGAACATGGATCGAGTAGTTCTACTCGTGGAGCTTCAAATACTATAAGGAATAGGCTACCACTTTATCAGTTTACATGAGTACAAAACCCAAGACTTTCTTTGAAGCATCACTATATATCACAAAACCTTCACCACTTAAGGGTAATGTGAGTACATGTGCAATGATCAACCTTTTCTTTAGCTCGTTGTAGCTTTCTTAACATTCTTCCATCAAGACATACTTTTCCACTTACCATGTTAACTTAGTTATAGGGATAGAAAATCATGAGAAATTTCTCACAAAAAGCTTATAGTACCCTGCTAATCCCAAAAAACTGTAGATTTTCATGACACTAGTGGGTATGGAAAATTCCTCAATTGGCTTTGTTTTTGAAGGGTCCATAGAAATTCTTTAACTTATGATCACGTGTCCCAAGAATGTGACTTTATACATCCAAAAGTCACACTTTCTAAACTTGGAATACAATTTATCCTTCCTTAATTTCACTAGCATAGTCTTTAGATGTTGTTCATGTTCCTCCTTTCTCATAGAGTTGATAAGAATATCATAGATAAAAAATACCAAAAATTTGTCAAGGTAGTGTCGATAGACTCTATTCATCTAATCCACAAATATTTCTGGGTAATTAGTAAGTCCAAATGGCATCACTAGAAACTCATAATGGCCATAAATTGTACAGAAAGAAGTCTTCTAAATATCTTCCTTTTTCACATTCAGTTAATGATATCCTAAATTAAGATCCAACTTTAAGAAGTATTGAGCTCCAAGTAGTTGATCAATCAATTCATCAATACTTGGAAGAGGATATTTGATATTTATAGTGATCTTTTTGAGCTCCTAGTAATCGATACATAGCCACATTGATCCATCATTTTTATTTAAAATAGCATTGGAAAACCTTAAGGTGATGAACTAGGGTGTATGGTCCCTTTGTCCAAATTCTCTTTCATCTACTTATTTAACTCTTCCAGTTTGATCGAGGACACAATTTAAGGGAATTATAATACATGAGTAGATCTGGGTATGAGTTCTATTGAGAAATCTACCTCATGATCTGTGGGAAGTTTGGGTAACCGTCAAAAAATACATCACTATATTCCTCACAATGGGAATTTCCTCCAGTTTGATGCCTTTTTGACTCAACCATTTGAGCGAGGTATGTTTCTTCACAAGGAATAAACACCCATACTTTTGAGGTATTTTAAAAAGGATATTCATGGTCTTCCTTAAAAATTTAGAGGAGTATGGTATGGTTTGGAATATGAAATGGTATTTCCCTTTCTCGACAGTTGATTTGTGCTCTATATAATTAGAGCTAATCCATGCTTATTATAACATCATATTACACCATGGGAAGTATCACAAGATTTACTAGAAGGATCTGCCCACATATGCTAACAAGAGAAGATTCCAAAACTTGGGTTTCAATGATCGCAACACTAGGTGTTTTTATGGATATCTCTACTTCAAGGTTTCAGGGATTTGATTCAATAGTTTTAGAAAATGTGAAAGATATAAAGGAATATGTAGAACTTAATCAAATAAGACCTTTTCTATTCTTGAGTGAACATGAAGTGTACCTTGTATGACTTAATTTTCTTATTTCACTTTAGTAGTAGTGATGAAAAAAGATTTCTCTTTCTCCTTTGGATTTGGTGGAAGAGGATGCTGATTACCCTCGAGGACTCGGGGTTTAGTGAACTAGCTTACATAGTTCCCTTTATAACTATAGGTGAAGAATTGTACCATGGGTGATTCTCTCCTTTCCCCCATCATATTTTATAGATTATTCACATATATCTAAAATTCATAATCTTGGTGGCCATCTCTTCCACACTTGAACCATTTAATCATCCCTTTGAGTCAATTCCCATGATTCTTCTTCCCACATTTTTTACATGTGAGTGGTTGAATTTTCATTCCAACTTTTTTATTAGATCCTCAATATTGAAATTTCTTATTTCTTTTATTATCTCCATATACATGGGAACATTCTCCAAACTCTATATCAACTTTGAGAGAACATCAAATAACTACTTCATAAACCCAAAAGTATCAAATATCTAGATCCTTATGAAGGTGTGGTTTTAATCCAATAAATAATATATCTATTTTTCTATCATTATTGATAATAAAACTCAAGGCATAACTTGAAATCCTTGTAAAATTTTATTTATAATCCACGATAGATTCACATTACTTTTTCTTCAGCTCTATGAATTCTCTATCTATATTTTTATAAAGAGTTTGAGGGAAATAATTATTAATAAATATTTTCCTAAAGTCTTCTTACTCCATCTCTTCAAATTTTTCCTTCATCTTGGTATTATTAATGAAAACCCACCATTGATCGGTCTCTATATATAAATTATAGATAGTTAAAGACACATTCTCCTTCTTAGAATAGTGAATCACAAAAAAGATCCTCTCTGTTGAGTTAACCCACTATTTCATGATGAGTGGATAAGAAGATCCACTAAATTTTGGTGGTTGTTTCCACATAAAATATTGGATATCCAGTTTCTCCCTCTTAGGTGAAGGTGGGAATTCCACATTGTTCATGTTATTATTCATAGCCTAAGAATACTGGGTAAACATCACCATGAAAGTTTAAACTTTAACACCCATGTCATTAGGGATGTCAGTTGGGAATTCATTATGTTTCCCATCACATGGGTTGTTGGATTAGTTTCTCCTGGTTCTCACCATTTTCTAAAATATAAAAGGATTGAACATAACATAATTCAATAATTCATGAATAAATAATTTATTCCTTTGTATAATTAACTATAAAGGCATATCTTGTGGGATCCATGTGTTTAGTATTTTTATAAAACAAAGATTATTGGGTGCATATATATACTTTGTCTCATACTATGTATTTTCACTAAATTTCTATAATTTAATTCCGAAATTAACTAAATTGTGCTATGATACCAACTATAGTGACCCTAAATTTCTTACATGACTATTACATAATGTTAATGATAACCAACATAAAAGCGTTGCACAACCAGGATCCAAATGTTTAGTGTATTGGGAAAATTAAGACCATACATCACTTATTTATAATAAAAAATAAACCTTTATTTAAAATATTCTTCTTTATCCTTCTAAATATCATGATATTCTTATTTTATATAGTCACATGAGGATATAAATCAAAGAAAAGGGTGATCTAAAAGCCCAGTAAGATGATAAATAAGGACATGAATCAATATAACATGGGTGAGAATAATAATCATCATCATAACATAAACATTGGATCATAATCATAATCATAATCATAATAGAAAGTATTATCTAAAGGCATGGAATGTGTCAATGAAAAAAAATGAATCATCGTGTCTTAGTGTTCAAATACCACACATAGTTGTGAACAAATATAGCATCATGTTCATGCATAAAATATGTGCATAATTAGAAAATCATCATTGTGAAAAAATACAGCATCATGTTCATAAATATTGCATATTATCTCATGATATACATCACATTACCTAATGCATTGGAGCGCTATATAATTCTGAGTGCACCCGTCACATCATAACATTTACATAATCATGCATATCACATGGAACATATATCAATAATAGAACAAATAACCCCTGGAAATAAATATGTTTCATTTAATAAATCACGCATTTATGAATAACTTTGGGGTTCCCAAATGAAAAAGGTAAAACATATTTGGTATAATATTCATCATTCTTGAGCGAAGAATAAACAACTTAGTAGAAGTCAAAATATGTTTTGGAAAGAAGAGTTGTTTTAGAAAATAATTGTATTTTTCATAAAATTAGATTATAAATATGTATTTACTAGAAAAGAAAATGTAAGGACAATAAAATTATATTTTAGGAATATTAAAATAATATTCACATTGAAATTTAGCATGAAAGAGGAATAACCCAAATAAAAGGATTTGGGTTCGAGAATCCTCTTACTTTATGTTTGAATGCTTTGTTTACTTTAATATCATGTATAATCAAATTAGATTCATTAATTAAAAAAGAAAAAACCTATTATAATTTTATTTGAGTTATTATAATTTTATTAGGTTCATTTATGGATATTTTTATGAGTTATAGAGTTCAATTCCCTCGTTTCGAGAGTGTTCATTTTCTTAGTTTTCGTGATCAGTCCACTTGTACACAAATATAGAAGTTAAGGTAAAATGAGAATAATTCTCTAGAATTGAAATTATATGTTATTAATTAATATTTATAAGATTAAATGGTCTTATATATTAATTGGTTATATGTTATAAGGATGAGTTTTTAGATAAAACATTAATGAAAATGATTTAATTTATTTTGGTAGTTTTATGACCATCACGAACTTATATCATTTTATCTAATATCATGTTTATATATTGGTTACAAAACATTATATAGTTTATAATATGTATAATAAAATCCATTTTAACCATAATAATGGTTTTATTACTAGCCTTGAAAGTTTTAATTGAAAATGAAAACACATCATCCACTATGGCGGTAAATCGAAACATCATGAACAATGTTTTTATTTTTAGAAAAATGGAAGAGGGAAGAGTTTTGATGATGGATTATTCAATTAAAATAATAAAATTCCAGTATATATTAAATTATAGAGTTATTATTCCACTTGGATGAGGCGAGATGAGTATAGGATAAGGGAATAAAAGAAATAGAAAAGAAATTGAAAGAGGATTCTACCTCTTGAATTTCTTCTCCTTGAGAACCTCCTTAAGGAAATTGGGTTTTGTCTTTTATTAAGACCAGAAACTCGTGGATGTGGGTTAGAGGCTTGGTAAGATAATTGGTCTGAACTCATACAAGCTTCAGGTCTTGGAAGGTGTGAGTAGAAGAGGTGGAGAGGGGTGGTATTTATAGGGGGAAGAGTGGGGTATTTTTTATTATTATATTCATTATTTTATTATTTTGGATCAAGACTATCAATAGTGTTTAATCTTGTCACTAAATATTTTAAACAATAATTAATTTTTTGTGATTATGGTGCTAAAATTATCCATACATCAACAATGACTCAAAAATTCATGTATTTAACTTATAATGTAAATTATCATATTTCACTATTCACAAAAAATTCAACTATTTTAGAAAAATACGAAAAATTAACCTCCACAATTTTTTGATTTGTAGAATTAAAAAATGGAATCAATTTTATGAAAATAATATTCTAAATATGAGAAATTTAATTTTTAAATAAAGTCATCATTTATATAAAAAATACCAATTTTCATATTATAATCGATTTTGCAACACTTTGTAAAATTATTTAAGTTCTCATAAAATTATCTTATACTCATAATATGTCAAAATATAAATTTATCAATATATTTTATGTAGATAAATTTTCTTTTAAATCATTGTATTAATTTAAAACCGTAAGATCCCACAATACACTTCTCTTTGAATAATGCAATAGCTTGCGTTGTACGCAACATAGAGTTCTAGCACACCACGACCAATCAAACTAACCGTTTAAAAAGCAGTTATGAATAGTAACAACCATTTTTTGAAATTTTATAAATGTTATTTTTCAAAATGGAATTCATTTTTATATTTGGAATATTAAAATTATCTTAGGGTAATGTTTTGGTATTTTTCTAAAAACATTCAATTTCTAATGAATAGTAAAAAACATTGTGTTATTGTTTAAAACCAAATTTTTATTTAAATAATTATTTTTAAATTTAAATTTATTTTAAAGTCAAAATTGATTCATAATACCTATATTAGTTCAATTTAATTCATTGGAGTCATTTTATAATAAGTTTAGATGCATAAAATTTTATTGAACTTTTTAACGTCTTTTACCCACCTTCTAGGCACATTTTCAAATTTGCATAAAACGTAATTTTACCGATTCTTTGAATTGAATTTCAAAAATCTGAGAGAAACAGTTGACATAAGTAAGTAAAAATCTGTTTAATAGGATGAAAATAATTTTTGGTGAATAGTAACTTTTGAATTTTATTTACCACGATTTATAGTAAATAGGGTAATTAAAGTTAAAAATGATATTATAATTACACTAAGACGTGTACTAATTATATTAGATAAGTGTATTTCGACCAAAATCAACCTTAGGAATAAAATATAATCTTTTTTGATCCACTTGGATTAGATTAGGACATTTATTATATTTTATTTAAAGAAGAGTTAAAAGTGATAAATTCAAATTTTATTAACTAATTTTTTTAATATAGGGTTATACATAAGACAAATTTGACTATAAATATTTATTATAAAGATAAAATATTTCCTACATAATGGTATTTTATTTATAATTTTTATACATTAAATAAATAAATTTATTTATGACACAATAATGATACAGTAATTACCTTATTATTGAAAGATTAAAATAATTGATATTATAAATATCCAAATAAATGTATATTGAGACTTTTGATGCATTAAAATAATTTTATAGGTTAATATGACATGTTTTTATTTATTTAATGTATTTTTTTATAATTAATAATGTTTTTTTTGACTTTCACAAAAACCAAATACTAAATAGTGTCAAAATTGACATAAATGAGTTTTAAAAATTATAATATATTATTAATTGATAAAATAATCCTAAAAATATAAGTTTCAGCAAAATGAATTATATAATGATAGATATTTCATTAATTAACCACTTGGGGTTCTCTTGGCATTTTATAGTAAGTTTATTAACCATGTAATATAAAAATACAAGAAGACATTGTAAAAGTTAAACTATTTGACTAAGAGTTAAATCTAAAAGATAAGGTTAATATGGTGACCTAAACTTGTTTAAAACCAATTGTTTGAGATTATTTCGACCCATAACCACTTTATCCTAAAAATAAATTCATTTCGAGCCATTATAAACATAAAATTAATTTATAACAAAATAATATTTCAAGCTTTTCCTAAAGTGACCCCCACCTCTATTATAAAAGGGTTCTACCCCTTCTCTCAAAATAATACCTCCAAATCCATTTTTCTCCACCAAAACCTGATAAAATATCTTATAAATTACCCTAACTTCAACCTAGAGGCATTAATTTTATCATAAATACAACCTATTTATCCCTTTTGATCAAATCAAAAGGAAGCACCTGAAGAAGAGGTAATAATTTCATCACATCTTTCAAAGTTCTTTTCTTCTTCCACTTCCTCTTTCTTTGTTTTTTCCATACCAAAATAATAAATACAGTACCTTATACATACTGTGATTTTATTATAAATATGGTACAACCATATTCATTATTCTATCCATCCTATGAATGAAAAAGTCACCATACATGCGTACATACAACTTACCATCTCTACGTCATGGTGTAGTTTGTTATTCAACACTTCATTATTTGGATGAGTATAATAATGAGTATAATTGATATAAATAATAAATATTACATGTTATTGATTCTGTATATATTATATACCATATAATTACAAACTATTTTACCATAAATATAATGATATTTTTGCTCGTGTGTACGTTTGGATTACTGTCTCCACGAACGTGATGAGATTCATTCCCCATCGTAAACATTCAAGAATAATTTTCATTTTGTGATTTAAAATAATTTTTAAGAACTTAATATCATTCTAGATATGAATCAAATACATCCTATCCATAATAAACTTTACTTACATAACAAAACATATAAAGGAAAATGAATTAGTTAACACCCAAAACAATGATACTGCAGAAATATTATTTACAAAGAAATATTAGAAGATCATACATGATATCATATTTATGTATGTGGTTATTGTGTAATTTAATAAAAATTATTTAACTATTACACATGAGGTTAACATACCCTCTAATAAGAAAAAGTGTAAGGTAAGTGTTAATTTTACAATCTCTTTATTATCCGAGGTTGTTTTTACGAAAGCATCTACTGGGAATTCTTTATCATCCACATCTATGTTTCTTAAAAATGTATTTCAAAACATTTTTATTAGTTCACAGAATATGTATTAAAGTCATTTATAACCTTGTTTTATTTTTTATAATTTTTTTTGAAATAAATCTTTCTTTTGTTTTCCAAACAATGTACTTTATGACCTTTACGACAAATTAAGGTAAGACTGTTTTTTAACTTATACGGTGGGTGTGACTATTTTCCTCCGTTATAACAACTTCAAAGATTCCCTTACAAACTTATATTAATATTTTCAAAATAATTGTTTTCTTTTATAATTATGTGAATTTTTATAGAAAGAGATATTTCTCTCAAATAGTTTTGATTTCATCTATGTCAACATCCTTTGATGTATTTTACACTTGTTTGAAGTTGATTTATTATGATACAATATTCCATATTTTATTGAAGGTTTTTTGATATGTTTGACTGTAGATGAATTATTTCTATACCATTCATAGTTTATGGTTCAAGTATTAACATTTTGTATTCTAGTTTTATTATGAATATTTATTTTATGTTTAAACCTTTTCATACAAGGAATGAATTGGACTTAGTAAGTGACAGGTGGAGCCCGCTATTGCTCTTCGATGCATCAGTAGGTATCATGAGAAAAACTAGTGTCTTGAAATAAGGCCTTGACAAAATATTATTTGTATTCTTGGAATGAGGCCTTGACTATGTGGTTATGATTTCCAACATTATGAATTCCATCATTATAAAATTAGCTATTGATATTACATATGATTATTAGACTAGTAGAATATCCTTGTAAATAAGTAAATGGAATCATTTGATTTATCTTTGTCATATTCTGAATAAGTTTAAGTTTAAAAGGCTTGTGTTTTAGTCTTATATATTTCCTTAAATTTTTATGCTTATTTATGATAGTTTCCGCTATATTGTTATCATTACTGAGCATCTGAGCTCACCCATTTCTTATGTTTTTTTTACCCAGGATGTGAAGAAGTATATTATGATTGACCTCCAAGGATAGGATAGAGGATATGAGTGTGTTAAAAGGTGACATAATGTTGTTGTTTTTCTATTTCATAATGTAATATAAAACTAATGTATGTATCTAGTACTTCCAAGGATACTAAACTAATCGGTCTTTTGGAACTTGATCTCTTGTGATCATGCCAATGTTATGTAATAATGCACTGACTTTGGATAACTGGGATTGGGGCATTACAGTTGGTATCAGAGAAAGTTTAATACAAACATTTGAAACTATATTTAGAAAAACTCTGATTAGAGAATATCACCCTAAGATAAACTTTGAGGATTATTATAAAATAATTTCCTTGAATTTTGGTAATGTAGAGATTTTGTGAATTTTCCAAGCAATACACCCCTATCCAGATATGATCAGGTAGAGGAAGCTCTGGCACAGATGTACCTGGGATTTAAAACTCTGATCGGGAGTTTCGGGCTTGTCTTTGGGTATTCTGGTACACAAAAATGGGCCTTGCTGCACTCTTGGTTATGACACTCCTGGGGGATATGCTTAGGGTAATTCACATTTTCTTTAAAAACCATTATGAAGGATTTATGGGTAAATAATTCCTCAAAGAAAACATTTGTTTATGATTATAGATTATATGCATAAACTATTCAATTTATGTTAGGTATTTTACTAGTTTGGAATTATGTATTACGATTCTTAAACTAATCTAGTGTATTCCATTGTTTAGAAATGGTTCCTAGTGGTTGGAATGGAAACTGTATCAACTCACATAATCCATGTAGGGATTACCCTCCTACTCATGATAATTACAGTGGAGCTGGTGATGCAACTAGTGCTGAATAACTTATAACCATACTGGGAAAACTCAATTAGTTTATGAATAATAACCTTACCCATATGAATCACCCTGATCCACAACGTGGTGGATCAATGTTAGACCGCTTCATGAGGAAAAAAACACCAAAATTCAATGGGACTAAAAATTCATTTGTATTTGAACAATGGATAAGTTCCTTAGAGAAAATATTTCATGCTTTGGGGAGTAGGGAAAGGGAAAAAGCTGTCATGGTAGTTTATCACCTCATAGAAGATGCAGATAAATGGTGGTCATTAATTCAAAACAAAAATGAGGATGAAAAAGTATCAAATATAGAATGGAGGGATTTTAAAGATATTTTCTTAGAAAAATACTTTCCTCATGACCATCAAGCATATATGGAAAGGCAATTTCTGAGTTTGGGGAAAAAGGAGGATGAAAATGTCGCAATGTATGAGGCTAACTTTACTAGGTTAGCAAGGCATGTTGCAAATTATATACATAATACAAGGAGTAATATTGATCAATTCTTTGAAGGGTTAAAACCATTTCTCTGTCGAGCATTTGTCTCATAATCATTCTCATTTTATGAAGATATAGTCTCATGTGCTATCAAGACAGAAAAATAATTCTCTAAGTCTTACAACTTTAAATCAAAGTAAGAGAAGAAGAGATCTGTAGAACACTATGGAAATGAAAAAAAGGGGAAGAAGGGAAAAGATAAATTTCTATCCTATAATAAATATGGGAAGAAACACATCAGTAATTTCCTGAAGGAATTGTCAGTTTGTTACAAGTGTGGTGAAAAATTTCACCAAGCTCGTGATTACAAGGGAAAGAAAGAGGCTGTCAATGTTGAATGCTACAATTGTAGAGAAATGGTGCATTATGAAAATGAAATTCCTAAGCAATAAGGAAACTTACCTTAGAAAATGTCAAGGGAGTAAGGCCAAGTTTATGTGATCACTATTACTGAGGTTGAAGCTCCTAATGACATGGTGGTAGGTACTTTAATGGTTTCCTCTATTTTAGAAAATGCTTTGTTTGATTCTAGATCATCGCATTGTTTCATATCTTCCCAGTTTGCTAAGAAAATTAGATATTTCCAATTTGATTTAACAAGGGAGTTATTAGTAAAAACTTCTAAGGGAAGTATCACTACAACAAAGTTTTGTGAATCAATTCCCATTATGGCATATAAACATGCTTTATCTGTTGATCTTATTCTCATACCCTTGATTGAATTTTATATAATCCTCGGTATGGATTGGATTTTGGACCATGATGTGAAAATTTATTGTATGAAGATGGAGGTTACAATTTTTTATTATGATAAGGAATTTATGCACGCCTGTCATGGGGCATGGAAAAACAATATTTTAATTACCTAAGTATAATATAGAAGTTGATCCTAGGTAGTCTTCCGAAGAGGAGTGCACAAAAAATGAGGTTTTCACTTTTGTAGGTTTTCTAAATTGAATGAATATGAGAGAAACAAACAACTTTAATTGATTGGTTTTAACAAATGATAAAGATGGTGATCAGATTGGGTTCGACTAGACTTAGTGTTGTGCCATCATGGTTTCCAAATTTTGTATCTTCTTCTTTCTTTAACTAGTAAGATAGAGATTCATCTACCGAGTCCTCTATCTCCCTTGGTCAGATAGAAGTGATGAGAATTTTCCTTTCTAAAACCTTAGATTGGCCTATCCTCCTTCCAATGTGTTTAAGGTTGTATAAGGTTTCTTGATTAATTAGAGCAATCCCAGACCTGGAATTATTGTTCCCTAATAAACCAAAATTCCAATATACAATCCTACACACGTGCTTGAAAACTGTCAAGATATCACCAACCAAACCTAATCTTGTTCCACCGTATACATATTAGAATTGGGTAGAGGGAGATGTAATCATCAACGAAAGAAATTTATAATTTCAGAATCAAAACCTAACACTACCACATTTGGAATTTAAAACCGAATTATGAATTGAAACCAGGATAAGAAAGAAGAAGGATTTTGATTTGTTTCAAGCATAAGAAATCGTGAACACACATAGGTTCAGCCTACCCTCTTCCCGATCACTCAAATAAATCTTCCCCTCCATGGATGGGGTAAGCGAGATGATGCAGGAGAGGAGAGACATTTTAAAGTAAAGAAAAATAAAAGAAAGAAACAAAATGATGTAGAAGGAGATGGTCCCCGAGTGTCCCTTGGATTCCTCCTGTGTCCAATGTTTATGTATAACTCCTCCCTCAGAATGGGTGAACTATTATTTATATAGGCCAAGGGGGTTCCATCCTCCGGTCTTCAAATTTAAGATCTTCATAATTCCTCTTTAAGATTTTTTACAGATTCTATCCACTGAAAGTTTGACCATGTTCGGCCAATTTAATGGTCGAGATTTGAAATTATTTCTTCTTGAAATATCTTCAAAAATATCTTTAACATTTCATCCTAAAATTTCATATTCATCCTCCCTGTATAGCATGAGATATGACCAATTTAATTGTAGCATTTATTCTGGATCAATGTTTCCTTTTTTCCTTCCCCAAAATTTCAGCATCCATGGGCCACCTTAATGAATTTAAATCTTCATATCTTTAACTTCTGAACTCCATATTTAATTTTATTTCCATTCCAATTTGAATCACCACAGTTGGATGCGTTTTGACAGATTTATGACCAATTCATTGAGGTAGGGTCTATACGGGTGTCGAGAGTAAGTTTCCAAATTTATTGACATTTTCAGACCCTTGGATGGCCGAATTAATTCCTAGTTCATAAACAAAAGATGAATAAAATAAATATATGAACCGAATAAAAAATTAATCACATAAATTTTATTTATATTTTAAAAGATAAGAGTTAATTACCATAGTTATTAAAATCTATCAATATTTCCAAATTAAGAAGTTTTCCAATTTTAGCCCAAAACACATCATAAATCCAAAATTGATGTAATTAACTCAACTTATTCAATTTATAGGGATTAAATCATTTAATTAAATATAAAAAAATGTTGAAAATATTATCTTAATCAATTCCCCCACACTTAAACTATGCTTGTCCTCAAGCATAAAATCTCAACATGGAATTCAAAGGGAACCAATGTCACCAATATTCAAATTTCAATACAATAAAATCAAAAAATTAGCAATGTACAATCAAATTTCTAGTTTCCACAAAAAATATCAATTTAATTTCACATTTTTCAAAGAAACAATCAATTCATGCATTTTACTTTTCCCCTTTGAGAAATGATGGATCTTCTCCTTTTATTCATTCAAGATTCTCAATTTATTATTATTAAAATTCCATATCATGATCTACCTATCTCTTGAATCTTTTCTCACATCACTCATGATACAATTAATAGTGGAGTTATGTTCATATCATGAAAACATGCTCCTTATCCATAGGCTTGTAAAGGAACTACTTTCTCCACTTTGTAAAGACAAAAATCACATAAAATAATGAGGACTTGCAATAAAGATTCAAATGAATCTATGGCTTAGGGTTGGTGGGTAAATTATTGAAATAATTTAAGGACAGAAGTAGGATGTTTGACTCTTAAGTACAATTCATGATTAATCAAGTGAAAAAACAGGATGAACCTCACTCAAATCCATTTGATAATGTGAAACACAACACCACCCCCTTTTAATGACATGGGACATGAGTCAAAAAATAATTACAAAGAATGATATCATCCAATTTCTCCTCCTCTTTTTTTTTAAATCTCCAGAATGGAACAACTTCATTTTTATCTTTTTTTATAGCTCCAGATAGGCACAACTTTATTTTGAATTTTTTTCACTTTTTTATGGAGAACTAGATGAAATGAAAGAAGCATAATGAAATGATGACTCAAGCCCAATTTTCTAATAATACACTACCCAAATTGATGACACACACCTCACACCTCCCAAAAATGATACACATCCCAATGAACGCACATGAAAGGCCCTTTACCCACACTCAAACTTGAATAATCCATGCAAAAATACTAAAAGAGTGAAAAGGTAAGGAAAAATTGGCTTGTAATGTGTCTTAAACCTATAAGGCAATTCATGGACTCTATGGGCTAACGAAAGAAAAATGTAAGGGTGGGTCTTAGGTAAATATGTGGCTAGAAAAAGTAGACCCTGAATCAGTTAGAGTGTGTTTTTTCATAGTCATATCTTTTAAAAGTTTCAATACAAGTTCTAGCTGGTGGAACGTCCCAAGATCACTCAATAAATATGCTCAAGATAAAATAGGAAATATTTGGTCTAGAAATACTCTCAGGAATGGGAATATTATATTGGACAATCAATCATGGCATGATTAATAATAACAAATTAATTCACATGAATTTAAAAAATTTAAAGCATGAAAAATGATAGGGAAATTTCATTTACATGAATCAATTAATTCCCTCAAATCATGAGTCTTTATTTCAATATTAATGCTTTACTTTAATCATCCAATTATCCATTTTAATCATTCAATCTCATTAACATTGAAATCTAAAACATGAAATCACCAAATTTCTATGAAAATCATGTCTCATAGATAATTCATGTAAAACATGAATTCAAGCATGGGCATTAATTTTTTAATTAACTCTTTAAAAGACTAAAAATGTAAGGAATAAAGTTGGATAATATAGAATTGAAACTCTTACTCCCCTTTAAAATGGATACTTTTATTCACGATGTGTAATCCCACTACAAATTCTTCATTAATGGACCTGAAATAGAAGAATGAAAATAATTGATAGTGAATGCCTGTTCAATTATGCTGGTATATGACTAAGAGGAAAAGTGGACAATGGGGAAAAATGTGGGTTGCCTCTTGGTATCACCTTTGTTTAATGTTGTTGGCTCGACTAAAAAAAGTTTTAAATTTTTAAAAAATCCTAGACTACAAGATTCCCTCCCCACACTTAATTGATGCATTGTCCTTAAGGCATGTAAATCAAATCATTTTATGTAAGTTTCAAAAAGATGGAGTTACTGCATTTAATCAAGTGTAAAGAAATGATGCAACCTGGTAGGTCTTCATTTTTATTCATGGCGAAGGAGTGCGATCTCCTCCACTGGTTCTTGAGGTACGGTCCCATGGAACTTCTTCAGCCTCTGCCCATTTATAGTGAATGGGTTTCCTCATCCTTCATTTTGAATCTACATAGAACTGAAGGGGTATACATGAATAATAGTAAAGGGGAATTCACATATGTAACGAAGTTTACGAAGCATAAGCTTAAGTCTGGATTCGAAGAGTAACACATGATCTCCAGGGTTGAAGGTTCTTGGTTGAATCATCTTGTCCTGGGTCATCCTTGTTCTCTCTTTATAGATCATTGTGTTTTCAAAATATTCTCTTCAAATTTTATCTAACTCCTGCAACTGCAATCTTCTTTCTTTCCCAACTTTCTCAAGGTCTAGATTCATCTTTCTGACTGCCTAGTAGGCTCTATGCTCCAACTCCACAGGAAGGTGGAAACTCTTTCCATAGATCAATATATAGGGACTCATCCCTATCGGTGTATTGTAGGTTGTTATGTATGACCATAAGGTATCATCTATATTTTGGATCTAGTCCTTCCGGTTGGGTTTAATAGTATTTTCCAGAATGGAATTGATTTATCTATTGGAGACTTCTGCTTGGCCATTTGTTTTGGGATTTTATGGGGTAGATGTTCTTTGATTCACCCCATACTTCTTCAGCAATGCTTCCATTTTCCTATTGCAGAAATGGGTTCCCTGATTATTGATGATTTCTCATGGCACCAAAAACCTATAGAAAATGTTATCCCTGACAAAATCACAAACAAATTTAGCATCATTAGTTCTGGTTGCTTTTTCATCCACCCATTTTGAAACATAGTCTATAACCAGAAGAATATATGAATTTCCAAATGACATTGGGAATGGTTCCATGAAATCTATGCCTCACACTTCAAAAATTTTAGAAAAGGTTATTGGTTTTTGAGGAATTTCATGTCATTTGGATATGTTACCAGAAAATTGGAAGTTTTCACATCTTTTACAAAATTTATATGCATTCTTGAATAAGGTGGTCCAGTAGAGTCTAGATTCTAAAACTTTTCGGGCAGTCCTCTAAGGTCCAAAGTGGCCTCTAAAAGATAATTAATGACAAAATTCAAGCACTGATTCAATTTCACTTCTTGTCAAGCATCTTCTTATGATTTGATCATTACAAATTTTCCACAAAAACAGATCTTCCCAAATGTAAAATCCTGATTCAGATTTAAGCTTATGTTTTTGATGAGAGGTTAGATGAGGGGGTACCTGAGATGTAACCAAATAGTTAATAATGTTGGCATACCATGGTTATTCACTATTGATTATGTAGAGTTGTTCTCCAGGAAGCTCATCATTAAGTGGGTTCTGCTTTAGGATTTCTGCTTCAGCGGTGTGGGGTAGTCAATTCAGACGATCAACCACTTGATTTTTAGTCCCCTTATTATCTTTGATTTCCAAATTGAACTCTTGTAAGAGTAGAATCCATATCACCAACCATGGTTTAGCATCCGCCTTTTTCATTAAGTACATAAGTGTTGTATGATCAGAAAAAACAACAACTTTAGTGCCCAGAAGATATGATCAGAATTTATCTAGTGAAAAAATGACTGCAAGGAACTCATTCTCAGTGGTTGTGTAATTTATTTTTCTACCATCCAAGGTCCTTGATGCATAAGATATGACTTGAGACTTTCTATCAATTATCTGTGATAGATCATCTCCCACTGCTTGGTTGGATGCTTCAAAAATTAGCTTGAAAGGGTAATCCCAATTGGGTGGTAGCATTATTGTTGGTGTTATAATCATTTAATTTAATTCATCAAATAATTCCATACATGAAAAATCAAAATTAAATTCAGCATCCTTTAAAATTAATCTTGAGAGAGGGAGAGAAATATTACTAAAATCCTTGATGAATCTTCTGTAAAATCCTGCATTCCCTAAAAAGGATCTGACATGTTTGACACAAGTTGGATATGGAAAGGAATTTATGAAATCAACTTTGGATTTATCAACCTTAATCCCATTTTTTGAACTTACGTGCCCCAACACTATTTCTTTTTCAACCATGAAATGACATTTTTCAAAATTCAAGACAAGGTTTTTTTCAATGCATGTTTTCAAATTTTTTTCCAAACTTCCCAAGAAATGATCAAATGGATTTCCAAAAACTGCAAAATCATCAAGAAACACCTCCAATTATTCCCCAATGTGGTCTGAGAAAATACTCACCATACAACTTTGAAATGTACCTCGGGCATTACATAGCCCGAAAGTCATCCTTTTGTAGGCAAATGTTCCAAAAGGGCAGGTGAAGGTCATCTTCTCCTAGTCTTCTGGTGAGATTGGTACCCGAAAATATCCTGAGAATCCATCTAAAAAATAGTAATGAGTTTTTCCGGCTAACCTTTCAAGAATATAATCAATGAACGGAATAGGAAAGTGATCTTTTCTAGTAACTTTATTTAGCATTCTGTAATCTATACACACTCTCCATCTGTTTTGTACTCTCATGGGAATCAGTTCATTTATTTCATTTTTAATAGTGGTCATGCCGATTTTCTTGGGGAATACATGAATTGGGCTGACCCATTGAGAATCAGAGATTGGATAAATGATATCAGCTGTTAACAATTTCTCTATCTCTTTCTTAACGACCTCCATGATTGTGGGATTGAGTCTTCTTTGAGGTTGTATAACTGGTTAGGAATCACTTTTTAAAAATATCCCGTGAGATCATACCTTAGGGTTGATTCCAGGAATACCACTTAAATTCCATCTTATAGCTTTGACATTCCTTTTGAGAAGGTCAATCAGTGTTTGTTCTTGTGAATAGGATAGGTTACTGTAAATTATTTCTAGAAATTTCTTCCCTTCCATTAGGTAAACATACTTCAAATCACATGGAAAAGGCTTCAACTCTAAACATGGGGGTTGTTCAAGGGATGACATTTCATTTAGATTTCCTATTTCTAAGTTTGAATTCTCTGGTATAATCTCACTTTCTTTTATCAAATCATCGAAAAAATCAGATTTTACCTCATCCTCCAATATGATATAATAATTTTCAAGTTCATGGGAATTATATAATTCAAATGAAAAGTGTTCTCCACCTGATAAAAATTCATGAATCATACCCGAATCTTCAATTGGTTCCATACCTTCATCATGGGAGATCGCATAAAGTGAGTGATTGTTGGATGGATGTTTCATCGTATCAAGAATGTTGAAGTGTACCATACTGTCTCCGAGCTCCATGGTGAGTGCTTCTTTATGCATGATGATGATCGTACACGTTGTTTTTAGGAATGGTCTCCCTAGGATAATTGGAGATTGGGATGGTGCTCGGTCTTCCTCCATGGTAAGGACATAAAAGTATGCTGGAATGATTAATCCTCTCACTCCTACAAGTACATATTCAACGAATCGAGCTGGGAAAATGGTGGATCTGTTTGCTAATTATACCACCACTCGAGTTGGTTTTAGTTCTCCGATCTTCAAAGATGAAAACACCGAGTAAGGCATCACATTTATCGAAGCTCCAAGATCTCATATTTCATTAGTAAAATTTAAATAATTGACAGTGAAAGGAATAGATAATGTCCCTAGATCTTGATATTTTCACAGTATCTGTGGTGTGATCAATGCTGAGATGCTTCTTCTTAAGTTGATTCTTTCATTTCCATCTAGCCTCCTTCTTTTAGTACATAACTCCTTCATAATTTCTTTCATATTTAGGGATTTGTCTGATTGCATCCAGTAGTGGGATGTTAATCTCAACTTTTCAGAATGTTTCCTGAATTTCCCATTGAAGTCATTCTTTTTTATCCTTATTTGACTCAACCAATGATGATGGGAATGGTGCTGGGATATCCTTTTTCTCCATTTTTTGTTTTTGAAAATGTGTTTCTGTTCTTTACTTCCAAAACCTTGTTCTTTATCCTTTATTGTTGACTCCATCTTTTGGTTGGACAGGACGAGCTTCAAAATATTCCCTAGAATCATCCTCCTCACATTGTTATAGTGGTGTGAGCTCCTTCCCACTTCGGGTTGTGATTTCACTAACATTATCGTTTGGATTGGGAATTGTTTGTGTGGGAAGGTTACCTTGGTTCTTGGTGAGAGCATCCATAATTCTTGCAAATTGATCATATAGCTTGTCCATTTTATCTTCTATTCCTAAAACTCTTGTCTTCAGCTATTGATCTTCAGTTTTCGGTGCACTTATGGATGGTTTCTCATAATTCTTCCAATGGAAAGGTGGTGATTAGAAAGTTTTTTGTTGTTGGAAGGTATGCTGATAAGGTTGTTGGAATGTTATTCGGTTCTGATATTGTTTCTGAAAAGGTGCTTTGTCTTGGTTCTGTTGAAACCCATAACCTGGTTGGGTTTGCGGTTTGTATTTCCTTTACTGATAGGCTGTAACACATTTTTCTGTCCCCTACACTTTTGGACATTTATCAGTGTAATGAGAATTAGAAGAGCATAAACCACATACATGATACAAGCCTTGTTGTTCCTTCACATTGTTCACAACTACTTGTCTCACTAACCTGGTGAGTTCATCCATTTCATTTATAATTAAATCTACTGAATCATATGTTCTTACCTCATGGATTCCTCTGGTGATCGTACCTCGAGTGCCAAACTGCTGTGAATTTTGTGCAATCTTTTCAATCAAAAATCGTATATCTGCAGGTTATTTGTCAACGAGGGCTCCCCCTGATGAAGCACTTAGTAGATTCCTATCATTTTCAAACAATATTTGGTAGACACAAATAAAAAATTGGTCCTCTTCTATTTCTTGGTGTGAGAAACTTTCACAAAGCTTCTTGAAACGTTCGCAGTATTCGTAGAGGGTTTATCCAGTTGATTGATGTATGACATAAATATCCTTTTTTATTACAGTTCTCCTGGATGTTGGGAATAATATCTGTAGGAAGCATTTTTTCAGATCTTCTCAGTTACTAATCTCCCCCAGTTGCAGATTGTACAACCATTCCTTCACTGCTCCCTCTAGTGAGAAGGGGAATTCCCTACACTTCACATGCTCTTCTGCGATTGCTCGAGGTTTGGAGCTAGAGCAAACATAGGTGAATTCTTGAATATGTCGATTCAGGTCTTCACCTGCAAGACCATGAAATTTAGGAAGCACTTAGATCATGTTAATTCACAATTCAAAATCATTTTCTAAGGCATTAATTGCAAGTTGATAATTTTGATTAAAAAATTGAGGTGCGAAGATGTCACGCAGGGTTCAGTTGGGATTTACAGCCAGTATTAAAGGTTCAAAGTCTTCACTCAAGGTATCACTTGAATCAGTGAGATTGATTTCTTTGAAATCTTTGGGAAGATTTTGATTTCTCAATTTGGTTATTGTGCGCTCAATTTCTAGATCGAATTCTAATAATTTTCTATTTGAACTACAGGTCATTTAAAAAAGATTTTTATTTTTAAAAAAAGTTTTTGAGGCACCGCCTCCCTTACAACAGCGCCAATTTTGTCGCACACCTGTCATGGGGTGTGAAAAAACAATATTTTAATTACCTAAGTATAGTTTAGCAGTTGATCCTAGGTAGTCTCCCAAAGATGGGTACACAAAAAACAAGGTTGTCACTTTTTGTAGGTTTTCTGAAAAAGATTGGTTTTAATTAAATTAAATGAACATGAGAGAAACAAACAGCTTTAATTGATTGGTTTTAACAAATGATAAAGATGGTGATCAGATTGGGTTCGACTAGACCTAGTGTTGTGCCATCACGGTTTCCAAATTTTGTATCTTCTTCTTCCTTTAACTGGTAAGAGAGAGATTCATCTACCGAGTCCTCTATCTCCCTTGGACAGATAAATGTGATGAGACTTTTTTTCTTCTAAAACCTTATATTGGTCTATCCACCTTCCAATATGTTTAAGCTTTTAGAATGTTTCTTGATTAATTAGAGCAATCCCAGACCTAGAATTGTTGTTCCCTAATAAACCAAGATTCCGACTTACAATACTACACACGTTTTGGACAACCACTGAGAAATCACCAACCAACCCTAATCTTTTTACACCATATACAGATTAGAATTGGGTGGAGGGAGATGTGATCATCGACCAAAGTAATTTATAATTTCAGAATCAAAACCTAACACTACCACATTTGGAATATAAAACTGAATTATGAATTGAAAGCATAATAAGAAAGAAGAAGGAATTTGTTTCATTTCAAGCACAAGAACTCAAGAACACACATAGGTCCAGCCTCCCCTCTTCCTGATCACTCAAATTAATCTACCCCTCCATGGATGGGGTAAGCTAGATTATGTGGGAGAGGAGATACATTTTAAAGTAAAGAAAAATAAAAGAAAGAAACAGAATGATGTTGAAGGAGATGGTCCCTGAGTGTCCCTTGGATTCCTCAAATCTCCAACGTTGGTGTCAAACTCCTCCTTCATAATGCGTGAACTCCTCTTTATATAGGCCAATGGGGTTCCATCCTCTGGTCTTCAAATTTAAGATCTTCATAATTCCTCTTTAATATTTCCTACAGATTCTGTCCACCACAAGTTTGACCATGTTCAGCCAATTTAATGGAATAAATTTGGAATGGTCTCTTCTTGAAAGATCTTAAAAAATATCTTTAATGTTTCATCCCAAAATTTCATATTCATCCTCCTTGTATATCATGAGATATGGCCAATTTAATTGGATCATTTATTCTGGATGAATGCTTCCTTTTTCCTTCTCTAAAATTTCAGCATCCATGGGCCACCTTAATGAATGTAAATCTTCATAATATTAAACTTCATAACTCCATATTTAATCATATTTCCATTCCAATTTGAATAACCCCAATTGGATGCGTTTGACCGATTTATGACCAATTCATTGAGGTGGGGTCCACACGGTTGTCCAAAGTAAGTTTCCAACTTGATTGACTTTTTCTGACCCTTGGATGGCCGAATTAATTCCTTGTTCAAAAACAAAAGATAAATAAAATAAATATATGAAAAGAATAAAAAAAGATTAACATAAATTGGATTTATATTTTAAAAGATAAGAGTGAATTACCAAAGCGAATAAAATCTATCAATATTTCCAAATTAAGCAGTTTTCCAATTTTAGCCCAAAACACATCATAAATCAAAAATTGATGTAATTAACTCAACTTGTTCAATTTTAGGGATTAAATCATTGAATTAAATATAAAAAATGATGAAAATATTATCTCTATAAATTCCCCCACACTTAAACTATGCTTACCCTCAAGCATAAAATCATAACATGGAATTAAAAGGGCACCAATGTCACCAATATTCAAATTTAAAAGAAATAAAATCAAACAATTATCAAAGTAAAATCAAATTTTCATGTTCCACAAAAAATATCAATTTAGTTTCCCATTTTTCAAAGAAACAATCAATTCTTTAATTTTACTTTTCTCCTTTGAAAATTGATAGAGCTTATCCTTTCATTCATTCAAGCTTCTCAATTTATTATTATTAAAATGCCATATCATGATTTACCTCTCTCTTGAATCTTTTCTCACATCACTCATGATACAATTAATAGTGCAGTTATGCTCATATCATGAGAACATTCTCCTTATCCATAGGCTTGTAAGGGAACTAATTTATCCACTTTGTAAAGACAAAATGCACATGAAATCATGAGGACTTGCAATAAAGGTTCAAATGACTCTATGGATTAGGGTTGGTGGGAAAATGATTAAAATAATTTAAGGCCAAAAGTAAGAGGTTTGAATCTTAAGTACAATGTATGATTAATGAAGTGAAAACACAGGATGAACCTCACTCAAATCCCTTTGATAATGTGAAACACAACACCACCCCTTTTAATGGCATTGAACATGAGTCAAAAAATGATTACAAAGAATGATATCATCTAATTTCTCCTCCTTTTTTTCTAAATCTCCGGAAAGGCACAAATTTATTTTTCTATTTTTTTAAAGATCCAGACAGGAACAACATTATTTTGAATTTTTTTCACTTTTTTATGGAGAACCAGATGAAATGAAAGAAGCATAATGAAATGATGACTCATACCAAATTTTCTAATAATACACTACCCAAAATGATGACACACACCTCACACCTCCCAAAAATGATACACATCCCAATGAACACACACGAAAGGCCCTTCCCCCACACTAAAACTTGAATAATCCATGAAAAAATACTAAAAGAGTGGGAAGGTAAGGAAAAATCAGTTTGTAATGTGTCTTAAACCTATAAGGTAATTCATGAATTCTATGGGATAATGAAGGATAAATTTAAGGGTGGGTATCAGGTAAATATGTGGCTATCCAAAGTAGTGCCTCAATCATTTAAAATGTTTTTTCTCACAGTCATAGCTTTGAAAAGTTTCAATACAAGTTCAAGTAGGTGGCACGTCCCAGGATCACTCAAGAAATATGCTCAAGATAAAATAAGAAATATTTGGTCTACAAATCCTCTTGGTAATGGGAATATAATATTGGAGAATCACTCATGGCATGAATAATACTAACAAATTAATTCACATGAATTTTATAAATTTAAAGCATGAAAAATGGTGGGAAAATTTCATTTACATGAATAAATTAATTCCCTCAAATCATGAGTCCTTATTTCAATATTCATGATTCACTTTAATCATCCAATTATCCATTTTAATCATTCAATCTCATTAAAAATGAAATCTAAAACATGGAATCACCAGATTCCTATGAAACTCATGTCTCCTAGATAAGTCAAGTAAAACATGAATTCAAGCATGGGAATGCATTTTTTAAATAACTCTTTAAAAGACTAAAAATGTACGGAATAAAGTTAGATAATATAGAATTGAAACTCTTACTCCCCTTTCAAATGAATGATTTTACTCATGGAATGTTATCCCACTACAAATTATTCATTAATGGACCTGAAATATAAGAATGAAAACAATTGATAGTGTAGTCCAATTCAATCATGATGGTATATGACTAAGAGGACACATGGAAAATAGGAAAAAATGTGGGTTTCCTCCCGGTAGTGCCTTTGTTTAATGTCATTGGCTCGACTAAAATATTTATAATTTTTTTAAAAATCCTAGACTATAAGGTTCCCCCTCCAACACTTAATTGATGCAGTGTCCTCAATGCATGTAAATGGAATTTTTTTATATAAGTTTCAAAAATATGGAGTTACTGCATTTAATCAAGTGTAAAGGAATGATGCAACCTAGTAGGTCTTCATTTGTATTCAGGGTGAAGGAGTGCAATCTCCTCCACTGGTTATTGAGGTACGGTCACATGGAACCTCTTCACCCTCTACCCATTTAGAGTGAATGTGTTTACTCCTCCTTCATTTTGAATCTGCACAGCACCAAAGGGGTATACATGAGTAACTGTAAAGGGGCCTTCCCATCTGGAACAAAGTTTACCAGACATAAGCTTAAGTCTGGATTTGAATAGTAACACGTGATCTCCAGGGTTGAAGGTTCTTGGTTGAATCATCTTGTCATGGGAAATCCTTGTTATATTTTTATAGATCATTGAGTTTTCAAAAGATTATCTTCTAATTTCCTCTAACTTCTGCAACTGCAATCTTCTTTCTTTCCCAGCTTTCTCAAGGTCCAAATTCATCTCTCTGACTGCCCAGTAGTCTCTATGCTCCAACTCCACAGGAAGGTGGAAACTCTTTCCATAGATGAATCTATAGGGAATCATCCCTATCAGTGTCATGTAGGCCGTTCTGTATTCCCATGAGGTATCATCTAAATTTTGGCTCCAGTCCTTCTGTTTGGATTTAACAGTCTTTTCCAGAATGGATTTAATTTCTTTATTGGAGACTTCTACTTGGCCATTTGTTTGGGGATGGTATGGGGTGTATGTTCTATGATGCACCCCATACTTATTCACCAATGATTCCATTTTCCTATTGCAGAAATTAGTTCCCTGATCACTGATTATTGCTCGTGGCACCCCAAACCTATAGAAAATGTTATCCCTGACAAAATCACAAACAACTTTAGAATCATTAGTTCTGGTTCCTTTTTCTTCCACCCATTTTGAAACATAGTCTACAGCCAGAAGAATATATGAATTTCCAAATGACATTGGGAATGGTCCCATGAAATATATGCCCCACACTTCAAAAATTTCACAAAAGGTTATTGGTTTTTGAGGCATTTCATGTCATTTAAATATGTTACCATAAAATTGGACTTTTTAAAATCTTTTACAAAATTCATATGCATCCTTGAATATGGTGGGCCAGTAGTGTCTAGATTCTAAAACTTTTCAGGTAGTCCTTTAATGTCCAAAGTGGCCTCCACAAGATAATTTATGACAAAATTCAAAAACTGGTTCAATTTCACTTCTTGGAAAGCATCTTCTTATGATTTTATCATTACAAATTTTCCACAGAAACAGATCTTCCCAAATGTTAAATCTTGATTCATATTTAAGCTTATGTTGTTGGTGAGAGCTTAGATGAGGGGGTACATGAGATGTAACCAAATAGTAGACAATGTTGGCATACCATGGTTCTTCACATTGATGATATAGAGTTTTTCTCCAGGAATATTATCATTAAGTGGGTTCTACTTTGGGATTTATGCTTCAACGTTGTGGGGTAGTTGACTTAGATGATCAAACACTAGATTTTCAGTCCCCTTCTTATCTTTGATTTCCAAGTTGAACACTTGTAAGAGTAGAATCAATCTCACCAACCATGGTTTAGCATTCGCCTTTTTCATTAAGTACCTAAGTGCTGCATGATCAGAAAAAACAACAACTTTAGTGCCCAGAAGATATGATTGAAATTTATCTTGTGAAAAAATGACTACAAGGAACTCCTTCTTAGTGGTTGTGTAATTTATTTATGTTGAATCCAAGGTCCTTGATGTGTAAGAGATGACTTGAGGCATGCTATCATTTCTTTGTGATAGAGCAGCTCCAACCGCTTGGTTGGATGCATCAAAAAGTAGCACGAAAGGGTAATCCCAATTGGGTGGATGCATTATTGGTGGTGTTATCAGCCTTTCCTTTAATCCATAAAATGATTCCCTACATGCACAATAAAAATTAAATTCAGAATCCTTTAAAAGTAATCTTGAGAGAGGGAGAGAAGTCTTTCTGAAATCCTTGATGAATCTTCTGTAAAATCCTTCATGCCCTAAAAAGGATCTAAAATGTTTGACACAAGTTGGATATGACAAGGAATTTATTACATCAACTTTGGATTTATCAACCTCAATCCCATTTTTTGAAATTATGTGCCCCATCACTATTCCTTTTTCAACCATGAAATGACATTTTTCAAAATTCAAGACAAGGTTCTTTTCAATGCATGTTTTCAAAACATTCTCCAAATTTCCCAAGAAGTGATCAAATTAATTTCCAAAAACTGTGAAATCATCAAGAAGAACCTCTAAGAAGTCCTCAATTTGGTATGAGAAAATACTAACCATAAAACGTTGAAATGTACCTGGGGCATTGCATAGCCTGAAAGGCATATTTTTGTAGGCGAATGTTCCAAAATAAAAGGTGAAGGTCATTTTCTCCTGGTCTTCTAGTGAGATTGGTACCTGAAAATATCTTGAGAATCCATCTAAAAAACAGTAATGAGTTTTTCCAGCTAACCTTTCAAGCATCTGATCAGTGAACAGAATATGAAATTTATATTTTCTGGTAACTTGATTTAGCTTTTTGTAATCTATATATACTCTCCAGCTATTTTGAACTCTCATGGAGATTAGTTCATTTCTTTCATTTTTAATAGTGGTCGGGCTAGTTTTCTTGGGGACTATATGAATTGGGCTAACCCATTGAGAATCATCGATTGGGTAAATGATATCATCTGCTAACAATTTCTCTATATCTTTCTTAATGACCTCCATGACTGTAGGATCGAGTCTTCTTTGAGGTTGTCTAACTGGTCAGGAATCAATTTCTAAAAATATCCTTTGCGAGAATACCTTAGGGTTGATTCCAGGAATATCACCTAAACTCCATCCTACAGCTTTGACATTCCTTTTGAGAAGGTCAATTAGAGTGTGTTCTTGTGAATGAGATAGGTTATTGGCAATGATTACTGGAAATTTCTCTCCTTCCATTTGGTAAACATACCACAAATCACATGGAAAAGGCTTCAACTCTAAACATGGGGGTTGTTCAAGGGATGATATTGCATTTAGATTTCCTACATCTAAGGTTGAATTATTTCGTAGAATCTCACTTTCTTTTATCAAATCATTGAAAAAATCAGATTTTACCTCATCCTCCAACATGATATCATAATTTTCAGGTTCATGGGAATTATATAATTCAAATGAAAAGTGTTCTCCTACTGATTAAAATTTATGAATCATACCTATATCTTGAATTGGTTCTATACCTTCATCCTGGGATATCGCATAAAGTGAGTGATTGATGGACGGTTGTTTCATCGTATTAAGAATGTTGAAGTGTACCATGTCTCCGAGCTCCATGGTGAGTGTTCTTTCATGCATGTTGATGATCGCCCATGCTATTTTTAGGAATGGTCTCCCTAGTATGAAGGGATATTAGGCTGGTGCTCGGTCTTCCTCCATGGAAAGGACATAAAAGTCTGATGGAAAGATTAATCCTCTCACTCCAACAAGTACATCTTCAATGACTCCAGCTGGGAAAATGGTGGACTTGTTTGATAATTATACTCCCACCTGAGTTGGTTTTAGTTATCCGATCTATAAAGATGAAAACACTGAGTGAGGCATCACATTTATCAAAGCTCTAAGATCACATAGTGCATCAGTAAAATTTAAAGAACCAATTGTGCAGGGAATAGAGAAAGTCCCTGGATCTTGACATTTTTGTGGTATCGGTGGTGTGATCAATGATGAGACGCTTCTTCTGAAGTTTATTCTTTCATTTCTACCTAGACTCCTTTTAGAACACAGCTCCTTCAGAAATTTGGTATATTTAGGGATTTTTCTGATTGCATCCAATAGTGGGATGTTAATCTCAACTTTTTGGAATGTTTCCTGAATTTCCCATTGAATTCATTCTTCTTCATCCTTATTTAACTCAACCAATGCTAATGGGAATAGTGATGGGATATCCTTTTTCTACCTTTGTTGATTTTATAAAGTTGTTTTCGTTCCTTCCTTCCAAAACCTTGTTCTTTCTCCTTTTTTTTTGACTCCATATTTTGGTTGGAAAGGACGGGCTTCAGAAGATTCCCTGGAATCATCCTCCTCACATTGTTCTGGTGGTGTGATATCCTTACTGCTTCGGGTTGTGATTGCACTAAAATTCTCCTTTGGATTGGGAATTGTTTGTATGGGAATCTTACCTTGGTTCTTGGTGAGAGCATCCATAATGCTTGAAAATTGATTAGCTATCTTGTCCATTTTATCTTCTATTTCAGCAACTCTTGTCTTCAGATGTTGATCTTCAGTTGTTAGTGCACTTGTGGATGGTTGCTCATAATTCTTCCTCTAGAAAGGTGGTGTTGTAAATTTTGTTGTTGTTGTAAGGACTTCTGATAAGGTTGTTGGAATGCTATCGGGTTCTGATATTGTTGCTGAAAAGGTGCTCTGGCTTGGTTCTGTTGAAACCCATACCCTGGTTGGGTTTGCGGTTGGTATTGCCTTTATTGATAGGCTTCTGACCGCATTGTTATGACACGTCAAATTGATTATATTTTTAAGGTTGATTTATAGTCTAGGGTAGACCCTAGGTCGTCTCTGAAGGAGCGTTGGTGCGTTCAGAGTGTGTGTTTTTAATAAGAAGTGCTAAAAGAGTGGTGGCTTTAAAACAGTTTAAAGAAAATGAATTGATTTAAAGAGTTTAATAGTTGATAAAAAGTGGTGTTTAAGAATTATGAGATAAAAGGGTTAATTGTGAGTTCACTACACACTTTCAAGTTCATCATTCTTGGAGATTAATTTAAGGTTGGAGTAATTCTTTGATTGAAATTAATTGGAATCCCGATTAATTCCTAAGCCATTATTTCATTGCTTAAAGGACCAAACCTTGACATAACAATCGTATTTTCAAGGTCTAGAACTTATTCATGGAATAAGATCTTACAAATAAGATTGAAATCTCAATAAATTGGGTAAGAAAATGATTCTTGTGTTACCCAATCAGAACAACACAAGTCACGCACTCAAAACCTCACACCGATCGGTTAGAAATTAAGAGCATCTCATCAGCACGCATGAAAACAGGCATTCAAATATTAAAGTATGTAAGATACATGGAAATAAATGTTTTAACACCCAAATTACTCCAAACCAGTAGCTAATATATGCATTGGAACTCCCTTTACATGTGTGTAGCTCCCTCACAATGAACGCCCACTATTTAGCTCGATATCGGGTGGAGGAGGAAGCTCAGGTGGAACTCCTTCTTCATTGTTGATCCCCCTAGGAGGATAGGGGCCTCCAAAACCTCCAAGGTGATTAGGAGACTCCTATAGGACAATAAATTGTCAGCACTTCACTCCTTGGCCGAACTTGTAAATGGGGAGCCCAAGGTGCCATTTTATAGGAAAATTGGAAGGTGGTTTTAGGCACACAGATTTCTTCAATCCACTTGTACCACATGTTTTGGCCTTCCGAAAGTATTATATAGCTTTTGAGAAAATAGAAAAGTTGTATCCCCACCTCTTTTCTGTCTCCACCAAAAGTTTTGAACCATTTGGACATATAAATCTCTAGATATTAATAAAATACAGAACACCGCATTTGATTTGGTCCATATTTGGTGTCTTGGAAAAATCAGTTCAGATGGGCCCCTTATAAGCCTAATCAGGATTTTTTCCTTAATATGAAATGTATAATATTCAATTTTTGACAGACCCACAAAATTTCAGCACATTTAGATTCACGGATTTCGTGTAAAATGCAAAACAGTGGACATATGTCCATGGATCCATGCAATTTTGGCCCATTTTTCTTCCACTTCATCAAGGGCCCTCCAAATCACCTCCACCTACATTGAAATAATAAAAAAAATTAACATTGACCATTATAATAGTGATTAATATTAATTAATTGATTCAAACATAAAGTGAAATTTATTATTATATTTGGAATATTCATTACAAAACTGGTTTAAAACAATGGTTTAAGGGTGGAATAAAACAGCGAATCGTGGTACGATCAGCTGAACACAACTTTCTGTCCCCTGCACTTCTAGACATTGATCATTGTAATGAGAATTAGAAGACCATAAACCACATACCTGATTTGGGCCTTGTTGTTCCTTCACATGGTTCACAACTATTTGTCGCACTAACCTGGTGAGTTCACCCATTTCATTTCTAATTAAATATACTGAATCAGATGTTCTTACCTCATTGATTCCTCTGATGATCATACCTCGAGTGCCAAAATGCTGTGAATTTTGTTAAATATTTCCAATCAGAACTCATATATCTGCAGGTGATTTTTCAATGAGGGCTCCCCCCGATGATGAATATAGTATATTCCTATAATTGTCAAGCAATCCTTGGTAGAATCACACAAGGAATTGGTACTCTTCTATTTATTGGCGTGGACAACTTGCACAAATCTTCTTGAAGCGTTCCCAGTATTTGTAGAGGGTTTCTCTAGTTGATTGATGTATGAAATAAATCTCCTTTTTATTGTAGTGCTCCTAGATGTTGGGAATAATATTTGTTGGAATCATTTTTTCATATCTTCCCAATCACTGATCTCCCCCGATTGCAGATTGTACAACCATTCCTTCGCTGCTCCCTCTAGTGAGAAGGGGAATTCCCTCCACTTCACAAGCTCTTCCATGATTGGTCGAGGTTTGAAGCTGGGGAAAACATAGGTTAATTCTTGAATATTTCGATTCAGGTCTTCACCTGCAAGACCATGAAATTTAGGAAGCACTTGGATCATGTTAATTCTCAATTTAAAATAATTATCTAAGGTAGGAATTGCAATTTGAAAATTTTGATTGAAAAATTGAGATGCACAGATGTTGTGTGGGGTTTGGTTGGGATTTATAGCCATTATTAAAGGTTCAAAGTCTTCACTCAAGGTATCACTTGAATCATTGAGATTGATTTCTTCAAAATCTTGGAGAAGATTTTGATTTCTCAATTTGGTTATTGTGCACTCAATTTCCAGATCAAATTCTAATAAATTTCTATTTGAACTACAGGTCATTCAAAATAGTTTTTTATTTTAAAAAAAAGTTTTGAGGCACTGTCTCATTGGCAACGGTGCCAAGTTTGATGAACGCCTGTCTTGGGGCATGACAATACAATATTTTAATTACCTAAGTATAGTATAATAGTTTATCATAGGTAGTCTCCCGAAAAGGAGTGCACACAAAACAAGGTTGTTAATTTTTGTAGGTTTCCTGAAAAAGATTGGTTTTAATTAAATTGAATGACTATGAGAGAAACAAACATCTTTAATTTATTGGTTATAACAAATGATAAAGATGGTGATTAGATTGGGTTCGGCTAGACCTAGTGTTGTGCCATCATGGTTTCCAAATTTTGTATCTTCTTATTCCTTTAACTGGTAAGATAGAGATTCATATACCGAGTCCTCTCTCTCCCTGGGTCAGATAGATGTGATGAGAATTTTCCTTTTTAAAACTTTAGAATGGTCTATCCTACTTAAAATGTGTTTAAGGTTGTAGAAGTTTTCTTGATTAATTAGAGAAATCTGAGACCTGTAATTGTTGTTCCCTAATAAACCAAGATTCCGACATACAATCCTACACATGTGCTTGACAATTGAAAAGAAATCACCACCCAACCCTAATCTTGTTCCACTGTATAATGATTAGAATTGGGTGGAGGGAGATGTGATCATCGACCAAAGTAATTTATAATTTCAGAATCAAAACCTAACACTAACACATTTGGAATTTAAAACTGAATTATGAATTGAAACCAAAATAAGAAAGAAGAAGGAATTTGATTCATTTCAAGCACAAGAACTCAAGCACAGACATAGGTCCAACCTCCCCTCTTTCTGATCACTTAGATGAATCTACCACTCCATGGATGGGGTAAGCGAGATGATGCGGGAGAGGAGAGACATTTTAAAGTAAAGAAAAATAAAAGAAAGAAACAGAATGATGTTAAAGGAGATGGTACCTGAGTGTCCCTTGGCTTCCTCCTATCTCCAAAATTGGTGTCAAACTCCTCCCTCAGAATGGGTGAACTTCTGTTTATATAGGCCAAGGGGGTTCCATCCTCCGGTCTTCAAATTTAAGATCTTTATAATTCCTCTTTAAGATTTACTACAGATTCTGTCCACCGCAAGTTTGTCCATGTTCGGCCAATTTAATGGAATAAATTTGGAATGGTTTCTTCTTTAAAGATCTTCCAAAATATCTTTAACTTTTCATCCCAAAATTTTATATTCATCCTGACTGTATAGAATGAGATATTTTCAATTTAATTTGAGCATTTATTTTGGATGAATGCTTCCTTTTTCCTTCCCCAAAATTTCAGCATCCATGGAATGCCTTAATAAATGTAAATCTTCATAATCTTTAACTTACAAACTCCATATTTAATTATATTTCCATTACAATTTGAATCTTCCCAATTTGATGCGTTTTGACCTATTTATGACCAATTCATTAAGGTGGGGTCCACACGGTCTTCTAGAGTAAGTTTCCAACTTGATTGACTTTTTCGGACCCTTGGATGGCCGAATTAATTCCTAGTTCAGAAACAAAAGATGAAGAAAATAAATATATGAACCGAATAAAAATAGAATCACATACATTTTATTTATATTTTAAAAGATAGGAATGAATTACCAATGTGATTAAAATCTTCCAATATTTCCAAATTAACTAGTTTTCCAATTTTAGCCCAAAACACATCATAAATCCAAAATTAATGTAATTAACTCAACTTGTTCAATTTTTAGGGATTAAATAATTGAATTAAATATAAAAAAATGATGAAAATATTATCTATATCATGAATACCTTATCTTTAGAGCAGAAACATCACCATCTGATTATCATCTAGATCCACACTAATAGCTCTACTAAATTCAATTATTGTGGAGGATGGGAGTGAAATAACTATGAGTGGGGAAAAAATGTTCAAATAGAGGATGTACCTATTGTGCAAGAATATGTTGATGTGTTTCTAGAGGATTTACCTAGACATCCTCCAGAATGAGAAATTTAGTTTTTTATTGATGTAATTCCATATTCAAGGACCATATCGAAGACCCCTTATAGAATGACCTCTTTGGAATTAGTGGAACTAAAGAAACAACTAGGAGAATTGAGTAATAGTGTATTTATTCACCCTAGTGTTTCTCCATGGTGATCCTCTATTCTTTTTGTTTAGAAAAAGGATGAATATATGAGGTTGTGCATTGACTATAGGGAGATCAATGCAATAATAATAAAAAAAGTATCCCCTACCTCGCATTGATGATTTATTTGATCAAATTCACAGAGATAAATATTTTTCAAAGATTGAAATTTGATCTGGATATCATTAGTTGTGTGTGAAAATGGAATACATTCCAAAGACAACATTTCAAATCAGGTATGGGCATTAAGAGTTTATAGTAGTGCCTTTTGGACTGACTAATGCAACCTCTATCTTGATGGATCTAATGAATAGATTTTTTAATGAATATATTGATGAATTTGTAGTGGTATTTATTGATGATATCTTGGTATACTCCAAAATCTACGTAGATCATGAAAATCACTTGTGCACTATTATAAAAACTCTTAGAAGAAATGAATTATATGAGAAGTTTAGCAAGGGTGAATTCTAGCTTTAGGAGATTTCTTTTTTTTGGCCATATTGTCTTTAAGGATGAAATCTTTGTTGATCCTTTAAAGACAAAGGCGATCCAAGAATGTCCTGCACTGATGAGTATAACCATGGTACACAATTTTTTTGGTTTAGTAGGTTATTATCTGTGTTTTGTCTAGAATTTTCCCCGATTGGATAACCCATTAAACAAGCTCACACATAAAGGGGTTAAATTTGTTTGAAAAAAAGAGTGTGAAGAATGTTTTGAAGAACTGAAGAAAAGATTAGTCAATGATCCTATCTTGACTCTACCATCAGGTAATGATGGGTTTTTTATTTATAGTGATGATTCAATGAAAGGACTTGGTTGTGTCCTTATGTAGAATGATAAAGTTATTTTCTATGCATCATGATAGCTAAAAATTCATGAAAACAAATATTATACTCATGATATTGTGTTAGAAGCTGTAATATTTTCTTTAAAGATATGAAGACACTATCTCTATAGTGAAAAATGTGAGATATATACCGATCATAAGAGTTTGAAGTATATTTTCGCATAAAAACAACTCAACATGAGGAAAAGGTAATGGCTTGAACTACTCAAAGATTATGATTTCACTATACACTACCACCTGTGGAAGGAAAATAAGGTGGTAGATGCTTTGAGCAGAAAGGATCATGGAGTTCTGAACAAGATGATAGTTGAAAGGGATCCTATATTCATGGATCTAGTAAAAATGGATATGGGAATAATCATGGAAGGAGAAACATTGATACTTTTTGAAATGGTTTCCAATCCATCTTTACTAGAAAGAATAAAAATTTCTCACACTAATGATGAGGAGTTTCAAAATAAAATTAAAGCTGTGAATGATGGGAGATTGATCAACTTCATATATAAAGATGTAATTTTGAAATTTGGGAAGAGACTTTTTGTTCCTCAAATAACTAATATAAAAAGGTAATTTTTGGATGATTTTCATAGCTCCAATTTCTTTATACACCTTGGTATCACTAATATGTATAGAGATTTGAAGGAAAATTTTTGGTGGGACAATATGAAAAGGGAGATTGCTGATTATGTGTCAAGATGTATGGTTTGTCAAAAGGTTAAGGCTGTAAGACAACATCTTGGAGGAGTCATGAAACCTCTTCCCATACCTGAGTGGAAATGGGATGATATTATGATGGACTTTGTCATGGGGATACCAGAGACTCCTAGAATGAATTATGAAATATGGGTCATTGTTGATCGCCTTACCAAGTCAGCGCATTTTCTTGCTACAAGAGAAGATTTACCACTTGAACATTTAGCAAGAATATATATTAATGATGTTTTAAGACTTAATGAATTACCCATATCAATTGTTTCTGATCATGATCCCCATTTTACATCAAGATTCTGGAAAAGTTTTCAGAATGACTTGGATATTAAACTTCATTTGAGCACTACCTACCACCCTCAAACTGATAGACAATCAGAACGGACTATTAAAACCTTAGAAGACATGTTGAGATCTTTCTCACTTACTTTAAAGGTATGTGGGATCAATATTTACCTTTGGTATAATTTTCCTATAACAATTGCTTCCATTCAAGTATTCAGATGGAACCATATGAAGCATTATAGGGAAAGAGATGTCACACACCAACTTGTTGGGATGATGTTGGTGAAAGAAAACTCGTAGGCCCAGAACTTGTAGAGGAAACAATGGAAAAGGTGAAGATTATCCAAACTCACATAAAAGAAGATCAAAGTAGGCAAAAGAGCTATGTCGATAACCAAAGGAAGGATTTATAATTTCAAGTAGGAGATCATGTTTTCTTGAAGGTATCTCCATGGAAGGGTGTTATACGATTTAGTAAGAAGGCTAAATTAAGTCCCAGGTACATCAGACCTTTCGAAATTCTAGAACCTCGAATGGCCTGAAGGCCTTATTTTTATTTTATTATGGATAATCCCCCTTTTAAGGGTTGAAGGGGAACCCATACATGACTTGTAGGCCCAAGGCACAAGGCTCGATGACCCGCAATACATGACCCGAAGTCCCATAGGAAAACCATGCCCATTACATGACCCATAGGCCCAACCCACTAGAACTACCCCTCCCAAACTTCTGCATCATTGTTCACCTAGCTCCCCCATTACATTTCTAATCATCTAGCATGGCTCCGTACAATGTTGAACAGTGCCTGGTCCCGATGGTGGTTGCCATACCCTCTCATTCTTTCTATTCGGTTAGCTTTGCTTATGGTGGCTCCTAATCTTGTTGCTATGATCCCCTTTTGGGGCCTGTTATGTGTGAACTGGGCTACTCCATGGTCTCTGTGGCCTGTAGGTGTTGTGGCCCAATGCATGCACTCACCTATGAAGAAATAGAACTGGAATCTGATCTATCTTATTTTGAAGAGCCTATCAAAATTCTTGATATCATAGAAAAAGTGTTGAGAAATTGGACAACTCTTCTGGTAAAAGTTCTATAGAGAAACCATAAGATGGAGGAGACAATGTGGGAACCTGAGGAACTTATGATGAAGAACCGCCCAAATATTTTTATGCAGTAATATTCTATAAATTACAAGGATGAAATTATTTGAAGGGGGAATAATGTAACACCCCGATCTCCCATGATACACTGCTCTTTGAATAATGCAATAGTTTGTGTTGTACGCAACATTGAGTTCTAGCACACCACGACCAATCAAACTAGCCGTTTATAAAGTAGTTATGAATAATAATACCCAATTTCTAAAATTTTATATTTTTTTTTCAAAATGGACTTCATTTTTAGATTTGGAATATCAAAATTAGATTAGGTTGAATTTTTGGTATTTTTCTGAAAACTTTCAATTTTTGATGAATAATGAAAACACTGCATTATTGTTTAAAACTGACTTTTTATTTAAATAATTATTTTTAAATTTAAATTTATTATAAAGTAAAAATAGATACACAATACCTATATTATTAGTTCAATGTAATTCATTGGAGTCATTTTATAATAAGACTATATGTATAAAATTTTATTGAACTTTTTAACACATTTTACCCACCTTCTAGGAACATTTGAAAATTTGCATAAAATGTAATTTTACCACTACTATGAATTGAATTTCAAAACATTGAGAGACATGGTTGAAATCAGTAAGAAAAATGTGGTTTAATAGAATGAAAATATTTTTTGGTTAATAGTAACTTTTGAATTTTATTTACCACAGTTAAAAGTAAATAGGGTAATTAAAGGTAAAAATGATATTATAATTACCCTAACACATGTATTACTTCTAATGGATAAGTGTATTTCGACCAAAATAAACCTTAATAATAAAATATGATCCTTTTTGATCTACTTGGATTAGATTATGACATTTATTATATTTTATTTAAAGAAGAGTTAAAAGTGTTAAATTCAAATTTTAATAACTAAAACATTTTTAATAAAGGGTTATACATAAGAAAAATTCTAATATAAATATTCATTATAAATATAAAAATATTTTCTACATAAATGTATTTTATTTATAATTTTTAGACATTAAATAATTAAATTTATTTATGACACAATGATGATACAATAATTGCCTTATTAATGAAGGATTAAAATAATTGATATTATAAATATCCAAATAAATGTAAATCGGAACTTTTGATGCCTTACACTAATTTTATAGGTAAATTTTACATGTTAGGATTGATTTAATGTATTTTTTATAAGTAATAAAGTTTTGCTGACTTTCAAAAAAAAAACAAATACTGAATATTGTCAAAATTGACATAAATGAGTTTTTAAAACAAATACTATATTATTAAATGATATAATATTCATAAAAAATATAAGGTTTAGTAAAAGGACTTATATAATGATATAAATGTCATTAATGAACCACTTGGTATTCTCTTGGCATTTATAGTAAGTTTATAAACCATGTAATATAAAAATACATGAAGACATTTTAAAAGTTAAACTATTTGACTAAGAGTTAAATCTAAAAGATAAGGTTAATATGGTGACCTAAACTTGTCTAAAACATATTGGTTGAGAGGATTTATACCCATACCCACATTATTCTCAAAATAAATCCATTTTGAGCCATTATAAACTGAAAATTATTTTATATTAAAATAATATTTCAATCTTTTCCTAAAGTGACCGTCACCTCTCTTATAAAATGGTACTACCCCTTCTCTCAAAATAAAACCTCCAAATCCATTTGCCTCAGAAAAAACATGCTAAAATATCTTAAAAACTAACCTAACTTTAACTTAGAGGATTTACTTTGATCATAAATACAACCTAAGGATCCCTTTTGATCAAATCAAAAGGAAGAACCTGAAGAAGAGGTAATAATTTCATCACCTCTTTCAAAGTTCTTTTATTCTTCCACTTTCACTTTATTTATTGTTTCCATACCAAAATAATAACTCCATTACCTTGTACACACTGTGATGTTATTATAAATATTGTACAACAATATTAATTATTTTATCCATCCTATGAACGAAAAAGTCACCATACGTGTGTACGTACGACTTACCGTCTCCACATCATGATATAGTTTGTTATTCAATAGTTCATTATTTGGATGGGTATAATAATGAGTATAATTAATGTAAATAATAAATATAAAATTTTAATTATTTTTTATATATGATATACCATCCAATTACATATGATTTTATCGTACGTACAGATTACCATCTCCACGAACACGATGAGATTCATTCCCTATCATAACCATTAAAGAATAATTTTTATTTTATGGTTTAAAATAATGTTTGATAACTTAATATCATTATGGATATGAATAAAATACATCCTATCCATAAAAAACATGAATTATGTAACAAAACATATAAAGTAAAACGAATCAGTTAATACTCGGAACAATGATACTAGTAAAATATTATTAACAAAGAAATGTTAGAAGATTATATATGATATCATATTTATGTATGTGGTTCTTTTATAATTTAATAACAATTATTTAACTATTATATAGGAGGTTAAATCACCCTCTACTAAGGGAAAGTACAAGGTAATGGTTAATTTTAAAATCTCTTTATTATCTGAGGTTGTTTTTACGAAAGTATCTATTGAGAATTCTTTATCATCCACATCTATGTTTCTTAAAAATGTATTTCAAAATATTTTTACTATTTCCTAGAATATGGGTTAAAGTCAATTTTAACCTTGTTTGAATTTTTATAAAATGTTTTTAAAGTAATCTTTCTGTTGTTTTCCAAACAAGGTACTTTATGACCTTTTTGACAAATTAAGGTAAGAATGTTTTTTTAACTTATACGGAGGGTGTGAATATTTTATGCCATTATAACACCTTCGAATATTAACTTACAAGCTTATAAGAATATTTTCAAAATAATTTTTTTTCTAATTATGTGAATTTTAATAGAAAGATATATTTCTCTCAAATAGTTTTGATTTCATCTATGTCAACATCCTTTGAGGGATTTTACACTTGTTTGAAGTTGATTTATTATGATACAATCATCCATATTGTATTCAAGGTTTTGTGATATGTTTGACCGTGGATGAGTTATTTTTATACCATTCGTGGTTTATGGTTAAAGTATTATCATTTATATGCTAGTTTCAATATGAATGTTTATGTTATGTTTCAACCTTTTCATATGAGGAATGCATTGGATGCAGTAAGTGATGGGTGGAGCCCGCTATAGCTCCTCAATGCATCGGTAGGTCTCATAAGACAAACTAGTCTCCTGGCATAAGGCCTTGACAGAATTTTATTTGTAGTCTTGGCAAGAGGCCTTGAATATGTGGTTATGGTGTCTAGTACTATGCATTCTATCGTTATGAAATTATCTATTGATTTTACATGTAGTTATTCGACTAGTATAATATCCATGTAAATAAGTAAATAGAATTATTTGATTTATCTTTTCCATATTATGCTGAAGTTTAAGTTTAAAAGTCTTGTGTTTTAGTATTATACATTTCCTAAAATTTTTATGCTTATTTATGATAGTTTTTGCTATATTTTTATCCTTACTGAGCATCTGATCTCTGAAGTTCCCAATCAGGATCTAAGTATTACTGAGAGGGGGTGGGGTTGAATCAGTGATGTATTTTTATTTTTATGTTTCCTTATTTTTTAAACAACCTTCACCTCTTGTTAAAGAGTTTCTTCTCTGCTGAACACACACAACCACAAGAACACAAGATTTAAAAGGTTCACTACTCAACAAGAGTAGCTACGTCCTTGGTATGGTACGAAAATAATCTAGTACCACACAATCCACTAGAAATCAATCCTTTGATATGGAATACAATGAGTATGATATACCCTTAAACTCGTGTAGCACTTGTAAAACAATCCAAAAGTGTGTGTGCACCCTATTAACACAAATAGAGAATTACATTATTTCAGTGCTTCTTTACAATTGAGCAGGTGTATTCTATGAAGTACAAATATTCATTTTCTTACCCAGAAGCCAGTAAGAATTGTCTTACGCACAACCGAATACAAGCAAAGACCCCAAATATTTTGTGCACTCTTTTAGGTGTCTTGCACATAACTTTTATGCCAGGCATGAAATATTTGACTTTTGTCACGAAACACCTCTTGCGTGCAACTTTATTATTGCATGCAACTATCTTCTTGTGCGCAACTTTTCCATCTTCGGTGCAAATGTATTCTTGCATGAAACTCTCTTCTTGCATGAAAATTTTCTTTCTTATGCGTTACTCAATTTATTTCATGCACTCTCATTTTCTTAATATTTTTCCACACCTCAGAGCTTAGGATTTTTCTAAGTGTCGAGCAATTAGAATGTGAGGGGATCACTTCTTATTTATAGACCCTGTTGACCTTGATGCACAAAATCCCCAACAGGTTGCGCAAGATCCTAACAGGTCGTGAAAAACCCTGATTGACGTCACCTTCTGCACGTAAGTCTCTTTCTCACCAACCTCTTCTTTCACACACTTCTTGAATATTTCACATGCTTCTTTACTTTTCCATTTTGAGAAGTTTCGTCCTCGAATCATATCTTGCGCACAACATTTCAAACGTCGAGCAAGATCCTGACGTATCACGCAAAACCCTAATTGACATCGCCTTCAGTGTAGAAGTTTCTTTCACTCCAACCTCATCCTTCGTGCACTTTTGAAATCTTCTGTGCGCTTCCTTCCTTTTCCATTTTTTGAAGTTTGGACCGCGAATTATGTCTGGCGTACAAAACCCCATTTTACGTCACCTTTGGCGTGCAAGTTTCTTTAGCGCCAATTCATTCTTTCACGCTAATTCTTCAATCTTTCGCACAACCTTCTATTTCGTGCCAATTCTCCAATATTTTGCACAGATCATGCCTTTGCCGTTTTTTGACGTTCTGCTCCTGAAAAAATGCCTTGCACGCTAGTTTTCAAACCACCATAGATCTTAGCGCAAAACCCAATCTTTAACACAAGCCTCTCCTTTGTATTATTTTGATGTTCAGACCATGAAACTCCACTTGTACGCAACATACCAAACCATCTTAAAACTTGCGCGCAACATCCTTTACCAAAAACACCTTTCTTCATATCCCAATTTCCAGGCTCTAAAATTTGGCCAACACTGGAAAACGGTGCCTCCTTAAACTGTTCTTTTGTGCCACCTCCATATTGTTCATTGCTTTGTCATTGATCTCTTCACTGCATCCCATAACCATTATTCAGCTTTCATTATGAAATCCACCATCATGATATGTATCCTTTGATAGTCCAACTTTAGCATCGTCAGAGTTTCAATGGGAAGTACTAAGACTTCACTATCTTCCAGCAGCACCATTCTTTCCAATCAAAATGTCATATGACTGGCATCACCTTTACTCCCCATTTCTTTATAATGATTTCATCTAAAGTTCTCAAAACTTATGATATTTGTGAAATAAAAGTCCGCAAAGCATAGTATTATTTACAAATACTTTACAAATTGAATTGATTTATCTTCTTTGACAAAAAAAAAACAACACTCTGTAACAACAAACTCTTCTTTCTTCCATATCTGTCCAACTTGGTCCGAAAAAGATCACCCGTTTCTTTTGTTTTATTTTTCATAGTATGTGGATAAGTATATTATGATTGGCATACAAGGATAGGCTATGGGATATGAGTGCGTTCAAATGGGACACAATGCTGTTGTTTTTCCATTTCATAATGTAATGTAAAACTTATGTATGAATCTAGTACTTCCAAGGAAACTAAACTAATCGATCTTTTGGGACTTGATCTCTTGTGATCATTCTAATGTTATGTAATAATGAACCAAATTTGGGTAACTTGGGTCTGGGCATTACAATTAATTATAAAATTCTAAATAAACATTTATATTTTAAAAAAATACCAACAATTGATTTATCATTTTTTAAACATTTATTTACTTATAATATTATATAATTATGTCATATTTTAATTTGTAAGATGCAAAAATTTTATTTATAATTTCATAGGGTGATTTTATGATTATATTGGACTGATTATGATTCCTAATGTTCATGTTACTATTCTAATAGTCAAGTTACTATTCCATCAGAATAAGTTTCTTAATTTCTGTAAATATCACTTATTTCATTCTTCATTTATTAGAATAATGTTTTTATTCAGATATTTATGATATGTATGTGTTTTATACCATATACATTAATTATAAGAAGGAAAAATATTCCATTGATAAATGTTTGGGTCATTACATTTATGAAGCAAATATATGTTTTGACGAGCTTGATGCTTTTTGGACCAAAATAGCCTAGAAATGATATTGATATTTATCAATCACCATTTGTTGATGATTTGGAATTTATATAGGTGGTTGGTGTTTAAGTGTTTGATGTATAAAATAAAGGGTATTTTATTTTACATGATATGGTTATGTTCATTATAAATAAATTTCTTACACATGGAAACTTATTTGGATACAATGTTAAGGGACACAAATGTTGTACAGATTGTAAAGAAGATGCTTCATATCAGCAATTATATAATGAGATAAAGACATTGTATATGGTCTATCAGTGTTTTTTTGTGAATTAATCACCCTTATTGAATATTAGAAAAAGGAATTTAATGGTTTAGAAGAGTATTATTTTCCTAATTTTTTTCAATCGAATAATATTATAACAAGATGAAATACATTAATGTCACATTTTAGTTTCCACTCTTATGGTATCGTCATTGTGATGAAGAATCCAAACTAGGATCCCACTAATTGTATTCATAAGTTCTATTAAAATATCTGAACAATTATCTTTGTATTATAGGTGATATTATAAATAAAACAAGTGCCACAAATCAATAAATGTTGAACATAATAAAATAATATATCTTATTCTATATTTATCATAAGAGGGAGGTGGTATATCTTCTCTATATGTTTTTTGAGAAAATCCTTGAGAGTTTCTCTCTAGGGATTGAGAGAATTATCTTGAGAGAATCCATTATGCATAAAAATTCTCACACTATCTAAGAAGATATAATCATAAATTTATACTTAGTCTTAAACAATTAATGATTTCAAAAATTACATTCATCTAATTGTTTATTTCATGTAAACCACATGTTAACTAATGATAATACTATTATTATATTCTCATTACATGCACTAAAATCATATTCTAATAAATCATTTCTATTTAGCCCTTAACTTATCATTCAAATCATCCTCGAAATTTATTAAACCTTGGATAATGAATATTTAATTAAATTAATAATATTTTTTCAATAAATAAATAAATTTTATATTAATTAAACCTATGAATAAATATGTATTCTTATGTCCACATAACTGAATATATATTTATGTGAATATATTCCCCAAACTAGCGAATAAATGAATATTTATTTATTACCCTTGTGGATAATATGAAAGAGATAAAATTCAACCCATATATTCTAAACTTTAATATCCGGTGACTAAAATTATTGTTGGATTCATGTATTTTTCTTCAAGTCACTAGAAATATTTTCACTGCATGTTTATACTTCAATAGTTAACTTCAGCCATGTCAGAACATCGGAAACATGAACCTTCAGCAAATGAGCCTGCTAATAGAAGTTCTCTTTACTTATAATGGATGTTTTATAGACTAGTATTTGGGTGTAGTGATTAATGTACCAGCTAGGATGATTGAGTTGGTGGAAGAATTAGTTGAATGAAGTAGTCAATGGATGGATGACCACAAATATAAGATGATGGTTCAACCTATTTAAATGACAATGAACCTCTATATAAGGAGGTGAGACCAAATACTTAAGTATACTACACTATATTATGAAAATTGTGTTGCTGGATTACTTATCTACAATATTTTTTTAAATATTGTACTTTTAGTAATATTAAAGAGTTTTTAGTGTTATCCCATGGACATCGGATGAACTCATAATCCATGTAAAATTAGTTTTCTTTCTTTGTTTTCTCATTCTTGTAATTTTTGTGTGTATCTTTGAGTGTGTGTGTGATTAATCTTTTGAGTGATGATTATAGTGAAGTATAACTTACTAATTTTGGTTCTCTAAGAAATAAGGGTAAGAGTTGGTTATTGAACTTCCACAGTATTAAACCACTAGTGGATACAAATTTCTGATGAACTCAAGGTTCAACCATCATATGTTTGTATTGAATTTTAGGCACCCTCTTCCCAATTAGTGGTATCATAGGGTATTAAGTGTGGATACACTCAAAAACTTATGTAACTTTATCACTTGAATCAAATTCATATTAATTTCAATTTGTCATACCATCATCAAATGATATGGAAAAAGATAAATATAAGGTTAATATTAGTAATTCCAACAGAACCAAATTAATTTCTAGAAGATGAAGATAGATAACTATGTAATCTAGAAAGATATTTAACTTCCATAGGGTGAGGAACCCAATAATATGGAAAAAAATAAAAATTTGGATAAAAAGGTGTATGGTTTAGTAAGGATTACATTGGAATGTAATAGGGAATTCATCATTTGGGATAAGAATACTATAACTATATTTATGGATACCTTGGTGGAGATGTATAGAAAACCTAAAACCTTAAAAAAAGTGTTATTGGCGAGTAATTTTTTTATATTAAGGATATATGAAGGAAGTTCATCAATAAATAATGTGAATGATTTTAACATGATTAGAAGTCATCTAAAACCAGTGAATGTGACTTTTTTAGATAATGTGTAGGATATACTACTAATTTTTTATAAGAATCATGTGATGGAATAGTTACAATGATAAGTTATTCCTATGAAAATTATGATCTTTAATTTTTGGATGTATAGAATTTGATACTCAATGAGGATCTTAGGTGAAGAGAGGTCCAAGAATCTTCTGAAAGTGTGTTGAATACCAAGGGAAGGGGGTGATCACATTATTAGAAAAATCATCAATAATAAGAAGAAAAATATAGGGAGAAGATTCATGTAAAGTTGATTGTTCTAGGGATTTACTACTAGAATTGTAGAAAGAAAGGACATCTTTAGAGGAATTATAGGAATAATAAAGAAATAACCACAATAAAGGATACCAAAAGTTCAAAATTATTTAATTCAATGGAATTTTTTAGTAATATACTACTCACTAATAATAATATGATGGAGTTGTGGGTGGTTTACTCTAGTGTATCCATCCACTCAATGGATTATTATGGATTCATGACAATCTATGTATCTGGAAGCATTGGGAAATTTCTTATGGCAGGTGATGAAGCTTTACAAGTGGATGGAAAAGGAGATGTAAACATCTAGATATAGAATGAGATTATTCTTTGGTTGTAATGTGTGAGACATATTCAAGGTCTCTGGAGAAATATTATTTTAGTTGGGTATTTTTAAGAAGAAATATTTGGTACCACTTTCAAAAATGGGGTCTGAAAAGTGACTTATGGATCCATGGTTGTGGCATAAGGAGTAAAGAGTAAGAACCTTCATCTAAATAAATGTTCCTATGAGATTGAAATGGATAAAATTATATCCTTTTGAAATATAGATATATATTATTGTAGACTTTTACACCTTATTTATAAGAATATGAAGGTTTCATAAAATAAGGGAACTTTGAATCTTGATCACACTACTCTCAAAAATTGTGAGAGCTATGTACTTGGAAAGAAAAAAAGGGTCTCATTCAATCATCATAGAAAGAATCCTAAAGATCTAAATCTTGATCTATTTCACATGGAAGTATGGGGAATTTATTTAGTTGAATTTCAAAGAGTATTATGGTAATTTGATACATTAATTGATGATTTCATGGGAAAGGTATGGGTTTATTTTCTTAAAAATAAAGTTGATGTGTTTGATACCTATTGTACAATGGAAATCCACGATGGAGTTAGAAAGTGATTATAAATTGATGTTACTTGGATCTAATAATGTTGGAGAATATGATGGTAGAAACTTACAGAACTTATATTAGGAGAAAGGAACTAGGCTTGAGATAATAGTTCCTAGAACTCCACAATAGAATGGATTTGCGGAGAAGATGAACCAGAATTTGACAGAGAAAGATATATGCATGTGTGTGCACTATGGTATGCTCAAGTAAATCTTGGTCAAATAAATTAACACATCACCACACTTGGTCAAAAAAAGTATATCCTTTGAATTAGGACAATGTCTACTAGAATAGATTCATTCTAATATAATACCAGATTCTTCACAACTCAAAATATTCAGTTTCATTGCTTAGAATCTTGTTAATAACAAGTAAAGATAAAATCTAAAGGCAAATTCCAAACCCTATTTACTTTTAGGGAATGAAAATGAAGAGTTTTACTACATAATTCTAAGTGATGATCAATAAAATATCATCAAAAGTTATAATTAACCATACTTTCATACATAAATATTACATCGTTTTAGATTAATTTTCAATAAATTTTATAATAATACATTCTTTAGGACTATATAGGTTTAGTGTCTTAAGAATCTTGGATATATAAGCAACCAGTACATAAAATATCTATGTCATTTCTAATTAATTTCTTCATAACTATCACCCTTCTTAGTTATATCATACTTAAAACCTTTCTTCATAACATAGGTAAGGGAAACATAATAAAGGGTAAGATCATATGCTCAGTAAGAGTAAACATAATGGATATAAATTAATTATAATAAGTGATAAAAATATAAGAATATGGGTTTGAGAAAATGATCAAGACTTATAATAATCATACCCAATCATTCAAAGATCTTTAATCATGAAATATGGGGTGAGGTTTTTTCAAACAAATGATGTAATACATAAGAGTTTTGAACCATTAATAATCAATCATGATCCATGAAAACATTTCATAATGAAAATAAATAAGTTTATATAATTCAAATAAGTATATAAAATCACTTCCTTAGTCAAGTATCACTACCAAGACTATTATAGCAGATTAAGATTCACTCACTATTCCATAATTTCATTAGTTAAGGCCCACTCCCAAGACTATATTATTATATAAATCCATTACTAAACTGGGTTCACTCCCCATTATAGTCCTTATTATCTAATGAAATATCCTTATTTACCAAATTAATTACAGGTATATGTAATTCTGAGTCCACCCATCACATAATTAAAACCATACATATGTGTTCCAATAGATCATAAAATGTTCATCATATCATCAAAGCATAACACTTGAAAAGGATACAGTTTTCATAAAAATTTCATCATAATAATCATAAACCACCCCAAGAAATAATAAATGTGGAAAAATTGGATCATATCCCTAGTAAATTATAATAACATCAATGAATGTTGTTATATATAAAAATACCTTTAAAATATCATTATAACATTTCTTGAGGAAAATACCCTTTTTATTTGAAATCACCTATTCAGAATATAAAAATTTCCAAAATATCAAGGAATACATTTTATTTAAAAAAAAAGTAAAATTATAAAATAATCCTAAAACAAAATAGTATTCATGATGTTATAGAAATCCATTCATGTTGTGTATGTTAAAATAAAAATTCATTTCACATTGTCGGTAAAAAGTCAGAAGCAGCTTGTTCAAAAAACAACAAGAAGGTTACTTTAAAAAAAATTATAGAAAGTAAAATATAATTAAAAATTAATTTTTATAAATCTTTTAATAATATAAAAAACATTATTAAATTTTTTTTAAATAAAATATGTATATGGAAAAAAAATATTCCTGACTTAAGGGAAAAATGGTCAGTTTTTTTAGAAACATTCTTCCAGTCTCCTAAGTAATTAAAGAGAGGAACATGAAAAAAATAAGAAATATTTATAAATAAACATAGTACAGTAAAATAAATATTACTTGGGATATATAGATCATATAATTTCATCGTCATAAAATTTAATCATAAACAACCCTAGTAAAAATGAGATTGTAACATCAAACCATTTTCTCAAGTATGTCTTGATTTGTATGAACTCTAACCTCTAGTATAATAAATTTAAATTTATTATAATTTTATAAAAATAAATAATAATACCTAATATACCATAAATAGTCTACTTATAACATCTTATTACCCACTCATCAACAATATTTCATTATCATCATCATTTCGAGTGTTAACTGCATTGTTTTTCATGAATGTTTTGGTTTGGCGGTCATGTTACTTGTACTTTGATCATGTTTAAATCATATTAATATTTTTAATAATGATATAAATATAATATTAATTAATTATATATATATATTTAACCATTAATATAAAGTGGTAATGAAAAATGAATTACATCACTACACGGAGATGATAGTCTGTACGTACACATGTTTTCCATTTCAAATTTTTGATGAATGGATTAAAAGAAAGGTAAATATTATTTAATATTTAAATAAAAAAATTATAACATAAATATAATATATAAGAATTAAATCTATCATAATAACCATCTATGAAAGATGGTGGTGGAAAATGATCCGTATCACTATGTGGAGGCAGTAGTCCACAAGTACACATTAACGATACTTCAACTCCCATTAGGTTGAGAATAGGTGGTAAATGGATGTTCCATCATCATAATAAAATATAATTGTATATTTTTACACTAAATTAATCATGTTTTTTTAGATAAAATAAGTTTATATAAATTAAAAGAAGAAATAAAATTGAAAGATATTGTTTAAGATCTATACCTATTCTTTGAGATGCCTCCTTTGGTTTATTCCTTAAAACTTGAAGGGTTTGTATTTAGAGATTAAAAGAAGATATAATATTAAGGTAAGGATTATAGGAAGGTTTTTAATTAGGTATTTTCCAATATATAAGGGTCAAATGGTGTGAATAAGGGATGAGAATAGATTCTCTTTTATAAGTGAGGGGGGGACACACGTAAAATTCCTTGAAAATATTTCAATGATTTAAGGTTAATTTCATGGGAAAGTGGCTCAAAATAGTTGGGAATTAAAAGGTAAGATAATATAAGGTTGACATATCTTCAAATGATAATAATTTTATAGGTTTGGTGGACAATCCTACCAATATCTTATGGTTTAACCCCATGATAGTCCTGTTTTAACCTTAACCGTTGTAACAAAGTTTTACTGTTTTTACTATTAACTATGAAAAAAAATTAAATTTACTTGATTAAATTATATTCATGATTTTGATTAAAAATACAAAATCTATTTTAATAGATTAAATTTCTAAAATTTTCAGAATTTAATTTTAATTAAGCATTCAAACCGCTACCAAAACCCTTCTTTAAAAAATGATTTTTTAGTAAAAACCATAAAATGAATGTTAAAATATTATATTTAATATATAATCAATTAATTTCCTTAAATAAAGTAATAAATATAGATTAAATTAATTTATAAATGAGAAAAATAGGGTACTTTAATATTTGAGAATACCTGTAACCACCTCAAAATTATCATTCTATCTTCAACACCTCACTAAAACCAAAATGGTTAGAAGGACCACATAACATCATTAATCAGAGGGATTAATCAAGAAAAATCATTCATAGGATGTATAAATATTAACACATTATTTTTAATCTATGAAACCTTTGGTTTTACCCAGGCCATACATGTTTATCATCTATTCAAATCCTTCATAATATATCTTAAAGATGATTTGAATTGACCTAAGCATATCCCCTAAGAGTGTAAACCCAAATGCATAGTATAAGACCATTTTCCATGCACTAGAATGATATCCAAGATATAATCAGTCGACCTTTTTCTGGGTTATTACCCCTAGATGCATTTGCTCTAAAACCACATGCACATGTAATATCCAGAGAATTTTGTATTTTCTTAGAAAAACACACTCTTTTATTTACCATAACTTATAGTGTTCCCATATACATAGGATTATCCTAAGGGTTCCCACTAAATTTTTATCATCATATTTTTCAAAAGTTACTAACCTTTTCCTATGATAATAACTATAGATACCCATCCTTTTAATAAATAAATATTACATCATTTTTATGAGTATTCAATAAATTTCACAATAATACATGCCTGAGGACCATAGAGGTTTAGTTTCTTTGTAAACTTGGAGACATAAAAAGCTGGTACATAAAATACCCACATCATTTTTGATTAAGTTCTTCACAACTAAAACCCTTCTTTGACGTATTTTACTTAAAAAAATTCTTTATAACCTAGGGAAGGGAAACATAATAAATGGTGATCTCATATTATCAGTGCGGATAAACATAAGTGATATCAAATATTGATCATAATTGAACATAAGATAAGAATAATGGTATGACAATATTATCAATAATTTAAATAATAATACTCAATCATTAAAATATTTTTAATCATGACACATGGAGTAAGGATTTTTCAAATAAATGACATAAGACATATGAGTGTAGAATCATTAATAATCAATCATGAGAATTGAAAACATATAACAAACATAAGACATAAGTTTTTTAATGAAAATAATCATATAAAACCATTTAATTAGTTAATTATCACTACCAAAACTATCATAATGGATTGGGTTCACTCCTCATTCCATCATTTCTATAGTCAAGGTTCACTTTCACGACTATATAATTGGAAAAAGTACATTACTAAACTGTTTTCACTCCTCATTCTTGTACATATTATATAATGAGATATCCTTCTTTACTGAATGAATTGGAGGTCTATATAATTCTAGTATCACCTATCATATACTCAAAATCACACATACGTATGCCACGATATCATAAAACATTCATCATATCATCAAATCCTAAAACATGGAATGGATATATGTTTCATAAAAAATTAATTATCATAATAATAAACCACCAAGGGAAATAGTAAATATGGTATCATTGGATCATATCCGAAGTAAATCATAAGAAACATTTAAAGATTTTTTATATATAAAAATACTTTTAATAGATAACTAGAACATATCTTGAAGAAAATACGCTTTTTATTTGAAATCACTTATTTAGAATTAAAATATTTAAAAAATTATAAAGAATCAATTTTATCTGAAAATAACCAAGAAAACCTATAAATAAATCTTCAAATAAAAGTGTATTCATTATGTGGAGAAATCCATTCATGCACTGTACATTAAAACAAAAATTCATTTCACCTTATTAGTATAAAGTCAGAAGAACCTTGTTTAGAAAATGATAAGAAGATTAATTTAAGTGTTTATGTTGAAATTAAAAAATAGGTAAAATTTAATCTAATAAATCTTTGTATAATAGTAAAAATATTTTAAATAAAATATGGATATGTAATAAAAGATCCCTGACCGAAGAGAAAAACATGGTTGATTTTACTTAAAAACATTTTTTCGGTATCTTGAGTAATTAAATAGAGTAAAATAAAAGGAAAACTTGAAATATCTATATATAAGAGTAGTAAAAAAAATAATATTTGGGTGATATATAGAATATAATTTCATCATTGAAAAATTTAGTCATAAACAGTCCTAATAAAAAAGAGATTATTACATAAAACCCTTAACTCAAGTTCATCTTTCTTTGTATGATATATATACGCATGTATAATAAATTTAAATTTATTATAAATATATATTAGATCCATAATCATAAATTTAATACCATACATGGTTTAATTAACATCTTATCACCCGTTCATTAATAATCTTTCAATATCATCATTATTTTGGGTGTTAACTACTTCATTTTTCATTTATGTTTTGGTTTGGCAGTTATGCTACTTTCACATTGATCATGGTTCATTCATATGAAATTTTTTAATAATGATATAAATATAATATATATTCATTATATACAATTTATGACAATTCATATAAAGTAATAATGAAATATGAATTACCTCACTATGTGGAGATGGTTGTCCGTATGTATGCACGAGTGGCATTTCTATTTTTTGATGGGATGAAAAAAATAAAGGTAAATATTAATTTATAATTATAGAATAATTATTATAAAATAAATATAAAATAAAAACATTTAATCTATCATAATAACCAACCATGAATTATAGTGGTGGAAAATGAGTCACATCGCTATGTGGAGGTAGTAGTCCACACGTACACACGAGCGATACTTTCATATCCCATTGGATTAGGAAGAGGAGGTAAATGGTTGTTTAATAATAATAATAACATATTAGTATATTGGTGATACTTTATTAATCATGATTTTATTTTTAAAATAATTTTATATAATGTAAGAGAAAAAATAAAATTGAAAGAGGTTGGTTAAGATCTACACATCTTCTTTGAGAGACCTCTTTTGGCTTACTCCTCAATCATTGAAGGATTAGTCATAGGAAAAGACTATAAGATCTAGAATGAATGTAAGGATTATAAAAAGTTTTTTGAGTACATATTTTACATGATATAATTCTCTAATGGTATTAATATGGGCAGAGAATAAGTGCCCTTTTACAAGTGAGGGGAGGGACACACATAAAATTTATAAAAAGATTTCAATGATTTAAGGTCAATTTTATGGGAAATTGGATAAAAATGGAAATATATTAGAGTTTATGATAATATATGTTTTAAATTTATTAAAAAATCACAATTTTATAGTTTTTGTTGGAAATTTTTACACTTATATCATGGTTTAACCCCCGATAAACTTGATTTAACCTTAATCGTGGTAGAAATTTTTTAATGTTTTTACTATTCACTATGAAAAAAATCAAGCTTACCATATTAAATTATATTAATTATCATTATTTGAAATAAATAATCAATTTTAATATATTAAATTTCTATAAGTGAATAATTTAATTTTAATTCAGCGTGTAAACCGCAAAAAAAACTTGTTTTCAAAAAATAAATATAAAAGCGAAAAACTTAATATACTAACATTTCTTGCCTTGTAAAAACCATAAAATTAATTTTAAAATATTATGTGGAATATAAAATTTATAAATGTATTTAAATCCTTTAATAAATATATATTAAATCATTTTATTTAGATAAAAACACATTGCATGCATAAAAAACAATTTTTTTAGAAAAATGTATTTTTAAGACCAAATGTTAACTTATATAAAAATAATGCATAAAAATGATTACTATATAATTAATCATATTATTTATAATTAAATTAGACTTATGTAACTTTAATATCAAATTAAAAACATAATGATACAATTATTAGAAAATAAATGACATTTTTTTACCAAAAAATCTGTATTTTCACTATTCATTGAATTTTTTTTAGAAAAATCAAAAAAATTCACCCTAAAATAATATTGGAATTAAAATTTTAAAAATTATACTCATTTATTAAAATAAAATTTCTAAAAATGGTAAAAATTAATTACAAATTTCATGTGGAAAATTGCGATAAAACTATTTTTGAAGAAAACATATTTTGGAAGTGTAAAAAGACTTTACTGAAAATTGAGTACTTATTTATTTTTCATTTTTAATGAATCAATTTTTTCCATGTAAGAATTATTAATATTTTAAGTATTATTTTCAAAGCTAGGTGATGAGTTATTATGAGATATCGGGGTCTGTAGAGGCTCGATATTGATATAATAAAAATATAGAATATATTATATCACACACGAGTAGTTTTTCAGAAATAATGGAATAACTACAAAATAGAGCCTTAGATGAGAAATATTAGTCCACCGTTGATTCTAGAATATATGGTTTTTCTTAGGAGTGACCTAAAGTTATTCAGTACCAGATGTTGGGTTAAGGTAACCATTGAATGGTGCATTGAGTGGATTAATTATTTTATTTTATTTTATTTAATAACCCTAAATATAAAATAATCTATAAATAAATCATCATGAGAGGATGAGGAACTATTATCCAATGGTGGATCAAGATTGAGATCAGAAAACGACAATGAATAAATTGAAAAGAATCCTGAGATAGATAAAGAATGTAGCATATCTTCTTCTCCATCGCTAGCAGAAAGGTTATTCACCAATAGAAAATCCATAATTGAAGCAAGGATAGTTATTTTTTATTTTTTACTTTCTATTTATAAGAATGAAATTTTATATATTCTTTTTATTGATCTACTATTACCCATCCTTCGTATGATCCCATTTTGTAAACTAAATTATTTAAATTAGTTTGTATTAATTATTCCATGATTCACCCATGATTTCACCATATATTAATAATTTTCCATGATCATAAATTGCAATGATGGATTCCCCTTGTTATTATGATTTTCCACCACCGTTCTTCATATTATTCACTGCTAGAATACACGTTAATGGTTTGAAATTTTTGGGGTGGGTTCAATCATTATTCAACTCTAGAATTCATATAGGTTATGTGAATGTTGTATGGATAAAAAATTTGGGGATGTATCAGGGTGTGTTGCAAGATTTTGGTGATAAATTTGTGGATTTAGGACCTGTAGTAGTGACTAGAAGCGACGAAAGGTGCTACGACATTAAAGGGTAGATCAAATTTCCAGTTTGCAACCACCATAAGATGGAGATCAATATTCCATGATGAAACCCTAGATTTTGGGTGGTTAAATTCTGAGATTTGTAGGGTAGATGGTGGATCTAGGGTCTATGGGAATAAATGCAGTTTTCTGTAAATTTCATTACTACACACAGTATAGTGCAGAAGAACACATGTCATGTACTTCAATTTCTGTGGTGGTTAGGGTTTTTAGCTGAGTTAAGGATCACACACTATGTGGTTGGGACCACATTCTATGTGACATTACCTAAGTACCCAATCCATATTACAACTATACATTACCTGATACTCTAGGTAGTAAATCACATTGTGTCACATTAGGGACATGTCGTGTGTCTCTGAATGGCCATCCAAGTCGTGTATTGGGTGTACATGACCATGAACCTATGTAGACATACACTTCATGTTACCATATGAACATTCTATGTAGTGTGACATGGATTTACATGGTTTATAAAGGGAGAACATTCCCAAGAGATGAGGTGAGGTCACACGTCATGTGGCCCCAGGAACACGTCGTATGCTTCTCTCTAAATATTCTAACTTCTATATCTTCTTCTTCTTTTTCTTCTTTATAAATCTAATTTTGGACCATGAATATCCTATCATGAGTAGTTTTACATATAGAATGTTATGGTATCCTTCATAGGGTATTTTGAGATATGACATAAGGTATTGTAAGTGTGATGCTTCTTCAGCTGACGCTTGACCGATTACAGTGATTAGGAAGGATCATCGAGGAGATTCTTAGGTTGGAAACCCCCTATCGTAATGTGGTGTGGGTCTCCCATACTCTCTATAATGTTTGAGTGGAGCCCCATATCACACCAAGGAATAGGTCCTCTATCTCCCTATCCAGTGGATCCCCCTATCATACCAGGAAATTGGTCCTTTACCACAAAGTGGAACCCCCTATCATACTAGGTCATGGGTCCTCTATCTACCTACCTAGTGACACCCCCTATCATACAAGGGTACATGTCCTTTTCCTACTAAGTGCACCCCTCTGACACACTAGGGTGTGGGTCCTCTATTTGTTGAGTGGAATCCCCTAATCACACTAGTGTGTGAGTCCTCTATCTGTTGAGTGGAACCCCTATCATATTAATGGTGTGATACTCTATTGGATATTTTATCCCCTCAACTATGTATCATAGTGGTGAGGTATGGGTCCTCAACACAGTTTCTTGTATGGAATCAAAAGATGCCCAACATCGGAGATTGTCCCATGGAGCTATAGGATAATTCATCATTCTTAAATGGGATATGGATATTAAGATCTACTTTCTCTCTCATTTATGATTTTTACTAATCATATATGGGTTGTTATTTTTTTCTATAATGTTCTTATTGAAATACATTTATGGGTTGAGTTGAATAATGTTGTATATTTCTATTACTCTTTATGTGGTTTTTAGGACATCCTATTGGGTATGTATATATTCACTCCTACATGGTATTTACACACACATATCATTTCTTGTGTAGATGAAAGATAGATTAGAGGTGACATTGGTGAAGCTTATTGATACTGGTGTATTGAACATGTTCATTGGTTAGACTTGTAGACCAGGAGTTAGGATATATTTATCTTTTTTCTCAAGTTGGGACTTCATTTCTATTGGGGAATGTATTTTTACTCTTTATACATTGGTTTATTTTTTCATACTCTGATTTATTCCCTAGAGGTTTTTCATGCATGGTTATACTCATGATATTGTAGTTTTATTTATTACTCATCACTTTCACATGGAGATGGTTGTGTGCAAGCATACATGTACTTAGGAAGAGGAATCCCATTTTATTTATGCCTTCTTAGTGATTTTTTTCAGACCCTTTCCTATTGAAGTTAAGCTTGGGGTCGTCACACTTGGATTTCCACTAGAAAAGTGAGCCTTTTTGGCTGGGTCATGACAAAGTGGTATGAGAGGTAGTTCATCCATGGGTCGGTGGTTAGGTTGGACCCATAATGAGGATTTTATAGGAACTTAGGGAAATTGTGTAAGAGTTTTTTTGAGTGTGTATTATAGGCCATATGGATCCTAGTGTTGGTGTGATGATGATGTATCGATTCATCAAGACTTTGACTACCTACTTTCCAACTCATAACACTATGAAATTTGTTTTAGGGAACAAATGATACATGCATCATATAGGATTGACTCATTCGACTGTCCTTATTGAGTTAGCTCCGAAAATATGATCATTGACCATGTTATTATTTGAAAACATTCAAGATTTTTCCATGATGATGACACCTAGGATTTCAAGATAGTTTCATGATAACAACTATTTAAGTGATGCGGTTGCAATTTAGAGACCCCTTAATTAGGTGTTTCCTCCAGGCAGGCACCGAACAGTGCTACCACCTGTTGAGTAGTGAATGGACCCACATCTAGTGGTCGAAGTAGATTATCATTCATATGTTGAGTAGTTGATGGCCCCAATAGGACAGATTGATGGTATTCATAGGCTTATCATGTTTCGTGATTTCGAGCTACAAAGGTCGTTGAGTTTTTTTACATTAAGTTAGACCCTCAAGTAGTGGAGGATTGTTGTGAGGTGGTAATTTGGGTTTTTTGGATTGTGCAGACCCCATCGATTGGATGGTTTCATTAACAATCAGTGTTATTTGCAGAGTTGCAAATGATTTTGGTAGTACTAGTTGATGACACACATATACTAAAGGCACTTCAAAATTTGTAGATATAGATATCACCCAAGAATCATGGTGGGTCACCCCCCTTCTCAGGTGGTAGAGGACTCGAACGATCCTATGGCGTAAAAGTATTATTTGGATAGGACCCCTCATGGTAGTGGTCCTAATGGAGAGACTTATCTAGGGTGATGCGTATTTTTAGTAGTGCCCTATGTTGGTGAAATTTCATATGGATTTGGGCATGTAAAGAATAGGGAAACTTCCCCCACCAAGATGCATTTTTATGATGTGATTTAAAATCATGTAGGTGAGTTAGTGACCCCCAAAGAGGAAATTGTTGAGGTGTGGTGTACGAGTTCCTTTGACTTGTATTTTTGAGGTCATTTTAACGTGTTAAGGTATTAGGGTGGGCCTTGGTTAACAAGTATATGTAGGAAAAGGGGAAATATGGTTTCAAGTAGAAAAGGCTTGTGACCCTAAGGCTTTGGGTGTGATCAAGGTACGAATTATGCCTTCTATTCTCTAGTTTCAGTTTTAGTATGTGGTCACAAGCCACATTTCCATTGAAGTTTTCCTTGTTTAAGGCCAATAGATACCAATGAATCCTTTTAGCTAAAACCTTTTGTTTAGAGGTTCATATAGAGAGGATATATGATCACACACCTCTATTAACATGTGACCTAACTATGAGTGGAGAAAAATCCTTTCACGTAATACTTCTATTTTTTAAAATGAGGCCTTATGATGTTTTCCTTGGTATGGACTAGCTACTTATTTTCCATGTCCAAATGACTATCACCAGTGATGATTACAGGGTACCTGAGGTGGTGGTATGTGATTTTCCTTATTAGGTGATAAGTAATCCTATGCATATAAGGTGATCTTGTGTGTAGGAGGATACACTCAATTCCTTATTAATTGAATAGTATAACCCTTAGAGTAGAAGATTCTATAATCTTTTAGTTCTAGAAATTTGGGAGAGGTATAAGGACATATTTCCTAAGGATGGTCCAGGTTTACCTCTCTACAAATAGTTTTTTCTATATGGACTTGCACCATGGATGACTCAATATTTATGCTTGCATATCAAATGAACTTGTGTAGCTATGAGATTTGAAGGTGTGATTGGGGAGTCTATAGAGTAGGGGATTGTTATACCTAGTGTGTCCATCTAGATAACCTTTTGTTTTTCAACTAATAGACATATTATAGGTGATGTTAGGTGTGGATTTACTATCATGAGGGAGTATCCAACCCCAAGAACCAATGAATTCTTCATCTAGTGGTTAGCAGCAAAGTGGATCTCAGATTTTGACCTCAACATCAGTTATCACCAGCTTCTGGTTTGAGAATAGGATGCACATAAGGTGGATTATTAAAGTTTTTATGGTTTATTTGGGTTCATTGTGATACATTTTGGCACATTGTATTCCCCAAAAGTGTTTGTGAGACTTATGAACAAGATCCTTAACCCTTCTTAGATCATTTCATGATAGTATCCTTTAGTGGAATCCTTTTATACTTTGCATCAGAGTCAGAGCATGAAAGACACTAGAGGATGGTTCTAGACATGCTCTACGAGTATTGTTCTTATGTGAATCACTCGTGGAGATAGTTCTGGATTTGGGAGGTCCACATATTATGATATGTCTTCTCATACATGGGTTTTATAGGAGAACCAATAATAGATGAGGATTTCCAAGCTTGAGGGTATCCCAAAGGCATAACCATGGTAGTAGATACTCATAATGAAGTTTTCCATTCACTGTTGTTGAGTGAGGTGGAAGAGTTGTTGACCGCTTTTTAGTTAACCCTTATGGTTGAGGAAGATGAAACATAACACCAATAAATGGTTGTTACCCCGCTGATTTTACATCATGTTATGGAGGCTCATCTTGGAGATACAAACTATGAGATCTTTCATGAAAAAATATCCACTATGCATGATCCGTATGGATTTTCTAAAAGTGGGGAGCCTATCACCCTTGTTTGAGTAAGGATGTTGACACCATCCATATTGTGAGAGAAGGTATTATGGAGGTTTTCCCACTTGGTAGTACATCCCGAAGGGGTGATTATGTATCAGGATACTTAAGAATTGGGTCGGGTAAAAAAGGATATTATGTCTTGTTGCTAATTTTATCCATAGATGTCTCTCTATTAGTAGGTGATGGTCAAGGTCCCAGATGGAAGTGAAAAAAGAAAGGCATCTTTTTGGTTTTCATGATGGATCTTCCATGATCAATGAGAAATCACAATGATATTTGTGAGACCGTACACCGACTCTCCAAGTAAACCCACTTCCTAACCATCCAAGAGTAAAGTTTAGTAGAGATTTTGGGATTCCTATACATGTAGGAGGTATTATGACTTCATGAAGTTCCCTCGATGATCATTTATTACCAAGATACTCACTTCATGTCATGATTATAGAGAGTTTATAGGAGGCCTTTGGGACTCAACTTCAGTTGAGCACATTTTTTCTAGCATAGATAGATTCACACGTTTAGTGGACTGTTAGGTCCTAGAGAACATTCTTGGGGTTTGTATGTTTGTTTTTATCCATAGTTGGGTGGATTGTCTATAATTGATAGAGTTTTCATATCCCAATAGTTAACAATCCACTATAGATGTAACACTATTTGAGGATATGTATAGAGTCCTTGTGGGTCACTATTGTACTGGTTGAAGCCAGTGGAAGACAATACCTATTGGTCTAGAGTTGGTTCCAGTGATGGTTGTGAAAGGTACAGTTCATACAGGGATGGATGAGGACCGCCATGAGCTATCAGGAGTCCTATTTGGACCAATAATGGAGGACTATAGAATTTGATGAGGGGATCATGTTTTCAAAGAGATTCTAAATCTTTGAGTATCATGTAGATTTGGAAAAGGTGTAAGGACATATTTGAAGATCATAGGCCCTTTTTCTAGTTATTGTGTTGGGTTATAAAGGTGGTGTATCACTTGATCCTATGACTGAAGTTAAACTGAGCACTCAATGTATTCCACACATCATAGATAAAGAGATACGTACATGACTCATTGTACGATGTATACCAGGATAAGCCAGATATTGAGGGTGGATTTACCCTTATCAATGAGCTTGATGAGCCTGGTGGGATTTGAGAACTAACCAGGAGAAGGAACTTAGTGGGTAAGTGTTTCCCTTCAGTGTATATTTTTTGATAGTATGAGAACCTTTAGGAGAGATCATGGGAGTGGGAAACCTATTTGAGAGCTCAATATCCTCACTTATGAGTAGGATTTCACTTTTTAGGATGAAAGTGCTCGAAGGTGGGGAGAATTTAATGACATTGTTTTTTCCTTGTAAGAATTTGAAATATTTTAAGGAATATTTTTAAGCCAGAAACTGATTCAACCAAAGATTTTGGGGCTCGGAGAGGCCTGATATTAAAGCAATAAAAAAATTAAATATATTATATCATACATGATAATTTTTTTATAAATAATGGAATAACTTCCAATTGGAGCCTTTGACCTGAAATTTGAGACCATAGTTGATTCCAAAATGTGGGTTTTACCCTAGGCGTGACTTAAAGTTGGTCATTACTGGATGTTCAGTTAACAAAACCATTGGAAGGTGTGTTAAGTGAATTAATTAATTTATTTAATAACTATAAACCTAATTAACCACTATAAATACGTCATTATGAGGTTTTTATAGGGTTAAGAATATAAAAATGGGAGGATTATAGAGGAGGAGGAACCACTCTTTAGTGTTGGATTAGGATTAGGATTAGAAATTGGTGATGAATGAATCAGGGTGACCCATTAGAGGAATAAATAATATAGTAAATCTTCTTATCCATATATATTGGATTCATTCTTTACCAAATATCGATTCATAATCAATGTAGGGCTCATTATTTTTTGTTTCCACACTTTAAATTGATAAACATGGATTTAGATATCTTCTTTTCATTGATATGTGATTACCTATTCATCGTATGAGCCTGTTTAGTAAATTTAATCATCTAAGTCAGTTTATATTCATTATGTAATGCTTCACCCCACTTTTCACCATTTACTAATAATTTTCCATGATAGAATTATCCAATAATGGATTCAAATCGTTATTGTTCTTTTCCCCCCACTGTTCTTCACATTCTTCACTATTGGCCTATGGGGTCGCTATTCGACATTGTTGGGGAGGGTTAAAGCACAATAAAAACCCAATATTCATAGAGGTTGTACAAATTATGTATGAATAAGTGAGTTGGTGAGGGATCAAGGTGTGTTGAGGGATGTTAAGGAAGGGTGTGCAGTTTTATAGGGAAGATAATATTTTTGATTGTCAGCCTTTGGTGGATAGAGATCAATGTTTAGTGATAGCCATATCAATTTCGGGTGTTAAAACACTGAGATTTACAGTGGAGATAATGGATCTAGGATCCACATGAAGAGACAAATTTTTATATAAATTTACCAACTAAAATCCATGGAGTATGGAAAATACATGTAGTGTACTTCGGTTTTTATAGAAACTAGGGGTTTTTGCTGAGTTAAGTATCTCACTCCATGTGGCCAGACCCACATATTATGTGACCCTACCCAACTCGACAAGCCATGTGCTATAAGTACATGCCTTGGGACCTAGGGTGGTCAGATAGGCCAAGTCACCTTGGGAACTTGTTGTGTTGTTGTGCATAGCCATCCAAGACAAATTACAGATGTACACACCCAGGACCCCAGGTATATATATACACCATGTTCCATGCGGATGTGTTGTGTATTGTGATATGGCTTCCCAATCCATGTCTAGGAGTTAATGATCCTAGGTTATGAGGAAAGGTCATACACTATGTAACCCCATGTACACACCATGTACTTTTACCTGGAGATTCTATCTTCTATATATCCTTTTTGAAAAATCATATATTGGATTGTGAGAATCCTATCCTAAGTAGTTTTCTACGTAGCATGTAGTGGTATCCCTTATAGTGGTTTTTAAGATATGACGTTAGGTGTTCTGAGAATGTATCTTCTTCATAGGATGCTTGATTAATAATAGTGATTGGGTAGGATCATCCGGGAGATACCAGGGTTGGAAACCCCTATCATACTAGGGAATAACTCCCCCATAATCTCTATATAGGTTGGGTGGAACCCCCCTATCGTACCAGGGCATGGGTCATCTACCAGGACCTGACCCACCAAGGCCTGCCTGACTGGAGGAAGGCTAAGTGTGAAAACCCCATGCCCGCCTCTAATAGGATAAGGTATAATGACAAGAATCAAGAAGTCATAATTAAATGGGAGGCCTTTTCATAAGAACCTATAGGTACACACACAACTATCTCTATGAAAATGTGAATATGAATAATAAAAGACTATAACATCTAGAGTATACCTATGAATGTAATAAACTCTAGGAAATGAATCAGAGTACAAAGGAATAAGGAAAATATAAAAAGTAAAAATACATGATGATTCAGAAATGAAGTCTCGACCTGTCAAAACTAGAAAGACGGGAAAATAATGCGATACCCCAACTTTTGATCTCCAAGTACGACCAATAATCATGGTCAATGCACCCAAGTATCACTATGCTCCACTAATATCACTACTGAATTGTCCATCATATACATATTTCATGGTAAATGCAAGAAAATACCATACAATGGTGAGTATAAACAGACCTAGTTAGATGCCCCAAAAACCATAAAGGGAGCAATGTAAAGATAAAAAATTAGTCAGATCAATAAAAATTAAGAGGTAAAAAAACCCAACATATATATATATATATATATATTCTCATAACGAAAACCAGATTAGACAGAAAGAGGATCTCTTTCTCTACATACTATCTTGGGATGATGAGTTTGCCTACAGCTCCAGGGTTCCATCTTTGATGCCCAACATCTCATGTGTTTGACCAAGAAAGTTGTGTGGAGGACCTTAACCTCACCATAGTTCCACATCCCAAGTGGGAATAATATTAGATAGAGGATTTATGCCCTAGTGCAATAGGGGTACCACTCATCTGATAGAGGACCCACACCCTCTTATGTCAAGTGGGTTCCACTTAGTAAGTAGATAGAGGAACCATTCCCTGGTACTTCAGTGGGGGTGATACTCAGTAAGTAGATAGAGGAAAAAGCTCTAGTGAATCAGTGGAATGTCACTTAGTAGGTATATAGAGGACCCAATCCCTAGTGCATCAAGGGGTACCACTTAGCCTGGGTATAGAGTTTGGGAGTCCCACACCCTAGTACAAAAAGGTATTTCCAACCCCGACATATCTATAATGATCTATATTGATAAAAAATATCTATTAAATATCCCCTTAACAAGTTCCATGCTTAATTAACTCAAATAATATCTCATATGCCTATATTAAGGCCACAATCGCATTCCACAATTAAAACTACTTTGGATAGAATACCCATGGGTAAAAATAAAAGTTCCAAAGAAGGAGATACACAAGGTGGTAGTCCTTGGAAAAAATACTTGGTGTGCACCTTTGGTTACAAGGTTTGTGACCTCACAAGGACACTAAGCCTCATATTATCCTATATAAATCTTGGCTGACCATGTAGTACTACACAATGTGTATAGATACTACATGGAATATCTCAGCCACCCGGGGCATACCCATGTGTTCTTAATTATTCCTATGTACATCAGCCCATGCTCATGTACATATGGTCATGCCCATGTACTTCAAGTATTGTATGTGTACTTGGGGACTTTCCCATATACTTGGTTTTACCCATTCCTATGTACTCTTAGAGTATATGTTGAGCTACTAGAAATGGGTCATCCAATATGTGGTGGGGTTCCCATGGTGTGTGATTGTTATCTTCCCTGAAACCCTATTTTCCACTACTAGGGGACTACAGGACGTGTGTTTCAAGACTACATGTAGTGTAATCATGTTTTTTTATAGAAACCTAGGAAATATCTATGATCTTTTCTGAAACTGCCACCATTTTACCTTGGTTTGTATAAAGGGGTCTAGATCTGATTATGTCCATGTATGATCTATCACCGATGGCTAGATTCTGGCCACCCAAACCACACTCGACTCCAAATATTGCATCACACCATTTTTATCACTACTTCAAATCCAAAATCCATGGATACATCATCCAAAATCGTAAATCTATCCCTATTAATCCAAAAATCACCAATACATTCATCATTCACTCAACCTATATGAATATGGGGGTTAAATTATGCTTGAACCCAACCTATAAATATTGAACCACGACCCTAAGGGATAATATCAAGGAACATTAAGAACATTGGGGGATGAATCACATGAAAAAACTGAATCTGTCATTGGCCAAGTGATCTCATCCAATGATAACAAAATCATAATATCCATGGGTGATAAAAATGTGAAACAATGATTTATCAGATAAAATAAATCAAAAGAATTATAGCAGGGATCATGCAAATATTGGAAAATTCTTTAAATCAAAGAAGATAAATTAACCCATGCTTGATTAAATCAAAAGGGTGAGAATCCCCAAAATAATGCAACCTACCTCTATCTAGGTTCAATCGTTGGTGAAGAATACATTCTCCAATGATTTATAAGACCTACTGCGTTCTCTGTCTCCCAATCCACCTTGATATGATTACCCATTGTTCTTTGATCCTAATCCATCAATGAAGAATGCCCAAAACTCATCTCAAATCCTCTTAGGGTTATGCAACTAATGATGGAATTTTTTTATAATGTTATATTTATAGAGTTTTAGATTTAGGTCATTTGATAAAAATAGATAAACTAAATTATCTATTTTATTGAATGAAATAGAAAATGGTCACCTCCCTCAGAACATCCAATACTGACCAATATTAGGTCATTCCTAGGGTAAAACCCATGTTATGGAATCATCTGTGGTCTCAGATTTCCCATATGATGTCATGAAAAATAGGAAAATCTGTTAAACTAAAACGATGCATGAGTGTGATTTAAAATATATTAATTTTTTAATATATAAATTTTGGGGTCTTGAGACACCCAAACATCACACCTACTCTGATGATAAGTCCATATATATACAAAAAAATATTCAAAGGAAAAATACGCAAAAAATAAAGTTGTTACATTCTCCCCTCCTTCAATGTTGTTGACCCCAAAAAGAAAAATCTATACAAAAAGGTGGGGATACTAAATCCGCATCTGACTCTCATGTTCCCAGGATCTCTCTTGCATGTTCCAATGCTACCAAAACACATGAACCAAAGGAATTGACCATACTTATAAAATCCTCTCTTGTATATCCTCAATCTCCATTGGGTACTCCATGTAGGTGGCTCCATCCCCGATGCCCATATCACCCTAGTTAATGACATGCATTAGATCATGAACATATCTCCTCAAATGTGACACATGGAAGATGTAATGTACTCAATCCAATAGTGGGAGAAAGGCAGAAAATTATGTATCCTTTCCAACCCTTCGTAGGATCTCTAATTACCCAATTAACCTTGCAGGTATCTTGCCTCCTTGGCCAAATCTCCACAATCCTCATCATAGGGAGAATCTCAAAAAAACATGGTCTCCCTATTCAAACACTAAGGGCCGATGACGTTGATCTTCATAAGATTTATGTTTTCTCTAGTATATCCTAATGCACTCTTGGATCACCTAAACATTATTCATCATCTTATACACCATATTTGGCCCAATAATATATGCCTTGCCAATCTCAATCTTACATAAGGGTGACCTGTAGGGTCACCCAATAGAGACTTGAAAGTTTTAATGCTGATAGTAGAGTGATTGTTATTATTATAAGAAAAATATATCAATATAAAGTGATTCTATTATCTCTGGTTGAAGTCCAACATGAAATCCATCAGTATATCCTCTTGTACATAGATAGTTCACTCAGTCTGCCCATCCGTTTGGGGGTTGAAATGTTATACTCATCCTCAATTTGGTCTTGAAGGCCTCTTTTAAGCCTCTCCACAACCATGACATGAACTAAGAATCACTACCAAAGATTATCCTTGAGTGTAATCCATGAATCCATATGATCTTCTGCACATACAACTACCCTAAATTCTCAACTAAGATCTACACTTGGATGGTAAGAAAGAGTGCTAACTTTGTAAGTTGGTCAAAAATCACCTATATTTAATCATGAACTCTGATTTTCCATGGTATCCTCATAATAAATTCCATGTATATTCTATCCCATTTCCACTATAGGATCTCAAGAGGTTGAATAAAATATACTAGAACATGGTGTTAAACCTTTATCTGCCTACATGTGAGACACCAAGAGACAAACACAAAAAATGATCTGCCTCATGCTATCCCACAAAAACTACAACAAAAGGTCCTTATAAATCTTTTCCACATTGGTATGTATAAAAAAGGGGGTAAGTGTGAAATTTCTTCATCACCTCTTAATAAAATGTGAATGGATCCAATGTCCATCCCTAGAAAAGGATGGTGTTATCCCCTCCTTCATAAAATCTATCCAGTGCTTCTATTGAGGACATTTGATCACGTATAATATCATAGTTGATGTCTCCCAACTGATCGTCTCTCCCATGCTGAATAAGTGTAGGATTAAACACCATTAAATGAAGAAAAACATCACCCCTATCTTCCACCAAGGCGGGCTATAATGAATCCAACTACTCATACACCTCCTCTACAAAGCAAGAATGGGATATCCTACTAAGGGAATCTTCCACCATGTTTAACATCTAATGATAATAGACTATATTAAAGTCATAGTACAGTAGAAAATTCAACTAGTGACTCTATGTTAAGTTAAGATATATCTGAGTGAAGATATACCTGAGACTCTTGTGGTCTGAGTAAACAAAAAAAATTCTCACTTAAAAGATAACACCTCCACATATTTAGACCATAGACTACAACTTCCAATTCGAGGTTTTGAGTTTCATAGTTCTACTCATGGGGTTACAACTTCCTTGACCTATAAGTGATCACTTATTACCTCTACATCAATATGAATCTAAGGATAACTATAGAGGCATCAAAAAATAATACATACATCATTATCTCCTCTGATATTCTCAACATAGGAGCAGTAGTTGGATTTAGTATCAAATCCTAAAAGGATCACTAACAATTATTGATCCAATTAATTAACTTCAATTTTTATTTTAGGGTGGTTAAATTGGCTAAAATACTGGATAATTCTGCCATAATCCTCCTGTAGTATCCTTCCAAGCAAAGGAAACTTCACACATCCTATGTGATCACTACTGAAAATCAGACTTTTACCAACACTTGTATACCAAAGGTTCTTTGAATCGTCGGTATAGGTTATCTTTACCAACGATTTGCATAAACCGTTGGTAAAGATCTGTAACAAGTGAAATTTCTCCAACGGTTTGATGAAACCGTTGGGAAAGATGGGTAAAAAATCACTTTTCCCAACGGTTTGATGAAACCATTGGGAAATATTGGGAAAAAAAATGAGTTTTCCCAATAGTTTCATTAAACCGTTGGGAAATATTGAGTTTTCCCAATAGTTTTTAAAAACCGTTGGGAAAAATATTCCCCAAATTCTCTAAAACCAGGCAGCAGCCTCCCCACGATTCAAAAACCATTCCGCTGCTCTCCAGAAGTGATTCATTCACAGAAGCACTTGAGAATCCCCACCTCTTCCATCAGATCAGCTGCTTCTAGGTTAGAATCCTTCCATATGTTATCAAGGATATAGTTCCAACTCTTATCAAGCATATCCTTATATTCTCAAGGATTTCCTTATTCCCAATTTTTAGGGTTTTTGTAAAATTTTATGATTCACTACTCCACAAATTGTTTACTCAAATCACTACATCGGTGTATGTGCAATTAATGTTTTCATTACACATTTACATTTATAAGGGCATGGTTTCTCTTTATTGTGTTCTAATTTTAAATATTCATAGTTTTTTTAATCTCAATGCTTCAAATATTACTGCTTCATGTATATGAACTCATAAGAAATTGTTTGTAATATTTGTTGATATTATTTCATAAAAACCACTCCTTTCATTAAGATCATGTCAAACATGAAGATCTTGTTCATATTAATTTTTGTAAACCATGTGTATTACATAAAAAGTGTGTATCATGTTTCTATAAAAATCTATATATATATAAAATGACACATTGTTCACTTATCCTTTTCACAATAGAATATATGGAGTATATTCTTGAACTTTGGAAAATAGTATGTGATCCCTAATTAGTACTTCTTCCTTCTTCATGAAACTAATTCACAGAATGTCAAATTCGCAATATTAGTGAATATCAGTTTTTCTAATATAACCATTAACCATTCTTTCTTAGACATCATACATGTGTTATTAAATCACCTTTTTAAAACACAATGACCATTTTTTCTGATTTGGGGTTCCTCAAAATGCTTGGGAAAATCAGAAAAATGCATGTATTGAATCGTGTTTCTCTTATGGTTTCATGGATACAAGTTCATCTCTAAAATCATGACTGCATGGTTCAAATATCACGAGGAACATGTGATTATTATTCTTCACACAAATGAAGTTGTTTTCTACAACTAGGTGTTTTTGTTTTCACTTTTGATTTTTCCAAAAGGGGAGATTTGTGGTCATTAATCATGGTTATGGGTGGTCATTTAGAATGTAAGATAGTATGACTTCATTTTACTTGATATATCCAATATTCTTATTGATTTATGTTCAATTTTATTATCTTTAACAAGTGATGTTGTTTAATAAGTTGTTAGTAATGGTTGTAATGATGACGATATGGTATAAGGGTTCATATGGTGTGTATAAGGGTTCAAATGGTGTGTATAACGGTTGACATGGTATCAGTGAACTCAAGTCATTAATTTAAGCCTTCATTATCACTAGCATGTAATAAATTGAATGATGTAAACCCATCCTCACACGATTTCTTACCTTAGATAGTGTCCAACATATGGAATACGAGCTTTTAAATTCATCAGTTAACCGGGATCATATATTCCATTTCCCCTAAGATGATTGTACTAATATAACTTTAAGGTCAATTAAATATGGTTCTCATTGAATGTTGTATATTATGTGTCCGTCTTGGCCAATACTCACTTTTATGAGGGTGGGGTGCTTTTCACTACCCATGCTGGCATGTGTAGACATCCATAAAAATGTTAGATAAGTCACAAGTTTAATTCAGTAATGTTGTTATCATTGACATACTTTATTATTAATTTCAAATTTAAAAATAAATGTTTTTGTCTATACTTAATGAAATTAAATCTTTTTACAAGCCATGAACAACCTATTAGTGTAGAAGCCTAAAATTTATTCACCCATGGGGTGCACTTGACTTGGGGAAGTAATTGGGTAATGAAACGTATGGCCATAGAGGTGCCAATAATGAGTTATTGAACATGAGTGAATGATTTGGGATGACTATAACACATGATGGGACCTGAGGCATGTGCCTCTTATAGTCCTAATGAAAATGAATATAAATAAATTTTAATTTAATTTATGAGTACTTGTTCTTTACATTATTTTAATAGTTCACTACATCGACTAAAAACTTCTTCCTTTATCGTTTACTTAAATGTGTTTTCTATTAAAGTTTAATCCTATTGAATTGTTTATGAAAAAATGACTTATATAAATTCTTTTTATAGAATGGACAGAAGTTGGATGTATGAAACTGATCAGATCTCAATTGATTTTCAAAACAATTTGGAGGGATTTATAGATTTTTCATTTCACAATGCTTCAGATAGTGGTTGCATACACTGCCCATGTTCCAATTGTGTTGGTAGACCTTGGTTGATCCATGAAGAAGTCAGCTACCACATAACCAAAAATGGTTTTCAAGCAAACTAATTTGTGTGGTATCACAATGGGGAGAAAATGAAATCTCAAATTGGTGATGATCGAAATGAAAGGACTAGAATGGAGAATTTTTTAGATGACCAGTTTCTTTTTATTCATCATCATGAAAAATAAAGGATTTTGACTCAAGAAGACTTCGATATGAGGACAGCTGATGCTTCTAGTGAAAATGATGATACTGATAGGGTGAAAAAATTGAATGATGCTACCACGACTCCAGTATATCGACAATGTGATAAAATGAAAAAGATGGAATTTTTAATCCGATTGTTTCGTGGGAAAACTATGTATGGGATTTATAATACAGCAATCAGTTACATTCTTACCCTCTTGAAGGATTTACTTTTAGATGATGTAGATATTCCCTCAAACCACTATATGGAATGGAATTTAGTTGAGGAACTTGGATTTTCAAGAAACAAAATTCATGCTTGCCCGAAAGATTGCAGTTTATTCTAGGAGGAAACTGTTGAACGAAATGATTGTATAAAATGCGGCACATCCCGTTGGAAGTCAAAATATTATGGAACACCATCCCGCGTTCCACAGAAAGTAATGTGGCAGTTTCCATTGATCCCCAGACTCCAGAATATTTTTATGTATGATGACATATCAATAAAAATGAGATGGCATGATACCGAGAGAAAGAAGACTAATGATTAGTTGGTTCGCCCTGTAGATGGATTTGTATGGTAGAGATTTGATGATCTACATCCTGATTTTGCAGTTGACGTGCGTAATGTGAGGCTGGGTCTTTCATGTTACGGTTTTAATCCATTTGGGAAGATTCTTACTTCACACAACACATGTCCAGTTTTTATACACTTATAATCTTCCCCCATGGTTGTGTATGAAAAAACCTTTCACTTTCATGAGTATACACATATCTGGTCCTTCTGATCCCAAAATTGATATTGATGTATACATGAAACCTTTAATAAAAGAGTTGAAACTTTTTTGGGATGTGGGTGTGCGCACATAAGATGCATGTTCGAAAGACATATTTTAGATGCGTGTTGCGCTTATGTGGATGATCAATGATTTTCCGGCTTATCCAATGATTTCTGGATGGAGCACGAAGGGAAAACTGTCATGCCCAGTTTGTATGAAGAATACACGATCCAGAAGACTGAAACATCAATGTAGTTTCAGTTTTATGGGACATCAATGATTCTTTCCAAATGATCATCCATATAGAATGAATCATTGAAGATTTGATAATACCATAGAGATCGATGCTCCACCTCAGCGTATGTCTGGAACTGATGTACTTAATGAATTGAAAGATTTCAGTTTTTTCATTCGGGAAGGGTCAAATGAAATCTGGAAAGAGAAAGAATGTTTCCATTGAAACCTATTACAATTGGTGGAAAAGGAGTATCTTTTTTGATTTGCCTTATTGGTCAACCAATTTGTTACGTCATTGCTTAGACGTAATGCATATTGAAAAGAATATATGTGAAATTTTCCTTTCATTTATTCTAAATGTCAAGGGGAAGACAAAAGATGATTTACTATCTCGGCGTGACTTGGTGGATTGGGGCATCAGACCATAATTGCATCCTGTGCATATCAGTGAAAATAAATGGCAACTTCCATGTGCTTCTTATGTGATGAAACCTATGGGAAAAAAAATTCTGGAAGTATTAGAGACTATTAGAGTTCCAGATGGCTATTCAAGCAACATATCTAAACGGGTCAATAGAAGAGAGTTGAAGCTAAAATATTTAAAGACTCATGATTATCACGTTCTACTGAATGAGTTTCTTCCAATAGCAATCCATCATCTTTTGTCCAATAATTTAAGGGTTACTATTATTCAGTTGTGTCATTTGTTTATAGATCTTTGTGCTAAGAAGTTGTCCAAGTCTTTCTTGCAAAAAATGTCGATAGATGCCCCATTAATTTTGTGTGAGTTGGAGAAAATATTTCCTCCATCATTTTTCACATGCATGCTGCATCTAACTATCCATATTCCCACTGAAATACTTCTCGGAGGACCTGTTTCTTTTTTTTGGATGTATCCAACTGAAAGAAATATGTACACATTAAAGTCTTATGTCCGAAACAGGAATCATCCCAAAGGTTCTATCGTGAACGGTTACTTGGATCAAGAATGTATGGATTTTTGCTCAATGTATTTGTATGATCTTACTACAAGAATGAACAGAACAATGAGAAATGAAGAAGAAAAATATGATCAAATTGAACCCAGTTTTCCATCACTTCCTCAAACAAGAGGAATTCCTGGATCATATACATTGAATACATTAAGCCATGAAGAGCGAGAGATGGCACATCGCACAGTTTTGTTCAACTGTGATTTGTTCGATGACTATATCAGGTAACTAAATTGAATATGTATATCTTACATATATATCTGTTAAACTATTCATATTTTTTATCTACAGGGAACATAAAACAATGATAAATAGGAAGCATCGTTCTTTATCTTTGAGAAGGAGAGATACTTTTCATAGAAAAGATTTTTTTACTTGGTTAAAATTGAAGGTAAAAATATTACTGTTTAAAATAATTATATCAATATTTAATTAAATTTAAAATTCATTTATATTGTAGGTATTGAGTTTTTCTACTGACTCTGTCTCTAAGGAAATAAGGGCTTTGGCTTTTGGTTCTAATACCGTGGTTCGTGACTGTAAATAAATTGTTATCAATGGGTAAAAATTTATTGTCACTAAACGAGCAAAGAATATGAGAACACAACATGATGGTGTTATGGTTACTGCCACAACAGATTATTATGCCAGTGCATCAGATAGTAGACCGCGATTTGAAAATGTGGGTTATTATGGAGTCATTGAGAAAATAATAATATTGGATTATTAATCTCATAGACGAGTCACAATGATGAAATTCCATTGGTTTGATTCGATGACAAGACATGAAAAATTTATTGATGATTGTGTATTTAGAGTAATTAATATGACTCACACTCTTGCTACTAAAGAACCATATGTGTTGGCATCAATGGCTAAACAAGTTTTTTATGTCAAAGACCAACTTCGACCTGAATTTGGTGTCATAGTTGAAGTAATTCCAAGACATATCTTTGATGATGGTGATGATGGAATTTACACTGTCCCTAGTGCCATTGGAACTAATCCATTTATTTACTTTGATGAATCCAATAGCTCTATTGTCAGAGTTGATTGTGAACCTGAAGTTGTGGTTGAAAATATATAGAATCATTCATCCATGTTCTCAATTATTTTGGTTTACCTCGAGTTGGGTTGTTAAGGTTGGTAATATTCAAATTTATTTAGTATTGATCACAAATATGTTTTATCTGACTTGAAAATTATGTGAATTTTCAATGTTTATTGGTTGCAGTTTTATTTGAATTGCATTTTCAAATTTGGAATTGAACTGTATTCAAACCTAGTCAAACAATATTTCAAACTTGGTGAACATTACAACTTGTATGATTTATTAAATCCATTCAAGATCTTATGAAACAATTAATAGCTAAATTACCAATGAATCCCTTTATTCCCTCATATAATTAGTTTTTTGGGTTACACATTAGTTTACGTTTTCTAATTAATTACATATTTGTTTTCAAAAGCAGGAAATACATCCAATTGAAGAGAGACGAAGGAAAAAAATGATGGAGAACAATCGTCGAATGGTGGAGTTGGGCATTCCACCATTAGTGCCTACAGTGAGTAGTTTATTTCAAATATATATATTTAAAGAATATATAATTTCATGTGATTATTTTTTTTGTAAACATTTTTGTAGGATCCACCTATACGTCGACAATTATTCGACGAGGAGCCTAGTACTGGTCCTAGTACTCTGGCCGGTGGTACGAGGAGGGTTCCTACCAGAGGTGGACGAGCAGCTGTGCGTACCCGACTAGACCCTGTCCCTCCCACTGACTTGTCATCCTTCCCATATTCTGATCCTGGTGTGTCATTAGGGACACACGGGATATTTAGGCCTCCCATGTTTTCACCACCTTTTGCATCTTCTGGCCCATCATTTTCACATCCCATGATGATTCCCACTCCCCAGTCAGAATCTGGTCATACAGTTGTCCCATCTTCCTTTCCTTCTACTTCTGTCTCTCCGAGAATCTATATTTCATCGTCTTCAACTCCTGTTCCACCACATGGTGTTCCATCAGTTTATGTGGATCCAGTGGTGCTCAGTGATCAAACTGGCGCAGGTATATTTATAGAACCCTAATAATTTTTATAGCAATATTTATTTTCATTATAACATGTTTTGATAAAAAAAATTTTTTCTTTCATGACAGATGCATCTACTGACAGGAGGCGGGGGCGGGGGCGTACATGCATGCGTTCTGTGTGGAACCTCCGCACACAGGTTATGGTGGATTATAATGAAGACAACCAAATGGTTGAGAAAACAGGGCAGCAATGTCGGAGTTTTTTTGGCGACGCTTGCCAAATACTCTGACATCATTCCCGTCAGCCCACTATCATGGAGACATTTTCCACATGAGGTCAAGGATAGAGCTTGGGCAGAGATATGGGTAAAAAAATCTGTTGTATTTAACGCCATGAATTATTTTTGTATTTATATGAATTAATATTTTGATGTGAGCTTCGATTTAATTTTCCCGATGGTGAGGGTGCACGACCAGAATGTCTAAAGGATTTAGGCGAGCTTTAGAGAGCCTACAAGAATGATTTGTATATTGGCTGGCATGCCAGAGTTGGCACTTAGTTAGAGGTTTTACCAGTCGTGGATGATTGTCCTATAGAGAAGTATCGTCAGATGATTACTCATTGGACGAGTACTCAGTTTAAGGTATGAATTACATTTGAGGTATTTAAAAAATAAGTTTCATGTTTTGCATTAATATTATCCTTTTAATTATAAAATTTTATTTATGAATCATTTGGAAAAAATAAAAAAAAAACATTGATGCAAAAAAATACCTCCACACACTAGGACTTACTTCGATGTCAGATCATGAGAGGAAGCTGGTATGACAATTGTTTATAAGTTTTTTTTATGACTTAAATTTTATTTTGTTTCCTAAATTATTTAATTATTTTCTAAAGTTTTCATATAAATTTAGTGTTCAATGTCATTGTAGAGGAAAATACAGAATATTGAAGGACGTGTGCCTTGAGTAAAACTGTTTTGCTCGAGTAGACAGAAAAATGATAGAAGTGTCGTCAACGAAGCAACTCAGCAGCAGATTGTAAGTTTTAATTTGTTGATTTTATATTTTAATATCTATTTTGTAACTTAATAATATATTTATATTTGTAAAAGGTTGATTTAGAGGCCCTCGATTCCCAAGAACTAGACAATTTTGGGCCAACTGATCACTTACATCAGGTGTTGGGAGAGGAGCATCCTGGCAGAGTACGCTGCCGACCTAGGATAGCCTCGAAGAGGTATTGGCCCTACTTAGGTACGAGTTATAGTGCCACTGAGCTGCAGAAAGTTATAGAACAGGAAGAACATGCTGAGAAATGGGCCACAGAGACAGCAGAACAGACTGCTAGGGCAAACAGTGCATTTATGAAATTTATTGAAGTTCTACATCCAACCCTTCCAACAGAGGCCAGCCCAGATTTTGATGAATATATGTCGTCGATACGTTCTATATATAGTGCACCAGGTGGCAGTTCTAGTGGTGGTTAGGACAATGTCCAGCTTGACGATGATGACGACGAGGATTCTGATGTGGAAGAGGAGGGCGAGGCGGATGGTGAGGGCGATGAGGAGGGTGAGGGCGAGGAGGAGAGCGCTGAGGAGGGAGAGGACGATGATGGGGACGAGGACAAGGGTGATGATGATGGTGATGATGGTGATGGTGATGTGGGAAAAGTTGATCTGTCACATTTTTTACAAATATTACTAATATTTGATGTTTAATCTATTCTAGTTGTTGGATTTATCTAGACCCACAGTATAATATTAAAGTTGAGTTATTTTTATTTATTGTCTGTTTTTATGGATGTTGTTTTCTTTTAGTGGTTGTGTGTTTGGGAACTCACTGGATATCCCCCCTCCTTCCTGGACCCTGGACACCCCCCCCCACAATCCTCCTTGGACCCCCAGACAGCCCCCACCCTCCTCCCTGAACCATGGACATCTCCCCAAACAGCCCCCCGGACAGCCCCCCAGACAGCCCCCCGAACAGCCCCCCGGAAATCCCCTCGAACAGCCCCTCGTATAGCCCCCCACCCTCCTCGTTGGAACCCGTACAACCCCCCGAACACCCCCCGGACAGCCCCCCGCACAGCCCCCCTCCTACCCTCCTCCTTAGTCCCCGGACAGCCCCCCGGGCACCCACCGGACAGCCCCCCGGACAGCCCCACCAGACATCCCCCACCCTCCTTGATTTCATTTACTACTATAAAATCTATAATATATATTTTATTTATTTTCATCATGATAATCAATTTAAATAACATTTACACATCTAATCAATATCATAGATTCTTGGTATGTTATAAAAGGGATGTATTCATTGGGCATGGCATTGTTAGCTCTGAAATGTTTCAAATAGTGTATTTGAATAATGTGAATAAACAACTAACCTAATTTATCACAATGATCCATGGGTCATATGTGACGTGTATGAGCCAACCCGGGCTCAATCCAAGGTGCGGTGTGGCCGACACCACTCATAGTGTCTCTCTTTTGTTTAAAATGGACTTCATTTTAAGTGAAAACAACAACTAGCATACAGAAAACTGACCAAAAGGATTCTGATTGTGTCGATACTTTAGCACAACGATCCATGGGTCATATGTGATGTGTACGAGTCAACCCCGCCTCAATCCGAGGTGCGGTGTGGCCGTCACCATTCATATTTTCTCTCTTTTGTTTAAAATGGACATCATTTTAAGTGAAAACAACAATTGACATACGAAAAACTGACCAAATGAATTCGAAATGTGTTGATGCTTTAGGAGCTCAATCCATGGGTCATATGTGAGGTGTACGAGTCAACTGGCTTACGGAAAACCGATAAAACACATTCATATTGTGTTGATACTTTAGGACAATGATCCATGGGTCATTTGAGACGTGTACGAGTCAACTCCGTCTAAATCCGAGATGCGGTGTGGCCGGTACCACTCTGAGTGTGTCTCTTTTGTTTAAAATGGACAGGATTATAAGTGAAAAGAACAACTGGCATATGAAAAACTGACCAAACTCATTTGGAATCTGTTGATAATTTATCAAAACGATCCATGGGGCATATGTGATGTGTACGAGCCAACCCAGGCTCAATCCGAGTCTCGGTGTGGCCGGGATCACTCTAAGTGTCTCTCTTTTGTTTAAAATGGACAACATTTTAAGTACATATCGAAAACTGGCCAAATGGATTCTGATTGTGTTGATACTTTAGCACAATGATCCATGGATCATATGCGATGTTTAAGAATCAACCCCACCTCAATATGAGACACGGTGGGGTCAGCACCACTCAAATTGTATGTCTTTTGTTTCAAAAGGACATAATTTTAAGTGAAAACATCAACTGGCATATGGAAAACCAACCAAATGCATTTGGATTGTGTTGATACTTTAGGACAATGATCAATGGGTCATTTGAGACATGTACGAGTAAAACCCATCTAAATCCGAGACACGGTATTGCCGGTACCACTCTAACTGTGTCTCTTTTGTTTAAAATGGACAAGATTATAACTGAAAAGAAAAACTAGCATACGAAAAACTGACCAAACGCATTCAGAATTAGTTGAAATTTTATGAAAATGATCCATGGGCCATATGTTACGTGTACAAGTCAACCGTGCCTCAATCCAAGTCGCGGTGTGGCCGGGACCACCCAAAGTGTCTCTCTTATGTTTAAAATGGACAACATTTTAAGTACATACGGAAAACCGAACAAAAGGATTATGATTGTGTTGATACATTATCACAATGATCCATGGGTCTTATGTGATGTGTACGAATCAACCCCACATCAATATGAGACGTGGTGTGGCCGACACCACTCAAAGTGTCTGTCTTTTGTTTCAAAAGGACATCATTTTAAGTGAAAACATTAACTGGCATACGTAAAACCAACCAAACACATTCGAATTGTGTTTATACTTTAGGACAATGATCCATGGGTCATTTGAGACATGTACGAGTCAACCCCATCTAAATCCAAGATGCGGTGTGGCCGGTACGACTCTAATTGTGTCTCTTTTGTTTAAAATGGACAGGATTATAAGTTAAAAGAACAACTGGCATACGAAAAACCAACCAAAAACATTCGGAATCTATTGATAATTTGTAAAAATGATCCATGGGTCATATGTGATGTGTAAAAGCAAACCCGAGATCAATCAGAGTCGTGGTGTGACCGAGATCACTCTAAGTGCCTCTCTTTTGTTTAAAATTGACAACATTTTAAGTACAAATAGAAAACTGACCAAACGGATTCTGATTGTGTTGATACTTTAGCACAATGATACATGGGTCATATGTGACGTGTAAGAATCAAACCTTCCTCAATCTAAGACACGGTGTGGATGGCACCACTCAAAGTGTCTGTCTTTTGTTTCAAAAGGACAACATTTTAAGTGAAAACATCAACTGGCATACGGAAAACCGACCAAACACATTCAGATTGTGTTAATACTTTAGGACAATGATCCATGGGTCATTTGAGTCATGTAAGAGTCAAACCTGTCTAAATCCAAAATGCGGTGTGGTCGGTACCACTCTAACTGTGTCTATTTTGTTTAAAATGGATAGGATTATAAGTGAAAAGTACATCTGGCATACGAAAAACTGACCAAACGCATTCGAAATCTGTTGAAATTTTATGAAAATGATCCATGGGCCATATGTTACGTGTACAAGTCAACCACGCATCAATTCAAGTCGTAGTGTGGCCGGGACCACCCAAAGTGTCTCTCTTATGTTTAAAATGGACAACATTTTACGTACATATGGAAAACCAACCAAAAGGATTCTGATTGTGTTGATACTTTAACACAACGATCTATGGGTCATATGTGACATGTACGAATCAACCCCACCTCAATCTGAGACACGGTGTGGCTGTCTCCACTCAAAGTGTCTGTCTTTTGTTTCAAAAGGACATCATTTTAAGTGAAAACATTAACTGGCATACGGAAAACCGTCCAAACGCATTCGGATTGTGTTGACAATTTAGGAAAATTATCCATGGGTTATTTGAGACATGTACGAGTCAACCCCATATAAATCCGAGATGGGGTGTGGCCGATACCACTCTAATTGTGTCTCTTTTGTTTAAAATGGACATGATTATAAGTGAAAAGAACAACTAGCATGTGAAAAACCGAGCAAACGCATTCGGAATCTATTGATAATTTATCAAAACGATCCATGGGTTATATGTGACGTGTACGAGCCAACTCGGGCTCAATCCGAGTCGCGGTGTGGCCAGTATCACTCTAAGTGTCTCTCTTTTGTTTAAAATGGACAACATTTTAAGTACATACAGAAAACTAACCAAATGGATTCTGATTGTTTTGATACTTTAGTACAACGATCCATGTGTCATGTGTGATGTGTACGAATCACCATGCCTCAATCTGAGACTCGGTGTGGCAGGAACCACTCAAAGTGTCTGTCTTTTGTTTCAAAAGGACATCATTTTAAGTGAAAACATCAACTGGCATACGGAAAACCTACCAAACACATTTGGATTGTGTTGATACATTAGGACAAGGATCCATGGGTCATTTGAGATGTGTATGAGTCAACATTTTCTAAATTTGAGATGTGGTGTGGTCGATACCACTCTAACTGTGTCTCTTTTGTTTCAAATGGACAATATTATAAGTGAAAAGAACAACTGGCATACGAAAAACCAACCAAACACATTCAGAATCTATTGAAATTTTAGGAAAATTATCCATGGGTCATATGTTACGTGTAAAAGTAAACTACACCTTAATCCAAGTCACGGTGTGGCTGGGACCACCCAAAGTGTCTCTCTTATGTTTAAAATGGACAACATTTTAAGTACATATGGAAAACTGCCCAAAAGTATTCTGATTGTGTTTATTTTCTAGAAAAACGATCTATGGGTCATTTTTGACATGTATAAGTCAACAATGCCTCAATCCGAGGCACGGTGTGACCGACACCACTCAAAGTGTCTCTCTTTTATTTAAAAAGCACTTCATTTTAAGTGAAAACAACAACTGACATACAAAAAACTGACCAAAAGCTTTCAGAATATGTTTATACTTTAGGACAATGATCCATGGGTCATTTGTGACGTGTACGAGTTAACTTTTTTTCAATCTGAGGCACGGTGTAGCCGGTATCACTCCAGGTGTATGTATTTTGTTTAAAATGGACATCATTTCTAGTAAAAACATATGGTATACGAAAAACTGATCAAATTATGAATTGAATTTTGTATTCTGTTGAAACATTAGGAAAACTATCCATGGGTCACATGTGATGTGTACGAGTCAACTGCGTCTCAATCCGAGTCATAGTGTGGTCGAGATCACTCTAAGTGTATCTCTTTTGTTTAAAATGGACAACATTTTAAGTACATACGGAAAAATGACCAAACAGATTCTGATTGTGTTGATACTTTATCACAATGATCCATGGATAATATATGATGTGCACGAGTCAACTTGGCCTCAATCCGAGGCATGGTGTGGCCAGATCCACTCAAAGTGTCTCTCTTTAGTTTAAAATGGACTTCATTTTAAGTGAAAACAACAACGGACATACGGAAAACCGACCATACGCATTAGGATTCTATTTAACCTTTATGAAAACAATACATGGGTCATTTGTGACGTGTACAAGTCAACCTTGCCTCAATCTGAGGCGCGGTGTGTCCGGTACCATTCAAAGTGTCTCACTTTTGTTTGAAATGAATAACATTTTAAGTGAAAAGTACAACTTACATACGGAAAACCAACCAAACGCATTCGGATTGTATTTATACTTTAGGAGAATGATATTTGGGTAATTTTTGACATGTAAGAGTCAAACAAGCCTCAATCCAAGGGACAGAGTGGCCGACACCCCTCGAAGTGTCTCTCTATAGTTTAAAATGGACTTCATTTTAATTGAAAACAACAACTGACATACGAAAAACTGACCAAACGCATTCAGATTCTATTGAAACTTTAGGAAAATGTTCTATGAATCATTTGTGACGTGTAAAAGTCAACCCCGCCTCAATCCGAGCCTAGGTGTTTCTGGCACCACTCAAAGTGTCTCAGGTTTATTTGAAATAGACAACATTTTAAATGAAAACAACAACTGACATACGGAAAACTGACTAAACGAATTCAGATTCAGTTTAAACTTCAGGAAAAAAATCCATGGGTTATATGTGATGTGTACGTGTCAACCAAACTTCAATATGAGGGGCGGAGTGGCCGACACCACTCGAAGTGTCTCTCTATAGTTAAAAATGGACATCATTTTAATTGAAAACAACAACTGACATACGGTAAACCGAACAAACACATTAGGATTCTATTTAAACTTTAGTAAAATGATCCATGGGTCATATGTGACGTGTATGAGTCAACCGCACCTCAATCCAAGTCACAGTGTGTCTGGGATCACTCTAAGTGTCTCTCTTTTGTTTAAAATGGACAACATTTTAAGTACATACGGAAAACCAACCAAACAGATTCTGATTGTGTTGATACTTTAGCACAACGATCCATGGGTAATATATGATGTGCATGAGTCAACCCCGCCTCAATATAAGGCATGGTGTGGCCGGCACCACTCAAAGTGTCTCTCTTTAGTTTAAAATGGACATCATTTTAAGTGAAAACAACAATTGACATACGGAAAACCGACCAAACGCATTCGTATTCTGTTGAACCTTTAGAACAATGATAAATGGGTCATTTTTGACGTGTATGAGTCAACCCTGACTCAATCCATGGCACGGTGTGGCCGGAACCACTCAAATTGTCTCTCTTTCGTTTAAAATAGACATCATTTTAAGTGAAGACAATAAATAACATACAGAAAACCGACCAAATGCATTCTGATTCCATTTAAACATTAGAAAAACGATCCTTGGGTCATATGTGACGTGTTCAAGTCAACTATTCCTCAATCTGAGGCCTGGTGTGGGTGGCACCACTCAAAGTGTCTCATTTTTTTTGAAATGAACAACATTTTAAGTGAAAACAATAACTGGCATATGGAAAACTGACCAAATGCTTACAGAATATGTTGATACTTTAGGACAACTATCCATGAGTCATATGTAACATGTACGAGTCAGCCCTGCCTCAATTAGATCCACGATGTGGCCGGTATCACTTCAAGTGTATGTATTTTGTTTAAAATGGACATCATTTTTAGTAAAAACAACTAGTATACGAAAATACGAACAAACATATTGGGATTTTGTTGATACTTATTCATTTTTTATGTATTTTATTGATAATTAATAATTAAATTATGTATGTATTTAATTATGAATTGAATTCTGGATTCTACATACAATTTTCATCTAAATTTTAAATTGAATTCTAAATCAATTATGTATGTTTATAATTACGTTATAAATTTTGATTTAATTCTAGATGTGTATAGTTCAAGAATGAATTATATTTTAAATGTGTATGAATTTTTTCTCTATATGTATGTATTAGTTTGTTATTGCAGGTAGCAGAATGGAATAGAGGCTGCTGTGAAAAATTAGAGGCTGCTGTGCAAATTGCAGGCTGTTGTGCAATTTGCACAGCATATACTATGCCAACGGTTTCAAATCGTTGGCATAGGCTTATAATAACCCTTTTCCAATGGTTTACAAACTGTTGGGAATGGTTTATATGGATTTTTTTACCAACTGTTCAAAGAGAACCATTGGTAAAAACCTTTCCCAATGGTTTAGAACTGTTGGGGAAGACTGAATTTTCATTAGCTTTACCAACAGTTTGGTGTAAACCGTTGGTAAAACTTTTTCCAACGGTTTAACCAAACCATTGGCATAGGTTAATTTTACTAACATATACCAATGGTTCTTTGTAAACTGTTGGGATAGGTTTTCCAAATGGCTTACTTCCCCACGGTTTGCAGAACTGTTGGTATATGTTATACCAATGGTTCTGCAAGCTTTCCCAACGATTGAGAACCATTGGGAAAAGCCCCATTTCCAGTAGTGGATCTTGGGTAGCTCCCAAGAAAGCACAACATGAATCTTCACTGGGTCTATAGATAATAAATGCACAAAGATGAAATTCCCCAAAAAGAGATCCTTATAGATCCAAAACTAGAACTTTGATATTTTACCATAAAGTTGGTGCTCCTGAAGTATGTCTAGGATCATCCTTTGATGCTCTGCATGATCCTCCTCTGATATAGAGTAAATTAGTATGTTATCAATGAAGACAAATAAAAATTAGTCCAAGTATGGATATAAGATCTGGTCCATCAAATCCATAAACACTGTAGGGGAATTTATCACATAGAAAGACATCACCAAGAACTCATAGTGTCCATAGAGACATTATAATGCCATTTTTAGAATGTTATCCTCACGAACCCTCAACTAGTGGTGGCCAAACACGAGGTCGATCTTTGAGAACTAGTTCATGCCTCTCAACTGGTCAAAGAGGACATTAATCCTTGACAAGGGGTACTTTTTCTTTATTATTACCTAGTTTTGGAGAGGATAATCAACACATATCCTCAAGCTCTCATATACACTTTCCACGAACAACCCTACAACTACACAGGGGGGGTACACTAGGTATGATGAAACCCTTCTCTCAAAGGTCCTCTAACTATACCCTTGAATCCCAAAGCTAGTTAGTGGATATATGATATTCCATAGAATATATTAGTACATTCATGGGGTTTAAGTCATTAAAAAGGTCTATCTCCCGCTATATAGGTAGTATAAGAATGGCCTTGGTGAAGAAATTTATATAGTTCTCCACTACTGAAGGAATCAAGATGCCTGAAGAGACTACTATGATAAGGGATAAACTCACCTGCCGATGTGGGATGGGTTGTATCCACCTACTCGTATGGACCACTCACTCAACCATAATTTCTCTCTCACTCAAAAAGGATAATCTCATCCCATCTATCAAAATGAAGCTAACTCACTAGAAATAATAGTCAATCTATGATCAAACTATGAAAAATTAGTCCACACCTAAGATAAAATCATAAGCTTTCATCATGATGACTATTAGGTCCCATGAGAAACTCTCTCCACCAAGCATTATCTTGCACTACTAGAAGATAAGATATATAAAAAAATCACACCCAACTAGAAACTCTAGAAAAATATATTTTGACAAGGTGTAAAATGGTAGATCAAGCTCTCAAACAAGGGATACATAAATAGAGTGACTTGAAAATGTGTCTATAAGTACCGAATAAAGTGTTTAAAAGACACAGATCATACCTCATATCATATCATGATATTCGAGGTCATAACCCTCCATAGATTACAACTGCTTGCAACCCCAATTACCATATCCCTAAGCCTTGCGTGGGCCATCTGGTGGTGGTGGTGGAAGAAGTTTCACATAGAGTCTCCCTCCACTAGCATCTACTTCCCTATACCCCCACCTGCTCCTTTTCCAACACCACTTTCTTAGGATCCCCCTAGACTATGCATGAGAGAACCCCAATCATGATGCTTCCTCTCTCATAGTGTCCAATCCACTTATTAACCACCCCCATTAGCACTTCAAGTTAGGAAATCACATGACTTGTGACCTCACTTTTCACATGCATTGCATCTCACCTCTCATTATTGAATATGTACCATATGTGAACCCTAAAATGCATATTCATGTGCCTGAGTTGGGAAATGGGAAGGTCTCCTCCACCATGGTCCAAAAGATCGATGCCTAATAGATACTAAAAATCAATTTCCCCCATAAAGACCTCTACTGGATCCTTTCATTCAATATACCTCTACTAGGAAGATCTCTATAACTAGATCTTTCTCTAGCACAATGAAATAGGTGGGAATACATAAGGAGATCACACTGGCACAAATTTTCCTATGAAGACCTTTCTTAAACTTCCATTCTCGAAGAAGTCATCTCGCACTATATCAAGGGAGTGACACATAAGGTCAGTTTACCTTACAATATAATCAATGATCATCATATAACCCTACTAAAGATCGAGAAGCTCTTGAATCAGAACTGATCACAAGAATGAGGGGTAATACTCTTCATGAAACAACTGCTAGAAGTTAGTCCATGAGATCATCATCTCATCATGATTCTGTGTGAAAAGACTCCAACAGTGCCTAGATAATCCATGGAAATGAATAACTTCTAGTGTAACCATATGGTCATTCAAGGTTTACACAAGATTGAATAATTAGGTCACCTACTCAAGCCAATCCTCAGCTACCTAGGGATATAACTCTCCATGGAACCTCAATGGTCTCTGGCTCTAGAACTCACATAGATTGCTAAGCCTATGGTCATCTTTATCCTAACCTACTGGTACTATATACTAATCGATAGGTGGTGGAACTACACCCTTTCCACCTGGAGGGCACCCTTAATGATATGGACATTGAATTGAGATCTCATCACTCAACAAATTATTTTCATGATTTAGTATCAGTAACCCAGCATGCAATCTTCATAATGGAAGCCAAAGAAAGATGATGAAAAAGCGTGCCAAGGACGAAGGGTTCTACACGAAAGTTGCCCCTTTTTCATGGTTTAATGTGGTGTGGGCGATGTTGTTTGAATTCCTTGTCAAAGACCTCCTCCTATGGCTACAGATAGATAGTAAGAATATCCAGAGATCCTTGGGCACCATAGGAGCAGTAACAAAAAGAGAGGATGTAGCTCATGAATAAGTATAAACTACTACAGTATCGGTATCTGAGCGTCTATTTCATCTTATGCTACTGGTATTACCGTAACGAGAGCCGCAGGAAATTCCATTTCTTTCGTACTACTAGTCATACTGAGTTAGGGCTCCAAATATTGGATTTTATCGACTTCTTCTTCTAACTGCATTCCCATACCCGTGTCTACTGTAGGAACTGGATAAACTATATTTTCGATATGATCCAATTCTCAACGAATGCTAGTCGTATGCAAGTCAGTGTAGTAGTATGGGTTTATGCGCGGGAAATTGTAGAACTGTATCTGAACTTGGTGTCACACCTATAGGTTATGGTAGGACATAGAAAGCCGGACACCCTGCATAGCTTATTACTGACTCCCGTCCAGACGAGCCAAACCTTAGCCGTACCCATAACCGGTAGTGAGTTGATGTATTATGGTATTCCATACCACTATATGAGTCTTAGGAAATGCTGGAAATATTCTACCAGATGACCGAGAAAGGGTGATGAAGATGGGATATCTGTCGATAGTGTTGGTGATGTGGTGGGATTGGGAAGAGGAGAAGAAGCATTATGAAATAGCTGCTATGAAGAGCTCAAAAAGTATCAAAACATTGCATATCTAGGATAACATACTTATTCCTCCGGCTATAGCTATATGGTAAATACTACTTCGGGTGTTACCCATATGGTAATCGATAATGTCTATTATGCACCTATACCAATGCTTTATCCAATTTCATACCTACATGAGTAGATAACTAGCATCATATTCAACTACATCAGCAGCATATACCAATACCTTTACTGTGCCCAACCATGGTTCCCATGGCCCATTCCAGTACTCGACGTACATCGCGTATGTTCCAGTTGTACACTATCTGGTCTTGTAGAAAGCTTATTATTCATAGTAGGAGCTCTGGGAAGACAATGATTAGTCATTGAACGATCTATGCGATTGTTATCTTCCCGCCTTCCATGAGTAATAACTACTATACCGGAATATGAATCCAGTACTAGCTTCTGATCTTGATTTATCTTCTTCTGAAGTTATGATTACATATGATCAAGTATCTACTATTATACTTGTTGTTTCTCGTCCCCCCCCCCCCTTTGTTGGGATATTGTTTCGATGCTTCGTGGCTGGCTACTCTCCTCGGATCTACTACTAGTCCCCTCCTTCTCCTTCCACTAGGACTTTCTTGATTCCTTGCATACCGGTACAGATAGATAGGTGTTCCACCGGGCCCTGGTTAAGGAAGAATAAAATCAAAGACCCTTTTGAACTCTGTCTGTAACTCACTAGAGGCTCGGGAAACAAAGAAAAGAAATACTAGCTGCTGGCATCTTTCCTACATAGGTCATTCACCATGGCTCATCTTTGGCTTTACAATGTCTATTTTCTCAACGTTTCCGTGGTTTTCTGGTAGTTTCGATGATTTTGTACTTGTTTATATTCATACTATGGTATGATCTCATACATACCATATGGTATGGTTTCATATGAAGATAAAGAAAAAAGAGCAGCCACCATCATAATACTACTAGAATACAAGGGCCGGATAAGGGACATAGAAAGAAATCCACAGATAAATACTAAAGAAAAGCATAGACCCACTGGGTCCATAAAGAGTAGGAATGAGTTTCAAATTCCCAGAAAAGCATAAAAACCTATATGAATAAGCCCGGGTTCACTATTTCAGAATGCAGGTAGGACCTACGCCAAGGGAGGGGGGTGTGTTCGTTCTTCAATCATATGCTAATCCGCCGGGGTAGAGAATAAAAGGTATCATACAACCATATCAAATTACCTGCTAACTGCTGCTATTACTAGTTCTACGCCATATGGTGCATTTGGTCTCCGAATCGGGGAAGCCATTCTTCAACGATCCTTTGGATCAGTTTTTCTTGCTTTTATGAGCATATCCTATGCGTCTTCCAGTGCTGCTGCACCTACGCTACTACTCTGTAATACTCCCTGGCCAGGTCTTTTGTTACTTGCACGTTCCTTCTCACATCCGCCTACGGTTATTGATGATATTTCTTCCATTTATATGGTAATGCTACATAATTCCGTTTCCAGGGGAAGTCCCTTATGACTCAACATAAACGACTTCAACTCTTATGACTTCGAATCCCGCCAGAGATTATTCTTCAACTGAAGGGTGTCCACCCATATTTGTACTCCGGTGAATCCCCGGTGCTATCACAGTTGCTTTTTCTTGTCTATCTATCTGGTCCAGGGAAATAAAAGGCTATAGCTATATAATTCTTCCAGATATACTGGGATTGGATAGTATCAAGAACTGGGGAATATGGTGGGGTGCTCTATTAGTACTAAGCGTTACACTTACTGCGTAGTATTTGGGCCTTACCCGGGTCTAGCCCAAATGAATCCTTGGTTAGTAATATGGATAAAAAATCAAATCTAAGTATTCCTCGTAGAAGGATGATGCAGGATCCATAAGAGAACATAGTATACAATATCTCGTTTCTGATCATTTTTTGGGTTATTTAACCAAGTGGTGATCAAGTCCTTGGTGTTGATGATATGACCAGTTCACGGCGTTGTCTTGAGAAGATCCCGTGCAGCGCAAAGCTGAGTTCTCTTTTTTGGGACATCATCCGACTTAGCGGCAAACCTCTAGATCCAACTCTTTAAAAGAAAGGATCCATTAAGTTCAATAATGCCTTGAACTCAAATTAGAGTACTTGGATTCTATAACACTCTAAACTACTCACTATTTGAAGTGCTGTCTATGAACTCCAAGTGCTTATCTACAGATAGAGTTTGGTTGGCACCCTGAAAGCCAATACATGGAGGACTCACATCCGATTCCATGCTAGAAGTTGTCGATGACGATGAGGGGATACTAACATCAGACGACGAGGCATCCTCGGTTACCATACATATGAATGAAGTGGCAGCAAGCCTACTAAAGTACTTAAGCGTCTACTGAGGCAGCGAAATTTCTGTTTCCTACAATGGCCCACGTCAAAATATCATTCAAAAGACGTGGGTGGGTTCATAACGTATTCCAGAACGGGTCAAAGATTTTTATAAGAAAAGTAAAAAGCTAGAATCCGAGAAGACAAGACCCCCTAAGAGCGTCTTGGAAACCAATTATTCGATCTGCCTTAGTGGAGTACCAGTATTCTCCCGCTTTCAGCGAGGCCTACTTTATTCCATTTTTGTTGTTGCATATGCTAGAGTTGCTTTTTCTTCTGATTTCGTAGCTCCTCTTATGAGCCCGGTACCAAGGTACGACGAACTATTGGTGCATATGAAAGAGATTAAGAACAAGCTGGAAGAATCCAGAGCACAGATACAGAAGCAAGAACCGTAGTTTCAAATAGAGTATTAGAAGAAGATGTTGCTATTTCTCCATTTTATGCTGTTCTGGTTGCTCGACTCGATACCGATATGCTGGATAATTCGTCATAAATAGGGTTTGCCCCAAAAGCACTCTGAAAGCAAGAAAGAACGGAATTAGTTGATATGATATCGGGTATTGAACGCACGCTGTATGAATCTTATTATGCTTTTATAATACTATAATCTATACCAGTTACTACTGGGAGTGGGTTCCTTAAGAGCTCTTTATGCTGCCTACTATTACTACCGTTGTGTCTCCGGGTTTTGTTGTAAACTCTGCAAGCTATGGTTATACTGGGTACATACTATAGGTAGCTTTACCATACCATGGGTATTTAGCGGATCCGGATGCACCACATATAGGAAAATAGCCGAAATGCGCATAAGCGTGATGATCAGATGAATATAGGTATACTCATAGTTGTACCAAAGAGCTCTCTCGGGGTGGTATGTGGTCTGTTGCTCCACATGATCTTCATTCCATTTTTATACACACCAAGTCCTGAACTCCGAAATAATAAGTAAAGATCGTAGTATTCATCGTCATCCTGATAATATACAGAATATTCTACTAGTAGTACAGCTATCTTCAGTGTCTCTGGATCTCTCATTGCTCCTGCGCCTACTTTCCTTCTATAGCCAGTTCCCCGCCGGAAGGCGTAGACGAACCAATACTATACGAAATAACCCAACACCTACTCCTACGATTGGTCTTTTCCGGAATAAAAGCAGGGAAAACAGCATGCATAGGGCTCCGTCCAGTCCAGGATTTATGGTGTTAGGGTATGAATTATCATAGATTTGCTTCCGTAGATCCATAGCTTATAGAGTCCATTACCAGACCGGAGGTATCTAGCTACTACTCATATTCTTTATTCTATAGGTTCCCAACCACTTAGGACTCATAGGACCAGGAACTCTTCAGGGACTCCGTAGAAGGATGAACCATAAATCAGGATCCTTGTCTTCACGTCTTATCCATCGGTAGTGATAACTACATCAGTACTATATGAAAGAGATCTTAAGTTATACGAAATACTAGGTTTCATGATTTGGTAGAACCAACTCCATGACTCCAACTATGTATGATCCGGGTAGACCAGGTAACAACCCAAGTAGTTTGGGAGCATATGGATGCTATAGCTGTTCATTTCATTCGAGGAGTTACGACTCATATGGATGCAGTTCCTTGTCTAGATGTCCTGGGTTGTTCCACCAAGTATTCTACTGCTTATACAACTATTATGCCTCTGCTTGCAGGGTTGTGCTCTGTTGATTTTGTTATTGTTGAGTGGTTTTCCCATATCCCATATATAGTAGGAATGATTCACTACTGGGAAATACCAGATCTATGGAAGCTAAAAAGATTACCTTGAGTATGTAGCTAGTGCAGTTGCTATCATGATGACTTCACACCAGCTGTCCCCATCCCCATATAGTTGTTTCTTCCGCTTCTCCGGATAATCTATCAAGTACGGATCTGGGCATTACCATATGGTTTCTGCCTGAGCTCTTCTCTTTCTGATGCCGAAATATCTTTTTTATCGATTACCCCAACCTGGCCTGGTGCGCCTCCTATTTGGTGTTATATTTCGAACATTGGGCTTTGGCACGGCCTGGGATCAGGAAAAGAAAGCTATGTGGTTAGGTCTTTGACCATTTATACTAATCATTCTTAGGTTTCAACCGGTACCTACGGAGCGATGGTATGGTTATTTGGGTAGTATGATCTTAGTCTTACCGCATACCGGTACGGGACTCTAGATCTCTTATTGCTTATTTACCAGTTAACACATCATATCCAGAAAACAGTAAAACCGGTGCTATTTAAGTCTATAATGAGTCATGGTTCGCCTATGTTACTGGTCTTGTACCCGCTACTGGATTTATTTGAATGCATATGGTTGCTATAGTATGATCTCATTCGCTTTGGTCTCCTTATTTGGGATCCCGCTCGAAATCCATATCACCTGCAAAGCCCAAAGACTACAGTCATACCATATTCCTCCCCTGGGAACGATAGTATACTAAAGGGCAGTTTGACCTGTAGTTGTTGCGACCCCGCTCCCATCAATCTTAGTTATACTGGCATTGTCCACCGATAGCTATCCCTATAACCAGTTATGTCGGATGCAGTTGGAGATCCTCTAGCCATTGTTGTCACAACTAATACATATTCTTGCTATGCAACTGGGATCAGGCTTATTTATCTTTTTCAAATTCTTTGGGTATCTTCGATTTAAGGCAAAGCCTAATTGGCAACGGTAGTGAATAATTCAATAGAACCTCCAGACCTAGAAGCAAGTGTTAGGGCTCCATCGGTAGTTAGATCTCTACTCGGAAAGGTTGTCAACCATGTCGATAGCTAAATACATCAAATCATGAGTCGTCTTATGACTATTTCGAGTAGTATTCCGGGTGGGACCAGAGATGGAGAAGACCTATATGATTCATAATAAGATATAGCTATAGAATTCTTACATGGTTTGGAAGAAGAGATCCAAGATTTAGAGAATGTCCGTACCCAGGGACTCATATGCAGCTCAATACCTGGCTGCTAAGACAAATACTAAGATCCCAGATCTATGGTTCTGACCCATGATGAAAGACTCCAATAAATCCTATGAGTAGACTTCTGATCTCTAGGTATTAGATCGATCCGCAAAATGTCCGGGTAGTCTCCCATATATGCCGAAACTACATAAGATGCAGAAACCATAAAGCTAGGAATCACGCACCGAGTAAAAACCCGGCATAACAGGATACAACGATTGGGTCTTCCGACTGTGCGATATGTGACCAATAGCACCAAAATATTGAATGGATATGTCAGTGTTCTCTTCTTTTAGGTAGCGTTCGCCGCCCACCGTAGTACTAACGCTCCTATACGAAGTAACTGCAGACGCTATAGATGCAACAGGTACATAACCAGAAGGCACAACCGGAATCATAGGAAACCAGCTGCTCTGGAGTAGCTACTTAGTGGTATACTATCTGAAGACTCATACTGATGATGAACATATACATCCGCGAAACCAATAGCAAACCAACCGTGAAGAGGAAGAATGAGTACGAACAATCCGAATTTGCTCATTTGGGTCTATGCCTATCGGTTCCATAAGTACCAATAGATGACGGAAACGGGTGAAGCAACCTAAGAGCACTTGATACTCTTCTATATGGTACTGATACAATATTAGCAGGTTATACCCGACATGATATCCTTCGATGAAAATGAGCAACATATTTTTAGTAATATCAGTTCATCCTTCATGTTGTCAACCCTATTTCTTCAGCCCGAAACACGTATCGGGACCTCCTATTGCTGCTATGCATTCATGGTTACCACTTCTATAGATCCAGTAATGGAGTTTTCCTCTAAGAGGATAAGATGACGGAAATTATAGCTCCCAGAACTACTTCATTTAAGTCTTTCAATACTTTCGACCCCTTCATTCACTCTACTCTCTTCAACTCCAGAAGTCCGAAAAGGAGCCCCAACTTACAGAGTACTATCTCTGGTGTTAGGATCGGATACTGAATACTTATTCTGTTATCTTACCATATGCAGAGACTGCCGATAACGAGTAGAAACTATGGGAGATCTGGTTGTTGTTGCTGGTTCTTACGGAGTTATTGGTTGATGCTTATAGCTATAGCTATGGATCGGCGTAATCTCCTTATCTTCCTTCATCATGCTCCTTACCTTATACCAAGATCTTATCGATCTCTTATACCGGTCTCTTCGCAGCTACTTAATGTTCCTATGCTATATATGCTCGGAATCAGAGATCCCTTTTTTTACACACCCCGTTCTTTTGGTCATTTCATTTGAATCCTTGGATCTCATAACTTCTCTATTCCCTTGGAATATTCCTGGTAAACAAATAAAAGCAAGAATAGCTCAGTAGGACGGGGACATAGTCTCGAAAACAGCTGGCATAGCTAGAAAGCGGTATAGTAGGGGTTTCGTAGTATTTTGAGGTGTAGCATCAACGGTATATGGGTTTTCACCAGAGCTGGTAATACTAACTCGATAGCATTTGTGCTACCTAGTACTACTAGACCAACGGTACCTTGCCGGTGTGGGATGGATGATTGAGTATGCTCTGACTTATAGCTTGGTTTTCTCCATGGAGTATGGGATTGAGATGATTCTAGCTATATGGTGCTGCTTGCCCAGTTATCCCACTCTTTCCCGTAGATATTTGACCATCTGCTTTCTTATCGATATAGTTACTTATTCTTCTTCGGATCTGTCTCCGTGGTTTGGGTTCTCACCATTACCGGATCTACCAACTCCTTAGCATATCGATTGTACTACCCGCAGTCTCCGGAATTAGTTTCTGTTTAACACCAGAATCTGAGCAACCAGAGACCATCCGGAGGAACAGAATAAGCCAAAGTCCCAGATATTGGGAATAGACCCGGAGTAGATCATCTGCAATAATATCGTTGATTTGGCTCACTATGGTAATAAACTAGAAACGATACAAAGTAGTCCCAGGAAACCTAGTTCGCCTGGGGGCCTCCAGGAGCACGCACCATTTGTAAGCCGCAGGCAGTAGCACAGTAGTTTCTAGATCTGTCCAAGGACTTCTTCCGACCAGGTAGATAATAGCTATAGAGGAATAATGGGGTTGAGACAACTCCGAAAAGGTATTTCTAGTACTATAGGGTGCACGAGATCATGAAAAGCTATAGATGTACTATGGTTTCGGTATGCTCGTCTGAGCCTGGTTCATGATCGTAGATCATATCAGGATTGGTTTATTGATTACATCAGTACGATACCAGTTACTGATCCATGGAGACATCAGTAGGAAAATATGCTCTAGTTGGTAATCCAGATATACCTAGGTGAGCCCATACCATAGAATACATTTCTTCAGTTATTGGTGAATACCAACCCAGGACCAACTCATGCCATTCTTGTACCAGGTATCATCATAGTATACGTAACCAGTGGGATAACCAGTTATTCACCAGAATTGAGTCCAATATGGGCAGAAACATAGGAGCCATAGTAGGAGTAGCATAGCATCAACTGCGTAATATCCAAGCGGCGTACTTTCTTTAAATGATTTTGGTTTTTTTCTCCTGCTCAAGAGTTCTTGAGTTCTAAACCCCCAGAAGAAACTGAACGATACCAGATACAAAGAGAGAACACTTGAGTTTAGATCATAGATCAAAACGACTCCTTGGAAGTTAGTACGATCGAGTAAGGTAGAGATGATGCGAGGCGTAGCGCCCCTGCATGAAGGCATAGAGTGTTAGCCACTATTGAATGCTGTTGATGTAGGGAAGGATCTGCAAGCTCTGTTTCAAGTCTTGTTGATCCTTTCCGGAGAATTATATATTCTTCCTGAGTAGGAAGCAATATTCAAAGTTGGCTGGTCGGAATGGAGAAAAAGAGAACCCTGTAGCACTATAGTTCCCACCGGGGGATCTACTGATTCCGAACCAACGACCATAAGGCCAACTAAATCAATAAAATTAGGGTGGTTTTTAGCTATAGCATCATACGCAAGATGTACTCTATTATATGATCAACCATACTAACGAAAACATAATCCAACTCTAGTAAAGGTGAAATAGCACCGATATTATATCCTTCTTCAGCTAGGTGTTGCGGCACCGGATCCTCCGGTTGTACACTATCTCTCTGCTATAGCATCTATTACTGGTACAGATCATTAGTTTCCTACCATTGGTATGCCATTTGTTTGTGCTCAGGTTGTTCGACTGCTTATGTTACTGATGGATCTACTCCACTTATGGTTGATGATCTGGAGGAAGATCTTATGCATTACCCGCCGGAGGCTACATCAGAAAGAGCATAAGCTTCGGAGATACCAATGGAGAGGGCCAAGTATGAAGCTAATGTTGTTTCCTACCTAATCAGATCTCATGATTCATATTCATATGGGTCTGTCTTGGTTGTATGACCTATGGTTGTTTCACAAGATCCAGTACCTACTGCTAAGACTAGTATTATTGTTTACCTGTAACAGATGCCATATAGTACGTCTTGAGTCGATAACCCAGAGACTCAGTAAATTATGCTCTGATGGTAGTAAACAAGGTAATATGGGTTTGGCAATAGCCCAATAATGATGATAAAGTCTTCCGGAAGAATCTTTGATTCTACTATTGGGCCAAAAACAACAGAATATGGGTACCGATTGCCCACTAATGGTCCACTATCGGGTTCAGTTGGTGTCTCGCTGATTTGTATCACAGAAGATACGTAGTCGAATATGCAAGCTCAAAAGCCATGGGTAAATTCCCATGGTGGGATGATAAACCTCCGCGTTCAACTGGGTCGGCGGTATAAACAGTTGATGTCGGTGGGCCACACCAATCACTCGGTAGTGGGGGCCGACCCACGTGAGCAAAATAAAGGACGAGAAGGCAGGCAGATCGGTTATTGTTAGGTCTCTGCGAAGGTCTGCCAGCGGGCACTTCATTCCAGAGCCGTCGTATAGGTGCCCACCAACCCCACTTGCAAGGAATCTTTACAAGATTCATCTGAAGCGTTTGCAGTAGCCAGTAGGCGGCAACCAAACAAGGTATATTTTATATTGATACCATCCCCAATATTTCTTTGTATAGTTAATGATTATTTCAAATAGGTTTGTATGGAACTAGTTTCTTCTTCACAGTTTAATCATGTTTCCAAGAGATTTTTATGGAACTCATTTCTTTTCCTTGGTTTAATCATGTTTCAAATAGATTTACATGAAAACCATTTATTTTCCATTGGTTAATCAGGTTATGATAGAATAATGATTTTTTCTATGATATTTATGATGAAGTAAAAACTCAACGTACTTTATTCATATCGTGTTTCTTGGATATTATATATGATGGGTGCACCCAAATATAACTATATAAGCCTATTATATCATAAAATATGGGTTCATTTACATAGAGGTCTAATGTATAAGTTAATGATTATGTTCTCTAAAGAATTTTATTGGAAGTTTTTTATATGGTTATTATAATTGAAATCATTCTCTAAGGGTTCTATAAGGGTTATGTGAGATAATGTTCCAAGAAACCAATATGTTTTATCTATACTTGATATGGGTTTATGATGTTTCTTATGATCAATATTGATATTACATGGTTCAAGATTATTGATTCATATGACTCTTTATTTTTCCATGTTTTCATATTTTATAATCAAGGCATTGACGTGTATGGGTTATTTTAGGATTATCTCATGAACTATGATTATGTCACCATACCCTTATGCACTTCTTATTCTCATTGATGAAATTAAATTTCTAATGCTTAGGTTTATACTTACTTATTATTTGAGATGACCCTTCCTATGTTTTCTTTTCCCTAGTTTTTATATAAACCAGTTGAATTTTTTTTAATCTTGAATGGATTTTATATGGATGATGATGATGATGACTTAATGTGAAATAAGAAAATTTGGTTTAAGTGGGAGAAATTCTCATTTAACAACATGAGTTTTGTTTATATGGGAGTTTTTAATAATTATCTAAAACTATAAAGCTAAAAGGTTCTTGAAAGTGAAAGTCATACTATATTTACATTTTATATTATATGTTTTTAATGGGAAAATATTAGGTCATAATTATTGGTATCAAAGACAGAAATATAAAGTTCATGATTTTAGAATGGGATCTGAGAGTGTGGGTCTTGGGTTGTTATAGTTGGCATAAAAGGTTGGTTTAGATAACTTTGGATATTAGGATGTTTTCACGTGATGTTATATTAAGAGTTATGGATACCTTCATAGGTATATAAGGTTAAGTATGATCATATGTTAAAATTCTTAAAAACCCATTTGAGTTTTTAATTGATGAGATCTTAAAGTGATTAATGAAATTTAAGAGATGTTTTACTATGTTGAAGTATTTGTAAAGATTTGGTTTAACATTAAGTGTGATTTTAATTTTTTTCAGACATAAGTTTTAAGGTATTTATAACCTTTAGGGTTTATATGATCTTGTATATTGAGGTAATTATGGGAACATAATTTTTATCGTATAGAGAACCATGGCATTGAAGAAGCGGCTGAGTGATTAATGTTATTACAAACAAAGATCGCCATATTTCTATGCATGTAATCCAAAAGGTATAAGGTAACCTTTAAGGATAAAACAATATTTAATGTTGATGTTATTGAGGGATATAGGGTTATTGATTCATGGAATTATTTATTTTCAACTTTGGTTTTTACCATTGAATTTTGGAGATTAATGTATCATATGAAGTTTTATCCATTTTGGGAATTATCTTACCTTGTGCTAACCATTTTGGTTTTGGTTAATTAATAAGGATAGGTGTAATGTCTTGATTATCCATTTTATTGTTATACAGTCTTTAAAAGTTCTTTATGATTCTTCATGAATGGAAAAATTCATCTTCAATACGTATCATTTGGAGAAAAAGATGATATTATGGTTTAAATTGATTAAAGGACGAAATTATACTCATAAAATAGGTATATTCCCGTATTATATTAGTCTATAGGGTAAGATAATTCCTAAAATATAATACAAGGATATTAAAATAGAATTTTTATCTTCATACCTTTATTTATGATGAACCAGTGATCTTTTCGATCATAAAAAATTTATGGTTTTGAGGCCCTTAACATTCTATTGATCATTAAATTGGTTGTGATAAATAACATCAATCAATATACATAATTATTTATGCTTTTAATAAATGTCCATATCTTCACTTTCCACCAATTTTCTCCTACTTAGAAACCGAGTTATGCGTCATTCTATATGAACCTCATAATTTCCTCTCACATTTATTAAGAGGATGTTTTATTAACCCTTTTTATGCTATGAGATCACAAAAAAAGTATTTTAAAATGTACACACTTGATTACTGAGATAAAGTTAAAATTTCAAGGAAAAAATTTATTAAAGGGTGAGGATGTAACACCCCAAGATTTCAGAAAATCAAACTATGTTTGATAGCATGTTCGACATGAAACACCGAGCTTAAATAACACACAAAATATATATAACCATTATAACCTAGATGTTAATTTGATGGGTATGAATAATACTAAATTCTTAATGATATATATATATATATACTAATCAATATAAATTAATGATAAATTATTTGTATATAATAAATTAATTTTTATTAATTTTATTTTATTCTTCAAAAATAGGTTTTCTTCAAAAATGATTGTTATTTATTTTTTATGAAAATATTATAATTAATTTCAAAATATTTTAGAAAATTTATTTTATAAAATTGACTTTATTTTTTAAATCATCGTGTCAAAATTATCTTAGGGTTATTTTTTAGGATTCTTCTGAAAAGTTTTATTTTTTGATGAATACTGAAAAATACTGAATTTTAATTGAAAATCTTCTTTTCATTTAAATAATTTATAATATTAAATTTAATTTTTAATTGTTTTTAAAATATAATTAGTTTAATTTTATATCAACTAATCCAATTTTTCTCATTATAATCATTTTTATATTGAAATTTTATATAATTTTTTTTTAAAATTTTAAACATTATCACTTTAAAAGCCTTCTTTCTTATCACATCTGTGAGATTAATTTAAAATTAAAATTCCCTAATTTTCACACTCAAACATTTAAAATAATATTATTTTATTATTTTATAAGACTTTGAAACTTTCCATTGAGCAGCGGGCCAAGCCTGTTTGAAATTTTTGCATTTTGTTGATGAATGAATGCTTTTCCCTTGACAACATTCGGTGCACGGGCAGGGCGTTTTCAAAGCTATGTGGTTTTTCTTAGGTCACCGTGCGGCCTGCCTCAGGTTCAAGACACATAAATAAAATGAGTTTTAAAGATTTATTTTAATAATTATAATAATGGTAATTATTATTATTATTATTATTATGTTCACCAAGTTTATTAATATAGAGTTATTATTAGTAAGTTATTATTATTAACATTCTATTAATTTTTTTTAGTATATCAGGTTTATTAATATCATATTAAGTTATTATAATTTTTATTATGATTATTATTAATAATATCAATATTGTTATTATAAATCTATTTGTAATTATTTTTATCTTATTATTATTGTTATTATTATTATGGTTGATAATATTATTATTATCAAGTTTATTATAATTATTATTAAGTTGTTATGAAAAATATTATTATTATTATTGGAGTTTATTAAAATTCTTATTATGTTCATTATTATTTGTTAATATTTTATTTATTTTATACTTTTTTCTTTTATTCCTTTATTTTTTATTTTATTTATTTATTTCTTTTATTATTATTATTTTTTCTTTCTATCAAACCCTAACTCTCTCTCCCCCTCACCCTTTCCCCTTATGCGGCCGACCCCCCCTTCCTCTCCCGCTTGCGCCACCCCCACCGACGAGGGCCCTCCAGCACACCTCCCTCCCTTTATCCGCGCTACCTCCCTCTAGTCGGCATCTGATCGGCGGCCTCCCCTTATTGCTCACGTGCACCACACCCCATGACCGGAAGCCTCCCCTTCTTGCTCATTCGCACCATACCCCATGACCGGTGGCCTCCCCCTACAACCCACGAGACACCTTCCCCCTCACGCGACTCCCACCGGCACGCAACATCTCTGTCCGGACTCCCCTTGTGCGCGTTACCCCCAGCACAGAACCCTCCTTGTCGCACTTGTCCAACCTCCTACAATTCCTTCTGCAGGTGTGTTCCACTCTGACGGGTTGTTTTCTTCCTACAATATAGTTGCGATTAGGGTTTTATGTTTTTAGGGTCTCTATTTTTCTTTGATTTTATTGATTTGGGTTCAAATTCTTGAATCAGGGTCAAATTGTGGTTTCTTGTGGTGCGATTGGTGCAGGATCAAAGTTTTGCGTCGAAATTTGAAGTTTCAACACCGAAGGTCAGTGTTTCCACATGTAAGTATTGTTTGATGAATTAATTTTCTTATTTAATTAATTTAGCATACTCATTGATTAGTTTTCTTGGTGCGAATATGGTTTTACTTGAGGTTTAACGTGATTTCGATGTCTTTAGTAGAGTGTTTATTTGATATGAAGGTTTTCATTTTGTGAAAACCCATGTTGAGACTTTTGTTGTGTTTTATAAACTTTTTTATTGGTTTATTAGGTCAGGAAAGGGCTGCGAATTCTGTTTTATCATGTTATTGATGTGCATTTTCCCTTAGAGGATGTTTTTGAGTGGGCGTTTGTGTTCAAAGTCTTGTGATACTGCTTGGAGTTGTTTTATAAAATTATTAAGTGTTTTGTTAAAACTTATAAAGTATGTGAAACATGTGTGGATATTGTTTTTTTTTGAACCTTGATAATGTTTAATAAATTAAGAAAATGACTTATTTCATTGTTCAAGTGATGCAGAACTAGTTTTTGAAAGAATTTGAGATGCGTGAGTTTGGAATTGGTTTCTTAATGTGAATTTGGGTGTACTTTTCGTGTAAAAAGATTATTGTGCCTCTTTTAGGTGTTTTAGGAATTGTAAAAATGGTTTATTTAATTTTTCTGGTGTTGAGAATCACGTTTTGAATGGTACTTATGGTGAAAATGGGGTTGGGTGTAGGTTTTTAAAAGGGAAATGCATAATTTGGTATGTTTGGGATGTTGTGTATTTCTAAATGTAAATTGTAAATGGTTAAAGCAATGAAATTCATGTTTTGGAATTGGTTATGGTTTATGTGATGATTTGAAAAGGCCATTTGAAATGGTTAAATTGATTATGTGTTTTTATTTTAATATTTTCAATGGGTTTTATGACTTATGTAAGTGGCTTGTCATTGGTGTAAATCCTTGATGTGTTATTTTGAAACATTTTATGGATTGTTTAAATGTGTAACTGCATTATTAAATTATATGTGTAGTGTGTTGGGCCTTTCTCTGATGGTTTTGAGTTGCGAGTGTCAAGAAAGCCTACATGTGCATGCATAAGGTAAGGCATATATATATATATATATATATATATATATGTATATATATTTTTACATATTCCCTCATGGCGTGGGGAATATGTGCAATGCATCTAGGGGTATTTATATATATATATGTATAAATGCATGTGCATGGAAGTGCGTAGGGTCAGTTTGAGTGGTCATCGACAAATAACGACATGTTTAAGGTAGGTCCCCTATTCCTATGCCTTTAATTTGAATTTTATAATTGCTTTCTTGTTTTAAAAGTATGTTTTACATTTATGCTATATACTCATGCTATGAAATTTGGTTGTGGTTTATTGAAATGATTATGAAATTGTTTTGAAAATTGAAATGTATTTCTAATGCTATCGGTCTTACGTAACCTTTTCTTGAAAATTTATTTTTAAGTGGTTTCGAAATGGTAATGTGTATTTAAAAAGGTGTCTGGCCTTTTTGGATAGTTAATCATAAAAAAATGTTCCCTTTATGTAATTGATCCCGTTTTGCATCTTAAGAATTCTTTATGAAAAAGAAAAAAACTCTCCTGAGGCACGCCCCCTTTGGTTTAAAAAAATGATTTTTAAGTTGAATGCGTTATTATGTGCCGAATTTAATGATTCTACATTGTGTGACGTGAAAGAGGGTGAATGTTCTTAAGGAGGGAGAATGGTGGTGAGAGGTTGAATGGGTTTTTGAAAAAGAAAAGTGTTATGTACATATATGTTTGCTTGATAAAGAAAACTCACAACCACATGAAATAGAGAACAATGAGAAACCTAGGTATCTAGGTGGGTGACCAGGACTAGTACACTAGATGACTGGGCAGGGGTTCGTCCTGGTTTTTCTAGCAGGATTGACGCAATAAAACTAACTAAACATATGAATTTCTGAGGGTCGTGGTCTTCTAAGCCACGTTTTTCTGAGGGTTGTGGTTTCTAAGCCACGTTTCACCGAGGTACGGGGTCTCCAGGTTCCCACTTTTTCTAGCTACCTATAGGGATTACCCATGGTGCCCATTTGTGGCATGCCACTTGTGATGTAAATTTCTTTTCAGTTGTTTCATACTTTATGTCTTGTTTGTGAAAACCATATTTTAATCAAAACTGGTTTCTTTTCATTTTTAAACATTAATGCATGCTTGGAACCTATTTTGAAAATGCCGTGGGAGTGAAATGATTTAATTGAAAATTCAAACTCATTACTTGAATTTGAAAAGACGGAAAAATATTATTTTATTATACCTTATTTTTTAAACTGGCATGATTGGATTTCTTACTAAAGGAAGGGGCATAAAATGTGGTTATATTTTGGCATTTCTACTGAGCATCTTTGTGCTCATGCCTACTTTGATTTTCATTTGCAGGTTTCAGTCTTAGATCACTTTTGGGAGAGAGTGTAGTTCACTTACCATGGTGACCGATGGGGTCACTTGAGGTATGTCACGTTGCTTTGTTTATTCCTTTTTCTGCTTCCATGTTGTTCAGTCTATTTTTCTTTATTTATCTGCTTGTTTAGTTTATGTTTATTTATCCTTGTTATGGGTCAAATCATTCCCAACTTCTTTTTTTCGTTGCCCGACACTAGTTTCCATCCCGTGGGGATTAGGAACACCCTTTGGGTCGTGTCGCGGACCGGGTCGTGCACCGGGTCAGATGACGACCCGACTTGGTTCGTGACAAAATGGTATCAGAGGAGGCCTTTGTTATTTGGGGTGTCAAGAAGCCTGGTGATTAGGTGTGTTGGGACTCGAGAGGTAGGTGCGGGAAGGAAATCATGAACCATTTCCCATCCTGAGACTCGAGTTTCCGGGGAGTAGTATGGGAGTTGATTTTTTCTTTTTCTTGGTCTGTGTAAATGAGGGATGAAAAGGGAAGTGATCTGGTGTTACGCGACGAGCCTGCATGGAGTAGCAACCCATGTACATCCTAAGTGTACGGTTCAAGATACTTCCTGTGGTGAATTCTCGCTCGGAGTATGGTCTGCTAAGCTATGTTACCAGGTTGGCATAGCCGCTAGTCGCTTATTTTTGGATATTTTGATGTGAGTTATGTTTGACCGTCGTTTTGGTTGGTGTGAGTAGATATCAAAAATGAAAATAGATTTTTGTAAAGGGGTTTTCAAAAGGGAATGTGGTTGTTGGAGTGGAAAATGGTTTTTGAAATGGAAAATGTTCTGGAATTTGGAAATGTGTCTCTTTAATGATAAGTGACTTTCAAAAAATTAGTTGGGAATTTTTGCTTTGTGCTGAATGGTCTGTTTTGGAAATGAGTAGTGTCTTGAATTAACCCTTGGTATTCCTATGAGTGATCACATACATTGAGGTGCGCATGTGGAAAGTGGAGAAATTGTTGATGTGAGTGGGTGGGTGCTTGATCTAGCACATGGATATGTATGTGTGAGCCTTCATGGGATACCAATGGTGGATATGTAAGTTATTTTGTTTGCTAAAAAATGGTTTTCAAAAAGGGTTTTTCAAATGTTTAGAAAAGTGAGAGAGAAATTGTTTAGTGTTCTCTTTTTTGTGTTTGGCATTCTTTTTTGTGGGATCTTGGCTTTGACATATTGAATTGTGGTTGGAATAGTGATTTGAGTTTGTGCTTTAGTTTTTGATTGAGGTGTGGAATTTTGATTTATGATGAGTTTTGATTCGGATTCGTGCCTCTTTTTTTGAGTATGCTGCCCAAAAAAGTACCATAAGTTTCTAGTGAGCCTCTTCTAGTTTTTGGTTCTACCCAGACTCTTAGTGGAGTGGTGGAATTGAATTCTTTATGGTTATTGTCCATCTTCCGTGGTGATCATGATCTATCAAAGGTAGCGGACTGGCTTGGTGAAATTGTTGGTGTTTTCAGGTTATTGGAAACTCAAAATTCTATAAGAGTCAGTGTTGGTTTGGGTCTGTTTGAAGGTGAAACTTTGGATTGGCGGAGGAGATAATCCCAGCATCATTGCATGATGGTATGTCTTGGATGGTGCTTAAGAGCACTCTCATCCAATGGTTTACACCCGAAGAAGTGAAGGAGAGGAAATTGGAAGAACTAGTGGGTGTCGAGTAAGGCCAACAAGCAGTAAAGGCCTACGTGGGACATTCCAAGGGGTTGATTCCATTTTCTCCAGGGTTAGCATCATGGAATCAGTTAAAGTTTCTCTTGTGTGGGGGGTTTCATCTAGGGTTGTAGGACCGTTTCTTTTTGGTTTTCGGGAAGGTTCCCCATCTGGTGAGAAGAGTGAATCGAAGGAACCTATCTCAGACAAGTCTTCTTGTCAATTCCATCTTATATTAGTTGGGCCACCCCCTTGTTTGATTATAGTGTGCTCATTTTGTGTACTTTATGTCGCCTTGTCATCATCCTCTGAAGGATTGCCGTCGGTGTGTCCATTTGGAACGATTAGAGCGGTTCCTCTAGCGGCATCGTCAGCAGGAGTCTTGACTGAAGGATGTCATCTCCTGACTGTGGGGCAGCGGATGCTTCAAGACATCAGAGATCCAGCCATAGGTCTTAGAGTGAAGCTCTTCACGAAGTCAGGAATCGTTGGGTGTGGGGCACCTTGGTCTAATTTTTTTCTTCAATGCAGAAATGGGGACGGTCTGAATTTCCTTGTTGTAGCTCTCCTGTCTTTGAAGGTTCTGTTTTTTTGTAAGAGGCGTAAAGGTCTCCTTTTCTCATTGTCATCATTGTTCATTGAATACCCCACTGTGGTTGTAAAAATGCATGGTGATCTTGTTTTCTTGTAAATCTAGTTATTGTGACTCCTCAAATATGAGATTTGGAGTTGTCTCTTTATGGATGTGAGTCTCAAGATGATTATCTCTCTCATGTGGCTAGCTCCATTGGTGACCCATTCTTGTTTTAGGATGTGCTTGTTTTTGAGACACATGTGTCTTGGGAAATAATGAATAAGAGTTTGGTCCGCTACTTGGTTTGGGGTCTTTCGTTGATGACCCCATGTGGTGGGGGTCTGGTTGATGTAGAGATTTCATAGGTCGGTTCGTGCTGGGTTTCTCATACTGGTCAGGCTAATTGGCTTAAGATGGTCAGTTCTTAAATGGTGGGGAGACACACCATGAATCTTGTCGTGCCCTCTTTGAGGTTTGGTATGTGTGGCAGTTCCCTCTTGGATAAATTTAGCAGTTCCAGAGTTATCCCATGCTGAGAGTTTCAATGTTAGTTGTTCTAGTCATGTTCTAGTGGTGGGGAGAACCCTCCTCATTTCTTGATGGTTCTTCTCTTTTCAGTTTACCTCAGATTTGGTCGGGTGTGACTGATGGAGAGAAAAGTCACACTGAGTTCGTGTTTTTGCGGGCCTCATTCATTTTCAAACTCGAGTTTGATTCCTCATTTGGCTAGGAGAATTTCTAGGGGAAAAAATTTTATGTGGTGGGTAGAATTGTCACACCTTAACTTTTAAAATAATTTTATTTTGTTATTTTATAAGACTTTGAAACTTTATATCAAGCTACGGGCCACACCTGTTTGAAAATTTTTCATTTTGTTGATGAATGAATGCTTTTCCCTTGACAACATTCGGTGCATGGGCAGAGCATTTTCAAAGCTGTGCGGATTTGCCTGGGTCATCGTGTGACCTGGCTCATGTTCAATACAAATAAATAAAATTATTTTTAAAGAGTTATTTTAATAATTATAATAACGGTAATTATTATTATTATTATTATTATTATTATTATGTTCACCAAGTTTATCAACATAGGGTTATTATTTGTAAGTTATTATTATTAACATTCTATTAATTTTTTTAGTATATCAGGTTTATTAATATAATATAAAGTTATTATAATTTTTATTATGATTATTATTAATAATATCAATATTGTTATTATTAATCTATTTGCAATTATTTTTATCATATTATTATTTTTGTTATTATTATGGTTGATAATATTATTATTATCAAGTTTATTATAATAATTATTAAGTTTTTATGAACAATATTATTATTATTATTGGATTTTATTAAAATTATTATTATGTTCATTATTATTTATTAATATTTTATTTATTTTATACTCTTTTCTTTTATTCCCTTATTTTATATGGTATTTATTTCTTTTATTATTATCTTTCTTCTTTCCTTCAAACCCTAACTCTCTCTCCCCCTCACCCTTTCCCCTTACACGGCCGACCCCCCCCCCCCCCCACCTTCCTCTCCCGCACACGCCACCCCCACCGGCGAGGGCCCTCCGGCACACCTCCCCCCCTTCATCCACACTACCTCGCTCTGGCCGGCATCAGATCATCGGCCTCCCCTTCTTTCTCACGCGCAGCACACCTCATGACCGATGACCTCCCTTTCTTGCTCACACACACCAGACCCCATAACCAGTGACCTCCCCCTTATGCTCACAAGACACCTTCCCCCTCGCGCGACTCCCACCGGCACACAACATCTCTGGTCGGACTCCCCTTGCACGTGTGACCCCCATCACGGAACCCTCCTTGTCGCACTCGACCAACCTCCTACAATTCGTTTTACAGGTGTGTTCCACTCTAACGGGTTGTTTTCTTCCTGAAGTAGAGTTTCAGATTAGGGTTTTATGTTTTTAGGGTCTCTATTTTGGTTTGATTTTGTAGATTTTGGTTCAAATGCTTGAATTAGGGTCAAATTGTGGTTTCTTATGGTGAGATTGGTGCGCGATCAAAGTTTTGCGTTAGAATTTGATGTTTCGACACCGAAGGTTTGTGTTTCCGCATATAAGTATTGTTTGATGAATTAATTTTATTATTTAATTAATTTATCATACTCATTGATTAGTTTTCTTGGTGAGAATATGGTTTTACTTGAGGTTTAACGTGATTTCGATGTGTTTAGTAGCGTGTTTATTTTATATGAATGTTTTGATTTTTTGAAAATCCATGTTGAGCCTTTCATTTTGTTTTATAAACATTTTTGTTGGTTTATTATGTCATGCAAGGGATACGAATTCTATTTTATAATGTTATTGATGTGACTTTTCCCTTAGAGTATGTTTTTGAGTGGGAGTTTGTGTTCAAAGTCTTGTGATACCGCTTGGATTTGTTTTATAAAATTATTAAGTGCTTTTTTAGAACTTATAAAGTATGTGAAACACGTGTGGAAATTGTTTTGGTGTGAACCTTGGTAATGTTTTATAAATTGAGCAAGTGACTTATTTCATTGTGCAAGTGATGCCGAACTAGTTTTTGAAAGAATTTGATATGAATGAGTTAGGAATTGGTTTCTTAATGTGGATTTGGGTGTACTTTTCATGTAAAATCTTGTTGTGCCTCTTTTAGGTGTTTTATGAATTGTACAAATGGTTTATTTAATTTTTCCAGTGGTGCGAATCATGTTTCGAATGGTACTTATGGTGAAAATGGGGTTGGGTGTAGGTTTTTAAAAGGGAAATGCATAATTTGGTATGTTTGGGTTGTTGTGTATTTCTAAATGTAAATCATAAATGGTTTAAACAATGAGATGCAAGTTTTGGAATTGGTCCTGGTTTATGTGATGATTTCAAAAAGGCCATTTGAAATGGTTAAATTGATTATGTGTTTTTCTTTTAATATTTTCAATGGGTTTTATGAGTTATGTAAGTGGCATGTCATTGGTGTAAATCATTGATGTGTTATTTTGAAACATTTTATGGATCATTTAAGTGTTTAATTGATTTACTAAATTATATGTGTAGTGTGTTGGGCCTTGCTTCGATGGTTTTGAGTTGCGGGTGTCAAGAACGCCTACATGTTCATATATAGGGTAAGGCATATATATATATATATAAATGCCCTCTTTGTAAATATTACCTCATGGCGTGGGGAATATGTGAAATGCAGTGAAGGGTATTTATATATATATATGTATAAATTCATGTGCATTGAAGTGCATAAGGTTAGTTTGAGTGGTCGTCAACAAATAATGACATGTTTGAGGTAGGTCCCTTATGCATATGCCTTTAATTTGAATTTCATAATTTCTTTCTTGTTTTAAAAGTATGTTTTACATTTATGCTATATACACATGCTATGAAATTTGGTTGCGGTTGCTTGAAATGATTATGCATTTGTTTTGAAAATTGAAATGTATTTCTAATGATATCGGTCTTAAGTAACCTTTTCTTGAAAATTGATTTTTAAGTGGTTTCGAAATGGTAATGTGTTTTTCCAAAGGTGTCTGGCCTTTTTGGCCAGTTAATTGTAAAAAAATGTTCCCTTTATGTAATTGAGCCCGTTTGGCATCTTAAGAATGCTTTATGAAAAATAAAAAAACCTCTCCTGAGGCACGCCCCCTTTGGTTTAAAAAAACTATTTTTAAGTTGAATGCATTATTATGTGATGAATTTAATGCTTCTACATTGTGTGATGTGGAAGAGGGTGAATGCGCTTAAGGAGGGAGAATGGTGGTGAGAGGTTGAATGGGTTTTAGAAAAAGAAAAGTGTTATGTACATACATGTTTGCTTGATAAAGAAAACTCACCACCACTTGAAATAGAGCACAATGAGAAACCTGGGAATCTATGTGGGTGACCAGGACTAGTACGCTAGATGACACATCAGGGGTTCATCCCGGTTTGTCTAACAGGATTGACACAATAACACTAACTAAACATATGAATTTCTGAGGTTCGTAGTCTTCTAGGACATGTTTTTCTGAGGGTCATGGTTTCTAAGCTACGTTTCACCAAGGTACGAGGTTCTAGGTTCCCACTTATGCTAGATACCTATAGGGATTACCCATGGTGATCATTTTTGACATGCCGCATGTGATGTAACTTTCTTTTCAGTTGTTTCATACTTGATGTCTTGTTTGTGAAAACCATATTTTAATCCAAAATGGTTTCTTTTCATTTTTAAACATTAATGCATGCTTGGAACCTATTTTGAAAATTCCATGGGAGTGAAATTCTTTACCTGAAAATGCAAACTCATTACTTGAATTTGAAAAGAAGGAAAACATTATTTTAGTATACCTTATTTCCAAACTGGCATGATTGGATTTCTTACTAACGGTAGGGGCATAAGATGTGGTCATATTTTGGCATTTATATTGAGCATCTACGTGCTCATGCCTACTATGATTTTTAGTTACAGGTTTCAGTCTTGGATCACTTTTGTGAGTGAGTGTAGTTCACGTACCATGGTGACCCATGGGGTCACCTAAGGTATGTCACGTTGCTTTGTTTATTCCTTTTTCCACTGTCATGTTGTTCAGTCTAGTTTCCTTTATTTATCTTCTTGTTCAGCTTATGTTTATTTATCCTTGTTATGGTCCAAATCATTCCCAACTGCTTTGTTTCGATGCCCGACACTAGTTTCCAGCCCGTGGGGATTGGGAATGCCCTTCGGGCCTTGTCACGGACCAGGTCAGGCATTGGGTCAGATGACGACCCAGCTTGGTTCATGACAAAATGGTATTAGAGGATGAACTTGTTATTTTGGGTGTCAAGTAGCTTGGTGATTAGGTGTTTTGGGAATCTAGAGGTAGGTGTGGGAAGGAAGTCATGAAACCTTTCCCGTCCCGAGACTCGAGTTTCCAGGTGTAGTATGGGAGTTGAGTTTTTCTTTTGCTTGGTCTGTGTGGATGAGGGATGACGAGGGAAGTGATCCAGTGTTACGTGACGATCCTGCATGGAGTAGCGACCCATGTACATCCTGAGTGCACGGTTAAAGATACTTCCTGTGGTGGATTCTCACTCAGAGCGTGGTCTTCTAATCCATGTTACTGGGTTGGAATAGCCACTAGACCCTTATTTTTGGAAAATTTTGATGTGATTTATGTTTGACCGTCGTTTTGGATGGTGTGAGTAGATCTCGAAAATGGAAACGGATTTTTGTGAAGGTTTTTTCAATAGGGAATGTGGTTGTTGGAGTGGAAAATAGTTTTGAAATGGAAAACCTTTTGGAATTTGGAAATGTGTTTCTTTAATGATAAGTGACTTTCACAAAATTGGTTGGGAATTTGTGCTTTATGCTGAATGGTCTGTTTTGGAAATGATTAGTGTCTTGAATTAACCCTTGGTATTCCTATGATTGGTCACATACATTGAGGTGCTCATATGGAAAGTGGTTAAATTGGTGATATGAGTGGGTGGGTGCTTGAGCTAGCACAGGGATATGTATGTGTGAGACTTCATGGGATACCAATGGTGGATATGTAAGTTGTTTTGTTTTCTGAAAAATGGTAATCAAAAAGGGTTTTTCAAATGTTTAGAAAAGTGAGAGAGAAATTTTTTAGTGTTCTCTTTTTGTGTTTGGCATCCTTTTTCTTGGGCTCTTGGATTTGACATATTGAATTGTGGTTGGAATAGTGATTTGAGTTTGTGCTTTAGTTTGTGATTGAGGTGTGGAATTTTGATTTATGATGAGTTTTGATTCAGATTCATGCCTCTTTTTTTGAGTATGCTGCCCAGAAAAGTCCCAGAAGTTTCTTGTGAGCCTCTTCTCGTTGTTGGTTCTACACAGACTCTTAGCGGAGTGGTGGAATTGAATTCTTTCTAGTTATTGTCTAGCTTCCTTGGTGATCGTGATCTATCGAAGGTAGTGGACTGGCTTGGTGAAATTGTTGGGGTTTTCAGGTTATTGGAAACTCCCAAAGCTATAAGAGTCTATGTTGGTTCGGGTACATTTGAAGGTGCAACTTTGGATTGGTGGAGGAGATAATCCCAGCGTCGGTGCATGATGGTATGTCTCGGAAGGTGTTTAAGACCACTCTCATCCGATGTTTTATACCCGAAGAAGTGAAGGCGAGGAAAGTGGCAGAACTAGTGGGTGTCAAGTAAGGCCAACGAGTAGTGAAGGGCTACGTGGGGCATTCCAAGGGGTTGATTCCATTTTCTCCTGGGGTAGAGTCGTGGAATCAGTTAAAGTTTCTCTTGTGTGGGGTTTTCATCCAGATTTCTAGGACTGTTTCTTTTTTGTGTTTGGGAAGGTTCCCCATCCGATGACAAGAGCGAATTGTAGGAACCCATCTCAGACAAGTCTTCTTGTCAATTCCATCTTCTATTAGTTGGGAACCCCCTTGTTTGCTTCTAGGGTGCTCGGTTTGGGTACATTAAGTCTCCTTATCATCATCCTCCGAAGGCTTGCAGTCTGTGTGGCCATTTGGGACAATTGGAGAGGTTCCTCTAGCGGCATCATCAGTAGGAGTCTTGACCGAAGGATGTAATCTCATGACTGTGGGGCAGCATATGCTTCAAGACATCAGAGCTCCAGCCATAGGTCTCGGAGTGAAGCTCTTCACGAAGTCAGGAATCGTTGGGTGTGGGGTACCTTGGTCTAATTTTTGTCTCCAATGTTGAAATGGGGATGGTCTGAATTTCCCTGTTGTAGCTCTCCCGTCTTCGAAGGTTCTGTTTTGCTGTAAGAGGCATAAAGGTCTCTTTTTTTAATTGTTGTCTTTGTTCATTGAATACCCCACCATGGTTGTAAAAAGGCATTTTGATATTGTTTTCTTGTAAATCTAGTAGTTGTGCCTCCTAAAATATGAGATTTGGAGTTGTCTCTTTATGGATGTGAGTCTCAATATGATTATCTCTCTCATCTGGCTAGCTCCATTGGTGACCCATTCTTTTTTTAGGATGTTCTTGTTTTGTAGACACATGCGTCTTGGGAAATAATGAATAGGAGTTTGGCCCACTACTTTGTATGGGGTCTTTCGTTGATGACCCCATGTGGTGGGGGTCTGGTTAATGTGGAGAGTTCATGGGTCGGTTTGTGCTGGGTTTCTCGTACTAGTCTGTGCTAATTGGCTTAAGATGGTTATTTCTTAAATGGTGGGGAGACCCACCATGAATCTTGTCGTTCCTTATTCGAGGTTTGTTCTGTGTGGTGGTTCCCTCTTGGATCAAGTTAGCAGTTCCAAAGTTATCCCATGAAGAGAGTTTCAATGTTAGTAGTTCTAGTTGGGTTCTTGTGGTGGGGAGAACCCTCCTTGTTTCCTGATGGTTATTCTCTTTTCAGTTTCCCTCAGAGTTGGTTGGGTGTGACTGATGGAGTGAAAAGTCACACCAAGTTCATGTTTTTGCGGGCCTCATTCATTTTCAACCTCGATTTTGATTCCTCATTTGGCTAGGTGACTTTCTAGGGGAAAAACGATTTTGTGGTGGGTAGAATTGTCACACCCGAACTTTTAAAATAATATTATTTTATTATTTTATAAGACTTTGAAACTTTCTACCGAGCTGCGGTCCAAGCCTGTTTGAATTTTTTTCATTTTGTTGAAGAATGAATTCTTTTCCCTTGACACCATCTGGTGCATGGGCAGGGTGTTTTCAAAGCTGTGCGGCTTTACCCGGGTCACTATATGGCATGACTCATGTTCAATACAAATAAATAAAATGAGTTTTAAAGAGTTATTTTAATAATTATAATAATGGTAATTATTATTATTATTATTATTATTATTTTCACCAAGTTTATTAACATAGGTTTATTATTAGTAAGTTATTATTATTAACATTATATTAATTTTTTTAGTATATCAGTTTTATTAATATCATATTAAGTTATTACATTTTTTATTATGATTATTATTAATAATATCAATATTGTTATTATTAATCTATTTTCAATTTTTTTATCTTATTATTATTGTTATTATTATTATGGTTGATAATAATATTATTATCAAGTTTATTATAATTATTATTAAGTTGTTATGAACAATATTATTATTATTATTGGAGTTTATTAAAATTATTATTATGTTGATTATTATTTGTTAATATTTTATTTATTTTATAATCTTTTCTTTTATTCCCTTATTTTAGATGGTATTTATTTATTAATTTATTTTATTGTTATCTTTTTTCTTTCTTTAAAACCCTAACTCTCTCTCCCTCTCACCCTTTCCAGCGCACCTCCCTCCCTTCATCCACACTACCTCGCTCTGGCCGACATCTGGCCGGCGACCTCTCCTTCTTGCTCACACGCACCACACCCCACAATTAGCGGCCTCCCTTTCTTCCTCATGCGCACTGCACCCCGTGACTGGTGGCCTCCCCCTTCTGCTCGTGAGACACCTTCACCCTCGCGCAACTCCCACCGGCACACAACATCTCTGGCCGGACACCCCTTGCATGCACAACCCCCCCAGCATGGAACCCTCCTTGTTACACTCGACCAACCTCATACAATTCCTTATGCAGGTGTGTTCCACTCTAACGGGTTGTTTTCTTCCTGTAGTAACATTTCATATTAGGGTTTTATGTTTTTAGGGTCACTATTTTGGTTTGATTTTGTTGATTTTGGTTCAAATGGTTGAATTAGGGTTAAATTGTGGTTTCTTGTGGTGCGATTGGTGCATGATCAAAGTTTTGCATCCGAATTTGAAGTTTCGACACCGAAGGTCAGTGTTTCCACATATAAGTATTATTTGATGAATTAATTTTATTATTTAATTAATTTATCATACTCATTAATTAGTTTTATTGGTGAAAATATGGTTTTACTTGAGGTTTAACGTGATTTCGATGTGTTTAGTAGTGTGTTTATTTGATATGAATGTTGTGATTTTGTGAAAACCCATGTTGAGCCTTTCATTTTGTTTTATAAACTTTTTTGTTGGTTTATTATGTCGTGCAAGGGCTGAGAATTCTGTTTTATCATGTTATTGATGTGTGTTTTCCCTTAGAGGATGTTTTTGAGTGGGAGTTTTTGTTCAAATACATGTGATACCGCTTGGAGTTGTTTTATAAAATTATTAAGTGATTTGTTAAAACTTATAAAGTATGTGAAACACGTGTGGATATTGTTTTGGTGTGAACCTTGGTAATGTTTTATAAATTATGCAAATGACTTATTTCATTGTGCAAGTGATGTAGAACTAGTTTTTGAAGGAATTTGATATGCGTGAGTTAGGAATTGGTTTCTTAATGTGAATTTGGCTGTACTTTTCGTGTAAAAGATTGTTGTGCCTCTTTTAGGTGTTTTATGAATTGTACATATGGTTTATTTAATTTTTCCAGTGGTCCGAATCACGTTTCGAATTGTACTTATGGTGAAAATGGGGTTGGGTGTAGGTTTTTAAAAGGGAAATGCATAATTTGGTATGTTTGGGTTGTTGTGTATTTCTAAATGTAAATCATAAATGGTTTAAACAATGAGATGCATGTTTTGGAATTGGTTCTGGTTTATGTGATGATTTGAAAAGGCCATTTGAAATGGTTAAATTGATTATGTGTTTTTCTTTTAATATTTTCAATGGGGTTTATGAGTTATGTAAGTGTTGTGTCGTTGGTGTAAATCCTTGATGTGTTATTTTGAAACGTTTTATGGATATTTTAAGTGTTTAATTGATTTATTAAATTTTATGTGTAGTGTGTTGGGCCTTGCTTCGATGGTTTTGAGTTGCGGGTGTCAAGAATGCCTATATTTGCATGCATACGGTTAGGAATATATATATATAAATAACATCTTTTTACATATTCCCTCATGGCGTGGGGAATATGTGCAATGAAGCTAGGGGTATTTATATATATATGTATAAATTCATGTGCATTGAAGTGCGTAGGGTCAGTTCGAGTGGTCGTCAACAAATAACGGAATGTTTGAGGTAGGTCCCCTATGCCTATGCCTTTAATTTGAATTTCATAATTGCTTGCTTGTTTTAAAATAATGTTTTACATTTATGCTATATACACATGATATGAAATTTGGTTGCGGTTTCTTGAAATTATTATGAATTTGTTTTGAAAATTGAAATGTATTTCTAATGCTATCGGTCTTAAGTAACTTTTTCTTGAAAATTGACTTTTAAGTGGTTTCGAAATGGTAATGTGTATTTCGAAAGGTGTCTAGACTTTTTGGCCAGTTAATGGTAAAAAAGTATTCCCTTTATGTAATTTAGCCTGTTTGGCATCTTGAGAATGCTTTATGAAAAAGAAAAAAAATCCTCTCCTGAGGCACACACCCTATGGTTTAAAAAAATGATTTTTAAGTTCAATGCATTATTATGTGCCGAATTTAATGCTTATGCATTATGTGACATGGAAGAGGGGGAATGCTCTTAAGGAGGGAGAACGGTGGTGAGAGGTTGAATGGGTTTTAGAAAAATAAAAGTGTTATGTACATACTTGTTTTCTTGATAAAGAAAATTCACCACCACTTGAAATAGAGCACAATAAGAAACTTGAGTATCTAAGTGGGTGACCAGGACTAGTACGCTATATGATAGAGAAGGTGTTCGTCCCGGTTTGTCTAGTAGGATTGATGCAACAACACTAACTAAACATATGAATTTCTGAGGGTCGTGGCCTTATAAGCCACATTTTTCTAAGGGTGTAGTTCTTAAGTCACGTTTCACTGGGGTACGAGGTCTCTAGGTTCCCACATGTGCTAGCTACCTATAGGGATTACCCATGGTGCTCATTTTTGACATGCTTCTTGTGATGTAATGTTATTTTTAGTTGTTTCATACTTCATGTCTTGTTTTTGAAAACCATATTTTAATCCAAACTGGTTTCTTTTCATTTTTAAACATTAATGCATGCTTGGAACCTGTTTTTAAAATGTCGTGGGAGTGAAATGCTTTACTTGAAAATGCAACCTCATTACATGAATTTGAAAAGATGGAATTTTTTTTATTATACCTTATTTTCAAACTTGCATGATTGGATTTATTACTAAAGGTAGGGGCATAAGCCGTGGTTATATTTTGGAATTCCTACTGAGCATCTCGGTGCTCATTCCTACTTTTCTTTTCAGTTGCAGGTTTCATCCTTGGATCGCTTTTGGGATCGAGTGTAGTTCATGTACCATGGTGACCCATGGGGTCACCTGAGGTATGTCACATTGCTTTGTTTATTCCCTTTTTCACTACCATGTTGTTCATTCTATTTTCCTTTATTTATCTGCTTGTTTAGTTTATGTTTATTTATCCTTTTTATGGGTCAAATAGTTCCCAACTACTTTGTTTTGATGGCCGACACTATTTTCCAGCCCGTGGGGATCAGGAATGCACTTCGGGCCATGTCGCAGACCTGGTCGGGTGCCAGGTCGGATGATGACCCGGCTTGGTTCGTTACACTAATTCTGTTATTTTAATTTTTAAAAGTGGATTCAATATTATTAATCATCGTAATTTATAATTTCTAATAAGTTCAACTTAATTTTTGACCAAAATGAATAGTGAATGTGGTTAAAATTAATTACCGTGGTTAAGGTGAAAATGGATTTACAGTGGGGCTAAAATTAGAAGAAAATGGTTTAAATTGACTACCAATTTTCAAAACACCCATTTTATGGCCATATTTCGAACCTAATTACATTAACATACTATTTTATGAGTTTTTGGAGCACTTTTTTAGGAAAGAGACTCATATAATAAGTTAAGTTAACAAAAATACAAAAAAACCCTTTTTCTTTTAATATCTATAAAGCCTTAGGTTAGGGAAAAAGAATAACATATGTTCATTTGTTAAAATTATTTTGAAATATAAATTATTTTTTTCAGCATGATAGTTTATTTTTTTTTGGGATGAAATAATTAAATTAAATAATTAAGAAACACCAACACAGTAATTATTTAGTTAATAATTAACTAAAATAAATGGTATTAAAAATATTAAAAGTGATGAAAAATGATAAAAACATTGTTTTAAATTTTTTTGTAGATGAATATATCATTTTAAATAGTTTTGAACAAAATAAATTTGAATTACATCATTTTATTTCTATTTTTTAAAATTCAATTTAAATTAATAATATCAAAATTAACATTGATGATATTTTATGATAAATTATATTTTATTAAATAATTTAAAACTATTAAAAATACTATATTAAAACAAGTGATTTTTAAATGATAATAAATATAAAATTGTTTCTATTAATGTACCAATATTTATTTTATAATGGCTATATTGATCGCTAAATAGTAAAAACCCTTTTAGTGTAGTTAAGTTTGAAACGATGTTTTTGCGCGTTACATGCGCTTGTCTTAAATTAAATTTCCAAAAAACATCGGATTTTTATTCTATAAATTTTATTTTATATTTTTAATAAGTGGGTAAAAATTATTTAATAATGAACTCTTAAATTTATTCTTAAAGGATAAATTACTTAGGTTATAAAACTAGTTACCATAACGAAAAACCAAAATGGTAAAATAAGTAATATTAGGTGTTAAGTAAAAAAATGTTTAAAAAATGTGTTCTATTGTGTGATGGAGGTATGAATAGAAAATATAATCCATAAAAAACATTAATTATAAATATTTTATCTACTTTAAGTAACATTGACCTCCCAATAGTAAATACTTTTGAGTATTTACAAGAATGACACTCTTCCTCAACTACAAAAGGGAATTCACTCTCCTCAACTATTCACACCTATAAATCCATTTTGAACATAAAAATACTAACAAAAATAACTTTCCAACTTCCCTAAACTCAGACTATAATCCTTATTTTTTCTTAAATCCATCCTTTTAAAGCTTTAGTGCAAACCTATGTATGATACCTAAGAAGAGGTAATGTTCTTCTACGTGCATCTTTATTTTATTTATTTCTCCACCTCCTTCAATACTTATTATACCGTGATGATATTATAATATAATTATATTACATTAATTTATATGTTGTTATTTTAAGTTTATGAACTAAAACCACACACACTTCCATCAAATTGGTTACAAAATCATCATTCACGTGTACAACAGTCTACCACCTCGTGAACCAATATCATTCATTTTTCCATTACCACTTTTAAAGGATGGGAATAATTATGGATTTATAGTTTATATATGATATATATTATATTTATGATGTTATTATGATTCCTTAATTATTATATCACACATAAATTCATGAATTCCATTTTTTTTGGAATATAATAATGCAATTCGTGTGTACGGCGGACTACCTCCATGTGAAACGATGCGATTCATTCAAGATTTACATAGAATTTATTAAGGATGAGTTTAATGAAAATATGTGATATATATTAAATAAAAGTTATTCTGTAATGATAGTATCTATATATATATATATATTATTTACTTTTCATTCTTTCAATATGACAAGAAAATGGAAACATCATTTATGCGTATGTACGACCTACCGTCTCTATGAACGGTGTGTTTCATTTCCTATCATTAAAATTTATGGATTAATATAAATACATATATAATGAATATATATTATTTTTATATCATGGTTTAAATTCTTAATGTGATTAAATCATGACCAATGTATGCAGATTAAAAATAATAAGTCAAAACATACACGAAAAGAAAATCAGTTATTACCTGAAACTTGACATTAATATGGAATTGTCAATAAATGGGTAATACAAGTCTACAAGAAAATAAAATATGGTATGATATATATAAATATTACTATTTAATAGATATAAAATAAAATTATATTTATTATTTAGGAGGTTAGAATGATAACGATGAAAACCAAGACTTAAGGTAAGGGATTTCTGTCTTACTTTTTTACTTCTGTGAGACACATGCCATATTCACCATATATTTATTTTATGTGTTGTGTATACTAACCATGAATGTATATTATGGTGATTCTTATAAAAATATTTATCTTTACATATCCATTTTATTATCTCTATTTCACAAGGTTTATGGTTCAAAAGTTAATAATTCGGTAATAGATTTTTATCTCAATTTGCCTTCTTTGAGATGTATGTTATGTTATACACCTATCTTATTTTATGCGGTGTATATACTACCCATTTTAAATGAAATATCATAAATTTATTTATCCTCATGATATTTTATGTTTCTTTTAATAGTATTTTTCATAGGGATTATGATTCAAGGTTACCAAAGTGGTATGATTCATATGTTACAATCTCATCATTTATTGGGATTATTTATGACTATGCTTCCAACAAAGAGATATTATGATACATATCTCAATAATTCTAATTAATTTTCCTCTCCTCTTTTTATGATTTATATTTTCAAGTAATATTATGATTTTTTCACCCTTTGGTTTTTAAAATAAAAGAGAAAATTTTATTAATAAAATCCAACATCATTTCTCTCTTCAGTCAAAAATCTATTTTCTTCCAAAACCATGTTTTATAAAAATGGATTAATTTTTTTAACCTCTTAAAAATAATTTCATAAATTAATTTTTACAAAAAAATTAAAAAAATCATTAATTGTTTTCAAAAAATTTCCCCTTTGGCTTTTATCGAAAATGTAAAAGGAATCTTCTTGTCATTTTTTGAACAAGGTACTTTCTAAACTTTTTTACACTGAAAATGGAATGTTATTTTAATATTGTACAACATGTATGAATTTACCCACCATAATTTCTTTGAAGATTCATTTTCAAGTTTACAAGGATATTTTTGAATAAAATATTTCCCGTAATATTGTGGAAATTCTTAGTTTTTAAAAATTGGTTTTCAAGAAAATGGATTTTAGAAATGTTTAATGTTTTAATTTGTTTTTCAAAATAAAAAAGTTATTTTCCTCAATAATTTTTTTAATTATATTGTAATTATATTTACACTCATCAAATTCAAAAACCATTTTTTTACTTATCCTCCACTAGGGTTATTTTGTATTTATAATATCCTCATTTATTCTCTAGACAGTTAATGATTGTTTCAAAGAGATTGTTATGTAATCTATTTCTTTTCAATGGGTTAATAATGTTTCAAAGAGATTGTTAGGGAACACATTTATTTTATATGGGTTAATCATGTTTTAAATATATTGACATGAAACCCATTTATTTTCCATGGGTTTAACAGGTTATGAAATAATAATGATTGTTTCTATGAGTTTTATGATGAAGTGAAAGTTCTATATACTTTATTCATGTTGTTTTTCTGGGAAACTATATACAATGAGTGTGCACAGATAGCTATGGGTGATCCCATTAAAGCTAAAATGATGGTTATGCATAGATAGTTCTCTAATTAATTGGGTAATTATTATGTTCTATAGATAATTATATTGGAAGTCGACTATATGGATATTCAAATTTCATGGGTTCTATAAGGGTTCTATGAGATGATGTTCCAAGATACCAATACATTTTATCTATTCTTGATATGGGCTTATAATGTTTCTTAAGATCAATATCGATATCACATGGCTCATGATTGTTGATTCTAGTAGATCTTTCTTTTTCTATGTTTCCATATTTTATGATCCATGTATTGATGGGTATGAGTTATCTTATGATTAAATCATTCACTCTAATTATGTCTTCATACATTTAGGAACTTCTTATTCTCATTTATGAAATTCAATTTATAATGCATATGTTTACCCTTACTCATCATTTTATATCACCCTTCCTATGTTTCATTTTCCCTAGTTTTTAAAGAATGAGTTTTAATGAATTATGTCTAGAATGGATTTCATATGTATGATGACAATAACTTAATATTAAATAATAAATTTTTTCTTAAGTGGGATAAATACTCAATTAAAGACTTGGGTATTATTTATGTAGGAGTTTATCCTAATTATCTAAAACTCTAGACCTAAAATTTCCTTGATATAAGTGATCCAATTTTTCATTTTGATGTTGTAAGGTTGGGATGGGAAACAATTGTGTCACAATTATCAGTATCAAAGACAAAAATGTCAAGTTCATGATTTCAAAATAGGATCAGAGAGTGTAGGTCTTGGGATATTATACACAAAACCATATCCATGAAAAAGTTTAGAGAAATAATAAAATATAGTAACATTCAGAGTATAAATAATTTTGTAATAAACACTAGGGAATGAATCATAGTACGACGTAATAAACCAAAGAGAAAAGGGAAAAAAAATGAAAACCCAATAAAAAATGAAGTCACAATCTATTAATAATTAAAAAAAGGTGAAAATATTGAGATATCCCTGCTACTGACCTCCAAGTCCAACCACCAAACATGGTCTATGCACCAATGTATCACTATGTTCCACCGATGTCACCAAAAAATTGTTTGTTATCTTCATAAGACATGACATGTTTAGGAAAATACCATGTAAGGGTGAGTATATACATATCTATTAGGACACCCAAAAAACCACAATAGGAGCAGTAGAAATATATGATAGTAGTCAGATCAACCCAAAGTAAGAGGGAACAAAACCCAACATATATATATGCTCATAAAGAAACCCAATTGATAGAGAAATTGGATCTCTATATCCACAGTCGCACTTAGGATGATGAGTCTGCCTACAGTTCTTAGGATCTATATTTGATGCCCAACATCTTGCATGTATGAATAAGAACATCATATTGATGACCCACAACTTGAAAATATTCCATATCCCAAGGGGGCACAATCTCTAATATAGTAACCATAACCTATTGCGTTAGGGGGGTGACACTCATCCGATAGAGGACCCACACCCTCAAGCATTGGGGGGGGGGGGGGGTCCACTTAGTAAGTAGAGGACCCGATCTCTAGTGAATTAGGGGGGTGCCACTCAATAAGTATATAGAGCACCCATACCCTAGTGTGTTAGTGGTTTTCACTCAGTATGTATATAGAGGAACTGTGTCCTAGTGTATCATGGGGTTCCACTCAATAGGTAGATAGAGGAATCAAGACCTAGTGTATCAAGGGTGTACTAATTAGCCTAGGTAAAGAATACAGGGGACCCACACCCTAGTACGACATGGGTTTTCCAACCCAAACATCTCTTTGGTTATCCTTCTTGATCATATATACCCATAAAGCATCACCAAAACAAGCATCACACTCAGAGAACCTCACATTATATACATTACACCTCCATGAAGGCCACAATCACATTCCATGTGAAAAAATAGTCAGGATAGGATACCCATGGGCTAAAATATGAATTTAAAATAAGGATATATAGAAGGTGGATGTCCCTATGAAAATTAAACAACATTCACCTAGGGTAACACAACAAGTGACCTCAGCTTGAAACATGGCCGTGTCCTTGCCTGCACATGACTTGGCTGGACATATAGTAGTACATGAAATGTATGTGTTCTACACGCTATGTCTTAGATGCCCAAGTCATACCCATGTATACCTATCCATGCCCATGTATATCAGTCCATGCCTGTATACATCTGGTTGTTCCCATTCACTTTAGGCCATGCTCGTGTACCTGGACATGCCCATGCTATTGTACTTTCAGAGTATACGATGAATCACTAGTGAAAGGCCACACAATAATTTTCAGGGTTCACAAAATATTTTATAATTATCTTCCTCGAAACCCTAGTCATCATTGCCAAGGGACTACCTAACATGTGTTCCTAGAATACATGTTGTGTAGTTAATTTTTTTTGTAGAAAACCTGAAGTCTCTACGTGCTTTGTTTGTATCACCAGCGCCTCTGTTTTTTTACTTAATTCAGACTAAGGGTTATAGATCTAGGGACACCTATTCCCAATCCATTGTCAGTTTCTATATTTCATCCACCTAAACCCCACTCACCTCTAATCATCACACCAAACTACTTTTTTCTCCTATCTAGATCCCTAATCAACAGAGGCATCACTCAAGAACCAAAATACATCGCAATCCATCCAAAAATCACCAATTCATTCATCTTTCATGAAACCACTAGGAATTATGGGGTTCAATCACATTCAATCCCACCCTAGAATTGTTGAACTATTACCCCGAGGGCCAATGGAGAAGAATAAGAAAAATAGAGGGGAGAAAGCACATGAAAAAAGTTAATCCATCATGATCCAAGTTATCTCAACCAATGATCATAAAATCAATGTATCCAAGGGTGATAGTAAGGTGCAATAATGATTTATTGGATTAAATAAATCAAAATAATTATAGCAGGGATCATGTGAAGATTGGAAAATTTTATAAATCAAAGAAGATAATTTAATTCATGGTTGATTAAATAAAAACTATAGGAATGGAAAAAATAATGTTCCCTACCTTGATCTAGGTTTGATTGTTGGTGAAGAATTCATTTTCTAGGGAGGTAGAAGACCCGTTGTGTTTTCTGCCTCTCATTCCACCTTGATCTGATCTCCCATCATTCTCTAATCCCAATTTTCCAATGGAGAATGCCCAAACCTCCTCTAAAATCCTATCAGGGTTAGATGGATAACCCTAGTGATTTATTATAAAGGTATATTTATAGAGGTTTAGATGTTGGTCATTTAATAAAAATTAATAAATAAAATTATGTATTTTATTAAGTGCACCTGCCAATTGTCACATCCCTCAGAATTTTAGACACCGATCAATATTAGGTCACACTTGGGGTAAACCTCATCTTCCAAAATCAACCATGGTCTCAGATTTCTCATCAAAGGACCCAAAAAATGGGAAAATAATTTATACAAAAAATGATCCATGTGTGTGCTTTAAAATATATAAATATTTTTAATATATTAATTTTGGGGTCCCGAGAAACCCAAACACCATTCCAAATCCAAGAATAAATCAAAATATATACATAGAAATATTCAAATTTAAAATCCATCAATCCTAAAGTCCTTACATCCTCTATCTACCAATCAAGTGGCACCCCCTATCATACCAGAGTGTGATTCATATACCTACTGAGTGGTACCCCATGTCACACTAGGGTGAGGGTCCTCTATCTACCTATTGTGTAAAACCACCAAATCATAACAAGGTGAAGGTATTATACCTATTGAGTGGAACCCCCCTAACACACCAGGGAGTGAATCCTCTATCAGCTAAGTGGTACCCCACTATCACACCAGGACGCGAGTCCTTTATTTACTAAGTGTCACACCCTATTTCACTAGGGCATGGGTCCTCTATCTTATGAGTGGCACCCCTATCTAGCCAATAGTACAATTACTATATTATAAAGTCTCCAATATATACTATTAAACATAATGGTGATATTTAGGCCCTTCATATGATTTTTTATACTGACAAACTAGATGCTGGCCACCAGAGATGGATCCTTAGAGATGCAGGATGAACCATTATTCCTAGGTCAATTATGGAGATGGAGATCCTATTTCTCTCTCATTTGGTCATCTTTTTGACCATATCTAGTTTATTATGGGTTTGTCTCATGTTCTGATTTACAAAAAATTATGGTTTGATATAAATAATATTGTATCTTTATATTTCTCCCTTTGTTGTTTTTGGAGAATCCTACTAGGTATGTATATACTCACCCCTACATGGGATTTTCCCACACATGTTGTGTATTTTTCATATGAAAGTATAGAATAGAGGTAAAATTTGTGGATTTTATTGATATTGGGGTGTATTGACCATATTTGGTGGTCATACATGGAGATTAGGAGTTGATCTCTATTCAAATTTTATTTTTTTAGTTTTTATTAGGTTGGTAATTCATTTCTGGTTGGGTGTGTATTTTTCCCCTTTATGATTTGGTTTATTTTGTTTCACTCAGATGTATTCCCTAGTGGTTTTGTATGAATGGTTATACTCTATATGTGGTACTCTTTCTTTATTCCTCTACCTGAATGGCCTGAAGGCCTTCATTTTTTATTGATTTTTGATAACCCACCTTTCAAGGGATGAGGGGGAACCCTTACAAGGACTGTAGGCTTAAATATTACATTTCCCATTGGCTTTAAGAGACATTACATGACCCAAAGTTCTTATGGAATTAAACCAGACTATAACTACAAGGAACTACCCCTTCCCAGCATTTGCATCATGATGGTAGCTCTCCATCTTCGCATGGCCGTCTGGATAAGCTTCCCGTGCAAGCAAAGAATGATCCCGATGGCATATCCATACCCTATCATTCTTTAAAATCCATTGTTTATGCTCTAGTGAGTGCACCTGCTCAGAATCCTCCTTTGGGGATGCTCATTTTTATATAGTCTGTCTAGAGAAATTGAACTGATCATGTGGCCCAAAGGCCTTGTGGTGGCCCGAAGGCCTTTAAGGTGGTCTGAAATCCTTACTGACCTGAAGGCCTGGGTGTCCCTAAGGCCTTAAGTACTCCAAGCCCAAATCAGTGGACCAAGGCTAATAGTTCTAACTGCTACAATATCGAACAATAACTGCTACATAACCCACACAGTACTGCTACAGTACTCCTATAATACCCCCTAAAATATGCCTCTATCGAGTTTTGAACCTAGGTCTCATGGATGCACCTAGAGAGACCTCACCAACTGGGCTGAGGCTCATGTGATTTATTTATTTCTCTATATTTTCACATAGAGATAGTTTTTTATGTGAGTACACGTACTTAAGATAAGGCCCCCATTTTATTTATGCCTTCTCATAACTTGTTTCCAATAACTAGATTATTATAGGAGATCTTGGGACCATCAAACCTAGATTTCCACCATCCACACATGCTCTAGTGGGTCAGACCATGATAGCATTAATCAATAAATTTGCATTAAAAAACATTTAAACATATTTTTTTTATATATTTGTTATTACAATTCACACCAACTAATTTAATAGCTTGGTTATAATGGTTTACTATATCTTGATTCATACAAACATGGGGTTTCATAAATGAAAAGATATTGAATACTTCAAGTTTTATTTCAAATTAAATAAATATAAAATCTTGGTGAGTTATATAATTTTTTATGTAATCTTAAATGAGAAGATTCTATAGAAAAAATGAACTTGGATGGATCAAAAGTTAAGCAAAAAGGTTAACTACTGAAGTACAAGTCAATTTTTATTGAAACACTATAATTTAAAAGATATTGATGATACCAAAAGTTTGGAAAAATGAACTAAAAATAAGACCAATGGATGATGTGCTAGAATTATTGAGAACTGAAAAAGTATAAGGAAAATATCTAATAGTAGACCAATCAACAATAGGAGAACCAAAAGTTCAAGCAATAAAAACTAAAGTTCTGGTGAATGAAAAAAATTCTCTCATAATATCTTCTAGAGTCAGATGACTAGTCTAGTGGTATGGGGTTGACATGAACATTTTAATTCTAATGGATGTTGGGTAACTAAAATACCTAGAAGAGGTAGAAACATAGTGATTTTATGCAGTGGGATTCATCCATGGAGGAAGAAATAAATTTTTAATGTTCAAAAAAACTTGGGAGTTGACTAAACTATTTAAAGGAAATGAGTACTCAAGAAAAAATGGGTATACTATTTTAAATAAGATAGTGATGGAAGTAGAAGGAATAATATATTACTGGTGGTGAAAAGATTCCAGTATAAGGATGGAATCAATTTCTTGGAAATATTTTCATTGATAGTAATTCATACTATAATCTATATTTTTTTATCATTATTATATCTAATGGTTTACACCTAGAATAGATTGATATAAAGAATATGTTTCTTCATGGTAATTTGGATGAGGAGATTTAAATAAATCAGTCGAAGGGGATTATAGACCATCAGATGGAGGGATTTGTTTGTAAAATTAAGTCATGTATCCATGGCATAAAACGAGAACCTCAATAGTGGAACCATAAGTTCAATGATTTCATAAATGAGTAAGGTTTGACAATGAGTTACTATGATCATTGTTGTTATCATAAGTTCTGTAATGATGGAACTTATATAATTACCTTACTCAATGCGGATGAAATGTTTTTAGAGGGTCTAGAGATTCAATGGATTCAATAGGTGATGAGTAATCTATCCAGAATATTTTAAATGAATGATCTTTATTAAGATAATAAAATATTAGGAATGAGGATAGTGAGGGATTAGAAATCTAATACTCTAGTGTTATCCCAAAAGGAATATGATTAGCCACTAAATGAGTCTAATATTCATTGGTAATATATATATAATATCCATGTGCTTCATTATTCATAAACATCATTTTTGTGCATTTTACACTTTGAACATCATTGCACATTATGATTGTAATTCTTTGTTAAAGTGCACTATTACAAGGAACATATTTGAACACCTCTTAAAACACAAAATGATCTTGATTATATTTTAATATTTTATTTTCATGTCTCCCATGCTATAAGGAACCATTTATTATGTTGGATCACTTGAAGATTCACATTAGAAGACAACCAAAATTGTCCTTAAACTAACAACATTCTGGGAAAAGTAAACTGGACAACATACCAATAAATAGAATATAGAGGCCATGATCCAAGCCCAATGATTCTGAAAATTGATCCAAATATAGAGGTAATCAAGTAGAACATTTCATCCTAAAGTGAAAATATCTAACTCGATGTGTTAAATGGAGTTTCATGCGGTCCAATTTGGAGATAAAATTCCGGTCCATATTTTGTGGCCTAGAAAAACAACCCACCATTTTACACATATCTCACAAACCAAATTTCCATTTTGGCTAAAATGTTACAGACACTTAGGGTACAACCTTATATTCATTTTTTTCTACTCTGTCTCACCTAATTCAGAAATCTAGAAACTCCTTTAGGCGCATTGGTTTAGTGGATGCAAGTTGGATTGGATTGATTTTAAAGGGTGGAAAATTCCACTCTCCCTTAGATTCCACCCACCTAAGCCCACAACCATTAATTGAGGTGATTTCCTATATTTTATGTTCAACCCAAGGCTTCAAAAATTCCTATTTAAGGAAATTTTTTTAAAGGATTTTATCATCTTTTATGCTTGGTTTCATTTTAGCATTATGATACCGCTTTGTTTTCGTAATAATATTTCTTTCTCATGTAAGTTGTTCATTTCACCTTAGTTTCTTAATAAAAGTTTTTCATTTTCTCTTATTCTATTTTTATCCATATCACATTAATAATTTTTCCTAAAGGTGTGAATTTATTCACACAATTCCTTGTGAAATTTATCACACAACAGTGGAGTGATCATTATTTGTTGTTTATACTTATTCAATTCCACCCTCGTAAGTCTACTTCCCGCTTCCATTGAGAACATGTCATCAATGGAGGGATAAATATTTTATGGGTTGATCCAAGGGAGTAGAAAAGGGCTATATTGGATTTTATTTCTCACTCTATAAATGTTTATTAATTTTTTTTATTTTAGTTTCTTTTATTTAATGATTTTATCTCTTCCTCTTCCAAATTGAATTTATTCGCCCCACTTTTATGTGATAATTGGATATTTTAGCTTGGAGTGCTCATGAAAATGATCCTACAAGTGTATAGGTGATTATAATGTATTTGTGAATGTTTTTAATCAGTAAGTGATGAGTTTAGTTTGAATTCATTGAATGAATCCTTCTTGAGTTAATGAAATTGAAATCATTAAAAAAGGAATTCATCCAATCCACCCCGAGCGATAACCTAGGATCAAATCATTATCCTAATTTGAATTAACTTAGATCTGTTAGGGATTCTTTAAACCCATATAAAATTAACCCAAATATGGAAACTTAATAGCCAAAACAATCCATATAATATATGTGTTTGTAGGTTACTTCTTACGTCTCTGAGGATTTGACAACCCAAGCTAAACTACAAGCGACCACTTAACCCTAAAATCTTGGTTAAATTTGGGCGAGACCAAATTTTGGCATTGTTTCCAAGGACCCAAGTAAATTATATCAACACCCATTATATTCTCCCAAATTTCCCTTTTCTTACCCCAAATTCTCTTTTTCTTTTCCATTTCTCGCTTTTTTTTGGCGCATGTCCTCCTACACCTATGACAACTGAAACAGATTAGTTAGGGTGGAAAGTCTTGGGGTTGAGGAGTCAATCAAACCTAGGGATATCTTCCCATTATATACTAATATCCAAAATATTATAGAGTAAAAAACTTGATACCATTTTAATGGAGGGTCTTTATAGAAAACAACTCATAAACCCAGGTGGGAACCAAAATCGAAATCCAAATGATACAGCCCCAAACTTGGGAAATGTAGTCAATAAAACCATGAATGACTACCTCACACCAGTCTGGAACAATTCCCCCTCATGAATTAGACACAATTACCTAGGATATTCAAACTAAATATTTAAACCCCATTTCCTAAACCACCTTCCCATATTCCATGGAATGGAGTATGAGATTCCCTACCTTCACATTAAGGAGTTCAATGACATTGTAGAAACCATGAATCCCACACATCAACTAGAATTAGATAAGAGGAGTCTCTTTATTTTTTCTTTTAGAGATCAAGTTAAAAATTGGATAAACAATTTTAGACCATCATACATCAAATCTTGGGACCAATTACAAATATAATTCTACAAAAAATACTTTCCCCACCACAAAATAATTGCACTTAAAAAGAGCATCCATTTTTTTTTTGAAAAAGAGGGAGAGTCATTATATGAAACATGGGAGAGGTTCAAAGACACCCAAAACATGGTTCCAAACCATGTTTTTTCTATTCCTAAACAAGGGAGAATTTTCTATGAAGGGTTGGGCCCAGGGAACAAACAATTCATTGACATGATGTGTAATGTGACCTTTAAAAACAAAGACCCAAATGCTGCTTATGAGTATCTAGAAAGCCTTGCTAAACAAAAGCAAACATGTGGAACATCACCTTATTCTAAAAATCCAAAAATAACTACTGGAATTCATACACTTATAGAAGAGGAAAACCTTAGGGCTAAACTTACAGCACTCACTAGGAAGGTTAAAGAGATAGACCATAGGAAAATATATGAAATCCAAACTATAGACCCGTTTTCACAATTTTTGGAAAAGATTTCCACAAAACAGACAACTGCCCAACCATTCCATCCATAAAGGATGTTCTTCTAGGGGGACCACTGGCTGAAGTCAATTCCCTAAAATTCCAAAATCCCCAATACAAAAACACATTCAACCCAAGGTATAATGACCACCTAGGATTCCACTAGAAAGATAACCAATAACCTAGCCAACCACAAGGACCAAACCCATACCCTACACAAAATTTTTCAAAACCATAATCAATTCCAACCACAACCAGTCCAATAAAAACATACCCCTATCCAATAACAACAAACTATCCAACAACCAAAGTTTCCTCTTGGGATAAACCAACCTACACAATCCTCTACTCCATCTATCCCACTTCAAATCCCTGAGTAGTTGTGTAAAAAATGGAGAAAATGAACTCAAAAGTATCACCCCTTAATCTTGAACTAAAAACCATTAAAACCGGGAAGGTGACCTTGCCTACTAAGGTGGTACCATCATCAAATTTAAGGGGAGATTCAAGTTGCACTCAAACAACTCATGAAAAAATATAGGTTGTGACAGTTTGACGAAGTCGGAAATCAATTGAGAAACCTGAACAAATAAGTTAGAAACCATATGAATCTTCAAACTCTAATGAAAATTAAAACAAACCACATGATAAAACTGAGAAAAATGATAACAATGTGAAAGAAAAAACCATTCAACAAAAAATACCACAACTTTCAACATTTCCTCAATGCATGAGGGGGAAAACCAAGCCTGAATTGGATGAAACATTGAGGGAAATTTTCTCACAAGTGAAGCTGAACATTCCACTCCTTGATGCTATTCAAACCATTTCTACATACTCAAAATACCTAAAGGACCTTTGAAAATTTTAAATGAAATTCTTCCATAAGAACCAAGTCCTTCAGGTAGCAAATGTTATCACAATAATCCAAGGAACCCTTCTAGCAAAGATGAAAGACCCATAATTCCCTTAAATCAATGTTGAAATAGGATAGAACAAAGATATAAAAGCCTTGTGTGACCTATGTTCTAGTGTAAATCTCCTTCCCTATGCTGTTTACTATCATTTAGGACTAAAAGAGCTCCAACACACATCTATCACACTTCAATTTTCTGATCATAGCATAAGGGTTTCAAAGGGGATTTTAAAGGATGTTCTAGTAAAAGTAGAAAACTTTATATACCATGCTGACTTCATTTTCCTTGATAACAATCCAAACTTAGGAAATAAAGAAAAAAACCCTAATCATCCTTGGTCATTACTTCCATACATGAATCTAATCTATTATCCGAGTCTGAAATGGGAACATGACCATTACCTTTGGAAACATGAGTCTAGACTTGAACATCTATAATACAATCTCAAAAATAGGGGATGATGAGGATATTCATAAAGTATACATGATAAGAAGTTTTGATAATTAATCTATAGAACATCAAGGAATATTTTAGGAATGTTTAATTTAGGAAGAGATTAATTTCCTTTGTTCACATAAAGGAAGTTTATCTCCATGTCTAGAATCACTTTTAGATTGCTCTTATGATGAAATATTAAGACCAACAATCAGTGAAATCTTCCAGGAAACCACATTCATAGAGACCACTCTAACTCCCTTCCCTAACACTGATCAAACTAATCTAGTAGTTGAAACTTCTACACATGGGGTATCAATCCTATTTCAAACTATAAAAAAATAAATTGATCTTGAGCCAATGTCCCATTATTCTACTGAAATTTTGACCTAAATTGATCTTTAATTGAAAGAACTACATACTTCACTTAAGTATGACTTCCTATGAGAAAATTGAACACATCCTATTCTCATTTATTATTCTCTTCAAGATGATCATGAGAGTATGCTTCTATATTTCCTTAAGAGACACAATAAATTCATTGGATGGACTCTATCTAATATTACTAGGATTATCCCACTTATTGGGACTCATAAGATTATTCTAGAATCTCATTCAAATACATGTCATCGACCTCAGTGGAGACTCAATCCTAATCTCATGGAATTAGTGAGAAAATAAATTCTTAAATTGTTAAAATCTTGTATCATCTATCCCATAGATGAGAGTGAGTGGGTCAGCCCAATCCAAGTGGTTCCAAAGAAGGAAAAAATCACAGTGATAACCAATAAGGATGGAGAGATTCTTCCAAATAGGGTGAGTAGTGGATGGAGAGTTTTAATTGACTATGGGAAGCTAAACTTATTTACCGAGAAGGACCATTTACCCTTACCATTCACTGAACAAGTCCTTGAGATAGTGGTAGGTCATTCCCTATATTGTTTCTTATAGGGGTACTCAAGGGAAAATCATATTGAGTTCTCCCTAGATGATCAAGGGAAGACTACATTTACCTATCCGTTTGACACTTTTTCCTTCAAACGCATGCCCTTCAAGTTATGTAATTACCCTGGAACTTTCCAGTGGTGAATGATGGGAATATTCTCATACATGGTAAGGGATTTTCTAGAGGTCTTCATGGATAAACACTCTGTGTTTTAGGATATATTTGAGAGATGTTTGAGGAATGTGGAGAGAGTCTTGTCAATATGTGATGAAAAGAATATGGTCCTAAACTGGGAAAAATTATATTTAATGGTTAAAGCGAGACTACTCCTTGGCCATATAGTCTTAGGTAGGGGGATTGAAGTCGATAAATCCAAGGTTGACATCATTCCTCACCTTAAATCACCCAAAACTATAAAATTAGTTAGGTCTTTCTTAGGACATGCTAGTTTCTATAGAATATTCAATAGGAACTTTAGTTCAATCGATCATCCCATTTATGGTCTTCTAGTAAAGGATGCTCTATTTTTTTGGACAAAAAGCTGTGAGGGTTCATTCTCAACCCTCAAATCATCTATCACCTCTCCTCCCATCATGAAATCCCTAAATTTTGACCTTCATTTAGAACTCATGTGTGATGCTAGTAACTTTTCTTTAGGAGTTGTGTTAGGAAAACACTGTGATAAAACTACTTATTTAATTTCTTATGAAATAAAATCCTTAAATGATTCCCAAATAAAATACACCACCACTGAGAAGGATTTACTTGATATTGTCTTTTACATAGAAAAGTTTAGGTCCGATCTCTTAGTATCCCCCATGACTGTGTTCACTAACCATTATGTACTGAAATACCTCTTCTAGCAACAAGATTCTAAGGCTAGAATGATTAGGTGGGTCCTTATATTAAAATAATTTGACCTCACAATCAATGATTTTTTTTTGAAAAATTTGTAGCTAATCATCTCTCTAGGATAGAATTTAATGTCAAATTATCTCACCTTTATGTGTCTGATTCATTCCCTGATAAACACCTATACTCCGTGAGTGATTGCCCTTGGTATGCTGATATAGCCAACTTCTTAGTTACATGAGTCATTAAAAAATTCTCAGGGACTCAATATAGAAGTAAATTCCTTTCTGATGTCAGGAAATATGTGTTTAATGATCCATACCTCTATAAGTTATGCCCTGACCATGTCATAAGGTGGTGTGTCCCAGAATCTGAACATGAGTCCATCCTTAAATTCTTTCAAAGTGAGGTGTGTGGAGGTCACTTTTCCTCTAATAAAACATCTGTTAAGGTTCTTTAGTGTGGTATCTTCTATACCACCCTCTCAAGGGACTCCTATATATTTTTTCAAAGATGTCCTGGGTGTCAACAAGTAGGGTTCATTACAAAAAGGAATCAAATGCCACTCACTCAAATTTTAGTGATTGAAATACTTGAATGCTGGAGAATTCACGGGTCTCTTCCCAAAATCTAAGGGATATATGTACATTCTTTTAGCTATCGATTATGTATAAAATGGGTTGATTTCATTCCTACAAAATCCAATTATCATCAAATTGTGATTAGATTTCTCAAGGAAAACATCAGCTCTAGATTTGAAATTCTTAGGGCTATCATTTGTGATTCTGGAACTCATTTTTGCAATCATCCATTCTCAGCACTCATGGAATAGTATGGAATTCCTCACAATGGGTCCACTGTTTACCACCCATAAAACAATGTTCAAGATGATTTAGCCAATCGAGAAATAAAATAAATTCTTCAGAAAAAATTTAATCCATCTTGGAAAGATTGGTCGATAAAACTCTTAGATGCTCTTTGGGCCTATCAAACCGCATTTAAAACCATTTTAGGGATGTCTCCATATAGGTTGGTTTATGGTAAATCATGTCATTTTCCAGTATATATTGAACAAAAGTCCTTTTGGGAAATTAAGAAAATGAATTATGACCTCTCATTAGTGAGAACAAAAAGAAAATTAGATCTCAATGAACTTGAAGAACCTTGGATGTAGGCTTATGAAAATTCAAGGATCAATAAAGCTAAAGTAGAATTCTACCAAGCCAAAAATCTTAAAACCAAACACATTGTACCGGGAAAACCTATTATTTTTTATAGTTCTAAAATTCATTTACACCCAAGAAATTCGAGGTCTAGATGGTCATGTCCATACATAGCGCATAAGGTGTACCACTATGGAGTTGTAGAAATTCCAGATCCCACTAATGGTCAAACCTTTAAATTTAATGTTCATGGAGTAAAACCATTCATTTAACCATTCCAGAATCATGAATTTGATGAAGTATTGTGTAAACCAACCGTAGATGAAGAAAATACATAAACAATTAAGGGTCTAAGTTGAGCTAGTGATGTTAAACAAAAGCACTGCACGGGAGGCAACCCATGGTTTTTATGTTTCTAATCATTGTGAATTATCTTTATTTTCCAAATACTATTAATGAATCATTTTGATATTACAAAAATAATTAATCAATCAACTCTAAATATGATAATACCTTATAATGTTGACATGTTCTTCTTTTATGATTATGGATGGGTATGAAAGGGGAGCACCATATTCATCCGTGTCATATGGTGTGATCCTTGAGTAATACCTTACCCAGAAATTTAAAAAGAAGACAATGTATCATCAATTTAGTTTATTTTATATGCGTTTTTAGGATAAAAGAAAACTAAAAAAAAACAAAAATTAAAAAAAGGACACGTCATAGGTCATGGAGAAAGCCCCGTCACAACAAGCAAAGTTGTAGGGCCTCAAACCTAGGACTGAAGGGAGACATGGGAACAGACTTTCCACTGACCTAAAACTTATAGTGATTCCTTATTCTATAATTTTTTATATATTTATATTTTAATTATATATATATATATATGGTTTTGTTTTATTTTTTTGGTTTTCCTTGTTCTAGTATAGAACTCTGTGAGTGAAATGGATATCAAAGGACTAAATTGGAGCAGCAAGAATGTCAACTTCAACCACCAGGTGAATTCATTCCGCGATTCTCATTTTCAATTTCCTCTTTCCTCTCCTCTACCCATTGAAATTTTTATTTTCTTTAAACACAAGGACAATGTAATTCTAAGTGGGGGGTGAAAATAATGAAAAGAAATTAATTTTGTGTGCATAAAAAATGTGCGGAATGAAAATTTCTTTAACCTTGAACAGGATAATACAGATTGCACTCTTTGAAATTGAAAATCAAATAATTTATCATGCCCTGATTCTAATTTTAATCCTTGTATAATTTCATGACAAAAGATTTTGTAAAGTGTGGTTTTCTATTGTGATATTTCATCATTTATCTTTTCATCCAAATAAAAAAACACAATGCACATCCTATGGATTCTGGGGTATTAGTTTGAGTTCTTGGGGTCCCCTAAATAAATATCACAGGTTTGGTGATCATTTTAGTTTTAATATGAGTATTCAACAAAATCAAAAAATCAAAAAATATCAAAATCAAAAAAATAAAACAATAAATTTGCATGTAAAGAAATGAAATAACCCAATGTGTGGCTTTCATCACTTGGGGATCTTGACTCCATAGTTTTCTGGCCCAATGTTTGTAATGTTATCTCTATTTTTGGTGATTTGACTTTGTTTTTGACTGATTTAACTTGAGATTATGTTCAATTATGTGGGATTCACTTGGTTCCCTAAGGTCTTTTAGCTCGAGTGTCATTAGTAAAGTCTCGCTACATGGGTTGAATCTATTGAGTACAATTTCAATTATCATGGAAAAATTGTAAAAAAACAATAAAAACACACACACACACACACACACACATATATATATATTTAATAATCATATTAATATTTAAATGTGATTCCACATAGCGCTTCTGTCATTTTCCCCTTGCATAAAGATGAACCCCCCATGTCTATTGTGATGCACAACACATCATAATGCTTAAATAACATTGGATGAAATATGATGATTAATTTGAACAAAGGAATGGGATTTGGATTGGTATATTCTTATGAAACTATATTTTATTAAAATATTTTGATGTGTTTCATAATTGTTTGGTATAAGGGTTTTTGGTGATCATTTTGTATTAAAAATGTTTTTGGAAAATGGAATTCGGGTTTCATATATTTTTCTTGGGTCTAGAAAAACTCAAGTTGGGGGTGTGATTAGAAAATTAATGAGTCTAATATTCATTGTTAATATATATATTATTCATGTTATTCATTATTCATAAACACCATTTTAGTTCATTTTACACTTTGAACATCATTTCCCATTATGATTGTAATTCTTTGTTAAAGTGCACTTTTACTTGGTATATATTTGAACACCTCCTAAAACACAAAATGTTCTTGATTATATTTTAATAGTTTATTTTCATGTCTCCCATGATATAATAAACAATTCATTCTTTTGGAGCACTTGAAGATTCACATTAGAAGACCAAAAAAGTTATCGTTGAACCAACAACATTTTGGGAAAAGTAAAATGGAAAACATCCCAATAAATATACTATAGTGGCCATCATCCAAGCCCAATAATTCTGAAAATTGAACTAAAGATCTAGGAAATAAAGGGGAACATTTCATCTAATAGTTAAAAGATCTAATTCATAGTTTTAAATGGATTTTCATATAACCCAATTTGGAGATAAAATTCCGATCTAGATTATATGGCCTTGAAAAATATCCCACCATTTTACACATATCTCGCAAAAAAATATCAATTTTGGCTGAAATTTTACATAAACTTAGGGGAAGTCCATATATTCATTTGTTTCTTGTATGGATCGCCTAAATTAGGACATATAGAATCTCCTTTAGGAACCTATGTTTATTGGATGCAAGTTGGATCGTATTGATTGTCACGGGTGGAAAAGTCCACTCTCCCTTAACATTCCACCCTCCTAGGCCCAACAACATTAATTTAAGCTACTTACACTGTTGTAGGATCGACCCAAGGCTTCAAAAATTCCTATTTATGGCAGTTTTGTTGAAGGAGTTGATCATCTTTTTTTGTGATTTCATTGTAGTGTTATGCTGCTGCTTTGTGTTTGTAATCACATTTCTTTCTCATGTAAGTTGTTCAATTCACCTTAGTTTCTTATTAAAAGTTATTCCTTTCCTCTTATTCTATCTTTATCAATATCACATTAATACCATTTCCTCAAGGTGTAACACCCAAAAGTTTTGAAAATAAATATATAATGCAAATTTATAATCTATCCATTAAACACAACTTTGCCTCTTCTATGTTTTGAATTTCGAAAAATGGTCATCTAGAGTTGTGTTCAGTAAGTCATTTGAAGTTTTATAGAACAAACTTGAGTTTTAGTGAATAGTAACATACCCATATGAATAGTAATATGACCCTTATGAATAGTAAATAATAATATTATTTTATTTTCTTAAGGTAATAAGATAATGAGATCTTAATTAGTTTTTCAATGAGAAATAAAACTAATTGCACTTTAAGATTGTTATTTTTAGAATTAACTATGAATTTATTTAAAAATTAAATTAATAATATTTATAAAAAAATTTTGAAAAATTTATTTCACTTTTTAATTCTTCACGTTGAAAAATGGTTAGGGTGAATTTTGGGAATTTTTCTGAAACAGTTGATTTTTCAGTGAATAGTAAAAAATACAGTTTTTAGTTTCGGTGTGTTTATGACATCATTAATGATATAATAATGATGTCATAAATCTGGTAGATTTGTGTATAGTTAAATAATATGTGAGTTTCCCCAAGTGGATTTAACCATGGGGAAATACCATTGGCAAGCCCACGGTTTTGCAAATATCACCCTTGAGGTGTCCCTTGGAAATTATTAAAATAATCCCTCACTTTTCCTATAAATACCAACTCTTCCCTTAATTTAATTCATTCCCAATTCTCCCTAAATGAATATATGTTCTCATTACCTTCATAGTAGTCCTACAAAGGTTTCCTCAATCCCCAAAGGTCCCAACATTCATGTTCTAAGGTTTACTCTACAAGGTAAAAAAATTCTCAATTTCCTTCTTTTTTCCTTTCAAGTTCTCTTTTATGTGGTATATCTTTCAAGTTTCCATACCATGTTCTTATTTTTATTCTTATTAATGATCTAATATATATTATGATTAATTTCTGGATATGTGAACTTTGTCCCCTCTCTTTTTAATATTTTCTAAAACCATGTTGTGTAGCCGTTAGGCTGCCGAATTTTTGTAAGCGATTTCAAAATTATTCTTTTATTTTGAGTTCTTTATTTATTATTTCTTCATATATTATTACCCAACAGGAATGAAATCTCCATAATATTTTATATTCTATATGTTCTCATTTTCATGATAAATTCATCATCAATCTTCTTCTTTTCCTTCCACTTTTTCATGGAATTAAAAACATTGTCCGTGATGTGTCGAAGTATCGAGATCGTAGACGATGGGATTTCAATTTGCATTAATTCTTTCAAGTATGGTCATGAAACCATTTATACGGTTAAACCAGGTTATAATATATGTGTTATGACTCACCCATGGTTCTGTAATTATTTGTTACTCATGATTCTAATTTATAAAACAAAATGAGGTTGTTATTATCAAAGAACCACTAAAATAACAATCTTAAAGTGAAATAAATTTTTCTCAATAATATGTATTAACAATTTTGGATGTTTAACCATGTTTCAAATGAACTTCCATTCATGGAAACAAGTAAAAGAACCATGAAAACCAAGGGAGAAAATGCTTCCAAAACATGAAAATTGAACCAATTGAACCCATATAAAGGGACATGAATAAACCTAATAAGGTTATAATAAATCAATTAAATATCTAGGAGGTTCTGGGAATATTAATTAATTAAACTAAATTTGATTATTCAGGTCATTAAAACAAATGAAGAACACACTCGAGCATAAGGTAAGGGGTTTCTCATCTCACATTCAATTCTGTGGAATTTTCATTGTTCGCCACTTATTTTCTGTATGTGGTATATGTGTACTAAAATTTGATATATAATAACATGATTCTCTTTATATTCATGTTATTCATTCATTCACTTGATGTCCATTAAGTTATGGTCATATGATTCGACTGATTAGATTGTGGTAAGAGACTTTGTCTTAACTACCTTTTCCCTGTGAGTAACTTTGTATTGTGCACCTAATAATCCTTATGTAGTGTACCTACTACCCATTTGAGATCACTTTTAATTTGAAATTATATTTATATTAAATATCCATAATCTCATGTCATTGATATGTTTTTTGTCTAAACTGTATACCATCTTACATACTGTGTTTATTTGGAAAGTTATTTTAATTATGGAAATATTGATGAATCTGTATACTCTAATCTATACGGATACTGAAAAGGCTTATTTCTCTTGTATTGAATCAATTTATAAAGAATTATTTGGACATGCAGTGGTGGGTGGGTCCCGCTATAGCCCCTCGATGCATCGGTAGGTCTCATGATACAAAATATTTTGGCGACAAACCCTTTGAGTTTGTTTCCAAAAAATGAGAAGGGTTTGTACCCATAGAACTAAACCATTTTTACGGTATTATGGTTTCATGTTCCAGATACATGACATCCAATTAATAAGCATTCTCTTTATTCATTATTAGTTATTATTATTGTCAATGAGGTTTTCACTATGACAAAATCCATGGATGTAGTTTCATTCTCAATTTACTAATGGCATTAGTTGTTCATTTATTCACTATGCCAAATTCATTATGTCAGATTGATTGTGATTAACTTATTATTTTACTCTTTTTTCCGCTATTTGTAACCCTTACTGAGCGTTTGAGATAACCCCTTTCATTGTCTACCTTCAACAGGTGATGAAGAGAAGATCTTTTATTGAGTTCCTTGGGATACCATTTTTTTAGTTTTTGTTATGTATTGTATTTTGTAAACTTTTCCAATGTAATTTGAGTATCATATATGTATCTAGTTTCCTCAAGACTACTAAACTGATCATTCCTTATGGATTTTGATTCCTTCTAACCATGCCAATATCACAAGTAATGCACCGGCTCTAGCCTAGAGGGGTTGAGGTGTTATAGTTGGTATCAGAGGAAGTTTAGTAGAAAACTTGGAAACTGGAGTAGGAAATGTATAGTAGGGAACAAAGCCCTAAGTTAGTATCTGAGGATTAACATACAATAACTTCCTTGTATTTTGGTAAGGAATATATTATGTGAATATTTTAAGAAATACGTCCTTGTCTAGATATGAGCAGGTAGAGGCAGCTCTGGCACAGATGTATCTAGGGGTAAAACCTGAAAACACTACTTTGAGCTAGACTCGAATGGGAACTGGTGCACGAAAATGGGGCTTTATGCACTCTTGGTTACGAAACTCCCAGGAGATATTCTTAGGATAATTCATATTTTCTTTACAAGCCATTATGAAGGAGTTAATGTAAATTTTTCCTTAGAGGAACCTTGTTTATAAGATTAGCTATGCATAGAATTTCCATATATGTTGAGTGATTTTTTATTTGAGATTCATAAACTAATCTAGTGTATACCATTATTTAGAAGTGGCGTCTAATGGAAGAAGGGGAATCAATACTTGTGGGAAAGGTAGAGATCTCCCTACTGAGAAAGTCAACACAATCAAAATTTGAGCAGATCAGATCATGACCATATTGGGAAAACTTACTCAAGTTGTAACGAATAACCATTCAACACCTGTGTTGGATCGTTTCATGTGGCATAAGCCCCCATATTTCAGCGGGACTACTAATCCAGTGGTTTCTAAGAAATGGATAAAGTCCCTTGAAAATATATTTATGGTGTTAAGATGCAATGAAAATGAAATGGTAGTACTAGCAGTATATTGTCTCAAGGGAGACAATGATCAATGGTGGTCCCTGATTCAAAATACCACAGAGGAAGAAGAGATAATGGATACGGAATGGAGGAATTTTAACGAAATATTCTTCGAAAAATATTTCCCTCATGAGCAATGAACTAAAATGAAGAGGAAATTCCATGGCTTGAAACAAAGGGAAGAAGACAGTGTTGTAGAGTATGAGGCTACCTTCACAAGGCTGGATAAGTATTTTGTGGATTACGTACATGACTCAGCAGACAAGATTGATCATTTATTTTAATGTTTTAAACCAAGTCTTCAGAGGGAACTCGCTTCTCAATCATTTTCATAATATGATTAAATTATATCAAGTGCCATCAAAACAGAGAAGGAATTTGCTAGATCAAATTTTTTCAAAGGAAACCAAGATAAGAAGCGGCTCTCTAATAACAAAAGAAAAGGGGAAACACCAAATAAGAGCAAGGGAACAAATAGTTTCCCCTTATACAAGAACTATGGAAAGAATCATCCCGGGAAATGCTTGAAAGGCATGGGAGTCTGCTATAACTGCGGAGAAAAGGGTCATCGATCTGATGAATGTAAGGGGAAGAAACAATTCAATGATATTCAATGATACAATTGCAGAGAGATGGGACACTATGAAAATGAGTGTCCTAAGTGACAAGGAAACATGCCTCAGAAAAATCCAAGAGGGAAAGGGAGAGCTTATGTGATTACAACCGCGGAGGTTGAAGTTCCTTGTGATGTGGTGGCAGGTACTTTAACTGTTTCCTCAAACTTAGCCAACACTTTATTTGATTCTAGATCATCGCATTCATTTATATCCTCTCAGTTTTCCAAGAATATTAGATACGCCCAATTTGATTTAAGAAAGGAGTTTTTAGTCAAAACTCTCATGGGATGTATCATTGCAACAAAGGCATGTCGACTAGTCCCCCTCCAAACACCAAAACGTGCTTTAGTTGCTAACCTTATCATCATACCCATGAATGAATTTGAAATAATTCTCGGTATGGACTGACTGTCAAATTATGATGTGAGGAATTATTAAAAGAAAAAGGAAGTCACAATTTTTGAAAATAGTGTAGAATCCCTTGTCTTTAGGGAAGAAACATCTGCCCCTAATTCTTCTCTAGAACCACCCCCAGTAGCTCTATTGAATGCAATACTTGGAGAGGAAGATAAACCAATATCTATGGGAGAGGAAATAAATCTTCAAATCAAAGATGTGCATATAGTGAAAGAGTAAATTTATGTATTTCCAGAGGATTTACCTAGACATCCTCCAGATCGGGAAGTCGAGTTCTCTATTGATTTAATTCCTGTTGAAAGACCTATATCAAAGACTCCCTATAGAATTCCCACTATGGAATTAGTAGAGCTAAAGAAAAAACTAGAGGATTTGAGTGAAAAAGGATTTATTCGACCTAGTGTTTCTCCATGGGGAGCCCCTGTCCTCTTTGTTAAGAAGAAAGATGGATCCATGAGGCTTCACATTGATTATAGGGAAATCAATGCTATTAAAATAAATAATAAGTATCCTCTACCCCTGATTAATGATTTATTTGACCAAATTCATGGAGCTCAATACTTTTCGAAGATTGACCTTCAATCCGGATATCATCAACTGCGTGTGAGGATGGAAGATATTCTGAAGACAACATTTAGAACTAGGTATGGGCATTAGGAGTTTACAGTGATGCCTTTTGGACTGAAAAATGCACCCTCTATTTTCATGGATTTAATGAATAGATTTTTCAAGGAATATCTTGATAACATTGTTGTGGTATTCATCAATTATATCCTGGTATACTCCAAAAGCTATGAAGACCATGAGGATCATTTGTGAACTATTCTGAAAACTCTTAGAATAAATCGATTATATGGGATGTTTAGAAAGTGCGAATTTTGCATTTAGTCAGTTTCTTTTCTAGGACATATTGTCTCTAAGTATGGAATCCTAGTTGATCCTACAAAGAAAAAGGCAATCCAAGAATGTCCCACGCCAACAAACATAACTGAGGTACGTAGTTTTATTGGCTTAGCAGGTTATTGTTGGCGTTTTGTGCAGAATATTTCCCGACTAGCTAACCCGCTAATGAAGCTCAAATGTAAAGGGGTTAAATTTGTTTGGACAAAAGATTGTGAATAATGTTTCAAATAACTGAAGACAAGATTAGTCAATGCTTCTATATTTACTCTACCATTGGAGAATGACGGGTATGTTATTTATAGTGATGCTTTAAAGAAAGTACTTGGTTGTGTCCTTATGCAAAATGATAAGGTTATTGCTTATGAATCACTACAGCTAAAAGTTCAAGAGAAAAAATATCCTACTCATGATATTGAGTTAGATACTGTAATCTTTTCTTTGAAGATATGGAGACATTATCTCTATGGTGAAAAATGTGAGATTTATACTGATCACAAGAGTTTGAAGTATATTTTCTCACAGAAAGAACTCAACATGAGGCAAAGGATATTGCTTGAACTACTCAAGGATTATGATTGCACGATACACTACCACCCAGGGAAGGAAAATAAGGGGGAATATTCTTTGAGTAGAAAGGATCATGGAGTTTTGAACAAGATGAGAGTTGAAAGGGATCATATTTTCATGGATCTAGTAAAGATGGATATGGGAATAACCATGGAAGGTGAAACATCAATGCTTTTTTAAATGGTTTCCAAACCATCTTTACTAGAAAGGATAAATAGTTCTCAGGCTGATGATGAGGAGTTTCAAAAGAAGATTAAAGCTCTGAATGATGGGAGATTGAGTGACTTCATATATGAAGATGAAATTTTCAAATTTCGGAAGAGACTTTGTGTTTCTGATATACCTGATCTAAAAAGGGAATTGTTGGATGATGATCATAGTTCCAATTTCTCTATACACCCTGGTAGCACTAAGATGTATAGAGATTTGAAGGAACATTTTTGGTGGGACAACATGAAGATGGAGATTGCTGATTTTGTGTCAAGATGTATGGTTTTTCAACAAGTGAAATATGGAAGGCAAAAGCCTGGATGAGTATTACAACCTCTTCCCATACCTGAGTGGAAATGGGATAATATCACGATGAACTTTTTCATGGGACTACCAAAGACTCCTAGAAGGAACGATGCAATATGGGTAATTATTGATCATCTTACCAAGTCAGCACATTTTCTTGCTATAAGAGAAGATCCACCACTTGAATGTCTAGAATGAATATATATTAATGAAGTTGTGAGACTTCATGGATTACCCCTATCAATTGTTTATGATCATGATCCACATTTTACATCAAGATTCTGGAAAAGTATTCAGAAGGCCCTATATACTGATCTTCATTTGAGCACTGCCTATCACCCACAAACGGATGGACAATCAGAATGGACTATTCAAACATTGGAAGACATGTTGAGTTCTTGTTCACTTGATTTTCAAGGAATGTGGGATCAGTATTTACCTCTCGTGGAATTTTCCTACAATAATAGCTTCCATTAAAGTAATTATATGGAACCCTATAAAGCATTATATGGGAGGAGATGTCGTACACCAACTTGCGGGGATGAAGTTGGTGAAAGAAATCTCATGGTCCTAGAACTTGTTGAAGAAACGACAGAAAAGGTGAAGATTATCTAGAACCATATCAAAATAGCTCAAAATAGGAAAAAGAGCTATGTAGATAACCGAAGGAAGGATTTGAAGTTTCAAGAAGGAGATCACATTTTCTTAAAGGGATCTCCATGGAAGGGTATTATACGATTCGGTAAGAAGGGAAAGTTAAGTCCCAGGTACATTAAAACTTTTGAAATTCTGGACCGAATTGGATTCGTAGCTTACCATTTGGAAATGTTTCCAAGTCTCTCCAAGGTTCACAATGTGTTCCACATGTCAATGTTAAGAAAGTACATGCCAGGCCCAACACATCTACTCACTTATGAAGAAGTAGAACTTGATCTAGATCTATCTTATTGTAAAGAGCCTATCAAGATTCTTCATACTAGAGAAAAAATATTGAGAAATCAGACGACCCATCTGGTAAAGTTTCTATGGAGGAACCATAAGATGGAGGAAGCAACATGGGAGCCCGAGGAGCTTATGTTAAAGGCATACCCGAATCTTTTTAGGTAATATTTTGTGAATTTTGAGGATGAAATTTTTATGAGGGAAGAATGTAACACCCAAAAGTTTTAAAAATATACATATAATGCAATTTTATAATCTATCCATTAAACACAACTTTGGCTCTTCTATGTTTTGAATTTTGAAAAATGGTCCTCTAGAGTTGTGTTCAGTAAGTCATTTGGAGTTTGATAGAACAAAATTGATTTTTAGTGAATAGTAACCTACCCCATATGAATAGTAATACGAATAGTATTATGAATAGTAATATTACCCTTATGAATAGTAAATAATATTATTATTTTATTTTCTTAAGGTAATAAGATAATTAGATCTTAATTAGTTTTTCAATGAGAAATAAAACTAATTGCACTTTAAGATTGTTATTTATAGAATTAACTATGAATTTATTTAAAAATTAAATTAATCATATTTATAAAATTAATTTTCAAAAATGGATTTCACTTTTGAATTATACACGTCGAAAAATGGTTAGGGTGAATTTGGGAAATTTTTCTGAAATAGTTGATTTTTCAGTGAATAGTAAAAAATACAGTTTTTAGTTTCGGTGTGTTTATGAAATCATTATGATGTAATAATGATGTCATAAATCTGGTAGACTTGTGTATATTTAAATAAGATGTGAGGTGCCCCAATTGGCTTTAACGATGGGAAAATACCATGGGCAAGCACATGGTTTTGCAAATACCACCCATGACGTGTCCCTTATAAATTATTAAAATAGTCCCTTATTTTTCCTATAAATACCAACTCTTCCCTTCATTTAATTCATTAAAAATTCTCCCTAAATAAAGATCTAGCCTCATTAACTTCATAGTAGTCCTCCCAAGGTTTCCTCAAGCCCCCATGTTCCCAACCTTCAAGTTCTAAGGGTAACTCTACAAGGTAAGAAAATTCTCAATTTCTTTCTTTTTCCTTTCAAGTTATTTTTTATGTGGTCTATCTTTCAAGTTTCCATAACATGTTCTTATTTTTCTTCTTATTCTTGATATAATCTATATTATGATTCATTTTTGGATAGGTTTCCCTTGTACCCTCTCTTTTTAATATTTTCTAAAACCATGTTGTGTAGCCGTTAGGCTGATGAATTTTTGTAAGCGATTTCAACATTATTCTTTTATTTTGAGTTATTTATTTATTATTTATTCATATCTTCTTACCCAAGAGGAATGAAATATCCAGAATCTTGTATATTCTGTATGTTCTCATTTTCATGATAAATTCATCATCAATCTTCTTTTTCCTCCCACTTGTTCAAGGAATTAAAAACATTGTCCGTGATGTGTCGAATTACCGACATCGTAGACGATGTGATTTTAATTTGCATTAATTATTTCAAGTCTGGTCATGAAACCATTTATACGATTGAACCAGGTTATAATATATGTGTTATGACTCACCCATGGTTATTTAATTCTTTGGTACTCATGGTTCTAATTTATAAAACAAAATGAGGTTGTTATTATCAAAGAACCACTAAAACGATCTAAACAAACATCATTAATGTTTTAACCCATGAATCATCATTATGGTATATAACCCAAAATTATTATAAGATAATTTATATCTCTATAATTTCGTTAATAATATGTATTAACAATTCTGGATGTTTAACCATGATTCAAATGAACTTCCATTCATGGAAATAAGTAAACGAACCATGAAAACCAAGGGAGAAAATGCTTCCAAAACATGATAATTGAACCAATTAAACCCATAGAAAGGGACATCAATGAACCTAATAAGGTTATAATAAATCAATTAAATGTGTATGAGGTTCTGGACATATTAATTAATGAAGCTAAATTTGATTATTCAGGTCATTAAAACAAACGAAGAACACACTCGAGCATAAGGTAAGGGGTTTCTCATCTCACTTTCAATTCTATGGGATTTTCATTGTTTGACACTTATTTCCTGTATGTAGTATATGTGTACAGACATTTGATATATAATAACTTGATTCTCTTTATATTCATGTTATTCAATGATTCACTCTATGTCCATTAAGTTCTGGTCATATGATTCAACTAATTAGATTGTGGTAAGGGACTTTGTCTCAACTACCTTTTCGTTGTGACTAACATTGTATTGTTCACCTAATAATCCTTATATGGTGTACCTACTAACAATTTGATATAACTTTTCATTTGAAATTATATTTATATTAAATATCCATAATCTCATGTCATGGATATGTTTGTTGTCTAAACCGTATACCATCTTACAAACGGTGTTTATTTGGAAAGTTATTTTAATTATGGAAATATTGATGAATCTGTATACTATACTCTATACAAATATTGAAAAGGCTTATTTATCTTGTATTGGATCAATTTATAAAGAATTGTTTGGACATGCAGTGAAGGTTGGGGCCCGCTATATCCCCTTGATACATCGGTAGGTATAATGAGACAAAATAGTTTGGCGACAAACCCTTCGAGTTTGTTTCCAAAAAATTAGAAGGGTTTCTACCCATAGAACTAAACAATTTTTACAGTATTATGGTTTAATGTGCCAGATACGTGACATCCAATTAATAATCATTATCTTTATTCATTATCAGTTATTATTATTATCCATGAAGTTTTCACTATGACAAAATCTATGGATGCAGTTTCATTCTCAATTTATCAATGGCATTAGTTGTTCATTTATTCACTATGCCATATTGATTATGTCAGATTGATTGTGATTAACTTATTATTGTACTCATGCTTCCACTATTTGTAACCCTTACTGAGGGTTTGAGCTCACCCTTTTCATTGTCTACCTTCAACAGGTGATGAAGAGAAGATCTTTTATTGAGTTCCTATGGATGCCGTTTTTTTAGTTTTTGTTATGTATTATATTTTGTAAACTTTTACAATGTAATTTGAGTAACATTTACGTATCTAGTTTCTTCAAGACTACTAAACTGATCATTCCATTGGGATTTTCATTCCTTCTAACCATTCCAATATCACAAGTAATGCACCGGCTCCAGCCTAGAGGGGTTAGGGTGTTACACAAGGTGTGAATTTATTCACGCCATACCTTGTGAAATTTATCACACAGTGGTGGAGTGATCATTTTTTTTGTTTTTACTTCTTCAATTCCACCCTCATAAGTCTACTTCCCACTTCCATTGAGAACATGTCATTAATGGAGGGATAACTCTTTTATGGGTTGATCCAAGGGAATATCAAGGGGACATGTTGGATTTTATTTCTCACTCTCTAAATTTTTATTAATTTCTTTTATTTTAGTTTCTTTTATTCAATGGTTTTCTCTCTTCCCATTCCATGTTGAATTTATTCGACCCACTTTTATTTGATAATAAGATTCATTATCTTAGATTGTACATGAAAATGATCCTACAAGTGTATAGGTGATTATCATGTTTTTCTGAATGTTTCTAATTAGTATGTGATGAGTTTAGTTTGAATTCATTAAATGAATCCTTCTCAAGTAAATTAAATTGAAATCATTAAAAAATTAATTCATCCAATCCACCATGAGCACTAACCTAGGATCAACTCATTATCTTAATTTAAATTAACTTAGATCTATTAGTTATCCTTTAAACCTATATAAAATCAACTCAATGTTGGAAACTTTATAGCCAAAAACAATATATAGAATGTATGTGTCTGTAGGTTACTTCTTAGGTATCTGAGGATTCAACAACCCAAGATAAACTACAAGCGACTGCTTAACCATAAAATCTTGGGTAAATTTGGGTGAGACTAGAATACATTTGGAATATCATTGAAAGGTTTAAAATTACCAGGTATAAATATTTTGGAATTACCTTCACTGGACACTTCATGTTATCCAAGGAATAGACACCTTCAATGGAACATGAGGTCCAATATAAGGAAAAGTATCAAATTAATTAGCTGATATATGCTTGATGCTTGAAATAGTATATACATTGTTATAAATTTCCATTATAGTGGTATTAGAGAGTTTTTTCATGTATAAACCAGGGATGGAAAACTAAGAAGATGTTAAGAGAATCATTTAATACTTAAAGGTATCAATAGATAAAACATTATGTTTTAGGGAAGATGATCCCTTACAATTATTTTTTAATGCATTTTTTTGGTGATTCTGATACTTGGAAAAGCACAACAGGTTTTCTATGTACATTTAGTGGTATAAAGATCATTTGGATTTCATGGATTTATCTAGAGGTGACTTTTTCTACAACTGAAGCAGAGTATGTTGTAGCTATAGTGGCTGAAAAGGAGTTGGTCTTGATAATTCATTTGTTAACGAAACTAAAAAAATCAATGGAAGGGGGAAGTTGTTACATGACAATCAGATTTCCATCCACCTCTTTAAGAATCTATTATTTCATGAAAAATAAAATACATTTATATAAAATTATATTTCATATGGAATATGCTATAGGATAAGGTGTTTGAGCTATGGAAGACCGCATGGAAGAAAAATTCAGTTGACATGTTCATGAAAGTGTTAGTCCAAGAGATCTAGAGGCATCATTGTACCTTTGTTGGGATCAGCTAAATGAAAGGAAGATGGAGAATACTAAAATAAATACAGAATAAGGATTTGAATTTCCAGAAATGTTATAGGATTTCAAAGATGTACCTTAAATAAATATTCAACTAGGGGATTATTGTATTTTTTATGTCTTATTGAAGTCAATGAAAGTTTTCCCATCGGATGTTCATACTTTTGTAGTTTTCTTAGGCCTTTTAAAAATCATTGAAAAAGAACCTTCAACATATATGTTGAATTATAGATGTTATCTTTACTTATGAAGGATATTTTATAGATTGGTTATTTTTTTGGTGAGTATTGTATGAGATAGGATGGTTGAATCATTGGAAGCCTCATCTAAATGAAGTAGTCAATATATGGTTGACAGTAAATGTTGGATGGTAGCACAACCTATTTAATTGGAAATGAACTGATATATAAGGAGGTGTAACCACCTACTGAGGTGTACTACACAGTATCATAATAATTGTAACTCTAAATTACTTAGCTACATTTTTTTAATCTTGAATTTCTTGTAATAAAAAAAATCAGCATTCTTACCTGGGTGTAGGATAAAATTCAAAACCATGTAAAATTGATGTTCCTTCTTTTTTTAATATTCTTTTAATGCTTGTGTAAATGTTTGACTGTATATGATTCGTCTTTTAAGAGGTGATTATGGTGCATCATGACTTATTAATTTTATTTCTCTAATATAGGAAGGGAAGAACCTATTGCTGAATTTTCACAAAGCTAAATTATCGATGGATATGAATTTATGGTGAACTCAAGGTTCAACCATATTTTATTTGTATTAGGTTTTTAGGATCCTTTTTTCCAAAATTTATATGATCAACTTAACCAAAATAATAATTATTCTACAATTTAATAATAATATTTATTCTCAATATTAAATTCAAATAGAATTTAATTGAAATTCTAGAAGCACTCAGTGTATGACCCTCCAAGCGTATTTCTCAGTTTCATTATGTGAATTTACCTAAATTTTAAAATTGGAAGATAACAACACATAAATACACCCATAGAAAAATTAGTTAATATCATAATTAAAACATCCTTATAATGAATTCTTACTATATAAAATAACCCCTTTAAACCAATATCTCATCAAATAGGTAGCATACTTTTTTTCATCAACTGTATTCTTGATTTATCTTTATTGGAATCTCTGAAATGAACTAGTATACGAATTACCCTAGTCATTAATTTAACTAGATAGTTCCATTTCAATAAAAAGGCAATAGATATATTTTCCATAACTCAGAAGGGATAAATAATTTCTTAATATATTCAAATAATGTTATGTCATTTATGACACACCCAACCTATGCTACCTTGGCACGAGAATATTTCATCACGGTTTTCATCCATACATAAAATTATATTATTCATTTTATAAATTAATAATAATATTAAGTATAAGGATCGATACTCACATCCTCAAACAAGAAAATATATTGACACATATAACTTGCGAAATTTCTATTAGTGGGTCGGTCCTCATAACCACCCTTCTTAGAGATTACCTAGAAATAATTTCATGATAGGAAGTATTAATGTCTTATAAACTCCCAAGACATGATAGTCAAAAATCACATATGTCAAGTTAGATAGATTTTATCTTTAATAGTATCACCGAAACATTGGAAGGTTCTCATTATAGCAGAGAACTGCTATAACCTTTCGATGTGAAAAATACCAAAAGTACATTATCACATTAATGTTATGAAAAATAGAAATTATCATGTGATATTACATTTATTAATATTATGATAATTGAGATTATAAATTAATTTGGATCTAGGGAAATAAATTCTACAGACTCCCAATTATACTAGATCAAACTGCTATAAATTTTAGTCTTCTAACTTTCACATGATACCCATGCTTCTATTGATATGCGACTTTAGTAAATATATCAACCATTTTCTCTCTTTTTTAAACTCTATTTACTATAACCTCACACATTTGAGAAAAATCCCTCTAGAGGGGATACTTTCAAAGTATACACTTTATCTATTGATGGTACCTTGGTTCCTTGTCTAGAACCACTTCTACAACATTATAATAATACAAAGTGATAACATTTTTACTATTAGGGACAAAATCAAGATCCTAGACAAAGATATGTACCAAAAAATCTTATTTAAGTGCATGAAAATTCAAAATATACTAAAAATATAGTATATAATTGTAAAACCCCAGTTTCTTTGAAATCTTCCATCTCACTGCTCCCTCATTAAAGAAAAACACATATACTAAATATGATTTCATATAATTATGATATATCTGGGAACTAGAATATATGAATCCCTAGATTAATAGTTCCTTATCACCTCCAAAATATAAGAACATATTCTTTTAATGCCTCACATACTTCAGGATTTTTTTTCTAGTTGACTAGTGTGACTCTTTTGGGTCTTCTAGATATTTGCCTACTATTCTTAAGGATTAGATAATATTGAGCCCATTATATATCATGAAATATATGATAGATCCAATTATAGAAGAACATTGGTTTATATTCATTATTTCTCTCTCCTCTTATGTCTAAGAACACATTTTATTAGAGAGATATATATATTATGTAACATTGGAAACAATACACTCTTGGAATGTTCTATATTGAATTTGATAATTACCTTGTGAATGTATGTACCCTGACTTTTTTTAATCAACCTCTTAGATCTATCACAATAAATGTTGATCCTTGGGATTTAGGTTAATTCTTCAAAATCTTTCATAGAGATGAATCTTTTTAACCATGACCTAATTGAATATAATCCTGGTACCTTGTTTCCCATTAGTAATATATCATAAACATATACTACTAAACATACTAGTGAACTCCCACTAAATATATCATAGAAACATGGATCAATTTTATTCTTTATAAAACCAAATTATCTTATAGATTCATCAAAATTAATGTTCCATGATTTTGATGGTTTCATCAGCCTATAAATGGGTTTCTGCAACTTGAACACCTTATTAGCATTATTTGATGTTACGACCCCTTTTGATTGTTTCATATATAAATATCCCACATGATTTAAATTAAGGAAACCAATATTGATATCAATTTTCATAATCACATAATCATGGTAAGATTCCATGGCAATTAGAATTCTAAGAGAATTTAGTATAACAACTAGTAAAAAAGTTTAATCATAGTCTCTGCCTTGATGTTTTTAAAACCGTTAGAAAATAGTGATTCCTTATGGGAACTGAATCTAATATCTATGTAAAGTTTCTTATTAAATACCCATTATCACCTAATATGATTTTTATATTTTGGAGGATCTATCAAAACCTAGAGTTGGTTTTGGTATATAGAATCAATTTCAGTATTTATGGAATCTTTCCGATTCACAAATTCTAAGTTGTTTACTGCTTCCATAGAGGAGATAGGTTCATTATCTTCAAATAATAACATGTCACCTTACTCAATTACTAGGAAAATTTATCTCTCTATTTCTATTACCACTCTAGTACTCCTTTTCAATACTTATATCTCTATTAAAACTTCTTTCATCGAGACTTATGGAATTTGTTCCTATACTAACTCTTGTGTATCTTGATCCTTGATTTCATCAAATTGTATCTTTATCCCACTATCTCCTTTGGGTATGTTCTACCTTTATAGTAATATAGTGTTCCTTTCTACTATTAAATTTTTGTAAGAGGGTTAATATAGATAGTATCCCCTTCATTCCTTAGGATATCCTATAATTACACAATCAGTGACTTGAGATGAAAGTTTGTTTCTAAAAGTAAGCTTAATAAAAATATCATATCCCCAAACATTTATATTTGATGAAAAAAAATTTATTCCAACACCGAAACTCATATGGGATTCCATTTTTTACTTTAGTCAGCACTTGGTTTCATGTGTATGTTGTAGATAGTAAAGGATATTTTTAAAAGGATAAACGAAGATTTCCATGCATCAACATAAATATCCCCATTTAAAAAAATGTATGGTTCCTCCTTTCACTTACACAATCCATTTTAGTTTATAAGGAGGAGTGTGTTGGGATAGTGTCACAAAATCAATTATATAATTAATGAAAAATTTGTTATGATACTACACATCATGGTCGGAGTAGAGTTTCATTATCTTCTTACCAAGATGATTCTTTGATTAATTCTTGTATTCCTTAAATTTCTAGTACAAGGTAGAATTATGCCTCATTAAGTAGATATATCCATATTGAATAAAGTTATCAGTAAAAGTTCTGATGTAATAGTATCCACCTCTATCTAATATTAAAAAATATTCATGCACATCTGTATGAACTAAATATAAAAGTTGTATATCACTTTCACCACTTCTACTAAACGGTGATTTGGTCATTTTTACTTATAAAAAATAATGAAATATATAATAAGGTTTCAAATAAAAAAAATCTAAATACCCTTCTTGATATAAATTTTTCAAATACTTCTCATTTATATGACCAAGCCTGTAACACCACAACTATGTTTGATATGAGTCATGTATACTTGATTAATTATCTATTTTTAATAATTGATTTTCATATTATAGTATATAAATATAATTATTCAAATTTATTATCCCATAGAGTATTATATATTTATAAAAGTAGTAACTCTTATTTATTGACATTAAAATAAAGTTATCCATGTCTAAACTGGGCACAAATATTATATTTTGGGTTACATTAATCACAAAAAAATTAATTAAAAGTATAATTAAAAAAATTGATAATGTGATATGATATTATACTAAAGTTAGAAACTAGTATGGCTTTATTGACAGATCAAATATCCTCATCACCTCTGGTAATATTCTAAAATATACTTGGTTCCTGTATTTAAATATAAATATGAGAACACTAAGCTGTATTTAATAACCTATTTATAGAAATATAAATATTATACTTGATAATTAATGAACCTAAAGATTCCCTTTACTTCTTCACCCAGGCATGGTTCTTATTCCAGTGGACTTTCTTTTCATAGGAAAACATGTTGCATCCTACTCATTATTTTATCCCTTGAACTTTATCCTATTCAAAGGGTAGTGTGAAGCTGCCTAAGACATGGAATTAGTCTTAGATATTTTATCATTTCATTTAATATTGTTCACTATAAAGAAAAATATTTTTCTTTATTTATGTCTTTTTCTTCTTGTTGAACTAGATTCATGAGATTTGGAGAATTCTATCTATGTTTGTTCATCTTCAAATTTGTAATAAAACATGTGAATATTTTAGGTAGTGAGGTGAGTATGAGGTCAGTGCGTAATTTATTGGGTAAATTGAATCCTAATATTTTTAAATTATAAATATATATAATCATCTTTACTATATAAGGTCTTTATAGGACTCTTTATCCAAGCTTGTATATAATTAATTCCTTGGAGATCTTATACCTCTCATATCTTACTTTCTACTAATAAAGATCATGGAGACAAGAAAGAATGGTGTATTCATCCATGACTTTGTGAATATTCTAGATATCACTTTTCATGGATGGTAAAATGAGGCATTTGATATCCATTTCATAATCTACATGTTTCAATATAAAATTTTTATCCTCCATGCTTACCTATTTACAAGGCTCTATAAGAACTGAGGACTCTATTATATAAAGTTTTCTCTCTTAGTGTATTATAATGTGCAAGGCTAGTACCACTCTTAGAAGTTAGAACTTGTCAAATGATTATTTTTATCCAAGATATATCACATGTATGGTGTTTTGGTTAAATATATTGTCATTTTCTATAAAAAATAAAAGTATATTTTATTACTTTATCTTGATTACCAAGTGTGATGAAATAAATAAATTTTATAAGACTCTTACCACTTTATCAAATCCCACTATCCTTCACTATTGGATTCATAATATTCCATAGTTTGGAGATTATAGTGGAAAACATCCATATTCTACTTTTCATAACCCAAATGAGGGATTGGCCAAATTATTTTAACGTATTTGGGTAGTCACAACTTGTTAACTTCATTAACTCACTGCTCCTTGATTTGTTGAGTGGACTCCTCATTCATGAAATCTTAAACATGAATTTTCCTAATTCGTACCTCTAAGTTATTCCATTTCTTGAGAGAGAAACTACTATTGATGTTAAATTGGTTATGTTATCCAAAAAAAATCATTATAACTCCCTAATAAGTGAAATTATCCTAATAAGGTTCATGCTAACACATCAATTTATTGTTACATTCTAACTAAAGTGATAGAAGGTTATATCTATCTTAATGTTTTTGAGGGATTTTATTTAACTTATGTATACATATTAATTATTTTATTATTTATATACTGGTTAATATTATGTGGATTTTTCATAATTAATTAACCACATCTGATAAAGTAATTTACACATAAGTCATTAATTTTATTTTATCATAGAATTCTTGTTAATTTGTTTAATTTTTGTAATAACATATAATCATTAAATAAACCATGAATACCATAAATAAATAAATATCCTTGAATTAATAAATAAAACAAACATGTGATGATCCAGATATTTTATTCTATTGGTTGGTTTATATAGCTGAGATAAATCAACCTTGACCCTAGGGGTAACAACTCCTTGATTATATGTCTAGTTAGAGTTACAAAATTACACCATAAAGATATATATTTTCTTAGTTGGTTTTGTTGTATATGCACTAAAAATAAGGGATATTATATCCTATGACATCCCATGAGACATAAGATATGATATGCATTACATGCATGTTATAGCTTATGATATGATTATACTATAATGGTAATATAGATGTTATTACTGGATTATATCATATCATATGATAAAAATTATGATATGTGTTAAATGGGGTGCGAGTGCAAGAATCATCACCAAATTCTCTGACACAGTTTCAATAGTTATAAATGAATGAGATTAATTTATTAATCAATTTTAACATTAATTGGAAGTGTTCAATGAATAATATTCCAATGAGAAGTAATATATGGGTTCCATGAGATAGAACATGGTATAGTTGACACTTCCTCCCTTTATTAAATAAATAGCATCGAGTATACACTGATAAAATGGATATGATCTCTTTATTGGTTAGAGTGTAAAATATTGTAATCCGTGTCCAAGATTATAATCATTTTTATCATAATTCATCTCCATGGAGAAGGTATTAGTACTCCTCCTATTATTAGATATCCTCTAGAAATTATTTAGGATCCACAGGATGATGTACCACCTTCAGGGGTAGGAGGAATTTGGTTTCTTCTTAAGTGATCCCTATCAAATGTACATCAAAGAGTAAAATATGTATTGTTCTATAACACATTTATGATATATATTCTTCATTAATAGTAAATTACTTCAATTGAAGATATATTGGGTGTTCCATGGGTTTCTTACACTACCTAGTTTATTCGATGAACACCCTAAAATCTATTAGGGGTATCATATATTTGTTATTTAATGGTTTAACATGTTTATCTTACTATTTTTCAATGTAATTATGTATCATAAGTCATTTGAATCCATATCATAAAATATGATATGTTGAAATCCTTTTGTTTTGTTTTGTCATAGTGTATGAAAACTTATATCATAGGGTACGATATACTGGAATCCCATGGATTAGAACAACAACATAGAATATAATATATGATATCATAAAATATAATCAGTTTCTAGGTTTTAGAAAAATGGAACATCAAAACGTATTTACAATATCTGGTATATCGTATAATATTATTGGAGAATTATAATATAGTTAATCATAAATAGTGATATCAATAACATATAATGATTAGGTTATAGTGAAAAATATGTTTTTTTACATGAGATTCAATATAATTACCCCTACATATGAATTGATAATGTAATGAATCAACCAAGGATGCCCTATAATGTCACTCATCCTGACATGTCACTAGGCTCCAAGGGTGTTACGAATCTTCACAAGATATAAAATAATGAATAGGAATCAAAGGAATACTCTTGGTAATGATTTCAACCTCATATAAAAGTTATAATATATAATTTTTTTTCCATAAATCTATGTTAGACTATCCATGCACTAGAAATCCTTGCAATATCAATAAAAAATAGAACAAACAAATAACCAAATGAGTCATAACCAACAAAACTGATCCAATTCATTTCAATAATATTGAGTCAATAAGGTTTCCTTATGAATTTTCTATTTCTCTATGTTATTAAAATCACAAACACTTTATCTTAAGGCAAATTATATTTTCCCTAAGGATTATTTTCATAAGGAAAATTCCCCTTGTCTAAGGAGATTTTTATCCTTACCTATGTTTTCATTATTCATTTTATAGTCTCTCTATATATAACTCATTTTATTACAAAGGAAAAATTTAGTTTCATATCTAAAATCTTAGAATCCTATAAATCCTTGGATGTAGATTATTCTGTTTTCAAGATCTGAATTCTTCAGAATTCTGACTCTGAATTCTTCAGAATTCAAACTATAATTCCTTGAAATCAAGACTCCAAATTCCTCAGAATTTAGACTTTTAATTACTTATAATTCAAATTCCGAATTCCACAGAATGAAGACTCCCAACTCTTCATAATTTAGACTCCAAATTCCACAGAATTTAGATTTTGAATTCATGGGAATTTAGACTCTCATATCTATTGAATTCATATTATGAATTATTTGTAAAACAAGAATCCAAATATCCTTGTCTTATATACTCCTAATGTTTATTTGGTTAGATTCCAAATTCTAATTTTTTTCCATAAAACTCCAAAAAATTGATTTGGTTATGTAACCTTGTTTTCCTTACACTTGTTATAAAATGATGTCATGCAATCTATTTCTAACTAACCGTTGTTTGAGTGACATTTGTATAAGTCCCTCTAAGATTTAAGAAAAATATGACCATTGGAGGAGGGAGCTGAATATTTGATAACTTACTTTAAATAAGAGTTCATTTGAATGAGATCACAATTTTTTGATCACTCTAGATATTTCATGATGTGAAGTGATTTCTATAGAGACAAATTCGCATGCCTTGTACGTGCTGAACATTTCTTCATGTGATTATGAGTATTGGAGAGATAGTATGAAGACTTTTGTTATTAATACTAGAGTGGAAAACTTTTTCATGCTTATTAGAGATTATAAAATTCCTGATAAGGTAGTCAAAACCTTCACCAATCAAGAAAAATTAGAATATCAACTAAACTACAAGGAATGAAATACTCTGTTGTGTTCCATGACCAGAAATATATATAGTAAAATTTCTTAATGTGAAGCTACAAATTGTATATGGAAGAAACTTGAAGTTATACATTTTGGTACATCCAAAGTGATAAAAACAAGAATATCTATTCTTAACGTAGAATATCATAGATTCTTATTTCCTTATGGAGAACTAGTATGCAAGGTTCAAGAAATATTTATGACTATCGTAAACAATTTAAAATCTATGGGAGAGAAAGGTTTAGATGATGAAGATCTTGTAGACAAGATTATTGATATTATTCCTAATGAGTGGGAGTCTAAGAAAACAACTATTGGTGAGAATAGAAAATTATCTCAAATTACTCTTGATGATATTTTTGGAACTCTTCTTCAACACGAGACAAGAATGAAAAGAGATTAATAAGAAGAAAAATGGAAATAGAAGGGTATCTTTTACTACTAATAAATTCAAGACTCTGGAAAAGGTTATAAGATTAAAGTCAAGAAAGGTTACTATTTTATATGAATCTAGTGAAAGTGAACATTCTAAGAATGAGTTATCTAATCTTTCTCAAAGGATGAACAAGTTATCAGAGAAAAAAGACTTTTAGTATAGATATAAGAAGAATGAAAGAAAAGACAAGAAAGTCTCGGAAGTCACTTTATATTAATTCAAAAGAGTAGGTCATATAAGGAATGATTATTTTATTCTTAAGAAAAAAGACAGAATGGAAAATCATTCTGAGAGGAATAGAAAGATGTATTACAAGGCTAAAGATAATAAATTTTTGAAGGATAATGACACCTGGAGGGCTAGTGGAGGTGAATCTTTAGAAGAATCCTTAGATTATTAAGCTTCTGGTCAGAAGGATCTTGGTTTACAAGCCAAACTACCCATTGAAAATCATTTTCTAATGGAAAAGGTATATAATGCCGAATCTGTTACTAATTTATCTTTGATTGAAAATTATACTGATGATAAATACTATGAATCTTAATATTATAAGTCCTACTCAGCAGAAGATAATACATTACCATCTTATAGATAAGTGTCTAGGTTTTCTAAACTTCTTGAGAATGAATATTCTAAACTCAAGAAAAATCTTGATAAGGAAAATTCTAGATTATCTATTTTAACCAAAGAAGTATCCTATCTTTCTAAAGATCTTGATCAGAAATTTTTTTATTTTGAAAATATTTCTCAAAATCTTGAGGAAGTTAATTATGAGAAGGATAAAATTTATAAGGATCTTGAAAATGTAATTTCTAAGAAAAATATTTTAGAGGCTAAATCTAGTGCTAAAAATACTGTTTTTTAAGATAAAAATATAGTTAGAAAACTAAAGTCAGAAATATTATCCATAAGTAAGTGCTTGTCAAACTTTACATCGGGTAAGGAAAATTTTGACAAGAAGTATTCCCATATTTAACATTTGAGAAATAGTTTTGGATTTTGTTACCATCATTCTAAACTAGTTTTTACTAATAACTACTCTGTTCCCCAAAGTGATCTATTTTGAAATAAATTTTAGTGTGGTGGACATTGGGTGAAAAATTGTTCTTTAAATAAATCTCAATATTTAGGTTTTCATAAATCTTATTTTTCTAATAAAATGTGGATTCCTAAAAAAATTCTGAAATTTCCATATTCAACAAAATTTGGATTCTGAAAGTCTAACTCTTTTATTTTTAGGAAAACAAAGAAAGTACTAGCAACATTACATGGTATATGGATAGTGGATGTTCCTTGCATATGATTGGTAACAAAAAATTCTTTGAAAATATTATCAAGATGAAAGGATGATAAATTAACTTTCAGAGATAATGCTCAAGGAGAAATTGTTGGTATATGTAACATTTTTCTTTTTGAAAAAACATTAAACAACCTCAGTAGCATAAGTCAATTATGTGATTAAGGTTACCTTGTGAATTTTAGGAATGATAAATTCTTAGCACAAAATTCTAAGAAAGAGTTTATTATTTCTTCCCACAGGCAAGAGAATGTATACACACTAAATTTAAAAGACCTTAGGAGCCAAGATTTACCTTTCCATAGTGCAATGGAAGATAAATCTTGGTTATGGAATAGAAGGTTAGGACACTATAACCTTAGGAACCTATGCAAAATCTCTAAGAATAAACTTTTTAAAGATCTACCAGATCTCATATTTGATTCTCCAAAAGTTTGTGACCCTTTTCAATATGGAAAGCAACATAAATCAAGTTTTAAATCAATCAATGAAGTCTCAACTTCTGATGTATTACAGTTAGTGCATATAGATCTTTTTGTTCCAATACAAACTAGAAGTATTGGAGGCAAATATTATGTATTTATCTTAGATGATGATTAAACAAGATTTACATGGGTCTATTTTCTGAAAAAGAAGTCTGAAGATTTTTCTTATTTCAAAATTTTTTGAGCCTAAGTTAAAAATGAGAAAACCCATCCATTGATAACTATTCAGAGTGACCATGGAGAAGAATTTCAAAATTCTTATTTTAAAACTTTTTGTAGTAAAAAGGAATTACTCATAACTACTCATCTCCAAAAAATCTTCAAAAGAATGGTGTTGTTGAAAGAAGAAATCATATTCTTCAAGAGATAACTAGAACCATTTTGAGTGAATATTCTATAGCTAAACATTTTTGGGCTGAAGCTGTAAGTACTTATTTTTATACTATAAATTGAGTTTTGATTAGAAATTTTCTTAACAAAACCCATTACTAACTATGTAATGGTTGAAAACCCAAACTTTCATACTTCAAGGTATTTGGTTCCAAAGTATTAATTCTGAATACTAAAAATAATTTACATAAATTCACACCCAAATCTGATGAAAGAATTTTCTTATGCTACTCTATAATTTCTAAGGCTTATAGAGTTTTTAATAAAAATACTTGTACTATTGAAGAAACTATACATGTTAAATTTGATCAAACTGGTCCTTTAGTTTTTATAAAACACCAACCTATAAATTCATATGTGTTTTCAAAAACTAGTTTTCAACCGTTGATAGAAGATACTTCTGATTATGAAAATGTTCAAGAAAATATGTTTGAAGCATTTAACTAAGAATATTTTCTACCATATGTTGATGAAAAGGTTTTACAAAACCCAAATCAGTTGTTTCTTAAGAATCATCCCAGTGATAGTATCATTGGTGATGTAAATCAACTTGTAAGGACTAGAAGTTACTTAAGAAATAAAGTAGAACATCTAACATTCCTTTCCCAATTAGAACCAAAAAAGCACTGAGGAATATTTTGGTGATGATGATTGGATAAAATCTATACAAGATGAGCTAAATTAATTCTAAAGGAACAAATTCTGGACCTTGGTTGAAATTCCTAAGAAAACATATATTATTAAAGTAAAATAGGTCTTCAGAAATAAGTGTGATGAAAAAGGAATCATTGTAAAAAACAAAACTAGATTAGTTTCTAAAGTCTATAATCAACAAGAAGGAATTAACTATGAATAAACCTATTGTCTAGTATCTATACTTTAATCTATTTTTATTTTACTTTCCTTTACAACATTATTTAATTTTAAACTTTTTCAAATGGATGTAAAATGTGCTTTCCTTAACAGATATGTTCAAGAGTAAGTTTTTGTTGAACAACCTCCTAGTTTTGAAAACAAAAAAAATCTTAAACATGTTTTCAAACTTACCAAAGCTTTATATGGACTTAAACAAGCCCCTAGATCCTGGTATGATAGACTTACAATATTTTTGTTAAAAAAAAATTATGTTAAAGGAACTGCTAATCCAACTCTTTTTAAAGAGAAAGATAATAAAAATGTTTTTATTGATCAAATTTATGTTGATAAAATTATATTTGGTTCAACTCAGCAATCGTTAACTGATTCTTTTGTGAATCTAATGAAATATGAGTTTGAAATAAGTATGATGGGTGAGTTAACATTTTTCCTAGGTCTTCAAATTTCTCAAAAACTAGAAGGAACATACATATCACAACATAATTATACCAAATATCTTCATAAGAAGTATGGATATGACAAGACTAAAAGTATAAGTATTCCAATCGGTACCTCAAATTATCTTAATCTTGATGAAGCTGGGAAACCAGTAGATCAAACATCATTTAGAGGTATGATATGTAGTTTACTATACTTGATAGGTAGTCATCCAGACTTAATGTTTTCATTATTCTTATGTGAAAGATATCAATCCAATCCTAAGGAATATCATTTAAAAATAGTGAAAAGATTTTTTCTCTATTTAAGGGGAACCATGGATTTAAGACTCTTTTATACTTCTGGAAATTATTTTGTTTTAAAAAGTTTTCCAAATGGTGATTTTGGTGGATGTAGAATGGATAGGAAAAGGCCATCTGAAACTTTTCATTTATTAGGAGATTCATTAGTTTCTTGGTCATGCAAAAAGAAACACTTAGTAGCACTTTCCACTACTGAAGCTGAATATGTAGCAACTGGAAGTTTTTGTGCTCAAGTGTTGTGGATGTAACACACACTCCTAGACTATAGAATGAATTTTACCACAACACAAATAATGTGTGATAAAACTAGTTCCATTGACATAAGAAAAAACCATGCACATCACTCTCATTAAAAACACAAATATATTAGGCATCAATTTCTTAGAAATCACACACTGAAAGGAGATATCATTATTTAATTTATCAGAATGAAAGATCAACTTGCTGATATTTTCAAAAAATCTTTACCATCCAATATATTTGAATACATTAAACAAAAGTTAGGAAAGATAACCGTAAGGTAATCTTCCATATTAAATTTTTGTTGAAAATTATCTCCTTACATTAAGCAACTCCTTTTCAAATGGGGAGTACATTTTCTTGGTAGTTAAAATTTTACATTGTTAAAATATTTTGTAGTTTAAAATTTTCTTAGTTAAAATTTTTTGTACTTTAAAATTTTCATAGTTAAAATTTTTCATAGTTTAAAATTTTCATAGTTAAAATTTTTCAAAGTCAAAATTTTTTGTAGTCAACATTTTTTGTAGTCAAAATTTTTCATAGTCAAAACTTTTCATAGTAAAAAGTTTTCATAGTTTAAAATTTTCAAAGTTAAAATGTTTCGTAGTCAAAATTTTTCTTAGCCAAATTTCTCTTATTCAATATTTTTCATTGTTAAAATTTTTCATATTCAAAATTTTTCATAGTCAAAATTTTAAGTAGTCAAAATTTTATGTAGTCAAAATTTTTTGTAGTCAAAATTTTTTGTGGTCAAAATTTTTCGCAGTTAAAATTTTTCATAGTCAAAATTTTTCCATACTTAATTTTTTTCCCTAATAATAAATTTTCATTCTAAAATTTCTCAATTTCAAATATTTTATTTCTTTAATAAAATTTTCCATGATCTAAAGTTCTTCAAGAAGAATTTTCCTCATTACTGATAATTTTTCTTACAATCTGGAAGGTATGTTTTATTACATAAATTTTCAAAATAAAATTTTACTTTTTGGTGTTTTCCTATTATTTTAAAAAACATTTTCCGATTCACTTTTCTTAAATTTGAATTTTTATCTTAAAAACCTCAAAAGATCTGAATCTTCCAAAATCCTTCTTCGGCTTTCATATTATCTGTCAGATCATATCGATCCAGTTTCAACCATTGGATCAATCAAGGAATATGAACTATAACCTCAAAATCTATAAAAAGACCCCCTAATTGTTGTCCCATATTGGTTTTCAAGCCCTAGTATGCCAAAGATCTACCTCCATACTTAAGCGTCGTTTTGTATTTATTATCTTCTCAACTATGAATGTATTTGGAAGCATATCCATAGAAGAAAATTTCATCAACTAAATAATTTTCTGAATGGAAAATCTAAAGAGAAAGGTTAGTTAATCAGAAGTTCTTTGCAAATTATGATTCTCTCATTTCAAAGAATATCATGTTGAATGGTTTGGAAAGCCTGTGCGTAGAAAAACCGAAAGGATAAGATCCAGTTTATTCGGAGTTTCTTGTTGAGTTCTATGAATCTATATGTTTTTTAATAAAGGTGGCAGAGATAAGTTCTCATTCAAATGTTATGGAAAAACATATTCTCTTTACTACAGTAAGATAGATAGTATTAATGGAATATTGTACGAAGGAGAAGCCATTTTCTACACCCACAAACTACCTAATCAGGTAGGAAGTTTTGATAAAGAAAAAGCTATAGAGTGCCTCAGACTCAAAGAAGTGAAAACTCCAAAGATCAACTATCTTTCTACTAACTTCAGAATGTTAGCTTTATGGTTTTAGGGATTTCTCATTCTGAGAAAAAAAGATAAGGACTCCTTAATGAAAAGTGAAATCTATGTTTTGGATGTTCTGTTCAACCTAAGAAAGATAAACATTGTGGACTATATCTTGATGATGATTGAAAATATCAGAAATGGCACCCTAAAATCACATATCATTATGTATCCAGAAATCCTATCGAAGATCATTGTCTTATGCCTAAAATCATTCAAAATCCCTTATAGTTTAAATCCCAGATCTTTCAAAGTCACGTTTCTCAGTGATGATACTTTGAGGAGGATGAAGGTCGGTTTCAATGGAAAATCCAGAGAATTTTATGACTTTCATAAAAGTGATATCAAATCCTTATCCAAAAGTCCGAAAGTAGTTGATACTTCCAAAAAAGGTACCAAGAATGTAAAGGTTAAGGAACCAGAAGTGAAAAAAAAACTCCTACAGTTCAGGAAACCCAAACAGCACCTGCAAAATCCAAGAAGAAAAAAACCTATCTGGATGAAGTTATTGCTAAGTGAAGAGAAGATAAGAAGAATAAGAAGGAAGGATGGCCTAGATTTGGCTTAGACTCTACTAAGGAAAACACATTAAAGATTAAGGCTGGTGATGAAATTGAGAAGAAAGAAAAAGAGAACAAGGAAAAGAATAAAATGTCTGAAGTTGAGATTGTTCAATCACTTCTCTAGGCTACTGAGAAAGCTTCTGAGAAGATTTAGGTACCATAAACTTTTCTTAATGAACCAGTACCAATAGAGACTCTGAGAAAGAATATGGTCATTCTGGAACCTGATGAAGAGGAAGATATTATGTAGGAAGATGAAGCTGAAGGAGAATAAGAGGAAGAAAGTGATGAACCTAATGATATGATAAGACAAGTTGAAGAATATCATGAGAAAGAGATTCCTTCCGAGAAACTATTGATCTAGAATTCCCATGAATAATCTTCTAAACTTTCTACCCCAGGAAAAGGTGATGAAGGTCCGGAAGAAGTAAACAAACAATCAAAAGAAGAGAGCAGAAACCATGATTTTGTTCAACCAGAGGACCTGGTGGTAGATGATGAAAATGAAAAGGCTGAGGAAGATAAGATAGTCCAACTATTAGATAATGAACATGAATCACCAAAGGATGTTGAAATCATTATGAGATATGATAAAGGAAAGTAGGTGTTCACTGATACACCTAAAAATGAAGTGGTGGCTAAGAAATATGTTGGTGGATCATCAGAAAGAAAATTTGTAGAGATATAGAGAGAATACTCACCAACAAGAGAATCTGATTTAGAATCATCCTCCATGGTTCATGATTTTGTAGTTCAATCCAGAAATAAATTGGTTGATACAATTACTTTTTTTCCAACTATTTATTCAAGATGTTAGATGCTTCAACATTATTTTAATCAGAAATCGGATTCTATTTCCTTGTTAATGGACAAATTTGTTAGTCTTGAGGCTGATTTTAAATCCTTCTATATTGGGTATGTGCACAGACAAGGTCGTTCAAGATAAAGTGAAGGATGCTTTTGATACCATAGATGTCAAGATCAAAGACCACACTACATGTTTTGATGAGAAGCTCAATCTTGAACAAATAGCTCAGAAGCAGGAAGACAAGAATCTAAATGGGAAACTTAATTCAGTTTCTTTGAATATGAAGTGGGAAATATATCTCGGAATTGAGATCGAAGAAAAGCTCATTAAGCAAGAAGTACTTTTGAAGACTCAGGTAGAAATTCTTAAGGCTCAGGAAGAAAAGATTAAAGTTTGGGAGAAGAAAAATGAAGATCTGAATAAATTTCTCACACATTTTGAAGAGGATCATAAGGAGAATAAAAATTTGAAGACCATTTCCAAGAAGCTTGTGATGACTGATAAAGAAGGATTATTTTTTCCTTAACTCTGATATTTTTTTGTATTACCTTTCTTATACAAAATTTTCCAATCATAATGAAAATTTTGGTTGTTCTTCATGTGTTTTGTTTTATAGTACTAATATTTTAGGTACCATATATATTTTTTCATTCTCTCAATTCCTTTTTTAAAATAACAAAGGGGGAGAAATGAATGATAAAAAGAAAACTAAGTAAAGAAGAGAATTCGCTCAGTAAGGGTGTGTCTATATAAGGGGGAGTTTTATCAAGGAAGACTTTCTAATGCAAGAAAAAATATATCTTTAAGGAAGTCAAGAATACAATCTTTAGGGACTTAAAAACCTAATGGGGAGTTGGCCGTATTCATCATGATTCATAATTAAAGGGAGATAAGTTGTTCTTTTATGTTTATAAAGAAAATTCAAATTCCATATATTATTTTTCATAATAATTCTTGTGATTTCTAAAAAGGGATATATTTTTGAGTCAATAAGGTTTCCTTATGACTTTTCCATTTCTCTATGTTTTGAAAATCAAAAACACTTTATCTTAAGGAAAATTATATTTTCCCTAAGGATTATTTTCATAAAGAAAATTTCCCTTCTCTTAGGAAATTTTTATCATTACCTATGTTTTCATTATTCATTTTATAGTCTCTATATATCTAACTCATTTTATTACTAAGGAAAAATTTTGTTTCATATCTAAAATCTCAGAATCCTATAAATCATTGGATATAGAGTATTATATTTTTAGGATCTGAATTCTTCAGAATTATCACTTAGAATTCCTCAGAATTATGACTTGGAATTCCTTATATTTCACACTCCAAATTCCACAGAATTCAGACTCCAAATTCCTTAGAATTCAGAATCTGAATTCCATAGAATTCTGACTCCGAATTCCTTAGAATTCAGACTCCAAATTCCTCAGAATTTTGATTCCGAATTCATGGGAATTCAGACTCTGAAATATATTTAATTCAGATTCTGAATTCTTTGTAAAACAATAATCCAAATATCCTTGTCTTATAGAATCTGAATATTTATTTGGTTATATTCAGAATTCTAATTTTTTCCATAAACTCTGAAAGTATATTTGGTTAAGTAACCTTATTTTCCTTACACTTTTTATAAAACAATGTCATACAATCGGTTTCTAACTAACCTTAGTTTGAGTGACACGTGTATATGTCCCTCTAATATTCAAGAAAAAATATGACTATTGGAGGAGGGTGTTGAATGTTGGATAAGTGACCATAAATAGGATCTCATTGGAACGAGCACACAATATTTTGATCACTCTAGATATTGCATAATGTGAATTGATTTCTATAGAGAGAGACTCTCATGCCTTGTGCGTACTAAACAACTTGTTCATCTTGATTTTTGTGACTTTGATTGTTGTTGAGTATAATCGAGAACTTCCAGGGATAGGAAGACAGAGGTTCCAACTACCTTAAAGTTCGAGGACTTCCTGGGATAAGAAGATAGAGGTGATGACTACCATAAAGATCTATGGCTTGTGGAGATATTAAGATATATTCTGATATTCCTATCGAGGGCTTACCCTGGTGTGGGTAAGATATAATTTATTGAAAGTATAAATCAAGGGACCTTTATCCAAGGTTGTTTAATACCCTTCTCTTTGGGTTAAAAGATTTCATACTTATTACTTGTTTTATTTCAATTTTATTTCTGCTGCATTTTGATAAAGGAGGAAAGTATAAATTTATTATACTTTGTTGTAATTTTGTATACTATGATAAGTAATAATCTATATGCTTTAAGGTAATATCTTTTCCTTTTAAACTTTCCTTAAATCTAATTTCTGGAACCATATTTATAGAATCTAGAAATTTTTTTTAGTATAACTAGAAGAGTCTTTGTGAATTTAACATGTTTAACTTTGTTAAACACAGATTTCCTTAAGGTTAAAAATGAAATTTTTTAATATTACAATTCACCCCCTCTTGTAATTGAGCATCTACATTCATATTTCAATCCTACAAATAACATAAAAAATAAAATGAATACCATGTTCATGCATTAAATAGAATAAATAAATAATAGTTATAGTAAAATGAAACTAAAATTGAATAAAATGGAGGGTTTTCTTGTTTGATACACTGGCATACAAAATAAAAAAAAGATTGAGTTGTATAACAAGAACCTTTGTAAAACCCATGTTTTTTCTATATCCCAACTCACCATCATTGAACAAAATAATAAAATAAAATCTGTGGGAAATTCATAAAAATTAATGGAATGATAGGGAATTCATATGACAAAAAAAATTGTACATAGGGGGTATATATAATTCAATTTATTAAACATGTCATGAGGAAAAGTTTGAAACAAAATTACAAAAAAAATATTTTTCAGTTTATAATCCATAGTTAAATCAAATCATACCTATATAACACAAAAAATAATTTTTTTAAATCCAAGTAGGTGAAACCAATTTAAAAACCAAAATACTCACCTTTTTCATTTCCAGAAAAACAAGCAGAAATAACCTTTTTATAAAAAACACTTCCAAATTTTTTAAAAAAAAAAACCAAACATGAATTTTTCTCTAAAAACTATTTCCAATTAAATATTTAAAAAAAATTTCAAAATAATAACCAACCATAGATAAAATATCTCAATCAAAGAATCACCACAAGAATAAGAATCCAGTGAAAATAATTAATAACAAAGGGGGTGACACTAATCATGAAATCACTAGGGGATATAATAAATATAAAAAATAAACCCCTACATGGAACATCTTATTAAGGAATTAGTTTCATGGGATTTAAACCTAAGTAGTCACGTAATATAACCCTGAATTTGAAACATGAACCCTAGCAATAATAAATAACATATATGTCTTTGTAGTCCCATCAAACTAGACAAACGCAATATCCATATCCCGAGTGTGATCTAGGTACATAATTCATCATGAAAGTTCTCATCTTCTATGGGAAATGACCCCCCATTAAGAGAAAAATATATACTATGGGTTTTCAATTATCCATGTCTCTATTTAGTTTTATAGTATTCCCAAGACCAAATAACACGTATGAGATAAAATGATCTACATAATTACCAAACAAGTATAAAAAATGTCTTACACTTCACCTCTTACACCCTCATATAGAACAACACATTCTCACTCTATACATCCATAAAAAAATGATAAAAAACCCAAAATGGGATAAAATACAAGGGAAAATTGTAAGGGACTCATAATAAATGAGCCCTTTAATTTATAATTTGTTAAAAGAGACTTTACATGAAAAACAACTCAAGATTTCAATCTCTTTATTTTATTTAAAACCAAATCATTTAAAATGTATTTTATAATAATTAGATTACATACACATTTTTCATTCCCAAAGCATTATTTAAAAACAAAGTAACTCCCCTTAAAAAACCAAGACAAGGCTCAAGGCCTATATTTTCTATAAAAACCATTTAGAGGAGTCCCATAAAAATTTTCTCAATAGGCTTGGCATTCTAAAAGATTGATTTTAAAAAATAAAAATATATCAATAAATCCCTTCAAGATAATCCATGAAGAAAATTTATATAATCATCCAAGGCATTGAAAATAACTATAATTTAATTAAAATGAAGTTCCAACAACCAATAATCCCATGAATCACATAATAAAAAAAACCATTGAGACGCATGCCTCAATTGGAATAAAATCAAGTTGAAATGTGTCACCTTTCATGGTGAAAACCAAAAAAATCAATGAATCACCCTCCATAATCCCTAAACAACAGAACCCCAATGTTATAATCAACATGAACCCCTGAATTCTCATGCATTATTGATTAAGATTCATAGAGGTACAAGAATACTAGAATAAATAGGATAAAGAAGAGGTAATTTGACACCCACATTTCACTATTACCTTGTATTTTTTTGTTATTTTGTCCAGATGTGGGGCAATTTAAGGGCAAAGAGAAGTCTCTGAGCAGGCAGAGGCCCCTCAAAGGTGGCTCGATGGTTGAGTTAAAAAACCATTTTGATGTTTTGGAAGTCAAAGAACTAACTTTGACTCATGAAGAAGATGATTTACGTGATGATAGTTATAGCCAACTCTCAGTGGATAGTTTGGACCGAATCCAAGGGAAAGGCCCTCACAACACAAGAAATAAGAAAAGGAAAAAAGGAAAGCACGACTCAGGTAAATTCATTATGGTAAAGGGGAAAAAACCAAAGGACACAAATACTATTCTTACCTTCCTAAAATGATAGAAACTAGTTTGGCCAAGAAGGTTGGAAATAAGGAAAGAAAATCCCTACAGAATAGGGAAAGTGGAGAAACAAGTTGGGAAACAAGAGTGATGGAAGAAGTGGTATGGGAGTGTTTGAAGCTCATACTCCAATTCAAGGAATAAATGGATGAAAATTTTCTCTATCCCAATGCCTCAAATTAGGATATTAAAAGAATATATGAAATAATGTTTCAAGTTGTTGCCATCGAGGAGCAAGAAGTGTGAATAGACAGGAAAGACCGAATCCTGGCTTGGGGTTTCAACCAATGCAAAATTAACTCAGAGTAATTCATTCAGGAAATAGACATAATGGTTACACACCTTGAAGAACTTATCAGTAAGGATCTGAATACCCCGGTTAGTACTCTACACTGAGAATTATATAGAGTGTCTGAATCAAATAATATTAGCCTTTTGTTTAATCATTTCGTGATCTCTTTCAGCATGTAGTGGGTACTTGTTTTGTCAACTATGGTTTCCCACTTTTCCTTCAAGTGTCTTAACAAAAATATATATTTTTATGGATGTGTAATTTATGTTTTTAAGAAGTTTTGGCCTAAAACATAGAAAATCTAGAATTTTTTCCTATGTGCATAGGTTTTATGCATAGTTTAAGGGAAAATATATGGTAAATCTTACTTAGGTTTTTTCTGGTTTATTTTTTATAGTGAAAAATTGTTCTGTATGAGTAGTGCACAATTTAGCCGAAAATATGTGAGTCATTAGGGAAACTATGTTATTCCCTTAGTGTGTATGGGTACTATAACACATATTATCCACAATAAGTTGTGACTATAAGACAAGAATGCAATAAGATCTACATTTTAATGGATTAGTTTTTCATAGTTGGCGCATGATTTGAAAACCATGCAAGCCTATTTTTCTTAGGTAGTTCCATCTATATGGTTGGTGCACGGTTTGGAAAATTGTGCACCTAAATCATGTGGCTTTCCCAGATTGCATTAAAGTGATAAAATTAAATACTTATACCCTTGGGTTATTTAGGTTTGGAAACCCTTTATCCTCCTTCTATTCATCTAAATCATGGTACACACATGGGGTGTTCATCCCTTCTCCCTCCTTTTATTTGGAGCTTCTTCTTCCTCAAATTTGAAGTGGGTAATCCCATATCAATTATTTATTCCTTCTGTTACCTTCTTTCTTTGACCCCTATATTGATTTTTCTCACTTAAAATAACCCTAACCACTCTTCATGTTGGGATTATGGTTCAATGAGGTAATAATGATGAGTATTTTGCCTGTTTAGGTTAGAGGATATTATTATTTTTTGTCTTAGTTGTGTATTCTCTATCAAAGAAATGAGCATAAATTGTGATTCCACTTGATTGAGGTAGTTGTTTCTTTGTAATTCCTTTATACTGAATATTATAAATAATTTTTTTGTCTTTAAATGATTTATTATTAATTTAGAATCCAAATGTATTGTAATAGTATTCTTGAAATTAATTTCAAATGACTTTGACACTTGGCATGGTTGTGTCGTGTGCTAAGTGTTTTCGAAAAAAATGAGTGGATATTTTAAAATGATTATAGTGTTTTAAGTTTTTAATTATATAATTAAATGAGTATTAAATACCCTTATTTGTTTTTAATGGATTTTAAAAATTTTAAACACATGGAATGGGATTAGGTTAAATGCAAAGTGTTTGTCAATTTTTTTGATTAGATATCTTAAAGGGATGTGACTATTTTGAATGTTTTTTCAAGGCCAATTTAATTTTAACTAGGTTTTTGTGATGTATTAAATGTGAATTTTGTTAAAATTAGGGATTTTGACTTCATTCCATTTATGTTTCTTTGAGACCATTGGGTCGCATGGTGGTTTGAAAAGTTGTTTTAAAATGGAAGTGTGGTTTTTATAAAAGGGGGCTAGAAATCGATTGAATTAATTTAAAAATTTGAATATTGTTTTAAATAGGGATATATATAAATTTTTAGGGTTTTGAAAATGAGATTTTAGTTATGGTTTGATAAATGGTTTTGAAAGGACATTTTCAATGAGGTTTTCCAAATGGTGTGAAAAGGGATTGGTCTCTCGGGCACTCTTTTAAAATCTTGATTGGAACTTTAAGTGAAGTTGTTTCATAATTTTGTGAGACCCTAATTGATCCTAGTGTAATTATTTTTGTGCTTTTGGAATCTTTTGGTACTATGAGGGGATGTTTTATATTGATTCATATAATTTTGAAATGATTATCCATGGATGTGAAATGGGTTATTTCATGTGAGGTTATATGAGGTGAGCTGTGCGATGTTTTAAATTCTATATATTTATTATATGTGTGGTTATTATTGTTCCCCTCTATTTTTGACATACCATGGAAGTATCGTTATACTATCAGGGGTCTAGATAAGTACAATTCCTACTATAGAGTGTGCTACCTAGGCGAAATCCCTAGTTATATTGAGTGAGCTGATGGAATGTTCTATGTGGTCCCAGTGCATAGTGGAATGGCTCAGGGATTGTTTTTGACCTCCCAGGTCATGATAAAGCATATTTAGTTCTACATGACTATCATGAAAATAAAGGTTTATTAGTATCGACCTAGGTTCCTCATCAACATTTTATGATCTAAATATGTATGTCTTAAGATGTTTCTCACAATTCTTAGGTTATTTAAATTACACATTATGGGATTTCTCTCTTTTCTTGTTTATATTACCCAAGTTCTTTTTGTTATATGGAATAATTTCTAGGTTATGTTATTTTATTATGATTTCTTCATATATTGGTTCCTACTTGTGATTGTGTGTCACCTTGAGTGTGTCTGTGGTTTACTTTCTAGTGATTTTTCTTTAAAATGGGTTGAAAGTGAATTTTAAAAAAGAAAGTGGTTTGTTTAATTATTAAATAGGTTTGGAGAAATTGATCTCAATAAATTTATATTATAAAAATGAAATTTCTATGAAATGTTTGAAAAAAAGGATATATGGTAATTGGGCATGTTTTTATGGTCTTAAAATCCCTATGTACTTGGTTTTACATTATTAAAAAAATGTTTAATAATCCTTGTTTTATTTTATAAAAGGGTGTTTTCTTATAAATGTATAATTGGCATGTTATTGTACTTGGTTTATAAATCATGTGAACAGACTATTTTATATCTTATATTCAAACTCTCACTTTATAAACTATATTACCAATGTATTTCTATAGTCTTAGTGGATGGTGACCAACTGGGGTTCTTTGTTTATGTATATATATATATATATATTAAATGTTTTAGGTGTCTAGTTTTGTTTTCATTTTTTAGGTATGGGTTGGTCCATGGATGGATGGTGTATAGAGACTCTACTTTTTCTTACATGACTATTACATCATTTTAAAGATAAATAACATAATAGTTATATAATCAAGGATTAAATGGTTTAATATCTTAGGAAAATTAAGATCATTCATAAATTATACATAATAACACATAAACATTATTAAATCCTTCTTTTTTATTCACTTCAAATCTCTCATTTTATCCTTAGTACATGAAATTATATGAGGATATACATCAAATAAATATGTGTGCTAAAATCCCAGTAAGGGGAAGGATAACGTAGTAGGAATAAGAGACATGAATCAATATTTCATGGGTGAGAATAATCATTATAATCATGTCATAATAAAGGGATCACCATTATATGAATTATAAATAAATTTTAAAAATTAATAGAATGTGGTGATGTATAAAAATGAAACATCATGTCATAATAGTCAAATACCACACATTGCTGTGAACAAAGCTAGCATCATATTCATGCATAACATATGTGCATAAATCATAAGATCATCATTATAAAACAATATATCATCATTTTCATTCATAATAAATATAATATCATTAGATACAACACATTAACCAATTAATTGGAAGACTATATAATTTAGGTACCACCCATCACATTATAAATTCTCATAATCATGCATGCCACATAGAATTCATAACAATCATAGTCATGAAATAGCCCATGGAAAGTAATGGGTTTCATAATGATTTAATAAAGAATACATTCATGAATAAATTTTGGGGTTCCAAAAAGAATAAAGTAAAACATATTTTTCATAATCATCATAATTATTGAGTGAAGAATAAATAAATCAAGATGAATTAAGGATGTGTTTTGGAAAGAAAAACCTTTTTGAAAAATCCTTTCATTTGGATTTAAAATTATTTTAGCAAGGAAAAAACATTTATACCCCCAAAAATAAAAGGTAAGAATAGTGAAATAATATTTAAATAATATTAGGGGTATAAACATACTAAAAATTATATCAATGATGGATAATCCAAAGTTATGGGAGTTGAGTTTGAGAATCCCCTTACCTTAAATTCTTCTTTATTTCATCGCTTTTACACATCCTGAATGATAAAATTATGTTTAATAAAATATTGAAAGAGAAATAAAATTATGTTAATTAATATAACAATTTATTAATTATAAAAAAATTTTACATTTCTTAATTTTCATTGTTTATGTTCAAGCATTTTGATATCATTCTTCCCTTAAAAATTTGTTATTTTTCTCTGATTTCGTGATTTTATTCAAGGTCATTTATACATGTGTATAATTAATTAAAGAAGTTAAAAATAAATCTATTTATATATTTATATATCATAAATAATGTAACATGACCATACATGGGTTGGTGATAATAAAATAATTGGAAATGTTCTCATTGGCGGTTAACTAACTGATAATGGGACATTGTCAAAAGAACAGGAATGGTAAATACGACAGTTTAATATGTCATAAATATAATAATTCCAGTTGGTTAAAAAAATTAATTTAATTTTAAAATACTAAATAATTATCCTTATATTATTTGGTCTTGAAATGCGTGGAGGAAAATAGAAAGAGGATATAAGAATGAGAGGAAGAATTGGTGAGATCTTTCCCTCTTCTTGGTGTTACTTCTTCTCTACAATAATGAACTTCTTGATGATTGGATTTGGATGGATCTAGAACTTACCTAGGTATAATAGTAGTATTACTATATATAATTTGAGTAGATATTTTTCTTTTCAAATTTAAGGATGATTAGTTTTCCATGTGGAGGGAGAGGGGTCATTTATACTTAAAGAGGGGTATTTTTTAGTTAAAATATTGAATAAAATACTATATTTAAGGTAAACATTTCAATAGTCACATTTTTGACATTATAAACCATATTTAAATTAAATAAAAAATATTTTATGGATTATAATCACTATAATTCGAATTCATTAGTTTAATCAAAGGAAAATGTGGGAAAATAATAAAATATTATTTTAATATACTTTTTTAGATTTTAGACTTTGGAAAGTACTTTTTAGGTTTGAAGATCATGTTTATTGTATTTTAATGAGTAATTAATAAAATTAAATATTTTTTTGTCAAGAATAAAGTTCTAGAAATGGTTTGGTTATTATTACATCATGAATAATGTAATTCAAGAATCACTCGTTATGGAAAAAATAATATTTTTTTCTATTCACCTGAAAATTGAAGTATTTTAGAAAATTATCAAAAAACCTTATAAAATTTTGGCATGATGATTTAAAAAATCATATTTATTTTATAAAAATAATTTTTAACATAGGTAATTTTAATTTTTATTATAAAAATTATGATTGTTACAAAATAATTTAAAATACAATTTTTTAGAAATGTGCTTATATTTTCTTTGAGTATTTTAATCATGATATTAATTTTTTTGGAATTATAATATTTAAATTTACTTAATTTAATCAACATAAATATTATTTATATCAAAATTTATTATTTTTAGGTTATATTACCATTCCAATGATCAGGTTACTACTCCCAATAATCACATTACTATTCCAAGAGTCACACTAACCCATATAAATACCACTTCATTACTTCATTCAATATTCATCTCAATTCTTATTAGGGATATACATTTCCATTTTCTATAATTTATATTGGTTTACAAATATATTTTTTTCATTTCTATCGTCGTGTTCATGGGAGGGATGACTTTAGCTGATCATGGTAATCTAAATGTTCCCATTGTAGTTTTTTATTTTGTATTTTTTCCCTTGTAATATTTTTCATTTTTATGGGTTTATTTATTGACTAATGTAATAATTTTTATTAATTAATTAATGTTTTGTTTATTTCTATATTTTATTTATGTGTATAATACTTATATACTATAATATAACACACATTTATTTCAAGAATCAAATATCGTTTATAAACTCTGGGTTTTTACATTCTCCCCCATTTAGAAATTTCATCCCCAAAATTTCAACTCATATTCTTGGTTGAAAATAGATGTGGATACCTATATTTCATTGTTTCCACTAGTTCCCATTTCACCTTTTCATAATTATAGTTCCTCCATAAAACTTTGACAAGGTGTATTGGCTTGTTACATAGAAATTTATCTCTATAATCCAAGACCTTCACCAGCTAATCCTCATATGAGTGTCCATTATATAATTGCTCAAACTATGGATTAAGTACATGTTATGGGTCAGGTATATAATTACTCCATAGGGATACATGTAAAACATCAAGAACTTGGTCAATGTTTCGTGGAAGTGTTAGATGATAGTCCACTGCACCTATGTGATCCATGATCTCAGAGGGGCCAATGTACCTAAGGCTAATACTACATTTCATTCTGAACTACATGACCTACTTACCTTTTGATATTAAATGGAATATATTTCTATAACTTTAAAATAAAAATCTCTTTGATAGTTTTTATCATATCTCTTCTATTGACTTTTATAAGCTTTTATATATTATTTTATAGCTTGAACCTTCTTTGTTATATCTTGAATAATATCAGGTCCAAGTTTCTTCTATTCTCTAAATTCATTCCAAAAAGTAAGAGTTCTGCATCTTTTTTTACAAATCTTTATATGTATCTATTTGAACACTTGAGTGGAAGTTGTTATTATGTGAGAACTCGAATATGGGGGGATTTTGATCTCATCATCCTTTAAATTCCATTATCCATTCTCTCAGCATGTCCCCAATAATCTAAATAGTACTTTAAGATTCGACTTTAGTTTGGGGGTGATGGGCTATATTTAAATTCAATTAAATACCCAAATCATGTTGAAGAATTATCTAAAATTTAGAAGAGAACTTAGGATTATAGATGATCGAAAGTGGTACTCCATATAGCATAGCCACTACCTTTACATATGTCTTGGAAAGCCATTGAAGTGATAAATCTTCCCAAATAGTAATGAAGTGGATATCCTTGGTGAGTTGATCCACCACAACCAATATCACACTGTTTCATTTGGATTTCTTTAAGAGACTAATTAAAAAGTAAATTGTGATGTTCTTTAATTTACACATGGGTGGAGGTAATGGTTGTCTTATCAGGTGTTCTCTCAAAGATAAAAATACATCTTAGTACTTCCAATATGGATAGATAATGATGATATATATTTTCATTATCCAATAAATATTTATTTATATCATGTGATTATTGCACACAAAATCTAGTTCAAAATTGAATGAAACAATCCTCATCGATTTATAACTCATGTATCTTCCTTTACACTATGGATTTCACTTCTTTTGAAGCTCTTGATCATCCCTTTGTTCCTCCTTGATCTTCTCTTGGATATATGGTTGTGAAATCACTTGGGAAAAGTAAGATGTATTCCCTATCATTATGATTTCTAGATCTATCCTTTTAATATACATGGAGATAAGGTCTTTCCCAGTCCGTATCATGGATATAGTCAAAGGTTATTTTCTTCTAAGATCATATGTTACCTTATTCTCCTTTCCTAAATTTCAGTGAATAGATAAATCATAGTCCTTAATTAGCTCTAACCATCTTCTTTGACACATGTTGATCTCCTTCTGTGTGAATATATAATTTTGACTCTTATGTTTGGTATATATGACACACTTCTTTCCATATAGGTATTTCTACAAAATCTTCAATGTGAGGATCAAAGATATTAACTCTATATCAGACTTTGGTTAGTTCGTCTCATAGATCTTTACTGTTTGTGTGGTGTAGGCAATCAATTTTTCATTCTTCATGAGTAAAAAACCCACAAATTTCTTTGAAGAATCATTATATATCACAAAACCTTCTCCACTTGTTGGTAGTTTGAGTATAGTTGTAGTGATTAGCATCTTATTGAAATCCTTAAATCATTCTTCACATTTTTTCCCAGACAAACTTTACCCATTTTCATGTTAACTTAATTAATGGGACAGACAATCATGAGAAATTTTGCAAAAAACATCAGTGGTACACTATTAAGATAAGAAAACTATGTATTTCTATGGCATTAGTGGTTATGGCCCATTCCTTAGTTGCTTTTGTCTTTGAAGTGTCTATAGAAATTCCCTCATTTGTGATCACGTGACCTAAGAATGGGACTAGATTCATCTAAAAGTCACACCTTTTGAACTTAGCATGCATTTTATCCTTCTTTAATATTGTCAGTACAATCCTTATATTCTCTTCATGTTCTTCCTTGGAGTAAATAATAAAATCATTGATAAATACTTGAAAAGTTTTCGAGGTGGTTTCTAAAGACTTTATTCGTCAAATCCATGAATATTTCTTGGGAATTAGTATGTATGAAGAGTGTCACTATGAAATCATAGTGTCCATACATTGTATAGAAAGTATTCTTATGAATATATTACTTCTTAAACTTTATATGATGATGTCTAGAATAAAGATACACCTTTGAGAATTAATTATCTCCTCATACTTGATCAAATAATTCATCAATACTACGATGGGTATACTTTTTCATTATGGCTATCTTACTTAGATCTTGGTAATTGATGTATAGTGGCATTGATCGATCCCTTTTCTTTGTAAATATCATTGGATATCCCCAAGGAGATGAACTAGGGCATATGAAACTTTTGTCTAAATTATATTTTAGTTGATTCCATAACTCCTCTAGTTTGATTGGGTCTATCCTATTGGTACATTTAGAGATAAGAGTGGCTCCTTGTATAATCTCTATTGAGAACTCTTCCTCAGGACATGGTGGAAGTATGGGTAACTCTTTAGTAAATAAATTAGTGTATTCCCTCATAATGGGGATTTAATCTAGGTTGATACCTTTCTTTGACTCAACTATTTGGGTAAAGTATGCTTCGTCATACGGTATCAACCCCCACACTATTGAGGGATTTTCCAAAGGAGATTCATGATCTTCCTTGAATTTGTAAAAGAGCATGGATGGGTTGGAATGTTAAAATAGAGTTTCTTTTCCTGATATTTTATATTTTTTCTATATAAATAGATTAAATAAATGCCCAATATAACATATAATTCCACCATGGGAAGGATCATGAGATTAACTAGAAGAATATTCCCACATATTCTAATAAGAGAAGATTCCAACACTTGGGTTGGAATGATCACACCACTTAGTGTTTTTATAGGTATAAAAACTTCAAGGTATAAAAGTTTTGAGTCAGTGGTTCTAGAAAACTTACAAGATATAAAGTAATTCATAAAACTATAATCAAATGAAAAAATTTCCATTAAAGAGTGAATATAAAGGTTACCATGTAAAATTTCATTTTCATACTCCACTTCACTAGTAGTGATGTCATAAGATTTTACTTTCTCCTTTGGCTTTGGTTATTGTTGATGCTGATTACCCTCAAGAACTCATGGTTCAGTGAACTCTCTTGCATAATGTCCTTGATTCCTATAGTTTAAGTATTGAACCATGGGTGGTGTATTAGTAGGTGACTTCCATCCCTCTATCATGTTGGTTGTATTTTTCATGTATCTTCAACATTCATGATATGTCTTCTCTCCCATAGTTAAGGAATTTCCCCATCCCTTTAAGGTAATTACCATGATGCTTCTTCCCATATTTTTTAAATGTGGGTGGTTGGATCCTATTTTCTCCTTTGTAATTTGGATCACCATCTTGAAACTCCATTCTTCTCTTCTTGTCCCCATGTCCAAAAGACCAATCTACAAACTCCATATCTTCTCTTATAGAACATCAAACCACTTATTTATAACTCCTCAAGTCTTGGATATCTAGATCATTTTAAAGGTGTGGTTTTAAAACACTAAATAATCTATCTATTTTGTTATCATTATTGATAAAAGAACCTGAGACATATCTTGAAATCCTTGTGAAGTTTTATCGTAATCTATGACAGATTCACCTTCATGTTTCCTAAAATCTAAGAATTCTATATTTATCTTTTTGAAATATTTCTGGGGAAATATTTATTATGAAATATTTTCTTAAGATATTCCTATTCCATCACTTAAATTTCATCCTCTGTCTTTGTATTCTTTATCAACGTCTATAATTTATCATCTTATCTATATAAACAATAGATGGATAGAGTCAAATTATCCTTCTCAAAAAAGTGGAGCATAGAAAAGATCTTCTCTATTGTGTTAACATACTATTTAATAACAAATGTATTGGAAGATCCACTAAACATTAGTGTCCATTGAAGCATAAAGAATCAATATATAATTTTTCCTTCTTAGGTGAAGTCAGAAGTTTTACATAGTTCAGGTTATTATTTATACCCTGAGATAGCAGGGTAAGGATCACCATAATGTTTTTAATTACACCTCACATGGAGTTGGGATGTTTTCTTGAAAAATCATTGTATTGTCCCTCACACGGTTTTTTATCCATGTTTCTCATGGTTCCCACCATTTTCAAAAATAGAAATGTTTTAATAAAAATGTAAGTCAAAAAAATCATGAATAAATAATGTATTATTTTGTGAAGTTGACTCTATAGAAATATTTTATAGGATCCCTATATTTGTCCTTTTTATAAAAAAAATCTTCTTGGGTGTTAAACTATACTTAGAATTATATTAAGGGTTTTCACTAATGTTCTCTAATCCTAATTTTCAAATTAAATAAACTGTAACTCTAATACCAAATATAACAACCCTACTTTTACTTACAGGATTATTACAACATTTTAAATATAAACAACATAATAATCACAAAATAAAGGATGAAAAGGTTTAGAATATTTGGAATATTAGGATCATTCATCACTTATACATAATAAAAATTAAACACCATTAAAATACTTCTTATTTATCTTCTAAAAGGCTCTCACATTATTATAAGTACATATATTCACTTGAGTATATACATAAAAAAAGGGGTGAGATGAAATACCATTTAGGGGAATGATTTTATAGCTGAAATAAGAGACATTAATCAATAGTACGTGGGTGAGAATAATCATTTCATAATAATGGGACCATAGTCAAAAGAATGATGATGAAATTTGAAAAAGGAATTGAATGTGGAAATTCATAAAAATTAAACACCTTGTCATAGTGGTCAAATACCACACATAGTTGTGAACAAAGATAGAATCATGTTCACATATAACATATGTTAATAAATCATAACATCATAATTATAAAAAAATGTCATCATATTCATGCATAATACACATAATATAATAAGATAAATCACATTAACCAATGTGTTAGAGGGTTATATAATTATGTGCCCACCCATCACATCATATATGCTCATAATCATTCACGTTACACAAAATATGTAACAAATATATTCATGAAATAACTTATTGAAAGGAATGGGTTTCATAAGGATTTCATAAAGAATACTTTCATGAATAAAATTTTGGGTTCCTAAATGAATATGGTAAAATATATTTTTCCTAAACATTATCATTATTGAGTGAAGAATAAACAACTTAGGATGAGCCAAGGATGTGTTTTGGAAAGGAAAACCATTTTGAAAAAATATTTGTATTTGGATTAAAAATCATTTTGGAAAGGAAGAAAAATTGTATATCCTCAAAAAGACAAAGTAAGAATATAAAAATAATATTTTTGGATTATTAGGGGAATATTAATACTGAAAATTATATAAAATATGGATAACACAAAAAATATAAGTTGGGTTCAAGAATTCCCTTACATTAAATCCCACATTATTTCATCACTTTTCTGCATCTTGAATAATAAAATTAAGTTTATCAAAACATTTAAATAAAAGTTAATTAAGTAAATTTATGTCACTATTTTTCAATTATAATAATTGGATTATATTTATTAATTTTTTTTGATGTTGAATCATTTTGATATCATTCTTTCCTAAAAAATTACCTATTCTTCATTGATTTTTCTATTTTTTCATTGTTATTTATACATAAGTAGAATTAATTACATAATATTAATATATATATATATAAAATAATTTATTTTGAAAATACATAGGGTTGGTGATAAGAAAATAATTGGAAACATCCTCCTTGACGATTAACTAACTATTAATGGGACATTTTCAAAAGAGCAGGAATAGAAAGATTGAAAATTTAATATGCTGTAAATATAATATTTCCAATAGTTAAAAATATTTAATGTAATGTTAAAATTATAATTAATTGTACTTAGAATATTTAGATTTGAAAGGGGTGGAGGAAAATATAAATAGTAGAGGAGAAATAGGGGAAGAATTGGTGAGAGCTTACCCTTTTCTCTGTGTTGCTTCATCTCTACGACACTACAATTCTTCATGATTGCAGTTTGATGGATCTAAAAAATATATAGAAAATATAATAGGATTAAGAGAGGTTATTTCATAATATATTTTACTTTATAAAGTGAGGGAATATTGGTTTTCCAAGGGTCAGTAGAGGGGTTATTTATACATGAAGAGAGGGTAATTTTTAAGTCAAACTATTGAATAAAAAATATATATCAAAGATAAACCCTGTAATAGTGATATTTTTTTATATTATAAACCATATTTTAATAAAATAACATTATTTTTAAACTTTTAATCACTTAATAATTCTAATTCATTAGTTTAATCAAAAGTAAAGGTGTACAATTGAAAAAATAAAATTTTAATGTAATATTTTAGATTTTAGACTTTAGAAAGTACTTTTTTATGCTTGAAAATAATTTTTATTATATTGTAATAAATAATTTATTAAATTAAATATTTTTTGGTTGAGTATCATGTTCTATAAAATGTTTGTTCATTATTACATGATGGATTATGTAATTCAAGATATACTGGTTACATAAATAAACTTTGTTTTTTACTATTCATCTAAAAATTGAATTATTTTAGAAAATTTTGAAAAAGTAACCCTTGGAAAATTTCTACATGATGATATAAAAAATAATATTAATTTTATCAAAATAATTTTCTAACATAGTTAGTTTTACATTTTAATATAAAAGTTATTATTTTTATGAAATACTTTAAAATAAAGTTTATTAGAAATGTGCTTATATTTTCTTTAGGCTTTTATGATCATGATATTAATTTTTTTCACTATAATATTTATATTTACATAAATTAATCATGATAAATAATATTTATATCAATTTTTTTTATTTTTAGGTTAAATTACTATTCCAACAATCATATTACTATTCACAACAACCATGTTACTATTCATAATGGTCATTTTACTATTCCAATGATCACATAACTATTCAATTGGACACATTACCTCATATAAATACCTATTCATTCATTCATTCATCATTCACCTCAATTACTTTCAAGTATCTATATTTTCATTTTCTATAATTTCGACTAGTTTACTAATATTTTGTTTCATTTCTATAGTTTTGTTCATGGGGGGATGATTCTAGCTTATCAGGATGATCCAAATTTTCCCATTGTAGTTTTTCTATTTTCTATTTTTCCCCTTTAAATATTTGGAATTTTACTAAGTTTAGTCATTGAATAGTGTAAATAATTTCATTAATGAATTAAAGTGTTTTTTGTTTCTCTATGTTCTCTATGTGTATAATACTTATATAATATAATATAACACACATTTATTTCAAGAAACATATATCATTTATAAACTATGGGTTGTTACACAGTGGGATTTGATAAGTTACCAGGGGTTACTAGTGGTGATGTTGGATATTTTTGGGTTCCTTATTCTTTTATCATTTTTGGGATGTTGTGTTAGCCTTTCATCATGGGATAATTATTTGTATATTTTTATACACTGTATGTATTTTAGTTTTTTATCCTTGTATAGATTTTTATTTCTTATAACATGTTCATTTGGTTTATTTTTATTTGTTTCCACTACTGTTTATTTTATATTTTTAATGAGGGTGAAATCATTCCTAAATATAATTCTTGATACTTAGGCACTAGTTTTTAGCACATGGGGATTAATAATTCCCATAGAGATAGTGGAAAACTAGTTTGGTTTCCAGTATAGATAACAACCCTTGTCCAATTCATCACATATAGTATCAAAGCCAATATTTCTTAGTAGGGACCCTGGTTCTTTAGATAACCCTCCTATTATTTGGGGTGTCATGGTATGATTTTGGTAAGGATTTTCATCGTGACTCAAGAGGTTAATCATGAGTGAGTTCTTGATTAACACTATTACTCATGATGCTTGAGTTACCTTAGGTAATGTTGTTTGAATTTTGAATTAAAAATTTCATTGGATTTACCATTAATCGTGTGTTTATCCCCATTGAGATAGTGTGGGTTTCCTTGGGGGTTATTCTGGTGTTTTGGAATGGGAAATGATGTGGATCAGTGGCATGAGGTTTGTTTCCCTGGATTGATAACTCATTAAGTGGCCAAACACTTGATCCTAAAAATGTTATAGGTATTTTTTCATAATTGACAAATAACTTAAAAAAACATATGGTCGAGGTAAGTATGGTTCTACATCATGGTTGAATTATTTTTTATGATACTCTTGAGAAAATTCCTATTATGGAAAATAAATCAAGTTGTTATTTTGATAAGTTGACTATGTGGATCATATTTTTTTAGATTTGTCATGTGCCTCATTTTTTGGTGTTGTTGTGTAAATTGGTTTTTTGTTAAATGAGAATTGTTTGGGAAATGTTTTTGGTTTGAAAGGGAGACTTGGGGTTTGTTTATAAATGGTTTTGGATTTGAATAAAACATATTTTATTGGATAATAATCCCTCAATCTCATTTGTAAAATGTAATTGGTTTTCCAGAATGTTTTTGGGTATGTTTTTGTTTATAATGGTGTATTTTTTCATGAATCCCATAAAACATTTTGGATTTAAAATTAGTTGATTGTTTAAGTTAAAGGGTTTTTTAAACTATTATAATCATTTCAAAAAGGTGTTTGTTTTTATGTAATTATAATAATGTGTGGAATCTTTTAAATTTTTTTTAAAATGGAGTGAATTGTTTTTCTATGTTTTAAGGAATGATCTTTGAGAATCTCAATTGGGTTTCTTGTTTTAAATGGGAGTTGATGGTTTTTACAACTAGGATAAAAAAGTTCAGAAATTACATTGAGTAATTTTGATTTTAAAACATTTTGTGTGATTTAAATTGGTTGGGTGATTTTAAATTATTTTTTTGTTTTAAGAAAATATTTATTCATTACTTTAGTGATGTGTTGGTTTTAAAAGGAATGTGAATTTGGAATTAGGTTTTCCTTTATTAGTTTTTATTTCTAAATTTCATCACCCATGAGGGTTTGGACTAGTTAATTTGATTAAGTAAACATCAATATGCTAAGTTAATGTTCTTTTTTATATAAATTATACCTTCCAGAAAGGTATCAAGTGTATGTGAAGTGTTTATTTATATGGGTGCTTCCCTTCTAACTCATGGATCATGTCTGAAATCCAATTGAATGGAAATAATTGTGGTTCAATTTTAATGGTGTAGTGGTGTTTTAGGCATTGGTTTTAGTGGCCAGACTAGGCTAGTAAATCCATGGTTATCTAGTTGGGTGAATTGGTGATAACTAATCTCCTTAGTAATTCAGTTGATGGTTTATTTTTAGGATTCATGATTGGTTGGTATAGAGATTTTTATCCTTGTGGTGGATTTTATTCATGTGATCCTTATGTTCTCTTTTTGTTGATTGTACTGAGTTTCAGTTGTTTCAGATGTTCAGGCCTCTTGTTCTTTATCCTTGTGTGGCTATTTTTATGATGATGGAATTTTGTTAAGAGTTATGTATAGGTTTGGGTCATTTTTAGGATGTATAATGAAATTGTATGTGTGATCTGGGTAGCTAGAACATGCATGGAACCATTTGATGTCATCAATTTACAAGTGTTGGTTTAAAATATGGTTTGGTTCATCGTGTGATGGAAACTAGGGTATAATTTCCTAATTAACCCCTCCTATTTTGGTATACAAACCAAGGTTAGAATGAATTACACTTTCATGATTGAGGCATGAACTTAGTTTCTACATGCTTTGGATTTTTTGAGATATGATGGTCTTGTTTTCATAGCCTTGTGACCTTTGTATGTTTTGGATGTAATGGTTTCAGATCATCTTGATGACACAATACCTTGTTCCTTCATGAGTTCTCCCTTTTTAGAGTTGACCAGGATTTTTGGATATTTGGGGATGGTGGAATCTAGTTGTTTCTTTTGTTGATTTTTGGAATCATAGTTGTCTCAAATTATCTCTTCATAGAATATTTGGTCATTTTTTACTATATAAATAAATTCTAAATGGTTGGGGTACCCCTTTTTTGGTCTCAACCCCTTTATGGTTTCTTTTTGGGTGATTTTAATTATCTTATACATGAGTTTTCTAATGTTGATTAAAGATATATATTTGGATTTTAAGGTTTGTTTTAGTTTGATAGACTTTATCCTTTAGTCCCATCTTTGGAAATTCATCCTAGACCGTATTAGGATTTATTTCCCAATGTATACTACCTTGAATTTGGAATTTATAGGGGTATAAAGTGCCAATATGGGGAGAATTATGGAACCAACATGTCACTATTACATTTTATTTTATTTTATTTAATCTTTTTGTGGGTTAATTTAAGTTTTTTATATGTTTTAGTCTGAAACTTAGAAAATCTATAATTTATCCCTCTATGATTTATTTACATGAAAGGTTTAAGGTAAACCATGAGGTTACCCTTACATTGGGAATTTTCTAGTTCATTTTGTAGAGTGAATTGTTGGATTACATGGGTTGAATGCAGTTTAGTCCATATATTGTGAGTCCTAAGGGAAACCATTTGATTCTCCTACTGTATATGGGTATGAGTGCATGGATTGCATACGATTAGTGGAAACCATGTGACAAGAATGTGGTAATATATATATTCTTAATAGAGAGGGTTTTCATGGTTTCTATATGGTTTGAAAACTATGAAGCATAACTGTATGAGACTATTTTTATTAGGAAGTGGCATCCCCAAAATTGGGGCACAATTTTATAGACCATGTGGCCTGAACAAATTTCATTAAAGTGGTGAAATTACCTTTTTTACTCCTCAGGTTTTTATGGTTAGTCCCCCCCTTTCTCATAATATTTTTCATCCAAAGCATGAGGTGTGAATTGAAATCTCATCTCTTCTTCCTCTAATGATTTGAAGCTCCTATTTCATCAAATTTCAAATGGGAATGCCTTTGTTCCTCCTTTCTTCTCATCTATTCTTCCCTTGACATATCTCTCAGTTTTTCTCACTTCTATGAACCCTAACCAATGTTCATGTTGGGATTAGGATTTAGGGAGGTTCTAATGTGGGGTATTTTGGTTATTTAGGGTAGAGGAGGATGATTCTTGTCTTGGTTGTGTAGTATCCATTAAAGGAAATAAGTTTCAGTTGTGATTGAACTTGATTGAGGTTGAGTTTTCTTTTGAATATCCTCATAATGTTTATTATAAATTACTTATATGTCTTTGAATTATTTCCAATGAATTTAGAATCATAGTGTACACCTATAGTAGGATTGAAATGGTTTTCAAATAGATTTGGCTCTTGGAATAGATGTATCGCATGCCAAGTATTTATGAATATTCCTGAGTGGCACTTTTAAAATGATTATAGAGTTTTAAAATTCTTCCATATATAATTTAAATGAGTATGGAATACCTCTTTTTATTTTTAAATTGATTTAAAATGGTTTAAAAATTGACAATGGGCTTAGGTCGCATGCCAAGTGTTCATTAAATTTTTTGATTGGCTCTCTTAAAGGGATGTGACTATTTTGAAATCATTTTTTATGTCATTGTCATTTTAACAAGGGGTCTGTGGTGTTTTAAATGATATTTTTTTATAAAATAAAGGGATTTGACCTTTATTACTTTAAGGTTTTTTGAGAGATTTGGGACTTTTGTGGTTTGAAATTATGGTTAAAATGGGTGTTCAGCATCGATTGAGTTCTTTTAAAATGGGTTGTGTTATTTTAAAGAGGGGTTTTTGGAAATTGTTTGGGTTTTCTAAATGGGATTTCAAGTGCAGTTTTATAATGGGGTTTCAAAGAAAATTTGAAATGTGGTATTTGAAATGGTTTTAAAATGGATTGGCCTCTTGATAACACCTATAAAATATCATTTTTCACTTTAAGTGAAGTTGTTTCATAAATGTGTGAGAACCTCATTGAGATCCATGTGATTTTTGTTTTTCCTATTGTGGATTTTGTTCCTGTGAGGGGATGTTTTATATTGATGTATCTAATTATTAAATTCTTATGCTTGAATAGGAAATGGATTATTTCAGGTAAGGTGAGGGATGTTTTAAATGATTTATATTTATTTTATGTGTGATTATTATTTCTCACCTCCATTGTTAACATGTCATGGGAGTCCTAGTGGACTAGTAGGGATTTAGATAAGTGTAATCCCTAGTCTAGAGTGTAATACCTAGGGTAAGGACCCAATTAAACTAAGTGGGTTGACGATATGTTCTTAGTGGTCTTGAGTTATAGTGGAAGGGCTTAACAATTTTTCTAATCTCCCTAGTTGTGATAGATCCCAGTTAGTTCTCTAGTACTATCAAGACATGACTATTTTAGTAGGGTCAACATAAGCTCCTCATATCCAGTTTATTATCAAGATATGTGATCCTTAAAATGTTTCCCATAATTCTTAATCCCTTTAAATGACACTTTAGGGGATTTTTCTCTACACTTATTTTTATTCCCCTAGTTCATTTGATTATATGGAAACATTATCAGGTTTTATTCTTTTGTTATTCTTCCTTATTATCTCAAAGCCTACTTGTGATTGTGTATCACAATATGTGTGTCTAATTTTTACTTTAAAATGCTCTGTATTTAAAATGGTTTGAAATTTTAAGTTAAAAGGGAAATTGGTTTTTTATTTAATAAATGGTTTTTGATAAATGGATATTGGTGAAGTTGTTTGATGAGGATAGAGTTTTCAGGAATTTATTGGAAAGAGGTATAAGTGTAAATTTGGAATGTTTCTATGGTTTTAAATCCCCCCTTTACTTGTTTTTAAATTAATAATTTGAAATGTTTAACCATCATTTTTTTATTTTATAAAAATAGAGATTTTTTATAAATGTGTAAGGGGCATGGTATTTCCCTTGTTTTATAAAGAATGCAAAAATGATATTTTATATCTTATGTTCACACATGAACTTCATGAATTGTATTACTAAGGGATTTCTATAGTCTCAGTGGGTAGCGACCTACTAAGACATTCTTATCATGCCTATATATATTGTTGGTTTCAGGATCAAAATTTTGTTTCCATTATTAAGGTTTTCATTGATCCTTGGATGGACTGTGGGGTGTGATAAGTGTTCAAGGATCAATAGTGGTTATACTGAAGTCATTTGAGTTTCAACTTCCTTTATAATTTTTTATGATGTTTTATCTTCCTTTAATCCTGGGATGTTTATTTGTATCTAATCTAAATCTATATCTATTTTAGTTTTTTATAATTTTATGTATTTTTATTAGTTATTACATGTTCATTTAGTTGTTTTTTTATTCCCACTATTATTTTATTTTATATTGTTAATGAGGGTGATATAATTCCAAAAGATCATGCTTGATAATCGGGTGCTAATTTCTTGATATGGGGATTGGGATAGCCCTTTTGGACGATGGTGGACCAGGTTGAGTGCTGGTATAGGTGGAATCCTTGATCCATTTTTTATAAGGAAAGATAAAAAGGAGAAAGGGGTGGATTTTACATTAAGAAACACTTCAAATACAAAAGGGTGGAATCCAAAATATATGATAGGAGGTGGAGAGATCTCCCCTTGAGCTTTCATATGTTGACTAAACAATGAGGAGATAAGTAAAGATCAAACTCCCATAAAATAATGATGGTAAAAATTCAAAATATATGTTTTATTAAAATTGGGTAGCTTTTACAGTTACCACATGGTTTGGAAAACCATGATTCAACTATGTATAATGTATCTACTAAGATTAAAGAATGATTCTTGTGGTTTTTACAGGGTTTATCCTAACTGTGCACAAATTATGTGCTAGAAAACTCCCATAGAAGGGAAACCCAATAAGGTTTACACTATCACTCATAGTAATCCCCTTAAATTTAGATGTACAAGTTCAAAAATGAACCACGATCCCTTTGAATTAAGGTTACCTAAAAGGATTAGACTAAATTGTTTGCGCTAACCTATGTACAGAAGGAATCCCTACAAAAGGGAAATTTTCATGATTTACCAAACTATGTATTAGTGATGTGGAAACTGTAAAACAAAATTAGACTTACAAAAAATTTATAACTCAAGACTAAAAGTTAAAAAACCCTAAAACAATATAAAATAATATAAAATAACTCACTACATTGACATGATAGCTTCATAATTCTCACCAAAATGCCACTATAAACCACTAAAAAGACATTGGTCAAATGTAGAAGGAAACTGGAAAATTTAAACCTTACTAAACAATTATAAAGGTGGTAAGGTAAGGAAAAACATACAAATAATCTATCAAAGGGAACCACTATAAATCCTGAAGATGAGAAAAACTCAAATCCTCAAACACTACCAAACATCTCCAAGAATCGCTTGAATCACAATATAGGTTTGAATATTTAAATAAAAAACCCTTTAAGGGACAACCCACCATTTAGAATTATTTTAAATATAGAAAAAATAAGTAATAATTCTATAATGTTGCCATAAAAAAAATACAACTCATCCTACACCCAATATCTTAGAAAGAAATAATCCAGTATTTGAAAATGACCACTCCAAATGTGCTGACAGAATTCCAAAAAAACTACAAAACTAAGGAATACTCAACAAAAACCCCAAATATATAAGAAAAAATCATCACCAAATGACCAAAAATATCCCACCAAAAGGATATAAGGTAAACCTTAAACAAGACTCATAGAAAAACAACATGGTCATAAGACCCGAGTCATGACACTCCACATGGGAAATTGGGACCTCAGTCACAGAACACTATCTCACAACAATCTTATAAATCAAGATCAGCACCAAAACATGATCACCTAAATAAATAAACACTCATTATAGTAACCCATGTTTATAACCAATGTTCTCCTATTTTCAATCCATACAAAATATCATCCCAAACAACTAAACACCCATAACTACCAAAATCCCAGGAAACCATATTCCACAAACCAGGCATAATGATAAATAAAAAAATCAATATTTTATAAAGAATAATTAAGAATCCACCCTAAAAGAAATAACCTATAATAATATTCCCAAATCCTTAACAAAAATCCAATCCATAAAAAGGGATCAAAATGAATATGGTAACTTAACAAAGACACACTAGAGACTTCTCTCAAAAACTCTACTTAAAAAACCCCATCAAGGTGACCTAATTCTTCACTATAAAGGAAATATATGAGATTTGAAAGGTTTATTAATCCACCACACTATTTAGGATCCAGGTAAAGTCTAAAACTGAAGAGGACTCACTAGAAGGTTTATCCTTATAGATAATCCTTTTGCTTTCTTCCTTGTACTTTTTCTGAGGAAAACTCTGAATAAAACCTAACATATATCATACCAACTCATGTATCTCAACCTAGAAAAAATATTCCCCTTAAAACTATGGTAAAAATAAAAAAAATAAAAAACTCCATTAAAAAAATTTCTTTAAAATTACTAATTCTCATAATGAGACAAAAATCAATTTTACCAAAGAATACACATGAAAATAAAATAAATTCCTTTAAAAATCACTTTAGTAAAAGAGAAAACTTCACTTTAAATTTAAAAAAAATCAATTCACAATTTTATTAGAATTTAAAAATAATTTACAAATTTATTAAAAATTTAAATCTCAATTCCCACATAATAAAATTCCAAACCATTTATATAAAGGTATACTTTATTTTCAAAAAAATTCCCAAAAAATTACAATAAAAGTGAACACTTTATAAAAATTCCCCATGGAAAATAAAAAAAACCTTTATCAAAACAACACCCAAAGCTAGTTCTTAAACTCAAATCTCTATATATTTATTTTGTTTCCATCCAAAACAACTAATAATGTATTACCCCGACCCTAGAAGCCTAGAGTCGGTGCATTATTACGTATCATTGTAATGATCATAAAAGATCAATTCTCGAAAGACCGATTAGTTTAGTAGCCTTGGAAGTACTAGATACATTCATAAGGTTTACATTACATCATAAAATTGAAAACTACAACAATATTGTCTCCATAGATAACAATGAGATCCCATAGACTATCCCTGGAGGTCAGTCATAATATACTTCTTTGCATCCTGGGAAAATAAAACATAGAAAATGGTGAGATTAAATGCTCAGTAAGGATAAAATTATAGCATAAACTTCCATAAAAATGCATAAACATTTAAGGTAGTGTATAATACTAGAACAAAAGACTTTTAAACTTGAACTTTAGCATAATATGGAAAAGTTAAAATCAAATAATTCAATTTACTTATTCACATGGATATTCTACTAGTCAAATGATCACATGAAATATAAATAACCACTTTTATAATGATGGAATGCATAATTCCAGACTATCATAACCACATAGTCAAGGCTTTGTGCCAAGACTACAAATAAGATTTTGTCAAGTCCTTATGCCAAGACAAAAAGTTTGTCTTATGAGACCAACCGATGCACCGAGGAGCTATAGAGGGCTCCACTCGCCCCTTACTAAGTCCAATGAATTCCTCATATAAAAAGTTTGTAACATAACATAAAAATTCGTATTAAAACTAGCATACGAAATGTCAATACTTTATCCATAAACCATGAATGGTAGAAAAATAGCACATCCACAGTCAAACATAACTGGTTCAATACAATATGGAAGATTTTATTGTAATATATTAACCTTATTCAAGAATAATGAAGGATATTTACATAGATGAAAATAATCATCAAAACTATTTGAGAGAAACATCCTCCTTTTCTTGAAAACATTTAAAAGTCGCACTATTTGTCAAGAAGCCGTTTAAAAATAGATTTTTTTGAATCAAAGTGTCCCATACCACTTTGAACCTTTTAAAAGGAATTTTAATTTTAAAAATTTAATGTCCATATAAATAAATCATTAAAACCATTATTAAAACATGGACATTAATGCGAAAGATTTAGAATAATAAATCTTTAAAACATTTAAAATGATATTTTAGTTAGAGTTCCTAACAAAAAGAGAGAAACTTGATTAAAAATAATTGAGGTAATAAAAAAATTATAATATCACGAGAATAAATGAATTCATGATATACTATGTCAAAGTACATTATATACACCATATAAAAGTGAATTGGTGTATAACAACAAAGAAGTCACGATGGAATGTAAATTGAGATGAAATATCTTATAAAGACTGTATCTTTAGGTTAAGGATAAAACAATGACATAAATATGTGTGAAAATATAAATACACTCAATATGATTGTATATTTAGGTTAAATAAATCAGATTATATTCACACATATTCTTGTAAAAACAACACCAATGAATTGGATATTTAACTCAACAAATGGAGATTGAGTTAAAATTACTCTTATCAAGTTCATATTGATGAATTGAGAATTTATCAATGGATTGATTAGGTGTATAAAAAGTATATCCGCTTAAAGGGGAGTGTAAATTATGACATAAGCAAATGAATATTTATTCCACACATAATCTTGGAGTAAAATAATCAATAAAGTATGCGTAAAGCCAAATGGGTGGAAATTGAAATTTCAAATTCCCTTATCGATTTGGTAACTTAGGAAAAATACAACCATGAAAGAAGGATCATAAAATGATGATTTAAATATCCATAAATTAAAATATATTACACAATGAATACAATCATGGGCAGTACATATACCACATGCAATAAATAAGTGGCGAACAATGGAAATATCACAGAATTAAAAGTGAGATAAGAAACCCCTTACTTTGTACTTTTTCCTTGGTTGAGAGTAGTTTAATCTCCTGTATAATTTTGAAATAATTTTTATTTAATTATAAAAGAATTATATACATTAATATCATATGATATATGATCTTTTAACATTGATTTGTTAATAATATCTTAGTATTATCGTCATTTCGGGTGTTAACAGATTCATTTTCCTTTATATTCTTTGTTATTTGAGCCATATTTGTTATGGATGGGATGTATCTTATTCATATACAGAATTATATCTTGTATCTAAACATTATTTTTAATCACCAAATGAAATTTAGTCTTGAATGGATACGATGGGGAATGAATCTCATCCCATTCGTGGAGACAGTAATCCGTACGTACACACGAGCAACAATATCACTCTTTTGATATTAAAATAATATATAATTGGATGGTATATAATATATAAAGAATAATTATCGTGTTATATTTATTATTTACATGAATTACACATCATTATTATACCTATTCAAATAATAAAGTATTTAATAACAATTACACCATGATGTAGAGACGGTAATCCGTACATACGCACGTATGGTGACATGTCATTCAAAGGATGGATAGAATAATGAAGATGGGTGTACCATATTTATAATAACTTCAAATTATATAGATGATACTGGGGTTATTATTTTATAATGTAAATAAAAAAAAAGAAGTAGAAGAAGAAAAGAACTTGAAACAGGGTGGTGAAATTATTACCTCTTCTTCAGGTTCTTCCTTTTGATTTGATCAAAAGGGCTCGTTAATTTGGCTTTCTGACCAAAGGAGGGCCTCTAGGATTAACTAAAGGAACTTGAGAGAATATTTTGGTAGGTTTTTTCTGACATAAAAGGCTTTGAAGGTGTGAATTCGTGAGTAGGGGGAGTTCCCTTTTATAAGAGGGGTGAGCGGCACCTTAGGAAAAGCTAGAAATATTATTTTATAATAAATTAATATTCGGTTTATAATGGCTCCAAAGTGGATTATTTAAATGTTAAGGTGGTTATAGGTCAAAAAACCTCAACCAATAGGTTTTACACAGGTTTGGGTCACTATATTAACTTTATTTTTAGATTTAACTCTTAGTTAAATAGTTTGACATTTACCATGTCTCTTTGTATTTTTATATTATATAGTTAATAAACATACTATATACTTCCAATAGACACCCAAGTGGTCCATTAATGATACACCTATCATTATATAAGTCCTTTGGCTGAACCTTAGATTTTTAGGAATAGAATATCAGTTAATAATATAATATTTGTTTTAAAAACTCATTTTTGTCAATTTTGACACTATTTAATAATTGTTTTTTGTTAAAGTCTTAAAAACATTATTAATTCAAAAAAATTCATTTCAGAAATCCTAACATGTCATAGTAACCAATAAAACTCTTGGATGTCAACAAAAATTTCAATTTATATTTATTTTAACATTTATAATAGGAATTATTTGATTCTTTCATTAATACAGAAAATACTGCATCATTATTGTGTCATAAATAAATTTAATTATTCAATGTCTAAAAATTATAAATAAAATACAATTATGTAGTAAATATTTTCAGTTTTATAATGAATATTTATAGTTTAAAATATAACATATATAACCCTATGTAAAAATTGTTTTTCTAAAAGATATATGCTTATGTCATTTTTGTATTTACTTTAACTTAATTAATATGAAGTGTCATTATCACTTACAAGTGGCTCCATGGGGTCCCAAAATCGACCAAAATATACCCATGGTTGGACATGTATCAACCAATAAAGTTAGGACATGTTTTAGGGTAATTTAATATTATTTTAATATTATTTTTTACCCTTATTTATTGGATTTACCCTTTAACCATGGTAAATAAAATATTTACCGAAGTAATTATTCAAAATTTCTAAAACTAAATGTTACCTATTTACACAATTTGGACCTCCTAATTATAAATATGGAATCCATTTTTATAAATTCAAAACACAGAAGTGGCAGAAATTAATTTAAAATTAATTCCCGTTGTCAAAACAAAAAAGCATGTTTTTAAGAAATAAAAACTATCAAAAGTTTAACATTTTCTTATGTCCAGTTTAAATGTGAAATTATGTCCAATGACCAAAATTGGATTAAATGGAAAAAATATAATCTAATTATACTTTAAAATCACTCAAATTCATAATTAATCACAATTAATTATTTCTAATAATAAAGTTGTTTTTAATTAAAATTTAGTAATTTTCATTATTCATCAAAATATGAAAGTTATCAGAAAAGTACCAAAAAATCACATCAGAAAAAGAGTGAATAAAACTATCACTTTAAAATAAATAAAGAGAAGTACAAAGTTCACCCAATATAACCCATACTATAATTCCATGTATTAAAACATGGATATGGATGACAAACTAAGTGTCAAGTTCTGATAGAGAGGGATAGAAAACATGATCAGGCGAAAGTTAACAACAAGAAAACCACAAACTTGTGATGGGACAAACGGTCATTAGTCTCCCAGTAGAAAAAGTAAATGGACAAAATTTATTTTGTTTTATTTTACATTACATAATGTTGAGGAATTCATTTATGATATTGACTAAGAACATAAAGAGATATACTTACTTTTTAAATAGAGTTTCATTCTTTAATAAATTTCTACCACTAACTCATTTTTTTTAAACGATGATTATTCAAGAAGACATGGTCACAATGGAAGAGATAGAATAAACTTCTATAGAATCACATGATCCATGAAGGATAAAATATATATTTACCTTATCTTTAGAGATTAATCAAAACCAAAATGATTAGTATAAGATCTGATGATCCCCCAAAAGGATATTCCATTAGAGAAAGAAACACTAATCTTAATTTCTAAAACTAAACCAACAATACCCCAAAGTTCAATAAATACCATTAAATAAAAAATTGTCCTTAAAATTCTTCAATATAATACAAACTAATATTGAAACCCAAAATTTAGAAGAATTTGGTTATGTAGTCTTCCACGTTAAATTGTATCTCCAAATTACATCAACTACTCTTAAAGTAACACACTTAAAAGTAATTAACCTAATCACATATTCTCTATTATTTGTTAATCATTTCCATAGATAACCCAAATCACTATAAATCCACAATAAAAACATAGATAAAAATCCACCATTACTCCTCAAATGAAATCCCATAGTATTCTATTTTTTTGGGCATATAGTGTTCCCAACAAAGCGAACATCTTCCAAAATAAAATTTATCACTTAATCACTGAATCATTTTCCTATAATAAGGGTATTCATTTGATAACACATAATATCCCAAATCAAATTATTATTGATCAATAAAATCATTTAACTAAAAATAATTAGTCACACTAACCAAGGACTTCACGTAGTCCAGCGGTAGGTGATAAATCCCAATTGCACTTTGGTTGTGGGTTCAATTCCCACAGCTTTGTCCAATGCGACGGGTTGTCACATGGTCTACGTATTGTCCTTTTTCAAAAACTATATTTTATAACATTACCAAAATGAGATAAATTCCTCAAAATAACTATAACATAATTTATCCACGAATGATATCTCATACCTTGCATTTTCATCCTAAAATATAATAACTTGTAATTACCTCAAAACCAATGATCATATAAAACCAAATGGTTATTTATGACTATATCCACAAGAGAAAAGACAATTCTTCCTCAAATATCATTTTTACATGAAAAACCGCAGGGTTACAAATACAAGATAAAAGTATTCCAAAGTAATCCCATTAAAAAGCAGTAATAGTACTTTTTAAAATTTCTCCAACCATTTATTTCCATATTTATTCTTCTTTGTCCAATAAAAATATCCTATAGAATAGTTAATTCACTCGGGTAATGGATAGGTCCCATACATTTACGGAAAATGACTATAAATTTATTCTTGGGACCATTTTTATTTTCTTCCATAGTACTCTTCATTTTTCCTCGGCAATTATTCACTTTATGTCCTTCTTTCCCACACGTAAATCATTTCTTTGGTCCATTGAGACACTTTCCTAGGTGTCTCCTTCCACAATTCCTGCATGATGGAAATTGAGGATTCTTTTCTCCATGGTCTCCACTGTTGTATCTCTTATCATTAATCACCTTTCTCTTCTTTGTTGAGTCCGAGAGTTGGTTAATATATATTTTGTTGATCATATTTTTGGAAAACTGATTTTTCATGAACACAATATCTTTTACACCTATCAGCATTCCATTTTGTTGCTCATTTCCACCACTGTTCCCACCTTGTACATCATTCTCAAATTTAATATGACTTCTTTGGAATCCAGCCATTGACTAAACTAGAAATCATTGTGTGAGTAACAGTAGTCATAAAATCATTTAGAGAATATCATGACACCATATTCTTACTTTGAAACACCTTAGGATTAACCAAGTTCATTTATTCTCATCTTATATTAAAATACTTAAAATCAGTTTGTAAAGAAAATGTAAATTATCCTAAGCATATCCCTTGGGAATTTCGTAACCAAGAGTGAAGAAAGGCCCATTGTCGTGCACCAGTTCCTGTTCGATTCTAGATCAAAGCGGTGTTTTCAGGTTTTACCCCTAGGTACATCTATTCCAGAGTTGCCTCTACCTAATCGTATCCAGACAGGGATGTATTTCTTGGAAAACTCACAAAATCTATATAATACAAAAATTTTAGGAGGTTTTTCTATACCAATCCTCAAAGTCTATCTTAGGTTTATGTACTCTAATCAGAGTTTATCTAAATCTGGTTTTCAAGGTTTGTACTAAACATCCTCTGACACCAACTATATCACCCCGACCCTAGAAGCCCATAGTCGGTGCATTATTACGTATCATTGGCATGATCATAAAAGATCAAGTCTTGAAAGACCAATTAGTTTAGTATAATTAGAAGTACTAGATAGAATCATATGGTTTACATTACATCATAAAATTGAAAACTACATAAAAATTATCTCCATAGACAACACTGAGATCCCATAGACTATCCCTCAAGGTCAGTCATAATATACTTCTTTTCATCCTGGGAAAATAAAACATAGAAAGGGGTGATCTCAGATGCTTAGTAAAGATAACATTATAGCGAAAACTTTCATAAATAAGCATAAACATTTAAGGCATTGTATAAGACTTGAACAAAAGCCTTTTAAACTTGAACTTCAGCACAATATGGAAAAGATAAAATCAAATAATTCCATTTAATTTTTCACATGGATATTATAATAGTCTAATGATCACATGAAATATCAATAACCACTTTCATAATGATGGAATGCATAATTCTAGACTATCACAACCACATAGTCAAGGCCTTGTGCCAAGACTACAAATAATATTTTTTCAAGGCCTTGTGCAAAGACACTAGTTTGTCTCATTAGACATATCAATGAATCAAGGATCTATAGTGGGCTCCACCCATCACTTACTAAGTCCAATGCATTCTTCATATGAAAAGTTTGAAACATAACATAAACATTCGTATTAAAACTTTCATACGAGATGTCAATACTTTATCCACAAACCATGAATGGTATAAAAATAAAACATCCACAGTAAAACATAACTCATTAAATACAACATTTAAGATTTTATTTTAATTGATTAAACTTTATCGAGAATAATAAAGGATAGTGACATAGATCAAAATAATCATCAAAACTATTTGAGTGAAATATCCCCCTTTTCTTGAAAACATTTAAAAGTCGCACTATTTGTCATGAAGCCGTTTAAAAATAGATTTTTTTAAATCAAAGTGTCCCATACCACTTTGAAACTTTTAAAAGGAATTTTAATTTAAAACATTAATTTCCATACAAATAAATCCTTAAAACCATTTTTAAAACATGGACATTAATGTGAAAGATTTAGAATAATAAATCTTTAAAACATTGAAAATGATATTTTAATTAGAGTTCCTAACCAAAAGAGGGACACTTGATTACAAATAATTAAGGTAATAAAAACATTATAATATCATTATAATAAAGTAATTCATGATATACTATGTCAAAGTACATTATATACACCATATAAAAGTGAATTGGTGTATAACAACAAAGAAGTCTCGATGGAATGTAAATTGTGATGAAATCTCTTATAAAGACCATATCCTTAGGTTAAGGATAAAAAAACATAAATATGTGTGAAAAATATAAATACACTCAATATTATTGGATATTCATGGTAAATCAATCAGAGGACATTCACACATATTCTTGTAAAAACAACACCAATGAATTGGATATTTAACTCAACAAATGGAAATTGAGTTAAAATTACTCTTATCAAGTTAATATCTATAAATTTAAAATTTATCAATGGAGTGATTATGTGTATCAAAAGTATATCCACATAAAGGGGAGTGGAAATTATGACAAAGTCAAATGAATAGTGATTCCACACATAATCTTGGAGTAAAATAATCAATGAAGTAAGCGTAAAGCTGAATGAGTGGAAATTGAAATTTCAAAATCCCTTATCGATTTGGTAACTTAGGAAACATACACCCATGAAAGGTGGATCATACAATGATGATGTAAATATCCATAAATTAAAATATATTACAAAATTAATACAATCATGGGCAGTATACACACCATTTTCAATAAAGAAGTGGCGAACGATGGAAATCTCACAGAATTAAAAGTGAGATAAGAATCCCATTACTTTGTACGTTTTCCTTGGTTGAGGGTAGGTTAACCACCTGTATAATGGTGAAAAAATTGTTATTTAATTATACAAGAATTATATACATTAATTTGATATCATATATGATCTTTAAACATTAATTTGTTAATAATATCTTAGTATTATCATCGTTTCAGGTGTTAACGGATTCATTTTCCTTTATATTCTTTGTTATGTGTGCCATATTTGTTATGTATGGGATGTATCTTATTCATATACAGAATTATATGATGTCTCTAAAAATTATTTTTAATCATCAAATGAAATTTATTCTTGAATGGATACGATGGGGAATGAATCTCATCATGTTCGTGGAGACGGTAATCCGTACGTACGCATGAGCGACAATATCACTCTTTTGATATTAAAATAATATATAATTGGATGGTATATCATATATATAGAATAATTATCATGTTATATTTATTATTTACATGAATTACACATCATTATTCTACCCATTAAAATAATAAAGTATTGAATAACAATTACACCACGACGTGGAGACTGTAATCCGTACATACGCACGTATGGTGACATGTTATTGAAAGGATGAATAGAATAATGAAGATGCATGTAACTTATTTATAATAACTTCATAGTATATAGATGATACTGGAGTTATTATTTTAGAATTTAAATAACAAAAAAGAATAAGTGGAAGAAGAAAAGAACTTGAAAGAGGGTGGTGAAATTATTACCTCTTCTTCAGGTTCTTCCTTTTGATTTGATCAAAATGGCTCCTTAAGTTGTCTTTATGACCAAATTAGGGCTTCTAAGATGAATTGAGGAAAGTTTATAGGATATTTGGGCAGGTTTTCCAAGAAAAAAGGCTTTGAAGGTGTGAATTAGTGAGTAGGGGGAGTTCCCTTTTATAAGAGGGGTGAGGGGCACCTTAGGAAAAGCTATAAATATTATTTAATAATAAATACATATTCTATTTATAATGGCTCCAAAGTGGATTATTTAAAGTTTAAGGTTGGAATAGGTCAAAAACCACTCAACCAATAGGTTTTATAAAATTTTGGGTCACTATATTAACTTTATCTTTTTTTTATTTAACTCTTAGTTAAATAGTTTGATATTTACCATATCTCTTTATATTTTTATATTATATAGTTAATAAACTTACTATATACTTTCAAGCGACCCCCAAGTGGTAAATTAATGATAAAACTATCATTATTTAAGTCATTTGGATGAACCTCATATTTTTAGGAATATAATATTAATTAATAATATAATATATGTTTTAAAAACTCATTTATGTCAATTTTGACACTATTTAATAATTGATTTTTTTAAAGTATTATAAACTTTATTAATTAAAAAAATTAATTTAAGCAATAATAACATGTAATATTAACCAATAAAATTTGTGGATGTCATCAAAACTTTCAAATTATATTTATTTTAACATTTATAATACCAATTATTTGATTCTTTCATTAATACGAAAAATACTGCATCATTATTGTGTCATAAATAAATTTAATAATTCAATGTCTAAAAATTATAAATAAAATAAAGTTATGTAGGAAATATTTTTATCTTTATAATTAATATTTATAGTCGAAAATATAAAATATATTACACTATGTAAAAATTGTTTTTCTAAAAGATATATACTTATGTCATTTTTGTATTTACTTTAACTAAATTAATATAAAGTGTCATTATCAAGCACAAGTGGCTCCATGGGGTCCCAAAATCGACCGAAAGATGCCTATGGTCGGAAATGTATCAAAAAATAAGGTTAGGACACGTTTCAGGGTAATTTAATATTATTATAATATTATTTTTTTACCCTTTTTACCGGATTTACCCTTTAACCATGGTAAATAAAATATTTACCGAAGTAATTATTCAAAATGTCTAAAAAAGTTACCTATTTACACAATTTGGATCTACTGATTCTAAATATGGAATCCTTTTCTCTAAATTCAAAACACAGAAGTGGTAGAAATTAATTTAAAATTAATTCCCGTTGTTAAAACAAAAAACGTGTTTTTAAGAAATAATAACTATCAAAAGTTTGACACTTGCTTATGTCCAGTTTAAATGTGAAATTATGTCCAATGACCAACATTGGATTAAATGCAAAAAATTTAATCTAATTATACTTTAAAATCACTAAAATTCACAATTTATCACTATTAATTATTTCGAATAAAAAAGTTTTTTTTAATTAAAATTTAGTAATTTTCACTATTCATCAAAATATGAAAGTTATCAGAAAAGTACCAAAAATTCTCCCAAAGCTAATTTTGATATTCTGAATCCAAAAATGAAGTCCATTTTGAAATATAAAATTTAAAAAAATTAAAAAAGTGGGTATTACTATTCATAATTGCTAGTTTGATTGGTTGTGGTGTGTTAAAACTCGAAGTTGCGTACAACACACGCTACTTATTATTCAAAGAGAAGCGTACCATGGAAGCTTGAAGTGTTACAAATAAAATATTAAACACATATATTCCACATCTAATAAATCCACGCTTTAGAAAAAATATATTCAATCACATAAAAATACCCCCAAAATATCCCTTTAATTTATATATTACAAGTGGAAGCAACTATAGGAGTGATACAAAACTTGGAGGTATTAAAATAATAAAACTAAGAGGTATGAAGATTAGTGTATGGTTTAGCCACATGGTTTTTGAATTCATGGTCAAACCATGTGAAAACCTATGGTAATCTCACAAAATCATCTACATGGGATCTCTATGATTTTATAGATTTCATAGCCATAGTTTTACTTCTAGTTCACCCCAAAATTCAAGGGAACACCAAAAATACCCTTCTAATCTCATTAAGGACTCAAATACAACCCTTTCAAAAAAATCCAAAAAATAAAGAACTAAATAAAAAATGTTTTAATCTCATCTACCTATGGAAACTTACGGATTTGGGTTGGAAAGAGTTAGTTAGACCCTCCTTACATGTACATCTCAAGTTCTGATGTCCCTAGATCCAAACTACCATGGAATACAAAAATAACAAGATAAAATTCTCAAATAACCTAGGACCTTACCATGAACTTTGAATCAGATATTATTTTTAAAAAAATGTCCTAATATGACCTATTACATCCCCTAGTCTGGCCCATCACGAGGATCGAAGGGCATTCCCAACCCCCATGGGTTGAAAGTGAGTACTTGGGCATCAAAAGAACATGATTGTTAATAATTTCACCCTTATATTATGGATTCTTGACCATAAATCCAATAAGGTCCATCTATATAATATAAATAAAAAAAATAAAGCAAATGAATGGTCAAATGAGTCATAACCAACACAACTGATCCAACCCATCTTAATAATATATAATATCCAAATAATATCACATGCATGGATTAAACAAAATAAATACATAATAGGTTACAATACAATTAAACTAAAATATATTAAAAAGGAGGGTTATCTTGGTTGATATGATGATATACTAAAAAGATAGATCTATCTATATCATAAGAACCACTATGCAACTAGGGTTTCTCTCCATATACCATATCACCACCATTAGCCCAATCATAGGGAAAGCCCTGAACATAAATTAACCAATAGGGGAATCATATTCCCAACACATATTTATTTACCCCTTAAATAATATCTTGGTATAATGATTTATTTTTTTTTCCTTGTTCTATAAAGGTGGTGCATTTTTCTTATTTTAGGATGGGGTATAGAACTCCCCTATAGATCAGGGTGTGGGTCACCCATCTATGGGGTCAATAACTACCTCAAACGATATGTGTTTGTTATAGTGAGTAGTGTATCTACCACATATATTAGTCTATTTTTTATATATCTAAGGTTTATATGTCTAGATTGGATTCTCCATGACTCGGTGTATTTTTCTGTGAATAATGATATGGTAGTGAATCTAGCTCAACACCCGACGTGTTGGGTGTGTGGTGATATTGATTCATGTAGTTTTGCTTATGTTTTGGTGAGCCTATCCTTTTTATGATATCACTACGATAAGATTCATTGGTTGTAATGTGGGTATTTTATTCTTGGATCAATTTTGGTTTTATCTTTCGTATCATGGATCAGTAGGGAGGTGTAGTTTCCCCCATAAGGCATGAGAAGTTTGTTTAGTGCCCACGATCCATAAAACAATCATACTATCATGTGTATTTTTTCCCTAGTGATATTTAGTTTTGGATTTATTGGGAAGTGAAGCCATTTATTTTTCACTTCTTTATTTCTTCTTTCCCTTGATTTGAATTTGGTGACTATAAATCGCTCCCCTTGGTAGTGAGTTGTCCTATATATTATTTCCTCTTTTTAGGACATCCTACTAAGTATTTTTATACTCACCCATACATAGTCTTTGTGACCACATATGTTATATCAATTTAGATATTTCACATGTTGGTGGAGATTTTGGTAGGTGTGATAATGGTGGAGCTAGAGCATTAGAGAGTTCTATGGAATTCATTGTTGGTGGTGTATGAGTTAGTGTTGGAATGGCTTGGTGATTTACCTTCTTTGTCACTCATGGTAAATTTATATATTAGAGTATCTATCCTTTTATTCATCCCTCATATACTAGAATTTATATTATATTTTTTTGGGTGTCTAGTATATACTACACATATGTTTAATTTTAGTTAGTTTTGTGAATCATATGTAATTATGGTTATTATGATTGGTTTTAAATGTATATATATATGAAGTTTGTTTACGATAAGTCCTTCCATGTTCTTATTATGATTTATTAGTGTTAGTCACTTTACCCTAGCTTATTGAAGGTAGGATTGGGGTGATAGAATTGTCTTACTGCTTGCCTAAGTGGGGCGCTAGTGGATCAAGTCATGGTATATTATATGTAAGGTATGCATAGGTTATATTTTATTATAGCATGGTGATTTATTTATTCATGGTGTGCCTTCCACTACAAATCCATTATTTTACTATGATAGAATATCTAATTACGGATGACTTAGATATTTATCTACTATTCAATGAGATTATATTAAGGATTTAGTCTTGTAATGTGGTGTTATCAGATCATCACTACCAATTATAAACCTATGGTGTATGTAAATCCATGCATGAGGAGACATAAATCTTTGAATCAGCTACGGTTTGGGTGAAATGGGTCATAAATTTAAAAACTTGAATACCCATAGCTATTTAAACCATAAACCCCACTAATCCATATCCCACAAGCTCCATAATAAAAATTCGAGTAATATTAAACCTGATTCATTCCCCTACTTCAATTAATCACTCCTTCACATTCCTAGATCATTTACCCTTCCATAAATCATTATCATACCCTTTCACCTGAATACATTATTATTTTTAAATTCCAAACCCCTTATTTTTCCATACCCACTTTGAAACCTTCAACCATCAGTTGTGACATTGATATATATCACAATCAATTTCATACATGATTCTATTATAATAGTAAGGGAACTCCACCACTACCAGTAACCTATAAATATCATTTATCCAATCATAACCAACATGAGAACCAATAAAAATTTACATGAACCCAAATTTATATCCTCCAACAAGATAATACCCAACACTCATTATCTACCCATTATCAACCACCAAGCCACTGGCCTACCATATCATCCATACACTCCATGGAAGAGTTGATTGATTCTCTAGACTTAGATCCATCCATTGTATATAGATGTCTAAATTTCATTTATATAACCAATAAAAATAGCTTGAGCTCTTAGTTCTATGAAATAGAGAAATAATTAACTTATTGAGTCCTACCATTTTTTTCTCATATTAAATTAGATGTTTAATAAATATTTCGTTAAAAGGAATGGTCATGAGAGGTTATTTCATCATAATATTAGCCAAATCTCTAAAAGTTTTTTACTCCATGTAATTCCCCACTTTCTAAGGTAAGATTTGTTTGAATTATTTACCTACCTTACACAAGATGGGTATATTGAAAAAAGTTTTAAAGTGATATGTATTGATAGTAGTTGTTTCACTTATTCTTGAATAGGAAGTGAAATCCTAGGCCTCTATATCCGAGGCATTTGAACCCTCATTTAGTACACTACACCAAAATCAATGTTTAGAAGTGGCTTTTTAGCAGCGATTTACTAAACCGCCGATAAATTTTTTAAAATAATTTAGTGGTAGTTTATTAAAAACTATTGCTAAATTTTTTATTTTTTTCACAATACCGACACTTATTCCCCGAACCCCCCACTCCACTGATTCCCATAACCCCCCAACCCCCGAATCCCTTCCCTCACTACGTCTTTTCGGCGGTCCCGAGCATCGCCGCCCCTTTCCGTGCCTCACCACGCCTCACTGCCGGTACCAAGCCTCACCGCAAGTATAGTATTTATATTTCTTATTGTTTTGGTATTTTTTTTGGATTTTGGAGTCATTCAGTAGAAGTGTATTGTAAAATTAGGGATATTTATTACTGTGATAGTTTTGGATGTTGAAGTGTTGGTATTTTTAATGATTTTGGAGCTATGACTTAGACATGGGATGGATGAATTGGGATATGGTTTGAGGTGTGTTTAAAATTATGTATAAGTTATATGATATTGGTTTAGTTATTTGGGTTCTAGAGCTGGTTAGTTTTGGGGATTTTAGGTGAGTTTTAAATATTATTATTATTGATATAATAGATTCCTCATTTCATTTATTGCCAATATAGTGGTAATGAGTCTTTAGATAGATGTTTCTTGAAACTTATCTGTATTGAAAAGTGATATTTTTGTAGGACATAATGTTTTTACCTTATTACCTTGATTATGGTGTCATTAAGGTCTTATGTTTGAAATTTGAATTTCAAAAACATTCAGTAGTTTCAATTTTTGATTATAATTGAGGGATATTTTTTTATAATTGATTCAAAAATTGATTTAGGTCATTGAGTTTACATTCTAAGTTATTTTTTAATGAGGTTTGTGGTTTGGTGTGTGAATTGAGTATTTAAGGTACTCACAACAGGTTTCCAAATATATTTTATAATTATAGGTGGAATTGGGTACTTGGCGAGAGTTAAATTGTTAATGTTGGACTTGTAAGAGTCCCGGGTATCCTAAGAGTGAAATCGAGGACCCCATCTTGATCATTTTTCCCCTTTCTCCCTTAATAACACTCTTATCTAGCCACATGGGAGGTCCTTTTGAAATTTGGTATTGTGAATGTTGAAATACCATTTATATGTTTATGTGATTGGTGCATTTTATGTTCTTCATGTGGCCCCTATGAAAATTTTACCATTAGTGGTGGTAATTAGGTTTGAGTTAGAGTGTTTTGTTCAGTGAAAACATGTTTGGTTGTAATGAGATGTGATGTTTGTTGATGTGTGATATAGTTGTGTAATGATCATATTTTTGGTGATGATGTGTGATGTAGGAGCATAGAGTTGGTGTGTGAATTATGTATAGGGTTTTGTATTGGATTGGTTGTTTCTATGTAGTTATAGATTGATTGAAAAGTCTCATTCTCAAATTAAATTAACTTCACATGTATTAAATTTATTGGGGATGGAAATAAATGGATGATAGAATAAGTTATATTGTGCATGATGAAGGTTAATTATGTTTTCCTCTAGAGCATGTTAATTTTTTTATAATAATAAATTTTAATAATATATTGTTTTGATATTAAACATGTAAAATCATTTAATATAGGTAATTTTTATTGTTTTGATATGAAGCATGTCAATGATTATGATGTAGAGAATTTTTACTATATAAATATGGAAAACTTTGTGTTTCTCTATGATTAATTGATTTCATTGTGATTACCTTAGGTTTCCTTATTTTAATTTTCACATGTATAACCTTGATTTTTTTATGAATATTATATGAATCATTTGGGAGTTATCTTCTATGTTTCATCTTGAAACTTTTATAATAAAATCCATGTTGGGTCATCAGGTGCTAACCAGGTTACCCCAACACTTAACCTCACCAGTTTCAGTCAATTATAATGATAAATCTATTGTATTCACAAGTCATTAGAGTCCCATCAGAGAATGGAATTTCAATATCTAATACTAACCATAATAAAAATCATAAGGGAAGGTCATCACAATAGCCAGTTCTAATCATATTAAAAAACCATCACATATAACAAGATATTTAAGGATATAATTTCAATATCAAAAATCTTTCACAAGTTGAATTTTTTTAATTATATGTTCTATATTTAATTTTATTTGATTAAATGATAGGAATTCCAAGGAGGAGGCACCATACTATTCCATAGACCACACCAATAGATAAAGGTCCATATATCTCCCTCCCTACAGCATCTGAGACCCCATTTGTTTCCCCCCTTCACCATCTCTCACACCCTCTATGAGCATCCCATCAACACCTCAGTTGGCGCGTTCCCATTCAACAGCCTCAGTAGTGTGGGAGTAGGGTTCCACTCCCGGTTCTTCACATGGATACCGGAGAGTTACTGTTATAGGTAAAAATTTTAATATGAATAAATTTATTACACATTTTTATACTAATATTTTGTTTATAAAATATGGAAACAATGCGACTATGGAGAAAAATATGAATAGTTTAGATGTATAGAATATAACTTCACTAAATATAGTTGTACCATTTGATTTATATGGGGTCCCTATGGATGGCACCATAGGATTACTTGGCCAGATGCTAGGTCAGCTGGCCTTAGAGCCGGTTTCCCTTCAGATTACATATGATGATTGGAGTCATATGCCTTCATCTTTGAAGAATGAAGTTTTTGATTCACAAATAAAGGTAATTTTAAAACATTATGGTGTAATTGAATGTAAATATGATATTAAATTCTAATATTTTTTAAATGAATTTTTATGTATAGATGTTTTTCCACTTTATGGTTGTTGTTGTACTCACATGAAAGTGGACATTGAAAATCTAGGCATGAAATGGAAAGACTTTAAATAGAGATTATGGGAAAATATCAACGATACTTTATTGAGCGCCCAACAAATGTATGATAAGGTACCTAATGGGGTGCTTAGATAGCAATGAAAAGTTTTTATTAATAAACATCATGATGAGAAGCACATGGTAGTTAAATATATATTATTATATTAATCTCATTTAAAATTTATAAATGTATATGAAAAAGATATGACATTGCATAAATTAGTATTAAATTACATTTCATTTATTTTAGGATCTTGCAAGGAAGAATGCATTGAGTCAGGATAAGGAAATCATCCCTCACACTGTAGGGTCGAAGAGTTTTCCTAGAATCTAATTGAATTTGGTAATATTTTTATTAGTTTAAATATTTATAATAAAATATTATCTGTTTAATATATTAAATTATTGATTCATCTTTTTTTATTGTTGTCAAATATTTTAGGGAACCAAGAATCTCGAACAAATGTGTGGTTGGATGTTTATAAAAAATATGATGGGAGTTTTGTTAATAAGCCTACCAAAGAAGTTGGGGTGTGAATTCATTTTTCATTATAATAGCTTATTATAATTTGTCACTATGGTAATATATATTTCTTCAAAAATGACTTATATTTGATTTATAGGTAAAAATTAAAGAACTATGGGATTCCAATCATGTGCAGTCCTACTCAGTCTCCTAGGATGACCTAGTTGGTAAATTACTTGGAAAGCAGCATCCTGGTCGAGTGTGTGGGATGGGTTTGGGACCCTTGCTATCTGAGGCCTTTTGAAGACCATCGGGGATTAAATATGCATCTACTACTGGTTGTAGTCGATATAATCAAAGATATTATGTTTCTATTAAAAACACAATTTAGTAATAGATGTATTAGTTATCTTCTTTGTAAAAAGTGTTGGTCAACTTATATCTGAAAATGACTGGATCTGTCCCTGGTGATTTTGCATTGATGACGGGCGATGATAAGGTAAATCACACAACTTAAAAATAATTTTGTTTGAAAACATTTATTGGTTTTAATTTTAAATATAAATGTACTACATTATTTAATTTTCAATATAATTGTCTTACATGTGCCGGTAGCAGGAAGTAGTGATGGAGGTGGAGAGGGTGAAAAGCAGTGTTTATCATCCGACAATGATTAGTGGTGTTATTAATATGTTGGAAAAATATGGAAATATAGGGTTTGTTTATGTATCACATATCATGTATCATGTGTGGCACAGAGTAGTCACCTAACATTTTCATGATTCCCCATTTTTGATAAAGGAATTGGAATTTGATATCGATTGATGATTTAGTAGGGTAGTGATTCTAGAATTGGTGAAGTATGATTTTGGTTGAGTATGAAGTAATCTATGTTTGGAAGATGGAGAAATTTAATAGTTTCATTTGAGTTATGTTAGGATGTGTATATTAGTATTTTAGACTAATTACTATGTTGTTTATTTGATTCATTTTACTTGTGTTGGAGACACAAGCCCCATAGTCGTGCCATTCAAGAATAGGCCCCAAAAATGTAGGGTTGACCATAGACCACATTTGAAACCTGAGACTAATCATTTATCATAAGATATCCTTTTAGGTGTGTTCCCTAGATGGTAGGAGAGCCTATATTGGCCACGCGCCATCACTATAGGGGAGAATAATACTTTGGAGAATGATGAAGATCCAAATTTGGAGCTACACCACCATGTGCTTGAGCACATTGAGTGAGCCGATATATAAGAGAGATGATCATGTAGTCATTTTATTATCAACTATCATATAGATATATCCACAATAAATTTTAATTTTTAATGGTCAACTCTAAGTTTCTCTACTCCCACTGTCACAATTTTCTATTTATGCAATACCTCAATGTCCTAATGGTGATCCTAACACATTTAATATTTTACTTAGTGGGATATTACCCCTTGTCCTCAGTTTTTTTTAAATGGTTGAAATCCAATTGACCAAGCTCAAACTATTCACATTATATTTTCCTTTAGAATCTCTTATAATCCATTAAAATTCACCTGTTTCAACCCACCATGTGCCTGAAGTGGTTCCTCACTGACCCCATTCTACTTTTAGAAATTACTCATATTGATCTTATTTTGGTTGAGTATTTTTTGAGAACACTAAACTTTAATAGTAAACATCTATAAAGCCATATTCTGACACCTTTTATCCAAGGTAACCCAATATCACTTTGAGCATGATCACCACTGCTTGTAACCAACTTTTGGTGATGTCTCTTGATCTTACCAAATCTCACTTGTTTATGTAACCATTACAAAAAAATATTATAGTTCGTTCCCTATCCAACACACCTAGATAATCAAAAATGATCCCAAGACTAATTCCTAGACTCGAGCTTCTCCCAAATATGTATTTAAATCAGTACCTGGCATTCACCATGGAATACAATAGTATCGAGTTCCAGTTATCAAGAAAATCAAAAACTAAAACAACCATCCAATGACTGGTCCAACACTCACATGAGTGTTACCCTCCAATATTTGAAATTTGTAATCCATATCTTAAGTCTTTCTATAAATCAAACCTTGTGTAAACCTCCCATGGATTCATTCCATCAAAACAAAAAGGCATTGGTTTTAATTATTTATCTTGGTATATAGATGCTCTCCCAACATACTTAGGATGGTGCCAATATATTGGGAATGACTGAATCTAGAATAGGAGTACACCAAGTTTCTAAACATTACCCATTCCGGTTCTACAAATAAAAAAATCCTGACATTTTTGAAAAAATTATATTGATAGTCCTATTTAGATATTCTGATACACGCTCCATCAAAACATGTTATACTTACCTTGAACCAACCCTTGATTCCATGTCTCTCGATGATGTGTGACTGGGTCCAACAATGGGTCAACTACCTCAGTGCACACTAAAACCCTCATTGTACTTATATGGTATATCTTTAAAGGGTTACACCCCCAAAAAGTTCACATCATATTTAACATGATGCATAGATGGAAGGCTCGGCTCCCATTCAAAATTTTATCACTGAAACATCATCAATCCACTCCAAACTTACTAGTTTAAGATATTCCCATCTTAATAACTGGTGTTTTAATTACGGTAATGAACATATAACCTTATATACCAATGATACCATGTTATTTCATGCATAACCAAAAGAATGCAACAATAAATATCATCATTAATTAATGTTCGGGTAATCAACCAACCACATTTCCATAATGTTTCCATAAATTGATAAACACACTACCAACTGGTAAAACTCATGGATCACTTATTTATCTCAAGCATTAATATATCATCCAAAATTAGTTTAAACTAAAACATGTGTTTTAAAATTTATCATCATGTTTTTGATATAAAATATTGAATATACCAACTCATCAGCTTCAAGAAGTCATTTAGAAATTTTCTAATTGGTCCATTATAGTTGTGTCCCTCTACATGAAAGGAAACAGTTTCCATAATACTCATCATTCTCCCCACCTTAGGAATTTCTAGGGAAATATTTTCTTGAAATAAAAATCTTCCCATGGAACATGCTTCATCTACTAATGAATGTGGTTCCAAAACAATAATAACACACTAATATTAATCATAAACCAGAATTGAAAAAACACCATCCTCTTATAAGTGTTATAGTATAGGTTTTCTCACAGACGCATGTGTGATTCTCTTACCGATTAATGTTTAATCACTTTATCTATATAAAAAATAAAGTCTAAACTAAAACTATTCATTAGTGTTGTTGGACCTAATTATTTTTACAATGTAATCCTTAGCACTGAGATAAATCATCATTATTATGATGGCTCAGGGATAAATCTTATATGTTCATGCTATGTAGTTTAAAGGATTAAAACTCAAATTTTGGTTCAATACCATTTAAAGACTTGGATTTATATCTATGAGACATTATTAGATGGTTGAGATGATATGGTTTAGATTATTCTGTTATATGTTTTATATATACGGCTTTTTATGAAACATTTTAAGATTGTTACTACTGAACATTATTGGATGGTTTATATTATTCTGTTATATGTTCTCTGCAAATAGTTTTTTTTCCGGTATACTAGTACTGGGGCTACAGAATCTTCTGCATTTTTTTATTTTTAAATCTACATTTTTCAGCAGTTTAAACCACTGCTAAATAAATGGACCATATATCATGGCAGTTTAAAATTCCATTATAGTTTGATATTATTTTATCAATGGTGGTTAAAACCACCACTAAATAAATGTGGGTTATTGTTTGAAGGTGGTTATGGTGTTTTAGTGGTAGTTTTAATGTAAAAAATGAAAATGATTTAGCGGCGGTTAAAACTGTTTCTAAAGAAAAAAAATTCCCCGCATGAAAATACCACTAAACCCAATAAAACCACCTCTAAATAGGCTTAATACAAAACTTCTGAAAAACCACCACTAAATTAAAGAAATTTCCTCATGTTGGATGCTGACACCCAATTTATCGGCGGTTTTATGAAACCGACACAGAATCATATGGTGATGGTTTAAACCACTGCTATGGGGCACTTTTATTATAGTGGTAGATTTATATCTCACTATCCCAATCCGACATAAGAGGATCAACTCATTGGTACTTTGAATAAAATTATATAAAAAGTCACATATATGTTTGATATATTAGAATATATTATTAATTCTATGAAATTACTTGTTGTGAAGAATATACTTAAGCTTTTACAGAGGTCCAAGCCTCCCTAACTCTAATATATGATAAGAAACAACCTAGATATTTAGTTCTCAGACCAGATATAGTAAATATTTTGTAAAAAATATTCACATGACAATTTGATTCCATACTACTAGTGGAACCTACAGATTCTTCACCCTATAAACCCTAAAACACATCCTTCTACCTTGATTACTATATGGCATCATCCTTGTAAGAATTATCTCTTTTTGATAAGAAGATCCATTCCATCCCTAACAAGTTTTAGTCAAAAAAGAATAAAAGACACCTTAAATTTTGGTGTTTTTTTCTAAATATAAGGTAGACTTGGAATTTATGAATAAGTATGATGAGGAAGAAAATAAGAAGGAATAAAATTAAATAAATAATAAAAAGGGAAATGGTAAAAATAAAAATGGAATGTGTATATAAATCAATGAAGGGGGATAATAAGGTGGATCTTATAAAGAAAATGAAGGTTATAGATACCATTTAGAAGCCTACTACATGGCCTAACTTCATAACCTATCCACTAAAGATAGTTGACAATACCCCCACCACATCTGATCATACTCGATAGATTAATTTTCATATCACAGTTGAAAGTACACCATAAATTTAAACTATATGAAATCTACCACCCATAGTTTTCAATGTGTTGGAACCTTTTTCCAAATATATCCAGACCTTCATACCAATTGAAGAGTTTATCTCCACTACTCTTGAGGTTATTAAACTTTTTATAGATCCCCTCTTGTATGGGTATCCCCAACACTACATGTGTTATCCAGTTTTGAGACCATAATTTATTAGTCCTTTCCAATCCAATACAACCACCCAAATACAAATTTTTATGAAGTACTATATAATTACTATGTTGAGTTTTATCAAAATATAGTGAAAGATAATCTTTATATATCACCTAAGGATGAGGATGATGGGGAGGAGGTGGATGTTAATTCCTAAGATAAATCTAATGGAACTTAGGATTTATTTTTTCTATAGTTTTATCTTGACATTTTTATTCCACTTGTATTCATTTATCATTTGAGTTGATCTAATATATCTTGTGAGAAACAATAACGAAATAAAATGGTACTTTTTTATGAAATTCATGGAATACATCTTTATTTTTAATTGATTAATCTTGTAAAATTATTCTGTTTTATTACCACACTGATATTTATTTCTTTTTAAAATAATGGAATTAAAGTTTTTAGAAAAAATGAAATACAATTTATAAAAGAAAACAATGGAATACGATGAACCAAGAATAGGTAAGTCATTACCATTAGGTTCAGTCTTATGAAACCCATTTTCTAGTTAAGTAATTGGAAATAATTAGATAATATACTATTAAAGACCAATTTTTGATTTCAGATGGTGATGTTGTAGAAACAGTGATAAAGTTTGGAATTTTGGATGTTTGTAGACCAAATAAAAGTAATCAGAAGTTACCACTAAATAAATATAAAGTTTAATTATAGAGACACAAAGATATTTTGTGAAGTTTTCTATATCGATACTTCAGAGTCTTTATGAAGGATACACAGGGACTTTTATTGGTTGGTTTGTGGCATAGGAAATAGATAATAGTCTTAAAAATGATACGTAAGAGTAAAAATAAGGTGTTTTTAAAAGTAAAAACTATACACCAAATTTATAGAGTATAACTTCTAGGTTTTTATAAATTTTATAAAACCAAACAAATGGTATAAGAGCTTAAACTATAGTGCTTTAAACGATCGGACCTTGGAAAAGGTATTTCAGAGTTGGATTTACTAGTGTAATTCACCATAGTCCTTATAAGATAACAATGGTAGGAATTTTATGAACTCTATTACATGTTTTTTAATTTATGGGGAGTTTCTTAATTTATTTGGAAATATCATTGGATGAGGGTAAGTTTAGGGTGGAAAAGTTTGATAAAAATGATTTTGGATTCTAAAATATGAAAATATTAGATTTTACACAATATAAAGATCTGGACCTTTTTTTAAATGGATCCAAATAGGAAGTGATTATGAATTAATAATGGTTCTGGATGTATAGGAAATAACTTTTGGTTTTCTGAATGTCACTAGATTAGGATATTTATTATAATATATAAGTGGTGAAAACTAATTTAGAAATTATAAAATTTCATACGGATATGTTTAATAAGTTGATATTAATGAAAAATGTGTTCCTATTGGATAGGTTATTTGGTATGATAATTTCAAAAGGAAAGCATTCAAATAATCATGTTAATTACTACAATATGATTTATAGTCAGTTGGAATCGTTTAAGGTGGATTTTGGTGACCCAGAGTGGGAACTAATGTTACTTTCTTCACTCCTAGAATCATGGGATGTAATGGTCAACATGGTGAGTAACTCAGGTGGTAAGACTAATTTGGTGTTTATAGACATCATACATTTTATTTTGAATGAGTAAATCCATCATAAGGGGATATAGGTATCTACTAGAAACATATACAGTGAATAATATAGAATACATTATATAGATTTGAAAAGTCACATAAAAAGAAAAGGAAGAAGAGGTCTTGGGAATAGTAAATTGATAAATGGTGGTCCCATGTGTTTTAATTGTGTAAATAAAGGCCATATGAAGAGATATTGTAGGAAAAAAAAGATTTATTCTAGAAATATTCTTCTTGTAGTGCATCCAGAAATCACATTTCCAAATATACGAGTCATTTTTTTCTAAGTGTCTCCAATTCACTCAAGTCATGGATTATAGACTATAGATATTTATTTAACTATAAATAAAATACGGGGACAATGAGAAATTATAAATATGAAATATATGATAATATATATCTTGATAATAGTTAAGCTTTTAAATTTTTTGGTAAGGGTTACATTTATGTCCAGATAAGGAATAGAATCTTTTAGTAATTGAAAGGCATGTTCCATATACCTAGGTTAAATAAAAATAATTTCTATGGGATAGTCAGAACATTTGGGTTTCTATAAATCCTTCATGGATGTATCATGGAGAATTACACATGGTTCCATAGTGGTGGCCAAAGGATTGAAGGATAGAACATTGTAACTAATGGGAGCATCGAAAGGTGTAATTCATGTCGGGTAGTAACTTCTGCAATGTTATGGAATGAACATATAGTTCACTTAAGTGAGAAAGGGATAAAAATCCTAGTTACTAAAGAAATTTTTAATATTCGAATCATGGAGTATAGAACATGTGAATATTGTGTCCTTAGGAAGTAGTGAAAGGTATCATTCCAAATAGAAAGTATGATTCCCAAGTACCATGTTGGTCCTAAGAAGGGTAAATACCCTGAGGGTGTGGGGGTGAATCAGGGTATAATAATTTCTTCTTTTGACCCTCACCAAGAATATTTTTCCAATATTACTATAAAAACTCTATCCCTCCTAAAAAATATAATGTTATAAATAAATTAAAAGAGGGAGATAAATATTTTTACCCGGTTCACTAAAATTGGCATAATTTAAGGATCATGCAATGGTGATGTATCAATGCACCTGAAACACTAATTTAAATACTTTTAATTTATAAATTATTTTATTCACACTAACCCTCTAGGTTTAAAACCTTCAATAAATAAATTGATAACTCAATTCTCTTCTTACAGGAGGAAATTCACAGCTCTCCTACAAAACTGGTATGTCTTCAATGAACATGAAATGAGAATAACACAATTGGTGATGAAAACATAAACTCTTTCACAATCCACTTGATGAAAATCTTCAAAATTCTAATTAAAAGGCCTCATGTAAATCCCCATGTTCTCTCCCACTTTCTATTGCATGCCTGGAATTTATCTTATTCTATATATCTACAATACACTTTTGTAAAATTGATCTTCAATATATATAGATTCTTTAATTTTTATTCATTTTTCTAAAATAAATATGTATCAAATCTATATATATATAGAGATAATGATATTTCATACTTTTTATTTCTACTTTTTATTCTCTTATTCTCTCAAAAAACACATGATTAATATCTCACATATTAAATATGGAAACTCCAAAAAGTTAGCAGTGTGATCTCCTCCTTTAGCTCCCCTTAATATTTGATCTTGATTTTTGCTTGGAAATGATTAATTTCCCCCATATTAAATACTATTCAACCCATATTTTTATTTTTGAAATGTAAAGATCCTAATTCTTTGTACAAAATCCCATATTTTAAATTCAATTGAATCTGTTGATATTATCTGCTTCATGATATGTCTCCCTTCTTCATGGTATGATTATTTTTAAAATACTAGATATACCAAATCCCCATGAATCATATTTAATTTACTAGAATATCACATTTTAATCCACCTTTAATCTTGACATCACCATCCTCCTCATGATGTGATCATTATCAATCATATTTTATGAATGATGAAGCACATGATAATCCACTACTAGCTAATGAGGTAACAAAATTATTTTACAAAATTATCACAAGTAAAAAACCTTATGCATAATTATATGGTTTTAAAAACCGTATTAATGCTCCAAAAAAACCTTACACATCTCAAGGATGTTTTAAAGAAAAATTTAAGCATTTTACACAAAAACCCTATACATATAAAGATGGATTTATAAAATATTACACATGGTCCAAAAAAACCTTACACGTATTAATAAGATTTTAAAAACTTAACTAATTTCCCAAAAAATATTACCTATTTGAAAAAAATATGTATCATTGTGAGATTCATGCCTTTTTCAAGTCTTATTCTTCCAAGAATACATCATGTATTTTGGTACTTTACCAAAATCAAAGGAGTCTTATAAGAAAATCATAATATCTCTAGAATGCCTCTAAAACTACCTAAACCTTAAATTAATACATCTCTCATTAATTTATAAGAATACTTGAATGTTTCTTAAATAATATTTTTGAAAACTCAACCCAAAAATCATTGCAATGGGATTTTTACTAAGAAACCAAAAAATAGAGTTAGGTCTTACAGACATATGGGGATTAGCTCTTGTTTATTATCAAAGATTTTCATTAAACTATGTTAACTTCATTGATGATGTGACATGGAAGGTGTGGGTGTTATTTATAAACAACATGTAAAAGGTATTGAAAATATTCATTATATAGTTAACCAAAATGAAAAAAGGGAAAGGAAGGAATCTAAACTATTTGAGGTTTGATGATGATGGGGAATACAGAAGTATGATGTTTCATATATTCATCTGGTGGAAAGTTATATAGTTTGAGAATAATGTACCAATTACTCTAGAAAAAAATAGAGTTATGAAATTTATGAATCAAATTTTAGTGTAAAAGGAAAGAATCATGAGGATTCATGTAAGTTTTCCCAAGTTGTTTTTTATTCATAAGCTGTGAATTTTGCAGCCTAGCTGGTAAATAGAAGTCAATAATATCTATTGGGGAAGGAACTTTTAAAAGCCAATTATTTTTCAAGAAAGGTTAGAATTTGTTATCTCAAATACTTTCCACCTCTCACTTAAATTCCTTTTTAGTCCTAGGAAAGGGATATGTCAAAGGTCAAGTCCCAATCATGTTACTTTATTGGGTATAGCAAATAAAACATTAGTTTTCAGCTATGGGATAACTACTCTTGGAAGGTTTTAGAAGCTAGAATATAATATTTAATGAGGAGATATTTTGGAATAATTGAAACCATATAAATTTTTTTTATGAGATCAAATTATCATCACATGTTAATATTTTTCTTAATGGGAATCTGAAAGTTATAGATGTTCCAAAAAGTTTATAAAGTATTTCAGCTACAAAAATACTAGACTTATTAGATATTATTCCAGAATATAGTTAAGTTATAATAGTTTTTCCAATTATGGAAGTACCCAAGTTCTCAAGGATTATAAAATATTGAGGAAGATATCTAGGTGATGGAGTTCTATTATAAGTAGTCTTGAAAGAAGAAGAGTTATAAGGATTGTTTCAGAGGTCTACCAGGATTTGGTGCCAAGTTCATAGATATAAAAGTGACTTTTACTAATTTCTTCTCATAGATTATGGAGATATTGAGATCCCATAAGAGGATACATTTTTTAATGACTTAAGTGAGTATGAGTTAGTGTTTATGGTTGAAATGGATTCTTTACATGTGTCCAGAATCTGGAAGTTAATAGAAAAACATAAATGGAATATATTACTTTATAAGAAATGGGTTTATCAACTAAAGGAGTAAGTGAATGTAATAGGAAAGTATAATAAAGGTTTTTCCTGAAAGATTTTCAATAAATGGAAGGTGTGTTTTTTTTATGTATTTTTATATGGTTACTAAAAACATGAAAATTCCGATAGTGACCAACATAGTTTCCATGTAAGAATTATATCTAGATTAATTATACATGAAGATAAAATTTATTAATGGGAACTTAGATGAAAAAAGATATATGGAGAATCCATAAGTTTTTATGGACAAATAGAACCATAAACTTGAGTGAAAACTAAAACGGAGCCTTTGTGGATTGAATCAAGAACCAAATCAATGTAATTGGACATTAAATGACTTTATGGTGTTGCAAGAGTTCATCTATAGTAATAATAATAATTTTTTTATTGGAAGGTGTATGTTTATGAAATCTTCATAATATTTCTTCTCTATATTGACGATATGATTATTATTGGACCAGTGGAGGAAATGGATTGATCGGATAAAAGCTATATTGTTTGGATGTTTCCAGATAAAGAATATCAGTTTAACAAAATAGATTTTGGGAATTCATGTTGTAACATATTCAAAGTCTGAAACTTTATTCCTAAATCAATATGATTATATTTAAAAGGTCAGGGATGTTTCAGAATGAGAAAGGTGAAGCTGATTTCCACACCCTTGGTTGGATATTTCAGTTTGAGAAAGGAGAAGGTACTAATAATGTAAGTAGAGGTTTATTACATGGAAATGGTTCCTTATGCATCAACCTTTAGGATAATGATGTGTACCATGGTTTGTACACAACCAAAAAATGTGAATGTTGTGGGATTATTTAGCATATTCATGGATAATTAAAAAATAGTTCACTAGGAAGTGGTAAAGTGAATCATTCGACATATCAAAGGTTTTTAAAGTATATATCTCTACTTTAAAATGAGAGAACTACTTAAAGGTTTTTTAGATTAATAATTTTTGTGAGATAAGGATACTACAAAGAGAAAAACAATCTATTGATTCTCTTTTAGAGGGACAACTTTGAGTTTGATGTAGATGATTTAATTGAAATTTACACTTTCAACAATTTAAGTAGGGTATATTGCATTTACAAAAGATGGGAAGGATTTTATATAACTAAAAAGGTATATATAATATCTTAAAATAAGTTTTGAGGTTAGATAATATTCTATGATTCATAAAGTATGATCCAAATGACTACCAAATTAATGTTTTATTCTAGGGGAAAACATATTCAGTTGAAGTATCACATCATCCTAAAGTTATTAGAGGTATAAAAACCCAACATATAGTCACCTAAAGATTGTGTTTACTATAATAATTAGTTATAATACACAAGATACCACATATTTTTGGATTAAATGATTAAGTAATCTTGGGATACTAGATGTATACATGATTCTCACATTACATTTGAAAACATTAAATACAACTTAAATATTATTTCTTTTAGTATATCCTTGAAATCATTCAAAGTTTACTTTTGGATACCTTTGGTATAAGAAAAAAAATTAAGGTTTCATCTCATATGTTTATTATGGTAAAGTGTAAAACAAAGGATATCAAATATAAAATAAGTGATGAAAAATATGATAGAGATAAAAAATAATAAAATATATCATATAACTAATTTCTAGAAAGGATAATATATCTTTGGATGGCATAAAATTATAAATAATCACATGGATAATAATAACTAGTTTCATAATTATATAACTCATAATGTCAGATATTATAATATTACCGTCAAGGCCTCATTAAAATACATCATACATAAATGGGTAAGCCATATGACAAATACCCATTCTAGTTTGTCTCTAGTGACATACTGATGCATCGAGGGGATATCTAATATTAGAATTTATATATAGCTAATTATGTACAATGCGTTCGTCACATGAAGGATTGAATAAGTAATAAAATACATAATAAACATGCCTTAGTAATAAACATTAGTATTTGAAAATGAGCATACGAAATGTCAACATTTTCCCAAGTCAATAAATAAAACAACATGATTATAAGTCATCCAGATAAATATATTGGATAATAACATTAGATAATACAACCAATGAAGTATAAGATAATTTAAATTATATTTACATAGATGAAAAATCACCTTTATTAAGAAATTAAAAGGTCTCTATGAAAATTAGAAGAAATATCATTTTTATTCGAATACATTTTAAAACTAAAAATTCCCTAAAAAATGGGAATATGAATTTCTTTGAAAAAAACTAGAAAACATATAAATAAATATTGATAAAAACTAATATATAAGATGATGGAAATGGTGGTAATGTGGTAAACATTAAAAAACATTATTTTCTAACTTTTTATAAAAATTCAAATATGACCTGTAAGGAAAATTTTAAAAATATTTCTTTTTAAAATTTTATAAAAAATATATTTAAAAATAACCTTGAACAACTATCTGAATTTATAGAACAAAATTATTTAAACAATTTAAATAATATAGACATGGATGAAAAATATTTGCAACTAAAGAAGAAAAATATGGTTGAATTTTCTAATAAGCATTATTTCTTTTGATTTTGGAACCAAAGGGTGAGAAAATAATAAAAAGACTTATAAACCCTAATATTAAATAGAGGATAATAAAAAAAATGGGTTATAAGAGATAAATAGCATACAATTCCCCAAAAAAAGTAAACTAAATAATTCGAAATAAAAATGAAATTGTAGAATAAACCTTTACCTTGGATTCCTTCTTAGTAAAACACTTTCCAAAATCATGTATAATTAATTTATATTTATTATTAATCCATCTTATATATATATTTATATCTATCTTACTACATATCATTTATTCATAACTTATTTTTTTCCATTTAATCATATATATATTTACAATAAAAGGTGAGACTTTGACCATAATAACAAAGGATTATTTATTAAACAAAACAAAAATTACACAAGTATGTAAGTGTGGATTTTACAATGATACTTCATATAGAGATGTAAAACCCCAACTATAAACTCATAAAACTAAAAGAAATCGTTGATTAAATCACCCTTATTGGAAAGACCATCTTCCAAAGAGTTGGATTCCTAATAACTGTCTGTGATGATATTTTCCATGGTAGAAAGAAAATATATACAACTCATCCATTGATATATAGGATTAAAATAGATTTTTAGGGATCTAATTCTAATAGGTTTTCAAATAATTATAGATTCACTCTTTATCAATAAGTTCAGTCATCCCTGTTTCTTGGTAGACATTACTGTTTTGATGACATTGAGTATATTCTCTTTGAAAGAGGAGGAAATGCCACTAGGATGGTAGAGACATCCAAATATAACCCCCCATGATCTCTAATGACCACAACATATATTTAGGGACATAATTTACATCTTGAGGCTCTATCCATATTAGTATTAATCCAAAACGGGAGTAGATATTTACAGCAAATTTCAAAGATAATGGAAGAAGTATTAAACTTACCAGAAATGCAAGGTTATTTAAAGTATAAAATTCAGGAAAATTATCATTATAGTTAACAAATTGGAGGGAATAATATTCCTATTTATACCCATTTACACACAATTCTTTGTTAAAATCAATTATTTAGGTGTTAAATATTTTGTTTCTTATGCATGTTTTGAATCTGCGGTTCTGGGCCATACACCATGGTCATGAATTCATTACCAATAGAATGTTAATTATTTCATATAAATAAAAAATATACTTATAATAAACTTTTAATACCATACATGTAATTTGGTTATGAAAAATGAATTAGATCGTTTTGTGGAAGCGGTAGTCTGCACGTACACATGAGTAAAGTTTCAATTTTCCATCAGATGGGAGGGAAAGATATTAGACTATAGTTTATATCTAAAGAATAATAATAATTTTATTAATATCATATATATATTCATTAAATCTTTCTATATAAAATCCATGTGACATGGTGATGAAAAATTAAATATGTTGCTTCATGCAGGCGGTAGTTCGCACAAACACCAGAACAACACATTTATTTTCCATTGGATGGAAAGTATATAAAAAATAATTTTATAATTAACATAAAAATTTATTATTTAAAATATATTTATTTCATTATTTTAATACAGTTTTTGAATATTTGGTGAATTTTTAATAAGAAAGAAACTTGAAAGGTCTTGGTAAGAACATATACTTGTTCATTAGATAATCTCCTATTAAAAACACTTTAAGGCTTCTTAGATGAGTCTTTTGGGAAAACTAAAACCTTTAGGTTTTATATAAGGGTGTCAATAAGATATTTTGGTATATATTATTCAAGATAAGGGACTCAATTTTTTTGGATAAGTGAGGATATGAGGTTCCCTTTTATAAGCAAGAAGAGTGAGACTCTTATAAATATTAAAAACTATTAAATATAATAAATATATTTCTCAAGGAAAGTGGATCCAATTTTACAAAATTTGAAATATATGATAAATTAAGATAAAAATACACTCAAAAAATAAAATTTAAACAAGTTTTATAGATATTTGAATCCTTTTCTCTTAGTTTAACCCCCATTTTATCCCTTTTTATCCTTAACTGTCATGATAAACTTTTACCATGGTAACAATTCATTATGAATAAAAACTAAGATGACCTTATTAAATAATATTGATTATTATAATTATAAATATGGGATTTATTTTATAATATTATATTTATATAGGTGTTAAAAATTAATTTTAATATAATTATTTCAAATGTAATGAAACACATTTTTCTTTAAAAAATGTGTTTTTGAGTATAAAAAAATGATTTTACTCAAACATATTGCATAGAAATGATTATTATGATACTTATTGGTTTGTGAATAAATAAATTAGATTTATGTGACTTTAAAACCAATCCAAACCCAAATTAAACCATGTAATTACTTAATTAAATAAAAAGATCAAAAATAGTTCTTTTATTAGAATAAAACTTCATTTGGGTTTTAAAATGTAAAAAATAGGTTTATAAATACAATATAATAGTATTAATTGTTTATTTTAATTATTAAATATATATTTGTTCTATATAATTTTTTTAAAAAGAATTTAGATTCATTTTTATATCATAATGATTTCAAAAAATTATAGTATTTGTAAAAGTGGTGTTTTTAACTATTCACCCAATAATTAATTATTTAAAAAAACTAAAAAAATTCACCCTTAGATAAATTCAAAATTATATGCTCAAAAATGATATCCATTTTATAAAATTTAGATACAAAAATCAATAAATTTTACTTTTAAATATAACCATAAATTATTTATTTTATAATGTTAAAATAATAGAATGTGTGTTAGACAGTAGTTTAGGGGTGTAGTGTTTACCTACTATAGTAGGATATCAATTATTACATTGCCCCTTTAAATAATTCCATCCTTGAAATTATGATATATATATATATATAATATCCTAAACAAATATGGGAAATACTTCCTCCTAGATTGTTTAGGATCCCATGCTGCCCTATCTAGTTCGTAATTTATCCAAAGGACTTTCACTATCTGAGTTTTCTGATTTTGAAACAATTTATCTCAAGTGAGAGGAATTTGGATAGGATATTTATTATAAGTAAATTATGGTTCCAAGTTTATTCCCTCAGTAGTGATTACATTCATTGGACCTAGTATATATTTCATCAATAATAAAACATGGAATATGTCATGAACTCTAGAGAGGTTGGATGGCATAACAAATTATTAAGACACAACTCTAATTATATATAAAATTTCAAAAGTCCATATATACCTAGGGCTTAACATCCCATTTTTCTAATCTTATAATTACCTTAGATTGATACACCTTTAATAATACATGATCCCCTAATTAAAATTCCATGTTTTTTCTTTTATTATCAACATAACTATTTTTTTGACACTGAGCTACATTGATATGATTCTAAATAGTCCATACATTCATAGTTATATCCTCAATAAGTTTAGGTCCTACTATATTTATTTCTCTAACATCATCACAATAAGTTAGAGTCCAAAATCTCTTCCCATAAAATTATTCATATAGTTCCATATGGATGTTTTAATGAAAGTTATTATTTTATAAAAATCCCACTAGAGGTAGATAATTATCTCATGTACCTTGAAAGTCAAGAGAGTATAATCTCAGGATTTATTCTAATGTATGAATATTCCTTTTAGACTACACATCAATTTGGGGATGATAGGTGATTATCATATGTATCTTAGTGTTAAGAGCCATTTGAAGACTCTTACAAAATATTAATGTGAATTGTGCGTCACAATATTATAAAATTGACATAGGCACACTGTGAAGTCTCATCAGTTTACTAATATATATCTAGGGAAGGCACTCAAGTGGTAGACCTTCCCTTAATGCAAAAAAAAATGTTCTGACTTGGTTGGGAAATCATAAAATAAACACAAAGTATCATTCCTACTAGATGTATTTGAATGTATAATTTATAAGTTCATTGTAACATTGTTCCAATTTTATTTGGGTATTGGCATAGGTTTCACGACTTCTTTAGGATGCTTTCTTTCTTCCTTTACCTACCGGTGCACCAATAATCTATAAATTGATCCCACAATTTCTCACTTAATATAATTCTACCAATAATATAACAACCCTTCTATTTATTACACATTAATACATAATTTAATTACATAAGATTATACTTAATAAAAATCGAAAGATTGATAAGTCTAGTATATTTGGGAATTAGGTACATTGCATTATAACTTTAAACATGAATTACAACATCTTTATTGAAAAATTCTTTAAAATGTTTGAGCTTAAAACTGCATTAGATAACCTAGGGTAATGCATAATAAAGTGTTGATCCATAAATCCTAATAATGGAATAAACATGGTGTAACATGAAGATAATAATACATATTAGACAAGGAATATCAATGAGGCATAAAAGAACATGAATAATAAGGCATGATATAGCATGATAATCATAATATGGGAAATTTTGCAACAAATTAAAACACTACATCATAAACATAGTTCAATGGTAAACTAACTAGACTTCATGGTGGAAAATTTACCATAAAGGAATAAGTTAAACCCCTATCCCAACATGAAATATCATGATACTAACCATTACCCAATGCATTGGATAGTTATATAATTCAAGGTGAACCCGTCACTTTAATTTCATTATCATTCTTAATTATGCCACATATATTATAAAACATTTATTCATTCATCATCATAATTTATTAAACGTTAAAGGAGGGTAGAATAAATACATTTAATTATATAATAAAAAGGTATATTTTGATAAAATTGAACACCCTTGATAGGAAATAGGTACGAAATTCACTACATCTTTGGTTTGGTGTAACATCCCAAGTAATTATATAATAATATATTTTTATATCTATTTCTATTTATGAATTAGATCGTGTTTTAGAGGCTTAAAATGAGAATAAATCCAATCTTCAGCATAGAATACTCTAATATTTTTTAAAAGATTATTTTACTGCCTTTTGACGGCAAACCATTTTTAAATATAAATTTTGACAATTTTATAAGCTCTATTTGTCAAAATAAACTCATTATTTAGAATTGGGACATTGAAATTTACTTTGTATAAGTTTTTCGTATTTTTCTGACAATGTTCATTTTTTATTGAATAGTGAAAAATACTGCATTTTATTTCAAAACTTTCTTTTCATCTAATCTAATAATATGGATAGATTATCTTTTTAATTAGTTTAAAAGTGTAATTAGAATATATTTTTACCATTTAATCCAATGGTGGTCATTATAATTAATTTCACTTTGAAATTGGACATAAACAATTATCAATCTTTTGATAGATATTGTTTCTTAAAAATACGCTCTTTGTTTTGACAACGAGAATTATTTTAAAATTAGTTACTTAAATTTCTTTGTTTGGAATTTGGTAAAATTGATTCCAAATTTTGAATCATAAGGTCCAAATTATGTAATTAAGACTCTTTTGTTTTTGGACATTATGAATAGTAACGATAGTAATTATCTTTAATTATCATGATTAATTAGTAATTGGGTGGTTAAGGGTAATAAAATAATATCATAATAATATAAAATGACCCCAACATGTTTCCAAATCCTTTTTATTGTGTCATGGACGACCATGGGATGACTTTTGACAACTTAGGGACCCCATGGAATCACTTTTGTGTGATAGTGACCTTTTATCATATTATTTTTAAAGAAAGGAAAATATAACCAAACAATGTAACACCTAAGTAAAAAAATTATTATTTTTTCATAAATGATATCTTAGACTATAAATATTCATTTTAAAGATAAAAATATTTCCTACATCAAGGTATTTGTTTATTATTTTTAGACATTAAATAAATAAATTTATTTATGACACCATGATGATGTAGTGATTCCCTCATTAATGAACAATTTAAATAAAATGAAAGGATAATGTAAAATCTAAGACTTAAACTTGTCTAAAACCTATTTTATTAGTGGATTTCAAACCCTTATCACCTTATCCTCAAAATATATCATTTTGGGGCTTTTAAAATCCGAAAATCATTTTATAATAAAGTAACATTTCAAGACTTTCCAAAAGTGACCCTCCTCCCTCTTATAAAAGGTCCCCACCTCTACCCCCTTACCCACACCTCTCAAGACCTTGAATCATCAAACCTCTTCTTATATTATCTCTCCACATCTCTCTAGTACTCCTATAAGCCTTACATTGGGCAGAATTATTCCCAAGGAAGCCTTTGACTCAAATCAAAAAGAGTGACCCAATTTAGAGTTAATGTCTTCTCTCGAGTTTCTTACTTTTATTTTCCTTCTTCACTCACCACTATCTTCTTATTATTTGATCCCATAATAACACCTGTATCCTCAATATACTTGGATTTTTTATGAAAAGGATTCAACCTACACTTACACTCACCTCCGTCTAATGGTTAAAGAACATACTATTTCTGTGGGTGGTGAATTACTGCCTCACGAAATGATGATTGTTCAATATTCTTTTAACACCTTTCATGGTGGACATTAAGATGTAACTATATTTATATATGATATATATTATGTTTATGTTTTCTTTATTCTTCTTTATTTTTTTATATATAGAAAACCTTTATGGTTTCCATTATGTGTAAACACGATAATTTCATTTGAGGAAGTGCGGACTACCGCCCCCTCAAGGTGATATGACTCGTTCATACCATATGTTGTACGTATAAAGGATAGGTTTAATGATATTATATATGATAAAATACTGGAATTATAATACTAATATGTATCATTATGTTTTAATTCCATTAAATATGAAATAGAAATGGAAGTAGCGTTCATGCGTACGTACAGCTTACAGTCTCCATGAACGGTGCATTTCATTTCTTACCTCTAAATTTTATGTAATATTATAAATACATGTATATGATGGATATATATAATATATATGATATCCAAATTATGAATATCATTCTGGATATAATGAACCTTTTACCACATGAACAACATGTAATTATAAGAAGTCCAATTTTGACTTAAGTACCAAATATCGACAAAACAAACATTATTAACTTAAATGATTACATAATGTTTATAACATGGAAATAAGTGTAATAAAAGGAATAATAAACTTGAAAAGGGTTCTTAAGCAAGTAGAAATTAACTTTATTTTATTATTCATGAGATTAAAGAACGATCGAGTCAAGTCAGACATGAGGTAAGGGATTTCATCTCAATCTCCTTTCATTGAGGCATATTTTGTTTTAGTACAAGACTTTCTTTTATATGCTGTATAAACACCTTTTAATTTTTATTTCATTCAAATGAAATCTTTCTCTACTAAGTTTTTTACTAAATGAAAAAAAGTAATGTTTCTTTTAATGTACGCGGTGACAACGAACATTCCGCCGCGGCGAGTATTATTTGATCTTTGGCTTCCTCAACGAGCCGTAATGTTTTTAAAAGAAAATAAATAACATATACTCTATTATGTATTTTGGTATTGAAAATGTTTTTGATAATGGATTTCTTATAGCAATATATTTAATTGATATATTTTGATTGAAGTGTGGAAATGTTTTCTTTCCTTTATATTTGTTTTATGTCTTATGATTTTATAATGGTACTTAGACATTGGGTATGGAAGTCGGCCGTATGGCTATTCCATTTATTGATATGTGTGGAAGTTGACCGTATGGTTATTCCATTTATGTATGTTTATGTCCCAAGTTACCTTTATATGATATGTGTTCTTTATATGGGTAATATTTTGGTTACAAAAGGGTAAGTAGTGATATTTTATTCAGTGAAGAGTATTTACTACCTCATAAAGGTGAAATGTATTACTTATGTTAAAGTATCCATGGGTTACTTGTTGTTTTGAAAAACTAATAGTTTCCTTCTTTGTGTATTTCTTACTGAGCTTTTTATGCTCATCCCAAGTTTTTGAAATGTTTTTTACAGGACATAAAGTGGAATAGGGTCAAGTACGGGATCATGGAAATTCATGCTATCTAAAACATGGAACTGGACATGACTCTTCTTTTTTCAAGAGTTTTTATTTTATAAAAAAAATGGAAACTGAGTAGAAGTGTCTACTTTGTAAATTTTGAGATGTAATAGTTATGGCCTAATTCTCTAAAACTCTAAACCTGAAAAGATATTAAATGAGAATTATTCATTTAATTCAAGATTAAGTAATGTTTTAAGGCTGTGGCCGTATATTTGGCGTGGAAAATCAGGTTGAAAAGTCAACAGCATAACGACGTCACTTTAAAATTCATAAAAATGGGTTAATGAGAGAGAAATGGGTATCTCATATTTTTTACATTAATTCAGCAGTAATATGGAAATGTAAGGACATGTCCACAAATTTATAATTATAAAAATAAGGCATACAGTAATAAATAAGATTGAATAAAAAGAGAAAGGAAAGGATGCTTACGAAATTTTGGAATGGTAACGGGTGTACATGGGAGGGATTAATGAAAGATAGAGGGGTATATCGTCATTTATAAATAATAAGGGAAGTATGGGGGAGGTGATAAAACATACCCCATAAATAGTAATTGAAAATAAAAGGTCATAAAAATATAAGAATCGTGGATAAAGATGAGGAAGGAAAGAACCCTTACTTCAGTGTGCGACTCCAAAAGCATGCAAAGGGCCTTCTTTAGAGCTTGGGGAACCTTGGGATGATTATAGAGAGAGGTGTAAATATTAAGGACGAACTAAAATGATCTTGAGTGAATATAAGTTTGATATTGGGTGGGTTTATACAGTAAAAGAGAGTGATTTATTTAATATTTAGGTTTTGGACTCTACAAGATAAAATATTCAAAAACACAAACATTACCATGGATTTTCTGTTGGTTTCTGCCATATGGGAGTGTTTTTCATTATTTTATTATTCAATGGAACGAACTTATTAAAATAATTCCCATTCTTATGTGGAGGTGGGTCACACTTTTAAATAAATGAATTTAAAACTGTAAATTATAATAAAGGTTTTGGAGGATTCATAAAGGCTTAATAAAAATTATAAAATAAATATAAAATCACATTATTTAAAGGATAAAACATATATTTGTCTTAGTATACCAATTATAGTATTTATTACATCATTTTTGGGTCATTATGATGTCATAAAACAGCCCATATATTTATATGGTATTTAATTTTTACCTGAAAATTCAACTATTTTAGAAAATTACAAAAAAAATTCCATTGGATTATTTCAATGTTCTGATTTCAAAAATAATATTTATTTTATATAAATAATTTTATAAATATTTATATTTATTCTTTTAAAATAATATTTTACATTTATTGAAAAATACTAGGTTTTTTATAATAATAGTTTTTGAACCCTTATAAAAATTGCATATCACTTCATAAAAATTATATGACCATTTAAAATTAATAAAACTTATTTAATAATAACATTTTATAAAAATAATATTTATTTCAAAAATCTATTAATTCATAAAAATAAATCCCTTAATTTAATTTGAAAATTACATGAAAATATAAATTGGGTGTAATTGAATCAAAATCAATATCATTTATAAAGTAACAATAAAAAATGAAGATATGTTCATTATTATATATAATATAAATATTAATATTATTAATATATTTCTACATATTCCATTATTACACCAGATTATTCCCTAAGAGAAAGGTGTGTGATGGTGATTCATTCATGAGGTGTTTGGGGAACATGGTTTGGGGCATGGTCTCTATGAGCTATAACTTCTTCCATAAATGATTTTACTCATGCTTAAGTTATTGTAACTTATCTTGGGCATGGTCAAGTTTAAATCCAAGAGATGATATCTCCCTTTAAAGCTTCAATAAATTGGCTTTATAGGACACGATTCTACTAGTTGAGGCCATCACTTCCTTTGTCTGTGTCATTTGGATTTAAAGCCCTATATTTATGCTAATCATGTGATCACTATTTAACGAATATATTATCAACAATAAAGATTATTAATAGTATTTTTAATCCAATTGGATATAATAAAATAAAATAAGTTCATTTTTTTCTACAACCATATTACATAATAAAACATTAAATCATAAGGGAATTTTATTCATAACAATTCGGGTCGTTACAATCTTCCCCCTTAAGAAATTTCGCCCTCAAAATTTTCATTTCCCACATTAAAACAGATGAGGGTAACTTTGGTTTATCACCACCTGTGGTTCTCACTTTTCTTCTTCAAAATTTTGGTTTCACCACAACACATTGACCAAGTTCATTATCGTACTCCATAGAACTTTGTCTCTACAATTTAAGATATTCACTGGATGATCCCCATAAAAAAGATAATTATCCAATGGTACCACATATGGATTAAGTACATGTGAGAGGTCAGGTATGTACTTCATAAATAGTGATACATGGAATACATCATGAACTCAAGATAGGTTAGGTGGGAGTTCAATTTGATATTCCACCACTTAGATGAAATCAAGGATCTCAAAGGGGCTGATGTATCTTATACTAAGATTTCCCTTCTTCTCAAATCTCATCACTTTATTCCATAGAGATATGTGGAGGAATATCATGTCTCCAACATCAAACTGTAGGTCTCATCGATGATTTTTGGCATAGCTATTTTGTTGACTCTATAGAACTTTTTTGTGCTCATGAATGGTTTTAACCTTTTCCACCATTTCTTTTATCATTTTGGGACCTAGAAGTTTTTGTTCCCCAACTTCATCCAAGCATGAAGGTGTACTAAACTTCTTCCCATAAAGGTGTTCATATGTATCTATTTGAATGCTTGAGTGGAAACCTTTTTTACAGGAAAATCAAGAGCCCTTTTTATCAAAAAAAAGAAAAGACAAATAAATATAAAAGGGGTCATACAATAAGTTTTTCCATCATTCCAAGACCAAATATGATCTTGAGTTGAAACTATTTTTGTAAGGTAACTTGACCAAAGGAAGATGTTGATCTCATCCTCCTTTGAAGTCAATTGTGCATTCTATCAACATGTCCTCAAGTTTCTAGATTGTATTCTCTGATTGGCCATCAGTTAGAGGGTGATAAGTTGTATTGAAGTTCAACTAAATGTTTAGATAAATATGAATACTTTTCCAGAACATAGAGGTGAATATTTGATCTCAATAAGATACAATCAATAGTGGTACTCCGTGAATCGTGACCAATTCCCTGGTTTATATCTGTGCAAGTAGATCTAGTGATAATTCCTATCATATCAAAATGAAGTGTATGGTATTTGTAAGAAGATACATCACTATCCATATATCATTATTCCCTCTTGATTTCTTTATAAGACATGTGAAAAATTCCATGGTGATGTTTTCCCATTTCAATATTTTTATGGGTAATAGTTTCATCATCCCCTTGGATTATTACCTTAACTCTTTCACTTTCATATATACAAGACATCTTGATGTATATTTTATGATATCCTTATTCATATTGTCATACCAGTAGTTTTCTCAGAGATCTTGATACATATTTGTGCTTCTTGGGTTGATGGAGAAGGTTGAGGCATGTGAATCATCCCACAACTCCTGCTTTAACTTATGATTTGATGGTACAAATAGTCTTGACCCAAAACTCACAACACATTCATAATTAACATTGATGATTTACCTTTCCTTATAGCTTCTAATTTCTTATAAACACCCACATCAACTATTTGATCATCCTTTAACCTCTCTAAAAAGGATTGATGATGTTCCTTCCTTTATGATTCCCATTTCTATCCTTTCCAAATCTAAGAGGATCAGATCCTTCTCAATTCACATCAATGATAGTATTACTAGATCCTTTATACTTAGAGAATCTTCCACTTTATTCTCTTTCCTAGTATGGTAGGTAATTGAGCAATAATAGTCTTTCATCATCTCTAAGAATCTATATTGGTGCATATTCATCCATTTCTATGGTAATATATACCTGATACTTTTGTGATCCGTATATATTTTATACTTCTATCAAAAGAGATAATGCAGCCAAATTTTTAAATCAAAAATCACTGAATACAACTCCATATCATGTGTTAGTTAGTTTGGTTAATGAACTTTCAACTGGCTTGAAGCATAGGTAATGAATTTTTCATTTTGAATCAACACATAGCCCATTCCTTTCTTTGAAGCATCACTGGATACCACTAAAAGCACTCCACTTATAGGTAGTGTGAGCACAGTTGTAATGATAAACCTTCTTTTTAACTCTTTTAATCATTCTTCACATTCATAATTCTAATAAAAATTGACTCTCTTCCAAGTTATTTTGGTAAGAGGGTTTGAAAATCATGAGAAATTTCTCCCAAATCAGCGATAATACCTAGATAACCCAAGGAAACTAAATATATCTATCACAGATTTTGGTTTCAACCATCCTTCAATTTCATTTATTTTCTAAGGGTCTATAGATATCCCATTTCTTGTGATGATATACCATAAGAAAGAGAATTTCTTCATCTAGAACTCACATTTGTTGTACTAGGCATAAAGATTTTCCTTTATCAAGGTCTTTAGCATAATACTCAAATGCTCCTCATGACTCTCCTTACTTTTGAGTCTATAAGAATATCATCTTTAAATACTACCATTTTTTTGAGGTAATCTCTAAAGACACTATTTATCAAGTATATAAGTACTGTTGGAGTATTAGTGAGTTTGAATAGAATTACTGTGAATTCATAGTGTGTGTACTTTATATGAAAATTAGTCTTAGTGATATCCTCTTTATTCACCCAAACTTGGTAATATCCCAACCATAGATCCACATTATAATTGTATTGTGCTCCACGTAGATGATTGAACAAGTCATCTATCCATGTAAAAAGATTCTTTTTTTATCATGATCTTGTTGAACTCATGATAATCAATGAAAATGTGCATTGAACCACCCTTATTCTTAAATAATTGGACTGGTGCACCCCATGGTGAAGCACTTGGGTGTATGAAACCTTTTTCTATATTATTTTATATTTGTTTCTTTATCTCTTAAAATTCCACAAAAACCATTCTATATAGAGTCTTGGATAATGGTATCAAGCTAGAAATAAGCTCGATTGAAAATTCCATATCTCGGTTAGGTGGAAGACTAGGAAATTACTCAGGAAACAAATTAGCATATCCCCTCATAATGGTAATCTCTTCAAGGATGATTCTTTCCTTAAAATCAATCATTTGATCTAGATATTATTTCTCATAGGTAAATAATATCCATTCTTGAGATAATGGTTCTAAAGAAGATTTATCCTTCTCCTTGAATTTTTACAGAATATGAGGATGATTCACAACACAGAGAGTGATTACCTTCTCAAGGAAATTTATATTGGATATATATAGTAAATCCAATCCATACCTAGAATTTCATCAAATTACACCAAAGGGAGTATGATAAGGTTCACTGGGAAATTTATCCCACAAAATTTTAGAAGGGAGAAATTATATACTTGGGATGCAATAATTTCCCCATTTGTCATTTTCTTCGACATCACTACTTCCATGCTTTGTGGTGGTGTTTGAATGGTTTTACTAAACTTTCATGATATGAAGGAATTCATAGAACAAGAATAAAAAAGTATGTTCTCCATTCTTGAATGAATAAATAGAATACCTATCACAACTTCATTGTCTGGATTCACTTTGGCAGTAGTGATGCAAAAAGCTCTTCCTTGATGCCTTGGAGGTTGTTGGTTGTCTCCAAAAACCCTTGGATTAGTACGTTTTTCTGAAAAATTCTATGATCATTTGCATTTTCAGTAATGAAAAATATGTTGAGGGTTGACCAGATCATTTCTTTCCTCCATCGCAGTAGTAGGGTTATCATGTCGGAAATCACTAGCTAGGTTACCTTGCTTCTCGCACCTAAATCATTTCTTCGTCCCCTTTAGAAAATTTACAAGGTGCTACTTTCCAAACCTATTTTAAGTGGGATGTTGAAATTTCATGGCACTATTATATCTCTCTATTGGACCTCTAGAATTGATATCCACTTTCCGCTTCTTACCCCCATGATACCGTTGAGATTCTCTGATCACTATTTCAACTTTAAGGGAACATTGTACAATTTCCTCACAGCTATCAAAGCCATGGATTTTCAGGTATTTATGTAGGCTAGGTTGTATCTTTCTAAAGAAGAGGTCAACCTTTCACCCAAGGTTAATAAAAAATCCAAAGGCATGTCATGAAATAATTTTAAAGTTTTCCTCATGCAACCCAATAGATTCTTCATCTTTTTTCTTGATGGAAAGAAAATACCTTTCCATGTTAAGTCGGATGGTTTAGGGAAAATATTTATCAAAAAACATTTTTCAGAAATCATTTCATCTGATCACCTCAATCTCTTCCTCAAGATTCATATTTTTTATCAATGTCCACCATTGATCAGCTTCACCCTCCATATGATAAACATCCAAAAGAACCTTTTCTTGTTCGGAGCATTGATGGATGGAGAATATATTTTCAATGAATTTGATCCATTGTTCAGTGATTAATGGATCATATATTCCATTGAATGTAGGTGGATTTTGTCTCATGAATCTCTCGATTGTGTATTTTTCTCTTTTGGGGGGATTTGGACACTCCTCTGATCTAGGTTTCTATTCTCAATCTGATTTATCTAAGAGACTATCTTCATGAAGTGTGTGAATCCTCCTCCCATCAGGTTTGGCATCTCATTGGGGCATTCATCACATTTTTATTCACATTGAGTTTTACATGATTCCTTCTATTTCTAGCCATTGGATAGAATAAAAGTAAAATTAATTAATATTATATTAAACTTTTAAACACATAAATGTGAATTTAATGATATTAAAGAGATAACTTATAACTTTCATGTATTTCCTTAACTTATGGATTTATAGGTTTTAGTATTTATTACCCATGATATATATCCTAATATATATTATTATGAATTTTTTTTATACCTTTAATAATGGTTCATACTGAGCTTATGAATTTAACAAATAATAACCTCTAAGAGTGTCAAACCAAGTGGGTAGTAAGGCCCATTTTTGTGTACTAGGTTACCCCAAGTCAGGCCCAGAACATCTTGTCGGGGTTGTTAATCTTAGGTAAATCTATTACAAAACCATGTCTACTTATAGCATACATAAATGGATGTATTTTATTAAAAACCCACTTATTCTATACAAACAAATTTAGGTGTGTTTTCTTATAATTAGTCTTATCTATAAGGTTTTTGCTATATTTTTCCAATCCTAATCCAAAAAATAACTAAAAATTTCCTTTTATACCAAATATAATAAACCTTATATTTATTAAAAATTAATACATGATTTAATTATGTAAATTGCACTTAATAAAACCCAAAATATCAATAATTATAGAGTCTTTAGGAATTAGGTACATTTCATTATAATAATAAACATGAATTACAACATTTTTATTGAAAACTTTTTTAACATTCTAGAGTTTAAAACTACATTGGATAACCTTGGTAAATACATAAGAAAGGGGTGATACATAAAGACCATTAATGGAATAAAAATTTAATAACATGAATATAATAATACATTTTAAAAAATGCACCTCAGTGAGGCATAAAGGAACTTGAATAATCAGGTATGATATAGCATGATAATCATAACATGGGAAATGTGGAAACAACTGATTAGCCACTAAATGAGGCTAATATTCATTGATAATATATATAATATTCATGTGATTTATTATTCATAAACACCATTTTAGTTCATTTTACACTTTGAACATCATTCCACATTATGATTGTAATACCTTCTTAAAATTCAATATTGTGTGGTACATTTTTTAACATCATTTAAAGTACCCAATGATTCATCTGATTTTAAGGAATATAATTATCAATATTTTAATTTTATATTTTTTTAAATTGATCTACACTTAAATATGAACATGTTTTATTCATGGATAAATGGATAATTAAGTAAGAAGATGGTGATATTTTGTGATGAAAGGAAACAATTCTGGAGAAGTCAAATTGGACACCAGCCCACTAATGAGACTATGGGGACCAACATACAGACACAATGAATCTCAAATTTCATGGGATATTATAAGATATGTATAGTAACAAATAACTCTTCAGGATAAAATGCTAATTAGGCCTCCATGGTGTCCATTTAGTCGGCCCAAGTTAGAAATAAAATTCTGGTCCAGATTCTGCGGCCCAGAAAAATAGTCCACTAATCTAATCATATCTTCGAATAAACAACTCCAAATGGGCCCAAATTTTACATACGGTTAGGAGACATCAGTGTATCCATTTTATTCATCTATGGACCACTCTTATTCTGCCATCTAGATGTACTTACAATCGTGTCTGTTCGGTAGAAGCAAGCTGGCTTCCACCTTAGGTCAAGGGTGGAAAAGTCTCTTCTCCCTTACTTTCCACCACCTTAGACCTACCATAATCAAGTGAGATATTTTATACTGTTGGAGTCTCGACCCAAGGCTCCGAAAATTCCTATTTAAGGTAGTGTTGGTGAAGGAGTTTTAAATATTTGGTGCTTTGTTCAATTGAAATGTTATGCTGCGATTTTGTTGTCTCATGTTTGTCTTTCACATGTAACTTGTTCAATTCACTTTAGTTTCTTAATAAAAGTTCTTCTTCTCCTCTTATTCTGTTGTTCTCCATCTCACTTTGATACCGTTGCCTAAAGGTGTGAATTTATTCACACCAAATCTTTTGAAATTATTCACACAACGGTGGAGTGATCATTTTATTTTTATTATTTTCTTTACTTCTCCATTTCCTCCCTCATGGGTCTAATTTCCGCTTCCATTGAAACCATAGAATCAATTGAGGGATAAAACACTTATGGTTTGATCCAAGGGAGTAGCAAGGGGATGTATTGGATGTTATTTATCACCCCATTAATGTTTAATCACTTCTTTAATTGAGATTTTTATTTGATGATTTTTAAACTCCATCGTCCTTGTTGAATTTAAGGCCACACACTTCATGTGCTAATACGAACCTTTACCTTGAAGTGATCAAAACATTTATCCTTCAAGTGTATAGGTGATTAGTATTAAAGGGTGTAGGAATTAAACCAGTAAGTGATGATGTTGTTTTATCTTCTTAAATGAACCCATCTCAAATATAAGAAATTGAAATCACTGAAAAGGAAATACGTCCAATCCACCCCGAGCGATAACCTAGGATCAACTCATTATTTTAAATTGAATTCACTTAAATATGTTAGTTATACTTTAAACCCATATAAAATAAACCCAATTTGGCCACTTCATATCCAAAAACATTCCATAGAATGTACGTGTCTATAGGTTTCTTCTTAGGTCTCTAAGGATTCGATAACCCAAGCTAAACTACAAGGACCGTTCTACCTTCATCTCTTGGGTAAATTTGAGCCTGAATCAACAACTTAAAACATTATATCATAAACATTGGTCAATGATAAACCACAAAGAATTCATGGTGGAAAAATTCACATAAAATAATCAGTTAAAACCCTATCCCAACATGAAGTATCATGATACTAAACATTACCCAATGCATTGGAGTGCTATATAATTTTAGGGGCATCTATCACTTTCATTTCATTATCACGCTTAAATGTGACACATAGATCATAAAAAATGGATTCATTCAATATCATAATTATTTTAACATTCATAGAGTGTGGAATAAATACATTTATTTCCTCAATAAAATGGTATATGTTCATAAAATTTCACCCCCTTTATAGAAAATGGGTATGAAATTCACTACATAATTAGTTTGGCACAAAAAATCGTAGTGAAAATTTGGCAGCATAATGACATCACTTAAAAATTAAAAAAAAAGGGTTTATGAGGGAGAAATGGGTCTATAAGAATTTGTAAATGAATTTGAAGGTAATAGTGATACGTATGGACATGTCCATGCATTTATAATTAGAAAAAAGGCATATGATAAAAAATAATATTGAATAAAAAGAGAAAGGAAATGATGCTTATGAAATTTCAGCATGGTAACAGGTGTAAATTGGAGGGATTAAATAGAGATAAATGGGTATATCATCATTGATAGATAATAAATACATCATGGGGTAGGTTCAAAAACATACCCCATCGTTATTAATTTAAAATAAAAGGTCATAACAAGATAAATAAACATGGATAAATATGAGGAAGGAAATAACCCTTACTTGAGTATGTGATTCCAAAATCTTGAAAAAGAGATTATTGAGAGATTGGGGAGCCTTGGGAGGATTATATAGAGACAATGGAAGATTAATTACATGATCTAATTATTTTTAGTGAATATAAGTGGGAGTTTTAGTGGGTTTATATATGAAAAGAGAGGGATTTCTGTAATATTTAGGTTTTGGAGTCTACAAAATAAAATATTCAAAACCAAAAATATTCCCATGGTTTTTGCCTATAGTTTATATATAAGGGGTTTTTTTAATTATGTTACTAGGAAATGGACTGAACTTATTAAAATAATTCCCTTTCTTATGTAGAGGTGAGTCAAACTTTAAAATAAATGATTTTAAAACTCTAAAATAAAATAATGGTTTTAAAGGATTCATAAAGGCTTAATAAAAATAAAAAAATAAACATAAAATGAAATTATTTAAATGGTAAAACATATATTTTGAATATTATACCCATTATAGTTTTTATTACATAATTTTTTGGTCATTATGATGTCATAAAAATTCCATATATTTATACGGTATTTAATTTTTACCCGAAAATTTGACTATCTTAAAAAATTATGAAAAATTCACCATTGGATAATTTTGATGTTCGGATTCCAAAAATAATATTTATTTTGTATAAATAATTTTCTAAATATTTTAATTTTCACTTTTAAAATAAGATTCAACATTTATTGAAAAATGTTGGGTTTTTGACAATAACAGTTTTTGAACCCTTAAAAAGTACATTTAACTTCATAAAAATTATATGGCCATTTATAGTTAACAAATATTATTTAATAATAAAATTTTATTAAAATAATGTTTTTTTCAAAAAACTATTAATTCATAAAAAAAATACCTTAATTTAATTTAAATATTACCTGAAAATACAATTTCTGTTTAATTGAATCAAAATCCAAATAATTTATAAAGTAACAATAAAAAATGAAAATAAATTCACTATTATATAAAATATAAATATTTTTATTATTAAGGTATTGATACATATCCCTTTATTAAATTTTCATACACACTAAGAGTAAGGTATGTGATGGTGATACTTTCATGGGGTTGTTCGGTGAACATGGTTCGAGCCATGATCTCAATGAATTCAAACTTCTCCCATAAATAGTTTCGCTCAACCTTATGTTGTTGGACCTCAACTTGGGCTTGGTCTAGGTAAATTACCAAAAATTATATCTCCCTTAAAAGTTCTGATAAATGGGTTTCATAGGGCATGATTCTACTGGTTGAGGCCATCACTTCCTTTATCTCTGTCAATTGGATTTAAATCCCTGTATTTGAATTAATCATGTGATCACTATTTAATGGATATATTATCAATGGTAAAGATTCTTAATGGTATTTTGAATCAAATTGGATATAATAAAACAAAATAAATTCATGTGTTTTCTAAAACCATATTACATAATAAAACATTAAATCAAAAGGGAATTTTTTTTATAACAGTTCAGTTTGTTACAAGAAATGTTTTCTTAAATCCCTATACATATTGTGAAAAATAGGTTTTATAGATAAATTTGAGCTATGTTCCTTATCTTCGCTGCTAAAAATTGGTCCTTTAACAATGCTAGTAAAAGGGATTTATCAACACTATAGAAGGGATGATAATGTAAGAAATGTTAAAGTGTTATCTTTAACAGCACTTGTAAAAATCACTAATAAAGGCCTTACTAATAAAGGGTATAAATTTTCTTTATACACATCACCCCGCCCCCTATTTATCACCCCCCCCCCCCACTTTATCAGTGCCTCCCCCAGCCCTTTATCAGTGCTTTATCATGCCCCCTGCCTCCTAGGACTTTCGAATCTGGGACCTCCATATTATACATCAGGGCCTTTTCCACTCCACAATACTATTTTATTTTATATTTTATGATATATCTATATATTTATATATTTTTTATCCAAATATTTAAATATATGTTTATATATCTGTTTATATATATGTGTTTGTGTGTGTGTTTATATATATTTATATATTTATATATATTTTTTAAATACATATTTATTTATATATATTTTTTAAAATGGATATTAAATCCAAAACGCCTTGAAACTCATAAAAACATTAAGTAAAACTGAAAACCCTAAACCCAAAAAAAACCTAAAACAACCACAACTTCTAATATAGAGGTCTATTTCAGCTCCACAACTAGTAAAATTGAATATCATGAAATGATATTTGATATTATATGTGGTATAGGCCTAAAGGACACTCAGATCAGATGTTATAGCCATTTAAATTTTAAGAAATCGGGTTTGGCGAAAAAAACTCAGTTTTGGACACCTTTTGGGTCTTTTGGGGGGTTGAAAAATATGAAAAAGTTCATAGACCTTATTCTTAGACACTTTTTGGAAAATATATCATTACTGGGTTCAATTTGATATGTTTTAGAGCCCAAACAGACACCCAGATCAAAATTTATGGCCGTTTGAAGTTTGAGTTTAGCCTGAATGGCCTGAAGGCCTTCTTTTTATTTTATTATGGACAATCCCCCTTTTAAGGGTTGAAGGGGAACCTGTACATGACTCATAGGCCCAAGGCACAAGTCCTGAATGACCTTCAATACATGACCTGAAGGCCCAAAGGCATACCATGACCAATACATAACCCGTAGGCCCAACCCACTTGAACTGCCCCTCCCCAGCTTCTACATCATTGATCACCTAACTCCCCACCTTGCATTGCTGATCAGCTAGCATTACCCCATATAAAGTTGCATGGTGCCTAAATCTGGTGTCTATTTTGCCTCTACCACATATCAAATTGAATTTTTCAATGATATATATGCCTTAGTGACCCACAAGAACCCTCAATCACCTCTATTGAGGCCAAAAAGGCCCAAAAGACCTCTAAATGTCCATAACTTCTGCTACATGTGTCCGTTAATGAAATGTTTTTTTTTCAAATATACCCTTTATCAGCACTAGTAAAAAAGTTCTGATAAAGGGGGTTCCATAATAGTTCTTCTAAAAAATCACAGATAAAAACCACCCATTTATCAGTGTTTTTTTAGAAGCACTGATAAATACCCATTTTATAATCACTTTCTTTCTAGCACTGATAAATATGGGGCCTTTATTGGAACTTTTTTACAAGTGTTGATAAAGTTCCCCCTTTAATAGTGATTTTTTTCTACTATTAAAGACCACCTTTAACTACGCTTTTTCTATCAATAAGAAAGGGGGTTTTAATAGTGATTTTGGGGAGCACCGTTAAAACTGTAGAACTAGATAAACCCATTTTTATAGTAGTTCTTGTATCTCCCTCTTTATCTCTAGTATATATGGAACACATAACTTATTCCCAAAATTCAACACTTGATCTTTATAGATTAAGTTTGATAATTTTCCATCATTTATACTTTAATCATCCATTTTAAATCCTTATCATCCTACCATGATTTGTCCCTTTTTTTAATAAATATGGTTTAACAGTTGCTTCAAAAAAGAATAATATATCCCATTGTCTAAAAATTAAAATATTTAATATTACTAAATCAATGAACATAGGGTCCTTTTTAATCCACATCATGGTCAAATATTAATGGTCCATATTACTCAATGCATCATCCACCTTTTTTACTTCCCATATTGGTAGTTATCAAGTAATCATAGACCTTGGGTAGTTCCCACAATATAATTTTCCTAATGTTGATTTATTTTTAAGGGAATATGCAATTAATTTTTTTTCTATATATATATATATAATATTTTACCATAGTGGGAGTGCCTTAATATATTCAAGTAAAATATTATAGTTGTTAACTCAATATTAGGATTTGGGTATTTATAGTCATAGATATTAAACTTCTTTGATATATAATCAACCACTCTATCATTGTACATAAGGACACAACCTAGTCCTTTCTTTGATGAATCACTATATATTATAATTCCTTCCTTTCCTAGTTCTAAAATCAATAAAAGTGAATGAACTAATTTTTTATTTATCTCCTAATACTATTTTTCTCATTTTATTAAATATGTGAATTCAACCCCTTACATTTTAACTTAGTTAATGGATTGTCCAATTAGGAAAAATATTGAACAAATTATAAATAGTAACCTATTAAACCAATAAAACTACGTATATTAGTTATATTCTTCATCATGGGCCATTATTTTACTACCTGTGTATTTTAATTATCTATAAAATATTCTGTCCTTAGAGACAATATGTCCAAGAAAAGAAACTCCATGGATCCAAAATTCTTCATCATTTAATTTCCTATATAATTCCTTTTCTCTACGTGTCTCAAGAATTATTTGCAAATAATTCAAATGATATTCATATAATTTAAATTATATTTATATATAATCAATTAATACCACTATAAATTTATCAATATAATCCTCAAATACTCTATTCATAATATCCATAAAAATAAAAGGTTCATTAGTCAATCTGAGGGGAATTATTGTAAAATCATAATTTCTATACCTTATACAAAATGTTATCATTGGTATAACATCCATATTTACATTTAATTGATGATTAATAGAGAAAATATTGATATTTGAAAAAATATTTAGCTCATTTAATTTTATCATGTTGAGAACAAGATGTTTTGATGTGTTTTGTAGAAACTGGAAGAGGTTAAGAAGTTGTTGGGGCTTGTTATGAATAAAGAAGGTTTTCTTAATTGTTTCGTCTTTTTTTGACTTACATAAATCACCGAAATTTATTATAATTTCTGATATGGGTAGTTATATAGAGATTATTGTTATGAGTGTTGTGTGTAACACTCATCTTATGACACTTAGAAGTTTCATCAGACAAAGTGTTAAATGAATTATATATAGTGATTCCTTTTTCTTCATAATGTTTCTAACATCATGAATTTTAAAATAACTCATGATCCAATAAAATTTTAATGGGGGAGAAATAATTTGTTTATAAAAATTTCATACTCTGAAAATATGAGGAATTTCACCAGACAAAATCTATTAGTCATAGGTTTGGATGAGTAGAGTTTATGTTTGAACTTTATGAATTTTTGGATATTGTGGTAGTATGATGTTATGATCTATGTAAGGGTAGTTGAAAACATTATGTTAGGGTAACACCCAATTTCCATATGTTTTATAAGGGTTCATGAAAAGATATGAATTTTTATTAGAGAGTATTTTGAGAATATAATCTATGAGATGAAAGTCATTATTGTACATATGGAAGTTATCGAGGAGTTTCAGCAGATGAAGACCATCAGATGATCTCTTATAATATTATCAGTCTGATTCCATGTGATTTACTATCTATGTTTATGAAGAGTTTTTAATTTTTTAAAATTTCTATTTGATGTATATGTATAAAGTTGTGAAGTGTTTTTGTTTCAGGATGATCAGATGGAAGTCCTTGAGTCATCATACATATGGTTTTAGTGGAAGTAATCAAATAAATGTTTCTGTGTGAAGTTCATAGGTCATTGGATGGTGTAATAAGTAAAAAATTGAATATTTATGATGTATTTCATCTGACAGTGTAAGTATCTAGTGGAATTATTACAAAATGTTCTTTTAAATTTATATAGGAACAAAATACAAAGTTACTGCTCTTAAAAGTGTTTTTCTAATGTTTTAGCGAACAAATGAGTGTTAAAAAGTTATATAATTTCAAAGGAAATTTCAAAAGTCTTTATAAATTTATTAAATGTGAAAATTAAAATTATAGAAAACCTAGCCTTTTACACATAATATTACATGATTTTAAGCCTAATTTACTATCAAATACAAACCATGGATCATAAAGTTTAGTGTCTTTGGATGATTGGGTACATAATTATAAAACATGAAACCAATATATAAAATATTTTCCACAATGATATCCTAACTCTATTCGAGATCCTACAACTGCATGGGATAACCTGTGGAATACATGGACCAAATGGATGATCTAAAAATCCCAGTAAGGTAATAAACATGAGAATATAGCATAACACATGATTTAAAATTGATAACATGATAAAATAAAAAATAATAGTTCATGAATAATCATATGGGATATTATCACATAGAACATGTAAACAAAGGAATCTGGAAACAACATATAACATGACGTAAAAATGATTCAAGGCTAATTTCCATGACTAAATTACATGGTGGACACAATCCCATAATAAATTATCCTTACTCCCTAATCCCATACATGAAATATCATGAGACTAAAAATTACCCAATTCATTGGAGTGCTATCTGAGTTCACTCATAATAACATTCTTATGAATATGTGTGTTGTGTGAAGAATCAAACTTAAGGAATAAACATTAGTGTTACCCTTGGGAAGAAACGGGTATCATAATCATGTCATAAAAAATAACCAAAGGGTGTATCATAATAATATCCATAAAAGAATGTATTTAAATAATAATTAGAAATTAATAAGGTAAAATGGGAATAAATTATGATAAGTTATGTCCAACTTAAGTGAAAACATGTAAAAATAGTGTTTAAGAAACATTATAAATGAGAAACTTTAGTGCAGTTTAAGGAGAATATTAAAGAGTATTTAAAGCGGAAATGGGATAATTGTTTGTATAAAACTAGAAATTAAATATTATAGTTTTTCATTATAAAATGAGTGATTTTATAAAAATAATAGTGGCTTAAAATATATTATTTAATATACTTGAAAATGGGTTAGAAAAGGAGAAGTTCCCTTTAATTAGGCTTGTTTATCAGGAGGAATTGAAAAGGGAGTCTTTTAAAGCATGTATTTCCCTATAAAATAAAGATTAATTGATATAGATACATAATTTTAGAATATATAAACATAATTTATAATAATTATATAAGAATATTGAAGAAATACATAGGTTTAAATAGAAATAAATCCTAACTCGAAGGAAAATTGGAGGTTCAGAGAGATCCCTTACCTTATGTATGAAGGTGTTATACACTTGCACTTATTGAACTAGATAATAAAATTATATTAATTAATAAATTAATTAATAACCTATTAAACACATATTTTATTTATTATAATTTTATTAAGTTAATTTATGGCTATTTCTATGAGTTATAGTGTTTAATTTCATTATTCAGGAAGCATTCGTTTTATGGTTTCATCGTCGGTTCAATTGTATTTAATTATATAAGTTCTTGTTAAATATAAGAAAAAGTTAATAATTTTAATTAAATTGTATTAATATACTTTCATAATTTTTAATTTACCTATAAATAATTTTTTTATATATGGTAATGATTCATTATAAGAAACATTAATGAAAAATGATACGTTTATTTTGGCGGTTATTACGACCATCACGAACTAGTATCATTTTATTTAATATCATATTTATATATTGGTTATATAACATTAAATAAGTTATAATACACATATTATAATCTTTTTTAATCATTATAATGGTTTTATGGCCAGCCTTTAAGGTGGTAATGGAAAACAAAAACTCATCATCCACAAAGGCAGTGAGTCGACACCTCACGGATGATGTTTTCACTTTTAGAATAAAAAGAGAAGATAAGGGATTTGATGATGGATATCCCATTATAATAATAGAGTTAAATTATATATATTATATTTTAATTATCATGTAACTTTTTATTGTTAATTAAATTATGATTTATAATGAAGAAATAATTTAAAAGAGAAAGGTGGAGTATTTTACCTCTTGTATATCACCTCCTTGAAAACCTCCATAAGGAACTTGAGTTTGGTATTTTGTTGAGACCATAAGACCATGAGCATGTAAAATAGGATTTTAAAGGTAATTTTGCATAATTTAGATAATATTTAAGTCTTTGGAGGTGTGAGGAGAAGGGGTGGTGAGGGGTTGTGTTTATAGGGGGGTAGAGGGGTGTTTTTAATTATTTTTTCATTTGTTTATTATTTTGGATCAAGACTGTAAATGGTGTTGACCCTTATCAATAAATAAATTAAATAATGAATTATACATATATATTATGGTTCTTACATCATTCATACATCATCCATGAATAAATAATTCATTTATTTTCTAACTATCGTAAATTATCACATTTCACTATTCACTAAAAATTCAATTATTTTAGAAAAATACAAAATTTTACTCTAAAGGTCGTAAGGTTTTACTACTTCATATAAATTAATTTTATTCCATTAATCAGATTATTATATTTTATCCCAATGTTATATATACTTTCATTTTTTAAATTAATATTTTATTATTAATGTTATGTTTTATTTCTATAGATTTGTTCATGAGTGCTGTTATTTCAATGGATCGAGCATGTCCAAATTTTTCTATTCTTATTATCTTATTTTATATTTATTATCCCAATAAAATATTTGATATTATTATTAGTTTATTTTATGACTAAAGTATCATTATTTATTTATTGGAATTATTTTTTTGTGTTCTCTATGTGATGTATGTGCTTTATACTACATGGAATAATTATAAGAAGGAAATTTTAATTGATAAAATTTTAGGTCATCAAAAAAAGTTGATTTTTTAATTATCAAAATATCACTAAGGAGATATATTTGATTCTCACTGATTTTCAAGGGAGTTTTATGAATCTCATTAATTTCAAGTCTTAAGGAGGACTTCTATATTTTAGGATAATTGATTGTAATATTCTAAGAGGGATAATGGAAGTATTAAGTGGGAAGTTTGAATCAAGTCCACATATTTCCATAAACTCTCTGAGGTTGTTTTCCAATATAAAGTGGGTTATTCATCAAGTAATGTGTTTTGAAGATTTTTTAAGTAAGATGAAGTGTTGTTGAAGTGTTGATACGATCAGACAAACAAGTTGAAGAAAAATCTATCGGGAATATGACAAACAAATTTTCCTATCAAGTTGGTATTTAACAGATGGTTTGAATAAGAGATCAATAAAAAAGACTAGGGATGAATCATACAAGATATACCAGATAGATTTTTATTTCAAGTTGTACCAGAAAGATAGTATTCCATGGTCATAATATGAACAACTCAAAAGAAGTGGTATCTTTATTTAGAAGGAAACAAATAGAGTTTACCAGATGAATTACTAGAAGAAGCATACTGGATAATAGGTTATGAAATGAATGTTTTACTCATAAGTACAAGGAGAAATTTCTTACCTACTTATGAGCATGAATGTTAAGAAGATGAATTAATTTCATGCAAATAAAGTGTGAATAAATTATAAGTATTACAATGTTAGCATACTAAAGCCTGTTGGTGGAGGTTCTTATAGTTGTTACAAAATCTTTTTTACATCATATATCTTTTTGACGAGAACATGCACTATCAATTGACTATAGTTCTTTATAAGTGTTAGTATATTATCTAATTAATTTAACCATATACAAAGGATTTATTTATAGTGGTTTGTGTAGTATTGGATTATTTCTAAGACATTCTATAGACTAGCTAATATTTTTTTTTTGAAAAAATAGGGAAAATTAATGACTAAAGTCAGTAGAAATACATGAGCAAAGCTATGAGGGGAAATTGTCCAGCCAGATCTGGTTGGAGTTGAATGGGCCTGAGGCCGCTAGCTAATGGTATGTGTTGTTACCTTTCCTTTTGGTAAAGGAGAAGGTGCATAAAGAGAAGTGTTGGCAAAGTGAGAGAATTCTCCTTATGATGATGCCAAATGACTGGATCCCACTATCATTGTGGTGAATAACATCGATTACGGTAAATTAGTCGGAATCAATAATGATATCACTCCAACCACATTCCAAGGCAAGCAACATACCGGCAAGGATGGTCATGGCCTCAGCAACTACAAGTTCCTAGAAAGCCTGATGTAGTGCATACTTTGTAGCAAGGATTTTCCCCAGATGATTTCAGGCTAGGAGTCCTAGGGAAACAAGCCCATCCTTTGGGAGCGACACATCCACGTTAATCTTAAGGGTCCCTTCTGTTGAGGGGTTTTAATGAGGGGGGGAGGAGAGGGTAGAACCTAGTGTAAAATGTCCAATGTGTTCTTTCCATCCCTCAATCCAAGAGGTGGCCTGTTCAATCCAGAATTCGGGGGGTTTGTGAGCTTGATGAAAAACGGAATCATTGAAACACACCCAAATAATCCATGCCAGAGTGAAAATTGAACCTAAAGAAGCCAAGGAAAGAGAGGAGAATGAACGTGTCAGAAGATCGGGAAGGTCAGAGGCCGATGCCATAGAAGTGGTAGAATTCAGGCCCCATTTATTCCAAATTTTCTCAACTCCCGGGAAGTGAATGATGGCATGCAAAGGAGACACTGGAATGTTCGGGCAGAAAGGGAAAAAAGCAGTATTGGCAATATGTCGGTAAGCAAGGAGGCTCACGGTTGGGAGAGTACTCGTGCAGACCTACCACCAAAATTGACATATTTTAGGTGGAACGTTGAGCTTCCAAACCAAATTCCATGGTCCCTCAACCCGGCCAACTGAGTGGTTTCCAAGAGCCAGTCTATAGCCAGACCTCACCATGTAATCGCCCGAGGAATCATTGATCCAGAAAAGCTGGTCGGGGCCTGCATCAGGGACCCATGGAATGCTAAGGATGATTATTTGATCCTTTTCATTAAACCAATCAAGGATTTTTTTTCTAGACACCACCCCTATCCCTGGTTGGAAAGGAGGCAGCTGACAGTGGAGTTTTCAAGACCTGGTTGGATGGGGGATGTAACCCACAAACCATCCTTATCGATAAGACAAGGATCAGTCCAGATATTGACCGATGAGCGAGACCTAATCCTCTAGCCTAGTCCTTTTTCTTGGAGCTTTTTAGCCCCCTAGATACTTCTCCATAGGAAGCTAGGATGAGGACCATGAGAGGAAGAATGAAAGTCCATGTGGGGAAAGTACATAGCCCAGAGAACCCATGAACAAAGTGATAAAGGGTGGTTAAGAAGTCTCCATCCTTTATTGGCCAGAAGTGCATAATTGAAGAGATATAGATTTTGGAATCCAATCCCTCCCTCTGATTTGGTATTGCAGAGTTTCTCCGAGGCCATCCAGTGGGGCCGATTCCTTCCATCATTCTTCCCCCACCAGAAATTGGCAATACGTGTGTGGATCTGGTTGATGATGAATGTCGGGATCTTAAACAGGGACATAAAGTTACTGGGAATGGATTTTATAACAGCTTTGATGAGGGTCTCTTTTATAGCTTTAGAAATTCCTTTAGGGGACCATCCTAGAATTTTTTTCTCAATATTGGCCAATCACCGTTGGAAGCCCAAGGTACTTCTAACGTTTCACTACCATATGGATACTAGATGATGCGCATAGCTCATCCCTATTAGAAATAGGCACCCCACCACTGAAAGAAATTTTATATTTTCCATGATTGATCGATTGGCCCGACGCCCTCTCATACTGTTGGATTGCTTGGCTGATCACTCGACATTCATTAATTATTGCTTTGGAAAATAGGAGGTAGTCGTCAGTGAAGAAAAGATGCGAAACTTGTGGGATAACACGACATAACTTTTCCCCATGAATAGATTTAGAGGATGCAGAACTGGAAATAAGATTAGAGAACACATCTGCCACCAGGATGAAGAGAAAGGGGGAGATGTGATCTCTCTGGTGAATGCCTTGAGATGGATTAAATCCTATGGTGAGTTCCCCATTGACCTTGATTTTGAAGAAGACGGTCGAGATGCATTCCATGATCATATCTGTCCATTTAGAGCAAAAACCCATTTTCAACATGACAACATGAATGAAGTGCCATTCCACTCTATCGTAGGCCTTGGTCAAATCAAGTTTCCAGGCCATGGTTCCTCTTTTCTTGGTGGAGAATGATTTCATAGAATGAAACACTTCATGGGCCACAATCGCATTATCAGTAATAAGTCTCTTGGCCATGAAGGAGCTTTGATTCTCAGAGATAATATCAGGTAGCCAAGGTCGCAGCCGATTGACAAGGATCTTAGAGAAGATTTTGTAAGAGAAATTGCAAAGGCTAGTAGGTCTAAAATCAGGGATTGCTAGAGGTTTCTTGATTTTGGGGATGAGGAAAAGGATAGTTTCATTGATGGAAGCGATGCTAGTCTTCCCATCCCATATATGTTTTTATCATGGTGCAGATTTCAGAACCGATAATGTTCCAGTATTGTTTAAATAAAAGGGCGTGGAACCCATCTAGACCCAGGGCCTTAGTGGGATGAAGTTATACTAGTGTCAGGAATATCTCATCATCTTTCACATCTTTGGTGAGCTGTCTATTGATCTCATCAATGATCATGGGTCTGATACAATCTTCTACCTCGGCAGATATGAAAGGGGTTCCTGCAGTGAAGATGCTACGGAAATAGTCTTTCAAGGCCTCATGGATACCATTAGTTTCAGAAACATTGCTTCCATCGGGTTGTAAGATGCAAGTAATAGCATTTTTCCTTTTCCTGGCTGAAGCTTTCTGGTGAAAAAACTAGGTATTAGAGTCCCCCTCTTTAATGTGGTTATCTCGCGCCCGCATGGCCCAAAAACTTTCCTTGACATGCAGGTCCATGTCTAGCTCTCTTTACATAGCTCCAATCTTAGAAAGAATTCAATTAGATGTGGGTTGATTGAGGAGGTTTCTCAGTCTCTTTTCAAGGACACCGCAGTGCTGGTCGGGGTGGCAGAATTTCTTGTTTCTCTAAGACCTCAGATCAGATGTGACCCTTTTGAGATTGAAGAAAACATCCACTTGAGTGCTTTTCCAGCTTGAACGGATCACCTCTTCGCATTATTGATCTTTTGACTAGAAGATATCAAAACTGAAGGGTCTTCCAAGTTGTTTATTTCGTTCGCCTTGCGTGCAATCAATGAGAATTAGATAGTGGTATGAGCAGTTAAGGGTTGTGTGGACAATATGAAACATGCTGAATAGATTAATCCAATCAGAAGATCCCAGAAATCTATCAAGGCGCTCAGCGACACGGGTGCCTTCATAATTTCCGCAAAACCAAGTAAAAGGATTACCTGTATACCCCAGATCGACCAGGTCCGCCCTAGAGACCGCATCCTTGAAGTTTGACATCGAAGCTGAGCGTCGAATGATACAAAACCTCTTTTCCTTATAGAACATAATTTCATTGAAATCTCCTTCGAAGAGGATAGGGCTCAGTAATTCATGTTTCATCTTGCACAGAAGATCCCATGACTTCACCTGATCATTATGGGATGGCCAGCCATAGAATCCCACAAAGGTCCAGGGTGAGTGAGAGTCTGTTTGGATAGTCGCTGCCACATGGTGCGAGGAGAAAGAAAATATTTTGACGTCAATAGTGTCCTTCCATAGGAGACAGAGGCCCCCAGCACGACCTTGTATGGGAACCGGAAAGCAGGCTTGGAAGCCACACTTTAGAGCAATACCATTGGTGACCTTGTTTTCCAGTATGGTTTGAGACAAGAAAACCATATCGGGGCGACTTTGAGTGTAATTGCACAGAAGCATGCGAACCGTTCATGGGTTTCCAAGTCCATGACAGTTCCAGCATAAGGAAATCATTTCTCTAGGCAGGGCTGGGTCTCACCTGCCACCGCCTTTAGTTCCTCTAGACTTGTTTCTCCGCTTTTCGTTTCCATATTTTGGGGGGATTCCTCCCTGGGTGGCCTATTTCATTATGTCTTTTCCTGACCCTGGGTTTAGGGTCTTCCATAGGACCATCACTCTCCCCTCGTTGCACCCTTTTCCATGTTTGATGGGTGATTAGGCCCAGTAATGAATTCTCCATCATTCTATGGGCCTCTATTTTCAGAGCGCATGCTGCGGTCGATTGTGGGTCAGGGTTCGTATCTGGTGGTTTTATGTGCATCAGCATTGGATTTGAATAGTGTATTAGTGGTTCTGTGTGCTTCATCGCCAACTCTGTAGAAGTAATAGTCTTTTCCTTCAGGGGGTTATGATGAACTCCTGCATCTCTCTGAGTGGGAGGGCCAACAAAAGGGAAATCCACTGGTCCAAGCATATGGGCTTTTTCTGGTATGGGTTCCGCCTGATTGGTATGTGCTTGAGTGAGACGGCCATGGTCCTTTTGATTTTTCATATCAGGGATGATAGCATATTTATTCATTTTGGCACGAATCCAAGGGACATATTGGAGGACAATGTTACCTGATCCACTCTTATGATTTTTATTGCACTTACTTTCTAGATGGGCAATCCAACCACATGAAAAGAAGAAGATTGGGAGTTTCTAGAACTCAAATGATAACCATTTGTTGGTGTCTTTGATTTTCAGGAACATTCCCCTCATCAGAGGCTCTGACACTTCAATTTCCACCTTGATCCGCACCTCGGGGCCCTATTATATTCCTATACTTTTGCTTGTTTATTTTATTTTCAGAAAATTCATATCAAAATAATAATAGGATAAGTTTTTTTTGTTAATAAAGAAAACATAAAATTCGAATATCATTTATTCAAACCTTTCCCCTATTAGTGATCACATAGATCCTAAGTAGTCCTTTCAAGTGGTATCAGAGTGAAGGTTCCTTTAATTTCCTCTTTTCTAATGTTTAAAGAAAATTACAGTTTTCATGGATGTTCAAAAATCTATAAATATTAAGAGGATTTCTATTTTTAATGGAAATAACTATCATACCTATAAATATATAACGTTACCTTATCTTATTTCCATTGGATATGAAGTTCATGAGGCTGTTACAGATGGTTTCTCTCTTAATGAGGAGGATATTCCCCTAACTGATACTGATAAGAATACTTTAGAGAATGATTGGTGAGCTAAAGATGATATACTTTACTCACTATATGAAAGTTATTTTCTTAAATTTAATGTAATTTTAATGTATAAAGTTATTTGGGATAATTTAAAGAATGTATATGAAGGAAATACAAAGATAATAGAAAGTCAATAAGATCTCTAAATAAGTAGGAAGATAAATATATGTCTTGTTTTAATGGAAAGGATAATAATTTCTATAAATAAATAAATATAAATTTTCTATCTAGTATTAAAAAACCTCAATGTCAATATTTAAGAACAGATGAAAGTAAAGGAGGGATTTGAGCCTTTTTAACAAAAACTTTCAAATACTGAGCAAGGAGTTACATAATTATAAAACATAGTTAAAAATTTTAGTGAATGTTTTAATAAGAGTAAACCTCATAAGGATCAAAAAAATATCCTAAAATGTTGATAAGAAGGATAAATATGTGGAAAATAAAAAAGAAAATTAGAAATAAAATGTTTGTAAAAAACAAGAAGAGTTAAAAAAACTGAAGTTTCTAAAGTTTCAAAGTCTAGATCAAAATCTAATACTATTTTAAATTATATTTTGGATGATAAGGAGACTAATTTGAAGAATAAAATTTTATGAGATAACCAAAACTTTGGTGTGAAACAAAGTTCCATACTATAAATTAAGAAAGTTGATATAAAGAAAGTACACAACTCCTTACAATATGTAAGTTAAAAAGGGAGATATAATTTATATGATTATTATTGGTATTGTGGGGGATTTGAGAATATGATAAATATGTGTTGGTTTAATCATAAATATTATAATGAATCTAGGAGAAACTAAAGGAAGAGATTGAGGGGGAGTTAACCCACACAAAGAAGACAATATGAGAAAGCCAGTGTGAAGATCAAAAATAGATTCCAACCCTTGGAAAATACTTGTGAAAGATGTGATCATCCTAGAAATATTTTAAAGGTATGTATTTCTATGTTATTAGTATAATAAATTTTATACAAAATTTTCAAAATATTAATGAGAAGAAATAAAATGGAAAGTAAAAAAAGCCTTAGTTGTTGAAACTACACTCAAACCTATAAAAGGAGAATGACATTAGTTATTGGATAGTAGGTGTTATTCACATATGAAAGGATATTTGAGGATGTTGAAAATTTTGAAATATTATAAATAAGTTATAGTGACTTTTGGAAATTATGAGTCCCTTATAATCAAATTCATTAGATTTGTTATCATTAGGGAAGAAAATCTAAAATCAAACAGATCCTTTTATGGGTTAAAACACAATTTTTTGAGTGTTTCACAACTCTGTGATGAAGGTAACAAAGTTTTTTTAGAAGATATATTTTCATTATTAAAAAAATAGAAGATATGAAGGAAAGTTTTTATGAAAGTACAACAAACCAAGAGAAACTTTTTCCAAGTTAGTGATACACAAAGTTCATGTTATCTAAGAATCATGGAAAAAATTAGCTTTGGTTTAAAAGGATGTGGAATAAGTGTCATAGGAATATGATCGAGATAATAAATAGAGAAATTATTTTTGATATTCCTTACATTAAAAGAATAATATATTAGTGTTGATCCATATTGCAGAAATGGAATATACAAACATGACACATAAGGGAGTTGAGATACATTCAACTCATCCATTAGAGCTAATACATTCTGACATTTTTTGGCCCATGAGAAAATAAAAAAAAAGATATAATAAATTTATTTATTTTAATGATGAATTTAATAAAATTTCATGTATTATGTTTTTAAAACAAAAATAATGAGAACTCAAAATGTTTAAGAGTTTCAACATAAGTGTATAAAAAGAATGTGGATATTCTGTGAAGGAGATGTAAACTGATAATAGTAATGAATATAAAAATGATAATTTTAGAGATTAACTTGAAAATAAGGGAATTAATCATGAGTTTAGTTCATTTTATAAAACAAAATAAAATGGTATTTCTAAATTAATAAATAAAAGTTTGGTTGAGATGGTGTAAATGATTTTGATCAAATATTGCACTTCTCTATATTTTTGGAGGAAATATATCAAAGAAATAGTTCATATTCCAAAGTTATGTTTCTACAGGATGAACTTTGATATGAATCCTTGTGAGATTTATTATAAATAAACTCCATGTTTCAAATGACTAATGTTATTTGGAAGTCCTTACATTATTAAAATCAAAGGTGAAAATATAGCGAAGTTTGATTATAGAGGTGTTGATGAAATATTTCTAGTATACCCTCTTAATAGCAGAGAATAAAATTTCTATAATAAAGAAACATAAAATATTTTTTACTCTGAAGATATGAAAATTGTTGAATATTTTGATAATTAATCTTCACATTTAATTAAAAATATTAAAGGAAGTGAATATGAAGTGATTGTATTTGAAAAATATATCAACTTTATTAATGATAGTAATAATTTTGAAGCTGGTCAATATGAATTTTCTAACACATATATAAAAAGTGATGAGAAACAAGTATGTTTAACTTATCCTTGGATAAGGAAGAAATTTGAAGTTTGAAACATTATTGGAGAATAATGTCAGTAGGTTCAAACAAGAAAAGTTTCAAGGTCATTATCACAAAATTCTTTATATTCAAAGGTTATGGAAAAAAATATTAATGAAGATTTGGAGCATCAAGAGTGGATTGTTTCTATGAATGAAGAGTTGTATCATAATGAGAATAATTATACAAGATAAATTATACCTACAACAAAAAATAAGAATGTTATTGGAACAAAATTGGTGTTTTAAAACAATTTGAATTAAAAATGTGAAATGATATGAAACAAGGCATGACTGGTTTGTAATGGTTTTTCTCAAATTGAAGGCATTGAATTTTATGATACCTTTTATATGGTTGAATTATTATAAATTATTATAATATTTCTTATTATCACTTCAAAATAGAGATATAATATTTTCCAAATGGTTGTCAAGTAAGTTTTTCTTAAAGGAGAGTTGGATGAATAAGTTTATATTGAAAAGCAGTGGGGATTCATGCTTGGGAAGGATGAAAGGTTTGATTTAAAGTTAAAGAAAGTGTTTTATAGGTTGAATAAATCTATGATTTTTTTTATTATAATTTTTATACATGGTTAAGAAAGATTAAATTCAAGAAATTGAGAGTTGATAGTAGCCTCTATATAAAATAAACCTCATTGTGATTGTTTATGTTGATGAAATTATATTCATGAGGACTGATGAAGAAGCATGTGAAATGTCTACTAAGGAGAAGAATAAGTTCTTTGGAATGTACATTCTAGGAAAAATGAAATAATTTCTTCACCTAATCCATTTTATGAGTTACAAAGTTTTAGTGGTTTATGTTCCTTGGTTAACAAAAAATAAAAAGGGGGAGATTTTTGAGATTGGGAGTTTTTGAGGTATTTTGTAAAAGATATAAGAGGTTAACAAGTTTTTAGTTAGGATTTTCATGAATGAATATGGTTATATCAATAAAGTTTTTTTTGTCTCACATTAATCACTTTATTTTATTAATTTTTCTAATATGGGAAATCATATGGAGATGATCAACCTAAGTGTTGTGTTGAACACTTATCTTATGACACATAGAAATTTTATTTGATGGAGTATTCAATGAATTATATATGGTGATTATTTACCATTATTAATGGTTCTAACATCATGATTATTAAAATACATAATGATATAAGACAATTCTAAAGGGGGGTAAAATCATTTTTATGTACAAAGTCCATACTATGAAGGTCTGAGGAAGTTTATCAGATAGAATCTATCAGTTTGAGGTTTGGATGAGTGTGTTTGAAGTTTATAAAGTTTTGTATGTTATGGACTTATTATGTGTTGTGTTGTGTAAGGGTAGAAAAGAATGCTACATAAGGGTAACACCCAATTTCCATAAACTATGTAAGGGTACATGAAGATCTATAAAGTGTTATCTGATAATATTTTGTGAAGATATCAGGTCATAGGAATGTTTTCAATGTACAAAAGGAAGTTATCGAGTAGTATCATCAAATGAAGACCATAATACTATCTCCTATAAAATTATTAGTCTGATTCAATCTAAATAACCATATTTATTGTAAAAGAGTGATTACTTTTGTACAACTTCTATCAGATGGACATGTATAAATTTATAAAGTGTTTTTGTTTCAGGATTATTAGAGGGAATTCATCGAGTTATCAGATAGATGGTTTGGGTTGAATTCATCATATGGATGTTTCTATAAAAATATCATCAATAAAAGGATGGGATATAAATGAAATAGTCAAATATTTCTGATTCATGCCATTGGATAGTGTAAGTTTCTATAATATGAATCACAAAATATTCTTACAAAGTTATGTAGGAACATTGGATGTAGTTACATTGGTCAAAAGTGTTGCTACAATGTTTTACTCGATGCATGAGTGGTATAAAGTTATATCGATTAAAAAGACTTTAAATAATATTCGTAAATGTATCAAATGTGATGATGAATATTTGATCATTCAATGCTCCAAATATCATGAAGGAAAAATATATGATTCTCTCTGATTTTTAAGGAAGTTTTACAAATCTCATTAATGTAAAGTCTAAAGAAGAATCATTCAGAAAAATTGTTTATAATATTATGAGTAGGATGATGTAAGTTTTAAGTAAGAAGTTTGAATCAAGCCCCCATGTTTCCATAAAATCTCGGAGGAACCTTTTCAATATAAAGGGGTATGTCATAAAAGAACCTAAATAACCTGCCTAAAGGATACATAAATCTATCCTGACATGGCCCAAAGACTGTTTACAATACCCATGGGTTGGAAATAGAATTTGGGCATCAAGAAACTTCAAGTGTTAATTTTTTCTCCACAAAGATAAGAAAAAAATAGTAGAATGAAACATTAAATAGTCATTATTCTAATACATATATCTATAGTGAAGCTCTATAAGGTATAAAAAACATTGAACCAAATATATCGAGTCAATTTTAACATCACCACATTATCTTCTCACAATAGGTGGAACACACACTCTTCCCATCATCACCAACACCCAAGGTCCCTCTGTCATGAACATGCACCATTTCCAAGTAGTGATTTTATCTTTCCTAGACTAATTTTGAGAAAGTATGAAAATTATATAATGAAAAGGTAAGGTGTGAGAAAAAAACCCAGTAAGATTTCACAAAAAATATCATAAACAATTCCATATCAAATAAACCATTTATGATTCATTTTAAATAAAACATGGGATGGAAATATTTTCACAATTCAAACCAAAACATGATAGAGGAAACCCTTAAATGGATAATAATAAAATAGGTTTCAAAAGTGAATTTCCATCAAATAAAGAAAAAAATACAAAATTTTATAAAAAGTGGCATGAATAAGCATTTTCCACAAAACAGACAAGAGTGAAACATTTTATAACACTTTCATGTAAAACCATTTTCAATAATCAATAATAAATTATATCACAATGTTTAATAGACCTAGGGGTAGGTTTATATACATAGGGATTCTCAGACATTAAAGTATATCTCCCAGTGTGCACTTGTTCCTAGGACTAAGCCTGGGAAAATAGTCATATGACTAAGGAAATGTGAGAAGATCTCTAAGTACTAATATGTTTTTTGAAAAAGGAACACCCCTAAGGGTGAATTGGAGAATTTACCTAAGGAAGAATAGTAGATGGCCCCTAAGGACTAATCTCCATGATATGTAGAGATAATACCTAGCCGGTGTTTCTTCTTCCCACCAAACTACCTAGGGTCCCATGTGCTTCAAGGTGAATTATAAATTTTTTGGGCTATCATTCAACTCCAAAAATATCAGTCATTTCTAAAAATCATTCTATATTTCATTTCAAATCATCCCCAACTTCAAGTTTCAAAACATGTATTTCTTTTTAAAAAATTGCATCAAATGGTTTTTTATCAAAAACTCATTCCTTTCAAACCAAAAACCAACATCAAATGATTTTTATAAAAATCTCATTTCATTATAATAAATTTATCTCACTTCAAATCATAAAAAAATGCATGCCCTTTTATTTCATCAGGATCATGTTTCACATCATTTAGTTCACATATATAACATTTTTTGGAAATAAAATTTTATTTTATATTCCATTTTGAGAGGAATTCCATCACGCACACACCATTCCATTTTAAAAATAATTTATCTCAGACTCAAATATTTCCTTGAAAATAAATCATAAATCTATTTCATATTAAGAAATTAATAATGGTTTCAAGAGAATGAAATTGCTTTTGTAAATCACATATCCTATTAAAAATTTCACAAAACCTAAATGAGGGTTCCAACAGAAGAAATAAGAGAAGTTGCATGCCCCAAAATTAAGGTAAAATAAAAAATAATAATTGTTTTTGATCACCCAGTATCTATATTCACTAAACTTCACTCGAGAGGATCACAAAAATTTAAAAAACATTGGTTCAAAATTTTTTAAAAAATATCATAGGTATTTTGGTTCATATAATAAAATCCAAAATTAAAATTCTATTTAATTTTATATTTTAAACTGAATATTTAATGAGGAAGGTTTAACATCATTTATAATGGGAGTTATAAACTTTAACAGCTAAAAATAATTTGATTCCCATGATTTAAAATTTTTAAAATTATCAAAATGGAATTAAAGGTCATTATATAAGAGGAAGAACAAAAATAAGTTTTAAAAACATTTTTTCATTAAAAGCGTGTTTTTAAGGGAAACATGGTTTACCCTTACATATCTCATAGCTTCCCTATAAGGGTAAGGGGTTTTACCCTTATGTCTATTTCTCACCTAGACTTACCCATACACAGTGGTCGAGTACCCTTATACATCCATTGAAAACTCAAGCATGCCCTTACACAGTGCATGAGGTACCCTTATGAATCATTTGAAAACATTTGGATTCCCTTATGCAGTGTGGATTAACCTTATGCAGTTTGTGTGGTTCCTTTATGAAACTCATATAAAAAATGATTTTCCAATATGCAGCACATAGACTACCATTACACAGTGAATAGAGTTTTCACCTTACCCTTACATAGTAAGTAACTTTCCCTTATATAACCCTTAAAATTTCATGGTTACTTTTACACAACACCTCTTGTGTATAGCTAAAAATTCATTATCCTTATACAGACCCCATGATCTATGTGAGGGTAAAAATTAACTTAAAATTTATTGAATTTACTTTTAAAAGAATCATCAAAATAAATCCAAAAAGGGGTTTAAAGGGAATAGAAAGTCCCAAACACATATAAAACCAAAATAAAACATCTTGAACCAAATAATTTACCTAAAATAAAAGATCAGGAAGTTATAATTATACCCACCATAAATGTTACACCCCTGATGTCAGGTACTTTTCCATTTTATTATGTATTTTGAGCTTATATTATACTTGGTTTAAGTTTCAGATGTTTCCATATGGTTTTAGAGTTTTTTGGAAGTGTTTATAGAGGTGAAAATTTTGATCATGGTTAGTAGAAACTATAAACTATCTCTATGAAATCATTCAAGGTGATGTTGGGAGTCACTGGGGAGGTGCACAGTTAGATCACGGTTTTCCCAAACTGTGTGCATGCTAGGAGAAACAATGCATTCTGATATAGAGGTAAAAGCATGGATGGCACATGTTTTTTTAAAAACCGTGTAAACCAAAAAAGTGAGGTGTTTTCCTTGATACAATATCACTACACGATTGGTACATGAGTTACTAAATCATGTGGAAACCTGGGTGTTGTCCAGTAGCATGTGCATGGTTGGGGCATGGTTTTCCAAACCATGTGACCTAATTGTATGATGTGTAGTTAATATGTAGAAAAATAGATCTTAAATTATATTATAGCACCAAACCCCTAATTTTTTCCTATTATTATAGGGTATCAAACTTCTCTCCCCTCATAGGCTCCCAAGATAATCCTCTTTGATCCAAAAGTGACTTTTGGTAAAATCAAATTGTATTGGAGATCCAGAATCATCAGAAATTATTTTTTCCTTCTTCTTATTATTATTTTTACTATTATAATCTCTATAAAATCCATATATCTAGTCCTTTATGGATATATTTATGTGCTATTACTTGAATATTTATTATATATTGTTGGAACTATTGAAGGTAAGGTGTAGTGATCCCTGATCTATAAGTTTTTAGTGTTATTCTTTGTTTTCAACAACTATTGAGAGGTGGATGGATTCTATCTCATGTACGTTATTCTATAAATTTAAATATTGGTTGATTAAAAGTTTTTTATTTAATTTTATATGGAAACATTATGTGATTATGTGATGTAAACCATTTTGGTTTACATTTCTTTATTTTGGAAAATTAGATGGCTTTTTGAAAACCCTCTTTGATTATAATTTTAAAATGATGGTTTTAAAATTATGGAACGATTTTAGCATTTTAAAAATATTTTATAAAATTATTTAAAAGGAATTAATTTTTTTATAAAAACTTTTTTGGCATGTAATTTGGAAGAATTAGTTTGGAATGTTTTCAAATGGGATGGGTGTGGTTCAAAGTTACACAATTAAGGTAGGATAGATTATAGTCATGGAGTACCACCATCAATGGTAGCACTAATCTTTAGTTCATGGATGTATGTGTGTGTGTGTGATCATGGGGATGGTTATGGAAAGTTTGGATGAATTGTAATCATATTTTTTATAGTTTTCTCATAGGGATTTTAGTTATGGATTATAAAAAATGTTTATATACATTTTAACTATTTTTTATTAAATGATCTAACTGGTTATTATTCTAGTGGTGTGTGTTGGGAATCCTATAGGGGTTTTCTATTGAGTTTATACTCACCCCCTTTTTTGGAACTTTGGTGTGTTTTCATATTTCAAATATCGAGACACAGGGAAGGGAAAGGTATCATATTTATCTAGTGATTCATATTGATACCATGGTCATGGAAAGTGATGTTGGTCCATGGAGATAGTTCAAGTGGTACTTGGGATCATGAAACCTTAATGTCCTTGAGTCTCGTTGCCTTTTGGTTTTTTAGTTTATATTCTATATTCTATTATTACTATAATATTTCAGTTCTAATGGATTTTATGTTTGACTGTATTACTCATTCTCATGCATAGTATAGGAGGATTGTATGTTTATATTTTATCTTGTTTGGATATTCGATCCTCTTTAAAGAAAAATCATCCCCCAAAGTTCTATTATTCCCTTAACATTTATTATCATCATTTGGTGTCTTGGGGATTTCACCTAATTTTAGTGTCACTTCCTCTCTTCTCAAGATAACAAGTTGGGGTGGGGTGTTACATATGTTATCAGTCTTGGTTGGTTCATCTATCTCTTGGGATGGTAGAAATGATATAGGAATGTTGAAACTTGAATTGTATGTCTTAAAAAGATATAGATAAACATTTTATGTTGAACTTCAAGTTATCAGGTTTTTAGGTAAAAAGTGTTATAAGGAACTTCTAGTTGTATTTTCATCTGATCGACATTGGATTAGTTGATGAGTTTTTTCATATCATGAATTTTTATCAATACAACCCATTAGGAATGCATTGTTAATTTTGAGTTTGATGGTTTTTTAAAATGATTAAAATGGTTAATTTGATAATAATGGTTATTATTTGTTGCTCATTGTGATTTTTAATTTTATAAGCCTTTATTAGTTAGTGAATTTTGACTAAATGGAGTTTTTATCTAGTTATAAATAATCAAACATGGTATATTTTTTTAGAAAAAGAAAGAAGAGGCTAATAAAAATGTGGTTTTACCTAAGCCAGAAGTAAATCAACAACTTTTCCAAAACATTATTCAGTATTTTCAAGACATTGATTGAGGAAATAGGAGTTATGATCCTTAGAAATTAGAACACTCTATCCAATTTTAGAAATAGAATCCATCCATTTTTTAGGGGGGTTATGAGACTGAAAATCGAAGGCATGGCTGATTTGAATGAACCAAATCTTAAAATTCTTGGGTACACTAGCTAAGATGAAAATTAAGTCGGTAACTTATATATTCAAGGATATTTCATTCCAATTTTGGGACTTAGCTGTTTAATATAAAATGACCAAGGCATTACATGGGATGGAATTAAATAATTCTTCAACAAACAATTCTATCTACATACATTAAATATCACAAGAATAACCAATTTATTTATCTTAATATAAGAGAACCTATTCTTGAAAGAATACTAATTTTATAAAATTAGTCTTATTTTCCCCAGAAGTTCTAACTAGTGCATCCTTAAAGGAATTCATATTTGATTCTAAACTCCAAGAATAGATTCACTCTAAGATATTTATTCATTTCATTATATATTACATAGAAATAATAAATAGAGAAACATTGAAGGAAAAAAGATATTTCTAGAAACTTTTTTTCTGGGAGAATGTTTATCTTCATGGTAACAAGTGGGAAATAATACTCTAAGAATAATAGGAATAGGTAAAACTACTTCCAAGGTGGTGAAGCATCGTACAACTAGACCATAAAATCAGTTAATTTCCCTCCATGACCCAATATAAATCTTGGATGTTTCTAATATGGTTATACTTCTCATAAGAAGTGATATTGTACACCACCACCTTGATCTTGTCAAAAATATAATCAGGTGGGACATCCTCACCATTATTATCATATAATTCCAAAATATGGTGATAGAGATACATCTCATGTTTCGCAGGCATCCTATACTTTGACTGGGAAATCTCGTTAGAATAAATCTCACCCTAATAACAGAGATATCCAAGGTGATTCTAGTAACACCATGACTCTTTATGTGAAAAAACCTTAGAATTGAAACAAGGATCTAGGAGGTGCTATTAGTAATATTTATAGTGATGAAAATAGGATCATGGGTGATCAATAAAAACCTATTCCAATATAAGGTATGATTCTTTTGAATTATATACTCATACAAGCCTTTTTTATATGGGGGTGTCCCACTCTTTTATTACATCATGTGTTATTGATCATATGGGTTTGAATGTTGAATTTATTCCTCTTGTTTTAAAACTTAAAACACCTCTAGGAAAATGGGAATGATGATCCTTTAAGTGTGCAGTGTGTTCTATAACTATCCATGGGGATGAATTGGTTTTGAATTTATCTATTATTGAAATGGATGTATATGACCTGATTTTGGGAATATAATGGTTGAAATTGTTCAAGGACCACATCTACTATTATTCTTGGAAGGTTATTATCACATATTTTTATGGTGTTAAGAATATATTTAAATGATATTGGGATGTGAATGAATGTATAATATTACCTTTGGTGTCGGCGGTTGGGAATTTCTCTTATCATTTGGAAGTGGTTACTTAGGAATATATTGATGAAATCAAATGTAGATATTTTCAAACCATTTTTGACCAACTTCTTGATGTCATCCCAGAAAATTTATCTCGGTTACCAACCGAAAGAGAAGTATAATTTTTTATTGATATTCCACCAATAATTATTCCCAGTTCACTTCTATCTTATAGGATGATACCAATAGAATTGAGGGAATTGAAATTATAGATGGAAGAGTTAGAAAGAATATAGTTTATTTGACCAAGCACATCTCTGTGAGCAGCACCAATAATTTTTGTAAACGATTATGGAACTCTTAGTATTTTTTCTATTATCGTAAGATCAACTAGGTTAAGATAAAGAAGTAGTATCCTATTCCATGAATTAAAGACTTGTTTGATTAATTTAGGGGATATTTTTTGGTTCTCTAAAATTTACTTATAATAATGATATCACCAACTGTGAGTTTGGAAGGATGATATTCTAAATAAAGCCTTCAAGATCTATTATTTCCATTATGAATATGTGATTATTCCCTTTGGTATTATGAATAAACCAATTGTTTTTACAGAAATTGATGAATCACATATTTTAAAGGTTTATTGTTAACTTTGTATTCATTTTCATCAATGACATCTTGGTTTTTTCTGGACTAAGGATGATCATGAAAAATACATGGCTATAATGTTAATAATCTTGTAGGAACAAAACATTTAATATATGATTTCAATGTTTGATTTATGGATATAAGAGGTTCATTTACTTGTCCATATCATTTTTGAAAGTGGATTTTATATGCATACAAAAAATATATATTTTGTTATCTTTTGGAAGCCACTGATAAAATTTGTGTGATATGTAGTTTCCCTGGATTAGTAGGATATTAATGCCACTTTGTTTGAGATTTTTCATGAATTTACTCTCTAATGAATGTTTTTAAAAGGAAATGTGAACATTTATAATAGAGTGATGAGTTCCAAAATTATTTTGAATAGCTTAAGGTTATACTTAAATCAGTACCTATCCTTTTATTTCTAGTGTCAGGACAGGGTATGTGGTCTATTGTGATGTATCCGAATCTATGTTGGGTTATGTTCTCATGAAAGGAGATCGATTTGTTGTTTATAAATCATGAAAGTTATGGGTGCATGAGAAACACTACCCAAAACATGATTTGGAATTGGATTATGAGGTTCATTACTTGAAAACTTGGCATCATTATATTTTTGTTTAGAAATTCACAGTGTTCATAGATCATAAGAGATTCAAACACATTTTCTCAAAAAGATATTTTAACCTAATAAAACATAAATGAACGAAACATCTATAGATGTTTGACTTTGACATAATGTATACACCAGGAAAAATAAATTCTGTATCTGATGCATTGAGTAGTAATTTATATAATCAGTTAGCTAAAGAGGATCCATATCAATGGAAACTAATATTGGTTATAGCTGGTTTTCATATGGATTGTGCTGAGCAAGGTGATGTTGTAGTTTTATATCCAGTTTCTCTTGTTATGGATTTAGTTGAGAAGGTTAAAGATGCCCTGACATATGATCCTAAATGTTTAAACATGTGTTAAAAACTGAATGGTGGGGAGACCATTGAGGGATGGAATCTATATGAGATACTTTTATTACATTTTAAATATTATATTGAGGTTCCTTTAACCTATCGGGTATAAATTATTTCTAACTACCACTATTCAAGATGTTTTGTTCATTCTATAATTTAGAAGATGTATAAAGTGATGAGATCATAGTTTTGGTGGGCTAGAATAAAGAGTAACATGGTAGAATTTATCTCAACATGCCTCACATATCAATAGGTTAAATTGAAGCATCAAAGACTGGCTGGTATGTTACATTCTTTACAGATTCCCATGCGGGAATGGGAGAAAATAACTATGTATTTTTTCATAATTATTCCAAAAATGGTTAGGAAACATGATTTCATATGGGTGATTTTGGATCATCTCACAAAGTTGGCACACTTCATCCCTATTTTTGAATCCAATGCGGATGAATACTTGTGAAAACTCTGCATTCAGTAATTTTGAAAGATTTATGGTGTTCATGTTTCGATTATGTCTGGCTAGGACCATAGGGTTACATCTTGGTTTTGTAATTCTTTATAGAAAGTCCTTGGAACCCAGTTGACAATGATCACATCATGTCATCTTAAAACAGATATACAATCTAAATAGGAAATCCAAATGTTGGAATACATGATGAGAGCATGTTTAATGGATTTTGGAGGATCATGGGATGATAATATTCCATTTATGGAGTTATTATATAATTATAGTTATCAATCCTTGGTACATATTGATCATTTCAAAGTGTTGTATGTTCTTCCTTGTCATTCTATACTTTTTTGAGTTGAAACATGTGAGAATTCACTTATCAGACCTAGACTTGTGCCAGAGACAACAAAAAAGATTTATATGATCAGAAAGAGGATGGGGATGGATCAGATTCATTATAAATCATATGTGAATCATCATATATGACCATTATAATTTTTTTGTAATTGAAATTGTGTTCTTAATAATATATCTAAGGCTATGTAATTGTTAATTTGGCAAGAAATTAAGGTTTTATCCTTGGTAAATTGGACCTTTTTAGATACTTGAATGAGTTTTATATATAGATTATTAGTTTTGTTTCCACCAAGGTTGATTTTTGTGCATAATTTTTTTTATGTATCTCAATTTAATAAGTACCAGTATAATCCCAACCATCTTATTTGATGAGACCATACGTATCTTGAAAAAGATTCTACATTTATTCATGTTTTGATATAGATTCTGGATATGAAATAAAAACACTTACATGGTAAAATAATCATTTTTTGGTATGGGTTTTATAGTGTCATGGAAATATTTAGGAAGCGACATGGGAATGTGAAAAATAAATGTTGAAGAAGGGGCCCAAGATCTCCCAAAGAAACTATGATATTCCACTTTCCAATTATGAAAATACCAATGGTGGGAAGAATGTAACACCAAAATTTTTAAGTACTTAAGCCTTTTATTATTTATTTTGAGTTTATATAATACTTGGGTTAATTTTTGGGAGTTGTTAAAAGGTTTTTGAGTGTTTTTTAAGTGTTTCTGGAGGTGAAAATTTTGATAATGTTTATTATAAACCATGCACTATCTCTAGGAAACCATGCAAGGTGATGTTGGAATTCCCTAGGTAGGTGTATGGTTAGAGAATTATTTTTCAAACTATGGGAATGCCAAGGGAAAATGTGTATATGGAGATAGATTAAAAAGAATGGTTAGTGCATGGTTTGTCAAACTATGTTAACCAACCATGTGAGGTGTTCTCCTTGAGATAGTAGCACCATATGGTTGGTTCATGGTTTTCTAAACCATGTCGCACAACTGTGCGGTTACCTGGGTGTTATCCAGTAGCATGTGCATGTTTGTTTCATGGTTTTCCAAATTGTATGACGTGTAGTTAATGCTTTAAAAATTAAATTTTAAATCAGAACGAAGCCCTGGAACCTTCATTTTTCTCCCATCCTTCAATGTTCTGAAACACCTCTCCCCTCCAAGGCACCCAAGATAATTACCTTTGATCTGTAAGTGAATTTTGGATGAATCAAAGTGTTTTGGAGATCTATAATCCTTAGTACATATGTATTCCACCTTATTCTTCTTAGGTATACTCTTGTCCTCTCTCTTAAAGACATGGATCTATTATTTTATGGATAGATCTCTGTGTCATTACTTAAATCTTGATGAGATCTTGTTGGATATATTGAAGGGAAGGTGTAGTGAGCCTAAATCTAGAATAATTTAGTGTCATTCTTTGTTTTCTACATCCATTTAGAGGTTGGTGGATTATATCTCATCTCCACTATTCTATAACTTTATTTCCTAGTTTATTTAATAGTTTTTCTTGAATATCATATGGAAACATTGTGTGATTTCATACATGAATCCATTTTGGTTTATGTTTTAAAATTTTAAAAAGCTAGATGTATTTTTGAAACCCATCATTAATTATAATTTTTAAATAATGTTTTTAAATTTGTGGAATGGTTTTGGCATTTGAAAAATGTTTGATGAAATTATTTCAAAGGAATGAATGGTTTTATGTGAAATTTTTTGGCATATAGTTTGGAATAATTTGGTTGGTATGTGTTCAAAGTGGATGAGTGTAGTCGAAAGTGACACTGTAAAGGTAGGATAGGTTATATTCATGGATTACCACCATAAATGGTAACACTAAGCTTTTGTGTATGGGTGTTTTTTGTGTGTGTGAACATGAGTATGGTTATTCCAAGTATGGATGAATGGTAATTAGATTGTTTATGGTTTTCTCACATGGATTTTAGATATATAATTATGTAAATTGTTTATATAATTTTCAATTATTTTATATTAAATGAGATAATTGGTTATTATTCTAGTGGTGTGTATTGGGAATCCTCTAGGGATTTTCTACCGAGTTTATACTCACCCATTCTTGGGAAATTTAATGTGTTTTTATATTTCATGTACTGAGACATAGGGAAGGGAAAGGTATCATATTTCTCTAGTGATTCATCTTGATTCTATGGGCATGGCTGGTAGTGTTAGTGCTTGGAGATAGTTTGGGTAGTGATTGGTATCATGACACCTTAATGTCCTTGAGTCTTGTTGCCTTTTGGTTTTTTCAGTTGATACTCCATATTTAGTTATCACTCAGATATTGATATTGTAGTTCTGTTGGATTTTTTTGGTTATATTACTCATTCTCATGCATCCTATAGGAGTATTGGACATTTATATTTTATGTTGTATGGAGGTTTGGTTTTATTTTAGGGAAAATAATCCACCTAGAGTTCTATTAAGCCATTGATGTTCATTGGAATCCTTTTGGTGTATTTGGGGTTCCACGTAAGGTTAGTGGAACTATGTCTCTTATTAGGTTAATGAATTGGGGTGGGATGTTCAATAAATAATTTATTCCCACAAAAATTCATTCAAGTAGACTCTATATCAAAGATACAATGATACTATTATCTCATCAGTGTCTCATGCCGCCAAGTCACATATGAATTTGAACCATGTTTCCATGATAACTAAACCAAGGGAATGTATTTTCCATAAAGAGCCTTTATCTAAGAATCAACAATACGAAAAAAAAAATTTGATCATAGATAAATTATGTTCTACATCAAGATCCTCCCATATCAAGATATTATATGGATTAGAGATATTATTTCTAAGATATGACACATATAACAAATTGTGTATTGATGTCATCTATGGTGGAAAATCCAAATGGTAATCCAGTTTGAAAATATTCTTAACAACCTCAAATGGTCCCACACATCTTGGTGCCAAGTTTCCTTGTTTTTTGAGACGTTAGTGACCTAAATGAGGTGAAAATCTTAAAAACACTAGGTCACCAACTCCAAACTCTAAACATCATCAACCAAGATCAGTATAGGATTTCTAAAGGTTCTATTCCATTAGAATTCTCAAATGAATCAACTGAAAATTTTCATCATCTTTTGGACCATACTATGTTCCACCAAGGAACCTCTGACCAAAAAAGTATAGATTTACATGATCAACAATAAAAGGCTTCAAAGGGTTTCATCTTGATTGATGAATAATAGATTTTTTTATTGGAAAACTCAACCATGCCCAAATGGATATCCCAAACTCCTCCAAAGTCAATAATGTAGGCTCATAGCATATCCCCAAGAATATAAATAGCTTATTCCATTTGAGCATATATATAAAGATGGTATGTTGTTCTAAAATTTACCCAATATCTCATCACCTCTTTTATGCCTCTCAAAAAATGAGAGGAAAACAGAGTATCCTTATTATAAATAATAGTATAATAAACTCCATGAAACTTGATGATCTCTTTGATATGCACATTTCCCAAGTCATAAACTTTGGTTATATCATAAATAATAATAAAGTGAGTTGATTTGGTAAATATTTTAATCACCACCTATATTATATTGTTCCCTCTAGGGGTCTATTGCAACCCACCACAAAAATCATTGATATCTCATCCCATTTCCAAGCCAGTGTTGGAAGGGGATGATGCAAACTTGAAGTATTCTGATCCTCATCATTGATTTATTGACATGTATAAAAATGAGAGACAAAATAATCAATGTCTAATTTCATACTTAGCCACCAGAAATATCACCTAATATCATAAAACATCTTTTTGGTTCCAAATTGTATCTCCCACTAAGAATTTTTTCAATCCCCCAGCACATCCTTGCTCAAAGTTATAGGGACAATAAACCAGCTCCAAAATTATAGGATACCCTATGAATATAGATACCACTCATTAATGTTATCCCCACTATATAAGGAATATCTAATGCACTATAACTTGTAATCAAGCTTCTATTCTTAAATAACCATCTTGACAAATGGGTATATTAGCTGGACACTTGACAAAACAACCTCAGTCTCATCTTCTCCTAATCCTAAATGCATACGAGTAAAGAGGATCTCCAATTCTACTTCTTAAAATATTATTTCATGAACTAGGATAGAAATTTCCTATTTAAATCATCATTAATGAAATTATTTGTAATGACTCAAAAATTTTAAATGATATTTGTTTCCTAAAAATGTTTTCTATTTTATTTTACATAAAAAACCATATCTCATTGATAATGAAGTGGTATTTATAGAGTATAAAATGAAATGTGATCATAGGGATTTGAAAGTTATATGATCATAGGTTAAATATGAATGTTGGTAGATATTAACATTAGAAACTATACTATTGGTAATAATTTTAATAATATAGTTAGTGCTTATATGTAGAAATGAAGGGATAATTAATGCAGTAAAGAGAAGTGATAGGCTCAAACAATATAGTCATGATGCATGAAACCCATTTATCAGAACTTGTGAGTGTGGTATCATCACTGGGGTTTTCCATTGACCAATCCCAATTTGAGCTTCATAAAATTAAGGTTGAACAAAATTTTTTATAGGAGAAATTCAAGTTAGTGGAAATTACCACTCGAGAGATGTTAGCAGAGCCACCCCATGAATCTATCTTTATCTAAAACTCTACCCTTAGGTCATACATGGGTGTTATAAAGGGTTACATTTCCAAGACTTAGATACTTAATGTTTAATTCAATTTTATCAATAAAATTTTAATTCTGTCAATTCTGTTTTAAGAATAGTTTTTCTTAAATATGATGAATTTAATAAATTGATTTTTCAGACAGAAATTTTACTTTTTAGAAAGGATGTAAATTTTTTATAATAAACTAAGTTATTATGAATAATAATTATTTAAATAAAATAGTATGATAAAAACACTCTTATTTAAATATAAAGTATAAAATAATGTTATTATTTCATTGAATTTTTTTTAAGTGTTGGAAATATTACTATGTATTTTCAACCTGCTATTTTTTTATTAAAAATATTTTTTATATTTAAAAGATAATATTCTCATAATTAGAGAATTATTATCATAAAATAAATATCAGTTTTGAAATCGTTACATCTAAATTAGGTTAAGGTGATTTTTTGAGAATTTTCTAAAATACTTTATTTTTCTGTGAATAGTGAAAACACAGTTTGAGGTTTTTAGCATGTTTAATAACTTCATAATTATGTCATAATGATGTCATAATTAATTAAGCACAATAAAGGACCAAAAATATGTTATTTTATTAATATTATGTATTTTAATAGATTTTAATCAATTTCCAAACCTATAAGTTAATTTCCAAAGTCTAAAATGAAAAATTTAACAATAAAAATCTTATTTTGTGGAAACTTTAAATTTTCATGCGAAAAGAAGTAATTTAAAATGATGATTGGTTGTTTTGGGTTAAATAACATAAATATGTCCCAATTTTCTAAATCCATGAGAAAAAACCACGGTCAATCCCATGTTTTTTCATTTTCCACAACCTAGATTTCCAAGGCCTAACACAACTAGAAAATTAACCTACGTCCACGGTTCGGAACCGTGGTTATAGGCCTAAAAATAGTGCTAATAGCATATGCCCAAGGTTTCGGAAAATAGTGGTAGCTATCGCCATGTTAGTAGGTCATACCTACTGCCACGGTTTAATCGTGGCGATATAATTCATACAGTATAAAAAAAATTCAGCCCCCCAGTTGGACAGCTCCTTGCACCCCCTTGGACCCCCCTAGAAATCCCTCGTGCACCCCTTTGAACACCCCCCCCCCTCCGCACCCCCATGTCCCCCTGGACACCACCCTGCACCCCCATTCTGCCCCTGGATAGCCCCTTTTCACCCCCTTGAACACCCCCCCCCCCCCGCACCCCATGCCCCCTAGACAACCCCCTTGCACCCCCTAGACCCCCTTTCACCCCCATGCCCCCCTAGACATCCCCATTTCACCCTCTTTAACACCCCCATGCCCCCCATGCCCCCCATGGACACCCCCCTAGACACCCCCCTGCACTCCCATGCCCCCATGAATAGCCCCCCTGCCCCCCTAGACAGACCCTGTGCACCCCCTGGACACCCCCCCCTCGCACACCCATGCCCCCCTGGACACCCCTCTTTCACCCCCTAGACTTCCCCCTTGAACACCCCCCTTGCACCCCCTGGATAGCCCCCTTTCACCCCCCTTGAACACCCCCCCCCAATGCACCCACATTCCCCCTATAGAAATAGCTTGTATAATAATTATATGAAACTTAATTTGTATTGATATAAACTTCACTTTAAGTATATGAAAACAACATGCTATCCACCCAACAAGATCAAAATAACACATAAACCCAGGGACAAATAAACCCAGCATGAATTATGAATTTTAGAGGAAAGAAGAGACAATAGAAAATTAAATGAGGTAGAATAATCCCCTGAGTGACAACTTCCAGTCCCAAGACTCTTTCCTATTTATCTTTGTTGAACAAATCTGGCATAAAAATTGAATCACATGTAAACCAGGAAATAGCAGCCTATTAGAATGTTATTCCCATATATACAATAGTTGAAACTAGCAGAAAACTCAGGATTTAGAAATTATAATTCATCTTGATAGTTCACATGAATATAACTAATTAAAATTCAAATCAAAATTCAATAAACAAAACATGTAATGTGTCCATCATAACTTGAAAATGATATCAACATTGAATAAAGCCTGCACATTCCCAGAATTCCATAACATTAATTCCAAACAAATATAATATCTACAAGTTAAGCATGGAGATATGTAAACACTATCAGGGAGTTGCAAATACAAAACATAATCTACAATTTGATAATCATTCAATATTCAATTTCACATTTTCCAGTCCCCCCTGCCCCTGCTAGTTCCCCACCCCCTGACTTTGCCCCACCACACCTTGCCCACCCCCTTGCACCCCCAGCCCTTGCACTCCAACCCATTTAACCCCCCTAGATAGCTCCCTTTCACCCCCACTGGACACACCCCTGCACCCCCCATGCCCCCTAAACAGCCCATGGACACCCCCCCCTAAATAGCCCCCTTCCACCCCCCTGGACACCACCCTGCACCCCCATTCCCCCTTGGATAGCCCCCTTGCACCCCATGGACAACCCCCTTGAACCCCCTCCCCCCCACACCCCCTGGACAGCCCCCTTGCACCCCCTTGAACACCCCCTGCACCCCCATGCCCCCTGGACATCCCCCTTGAACACCCCCCCACACGCCCATTCCCCCTTGCACCCCCTGGACAACCCCCTACACCCCCTGGACAACCCCCTTTCACCCCCTGGAAAACCCCCTAGAAAACCCCTTACATCCCCATTCCCCCCAGGACAACCCCCTTGAACACTACATTGCACCCCCATGCCCTTGACCCCCCCCCCCCCCCTCCTGGACACCCCCCTCCAGCCCGGACACCCCCCTGAACAGCCCCCTTCCACCCCCTGCACCCCCATGCTCCTTGAACACCCCCCTTAAACTCGACCCCCCTCCCTATTCCCCTTGAACCCCCCTCCACCCCCATGACCCCAACCCCCCCCCCCCCTCCTAGACACCCTCCCACCTTGACACCGCCCCTCCTGGATACCCCCTAGACAGCCCCTTGCCCCCCAACACCCCCTAGCACCCCCCTATAGTATCCCACCCCCTCCCCTTGCACCCCCACACCCCATGCCCCCCTTCCTGCCCCCTACCCCCCCCCCCCCCCCCCAGTACCCCCTACACACTACCTACCCTGCCCCCTTCACCCCCTACACACTGCCCCCCCAACCTTCACCCCCTGCACACCGCCCCCTACACACTCCCCCGACCCCCCTGCACCCATGCCCTCAACCCCCCCCCCCCTACACCCCCTATAGATAAAATTTTGATATACTTCAGATAAAAAATATAAACATCCATCTTCATCTTCTACAGTACTAGATGAATTAAGAAAACAATGAGGGTGACAAAGCCCATTATCAACAAAAATCCAGTAAAGCAAATAGATTCAAACTCAGTTGCAATATGCAATAAAAAAACAACATATAGTAAAAGAATATGGAAATAAAGAATCAAAATAACACATGAAAGCAGTGACAAATAAACTCAATATGCATTATGAATTTAAGCGGAAAGAAGAGACATCAAAAAAGTAAATGAGGTCGAATACTCCCCAAAGTGATAGCTTCCAATCCCAAGACTCTTTCCTCTTTATCTTTTTTGAACAAATCTGGTATAAAAATTGAATCACCTGTAAACCAAGAAATAACAGCCAATTATAATCTTATTCCCATATATACAATAGTTGAAACCAGTAGAAAACTCATGATTTAGAAATTATAATTTAGCTTAATAGTGCACATGAATATAACTAATTAAAATTCAAATTGAATTTCAACAAACAAAACATGTAATGTGTCCATACATACTTGAAAATGATATCAACACGGAATAAAGCATGCACATTCCCAGAATAACATAACATTAATTCCAAACTAATATAATATCTAAAAGTTAAGCAAAGAGATAAGTAAAAATTATTAGGGAGTTCCAAATACCAAACATAATCTAAAATTTGATCATCATTCAATATTCCATTTCACATTTTCTAGTACCCCCTACCCCTGCCCCTGCCAGTCCCCCTACCCCTTCCCCACCCACCCTTTCTTTCCCCCTTTCACTCCCACCCCTTGCACCCCTCCCCCTTCCAATCCCCCTTGTTCCCCACCCCTACTACAAATTTCCCCTTGCCCTCCCCCTTGCACCCCCTCACCCATATAGGTCCCCCACCCCCACCCCCTACCCCTACCAGTCCCCCACCCCTCCCCCTACCAGTCCCCCCCCCCCGCCCCTGCCAGTCCCCCACCCCTACCCCTTCCATAACCCCCTCCCATTTATATGGTATAAAAAATAACTTTAGTTCCCCCTAGTTCCCCACCCCCAGTTCCAATTCCCCCCCTCCCCTTTCACCCCCACCCCCTACTAGTTCCCCCCACCCCTTGTACCCCTCCCCCTGCCAGTCCCCAATGCCCCTGCCAGTCCCCCCTTACCCTCCCCTGTGCACCCCTCCCCCATTACAGTCCCCCTACCCCTAGCCCACCCCTTGCACCCCCACCACTTGCACCCCCCTCCCAACCATCCCCCCTACCCCCTGCCCCAACCATTCCAATATTCCAATTTTTAATATGGGTAGATTGGATAAAATAAGGAATGTCACAATGCACCAAGAACTACAAACAGAAGATTTTTTCTTTCATCGTAACTAGCATTGAATCAAAAAAATTAAATACAATATTTACCTTTGATGCTTGGATATTATAAAGGTGCACATTATTCCCTGATTGGAATGATTCTGGCCCATATCTACCATCACCTTAGAGAGTCTCTTGTGCATCTCTCAAAAACATCAGATTTAGGTGAAGTTCCATCAAGCTGCAAGGAAAACAGCAGCATAAATACCTAAAAATCATCATTGAAAAATGAAAAATGGTATTCGAGGGTGAGCATACTTTGATCTGGTGTACCAACAAGGATGGTCTCCCCATGGTAAATGTCAGCCTACAGAAACAGATAAAATAATAAGGTAATATGCATACAAACCTATAAATCACCTATCAAAGTCAATTCTGAACCTCAAACTACCGAAGCCAATTCTTTCTAGATTATATATTTTTCTTCCTGAATGCAATCTCAATCTCATTTCCATATTCATCGTCGACCCACATAAATTCCTTACTGTTATTTTAGAGATCACTGAAGTATTATTTTCCTTTTTTAGATGTTCTTGTACCCAACCCCTGACACATAGAGAATAGATTTCAAAAAAACAATTTGGGAAGGAGGCTTGATTGTGTTATTATAGAAATAAATGTCTATTATATAATATTTATGTGAATTGAATCCAAATCCCTCCCCCTTGCACCCCCACCCCTCTACCCCTTCCATTCCCCCTTCCCCTACCAGTCCCCCCCCCATGCTCTCCCCACTGCAAGTCCCCCCCTCCCCCTGCACAAACTTGTTGTATACCACCATACACATACACCTAAAATGAATTCCAAAAACCATTGCAGCATCTCATTTCCACATAAATAAAAAAATAACTAATACATATAAAATAGAAATTTTATAAACAATGTAATAAAAATGGTAGATAAAAAAACTATAAATAATGTCACTCCAAAATGTCATCTGAATCCTCCTCCTCATCAACATCAATATCAACAGCATCAACATGTGTACCACCATCAGCAGCAGCATCATCACCATCAACAACATCTTCATCTCTCCACCATCAGTAGTATCTTTATCCTCTACACCAACATCTTCATCTAAACAAACATCGTCATCCTCATACATTGAGATAAAAATCGATAAAAATACATCCACTATTGATAAACCCTCTGGCATAAGTGAAGAGCATATAGTTGATATCAACTTGAACAATTGTTCATTTTTTCGCATCTTTTGAGACTCTTGTCTAACTTCTTAATTTATTGTCTCAATGGAAGCATGTAATTTTTCTTTGGTAACCATTCCTGCAATATTTATATAATATTTAATACCTGATGACCAATAGCTAAATGGCACAATTTTATTTCCAGGTTTACAATGAACTCTACCATTGTTCTCGTTGCCAAGAACCTAATGTAAACAATTGTTTAGTCCAAATTTGTTTGGTTCCTTTTCCATTAGAGCTTTAAGATCATACTATAAAATGGCTTTACCATTTTAATAGATAATCAAAAAAATAAATAAGTTCATCTATATGTCCGTTGAAATGCTCATACGTGTTAAGAGTAAAATGTCTACAACCTCTTTTTTTATGAAGTCTTGACCAAAACATAAGTAGCGTATGTCCTTTTATAGTCTTTATACTACTTTTAAGAGTTTTTATAACTTATATAAGTATATTGGGATGATTTTTGGGTTTAAATATATATTAGTAGTGGTTATGAACCTATTTGATAGCCTAAACCTTATCAAGAATTGAATGGATTTCAGATGTCCTTTTTAAACCTTATCAAGAATTAATATTATTAAATTATCATTAGGAATACTAAAGAGAGTGGTAGATAATGTATTGTCCAATATAATAACATAGGAACAGTTGATATAATTGACTCAAGCATTCTCATTCCCTATGAGGAAAACACAACTCGTGTAATTTTTAGTGAATGAAACTACATACTAAAATCTAAAAATTTAAAAACATTCTTACAATTTTTTCCTGCGTTGCCTGATTCATAGCAATTCCATCTTTGTTTTTCCTACTAGAACAAAAAAATAATGATCGGGGAATACATAATTTGAAATTTAATTCCCATTTCTACATCAAAATTGAACATAAATCAATGAAAAAATAAATGTATATTCAATGTTAAATCATATATTACCTATGACAGTTCATGATCGGGTAGCGTAGTTCACCCCGGAGTAGGATTATATATCATGGTGCCCTTATTTATTATGTTTCTTTCAGATGAATACTATTAGTAAAAAAATAAACTAGCCTTTCAACAAGTAAAAAGGGATAAAAATCATCATTTCAACTTAACAATTCAACGAGTTCGAGACATAACTGAAATAACCAAGTCTGAAAAATAAAACTGAACACAATCATATCTAATAAAATCATCCACTATAGAAAACTAATATTAATGAAAAAAAAATTATTAAAAACATTAAGATTTTAAATTACCTTGAAATAGGAACATCTCCAATATGAAATTAATTCTTTGTATTGTGAAATTGGGCATTCATTGAAGATCAGTTCATTTTCAAGAGGAGTACCTCTTCTTTTTTTTCCCATCCAACATGCAGGTTATGCTTGTAGGCCCTCCACATCTCCCCTAGTTCCATTAATCTAGCTCTCATAGTGTGGAGACCATCCAAGAAGTTATAAAAAAGATGAATATTCAAAAAAATTATTAATAATACTTTATAAAGAAATTTCAATGTAATTTTAAAAAAATATATTACCCAAATTTCAACCCAAGCCATATCTTTTATTTCTTGTCCAACTTTTCTCTACTCGATTGGTTAAACTGGAACAATATTGCTATGTCTGCTGAGTTTCCACATGAAAATCTACAATTCTTTACAATTTTCTTCAATAATTTTCATTTCCTTGTTATACTGAACCATAATTTGCATGTGTCTATTCCACACTTTATGCATCTTTATACGACCACATATTTTAGTTGAAGATGGTCCTAAAAAAAGAAAAAAAATATTTTACACATATATAACTAAAATTTAATAAAAAATTATTAATTTCATTTCTTTTTGAACATTTACCAGTAGAACTATTTGTTGTTTCTTGATCATGTACACTATGTTGAGGGGTAGAAACTGGAGAAGTGTCCTCCATAGTAGACTATGGATGCTGAGGTTTGGTAGGAGGGTACATGTATACAGGGGGCATAACCAATGGAGGTGTACCCTCCAAAGTAGATTGTGGATGCTGAGGTTGGGTAAGAGGGTACGGGTATAGAGGGGGCATAACCAATGCAGGTGTACCCTGTAGAGATGAAGGTGGATAAGGGTAAAAATGTTGAGGGATAAAAGGAGATGGAATACCCTGCATGGTAGCAGGAGGAAATGAATAAAAAGAATGATCTTCCGTGTATTTATAAGGCATATAAGTGTAGGCATGATGGGAGGAAATCGTCTAGGGGACTGCAGAGCCATGGACTGTGAGCCGGTACATGTAGGGGGGCTTTATGTAGGGTCATTCCTATACTCTGGAGTGCCTGAACCATCCTCATTGAACACAATTTGTCTCATAGATGATTCATGTTCATACTAAATATTATTTGTGGAAAGTTCATACATAATCAATAAATAGATAATGAACTCACTAGAACTATCATATTTCTCAGGCCATATTCTCTATGTCATTGATCATTTTCCTCTATTTTTTTCTCCAAACCTCCTCATAAGACATAATAATATGTAAATGCGAAAAGTGATGTGAAAATTTTAAAAATATAACAAATCATTAATTAACTATAAATATTCCAAGAAAATTCATAATATTTTTCCAAACTTTACATCTTCAATTAAGTTTTTTTATTATGTTTTTTACTCTCTAAATGAAAAAATTACAAAACAAAAGAAGATACTAATTTAAAAGTTTATAAAAACACACACCAGGTCAGAATAGTATAATCTAAATACTTTGAAACATGTAACTCCAGGCATTATCTGTTATAATTCCCAGTTCACAATCCATTCTCACAATTGAATCGTCTATATCATTGAATGATATATTTGACTAAATATTGACTGGTTCATCCAATACATCACCATCATCAAATCCTTCATCAAAAATGTGTCTGGGAATAACATCAACAATAACACCAAATTGTAGTTTTAAAGGGTCATTTACATAAAATATTGTCTAGATTGTGATGAAATAATATAAGACTCATCTGTTCTCAGTTGATATTTCATATCAATCACTCTAAAACTGCAACTATCTATATACAAGCCTTTTGTGTCATTGAATCAAACAACCTGCATTTCATCATAGTGACATAACCATGTGCATAGTAATCTAATAAAAATATTCTCTCAACAACCCCATAATATGACATATTTTCTAATCGAGGTGGTCTATCTAATGAAATAGTACAACAATACATTGTAGCACTTATCGTGACACTTTCATGCTATGTTTCCATCTTTGTTACACAACTATTTATAATGAATTTAAAACCATTGACCACCATTGCTTTACAATCATGAACCACATTGTTCAGAGCAAATGACAATGTCCTTATTTCAGTAGATACATCATCCATCGGTAAACTTTGGACCTGAAATATATCGACAATGAATATTGAACAACTACCAACAATTTGGTAATGTAAAAAAAATTACCATTAACTTCAACCTAGCAGGAAATTTTTTTTTGTGTAATTACTCTCGCCTATTTATAGATAAAGAGCGATGTGCTATTTTTATAATTTCACTATGTTTTCTGAAAATATAAAAATTTAATGATATCAAGAACTATGAAAAAATACACAAAAAATATATATATTTATAATTTTACTTACTTGATATAATCATCAACCACAACACAGTTAAATAATATCATACGATGAGCCATTTCCCACACATCCCTATTCAAAGTAGACAACATGTATGATCCAGATATACCTCCAATTTGGGACAGTGATGAAATGTTGGCTCAATGGGATCATATTTCTCATCTTCAGTTCTCATGGGTTGATTATATCTAGTGGTGACATTAGGAAAATACATTGAACAAAAATCCATGCATTCATGTGCTAAATAACCTTTCACAATAGATCCTTCAGGATGACTCTTATTTCTCACATAATATTTCAATGTAAAAATCATTATTTTTATTGGATACATTCAACAACTAGAAACGGGGCCACCAAAAAGAACTTCTATTGTAATATGCACAGTCAGATGTAACATACATGTAAAAACTATGGGGGGATATTTTCTCCAAGTCGCAAAGAATGATCAATGAATCTTTTTTGTAGTATTTTCACAACACTTTTGTTCAATATTTTAGCAAAAATATCTTGATAAATGTGACATAATATAGTCACAACAACCCTCACATTATGTGATAGTAAATGTTGAATGGAAATAGGAACCAATTCATGCAACAGGACATGATAGTCATGGGTTTTGAGGGATTTTAGTTTCACATCTTGTGTATTAACTCATTTCAAAATATTACTCGAATAACCATCTGGAACCTTTAAACATTCCAATACATGAGAAACTGTTTTTTCTCTGCATTTTTCATCAAAAAACAAGCACAAGGGACATTCCCCTGATTCTGATCAATTAACTCATGATGAATTCTTGGTTTTATACCCCAATCCATTAAATCACAACGTGAGTGCAAATCATCTTTTGTCTTTCCCTTTACATTTAAAAACATTTCAAGTAACATTTAACACTCATTTATCTTAATATACATCACATCCAAGCAATGATACAGAAAATTTTATGACCAATATGAAAACTTATAGAATATACTTTTCTTTGTCTAATTATTGTTGGAATTCAAAGGAACATTCTTCCTCCTGTTGGAATTTAACTGACCCTTTCCAAAAACAAAATTCAAACTGTCAAGTTCTTTAAGGATATCACCCCCCTAAAATTCGTTGAGGTATTTCATCTGTCCTTATATAATTATCAAACTATATTCAATTTTTTCTATATGGATGATCCATTTGTAGAAATCGTCGATGCCCTATGAAGCTAAAAGTTCATCGAAACATTAATCTCCTAGAATGTGTATTTTTCATAAATATAGGGAAAGATAATCTCCCCTTGGAACTCCAACCATACATCATTTGATATGCAGGGAAATCATTTATATTCCATAATAATGTTGCACGACACATAAAGTAATATTTTCTAAAGGCATCATATGTCTGCAACCCAACTGTCCAAAGCTTCTTCAACTCATCTATTAATGGTTGAAAATATATGTTGATATCATTTCTAGGATCATTGGGTCCATAAATCAATATAATCATGATAGTAAATGTATTTTTCATATACATCCATGATAGAAAATTAAAAATATGAATGAAAACAGGCCACGTACTATGTGATGTATGCATCTGCTTAAATGGGTTGAAACCATCACATGACAATCCCAATCTAACATTCTGTGGGTCGGCTGTAAAATTAGGATGTAACCTCTCAAATTTTTCCAGTATAACATGTCAGTAGGATGAGATATATCATCATTATCCTTATTTCTTTCATCTTTATGCCATCTCATATTCTTAGCCATTTGTTCTGATATAAAAAGTTTCTAAAGTTTAGGAATCAATGGAAAGTTCCACAACACTTTATCTAGTACACGGGATTGAGTTCCATCTTTATTAGTCTTCCATCTCAATGTACCACATTTTTTTTCACTCATTTAACTCGACATTATCCTTCCAGAATAGATGACAATATTTAAGGCATGTGGTAATTTTCATAATTGAAAATCTAAATTTTTCAACCAACTTTGATGACATGTAATAATTTTTAGTAATACATGCATCATCAGGCAACCAATACTTAAAAAGAGTAAGTAGATAGTCAATTGCAGTATTACTAAATACATACATTATTTTCCAACGATACTGTTTCATTAAGAACTCTAGTTTGGTCATTTTTTCACAAGACTAGTAAACTAGGGTATTTGCATATTATAACAACATTCTAACACGCTCAACGTCATCATTCTGATCATTAGATGAAAACTATATTCCCATATTCATTTCCTCTTCCACTTATCTACATAAAGTTTTGTCTTGGGAAGAAAATGGAAACTGATCAGAAATCAAATTTTCCATTCCGATCCTTTTAGCTAAATCAACGTCATTCTTCGTTTGAACTTTTTCTCTATTGTGATACCAAACATGATATCCTATTTGAAAACCTTTTTTAGTTATGTGGTAACTTAATTAATAATGTGTTAACCATGGTCTTCCAATGTAATCAAAACATGGGCATCGAATCAATCCACCTTCTAAACCATTATTGAATGCAAAATCTAAAAAATATTCCAACTCCTTCTGAAACTCATCAGTGATCTGATCAACATTATACATATAGCTTCTATCCGTTCTAATATAAATAAAAAATAGTTATTAAAACTATTGATTGTAAATAACAACTTTTAAACTCATTCATGATTAAGAAAAGTAGTATATAGACTCATTCATATGCTTCTATTCCTTTCATGCTTCTTGAGAAACATAAGTAAATGTTCAGGCTTAATGCATCGACTATAACATTATCATTTACTAAAGTATATGAGATCCCTAAATCCTAATAATATAAGAACTATACCCATATCCACTAATTAATATTTATGTCATGTTAAGAGAATACATAATTAAATCTCTTACTATCAACTATTACACCATGATAGGTCAACCTTGGGTTGCTAGCAAGTTCTTAGATTTCTAGATATGGGTAAATATTATAAATGAATAAATCATAATCATCAGTGATTTACATTATCTAAAAATAAGAGACTAAAATACATGAGATAATAAAATACATGAGATACAAGGGGATGTAACATTTTATATCCTAATGAAAATATAATAATACGTACAAAGGGTATCATTATTAGATACTTATATAGTGGAAAATGATTCAAATGTTGGATTCATGTGCAATGCATCATATTATAATGACACGATTAGAGTGGACCATGGTGTTTATATATTAAGGATGGTTTTTCTGAGAATATTAGGTTATAATATTTGTATAAGATAGGGGCTGGTGTGCCGGAAGGGGGGGAGGGGATGGGAAGGGAGAGGAGAGGGAGGGGCTGGGCAGGGGGAGGGAGAGGGGCTGGGCAGGGGGGGCTGGTGGGGGGGAGGGTGCTGGTGGGGGAGGGGAGGGGTTGCGCATGGGGGAGAGGGTCGGTGTTGGGGAGGGGGAGGGGTAGGTAGGGGAGGGGGATGGGATGGGAAGGGGGAGGGGGGTGGTGGGGGGAGGGGAGGGGGTTGTGCAGGGGGGGAGGGTTCCATCGCAAAAGATGTAGGGGAAAGGGGAAGCGGTTCGATCATGATAGAGGCAGGGAAATGGGAAAGTGGAATGGGTTCGATAACGAGAGGCAGTTTTCGATCGCGAGATAGGATAAAAGCTGATTTGGAGTGTTTGGAGATGATTTGAGGTTAATTGAATAAGTTCTATGTTTTATTAAATATATTTATAAATTATATTTGGAAGATAAAAGTTCACTAAGTTCTGAAAATTTATAGACTACTTATGGGAATATCATAAAACTTAAAGTTTTTATAAGTCTTGTTGTGATTTCATAAACTATGGAATTAGATGTGTGGCACTAGGGATAACCAAATCAAATACATTCAATTGAAGTCTATTCTTTCAAGAAATGCATGGAGCTATGACAGATAGGTATAAACTAACAAAATATTTACCCATGATAGGTCAACCTTGGGTTGCTAGAAAGTTCTTAGATTTCTAGATATGGTTAAATATTATAAATGAATAAATCATAATCATCAGTGATTTACATTATCTAAAAATAAGATACTAAAATACATGAGATAATAAAATACATGAGATACAAGGGGATGTAACATTTTATATCCTAATGAAAATATAATAATACATACAAAGGGTATCATTATTAGATACTTATATAGTGGAAAATGATTCAAATGTTGGATTCCTGTGCAATGCATCATATTATAATGACACAATTAGAGTGGACCATGGTGTTTATATATTAAGGATGGTTTTTTTTAAGAATATTAGGTTGTAATATTTGTATAAGATAGGGGATGGTGTGCCGGGAGGGGGAGGGGATGGGCAGGGAGAAAAGAGGGAGGGGCTGGGCAGGGGGAGGGAGAGGGGCTAGGCAGGGGGGAGGGGCTGGTGGGGGGGGAGGGGGCTGGTGGGGGGAGGGGAGGGGTAGGGCATGGGGGAGAGGGTCGGTGTTGGGGGGGGGATGGGCTGGGAAGGGGGAGGGGGGATGGTGGGGGGAGGGGGAGGGGTTGTGCAGGGGGGAGGGTTCCATTGCAAAAAGAGGTAGGGAAAGGGGAAGCGGTTCGATCATGATAGAGGCAGGGAAATGGGAAAGAAGAATGGGTTCGATCACGAGAGGCAGTTTTCGATCGCGATATAGGAGAAAAAGTTGATTTGGAGTGTTTGGAGATGAGTTGAGGTGAATTGAATAAGTTCTATGTTTTATTAAATATATTTATAAATTATATTTGGAATATAAAAGTTTACTAAGTCCTGAAAATTTCTAGACTACTTATAGGAATATCATAAAACTTAAAGTTTTTGTAAGTCTTGTTGTGATTTCATAAACTATGGAATTAGATGTGTGGCAGTAGGATAACCAAATAAAATACATTCAATTGTAGTCTATTCTTTCAATAAATGCATGGAGCTATTACAGAAAGGTATAAACTAACAAAATATTTACCCAAGAAATGCATGGAGCTATTGACCCCTGTACACTTCCCCCCAGCCCCATTCACCCCCCTACCCCCTTTACCCCACTTCCCCCCACCCTTTCACCCCAACTCCCCCCCCCCACTTTCATCACCACTTCCCCCACCCTTCACCCCAACTCCGTTGAACCCCCCCCCCCCAATTCACCCCCTTCCCCTCCCCCCCCCCCACCCCACTCTTACACCCCCCACTACCCCCCCACCTCTACGCTCCCCCCCACCTGCACACTGCCCTCCCCCCCCACCCCCCCCCCACCTGCCCCCCACCCCACCCGCACACTGCACCCCCACCCTTCACCCAAACTCCTTTAACACCCCCCCTTCAACCCCACTGCCACCCCCCCAACTCCTTTAATATTATTACATATAGTTACCATATGGTTATAAATATATAGAGTGGTAAATTATAGATCTAGTAATTCAGGGTTATTTGAATCCAAAATATTCATGTGGTTTAGTGAATATTGAAAAAGAAGAAATTAGTGTTGTTATATTTGATATATATTCATTTAGATCGAAATAGAGACATGTGAAAGTTTGAAACTATTATTCAAGATAGAATAATTTATATGAACTATGTAAAAGAGTGATAAGACCCAAAACTAATGGTTATAAAGATATGGAGTGGGAAATTCTAGATCCATTAATTCAGGGATATTTAAATCCAAATTATTCATGTGGTTTAGTGAATGATAAAAAATAAGAAATCAAGGCTTCTATATTTGATATATATTCAAGTAGTTCTAAATATAGAAAAGTGGAAGCTTGCCAATATTATTCAAGAGAGAAGAATTTCTATACACTATTTAAAAGAGTGATAAGACCCAACATAGTTTTGATTCTAACAAACCACTATGTGTCAAAGTTAAAAAGAATAGGAATATCTAGTGCTCTTTATGTTGAAAAAAAGAAGAGAAAAAAGTGTTAAGAGGTAGAAGAATAATCAACCAAGTAGTTCATGAAGTTTATAAGAATAAGAGATATGTTCTCCTAGTTTACACATGAAATATGGGGAGAGATGAAGAGTTATGTGTATTTTATTTTAAACAGGAAGGAATATAAAGAGGAAGTTATATACTATCAGTTTGATACCATAAATAAGAAGTGTTTTTATATAGTGATATGTATAAAAATAAAATAAGTGACTTTCTATTGTGCAATGGAATAAGAATAAGAAAGGAGTAGTACATGAACAATAAGGAAGTATTCTAAATTGGTGTTATAATATCTTTTTTTTACCCTATATTTATTGTAAAAGTACGAGATGTACCTGAGTGTGGGAAACACTAAATAAGTGTGTAGTATACACACTCTATACTGTCAAGAGACTGTAGTTTAAAGCTCCGAGGTATTTACTAATGGGTTTTGTGACCTTAGGTGTTACCAAATCACACTAAGGATTAGACTTATCATACAAAGAGTTGAAATGTAGAAATTAATATGCCACTTGTGTGTGTCTGTTTGATTATGATATATAAAATAATGGAGGAAAGAGATAATAAAAGAACCACTCACCTAATAGTGGTAGAGGTAAAAGGAAAAGGGATGAAAATTTAAAAGTAAAAAAAGGTAATTAAAAGTCATCAAAATTAATTCAAACCCTGCTCAACATGGTTCATATTCCAACCAGTCCCCTTTAGTTGTTATTAGAGACAAATTCACCTCTAATTGGATTCTATAGTTTTGATGTTGTTCTATTTTAAAGATTAGAAGGTTTTATTCCTAATTTATAATGAAGTTCTATTTTAGTAAAGATATATCTATCTTAGATTCTAATTCTATTTCTACCAACACTAGATTTCTATGTTTGGAGCTTGAAATCATCTAGAAATATTAATCACTCTACTTTGGTAATCTGAGTGTGATGCATTTGTTCTAGAAGTTGGTGTTTTATGTAAGGTTGAATCACATCAACCTAAAGTACCATTATATCTTAATATTGCTTGAATATAGAGTGTTAGGGTTACAGAAGATAGTTTGATGGTGGAATATTGAATATATTTTCACAAAAACATTATTCCATGAGATAATGTGACAATATTATTCCTTAATTGGGTATGGGTGAATAGATTAAAGAATTAATAGGAGCATTAAATATGGTAGAAGTATAGTGGGTGATATTTTCCAATGTTTTCAATGATACCATCAATCCCTTAAAGTAGTCTTTAGGTTGACGATTGTTAGGATATGTAAAGAATGTTCTATAAATATATAAACTTACCTAAAAGGATAAATTTCTAATGACTCTTCGGTTTTACTGGAGCAATGGATGTTGGATTCGTCTGGGTGGTAGTGAGGTTTCTAAAAGATTGTAAAATTTTGATGGATGTCATATTAGTGGTAATATCCTTTGATAATTTTTTAAAATAATGTAATATATTACCTATCATTTTCTTTTTCACTTCATCAGTATCATGATACATAGTATTTCAAAAAAATTCTATACATTTTTAGATCCTCAAAAATATTTTAAAATATTCTGGAATGCATTCAAAAATTCTTCACATAGATATAATGATCTTAATCATTATAACTCTATGTAACTAATTCATTAGAAAAAAATTAAAATATACTCATATAAATTAAATATATTAGACAAGTTATACTCATAAATTCTCAAACAATATATTCCTCAAACTAGAATCTGTAAACCTTCAACCAAAACAACATTTCCAAGTGAATGGATCTCTAATAATAACCAATGGTAGAATTTATCAAATAAAAAAAGTTCAAAATAGGGTATCCTTGGTTTAGAGTAAAACTTACTAGTTAAACTATTGGAATGGGTGAATCACAACATAAGGGAGCAAATAGGTTTCGTCCTCAAAAGTATGGGTGGGTAGGGTTCCTTCGACAAATCCGGAGAGGGTAGGATTTCGTGAGAGTAGGGAATGGGTATACTTATTTTGCATTAGCCTATGTCACAAGAGTAGGGAGTGATTGTATGAGATAGTATTATTCACAAGAGAAGATGGAGGTTTTATTTTCCAGAGGGATTTGATCATGGTAGGCAAAGAGACAACTTCAATCACGGCAGGCAGGGAGAGGGCTTTGATCGCGTGAGGCAGGGAGAAGGCTTCAATCATGAGAGGATCGTGAGTGGTTGGGAGGTTCGGGTTACATAGAGGGATGTGGACATGGTGCACATAAAACCTGTGGGGAATACTACTCTACTTCCATGATTAATTAAATTGTGGCAACACAAGTGTGGCGATATCTATATTTTTTAGTTGTGTATATTTAAAAATTATTAAACAAATCCTCCACTTTTTCTATAAATACCCATCATTTATCCATTTCCTTTCACTCACAATCCATCCTACATTAATATATAGTATTTTTTTCTCCCAATTAGTCCCCAAGGTTTCTTTAAGATCCTAATGTTTTATTCCTCAAGATCTAGGAGTAACTCTTCAAGGTAAGGGGAATCTCCACTTCTCTTTTCTATTCATATTCCTTTTTTATGTGTTTTGTATTAAAATTTACAAACTAAGTTATATTGTCCACTTTATTTTATCCCATTAATATAATAAGAGTCTTTTATAAATGGTATAACCTTTACCCCTCTCATTTTACCTTTTTTGGAAACCACATTTTATACCCATCATGCTACTGAATTTACTTCATAAAATTTCCCTCTTCTCTACAAGAAATTATATTTATTTTATTCTTATGAATAACAAAGAATAATTATTTTCCAAGGATGTTCACCTGAATGTAAAAATAATTTATTTTATTTTTGGATTAACATACATGAAACTCACATTCTCTTTCTGTGGGTTGAAAATTACTTAATGATCATGTTTTTAACCACTTTTTGAAATTCGGTGATTTTGATATGAAACCCATTATTTATTCTCCATGGGTTATTTATAAAATGATTGATTTTGATCTATGTGTATCAAATTAATTAAAACATATTAAGGTTTCACCCTGATAGTGCTCTAATTCATTGGTTAAAGAATTTAATATCTATAGATGGCATGTTTTATGATACCATGGTGAATAACCTTGGTAATTTTCATTTATGACACCTCGGTGACAACCCTTGGGGATATGCTTATAAATTTCTAATTTAAATGTTGTATCCAAATTTATATATTATTATTCATGTTATTTGTATTATTATATGCCTTATTTTATTTTTATTATTCCTTAATTACATTCCTCATGTTCTTATTGTTATTCCTCATGATCATATGTAAACTATTTTCTCTTACTAGGCCTCATGCTCACCCCTTTCCTTTGATGTATGTACCCAGGATATGAGATGTTGTAAATGTACTTAGGATGAACTCATGAGGATGTATTCAAGTGTATTTATAATAATGTATTATGTTTACATGTATTATGCATCTTATTTCCAAGAAACTAAACATTAAAATATCATCTATTTATACTATGTAAATGAAAAGTTTATGCAATAAAAAGGTAGGATTCCATAGTTAGTATCAAAGTATGATTTAGGTTTTTATGGAAATTAGGAGTTGTAAATTTTAGGAAGAACCCTAAATAAATGTTTATATGTTGTAAAACATCCTCATATTTTGGTGAAATATTAATCAAGTAGTTTCGAAGTCATAAAATCTCTGTTTGGATACTAACAAGTGGATGTGGATCTGGCACAAATGTATCTTGAGGTAACACCCAAAAACACTGGTTTGAGATAGACTCAAATAATAAATGGTGCATGAAAACAAACCTTTTTGCACTCCTGGTTTGACACTCCTAGGGGATATTTTTGGTTAATCACAAGATTTTTTTGAACCATTATGAATGATTGATATAAAATGTGTTTGTTGTTAACAATAAAATATTTAATCATTCTATTTTATGAAATCAAATTAATTTAGAATTATAATATTATTAAAAAAATCATTTTTCTCACTAGGGTTTTAATCTTTTAAAAAATGGTGGGAAATATGAGGAATTGAATAAATGATGAGTGTAATGGAGACAGTCCTCTAATGGAATCTAGAATAGAAAATTCATTATAATGAAGAATCAAATAACTTGAAATATGAATAATAACTTGAATAAATACAAGAGACCAGATTCACCTAAAAGGGAACAACTTTCTATTGAACCCTTTATGCATTAATGACCACCTTATTTTAGTTGATATATCAACCTATTTATCACTGAATAATGGAAAAGATTTATAGAAAATGTATTTTCTATACTCTATTATTCATAACAAGAGAAAGTCACCCTAGTTGTATACCTCTTAGATGGAGAAAATTATCAGTGGTGGAAACAAATTAAAAACACTAATCTAATAATGTTGATTGATTCTATGGAGTGGTAAGTGTTCATGGGATCCTTCTTCAATAAATAGTTTCCCCATTTGATGTGAATGAAAATAGAGAAGGAATTACTAGAGCTAAATTAGAAGGAGAATGAATCTGTGGGAAGATATGAGATGAAATTTACAATACTTTCTTGTTACACCAATAGATTTTATATGGATCCTGATGGAAATTTTGATAGATTCTTTGAAGGACTATAACCCCATCTATGGAGGAATCTATCCGATCAGGACTATGATAGTTATGAGGATATAGTCAGTAGTTCTATATATATTGAATTGGAGTTATGCGAGACATAACGGTCACACAAATAAAATAAAAATAATATATCTTTGGAGTCACAATTAGGGAGGAACTCTAATCATAGAAGAGGAGGAAAGAAACTTCAACTTTCTACATGCAACAAATGTGCAAAGAAGCATTTAGGGTACTACTTTATTAGGAGTGGAATATGTTAAAAGTATGTAGAGATGTCCATATAGCTAAGAACTGTCATGGTGGGGTGAATCCTTAAATTCTCAACACTAATAAAAAAGGGAAGATGGTGCAATCCCAACCTAAAGTCCAATTCTTAAAGTGTCTACGTCTTGGGAACTTTTCCAATCACTATCCAAATTAAAAGATAATAGGATAAAATCACCATAAACCTAAGAATAGGTCAAGAGAGAAGGTCAGTCATTTTCTATCATGATAGAATAAGTAAAATATCCAAATGACGTGGTGAAAGGTACTCTCATTGTTCTCTAAAATCTAGAAAGTATTTTTTTTATTTTGGTTATACGCATTCCTTTATTTCATCTAAGTTTGAAAAGAATATAGAATCAATCCATGAACTGCTATAAGTAGAGTTATCTATCAATACTTCTGGATGGATTATAAAAGAATCAACAATGTATAGAAACTATAGTATTGAATTTGGTGAGTAGAATATTATCATAAATATATTAGTCATTTCCATGGTGGAATTCGACATTATATTATGGATGTACTGGCTCGCAAAGTATAATTCTAAGATCAACTATATTAGTAAGTAAATATCAGTAGTGTTTAATGGAAAACCTATAGTTATTTTAAAAGGATAGATATCATGACCTGATCTTTGACTAGAAGAACCTCAAGTATCCTTATTTATGGAGATGATCGGTGAACAGGAAAAAGAAAATGAAAGTATAAGAACAGAAAATGTTCCCAGAACTTAGGAATACACTAATGTATTTCCTAAAGAGTTATCAATACCTCTCCTAGAAAGAGAGGTAGATTTCTACATTAAACTCATACTTGGATCCAAGATAGTATCAAAGACCCTATATAGAATTGAAAATGTAGATATATATGAATTAAAGAAACAACTTCAAGATATTTTGGAAAAGAGGTTTATTCGACCAAGTGTGTCTCCTTGGGGAGAACCTGTTCTCTTTGTGAATAAGAAGGATAGATTAATGCAGATATGCATTGATTATAGAGAACCTAATGGTATCATGATGAATAAAAAGTACCTTCTCCCAAGGATTGATGATTTATTTTACTAGCTTCCTGGGGTTCAATTATTCTCCAAGATTTATCTTCAATATGGTTATAATCAATTGAGGGTGAAGAAATATAATATTCAGAAGACCACCTTCCAATCAAGATATGGGAATTATGAGTTTTCTATTATTCCATTTAGCTTGAATAATACTCCTTATATATTTATAGATTTCATGAATAGAGTCTTTAAGGAATACATTGATATATTTTTGGGAGTTTTTATTGATGATATTTTGATATATTCCAAAAGTAATGAGGAGAATTAAGTTCATCTAAGGGTTATATTGAAAACACTAAGGAAGAAGAGGCTATTTGGAAAATTCAGAAAAATTGAAGTGTGGTTAAAACAAGTTGTTTTCTTGGGTCACATTGTAACCAATGAAGGAATCTGAGTTGGCCCTACCAAGAAAAAGGTTATATAGGATTGGCCTCATCCTCTAACAATAGCTGAGATTCATAGTTTCCTCGGTTTTACCAAAATATTATAGGAGGTTTTTGAAAAACTTCTCATGAATTTCAAATCCACTAAACAAGTTATCTCAAAAAGGGATTATGTTTATCTAGACTAGGTAGTGTGAAGAAAGTTTACAAGAATAGGAGAAGATATTGGTTACTACACTTGTGTTAACTCTACCCTATATTGGAGATTTATTAGTTATTTTTATCTATGCATCTCTAAAAGGGATTGGGTGTGTACTCATGAAAAATAACAAGGTTATTTCTTACGCATCTCGACAGTTAAAGCCTCATGATCCAAATTATTCAATCTATGACGTAGAGCTAGTTGTGGTTGTTTTTTCTCTAAAAATATAGAGGATCTATCTTTCTAGTGAGAAATTCGATATATACGCAAACCACCAATGTTTAAAGAATATATTCATAAAAAAAAGAATTGAACATGAGACAAAGAATATGGTTGGAACATCTTAAAGACTATGAATGTTCAATTCATTTTCACCCTGGAAGAGAAAACAAATTTATTGATGCATTAAGTAGGAAAGACTCTATTATGCTAGCAATGATGAGGATTCAAGGATGTCCTTTGAACAAATACCTAGTAAAACTAGATATGGGAATCATAAGGGATGGTACATCATCAACCCTATACCAAATGATTTATCAATCATGATTATTATAAAAATCAAGAAATATAAAATAAAACATCCCTTGTTTCAAAAGAAGATAGAGGTTGTGAATAATGGGAAGTTTCATAAGTTCAATATTGATCAAGAAGGTGTATTGAAATTTCATACAATACTATATGTTCCATCTATTATAGATATAAATAATGAACTGATGGATGAATCTCATAGGTCTATATTCTCTATACATCTTGGAAGAACTAAAAGTTATAGGGACCTTCCTGATCATTTTTGGTGGGATAATATGAAAAGGGAGATTGCCGAATATACTAAAAGGTTCTTGGTGTGTCAATAAGTAAAGGAGGAGAGACAACATCCTAAAGGGGTATTACAACCACTAACCATACCAACATGGAAGTGGGACAATATCACTGTGTAATTTTCCATAGGTCTCCTAATAACATCCAAAGGAAATAATGTGATGTGGGTTATAGTGGAATGACTTGCCAAGACTGCACATTTTATCATTATTCGGGAAGATTTCTCTCTTGAACAACTTTCCAAGATATACATAAAGATAATGGTGAGGCTGAATGGGTCACCACTTTATAACATTTATGAGTATGATCCAAGGTTAACATATAAAATCTTGAGGATTCTTCAACATGATCTAAATACTGAATTGAATTTCATTGGGTCCTGTCACCCCTAGACTGATGGCCAATCTGAAAAGACAATTCAAACACTCGAGTACAAGATGAGAACATGATCAATGAAATTTAAAGGTACTTGGGACCAACAAATACCATTAGTTGAGTTCTCAAACAATAATAACTTTCACTTGAGTATTCAAATGTCACCCTATGAAGCTCCATATGGGAAGCGAAGTAGAACACCTTCCTGTTGTGATGAATTTGGTGAGAGAAAGTTGTTTGGGCCTGATCTTGTGCAAGAGATTATAGAAAAGGATCATGACATCCAAAAACACATAAAGGCTGCTCAGATTTGGTAGAAGAGGTATGTTGAAAACCATTAAAGGTACTTGGATTTTTATGTTGGTGATAATTTTTTACTTCAAATATCACTATTGAAGAGATTCATGCGGTTTGGGAAGAAAGGGAAGCTTATCCCTAGGTACATTGGCCCCTATGAAATCTTGGATTTCATAGAAGTAGTTTTCAATCAGCTAAAACTTCCACCAAATCTAAATCAAGTTCATAATGTATTCCATTTATCTCTCTTAAGGAAGTACATACCTGACCCTTCACATGTACTGAATCCAAAGGTGGTATAACTAGAACATGGCCTCTCTTACGAGGAGAAACTGGTGGAGATCTTGGACTATAGAGACAAGGTTATATGTAACAATACTACCCACCTTGTCAAAGTGTTATAGAGGAACCATAAATATAAAAGAATAAATGTGGGAAGTAGAGGAAACAATGAGATATAAGTACCCACACCTTTTCCCAACTGAGAGAACAAGTTGAAATTTCATGGGTGAAATTTCTTAAGGGGAAATAATGCAACTCCCCTGAATTTTTAAATGATATTTATTTCCTAGAAATGTGTGTTATTTTATCTTACACAACAAAACCATGTCTATTTAATAATAAATTGGTATTTATAGAGTATAAAGGGAAATGTGACCATCAAAATTCAATCGTTATATGATCAGTGGTCAAATATGACCATTGGTAAATATGATTATTTGAAACCATACTTTTGGTAATAATTTTAATGTTATAATTATTTCTTATACGTATAAATTAAAAATGATAATTAATGCATAAAGGAGAAGCGATGGCCTCAACCAATAGATTCATGTTGTATGAATCCCATTTTTTAGAACTTCAGAGGGAGATAGAATCATTGGGGTTCCCCCTTGACCAAACCCAAGCCAGACTTTAACAAGTAAAGATTGAATTAAATATTCTATGGTAGAAGTTCAAGTTAGTAAAAATTACCACTCAGGCGATGTAAGTCGAGCCACCCCATGAATTTACCACTATTGAAAACCTTAACCTTAGGTTATATGTGGGTTTTAGAAGGGGTTATGTTTCTAGGACTTAGTTACTTAAAGTTTAATTCCATTGTATAAATATATATTTTATTCCATAAATTCCTTTTTAAGAATAGTTTTTCTTAAATATGACGAATTTGATAAATTTATTTTTCATACACAAATTTTACTTTTCATAAAGGATGTAAATTTTTTACAATAAACTAAGGTATTATGAAAAATATTTATTTTAATGAAAAATTATGATAAAAATATTTTTATTTAAATATAAATGATAAATTAATTTTATTATCTCATTGAAAACTTTAAGTGTTAGAAATTTTACAATACATTTTCAACCCGCTGTTTTTTAAATAAATAATATTTTTTATATTTTAAAAGTTAATATTATCATACTTATAGAATTATTATGATAAAATAAACATCATTTTTTAAATCATCATGTTGTAATTTTTTTAGGGAGAATTTATGAGAATTTTCTAAAATACATTTTTTTTCATGAATAGAAAAAACAAAGTTTGAGGTTTTTGGTATATTTAATGACTTAATAATTATTTAATAATAATTTAATAATTAATTAACCACAACCCAAGACCTAAAATAGGTTTTTTATTAATATTAAGTATTTTAATATATTTTAATCAATTTTAAAACCTATAATTTAATTTCCAAAGTCTAAAATGGAAACTTTAACATTAAAAATATTATTTTATGGAAACTTTATTTTTATATGACAAAAGAAGTAATATAAAATGATGAAAAATTATTAAGGGTTAAAATAACATAAAATATTTCCCAAATTTCCAAAACCTTTGGGAAAAAAACATAGGAAACCCCCTGGTTTTTTATTTTCCACAACCTAGATTGCCAAGGCCTACATTTGGAAATTATTAAACAAATCCTCCATTTTTGCTATAAATACTCACCCATTTCTCCATTTTCCTTGCCTAATAATCCATACACTATGAATATTTGGTTGTTTTCCCCTAATTAGTCCCCCCAAGGTTTCCTCAATCCTCCAAGGTTCCATTCCTCAATATCAAGGAGTTACTCTTCAAGGTAAGGGAAATCTTCACTTCTCTTTTCTATTCAAGTTCCCTTTTTAAGTGGTATGTCTTCCAATTTCTGATCTAAGTTATATTGTATACTTTATTTTATCCCATTAATGTAATAAGATTATTTTATGAATTGTATAACATTTTCCCCTCTCATTTTACCATTTTCTAAAACCACATTTTATATCTATTATGTTGTCGAATTTACTTCTCAAAATTTCCCTCTTATCCTTGAGAAATTATATTTCATTTTCTTCTTGTGAATACCAAAGAATATTTATTTTACAAGGGTATTCACCTAAATGTAATTTTTTTTATTTTGGTATTAAAATACATAAAACTCTCATTATTTTTCTGTGGGTTGAAAATGACATAATGATTATGTTTTTAAGAACTTTCGAAATGCTGTGATTTTGATATGAAACTCATTTTTTATTCCCCAATGGTTATTTTTGAAATGCTTGATTGTGATCTATGAGACTCACATTAATTAATACATATGAAGGGTTCACCTTGATAGTGCTCCAATTCATTGGGTAAATAAGTTAATCTCTATAGATGACATGTTTTAGGATACCATGGTGAATAACCTTGGTAATTTTCATTTATGACACCTTAGTGACAAACCTTTGTGATATCTTATGTATGTATCATTTAAATTCTTTAGCCACATTTCCATGTTATGATTCATTTTATTTTTATTATGATATTTCTTATTTTTCATGGTTCATTCCTTAATGGAATTCCTCATGTTCTTATTGTTATTCCTCATGATCACATTATTTTCCCTTACTAGGCCTCATGCTCACCCCTTTCCTTTGATGTATGTCCCCGGGATATGATATGAAGTAAATGTATTTAATATGAACCATTGAGGATTTATTCAAGTGTATTTAGAATAATGTATTAAGTTATCATGTATTATGTACCTTATTTCCAAGAAACTAAAGTTTAAAATATCCTCTGTTTGTACCATGTAAATGAAAAGTTTATGTAATAAAAATACGAGATTCTATATTATCCTTACCAGGAGTGTATGCAATATCAAAATAAAAAAATTATAGGTACTACATATACCATATCTACCAAATGTTAAAATAACTTTTAAGAATATATAACTCAATATTTTATGATTAGAGTATATGTTAAACCTTTCACCGAAAAGGTAATGCCATAAACTATTCAAAGAATACATTATAGCTATGAGTTTGGGGTAATGTGAGGGATAATTATTCTCATGAGTCCTAATATGAATGTAACCATAAGCCACAATGTGATCACTTTTCATAATAACACAACCCAAACTTGAACAGATGCATCACAAAGGACCGTACAGTCCTCCCTAGTGACTAGAATAGTCAAAATAAGAGTTGAAGTCAACCTATGCATCAACTAATCAAAGTAAGCATGATAATTTTAATCCCATGTAAACTTTACTCCCTTATGAATAAGATCAGTCATCATATAATCCAACTTAGATAAATCATTTACAAAATAGTGATAATATCCTACTAAATCGAAGAAGATATAAATCTCAAAGACATTTGGTGGCTCCTCCCAATTCATAATTGTTCTCACCTTATTAGGATCAACTGAAATATCATGTTTAGAAACCACATTTCCCAAGAATATTAATTATCACATCCAAAAGTTTTATTTATAAAGTTTGGCATAATTTTTTGATTTCTAAATATGCCTAAAACTACTCTCCAATAACATGCATGGTCCCTCTCGATCTTAGAGTAAACCACGATATCGTCTAAAAATATCACCACAAAATAATCAAGGTACTCTTGGAAAATCATGTTAATCAATTAAATGAACATTGTAGGAGTATTGGTTAGACCAAAAGGTATAAAAAGTTGATCATAATGGAAATACTTACTCCTAAAGGTAGTCTTAGTGATATCAAATACCTTGATCCTAATATGGTGATAACCAGACTGAACATCAATCTTTGTGAACTAATTTTCCACTATCAACTAGTCAAAAAAATAATTATTACATGGAAATGAATATATTTCTTTACTATGACCCTATTAAGATTTCTATAGTCAACAAAAAGGTGAATTTTTCTATCATCCTTCTTAGAAAAAAGCACAGATACTTCCCAAGGTGACACACTATGGATAATGATCCCTTTGGAAAATAGATCGTCCAAATGATTTAATTCCTTTAGTTTTTTTTAGATTCATATGGTAAGAGGGAATATAAATAGGAAGGGTTCCAAATACCAAGTTAATAGAAAACTCTGCCTCCCTCATTGGTGGAAAACTAGAAAATATTTATGGAAAAATATTGAGAAACATAGAAACTATTAGAGTAAGATCATTACATGAATATTCCAATTCCAATTCAATGGAAAACATGGATATCATCCTATCGGACTCTAGATGAGGAGGACCAACTCGACTCAACCTCAAGTCCCATTCCCCATGAAATACATGAAACACCCCATCGGGGATAGTAAAGGAAACATGTCAAAGATAATGTTCAATATGAGATTTATCAGATATCATTCAATCCATCCTATGAATAGCATCCATAGGTTTTATATCTAGAACCAAAAATTCCCATGAAATATCAACTTCCAATAAATAGAAAGTACAATAAGGGAATCGAAGACCCTACTCTCTCTTCATCCTCAGAGGCATATAAATCTCCATAAAAAATGCATTATATCTATGAAATTATTTAGAAATTCCTAATATGAATATATATAAAGTAATAAGAGGAATCAATATCAAATAATGAATTCACTAATGATAAAGAAATAGTAATGGTACCTCCCACCATCATAGGACACACATAACCTTCCACTAGAGACTCATACACTATATAAACAAGCATCATCCTTGATTCATGTGGTAATAACCCCTTTATTATTTTAGTATCTGACTACATCATAGATCCTCCCAATAATATCATGGATGTTAAGCCCAATTGAAGAACACATTAGGACACAAGGTAAAGGCTTTCTACCCAACCCTCTATTTTATTTCAGGTTACTCTTTGTCTCACTTAATCCCAATTAAATTTTTAATTATTATTATTTATTACTCATTATTTTTTTAATGTTATATATATATGTACCAATCATAATACATCTTTATTCTATGGAGATTTAAATGTTTTATAAATATCTTTCCCAATTATTCAAGATAAAAAAGCCTGATTCGAGGGAACTTATTAAACTCTTACCTATTTTCAAGTGCACTATATAATATGTTTTAAGCCAAAATTATTTTTATAAAACACATCATTTCATCATGGAAAAACAAAATTAGTTCATTTCTATTTTTATAAAAATATTTTTCTAAAAGAACTCTTCTTTTCAAAGTAAAAGTGTATTTCTCTCAAAAATTCCTTGATGATTTTATTAGAGTATTTTTGTCTATTTCAAAACCTATATTGAATTTTATGTATTATTGAGGTTAATATATTATTTTTATAATATACCATTTTATTATATATTTTATGACCATTTTGATTGTGGATATTCTATCTTGATACCATTCACCATACTACTCAAAATTGTTAGTGTTTGTGTGTATAAATTGGGGAAAGTTATTTCATATGTTCATGTTATTTATGTTTAGTCCCTTTAATATGAGTAATAAAATGGACTTAGAAAGTAAATGGTGCGTCCTGATATAACCCCTCGATGCATCGGTAGGTATCATGAGTCGAAACAAAATTAGGTTTTGGATTAGGCCTTACCCTATTATTTTCATACGTCTTGTTTGAGGCCTTGAAAATATGTTTCAGATATCCGGCATTATGCATTACCTCATTATAGTATTAGTAATTGATAAACCATGTGATCATTTGGCTAGTAGAATATAAATGGTTATGTTTTATTTTCTTATGATCATTTAGATGACCATATTTAATTATCTCTCATTCCAACAATATGATGATCAATTATATTTTTAAAGGAATGTGTTTTTAGTTTTTCACCATGTATAATGTATATTTTTATGATAACTTCCATTGTATTACTTACCCTTACTGAGTATCTGAGCTCACCCTTTCCTATGTTTTATTTTCCCCAGGTTGTGAAGATGAATATTATGAATGAATTTCAGGGATAATTTAGGTGTCATATGGATTTACTATTATGTATTTCATTTCAAGTTTTAATGTTGAACTTATGTTTGTATCTTATTTTCCAAAACCACTAAACTATTCATTTACTCAGGATACGAATATCTTGTAATAATGCCAATATAATAAAATAAGGCATTGGATCTATGCTACAAGGGTTGGGTCCTTACAGTTGGTATCAAATCATGTTTATTAGAAAACTTTGAAACTACATTTAGGAAATGTATATTAGGGAACAAAATCGTAAGATAAACTTTGAGGATAAACATACAGGAACATCATTAAATTTTTGAAATGAAGAGATTATGTACATATTCCTAGAAAATATATCCATATTTGGATACTAAAAGTGGACATGGTTCTAGCATAGATATACCTAGGAGTAAAAACTCTGACAAGGTGTTTCAGGCTTGACCCAGGGTAACCTAGTACATGACAATGGGCCTTACTGTGCACCTAGTTTGACACTCCCAGGGGATATTCTTAGGATAATTCACATCTCCTTTATAAGACATCATGAATGATTTAAAAGTAAATTTTCCCTCAAAGAAACCATGTTTGTTATTATGGGATTAGCTATACATAGGATTTTAATTTATGTTAAGTATTCTACTGGTTGAGATTATTCAATATGATTTATAACTTAATCTAGAGTATTGCATCATTTAGAAATGGCTCCTAGTGAAAGGAATGGAAACTATATGAACATGTGTATCCCATGTAGGGATTTCTCCCTATAAAAGATAATGATGTTGGTTCTAGAGCTACAATGGGTGCTAAGTAACTTATAACTATACTGGGATAGCTGAGTCAAGTTATGAACAATAACCATACCTGTATGAAGCACCCTAAACTAAAATATAGAGGAGAAATTTTAGACCAATTTATAACAAAACAGCCTCCATTATTTAATGTGACTAAAAACCCAATTTTAGCTGAGTAGTGGATAATTTCCTTAGAGAATATATTTCTAGCTTTGGGAAGTAACAAAAGGGACAAGTTTTTCATGGCAATTTATCGTTTATTAGGAGATTTGAATCGATGGTGGTCATTAATTCAAAACACAAAAGAGTATGAATATATTGAAAATATGGGATGGAAGGATTTTAAGGATATATTCATAGAAAAATAATTTCCTCATGAACAGCGAGCAGATATGGAAAGGTAGTTTCTAAATATGAGGCAAAACGAGGATGAGAATGTTGCAAAGTATGAATCTAACTTCACAAGGTTATCAAGGCATGTCACGAATTACATAGGTAATAAAATAAGAAAGATTGATTTATTATTTGATTGTTTAAAACAATTCTTTAGAAGGAAAATATTTTCCCAAACTTTCTCATCATACGAAGATATAGTCTCATGTGAAATCAAGACAGAGACTGAAAATTAAATTTTTTATTATTCAAACACTTTTGAGGAAAAAGTGAGAAACCAAACAAGACTCCACGACATAAACAACATATCACCATGGAATAAAATTTTTAAGCCAACAGCACCACGCCATCATATAAGAAGAGGGTTTTAGAGGAAATAATGGAAAAATGTAAGAATAAAATAAAGTTTAACAACATGTGATATGTGTGTAAAGAAACACCTCACAGACTTCTTAAAAGGAAAAGGAGTCTGTTAAAAATGTGGAGAAATAGGCCACCAATATCGATATTGCAAGGGAAATAAATAATCTACCAATGTTCAAAGATATAATTTTAAAGATATGGGACATTATACCAATGATTTTCCTAAGAATCAAAGAAACATTCCCCATATAAGGATAGGGGGAAAGTCCAAGCTTATACAATCACAACTACTGAAGTTTAAGTTTTTAACAATGTGTTGGTAGGTACTATAATTGGTTCCTCAACTTGGAAAATTCTTTATTTGATTCTAGATCATCACATTCCTTTATATCTTCCCATTTGTTCTTTAAAAATTAAATATTTCCAATTATCCTTAACAATGGAGTTGTCAGTAAAAACCCATAAGGGAAGTCGCATTGAAAAAAAGATGTTTCAAAAATTCCCCATTATAGCATATGGATATTCTTTATCTTATGATTTTATAATCATACCTATGGTTGATTTTTATATAATCCTTGGCATGTATTGGATTTCAAAATAAGATCCAAAAATCTATTTCCAGAAGAAGGAAATTATGATTTGTGAGGAAAGTGTGTAATCCATTATCTTTAGAGTAGAAACATCACCATATGATTCTTATCTAGATCCACCCCATTAGCTCTACTAAATGTAATTATTAGAAAGGATAAGAACTCAATATCTATGAGTGAGTAAAGAAATATTAAAATTTAGTATGTACCTATTGTGAAAGAATACATTGATTTATTTTTAGAGGATTTACTTCGACATACTTTAGAGTGGGAAATTGAGTTTTCTATTGATTTAATTCTTGGTGCAAGGACTATATCAAAGAATCCTTATAGAAAGGACGTGGTGGATTTAGTAGAACTAAATAAATAACTAAAAGAATTGAGTGATAAATGATTCATCCACCCTAGTGTTTCTCCATGGGAAGCCCCTGTTCTCTTTGTCAATAAGAAAGATGGATCTGTGAGGTTGTGCATTGACTATAGAGAAACTAATACTATTATAATAAAGAACAAGTATCCCCTACCTCAGATTGATGATTTATTTGATCAATTTCAGGAAGCCCAATATATTTCTTGGATTGGACTTCGATCTAGATATCATAAATTGTATGTGAGGAAGGAATATATTCTAAAGACAACATTTTTAACTAGGTATGGGCATTACAAGTTTACAATAATGCCTTTAGGACTGACTAAGGCACCCTCTATTTTCATGGATCTTATTAATAGAGTTTTCAATGAATATTTTGATGACCTTTTTGTGGTATTTATTGATAATATCCAAGTATAATCCAAACTATATGAATATTATGAGAACCACTTGTGCATTATTCTAAAGACTCGAAGAATTGAATTATATAGGAAGCTTAGAAAGTGTGAATTTTGGATTATGTAAGTTTTTTTTCTTGTCCATATTGTCTCTAAGTATGGAATCGTAGTTGATCCTACAAATACAAAGGCTCTCCAGGAATGGACTACTCAAATAAACATAATTGAGGTACATATTTTTATTGGTTTAGTAGGTTATTATCAACATTTCGTTCAGAATTTCACCCATTTATCCAACCCGTTGACCAAGCGTACTCATAAAGGGGTTAAGTTCATATGGAAAAAAGGATATAAAGAATGTTTTGTATAATTGAAGATGATATTAGTTAATTATCTGATCCTAACTCTACCATCGAGAAATGGTAGATTTATGATCCACAATGATGCATCAAAGAAAGGAATTAGTTGTGTCCTTATGAAGAATGATAAAGTTATTTCTTATGCATCAAGGAAGTTAAAAATTCATGAATAGAACTATCCAACTCGTGATCTTTACTTGTTAGCTCTAATATTTTCTTTGAAGATATGGATACACTATCTCTATAAACAATAGTGTGAGATATATATAGATCATAAGAGATTAAAATATATCTTCTCATAGAAAGAAATAAACATTGGGAAAAGGCAATTGCTTGAGCTACTCAAGGATTAAGATTATTCAATACACACCACCTAGTAAAGGAAAATAAGGAAATTGATTATTTGAGCAGGAAGGATCATGGAATTTTAAACAAAATGAGGATTGAAAAGGATCATATATTCATGTATTTAGTAAAGATGTATACAATAATTTTCAAATAATGTGAAATTTCATTAATTTTTAAATTGGTTACCCTACCATTTATATTGAAAATAATTAAAACTTCTCATTCTGATGATGAGAATATTCAAATTAAAAGTAAAGTTGTGGATAATGGGATGTTGGTTGATTTCATGTGTGAAGATGTAATTTTGAAATTTGGGAAGAGGTTGTGTGTTCCCTCTATACCCAAGTTGAAAAAGGAGTTATTGGATGTTTCCCATAGCTCTAATTTCTCTATACACCCTAGTATCACTAAAATGTATAGGTATTTGTAGAAACATTTCTGGTGGGATAACATGAAGCAAGAAATTTCTGATTATGTATCAATATGTTTAGTCTCTCAACAATTGAAGGCTGAATGACAACATCCTAGAGGAGTCATAAAACCTCTACCTATTCTTACATGGAATTGGGATGGCATCACCATGCATTTTGTCACTACATTACCCAAAACTATAAGAAATAATGTTGAAATATGGGTTATTTGTGGATCAACATATGTAATGTACACTTATCCTCACTATAAGTGAGGATTTTCCACCAGAGTGCCTTGCATGACTCTATATAAATGTAGTTAGGAGGCTTCATGGAGCACCTATATCAATTATTTCTGATCATTATCCACAATTAACATTGAAATTCTAGAAAATTATTCAAAAATATTTGGATACTGAGCTTTTATTGAGTATTTCTTATCACCCTCAAACTGACAAGAAATCTGAAATGACAACCCAAACTTTAGAAGACATGTTGAGATCGTTCTCACTTGATTTTCAAGGTATGTGGGATCTATATTTACCTTTGGTTGAGTTTTCCTACAATAATAGTTTCCATTAAAGTATTAAAATTGAACTATATGAAGAATTTTATGGAAAGATATGTCATACACCAACGTGTTGTGATGAAGTTGGTGTAAGGAAGCTTATGGACCTAGAGCTTCTGCAGGAAACAACAGCAAAGGTAAAGACTATTTTAACCCAAATCAAAGTAACTCAAAGAAGGAAAAGGAGCTATGTTGATAATTGAAGGAAGGATTTGGAATTTGAAGTGGGTGATCATGTTTTCTTAAAAGTATCTCCATGAAAGGGTGTTATAATATTTGGGAAGAAAGGTAAACTGAGCCCTAGGTACATTGTTACTTTTGAAATTTTGGAAATAATTGGAGTTTTGTCTTATCGTTTGGAAATGATACCTAGCCTTTCTAAGGTACACAATATGTTCCATGCCTCATTGATGAGAAATTATTTCTTAGACCCAAGAACATGTACTCTCTTCTGAAGGTATATAATTGGAACCTGACTTATCTTAATGTGAAGAGCCTATCTGGATTCTGCATACTAAAGAATAGGTGTTGAGGAATTGGACAACTTGACCGATAAAGGTACTTTGGAAAAATCATAAAATTGAGAAGGCAATGTGGGGGCCTGAGGAACTTATGATGAAGACCTACCCAAATCGTTTTATGAGGTAACATTTTGATAATTTCAAGGATGAAATATTTATAAGTGGGGAAGAATGTAACACTCCAAGGTTTTACAAATAAATTTAATATAGAATTAATGAAACACTAGGCCCCTGAGAAATAAACACATTATATAAGAGATAGTTAAAACCTAGCCACTAAACATAATTTTTCCACTTCTATGATTTGATTTTTGAAAAACTAATATAAATGATTGTAATTAGTAAGATATTTAGAGTCTGATAGGATCAACTTACATTTTTTGTGAGTAATAACTTATCCTTATGAATAGTAACTTACCATTATGAATAGTAGTGTACTCTTATGAATAATAACCTCACCCATGTATGTATAAGTAAACATTAGGCACCATATAAATGATAGTGAATATTTTAAAAATTAATAATTATGTGTTGATATTTTTTAGAGTAATAAATATTTAATTACCATTTTAAATTAAAAATTTTAGTTAAAATAAAATTAATTTTCAAAAAATTTATTCCAAAATAAATATTTTTTTGGACTTATGATTTTAGAATAATTTTATGAGACCTCAATTGATTTTTAAAATTATTACAAAATCAGTTTTAAATATAAAATATATATTTTTCAAGTAAATATTATTATTATTTAAAAATAAAATTTCTATTATTTAAAAAATTATTTTTATAAAATGGAGTTTATTTTTTAATTCTACACATAAAAAATGGTTTGGGTTGATTTTTGGGATTTTTCTTAAATACTGGAATTGTTGGTGAATAGTGAAATTCTATAATTTACAAAATATGCTAAATAAAATAATTTATTCATCATTATTGAGTAATGGATAATGTAAATTTCCATTGGTTTTAACTTACATGCACCTATAACTATTTTTTGTCACAAGAATCAAACGTTTTTTCTTGTCTTGAGAAAAATAATAAAATAATGAATAAGATATTCAAAAATCACTCCTCTCCTCCACTATAAAAACCTCCCCTCCCTCCCTCTTATATACACTCCTCTAATACTTGAAGCTTCTCAAAGTTCTGAAAAAAATACTCTTCCCAAGTCTGTCCCCACATCCAAGATCTCTTGGTCTTTCCAAAAGGCTAAAACCCCTTCCCTTAAGGAGGTTCTCAAGGAGGAGTACTCAATAGGTAAAATCCACTTCTTTTTTCATTTTAATTTCTTTTAAGTTCTTTATTTTATTATTATCTCCTCAATTCCTCTGACAAAATTATCGTGGAAACTCTAGTGTCATCTATATACTAGAATTATATCATGGTAATTAAGGATCCATCATCAATATCTTTACTCTCTCTATTTTATTTTAAAAACAAAATCATCGTCTGGGAGGTTTTGATTTACAACCTTCGTGGACGAAGAAGTTTTGTTTTCAATTTCTTATTCAAGGATGTTCATGAACCCATTTTTATGGTTGAACCATGTTCTAAAATATTTATTATATCTTATTTAATGATTATGGACCGCTGTAAAAATTTAAATGATTATCACTAAATGTTTTATCTAATGATTCATACTCAAACTATATAACAAAATGATATGTGTAAGCATTTACACTACTGTATGTTCATCAATATCATATAAATTCAATTCTGGATAATTTTACTCATTCCATGTGAACTTACTTTATCATATACAATTAGTTCGATCATGAAAACCAAGGAAATGAACACTCCCAAGTGATAAATTTGTATCTTAAAACTCGTCAAAAGGATATAAATGAACTTAATAAAATTATAAAGAATCAAAAAAAATGTAAATAAGGTTATTAATTGAATAATTAATGTATTTAATTTAATTATACAGGATTTTAAGCTCAAGTGAAAAACACATTCAGACACAAGGTAAGGGTTTTCTACCCGAACCTCCATTTTCTTTCAAGTTACTCTTTGTCTCACTTAAACCCAATTAAATAATTAATTATTCATATTTAATCATAATTTCTATTTTAATGTTCTATATATGTGTACCAATAAAAATCTAACTTTATTTAATGGGTAGTTAAATTTTTATAATGATCTTTCTAAATTCTTCCCGATAAACAAGCCTGATTCAAGGGAACTTCTCAAATTCTTACATATTTTCAAGTTCACCCTATAATCAGTTTTAAGACAAAATTATTTTTTCTCAAACTATGCATTTTATAATGCAAAAACAAAAATATTTCATTTCTATTTTTAGGAAAATATTTTTTCAAAAGAACTCTTCTTTTCAAAGTAAAAGTGTATTTCTCCCAAAAACTCCTTGATGATTTTATCAGAGTATTTTTGTCTATTTCAACAAATATGTTTAATTTTCTGTCTTATTGAGGTTAACATATTATTTTTATCATCTACCATATTGTATTAAATGGTTTATGATCAGTTTGACTATGGACTTTCTATCTTAATACCATTCATCATACTACTCAAAATGGGAACTGTTTATGTGTACAAATTGGGGAAATTTATTTCATATATTCATGTTGTTTATATTTATCCCCTTTCATATGAAAAATTAATTGGACTTAGAAAGTGATTTATGGTACCCTCTATAGCCCCTCGATGCATCAGTAGGTCTCATGAGACAAAATAGAGTTGTGTTTTGGTTGAGGCCTTACCCTAGTATTTTCAGAAATCTTTGTTGAGGCCTTGATAATATGTTTCAGATGTACAGTATTATGAATTACCTCATTATAGTTTTAGTAATTGATAAACCATGTCATCATTTGACTAGTATAATATTAATGTTTATGTTTCATTCTCTTATGATCATTTATATCTCCATATTTAAGCAAATTTCATTCCTACCATATTACGCTCAATTATATTTTTAAAGGCATGTGATTGTAGTTGTTCACCAGGCCTAGTGTTTATTTTTATGATAACTTCCACTATATTACTTACCCTTACTGAGTATCTAAGTTCACCCCTTTCATATGTTTTATTTTCTCAAGGTTGTGAAGATGAATATTATGAATGAATTTTAGAGATAATCTTCGATTCATATTTTTCTATTATCTATTTAATTTCAAGTCGTAATGTTGAACTTATGTTTGTATATTTTTTATAAAAATACTGAACTATTCATTCTTTCAGGATATAACTTTTTAATCATGACAATGTAATAAAATAATTCACTATATTTGGGATACTACGATTGGGTCCTTATAACATAAACATTTGAATCTAAACTAATATGAAATATAGATACTTTCTCCAATCACTAAACATAATCATTAACCATCGAGAGTAAAATGGTGAATGGTAATAAAATTTTACATCCCCAGTAAAAATGATTATTAAACATTTATAAAAATGATAATTATGGCATCAATACGACATATCCTTAGTGGATCACAAGTAAAATAGAGGGTTGATGTCATTAATGAATAGAAATACCATGAAAACATACTTAAATATATTTTTGATAAAAATAACCTTTTAATTGTGAAAATAAAATTTTAAAACTTATAATATAATTATAAAAATAGTTATTAATCATGATAGGGAAAAATTGTGTTCATGCCGTATATATTAAAAGAAATATTCCTTTCACATTTTCGATAAAAACCAAACAAGAATTGTTTTGAAAATGACTTGAAGATTCCTTTAAAAACATTTTTTAAACAGGAAAAATGGGAAAAAATGTATTTAATAAATCATTTTAAAAATTTTAAAATCATTTTTGAAAACATTCTTAGAAAACATGGGTTTTGATGAAAAGGGATTTCTGGCCGAAGGGTGAAATAAAGTCATATTTTCTTAAAAAAATTCCAAATAATTTAAAGTACCGGAGAGATGAAAGTGGTAATATTACTTGAAAATATCATGAATAACCATAGGAAAAGAAAATTTTAAGTTTTTATTAGAAAATTATCATATAATTTCCTTCAATGTAAACTCAAGTATAAAAAATCCCAATTTAAATAATATTGTGAAATTAACCCTTACAAAGATCATAACATTGAAGTGAAAACTAACCAATGAATTGAATATATATATCAACTGTAAATGAATATAAAAAAGTTTAAATAACACATAAGATAATAAAAATTCGTTACACACATAATTTTATAATATCAAATACTATGAAGAAGTATTATAACCCGATAAAAATAAATTGAGTTATGGAATTCTTTACCACTTGTTAACTTTTAATTCAAATCCCATTGGATAAAATAATTCAAATTGAAACTTAAAGTAGCATGAATTATTAATTAATTGTGATATTACATTTCAAAGTGGAATTATATACTCCATATAAAATATATTTGGTGCATAACATTACAATATTCCTCAATGAAGGGAAATTGAGATGCAGTCCTTTACACCATGCTTCCTTTTGGTGGACTATTATTTAAACTCATGTATAGTGGTTTTAAACTTGTTATTAAATAATAATATAACTATATTAATATTTATATTCTCATATATGATTCTCTTATAACATATTATCAGTCTTTTATTAATAATATTTTATTATTTGTATTGTTTTGTGTGTTAATTACCTTTATTTCTCATTTATTCTTTTCTGTGAAAGTTATTATTATTGTGCATATTATATAGTATTATCATCTATAGAATAATAATAATGAAATAATTATCATATTTAAAAACCAATTATACTATTAATACTAATCATTAAATATGGTTTTGAGAAATTAAGTATGTCACAATTATGGAGTTGGTGGGTCGTACGTATATATGAGTTACATTTCCATTTTTCAAAGATCATTATAGTAAAGAGGTAAGTAATATTTTATATTTATAGAATGATAATAATATCATAAATACCATATTTTTTATTTAAATATACTTATATATATAATCCATGTGGTTTTGTGATGAGAATAAAGTCACGTCACTTTGTGAAGGTGGTAGTCCACACATACATGAACGATATTCTCATCTTCCAGTGAGTGAAGAGATAAAAAAATTAAATGATGTATTGTATTTTGAGAATGATAAATATGTAATTAATATAAAAATTAATTCATTTATATAAAATATATTCATTAATATTATCCTTGTTACCTTACATGTAAAGCATTATGAAAGATGAATCGCATCGCTTTGTGAGGAGGTAGTCCACCATACACATGAGTGACATTATCGTATCCCCTATTGAATGAAAAGTAAAAAAGTTATATATGATAAAATGAATAAATAGGTATAATTATTGTATAAATAATATATATATATATACTTTAAATCCATCATCATATCCAATCGTGAGAGGTGGTAATGGAAAAATAGATGACATCAGTTCCTGACCCTATAGTCTGCAGTACACACAAATAATGATTTTGTAACCCATTTGATGGAAGTGAGGATGGTTGCAGTTAATGAACTTAACATAAAAAAAATATAAGTATATAGAATATAGTGAGGTTATTATATCATCATGTTTTAATAATAATTGTATAATGTTGAAGAAGAAATAAAACAAAAACACATAGTTAGGAATTTTACCTCTTATCAGACCCCCTCTTTAGGATTATACATAAAGTATTCCTAGAATATATTTACAACCAAAAAAAGTATTCTATTATTTGGGGATAAAATTTTGCAATTTATTTTTGTTTTTATTGGTTTAACCAAAATGTTTTTGAAGGTGTGAAGAAGAGAGGAGATTGGTGGCCTTTTATAGGTGAGGCGAGTGGTACACTTGTAATTTTTGAAAATAAAAATGTTTACCCACATTTTTCACAAAAAAAGGGTCAAAATTGATTATTATAAATAATTATACATTATAAGTTCTAAATATGTCCATAAATTATATTTTAGAAAAGTTTTTATGTCATTTTAACCCTTATCTTTTTAGTTTACCCATGGTAAATCAGTTTTTACCATAGTCGAGGTATATAATTTTTACTATTTTTATTATTCATTATGAATAAAATTAATATGAACATATTATACAATATAAATTATTATTATTTAAAATACATAATCCATTTTTTAAAATTCCATTCATATAAGTGGAGGATTTTAATTTAAAATTAATCTCATAAAGGTGACAAGAAAGCGGGTTTTCAAAGAAAAAATGTTCAAAAGTTTACAAAGTTTTTTTTATCAAAATTAAATATAAAATTAATAAAAGGACCTAAATTGAATTTATATATATATATATATATAATTTTAATAATTTTAATTTAAAAAAAATTAAAATATAATTTAAATTTACAAATAATTTGAAAAATAAAGATCATTTTTAGTAAAAATTGGTATTTTCACTATTTATCAAAAAATGAAACATTTCAGAAAAAACCCAAAAAATCAACCTAAGATAATTTTTATAGGATGATTAAAAAATAAAGTTTATTTTTTCAAATAAATTTTCTAAAATGGGTAAAATTTAATAATAAATTATGTGTGCAAAGTGTGACTAAATCACCTTTTAAAAAGATACAGTTTTTTTAAAACATTTTCATTTCTTTCAAAAGGATCTAATTTTATATCTAATAAATATATATAAATTTTATTTATTTTATACATGTCTAAACTATATAATTTTATTAATTTATTAAGTATTATTCATACTCACCCATTTAATGGCTAGGTTTTAAGGGTGATGTTTAAATAATAATATTTTAATAGAGTATCAGGTTTTATTTAAACCCAGTGTTGCTTGCATCACAATCTATTGAAGAGAATGAATTTATTTAAAAATAAATATATCATAAATTATAAAGGTTTTAAATTCTATTATAATTTTTCTGTTGTGTGTCATATACACTATCGAATATGATGTTCCTCTTTTAAAATCTCAGGGTGTTATATTCTACCCCGCTTAACTAAATCGTATACTCATAATTTAATCTTGATCTTGGTAATAAGGGGATTGAAATTAGAAAATACTTTTATTGGGAACCCACATCAAAAAAAGGGTTAATAAAAAACCTTATTTATAAGAGAGAAAAGAGAAGTACAAAGTTCTTATATAATAACACATTAATGGGTTTCCATGTAGGAAAACATTGGTGGAAAATGAAAACATAGACATGTAAGAGAATAATAATTCTCAAAGATTAATTAAGAGTGATATAAATCATTGATCATAAGAAAGTGGGTGATCCATATAAGGATAAAAACAAAAAAACATAAATCATTGATGATTTAAGTTACCATTTGATTTATCGTAAATTACGGTATTAGGATAGCATTTTTGTTCCAAGATCCATTCCTAGAGTTGAGGAATTTTTTTACTATCTAGACTAAGAATATATGAAAATATACTTACTTGGTATATCTCTATTTAATAGACACAATTTCATATTTTTTTGTTCTTATATCATTTCCTACTTTATATCTTACTATAATAAATGAATATCCAAGATGAATTTTTTTAACCCTGAAGCACTAAAATTTACTTTTAACATATCATAAAATATATAAAAGAGTAACAATTTATTCCTCCTATATTTACTAAAACCAAAATTATTATCACAAGTTATCCAACATAATACATTAATCTCTAAAACCTCATCCAAATTTCAACTTAAACCATTTCATAAATGATTATCCTTTTGACCCATCCAAAATATTAAGATCCAAAACTTTAGAAATAAGTTCACCAAACTTCCAAAATGAACTTATCATTAATCCCCCAAATAATATTACATAGCTCGTAATCATCACATACCAAATATGTGAATACCTTCATCATGTATTCTCTTGAAACATGGTAATAACCTAAATTACTAAAAACCATTATTGAAAAGATTCATAATTCCTTATTCCTTAAATAAAACATAAATTATTTGATATGTTTATTAAGTCCAAAAAAATGATGCTAACTCCTTAAAGGATAGCATAAACCACTTTGTCAAAAAATAATTAATTTGTTCAAAGATAGTTGGTACTATAAAATTTAATTTATCCATATCAATCATCCCTTTGTACTAATATCATTATCTCAACATCAGAAACATATTAAGGTTATATTTACCTCAATCATGTGTTTTATAAGAAGTTCATATTTCCACTGAATAATTTTTATTTGTCATTAGTATCATTCTTCATAAGTTTTCAAATCCTTTACAAAAAAAATACTATAGTATAATCCTCATAATTTTCATAATTTTAATAAAAAGGATATAATTGATAAAATAATCAAATTAAATATTTCTTTAATCCAAAAACAATCCCATTAGTCATTCTAGTATGTTTTTGGTAATAATATAAGCTTGACCATGATCCATTAGCTACTTTTGAGGTATATTCCTTTGATGCTTGGTTCATTCATTTAAATAGTGTCTCGTCTTCTTATTGATAAAGCATTTAAAATTTGAAACCTTTTTACTTCCCTTTAAATCATGATATTGGTGGATTTTATCTCCACACATGTAGAAAATTGTAGGTCCCTTCAATAAAGTGTCAAGGTGTTTCTTTCCACAATTATCACATATGGGGAATCCTTATTTAAATTCTTTCTTTTCTATATCTTTTTATCAGTTCCCTTAGAATCTATAATACTTATAGAATTATTTCTCTATCTTACTGTCATGTGATAATATTTCCTCATATTATGAGAATATTGGTGAGACTAGTTCCCTTCGAAAGATTACCTTAATACCATCAAAGAAATGATCATTCTTACTTTTTCGATTATATGCATTGATTTGGTTCACATTACTTCTTCTAGGTGCCATTTATAAATGATGGAATACACTATATTAGGTTATATCATTATTAAGGATAACTTATAATCCCAAAAATAGTGAAATAATTAACATAAATTGAAAATTTTATGTGTAGTTAATCTCATAATCATAAGCATGGATTCTTTACAGATATTTTTATTTTTAAATATTTTATAATGTTTTGTATAGAAAATTTGAATTATACTAATCATATCCCTTAGGATTTTCAAACCAGGTTCATAGTAAGGCCCATTTTTATGCATCGTGTGATGATGAAGTGAAGCCCAATGTTCCCTTTTCAGAGTTAGTACCCCTAGGTACGTTTATTCCCAAACCACGTCCACTTGTAATATCTAAAATATGATTTATTTATAAGAAAAAAAAACATATAATATCTTCCTTAAAAAACATTATAGTGTTATTATATACCTATACTCAAATTATATCATGGTTTTATGTTATATAATCTATGATTTCATAAATCTTCTTAGCAAGATTTCAACTAAATTTTCTCTAATACCATCTATAAAAACCTCAACCCTAGTATCCTGAAATCATTTTCTACTCTGTTACATTAGCATAAGATAAAACGAATCATATCATAAAGAGACTAATAGTTTAGTAGTCTTGGTAAACTAGATACAAAATTAAAATTCAAATTAAATTTTAAAACATAATATACACAAATAATTTTCATTGATAATTCCATTATTCCCCTTAGTGTATCAATGCATATCAATCACAAACACTTCCTCATATCCTGAAAAAAAAACTAAGAAAGGGGTGATATCAGATGCTTAGTAAGGGTATATATAAAGTAGAACCAAGGAATAAATAGGGAGTAATAATTATGTCAAGGTAAATAACTGAAACACATTCTATTTAATCAATAACATGTGCATAATATGGAAGGAATAAATTATGATCAAATAATTCCATATAAATAATCACATGAACTTGAAACTTAACCATGGATGTTCTAACTAATCAAATAATCACATAGAATATCAATAACTTAATTCATAATGATGGAATGAAAAATTTTGTAAATATAAAACATACCATATAGGCCTTGTTCTAAGATATCAAATACCATTGAGGCCTTGTGCGAAGACATCTATATAAATAAATAATGCCTCAAACAAAACCCAATATAGTTTGTCTCATGAGACCTATCGATTCATCAAGGGGCTATAGTGTACCCCACCTATCACTTACTAAATCCAATTCATTCCTCGTATGAAAGGGGTGAAACATAATGCACATAAAATTTTGTATTTAAATTAGCATAAGAAATATAAATACTTTCCCGGATCAATAAACAAAATCATAAACAATCCAAAGTAAAATGGTGAATGGTAATAAACTTGTACATCCCTAGTCAAACTGATCATAAACCATCTAGAAAAATAATAAGGATGGAATCAATAAAATATATCCTCTATGGATCATAAGTAAAATATAGGGGTGACGTCATTGATGAATAAAAATATAATGAAAAGATCATTAAATTTTTTTTGAGAAAAATAAACTTTTAATTTTAAAAATTAAATTTTAGAACTTTTATGATAATCATTAAAATAGTGATTGTTCATGACAGTGTCATTTTTTTTCATTTTTTACATGTTAAAACAAATATTTCTTTCACATTTTCAATAAAATACAAATGAGAATTGATTTGAAAATAAAATGAATATTCATTTCAAAATTATTTAAAAATTAAAAATCGGTAAAACTTTATTTAATAAATCGTTTTTAAAAGGTTAAAATCATGTTTGAAAACATTTTTAGAAAACATGGGTTTTTATGAAAAATTATTTTTGACCGAAGAGATAAATAAATTCATATTTTCTTAAAAAACGTTTTCTTAATTATTTTAACTATCAAAGAGAGGAAAAATTGTACTACTACCTGAAAATAACATGAATAGTCATAGGGAAATAAAATGAAAAGCGTTTATTAGAAAATTATAAAATAATTTCCTTTAATGGAAACTCAAGTATAAACAATCTTGATTAAAATGAGATTGTGAAATAAACCATTAATAAGATCATAACATTGAAATAAGAATTAACCAATTAATTGATTATGTGTATTAACTATAATTCTAAAAACATAAGGGGAAATACCAAATAAGATATTAAAAATTAATTACACATATGATCTTATAATATCAAATACTATGAAGAATTAATATAACATGATGAAAAGAAACCAAGTTATGAAATTCTTTATTACTTGGTAACTTTTATATCTAATCACCTTGGATGAAATAATTAAAATTTAAACTTAAAATACCATGAATTATTAATGAATCATGATATTACATATTAAAAGGTAATTATATACACCATATAAAATATATGAGGTTCATAACATTGAAATATGACACAATGAAGGGAAACTGAGAGGAAGTCCCTTACCACAAGTTTCCTTTTGGTTGAACATGCTTTAAAATCCAGTATGGTTGTTTTAAACACGTTATTAACTTACACCAGAACCACATTAATATTTATAATATCATATATGATCCTTTTATAACATCTTATCACCTACTATTTAATAATATTTCATTGTTTTTATTGTTTTGGGTGTTAATCATGCGGATGTGATGAGAAAGCGAGTTTTCAAAAAGAAAATGTTCAAAATTTTACAATGTTTTTATATCAAAATAAAATATAAAAGTGATTACAATGAACTAAATTGGATTAATAGATATAAAATTGAACCAATTTTAATTTAAAACAAATTTAAAACATAGTATTACTATATAAATAATTTGAACAAAAATAAAATTTTTAGTGAAAATAAGTATTTTTCTCGATTCATCAAAAAATGAAACATTTCAGAAAATTACAAAAAATCACTCTAAGATAATTTTGATATTATAATTTAAAAATTAAGTTTATTTTTTTAATAAATTTTATAAAATTTTTAAATATTAATTATAAATTTTGTGCATAGAGTGCGACTAAACCGCCTTTAGAAAAATACAGTTTTTCAGAAAACATTTCTTTTTCTTTAAAATGGTTTTAATTTTATATCTAATAAATATTTATCAATTTTATTTCATTTATACATGTTTAAACCATATAATTTACATAATTTATTTTTTACTATTCATACATTCTAATTTAATAACTAGGTTTTAAGGGTAATGTTTTAATAATAATATTTTAATAGAGTATCATGTTTCGTTTAAAACCAGTGTTGTGTACATCATAAGCTATTGAAGATATTGAATTTATTTAAAAATAAATATATATTAAAGTATCAAGGTGTTAAATTATCTTCTAATTTTAGTGTTGCATTTCATATACGTTATCGAATATGATGTTCCTCTTTTAAAATCTCGAGGTGTTACAAAAATTGTCAGTCAAGAGACATTATATCATAAACTCTATCAAGAATAATTCAATAGGGATACAAAAAACCCATATCAAAGTTTAGTAAAATTATAGAATAATATCATCCAACTTCCTCAAAGAAACTTTTCCCTAACAATCCATGTAAACTTAAGGCTTTTTATAATGAGAGATAGCCAAGTACTTTCTCATAACATGCCACTTAATTCTAAACAACCATGTAACCTATCTACCAAGAAATCCCAAACTGCATGCCAACATTTAATAAGAGTCTCATCCATCCCTTTGATACCAATTTATTATGAAAAAACCCCGATAACTTTCCTAAATGTTACTTGAAACAATCCAGACATGGACTAAAGGGCATTCCCTATCCTCATGGGATGGTGACTAGCATATGGGAATCAAGAAACATAAAGAGGGACTGATTTCAATACAAGGATAAACAAAAAATAAAAATAGTGTAAGGAAACCATAAATAGAATGTATACCAATACATATATCAATATTGAAACTTAATAAGGTAGAAAAAATATCAAACCAAAAATCTCTAGTCAATAACAATGTCACTACATGATCTCTTTACAATAGGTGGAACACACACTCCACCCATCATCACTAACTCCCAAGGTCCCTATATCATGAACTACTGCTAACTCTAAGTGGTTCTTTTCCATTTCCTAGACCAATCATAATAAAGTATATAAATACTTAAGTTAAAAGTTAGGGTGTCAATAAAAATCCCAATAGGGTTTCACCAAAAATTTCATAAGTAATTCAATATCAAATAATTTATTTGTGCTTAATTTTAAATAAAACACAGCATGTAAAAAAATTTACAATTCAAATAAAAAAATTCTTGAAGAAACTTTTCTATTTATAATAATAAAATAGGTTTTAAAAATTAATTTCCATCGAAATAGGCATGAATATAACATTTTATTAAAAGAGTCAAGAATAATAATTTCTATAAAAACTAACATGATTACAAAATTTTATAACACTTTCATGTAAAATCATTTTTAATAATCAATAATCAATAATATAACCATGTTTAAGAGACCAAGGTAAAGGTTTATATACATAGTTATTCTAACACATTAAATTATGGATCATATTGTGAACAAGTTTCTAATCCCAAGCCTAGGGAAATAGTCCTAAGACTAGTGAAATAGAATAATATACCTAAGTAATAATCTATCTATAAAAAAAGAACACCCTAAATTTGAATAATAGAGGTTACCTAAGGATTAATATGATAAGGTCCCTAAATAATTATTTTCATTCTAGGTATATCTAATAACTATAAAACATGTGTTTTTCCCACGTAACTACCCAAGATTCTATGTACTTTAAGGTGAAACAAATATTTAGGGGGATATAATTCAATTCCATTAATCTAAATCATTTCAAATAATCATTCAATCTTTCATTTGGAATCGATCCCAAGTTCAATTTTCAAAACATTCCTTTCTTTTCAAAAAAAAATAGCATCAAATAATTTTTTTTTGAAAAACTCATGTCTTTCAAACCAAAAACCAACATTAAATGGTTTTTATCAAAAACTCATTCCATTTAAATCAATACATATCACTTCAAATCATAAAACCCATCATACCCTTTTATTTCATTGGGATAATGTTTCAAATCATTAATTTCACATAGAGAACATTTTCTATAATTTTCATTGTATTTCAGAATCCATTTTCAATGAAATTTCATCATACAATCACCATGACATTTTAAAAATTGTTTATCAAATACTAAAATAAATCCTTGAAAATAAATCATAAATCCATTTTAGATTATGCAAGTGGGATGGGTTTAAAGTGAATGAAATTTACTTAAAGAATCACCTACCTTAATAACAATATCACAAAACCAGAATGAGGGTTTCGCTAGAAAAAATAGGAGTAGGCCCATTCCCCATAATCAAAAGAAAATATCAAAACACAATTCTATTGATCTCCTAGCTATTTGAAGCCCTAAAATATACTCAATAAGATCACATAAGTCAAGGAAAATAAGTTTGGTTATTTCTAAAAATACCATTGGTGTTTTGGTTTTTAGATGAAAATATCAAATTAAAATGATATTTAATTTTCATTTTTTAACTGAATATTGAATTTGGAAGGTTTAAAATCATTTAAAATAGGAGATACAACTTTTAATGGGTTAAAGTAATTCAATTACTATGATTTATAGATTTTGAAATCATCAAAATGGAGTTACATGTCATTCTAGAAGATTAAGAACAAAAAACATTTTTTAAAAACATTTTTTCATAAAAAGGGCACCATGTAAGGGTAAAAAGGTTCACCCTTACAAGGTTTATAGCTTCCACATGAGGGTAAGGGTTTTTACTATTATGCATATATCTCTCCAAAAATTACCTATATATAGTGGTCAATTACCCTTACGCATCCTTTAAAAACTTGTTTTTACCCTTACACAGTGCAACTTACCCTTACACAGCGCATTAGGTACCCTTATGCATCCTTTAAAAACATTGGGTTACCCTTATGCAATGAATGAGGTGCCCTTATGCACCTTAGATAAAAAGTTATCTAACCTTACACAAACCATGGACTACCCTAATGTATTGCATAGTATTTTCACCCAAACCTTACACAACGGCTGAACTACCCTTAAATAACCCTTATAATTTCAAGGTTATCTTTACAAAACACCCCTATATACCTAAACCTTGTGATAACCTCATCCTATATGATAGTGTAAAAATTACCTAAAAAAATATTGAATTTATTTTTAAAATTAACTTTAAATTAAATTCAAAAGGGGGTATAAAGAGAATATAAAGTCCCCAACACATCCAAAACCAAAATAAAACATCATAAACCAAATAGCATACCAAAAATAAAAGACCAGTAAGTAGTAATATTCCCCAATATAAATTCTTTTTACCCTCATAAAGCCTTTCTAGAAGACTCTTTATCAAAGTGATGAGTCCATTGTTCTCTCATCAATGCTTCACACTCCTAATTCTCATATAAATTTGAGCCATGTTACCATAACACCAAAACCAAGGGTTTGTATTCCCCATGACAAACCTTTTTTTTAGAATCAACAATCTAAATTGACTACGCGATCATGGATAAATTAAGTTCTGCATCAAGATCCTCTAAGTTCAATACATTAAACAGATCAAACAGATACTTATTAAGATATTACACATAGAAAACATTGTGTATTGATGTAATTTGTGTTTTCATACATAATATTTATGGTTTCCTTTAGCTATTTTAATTTTTTTTATCCTTGTTGTGAAATCCTTCCCTCTTGATGTTTCTTAATTCCCAGTTGAAAGATACAATCCCATGGGAACTAGGAACACCCTTTGTATCATGTTAGGATTAATTTGGGTACTATTTAAGTAAGTTATCATGGTGAGTCTGTGATAGGGTTGATGCATTGAGGAATGTTTATTGAAGATTTGGGAATTAAGGTGAAATGTTGTCATAGTTTTGAGATGATCATATGTTCAGATGAATAGTTTTAAGAAGCATCTATCATAAGGATACTATAAAAAAATCATGAATTTGGTGTCAAATAAATGGCGTGAATAAGTGATCAATTGATTAATTATATATGCATCATTTGAGAGATATTAGACAAAGTTTTATTTCAGGTGGTATCAGATAGACTGTATACCGAGGTGATCGAATGAACAACAAATAAGAAGTGGTATCAGTCTTAAAAAGGCATCGAATAGAGTTTACCAAATGGATGACTGAAAGAACCATAACAAATGAACATTTGATCAGATGGAAATTTTATTTACAAGTCTAAGGAGAAAGTTCTTTCTTACTAAAAAGAAATAAAGTGATTATGAAGTAGTACTTTCCTAAAAATAAAGTGTGAAGAATGTATAAACATTAGAGTGAAAAACATATTGAATCCTATTGGTAAACGTTCTTATGATTTTTACCAAAAAAAATAAAAATTTTATCCATGCAAGAGGTTTATGAAATTTCCATTGATTATAGTTCTTTTCAAGTGTAAGGATATTTCTTACATCCCATTACCACATAAAAATGATTTTTTCTAGTGTTTTTTGTGATATTGTATTATTTTCAAACCATGAAAAGGAAAAACTACTTTTATTAAGTAGTTAAACTTATAAATAATTGTGTTCCTATATTTATTTTTATTTATTTTATTTTAATAAAAGTAATATCTCACTAACAATAGGTGAAGGTTGTTTCCTAGGAAAGAGAAAATAAAAATAGAAGATCTCTTATTCACCCCTTCCCCCTCTCAGTGATCACACAGATCCCTATTGGACCTTTTAGATCAAATAATTCATTAATGTGTAGCAATTTATACTTATTCTTTATAGTAATCTCATTGATCTCCCTATAATTGATGCAAAACCTCATGGTGTCATCCTTCTTTATCACAAATAGGAAAATGGATCCCCAAATTGAAACACTAGGGTCTATAAATACCTTATCTAAAAATTCCTATAGTAGTTTCTTCAACTATAACAATTCCACTGGTGTTATTCTATAAATATTCTTCGATATAGGTTTTAAATTAGGTATGAGTTCAACATATTAAATAACATTATGCTTAGGTGGATATCTTGGAAATTGTTCTATAAATACATCAATTTATTCTTTAATAATAGGTGCATCCTCTATCCTTAAGATGTATTTCCCATCCATATATAGTGGTTTCACTTCCTATTCTCCCAAAATTTCATTAAGGTGATCTACTTGAAATGAATATATAAAATATTCAGATAATGAACTCTATCCCTTAAAAATAAGGGATTCTCTACCCCCTTTATAAATAGTAATCTACTTCTATTTATAATAAATTGTGTAATTATACTTTAAAAGCTGATCTATATTGAGGATTATGTAAAATTCAATCATAGGTATGAAAATCAAGTTTGAATCTATCGAATATTTATGTATCTGAATAGTTATTGATCAATATATCCATATTATAATAATATTCCAACCAATTTTCTTGATTGAAAAATATTTCCTCATAGTGTTAGGGTATTATTTAATGTTCACAACAAAAATACAAGATATAATAGAGTGTGTGGATCTGGATTCAAAAAAATCATTGGATAACTTTGAGCTTATGATAAAATTATCTATTATCATATCATTTGGGACTTTAAATTTAGTTGTAGTGATGATATAAACTTATCCTTTCTCCCTTGGAATTTTAAGAGTAAAATTTCTTTATTTATTGGGGAATTCATTTGAATAATGAACCATATCATTATAGTTGAATCATTGGACATTGGTTGCTTCTTTCTTTCACGGGCATTCATGAGCGTGATCTTATTTCTCTCCAATCCTAAAGAAAACTCCCATTCCCTTTAATCATATTCCATGGTGATTATTTCCTAAACTATTTCATGTTGTAAATTAAACCCTTCCCTTCTTCTATTTTTCTATATATATTTTTATAGAGTGCTTATCCACCAGCTTATTTTCTTTATTTCCATGGAAAAAACAAAACTTGGAGAATTATTTTATCTATATTGAGGGAACATGATATCATATCCTCATATAATAAAAAAATTGAGAGACTAATTACCTTCTAAGAATAGGATAGATCCCGTAAAATAAGTGATCAATCTTAATTCTTGGATTACATACATAATCTATAGTATGAGTTGATAACCTTGTAAATTTTTATTTATATTCAATAATATTTTTCTCTTCCATTATACGTAGATTGAGAAATTATATTTCCATATCATATCTTTTCTCAAGAGTAGATTATTTTTCAAAAAAATTACATTAAAATCCTTCAATTCCATACTATATATCTCCTCTGACTTCTTAGTGTTTTGGATCGATGACCACCATTATTCCACATATTCCTTTAGATGATAAACTATCATGACATTTAATTACTTCCCAAGGAAAGAAATATCATCTCCAAGTACTTGATCTATTACTCAGATACTAATGATTTATAATTCTAATTTAAAGATAGAGGTTGTTATTACATGATGCATCCCAATATCATTGAACCAGATTAGAGATCTACAAGTTGATCCATATAGGAAAGGTTATCGGTCATGACCTGAGTCAGCTGAACTAATATAGTTATAATATACTCATCTTTTATACCTACCTCATTAACTTCATTGACTTGATCATGAGATAAATACTTACATAGGTTACAGTTGTTGATATAGTTTACGTTACTTCCACTATTCACCATTTCTAAATAATGAAATCTGTTATATTATCTCATAACATTATAAATTTTAACTCATATTGTATAGTTGTGAATGTAACATCTCGATATTTCATTATTTTTTTTAAATTAATTTACATTTTTAGGTGTCTTTAGTTATACACATTGTCTATTTTAGATTGTGTTAGAAGCAATAATGATTTTCTTTAATATCATGCATGACACACAACATCGAGCTTCAGTAAACCATGAAATAATATTATTTTAAATGTGGTCGTTATAAGAGAGTCATTAAAAAGGTTGGTATGAATAGAATTAACTACTTTATTAAATATACATATAAATTTACTAATAAATATAAATTTATTTATAAATTCTTATTAAATAATCAATCAATTTTTAGTAAAGTAATTATATTCATCAAAAAATGTTTTCTTTAAAAATGACCTCTATTGTTTTTAATGATAAAATTTTATAATTAATTTATAAAGATTTTAGAAAAATTATTTGATAAAATTAACTTAATTTTTGAAATAAACATATCAAAATTAATTTATGGTGAAATTTTGGGATTTTTTGGTAGATATTATGTTTTTCAATGAATAGTGAAAATTGATTGTTTTTTTAAGAATTGTAATTTCTTTTAAATATTTTAAAAAATTATAAATTTTTTTGAGATGGTTTTAAAAGAAAACTTAGTAAAATTATATATATTAATCCAATTAATGTTATTGTAATCAATTTTATATTGAATTTTGATATAAAAACATTGTAAACTTTTTAACATTTTCTCTTTAAAAACTCATTCTCTCGTCATGTCTGTGGGATTAATTTTATATTTAATTTTACACTTCTATGTATGGAATTTCAAAAAATGGATTCCATATTTATAATAAGTATAATTTATATTATGCAATAAGTTCAACATAATTTTTTACAATAATGAATAGTGAAAATAGTAAAAATTATTTACCATAGTTAAGGTAAAATGGGTTTATCAGGGAGTTAAACTAAGAAGATAAGGGTTAAAAATGACCCAAAACATGCCTAAATACAATTGTGTGAGAAAATTTATATCTTATAATTTACAAGTTATAATCTATGGTTATTTTTAATCTTTTTTAATGCAAAATACTTTATCATTTTGGATTCTTTTGGGAAATTTACATGTGTGTTCCAAGTGGGTTCCTTTCTCCACTTATAAAATGACCACTCCCCTACTCTCTTATACACACCCCAAGATCCTTATATTTTGAATAGGACCTTAAAAATAAATTCCTTACTTCAATAATCACTTCCTAGAGGCCTTATTTTGATTATTAAGCTCCACTAATAAGGTTTTAGGTGTAAACCTAAAAGAGTTCCACGGAGAATAGGTATATTCATTAACTATGTGTTTTAATTTTATTTCTTCTTACACCTCCTTAAATTATTATTAAAATATTTTCATATAATAAACTCAATACGTTACAAATATTTATAATTTTTTATTTTAGTTTCATGACCTATATACATAGTCATTTCACTCAAATGGGAGATGAAACTGTTGATCATTTGTGCAGCGGACTACCACCTCATAAACAAACATAATTAATATTCCATCACAACCTCTCACAATTTAGTGTAATTATAGATTTAGAATATATGTATGTGTGTGTGTGATAATTTTAACATATTTTCACTTCTAGAAATATAATATCACATATACCCTTTTTACTTTTCATTCTGTTGGGGATACACTAACGTCGCTCATGTGTACGGCGGACTACCGTCTCATGAAGCGGTGTGATTCATTCTTAATAAAAAATTAAATGGAATGTAATAAATATTAATTTAATGATAATATTTTATATATATGAAATAATTATGTTTATTTAAATTTTAATAATTATTTAATTTTCTTTGTTACATCTGTCAAAAGATGGAAATAATGTTAATGCGTACAGACGGCCTACTATCTCCATAAACAGTGCATTTCATCTTTTTATCTATAAATTTTGTAAATGAATATAAATATTTATATAATAAAAATATATAATGTTAATTTCATATTTAACATTCTGTATATTATGTAATGATTATAAAATTACAATAACTAGAACTACTGGACTAAAACTCTCATATAAAATGAAATAGGTAACACCCATAAATAGAAATTTTTTAAGTAAATTATTATTAAATGGGTGATGAAGTGTTATAAGAAGATCATATATGATATTATAAGTCTGTATATTATTATATAACATATCTATAATAAACATATATTTATAATACAATATATTCAAACATGTACAAAAGAAGTCAACACTCAAGGGGTAATGGATTTTCGTCTCACTTTAATTTTCTCTAAGATACAAGCCGTATTCACCATGTATATCTTTGATTTGGTGTATATAAAAGCAATGAATGTATTTTATTATTATTATCCTAAAAATAATAGAGATTATATATACATTTTAGGATATCTCTATCATGGGTATTATGTTTCAAATGTTACCAAATTGGTAATGGTTTTACATTACAATCTCATTATTTATTAGGATTGTTTAAGATTAAGTCTCTAATATTGAAATATTATGAGATACATATCAATAATTATCAATAATTTTTTTATACTATATTTATTAATGATATTTTCAAGTAATATTACCTTTTTTCACTCTTTTCTACTTAAAATAATTGATAAAATGATTTTAAGAAAATCTGGCTTTATTTCTCTCTTTGGTCAGAAGTATGTTTTCTTCCAAAACCAAGTTGTTTAAAAATATTTTCCAAAATATTTTACTAATATATTATGATTTTTAAAATAATTTTTTACAATGTTTTAATTTTAACAAAAAAATTAAAAAGGAATCTTTATGTCACTTTCTAAAAAATGCACGTTTGGATTTTACTGAAAATGTGAATATAATCTTTGTTTTTAACATGCATGACCTGAAAAGTATTTTTCATTGTCATAAAATTTCAATGATTTAAATATTACCTTTAAGGTTTTCAAATTTATTTTCCAAGAAATTTTTTCCCTTAGTATTTTGTAAATGTTTATATTTTAAATAAATGATTTCAAAATTAAAAGGATTTTGAAAATGTTTTATGTTTCAAAAAAGTGTTTTTCAAAGTGAAAATGTTATTTTCTTCAAGAAATGTTTTTTAATTATATTTTAATATTATTTTCAAGTAAAATTATTTCAAAAATATTTTATTAATTTTTAGTTTTAAATAGTGATTTTTAAATAAAATTTATCTTCCTCAAGAAATTTTTCAAGTGATTTATCTTTCAAAATCATTTTCCATCTAAGATGAGATCCAATGATATAACTTATACTTCAATGAGGTTATAAACCAAGTATAACATTTTTATTCTTTATATGAATGGATTATGATGAAAATATGTTTATGAAACCCTTTTCTCTTCCATGATTTATACCATGATAAAATTATTATTAAACCCGCTTCTTTTTCATGGGTTATAATATGATGAAATGATGAAATGATTATGAAACATGTCTCTTTTTTAAAGGTTGTGGTATGATGAAATTTTTATTAAACCTATTTTTTCATGGTTTATTATATGATGAATGTTTTATGATCTTATGGAACAGATACATATTATTTTCATTATGTGATGGGTGGGACCTATATATCCCTATAATTCATTTGGTAAAGATTTATATTTCATTAGATATATATGATTTTAATGAGGATTGAACCTAGTTTAGTAAGGGACTTTGTCCACTATGATGGTATTGGGAGTGAACCTTGATTACTATGATGGTTTGGGGAGTGAACTCATTCCACTATAATAACATTTTAAGTGATCATTTACTATTATGGAAATTATTTTCTATGATTATGTATATTCTAAACATCTATGTCTTATGCCAATATTTTTCTCTCATGGCTTAGGTTATTTGATTCCTTTATGATTAATTTCTTTTGAATATACAATATTTATGTCGTGTTTAAAGATTATGATATTTGATATGAATGGTATTGTTTTCAAATATTATGATCATGTTCTCATACCATTATTCTCTAGATATATTTATATATCTCCCTTGTTTACCCTTACTGAGCATTTGAGATCACCATTTCGTATGTTTCCTTTCCATGGTTATGAATAAATGTTTTAAGTAGGGTATGTTTATGAAGTGTAATAAAGGGGAATATTATTATGATATATTTTGAATATCCTTCACCAAATAATAAAATTTTGTTTCTATTCTCCAAAGACACTAAACTATTATGGTCCCCAGGCATGTACTTTTGTAATGTATTGAATATTCATCTAAAAAGATGCAATATTTATATATGAAAAACCTAGGTTACTATAATTTGAATAATATGATAGTTTTACTTAACCTTTGGAAACTAAGATCATATAAATTTAGTGATATCCCTAAGGTAATGTCTAAGGATAAGTCTAAGGGTGATTTAATATATAGAAAAATGTCCTAGAATTTTGGAAAAGGATAGAGCGAATGGTTTCCAAGAAATTAAATCCTTGTATGGACACTACAAGTGGATGTGTATCTATAATATAGGTTACTTGGGGTAATAAATCTGAAAATGGAACATTGATATCGACTCAATCACCACCCAATGCATAAAAATGGGCCTTGCTAAACACTTGGTTTGACACTCCTATGAGATATTATTTGGGAATTTGAAATGTCTTTACAAACCATCATAAAGAATTTGGATAATAACCTAGGATAAACCAATTTTTTTATTAATGAGTCATGATTTAGACATCCTATAAGTTATTTTTTATTATTATATGGTTCCCCATTATGATTTTTGTTTCCCACACTATGATTTTTGGTTTTAGTCAATAGAGGGAACCAGATGAAACTTGGATAATGTTTAATGTGGTAAAAAATGTTTTGATGAGTAACCAAATGGGGTTATGATTGGAGTGAAGTATATTTTGATCATGCCTAATTAGTTACATTAATATATGATTAACAAATTCACCTTAACAAACTCTCAACCTCACCAAAAAATATAATGATAGAGTTTGCCAAGAGCTGAGGTGGTGAAGAACATATAGGAAAGAAGACTTAGTTTTCTATATATCAATAATTTGGGAAGAATCACCCATGTGATTGTCTCATAGGAATGAGAATATTTTTTGAGTGTATAAAATAAGGACACAAAGTAAGTGATCACTGAAGAAATGGGAAGAGTTCAATTAACACAATTAATGGGAATATTGGTCTCCTTAATGTATTATCAATGGATGAATGTTTTAAATGTATAAAGTATGGGAATTATAAAAATTAATGTCCTAAGGGTAAATTTTGTGAAGAAAATAATCAATGTTATATGATTAATGGTTATACTATTGATGATGAAGAGACCAAAAACATCAAATGAAAGGAAAGAGGTATTAAGGGATTAGATGATGAAGCTTAGTTAATGGTTTAAGAATGAAGTGGAATGAGTGAAGTGTTTATGTATTGGAATTCAGGAATTATGAAATATATTATGATTTTTCCATATAAGTTTCCATTAAGGATTTTTAAGAACATGATGAAATGTACGGATGACCTATAAAAACAATTTAATAGAAATGTGACATTTTATGAAAAATATATGATTGAGGGAAGAAAACCCTTAATATATTCCTAATGTGGAGAAAATGGTGTTTTTTTTATTAAGGGATGATTGATATGGATAAATTAAATTGGATAGTATTGATGACCTCATAACTGATAAGATATTTTTTGAAAAAGTGGTTTATGTTATCATTCATGGAGTTTACGGAATTATTGGATATATAGAATATATTCAATAATATTTGGTTTTATTCAAGGAATGAATAAGTATGCATGTTTTTATTGATGTTTTATGGTAATTTAGGTTATTACCATGTTTCAGGAGAATACATGAAAAAAAATTTCACATGTTTGGTATGTGACAATTAAGAGCTACTTGATGATCTTTAGAGGATTAATGATAAGTTGATTTTTTAAATTTAGTGAACTTGTTTATAAAGATTTGTACTTTAATAATTTAGAAGTTTCATAAGGTTAACCATTTATGAAATGGTTTTAGTTAAGATCTGGATGAGTTTATATAAACTAATGAATTATTTCATCATATAAATATTTATCCTTATTAGATAACTTGTGCTAACCATTTTTGTTTGAATGATAAATAGAGATATAATGAATTAATTATCATTATTTTATGGATCTTATGATCGGATAGTGATTTAGGAATTAAAATCATTTTAATTTCATGTATTAATATATGAAGTGGAAATTGATCAAGTAATAACCAAAGTATGATATTGATCTTATTAAATGGAATAAAATAAATCAAATATATATTATCTTGAAAATTATTCAACTTTAATAGTATGATATTGACATGAAATGTTACCTTATTACCATAATTTATGATGATATCAATGAAATGTTTCACAAATATTTAGTTTATGGTTTTTTTGTTTTTATTTTTCACATGCTCATTCACTTTCTTGTGATCAATGATCTTTTTCACTCTCCATCATTATTTGGACATTAGGTTTTTCTTCAATGTCCAAATATTCACATCCCACCTATGTTATCCTATTTAGAAACCTATTATGTATTATTATAGATGACCTTATCACATATTTTTCTCTATTTTCAAGAGGATTTTTTTGTTAACCCTATTTACGATGTGGATTTCTATGAAGGGATTTTCAAATGTTAAACCTTTGATGACCAAGAAGAATTTTTAGGGAGACATTCATTTTAAGGTGGAAGAATGTAACATCCCAAGATTATATGACATATTTTTTTCAAATTAATTTAATTTATATATATATATATTATACACAACACCAAGTTTATCTTTTGTTACATGCAACAATGAGTTTCTTCGATAGAGTTCAGGACACGCAACACTAAGCTTCAGAAAACCATGAAAAAATATTATTTTAAATATGAATCTTATAAAATAGCCATTAAAAAGGTGGGTATGAATAATATTAATTAATTTATGAGATATAAATATAAATTTACTGCTCAATCAAATTTTATATCTAAATTCTTAATAAATAATAAATCAATTTTTAGTAACATAATTATACTCATCAAAAATATGTTTTCTTCAAAAATTATTTTTATTGATTTTTTTGAGAAAATATTATAATGAATTTATATATATTTTAGAAAATATATGTTATAAAATTATACACATTTTTGAAATCATTATATCTAAATTCACTTATGGTGAAATTTTGGGATTTTTAAGAAAATATTGATTTTTCATTGAATAGTGAAAAATACTGATTTTTTGTAGATAAAAACACATTTATTTTCAATAAATTAAGTAATTTAAAATCCTCAACATGTTTTAAATTTAAATAATAATTATTTATGTATATTTAATCCACTTAATTAATTTTTAATCAACTTTAAATTGGATTTTAGTAAATGTTTATTTTTGGGTTTAAAAAATGGGGTTTTCCAAAAAACTATTTTAAAGTAAATAATGTTTCTCCATTTTAATTAACTAAAATAACTCCTAATAAGAAATATTTTTAATTAAATTTATATATTATACATCAAAAAAATAATTTATATCCATACAATGATTATTATTATACATAGAGTTAATATAAAATCATATTATGCTTGAAAATACACTTCTAAAAAACCATCTTTTTCATTGTATTTGAATATTTTTTTAAAAATTAATTTTTTCAACTTTTAGAAAATTATTTTGAAAAAAATAAACATAATTTTTTGAATCATAATTTCAAAATATTGTTAAGGTGGATTTTTGATAATTTTCTGAATAGATAATTGTTTTGATAAATAGTGAAAATACTGGTTTTTATTAAGAATTATCATTTCTTTTAAAGATTTTAAAAACATCCAAATTTTTTTAATTTAAAATTTAAACTAGTTCAATTAAATATCTATAAATCTAATTTAATTCGTTGTAATAAATTTCATATTTAATTTTGATATAATTTTTTTTTAAACTTTTGAACATTATCTCTTTGAAAGCCCGCTTTCTCTTCGCGTCTGTGGGATTGATTTTAAATTAGAATTTTTCACTTATGTGAATTTAGTTTAAAAAATGGATTCCATATTTATAATAATAATAATTTTTATTATCTAATAAGTTCAACTTAATTTTTTACCATAATGAATAGTAAGAACTGTAAAAAAAATACCACGATTAAGGTCAAAATGGGATTATTGGGGGTTAAACTAAGAAGATAACGGTTAAAAATGACCCAACACATGTATAAATACTATTATATAGCCATATTTCAAATTATCCTTCAAAATTTATAATATAGGGTCATTTTTAGGATTTTTGAATAGGAAATACTTTATCATTTTGGATTCTTTTGGCAAATTTCCAAGTAGTTTCCAAGAGGGTTCATTTCCTCGATTAAAAAAGGACCCCTCCTCTCTTCTCCTCTCCACACCCCAACATCATTTTTTTAAATCCATACCCAAAACAATTCCTAAATTTATTCTTCACTTATTATATGCCTTAGTTTTATTATAAAGCTCCCCTATGAAGGATTTAGGTGTAAACCTAAAGGAGTTCCCTGAAGAAGAGGTATATTCATTAACTATGTGTTTTAATTTTATTTATTATTCCACATATTTAAATTATTATTAAACCACGATAATATAATATCCTCATTTTATTACATATACTTAGAAGTTTTAATATTAATTTCAGTACTTATATCCATATACATTTCCCTCAAATGGGAAACGACATCGTTGATTGTGTGTACGGTAGACTACCGCTTCAGAAACCACCAAAATTTGTTTTCCATAACCACCTCTCACGGTTTGGTGTAATAATGGATTATTTATATTATATTTTAAAAATAATTTCACTTCTATAAATATAATATCAGATATACCCTTTTTACATTACATTCCTTGGGGGATAAGATAATGTCGCTTGTGTGTACAATGGACTACCGCCTCACAAATTGACGTGATTCATTTTCACTAAAAATTTACATATAAGGTAATAAATTTTGGTTTAAGGAATTTATGTGATATATATTAAAAAATAATTTTTATATAAAGTTTAATAATTATTTACTTTTCTTTCATTCCATCTATCAAAAGATGGAAACAACGTTCTTGCGTACGTACGGCCTACCATCTCTATGAACGATGCATTTCATCTTTCTATCTATAAATTTTGTGAATAAATATAAAGATATATATAATCAAAATATATTACATTAATTTAATATTTAAATTCTTTATATTATGTAATGATGATCAAAGTCCAACAACCGGAATTACTGAACCAAAACTCTTATGAAAAATGAAATAGTTAACACCCAAAAATAATGAATTTATAAAAGAATTATTAATAAATAGATGTTGAAACATTATAAAGGGATCATATATGATATTATAATTGTTTGTATTATTCTATAATATATATATATAATAAACCTATATTTATTATACATGAGGTTATAATGTTTACAAAGGAATTCAAGCCTCAAGTGGTAAGGGATTTTCGTCTCACTTTTATTTTATGTGAGACACAAGACATATTCACCATGTATTTCATTGATGTGGTATATATAATTCCCATTAATTTATTTTATGATGACTCTCCTAAAAATTATGGGTATTACATATAAATTTTAATATCTATCTTTCATGGGGATTATATTTCAAATGTTACCAAATTGGTAATGGTTTTATATTACAATCTCATCATTTATTGGGGTTCTTTATAATAAAGTCTCAAATGTTTAAATATTATGAAGTACCTCTCAATAATTCTCATGAATTTTCTTATCCTATCATTATTAGTTATATTTTATAGTAATAGTACCATTTTTGCACTCTATGGTGTAATTAATGAAGTGTGTTTAATATAATCCAACTTTATTTCTCTCTTCGGTTGAAAATTTATTTTCTTCCAGAACCATGTTTTATAAAAATGTTTTCAATTTTTTTTCAAATCTAATATGATTTTAATATTCCCTTAAAATATTTCGTTTTTATTTTCAAATAAACTGGGTCCATTAATATTTTTTGAAATTTTTATATTTTAAACAAATAATTTCAAAATGGAAATGATTTTTAAAATGTTTTATGTTTTAAAAATTATTTTTAAAAGTTGAAAGACTATTTCCCCCCAAGAATTTTTTTTAAATGATCTCTAAAGAATATTTTCAAAGAAAGGGATTTCAAAAATATTTTATGAATTTTTATTTTTAAAAAGTGATCTTTAAAGAAAATTTATCTTCCTCAGGAAATGTTCCAAGTAATTTATCTTTCAAAATTATTTTCCATCTAATATGATGTACTTTGACGTAATGCATGCTTTAATGGAGGTATGAACTATGTATACCATTATTATTATTTCACTAAATAGTTTATTATTAAAAATTTTATGAAACCCATTTCTCATCCACAGGTTATACCATGATTAAATTATTATGAAACCCACTTCTTTTTCCATAGGATATACCATGATAAAATTCTTATGAAACCTACTTATTTTTAAATGGGTTATTATATGATGAAATTATGAAATGATTATGAAACTTGTCTCTTTTCCATAGATTATGATATAATGAAATTTTTATAAAACCTATTTCATTTCATGGGTTATGATATGATGAATGTTTTATGATATTGTGGTATACATATGTTTGATTTTAATTATGTGATTAGTGGGGCCTATATCTCTAGCCAATGCATTGGAAAAAGATTTATATCTCACGAGATAAAAAATAATGGAATTGGAAGTGAACCCAATTTAGTAAGGGAATTTGTTTTCTAGGATGGTACTCAGAGTGAACCTTGACTACTATGATGGTTTGGGGAGTGAACCCATTCCACATAATAGCCTTGGCAGTGATCCTTGACTACTATGGAGATAATTTTATATGATTATGTGTATGCCACAATTCCATGTCTTATGTCAATGTTATTCTCTCTTGGATTATGTTTTTTGATTCCTTTATGATCCTTTTTTTATGAGCTATCAATCATTATTCCACTTCTATAGTTTATCATATTTGATATAAAGGGTATGATTTTTAAATTTTATGGTCATATTCTCATATCTTTATAATCATTTAATTTTTACATATATCCCTTGTTTCCCTTATTGAGAATATGATCTCACCCTTTCTTATGTTTCCTTTCCTAGGTTATGAAGAAAGGTTTTAATTAGGATATTTTTATAAAAATTACTAATGGGTATCATATTTATGTGAGATCTTGAAGATATTTCACCAAATAATAATATTTTGTTTCTAGTCTATAAATACATTAAATTATTATGGTACTCAGGCATGTACTTTTTTAATATATTGAATATTCATCTAAAAATATGAAATATTTTCATATGAAATTCTTGGGTCATTATAATGAATCTGGTGTAACACTTAACATAAATTAAATTTTTATACACAATTAATACTAAAATCATAATATTGGTGTCATTAGGAATATCTTGAAATAATAATAATATTTTTAAATACTTCATAATGGTTCATAAATAATGTTTGGATCACCAAAATCATATCCCATGGGAGTCTCAAACTAGGTGTAAATTTAGGCATCTTTATTAAGCAATAGATTAAGATCGATTCAATACCCACTCATTCATTTTAGGGTTATTTCCCCTCATTCCTTTTGTGTTAGAGCTTATATACACTTGTTTGTATTAATATAAGTATGTTATTCCTTAAAATCACACTCTATATTTTGAAAAGGTTTTAGGATATTTTACCATACATATAATTATCCCTAGAGTATGTTATAGGGTTATGTCCTCTAATCTATGTTTAACTAAATCTAGTTCCCAAGGTTTGTACAAAACATTATCTGATACCAACTATAAAAAACATGAATCTAGTCACATAGATTTGGTGTTTAATATATTATAATTACATAAGATACAATAGATCACATCACATATAATCAAATTGTTTAGTAGTCTTGGTTGACTAGATATATATAAGATTCTCGCATTATATTTGAAAACATGAAATTCAACTTAAATTCCTGTGAGAACATTATTATTTATTCTAGTATATCCCTGTAATAATTTAATTTTCACTTTCTAGTACCAAAGGGATAATAAACAAAATAAATGGTTGAGATCAAATGATCAGTAAGAGAAAGCGTACAATGGAATCTATCAGAGAATAATTAAGTCATGAATAATATGGTAGAGATAAATAGTAAACAAATATTCTAAATAACTAATATCATCAAAGGGTAATATATACATGGACGGAATAGAAACATAAATAATCACATAGATAATAATAAATGGTTTCATAATGATGGAATTCATAATTTCAAACATCATAATCTTACTGTCAAGGCCTCAGTCCAAGGCATCATACATAAATAGGTAATCCATATGCTAAATATCCAAGCTAGTTTACCTCATGAGACAAAACAATGCATATAGGGGATATCTAATATTATTCCCCAACCATCACTTAATAATTTAAATTAATTCATCATATTAAAGGACTTGATAAGTAATATAATACATAACCAACATACCTTAGTAATAAACATCCATATTTGAAAACTAGCATAGGAAATGTAAATATTTTTTCCATTAAATAAATAAAAAACATGATAATAAGACATCTAGAGATATAAGGTTCTTAACAAAATTAGATAATATATATTATTAGGCATAAAATAATTTAAAGGATGTTTCTATAGATTAAAAATCACATTTATAAAGACATTAAAAAGTCACTTTGAAAAAAATAAGAAATATCCATTTCTTTTGAAAAAAATTTAAAATTAAAATTCCTAGAATAAGTATAATATTATTTTATTTGAAAAATATTGGGAAATTATATATTAATATTGATAATTAATAATATATATGGTGGAGTTAAATGGATTTCATGTGGTAAATATTAAAATAACGTTATTTTTTCACTTTTAGTAAAGCTTCAAATATGACATGTTCAAAAATTGTTAAAAATGTTCTATTTTAATTCATTGTAAAAAAAGTAAAATATAATTAAAAATTACCTTAAACAACCATTTTAATTTATATAAGAAAATTATTTAAACAATCTAACTAATATGAATGTGGAATAAAAATATTTTTGACCAAATATAAAAAAAAAATAAGGTCAGCTTTTCGTATAAGCATTATTTTGGTTTATTTTTGAAATAAAGGGTGAGGAATTAATAAAAATACATGTAAAAAACAATAATAATTAGATGAGAAAAAATCTATTGGTTTTCAGATAGAAATATCATATAATTTCCTCAAATTAAATTTAAAAATAACTAATCCTGAAAATTTGAGATTGTAAAATAAATCCTTACATTGGATTCCTACTTGGTCGGACACATTACAACCTCTTATATAATGAATTTATATTTTTATTCATCTATATAATACATATTTATATATATATATATATATTTCTATTATTATATTTTCATAACTTCTTTTTATCCATTTACTCATAATTCTTTGTTAGAATCAATTATTTATGTGTCAACTATTTTGTTTCTTATGCATGTTTTGATTCGGAGGTTCGGATACTTATGACATAGTCATGGTTTCATCACATATATAATTTTAATAATTTCATATATATTATATATATAAATAAAATACACTTTTAAGAATATCCATTTAATGCAGTTATGAAAAATGAATTACATCACTTAATAGAGGTGGTAGTCCGAACGTACACACAAGTGACATTTCCATTTTCCAACAGATGTAAGGGAAAAAATTAAACAATAGTTTTTCTTTAGAAAAAATAATTATTTTATCAATATCATATATATTAATTAAATACATATATATAACAATCCATGTGATGTGGTGATGAAAAATAAAATATGTCACTTCATGGTGGCAGTAGTATGTATTTCCACATAATCAGTGATTTTATTTTCCTTTTGAAGGAAATGGAATAAAAAATGGTTGCATAATTAACATAAAAACATATATTTATAGTAAATATAATGATTTAATTATGTTAATATGGTTATATAATATTTTTATGAGGTTTAACAATAAGAAAACATGAAAGGGAATAGTAAGAACATATACCTCTTCCTTGGATAATCTCCTTTGAAAAAAATAGTAAGGCTTCTTGGATGAGTCTTTTGGGAATAAAAAACCTATAGGTTGTGGATAAGTGTAACAGCCCAAGATTTTATGAAAAATATTCTTTTTAATTTCACTAATGTCTTGTGTTGTATGCTACACCAAAAGGAGCTTGCACAACATGCATCCTTGACTTGCCTTGCATTACACGCAATCGCAACCTTCCTCGATAGCGTGTGTAATACGCAATACCGAGTTTCACTAAACAACGATATGCTATTAAAATATTATTAAAACTAGCCGTTATGAATAGTAATAACCACTTTTTAAATTTTAGAAATTTTATCTCTCAAAATGGACTTCATTTTTGGATTCAGAGTATCAAATTTAGCCTAAGGTGAAATTTTGGTACTTTTCGGATAACTTTCATATTCTGATGAATAGTGAAAATTACTAAATTATAATTAAAAACAACTTTTTTAATCGAAATAATTAATAGTGATAAATTATTAATTTGAGTGGTTTTAAAGTATATTTAGAATATATTTTTACAATTTAATACAATGTTGGTCATTGGTTGTAATTTCACATTTAAACCAGACATAATCAAGTGTCAATCTTTTGATAGATATTGTTTCTTAAAAACACGATATTTGATTTAACAGCGGGATTTAATTATAAAAATAATTAATGAAACTTCTATGTTATGAATTTGGTAAAATAGACTTTATTTTTGAATTCGGAATATAAAATATAGCTTAGGATGAAATTTTGGCATTGTTCTGAAAAACATCAATTTTTGATGAATAGTGAAACTACTAAGTGGTAGTTAAAAAACTGAATTTTTTCATAAAACTTAATTTTACCGCTTCTGTGAATGGAATTTCAAAAATTCGAGAGACACGGTTGATGTCAGTAACTAAAATGTGGTTCAATGAGATGAAAATAATTTTTGGTGAATAGTAACTTTTTACTTTTATTTACCGCGGTTAAAAGTAAATAGGGTAATTAAGGGTAAGAATGATATAAATATTACCCTAACACATGTCCTAATTCTATTGGACAAGTGTATCTCGACCAAAAACAACCTTAAGTGTAAAATATTATCATTTAGGTCCACTTGGATTAGATTAGGACATTTATTATTATTTAATTCAAAGAAGAGTTAAAAGAGTTAAAATCAAAGTATATTTACTAAAACATTTTTAATATAGGTTTTTACATAAGATAAATTCGATTGTAAATATTCATTAGAAATATAAAAAGATTTCCTACAAGGTGGTATTTTATTTGTAAGTTTTATACATCAAATAATTTAATTTGTTTATGACACAAAGATGATGCAGTAATTATCTTATTAATGAAATATTGACATAATTGATGTTATAAACACCAAAATAAATTTAATTTGAGACTTTTTATGAATTCATTTAATTTTCTAGGTTACTATTATATATTAGTGTTGATTTAATAAACTTGGTTCGAACATATAATTCTGTTATGACTTTCACAAAAATCATATATCAAATAGTGTCAAAATTGACACAAAATAGTTTTTAAATAAAATAAAATATTATTAATTGTTATTTTATTCCTAAAAATCTAAGGTTCGTCCAAATGACTTAGATAAGGATATATATTAATAATAAACAATTTGGGGTTCTTTTGGCATGTTATAGTAAGTGTATTAACCATATAGTGTAAGAAAACAAAAAAGACATGGTAAAAGTTAAATTATTTAGCTTAAAGTTAAATCTAATTGATAAGGTTAAAATAATAACCTAAACTTGTCTAAATCCTATTGGTTGATAGGATTTCGACCCATCCCCACTTTAGCTTAGAAATAAGACCCTTTGGAACCATTATAAACCGATTTTGACTTTAATATAAAATAATATTTTGAGATATTCCAAAGGTGCCCCTCTCCTCCCTTATAAAAGGGCACCTCCTCCCCCTCCTCCTCACACCAATTTGAGCACTCAAGCTCGTCCAAACCCTGCCATTTTCTCCTCTCCACTTCCCTAGAATAATCCTAGAGGTCCTGGTATTCTTCAGAGACCAATCTTAGTTTTCTAAGTGGAGGATTCAAAGAGGCGTTCCAAAGAAGAGGTAATATCCATTACCGATCTTTTCAATTTCTTTATTCTTCAACTTCTTCTTCTTTAGTTGTTTCATTATAAAGTAATAACATCAGTATTAATTACATACTGATATGTTATTATAAATATTAAACAACTCTAATTAACCTTCTATCCATCCTACGGAGAAAGGAAATCACCGCGCGTGCGTATGTACGGAATACCGTCTCCACGCCGTGGTGTAATCTATTTTCCGTCACCACCTTAATTGGATGGGTATAATGGTGTAATGAGTAACTATATATGATTATTATAAAGTGATATTGATACTGAAAGAGTATACATACACTTAAACACAATTCCACAACCATGAGAACGATATCATCGCTCGTGCGTACGTACGGACTACCGTCTCCACGACGCGATGAGATTCATTCTCAATGATTAACCATTCATGAATGATTATAAAGTATATATAATAAGTACTAATGAAATATATGACATAATAATGATACTTTATTTATGTATATGTATATGTATGTCATCTACTTACTTCCATTCAAGACAATAAGGAAAGGAAAACAGCGTTCATGCGTACGTACGGACTACCGTCTCCATGAATGGTGTTTTTCATTTCATTTATCTATCTATCATATATATATATATATATACTGAATATATATGATATATAAATCATATTTTATATTCTGGAAGTAATTAAATCATGATATAAGTAATAATAATGTCAAGAACAACAAGTCAAAACACCTACGATAAATGAAACGATTTTACCCAAAACGCTTCTTTAACATGGAATTTACAAAAGAACGGGTAATATAAAGTCATAAGTGAACCATATATGATATCATAACAATGAATATGATTCTGTAATAAGTCAATGACATTATTTAAATCATTATACAGGAGGTTCGGACACATACGAAGCAAATCGGACCTAAGGTAAGGGAAAATCTCACAATCTCAATTTTTATCCGAGATTGTTTATACTTTGAAATTTAATGGGGTGTATTTTATCATCCAAATCCATGTTTCCTCAATATTTAATATTATTTCCATCCACCTACAATTATTTAAATCCAATTTTACCCTTCGGTGAGTTTTTATTAAAAGATATGAAATGAATCTTTTGTCGTTTTTCGTACAAGGTACTTTTTGACTTTTCCGACAAAAGTACGAGAAGAATGTTTTTTTAACTTATACGGAATGAATGGATTATTAAAACATTATTTCCAAGAAGCTTCCTTTACAATTTTTCAAGTTTATTTTTAATCAACTTCTTTTATTTTAAAGTCGTATGACATGTTATGAAAGGAAAAATGTTTTTGAAGTAGAAAGGATATTTTCCTCAAGAATGGAGTTCAAGTATTTTATCAAAATTATTTTCCTTCTAAGATAATAAAAGGGTTCTGTTTTTATCCCTATTATTACTTGGATTTGATTATGTTGTGATGGAAACATTTTTATGAATTCCTTTATCTTATATGAATTGTTTTATGATATCATGTTGTTTAAGAATCCCATTTTTATTACATGGGTTACGCTATGATGTATGGTTTATGATTATGTGGCACACATAAGAAAGGATTCATTATAAGATGGGTGGGACCTATATATCCCTCCAATGCATTGGGTAAAGATTTTATATCTCATGAGATAGACAGGGCTGGAACGGTAGGTTATACCGGTTCAGTGAAACAGGACTGGAACGAGGGTGACTCGGTTCAGAAAGGGACTTTGTCCACTAAGATAGTCTTGCCAATGAGTCTTGACTAACAATAAAAGATTCTCTATGATTATGTGTGTATGCCACAAATTTTCATGTTTTAAGTTATGATAATTGTGATTACATTTCACTGCCATGATTTATCCCATGTTATGAAATTATGATCTCTTTTGCAGGTTAAGATTTCCAAAATTTATGTGCTTGTGTATACGATGAGATTTATATTTCTTTTGTTTACCCTTACTGAGAATTTGAGCTCACCCTTTTATGTTTTTTTTCCAGGATATAAAGAAAGGTTTTAGGTAAAAAAAAGGGGAAGATCTTTATGGGTGATATTGGAGATCTTTCACCACGATTAGAAGATTACGTTCCGAGTTTCCAAAGACACTAAACTATTACGATCCTTGTGTGTGTATATTTTGTTATGTACTAAGTATTCTGCAAAAGTAATGTAATGTCCATGTACGTCAAGCTTCGGGTCTCTACAGTTGGTATCAGAGGAAAGGTTTAGTCAACTTTGGAAACTAGGATGCGAGAACTTTAGTGAGATCCCTAGAGATATTTCTAAGGTATGTCTAGGGATGTCCCTAAGGTTAAGTATACGCATAGGTTATAGTACTATAATTACGCTAACGATCATAGAATTAAACCTAAGATGTTAGATATTGAAGGTACTCCCCCTTTATTATGTTGTTTTCCCTAGCATGATTTTTGCCTCTCACACTATTCTTTTTGTGTTTTAGAGGATGGCTGGAACCCGAAGGAACCATGTTAATCAATGCAATGGACAATGCAATGATTGCCCTCCTGAACAAACAAATGTTATGGGAGATGGAGTGCAAAATCTTATTGCTATACTTACACAAGCTATGAATCATTCTGGACTTCCAAATGATCAGAGAAGGGAACAATATTCTATTGAGTCCTTCATGAGGCAACGTCCACCTTCTTTCAGTGGGTCTTCTGATCCACTTGTTGCTGAACAATGGATCAGTACCACTGAAAAGATATTTTCAGTTCTTCAATGTTCTGAGCATGATAAAGTCATCTTAGCAGTATATCGTTTGGAAGGTGAAGCTGATCAATGGTGGAATCTTATCAAGAATACGAGGCAAAGAGATGAAATTGAGTCCATGGAATGGGACGAGTTCAAGAACTTGTTTTTCAGTAAGTACTTCCCTCGTATTCTTCGAACAAAGATGGAGAAGGAGTTTCTTGAACTAAAGCAAAAGGATGATGAATCTGTTGGTATATACGAAGCGAATTTTACAAGACTTGCAAGGTATGCATCTGGCATTATCATCCAACCTGAAAGTAAAGTTGATCGATTTTTCAGTGGCTTAAAACCAAGTCTTCAAAGGGCATTAGCTATAAGAGACTTCAGTAGCTATGAAGAAATTGTGCGTTGTGCTATCAAGGTAGAAATGGAAGTTGTTGTTACATATCCATCTTATGGTTTTGAAAAGAAACGAAATATGGAGTTCAAGGAGAAATCTCAGAATAACGGTGAAAAGAAAATGAATGTTTCCTTATGCTCAAAGTGTGGAAAGAAGCATGGTGGAGATTGTCTTAAAGGGACTAGAAAATGTTTTAAGTGTGGAAAATAAGGTCATCGAGTAGCTGAGTGTCGAAGTAATAGAAAAAGGGTTTCTAATGATGTGAACAAAGCAAACACTGCAGAGAACGCACCACCAACACTTCAATGCTTCAAGTGCAAGGAAATGGGACATTATTCCAATAAATGCCCTAATCCAAGGGTTAGTGATGATCAACATGAGCAACCACTTAAGGCAAAGGACAAAGGGAAGTCACATGCGATCACTATTGGCGATGTTGAATATGATAACGATGTGGTGGAATAATTAAGTGTGTATGTAATGGGATTCCAAAATAATGTTGTATCATAAAGTATTGGAATATTTATGTATTGGTCTATTGTGGTTTTCAATAATTTTATGGTACCAGTAACCATGGAAAGTGATTGAGATATTTTTGGAAAAAGAATGATATGTGCATAATGAAGGGAAAATGAGAAAATTAAATATTTGACAGTATTCATGAGCTCATGATTGATATAAGGACTAAGTGATATCATGGTTTGAGTATATAGAATTCTGAGGATTTTGGTATGTGGAAAGTGTTAAATTTTAACTGCATTCATGTTTACACTAAGGTTCGATGGGTATTCAAGAGAATACATGATTAAGGCCTTTGAATGTTTGGAATGTGACCATCAAAACATATCTTATGATATATGGGGATCAACGATGGTATTAAATCTCTGGTAATCGTTTTCACTATGTTATGAGAGTGGACTGCAGTATTGGAATGGATTATGTTGGACATAAGTTAGTATTGTTTAAGGATAGAAGTTTTTTTCTATATTATTGATGGGATGTTATAGTAATATAGTTTTAGAAAAAGGACAACCTGCAGAACGGGCGACAACCCATCGCGTCGGACAAGGCTGTGGGAATCGAACCCACAACTGAAGTGCAACTGGCCTTTATCGCCTACCACTGGCCTACAGGAAGTCCCTGTTTAGTAGAAACTAGTTTTATTATATTAAGCAGTGTGATATATGAAGTATAATCCCATTTTAGGAACCATATATGATTAATCCCACTATAGATCGACTTATGTATATAAATTTTGCTAACCTTTTGAGACAGATGGAATGACCCGTCATTCTATCACATGATCTGCTAACACTTCACGAATAACAAATTCAACTTCATTTATTTAAGATATGAAGTGGAAATTGTTAAAGGCACGAACAACAGTGAGGTTGTACCAACATAAAGTAAGTATTTATTCTAATTCTAATTCTTTAAATTTAGGGAAACGATCTTGAAAACCAAAAATGTTGTCCTAGTGATCTTATATCTGATGAATCAGATGGTACCTTAGATCATCACAAATTTATGGCTTTGTGATTACTGGCTTTTCCATAGCCATGTTCTCTCCATCAGAACATGATGGTTAGATTTCTCTTCCATGTCCATATTTTCACCTATGTGGAAACCCAGTGATTAGTTTATTTGGGTAACCGTTAAGTTTCATACTTTTGTTTTTAAATATTGGTTTTGGTATTCCTTTTTACGATGTGGGTTTATATTAAAGAAACTTTTGAATAGTAAACCATTTATAACCCCGACGAATTTCGAGGGCGAAATTCATTTTAAGGGGGGTAGAATGTAACAGCCCAAGATTTTATGAAAAATATTATTTTTAATTTCACTAATGTGTTTTGTTGTATGCTACACCAAAAGGAGCTTGCACAACATGCATCCTTGACTTGCCTTGCATTACACGCAATCACGACCTTCCTCGATAGCGTGTGTAATACGCAATACCGAGTTTCACTAAACAACGATATGCTATTAAAATATTATTAAAACTAGCCGTTATGAATAGTAATAACCACTTTTTAAATTTTAGAAATTTTAGCTCTCAAAATGGACTTCATTTTTGGATTCAGAGTATCGAATTTAGCCTAAGGTGAAATTTTGGTACTTTTCGGATAACTTTCATATTCTGATGAATAGTGAAAATTACTAAATTATAATTAAAAACAACTTTTTTAATCGAAATAATTAATAGTGATAAATTATTAATTTGAGTGGTTTTAAAGTATATTTAGAATATATTTTTACAATTTAATACAATGTTGGTCATTGGTTGTAATTTCACATTTAAACCAGACATAATCAAGTGTCAATCTTTTGATAGATATTGTTTCTTAAAAACACGCTATTTGTTTTAACAGCGGGATTTAATTATAAAAATAATTAATGAAACTTCTATGGTATGAATTTGGTAAAATAGACTTTATTTTTGAATTCAGAATATAAAATATATCTTAGGATGAAATTTTGTCATTGTTCTGAAAAACAACAATTTTTGATGAATAGTGAAACTACTAAGTGGTAGTTAAAAAACTGAATTTTTTCATAAAACTTAATTTTACCGCTTCTGTGAATGGAATTTCAAAAATCCGAGAGACACGGTTGATGTCAGTAAGTAAAATGTGGTTCAATGAGATGAAAATAATTTTTGGTGAATAGTAACTTTTTACTTTTATTTACCACGGTTAAAAGTAAATAGGGTAATTAAGGGTAAGAATGATATAAATATTACCCTAAAACATGTCCTAATTCTATTGGACAAGTGTATCTCGACCAAAAACAACCTTAAGTGTAAAATATTATCATTTAGGCCCACTTGGATTAGATTAGGACATTTATTATTATTTAATTCAAAGAAGAGTTAAAAGAGTTAAAATAAAAGTATATTTACTAAAACATTTTTAATATAGGGTTGTACATAAGATAAATTCGATTGTAAATATTAATTAGAAAGCTAAAAAGATTTCCTACATGATGGTATTTTATTTGTAATTTTTAGACATCAAATAATTTAATTTATTTATGACACAAAGATGATGCAGTAATTATCTTATTAATGAAATATTGACATAATTGATGTTATAAACACCAAAATAAATGTAATTTGAGACTTTTTATGAATTCAACTAATTTTATAGGTTACTATGACATATTAGTGTTGATTTAATAAACTTGGTTCGAACATATAATTCTGTTATGACTTTCACAAAAAATCATATATCAAATAGTGTCAAAATTGACACAAAATAGTTTTTAAATAAAATATTATATTATTAATTGTTATTTTATTCCTAAAAATCTAAGGTTCGTCCAAATGACTTAGATAAGGATATATATTAATAATAAACAATTTGGGGTTCTTTTGGCATGTTATAGTAAGTGTATTAACCATATAGTGTAAGAAAACAAAAAAGACACGGTAAAAGTTAAATTATTTAGCTTAAAGTTAAATCTAATTGATAAGGTTAAAATAATAACCTAAACTTGTCTAAATCCTATTGGTTGATAGGATTTAGACCCATCCCCACTTTAGCTTCTAAATAAGACCCTTTGGAACCATTATAAACCGATTTTGACTTTAATATAAAATAATATTTTGAGATATTCCTAAGGTGCCCCTCTCCTCCCTTATAAAAGGGCACCTCCTCCCCCTCCTCCTCACACCAATTTGAGCACTCAAGCTCGGCCAACCCCTGCCATTTTCTCCTCTCCACTTCCCTAGAATAATCCTAGAGGTCCTGGTCTTCTTCAAAGACCAATCTTAGTTTTCTAAGTGGAGGATTCAAAGAGGCGTTCCAAAGAAGAGGTAATATCCATTACCGATCTTTTCAATTTCTTTCTTCTTCAACTTCTTCTTCTTTAGTTTTTTCATTATAAAGTAATAACATCAGTATTACTTACATACTGATATGTTATTATAAATATGAAACAACTCTAATTAACCTTCTATCCATCCTACGGAGAAAGGAAATCACCGCGCGTGCGTATGTACGGAATACCGTCTCCACGCCGTGGTGTAATCTATTTTCCGTCACCACCTTAATTGGATGGGTATAATGGTGTAATGAGTAACTATATATGATTATTATAAAGTGATATTGATACTGAAATAGTATACATACACTTAAACACAATTCCACAACCATGAGAATGATATCATCGCTCGTGCGTACGTACGAACTACCGTCTCCACGACGCGATGAGATTCATTCTCAATGATTAACCATTCATGAATGATTATAAAGTATATATAATAAGTACTAATGAAATATATGACATAATAATGATACTGTATTTATGTATATGTATATGTATGTCATCTACTTACTTCCATTCAAGACAATAAGGAAAGGAAAACAGCGTTCATGCGTACGTACGGACTACCATCTCCATGAACGGTGTTTTTCATTTCATTTATCTATCTATTATATATATATATATACTGAATATATATGATATATAAATAATATTTTATATTCTGGAAGTAAGTAAATCATGATATAAGTAATAATAATGTCAAGAACAACAAGTCAAAACACCTACGATAAATGAAACGATTTTAACCAAAACGCTTCTTTAACATGGAATTTACAAAAGAACGGGTAATATAAAGTCATAAGTGAACCATATATGATATCATAACAATGAATATGATTCTATGATAAGTCAATGACATTATTTAAATCATTATACAGGAGGTTCGGACACATACGAAGCAAATCGGACCTAAGGTAAGGTAAAATCTCACAATCTCAATTTTTATCCGAGATTGTTTATACTTTGAAATTTACTGGGGTGTATTTTATCATCCAAATCCATGTTTCCTCAATATGTAATATTATTTCCATCCACCTAAAATTATTTAAATCCAATTTTACCCTTCGGTGAGTTTTTAGTAAAAGATATGAAATGAATCTTTTGTCGTTTTTCGTACAAGGTACTTTTTGACTTTTCCGACAAAAGTACGAGAAGAATGTTTTTTTAACTTATACGGCATGAATTTATTATTAAAACATTATTTCCAAGAAGCTTCCTTTACAAGTTTTCGAGTTTATTTTTAATCAACTTTATTTATTTTAAAGTCGTATGACATGTTATGAAAGGAAACATGTTTTTGAAGTAGAAAGGATATTTTCCTCAAGAATGGAGTTCAAGTATTTTATCAAAATTATTTTCCATCTAAGATAATAAAAGGGTTCTGTTTTTATCCCTATTATTACATGGATTTGATTATGTTGTGATGGAAACATTTTTATGAATTCCTTTATCTTATATGAATTGTTTTATGATGTCATGTTGTTTAAGAATCCCATTTTTATTACATGGGTTACACTATGATGTATGGTTTATGATTATGTGGAACACATAAGAAAGGATTAATTATAAGATGGATGGGACCTATATCTCCCTCCAATGCATTGGGTAAAGATTTTATATCTCATGAGATAGACAGGGCTGGAACGGTAGGTTATACCGGTTCAGTGAAACAGGACTGGAACGAGGGTGACTCGGTTCAGAAAGGGACTTTGTCCACAAAGATAGTCTTGCCAATGAGTCTTGACTAACAAGAAAAGATTCTCTATGATTATGTGTGTATGCCACAAAGTTTCATGTTTTACGTTATGATTATTGTGATTACATTTCACTACCATGATTTATCCCATGTTATGAAATTATGATCTCTTTTGCAGGTTAAGATTTCCAAAATTTATGTGCTTGTGTATACGATGAGATTTATATTTATTTTGTTTACCCTTACTGAGCATTTGAGCTCACCCTTTTATGTTTTCTTTTCCCCAGGATATAAAGAAAGGTTTTAGGTAAAAAAAAAGGGGAAGATCTTTATGGGTGATATTGGAGATCTTTCACCACGATTAGAAGATTACGTTCCGAGTTTCCAAAGACACTAAACTATTACGATCCTTGTGTGTGTATATTTTTTTATGTACTAAGTATTCCGCAAAAGTAATGTAATGTCCATGTACGTCAAGCTTCGGGTCTCTACAATAAGGGTTTTGGGAAGGTATTTTGGTATATATTTTTTGAGATAATGGGCTAAAAGTGTGTGGATAAATAAGGAGAGGAGGTTCCCTTTTATAATTGAGAGGAGTGGAACTCTTGTAAATATAAATAACTTTCAAATATAAAAATGTATTTCTCATGTTAAGTGGAAAAAAATTTAGTAAAACTAGTAATATATGATAATTTATGTCACAATACACTTAAAAAATATAATTTATACAAGTTTTAGAGATATTTTAAGCTTTATTCCTTAGTTTAACCCCCCTCTAACCCTTTTTATCCTTAACTATAGTGTTAAAATTTTACCATGGTAACATTTAATTATGTCCAAAAATTAATTTTTTATTATTAACTAATTTTTTTATTATAATTAAAAATATTAAATCCATTTTACAAGATACAATTTCTAGATGTGGTAAAAATTAATTTAAATATAAGTACACAAAACATAACAAAAATAGTTTTTTTGAAAAATATTTCTTTAAGTGTAAAAAATGATTTTAGAAAAAAATCATTTATAGAATTGATTATTATAAAAATTATTGGTTTATAAATAAATAATTAAGTTTATAAAACTTTAAAACCAATCCCACACAAAATTTAACCTTGTAATTACTTACCTAAAGAAAAGGATAAAAAAATAGTCCATTTATTTGAATAAAATTTCACTTAGGTTTATAAATGTCAAACATTGGTTTCTAAATCTGACATAAATTTTTTAATTGGTTTATTTTACTTCTTAAATATATATTTGGTCTATAAAATAAAGTTTTAAACAATTTATAGTATTTCTTATACCATAATGATGTTATAAAAGTGATATAATTTGTAAAAGTTGTATTTTTCAATATTCATCCAAAAATAAACTATTTCTGAAAAAAACATCATAATATAAATTCAACCTTATAACGTCAAAAATGAAATCCATTTTAACAAATTAAAATTATAAAATTTGTAAGTTTTACTTTTAAATATAACCATGAACTATTTTTATTATAATAATAAAATAATAGAATTTGTATTGGGAAATAGTTTAAGGATTTAGTGTTTACCTACTATAGTAGGATATCATGTATTTTGGGATGATAGAGTGATAGATATATAGAAGTTTTATGGTGTTTTTGAATCTTTTATATATACTAAAAAATGTTCTAATTCAAGATGTTTTGAGGCGGTGTTGTGCCTTGGACGAGCTGGGATAACCAGAAGCATGGTGGGGGAACCATGAAACTCTAAAGGAAGTTTGAGAGTAGAAAAGGTTTGCAGGTTATGATGGATGACTTAGTGATAAATCCTGAAAAATATTATCAAGTGGGTATTATTAGGTTCATCCCTATGAAAACCATTTTCTAGTTAAGTAAATGGAACTAATGAAATGAGAGATTCTAGGCATCTAATTTCTAATTCTATATGGTGATGGTGGAAAGGAAATAACAATATATGGATGTTTGAAAGTAGGAAAACCAGATTCTAGAAATTAGAAGTTACCCCTAAGAAGTTTAAATTATAATTACAAAGATACAAAGTACTTTCATGGTGTTTTATCTATAGATACATAAGATACATTATTAAGGATATATGTGGTTTTTTATTGGTGATTTTATGAAAAAATAAATATGTAAGGGTATTCATAATGACATGTAAGAGAAAACTTGAAGGGTTTCCAGAAGAATGAATTATACATTGCAAGTAAGAGATAAGGTGGTGTATGTAGTTGACCAATAGAAATAATGTCCACAAATATTGAATTGTTGTGTACATATTCTCTACAAATATTAAAAGGTGGTAGAACCAGTTGCACCATATGGGCTCTACTATATTTTTTATAGTGGTGTCACCATGCTTAAAAAATTAGTGGTTCAACATTTTAATAATTTTAATTTTTCTTAAATAAAAGTACATATAGTGTTCCCCCTATGGTATAGGACTAAATCCAAACCATGTAAAATACTTGGGTTGTTTTTTTCTTTCTTTATTTTAATAGTTTTACTTTGAAAAATCTTTTCTAAGTTGATTCAAAGTCTCCATTGTGGTATGGTGACTTAGGTTCAATTTTTCTTTTAAGTTATACTATATCGTTAGTGTGGGTTCATTATAGTTCTTGGTTTTTTCTATTAAGTTCTATAGTATTACTTCCAGGTGTTTAGAAGGTGTACCATACCTAATATTTACCTCTTTTTCCCATTCCTTTTCTATTTTGAGTAAAAATTCACAATGAAATCTATCACTTTAAAGTAAATAAAAAGAGAAAACTTTTTCATTTAAGTTAGTGGGTATTTTGAATAACTCACTTTACTTTTTTTCATAATTTTATTTATCAAGGAGACCCTTTTCTTTAAAATGTAATCTTGAATTATGTAAGATCAAAAGATTATAAAATTTAATCTAAATTTATTGGTAAAATTTTTTAAATATAGAAACTTTATTTAATTTTTTGGTTTTAATTTGTAATGATGTCACAACCCATCCCAGTAGGGTCTATACCACAACTCCCCAAGCCCGCCTCCAATAGGGCAGGGGCTGGTGACTAGAACGAAGTATGCATATCACTAACATGGGAGGAATTACCTATGTACCTATACACACACACACACACACATCTCTAAGCTCACAAAATGATGAAATGTAAAAACCACTAAGAACCAAAATACATGCATACCATTATATCCCAAACAATAGAGTAAGATAGGAAAGTAGAGTGCAGTAAAGTAAAATGGGATAGAATACAAGACCACCTAAAATAATTCTATAACCGCAAGTCCAACCTGTAATATGAGGTATTGGGAACACTATTTGTAGTCGTAGGAACACCTCGACCCTACTGATCTCATAAGGAACCATCTAGTCCAAGTATGACTAGGACTCCTTCAAAAGGTCGCTCGTCTACACATGACATGATACATATGATAAAATACCATGCAGGGGTGACCATAACAATACTCATTAAGACACACTGAAACCATGAAGAAATACATAAAGAAAAGCACGGTCATCTCTAAATAGTATATGTCTACAAAATATATAACAATATCCAGATATACATAATCCAACACATGCATTCTATTGGTAAGTCACAACTACCACATACCAACACTTGGGATCCAACTCGAAGATTTACACACAGTACTCATCTAGGAGTACACACTCCTGAGTCTGATAACACTGATGATGTCTGTCCGAGAAGTAATGTTCATCGAGAACCATCAAGAGAGAGATATGCTAAAATATATAAAGAGAGAGATATAATGCAATAGATGAGGATCACATTCAGTTCCATGGGGTGATACAAAAAAATCTATCTGGATTAACTTGTTAAGTAGAGGATAGACATCTGGTAGGATCGGTCTTGTCAATACCAAGGAATCTACCTAGGTCATCAATATGAATAAAGGATCCTTCTCCGGACCACTCGAGGGATTCCATCAACTCTATCCAGGAAGTCCTACTGAAGTAATCATACTTCTATGAGTAGGAAATGGTCCCAACAACCTTCAAGGAAGTGATAAAGTAAATGAACCCTAATGAAAATTTTCCAAGATATGGTGTAAAAGATATTAAATCCATATATAAAGGGGTTTATGGTGTGTATTAGGGTCACATGTTGTGTCCCTTGACCCCAGCTACTGCCCAAGTACAACTGATCGTGTCATCAGAACATGTCATGTAGAAGATGGGTACATGGCATGTAGAATAATTCCCACAATATATCCTTCTATATGAGGTCCACCTATGTACTCCGACTGTGTTCCAGTACACAGTGTCAACCTGTGTGTCTCTTCTCGTGTACTAGTACATGGGGTAGTTTGTGTACTTGCTCCAGGACAAGTCATGTAGTGGGGTACATGTCATGTAGGAAACCCTTGTACTCCAACCCATGTCTATGTGTATCTTGAGATACACATTGAGTCTCTAGGAAGGGGCTATATGTTATGTGATAGGGCCACACTCCATGTGGAATTTAAATATCTCCTGAAACCCCAACCGCTACTCAGTGGGGGGCCACACATCATGTAATCTTGTATTACAAACTGTGTTCTTATTTATTTTCCAGAATCCTCTGTTATTCCACCATATGCCTCACTTGATCTCCCAGATCCTGTTTAGGTGAACCATTCATCTTGAAACACCAGATAGAGGGTTTCCTCGTCACCCTAACTCTGATTCAAGGTGTTTCATGCCTTTGATTGGTTCAAAAAAACACTTTAAATTCATCTGAAGAAAACCAAATGAATAATGATATCTCCTAAATCGCTTCTATTCGTCCGTCGTTGTCACCGTCACAATTTAATTAGGTCATCCCAGTCTTGGATATTCAATTTAGGGTAATTTCTCAATGAAACAAAGGTGCAGGGATCGATCATTCATAGACCAATCAAGAACAAAGAACACATAGAACATATGAGGGAGAAAATAAAAATGAATAAACCCAAGGAATAAACCTCAACCTTTATTCATTATGGCCTTGGTCTATTCCCATAAGAATGATCAATAATCAAAAAAATAATCAAACCCATTAATCACAACATTAATACCCATCCCAAAATAACAATCAAACTCTATATCAACCTGTTAGTTGGTTGGTTCACGTTTGTTATTGAATCTAAGAACGGGGAAAGGAAATCCAAATAGAGCATCTTACCTTTGATTTGGATTGCTCGTTGACAAATATCAATCATTATGTAATCGTCACTAGATATATCCATCAATAATAGTGTTCTTCGATCGTCGATCTATGATTCTATCACCGTTCGCTTGTGAGGTTTCTTTAGGGTTCTCTCCAGAGCCTTCAGGTAATTTTCTGGGTTATGAGCCTAACCCTGGATCTTTTTCTAAAGGATAATTTAATATAAAAATCATTGTTTCATCGCTGTTTCGATGAAATGGTAAAATAAAATAAATCATCAATTTATTTTATTCATTAAAAATTCCTAAAACTACTTTTCATAGTCGACCCACACTGGCTGATTTTAGGCCTTTCCTCAGGTAAACCCGCTTCTCTAAACACAATAGTTCCCTCAAATTTATGATCTAAGCACCCATTTAGAAGTTATTCCAATTTTCTAGAAAAACTACTCACAAATTATATTTAATATATTTAATATATTTAATATATTTAATATATTTAAAAAATTTATTCTGGACATGCTAGACCTCAGTATTGAACATCGTCTCAGCAACTGGTCTCAAAATTAATCCAAATAATATTTAAAAATAATACACAAAAAATCTAGGACATTAAATTCTCCCCACCTTGGGCCTTTACATCCTCAAAAATCCAAAAACAAGGCTACTCAAAAAGATGTGGGTATTGTGCATGAATCCGAGCCTTATGTTCCAATGTTCTCTACTGGAGATTCATGTATTGTCGTCGAACACGCACCAAAGCAATCACTCTCCCACGAAGAAGAATCTCTTTCCAATCCTCGATCCTTATTAGGTACTCATCAAAAGTATCTCCATCCTCAATGTCCATCTTTCCTCAATAGATGGTGTCTGAGGGGTCATGCATGTACCTCCTCAATTGTGACACATGGAAGATATCATATACCCAACTTAACTATGGAGGTGGAGCTAAGTGGTACACCCCCTCGCCAACTCTACATAGTATCTGGAAGGGGCTGATAAACCTAAAAGTTAATTTTTTTCCCCATCCAAATCACTGTAATCTTCATTGAGGTGAAACCCGAAGGAACACAGGGTCTCCTTCCTCAAAATCCAAAGGCCTCTATCACCTATCATCATAAGATTTTTATTGGCTCTGTGCATTCTTCATCTTCTCTTAGATGATCTGAACCTTCTCTATAGTAGTTTTCACCAACTATGGGCCCATAAGTTTTGACTATCCTATGTTAGTATAGCAAAGTGGTGACCTGTAGGGTTGCTCATAAAAAGCCTCGAATAGCACCATACCAATGGTTTAATGGTAGATTTTGTTGTAAGTGAACTCCACCAGTGGTATGTCATCCTTTCAACTACAACGGAAGTCAAACATCCAAGCTTGTAGCATGTCCTCTAGGACCTGAATGGTCCACTCATTCTAGCCATCATCATATGGGTGAAATGTTGTTCTCAAGCGTAACTAGGTTCTAAACACCTCCTACATTCCCTTGCACAACTGGGATGTAAAATGAGCATCATGATCTAAAACAATCTTCATTGTAACTCCATGGAGTTTAACTATCTCATAAATATAAAGGTGTCTCAATCCCTCTACTAAACATGACTCCCTGATAGATTGTAAGTGGGATGACTTGGTGATTCGGTCAATGATCACCCTAATAGCATCATGTCCCCTACACGTATGTGGTAAACCCATCACGAAGTCCATTGATATCTCATCCCACTTCCATTATGGCACCTTAAGGGGTTGAGCTAAGCCTACTGGAACTCGATGCTCATCCTTCACTTGATGACAAGTAAGGCACTAAGAAACAAACTATGCCACTCCTTTCTTCATTCCTAGCCACCAAAACTAACATCAGAGGTCCTCATAAATTTTCACCACACCTGGATGTAAAGTCAAAGAGGATGTATGAAACTCCCTCAAAAACTCCTCCCACAACACCACTGGTACTACTATACGTCCTCTAAAATGGATTAAATGCTTCCCACCTTTCAAATATCCATCAGGAGAAAGCCCTGTGGATATCTGAGCATGTAGGGTCTCATACTCGGTATCCCCAAGTTGTGCCTCCATGACTCGTAGTAAGAGTGGAGGGGTAATAACCATCGACTAGAGGTAATATAATCCATATCCATCCTCAACGGATAACTACAATGAGGCTAATTTCTTCGATTCCTCATTCAGTAAATATGAACTAGATCTCCCAGTGAGAGCATATGGCACTATGCTCCCCTTCCCAAGAGTATAGATAATCTCGAAGTCATAGTCATGGAGGAACTTTATCCATCACCTCTATCTCAAGTTCAAAACCTTCTGAGAGAAGATATACTCTATGCTCTTATGATCTGAGTAGATAATAAACCACTCGCTCATCAGGTAGTGTCGCCGCATCTTCAATTAAAATACTACCGCTGCTAACTCAACATCATGGGTTGTGTAATTATACTCATGTGGTCTCAACTATCATGAACCATAGGCAATCACCACTTGCCTCTTCATTAGGCCATAACCAAGCCTATTCCTTGATACATCAGAGAACACTGCATACTTGAAACCCTCCTCCAGTAATCTCAATATTGGAATGATCATCAAGATTTTCCTCAATGACTGAAAATCATGTTAGAATTTCTATTTACACATGAAAATATTCCCCTTTTGTGTCAAAGCTATCATTGGTGCTGATATCCTAGAAAAATCATGTATGAATCTCCGATAATGGATTGATAGCCCAAGGAAGCTATGAACCTCGGTCACGCTCCTAGGTGGATCTCATGCTAACACTACCTCAACATTTGCTGGGTCCACTACCACTCTATCCAATGAGATAACATGTACCATAACTTGGGCCACCTAAATCCTTAATTGGAACTTTTAGAGTTTACCATAAATATGGTTCTCTCAGATTAAGTCCAAATCCATCCATAAGTGCCCCGCATGCTCCTGCTCAGACACTGAGTACACAAGGATATCATCAATGAAGACTACCACAAACTAGTCTATGTAAGGCTGAAAGATCAATTTCATGAGTCCCATGAACACTACTGAGGCATTACTCATGTAAAAGGTAATTAATAAGTACTCATAGTGACCATAACGACATATAAATGTTGTCTTTAATATATCCTCATCTCGTACTCACTGTTGGAGATAGCCTAATCTAAGTTCATCCTTTGAGAACCATCATGACCCTCTCAACTAACCAAAGAGGTTATCGATCCTTGGTAGTGGATACTTTTTCTTAACAGTCACCTAGTTTAAGTATTGGTAGTCCACACACAACCTCAATCTTGTATCTACCTTTTTGGAGAAAAAAGGGGTCACCCATGTTGAAACACTGGGTCTCACGAAGGAATTTTTATACAAGTCCTCCAATTACACCCTCAACTTGTGAATCTCTATAGGATCCATATGATATACTAGTGAATATATTGTTGTCATATTAGGTTTAAATCAATGTAGAAGTTTATCTTCCGGTGTGGAGTTTATCCTAGAATATGTTCAAGAAAGATGCCCTCGTACTCCTCCACTACTACTGGGAACTAGAAACTCATAACATCCACTTCACCAAGGGTTAGGCTAGACAACTGATTAGTCATTGGCTACACCTTCCTTTTCATGATTCCATCCTATGCTACCAGGGTTTTTTTTTCAACAACAAAGTAAAACCTCACTCCATCGTTGTGAGCACACCACATCCTTCACCTAAAACAATCAATCTGGGCATGGACTGTTGATAACTAATACATACCAAGAATGATGTCATAAGGCCTCAAGGCTACCCCCAATAGGTTCCAACCAAAACTCTTGCCTCCAAGGGTTAGGCCACACTATTAGCGTAGATGTGTGATCAATGAGTCTTCTCCAGTAGGTGTCTCTAAGCGTAAGGGTCGGGTCAACGATTCGACCAAAAAATCTAGGTATTGGAAAAGATATGTGGCAAGAAAGGAATGAATATCAATTGTGTCTATCATTACTAAAGATAAATTTGAAAAGACATAGATCATACCTTTAATCCTTCCTAGATCCCCTAGGTCATATGCCTCGATCGCATGAAGTTGTCCCCGACCATGTCCTCGAGCTCCCTGAGCCTCACGTGGACCACCTAGGGGTGGTGGTGGTAATATGTTGAAATGTTGACCACCTCCTACTTCTCTCCCAGCTCCTCTACCATGTCTACCAACCTACATATATGTCAGCTCCTACCATTTTCTCTACCTTGGTGGTCTATCCACTGTCTCCCTGTTAGTATCACGACGGTTCGGACAATCTCAAGCAAGATTTCCCCTACCGTCACATGAATAGTACCTCCTATCCCTAGGCTAACTAGACCCACCCTTTGAGACTAGACCTAAAAATACTATATACTAGGACCTCATCCTGAAACGTCTCCCATATCTAGATCTCTGATACTGATATAGGATCCCTGCTGCCAAGGTATCTACACCAACTCATCCACTACTGACTATCACCAGCTGTATCTTCTTAGCTAAGAAGATTTCAACCACCAAATCTCACTCAATAACCCTAGAATAATCCAGAATATATAGAGGGATAATGTTGTATTGAATGTCTCTATGCAGACCTCACTCGAAGGTTCGAACCATGAAGTACTAATCTTTAACCATATCCATCGAGTACCTAAATTTTTTGGTAAACCTTAATGTATAATCAACCACTATCATGCTACACTGATGGAGCTAAATAATCTCATATGTATGAGCATATCTTAGCATAATTGGTGATAACTTATCGCTAAAGAGATGATAAAACTTTATCCATGAATGAGTCACCTCATCATGAGTCTGGATAGCTAAACTACACCATCACCCTATAGAACCTTGTAGAAGACTCGCCGCCATGACCAACATATGATTCGCTGGTGTCTTGACTAGACGGAAAACTCAGTTCACCACCTCAATCTAGTCCTTAGTTGCTTGAGGGTTGCACTCACCTTAGAACTTGAGGGTTCTCTATCTTTGAAAATCATGAAGCATGCTCATTCTGCGCTCCTCGCCTACTGGTACTACGGGTACCGCGTGATGTTCCATAGGTGGGGTTATGACTGGTTCCCCACTTAGAGGTAACATCAAGGGAACTGGTCCTTGTATTGAAGAATCATCACTAAGGGGGTTATCCCCATGATTCAGCTACTGAATCCTAGATGGTATGCATCTCGGAGGTGTCCTATAGGAAACAATATGTACCATGGTTAATCAGTATATCTAGAGAGCTTCCTCAAGAAGGACATCAAAACCACAACCCATTCATATATGATGCATGTACCATTATTTTCCCTAAAACCATTGTACTCATGTACCAAGTCGAAAAGTAGGTTATCAGATTCCTAGTGTATGGATATGGCAGCCGACCTCACCAACACTAGAGTCCCTGGCCTGAAAGCAGAACTTGAAACACTTAACATTGTTTTCCCAAACCAATCTCACAAACTCTCAATCATGAAGTAGAACCGACCACCTCTGATACCACTTGGTCATGACCCATCCCATTGGGGCCCGTTCCGTGACTCCCCAAGCCCACCTCCAATAGGCCAGGGGCTGGTGACTAGCACTGAGTAAGCATATCACTAACATGGGAGGCATTGCCTATATACCTGTACACATGAACACATCTTTATGTTCAAAAAATACTGAAATATAAAAACCACTAAGAACCAAAATGCATGCATACCACTATATCCCAACCAATAAAGTACGAAAGGAAAATAAAGTGTAGTAAATTAAACAGGGCCAGAATACAAGCCCACCTAAAGAAGTTTGTAACCATAAGTCCAACCTATAAGAAGAGGTATTGGGACTGCAGTCTGTAGTTGTAGTAATACATTGGCCCACCTGATCACACAAGGCATTATCTGGTCCTAGTTCGACTAGGACTCTGTTAAAAGGTCTCTCATTTGCATAGGACATGAAACTTGTGGGCCAAACCTGTGAAGAGGTTAGTATAACAATACTTAGTAGGACGCCCCAAAACCACAAAGTAATAGACAAAGAAAATTACAATCAAATCTACATAGTATACATCTATATCATATATAATAATATCTAGATATACTTAATCCAATACATGAAGTCTTTAGGTAAGTCACGACTACCAAATACTAATGCTAGGGATCCAACTCAAAGATTTCCATGAAGCACTCGTCTGGGAGAACACACTCCTGAGTCCAATAGCACTGATGACAATCTTTCGAGAAGTACTATACATCAAGAACCATTATGAGAGAGATACACTGATAAATATGAATATATAGATATGATACAATAGACAAGGATCAAAACTAGGTCCATGGAGTGATACCAACAACTCCATATGGATTAACTTTCTAAGTAGAGTATTTATATCTGGTAGGATTGGTCCCGTCAATACCAAGGACTCTACCTAGGGAACAAAGACGAATAGAGGATTATACTTTGGGCCTCTTTGGGGATTCCAACAACTCTATCGAGGAATTCCTGTTAAGGGATCAAACTTCTCTTAGTAAGAAACGATAACCACCAACCTTTTGGGAAGTGATAAAGGGAACAAACCCTAACGAAACTTGTCCAAGATATGGTAGACAATATATTCTAGACATGTACAAAGGGGTGCATGGCGTGTAGTAGGGTCACATGTTGTGTCCCTTGACCCAGGTTACTGTGCATGTAAAATGGACCATGTTATCAGAACATGTAGTGTAGAACATGGGTACAGGGAATATATAAGAAGTTTCATGCCGTGTAATTCCATCCGGGGTACATCAGTGTACTTCAGGAATGTTCTAGTGCATGGTTCAACCCATATGTCTCTGCCCATGTACCAGTACATGGGGCAGTCTCTGTACTTCATCCAAGACAAGTCATGTTGTGGAGTACACACTGTGTAGGAAACCTGTGTACTCCACCCCATGTTTGTGTGTCTCTTGAGATACATGTCGAATCTCTAGGAAGGGCCTACATGTCATGTGATAGGTCCACAAACCATGTGAAATTTAAATATCTCTTAAAACCCTAGCTGTTTCTCAATGGGGGTTACATGTCATGTAATCTTGGATTACACACCATGTTCTTCGAAATTTTCTAGAATCCTCCATTCTTCCTCCACAAGCCTCAGTTGATATCCTGGATCCTATTTCAATGATCTTTTTATCTCAAAACTCTAGATTGAGGGTTTCCTCATCTCCATAACACCGAATAGAAGTGTTTTGGTCCTTTAATTAGCTTAGAAAACCACAATAAATTCATTCGATGAAAACCGCTCGAAGAACAATATCTTTTGAATCACTTTGATTCATCCGTCTTCGTTGTCGTTGCACCTTTGTTAGGTAATCCCAGTCTTATATATTAAATTTCGGATTTTTGCGCCATGAAAAAAGGGTGCAATGATTGATCCTTCATGAACCAATGAAGAACAAAGAACACATAGAACATATGGGGGAGAAAATCACAAAGAACAAATCTGAGGAATGAACCTCTACCATTGTTCATTACAAACTCAATCCATTCCCCTAATAATGATCATTAATCAAAACATTAATCAACCCCAAATATCCCCCAATAAAATATCATCCCATAAGAATAATCAAACCGTGGATCAACCTATTCATTGGTTGGTATAATTTCATCATTGAATCTAATAATGGGGAAATGAAATCCAAATAAAACATCCTAACTTCGATTTGGATTTCTCTCTTACAAAGATTAGTCATTTTGTTATCATTCATGGTGATATCCATCAAGAACGGTGTTCGTCGGTCATCAATATGTGATTCTGTCATCTTTCACATGAGAGGTTTATTTAGGGTCTCTCTAAAGCCTCTAGGGAATTTATAGGGTTATTATCCTAGCCATGGATCCTATCCTAAAGTCTCATTTAAAATAAAATGTGTTCTTTCATTGTTTTGTCGACGAAACGGTAAAATAAAATAAATCTTTAATTTATTTTATTCATCAAAAACACCTGAAACTAATATTCACAATCAACCTGTTCCAGCTGATGTTAGGTCTCTCTTAGGGTAAAGTTGTTTCTCTGAATGCAACGGTGCCCTCAGATTTTAGATCCAGGAACCTGTTTATAATTTATTCCACTTTTTTAGTAAAACTACCCATGAATGCTATTTAATATATTTCATATATTTTAAACATTTATTCTAGGCACACCGGGCCTCAGAATCACACGTCGTCCTAGTGCCTGGTCTCGAAATTAAATTATATAATATTTAAAAATAATGCATGAAGAATCTAGAACATTAAAATTGATTTCTAAATTGAATTATTTTTCTAGTTTTTCTTTTTTTTTTAATTAAATTTGATTGATCGGTTACTTTATAGTCATTCCATGAGTGCCTTATCAATAAAAAAATCATTCCAATGAGGAATTATAAACCACTTGACATATTATTTCTTATACCCTCTTTCTTGTAAGATTCTCAAGATATGAATCAATATTATAATTTTATTTATATAAATTCCAAAACATGATAATTGGAATCACATTATGATGGTTGGGGCTATGTGTTTGATTTTTATCCCTTTAGCTAATGATCCTACCATATATTTTAACATCCTTTAATCCCCTAAAAAACATGAATGGGTATGGTTAGGTAAGACACACTATAATCCTATTTTTCTTTTCCTGTCCAAATTCTTTGGTATTACTATATGATTTTATTTCAGTTAAATGTGATAAATTTGTATGTTTCATGGCACTAAATGGGAAAAATGTCTTTAAAGGGAAAATTATGAGAGATTTCTTATTGTTTATGGGATAATAGTTCAAAAATTGAATTTTTATTTTCCTTTAATGGTTCTTTTATCATTTAAAAAAATAAGAGAAATTAGAGAAATATTAGAGAAAAGAGGCATAATTTTTCAGTGTTTTAAATGTTTTGGTTTATAAACCTATGAGAAAAGGAGAAAAAGATTTGATAGATGATTTTTTTATAAAGTATAAATGTATTTTCATGAATTTTAAGTATAAATCCTTAATTTTACTTAAATAATTAATCTTTCACTTTGGACCATCTAAATTTTAATATAATTCTCTACTGAACCTTAACTTCAAAACAAACTTTTGAAAATAACTCTTTATTAGTGTGTTTTTATTTCTAAAAATGAGTTTTAGATACATTTCGAGCTTATGGATATATTATATATACTTTATATTTAGAAAAAAATCCAATCAAAATGTTCTTGAGTGATGAGAGAAATACTTTTTGATAAGGTAGATCACAAAGTGAGCAAAAATATTTAAGGAAAAGTTGAGAGATGATAGTGGAAGGGAATATAAGTTTGAAATTGAATTCAATAATGATAAATGATTGTGTACATAAAAGTATGGGTATTTAAAATTTGATAACTTTAACTTTTAACTGTGTTATATCATAATGATTGGTACTAAATTTCCATATTAAAGTCATGTTTTATTTTAAATAAATTTTTATATGTTTTTTCTTGAGGATTAGAAAATGATCGAGTGTAGAGGAATTTGAAACATTGATTTTTATATTCACTTATTCATTATAATTGTGTTATAAATTTGAATTCAGTATAACTGAATTAGTTGTTTTTTATGTATTTTATGTAGTCTAATGCATCAGATGAAATTGGAGATCTTTGAAAGAAAAGTAAGTAGATAAAGATAAAAACACATCATGATGATTGGTAAACCAAAACTTATTTCCTTATATAGATAAAAAAACTTATTTAATAACTTTTTGATAATTAGATAAAATTTTTATTCTATTAAAATATTATTCTTTATGGTATTTAGTTGTTTTAATGATTTATAACAAGATACCATAAATGTTTGGAAAATGAAAAAAATGAATTAAAAGGGTGAAGACACTCTACACCATGATATGAAGAGGGGCAGCATGACAATAGAATATTGAATTTGGAATCTGAAATTGAGTTTACTAAAAAAACTAAAAATTGATGATTTGATGATGAAAATGATATCTCGTGGTGAAGGACAAGTGAAGAACCAATTCTGAAGCTCAAAACCGAAGAATCGAGCTGAAACTAAGTGAAAACTACTAGAAAACAACATTACACATCATGAATTTCGTTCATTATGTGAAACCCAGAAGTGAATTTAGAGCATTAAATAGCCCATGATAAAATTCATTCCCCAAACATTAGAGGTTGTGAATGATATTCACAACATGAAATTCCCTAACAGACCAAAAAGTAGTAGTCTTTGACATAAATAATGGAATATAAATCTTTAAAGATCTAGTCCCACAAAGACCCATTTATGATGCCATTTATGATGGGTCAAGAACTTGTAAGCCCTATAAATACAAGTCTATGTCATAGGAGAAGAAATATACCGTCAGTGTTCTTCTTCTACAATGTGTTGTAGGGATTCTACTATTGTTTAGATTTTCCTTTTCTATTTTAGTTTTAAATTTCTTTTATCATGTAATCATAACATTATACATTTTATTTATGCGTTTCCCTTTCCTTATTACTTCCCTATTTTTCTTCAAACCTTATTCTCTCTCTCTTCCATCTTCCTCCATAATATATTTTCACTTTGCAATGGAAAGTGATTAACCTGAGGCTTATCCATTGGGGAGGTTTCACAACATTTTTAATTTCTATACCTTAAATTATTAATGTTTTCATTCTATTTGTGGTGTACATGAGAGAATTGCATGGGTGTGGAGGTCATACACTATGACACAAATCTCAGGTCCATTCGTTTTCTTTTATTCATTACTTTTCCCTACCTTCTCTTAGTTAAACTCTTCATATGGTGGAGTTGAAGATACCATAAGGGTTGAAATGATATATTGTGGATCCATGTCATTTAGGAATTGCACTCTCGGTCGAGGTGTTATCCTATTAGGCTATAGGAGGATATTAGATTTGGTGTTTCAAAGTGGTTTCCTAGGCATGATATATAGAACACACTCAATAAATAAATGGAAATTAATTCATTTAGGAGGATTCATAAATTGAATTATCAATTTGGATTTAAAAAAAATAAATAATAAAGGAACCTTCATTAAAAACCCATATGACCAAGCCTTTCTTCCTAACTTTAATCTATTGCATCTTCATGTTACTATCTTTTTATTTTTTTATTTTTATTTTTTTTAACCCAAAACTTATATCCATTATTTTCTAAAATAAAATAAACATAAAAATTATTAGATTAGGTGAATTAGGAATTAGTGATTGATTGAATGTGATTCTCCTCAAGTGAGAAGACCTTATTCAGCCTTAATGCTATATGAGGAAAATTAAAAATTATAGTTTTAAACAACCTATGATAGGAATTTACCTAAACTGGCACCATTTATAAGGATCTAAGCAGTTGGTATTTCATTTATTTCTATTTTTACGATTTTTTTAATATAATTTTCATTTTTTTAAATAAGAAAATTACCCTGATGCATTCAAATTTTGAATATTATACATGGTTAGATTACTCAAAGGTGAAAAAACAACAACAAGAAGTAGTTCTAAAGTATAATAGAACTCAAGTGAATGAAATTATGGAAGAAATAGAATAATTGAAGATCCAGGTTGAAAGGGTTTTCAAATATTTTCATCCATTAATGGAGAAACCCAACCCTAAACCCAAGAAAGAACCTGAGATAGTGGTGGAAGATATTTCTCAAATCATCTTTGAAGTTGAAGAACATGAGGAGGTAAGAGATGATATATTTAAAGATATATACCACCTCACTCAACCACTAATAGAGGAGATAGATGAAGGAAACTTACATGCTGATTTAGGAAAGGGAGATCAAGTCAATTTTGATAAATTTTAGAGTAATATGGTAGAAACTAAAATTCAACATGATCTCCATATATACAATGTAGAAGAATAAACACCATTGAACTTCACTCTAACCTTAAAATAAGAAGAACCCAACCAAGTGGTGGAATTCAAGGAGAGGATAGAGGAGCCCGACTACTTAACTCCACCTTGTACCATTCAACTCCAAGAGGAACTTTCCACAAAATAAGCAATTGATGTCAAACCAAGTTAGGGAGATTAACTTTTCTTGATCTTTATCTCATACAATTTTATTGAAATTTAATTATTTATCACCCCTAACTATTTTAATTTTTCAGATTCGAATAATTCTTATTATTCTTTGGATGAAGGTGATAAAGAAAAAATTAAAACTTATGAGGAGCATATGCATCTCCCCGAAGATATTGAACATTTATTTGAGGGAGTTCAAGAAGAGATCCAAGTATATCTACCATAGAAACTCAATAAAAATATTGATCACATTAAAAGGATGGATTTTTATAGTGATTCTTCATATTTAAATTTAGTTAAAGTTAAATTAAATTCTAAATCTCACATTTATTATTCCTTTTATGTAGTAGACTTTGAGAATGAATTGGACAATAAAGAAGAGGTACCACAAGTAGAAAAGAAGAAGTAGGTTCCATACTTCATCCTACCCACACCATACAAGTTGTACCTCATTGAAAAGGGGTTGGATCTAGTATACTCAATTCATGGAGTCCTCTTCAATAATAATAGAGAATTGAAATCTATAAAAAACAACATTTGGTGGTTTAATTCCAAGAAACTCCACCCACCAAAATAATTTGTATAATAGCAGGTACTACCCATTTGGAGGTAGTCAAAACCCAAGACCCACTTGGGGGATTAAACAAAAATTATATTTCTCTTTGATTTATTTTCTTTCTAGGAATTTAATTTCAATTTCACTTTTAATTATTAGTTTTAGGAATAAATTAGGATTCATCTCATACCCCTCTATATTTTTAAACATAAATTTCATAATCCCTATACTTATAAGAGTTTTTTTATTTTATAGGTCTATAAACATGGAATAAAAGTGAAAGAAAGTGAAATTGAAGAAAATGAGCATAATTCATTCTGAGTAAATGGAATTCACATTATGAATATAATTCACATCATAAAAGTGATGAAAATCTAGGCTGGGAGATGAAAACTCAAGTTGTGAAAGGAATTCATGTCGTAAATCACTACAGAATAGAAAAAAACCAGAACTTGTGAAACCTAGACTGAATCATCATTATGATTGGATTATGAGTTTAAATTATTTATTTAATTTTTACTCCCATTATTTTAATTTTTTAGATATTTAATGAAAATTTTATGACCCAATTTGAACTCTTGAACTGTGGTATTGATATATGATACATAGGTTTCATAGAATAATCATTATTCTATGACTTAATTTTCATTTTTAACATTATTAAATGAGTGAAATAGTAAAATGAATGATTAAGGTTAATCACAATTGGGTGAATTTGAAAAATCATTATTTTTTTGAGATAAGTTTATTTTTTTAAATGAAATTCTTTTTATATTTGGCATGTTTTGAATTTATGAAATAGATATGGATTAGTTAATTGTTTTTGTGCATTCCTATGCATGATTGTTCCAAAAAATATATTCTCATCCCTCATAAAAATTCTGAACCAAATATTTTCTATTTATTTCTATACTATATTTCCTGAGAGAACATGGAATGTTTTCTTCTATAACTTTTTTGGTATCTTATCAAAGTTATGAATATACAAAATCAATTTCAATGTTCTTGCGGCATTTTTTATTGATTCCCTTTATCCATGGACCCACCTTGACATCAATACTTATTTTTCCCCTAGAATCCATGAATGAACTTATTATTAAACGAGTCGTGTTTCAAGCCAATTATATCCATTCTAACCCTACTCATAGTATGTTTCATGATATTCAAAGAACTAAGTTTGGGGGAGAGGTTTTCCATAATATATGTGGAATACTTCATTTTTATTATGGTTCTTATGATTTTTGGGGAATATGAAATGTTTTAATTGTACTCTATTACTCACCTCACTTACTAAAGAAATATAAAATAAAATATAAAAAAACAATTGTGTATTTTGAGGATCAAAAATCACTATTTATAGACTGAAAATATTAGTATTGTGTGTAGTTAGGTAGGGGATGTGATATTACTCTTAAACGCAAATTTTGAAAAAAAATGGTAAATAACAAGAGAGTTTGATTAATTTATTATACTTACTTGTATCATGCGTCTACTTTGATCTTTAGGGGATGAGAGATGAAATTTATAGGAGTATTTCATTAGGATTAGATTATGATATTATGCAATATGTTAAATAGTGAAACCTCCTTTTTAATATTTATTTTTAATCATGTATCCTACCAACCTTAACCCTTAGAGATGTTTTATCCTCAATGGAAATCCCTCATGATTAAATTTTATTTTTACCTTTATGCATTGGAGATGCTAGACGACTTGAAAGTCTATTCTAAGTGACAAGTACTTGAGGTATGATAAAAATTCCAATTACATTTATTACCTTGATAGATGATTAAAAATAATTCAATGTGAGTTATATTGTAATTTTCATTCACAATAGTGATTGATTATGAAATAAAAATTGAAGGGAGGAAGATCACTATTATTTCGAAATAGGGAAAGTAGAAAATCATTATTAAATTATTTATTTTAAGAATTAGGAGTTGGATGAATTATTTTTTGTGAAATTTTAATGTTTATTCTCCATTATCAAACATTCTGTTTTCTTACTTTTGAATTTAAATATTGTTAGAGTGAAATTCCTTTAAAAAATTGAGATTGCTTTCTTGAGGAAAATAAAGTTCTAAGTGTGGTGGAATTGATAGAAACATATTTTTATAATTATTTTTATAATAAAATTAATTATTTGTACATTTTAATTTATGATTATTTCTGTTATTTAATATTTTTTTTGATTTATGGTCGGATACCACAATTTTTTGGAAAATGAAAAAAAATAATGAATTAAGTAGGTTGAAGATACTCTACATCATGATGTAAAGTAGTTCAACATGTCAGTGAAATACTGAATATTGAATCTAGAATAGTGTTGAATAAAAAGAATCAAAAATGTGATGATTTTATGATAAAAATGATGTCCCATAATAAAGGATTAGTGAAGGACAAATTCCAATGCTCAAAACTGAATAACCAGGCTGAAACTGAGAGAAAAATACTAGAAAACAACATTAAACATCATAAATTTCATTCACTTCGTGAAATCCAAAGAAGAATTTTGAGCATGAAACATCCCATTAAAAATTTCTACTCCTAAACAATACACATTATGAATACCATTCAGGATGTGAAATTCCATAATGAACCAAAAAATTCTAGACTTTGATGTAAATAATGGATGGAATCCCTTTGATGATATAGGGCCACAAATACCCATTTATTATGAAATATTTTATGGTTCAAGCACCTGTAAGCATTATAAATACAAGTCCAAGTCAGAGGATAAGATATCATCCACTTGGTGTTCTATCACTGTACTATGATATAGGGATACTACTATTGTTTAGGTTTTACTTTTCTATTTTAGTTTTTAATTTCATTTCTTATGTAATAGTGACTTTATACTTTCAATCTAAGTGTTTTACCTTTATTCTTCCTTCCCCATTTCTCTTCCAAACCTAATCTGTATCTCTCTCTTCCATATTCCATTATGATCTCTTTTCACGTCATAATGTACCCTGAGGCTTAGCCCTGGGGGAGGTTTCACAGTGTTCTTAATTATCATGCCTTAAATTCTTAATGTTTTAATTCTATTTGTGGTGGATAAAAGATAAGTGAAAGGGTTTAGTAGTCAACCACCATGACATATATCTCAAGTCCATTCATTTTCTTTGATTCATTCATTTTCCCTCTATTATGTCACGTAAACTCTTCATACAGTGGAGTTGAGGATGATCGAAGGGATGAAACGACATATGATGGATTCGGGTATTTTAGGAATTAAACTCTCGGTCAAGGAGTTGTCCTATTTGGACATTGGAGGAGGTGATTTTTTATGTGCCAAAGAGGTTTCCTATGCATTCTAAATATCTCTAAATAAATAAATTAAATGAAAGTAATTAAATTATGATGTTTTGTAAATTGAATTATAAAATTAAATTTAATTAATAAATAAATAATGAAGAAACCTACATTACCAAACCCTAGGACCAAACCTTTCTTCCTAAATTCAATTTGTTTTATCCCTATGTTATTATAGTTTTTTTTGTATTTATTTTGGTCAAAACCCAAAACATATATCCATTGTTTTTAAAAATAAATTAAAAACACCAAATAAATAGATTATGTGAATTAGGAATTAGTTATTGACTGAATTAAATGATCCTCAAGTGATACAACCCTGGATATCCTCTATGATGCATTAGGAAAAATAAAATTAGGTTATTCCATACCCTATAATAGGTGTGTATAAATAATATTGAAGCTAAAGAAAATGACCAACCATAACTAGACCTTAATGCTTGTATTATTTGTGAAAATATTTCAAATTATTGTCTAATCTTGTTTATTGATATAGAAATTCATGATAATGATCTAGTCCTAAGTAAAGTGATGTTAATTTGTTTCAAGTCAGAAAACAAATCAATGGTTATTTTAGTCTTAAATAATATATGTAAATTCTATCACAACACTGAAATTTTGGTATCCAAAAAAAAATTGTATGTTTTCACCTATGTTGATAAACAACACATGTATATAATCAAAAAATATGGACCATGGGAACATATAAAGAATATTTTATTGTTGAATATCTAGGAACCACATTAGAATATAGAGTATGAATAACTTTATAAATGTGGACCTTGTGATACCATACACATTATATATGATTTAAGATTGGTCCAAGTCAAAATTATATCATTATATATTCAAATATACATGTCTTGAAATTTTTATTAGTGTGGATAAAGATGATGTAATTTTGAAAGAGTATTTTTTCCCTGTAATCATTACATTAAATGTTACCTTATAGAAAAAAAATCATACAGTAAAAGTCAGTTTTGTTATGTCATCATTATTATGAAAGTTTATAATCGATAATATATAAAAAAATCATTTTTTTAGTAAATATTTATATCTTTATCAAATGAATTATTAAACCACATCATTATCAAAGGGATTAGCCCATTTTCCATGATTTTGGTTTAAAGATAAATGATGTCAGATACATTTTTTTATATTTTTATTGATGTGTCCTGAGAGTGGGTGTATGACTAAGAAGGGGTTTGAATAAGTGGTGATAGTATTTTATAATTTCTTTCACTTAGAAATTGACCTTTATAATTAGTTAGGACTTGATCCTGTAACAAATATAACTTATCCTTAACTGAATGAATGAAAAAAATAAATTAAAGATAGGGGACACAAAAAAATTATAGGTTTATTCCCAATGTGGGTAAATAATATTTACAATTTCTAGTTACTATCTTGGTCCATATATTTTCCATTATAATATTTAAAAATTAAAATGTATAAGAATGTATCGTTCCCTACCTATGGCGTTTCCCAACACATAAAAAATATTATAAAGTATTATATTGACTCTCACCTGTTAAAATATAAATAGAATAGAATGAGCATGATCTAATGATAAATTAGAGTATATCACGAACTAGTCCAGGACACCCCTGATTTGGGAACCCGATCCGACTTGTGACATAACCTGAGGCACATTCCTGTTCACCCCAGACAAGTGAAAAACACCAAGTCATTAAATATAAGCACATGGTAATGTTTTTTTCCTATAAACATTATAAAAAGATGAAGTTTAAATCCATCAAAGATCTTTCATAACTCATCCAAAAGATGTACATCTAAGAAAATTAAAAAAAAACAACTCTAAAAAATCAAACATCGAATAACCAAATATAAACAACTAAGAAAAATCCATATTATAAAATAGAATATGAAATATAGAAAATCTCAAAATATAGGAATGTAGAAAGTGATGATACATACATGGTACCAAATGAACAAAATAAAAATTAAACATCAAAATAAAAATCTTCATGTGTCCCAATGTCAACATCCAACCTTAACATAAAACCCAATCCAAAAGCATCTAATAGGAATGAGTACATAGATTAGAACTCATCTAGAACCTTATCATGACCTAAAATTTATATATAGGTGTGAGAAAAAATGCCAAATATATATCCTCCTAACAACCTAGTCATATTCATTAAAAATAAAAACTTTTTATGCTATTTTAAAGTAAATTTTATGAAAATAGAATGCTTTTAGATTTTAACTAAACCAAATCAAATAATTAAATCCAAACTTTCCTTACTTTAAAATTAAACTAGTCTATGGAGAAAAACTCATTAATTTTCCAAATAGTCTTATATTTCTCTTTTAAAGAAAACATAGAAGTTAATTTAAAAACTATAAAAATTGAATAAATTGATTTAAAAACCACTTTTTACTAGTTTACATTCAAATAACTTTATAACTCAACTTTCAAGCATCAAAAAATTAGTGGGACATAAAATATGAAATACAAGTTACCACTAAAAGAAGTGATGAGAAATAAAGAAAAGATATGGTGAATTAATAGTAGCAATGGATAAAATAAATGTACTCAAATTAAATATTAATAGTATCATCACATGATAGGATAAATAATCAATAATATAAACACCCAATAGAATGAAAAAAAACATTGAATGTAAACAACATCATGTCAACAGAACTAGGGGAACTAAATCTAGGATTACATAGTGAAATAACTTCACAAGTTATGGAAATACCCTCAATGAGAGGGATATATATAATAACTTTAGTGGCCATTTGGGGAACCATATATATTAATTCTCTAGTCAGGGTGAAACACATAACTACTAGAAATGACCACTAACTAATCTAGGTTTTTCTACACAAGTTATTGGGGTTCCATGAACACACTAAGCGGAGGTGAGTATATTAATCAAATAGCTAGTCTCATAAAATGAAAAAACATATAAACAAAAATTCACCTACTCTATAATAAATCCATTTAATAAACTTATAATCGAGCCTTGATACCTCTTGAAAGAATCAAATTAAGAAATTTTTTCCAAAAACCAAACATGGTTCAAATCTTTGAAAATATAAATTAAAATGAAACTCAATTATATCATGAAAACATTATATATCTTAAATTAAAAACTTAAATAATATTTAAAACTTAAATAATGAAAAACGCTTTGAAGAACACCTCACATAAACACCCAAGAATCCAAAAAATATTGAATTAATAAAAATAATCCAATATTTTTAGAAATAATCCATTTAGAAGTATTTTGGAAGTTAAAATACCCATCATGGGTTAGGAGATAAACTTGAAAGCCTAACTGGGAATTTCATCAAAAAAAAAAACATGTGTGAACCTTGAAAAATAATTTTAAAACTTGAATAAAATGGGGGAACCATTTTTATTTCCTTGAAATACAAAGAAAATCAAGCACTTTTATCAATAATATTAAATATATTCACTAAGGGCCATAAAAAATTAAAACTTATGTTATAAATATTAAGAAATCAAGGTTCAAAATGTAAAGAGTTGTGCATAGAGAAAACATACATCAAGCTAAGAATGGATGAAGTAATTCCCTCTAATATAGTATGAGGAGGACCCAAATAATTGTTCTCATACCCTAACATTAATAACCACAAGATATTAAGTTTAATACTCTCCTTATAGTAAAAACAATAGGAATCCATAGTGAGGTAATAATGAAGAACCTGAAGAACAAGGAAATAAAAGGAATAGAGGGTCTAATCTTGAAAGAATCACTTAAACAAAGAATAAGAACACCCAAAAACCAAGGGAGGAGGAAAAAGGAAGGCTCCTTGGGACTCTCCTTTTTCCATTGACTAAGTATAAAGAAAATGGATCAAAGGGCAGTTAAAAATAAGTCAGGGTTGAATATATATTTCATAAATTTTAAAGTTTAGGAATGTTGCACGGTTTGGATAAATGATTTACCAAACCATGTGTCAACCATGTACCCCTCACTAGAAACACATGGGAAGCTTCATAGTTGGGTAAAGTGGTTAGGAAAACCATATTTCAACCAATAAAATCATTATTGATAATGATTTTTAGGTTTTCATGGTTACCCACATGACTAGTACTAACAATGTGTTAACCATGCACCCAACACCACAATTTCAAAATTTTAAATTATCAAAGAAATTCAACCCAAAATTCAATAACAATGGTAAAAATAAATAAATAAATAAATAAAAGGGAAAGTAAAGGTTTGGTTGTAACAATTTTCTCCACCATAACACGTTATTCTCATGGAAATTCATTAAGTTAGAGTAGTGGATAAATTTAATCAGTTACAGGACACAAGGAGGTGCAAGATAAAAGTTGGAACTAAAATATGGTTATCCCCATAAAACCATATATCCACACACAAAAACATGAAAAAAATCCAAAATCATGATTAAAATCAAAGAATGGGTGTAAGAATCACTTGGGATAACCAAAAGGAGAACTGAGACTAATACCTAAATCCCTACTATAATAATTCCACTAACATGGGAGGTCAACAAAACTGGATTTTTTTAAAATGAAAAACTACAACCACAATAAAACCTTGAATCAAGGAAACTAAACTAAATCATTAAATCAAGGGAATATTCAAAACTTCATTGATCCAACCATCAAGGTATCCAAATAGGCATGTCGTCTATAATATCCCAAATTACAAATCGTGTATTAAGAATAGATAAATGGAGGAGGGATGGAAGAAATTAGAATTCCCTAAACAGGCTCACTCAGAAAAATACCCAACTTTGACAATGATAATTCTTTATGGAAGGCTTTGAAAACAACTCTATAATCCTTTATGATAATAGGACATTTAAATATGGAAAGTGGGAACTTAGAATTATAGAGATAAATTACACTATAACATATAGGTAAGTTCTTCCCATAATATATATAACCTTAACCAAAACAATAATAGGAGGGTCACCACCCATTTCGGGTTATCCTATAGATATTAACTTTACCATTCAGGCCCCACTGACCACGACATCAAATAAAGCTAGGCCAGATGATAACACCACTAAATTAGGTTCTAAATAAAGGTATATATAAAAAACATTCATTGAATCCTTAATAGTGACTCAAGAATAATGATTCCACTTAAACAAAAGATGAATTAAAACTAATAAATAATTCTCAAGTAATACTCGGCCACCTAGAAGGATTAGAATTTACCGCTCCATATAAAACCTGGGAGAATTTTTCAACTAAAAATACCAGACTTCTAAAACCATAAGAAATAAAAATTTGATAAATATCTGAAAGCATGGAATTCTAATAACACATTAGGACCTTTTTAGAAGGAATACTAAATAAAAAAGTAACATAAATTTTAAATCCATAATATAGATGAATTTGACTCTTCCTGAATAGAGTTAACCATAGGTAAAGAAGAAAAACCCAAGGAAATAAATCATAAACACCACTTACGTAATCAACTAACCAATAATAATCAAAGGTTCATTTTAAAAATCCATTTAAAACTATAAAATTTCCCCAAAAAAATTTCAATTATAAGTTTAACATTAAAATTATTAACACATCACACCGTATCAAATTATTTTTGATTCACTTTAAAATATTTATAAATAAATTTCAAAATAAAATATCAACCAACTTTGTATTTGATATTATTTCATAAATTTAAGTTCAAAATAACCCGTACTCATTTAAAAACAAAATAATCTATTTATAAATCGTCTTGAAATAATTTCAAAAATATAAATATCAAGTTCATTTCAATTTATCATAGAAGAATTATTTATTAAGTTTTAAATATAATTAAAATTAAATTTCAATTTCATAAATTCTTTTAAGAGACTTTATAAATCTAAAACATTTAATTCATTTAAAATTAATTTGTAAAACCCATTTATCACCATTAAAACTTAACCTTTTTCCCATTAAAACTGTGCTTTTAGCATAATTTATTATCAAAATTAAATCAAATAACATAAAAACACTTTGAAATCATCTTTGTTTCATCCTAAATAATAGTTACACAGAACTTAGAGAAATATATATCATAAAGTAGAATACAAAATTCAAGAAATCTCAAAATACCAAAATCCCAATAGAGATGATACATACATAGTACCAAATGAATAAAAGAAAAGTTAAACACATAAGTGAAAACAAACTTGTGCGGACCATACTCATTATCCAACCTCGACACCGAACCCAATCTAAGAGCATCTAGAAATAATGATTCCATATAGAAGAACTCCTCTAGAACCTGGTAAGAACTTAAAATTAAAATATAGTCATGAGCATAAATTCATAGTAGGCATTATTCATACACTCTATGCATACTCTTTAAAAGTAAAACCCTTTCATACTAGTTTGAAATACATTTTTTGAAAATAGAACTATTTTTATATTTTAAGTAAATCAAATCACACAATTAAATCCTAGCTTTACTTACTTGAAAATGAAACTTATTTATAAAAGAAAACCCATTAATTTTCCAAAAATTTCACTTAGAACCCAACTTTAAAGAATACATAAAAATTAATTTTAAAACTAGAAAAAGTGAATGACTTCATTTAAAACCAACTTTTTACTATTTTTCTTTCAAATCAATTTTTAACTTGACTTTAAAACATCAAAAAAGTAGTGAGATAGAAAATATGAAATTAAAATAACCAACAATAATAGTAATACATAATAAAGAAAATAGAAAGGGAAATAAATCATAATAGTGGATAAAATAAAGCTACTAAAATTAAATAGTAATATCAACACTATAAGAGAGTATAAATAATCAATTATATTGCTAAAATATACAAATAAATAATTGAAAGTAAATAACATCACAAGATAGGCCCAAGAGGAACTAAATCTTTGATTACCTAGTGAAATAAAATTAAAAGTTATGGAAATAGACTCAAAGAGTGGGATATAAATTATAACTTCACTAGCCAATGGGGTCACTATATATATTAATTCACTAGTTAGGGTGACAAATATAATTAGTGGAAAGTACCTAATCATAATCTTGGTTCCCCTACCCAAGTTCTCATATTCTAATAAGCACACTAAGAGGATGTGAGTACATGAATCACATAGCCAATCACATAAAATGCTAAAACATATAAACAACAATTCACCTCCTCTCTAAGAAATATATTTCATAAAGTGCTAATTGATCCTGGATAACTCTTGAAAGATTCAAATTAATAAATTCATTTCCAAAACCAAACATGGTTAAAATATTTGAAATAATAATTTTAAACTAAAATAAAATCAATTGCATCTTGAAAACATTATGTATCTTCAATATAAAACTCAAAAAAAAAATTCAAACTTAAATTATTAAAAATTCTTTAAATACCACCTCATATTGATATGGCTCAATTTTAATAATCTTTTCCACAACCTTTTTATATTTTTATGGACTCTTTTATACCAAAATGTAGTTTTTTTATTAAATAGTTGATAATTGTTGTGATTTTTTACTTTTCTGTGTAAAATAATCAATTTTAGTTTAAATCATGTTTTTTTGTATTAATTTTTATCTTTTTAAATAATTCTTAAATTAAATTAGTCCTGTGAATTTGACTTTTATTTATTTATTTTTCTTTTTTACAATTTTTCATTATAGTTAGTTTATTAATTCATTAACTTAATTAATTAATTCTTTATTTATATTTTGTAAATAAATATCTCATTTTAGTTTTTAATTATTTTAATACTTTAATTAGTTTTAACATTTTATTATTATTCAATTAATAATTTTATTCTTAAATTTAATGAGTTATTTATTTAATTAATTGGATAATTATTTGGTTAAATAATTTAAGTAAGTAACTATAATTATTTTGATTTGTTATTTAATTAATTTATTAATAATTTTTAAGACAAATAAATTCATTCTCTTAAATAAAGCATACTTAATTTTATTATTTAATCCTGTTTTATTTACTTAGTTTTTAATTATATTCTAATTAATTTAATTGATTAATTTTTAATTGTATTAAAGTTTTAATTAATTTAATTTTTGTTTTGTTTTTAGGTGTTGCGGTCACACATTCCTCTGTTTCCGTTTCATTACGGTGCATGTGCCACCATTTCCAATACTCTTTGTGCCACAGATTCCCCCGGTCATTATTTCAGCCTCACGGGGTCACTGTGAGCATCACTCACAGCGCCACAATCTCGTTCCCCCAACCATCGTTTCAACACGGTGCCTTTGTCACTGTTTCAACCTCACTTCTTCACCCTAACTCGCATACAGGGGGATCTCCTCATGGAGGGCGTAATAACAGGAATCTGTTTGTGGAAAAAATGCAGTGAATATGGAGTTCGTTGCAAAATGTGGGGTACACTCACTGAGAGTTCACTTAAAGGTGGGTGATGTGCACATAAAAGTTTGCCACGTGGATCTACTGTCTATTAGGTCATCAATTTCATTTTTTCTATTTTCATCTCTGAAAAGGTGGACCCCAGACTCCTATCTTCCAAAAAGACCTGGAATGGGGTGGCATCATTCCACAGTGGTGGAGGAGACTCCACCTACCACTCCCCATCCATTCCATCCACATCTCACGGACTAGGGGACTATCTTCGACTTGGGTATGGGACCTATTCCTCCATTATCCACCTCGCTTCCACTTCTCTATTTTAGTTTTCATTTGAATTGTGTCTGTAAATACTTGTGTTTCATGTTCTGTAATTAGAATTGTGATGTTTGTTTCATTTATTTTTTGTCGTTCATTCATCCTCACTTTGTGTTGTGATATTCAATCTCCAAAAATGGAGATCTAACTTGTAGGGTTGGATCCAGTTTATGAAACCCAACATGATATAGAGATCCACACATTAACGCGATCATGTTATTTTTATTCACCTTGGTAGATCACGTCTGTGAGTTAGATGGAGCGAGAGCAAGATCATGCACATGACGATCGGATTATTTCTTAATTAATTTCTTCTCCCCTTCCTATCTTGATTTCTTGAACTAAGAATCTAGATTTATTGTGCAATGTGATGATCTTAGTGGAATCATTCTGTCTTGTGAAAAAATCTTTCCAGAATTAATTTTCTGGGTGAATCACCATACAGTTCAGAGGAACGCTTGAGTATCGAAGGACTTCGATGCTTGAGTGTTTAATTTTTAGGTGAGAGTGGTGTGTGATCTGATACATCGGTCAAGCTCTGAGAGAAGTTTAGAATTGTTGATCAATTTCTTAGGTTGATCTAGGATAGAGAGTAGAGGGTGGATTAACCTGGGTCCGACCTTATTCACACTGGCTTTTGTCTTCTGTGTCTTGGTGTAATTTGTTTGTTCTGTGTCTTGTGTTGTGTCTACAACAACTTTCTTTTCTTGGTTTTGTCCAATGTATCAATGTTTTTTCACTTTTCCATTACTGTTTCCCTCTCCACTATGATCTTTAGTGCTGATTAGTGATTTATTAGGAGTTGTGTTTTTATGTTTTCAAAGTATTTAAAAAAACACAAAAAGATTTTCAGAATAGACCACTTAGTCATTTGACACTGATTCCTTGAGAGAGACCCCAATGTTAGCCACTGTGCTATATCTTGGGTCTTTATAAATGTAAACTTGACCATCCTAGCAAAAAAGATGCACGTAAAATTTTGGCTCCGTCGCTGGGGAAGCAACGATTTTGTGTGTGGTTTTTTTTATTTAAAAAAACATATAAAAAATCGTTAAAAAAATAAAAAAATCCACACTCGCAACAGTGATGAACTCTAACGAATCTGATATTGTGTCACTGTTTGACCCAGTTCAAGAGCTTGAGAAGGTTGTTTCTAAATTTCAAAGTCAGATGCATTAAAGACGTCATCGAGACCTTACTAATGAGGAGAAAACTTATTCTCATGAGATCATTCAGTTGATGCAACAATCCATGGATAAGATCAAAGGCTACCAATAAGATAGTGCAGTACCACCACCTCCCACTGAAGCCCAATATTCTGGATAGTCATTGAGAAGGAAAGAGAAAAGAAACAGAAGAAATAAAAAGTTGGATTTTCCCAACTTTTATATGGATTTTCCCCTGGAGTCATGGTTGGAAATTCCAGAACCAATTTTTGAGGATGTTTTCAAGGGTTGGCGGGAGATAGAACTTGCAAAGATTCATGATGTTGAGCATTTATTTGATGATCATTTTCTTCCCTAATTTCCATTCTAATGATTTTTCTTTCAATAAATATTCTAATGTTTTTTCTATGTGTCAATAGGTAGAGCCAGCACATGACATCCTAACACTCTCCTTAGAAGATTCAGCAAGTGAGGTGGTGTGTTTTGAAGAGAGGTTGGAGGATGTTGACTACCTCGCTCTTTCCCCAGACCCTCTCCCAGGATAACTATTCCATCACGAGGAGGAACAAATACAATTGATAAAGCGAGTTGACAATTTTATGCAAGAAGCTGTATTTTTAGTCAACTTGAATTACATCGAAGATGATTTTAATTGTTTTTCTCCCTATACAGGTATTGAATAAGCATCTCACTTTTTTGATTTCCTGGAGAGTGAGGAAGTTTCGGTTGCATCTACAGACGAGTTAATGGAACTCCCAATTCTGGATAACTCTTCCAGTTTGGGAGTTATTTTTGAAGAATAATTTTTGGAGTTGTGCACAAGTGTACAAGTGGATGATGAAAAATATTTGTTGCTCTAGATAAAATAATTTATTGGAATGAACCAAAATACAAGTCGCATCCATGTTTTTCAACATTACAACTTGTGGACACTCAAACTCAAGCATAATAAGTAGGGAAGTACCCCTCTATCTTGTTTTCCCCTCCACCACTCAACATGAATTAATTTACTTCCTAGGAGGGGAATTTGATTGAAGTTTCACATGGGGTACTCCAAAGATATCAAATAAATGAAGTTGGAAGGAATCAAATCTGGTGGTTCTTAAGCAAGAAGCTAAATCCCCCATCAATGATTATCCCTTTTCATTTTTTTCTTTAGCTAATTTGTGAATGTTTTTTTTAATTTGAGTGTTGTTTTCTTAGGATAATAAACAGGAAGTAGATTCTATGTGGCTATCATTAAAGTCTTGAGGGGCCACCTCACTGGATTAATGGATAAAACTCCCAAACTCACACTTTGTAGCTACTTTTTATTTGAACTTAAAATATTTAACACTAATGTTAAACTGTTTCATCATGTAGGTGCCAAACTAGAGCATCCAGAGTTCATGCATATGGAAATCAAAGGGAGACATTTGTAAATTTGAGAAGCTTCACATTCATGGGAGTATTTTTTTACGTTGAAATGTTTTAATCTTCACATTTTTATTCATTGCTACTATAAATTAAGTGTGGGGGTCTTACAACTGATTTTTGAAACTCTTAGACTATGTTTTATTCTTGGTTGTTCGCTTTCAAATATATACTTAGTTGAAAAAAACTATTTTGAGCTGATTTGTGAAACATTCTTGCACCCACTGCTTTCAATTTCATTATGCTGCTACTACACATCACTACTAATCATGCTACTATTTGAATTATATTGAGTAATCTTTTTTCTGCTCTTAAAAATTCAAATCATGAACTTTTTTAAAGGAAATACACTTGTTGTTGGTGATAGTTTGTGGGGTTGGTTTCTTCTGTTTTGGTTTGTTTGTGTTTTTTTTTATTTCATTTTTTTGTGTGGAAAAGAAACTTTTTGAACCTCATTGTTACCTATCCATATATTTTTTAAGGTAAAATTTCTATCTGTTTTTAACTTCAACTATCTTCCACCTTAGAATTCAACATTGGGGACAATTTTGGGTTTTAAGTGTGGGGGTGGAGGGCTCATACAAGTGTCATTTCAAATTCCTTCTTCTAGAACCTAAAGTTGTAAAAAATGGTCAATTTTTTTCAAAAATTGTTCAATATCTTCCAAAAATTAAAATTATTACATTACATGATGGCCATTTGAGGTTCACTGGTACTTCAATTATTTCATGTTTAGTGGATAACTACTTGCTGGATGTTGAGAATGGAACTTAGTGAGAAACTGTGAAGTTTGAGAGATTGCTGAGTGGAATTGTTTATTATTTTATGGATTTGTCTATTTAGGAACTGAGGATGGGAGTGTGATAGGACAGGTTTTGTGGGAAGATTATCATGACTTAGGGTAACTATAAGTTCTCACTAGAACCTAGGGGACTCACACTTTTTGAAAAATAACCATATTCAATCACTTTAGGAAGTCAACTCGATTGATTATTAATTAAGTCCTTTGTAACTGGAGTAAAATGGGAAAATGGGATCCCATAGTGAGTATCTGAGACAAAGAGCACTGGGTGTATTTCTGTTAATAAATAAATCAAATTTCAATCTTAATAAGTGTTATGCAGAGTGATTTTTACATGGAATATGGGTGGGAAAAATTAAAATAAAGTGCCCTTGTCAAAAATGAACTGATTAATGTGCGGGGAAGTTTGAACCCATATGAAGAAGGGAGCAACTGCCTTGGTTAAAATTCATTTAAGTTGAATCAACAAAGTGATGAAATTAATGGACTTTAATTTTTGGAAATCTGGGGGAAGGCGAGAATGGAAGGTTCCCTTGGTTAAGTTTTGAGTTCCACTTCTTCTAACCTTTCATCACTCCTTAAATTAGAACTTAAATTGGAAGGTGAAGTAGGATAGTTAATGAGTACACATAAGATTCATGACATACTTGAAAGTGTATGAATTCGTGAGGCTTTTGACTTCCAGTGAGTTTTTTTAAGCTAGGCAGGACATCATTTTTGGAACACCTTTGAAAAGCCTGGCCTACTGTGGTCTTGATCCTATGGATATTAAAGTTTAATCATTCACTTTTTAACTAAAATTCACAAATCATGTTTCTATTTTAAATTCAAATACATTCACTTGTTTGAGGAAAAACAAAATATTAAGTGTGGGGGAGTTTGATGTGGATCATTTTTTAATACTCTTTTTCGCATCCTTTTTATATTTTTATGGACTTTTTTATACCAAAATATTATTTTTTATTAAATAATTGATAATTGTTGTGATTTTGTACTTTTTTGTGTAGAATAATCAATTTTAGTTTAAATCATATGTTTTTAGTATTCATTATTGTCTTTTTTAAAAATTCATATATTAAATTAGTCCGCTGAAATTGACTTTTATTTCTTTCTTTTTCTTTTTTTTACAATTTTTCATAACAGCTAGTTTATTAATTCATTAACTTAATTAATTAATTCTTTATTGGTATTTTGTAAATAAATATCTCATTTTAGTTTTTAATTATTTTAAATTTTTAATTAGTTTTAACATATTAATATTATTCAATTAATAATTTTATTCTTTAATTTAATGAGTTCTTTAGTTAATTACTTGGTTAATTACTTGGTTAAATAATTTAAGCAAGTAACTGTAATTATTTTTATTTGTTCTTTAATTAATTTATTTATAATTTTTAAGATAAATAAATTCATTATATTAAACAAAGCATTGTTAATTTTATTATTTAATCTTGTTTTATTTAATTAGTTTTTAAATATATTATATTTAGTTTAATTGATTAATTTTTAATTGTATTAAAGTTTAAATTAATTTAATTTTTTTTTGTTTTTAGTTGTTGTGGTCGCACGGTCCTCTATTGTCATTTCATTATGGTTCCTATGCCACCATTTCCAAGACTCTCTGTGCCACTGGTTCCCCCAGTCACTGTTTCAGCCTCACGTTCTCATCGTGAGCATCTCTCACTATGCCTCTATCTTGCGCCCCCAGCTATCATTTCAACACGGTGCCTTTGTCACCATTTCAACCTCACTTCTTTACCCTAACTCATGTGCAGGGGGAGCTTCTCATGGAGGGGGTAATAACAGGAAGCTGTTCATGGGAAAAAATAGGTGAATATGGAGTTCGTTGCAAAAGGCGGGGTACACTCACTGAGAGTTCACTTAAAGGCTGGTGACGTGCACATAAAATCACACCATGTGGATTTTCTATTTGTTAGGTCTTCAATTTCATTTTTTCTATTTTCATCTCTGAATAAGATGACCCCAGACTCCTCTCTTCCAAAAAGACCAAGAATGGGGGGCATCATTCCACAGTGGTGGAGGAGACTCCAACCACCACTCACCATCCATTTCATCTACATATCATGGACTAGGGGACCATCTTCGACTTGGAGATGGGACCTGATCCTCCATTCTCCACCTTTCCTCCGCTTCTCTATTTTAATTTTCATTTAAATTGTGTCTGTAAATACTTGTGTTGCATGTTTTGTAAATAGAATTGTGATGCTTGTTTCATTTGTTTTGTGTCGTCCATTCATCCTCGGTTCATTTTGTGATCTTTAGTCTCTAGAAATGAAGATATAACTTGTGGGGTTAGATCCAGTTTATGAAACCCAACACAATCTAGAGATCCAAACATTAACACAATCATGTTCTTTTTATTAGCCTTGGTAGATCGCATCTTTGAGTTAGATGGAGTGAGAGAAAGATCTTGCACAAGATTATTAGATACTTTCTTGCTTAATTTATTCTCCCCTTCCTATATTGATTTATCGAACTGAGTATCTACATTGGTTTTATGATGTGATGATCTTTCTGGAATCATTCTGGCTTGTGAGAAATTCTTTCCAGAATGACTTTGCTGGTTGAATCGCCTTACAGTTCGGGGGAACACTTGAGTATCGAAGAACTTCGATGATCGAGTGTTTAGTTTCTAGGTGAGATTGGTGTGTGGTCCAAGACATCGGTCATCAATTGAAATAAGTTTAGAATTGTTTATCAATTTCATAGGTTGATCCAGGATAGGGAGTAGATGGTGGATTAACCTGGGTTCGGCCTTGTTCATAGTGTCTTTTTTCTTCTATATATTGGTGTCATTTGTTTGTTTTGTGTCTTGTATTGTGTCTATGCCTTCTTTATTTTCTTAGTTTTGTCTTGTGTCTCTATGTTTTTGCACTTTTCCATTATTTTTTCCCTCTCCATTGTGCTCTTTATCACTGATTAGTGATTGATTAGGAGTTGTGTTTTTAGGTTTTCAAAGTATTTAAAAAAAACACAAAAAGATTTTTGGAACATACCACTTAGTCATTCGACACTACTTCTTTGAGATCAACCCCAAGGTTATCCACTATGATATATCTTGGGTATTTATAAATGTAAACTTGACCATCCTCGTGAAAAGGAAGCGTGTCACATATAAACACCAAAGAATCATAAAAAAATATTGAATTATTCCAATCTAACCCACAGTTTTGAAAATGAACCCCTTAAAATTATTTTAAAAGATAAAATATCGATCATGGGTTTCAACATAAATTTTAAAGGCCAACTAGGCATTTAATAAAACACAAGACATGTGTGAATATTGAAAATTAGTTTTGAACCTCGAATAAAAATGGGAACCATTTCACATTCCTTGAAATCCAAATAAAATCAACCTCTTTTACCAAAAATATTAAGAATACTCACTAGGGGTAATAAAACACTAAAAAATTCATTAGAAATACCAATACATAAAGGTTATAAATGTAAAGAGTTGTGTATGGATAAAACCTACCTCAGACCGAGCGTGGATGAATTAATTCCCTCTGATACAAAAAAGAAGAGGTCCAAAAGAACAATACACACATAAAAACATTAATAACCACAAGATATTAATTAAAATAACCTCTCTAGTATTGGTCCAATGAGGATATGGAGTGGATTAATAAATAGAAACAATAATAATAATGAAAGTATAGGAAGATAGGTCCAAACCTTGAAAAAATACCTTAAACATCAAAAACATTATCAAACCCAATGAAGGTGTAAAAAAGAAAGAATTGTTAGGGATCTCCTCTATGTTTCATGTGAGTGGGAATAAAGGGGATCGAGGAGGGGTTAAAATATAGAGAGGTGTAATAGGTATTTCAAAAAATTTACGGTCTAGGAAAGTTTTATGGTTTGGCCATATGGTTTACCGAACAGTGTGTTAACCATGAACCCCTCATTGGACACACTTGGGCAGTTATACAGTTTGGTGGAACAGTTAAGTAAACCATGTTCCAACCATGAAAATCGCCACTGATAAGTATTTATAAGTTCTTTATGGATATCTATATGGTTTTTACTAACTATGATCTATCTATGCACTTATTACTGTAACCTTGAAATTTAAAATTTTCAAGGAAATTCGACCTAGAATCAAGGACAAGGATAAAAATCAATCAATAAATAAAATAATAGGAAAATTGAAGGTTTGGGTGTGATAAAATCACTTCAAAAACTAATAAATATATTCTTTTTTAGCTTATAGAAATGATCATAATATATTATTATCATCTCATACTGAACCACTTGATGATTTTGTTATTTCATTTGGACTAAATTGATTATCTATTTCTCAATATTAAATCATTGAATGCTCGGGCTCATACAAGTTTTTCTTCTCGCTATTAAACTATATCACTAGGCTCTATTTATCTAAATAGTTTTAAGTCTCATTAATGTTATAGTATCTCTCTTGGACTTATCCCCTTGTTTAAGAATTCTCAATATTCAGGAATTAATTCTAAAGGAGTCTCATAACTAAATTATACAATGATATCCTCAACAAATTTTCTTAATCTTCTTTTCATTTTGGAATGCTCCCATGATCAGCAAATATTATTCTCCTCATTTAACTATTGTTTGCAATGTAATTATAAAAATATCATTCTTATATTTTCTACTTATTTAATCTATTAAATAAAATTATTGAAAATACATTCATCTTTTATCAACATTCAATATAATTAAAAAATATATTTATTTCATAACTCTAAAAGGTTATTTTATTCATCTCTACTTAATTCTGCTTGATCAACTTCAGTTCACATAATCATCAATATGCACATGGTATGAAGCAACTCATTGAGATGTAACAATGATTTATATTTTATCTTGAGTCATAGAAACATAATTTTCATGTGATCAATGAATTTAAGAACTATAAAACATTATCTAATTTAAATTTATAACTATCTTCTATGTTTTCTCATTAACGAAAATTAACTTCAACTTGATTATCCATAATTCATAAATTCTCAGCTTCGTCACCTTCCTCATGGTGAAAATATAATTTTCTCATCATTAATCTTGGATAAAAATTCAATTCATGATGTTTAATTAAATGAGGAAAAGTATGATCATCATTTGATTTAAATTGTCTCAAAATATTTCATTTTTGCAATTTCTCAAATATTTCATACTTTTGAAATATCACATTTTTATAAAATAACTAACTCTTAAAAAGTTATTATCTACCATTATTAAGTATAATGGTTGCTATTTTTAACTTCATTTTACTCTTATAAAGTGTATAATTACTCTTATCAAGTCATGAAGTTACTTTTTGAAGTCTTAATTTACTCTTATGAACTTTTCATTTACTCGAATCTTACCACGCTAATGAATTTTATGAAGTCTTAGACCACTCTTATGATGTATATGATTACTCTTGCAAAGTATTGAGTTACCTTATGAATTTATTCCTTTGTCAAATTTTTATATCTCTAGTGAGAATGAGCCTTATGAAGTGAAATCTTTCTCTTCCAAAGTTTTTATTCTTTTTTTTATTTTTCATCGAGCAACTCTAGAATACTATTTTGAACTTAGTATCACTATTATGAAGTCATATAAAGATATTTTTCATCCTCAAAATCAAAATTATATATTTATTAATATAATCATATATCTTCTTTAAATAATTCTATATAAACATCAATTCATCCCAAGGATGCACAAATCATATCAAAAACATTTAAAAAAACTCACAACAAACTTTCCTAAAGTCTAAGGTTAGCATCTAGAAACACACCAAGTCACCTATAGAGAAATACTTTAATTCCACAATTACATACAACCTATTATGAATATATGATATGTAATATAATCTCTTTATTTTTATATATTGATGTGCTCAGTGTCTCTTTATTTGAATTTCTAGAAATGAACTTGTTGATAAAACCACCATTGTCATGGGTTTAATCATATAGTTTGATTCCCATATCAAATTTTTCTATTAAACAAAATAGACAAATCCTTTTTTATATTATTCAAAAATATAAAATTATTTGTGATCCTCCCAATATATCCAACTTTTCCATGAACATAATTCAACATGGATTATGAAAATACATCGAAGTACACATCTCTTGATATGTATTGATTATAATATTAAGGTATAAGGACCATTACACATGTTCTTAGATAGGAACATATAATTACACATATAAATATGGATTTCCTACAGGTAGTTCAAGTTCTCATAATCTCCTTTCTTGAGATTACTATGAATGAACTTCATAAGAGGTCTCAAGGAATCATGAGTCCACTACCCCTGATATCTAGTATCATTTGTGTCTTGTAAAATGATATCATATAGTCATATAAATGTATTTAACAATACTATAATGGAACTTCTAGGTTCTCATCATAGCAGGGAACTACTATTACCTTTTAGTGCGACATGTACTCCTAGGACATTATCACATATTATATCACATAGAAGAATAATAATTATGTGATAAAGATTTATTAATTATTCAAAAAAATGAGTATAGGTAATTATATAGTATATATAAATTGGTTTTGGGGAACTAACTCCAAAAAACTCCCACTTGAACTAGATACAACTACTAACACATTTCAGACTTCTAGATTTCACATGATATTCATGGTTCTGTTGAGATAAATCCTTGGTCAATGGGACCACCACATTTTCCTCCATAGAAACTCTGAAAATAATAACTTTACCTCTTTGATAAAAATTCCTTAATAGGTGATATTTTTTTAGTATGTGTTTCATCTTTTTATGTGACCTTATCTCATTTTTTAGATACACCATTACAATATTATCATAATATAATGTGATAAGATCTCTATTTTTAGGTTCCACATCACACTCTTGGATTAATTTTCAAATCCAAACTTCTTATTTGGATATATAAAAAGTTTTTATATACTCAAACTTTATTATAGAATCAGTTATAATTAACTTTTTTGAACTCTTATAGCTCAAAGATCCTTTATTGAGACTGAATACATATACTAACTATGACTTTATATCATTCTAATCTATTTGGAAACTATAATTATTATATCCTCTAGTAACTAACTACTCATCTCCTCTGTATAATAGAAACATATCCTTATTATTCCTCGGATATTTAAGGATATACTTAATATCATACCAATGTTGTTCTCCTAGATCATCTTGATATCTTCCTTCCATTCCCATGAAATATGTAACATCAAGCCTTGTATATAACATGGTATACATGATGGATCCTATCATGAAAGTATATAGGATCCTACTCATTCTCTCTCTCTCTCTCCTATTGTAAATAAGGACGCATTTTCATAGAGATGTATATACCATGTGACACTAGAACCAATCCAACCATAGATTATTCCATACCGAATCTCTTTGGTATTTGATCAATGTATATAGATTGACTTAGTCCAAGTAGCCTCTTGGATAAATCATTAAAGATCCTGATCCTAATGACATATTTCATTTCAACTAATTATTATATAGAGAACTTGTTTAACTAGTCCTAAACTAATTATAAGACTAGTATACCATTTCCAATAAGTAATATGTCATCAACATATACTACTAGGAATACTTATACACTCCCACTAAACAACTTGTAAACACATGGGTCACATTCATTATTTATGAAACTAAAATCACTTATGGATTCATCGAACAAAATATTTCATGACTCTAATTATTTTTTCAATCCATAAATGGATCTTCAAAACTTTTATATATTATTGTAATTTACTAGATTAAAAACCCTTTAGGCTGTGTCATATATACATCTTCCAAAATATTTACATTCAGGAAAGTTATTTTGACACCCATCTTCCAAATATTATAGTCATGGAAGGCCGTTATAATAAGAAAATAATTCTGATGTATTTAAATATGGAATGTAGAAAAGGTTTCACTATATTCAATTCCTTTACATTATTTAAACCATTTATCCCCTATACATTCTTTATAGGTACTCACTTTACCTTCTATGTTCATATTTCTCTTGAATACCCTTTTTGACCCAATAGGACTTACTTCAACTAGTGGATCAACTAAAACCAAAATACTGTTATGATATATAGAATCTGTCTCAGAATTCATGGCTTATTTCCATATTATAGATTCTGGTCTCTTTACTACATACTTATATGAAAGAGAATCATTATTTTCAACCAATAATGAGTCACTATCCATGTTGACTATAAAACAATATCTTTCTAATTATCTAACCTCTATGGTGCTTTGATGTAGTACTTGTGTTTCAAAAACATCCACTTATATATGAACATATGGAATTTGTTCATGCACCAACTCTTTTATGTATTGAGCTTCAAATTCAATAAATTTGATCTTTATCTCATTTTCCTTCTTGTGAATGTGTTCCCTCTCTATAAAGTTAGGGCATCAATCAACTATAATTACTTTATATAAAGGGTTGTATTGGTAATTTTATTTTTTATATTTATGACATCCTATAAAGATACACTTCATACCTAAGGATACTATTTTATAGCATGTTTAATCCCTTAAATATACCTTTCATCCCCATTCAGGCAAGTTTGACAACACAGGTTCATTATCATTCCACAATTGGTATGGGATATCATTTTCCACTTTTATTGGAACTTAGTTTAGTGTATGCACTATAGTTTCTAATACATATCTCCAAAATGATAATGGAATATTTTCATGACTCATCATTTATATTACAATATCTATCATGGTATGGTATCTCCTTTCACTGAAACTATTCCACTATGATGTATAACGATGAGTGAGTTGGGATAAGATCCCACACTCTTAAAAAGATCGATAAAAATTGGGTTAAGATATTCACAACCTCAATCAGATCAAAGATTATTTATCTTCTTACCAAGTTTATTATCTACTTCATTATTCAATTATTTGAATTTATCAAAGGAATTGGACTTATTCCTCATTAACTAGACATATCCATATCTACATTAGTCATTTTTGAAATTAAATAAGTAAGAATACCCACCTTTAGCTTCTATTGTAAAAGTTCTGTATACATTTGTATGTGTTGATTCTAAAATATCTATATTCCTTTCACCATTCCTAATAAATGGTGTTAATTTGGTCGATTTTTTCTTGTAAACAACAATGACATATATCAAGTGGTTTTATCTCAAAATATTCTAAATAATCATCCTGATTGAGCTTTGTCAAATGATTCTCATTTACATGACCAAGACGGTGATCCCATAATTATGTGTGAAATGAGTATGTAAACTTGATTATTTGTCAATTTCAAATACATAGTTTTCATTATTTAATTCATAAATATTATCACTTAGTTTTTTCATACCATAAAAAATTCAATTGTTATAAAAGTAGCATTATTGAGTGCCAAACATGAAAAAAACATCCATTTTAAGGCAAGAAATTGGGATGATTTTTTTAGTAACACTCAACACATAATAAAAATTATTTAAAACTAAGATAAGTCATATTGGAAATGTGAGGTGGTGGTATTTAATGTTTAGATCAGCCATCCTCACTCCATTGGAAGTCCATAAATCCACCTATCCTTTAGAAATATAGCATCCCACATTTTTATCACATAAACATTCATTAAATTTTACAAAACCGAGGATCTTTAAGGTTTAGTGTCTTGGAAACGAGGAACATAAAACATGAAAACATAAAACATTCTTCTTAAACACTTGAAAGGCTTCTACTCATGTTCATCCTAGTTTCATTACTGCATCTCATAACCTGGGGACATACATCAAATGAATGGGTGAGCAGAAGGCCCAGTAAGGGAAACATTTAACATGTGAACTTGAGATACATCAACTATGTCAGGAAAAAGAACTTTAAGGCATGAGAAAGAAATCATGTGGCATATCATAATAAAAATAACATTTTTCATAACTTTAAGATGTGTCTACATCATTTAACATAGACAATCATGAACATATCACCAAGGTCCATCCCCAAGGTGTCATTTGAAAATTACCAAGGTTATTCACCAAGATATCGTGAAAATTGTAATCTCTAGTGGTTACATCATTACCCAATGCATTGGAGCGCTATCAGGGCGCACCCTTAAATTTGCCTCTATTATCATGTGATCCACATATATCATCGTAAAAAATTTCATAAATAACCCATATATCATAAAAGAAATGGGTTTCATTTCATAATCAAAACGTTTTAAAAACTGCTTCAAAGACATGATCTTTACGTCACTTTAAACCCACGGAAGGGGAGAGCGAGTCTCATGTATGTAAATCCCAGAATTTAAAATAGAACATTTTGATATATATGTGAATAACCCTATAGAAATAATATATTTGAGTATTCACTTTATAACATAAAATAATTTTGAGAAAATAGGGAGAGGCTTTTGAGACGAAAATTCTGCAACATAACGGCTATGTTTCGGGTTTTTAGAAAACATTGAAAACAGAGGGGACATGGGTCAAAAATTCATAAATGACCCATAAAACAGTATAGGGACAGAATATAAGGTATTTAAGAACATGGTAATGAAATTTGAAAATATTTCATATGAAATGAATAACATGAAAGGAAGACAAAATAAAATTTCTCTTATGAAAATTCTGCAGCCTAACGGCGCCACATAAACTTCAACCAAAAATGAATTGATGAGATCAAATAGGGTCTCTCATCATATGAACATAAATGATAATTATGATAGATATAGAGATCATACCCCAACATAATAAAAGTAACTTTTAAGACTTGACATGGAATTAGAACTTTGAAAAAAGAGAAAGGTGAAAGAACCACTGAAAAATTCGGCAGCCTAACGGCGCCACTTAAAACTTCAAAATACTGAATTGAAGAGATAAAATGGGGTCTCTCATAATATGATCATAAAATATAAGTATTATAGATATAGATATCATACCCCAACAAAATAAAAAGGAACTTTAAAGACTTGACATGAAAGTAGAACTTTGAAAAATGAGAAAGGTGAACGAATCCCTTAAAAATTCTGCAGCCTAACGGCGCCACTTAAACTTCAACAAAATGAATTGACGAGATCAAAAAGGGTCTCTCATTTTATGAGCATAAATGATCAGTATGATAGATATATAGATCATACCCCAACATAAAGTAACTTGAAAGACTTGACAAGAAAATAGAACTTGAAAATGAGAAGGGTGAAAGAATCCCTTAAAAATTCAGCAGCCTAACGGCGCCACTTAAACTTCAACAAAAATGAATTGACAAGATCAAATAGGGTCTCTCATCATATGATAATAAAATATCAGTATGATAGATATATAGATAATTCCCCAACATAATAGAAAGGAACTTGAAATACTTGACATGAAAATAGAACTTGAGAAAGGTGAAAGAATCCCTTAAAAATTCGGCAGCCTAACGGCGCCACTTAAACATTATTAAAACGAATTGATGAGATAAGGAAGGGGTATCTCATCATATTAACATGAAAAGGGTATTAAGATGAATATAAAAGAACATCCTCCAACATAATAACATGGAGCATAAAAGAAATGACATGAAATAGATTACTTGAAAAGAAAGAGAGAGGTCGGATCCCTTACCTTAAAACGTAACTCTTAAAACACAAAGGTTGGGACCTTGAGGGCTTGGGGGCACCTTGGGAGGACTCCTTGGGAGGTAAGGAGACCCGAACTTCGTTGGGGGAGAGTTGGGAGTGAAAACTAAAGGAGTAAAGGGTGGGTATTTATAGGGAAAGTGAGGGGATAAGGCATTAATGGCCAAGGGACACCTCAAAAGTGGTTTTCTAAAAAGCATGGGCCCTCCCATGGTACTTCACATGGAGTTAGGCCACATGGGGACCCCACACAATAATTCATCCTCTTTAGTCGAACATCCCTTAAAATATCTCATGACATCATCATGACACAGTTATGATGTCATTAAACATACCGAAACCCTAAAACTGTATTTTTACTATTCATTGAAAATTCAACTTTCTCAGAAAAATCCCAAAATTTCACATTAACCAAATATCAATGCTCTGATTTCAAAAATGAACTCCATTTTATAAAAATAATTTTCTAAATATTTTTAATTTTATTTTTAAATAAATAAACTATTCACCGAAAATTCATTTTTTTCAGAAAAATCCCCAAAAATTACCATAACATAATATCGATGCTCTGAGTTCAAAAATAAAGTCCATTTTATAAAAATAATTTTTTAATTATTTTTAATTAAATTTTTAATTAAAAAACACTATTCTCCTGAAAAAACTAATTCTTGACTAATAATTTATGAAACTGTTATTTACCCATTTTATTGAATCTCATTACTTAATCAAGGTGTCTAAATTATATTAAAACTTTATTTAAGTGGGATTACTAATCCATTTGGACACATTACTAATCCTAATAATAAAATCACTATTCATAATTTACTATTCATCAAAAATTAATTTGATCTTATTAGACTCAAAATTTCTTACTGAACATAATTGTAGAAGACCATTTTTTGAAAATCATTACACATTTTTAATTATTTAAGGTTTACATAAACATTTTTTAAAATATCCTTTCTCTAAAATTCACCAAAAATATGCATACTATATTTATCCGGACATTTGAAAAGTCATAAACATCATCATAGAAAGAAATCCCAATTTTTATTTAAAACAAAAGATTACACAAGGCAGTTACGGTCTCCTTACATATCCCCTTATCACACCAGCATAGGACCTAAGTGTAAGGTGTGCTAAGGTGAGATAATCCGAGGGAGGCTCGGCCAACATCGCACGAGTAGTAATTTCTATCAGTTTGAACTTCTTGTGAAGGCAATTCTGTTCTAGCTTCACACGATGAAGTTCGGATTGGGTTTGGTCCAGAGCAAATCCCAGTGGTTCTACCTCCTTCCCAAGTTCTGTTAGATGGGCTTAGATCGGTCCAAGACTACTGGGTGAGGACATCGAATCTTCTTTCTATAATAATTAACCAAGATTACTTGTATTTAGAGACAATAATCAAAACATTTAGTTTCCAACGGTCATATTGAACAATGGTCATATAACAGTCAAAACCCAACGGTCTCATTTTAATTATACCCATGTTATCAAATGAAAAAGTTTTGTTGAGTATAAAAATAAAATAACACATAAAATTAAGAAACCAGATTTATTCAAAATTTCGGGTCATTACAATCTTCCCCCCTTAAGAAATTACGTCCTCGGAATTTTTAAAAATTGGGTTTTGAAATTTCATTGAATGTCCCACATCGAAAAAGGAGTCAGTAAAACTATTACTTTAAAAGAAATAAAGGGAAGTACAAAGGTCACCCGAGTTAACCCACACTAGTATTCCATGTAGGAAAACATGGAGATGGAGGAGAAAACAAAGGGTCAAGTTCTGAGGGAGAGTGATAGAAAACATGATTAGGAGAAATTTAACCATAAGAAAATCCCAAACTTATGATGTGTGTAAACGGTCTTTGATTACCTAGTAGTAAACGTAAACCAACAACGTTTTTTTTTTACATTTCTTTTCATAATTTTGAGGAATTCATTTACTACATAGAATAAAAATATAAGGAAATATACCTACCTTCATGTAGAGTTTCATCCTTTAATAAGTTTATACCAAAACTAATCTTTTCTCCAAACGATGAGCATTCAAAACTACTTGGTCTCATCAAAATACAAGAATAATCTTCTAGAGAATCACATATTACACAAAAGAAAAACTATCTATCTTTAAACATTTATCCCAATAACAGAAAGGGTAAGATAAAACAACTCTTTAAAAATAAAGATTCCCATAGGAAGGGAAACTACTTTTAAATCTTCAAAGTTCCACGGTACTACCCAGAGTTCATTATAGACCATTTCGTAAGTAACTGTCCTTAAAATTCCTCAAAATAACCCAAACTAAGATTGAAACCCAAATACAAGAAGGACTTGATAACATAGTCTTCCAAGATAAACTTTATCGTTCATCTCCAAACAACATCAACCACTCCTAACATCTTATAACCAAAGTAACTAACCTAAACATATTTCCCCAGATAGGTCAATCATTTTCATAAGTAACCTATAATACCATAAGTTCACCTTAAATTCGTTGATTCTTCAAAATATAATTCAACCTTTACTCCTCAAAGAAAATACCGTAGTAATCTATTTACCTTGATCAAATAGGGTTCCCAATGTAGTGAACATCTTCCAAAATAATAATCATCTTTTAATCCCCTAATCATCTCTATCATATTAATACGGAAATCGTCACATTTTCTATCACATTGGTTTTTGGGACATGTTCTTCCATTTACCACCATTAACTATGAAGAGAAAGTATAATTAGGGGCTTAAACACTTAGCCAATAATCATGAAAAGGAACATAAATCATATAAGGATAACTTGTAGAAGAAAAGTATACCCCAACTTGTGATCCCCTAGGTTTCAAACTAGGTTATCTATGATCATATATCCTTATGTGAATCTTTATTTTATTTTATCTTTGTTCCTTTAATAATGGTTCATAATAAGATTATGAATTTACCAAAGCATATCCCCCGGGAGTGTTGTAACCAAGAGTGTAGCAAGGCCCGTTGTCGTGTACCAGTTCCCGTTCGAGTCTAGCTCAAAGCGGTGTTTTTGGGTTTTACCCCTATGTACATCTGTGCCAGAGCCACCTCTACCTGCTCGTATCCAGACAGGGATGTATTTTCTTGGCAACCCCTTACTCAATACTCACCAAAATACCAGGAAGATTTCCTATATATAAACATTTCTATAGGCTTCTTCCTAAAGTTTTCATATCCTAATTTCCACAAATAACTAAACCATCCTTTGGTAACAACTATAGCATCCCACCTTTTTATCACATGAACTTTCATTACATTTTACAAAACCGAGGATCTTTAAGGTTTAGTGTCTTGAAAACCAGGAACATAAAACACGAAAACATAAAACATTATTATTAAACACTTGAAAGGATTCTCCTCATGTTCATCCTAGTTTCATTACTGCATCTCATAACTTGGGGACATACATCAAATGAATGGGTGAGCAGAAGGACCAGTAATGGAAACAAGGGAAACATTTAACATGTGAACTTGAGATACATCAACTCTGTCATGAAAAAGAACTTTAAGGCATGAGAAAGAAATCATGTGGCATATCATATTAAAAATAACATTTTTCATAACTTTAAGATGTGGCTACATCATTTAACATAGAAAATCATGAACATATCACCAAGGTCCATCCCCAAGGTGTCATTTGAAAATTACCAAGGTTATTCACCAAGATATCGTGAAAATTGTAATCTCTAGTGGTTACATCATTACCCAATGCATTGGAGCGCTATCAGGGAGCACCCTTAAATTTGCCTCTATTATCATGTGAGACACATATATCGTCATAAAACATTTCATAAAAAACCCATATATTATAAAAGAAATGAGTTTCATTTCACAATCATAACATTTTAAAAACTGCTTCAAAGACATGATCTTTACGTCACTTTAAACCCACGGAAGGGGAGAGCGGGTCTCATGTATGTAAATCCCAGAATTTAAAATAGAAAATTTTGATATATATGTGAATACCCCTATAGAAATAAGATCTTTGAGTATTCACTTTATAACATAAAATAATTTTGAGAAAAGAGGGAGAGGCATTTTGAGACGAAAATTCTGCAACATAACGGCTATGTTTCGGGTTTTTAGAAAACATTGAAAATAGAGGGGACATGGTTCAAACATTCATAAATGACCCATAAAACAGTATAGGGACAGAATATAAGGTATTTAAGAACATGGTAATGAAATTTAAAAATATTCCATATGAAATGAAGAACATGAAAGGAAGACAAAATAAGATTTCTCTTATGAAAATTTTGCAGCCTAACGGCGCCACATAAACTTCAACCAAAAATGAATTGATGAGATCAAATAGGGTCTCTCATCATATGAACATAAATGATCAGTATGATATATATAGAGATCATAGACCAACATAATAAAAGTAACTTTTAAGACTTGACATGGAATTAGAACTTTGAAAAAAGAGAAAGGTGAAAGAACCACTTAAAAATTCGGCAGCCTAACGACGCCACTTAAAACTTCAAAATACTGAATTGAAGAGATCAAATGGGGTATCTCATAATATGATCATAAAATATCATTATTATAGATATAGATAACATACCCCAAAAAAATAAAAAGTAACTTTAAATACTTGACATGAATGTAGAACTTTGAAAAATGAGAAAGGTGAACGAATCCCTTAAAAATTCGGTAGCCTAACGGCGCCACTTAAACTTCAACAAAATGAATTGACGAGATCAAAAAGGGTCTCTCGTCATATGAACATAAATTATCATTATGATAGATATATATATCATACCCCAACATAAAGTAACTTGAAAGACTTGACAAGAAAATAGAACTTGAAAATGAGAAGGGTGAAAGAATCCCTTAAAATTTTGGCAGCCTAACGGCGCCACTTAAACTTCAACAAAAATGAATTGACAAGATCAAATAGGGTCTCTCATAATATGATCATAAAATATCAGTATGATATATATAGAGATCATTCCCCAACATAATAAAAAGGAACTTGAAATACTTGACATGAAAATAGAACTTGAGAAAGGTGAAAGAATCCCTTAAAAATTCGGCAGCCTAACGGCGCCACTTAAACATTATTAAAACGAATTGATGAGAGAAAAAAGGGGTATCTCATCATATGAACATGAAAAGGGTAGTAAGATGAATATAAAATAACATCCTCAAAGATAAGAACATGGAGCATAAAAGAAATGACATGAAAGAGATTACTTGAAAAGAAAGAGAGAGGTCAGATCCCTTACCTTAAAACGTAACTCTTAAAACTCAAAGGTTGGGACCTTGAGGGCTTGGGGGCACCTTGGTAGGACTCATTGGGAGGTAAGGAGACCAGAACTTCGTTGGGGGAGAGTTGGGAGTGAAAAATAAAGGAGGAAAGTGTGAGTATTTATAGGGAAAGTGAGGGGACAAGGCATTAATGGCCAAGGGACACCTCAAAAGTGGTTTTCTCAAAAGCATGGGCCCTCCCATGGTACTTCCCATGGAGTTAGGCCACATGGGGACCCCCACATAATAATTCATCCTCTTTAGTCGAACATACCTTAAAATATCTCATGACATCATCATGACATAGTTATGATGTCATTAAACATACCGAAACCCTAAAACTGTATTTTTACTATTCATTGAAAATTCAACTTTCTCAGAAAAATCCCAAAATTTCACATTAACAAAATATCAATGCTCTGATTTCAAAAATGAACTCCATTTTATAAAAATAATTTTCTAAATATTTTTAATTTTATTTTTAAATAAATAAACTATTCACCGAAAATTCATTTTTTTCAAAAAAATCCCCAAAAATTACCATAACATAATATCGATGCTCTGAGTTCAAAAATAAAGTCCATTTTATAAAAATAATTTTCTAATTATTTTTAATTAAATTTTTAATTAAAAAACACTATTCACCCGAAAAAACTAATACTTGACTAATAATTTATGAAACCGTTATTTACCCATTTTATTGAATCTCATTACTTAATCAAGGTGTCTAAATTATATTAAAACTATCTTTAAGTGAGATTACTAATCCATTTGGACACATTACTAATCCTAATCATAAAATAACTATTCATAATTTACTATTCATCAAAAATCAAGTTGATCTTATTAGACTCTAAATTTCTTACTGAACATAATTGTAGAAGACCATTTTTTGAAAATCATTACAAATTTTTAATTATTTAAGGTTTACATAAACATTTTTTAAAATATTCTTTCTCTAAAATTCACCAAAAATATGCATACTATATTTATCCGGAAATTTGAAAAGTCATAAACATCATCATAGGAAGAAATCCCAATTTTTATTTAAAACAAAAGATTACACAAGGCAGTTATGATCTCCTTACATAGCCCCTTATCACACCAGCATAGGACCTAAGTGTAAGGTGTGTTAAGGTGAGAGAATCTGAGGGTGGCTCGGCCAACATCGCACGAGTAGTAATTTCTATCAGTTTGAACTTCTCGCAAAGGCGATTCCATTCTAGCTTCACACGATGAAGTTCAGCTTGGGTTTGGTCCAGAGCAAAGCCCAGTGGTGCTACCTCCTTCCCAAGTTCTGTTAGATGGGCTTCGATCGGTCCAAGACTACTGGGTGAGGACATCGAATCTTCTTTCTATAATAATTAACCAAGATTACTTGTATTTAGAGACAATAATCAAAATGTTTAGTTTCCAGCGGTCATATTGAACAATGGTCATATAACAGTAAAAACCCAACGATCTCATTTTAATTATACCCATGTTATCAAATGAAAAAGTTTTGTTGAGTATAAAAATAAAATAACACATAAAATTTGGAAACAAGATTTATTCAAAATTTCGGGTCGTCACAAGAAATATTCAGAAATCTACGTTTTTCTAGTATTTATATACATATGTGAGAACCAAAATATCAATCTAATACCTAATGTGTAGATATAAAAAATACACTTGATAAAAAATAAACCTAGAACTTCCCCTTGCTTCATTAATTAGGTGTATTTCTTCTTCCAGTGGCCCAACTAGCCATATATAAAACATACCACATCCTTTTTATGTTCCTATCTTTGGATTTTTATTTTATTATAAGGAAAATTCTTAGAAACCTTTTGACTTCAAGTGATACTTTGAGACCTTTTCCTTATTTTTTATTTTATTCACCATAAGGAACAGAGGTTTTTCATTCCTATTGAGGATATAATGAGATCTATGCAAAGATAACTGGGTATCTTAAATCCCAACATGTATTAGTGTTCTATATAGCCAATTAACATGACTACATAAGTCCCAACTATCATTGACTCTCCAAGATTGAATGTGAATTGTACATTGGATATATTATATCACTCTTATTTTTCCTTCTCTTGATAAAGATCATGAAGTTGAGACATGATTCAATATTCATCCATATCCATGTATTACTTTAAAATCTCACTGGACATGGTTGATATCATAAAAAATTAAACATTTGTGGCATCATCCAAATGTTTCATGTAAATAGAGTATTCCTTCTCACTAACCTCATTATCAAGATCTTTAGGAATATGAGTTTTTTGGGTCCTAAAAATTTCGAATATAGGATTAAGATAATTCCATGAACTTGGAAAAGGGTAGAAATAAACCCAGAAGAATGATTTGAATAAAAATGTTCAAATGGGATGAAGCCACGAAGGAAGGTTCGTTTCCACATAGTAAAAGTAACTATGTGGATCACCGCTCTGCATGGAATTTTGCTACTTTGAAAAGCACCATGTGAATGAAATTTTTCATGGGATAAGATGGTTCCCCTGACACCCAAAAATGAAACAAATTCATTTAGAGTCCAGGTGGTGATTTCTACCCCCGCAAACGATTGACTCCTATGAAAAAAATTGGTCGTGGAATGAGATTGTATCGTCGGTGCCCGAAAACAAAACCAAGTCATTTACAGGGCTAGGTGGTGATTTACGCCACCATAAACAACTTTTAAAGATGAAAAATCATTTTTAGAATGATGTTGTTCCATTGGCACCTGAAAATTAAACCAAGTCATTTACAGGGCCAGATGGTGATTTCTTCCCCCGCGAACGATTTCCCCCCACAAACAAAATCATTTGTGGGATGGGGAATCCTTCTTGGGCTCCCACAAATGAAGCCCCATGGCCCACCATGGATGACCATCCATTCCGGTATCTAGTCCCTCTATTATTTTATAAAATAACCATAAGGGGGAAAAGTAAAGGAGTAAAAAGAGACCGAAGAGATGAGTGATAAGAAGAATACATAAAAAAGAAGATCCTTGGAGACGAATTGGGAGAGATCCATCAATTTCCAGTAGGAAAACCCATCGTATATCATTACGGAGGAAATTTAAAAAATCCAACTACCTATAAAATTAAAACCCCTTTGCAAACACTATTCTGTGGGGCATAAATGGTTGGACCCTTTTCAAACCAACACCCCGTGTAGAAAAACTCTATATGGGAGGAACCCTGCCTCGTGTAGTAAAATGATACATATGAGTAACTCATCCCCATATAAAAAAATTCTACATTGGAAAAAACTAACCTTGCATTGTAACATGCTATGTGGGTAGAACCTACATCCATGTAGTACAATGTTGCACAGATGATGTCCTCACCCACATAGAAACATGCTACATGGAGGGAACCCCATCTCACATAAGAACCTGCTACACTGAATGGGGAATCCTAGGGAGTTCTACTCTCTACCTCCCATCACTCCCGTACTTCGTATAATTCAGCCCCACATTGTCCCCTCCACAAACCAGTCTAATGGCATCATGCCAAGGCCTCTTCCAAATCCACCTAACATGTATGGTCAGATTATCAGGATCATCAATGTTCTTTCTTGAGTCTATATACATGTGGTAATTAGAGTCATGTCGGTAGCCTCTGTGATAATACAGACCCTAAAAATGTCTTCAAGTATACATTATTTTGGTAATGAGGGTTCTGACCATGGAGGTGCTCACGTGGACCTCCTAATTTAAGGGATTGAGGAGAACCACTGGCTTTTCCCTTCGATGAGGGATAGTGTTAGACACTCCTCTCCTCCATGGGAACTATAATGGAATCCCTCCTTGATTAAACTCCTTGTATTTCTTGTGAGATGTAGAACTCTTACTCTTATCTGCCTCCCCAGGGTACAAAAACAAGTGAGGAGATGGGAACTTTAATGCATGTTCTCTCTCCCTTTGGGACCATATTTCTTCCACTAGCAGTCGAAGTGGGTCATGTGATCTTCATATCTACTTATTATTCTTGTTTCTCACATAGACCATGACTCACATACGATTTGAATTTAGTGGAGATCATGAAATATACAGGATCCCAAACATTTAATGGGCCTCCTATATGGTATAAACCTCAATCATGATCAATGGTCATCATACTGAGTATAATCCCCAATCAAAATCACCATTCTAGAAACATGTGCTTCCTATGCGGTATAATCTTTGAAACCACACCTCAACCTTTAAAGGGACATATTCCCAATGAAGAAGAACCTAAATGGGACTTTTATATGGTATAATCCCCAATCATGATCAAATGGGATTTTTGAACAGTTTAATCCCTAAACCTTAACAAACTACAAGGGCTTTGATTCCAAACTAACTGGGATACATAGGAATACTCCTTAAGGTCCAAACCCAACAACCAAATTCATCCTAATTTTCTTCAAGACACATTCCCAGTAGGTTCATATCCACCTGGGAGACCACATATCTTCTAGGTCCCTCAGGCTTCAGTGGTTTAACTCCCACACAAAACTTTAACTAGAAACCTTTCTCCTGGATGTCCTTGTCGCATGATGTTAAACTATATGGTTTGGTCCTAGTCACATGATCTTAAAAGGTGATGTGTCATCTTAAGTGTCACTGAAATATATGGGTTTTGATTCCTATCATGAGTAAATATAGGAATCCCATCATATGGGTTCAATCCTAACATCAAAACAACTTTCATCTCCCTATATGAAAATAAACTCCAGAGTTCCCCACATGGCTTAAAACCAGCATCGTCCTAATGAATGACCAAAGAATATATAATCCATCTATAAAAGGGTTCCATTGATGGAAAAACTTGTATACATATAGATATCCCTATCAATGGAGAATCTCAAATACATACATATGATTCTGTACCCATGCATCTTCTTAATTGATCCTTACCTCAGGATGATCCATGTTATACAGACTTGAGAATGAATAAAGGATTTGATAAAATATATTAAATATATAAGAAAGACCTAGAATAGTCAATAGTTCCCCACAAAAGGGTGTGATGAGACCAACTTTCAATCCTATTGACCAATGTGAGTTTTTAAGTGTCACTGACCAAGTTTTATAATGAATTGCTGCCTTTGGAAATTATGTCAATGAGTTTTTGTAGATATGAGATCTATTGGTTATTTCTGGCTCCACCAATAAAACTCATTGGAGACCATTCGGAGATAGTGTTCCCAACATGAATAATTTCACATAATTCAACCCCCTACAATCAACTGTTGGGTGCATGAATCTTTTTTCAGAAAACAAATGGTGAAACTGATGTAAATCCTCAACCAAGGTGGTGGTGTTACCCTAAGTCAGACCCCTTTTGCATCCAAAATAAAAGGGACAAATGAGACAATAAATTAAACATGTGGTGATGATATTCTACTTTTTCTATGTTTTTTTGTCTATATTTGTCACATATATTATAGGCACTTTTTACTGAAATCTCTTCAAAAAAATGGTGTCTCACCAGCTTTCATGTACATTTGAATAAGCCACTTCATAGGCTGGGTCCTCAACTAAACATAGGATGCCATTACCCACCCAACATCTTTAATGTTAGGTTTCAAATTCATTGGTCTGAGAGTACCACCAGAATGATACTCTCCCAACCCTAGAGGTGGCTCGACAAGACCTCCAGTCCATAAATCCCCACCAACCATCCGCCCAGCGATGGTTGACAGTCCATAACCAGATGGCCCCAATAGCCATCTCAAACCATTTTGGGAGCTTGTCCTCAGTACGTGATAACAATTTCCACCCTTACCTTAGGGAGGTTGATGATGTTATCACCAACAATTGCATCCTAGAAGCACATGGGCCCCACCTGACGGCCCATGTCAGTAATCATCATTGTCAACACCGTGTGGCCCAAAATCCTCTCCATAAAGAGGATACCACCATATGTACCTCAAAAAAATTTAAACAAACCCAGGTCCCTAGGCCAGACCATAAAGGATGATAATTAGACAATCAGGAACAAGCAATCGTCCTTATTCTTATTGAATAAGCTCACCAAGTAAATATGGTGGAAACCTATGGGAATATATATATATTCCTACTCACTCCTATCAATCCCACCAGTAAAATACGATGAAACACCACAAGCATATGCAAATTAATGCTCATTCACATCAAGACCACCTTGAAAAATATAGAGGAAAATTATAGGTAGGCACATATCCCTACTAATTCACATGAATACTATCATCCAAATATGATGGAAAATAATGATTAGATGCAAATTACTTCCCATTAATGTCAAGCTCAACCATTAAATATGATGGCAAACCAAAAGCATATGCAAATTTCTGCTCATTCACATCAATACCACCAGGAAAATATGGTAGAAAACCATAAGAAGATGAAAATTATTGTGGATTCATATCAATCCTGTTATCCAAATATGATAGAAAACTATGAGTAGATGAAAATTCATACTCATTAATATCAATATTGTTATCCAAATTTATTGGCAATTAGAGAAAGAAGCTAGAATATCTCATTTTTGAATTAGGGGTAGATTCATACCTATACCCCTATGTAGTAGGACTTTCAGTACTTATTGGTAGGAAATAGAGGACTAGAGCAGACACATATTCCTGCTCCAACATCAGAATGGTCATATATTATCATTCCCTCCAAGGACGTCTCTCAACACATTTTAGTAATGATGTAGGGTCATTCATCAATACCTAATCATATCCTACATACTTTCCAATATGTAATCACATCCACCAAAATCACTAGGATTTAATCCCATCACCCTACCTCCTTAAGTGGGGTGACTCATCCACACAATTGGATTTTCACCCAGGATAATACATGCATCCTTGTACCCGTCTAGGAGGGTCGTCAGCAATATTTCATGATAAATGGACAATAGTATTGGGAAAAAATTCATGTTCTAACTAGGGGACACCGGTCCACTTTAGTGGTTGCTCTATGGAAAGCATATATCCCTGCTAGAATTTTAGAATCTTACCAGCATATCTCGATAGCACCATATGAGCCACTTGAATAGGTCCCTATATGTGAAACTCATCACGCATAGCACATGGCCCCAGTCACCCACAAGAGAGAGCCTAAAAACAAATTGTGCCAAAGACAAATAGAAAATTATAAGTAGACTCATAACCCTAATCTGCTGGAAGTTACAGTTCTTGAGGCCATAAAACATCTATTAATGGTGGGTCGAGATCCTACTCATCTGTTTCCAAATTATGGAAGTGGAAGTAAGAGTTGTGAAATTCCTGCGCACAAAATTATTACCAGTAGCTTTAGAGGTCCTCCCCACAGCATATACCATAAAGAATTCCTTCATGGACACAAAACAATCGATCATGAGATCTTATATCATGATGAGCATCATAGTATCATTACTCATGGCTATAATATCAAACATAAAGGAGTTCATACCCTTGCTATAATCCACCCTGAAGGTCCTCCCCATGGTCTATACTATAGAAATTCTTCCTACAGGTGTACATCAGGCTATAATGGTAGTTCTATCTATGATAGCACCCACTATAAAGGTCATCCCCATAGTAACATTTCATATTGACAAGAAGGACCTCCCCTTGTCGAGTCAAATATGAGAATGTTCTCATATTATGAGGCTCTTGGAAACATTGGTCCATATATGTTATATAACCTATCGATGACAAGTGACATCATTTCTCAACCAGAATATGGCCCAGGGAAATGCTTATCCTATAAGCCACCCATGGACTATTCCCATACCAACAAGACCTCCACTAGCCCAGTTACTTGAGATAAAACCATCAAGAAGCACTCATGTTGGGATTATCAAATAGATGAATCTATTGCATAAGAACAAAATTATATGTTTCTCATGAGAAGAAAATTGGTTAGGGAAGACATACCCATTATGTTTTGGCCCTCAACCACTTCCCAGTTCAACATTTTGAAGGCATTGTAAAAAGAATACATACACAACATCCATCTGAATCTCTATAAAACTCTCTTCCACTTGGAAGAAATATTCTTGTCTTACAATGGGTATGAATACCATGTTAAAATATTGGGAGAGCATCATCATCAAATCAACTTGGAATCCCTTTCGTCTATGTGGAAACCACGATCACAAAAGTGATGAAAATATCTTAAATCAGCATAACTCAATGTGTTCATTAGATTTGTATCATCTAATTTTCAAATCCCCACCCAGTGTTCATATCCAGTGATGGGGGTAACATGGATCATTTCATTTCACCTCACACCTCGTTTAGTATAACCCACTGGAAATGAAATCCTGTAATTTTATTACTCCAAGACAGTTATTAAGAAAAATACCTGGTTGGGATTCTAAAAGGGAGGGATAGTGAAGTTTGGGAGTTGACATCTTGGGTTTGGAGATGAATATATATTATCAATTAGGGAGTTCGAATTTTTCATACATAAAGGGAAGGAAATTTTATGGCTGATGTGTTGGATAGAAAAGGGAGGCAATATGAGGAAATTATCTTATACTCTATCTTGGGTTCTCTTCAAAGATATTGTAAGATTATTTTCATTGGAGATGCTCTCAGACTCTATCATTTCAATCCTCATTTATTTCAAATGGCACATTTACTTTTATGGTTTTTTACTATTTTCAATGAAAAATATTAAATTTAAAAACATTCATTATACTTATCACTTAAGGGAATCCAATCATCAAGCACTACTAATGTCCTTAGAATCAAGTAGTTCACATACAGACTTGGAATTATATCTAGATCACGCTCGAATAAGGATGCATGAGATCAAGAGAGAGGAAATAATAGTAGAAACCACCACAATATGGGATTATCCCCATACCACATGAATGGGGGAATTTTTAACACAAAATGGCCCCCAAAGCTGACAAACTTAACATGAGGCACAAAAAAAGAGAATGGGAGAAACCTCATCCAATAGGGATGTGGAAATTTTTACCTTAATTACCCCATCAATAGAAAGAAGTCTTTTCCCATTTAGGGAGAATGAAAATTAGTAAGGTATCTTAGTCCATACCCACTCACGGTCTATTCCCCCTAGAAGGGAGGCATATGACCAAGCTTCATAGAGGTTCCCTTCGAATCATCCATCACTAAGAAGCTCAAAGAGGATCCTGGAAACGAGGGGATAGGTCCAGTAAAGGGAGAAAACAACCCTCCTAACATTTGACATCCAGTACGATTCCTATAATGCGTTATGAATTAGTAAATTTTGTGGAATTCAATCTTGAATATAGCACAAGAAATAATTTAAATAGAGAGAGAAAGGAGAGGATGAATCCATCTAGAACATGGTCTACACTGAGATAAATGAAGAAAGATCGCATAACTGAAACCAAAGAATCACCCTAAATTTGGGTGCTCCCTAGATCAATCCTATACTACCTCCTCAGTGAGTTTTTAAATAGAATAAAGGCAATTCTATATATAATCTACCTCTTCCTATTAATGAGGAAGAGATCCCTACACTCAAATAAATATTTTCCCGATAGGAGGAAGAAATTAAATAGTTGAGGACAATCAACACTAAGTTGCTCCAAGGTAGTGTTCCTATGGAATATTCTCCCTAGGAAGAGCCTAAACATATACTTCCAACAGGTGTACATAATCCATAAGGATTTATCCCATCAATTAAAGAAAGTTCAGGACATTCACCCAACTTGGTGCCTAGACCATTGGTTTACCTGGACCCAATCATGGATGGATATCAAGATTTTCCTCCATTAAGGAGACAACTAGAATGGGTTTAGGAAAATCCTCATAATATTTCCCCATCCAAATATCATGTTCTAATAATGGTAGAACTAGTATAATAGATCCTTCTAATTGTTGCACCTGTATAAACTTATGTTTAACCAAACACTCATCAAGGGCATATCAACACTGTTGATTCATTGGCAGCTCGATTGTAAGTCGTAGAGGAGTAGTATGTACCAGTTTATCCAGAACAGAAGCCTTACCCCAACTGGGTGAGTGACACCCCACCACCTCCAAACATTGAGAGTCCTATGTTTTTTATATTCAATGGATCAGGTGATCCGTAACAACATCTGATGTACTATTCATCCCATTGTGATCCCATGATGGGAAATCCCGAGAAATAAGAAGCAATTAAACTCATATTCTTTTTAAAAACTTTATAAGGGTCATCCTTCGTATGTTACACCATTTTTCCACCTCAGTAAATCACGAGATGGAAGGATCTCCATTGGTAATTCCTCTTTCAGTTCATCTCAATGCTACAAAAGACAAAAATCAATGACCTCTCAAATTACAAATAGCGGGAAAATGAGAGAGTCTAAAATTTTATTACTATATGGAAAGGGATAACCTACTAACTAAACCTACCTCTCCCCTAAGAATACATTATCTCTCTTTTCATTGAGAAAATTCTCAATGAGTTGCGAACTTCTCTCATCCAGATGAAATATATAGGTGGGTTTTGGTATTTCTCTGCCATTTCCCAAATAATGGAAGAATCCATACAATGGAATAAGCTCAACTCTTGGAAAACTCGACCAATCCTGGGGGAAAATCTAGAAAGGTAGGGTTATCAATCACATTTAAGCCAGTCTTCAGGATGGCACCAACTCCAAAACTTGTTCCATATCATATAACACCCCATGGGCATCAACAGAAACCCCTGACTTGCTTGGAAGAGTGGAGGGGACCAGGGAATAATCAATTTTAGGAATTAAGGAATACATTTTACTCATTCTAATATGAGAAATTTCATGACTATTTTATAGTTGGTGATTTACTCCACCTACCAATGCCCAAGAGGCCCAACCATGTAGGTCTCGAAAACCAACTAAATTATTTCCCCTTTCATCGAATACTAAGATAAAACATTTAGGAATGCTTTATCATAAAATAAATCCTACATAAAATGGTAGATTCCATGAAAGTAAAGTTAGTAAGTCCACATTATTTGTTTCATATATTTCCACTACTATCCCTAAGGAAGGAGGTGAGTGGAAAGAAGTTTTTAGAAGAAGGGAAAAGAAGTTTTATGGTTGGATGACTTGAAATAAAATCAACTGAACTCATGGTATTCTCTAATAATGGTTGAAATAAAAAACTATTCCCTCAAACACTTATATTACAATGCATTTGACGTCATCAGCCCCAAAAACCTCTAAAATATAACCTGTCAAAAATCATACTAATCGAAAAGGTGGGAAGGAAGCACAAGAGGATGAAACTACACCAAGGAAAAGGTTTTCTTTGACACTGTCAGACTTTATTCCCTCGTATCTAAAATAATGAGCACTGGCATGCCAAATAGAACCACCAGAAATAGTCATCTAGAAAAATTATTCATTGGATGAGAATTTTATCTTCAATTCCATTAATTTCATTCACTTAATGGATCCCTTCTCTAACAATGATTATGACTATGAACCCGAGTTTCGCACATTCAATTGGGGAACTGGAGGAAGAGACAGAGGATATGAGGATACCGAGGAAGGAACAATCATGGTTGGAACTAAAATTGCATCCATGTCCCTACTCAGACTATAAATTTTAAAAACATGAGGAAGATCCCTTCAGCAAGTTTAATAAGAGAATAAAATTCTCCATGTATTGGTCAAAAGACACCTTGACCCTATAACTCTAGAATATCAATCAGAGGGGTTACAAGTGTCATATCACCCTCAACAGGATGGAAGACCTTCTCTTCCTAACCCATCTAGGAAAAAAGCACCCCCAAATCCTATTTTGTGGTTCGATCCATCTACATCAAATACTCAAGCCCCTAAAGTACCTAAGAAATAGAATCCCCACTAAGGGAAGCATGGGCCTTTAGACTAGAAGTATGCCATCCTAAAATAGTAAAACTTGGTATCATCCAAGGTATTGATCCCGAATGTCCTGAGTTTGTCAAAAGACCCCATGGAAGCACTCATAAAGGATTTTCTAAGGCCTCTAAAGTTTTAAACTGAGGTTGTCACTGTTGAGGTTTATCGAACAGAGACTGGTCCTACAAAATGCCACATGATTATCTACTTTATAGATCAAGATGAATATGTTGTTATATAAGGACACATCAGACCCTTTTATGAATATAATAGTATAAATAGTGTCGATGTATGAAAGGTTTTCGTTGAAAATGGCTTTGGATTTAACCCCATTCAAGTACAAACACTTTTTCAACTGGGCTTCAATGAGGATAACCTAGAGCCTTCCTCTATAAGACTTCAGGGATATGAAAAAAGTGAGCATAATCCATTGGCCCAAATCAAGATCAAGGCTTAGTTTAGAGACATCATGTCCAACTCATAATTTCTAGAGGTTTGTAAAAACACATCCTTCAATGTCTTTCTAGAAAGGCCTTGGTTGAATCCACATGAGGAAATCCCCTCATCATACCATCAATGCATCAAATACTGAATTAATGGAAAATTAGGATGTTTCATGTTGATAAGTCCCCATTCAAATCCTATGAGTCACATTATATCGATGTAGTATTCTATCAGAGGAGAGGGAAACAACCCCTGTTTGTTGGTGTTTCTTGGTTTACCACCCTAAATGGTTTAGAAATGATCATGACTAACCCCTTCAAATAGCTCGGTGAAGAGTATTTCTTTCCCATCAATCAGATCAAGTATGTGATCATAAATATAGGTTCGTATTCATCAATATTTATTGTTTCAATCATTAACACTGATTCTAACTGTGTTGAAAAGTTTTATGACTCCCCAAAAAGTGATGGAAGCTGAGAGAAAATGTCCTCATTCCATCCCTAGAGCTCCAAGAACTCCATGTCATAGCAGTTGAGGTAGAAGAGATTTTCTTGTATCTCAAAGAGGATGAAAACACTCTCCATCTCTCACTCTATCCTCTCCAGAGTTTCAAGGAAATCCCACATTATTATCTGGCTCAGAAGAAGTTTCTTTATCTTCAGAATGATAAGATATCAGATCCTCCCCAACTCTAGAGAACCTATCCCACTACTTTATCCCTATATAGGAAAAGAGTAAAAATTGAGAGGGGGAAGAGGAGTAGGGACTTAGGGACACCCCCTCCAACATTTTAGGAGGGTGTATCTACCACCATTGATGAGCTTAGAGAAATAAAAATGGGTATATAAGAAGACCCATGACCCACCTTGATTAGTGAAGCCATGTATTCTGAGGATAAAGAGGTATATACCTCATTATTAAAGTAGCATCAGGATGTATTCTCATGGAACTATATAGAAATTATGGTTGTAAAGACCCGTAAAATTCAAGGGAAATTTTTTTTTTCTTAATTTCTTTGGAATTTTACGAGTACACAGTTTCTGACGGCACCTGATTCCGAGGCCCGGTGTGCCCGGAATAATTTTCTGAAGTCTTGTTAAGATTAAATTAACGTGTGTAAGCAGTTTTACTGAAAAAGTGTAATAACTATTAAACGGTTACTCGGATCAGAAATCTGAGGGCACCGTTGCGCTCAGGATGGCCGGTTTACCCTAGTTGCGACTTAAGTTTAGTCGGCGCGGGCCACTTGTGAGAAATTCCAAAATTGGCATAACCGTAAATAAAATAATTAAATAAATTATTTTATTTTTCAAATGCTTATAACTCACAAACTGTAGCTCAGATTAAAAATCCGAGACAACCGCTAAACTCGCGAGGGCATGGTTTATTTAAGAAAATACTAACTTTGGCCGGCACGGGCCACCAGAAAAAGTTAGTTTTTTGCCGCAAATAAAATAATTAAATGACAATTATTTTATTGTAAAATTCGTATCTTTTAAACGGTAACTCGGATTGAAAATCCGAGAGTACCGTTGGATTCGGTGGGGTGTTTTTCACTTAGGCAGAGCCTGACCTTGACCGTTGCGGGTCGAGGGTGACTGATAATAATTTTCCGAACTTTTTTTTGGGTACGTTCAGTAAACGTACGTGTGGGTTTTCCTATCTTTTGAACCGGTACTCGGAATTGAAATCTGATGGCACCGATGAACTCAAAGCACCGATAAATGCTTAAGGGGGCCTTTACCACAATTGCGTTTGAAGTGGGTTGAGAATTAATAATTGGGGATTTAGAATTAAATAAATAAAATTGGTGGTACACAATTTTATTTATATGGTAGTTATACCCTACAAAGGGGAGTTAAGGGTGAGACCCATAACCACCAACTACCCATGTGAGGATAAATGTGGGGTGGGGTCCACACGAGACCCTAACTCCTCACCTCCCCCTCAACTCCCTAAACCCCCCTTTATCACCCCTTAAATTAATTTGTAAACTCCCCTTTAATTATGTGAACTCCTCACCTTCTTCTCTCTCTCCCATAAGTTTTTCCAACTTGATTTCAATTAATTAATTGGCTCCTCTTAGTTTTGAATTGCTTGGCATTATTAAATTAAGAGGAATCCTTTCATTTTATTGTTGGGCAATTAATCTGTGGAGAAGCTTTGGAGGATTAGAAGGAAAAGCTTACTTTCCACGAAGAACGCAATCTTCCTCTCGGCGAAGGGAATCTCCTTCAACAGAGGCAAGAATATGAGGTGACGTCATGAGGAGCACCGTTCTTCCGCGATGCCCGACCACCACGATGCATGCCTCTTTCCGCGGTTCGACGACGTGTGACGTCTTTTTGAGGTAGGGGTTTTTATATATGATTGAATTCGTTTTATTGATTCTTCATATATTAAATTCACGATGATGATGACCAAATGAACATGGACATCGTCCCGCACATAAACCATTCTCCTTTTTCTTTTTATTCTTCACGTGTTCTTCGTACATTCTTCAATGCCTAATATTTATTGACGCTGGAAACACGAAGTTTTGTTGAGCGCAATATATGGATGTGAAGCCCTCGACGCAAGGATCACAAATATGCGATCGTTTAATTTTTCGGGCTTGGAACAAAGCCGCAATGGCTCGCAGAAGGAGGCATCCAAATATTTATTGATGCTAGAAACTCAATGTTTTCCTGAGCGTGACATACAGACACGAAGATCTCGAACTGAGGATCAAGGATATGCGTTCGTATCTTTTTTTCCGAGTTAAATCGAAGTCGAAATGGAGTGCGGAAGGATCTGGAGGCGCAGCTGGGCGGGCAGCCAAAGGTGGTGGTCATGCGTAAAGAAGGGTGGTGCGTGAAGAAGGGTGGTGCGTGACATGGGATATTTGAAAGAAATCAATTAAAATTAATAATATAATAATGGTATTATTCATTTTGATGATAAAACGCTTTTTTGTCTATAACTTCTTCGTGCGATATCGGTTTCACGAACCGTCAGTGGCAATGCGACCATGACTTCGAGACGGAATTTATGAGTCCAATATTGAATGTCTTTTTCGGGTTTTTGGAACGGGTACCTGAAGAGCTCGAAAAATAATAGATTAAATATTATTATTAAATCTTCGACCCACCATAACTCATGCGTGCGACGTCTGATTGGCTTGCCGTCAGTGGCGATATAATCCCGTCATTAATACGGTCGATTCAAGTCTAATGTTGGATACTAAATTCTAGTTCGTGGTGCGGGGCCATGAAACACCGAATAATAATATTATTATTATTATTACGGGATCTTGTATCGGACATATCTCTCTCATACGGTGTCGGAATGATGAACCGTCTATGACTTTGCGACCCTAGAATTACGACAGATGTTTCAAGACTAATTTTGGATATTTAAGTCAAGGTTGAGGCACGAGACCCACGAGGCCCGGTTCGCGCATGATGCGGTGAAATACAACTTTTTCACCGACTATCCGTTTGGGACCAATGGGTAGTCCATCTCATGTGTTTTTCCGTACGGATCGCATTGGTGTGACCGGTTTGGTTAACCGGTGTCATTTGAAGTACGACTGGGTTGGATCGAACGTGAATCCAACTGGGCCCTCAGAGCGGAAACGCTTATAACTTGAGCTACGGACGTCCGATTGACGTGTCGTCGACTTTTTTGGATTTTCTTGATGAGACGGAACTTTTGGTATACTTCGCATGAGCTTTGGACGTTGTTGGAATATGGCTGGGTTGGATTGTACCCGAAATCCAACCGGGCCCCTGGAACGGAAAAGCTGATAACTTTCAGACTGGACGTCCGTTTTAAGAACCGTCAGCGGAGTTGGTGATCTTGTTGAGAAATGGTCCCTTTGAGTATACCCTATGAGATTTCGGGGTATAGTTGAGATACGCTCGGGTTGGTTCGCACACGAAACCAACCGGGCCCCTAGGACGAAAAGGCAAATAACTCACAGACCAGGCGTCCGATTGACGGGCCGTCTGTTGCGTTGAGACCCCTATGACGAGGCGGTCCTTTGAGATACTTCTTCATGGGACTTTAAGATACTTGGAGTATCGACCTGTAGCTCGTGGAGCGGACCCTCCCGGAGACGAGCGTTCGGAGTACGGAGACCGTGTAGCCGGCTGAGACCTGACGACTGCTTGACTGACTTGACTTGGAGTGAGTTGACTAGCCCAGTGGACGGAGCACTACTTTGTTGGGTGCAGACCCATGGCGGACGGAGCAGTACCTGTGTGATAGTGCAGACCCGCAGTACTCGTCTGGAGAGTACCTCTGTAGGCTATTAGGGGGTGTGCACTACTGTGTTTGGGTGGCATACCCCGGCGGGAAGCACTACTGTGTTTGGGTGCCTGGCCCACAGTACTCGACAGGAGGAGTACCTCAGCAGTCTTAGGTTAGTGAGCAGTACCTTGGAGTCGTGATAGGACCACTGTACACTCTAGAGACGAGACTCTTCAGCAGTTACGGTTTCGATAATGAAAATCCTGGTTTGAGCTGAGTCTTTGACCTTTGTGTTTACCTCATGATTAAGATGGATCACCTGATAACTTAGTTATATGTATGGGCATATACCTAGGTAGTGGTTATCCGTTGATTTCATAATCTTTGTGTTTCCTCATGATTGAGATGGGTTACTTGATAACTTGGGTATATGTATGGTCATATACCTAGGTAGAGGTTATCTGTTGAGATATTCTTTGTGGTTATCCTTGTTGGAATTAGTGAGACCTTGAGGGTATCGGGGTCCCTATTGAGTATCGTTATACTCACCCCTGCATGGGCTATGCCCGCACCTCCTTGTGTTGGTTGCAGACGACGGGCAGCGTAGACAGAGGTCGTGTGTTCGAGGACTGGATGGTACCCGGAGGTGGACCTCATGACGAGACAGTATCTGGTGGTGGACGTCACGACAAGACGACACTTAGAGGAGGTTGACGGGCGAGGGCGTTGTGGACGCTATCTGTACATACCCTTCAGGTAGGATCCGTGGTGGACGATCCAGGAGCTGCACTATCTGTACCTACCCTTCAGGTAGGATCCTTGGTGGACGATCCAGGAGCTGCTTGTCACCTTTCGGCTATTTTATCTTTTTCCTTGTACTTTATAGTTGGGCTTGTATTTCCAGCCCCTTTACTTTCAGCATAGCTTGTTTCATTTTTACTTAGTGTTTTACTTCCGCTTGTACTCTGTGGTGTTTTTTTTACTTTTATAAAGGCAATGCCTTCCCAGTTATCGGTAATTATGCCTTTGGTGCTAGTCTCCAGCCCCTGGCCTATGGAAGGCGGGCTTGGGGTAGTCACGGCACGGGCCCCGAGGACGGGTCATGACAAATTGGTATCAGACGATTCGGTTCTACCACAAGACTTATAACTCTGATATTTTCTTTTCTGTGAAGCAATAGTGTTAAGGGTACCGAGTGGGGTATTCAGTTCAAGGAGTCCAGTGTTGGTGCGACAGCCGACGTATCCGTACACCAGGACCCTGACTACTGATTTCCGACTTTGTGCACGAAAACACTGATTGTGTGTGTGTTTCCAAAAGTTTTAAAGTCATCTCAAACCAGGTCAGCTCACCAGGTATAAGACGTTGACCGTGTCGCATCTGTTCAGGATGTCTCCACATATACAGTCAGTTAGAGTTCCGAGAGAGTACTCGATGACGGCTCACCGAGCGATGAGGCTCTGGTGCATGACCCTTTTTACAATGTTGGCACCCTCGGGTGGTGTACCAGCAGCACCACCACCTGTTGGGCAGAAGATTCCAACAGCTATACTAGCGAACTGTGCACGCTAGCAGAGCGCGTTGCACAAGTTCCAGCAGTAGAGGCCTCCAAGGTTACGAGGCGAGGTAGATTCCCATACAGCCGAGGACTGGCTGGAGGCGATTGCTAGAGTTTTCCGCCCAGCTGAGACATCAGGAGAGTGGATGGTGGACTTGGCCACTAGTTTTTTCCAGTGAATGACCATGAGGATGGTCTGCATAGTGATGAGTCTTCATTACATGGACCAATGCTTGAGATAGTGCCTTCGGATAGTGTGTCAGCTATACATCACTACCTGTTGGTCAGCAGTTACAACCAGCGGTACCGGTATGTGACATATGTAAGATTACTGTCTTACATGTATTCTAACATCAGATACCCTCAAGTTCCGAGGCAAACCTGATTCACAGGCGGCTGAGGACTGGCTTGAGGAGGTGGCTGAGAGTTTTCTAGAGCTTATACAACTTCGGCAGGACGACGTGTCGGTAGTTGAAAATTCATCGAGGCGTACCGAACATTCCGGGTACACGATGAATACGATTTGAGCCATCACTTTTTCCTCTATGAATTCCTACTCACATTAGGGTGCTAGAGAGAACCTTGAGGTTGAATGTTCTTTGGCTGAATGAATACAGCTAGAGAATGTTAGAAGTTGGAACGCAGTGACCTGGTGCCAGTCTCAGAGACTTGGGCATGCGAATGTTACAAGAAGAGGAAATGTTAAGGACAGATAAATCTGTAGAGCATCAGATGTGGAGGCAGAGCTAGGAGTGAAGCATGGGGTGGTGTACATTTCAACATATTACAACCACCCGCCTTTGTTGTCCCCTCTGGGCTCAGGGAGCTGGAGGGCAGGGAAAAAGGGTAGCTGCATGCGGTCAAGGAGTGCGACCGAAATGGCTCTAAGAATGATTCGAAGTGCGGACTTTGTCTTCTACTAGCTACCGTAGCCACAAACATCGATACAAATCATCCCTTCCTTCCATGAATCTAGTCCCAGGCCTAGAGTTTTCGGTTAAGCCATTGACTTGACCCTCATGTCTGTAGATACCTTTGGGAGGAGACTCGATAGCCACACTTACGCCGACGGTGTGATCTGACCCTTGAGGCGAGAGTCTCGGTTGGGACCTCTTGGTGTCAGTGTCGAGGCATTATGACGTTAGTTTGAGTATGGATTGGGCAATCACTACTCATACTCAAATTAACGGTATTAGGCAAACGTCGGGATGGGTTTTCCTTGGTCGGCGAAAACGAAACCCCAGGCAGCACAAGATAAACTCGTGCATGGGAGGGTGTAGCCGATCATTCTTGGGTCGGCCAACCTTACCCTCATGGCAGCAGGAGTTTTGAGTTTCAGTTCTAATCAGGAAAGGGAGACCTCTAGAGTTCGAGGATGGAGACCACGTTCTTATACGGGTCTCACCTCGACGAGGTTTACGAAGATGTAGCCGAGGCGGCGAGATATCTACGAGGTTCAACAGACCTTTATAGGTCCCCAGCAGGGTAGGAGAGGTGGTTTACCACTTCACCTTTCCACCTCAGTTGCACCGGGTGCATGAAATCTTCCACGTACATCGGCTGAGGAGATACGTGCAAGATCCTCCACACATCATCGAGCTCAGGGAGTTGGACGTCGATGACAGGGCGACATGCACGAAGGTTCCAGTGGAGATTGAGGATCGATAGGAGCAGGTCCTACGTGAACGATCGATTCCTCAGGTGCGCTTTCACTGGCAGCACGGGAAACTCCAGGAGAGCACATGGGAGCGGAAGGCTCAGATGCGTGCTCAGTACCACTTTTGTTTCCCTAGTTTGTGTTATAGCTTTACGGGGATGTAAAGCCCTGAGGTGGGAGTAATGTAAAGACCCCTAAAATTCAAGGGAAATTTTTTTCTTAATTTCTTTGGAATTTTACAAGTACGCAGTTTCTGACGGCACCTGATTCCGAGGCCCGATGTTCCCGGAATAATTTTTTGAAGTCTTGTTAAGATTAAATTAACGCGCGTAAGCAGTTTTACTGAAAAAGTGTAATAACTCTTAAATGGTTACTCGGATCAGAAATCTAAGGGCACTGTTGCGCTCAGGATGGCGGGTTTACCCTAGGTGTGACTTAAGTTTAGTCGGCGCGGGCCTCCTGTGAGAAATTCCAAAAATGGAATAACCGTAAATAAAATAATTAAATAAATTATTTTATTTTTCAAATGCTTATAACTCACAAACGGTAGCTCGGATTAAAAATCTGAGACAACCACTGAACTCGTGTGGGCATGGTTTATTTAAGAAGATACTAACTTTGGCCGGCGCGGGCCACAAGAAAAAGTTAGTTTTTGGCCGCAAATAAAATAATTAAATGAAAATTATTTTATTGTAAAATTATTATCTTTTAAACGGTAACTCGGATTGAAAATCCAAGAGTACCATTGGATTCTTTGGGGCGTGTTTCACTTAGGCAGAGCCTGACCTTGACCGGTGCGGGTCGAGGGTGACTGATAATAATTTTCCGAACTTTTTTTTGGGCACGTTCAGTAAACGTACGTGTGGGTTTTCCTATCTTTTGAACCGGTAATCGGAATTGAAATCTGAGGGCACCGATGCACTTGAAGCACCGGTAAATGCTTAAGGGGACCTTTACCGCAGTTGCGTTTGAAGTGGGCTGAGAATTAATAATTGGGGATTTAGAATTAAATAAATAAAATTGGTGGTACACAATTTTATTTATATGGTAGTTATACCCTACAGAGGGGAGTTAAGGGTGAGACCCATAACCACCAACTACCCATGTGAGGATAAATGAGAGGTGGGATCTACACGAGACCCTAACTCCTCATCTCCCCCTCAACTCCCTAAACCCCCCTTTATCATCCCTTAAATTAATTTGTAAACTCCCCTTTAATTATGTGAACTCCTCACCTTCTTCTCTCTCTCCAATAAGTTTTTCCAACTTGATTTCAATTAATGAATTGGCTTCTCTTAGTTTTGAATTGCTTGTTATTATTAAATTAAGAGGAAGCCTTTCATTTTATTGTTGGGAAATTAATCTGTGGAGAAGCTTTGGAGGATTAGAAGGAAAAGCTTACTTTCCATGAAGAACACAATCTTTCTCTCGGCGAAGGGAATCTCCTTCAGCCGAGGCAAGAATGTGAGGTGACGCCACGAGGAGCACCGTTCTTCCACGATGCCCGACCACCACGATGCTTGCCTCTTTCCGCGGTTCGATGACGTGTGACGTCTTTTCGAGGTAGGGGTTTTTATATATGATTGAATTCGTTTTATTGATTCTTCATATCTTAAATTCATGATGATGATGATGACCAAATGAACATGGACATTGTCCCGCACATAAACCATTCTCCTTTTTCTTTTTATTCTTCATGTGTTCTTCGTGCGTTCTTCAATGCCTAATATTTATTGAGGCTGGAAACACGAAGTTTTGTTGAGCGCAATATATGGATGTGAATCCCTCGATGCAAGGATCACAAATATGAGATCGTTTAATTTTTCGGGCTTGGAACGAAGCCGCAATGGATCACGGAAGGACGCGTCCAAATATTTATTGATGCTGGAAACTCAATGTTTCCCTGAGCGCGACATACGGACACGAAGATCTCGACCTGAGGATCAAGGATATGCGTTCGTATCTTTTTTTCCGAGTTAAATCGAAGTCGAAATGGAGTGCGGAAGGATCTGGAGGCGCATCTGGGCGGGCAGCGAAAGGTGGTGGCCATGCATAAAGAAGGGTGGTGCGTGAAGAAGGGTGGTGCGTGACATGGGGTATTTGAAAGAAATCAATTAAAATTAATAATATAATAATGGTATTATTAATTTTGATGATAAAACACTTTTTTGTCTGTAACTTCTTCGTGCGATCTCGGTTTCATGAACCGTCAGTGGCAGTGTGACCATGACTTCGAGATGGAATTTATGAGTCCAATATTGAATGTCTTTTTCGGGTTTTTGGATCGGGTACCTAAAGCGCTCGAAAAATAATAGATTTAATATTATTATTAAATCTTCGACCCACCATAACTCATGTGTGCGACGTCCGATTGGCTTGCCGTCAGTGGCGATATAATCCCGTCATTAATACGGTCGATTCAAGTATAATGTTGGATACTAAATTCTAGTTCGTGGTGCAGGGCCACGAGACACTGAATAATATTATTATTATTCTTATTACGGGATCTTGTATCGGACATATCTCTCTCATACGGTGTCGGAATGACGAACTGTCTACGACGTTGCGACCCTGGAATTACGACGGATGTTTCAAGACTAATTTTGGATATTTAAGTCGAGGTTGAGGCGCGGGCCCCACGAGGCCCGGTTCGCACATGATGCAGTGAAATGCAACTTTTCCACCGGCTATCCGTTTGGGACCAATGGATAGTCCATCTCGTGTGTTTTTCCGTATGGATCGCAGTGGTGTGACCGGTTTGGTTAACCAGTGTCATTTGATGTACGAATGGGTTGGATCGAACATGAAACCAACCGGGCCCTCAGAGCGGAAACGCTTATAACTTGAGCTCCAGACGTCCGATTGACGTGTCTTCGACTTTGTTGGATTCCTCTTGATTAGACAGAACTTTTGGTATACTTCGCCTAAGGTTTGGATGCTGTTGGAATATGTTCTGGTTGGATTGTACCCGAAATCCAACCGGGCCCGTGGAACGAAAACGCTGATAACTTTCAAAGTGGACGTCCGTTTGACAAACCGTCAGCGGCGTTTGTGATCTTGTTGAGAAACGGTCCCTTTGAGTATACCCTATGAGAGTTTGGGGTACAGTTGAGATACGGCCGGGTTGGTTCGCACACAAAACCAACCGAGCCCCTGGGACGAAAAGTCTAATAACTCACAGACCAGACATCCGATTGACGCGCCGTCTATTGCGTTGAGACCCCTATGACTAGGCGGTCCTTTGAGATACTTCTTCGTGGGACTATTAGAAACTTGGAGTATCGACCTGTAGCTCGTGGAGCGGACCCTCCCGGAGACGAGCGTTCAGAGTACGGAGACCGTGTAGTGGGCTGAGACCTGACGACTGCTTGACCGACTCGACTTGCAGTGAGTCGACTTGCCCAGTGGACGGAGCACTACTTTGTTGGGTGCAGACCCATGGAAGACGGAGCACTACCTGTGTGACAGTGCAGACCCGCAGTACTTGTTCGGAGAGTACCTCTGCAGGCTATTAGGGGGTGTGCACTACTATGTTTGGGTGGCTGGCCCGCGGTACTCGACAGGAGGAGTACCACAGTAGTCTTAGGTTAGTGAGCAGTACCTCGGAGTCGTGACAGGACCATTGTACACTCCAGAGACGGGACTCTTCAGCAGTTACGGTTCCGATAATGAAAATACTGGTTTGAGATGAGTCTATGACCTTTGTGTTTACCTCATGATTGAGATGGGTCACTTGGTAACTTGGGTATATGTATGGGCATATACCTAGGTAGAGGTTATCTGTTGATATCTTCTTTGTGGTTATCCTTGTTGGATTTAGTGTGACCTTGAGAGTCTCGGGGTCTCTACTGAGTATCGTTATACTCACCCCTGCACGGTCTATGCCCGCACCTCTTTGTGTTGGTTACAGACGACGGGCAACGTAGAAAGAGGCCGGGTGTTCGAGGACTGGACGGTACCCGGAGGTGGACCTCACGACGAGACAGTATCTGGTGGTGGACTTCACGACGAGACGACACTCAGAGGAGGTTGACGGGCGAGAGCGTTGTGGAGTCTATCTGTACCTACGCTTCAGTTAGGATCCGTGGTGGACGATCTAGGAGCTGCGCTATCTGTACCTACCCTTCATGTAGGATCATTGGTGGACGATCCAGGAGTTGCTTGTCACCTTTCGGCTGTTTTATCTTTTTCATTGTACTTTACAGTTGGGATTGTATTTCCGGCCCCTTTACTTTCATCACAGCTTGTTTCAGTTTTACTTAGTGTTTTACTTCCGCTTGTACTCTGTGGCGTTTTGTTTACTTTTATAAAGGTAATGCCTTCCCGGTTATCGGGATTTATGCCTTTGGTGCTAGTCGCCAGCCCCTGGCCTATGGAAGGCGGCTTGGGGTAATCACGGCACAGGCCCCGAGGATGGGTCATGACAAATTGGTATCAGAGGAGTCGGTTCTACCACAGGACTTATAACTCTGATATTTTCTTTTCTGTGAAGCAATAGTGTTAAGGGTACCAAGTGGGGTCTTCAGTTCAGGGAGTCCAGTGTTGGTGCGGCGGCCAACGTATCCATACACCAGGACCATAACTACTGATTTCTGACTTTGTGTACGAAAACACTGATTGTGTGTGTGTTTCCAAAAGTTTTAAAGTCATCTCACACCAGGTCAGCTCACCAGGTATAAGACGTTGACAGTGTCACATCTGTTCAGGATGTCTCCATGCAGACAGTCAGTTGGAGTTCCGAGAGAGTACTCGATGACGGCTCACCGAGCGACGAGGCTCTGGTGCAGGGCCCTTTTTACTATGTTGGCACCCTCGGGTGGTGTACCAGCAGCACCACCACCTATTGGGAAGAAGATGCCAACAACTATACTAGAGAACTGTATACGCTGGCAGAGTGCATTGCACGATTTCCAGCAGTAGAGGCCTCCGAGGTTACGAGGCAAGGCAGATTCCCAGACATCCGAGGACTGGCTGGAGGCGATTGCTAGAGTTTTCCGCCTAGCTGAGACATCAGGAGAGTGGATGGTGGACTTGGCCACTAGTGTTTTCCAATGAATGGCAATGAGGATGGTCCACATAGTGATGAGGCTTCAGTACGTGGACCGATGCTTGAGATAGTTCCTTCGGGTAGTGTGTCAGCTATACATCACTACCTGTTGGTCAACAGTTACAACCGGCGGTACCGGTATGTGACACATGTAAGCTTACTGCCTTACACGTGTTCTAACATCAGATACCCTCAAGTTCCGTGGAGAACCTGATTCACAGGCGGCTGAGGACTGGCTTGAGGAGGTGGCTGAGAGTTTTCTAGAGCTTATACAACTTCGGCAGGACGACATGTCGCTAGCTGAGAATTCATCGAGGCGTACCGAACATTCCGGGTACTCGATGAATACGATTTGAGCTATCACTTTATCCTCTATGAATTCCTACTCACGTTAGGGTGCTAAAGAGAACCTTGAGGTTGAATTTTCTTTGGATGAATGAATACAGCTAGAGAATGTTAGAAGTTGGAACGCAGCGACCTGGTGCCAGTCTCATAGACTGGGGCATGTGAATGTTTTAAGAAGAGGAAATGTTAAGAACAGATAAATATGTAGAGCATCAGACGTGGAGGTAGAGCTAGGAGAGAAGCATGAGGTGGTGCACATTTCAACATATTACAACCACTCGCCTTTGTTTTCCCCTCCAGGATCAGGGAGATGGAGGCCAGGGGAAAAGAGTAGCTGCATGCGGTCAAGGAGTGCAACCGAAATGGCTCTAAGGATGATTCGAAGTGCAGACTTTGTCTTCTACTAGCTACCGTAGCCACAGACATCGATACTAATCATCCCTTACTTCCATGAATCTAGTCTGAGACCTAGAGTTTATGGTTAATCCGTTGACTTGACCCTCACGTCTGGAGATACCTTTGGGAGGAGACTTGATAGCCACACTTACACCGGCGGTGTGATCTGACCCTTGAAGCGAGAGTCTCGATTGGGACCTCTTGGTGGCAGCGTCGAGGCCTAATGACGTCAGTTTGAGTATGGATTGGGCAATCACTGCCCATACTCAAATTGACGGTATTAGGCAAACATCGGGATGGGTTTTCCTTGGTCGGAGAAGAGGAAACCCCAGGCAGCAAAAGATAAACTCGTGCATGGGAGGGTGTAGCCGATCATTCTTGGGTCGGTCAACCTTACCCTCGTGGAAGCAGGAGTTTTGAGTTTCAGTTCTAATCAGGAAAGGGAGACCTCTAGAGTTCGAGGATAGCGACCACGTTCTTATACGGGTCTCACCTCGACAGGGTTTACGGAGATGTAGTTGAGGCGGTGAGATATCTCCGAGGTTCAACGGACCTTTCTAGGTCCCCAGTAGGGTAGGCGAGGTGGTTTATCGCTTCACCTTTCCACCTCAGTTTCACCGGATGCATGAAATCTTCCAAGTACCTCGGCTGAGGAGATACGTGCAAGATCCTTCACACATCATCGAGCTCAGGGAGTTGGACGTCGATGACAGGGCGACATGCACGGAGGTTCCAGTGGAGATTGAGGATCGACAGGAGCGGGTCCTACGTGAATGATCGATTCCTCAGGTGAGCTTTCACTAGCAGCACGTGAACCTCCAGGAGAGTACATGGGAGTGGAAGGCTCAGATGTGTGCTAAGTACCACATTTGTTTCCCTAGTTTGTGTTATAGCTTTACGGGGACGTAAATCCCTGAGGTGGGAGTAATGTAAAGACCCGTAAAATTCAGGGGAAATTTTTTTTTTCTTAATTTCTTTGGAATTTTATGAGTACGCAGTTTCTAACGGCACCTGATTCCGAGGCCTGGTGTGCCCGGAATAATTTTTTGAAGCCTTGTTAAGATTAAATTAACGCGCGTAAGCAATTTTACTGAAAAAGTGTAATAAATATTAAACGGTTACTCAGATCAGAAATCTGAGAGCACCGTTGCTCTTAGGATGACGGTTTTACCCTAGGTGCGACTTAAGTTTAGTCGGCGCGGGCCTCCTGTGAGAAATTCCAAAAATGGCATAATCGTAAATAAAATAATTAAATAAATTATTTTAGTTTTCAAATGCTTATAACTCACAAACGGTAGCTCGGATTAAAAATACGAGACAACCACTGAACTCATGAGGGCATGGTTTATTTAAGCAGATACCAACTTTGGCCGAAGCGGGCCACCAGAAAAAGTTAGTTTTTGGCCGAAAATAAAATAATTAAATGAAAATTATTTTATTGTAAAATTCGTATCTTTTAAACGGTAACTTGGATTGAAAATCCGAGAGTACCGTTGGATTCGTTGGGGTGTGTTTCACTTAGGCAGAGCCTGACCTTGACCGGCGTGGGTCGAGGGTGATTGATAATAATTTTCCAAACTTTTTTTCAGCTACGTTCAGTAAACGTACGTGTGGGTTTTCCTATCTTTTGAACCGGTACTCAAAATTGAAATCTGAGGGCACCGATGAACTCGAAGCACCGGTAAATGCTTAAGGGGACCTTTACCGCAGTTGCCTTTGAAGTGGGTTGAGAATTAATAATTAGGGATTTAGAATTAAATAAATAAAATTGGTGGTACACAATTTTATTTATATGGTAGTTATACCCTACAAAGGGGAGTTAAGGGTGAGACCCATAACCACCAACTACCCATGTGAGGATAAATGAGAGGTGGGGTCCACACGAGACCCTAACTCCTCACCTCCCCCTCAACTCTCTAAACCCCCCTTTATCACCCCTTAAATTAATTTGTAAACTCCCCTTTAATTATGTGAACTCCTCACCTTCTTCTCTCTCTCCCATAAGTTTTGCCAACTTGATTTCAATTAATGAATTGGCTCCTCTTAGTTTTAAATTGCTTGGAATTATTAAATTAAGAGGAATCCTTTAATTTTATTGTTGGGAAATTAATCTGTGGAGAAGCTTTGGAGGATTAGAAGGAAAAGATTACTTACCACAAAGAACACAATCTTCCTCTCAGTGAAGGGAATCTCCTTCAACTGAGGCGGGAATGTGAGGTGACGCCACGAGGTGCACCGTTCTTCCGCGATGCCCAACCACCACGATGCTTTCCTCTTTCTGTGGTTCGACGACGTGCGATGTCTTTTCGAGGTAGGGTTTTTATATATGATTGAATTCGTTTTATTGATTCTTCATATCTTAAATTCACGATGATGATGACCAAATGAGCATGGACATCATCCCGCACATAAACCATTCTCCTTTTTCTTTTTATTCTTCACGTGTTCTTCGTGCGTTCTTCAATGCCTAATATTTTTTGATGCTAGAAACACGAAGTTTTGTTGAGGGCAATATATGGATGTGAAGCCCTCGACGCAAGGATCACAAATATGCGATCGTTTAATTTTTCGGGCTTGGAACGAAGCCGCAATGGCTCGCAGAAGGATGCGTCCAAATATTTATTGACGCTGGAAACTCAATGTTTCCCTAAGCGCGACATACGGACACGAATATCTCGACCCGAGGATCAACGATATGCGTTAGTATCTTTTTTTCCGAGTTAAATCGAAGTCGAAATGGAGTGCGGAAGGATCTGGAGGCGCAGCTGGGCGGACAGCCAAAGGTGGTGGCCATGCGTAAAGAAGAGTGGTGCGTGAAGAAGGGTGGTGGGTGACATGGGGTATTTGAAAGAAATCAATTAAAATTAATAATATAATAATGGTATTATTAATTTTCATGATAAAACACTTTTTTGTCCATAACTTCTTCGTGCGATCTCGGTTTCACGAACCGTCAGTGGCAGTGCGACCATGACTTTGAGACGGAATTTATGAGTCCAATATTGAATGTCTTTTTCGGGTTTTTGGATCAGGTACCTGAAGCGCTCAAAAAATAATAGATTTAATATTATTATTAAATCTTCGACCCACCATAACTCATGCGTGCGACATCCGATTAGCTTGCCGTCAGTGGCGATATAATCCCGTCATTTATACGGTCGATTCAGGTCTAATGTTGGATACTAAATTCTAGTTCGTGGTGTGGGGCCACGAAACACCGAATAATAATATTATTATTATTATTACGGGATCTTGTATCAGACATATCTCTCTCATACGGTGTCGGAATGACGAACCTTCTGCGACGTTGCGACCCTGTAATTACGACGGATGTTTCAAGACTAATTTTGGATATTTAAGTCGAGGTTGAGGTGTGGGCCCCACGAGGCCCGGTTTGCGCATGATGCGGTGAAATGCAACTTTTCCACTGGCTATCCGTTTGGGACCAATGGGTAGTCCAACTCGTGTGTTTCTTCATATGGATCGCAGTGGTGTGACCGGTTTGGTTAACCGGTGTCATTTGAAGTACGACAGGGTTGGATCGAACATGAATCCAACCGGGCTCTCAGAGCAGAAACGCTTATAACTTGAGCTCTGGACGTCCGATTGATGTTCCGTCGACTTTTTTGGATTCCTCTTGATGAGAGGGAACTTTTGGTATACTTAGCCTGAGGTTTGGACACTGTTGGAATATGGTCGGGTTGGATTGTACCCGAAATCCAACCGGGCCCATGGAACGGAAAAGCTGATAACTTTCAGACTGGACGTCTGTTTGACAAACCGTCAGCGGCGTTGGTGATCTTGTTGAGAAACGGTCCCTTTGAGTATACCCTATGAGAGTTAGGGGTACAGTTGAGATACAGCCGGGTTGGTTTGCACACGAAACCAACTGGGCCCCTGGGATGAAAAGGCTAATAACTCATAGACCAGGCGTCCGATTGACGCGACGTCTGTTGCATTGAGACCCCTATGACGAGGCGGTCCTTTGAGATACTTCTTCGTGGTACTTTGAGATACTTGGAGTATCAACTTGTAGCTCGTGGAGCGGACCCTCCCGGAGACGAGCGTTCGGAGTACGGAGACCGTGTAGTCGGCTGAGACCTGACGACTGCTTGACCGACTCGACTTGGAGTGAGTCGACTAGCCCAGTGGACGGAGCACTACTTTGTTGGGTGCAGAACCATGGTGGACGGAGCACTACCTGTGTGACAGTGCAGACCCGTGGTACTCGTCCGGAGAGTACCTCTGCAGGCTATTAGGGGGTGTGCACTACTTTGTTTGGGTGGCATACCCCGGCGGGAAGCACTACTGTATTTGGGTGGCTGGCCCGCGGTACTCAACAGGAGGAGTACCTCAGCAGTCTTAGGTTAGTGAGCAGTACCTCGGAGTCGTGACAGGACCACTGTACACTCCAGATACGGGACTCTTCAGCAGTTACGGTTTCGATAATGAAAATCCTGGTTTGATTTGAGTCTATGACCTTTGTGTTTACCTCATGATTGAGATGGGTCACTTGATAACTTAGGTATATGTATGGGCATATACCTGGGTAGTGGTTATCCGTTGATTTCATAATATTTGTATTATCTCCTGATTGAGATGGGTTACTTGATAACTTGGGTATATTTATGGGCATATACCTAGGTAGAGGTTATCTATTGAGATCTTCTTTGTGGTTATCCTTGTTGGATTTAGTGATACCTTGAGGGTCTCGGGGTCCCTACTGATTATCGTTATACTCACCCCTGCACGGGCTATGCCCGCACCTCGTTCTGTTGGTTGCAGATGACGGGCAGTGCAGACAGAGGCCGGGTGTTCGAGGATTGGACGGTACCCGGAGGTGGACCTCACAATGAGACAGTATCTGGTGGTGGACTTCACGACGAGATGACACTCGGAGGGGGTTGATGGGCGAGAGCATTGTGGAGGGTATCTGTACCTACCCTTCAGGTAGGATCCGTGGTGGACGATCCAGGATCTGCGCTATCTGTACCTACCCTTCAGGTAGGATCCTTGGTGGATGATCCAGGAGCTGCTTGTCACCTTTCGGCTGTTTTATCTTTTTCCTTGTACTTTACAGTTGGGCTTGAATTTCCAGCCCCTTTACTTTCAACACAGCTTGTTTCAGGTTTACTTAGTGTTTTACTTTCACTTGTACTCTGTGGTGTTTTGTTTACTTTTATAAAGGCAATGCCTTCCCAGTTATCGGGATTTACGCCTTTGGTGCTAGTCGTCAGCCCCTGGCCTATAGAAGGCGGGCTTGGGGTAGTCACAACACGGGTCCTGAGGATGGGTCGTGACAATGGTCCTCAATCCTGAGGTTTACACTCAACACTTGGGCCTCGTAGAGGACCATCGGTACTATAAAAACTCATTCAGAAGGACATCCCAACACATGCTTCCAAAATTGAGGCAGAATTTGACAAGCTTATCAAAGAAAAATTCATTTGGGAGGTCCAATATCCCAAATAGATGGCCAATATCATCCCCTTTAAGAATAATAATGGGAAAATCATAGTCTTTTTTGATTTTAAGAATCTTAACTGACATTAACTAAAGGAAGATTTCCTAGTCCTAATCATAGAATTACTGATCGATACAACAGTTAGATATCTGGATCTCTCCTTTATAGATGTCTATTCGGGATACAATAAAATATGAATGGACTGGGAATATGAATAATACACTACCTTTAGGGGGCCCTAGAGAGTATTTTACTATCTATTAACTCCCTTTATCTTGAAGAATTTTTCCACTACATACCAAAATTCCATGAATCACATCTTCAAACCCTTCCTGGGAAAGTTTTTTGAATTCTATGTTGATGACCTGGTGGTTAAATATCCAAAATGATCTAACAACCTGGTGGATCATGAAACCATCTTGAACAAACTATGACAACATAGCCTAAGAATGAACCCCTTGAAGTGTGATTTTAGCATTACCTCAGGGAAATTTCTTGTCTTCGTCATATGCCACATTGGAATCAAATTCAAACCTGAGAATAAAAAGGTTTTACTTGGAATTTCACCTCCTCACAACCTCATAGTGTTTAGAGGAAATCAATGACACTTGGCCTAAATTCAATGCTTTATATCCAAACTTACAGAAAAATTCCTTCTCTTCACCTGGTTAATGAAAAGGGGGATTAAATATTAGTGGATTTATGATTTTTTGGAATAATTCTATAGTATAAAGAAATATCTCTTAAGACTTCCAATGATGATGCCACCTATCAAAGGAAGACCACTTCTTTTGTATGTGGAAGCCTTAGAGAGATCACTGAGTGCCTTCCTCGCACAAAATAATGATATATGCAGTGAAAATAGCCTTTATTATATCATTTGAACCAAGATCAATGTTGAGACTCGCTATTTAGATATTGAGAAGAGTTTTCTTGTTCTAAACTTTGTAATCCAGAAGTTGAGGCACAACCTACAACATCACGAGGTATGTTTGGTCTCTCATAGAAACTCACTCAAATACATTCTCATCCATATGATGTTGACCGGGCATCCATCATGGTGGGCGATCATCCTATAGTAGTTTAAAATTAAATATATCCTTCAAAAGGTAGTCAAAGTCTAAGCATTAGCATATTTTTTGGCACTACATCCCTTCATGGAAATAACTTCATTGGGTGATGAACTACCTGATGAAGAGGTTTTATTTGTTCAATATGGACCCTAGATATGGGTGATGTATTTTGATGATGCATCTAAAATTTATATAAAGAATAGTATGGAAGACCATGGGCTCAACAAAGTTGGTTTGGGATTCATGCTCATCTCCCCAGTAGAGTTATTCCTACCTCACTCATTCTTGCATTCAAAAGGGAGCATGAATAATGAAGCAGAATGTCTGGCTCTCATTGTAGGGCTAGACCTATCACTTCTTTTACAAGTCAATCACTTGATGATAAAAGAAAATTCATAACTTGTAATCAATAAAATAAATGGAAATTATTCCTTAAAAGGGAATATTTAATCCCCCTACTAAACCAGATTCAGGGACTAATGGTGGGATTCCCTTTGGAACCAATATTGACTCGCATCCCACAGTCGCAAAATTCCCAAGTCGATACACTGGGAAATACGGACAGTGATCTAGCTGATTCTGAGTAAGATGAAACTTTTATCATAATTTTTCATCACCAAATGGTTTCACCTTTAGTTCAAACCAACATGGAAAAGATCTATGAGATTATCCTCATCCTTGAACTATACAGTTCTATTATTGGCTAGATGACACCCATTGTGAACTACCTTTTAAAGGGAGAGATCCCACTAAACATAGTTGGTAGAGATAAAATCTGAAGATGAGAAATTAACTTTGTTCTATATGAAATTATGAATCATAAAAAAGTTACTCTAAAAGTGGGACCTTGATGGGGTCCTCCTAAGGTGTATTAATAGAGAAGAGATAGACACTGTCATGAAGGAAGTGCACGCTCGAACCTTCGATGACCACTAGTTAGGATCCAAGATTTCCCATCAAATCTGAAGGCTTGGGTACTACTAGTCCACTATAACGTAGGACTGTACTAAATTCACCAAAGAGTGTCATTCCTTATAGAACCATGAAAACTTCATTCACCAACCCCCAAAGTTTCTTCACACAGCTAAATACTCCTTGCCATTTTCCGTATGGGGATTGGAAATCATGGGACAATATCCTTCCATTACGACTAAGGAGTTCAATTACATTCTCACTGAAACTAAATTCTTCTCCAAGTGGGACAAAGTCATACCCCTTAAAGAGGCCAGGGAAAGGAACATTGTTAGCTTCATGAGATCCAACATTATCACCAGATTTGGTGAAGGAAAATGAAACCAATTTATGTTATACTGAATTGGAAAAACTATATCAGGAGTATGACATCAAGTCCAACCATTAATCTTTCTAACATGCAGTTGATAATAGACATATAGAGGCCTTTACAATACCCTATTAAATATACTTTAAAATATGGTAAATAAGGATAAAACTTATTGTTCAGACAAGCTCTTACATGCCTTGTGTGATTACTGGACTACGACCCACACTTCCACACAAGAGACCCCATACTCATTAGTATATGGAAATAAGGTAGTCCTTACTATTGAATTTCAATTTCCCTTGCTTCGCATTTGCATCTGTGATCAGTTATCCATATATTATAAATCCCATAAATATATGGATAAATTAGAGCAACTGGATGAGAATATATTTTACACCTTGAATCAATTGGAAGTCCACCAAAACCATATTTCATGATCCTTTAACAAAAAAAATAACTAACAGACTTTCCTTGAGGGTGAGATAGTGTTGGTCCTCAGGACTCCGATGATACTCAGAAAGAAACCTCCAAAGTTTGAGTCAAAGTGGGAGGAACCCTATCCATACACAAAGTATACTCTAATAGAGCCTATTATTTTATCTCAATGTATAGGAAGCTTGCCATAGCCCCCATTAACACAAGGTTCATGAAGAAGTATTTTGTGTTATCATAGGAAAAAATCATCCTAATCTCATGACATTAAACCACATGGTACATCGTCCTAATTGCATGATGTTAAACTACATGGTACATCATCCTGATCACATGATGTTAAAATTTATGGTACATAATACTGGTCACATGATGTTAAAATTCATGGTACATCTTTTGGAACTCATGATGTTAAAATTCATGGTACATCATCTTGATCACATGACATTAAATTGAATGGAAAATCCTTCTAATCACATGACATTAAAATTCATGGTACATCATCCTGATCGCATGATGTTAAATGACATGGTTCTTCATCCTAATCAAATGATGTTAAACTGCATGGTAAATCATCATTTCATTATGACATAAAATTTCATATTTAGTCTTTATCGTATGACCTAAAAAGCATGGAATCTTTTTCTAGGTCACAAGAGAATAAACTTAATGACACCAATGTCCTCATTATATGACATTAAACTACACAGCACCATAATTTTCTCATTCTAGGGGAAATCTCCCTTAGCATTGGTCATCTACCAGGACATATTCATGAACTATGTGTGTCTTGATTTCTTTCATCACAGGATATGTAGTGATGCCTAGACCTCTTTCATTATTCCCATCAGCAAGTTTACCTCAATTCATAAGATGATTTTCTTACCAACCTTTGGCATCAAGGCCTCTTTTTACATCAGGGTTATGTTTCTTACTAGTCCGTAAAATTATCCTTCTCATAACTACAAGTCAAAATCAACTTGACTGCATGACATTAAACTGCATGGTACATCATCCATTTTGCAAGACAATAAAATGCATGACACTGATGTCCTCATTGTATGATGTTAAACTGAACAACACCATAATGTTCTTGCCTGAGAGGAAATATCCCTCAGTATCAGTCACCAACCATTCCATATTCATGAACTATGTGTAGTTTTATTTCTATCCACATAGGATATGTAGTGATTCCTGGATTTTATATCCTAGTCTAGCCACCCCAAAAGTAAAAAAAATGCCTCCTCCCTGTGTATGGGTCATACCTACACAAGGAGATCTCCTCAATAACTATGTATGGATTGATTCATAAAATCACAAGATATGTAGTGATGTATAGAACTCGTGACCTAGTCCTAGATGAAAAATGTAGGAAATGATCCCTCCCCTGCATATAAACTATGTCAATGAAGGGAACTCTAAAGAAAGTTCTATTTAAAGGTCCATTTCAATTAAAACGCCCTCCCCCTACACATGAGTCAGATCTATGTAAGTAATCACATTTAGAACTACATTTGGATTTATTAATATACATAAAGAATATGTAGTGATGCCTGGATATCCAATTTTGGACCCAATGAAACAATCAAACAACCAATAAAAAAATGTCCCCCTCTACTTATAGATCAGATCTGTGTAGAGAGTTCCAATTCATAATTATGTATGGCTTGATTCCTATCATCATATGATATATAGTGACTCCTAAATCTCTAATACTGGGTCCAACTACAATGAAGGATAAAAATTCACTCCTCCCTATGTATGGTTCATATATTATAAGTTTTTTTCTAAGAACTTCATATGACATGATTCTCATTTTGATGAGATACATAGAGACTCCTATATTTTTCATCTTTTTCTAGCCACCACAAATGAAAAATTCCCATATCCTTTGTTTTATCACCTATGTGTGGAGGAATAAACCTTGCCACCCCTTATTTCTCACAATGAGCATAGCTCAAGTGGGATTAGGAGTTTCAGTAGGGGATTCCCTGCATGATCAAGGTGTATCAATCCAGATCAGTTTTTCCATGGTCCTGGTAGAAATAATTTAAAAGGCAAACAAAATTTCCTTACCGTACAACATTAAATTGAGCGGTCAAAACCAGTTTTAAAACTACATATGGATTGATTCCTTTCATTGCAGTATATGTAGTGACACCCAGGTCTTTAATCTTTGGTCCATCCACAATATTTTATCTTAATTTTGGGGAACTCATGTCCTTAACACGTGATAATAAACATCATGGAGAATTTTCTTATTGTATGACATTAAAGTGTATTGTACCTCAAGAACTACATGTGGCTTGATTCTCATTTTGATGAGATATGTAGTGATTCTTGGACCACATGTCCTAGTCTTAACTATAAGTAAAGAAAAAAATTACCTATATCCTATATACAAACAAAGATATATGCAGAAGATATCAAGTTTCGGTTCCTCATTCAGGGATCTATCAAGGAAATAGAAATAACCCTCTACATATGTGTTAGATCTATGTCGGTAATTTCACACTCCATGTACAATCATGTTATAAATGTTTCTTATGAACCCATAAAAATTCCTTCCACTCATCATAATTTGTTCCCTAGGAAATTTCATATCTTCATAATATTCATCTGGCCAACAAAAATGGAGGGTCAATGTCATAAGGTCACCTTTGTTTAACTATACACAATATGCCCCAGTTGGCTATTCATAAGTCACCCACAAAAAAGGCCTATCAAACAAAGAAAAATTCATCCCTAGGAAAGGCCTCTTTTATCTCTATAATTCCCAATGGCATTTTTACCCCGTATCATTTCTCATAATCTGAGAATCCTCAGAATCATGGTTTATAATTTCTTTCTCCCTCGCATCTGAGGCATGTTGAAACATCCCAACCCAACAAGCCTCCTGTTACTCATCGTTTATATGAAAAATGGTCCTAGATTTATCACTTAAAATTGAAATACCCCATGCTAACCTCACTGCATGTTGTTAAACTACACGATTGATGTTATAATCGCATGACACTAAACCGCATAATTTCCAGAACTAAAGGCGGATTGATACCTACCACTATAGGGTATGTAGTGACACCCAAATATCCAATATTTAGTTCATCTACAACAAAATTTAAAATATCACTTTCCATATGCGTGGGTCAAACCTACATGAGGGACTCTATAAGAATTATGTATGTCCTGATTCTCACTTAGATGGTATACTTAGTGATACCTGAATCTCATATCCTAGTCTAGACACAATAAATTAAAATTTATTCACTCTCCTATACCTGAGTTAAATCTACATAGTAGGGTTTAATATGTGTCTCACCTCACTTGTGAGCTCAAATTCAAAATAAATGCCCCTTCCCCATGAAAGTGTTTGATCGATGCATGGGGAAACCTTCCCAGAATTATGTATGGTTTCATTCTCATTTTAAAGAGATATGTAGTGATGCCTGGACCTTATATCTCAGGACTATCCATAATAAAAAAATAATAATAAAATAAATCCTTCTTTCCTATGTATGGTTTAGACCTGCATAAGAGAAACACTTTTTACCCATTCTTAGGAATTTTCAACATGAAATTATCATTTAATGTTTAGGAACCATTCATTTCACAAACCAAAATTTGTGTCCAGGGAAGTATAAATCTCCATAAACCTATCTAGACATAGTAAATAGAGGGTTAGTGTCCCAAGTACACCTTTGTTTGACTATGAAAAATATTCCCCAGTTGGCTCTGCATAAGTTGCCCAAAAAAAAAGGTATTCCAATCAAAAGAAAATTCATCCCTAGGAGATTATTTTCCTATATATGTATTCCCCATCAATGCTTTTTATCCCACATCACTCATTAGATTCAGAAACCCCAAGAGTATAACTTAAAAACTTCTCCCTTCATTCTTGAGGATGATGGAATATTCTTGGAAATATTACCATGAAAATGGAAATTTTTTTATCCCTCTATCAAATCTAAGTGACACTAAATTATATCCCTCGAATTTCCTCACTACAATACATTAAACTAGATGTTACATGTTATATATGCATGAAATTAAACTAAACAATGATTTATCCCTTTTGTACACAATCCAAATTCATGTAGGATTGGTTTCTCATTCATGGATAGTGCTGATACAGATTCCCTCATCATTTTCAGAAATCATTCCCTTGACAATCCATACTTTTTAGTCTTGAAAAATATAAATTTGTATAAATTACCGATCCATCGGAAATTGAGTTTTGGTGTCCTAAGAACACCTTTGTTTGACCATGCACAATATGCCCTAGTTGGCTCTACATAAGTCACCCATAAAAAAGGCCTATATACAAAACCTAAATTCATCATAAGGAGAGGCTTCTCCTATCCTTATAGGCCCCGAAAACATCATGTTGGAAACCATTATTATGGTTACTCCTTTCATACTTTCCCCGTATCATGTCTCAAATTCAAAAATAAAAAAACCATGGTCTAAAAATCCCTCATTCATGTCTGAAGAATATTGGTACATTCTTGACCAATAAGACTTATTGGGTTTATCACCCCATGATTCATGGTAAAAGTTGCTCGACCTAAAACATCAGTTGCATTAGTCTAGTTTTAAATAATCTAAACTACCCACGAGTTGCAAAATTCTCTAGGTGGAAAACCCGTAAAGGGAACCCTAGGTAAAAGTCAATTACCTGCTCACTAATCCAATTCTTTTCATGGTTTAAGAAAAAATAGAGAAATAAATCAAAAAAAGATATATAAAACTTGTTAGGTTGAAAACCCTCAAAGGTAAACCCAATAAAAAGTCAAATTATTCCCATTAAACCCACACTAAAGTGGAGTTAGGAAAAAATTAGGGAAGTAAAAAAAGACACAAAGTCTGTAGGGATCTCCATGTAACCCTAGAAATAATAAAAACTATGCTCACTGAGTCCCTTGGATCAGGAAAAAAATGATAGAATTACATGATCATGTTAATTTTATTATCCTGTGTTGAAATTTCAATTGACGTCCCATGGAGATTATCTTTCAAAATATAACCAGTTATGATTAATTGGCATGGTTGGATAAAATAAAGGATTATAACTAAAGATGTAACAAGTTTTCATTTATTTATTGAATGATAATAGAGAATAATCCACATCATGGAGTCTCTATCTAATTCTACTAAATAAGAAAAAAGCACAGAATAGTTGAAAGGGATACAATGAAGCTCGGCTCACTTAAAAAAATTGGTTCTTTACCTAGCTTTGGTTTCAGATATTGGGCAAATATATTTAATGACAGCCATGATATCTCATCCCTTATGCTTGATGAATTCAAAACTTGTATTTTTTTATGAAATATATTCCTTTAACCCAGCTACATAAGCCTCACATTATCATAGATCCATAGTTTTTGTGACCACTTGATCATAATATCATTCTTCTTCAGTAATTAGGTGATGTAGCTCAACGGTAGTATCCTTTAAGGCTTCCTTGTGATGATTGGAAACATTAAACTAAATAAGGTCACATTCAAAAGTAGATAAGACTTCTAGAGTAGTAAGGATCTAGTGGATCAGGATATGTAGGTGTTAATAACCAAACCCACCAGAGCCTAAACCAAGGAAAATTTGTTGAAGGTTATCTACCCTGTTATCCATTTCCTTTAGGGGGTCTCTATAATGATAGTATAAATTTGGTGCCAAGTCTATTTTCACATAGCCTTGTGTTAGATAGAAATGATGGGATCCTGACCCTTTTCACTTGATTCCATGGGTATGTAATCTATAATTACAGTTACAGTAGATAAGATTATGTTAAAGAACAACTTCAAAGTGGGAAAATATTCCATCTCTTCCTCTTGTTCAGTCTCGATAACCAGGATGATAGGCACAACATCAATTGGGGGTGTTACCAAATTCATTCCACTGGGATCAACTTGCATAGGGGTGATAGAGGAAAACATCATATCTACATTGCCTTCAGTAATAGGGGAGCTGGAGGATGAGGGGCCCCTTTGAAACTGATGTAGAAGGTTTGTCAGGCATAGAAATAGGATAGGCTAGCGGTTTATGCACCATTTGTATTTCCTTCCCTAATATCCCATCAGGATAGCACTCCATCCACATTATGGAATAATAGCATGATATATTTATGGGGATTTACACACAAGGAAATGAAATTTTCATGCCAAAATCTCCATGCATTATCATCAACCACAGCTTGAGAAATATAACTGGGTGTGACTTTTTAATCTGGGGAAGAGGAAAAGGGGAAAATTGTTGTATACATCCAAATTTTCATGTGAATATTTAAGGATTTAAAGTTCACAGATGGATACTATGTCTACCCATGTAGTCAGAGTTCCATCTCATGAATAGATGATGTAAGAGCATTCCTCCAAAGTACCTTTATCATTATTAACCACAATTCCCAAAGGTGTGGGGTAAGGGGTGAAATTAAAGTGGGAAGGATCACTTAACATCTCAAAATTTCCATCATGGCCTAGGGGTTTCAGGTGAACCGTAGAAATATTGAGTAGTATAGTGTTAAAGGAAGAATGCGGGATAATTTTGGTATGCTAATATTCATATCATCGATAGTGTTTCTCCACCCAACCATAAAATAATTGGAACAGCCCACATAGACAATGTGAATACATACCTTCATTCATATGGCCCAAATAATTCTTAAATACGAGCAAGGATGGTTACATCTAAGTTGATGGGTTTTCCCACCACTAGTTTGGATAGAATCATCTAGTTATAGACTCTAACAACAATATAGGCATATTTGGATGGGAAGATCCATCCACACAAGAACATGGAGAAAAATACTTCGAGTCTAATGTCTAGAGATATGTCTGGCAGGGTTCTATATCCCCATGTAGTATGTTGAACTACCTAAAGAGAAGAATATTATAAACCCTAAATACCATGTGATGGTTGGTTCATGTGATTCCTGGTACATCTACCCTTTGAATTTGTACTACTAGTCAACAAAAAAAATATTTATCTAATCACTTAATGGAATAAGTGAGAAGGTATTCAGATGATGAACTAGGTATTTCTCTACCACAATTATTAAGTCTCTGTATAAAGTAGGGGCCTATCTAGTATCCTCCCAGGTATTGTCATCAAGGAGTAATTTTTCATACATATTACCAAGAATGGGGATTCCCCCTAACTGGTAGACATCCCATAAGCTGAACTATACTTCACCATGTGATAAATGGAGAGTGTTAATGCTCAAACACCAATGACTAATTAATTCGGGCAATATCTTGGGAAATGAATAAACTAAAAACTAAGAGACCCATATATCTTGTTATAATCCAATGAACTCTAATTGTTTAGGTAATTTCATGCAATTCTAGTGCACCCAGAATGACCAAGCCCTTTCATCTGAGAAACTCCCTCCAGACCAAAAGTCCCACTTACAGCTCCATCCTCTATTGGTATTTCCTCATGAGAGTTTGAAAAAGGATGGATAATATTGAATTGTGTATTTTAAGGATATTTTATGGATGTGTTATTTGCTTTGATTCCATAGAGTTCCATACAGAAAAAAAACTGTCTCTTGACCTAACTCAAAAATGATTTTCCTTATAGAAGAGATGTTCACTTGGGCATGATCCGAAGACATATCAAACCAAGAATATGGGAGATGATGATAAAATATTGGATGGAGAACATCATAATGAATTTAGATGTTGTAAAGTGGTATTTGGTTGGAAAATGGGTGATTTAGAAGCTCTGGTGAAAGAAGGTTCTTTGGAATACCCTCCTGAGGGATGATGTGATATCGAAGATTATCTTCAATATTATCATCCATGGAAGTTCATATTATAATCATAGTCATTGAGTTAGAATCCATATCCACTTTTTCCCTACAATGAATCATCAAAAATATATGATATTCATTAGAGAAGGATACAAAATAATGAGAATATGGAAATCTATATTCCACTTTGCCCGTAAACTATCAATTCACGAAGCATTGGTCCACAAACCATCAGTTCGTGAAGCACTGGCCTACACAAAATTGGAAAATGAAGAGTTGTCACACAATTCATTCAGTTCATGGAACACTCCATCCATGTAGAAACTATCTACTCACAATAGATAAATCTAATTTACCATTTGTGGGTGATGAGGCACAGTTTGAAGAAAAGCTATCCGAAAATGATAAATACTATGCAGAAGCAGTGGGTAATAAAGAGTTCATAGAAGAATTAATTTTTTAGAGAAATATATAAAGAAAAAATGATTTAGTTCCCCTATTTATAGGTTTGTTCCCCTCTAGAAATTCCACTTGCGTAATGAAAACCAGTTCAAAATAGGACAAATTTCTACATCGGAACAACCTCTTATTCTTCCCAATCAGAACTCATTCTAATGGGGGAATTTTTTGGGTCTTGAAAATTCCACATGTATTAAGAAGAGAATATGAACTTGTAAATAGGTAAAAATAAACCCAGAATAATATTTTTAAGGTAAATTTTCAAAGGGGACAAATCCATTATGAAAAGTTCGGGTCCACATAGTAAAAAATACTATGTGGACCACTGCTTCACATGGCCTTCCGCCACATCACAAAGTACCCTTAAAATGAAATCATTCACAAGATAAAATGGTAACCCTAGTTTCCATAAATGAAACCATGTCATTTTCTGGGCCAAGTGGTGATTTCCACCCTTGCAAATGACCGCCCCTTGTGAATGAAATCGTTTGTAGGATGAGACGGTACCGCTAGTGCCTGCAAATAAAACCAAGTCATTTTTGGAGCTAATAAGTAAATTAATCCCCAAATAAATACCTACCCCATGAAAAAAATCATTCATGGGACAATATAGTGCCACTAATTCCTGTAAAAGAAACCAAATTTTTTGTGGGTTCGGATGGTGATTTCCACCCTCGTGAATAACTACCCCCACAAAAAAAATCATTTGTGGGTCGGGGTATCCTCCTTGGGATCTTGAAAACAAAGCCCCATATCCAACCATATATGACTGGACATGCTAGTATATGGTCCCTATGTTATTCTACAAAAGATCTGTAAGGGGGGATAAGGAAGGGAGGAAAACGAGAATGAAGATGCGTGCAATGAGAAGGAGATGCTAAAAGTGGAACCTTGGAGACGAATTGGGAGAGAACCATCAATTACTAGTAGGTAAACCCACCGCATTGCCTTAAGGAGGAAATAAAAATCATCCAACCATTCACAAAATTAAAACCCCTTTCTAAACACCATTCCACGTGGTATAAATAAATTTCCCATTTGAGGACCATTAACCAACATATAAAACACTAGGTGAGCAGAACCCTGCCCCACATATAAAAATGATATGCATGAGAAACTTGGCCCCATGAATCAAAATGCTATGTGGGAAGAACCTATCCCCACATAGAAACATGCTATGTTGAAAAAACCTAGATATTTATAGAAAAATTCTCTAAGTATGGTGCCCTCACCCATATAGAAACATTCTATGTGGAGGGAACCTCATCCCACATAAGAACCTACTATGTTGAATGGGAAATCCTAGGGTGTTATACTCTCCACCTCCCATCACTCCCAACTGTCAAATCATCTGACCCCACTTTAGCCCCTCCATGAACCAGTCTAATGAAATCAGGACAAGACCTATTCCAAAGACACCTGACATGTATGATCATATTATCAGTCACATAATTTTACCCTCTTTATTCTACATACTCATGGTAAGTGAAGTCATGTTGACAGCCTCTATGATAAGGTGGACCCTAAAAATGTCTTATATTCTACATTATTGTGGAAAATATGGTTCTAACTTCGGATTTTCTCATGTAAACCTTTTCATTCTAGGGATTGAGGGGAACCAATGGCCTTTCACTTCGATGGGGGATAGTTCTGGACACTCACATCCTCCTCAGGGACCACTAGGGAATCCCTTCTAGACTAATCCTCTAGTCTTTCTTGCAATAGGTATCACTCTATCCTCTTCAGCCCCCCAGGTTAAAAAAACAAGTGAGGATATGGGAACTTCAATGCTCATTCTCTCTCCCTTTGGGCCCATAATTCATCCACTAGTGGACGAGGTGGATCATGTGATCTTCAGATATACTACTTATTCTTATTTCTCAAACTGAACATGAATCACATGGGATTAGAGGTTAGCAGCGATCATGAAAAATTCATGATCTAAAACATTTAATGGGCCTCTTATATGGTATAATCCCCAATCATGATTAATTGAAATCCTTCCAAGTGTAATCCCCAATCAAAGTTATCATTCCAAAAACATGGAACTTCTATATGATATAAGCCCTGAAACCATGCCTTAGACTTCAAAGGTCCATATTCATAGTGAATAAACACCTCAATGGGCCACTTATATGGTGTAATACCCAATCATGATCAAGTGTTATTCCTATATGGTGTAATCCCCAACCCTTAACAAACTACATGGTCTTTGATTAACAACTAACTAGGATATGTAGGAAGCCTCCCTAAGGTCCAAACCCAACACCCAAATTTACCCTAATGTTTATCAACCCACATTCCCAGTAGGTTCATATCAACCTAGGATACCACATCTCTATTGGGTCCCCCAGGATGCCTCGGTGCTAGTCCCACACAAAACTTTGACTATGCACCTTTTTCCTAGATGTCCTTGTTGCATGACGTTAAACTGCATGGTTTGGTCCTAGTCCCATGACCTTAAAATGAAATGTTTCCTATTTAGTGGCACTAAACTACATGGTTTATTATTCCTCTCATGAGGATATATAGGAAGCCCATCCTATGGGTTCGATCCTAACATCAAAAAAAATTCTATCTCTCTGGATGATAATAAACTTTAGAGTTCCCCATGTGGATTAAAACCAGTATTGTCCTAATTAATGAAAAAATAATCTCTAATCCATCCATAAAAGGGTTTCATTGATGGAAAACCTCAAATACATGCAGATATCCCTATCGATGGAGAACCTCGGATACATACATATGATTTTGAACCCATTCATGTTCATAATTGATCTTTACCTCAAGGTAATATGTATTATACATACTTGGGAAAAAACAAAGTATTTGTGAACATAAATTAAATCTATAAGAGATTCCTAGAATAGGTAATAGTTCCCCCCAAAAGGGTGTGATGAGCCCAAGTTCTAATTCTCTTGACCAATGTGAGTTCTTAAGTGTCATTGTCCAAATTCCCTAATGAATGCCTGCTTTTGGGAAGTAGGTCCATGAGTCTTCATGGATATGTTATCCATTGGGTGTTTCTAGATCCATTAACAAAACCCATTAGAGATCGTTCGGATATGGTTCACCCTACGTGAATAATTTCACATAATTCAACACCCAATATCAACCGTCGGGTGTGTGAATATGTCATCAAAAATAGGGTTTCCAATGCATATATTTTTTGTTCATGGAATTGTATAATGCACAGGAACTTATAATATTCCAGAAAATTTGAGTTGGTGAGAAGTTTATCCATCTCTAATATGGATCTAAGTGATATTGTTGAAATTATATAGGTTTCTATTTATATAATAAATAAGATTATATCTTTAATATCTTATCTAGATTAAAAAATAGATAATGAATTTAATTCAATTTACTAATCTCCCACTATTTTATTGAAATATGATAGACCTCACCATTGGTATCATAATATCTTGTCACTTAGAAATTCTACTAGTAGGGATTCATCCATTCCATCTCATAAACTAAACATTGGTTATAAAAGTTGTTTGAAGAAATTTTGTAAAAATGTAACTTTCCAACTGCATTAACTCATAGATCATCTACTCATTTAGTGAAATATCCACTATTGATATCCTAGACTTGGATTTCCTCAACACTTTTCTCTAAAATGGTGTCGTAAAAAATGTGGCCATTACACCCAATACTTATTTAGTTAAGTTGGCCCAATACCCTTATAGAAATTCCCAGATAAAAGTGCCCATACATTGGCCATGAAAATACTTAATTATAAAGTTGTATTCTTATTCAATTAATAAAATTCTTGTCTAACTTAATATTTAATTTTAATGATTTTTATATTTATTTATAAACTATCTATTTTATCTTATCACATTCTTGTTAATATTAAGGTAATTTTACTTAAGTAATTAACCATGTCTAGATAAAATTTACACATATTTTCAATTTTATTTTAATTTCATATTTCATTCTTGTGAATTAAATTATTTAATGATTTAAACATACATAAATAATAAATCATGCAACTAAAAAAATAAAGTAGAATGAATGTGATCTTTTCTAATGGTTAGTTTATCCATCGGATGACAAACATATAATGATCAAGCCTTAAACATTACATAACCTTGATTTTTAAGTCAATAATTCATTTTTACACCCCAAAGATCTTTTAGGTTTATAGTTTTAGATAATTTTTCCATATAACCTATATAAATAAATATTACACCACAAATGGGACACATCTAATTGGTATCTATTCTTCCCACAAAACAAAACTTTTATAATATAACTAGTTTTATTTTCTTGGCATATGTTCACAATTTTCTTCTTGACCTCATCCATGTCCATGGTCATCCTTAAAACCCTATTAAAAACATTTTAAAATGTGGTATGAGAATAAAAATATCATTAAGGTACATATGAAAATAAATAAATAAACATGTTAGTTCATGAATACTTACACAAGAAAAATTCAAAATTAAACTTTGGGCTCAAAATAAACATTTTATTACCCAAGAAATAAACTTTTATACTGAATGATTTTCATAAAACATTTCATAAGAAATATTAAAGGTAAAATAAAACAAAGGTTACTTTACAATCATGAAAATTTTATGAAAAATTTTTCAAAAAAAAAGTTATAAAATTAACCCTTACTAAATATCATATACTTTCCTTTAAACATAAGCTCATCAGTAATCACATATGATCATAAAATCAAGAAAATTCTATCATAAGATCATGAAAAATTAGGAAATGTGGCAGTAATACAAAACATGACATAATTGTAAGTCAAAGATAACTGCCAATACAACATCAAATGGTGGACAGAGTCCCATAGTGGATTAGGTTTACTCCCGAATCTTGTAGATAATGTCTCATGAGACAAAAAATTTACCCAAATCATTAAAGCACTATCTGGGTGCACGCATCATAACATGTTCATGATTATGTGTTCCATAAAAATTAAATTATTCATAAGGAATAAATATAACAATTACCCATAGAAATAAATGGGTTTTATAATATTTCCTTATATCATAATCAAAAGAGATTTCTTAAAGAAGGAATTTGAGAAATTATCATAAGGCATTTATTACCTTGTCAAAGGAAGGGAGAATAAGCTAGGTGTATATGTGAGAGACATATATAAATAATTTAAAATCATAATATAACATTAAATATAGATATTAAGTGATTGAGAGATAGAATGTTCATTACCTAAAAAAGTGGTGGTTCAGAGAGATCCCTTGCACCCATAAGCAAAACATTTACAGATATCATAATATTCATTCCATTTAAAAACATTTTTTAAAAATAATTATAAAAAGGATAAAGTGAGTTTTTCTTTGAATAAAACAAGGAATGTTATAAATAAATCCAAATATCAAAAACTTTTTTTAACGGTAAAAAATCCATTGACATCGTATGCATTAAAATAAACCATTCCTTTTTGTATTTTGTAAAGAAAGTCAAAACATTCTCTATAAAATATATAAAATATTATTTTAAAAAAAATGAAAGATAGAGATAAAATTTAATTTATAATTATTTAATGTTTATATAAATACATCCATAAAATAATTTTTAATAATATGGACATTAAAGATAAATATTTAGAATATAAAACTTTAAAATATTTAAAATGAGGTTTTTAAAGTATTATGCCCCTATGTAAAACCTTAAAAATATTCCCTTTTAAAGAAATTAAAGAAAGTAAAATATGTTCAAAATGAAATTTATCATCCATTGAATAATAAATAATAATTTTCTTGAAACATTTATAAGAACATGTACATGGAAGAAAAATAATTGGAAGGGAAACTTTAAAGAGATATTTTTAAAAGAAAGTATCTTACCTCGAGTCTAACTAATAACATACATTCTTTATATACATAAATAATAAACTTATGTTAGTTAATTAATTTATTAATAACATTATTCAATTTTATTATCCCTTTTATTTTATTTATTATCAAGTTATATTCAATTACTTAATCATTTAATTTCATGTCGGTTGTTTTGATGATATTCGGCTGAGGAGTCGAAAATGACTTCAGAAAGTTGAATTTATTCAATGAGGTCATTATTTCATCATCTCAAGAATAATAATAATTAATAATTATCATTTTTATATATAAATAATAATTTTAAAAGAAACCATGAAATATGTTTATAAAAAATAGACTATGTTACAATCATGGAAATAGTAGGTCATACAAATGCATGAGTTACATTTCCATTTTTCAATGATCATTATGGAAAGAAGTTAAGTGTTATTTTATATTTATATAATAATAATTATATCAAAAATTTCATATTATTTATTTAAATACACATATATATACCATTTTTTTGATGTGGAAATGAAATATGAATCGCATCTCTTCATAGAGGTGGTAATCCACAGGTATGCATGAATGATGTTATCATCTTTCTATGAATGAAAATGTAAGTAAATATATGATATATTAATTTTATATAATTATAAGTATTTCATTAATAATATATATATATATATATATTAAATCCATCATCATAAATATTCATGAAAGGCGATGATGGAAAATGAATTACATTGGTTCGTGAGGCGGTAGTCCTCCATACACATAAACAGTGGTTTTGTTTCCCATTTGATAGAAGAGGAGATAAATTAAGGTTATTACATTAAAATAATAATATGTTAGTATATTTTATATAATTATGTTATTATATCATCATGGTTTAATAATATTTTAATTATGTGTAATAATAAATAAAACAAAAATACTCAGTTAATAATGAAATATCTTCTTCGGACAACCTCTTTAGGTTTACACCAAAATCTTTCTTAGCATGGTTTTCTAATAAAAAAAGACAATAGGACATGGGAATGGAATTAAGAAATATATTTGGGTAGTTCTTGGTTGAACCAAAAGGATTTTAAAATGTGAAGAAAAGTGGAGAGGAGGTGTCCTTTTATAAGTGAAGGGAGGGGTACATTTTGAATTTCATAAAGTATTAAATTAATATAAATTATTTATCATAGAAAAATGTCTCCAAAATTATATATTCAGAATTTATGATGAGGGTGGGTTGAAATAGCCTCATAAAATAAAATTTGGAGAATTTTAGACTATTTTTACCCTTATATTTTTGTTTTAACCCTCCCCCTCCCCCCCCGTAAACTATTTTTTACAATTATTGTGAGAAATTGTTTTTTACACTTTATGGGTCAAGATAGTTACTATAAAAAGAAAATTGGACAATAAATGAAACATGATTGATATTTTAAACTATATTCCAATCACTTAGATAAACATTTCATTTTTAATAGTATTAAATAATTTAATAAAATATTATTTATTATAAAATAATATTAATGTCATTTTTAGAACTAGATAGTTAATTTGACATAGAAAACAATATGAAAAAAAACAGAATATTAATATATTCACTTAACACATATATAACATATTATATTTATCTATAAAATTCATAGATCACAATAATTATTTCAAATTATATTACTTTTAAGATTTTTAAAATTATTTATTTTATTTTTCTATTAATTGAATAAATACCATGTTGGTGTTGCGTAAGCATTTAAAAAAAATTATATAATCACTAAAAATGATAAATAAATCACCATCATGAAAATAATTTAATTATTCTCAAAATAAAATTTAATATTAATTCACAACTTATATTTATACCTATGTGAACTTATAAGATAAATTTAAAATCAAGAGAGTTACATTTTATCTTTTTCTTTACTTAAAATATTATATAAATCACTTTTATGGACAAGTGTCCCATAAACAAAAAAATATCAAGAATAAAGTGATAAGGGTAAAAAAATACTTCATAGAATAATATTTAAGATGAAAATTTGTGTCCTTATCACTTAGTTTTAACTTAGGTTGACCTAATTTACCCTTTTACCATGGTGAAAAATTGTTACTATTTCTACTATTCATTATGACCCAAAAATAATTTAATCGTACTAAATAATATAAATTGTGATTATTTAAAATATTTAATACATTTTTTCAAATTAAATCTATATAATTGGTAGAAATTAATTTTATAATATTCCCATAAAGTGAGATGAAAATAAGGTTTTTCAGAAAAATACATTCTTCAAGCAATAGATGATCTTATATTAACTCTATGATTAGAAATCATCATTGAATGAAATTAAATTAAAATAAAAATATGTATAACATATAAATTTAATTTAAATATTTCTTTATTATTGGATATTTTAATTAATTAAAATGGATAAACTTTATGCACTTAAAAATAATTTTCAGAAAACTATATTTTTAAACATAAAAATAAACGTATATCAAAATCATGAAAATTGATGATTCAATAGAAATTAATTAAATTTTTATAAATAAAATGGTTTAATTTTAAATTTAATATCAAATCTAAAATATAATATAAATTTTAAATTAATTTATTTAATGAAAAGAAATGACAGTATTTAAAAAATCAATAATTTTCACTATTCACTAAAAAATCAACCATTTCAAAAAAAAATATCAAAATTTCACCATAAGTTAATTTTGATATGATTATTTGAAAAATTAAGTTCATTTTATCAAATACATTTTCTAATAATTCTATAAATTAATTATAATATTTACTCACAAAAAGCAATAAAACCCATTTTTGAAGAAATTGTATTTTTTACAGAATAAAATGTCTATTAAAAATTGAGTACTTATTTCCTAATAATTTATCAATAAATTTATATTTACTAATACATTTTTATATATATAATAAAAATTTTAATCATATTCATACCTTCTAATTTAATGGCTAGGTTAAAATGGTCATATTTAAATAATTAGGGTTCATTTAGGCTTGGTTTTGTGTGTCATATACGCTATCGAACATAATATTATTTTTAAAATATATGGGTGTTACATTATTAACACATTTAATAAATTACATCCTGAAATTTTAAAATAAAAATTAGTAATCAAAGGCTTGATATTTTAAAATGCCTTTTTTGAAATACCACATCGTAAAAAGGGTAAATAAAACTTCTTCTTTAAAAGAGGAAAAATGAAATATGAATACTATCTGGAATAACACATACTAGGTTTTAAAATAGGAGAGCATTAGTGGAAAGTAAAAATATATACATGGATGAAAAATAATGTCCAAAATACCAATGGAGAATGACATATAAAATTTATCATAAGAAAGTGAATGATTATGAGAAAGTTAATGACCCCAAAACCATAAACCAAAGAGTTTTGAGATAGACTATCTATTAATAAAAAATAAAGGTAATATAATAACATTTTTATTTCAATATCCTTTTTCTAGAGTTTGAGTAATTCATTTACTCTCTAGATAAATAACATGAGTAAATAAACTTACTCGATAAGTATAATTTCATCGTTTAATCAATTTCTACTAATCTCATCTTTTTCTCTAAATGATGAGTATTCAAGATGAATTTCGTTATGCCTGAAGCACTAAAATTAGCTTATAATGGATAAAATAATCCAACAAAATGATAATATTATATTCATTGTATCTTTATAAATTAACCAAAACCGAAATGGTTATCATAAGGTATGATAATTCTCAAATTGAATAATTAATTATATGATGAAATATAACATCAATCTCTAAAGCCACAATAATAATTCCCAAAGTTAAAATTAGATTATTTGGTCAATTAATAACCTTTAAATTCTTTAAAATATTCTTGAATAAGGTTGAAATACAAATATTATAATTATTTGATCAAAAATTCTTCCAAGATACATTTAACATTTATCTTTAAATAATAACAATCAATCTTAATATATCATACAAAAAATGTATATTCCCTAATCATATAATCTCCAAGATATGATAATTATTTCCATATATAACCTGAATTACCATAAAGTCACATTAAAATCATATATGCATCCAAAATATAATCCAACATTTATTCCTAAAATATCATATAATTTTCCCCAAAATAATTAACTTCTTCAAAAATAACATGAGTCGCATATTCACCAAATCACTTTTCAATCCCATGGTTAGCTATATCATATGTTCCCAAATTATAATAACCCATAATTACCTCATCATTAAAGATCATATAAACCCTAAAGGTTATCAATTCATTTAAAAACATTTTCACATAATTTAAATGCATTCAACCTCAAATAATACTACATGTTAAACCTAAGGTTAACATATACCTCAACTTAATAAAATGTATCCCAAAATGTAATTAATCACAATAAAATACCATCACTTAAAATATAAAAATGGGTGTCTAAGATTTTAAAATTATGATCAACCTTAAAATTATAAACCCATGATGGTATCTATAACTATAAATATTACCTCTCATGAAAGCATAATAATCTCTAAAGTTGTTTAAACCCTACTCTGATGCCAACTATAAGGACCCAGCCTTAAACATTACACAATATTGAGTTTTAATTTAAAAATTAATTTTCTTACATCCCAAATATATATTAGGTTTATATTTTTAGATAATTATCCCATCACCCCTACAATAATAAATAATACATCACAAATTGTAAACTTCCACTTAGTCTCCATTCTTACCCCAAAATAAATCTTTTCTGCTATAATAAGTTTTCTTTTCTTGAAATAGTTTCACAATTTTAAATTTAACTTCATTATTTTCCCTACCCATCCTTAAAACCCAATGAAAAACATTTTAAAATGTGGTATGATCATAAAAATGCCAGTAAGGGACATATAAAAAGATAGAAATAAACTTGTTAGTTCATGAATACCTGCACAATATTGTTTTTCAAAATTAAAATTTTGGATCAAAATCAAAATTTTATTAACCAAGGAATCAAATTTTATACCCAGATATTTTAATAAACTATTTAATAATAAATATTAAAGGAAAAAATAAAACACATAAAGTTTCATTTTTAATCATGAAAAAATAATGAAAACATTTTCAAAAAAAATTACACATTTCACTCTAATGAAGTAACATATACTTTCCTTCAAACATAAGTTTGTGATTTATCACATGGGAGTATAAAATAAGTAATATGGTATCATAAGATCACAGAAACATACGAAATGTGGAAACAACATAAAACATGACATAATAAAAAGTTAATTATAACTATTAAGACAAAATCACATGGTGGACAGAGTCTCGTAGTGGATTAGGTTTACTCCCCAATCCTATACATAACATCTCATGAGACAAAAACTTTAACTAATGCATTGAAGTATTGTCTGGGTGTACCCATCATAAATATTTTATGATTATTTGATCCATAAAAAGGAAATCAAACATAATTCATAAATATAATAATTACCCATTGAAAGAAATGGGTTCCATAATATTGTCTAATATCATAATCAAAATAGATTTCTTAAAGAAGGAATTTGAGAAATGATCATAAGGAATATATTATCCCATAAAAGGAAGTGATAATAATCTATGTATATATATGAGAGAAAGATATAAAAAAATTAGAAGCATTCCATAACATTAAATATAGAGGGAGAGAGTTATAGAGATAATGGTAATAACCAAAAAGGGGGTGGTTTATAGAGATCCCTTACACCCATAAGAAAATAATTTATATATATCAAAACTTTAATTCCATTTAAAAACCTTATTATAAAAACATAGAACAAAAGTAAAGTGTATTTTTATTTTAAGAAAACAAGTAATATTATAAATAAATCTAAATATAATATAATGGTTGTGATGATGGTAAAATCCTTTGGCTCTGTATATGTTAAAATAAAACATTCTTTTTTGTCTTTTGTAAACAAATTCAAAACATTCTGTATAAAACATGTAAAAATATTAATTTTCAAAACCTTTAAAAGAGAGACATAAAATTTAATTGATAATTATTTTATTTCTACATAGACTCATCCAAAAAATAATTTTTAAGAATACGGACATGGAAGATAAATATTTATAAAATAAAACTTTAAAAATTTTAAAATGATATTTTTAAAGTATAGTGTCACTTGCGTAAAACCTTAAAAATATATTTTTCAAAAAAATATTGTAAATAAATTAAAATATGGGTAAAATAAACATTATCATAAATTTAATCATAAGTAATATTTTTCTTGAAACATTTATAAGAACGTGGACATGGAAAAAAAATTGGAAGGAAAACTTTAAAATGTGATTTTTTTAAAGGAATTCCCTAACCTCGAGTATGAACCATCACATACGTTCCTTATATTCATGAATAATAAAATTATGTTAATTATTTAATTTATTAATAAAAAATTTCAATTTTATTATCCCTTTTATTTTATTTATTATCATTTTATATACAATTACTTAATCATTTAAGTTCATGTTGTATGTTTTGATGATATTTGACTCATAAGTCCAAAATGACTTTGATGGGTTGAATATGGTCAAAAAGGTAATTATTTAATAATATATATAATAATTATCATTTTTAGACATAAATTATATGTTTAAAACTAACCATGAAATATGGTTATGAAAAATGAACTACGTTATAATCAAGGAGACGGAAGGTCGTACGTACGAATGAGTAACATTTCCATTTTTCAACGATCATGATAGAAAGAAGTTAATTGTTATTTTATCTTTATATAATGATAATTATATCATTAATATCATATTATTTCCTTAAATTCACTTGTATATACCATCCATGTGGTACGATAATGAAAACTAAATCACATCGGTTCATGGAGGTGGTAATCCACACGTACGCGCAAACAATGTTATCATCTTTCAATGAATGGAAAGTTAAGAAAATATATGATATATTAATTTTACATAATGAAAAATATGTAATTAAAATCACATATATATATATTAAATCCATTATCATAAATATCCATGATAGTAGATGATAAAAAATGAATTACATCAGTTTATGAGGCAGTAGTCCACTATACACATTAACGATGGTTTTATTTCCCATTTGATGGAAGAGGAGATAGTTGTAGGTTATGAAATTAAAATAATAATATATAATAATATGGTATATACTGATGTTATCATATCATCATGTTTGAATAAGATTTAAAGGATGTGGAAGAATAAATAAAACAAAAATGTTTGGTTATGAATGGTAGTTATTCTTCAGACAACCTCTATAGGTTTACACCAAAAGCCTTTCTAAGTGGGTTTTCTAATCAAACAAAGTCATAAATTATAGGTTATAGTTTCATTTTAAGTATATTTTGAAGGTAGAAAAAACTTGGATTTTATTATTTAATCGTGTTTAATCATTTATTTACATGATCATAATATCATGTCCAATGAAAATAGTAGATTAATAGACTACATTAATACATTGGATCTATAGGGAGAGGATAATCACATGTAATTCATAATTAATTTATAATATAATATAGAATTACCTCAAATCATAATTATCTCTTTGTTGATTATCTAATGAAATATATTTCTCCACACCATCATTGTGTTGCAGGATTCAAGTGCATAATCCCTCTAGCGATGATCCACACATAGACCACAATCTTTGACTAGTGTCATCAAATTTCCAAATTCTAGAATGGATGATCCTAATCACTATCATTATTCATGGTTTACCATATCAATTTTCTTCTTAAATATGGATAACTCTTGGTGCTATCTCAAATACATGAGAGAGGAGGAAGAGAGATCTATTTATAAAACTCTATATATATATATATATATATATATATCTAGATATATCTATCTAGATATATCTCTAGATATATCTATCTATATATATCTATAGATATGTTTATATATATATATATTTATTAATATCTCTAAATATATTTCTAGATATATCTCTCTATATATATCACTAGATATCTCTCTTATCCATTGTGCACACCCAAAAATTCACTTTAGGAAAGTGATATATTTAGATATAATTAGGTATTTATTTTGGCAGGTTTAGGGTTGGAAAATTACACATAATTCATTAACCATTTATAATATTATTAATTGAACCCATATCCATTAATAATAATAATAATATTATTATTATTATTAATCACTTGACATGTGAAACACATTAATTATATAAGTATCAGTTATTTATAAGTGGACCATTAAACATGATCTGCTTTCCCTCATCAACATTTATTGATCCACGAATAATAAATATTTAATTAAATAAATGTCACTACATTATTTCTATGATAAATATAATAAATATTATATTCTCTAAACTTTAAAACTGATATTTCAGATACACTTAGTGTGTGACCCTATATCCCTCTTTCTCAGTAGAATTGTTCATAATCGCATAAATTCCAAGGTTAGCATCTAGCATCTTGCCAACGCATACATTGGTAAAGAAGTTAACATCACAATGACGTTCAACCTCCTATGAATGTATACCATGTAATATAATTTTTTTATTGTGATATATCTAATCAAGCATGTTGTATAACGGTTCCATAAACCTATATAATTTATTTCTCTTTCTTTGAATTTTCATAAATTAACATACCCATTGAACACCACGGACATTGATTTATATAGGAAGTTTTACTTCATCAAAGGGACTGAGATATAAACTTTTATTATATGATAGAAGGGATAAATCATTTCTCCCATTATCAATTAATGTTATATTACTTATGATGCACCCAATGTATCCTAATTTTCTATGAAAATGTGTCATCGTGATTTTCATCAATACATCATAGTATGTGAGTCGTGATATTATTTAATGATACTCTTAAAGTCTAAGGATCAATACACAAATCTGGGGATAGGAACATCTAATAAAATATGGAAATATGGATTTCCTATTCACATATCTATTCTAATAACCTCCTATCTTGGATATTACCAAGGGAAAACACCATGAGAATGTGACTCAAGGTCTTATGAGACTCCTACCCCAAATATCCTATATCATATATGTCCCATCATACAATATCATCCAGTTATAGAAAAAGATTCATTAATAATGTCATGGAAGAACCTCTAGGTTCTCATCATAGTGGGGAACTTATATGACCTTTTAGTGCAACATATATTATAAGAAAATTATCACATAAAAATATATTGTAGAATAATAATCAATATGTGATAAGAAAACTTATTTAATTAAGAAAAACATGTAATCAAGAACTAAACAATTTGGTTTTTGGGAACCAACTCCAACAGACACCCACTTGCACTAGAGTCAACTGACAAAAGATTTCAGCCCACTAGCACTCACATTATATTCATGCTTTTACTGAGATAAACTCATCATTAAGGGGTCTACTAGGTTTTACTCTATGGATTCTCCAATCACTGAAAATTCACCTTATTGATAAAAATCCCTCAAGATATGAAACTTTTGAAGTATGTGATTTTTCCTTTGATGTGAACTTGGATCCTTAAAGAGATTCATCTCTACAGTGTTATCATAGTAAAATGTGATAGTATTTTTACTATTAAGAACCACATCAAGATCTTAGATAATGTTTTGAATCCATACTTCTTCATTGGCTACATCAAAAGTTGCAATATACTCAGACTGCACTATAGAATCAGTGACAACTGGATACTTTGAACTCTTCTAGCTCACAAATCCTCCATTGAGACAAAATATATATCAATACTATGACTTATGATTAATATAATCAGTTTGGAAGCTATCATATATATAAATTTTGATGAATATCTCTTAATCTCTTTCATGCACTAGAAAAATATCGTTAGTTCTTTTCAAATACTTAAGGATGGTCTTGATAGTATTCTAGTGATGTTCACTTGAATTTTCTTGATATCTTCCTACCATTATCAAGGAATAAGACATTTTAATCCTCATACATAACATGGAATACATGATAAATCCTATCATAGAAGCATATGAAATCTTACTCACTCTCTCTCTTTCCTCTTGTGTCTAAGGACATGTCTTCTTGTAAAGATTTATTCCATGTGACACTAAAACTAATCATCTATTGGATTATTCTATACTTAAACTCTTCATTATCTGGTCAATTTATGTACCTTGACTTAGTTCGAGTAGCATCTTGTATCTATCACACATGATCTTTATCCCTAGAATATATTTTACTTACCTAAGTCTTTCATGGAAAAGCACTTGATCAACCATTCATTAACCTATTGTAAGGTCGGTATATAATTTCCAATTAGTAATATGTCATAAAAATATACTATTATAAAAACAAATTTACTCCCACTAAACTTCTTTAAAACACATAGATCACATACATTCTTAATGAAACCAAATTCATTTATGGATTCATCGAATCAAATGTTCTATGACCTAGATGCTTTCTTTAATCCATAGATGGATCTCTATAACTGGAATACCTTTTTTAAATTTTCTGGAGTCACAAACCCTTTAAGTTGTGTCATGTACACATCCTCTTGACGTTTCCTATTATGTAATTTAGTTTTGACATCCATTTTATAAATCTCATAGTCATGGAAAGTAGTTATAACAAAAAACATGATGGATTTAAACATGGAAACTGGAGAAAAGTTTTCATTATAGTAAATTCCTTGACATTTTATAAAACCTTTATCCACTGTTCATGCTTTATGGGTATTTAATTTACTCTCCATGTCCATCTTTCTCTTGAATACCCATTTACACCTTACAGGTTTTACATAAATCAGAATATCGGTCAAAACCCAAACTTAGTTTTGATACATAGAATCCATCTCATAATTTATGGATTATTTTGATCTTGTAGATTTTGATCTCTCTATTGTGTCCTTGTATAAGAGAGGATCATTATCATAAACCAATAATGAGTCTCCATCATCAGTGACTATAAATATATATATATATATATATATATATATATATATATATATGGTTCTCTTACCTCTCTAGAACTCCTATGTAGTACTTGTGTTTCCGGAACTCCTTCCATGGGGACCTATGGAATTAGTTCTTGTACTAACCCTTCTGTATCTTGAGCATCAACTTCATAAAAGTTAATATTTCTCCCACTATCCTCCTTAATGATGTTCTCTTTCTCAATAAATATGACTTTTCTTGCAAAAACTTATTTCTAAACTGAACGTTTTTATAGGTATTATCCCCTGGTTTCCTTGGGATACCTTTTTAAGATACACTTTATGCCTCGTGGTGCTAGTTTGTTGATTGATCTAGCCTTAACAAATGCCTCGCAACCCTATGAACAAACATGTGACAAAATGAGTTTCTTTATAATCCATAACCTAAATGGGGTATTATTTTCTTCATTGGTTAGTACTCGGTTTAGTAGGTATAATTTTTTTTATAATGTATATCTCTAAAAGTATAATAGAAGACTTTCATGACTCATCATCAACCTTACCATGTCCAAAAAGGTATGCTTCCTCATTTTACTAAAACCATTCCACTATAGTGTATAATGTGGGGTGAGTTGAGATAAAATCCCATACTCTTATAGAAATTTAATAAATTCTTAGTTAAGATATTCTTCACTTTTATCTAATCAAGGTTTCTTTATCTTCTTACCAAGCTAATTCTCAACCTCATTATTGAATTATTTTAACTTCTAAAAGGATTTATACTTGTAACTCATTAAGTATATATATCCATACCTACTCATTTCATCAGTAAATGTAATAAAGTATGAGAATTTACCACTAGATTCTACTTTAAAATTTACACACACATCAGTCTGTACCAATTCTAAAAGATATTTGTCCCTTTCACCTTGACCACTGAATGGTGGTTTTTTGATCTTTCCTTGTAAAAAATCATGATATCATTCAAGTGTATTTGGCTCAAAAAAGTATAAATAATCATCTTGATAGATATTTGTCAAAAATTATTGTTTACATGAACAAGATGATGATTTCACAACTAGGTGTCATATGAGTCACTCATATTAGTTGTGTTATAAATTTTCAATATTTTGTTTTTATAATTTAATACATAAAGAACATTATTCAATTGTTCCATACCATAACATATGTTATCTTTATAAAATTAGAAACCTTTATTTCCAAATCTTAAAATAAATGCATTTTTATCTAAATAAGAAACAAAAATAATGGTCATGGTAACACTAGGAACATAATAACAATTCTTTATAACCAAAATAAATCTTGTTGGAAATGTGATATGGTAGTCTCTAATAGTAATATAATCCATACTTACTATATTTTCTACCCATGTATCCTCCTTGTCTCTTTAAACCTTCTGAAATCTACTTGGTTCCTGTATTTGGATACAAATTTGAGAACTGCATGCATCATATAATACAAACTTGTAGATATAGAAAGATTACACTCGATAAAGAATGAACTTGAAGCTTCCCCTTTCTTATTTAGATGAATACAATTCCTATTCCAATGGCCAAACTTACCACATGAAAAACATAACACATCATGTTCCTTTCCTTACATCTGGATATTCTTCTTCTTATAGGAATAATTCTCTGATGCCTTGGACTTGGGATGATTCATTAGACCCTTTTCCTTGTTCCTCTTATTCTTACTTACTATAATTACATAATTTTTTTCATGCCTCGTGTCTTTAACAACTTGTAGAATAAGAGTTATAAGTTTCAATAGTGTATTCTCTCTATTACTCATATTATAATTCACAATAAAATTAGAGAATTTTTTAGTTATTTAAGAAATAATGAGATCTGTGTGTAGCTCATCAGGTATCTTAAAACACAGTATGTCCATATGATCAATGTAGCCAATCATATTGACTACATATTCCCCAGATAATATCAACTCTTCAAGATTGCATTTGAATGGTGCATTGTAGATCTCATATCTCCCTGACCTCTCCTTATCTTGATAGATATCTCAAAGGTGAGAAACTATTTTATATGCATTCATATCCTCAAATTGATTGAAAATGTCATTAGATATGGTGGATAACATAAAATATTGGACATCCATTGCTTCGTCATCATGATTCAAATAGAGATATTCCTCTTCCTTGCTATCCTATTTGGAAAGTGACTCAAGAAGTGGGGTTTCCATCATATACAATTTTCATTCATGGCGTAGAAAAATGTGCATGCACCTATATCATTCCTAGAAATTTTCACCAGTGATAAGGTTATACTTTTATAGTATGGATCACGGTGATATTTTCGATGTCATTTAATTTTCCATATTCTACAAATTAAGAACAAATATTTATTAATTTGATTACAAAAAATGGAGTAATAAATTTAAATTTGATTAAATTATTTATTAATATCCCAATATTTTTTGAAACCTAATATCCCTCACCATCGTTTTTGTAATACCTTATCACTTAGATATTCTAGTGGAAAAGAACTATATTCCCTTCTCATAACCCATATGTGGGCCTATAAATCTATTGAATGGTTCTAGGTAGTCATAACTTTCCAATACACTAACTCATAGTTCCTTGATCTATTGAGTAGACCCCCCAATATTGAAATTATATTTTAGGGTTTTTTCAAACTTTTCCTCTTAGTTACACCAATTTCTTATTAGTTAGTCAATCATTGATTTAAAATAAGTTAAATAAACCCAAAACTTAAACTAAAATTTACATGAAGATTTAAAGCACCCCAACTTGGGTGGGTCAAGCACTTTGAACTATGAGGTCAATTCTAACTTAAGTAGTAGAATGTTAATTCATCTTAATATTTTAATTGATGTATTTTTATCCTTATGCATAAAGATTATTTTTATCCTTTTATGTGCCTTGTTAATATTAAGTGTATTTTATTAAGTGATTAACCATGTCTGATAAAACATTTACACATAATCCTGTTATATTTTATTGCATCTTGTATGATTATTAATTTATTTATTAAGTTATCATGAAACATTCATAAACATAAATAATTAAACATGCCACTAACAAAAATAAATTATAATTGTAATTATCATGATATTTTTCTAGTGGTTATTTTATCTAGCATATGATAAACCAAGCCTCATCCTTAGGGGGGAAACACCTTGAATAAAGCTTGGGTTTTGTTGAAGCATTCCTCCTTTGGTTCCTTTGTATCGCCTTGATTGGTTTCACCTCATATACTTGACCTAAACTACCTTCAATCACTTAGTAGCTCCATACTTACATAAGTTTTTACTCATATGTAGTATATGGGGTCTAATGGATTGGATAAAAGGGGGTTTGCATATGAGAATCCATGGGTACATAGGCCCTTATATAATAAGGAGGAGGGGATGACACACATATCATCAATAATAATTTATCCATAATAAATAAAAAGAAACCAATCACACATAGGGGTTGGTCTAATATCATGATCATCCACACAAAAAGCAACAAGCATACATTTACAATCTTGTTATCAATTACTTTGATTCGTTATTTAATTAATATAATACATCAAGAATTAATCTAGTTGATTCAATTTATCTTAATTCCTTCCAAGAATCCATAAATTACCTATATCTATAATTTTAAACAAAATTACTCTCATTTAAAATTAATGAAGTACACAAGTGTTCTTAAAATAAACCTTTTGTATTCATTAAAATTTTAACATGGAAATTAATTTAATATATAATTATTAATCATATGACATGGTGTGTACTTTCTAATGAACGACGCATGAAACACATAATCCATAGGATTAATTATACATTTAATTATTTTTTCTATGAAAATTAAAGACCACTTCTAGTAGCAGACTATGCAGTGTGTATTATTTTACATGGTGTTTACTTTTCTTCAACCTATTTTTATAGTATGTCAGTCTATGTGTCATGTATATGATACATGGCATGCTTGGGGTACCCCATGTATTATTCAAATGAATCTTCATTTTTAATCATTAATTGATTATTTATTATGTTATTGAGAATGAATAAAAGAATAGATCACGATGTTGGATTATTAAAATGAATCGTATTAATAAAAATAAAATGCAAATTCTTTAAATCAATCAATGAATAATAAATAATTATAAATTAAAAATGTGACTACTCTGATACAACTTGTATTTTTTAGGTGCAGTGGAAATATCCTTTGAAGGTGTGACTAATTCATATTTTAGTCTTAAATCACACATAATTGTTTCTTTACATGATCATAATATCATGTACAATTAAAATAGTAGGTTAATATACTACATTAATATTAGAACCATAGGGAGAGGATCTTCACATTTAATTTATAATTAATTTATTATTAGATATATAATTACCTCAACTTTTAATCCTCTCTTCACTGATGATTCAGTGGAATATATTTTGTTACAAAACCATTGCACTGTAAGATTCAAGGGCATAATCCCTCCACGCGCACACCAAAATCTATGATCAATGATTTTGAATCTTCAGGTGCCAGCATGGATAAACCAGATCTCTTGTGTTGTTTGTGGTTGACCAAAACTATTTTATTCTCAAATAGGAAGAACACTTGGTGATCTCTTGAAGACGTGAGAGATAAGGAAAAGAGATCTATTCATAGAACTCTAGATATCTCTCTAGATATATCTATCTAGATATATCTATATATATATATATATCTAGATATATCTATAGATATATTTCTAGATATATCTTTATATATCTTTCTTGATATATCTCTCTAGATGTATCTATAGATATCTATCTTATCCATTGTGCACATACAAAAAGTCACTTTAGGATAGTGATATATTTAGATATAATAATATATAATTATATATTTATTATTTTAGGTTTAGTGTTGGAAAATTTCACACAAGCCCTTAACCATTTCTAATATTCTTAATTGATCCCATGTCCATTAATAATAATATTATTATTATTATTAATCATTTGACATCTGAAGCACATTAAGAATATAAATAAATAATTATTATTTATAATTGGACCAATAAACTTGGTCCTCTTTCCCTCATCAACATTTATCAATCCTAAAATGATGACTATTTAATTAATAAATGTCACTAAATTATTTTTATAATAAATATTATATTTTCTAAACTTGAAAACTAATATTTATTTTTATTATTTAACTCACTTTATTCTTTTGAATAACTTGCGATTAAACTATGGATATCAACCAAACCTGAATAAACATTATTTATTCTTACTTATTAAATTCATTATTTTAATTTAACTGAGATTGCAGATACACTTAGTGTGTGATCCTCTAGGGCTCTTTCTTAGTGGAATTAGTCATAACTGTCTAAAATCCAAAGTTAGTGTCTTGAAACATGCCAATGCATCCATAGATAGATAAGTGAACATCACAAAAATGTCCAACCTCCTATGAATATTTACTGTGTAATATAATACTTTTATCATGATATCTCTAATCAAGCAAGTTACATACGCGTTACATAAAATTATATACTTGATTTCTCTTTCTTTGAATTTTTGGAATGAACTCACCCACTAAACACCATAACCATGGATTTATGCAGGCAGTTTTATTCCATCAAGGGTATGAGATATCAACTTCCATTATAGGATAGAAAAGATAAATCTTTCTCACATTATCCATTGATTCTATATCACTCATGATGCACTCAATGTATCCTACTTCGCTACAAACATATCTCATCATGATTTTCTTAAATACATTAAAGTATGTGAGTCATGATGTTCATTGATGGTAATCTAAAAGTTCTAAAGATCAATACACATGTCCACAGATAAGAACATCCAATGAAACATGGAAATATGGATTTTTTATTAATAGGACTATTCTCATAACTTCCTATCTTGGATATTACCAAGGTAGAACACCATGAGAAGGTGTCCTAATGTCTTATGAGCCCCCTACCCCTAATAGCTTATATATTTTGTGTCTCATTATATAATATCATCAATCCATAGAAAAAGACTGAATAATAATTTTGTGGAACATCTAGGTTCTTTTCATAGTAGGGAACTACTATGATCTTTTTATGTGACATATATTTTAAATACATTATCACATAAAAATATCATGCAAAATAATAATCAATATATGATAATAAAAATTCCTTAATTAAGAAAAACATGTAATCAATTACTAAACAAGTTGGTTCTAGGGAACAAAATCCAACATCTAAGGCATGGGAGGGAAGTAAGAAAGGGATTTGGGAAGGGATTGGATGAACCAAAAAATTATTTTTAAGTATGAAAAAAATAGGTTATAAGGTTCCCTTTTATATGTGAAGGGGGGTATATGTGTAATTTCTTAAAGTATTAAATTAATATAAATAATTACTCATAGAAAAATGGATCCAAAATGATAAATGTCAAATTTAGGATGATTATGGGTCAAAATTATCTCATATAATAAAATTTATACAATTTTAGACTATTTTTTTACCCTTATCTTTTTGTTTTAACCCCTATTAACCCTTTTTGACAACTATCATGATAACAAGGTTTTTACTCTTTATGGGTCATAAGAGTTACAATAAAAGGAAAATTGGATAATAAAGGGACCATGGTTGATATTTTAAAGCATATCCCAATCACTTGGCTGGATATATAATTTTATAGAAATTTTAAATCATTTAATAAAATAATATTTATTATAAAATAATATAAATGTCATTTTTGGAACTGTTTATTTAATTTAACTTTGAAAATAGCCTGATAGAAATAGAATTAGAATATATTCCATTCAAAAATCTCTAGAATTTTATATCTATAAAATTTATGGAAGATAATGATTATTTCAAATTATACTATTTTAATATTTTAAAAATAATTTATTTTATTTTTCTATAAATTGAATAAATATTGTGTCGATGTCGCGTAAGTATTTAAGGTAATTATATAATCATAAAAAAATTGTAAATAGATTAGAATTATAAAAATATTTTATTTATTATAAATTTAAACTTTAATATTCCTTAACACCTTATTTTTATCCCTATGTGAACATATGATAGATATTTAAAATTAGGAGAGTGACATTTTCTCTTTTTTTACTTAAAATAATATATAGGCTACTTTCATGAAAAGGTGTCCCATAAAAAATATAGATAATAAGGTGAAAATGGTATAAATACCTTAATTAATAAGATCTAATATGAAAATTTTTAGTCTTTTCACTTATTTTTAACCTAGGTTAACCAGATTTATCCTTTTACCATGGTGATAAATTTATACTATTTTTATTATTTATTATAAACAAAAATTAAGTTAAACTTATTAAATAATATTAATCATGATGATTAAAAATATTTAATCAATTTTATAAAATTTAATCAGTATAAGTGATATAAATTCATTTTATAATAATCTTGCAAAACGTGATGAAAAGAGGGTTTTTCTAGAAAATGTATTTTTCAAGCAATAGATGATTTGATATTAATTCTATTACTAGAAATCAGTGTTATGTGAATTTAGATTCATATAAATAGATATATAATATATAAATTTAATTTAAATATTTCATTATTATAGGTTATTTTAATTAATTAAAATGGATAAATGTTATGCACTTAAAAATAGTTTTCAGAAAACTGCGTTTTTATGCATAAAAATTCAAAATCATGAAAATTGAAGATTAAAAAGAAATTAATTTGATTATTAAATTAAAATGGTCCAAATTTCACTTTAATAACAATTATAATATATAATGGTACTTTTAAATTACTTTATTTAATGAAAATAAATGACAGTATTTGAAAAATTGTTAATTTTCACTATTCATTGAAAAATCAATAATTTCAGAAAAATCATAAATTTTCACCCTAAGTAATTTTTGATATGTTGATTTAAAAAACTAATTTCATTTTATAAAATAAATTTTCTCAAATTTCCATAAATTAATTTTAATATATTCTCACAAAAATCAATAAAAATCATTTTTGAAGAAAATGTATTTTTTGAATAATAAAATGTATTTTTTAAAAATTGAGTTATTATTTCCTAATAATTTATCAATAAATTTATATTTAGTGGGATATTTATATATATATCATAAATTTTTTAATCTTATTCATACTTATCAATTTAATGGCTAGGTTAAAATGGCCATATTTAAATAATCATGGTTTATTTAGGCCTAGTGTTATGTGTCATATACGTTATTGAACATAGTTTTATTTGAAAAATATTAGGGTGTTACAAAACCAACCCTTGAACCTAGAAAATTAACTCCTAGAACCATTCTTGGTTCTAGTTACAACATTCCACTCCTACTCTTGTGTACCTCCTCGATTGGTTTTTCCCTGGCTCTAAACTTGAACATCCTCAACTCACCTGGGAGCTCCATCCATTACATAATTTTACTCACACAAAGGTGAGGGGGATCAAAGGATTGGTTAGGAGTTTTACATAAAAATAAACTATGGTTATTTAGGCCCTTACATAATTATATGAGGGGAATTTCATGTAGTCCATTATTTAATTTAAGAAATTATTAGAAAAATAATTCAATAATAATAAATTGAATAAAATAATCACACACATTGGTTGGTATAAGATCATGTCCATCCACATACATGAATAAAATATTAAAAAGTAAAATATCTATCATTCACATCAATTGTTTCATTGTTATTAAGATAAAAATATTGAATTAATTCAATTAATTAATTAATTAATTCCTTTTATCTTAATATTAATCTGAAGAGTCTTATAGAAAACCATTAAAATACGTATTATGATAAAAAAATGATTCGAGATTTATTTTTAAAAAAATTAAATGGAATTAATTTAGCATTTATTAATTCTAAAAAAAATTTATATAGTAAATACACTAGCTTCTAACAATGTAATTAAGTTTTAATGTATTATTTAATTATTCTTTATATAATTTGAATTTTAATAATTACCAGGTGACTACATGGTGTATACTAATGAGCTACATGTTATGTTGATTTCTTGTTATGTGTCTAGGATAGACATCCAGGGACTCAATGTGTATCTCGGTCAGTAAACATGGAATGTACTAATGAGCTACATGTTGTGTTCAATTTTTCATGTGTTTGTGAAACTCACTTGTTGAATCAACATGTTCTTAAATCCTAGATATTAATGAGTTTCATGATGTATACAATAGTTACACATTGTGTATCTCATTAATGTTACAACATTTTAGTCTCATGTGGTGTGTGCCATCTATTTGAAAACAAGGTTAGCTCAAATTTCATCACTAAACTATATAGATGACACAGTGTGTATTCCATCTACACATTGTGTGGTCTAAAAGACTATGTTCCAGGTTTTTCTGGTTAACACATAGTGTGCATTAAATGTTCCATATGTTATTTACTTCTTTTCACATCATACATACCACAATACATCTTGGTGTAGTGAACTTGGATACGCAATGTTTACTTTCGGTCACACATCGTGTAACCATTTCTACCAATCAAAACCCTTAACAACTCCTAATGTAATATCTGATAATTATTCACCTATTATTAATCTATTTTAGACCATATAAAACTTGAAGGATGCATATTAATATGTCAAAAACATGTTAATTAAACATTAGATTAAAGAATGAATAAACTAGAACTGAAAAACTAATAATGGTTATATATAATCAATCAATGAATAATAGATAATTATAAATTTTTATGTGACCAATCTAATACCACTTGAAGGTTTCAGGCATAGTATAAGAACCTATTGGATAGTTACCAACTCAAATTGTTGTATTAATCAATTATAATTCCAATTGCATGATAAAGAATGTCATGAACAATGAAATTAGATCTAAGATTAATTGATAGAAACCCATAACCAAGAAGAGAAAATATTTTCACATATAATTTATAATTAATTTATTGGATATAGTTACATCTTATTGAATTTTTTCTTAGTTATTGATGATATGATAAAGATCTCTTATTGTACTGTCATTACATCAGAGGAATAAATGGTAGATTCCCTCTAGTAGTGATCCACACATGCACCACAAACCACCGATCAATGTTGTAGGAATATTTAGGATCTATCATAGAATATCTTATCACTTAAATTGTAACACCCCAAGATTTCATAGTGTGTTATTTCATCAAAATAATTCAATAACTTGCACTACACGCAACACCGAGTTCAATCACACCACGACTTACAAAAAAAGCCATTAAAAAGAGGTTATGAATAGTATTATCTAAATTTTAAACTTTATATAATCCTTATAATTTTAGAATCCATATTATGAGTTTCTTAGATATAATGCAAGAACAAATTCATTTTCAGTATTGCACTTTTATCAACTTTTAATAGTGAACCCTTTTTAAATACAATATTTTAAACTTTTTGACTAAATGGGGACATCAAAAATTTAAAATGAAACATCCCAAGCTTCCACGGTACGCTTTCTTTGAATAATACAGTAGCGTGTGTTGTACGCAACCTTGAGTTTTAACACACACCACAACCAATCAAACTAGCCGTTATGAATAGTAATACCTACTTTTCGAAATTATATATATTTTATATTTTAAAATGGACTTCATTTCTGGATTCGGAATATCAAATTTAGCCTAAGGTGAAATTTTGGTACTTTTCGGATAACTTTCATATTTTGATGAATAGTGAAAATTACTAAATTTTAATTAAAAACAACTTTTTTAATCAAAATAATTAATAGTGATAAATTATGAATTTGAGTGGTTTTAAAGTATATTTAGAATATATTTTTACCATTTAATATAATTTTGGTCATTGTACATAATTTTACAATTAAACCGAACATAAACAAGTGTCAATCTTTTGATAGTTATTATCTCTTAAAAACACGCTTTTTGTTTTAACAGCGGGAATTAATTTTAAATTAATTTCTGCCACTTCTGTGTTCTGAATTTATAAAAATGGATTCCATATTTGGAATCAGGATGTTCAAATTGTGTAAATAGGTAACTTTTATTTTTAGACATTTTGAATAATTACTGTGGTAAATATTTTATTTACCATGGTTAAGGGTAAATCTGGTAAAAAAGGGTTAAAAAATAATATTATAATAATACTAAATTACCCTAAAACGTGTCTTAGCCTTATTGGTTGATACATGGTCGACCATGGGCATCTTTGGGTTGATTTTGGGACCCCATGGTGCCACTTGTAGGTGATAAGGCCACTTTATTTTAATTAAGTTAAAATGAATACAAAAATAACACAAGCATATATCTTTTAGAAAAACAATTTTTACATAGGGTTATATATGTTGGATTTTAGATTATAAATATTCATTAGAAATATAAAACTATTTCCTACATAATGATATTTTATTTATAATTTTTAGACATTAAATAATTTATTTTATTTATGACACAATGATGATGCAGTAATTACTATAATAGTGAAAAATTAAAATAATTGATATTATAAATACCCAAATAAATATAATATGAAACTTTTAATGAATTAAACTAATTTTCTAGGATAATATGATATATTAGGATTGATTTAATTGACTTTGTTCGAAGTAATCAATCTGTTGTGAGTTTCACAAAAATCAACTATTGAATAGTGTCAAAATTGACATAAAAGAGTTCTTAAAACAAATATTTTATTATTAATTGATATTAAATTCCTAAAAATCTAAGGTTCAGCCAAGAGACTTATATCATGATAGGTTAATCATTAATGGACCACTTGGGGGTCTCTTGGATGTATATAGTAAGTTTATTAACCATATTATATAAAAATACAAAGAGACATTGTAAAAGTGAAACTAATTAACTTAGAGTTAATACTTAAAGATAAGGTTAATATAAGTACCCAAACCTGTCTAAATTCTATTGGTTGAGTTTTTTTCGACCCATACCCACCTTAACCTTTGAATAATCAACTTTGGATCCATTATAAACCGAATATGAATTTATTATAAATTAATATTTCTAGCTTTTCCAAAGGTGCCCCTCACCCCTCTTATAAAAGGGCACTCCTCCTTATCATTTCTTCACACCTTAAAAGCCTTTTGGTTCAGCCAAAATCTGCCCAACTACTCTCCCAACTTCTCTCACTACAACCTAGGGGCCTTAGTTTGATCAGAAAGCCAACCTAAGGAGCCCTTTTGATCAAATCAAAAGGAAGAACCCGAAGAAGAGGTAATGATTTCACCACCCTTTTCTAAGTTCATTTCTTCTTCCACTTCTTCTTCCTTTGTTGTTACCATTCTAAAATAATAAATCCAGTATCATATATATACTGTGATGTTATTATAAATATGGTACAACCATATTCAGTATTCTATCCACCCTTTGAATAACATGTCACCATACGTGCGTACGTACGGCTTACCGTCTCCACGTCGTGGTGTAATTGTTATTCAATATAATATTATTTGGATGGGTATAATAATGATGTGTAACTCATGTAAATAATAAATATAACATGTTAAGGATTCTGTATATATGATATACCATCCATTTATATATTATTTTAATATCAAAAGAATGATATTGTCGCTCGTGCGTACGTACGGACTACCGTCTCCACGAACGCGATGAGATTCATTCTCCATCGTATCCATTCAAGTATAATTATCATTTGATGATTTAAAAAAATTATGTTTAAGGACTTGATATAATTCTGGATATGAATAATATAAAACCTATCCTTTACAAACATGTCTTACGTAACAAAACATATAAAAGAAAACAAGTAAGTTAACACCCGAAACAACGATAATACTAAGATATTATTATCAAATCAATATTAAAAGATCATATATGATATCATATTAATGTATATGATTATTGTATAATTTAATAACAATTATTTCACCATTATACAGGAGGTTAACCTACCCCAACCAAGGAAAAGTACAAGGTAAGGGATTTTCTTATCTCACTTTCAATTCCGTGAGATTTCCATTGTTCGCCACCAAATTATTGAAAGTGGTGTATTGTGTACTGCCATTTGATATATATTATCATGATTCTCTTTATATTCATTTTATTCTGTAAATCATTTGGTAGTTATTAACTTTTGTCCATATGACTCAGTTGATTAACGTGGTAAGGGGTTTTCATCTCACTCCTTATTCCCGTGAGATTCATGTCATATTGCCACTATCACCTTTTGTGTGGTGTATGTACTGCCCATAAGTATATTCTGTAACGACCCAAAATATCATTAATGGAAAATCCCTCTTGATCCAGTTAAATGTTTCTTTAGGAAAAAAAATGTTTTTATAAGATGTCAACTTCTTTAGTTTAACGTTAAGATTTGTGACCGTTACTTTTATAGCCGTTGAACAGTGATCATCTGGGTAGTTTAAATATAAGGCTTTAACGAACCAATTTTCTACTCAGACAAAGGAAGCGATGGCCTCATCCAGTAGAATTGCCCCTTACGAAGCCCATTTGTCGGAGCTCAGAAAATAGGTGGCGCCTTTGGGCTTTTCCCTTGACCAAGCCCAAGCTGAGCTTCATCAAGTTAAGCTCGAACGTGATCGTCTATGGGAAAAATGGAAGTTGATAGAGATTACCACTCGAGCGATGTTATCCGAGCAACCCCAAGAGTCTGTCACCATCGCACACCTTACCCTTAGGCCTTATGCGGCTATTTTAAGGGGTTATGTAACAAATAGGTAGCACCATGTTCATGTACATTATTTTTGTATATAATAATGAATATAATTTCTAGTCATTTTTGATACATTGTAATTAGTTTTTAAAGTACAAACGGTGTTTTTAGTTATTATTTAATTAAGAATTATATTTTATTAAATTAAAGGATTTTTGAATTAAATAATATTTTAATAAAATATTATTATTAAATTAATTTTTATTAAATATAAATGATCTTATAATTTTATGAATGCAATTAAAATTTTTATTAAGGTTTGAAAGCCATTTCTGTCAAAACCCGTGAATTTTTTATAAATGTCGGTTTTTATTTTAAAAGTGAAAATTCACATATTTAGAAAATTATTTAGATAAAATAAATATTATTTTTGGAATCAGGACGTCGAAATTATCCAACGGTGAATTTTTCATAATTTTCTGAGACAGTCAAATTTTTGGGTAAAAATTAAATACCATTTAAATATATAATGTGTTTTATGACATCATAATGACCCAATGGTGATGTAATAAAATACCATAATCCTTATGTTCGGCCAATATGTGTTTTATCATTAAAATAATGAGGTTTTGGGTTTGTTTGTCTCACTTTTCAAAGCATTAATGGAGCCCTCAAGACTTATTCAACACTTTGCCTTTTTAAATTAATTTCCATGGGAGTGTGACTCACCTCCACATAAGCAACCCTAATTTTTTAATAAGTTCGGACCTTGGCCTTGTAAAATATTTTTTTCCTCTTTCCTTTTCCAGAAACCATGGGCAAATACCATGGGATGGTTTGTGGTTTGGATTATTTTAATATAAGGGGTCCCAAACCTAAATAATATAGAATTCTCTCACCTTTCCTATATAAACCCACCCAAGCTCCCACTTCCTCCTCACCCAAAGCCCTTGAAGTTCGTCAAACCTCTGCCCTACTCTCTCTAGAATCCTCTCAAGGTGCCCCAAGCTCCCAAGAAGCCTCTCACAAGCCTCTCTCTAGCCTTTGGAAGCACACTTCCAAGTAAGGGTTTTTCTTCCTTTCTCATTTTTGTCAATTTTTCGTTAAGTTGTTTTTCCCTTTTAATTTCATTTATGAATGTTGGGGTATGGTTTCTCACCTCTCCCATACTTCCCTCTTATTGTTTGAATGATGGGAGACCCCTTTCTCTCTCATTAAATGCCTCCCATGTACACCCGTTACTATGCCAAAATTCCGAAAGGAACCTTTTTCTCCTCTTTTATATTCAAGCAATACTTTTGTATCATGAATCTAAATTCCTTTTCAATTGTTGGGACATGTATCTATATGACCTTCTTACTGTCCATTACATGTAAATATGATGAGGAACCCCTTTCTCTCTCATCAGACTTTTTTTATGAATTCTTATGTCACGTCGTTACGCTGCCGAAATCACACCGATTTTCTAAGCCAATATCATTGTGTAGTGAATACCATGCCCATTTCTCCATCAAGGGTATTCACCTTTATGCACATTTACTTATTTATTGTAAAGTTTCATGTATGAATTCCACATTCCTTTATCGTGGAATAAATGATTATGTTTTATGAATCCATGTTTTATGATCCATGTGGCACACTTATGCATGAAATAAAATGTTTAAGAAGGGTGCGCCCTGATAGCGCTCCAATGCATTGGGTAAAGTATAGTATCATGATACGTCATGTGCAATGAGTGTTAACTCATGCTAATTCAAGTGCAACGAGGGTTTACTCGTGCTTCAAGTGAAATGAGGGTTTACTCATGCTCCATGTGCAATGAGCCTTGGCTCATGCTAATTCAATGTTAAGTGTTGTTGCCACATTTCCATGTTATGATTATCATGATTTATCATGCCTTTATGTTCATGTCTCTCTTATGCTCTATTGATATGCCTATTTCCTAACATGTATTGTACTCCTCATGTTATTCATTGTGTAATCCCTTACCGGGCTTTATAGCTCACCCTTTTCTTATGCATGTCCTCAGGTTATCCCATGCAATGCTAAGTACGAAGGAATGTAGTGGTCATGTAAAGGAAGTTTTCAATAAGGATGTTGTATTTCAAGTTTAAAGTTTTTATGTAATGATCCTAAGCCCCAAATACACTAAACCTCTCGATCTTCTTTGTTGTATCAAGTGAAGTTTTATGTAATAAAGCATGTTTAAGTTGTAATAAAAAGCAGGGTTGTCATAGTTGGTATCAGAGGATAGTTTTAGTTATTTTTGGGATTAGGAAACCCTAGTAAAGCCTTATATACAAGACTAATCATAATAAAAACATCCCTAAGTTTTGGTAAATACTAAGTAAGTGGTTTATCAAACAAATACATCCCTGTCTGGATACGAGCAGGTAGAGGCGGCTCTGGCACAGATGTATCCTAGGGGTAAAACCCGAAAACACCGCTTTGAGCTAGACTCGAATGGGAACTGGTGCACAACAACGGGACTTGCTGCACTCTTGGTTATGACACTCCCGGGGGATATGTTTTGATAAATTCACAATCTTAGTATGAACCCTTATTAAGGGAAAAATTCCCCTAAGGATATATGTTAGAAGGAAGATCATGAAAAGCCTGGATTGTATCCTATAGACTCATGAGTTAAAGAGATTAAAGTTTATTTATAAGTCATCAACTTTTGTCTTTGGATTACCCTTTATGTGTTACCCCTAACTTTCCTTTTATTTCAGCCAATGGCCGGTAATAGGAGAACTCGGGCTAACAACCGTTGTGAAGATCAATGTGATGATTGTACTTATGAGATGGCCAATCCAATGGGAGCGGGAATCGCGAACTTTGTCACGCTTCTCTCTCAGCTAACTCAAGTTTTGAATAGAAACACTGGTCAAGAGGAACGTTCAACCCCCCTAAGAAAGAACAAGTCGCTATTGAAAGCTTCATGAGACAAAGGCCTCCTACTTTTAGTGGATCATCCGATCCCACGATTTCTGAACAATGGATCAACTCCATTGAAAAGATATTCTCCATTCTCCAATGCTCTGAAAAAGAGAAGGTTCTCCTGGCGGCTTATCGTATGGAGGGTGAAGCTGATCAATGGTGGACGTTGATCAAAAATACGAAGCCTGAGGAGGAGATCGAGGCTTTGGAATGGAAGGTATTCCGGAAGATGTTTTTTGATAAATATTTTCCACACACCCTCCGTCTTAAGATGGAAAGGGACTTCCTTTCCCTCAAGCAGAAAGATGAGGAATCTGTGGGAGCATACGAGGCAAACTTCACAAGGCTTGCCCGATACGCTTCCGGCTTTGTCGTTACCCCCGAATGCAAGGTTGACCGCTTCTTTGGTGGGCTGAAGCCTAGCTTGCGGAAAGCATTAGCGATCCGTGACTTCGACAGCTATGAGGAAATTGTCTGATGTGCCCTCAAGGTTGAAATGGAGATCGGAGAATCACAGGGGTATCATGGGGACAAGAAGCGGAAGGTGGACTTCAATGCTGGTGGTCCGATGGATAAATCCAACGGTGCTAAGAAATTCCAGCACCCCACTTGCCAAAAGTATGGAAAGAAGCACCCTGGAAATTGCCTTAGGGGGACAAGAAAATGCTTCAAGTGTGGAAGAGAAGGGCACCTAGCTGTTAACTGTCAGCAAGAAGGACCCGCGGCTGCGACAGAGGAGAGGAATGCTCCATTCGAACCTCAACGCGTTGTTCAATGCGTCAAATGCAAAGAACCGGGTCATTTTGCGAATCAGTGCCCTAATCCAAGGGTTATCGGAGGCAATCAACAACCTCCAAGACAGCAAGGAAGAGCTTTTGCCATCACTTCTGCCGAAGTGAACCCCGACAACGAAGTGGTGACAGGTACGCTAGTTATTCATTCACGAATAGCGAACGTACTTTTTGATTCATGTTCTACGCATTCTTTTATATCTCAAAAGTTTAGTAGAACAATCCCTGCACCACCACAAATCATGGAAGTAAAGATGTCGGTGAGTACGACAAATGGGGAAATCATTGCATCCCATGAGTATAAGTCCTCCCCTGTTATAATCTGTGGATTGAATTTCCCGGCGAACCTCGTCATACTCCCTTTGGTGGAATTTGATGCAATTCTTGGCATGGATTGGCTTTCCTTATATAGAGCCAACATAAATTGTCGGGAGAGGGAAATCACACTCCATATGGAGAATCGACCCCCGATTCTTTACAAGTGTCAGGAGGAAGATGAATCTCCTTTAACTCCATCATCTCAAGCATGGATATTACTACCTTATGAGCACGCATATCTAGCTCAGATGATTGAGTCCAAGGAAGAAACCACCCTTGAAGAAATGCCTATTGTGAGGGAATTCGCTGAAGTATTTCTCGAGGAACTTCCTGGTCTTCCTCCAAGAAGAGATGGTGAGTTCTCAATTGAACTTATACCTGGGGCGCTACCAATATCCAAGACTCCATATAGAATGGCTGTGGTTGAGCTTGAAGAACTGAAGAAACAACTACAGGAGAATCTGGATAAAGGGTTTATACGCCCAAGTGCATCACCATGGGGTGCACCAGTCCTCTTCGTCAAGAAGAAGGATGGGTCAATGCGGATCTGCATCGATTATCGTGAACTTAACAAAATCACGATAAAGAACAAGTATCCTCTCCCAAGAATCGATGACTTGTTTGATCAGCTGCGTGGAGCACAATACTTCTCCAAGGTCGACTTGCGGTCGGGATATTATCAAGTAAGGGTGAAGAAGGAAGATATCCCCAAGACTGCTTTTCGTACAAGGTACGGGCACTATGAATTCATAGTAATGCCTTTAGGACTCACCAATGCTCCAGCAATATTCATGGACTTGATGAATAGAGTCTTTAGAGATTACCTAGATAAATTTGTGGTAGTCTTTATAGATGATATTCTAATATACTCCAAAACCAAGGAGGACCATGAGGAGCATTTAAGAACTATACTGGAGACTTTGCGCAAGGAGAAGCTCTATGCCAAGTACAGCAAGTGTGAGTTCTGGTTGAAGGAGGTCTCATTCTTGGGCCATATCATCACAAGTAATGGGATATCTGTGGACCTCTCCAAAACAGATGCAATTGAGGGATGGCCGAGGCCAACATCGGTAACTGATATCTTTAGCTTCTTGGGGTTAGCTGGATATTATCGACGATTTGTGAGAAACTTCTCATGATTGTCCAACCCTCTTACCAAGCTAACTCAAAAGGGAGTAAAGTTTTCTTGGAGTGATGAATGCGAAGAAAGCTTCAAGGAGTTGAAAAGGAGGCTTATCACTGCACCTGTGCTCACTTTACCCACAAGTGGGGAGCTTTTGTGGTATTTAGTGATGCTTCGAAGAAGGGCTTAGGATGTGTGCTGATGCAGAATGATAAAGTGATATCCTATGCCTCAAGACAGTTGAAAATCCATGAGCGAAACTATCCAACGCATGATCTGGAGTTGGCGGCGGTGATCTTTGCCTTGAAAATCTGGCGGCATTATCTCTATAGAGATAAATGTGAGATATATACTGACCACAAGAGTCTTAAATATATATTCACACAGAAAGAGCTTAATATGCACCAGAGAAGATGGATAGAGCTCATAAAGGATTATGGCTGTTCAATACATTACCACCCTGGGAAGGCGAACAAGGTGGCGGATGACCTAAGTAGAAAGGATCCAGCAATTCTATCAATGATAAGAATTGAGAAGGATCCAATCTTCTTAGACTTGATGAAGATGGACGTGGGAATCATAAAGAAGGGAACATCATCAATCCTTTCACAAATGATTGCTCAACCATCTCTTTTGGAACGGTTAAAGGATGCTCAAAAGGATGATGCAAGAATACAATAAAAAGTGGAAGCTATCAAAAAGGGAAAATCCTCAGAGTTTAATGTTAATGAAGAAGGAATTGTGCGGTTTGGGAAAAGACTATGTGTCCCATCAAGTTCGGAGCTGAAGATAGAACTTTTGGATGATGCACATAGTTCAAATTTCTCTATTCACCCAGGGAGCACAAAGATGTATCAAGATCTCCGAGAAAACTTTTGGTGGGATAATATGAAGAAGGAGATCGTCGAATATACATCAAAGTGCCTGGTGTGTCAGCAAGTGAAGGTAGAGAGGCATAAGTCTAAGGGGATGATGCAACCATTGCCCATACCAGAATGGAAATGGGAGAACATCACCATGGACTTCGTCACTGGACTTCCAAGGACATCCAAAAGCAACAATGCAATCTGGGTTATTGTGGATCATCTTACAAAGACTGCACACTTCGTTTCTATTCGAGAGGATTTCTCTTTGGATCAACTGGCACAGATATATATCGGGGAAGTGGTACAGTTGCATGGAGTACCACTATCTATTGTGTCTGACCGAGATCCAAGATTTACCTCTAAGTTTTGGAAGAGTATTCAACATGCTCTGAATACTGAACTAAACTTCAGTACGTCCTATCATCCTCAAACTGATGGCCAATCCGAGCAGACTATCCAAACACTTGAGGATATGTTGAGAGCGTGCTCAGTGGACTTTAAAGGAGGATGGGATCAACATCTTCCTCTAGTTGAGTTCTCTTATAATAATAGTTTCCACTCGAGCATCCAAATGGCACCATATGAAGCCCTGTATGGGAAAAGGTGTAGAACACCGGCATGTTGGGATGAGGTCGGTGAACGTAAGCTGCTTGGACCAGAAATGGTCGAAGAAATGGTGGAGAAGGTGAAAACCATTCAGCAGCATATCAAGGCAGCCCAAAGTCGACAGAAGAGTTATGCAGATAATCGTCGACGAGACCTTGAGTTTAAATTCGGAGATATGGTGTTTTTACGCATATCTTTGTGGAAGAAGGTCATGAGGTTTGGAAAGAAAGGGAAGTTAAGTCCAAGGTACATCGGCCCATTCGAGATTCTTGATCGTGTTGGGGCTGTGGCCTATCGACTAGCACTTCCACCTACTATGGCCAAGGTGCATGATGTCTTCCATGTATCCCTCTTAAGGAAGTACATACCAGACCCTTCACATGTACTCTCTTCCGAGGTGGTACAATTAGAAGATGATCTTTCTTATGAGGAGCAACCAGTGAAGATCTTAGATCGTAGAGAAAAAGTTCTACGAAATAAGACAATGCCCCTCGTCAAGGTGTTGTGGAGAAACCACAAGTTTGAAGAAGCAACTTGGGAGTCGGAGGATATGATGAAGCTAAGTTACCCACATTTGTTTTAGTGTGGGAAAAGGAAAATTTCGAGGGCGAAATTTCTTAAGGGGGGAATGTTGTAATGACCCAAAATTTCATTAATGGAAAATCCATCTTAATCCAGTTAAATGTTTCTTTAGGAAAAAAAATGTTTTTATAAGATGTCAACTTCTTTAGTTTAACGTTAAGATTTGTGACCTTTACTTTTATAGCTGTTGAACAGTGATCATCTGGGTAGTTTAAATATAAGGCTTTAACGAACCAATTTTCTACTCAGACAAAGGAAGCGATGGCCTCATCCAGTAGAATTGCCCCTTACGAAGCCCATTTGTCGGAGCTCGGAAAAGAGGTGGCGTCTTTGGGCTTTACCCTTGACCAAGCCCAAACTAAGCTTCATCAAGTCAAGCTCGAACGTGATCGTCTACGGGAAAAATGGAAGTTGATAGAGATTACCACTCGAGCGATGTTATCCGAGCAACCCCAAGAGTCTGTCACCATCGCACACCTTACCCTTAGGTCTTATGCGGCTATTTTAAGGGGTTATGTAACAAATAAGTAGCACCATGTTCATGTACATTATTTTTGTATATAATAATGAATATAATTTCTAGTCATTTTTGATACATTGTAATTAGTTTTTAAAGTACAAACGGTGTTTTTAGTTATTATTTAATTAAGAATTATATTTTATTAAATTAAAGGATTTTTGAATTAAATAATATTTTAATAAAATATTATTATTAAATTAATTTTTATTAAATATAAATGATCTTATAATTTTATGAATGCAATTAAAATTTTTATTAAGGTTTGAAAGCCATTTCTGTCAAAACCCGTGAATTTTTTATAAATGTCGGTTTTTATTTTAAAAGTGAAAATTCACATATTTAGAAAATTATTTAGATAAAATAAATATTATTTTTGGAATCAGGATGTCGAAATTATCCAACGGTGAATTTTTCATAATTTTCTGAGACAGTCAAATTTTTGGGTAAAAATTAAATACCATTTAAATATATAATGTGTTTTATGACATCATAATGACGCAATGGTGATGTAATAAAATACCATAATCCTTATGTTCGGCCAATATGTGTTTTATCATTAAAATAATGAGGTTTTGGGTTTGTTTGACTCACTTTTCAAAGCATTAATGGAGCCCTCAAGACTTATTCAACACTTTGCCTTTTTAAATTAATTTCCATGGGAGTGTGACTCACCTCCACATAAGCAACCCTAATTTTTTAATAAGTTTGGACCTTGGCCTTGTAAAATATTGTTTTCCTCTTTCCTTTTCCAGAAACCATGGGCAAATACCATGGGATGGTTTGTGGTTTGGATTATTTTAATATAAGGGGTCCCAAACCTAAATAATAAAGAATTCTCTCACCTTTCCTATATAAACCCACCCAAGATCCCACTTCATCCTCACCCAAAGCCCTTGAAGTTCGTCCAACCTCTGCCCTACTCTCTCTAGAATCCTCTCAAGGTGCCCCAAGCTCCCAAGAAGCCTCTCACAAGCCTCTCTCTAGCCTTTGGAAGCACACTTCCAAGTAAGGGTTTTTCTTCCTTTCTCATTTTTGTCAATTTTTCTTTAAGTTGTTTTGCCCTTTTAATTTCATTTATGAATGTTGGGGTATGGTTTCGCACCTCTCCCATACTGCCCTCTTATTGTTTTAATGATGGGAGACCCCTTTCTCTCTCATTAAATGCCTCCCATGTACACCCTTTACTATGCCGAAATTCCAAAAGGAACCTTTTTCTCCTCTTTTATATTCAAGCAATACTTTTGTATCATGAATCTAAATTCCTTTTCAATTGTTGGGACATGTATATTTATGACCTTCTTACTGTCCATTACATGTAAATATGATGAGGAACCCCTTTCTCTCTCATCAGACTTTTTTTACGAATTCTTATGTCACGCCGTTACGCTGCCGAAATCACACCGATTTTCTAAGCCAATATCATTGTGTAGTGAATACCATGCCCATTTTCCATCAAGGGTATTCACCTTTATGCACATTTACTTATTGATTTTAAAGTTTCATGTATGAATTCCACATTCCTTTATCGTGGAATAAATGATTATGTTTTATGAATCCATGTTTTATGATTCATGTGGCACACTTATGCATGAAATAAAATGTTTAAGAAGGGTGCGCCCTGATAGCGCTCCAATGCATTGGGTAAAGTATAGTATCATGATACGTCATGTGCAATGAGTGTTGACTCATGCTAATTCAAGTGCAATGAGGGTTTACTCGTGCTTCAAGTGCAATGAGGGTTTACTCATGCTCCATGTGCAATGAGCCTTGGCTCATGCTAATTCAATGTTAAGTGTTGTTGCCACATTTCCATGTTATGATTATCATGCTTTATAATGCCTTTATGTTCATGTCTCTCTTATGCTCTATTGATATGCCTATTTCCTAACATGTATTTTACTCCTCATGTTATTCATTGTGTACTCCCTTACTGGGCTTTATAGCTCACCCTTTTCTTATGCATGTCCTCAGGTTATCCCATGCAATGCTAAGTACGAAGGAATGTAGTGGTCATGTAAAGGAAGTTTTCAATAAGGATGTTGTATTTCAAGTTTAAAGTTTTTATGTAATGATCCTAATCCCCAAATACACTAAACCTCTCGATCTTCTTTGTTGTATCAAGTGAAGTTTTATGTAATAAACCATGTTTAAGTTGTAATAAAAAGCAGGGTTGTCATATATTCTTTGTGTAATACACTCTAATTTATGTGTATTTACATATTCATTGTATGATACCTCTTTCATGGGTTGTATGTTTCATAATTTACCAAATTGGTAAGGGTTATTTCACAATCTCTTCATTATCCGAGGTTGTTTATATGTAATAATCTACTGGGATCTCTTTATCATCCACATCCATGTTTCTTCAAAATGTATTTCAAAACATTTTTATTATTTACAAGAATATGGGTTAAAGTCATTTATACCCTTGTTTGACTTAAGAGGAATCTTTCCGTCATTTTTAAAACAAGGTCCTTTTTAACCTTTTCGACAGAATTAAGGTAAGAATGTTTTTTTTAACTTATACGGCGGGTGCGGCCATTTACCGCCGTTATAAAATCGTCAAATCTTCCCTTACAAGCTGATAAGAATATTTTCAATTTGAATGTATTATTTTATAATTATGTTACTTTTAAAATGATTTAAAAAAAGAGATATTCCTCTAAAATAGTTTTTATTTCATCTATGTCAACATTCTTTGATGGCTTTTAAGCTTATTTGAAGTTGATTTATTATGATACAAAACATCCATATTTTATTGAAGATTTTGTGCTATTTTTGACTGTGGATAAGTTATTCTTATGTCACTCATGGTTTTTGTTTAGAGTATTGACATTTCATAAGTTATTTGTAATCCTAATGTTTATTTTATATTTCAACCTTTCATTCAGATGAATGTGTTAGACAAGTATGTTCCGGGTTGGGGACCGGTAAAAGTAAGCCCTCCGGTTTGGTCTCCGGTTATTAGAGGAACTCCGGTTTGGTCTCCGGTTATTAGAGGAACTCCGGGTTGGTGTCCGGTTATTAGAGGCACTCCGGGTTGGTATCCGGTTATTATAGGAACTCCGGGTTGGTGTCCGGTTATTAGAGGCACTCCGGGTTGGGTTCCGGTTACAGTTAGCCCCAAGGTCTTGGGACGAGGCCTTGATAATGAAATTAAAGTTCAGAATTATGCATTCCAACATTATGAAAGTGGTTAGTGATTTTGCATGTGATTATTCGATTAGTATAATATCCATGTGAATGAGTAAATGGCATTATTTCATTTTATTTATGCCATACAATGTTGAAAGTTCAAGTTTGAAAGGCTGTTGTTTTAGTAATGCATTGCCTTAAATGTTTATGCTTATTTTGAAAGTTTCCGCTATATTTTTATCCTTACTGGGCATTTGAGCTCACCCCTTTTATATGTTTTATTTTTCCCAGGAAGTGAAGAAGTAAATTATGAATGACCTGTAGGGATATTATATGGGGTTATGAGTGTGGATTATGGAGACATTATGTTGTTGTAGTAGTTTTTCATTTTATGATGTAATGTAAAACTTATGAATATATCTAGTGTTTCCAAGGCTACTAAACCAATCGGTCTTTCGAGATTTGATCTTTCTTGTGATCATGCCAATGTTATGTAATAATGCACCGACTCTGGGTAAATAGGGTCGGGGCGTTACAGTTGGTATCAGAGGAAGTTTAGTACAAACCTTGGAAGCTAGATTTAGATAAACTCTGATTAGAGCACGTAGACCTAAGATGAACTTTGAGGATTAGTATAGAATAACTTCCTAGAATTTTGGTATTGTAGAGATTTTGTGAGTTTTCCGAGCAATACATCCCTGTCTGGATACGAGCAGGTAGAGGCGGCTCTGGCACAGATGTACCTAGGGGTAAAACCCGAAAACACCGCTTTGAGCTAGACTCGAACAGGAACTGGTGCACGACAACGGGCCTTGCTGCACTCTTGGTTATGACACTCCCGGGGGATATGCTTAGGATAATTCTCATTTTCTTTACAAACCATTATGAAGGGTTTATGAGTATATACATCCTCAAAGGAGACATTTTTATGATTATGGATTATATCCATAAATAGTTCAATTTATGTTAAGTAAGTATGGGATTATGTATTTTGATTCATAAACTGATCTAGTGTATGCCATTGTTTAGAAATGGCGCCCAGTAGAAGGAATGAGAACTCCAGAAATGTACATGATCCAAAGAGAAGGAAGGATCATATCTTTCATGGTCTTAAGCTAGAATTTATAAGAGAAATAGTCTCCCATGTATTATCATCATATGAAGAAATAATATCATGTGTTGATAAGATAAGTAAAGAGTTTACTGAGTCCTATGGCTTTGAAGGGAAGCAAGAGAAGAAAAGGATGGAAGAGAGAAAGATTGATATAAGGGAAGAGGGAAAAGAAGAATTTTCCCATATGTGGTAACTGTGGAAAGAAACACCCTGGAACTTGCCTGGAAGGAATGGGAGTTTGTTATAAGTGTGGAGGAAAAGGGCACAAAGTACGTGACTGCAAGGGTAAGAAAATGGTTTTAAATGTACAATGCTTCATTTGCAAGGAGTTTGGACACTACGCGAACCTATGTCCCAGTTATCAGACTATGCCACAAATGATGTTATTGGATAATAATCAAGTTATGATACTGCCACAGATGAAGAGGAATGATTAGAGTTCTTATGTTGATTATGTCAATTGAGTGTTGTATCAACAATGTACTTGTTATAATAATTATGGAGTATATAAGGATTGTACTGCATTACTATTTCATTAAGGACTTGAGATTGTGTAGAACAAAGAAAAGTGACTCAATAGCAGGATAAATTTTTGGAAAATATATGGTTGAGAGAATGATAAATCATAATATAGTTCTGATACTGAGGTAGTGATTTTGGAATAATATGTGATTGTTTTGGATAAATTATATTGGATATTCTTGACTACCTTGGAACTGATTAATGATTTTTATATTCCATCATTGTTGGGGTTTAAAACATTTTTGGATTAATGAAGTATATCCAGCATTCTATATGGAATAAGGGTGCATGAATGTAATCAATAAGGAATATGGTAATGCATGATGAAGGTATTCATATGCTATTACGGGGTAAAAAGGATCTATATTATGTTTACCTTCCTTATAAATGTTGGACTGTGAGTTTGGACAGAAGTATTTTGGATAGTTCTAGTTTGGATTATTTTGGATTGCCATAAAAGGACAACCCGGAGGTCGGGCGGCAACCCGTCGCGTCCGGCAAGGCTGCGAGACTTGAACCCGCAACCGAAGGGAGACAAGGGTGTATCACCTACCGCTGGCCCACGAGATGTCCTGGATTAAATAATGTAGTTTTTATTAAAAGATCTTGTAGATGAATTATAAATTAATTTATCTTGGAACCCTATACGAATAGTGTAAATAGAATTTTTTTACATTCTATTATCTTTTAGAGTGAAAGATGAGTTTGTGGTAGAAATTTATTAATGGATAAAACTCTAATTATAAAGTAAGTATATCTCCTTATGATCTTAGCCAATATCATAAATAAATTCCTCAATATTAAGAAAAGCAACTTAGAACAAAAATGTTTTCCTAGATGGTACCTTAAATCATCACTAATTTATGGCTTTGGGATTGTTGGCCTTTTCATAGCCATGTTCTCTACCACTCTCCATCAGATAATTGATGGTTAGATTTTTCTTCCATATCCATATTTTCCTACATGGAACCCTAGTATGTGTTATTTTCGGTAATCTTCATACGTTCGACTCTTTATTTTAAATATAGGCCTCATTAATTCATTTTTCGATGTGGGATTTCAACTAAGATATTTTGAAACGTCAAAAATGTGTTATCCTAATACCCTATGTTTTGTTAAACCGATGGTATTTCAAATCATCATAGATTGATGAATTTAAGGACCTCAATTTTATACTTGTTTGTGATTGATGACCTCAATCACTACCTATAAATATTTACGTTTTTCCTCCAATTATATGTCTCTAATTGCCACCAATGTTCTCCTAATCGAGATATTAATTTGGTGATGACCCTTTCATTTCTCTTTTCCTCATATTAAGACTAAATTTTAGTAACCCAATTTCCGATGTGGGTTTTCCCACAAATATATTTTCTATTTTCAACCTTTTATTTTCGAAAAACAATTTCAAATTGCGAGGACGCAATTTATTGAAGGAGGGGAGAATGTAACACCCCAAGATTTCATAGTGTGTTATTTCTTCAAAATAATTCAATAACTTGCACTACACGCAACACCGAGTTCAATCACACCATGACTTACAAAAAAAGCCATTCAAAAGAGGTTATGAATAGTATTGTCTAAATTTTAAACTTTATATAATCCTTATAATTTTAGAATCCATATTATGAGTTTCTTAGATATAATGCAAGAACAAATTCATTTTCAGTATTGCACTTTTATCAACTTTTAATAGTGAACCCTTTTTAAATACAATATTTTAAACTTTTTGACTAAATGGGGACATCAAAAATTTAAAATGAAACATCCTAAGCTTCCACGGTACGCTTTCTTTGAATAATACAGTAGCGTGTGTTGTACGCAACCTTGAGTTTTAACACACACCACAACCAATCAAACTAGCCGTTATGAATAGTAATACCTACTTTTCGAAATTATATATATTTTATATTTTAAAATGGACTTCATTTCTGGATTCGGAATATCAAATTTAGCCTAAGGTGAAATTTTGGTACTTTTTGGATAACTTTCATATTTTGATGAATAGTGAAAATTACTAAATTTTAATTAAAAACAACTTTTTTAATCAAAATAATTAATAGTGATAAATTATAAATTTGAGTGGTTTTAAAGTATATTTAGAATATATTTTTACCATTTAAAATAATTTTGGTCATTGTACATAATTTTACAATTAAACCGAACATAAACAAGTGTCAATCTTTTGATAGTTATTATCTCTTAAAAACACGCTTTTTGTTTTAACAGCGGGAATTAATTTTAAATTAATTTCTGCCACTTCTGTGTTTTGAATTTAGAAAAATGGATTCCATATTTGTAATCAGGATGTTCAAATTGTGTAAATAGGTAACTTTTATTTTTAGACATTTTGAATAATTACTGTGGTAAATATTTTATTTACCATGGTTAAGGGTAAATCTGGTAAATAAGGGTTAAAAAATAATATTATAATAATACTAAATTACCCTAAAACGTGTCCTAGACTTATTGTTTGATACATGGTCGACCATGGGCATCTTTGGGTCGATTTTGGGACCCCATGGTGCCACTTGTAGGTGATAAGGACACTTTATTTTAATTAAGTTAAAATGAATACAAAAATAACACAAGCATATATCTTTTAGCAAAACAATTTTTACATAGGGTTATATATGTTGGATTTTAGATTATAAATATTCATTAGAAATATAAAAATATTTCCTACATAATGATATTTTATTTTAAATTTTTAGACATTAAATAATTTATTTTATTTATGACACAATGATGATGCAGTAATTACTATAATAGTGAAAAATTAAAATAATTGATATTATAAATACCCAAATAAATATAATATGAAACTTTAAATGAATTAAACTAATTTTCTAGGATAATATAATATATTAGTATTGATTTAATTGACTTTGTTCGAAGTAATCAATCTGTTATGAGTTTCACAAAAATCAACTATTGAATAGTGTCAAAATTGACATAAAAGAGTTCTTAAAACAAATATTATATTATTAATTGATATTAAATTCCTAAAAATCTAAGGTTCGGCCAAGAGACTTATATCATGATAGTTTAATCATTAATGGACCACTTGGGGGTCTCTTGGATTTATATAGTAAGTTTATTAACCATATTATATAAAAATACAAAGAGACATTGTAAAAGTGAAACTAATTAACTTAGAGTTAATACTTAAAGAGAAGGTTAATATAAGTACCCAAACATGTCTAAATTCTATTGGTTGAGTTGTTTTAGACCCATACCCACCTTAACCTTTTAATAATCAACTTTGAATCCATTATAAACCGAATATGAATTTATTAAAAATTAATATTTCTAGCTTTTCCAAAGGTGCCCCTCACCCCTCTTATAAAAGGGCACTCCTCCTTCTCATTTCTTCACACCTTCAAAGCCTTTTGGTTCGGCCAAACTCTGCCCAAATACTCTCCCAACTTATCTCACTACAACCTAGGGGCCTTAGTTTGATCAGAAAGCCAACCTAAGGAGCCCTTTTGATCAAATCAAAAGGAAGAACCCGAAGAAGAGGTAATGATTTCACCACCCTTTTCTAAGTTCATTTCTTCTTCCACTACTTCTTCCTTTGTTGTTACCATTCTAAAATAATAAATCTAGTATCATATATATACTTTGATGTTATTATAAATATGGTACAATCATATTCAGTATTCTATCCACCCTTTGAATAACATGTCACCATACGTGCGTACGTACGGCTTACCGTCTCCACGTCGTGGTGTAATTGTTATTCAATATAATATTATTTGGATGGGTATAATAATGATGTGTAACTCATGTAAATAACAAATATAACATGTTAAGGATTCTGTATATATGATATACCATCCATTTATATATTATTTTAATATCAAAAGAATGATATTGTCGCTCGTGCGTACGTACGGACTACCGTCTCCACGAACGCGATGAGATTCATTCTCCATCGTATCCATTCAAGTATAATTATCATTTGATGATTTAAAAAATTATGTTTAAGGACTTGATATCATTCTGGATATGAATAATATAAAACCTATCCTTTACAAACATGTCTTACGTAACAAAACATATAAAAGAAAACAATTAAGTTAACACCCGAAACAACGATAATACTAAGATATTATTATCAAATCAATATTAAAAGATCATATATGATATCATATTAATGTATATGATTATTGTATAATTTAATAACAATTATTTCACCATTATACAGGAGGTTAACCTACCCTAACCAAGTAAAAGTACAAGGTAAGGGATTTTCTTATCTCACTTTAAATTCCGTGAGATTTCCATTGTTCGCCACCAAATTATTGAAAGTGGTGTATTGTGTACTGCCATTTGATATATATTATCATGATTCTCTTTATATTCATTTTATTCTGGAAATAATTTGGTAGTTATTAACTTTTGTCCATATGACTCAGTTGATTAACGTGGTAAGGGGTTTTCATCTCACTCCTTATTCCCGTGAGATTCATGCCATATTTCCACCATCACCTTTTGTGTGGTGTATGTACTGCCCATAAGTATATTCTTTGTGTAATACACTCTAATTTATGTGTATTTACATATTCATTGTATGATACCTCTTTCATGGGTTGTATGTTTCATAATTTACCAAATTGGTAAGGGTTATTTCACAATCTCTTCATTATCTGAGGTTGTTTATATGTAATAATCTACTGGGATCTATTTATCATCCACATCCATGTTTCTTCAAAATGTATTTCAAAACATTTTTATTATTTACAAGAATATGGGTTAAAGTCATTTATACCCTTGTTTGACTTAAGATGAATCTTTCCGTCATTTTTAAAACAAGGTCCTTTTTAACCTTTTCGACAGAATTAAGGTAAGAATGTTTTTTTAACTTATACGGCGGGTGCGGCCATTTACCGCCGTTATAAAATCGTCAAAGCTTCCCTTACAAGCTGATAAGAATATTTTCAATTTGAATGTATTATTTTATAATTATGTTACTTTTAAAATGATTTAAAAAAAGAGATATTCCTCTAAAATAGTTTTGATTTCATCTATGTCAACATTCTTTGATGGCTTTTAAGCTTATTTGAAGTTGATTTATTATGATACAAAACATCCATATTTTATTGAAGATTTTGTGATATTTTTGACTGTGGATAAGTTATTCTTATGTCACTCATGGTTTTTGTTTAGATTATTGACATTTCATAAGTTATTTGTAATCCGAATGTTTATGTTATATTTCAACCTTTCATTCAGTTGAATGTGTTAGACAAGTATGTTCCGGGTTGGGGACCGGTAAAATTAAGCCCTCCGGTTTGGTCTCCGGTTATTAGAGGAACTCTGGTTTGGTCTCCGGTTATTATAGGAACTCCGGGTTGGTGTCCGGTTATTAGAGGCACTCCGGGTTGGTGTCCGGTTATTAGAGGCACTCCGGGTTGGTGTCCGGTTATTAGAGGCACTCCGGGTTGGGTTCCGGTTACAGTTAGCCCCAAGGTCTTGGGACGAGGCCTTGATAAAGAAATTAAAGTTCATCATTATGCATTCCAACATTATGAAAGTGGTTAGTGATTTTGCATGTGATTATTCGATTAGTAGAATATCCATGTGAATGAGTAAATGGCATTATTTCATTTTATTTATGCCATACAATGTTGAAAGTTCAAGTTTGAAAGGCTGTTGTTTTAGTAATGCATTGCCTTAAATGTTTATGCTTATTTTGAAAGTTTCCGCTATATTGTTATCCTTACTGGGCATTTGAGATCACTCCTTTTCTATGTTTTATTTTTCCCAGGAAGTGAAGAAGTAAATTATGAATGACCTGCAGGGATATTATGTGGGGTTATGAGTGTGGATTATGGAGACATTATGTTGTTGTAGTAGTTTTTCATTTTATGATGTAATGTAAAACTTATGAATATATCTAGTGTTTCCAAGGCTACTAAACCAATCGGTCTTTCGAGATTTGATATTTCTTGTGATCATGCCAATGTTATGAAATAATGCACCGACTCTGGGTAACTAGGGTCGGGACGTTACATAAATCATTCATCATCGATTGCTATGAGAATTTCTTTGGGTAGAATGACTCTCCATTTTCCCTCTAGAATCAAGAGTGTTGTATAGGAGGATATCTATCCATTCTTTAGAGAATTATATAATAGGATCTTTCTAGTTCTTGAGATTATTCTCTAGATGTCATTATTCACAACAATTTTATTTGTAAGGGTTTATCATAACCGAGTTTAAATAGAGCCAGTGTTAGAGAATAATATTTCCCCACTGGCCTTTATGATTCTCTAAATCCTAAACAAACCCCTTGTATAAATAATAATAATAATAATATTTTTTAATTTTCATTCTCTAAACTCATGGATAAATAAATATCATTTCCTTGAATAAATAATTAATATTTAATCAAATAATAATTAAAATGAAATTTTTCGCTAGACCATTAAATCTGGTCATCCAATTATCCTCAATATTTTTCAAGTATTGAATAATAACTATCTATTTAAATAAATAAATATCACTTCATTATTCATCAATAAATAAATAAATATTATATTCACTAAAATAATTAATAAATATTTATCAAATATTCAACTCACAAATATTTTCTTGAATAACTAGAAATTAAATATATGTGATCAACCAAACATGAATAATTATTAAATCATGTACAAGAATAATATTTATTCAATATGATAAATTTATATAGAATTTAGATGAGTGTCATGACCCGTCCCCCAAGGAATGTATCATGACTACCCCAAGCCCATCTTCTATAGGCCAGGGGTTGGCGACTAGCACCGAATAAGAATATCCCAAAAAGGGAAGACATTTTTTTTAAACTTGTACACACTCACAAAGCTCAAACTGCAGAAAGTAAACATAAAGTAAACTACAACTGTCACTGAGACAACTACAGATAGTACAGTATAAACTAAAAGTACAAAGGGGCCAGAATACAATCCCAAAACCACAAAGGAAAGACCGAAAATAAAGACCAAAAAGTAAGAAAACTCACACCAAGTATAAGTCAAAGTATAGAAAGTAAGAAAATCAGTCGTAAAGATGAATCATCTTGTAATATTGAGGGACTCATCCCTGATTAGTCACTGAGGTTCTCTTGAATACTGGACCACTAAGGTCCGCTCGGCTACTAGACCACTAAGGTCCGCTCAGATGCTAGACTATTGAGTTCTGCTCGATTGTTGAACCACTAAAGTTTTCTCGGCTACTGGACCACTGAGGTCCGCTCGGATGTTGGAACATTGAGGTCCGCTCTTCTTTAGACCACAAAGGTCCGCTGAGCTGCTGTACCACTAAGGACCACTACTAGAAATTTAAGCTATATCTATAGAACTATATCCATGGTTTTATAGGTCTGTGGCTATATCTTTTTTATACCCATGGTTGAATTATATGAGCATGTCTAAAACGTGCCATCTCTTTTTTTTCAAAACTTGTGAGGCTTCTCCTCCCTTCTCCTCGATACTCTCTGCGGGTGATTTTTTTCCAAAACCCGTTGGGCTTCTCCTCCCTCCTCCTTGGTACTCTTCTATTTTCCAAAACTCTTTGGGCTTCTCCTCCCTCCTCCCTGATACTCTTTGCGCGTGACCCTCTGAACCCTCAACCTTCATAGCAGCGCCCCCCTCCCTGATACCCTCTGACCTTTATGGTGGAACCCTCCTCTCCAATAACCTCTATGCACGACCCTCCAAACCCTATACCTTCACAGTAGCTCCCTCCTCCCTAATACCCGCTGCACATGACCCTCCTTCCTAGATGGTGCCCATCACGACCTCTCCTCTCCCCGATCCTCCTCCACCAATGGTGCCCCTCACAGCGGTTCCCCTCAAGATGGTGACTCTTGCAACAGTGCCCCTCACTGCCACCGAACCAGGAAACCCCACTGTGATCTCTCATCTCAGATCCTCCCCACTGTGATCTCTCATCTCAGATCCTCCTCCCCCGACGCTACCACCAAATATGGGACACCACAACTCCCCCCCACTAATGTTGCTTCTAGGTGGCCTCCCCACCTCCGCCAATACAAACAACCCCCTCTCGGTGATCTTCCTCCTCATTTTTATGAACAATATGTGTTCATTATTTTTTTATCAGTTATTCATAGCTATGTTGTATCAAATCTGTACGATTTTTTTGACATTTCATGAAATTATACCTTTAAAATATCTTGTACAACCAATTAATCTTGGATTAAGGTAGGTATTTTTGTGTATTTACTTTAATTAGCATGTAATTTTGTGCATGGTGTTTTCTAAAACTTTTTATCAAATAAAATCAATATTTAATAGATATAGTGGGTTTAAAAAGTGATATAAATATTTTTCTATCTTGGAATAAATGTTTTATAATGATTTTATAAATTTTAATTAATTTGTTTAAATGAAAATTGTTAGTGGCAATGCCTTTATGGCTTGTTTTATGATAATTTATACAACAAGAACTATTTGAACCCATTTGGGTATTGGTATGATTTTCAAGGATTTTTTGAAATATAATTGGTTTAATGGATTTTAAAATGACTTGAATAAAAAGGTAGTTGGTTTTAAAAATGATTTTAAGTGTGGTTTCACATATAAAATTTATAAAGAAGTTGATAAAGTCAGTTTTTAAATGGTTGAAATGAATTTTCATTCCTAGTTGTTTTCTAAAAAGTCATATTTTCACTTTATATAAGATATTTTTATAATGAGAATCAGACCATCAATTATTCCCCTTGTTTTGATTATGCTTGATTTGAATTGTGGCCCTAGAGGAGGGATTTTGTATTCTATTTTTTGATATGGATGAACTGAAAGGGGTTATTTCTTTTGAGGGAGTTGGAGTTGGAGTTAGAGGTGATATGAGATTTATTTAAAATAATTTTTTATCGATTATTTTGATTCTTTTGATTTTCCAACTCCATTATATTGATTTATCAAGGGAAATTAGGTAAATAATTGAAGTTCTAGAGACATGTGATGCTATCCTAGTGTATATTAGCTGGATAGTGCCCTAGGAGATTAGCACCCTGCCAGAGGTCTATTTTATACGTGGAGAGACCTGAAAGGGGAAGCTGAATGGGATGATCTGATTTCACATAGGGTCCCAATGAATAATATAATGAACTAGTTCTAGTGTCACGAATTCTAGAGCCTAATCAGTTTCCCATGATGTCTATAATTCATTGAATATTGATAAGAGGATCTCATCCCATGCCTTATTTGTATCCCCACTATTACTTCAATTATTTCTTATTATCAATTTCCCATTGATATCTTGGTGCATGTTATGTTTCTATATTCCATTTCAGTTATGGTTTTGGTTTATATTAAAACTTAATTAAAAAATAGTTTTGAAAGTATATTATTAAAGAAAATAATGATGTTTTATTTAAAGGTGTAGTTTCGAGATATGGATTTAGAAAAAAAAGAGAAAAAGGATTAGTTACATTTTAATAGATTTGAAACTCTCTTTTTCTTTAGTTTGAAATCATTTCCTTTTAAAATGAAAATATCAGTTTTTTTATAAAATAATTTATGGCATGTTACACTTTTTCTTTACACCCTCTTGTGAAAAACCTATTCACTACTTATATTTTAAACTATCATTAATAAAATGTCTTTTCAAATGAATTATACAAAGTCCTTAGTGAAATCCTACTAGGCACAGTTTGGTTCGCACTTTGCATACACCAATGGGTGTATGAAAATTTCATGTTTACATTCAAGATCCTAGGTTATGTTCTTTTACCTTGGTTAATGTTCAGGTTGGTCTGATGATAGATGGTATAGGATGGTATGGGGGATTGTGGGTCATAAGGAGGTAGTTAGTAGTGATCTAGGTTTGGTCATATTTTTGGATGTTTATATATAATCCTTGTTAGACCAGATATTTCTTTTAGTTTATTATATATTTTGGATTCTTCTTATTACTTTATTATGTGATGATGTGATGATGTGATTTATGAAATTTTATTATTTCTAAAATATTATTCTGTGTTTGATTGTTTCGTTTATATTGAAACTATTTATTTTGTGCACGAGTGACCGATGTATATATGAGTCATGTTGGATTTATGGGTGGAGTCCTTGATGTGGTTATTCATATTAAGAGGTAGAAACCATTGCCAATGGTTATACTTTGATACCCTGACACTTGTCACCATCCAACAACAATCAAAGACATTATTTGGGCCTTGTGGAGATCTAGGTTGGTTGATATGTCAGGTCGATCTAGGCCAGTTCATTACAAAATGGTATTATAGGATCCTCTTATTATTTGGAGTGTGTATTAGTATAAATAAGATATGATAATCATCAGGACTCAATATGTAGGTCACGATTAGTTTATTGATCACCACTTTTCATAACAAAACTTTAGTTTCCATGGGTATTTGTTATTTAAATCTTTGATTTGGATTCCAGTTTTAATTATTTTGATAATGATGATTAGATCCCCATTAAGTTATATCAGATACTTTTGGGGATTTATTTAAGATTTGGGATGAAACTAGGAAGGAACCAAAGTTTCATCATCATCTCACATGGTTTGAAAAAATATATGGAGCCTATTCAAGTGGTCTCAAAAAAATTTCAGATGCTATTGTATGATTGGTGTATGCTCATCTAAACCATTTGACCAAGTCATGCACAACTTTGCATCAATTTTGGATTTATTTTGTAAACCTATTTTGATTTCCAATGGATCCTAAGGAAATTTACACCCTAGGAGATGGATCAAAGGAGGTTTTAGTGATTTTTTGGAGTTATTGTAAAGGATTTTGTGTGTTGTGCCACATTATGGTTTTCTTATGTTTGGTGCTTCAATTTTTTTTCATAGAAGTACATTTATTGAAAAAAATTTATTCCAAAACTAGTTTTGGGGGCTTATTTGTAAAGTATTTTGATTATCATGCATAATTTTATCAAGATTAGTAAGGCTTAAAAAGAAATTGGGAAATGATTTAAAATGAAAATACATTTCATGAAGTGTTTCAATTTAAAACCATTTCTGTGATTAATTTGAAAATGGGACTCATGGATGTTTTGGATTTAAAAAACAGGTTTTATGATTTTTTTTACTTTCACATGATTCTTTTAAAGTGTTTTATTACATTATATAATTTGGTAAATTATTTTAAATGAAATGGTATTTCATGAAATTTTTTAGTCTTATGATGAAATTCATGAGGTGTTTTGAAAATAGAGGAGAACTTTATGAAGTTTGAGTGAGATTTGATTTTAAATAAGTTCACGATTATCAAATCTAGTGTTAATATTTTTTTAAACTATATACTTAGGAAGTTTTAATTTTACCCTATAAAATGGATTTTGTATTTTTTTAAGGAATTGAGATTCTCTTCAATGTTATTTTCTTTTTAAAATGAGTTTTCATACATATTTTTCACTATAATAGTGGGCACAAATGGAATACACTGATCCATTTGATCAAACTAACATCGTTTTATCTATCTAATTATTATAGTGAAACAATAACCATGTGTTTGCGATCCCAGTTCAATTATTAAGATGTTGTTACCATGCATTATAATCCATGCCATGTAAACTATTCATTGAGCAGTTGGTGGGATCTAACAGCCACAATATTTCAACCATGACCTCACCTTCCATGAAACACCATTGCGCGGAACACATAGGAACCACGTGCACGCACAATTAATTCCCAAAATGGATGAAATAATTTACCACACCTACCACTTTGATTGCTGACTATGATGGCTTCCTAACACAATTGATCATTACTTTTGATTGTCCAAGGCAAACGTTAGTGTTGTTAATTGTATTACGTAACAAAATGATGTTGAATTGCTTCAATGTTTTGTCTCACACCTGATTGATGCTATTGGATAATAATCACTAAGAGTCATGCCCCATTATCATCACATTTCACCATATCTTGCCTATAAAAATGAGTGCCTCTATTATGTTATGCATGTTAAACTAATCAGGATAAGCTACTCAAAGGCCTAAATATTAGTCTGAAATAAATATATTCATAGGTCATATGTATCATAGAAATTTAAATGATTTTTACATAGTTTCACATGATGTGTGACCATGCCTGGACACCTGGGAATTTCCTCATCTAGAACTAGCATGGTAATCCTTGTGAAATTACAAGGCGTAAACATGTGGAACACAAAGTATCTTATCTTCCCAGGGGTATGCTTGTGTACTCCAATCAAGGATTGTGTATTCTTGCATATTATTGTGCACTCTATGTACACAGATTGTCTATCCATGTAAAAATACATGAAATATCCCCTATGGTAAAATTAATGTCTATCCAAATGGTGTAATTAGTAAACATGCACCTTGTCTTAAATTGATTCTTACATTTGGTGATATTTTTTTCCATGAATTAAAATTTAAATATTTTGTAACTTATGTTGCTTACTCGTGTTTAATCCACTTTTATTGTAATAGGATGTACCACAAATGTATATTTTTAATATATTAAGTATAATCAAAAAATTTGTAGGGTTTCGATCCTGTATACAAGGTGATAGGGTGTACTAACACTCGATTTTGGAGAAATACATCATTATGAAATATTAGAGCAACAATATTTTCATGCAGTGGGTCATTTTATTTTGTTTTAGTTAATATTTTCTTTTACTTGTATTAAATATGAGTTGTGCTTTATTTTTTAGACTTCATGACTCTTATTGAGCAGTGTATGATTTATTTAATTTGAGCAATGGATAGTTTTTTAGACCATTAGAACTTTTTTTGAGCAGTCGTGTTTTTTTATTGAGTAGTGGGTCATTTATTAGAGCATTGGATTATCACCATGTGAATGCATGTGCGAGAACCACAATAGGGGGGGGGTCTATTTGGGGGGGCTGTCTATAGGGGGTGTCTGTTCGGGGGGGTCTGTCTAGGGGGAGTAGAGGGGGGATTTGCATGGGGGAAGGGGTGCTGCAAGGGGGTTCATATCTAGGGGGTCTGTCTAGGGGGTCTGCAGGGGGTCTATCTAGGGTATGTCCTGGGGAGAGGCTTTCTAGGGGGAGTAGAGGGGGGGTTTGCATTGGGGAAGGGGTGTTGTAGGGGGTCCTGTCTGTGGGGGTCCTTTCCAGGGGAGAGGTTGTCCACTGGTGTTGTTATACTCAACATTAAGATTGAATATTCCTTCCTCATTCTTAACAATAGTACCACACTCATTGGAGGCTCCTTTATAGGCTGATTAAATGAGGCTAGAATTTCTTCCCCTAGTAGTATCAGGATTGCTAGTTAATTTTCACTCAGACTTCTGTGTATTAGTGATCTGGGTAAGAGTGTTGATAGTAGGATCTAAAATATCATCTAAATATTTTGGATCAACTATTCCCTCAATTATCCTCTCCTTATCCTTATAATATTGAACATATAAAGAAGATTCCCCATCCTTCTTCCCATATTCACCCACATCAACCACTGTTAAAGAATCCTTTCCACCCTTCCTAGATTCAAATAAGCTATTAGTATCACTGCTAGCAGTAACACCATCCAATTCCATACTTTGATCATCCTCATTACTTGTATCATCCTTATTAAATCCATAAAAATCAATTTTAAAAAAGGAATTATCTCTAGAGATAACCTTGTATTTTCACTTAATAGATTGTTATTTTTAACTTCCTATGATATTAAAATAAAGGTAGACATCACATATTTATCCCTCTTATTACCCTAATATAGGGAGTTTGAATAGGTGGATAAAAATTCATAATTCCAAGGGAATTCTTCCCCTTACTGGTATCATAACTCATAAAAAGTTTCTCCTGTAAGTCAGCAAGGCCATCTCTTACACCCGATTATAACTAAGACCAGGTTGAGAGGGTGACTCTTAGTGATGTTTATGATTGATGACCAGAAGTCATTTATGGGATGGGAGATTTGGTTTTTATATTCATATAACCCCATGTGTTTGGAAATACAACCATAAAAGAAGTGGAATGGGCAGCACACATAGAAGAGAGTCTTCTTCTTGATGATGGAGGTAATGAATTGTATAGCTTCACATGAATTGGGACTACTAGGTTTTTTCCCCACCTTATCTCTAGCATCTCTTTCACTATAAGGTCACCCATCCACACCCTCATGTGTCCATCCCAAATTGATATCATCCACCTACAAATCATAATATTAATACATACAGCTAACCTAACCATGGGATCCTTGAGCTTTATGTTTTATCCCCACAACTACCATATGTTATCCTCTAGTATTTTATAAAGTGAGTTCTCCTTTCCTTATTAAATATACTTTGGATAATGACACAGATTCTCTATATTTATGTCCATTGATTCATTATGAAAATACCCAAAACATTGCGTGAAATGGATGTCCATCATCTGTATTTTTGGGTTACTCTCCCCTAAGACAAGTGTTGTGACACCCATCAGACCATTGGAATATCCTCCTTATCATCACAGACATCCTTATCCAGTTGGAGCTCATCATACATCTCTCCCTAGATATAGATTCTCATGAAGTGGTAGAGGTCCCATATACCATTGTTGACCTCAAAATGATGTAGGAGAAATTTTTTGGTCCCTAGTGTCCAATTTCTCAACATCTCTGGAATAAAGTCATGATTACTGTAGACGTGGAATTTTGATCACCATGTTGGCTCATAGATCCCAACACTCTATATATCCAACTAAAATTCATGATAGGACAAACATACCCAGTATACCCTAGCCCCTCTCTTCAAAAAAGTTTCTATAATAAAGCAGGTCCTAGTAATATGTCAAAAATCCTTGAATTTAAAAGTGGAAAGAGATTAGTTTAGAAATGAAGGGTGTATATAGTGGGGGGTATGTCCAGGGTGGAGGGGTGAAAGGGGGTCTATCCAAGAAGGGGGTGTCCAAGAGGGAGGGGGTCCTAGAGGGGGGACTATCTAGGGGGTGGGGGCTGTCTAGGGGGGTGTCCAGGAGGGATGGGGGGTTGTCCAGGGGGGGTCTGTCAAGGGGGTCTGTCCAGGAAGGAGGGGGTGTCCAGAAGGGAGGGGGTGTTCAGGTGGGGGGGTTGTCCAGGGGGGTGTCCAGAGGGGGGTGTCTAGGGGGGTCTATTAGGGAGGGGGGTCTTCCAGGGGGTGGGGTCTGTCCGAGGGTGTGTGCAGGGGGGGTCTATCCAGGGAATGGGTTGGTGGGTGGGTGGGGGTCTGTCCATAAAGGAGGGGGTGTGGAGTGGGTGTCTTCTTGAATATTTCCTTTGAAACTCATTAATTTACAATTTCATTTATGATTATTTAATATTACATAATGAGGAATAGAGTTATGGAAATTAGATGTTGATTTTGTTTCTTTTTAGGTACTTCAATGAGAATATCCAGCTTGAGTGAAAAAATATAAGAGGATGGTTGGCTCATTAAAAAGAAGAAAACTACATCATATCATTATAGGGGAGTACTTAATTTTGTTTTTACTTGTTTAGAACAGTTCATTCATGATTCCACTTATTGGAACTCTTTTGAAATTCTTGATTTTAGGATGTTATGCTTGTTGAGTGTTTGTGCTTAAACTTTTGAATACTTTTAATGCTGATGTTATTGAAATAAATTTGTTTATAATGGTTATTGAAAATATTCTTGATTATGGTAAAACATGCGGAGTGTTAGGGGGTGATGTCCAGGGGGAGGGGGCTGTCCAAGAGGGAGGATTCTGTTATCTAGGAGGGGGTTTCTAGGAGGGAGGGGGTGTCCAGGAGGGATGGGGTCTGTCCATGGGGGGAGGGGGATATCCAGGAGGGGGGTGTTGTCTAGGAGGGGGGTTGTCCAGGAGGGGGTGTCCAGGAGGGGGGTCCAAGAGAGGGGGGTTGTCCAAAAGGGGGATGTTGTCCAGGGGGTGTCCAGGAGGGATGGGGGCTATCCAGGGGGGTCTGTAGGGGGGTTGTCCATGAGGGGGTTCTATCCCGGGGGGTGGGGGTTGTCCGAGAGGGAGGGGGCCTATCCAGGAGGGGTGTCCATAGAGGCGTCCAGGAGGGAGTGATTTTCAGTGGGTGTCTAAGAATGATGAGGGTTGTCTAGGGGGTGCAAGGGGGTCTATAGGGGGGAGGGGTATCTAGGGGTGAAAGGGGGCCTACAGGGGGAGGGGTTGTCCAAGAGGGATGGGGCTTGTGGGGCTATCTAGGGGGGATGTATAGGGGGTGTCTAGTAGGGAGGGTGAAAGGGGGTCTGCAAGGGGGTCTGCAGGGGGATGGGGATATCCAGGGGGTGTATAGGAGGGAGGGGGTTGTCCAGGGGTTGCAAGGGGGTATGCAGGGGGTGCTGTTTAGGGGGGTCTGTAGGAGGAGGGGGCTATCCAGGGGGTGTAAGGGGGGTTTGTATGGGAGGAAAGGGTTTTCTAGGGGGGTTGTCCAGGAGGGAGGGGCTGTCTAGGGGGGTTTCTGGGAGGGGGTGTTGTCCAGGGGGTGCAGTGTGATCTACAGGGGAGAGGGGGTTGGTTGTGCCCAAATTTACCCTACTGGTAAAACTGGTCGTTGAAGTACAGGTAGGGATCGAATACACAGGGACCGAAGAAGAAACCTTGAGACACTCAAATTTCTTGATGGATTGGTTATGAAGTGGCCAACTTTGAGGTATATTTTAATTGGAGAACGAATGATATAATTTAAATAAAAGACAAGAAAAATGATGTGAACAAAATAATTATTGATGATGGGTTGATCTTAGGGTTTCTCTTGGGTGGATTCGATAAAAAAAATTTCTTAAAAAATTCATGTCATTAATTGAATATGTATCCAAAAAACGAGATAATTCTCCCAAATCATTCACCAATTTAATCCATACACAATTCCAAGGCCAATCACCAATTAAATTTTAGGATTACTTTTCTGAGCACTCAAAGGAAATAGATTGTACTAGCACTCAAAATGTGTCATCATTAAGGTTGGAGAAGATGAAAAAGAATGTAACTCATCAAATGGAAATCCTAAAATAACAAAAATATTTAAATATTAAGTACATAAAATAACATCCAATCCCTAACCTTGAAACTCCCTTGGATCAAACCTTAAGTGTTTAGCCATCCATTGATGTTATTCTACCAATGGAAGTGGGATATAGACTTATGGGGCGAAATTGAAGAAGAATAAAATTATTAAAAGAATGAACACTCCACCGTTGTGTGATTGAATTCACAAGTGCTGGTGTGAATAAATTCACACATTGATTCAACGGTATCAACTTGTGAAGAAATGGAAAAGAATAAGTGAAGAAGAAGAATAAATTTTATTAAAATACTATACATGAAAGAAAAACTTACATGGGATAACTTGACGATGTGATTACAAATTGAAAGTAGGAAATTACAATTGAAAGAAATACAATGGATGAAAGAAAAACTCAGATTGAAAGAAAAATATTAGATTCTAATTCCCTTCACCACCAGCTCATTATATAGGAATATTAGGAGCCTTAGATATAACCCAAAAAAATAAATTTCATCCCCATTAATTTAGAGAGTCAAAAAGAGGGTGAGAAAATTAAGGGAATTTGACGTTTCGAAGTTGACCTGGAAATTCATCCAGATTCATCTACCGTTTGGACGTGTGAATTTGTAATTGAATGTGGCTCAATCTGGAGGGGTCGTAAAAGTTAAATATTCTCATACATATATCATTTATTATCTGTAAAAAATTTAGGCTATTTGGTGAAGCTGATTGGAAGTTATGATTGAAATGGTGGGAAGACATTATGGGCGTTCTGGTCAGGCCCACCATTTAAATGTTAACTTTGGATCCATATATCTCCATGAAAACTTCGGAATTATCTCTCGCCAAAGTTGAATAAAATGATCCCCATATTTTTTTCTTTCTAATGTAAAAATTTGAGCTTCATTGTTCTTGGTTTGTGGGCCCCACATTTTTTGATGGGCCTTAGACCTATTATGCTTTCTCCAGAAAATTTCTGTATTCATCCCCAAAAATATCCATCTTCCATTAGGATTAATCCATCGATCCTAAAGTAAAAAATGTTCCAAAAAAGTGATCAATCATATCCTGAAATATAAAATTAAAAAAATAAATATAATGTTGTCCACAAATAGATGAATGATTGGGCCCAAATTTTCATTTTAAACGTGAATTTCATTTAAGATGAGAAATGAAGTTCAATTTCTATAATGAACTAAAAATTATGTTTATGGAATTTCGAATACATTATTATTAAGATATTGAAAATGAATATTATCCCCTTTTAGCGGGTAATCACACCCCCCAACTTGAGTTTTTCTAGTCCCGAGCAAAATATATCTCAAATTTGAAATTCAAATTCTATTTTCCAAAAAAATTTTAATACACATTGCTCACCCAAAGACCTCATACAAAAAAATTTATAAAACCCATAAAAATAATTTAAAAAAAGCTAGTTCCATATGTATATCCCAAGCCCAATCCCATTCCTTTATTAAAATTCATTGTCACATTTCATCCAATTTAAATTAAGCATGATGATGTGGTGTGCATCACAAAAGACATGGGGCCCATTTTTTTGTTCAAGAGGGGAAAATGGAAGTGCTGGGTGGGAATCACATTAAATCTTAAGATGAGTATCCATTTTTTTATTTGATTTTTTTGTTGATTTTTTAAACCACAATAGATATGAAAAGACTAACTCTAGGAAATAAAACTATGGATTCACGATCCCCAGGTATTGGATGCCACACATATTGTAAATTCCATGCTCTACAATAGAGATATAAATCTTAACTCTAGGAAATACCGCTATGGAGTCACGATCCCCAAGTGTCAGATGTCACGCATTTGGAAAAACATTGCACTATGTGGTCATTATTTTTTTCAATTTTTTTTTATGTTTTTTTTATACTCAAATTAAAATAAAAGTGACCGCAGAACCCTATGCTATAATGAAAGGGACCCAAGAACTCAAATTTACACCCAAGATCTAATAGACGTGAATTGTGGAATTTTGATTAAGAGGATGAAAATGTAAACTTTGAAAAATCACATCGGACAACCGCACTTTTCAAAAACTATGCTCATAAAATTAAACTTGCATTAAAATCAGAATCAAGGCATGAAAAATTATTCGATATCCAATTTCAGAGTTTTCAATTTTTGTTATCATGTCCAAGGTTAATGGAATTTTTCTTCCCATGCATGTTCTTATTCACAAAAACAAAAAAAAAATATTTAATCTCCCCCCAACATAGAATAACATTGTCCCCAATGTTTAAAGAAAACTTATAAGGGGGTATAGGAGAGGTTTCCAAAGAGGAAATTTAAAATGATAATTATGGAATAAATTCACCTGTTGGTTGATGATGAAAGAACGTGCCACGGTCTCCCTTCAATCCTGGGTTTGAGTCTCAGCAGCTTGGATGGTTGTGATGGGATTTTCCCAACGACCTACTACATGTCCTTTATTTTTTTTATTTTTTTAACCTATAAAAACATAAAAATAAAACCAATAAACTGATGATACATTGTCTTCTTTTTAAATTTCTGGGTAAGGTATTACTCAGAGATCACGCCATGTGACACAGATGAATATAGTGCTCCCCTTTCATACCCATCCATACTCATAATAGAAGAATTGGTCAACAACCTATGGTAATTTTTTAAATAATAAAAAATGATTCCAAATGATTGGAAACATGAAAACCATGGGTTTCCTCCCATGTAGTGCTTTTGTTTAACACCGTTAGCTCGACTTAAACCCCCAAAATTATCCAATTCCAACTTTTAACATATTTAGGACCCCATTTTTATCCACCTCAACAAGATTTAGATTAATTATTTTTTTATAATTTTTTCCATGTGAAATCCCATGCTCTAAAATGAGTGGTAAAATCCATGTAATATCAAAAATGGTTGATTCGTTTGAATTTCTAGTCTTTCCTAAGACATCAATGACCATTCCAACATTATTGGTTTCTTGAGAAGAATGAAATAAAACTACAAGGTATTTCTTATCTCCTATGGTGGGATTATTTAGTTGGAAAGAAAGTAAAATAATTTTGAGCTCGGGTTCATTAAAATTTTCTAAAGGAGATTGAAAAATTAAATCAAAATTAGTTTCTTCTCCAAAACATATAGAAAGAATTGGTTCATTTTGAAAATAATATTCATCCTGAAAATTGTCCAATTGAATATCAGGAATGGTTATGGACTCATTGTTTTTTATCTCTCCTAATGGTTCAATGATTGGTGCTTCTGAAAATTTATCAATGGAGTTATATTCATGAAACTTAATCCATGATGTCAAATTTTCCTCTTTTTAGTCCAAAAAATCAATTTCCTCCTAATTTAAAGACCCTTCAACATTTCCTTCATCCTCTTCAATTATCCCATATCCAAAGTTTAGTTCTTTTGTAAATTTATAAGAGTTTTTTGGGATAAAATATTCATCTATCATTGATGAGGAAAGGAAATCTTGAGTGGGAATGGATTCCTCAAAAGTCTTAATGCTTTGTACTTCTAATCTCAAATTTGAAACTTCTGAATTCATTATATCCATTTGTTCACACAATTTTTCAAGGATTTTTTGAGGATTAGGTTGGAAAAAAGTTTGTGCATCATTAACTTCATTAAGTTTGATCTCTTTAATCATCCTCTATAATGTTGGAAATTGATCCTTTAAACAATCATCATCACATTGATTGTACAACTCATTGGGTGTGGTGTATTCAATCAAGGTTTGGTCAATGAAATTCCCTATGTGAGGTGTTTCCCAATATTGATTTCAGACTTGATTACATCATTGGTTTATGAAGGGGTATTTTGGAGGATAATTCATTGGAGTTGATTGAAAATTGGTTTTGGGATTCTTTGGACATGCAGAAACAGAAAGGGGAAAAGAGAAGATAAATTAGGGTGAGAATAGAGAATTTGGGGTGAGAAAAGAAGATGGCGGTCTAAGGTACTTACTTGGGTCCCTGGAAACAACACCAAAATTTGGTTGCGCCCAAATTTACCCTACTGGTAAAACCGGTCATTGAAGTACAAGTTGGGATCAAATCCACAGGGACCGAAGAAGAAACCTTGAGACACTCAAATTTGTTGATGGATTGGCTATGAAGTGGCCAACATTGAGGTAGATTTTAATTGGATAAATAATGATATAATTTAAATAATAGACAAGAAAAATTATGTGAACAAAACAATTATTGATGATGGGTCGATCTTAGGGTTTCACTTGGGGTGGAATGGATAAATTTATTTTCTTAAAAATTTCATGTCATTAATTGAAGACGTATCCAAACAAAGAGATAATTCTCCCAAATAATTCACCAATTTAATCCATACACAATTCCAAGGCCAATCACCAATTAAATTTTAGGATCACATTACTGAGCACTCAAAGGAAATAGATCGTAGTAGCACTCAAAATGTGTCATTATTAAGGTTGGTGAAGATGAAAAATAATGTAACTCATTAAATGGAAATCCTAAAATAACGAAAAGATTTAAATATTAAGTACATGAAATAACATCCAATCCCTGAACTTTATACTCCCTTGGATAAAACCTTAAGTGGTTACCCTCCATTGATGTTATTCTACCAATGGAATTAGGATTTAGACTTATGGGGGATGAATTGAAGAAGAAGAAAATTATTAAAAGAATGAACACTCCATCGTTGTGTGATTGAATTCACAAGTGTTGGTGTGAATAAATTCACACCTTGATTCAACGGTATCAACGTGTGAAGAAAAGGAAAATAATAATTGAATAATAAGAATAAATTTTATTAAAATACTATACTTTATAGAAAAACTTACATGGGAAAACTAGACGATGCGATTACAAATTGAAAGTAGGAAATTACAATTGAAATAAATACAATGGATGAAAGAAAAACTCAGATTGAAAGAAAAATATTAGATGCTAATTCCCTTCACCACCAGCTCCTTATATTGGCATATTAAGAGCCTTAGAGACATCCCACAATAATAAATTCCATACCTATTAATTTAGAGATTCAAAAGGAGGGTGAAAAAATTAGGGGAATTTGACGTTTCGAAGTTGACCCGGAAATTCTTCCAGATTCATCTACCGTTTTGACGTGTGAATTTTTAATTGAAGGAGGTAGAATCTGGAGGGTTTATAGAATCTAAATATTCTATTATATCTTTTTTATATTAGCTGTAAAAATTTTAGGCAATTTGGTGCAGCCGTTTGGATGTTATGATTAAAATGGTGTGAAGACATTATGGGCGTTCAGGTCGGGCCCACCATTTAAATGTTAACTTTGGATCCATATATATCCATGAAAACTTTGGAATTAGATCTGGCCACAATTGAATAAAATGATCCCCATATTTTTCTATTTCTACTTTAAAATTTTTAGCTTCATTGGGCTTGGTTTGTGTGCCCCACATTTGTTTGACGGGCCTTAGGCCCATTGTGCTTTCTCTAGAAAAGTTCTGCATTCATCCCCAAAAATCTCCATCTTACATTGGGATAAATCCATCAATCCTAAAGGAAAAAATGTTCCAAAAAAAGTGATCAATCATATCCTGAAATATAAAATTCAAAAAATTAATATAATGTTGTCCACAAACAGATGTATAATTGGGCCCAAATTTGCATTTTAAACTTGAACTGCATTTAAGATGTGAAATGAAGTTCAATTTCTGTAATGCACTAAAAATGATGTTTATGGACTTTTTAACACCTTATTATTAAGATATTTATGATGAATATTAGACACTTTTAATGGGTAATCAGGGGTCTTTCTAGAAGGTGGGGTGTCCAGGAGGGGGGGGGGGTTGTTCAGGATGGAGGGGGTTGTCCAGGAGGGGGGTTGTCTAGGGGTGTTGTCCAGGAGGGAGGGGGGCTATTCAGGAGGGGGGATTATCCAGGAGTGGGGGTGCTATCCAGATGAGTGTCTAGGAGGGATGGGGGGCTATCCAGGGGGTGTAATGGGGGTCTATATGGGGGAGACGCATGAGGTCTATCCAGGGGGGGATCTGTCTAAGGAGGGGGTCTGTCGGGGGGTGGGTCTGTCTGGGGGTGTTTTTTTATGAAATGGGAAGGGATATATCCACAGTTTTAAACCGTGGCTATATACCTATAGCCACAATTTCAAACCGTGGTTATATCCCTATAGCCATGGTTTCAAACCATGGATATAGCCCATGTGTGGCTAAATCTTTAGCCACAGTTTCAAACTGTGGTTATAGGGCTATAGCCACAGTTTGAACAGTGTCTATAGGGCTTTAACCATGGTTTTAAACTATGGCTATAGGTTTTTCCTTATAGCCACTCCAATACTAGCCACGAATCATTAAAACATGGCTATAACCTATAGTCGTGGTTTTTGGGCTTACAACCATGGTTCAAAACTTTGGTTATAGCCTAAATTTATAGTAGTGGACCACTCAGCTATTGGACCACTGAGGTCTACTCTGATACTATACCATTGAGGTCTACTAAGCTATTGGACCATTGAGGTCTGCTTAGCTACTGGACTACTGAGGTCTGCTCAGCTGCAGGACCACTGAGGTCTGCTCTGCTATTGGACCACTGAGGTCCACCCGGCTTCTGGACCACTGAGGTCCACTCTTCTACTATACCGCTAAGGTCCACTCTGTTATTGGACCACTGAGGTATGCTTTTCATATCCTTCGTGTCACATCCAATCATAGGATTCCTGCTCTCCAGTTCACTTGATTTCGGGAGAATCTACTCCTCAATCCATTATTTGTATCTCTACTGCTATAAAAACTCAGTTAAATTATACCCAAGGGCCCGTCTTGTTGCAAGGGTCCCAACGCCGCATGCAACACATCAATCAGACACCCAGTCTGAAAGATATTGAAATTTTTGTAAATAGAGTCTGGTTGCATCCGAGCCCAGTCTGACTAGGTCGGGTCGACCCGACCCGACCAACCTGGCTTGAGGGTCCCACATGACCCAAACCAATTCGGTCGACAAGAACTAGTTGGGTCTGAGCCGACCCGGTCCATGCTGGCCCAATGGCCAGGCCCATTAGGCCTTGTTGGACCCAGCCCCATTCGGGCATGGGTCTGGCCCGTCGAGTCGTCCAGCGACCCAGTCCGCATTCTCCTACCCAGTCTGACTTAGTTGGACCGGTTTATTTCCAATAGGGCCACACAGTGTCCAGGTTTCCTATCCATCCTAGCCTGTAATGGCGGGCCAGTTCTCCTCCAGCCTAGGCCTCCCAATAGCCCGGTTCACTCCACCGGCTCGGCCCGATGCCAGGTCCAACCTACTACTCTAGCCCAGCCCGCTAGGCAAGATGGTCTAATCCACCCAGGACGCGGTGAGCACCACGTCCCTGCTCTACCAATGCGGCTCGATAAATCCGTGTCCCCCTCCACCATGGCCCAGCCTGGCCATAGCCCTCATCGTCATGGGTCCCTTTCATTGTCGGCCGTTGAGCTGGAGGGCTCCGTTGTCGGGTGGTCGCACCACCACCACCGACCCTCCTTCCGTGGGACACCACTTTCGATGTGGTGGTCTGATTTCTATTCTAAAAGCACCATTACAATCCTTAGGTCACTGCCTTTGTCTCTATGGCCTCAAGATTTCCTTACCATCTCTTTGGGGGTTGGGTCGCACTCAGAACCTCCTAGAAAAACCTGACACAACCTCATGGGTCCATCAATGAAGAACAATAGGGGATAGAGTTGGGATCACAAAGAACACCCGATGAACAATCTGGGTATTTGTTCATTTTTTCCTGGATCTGTTCTTTTCATTGGGGTCATGAATCATAATTCAATCTCTAAGATTTTTAATCCTCAATATCAACCCGTAATATTTATTCCCAATCCCGCAAGAAAAAATCATTTACGGATCAACTAGTTAGTGATTTGATCCACATTCTTCATTTATAAGAGAAAAATAGGGTAACAATAATCACACAAATTTAAACCCCTACCTATTAAAAGGAGATCGGTCGAGGAAGATCGCCCATTGTCGTCTTTTAATCTTTGGTTCTGATTCACTCTTTAAGGGTATTGTCGTGGCTTTTTAATTGATCGGTGTTCATCATTGGAGAGTTTTCCTTCAGAGACTTAGAGTGATTTTCATGATCTAAATTTGATCCCCAATTCTTGTTATCCCATTAAATGGAGAAAAAGCGTTGCAATGTTTCTGTTACGCTGAGTCTTCGTTGTTACACTATTTCATTTATGAAACAGCGTTTTTTTTACTTTGTGTTGCAACATCGTTACGTGGTTCCATTTATGGAATGAAACAGTCAGCCTTTTTCTGCATTGTAGTGAAACAATTTTGAATAAAATAAAATTTTTGAGTTTATTTTATTTTTCCTTCAAACATATGAAAAATAAATTTTCCCCTCAACCCGCACCAATTGAGGTTAAGTCCTACTTAAGGATAATATCTCATTACAAACTCAATAGTGGTCTCGGATTTTTAATCTGAGTTACCTTTTGTGAGTTATGAGGATTTGAAAATAAAATAACTTTTATATAAATTATTTTATTTAGACTTATGTCCCAAAAACCAACTTTCACAGTATGCCAATGTCGATTGATGTTAGGCTCTGCCTAAGGAAATCATACCCTCATGAACTAAACACTACTCTCATATTTCCAATCCGAGTTACCATTTATGAGTTATAAGGATTTGAAAATAAAATAATCTTTATTCAATTATTTTATTTACGGCCAAAAACTACTTTATATTGTTGACCCGTGCCGGCCAATTTTAGGCTCTTACTAAGGAAGGAATATGCTCACAAGCTCAACTGTGATCTCGGACTTTCAATCCAAGTCACCGTTTGTGAGTTATAAGGATTTTAAAAATAAAATAATTTTATTTAATTATTTTATTTACGGTTATTCCAATTTCAGGTTTTATTACTTGAAGCCCATACTGACTAAAATTATGTCGTGCCTAGGGTAAACCAACCATCCTAAATGCAATGGAACCCTCAAATTTCAAATTCGATCACCCGTTTAAGATTTATTCCACTTTTTCAGGAAAACCTCTCACATGTGCTATTTAAAACTTAACATTTTTTGCGGATCATTCCGGACACTCTGGGCCTTGGAATCACATGCTGTCTATAGATACCCAAAGCTTGACGTACATGGACATTACATTACTTTTTTGGAATACTTAATACATAACAAAAACAGACACCAAAGGACCGTAATAGTTTAGTGTCTTTGGAAACTAGGAACATAATCTCCTAATCTTGGTGAAATATCTTCAACATCTCCCATAAAGATCTTCCTCTTTTTTTTCTTACCTGAAACCTTTCTTTATATCCTCGGGAAAAGAAAACATAAAAAGGGTGAGCTCAAATGCTCGGTAAGGGAAAACATAGAGAACATAAAACAATCCATAAACATTTGATAGCAAAAACTTGAACATAAAATTTAAACATCAAAATCTTGAGCAAAGTCCTAAATCTTGGAAATACGTAAGGCATATATCATAATTGAACATCAATCATGATAAAATATAATGGGAATAAAACATGTAATTGTGGCAACAATTCAGCACATGTTATGATTTTCATAGTAGCCAAGGCATTGCTGCCAAGACCATCTTAGTGGATAAAGTCCCTTTCTGAATCGAGTTCACTCCTCGTTCCAGTCCTGTATCACTGAACCAGATTAACTTACCATTATATACATGTCTATCTCATGAGATATAAATATTTACCCATTTCATTGGAGGGAGATATAGGTCCCACCCATATCATAATGAAATCATTCTTACTTGTGCCACCACATAAACATAAATCATTCATCATAACCGAAATAATAAAATGGGTTCCATACACATCATCCCATCATAACATAATCCATATAAAACAAATGGATATCATTTCATCATAAGAAAAATAAAACCATGTAAATCACAGATACATTATACTTGAAACATAAACATATGAAATAATGTCATCTTAGATGGAAAATGGTTTTGATAAAACACTTGAAATGAATTCTTGAGGAAAATATCCTTTCTTTTTCAAAATCATTTACTTTTCACAAAATGCCATGAAAATTTTAAAGAAATTAATTTTGTTGAAAATAGTCATGAAATCATGTAGAGGAAGCTTTCTGTAAAGAAGGTGTTATGAAACAGTAAAAATCCGTTCATGCTGTATAAGATAAAAAAACATTATCCTCGTACTTTTGTCGGAAAAGTCAAAAAGTACCTCGTATGGTAAAAAAAACAAAGATTCCTTCCATAACATGTGGTAAAAGTCAAAAATGGGTAAAAAGTACTTTAAACATACATGAAAAAAAATTAGAAAACATGGACATGGATGATAATAAAAACCCCAATAAATACTTACGAATAAACAATCCCGGATAAGAATGAGATTGGAATAATTATCCCTTACCTTATGTTTGATATGCTTCGTATATTTCCAAAACTCCTGTATAATGATTTAAATAATTTCATTGACTTATTATAGAATCATATTCATGGTTATGATATAATATATGGTTCAATTATGACTTTATATAACCCGTTCTTTTGTAAATTTCATGTAAAAGCACCATTTTGGGTAAAATCGTTTCATTTATCGTACAAGTTTTGACTTGTTGTTCTTGATATTATTACTTATATCCTGATTTAAATAATTATATAATGTAAAAAATGATTTATATAGAATATATATTGATCATATAAATATATATGATAGATCGATAAATGGAATGAAATACACCGTTCATGGAGACGGTAGGCCGTATGTACGCATGAACGCTGTTTTCGTTTCCTTATTGAATTGAATGAAATTAGTAGATGAAATACATATATATATACATAAATCCAGTATCATTATTATTTCATATATTTAATTAATATTCATTATATATACTTTATAATCATTCATTAATGGTTAACATGGATAATGAATCTCATCGCGTCGTGGAGACGGTAGTCCGCACGTACGCACGAGCGATGATATCATTCCCATGATCATGGAATTGTATTTAATTGTATGTATACTATTTAAGAATCAATATCACTTTAAAATAATCATATATAGTTATTATTTACACCATTATACCCATCCAATTAAGGTGGTGGTGGAAAACAGATTACACCAAGGCGTGGAGACAGTATTCTGTACGTACACACGCGCGGTGATTTTGATTTCCGTAGGATGGATAGAAGGTGAAATAGGGTTGTTTCATATTTTTAATAACATATCAGTATATAATTAATACTGATTTTATTACATTATAATGATACAACTAAATAATAATAGGTAGAATAAGAAAGAAACTTGAGAAAATCAGAAGAAGAGATTACCTCTTCTTCGATGCACCTCCTTTAAGCTTCCTCTTAAGGAAGTAGATTTTGTCTTTTTAGAAGACCAGAAACTCCAGAATGTTGCTAGGGAAGTTGAGAAGATAAATGGTCAGGGTTTGGACGATATTGAAGGCTCAAAAGGGTGTGAATAGAAGAGGTAAGGGGTGCCCTTTTATAAGGGAGGAGAGGGGCACCTTAGGAAAACTTAAAATATTATTTTATAAAAAAGTCATATTCGGTTTTTAATAGCTCCAAATTGATTTATTTCTAATATAAGGTTGGTATGGGTCTAAATACTCTAATCCAATAGGTTTTAGACAAGTTTAGGTTACTATTTTATTCATATCATTTAGATTTAACTCTATGTTAAATAATTTAACGTTTACCGTGTCTTTTTGTTTTCTTACATTATATGATTAATAAACTTACTATAACAAGCCAAACGAACCCCATGTGGTTCATTATTAGTATATATATCCTTATCTAAGTCATTTGACCAAGACTTAGATTTTTAGGAATAAAATAACAATTAATAATATAATATTTGTTTTAAAAACTATTTTATGTCAATTTTGACGCTATTTGGTACTTGATTTTTGTGAAAATCATAACAGCATGATTAGTTCAAAAAAAGTCAATTTAATAAATACTAACATGTCATATTAACCTATAAAATTATTGGAATTCATAAAAAGTCTCAAATTATATTTATTTGGGTATTTATAACATCAATTATGTTAATATTTCATTAATAAGGTAATTACTGCATCATCATTGTGTCATAAATAAATTAAATTATTTAATGTCTAAAAATTATAAATAAAATACCATTATGTAGGAAATATTTTTATATTTTTAATTAATATTTATAGTCGAATTTATCTTATGTAAAACCCTATATTGAAAATGTTTTAGTTATTAAACTTTGATTTTAACTATTTTAACTATTCTTTAAATAAAATAATAATAAGTGTCCTAATCTAATCCAAGTGGACCTAAATGGTCATATTTTATTCCTAAGGTTGTTTTTGGTCAAATTACATTTATCCAATAGAATTAGGACATGTGTTATGGTAATAATAATATCATTTTTACCCTTAGTTACCCTATTTACTTTTAATCGTGGTAAATAAAAGTAAAAAGTTACTATTCACCAAAAATTATTTTCATCTCATTGAACCACATTTTAGTCCTTGATATTAACCGTGTCTCTCGGATTTTTTAAATTCCCCTCACAAAAGCGGTAAAATTACGTTTTATGTGAATTTCCAAATTCTCCTAGGAGATGGGTAAAAGACGGTGAAAAGTTCAGTAATTTTTTTATATATATTATTATAAAATAACTCCAATAAATTTCATTGAAATTATATAGGTATTATGTATAAATTTAGACCTAAAATAAATTTAAATAAAATAAATAATTATTTAAATAAAAATTTGGTTTTTAAATAGTAACCCAATGTTTTCACTATTCATAAAAAATTGATAGTTTTCAGAAAAATACCAAAAATTCACCCTAGGCTAATTTTTATATTCCGAATCCAAAAATGAAGTCCATTTTGAAAGATAAAATTTATAATATTCCAAAAAGTGGGTAATACTATTCATAACGGCTAGTTTGTATAATATTTTAATAGTATATCTTTGTTTAGTGAAACTCAGTATTGCGTACAACACACACTATCGTGGAAGGTCGTGATTGCGTGTAATGTAAGCCAAGTCAGGGTTGTGTGTTCTGAAAGACTCCTTCGTTGTTTTGTATAACATAATCCAACAATATTTTATTTATAAATTGAATATATATATATATATATACAAACTCAATGTTGCGTAGAATGACTACTATCAAACGAACTTGAAATTGTGTGTAACATAATCCAAGAATAGTGTTATGTATACTGCAAGCTAATATGGTATTGCGTATAGCGAAATATAATCTTGGTGTAGCGTACAACACAAGACATCAATGAAATTAAAAAGAATAATCCTCATAAAATCTCGGGTTGTTACATTCCACTCCCCTTAAAATGAATTTCTCCCTCGAAATTCGTCGGGGTTATAAATGGTTTACTACTCGAAAGTTTATTTAATAGAAACCCACATCGTAAAAAGTAATACCAAAACTTATCTTTAAAAAATAAAGTATGAAACGTAACGGTTACCCAAATTAACTAATCACTGGGTTTCCACATTGGAGAACATATGTGAAAATATGGATATGGAAGAGAAATCTAACCATCATGTTCTGATAGTGAGTAGTAGAGAACATGTCTATGAAAAATCCAACAATCACAAAGCCATAAATTTGTGATGATCTAAGGTATCATCTGATTCATCGGATATAAGGGCACTAGAACAACATTTTTTGTTTTCAAGATCATTTCCCTAAAGTTGAAGAATATTAATTAGAAGAAATAATTACTTTATTTCGGTATAATCTCACCGTTGTTCGTGTCTTGAACAATTTCCACTTCATGAAGTTGAATTTTTCATTCGTGAGGTGTTAGCAGATCATGTGATAGAATGATGGGTCATTCCATCTGTCTTAAAAAAAGGTTAGAAAAAGTTATCAAATATACATAAGTCCATATATGGTGGGGTTAATCGTATATGATTCCAAAAATGGACTTAAAATTCGTCTATCATACCATTTAATATAATAAAACTAGTTTCTAATAACCAGGGACTTCCTGTTGGCCAGTGGTAGGCGATAAAGGCCTGTTGCACTTTGGTTGTGGGTTCGATTCCCACAGCCTTGTCCGACGTGATGGGTTGTCTCCCATCCTACAGGTTGTCCTTCTTCTAGAAATATATTATTATAACATTCCATTAATAATATCAAAAAAGTTATATCCTTAATCAATACTAACTTATGTCTAACATAATCCATTCCAATCTTTAGGCTTATCCAAAATACTTATGACCAATATTATAGTATAAAGAAAATGATTACTAAAAATATCATCTACCGAGCATATTAATACCATCATTTATCCCCCATATAAGATATATCTTGTTGGTCACATTCCAAACATGTGAATACCTTAATCATGTATTCTCTTGAAAAATTAATACCCATTGAATCTTAGTGAAAACATGAATGCTGTCAAAAGTTAACTCTTTCCACATACCAAAATCCAAAAATTCTATATACTCAAACCATGATATAAATTTTTCCTTATATCAGTCATGAGCTCTTGAATAATGTCAAACATTTCATTTTCTCCTTATCCCATCATTATGCACATATCATCTACTTTCCAAAATATTTGAATAACTTTTCATGGTTACTGGTACCATATAATTATCGAAAACCACAATAAACCATTATATAGATATTCCAATGTTCCAAAATACTATAAATGAGATTCCACAACATTATTTTGGAATCCCTTTACATAAACACATAATCATTCAACCACATCATTTTTATACTCAACATTACTAATAGTGATCGCATGTGACTTCCCTTTGTCCTTTGCCTTAAGTGGTTTCTCATGTCGATCACCATTAACCCTTGGATTAGGGCACTGATTAGCATAATGCCCAATTTCCTTTCACTTGAAGCATTGAAGTGTTGTTGGTGCGTTCTCTACAGTCTTTTCTTTATTCACATCATTAGCAACCCTTTTTCCATTACTTAGAAACTCAGCTACTCGATGACCTTCTTTTCTACACTTAAAACATTTTCTAGTCCCTTTAAGACAATCTCCACCATGCTTCTTTCCACACTTTGAGTATAAAGAAACATTTTTCTTCTTTTCACCATTATTCTGAGATTTCTCCTTGAACTCCATCTTTTGTTTCTTGTCCAAACCATGAGATTGATATGTAACACCAACTTCCATTTCTACCTTGATAGCACAACACACAATTTCTTCATAGCTACTGAAGTCTCTTATAGTTAATGCCCTTTGAAGACTTGGTTTTAAGACACTGAATAATCGATCAACTTTACTTTCAGGTTGGATGATAAAGTCGGATGCATACCTTGCAAGCCTTGTAAAATTCACTTCGTATATACCAACAGATTCATCACCCTTTTGCTTAAGCTCAAAGAAATACTTTTCCATATTTTTTCAAATAATACGAGGGAAGTACTTATTGAAAAATAAGTTCTTGAACTCATCCCATTCCATGGATTCAATTTCATCTCGGGGCCTCGTATTCTTAATTAGAGTCCATCATTGATCTGCTTCACCTTCTAAACGGTAAATAGCTATAATGACTTTTTCATGATCCGAACAACAAAGTATGGAAAATATCTTTTCAATGGTACTAATCCATTGTTCATCAACAAGTGGATCAGAAGACCCATTGAAAGAAGGTGGGCGTTGCCTCATGAAGGACTCAATAGAATATTGTTCCCTTCTCTTCTCATTTGGAAGTCCAGAATGATTCATAGCTTGTGTAAGTATAGAAATAAGATTTTTCACTCCATCTCCCATAACATTGGTTTGTTTAGGAGGACAATCATTGCATTGTCCATTACATTGATCAACACGGTTCCTTCAGATTCCAACCATCATCTAAAACCCAAAAAGAATAGTGTGAGAGGCAAAAATCATGCTAGGGAAAACAACATAACAAAGGGGAAGTACCTTCGATATCTAACATATTAGGTTTAATTCTAATATCATTTCCATAATTCTAGGTCTATAACCTATATGTATACTTAACCTTTGGGACATCCCTAGACATACCTTAAAATATCTCTAGGGTTCTCACTAAAGTTTTTTCATCCTAGTTTCCAAAGGTTAACTAAACCTTTCCTCTAATACCAACTGTAGATACCCAAAACCTAACGTACATGGACATTAAATTACTTTTGCGAAATAATTAATACATAACAAAAATAGACACCAAAGGACCATAATAGTTTAGTGTCTTTGGAAGCTAGGAACATAATCTTCTAATATTGGTGAAATATCTTCAACATCTCCCATAAAGATCTTCCTCTCTTTTTTTCTTACCTCAAACATTTCTGTATATCCTGGGGAAAAGAAACATAAAAAGGGTGAGCTCAAATGCTCAATAATGGAAAACATAGAGAACATAAAACAATTCATAAACATTTGATAGCAAAAACTTGAACATAAAATTTAAACATCAAAATCTTGAGCAAAGTCCTAAATCTTGGAAATAAATAAGGCATATATCAAAATGGAACATCAATCATGATAAAATATAATGGGAATAAAACATGTAATTGTGGTAACCATTCAGCACATGTTATGATTTCTATATTAGCCAAGGCATTTCTGCCAAGACCATCTTAGTGGATAAAGTCACTTTCTGAATCGAGTTCACTCCTCGTTCCAGTCATGTATCATGGAACCAGATTAACTTACCATTCCATCCATGTCTATCCCATGAGATATAAATCATTACCCATTGCATTGGAGGTAGATATAGGTGCCACCCATCTCATAGTGAAATCATTCTTACTTGTGCCACCACATAAACATAAATCATTCATCATAACTCAAAGAATAAAATGGGTTCCATACAAATCATCCCATCATAACATAATCCATATAAAAAAAATGGATATATTTTCATCATAAGAAAAATAAAACCATGTAAATCATAGATACATTATACTTTAAACATACACATATGAAATAATGTCATCTTAGATGGAAAATGGTTTTGATAAAACACTTGAAATGAATTCTTGAGGAAAATATCCTTTCTTTTTCAAAATCAATTACTTTTCACAAAATGCCATGAAAATTTTAAAGAAAAGGATTTTATTGAAAATATTCATGAAATCAAGTAGAGGAAGATTTGTTTAAAGAAGGCGTTATGAAACCGTAAAAATCCTTTCATGTCATATAAGTTAAAAAACATTTTCCTCGTACTTTTGTCGGAAAAGTCAAAAAGTTCCTCGTATGGTAAACAAAACAAAGATTACTTCCATAACACGTGGTAAAAGTAAAAAATGGTTAAAAAGGACATTAAACATACATGAAAATATTTTTAGAAAACATGGACATGGATGATAATAAAAACCCCAGTAAATACTTACGAATAAACAATCCCGGATAAGAACGAGATTGGAATAATTATCCCTTACCTTATGTCTGATATGATTTGTATGTTTCCAAACCTCCTATATAATGATTTAAATAATGTCATTGAATTATTATAGAATCATATTCATTGTTATGATATCATATATGGTTCACTTATGACTTTATATTACCCATTCTTTTGTAAATTTCATGTTAAAGCACCATTTTGGGTAAAATCGTTTCATTTATCGTACAAGTTTCGACTTGTTGTTCTTGATATTATTACTTATATCCTGATTTAAATAATTCTAAAATTTAAAACATGATTTATATATAATATATATTGATCATATAAATATATATGATAGATCGATAAATGGAATGAAATACACCGTTAATGGAGACGGTAGGCCGTACGTACGCATGAATGTTGTTTTCGTTTCCTTATTGAATTGAAAGGAATTAAGTAGATGACATACATATATATATATACATAAATACATTATCATTATTATGTCATATATTTAATTAATATTCATTATATATACTTTATAATCATTCATGAATGGTTAATATGGAGAATGAATCTCATCGCGTCGTGGAGACAGTAGTCCGTACATACGCACGAGCGGTGATATCATTCCCATGATCGTGGAATTGTATTGAAGTGTATGTATAATATTTCAGAAAAAATATCACTTTAAAATAATCATATATATTTATTATTTACACCATTATACCCATCCAAGTAAGGTGGTGGTGGAAAACAGATTACACCAAGGCGTGGAGACTGTATTCCGTACGTACGCACGCGCGGTGATTTCATTTTCCGTAGGATGAATAGAAGGTGAAATAGGGTTGTTTAATATTTGTAATAAAATATCAGTATATAATTAATACTGATTTTATTACATTATAATGAGACAACTAAAGAATAATAAGCATAAGAAGAAAGAAACTTGAGAAAATCGGAAGAAGAGATTACCTCTTCTTCGACGCACCTTCTTTAAGCTTCCTCTTAAGGAAGTAGGGTTGGTCTTTTGAGAATACCAGAACCTCCAGAATGTTTCTAGGGAAGTGGAGAAGAGAAATGGTCAGGGTTTGGCCGATCTTCGAGGATAAAAATGGTGTGAAGAGAAGAGGGAAGGGGTGCCCTTTTTATAAGGTAGGAGAGGGGCACCTTAGGAAAAATTAAAATATTATTTTATAAAAAATACATATTCAGTTTTTAATAGCTCAAAATTGATTTATTTCGAATATAAGGTGGGTATGGGTATAAATCCTCTCATCCAATAGGTTTTAGACAAGTTTAGGTTACTATTTTATCCTTATCATTTAGATTTAACTCTATGTTAAATAATTGAACTTTTACTGTGTTTTTTTGTTTTCTTACACTATATGGTTAATAAACTTACTATAACAAGCCAAACGAACCTAAAGTGGTTCATTATTAATATATATATACTTATCTAAGTCATTTTTTCAAACCTTAGATTTTTAGGAATAAAATAACAATTAATAATATAATATTTGTTTTAAAAACTATTTTATGTCAATTTTGACACTATTTGGTACTTGATTTTTGTGAAAATCATAACAGCATGATTAGTTCAAACAAAGTCAAATTAATCAATAATAACATGTCATATTAACCTATAAAATTAGTTTAATTCATAAAGAGTCTAAAATTTCATTTATTTGGGTATTTATAACATCAATTATGTTAATATTTCATTAATAAGGTAATTACTGCATCATCGTTGTGTCATAAATAAATTAAATTATTTAATGTATAAAAATTATAAATAAAATACCATTATGTATGAAATCTTTTTATATTACTAATGAATATTTATAGTAGAATTTATCTTATGTATAACCCTATATTAAAAATGTTTTAGTTATTAAACTTTGATTTTAACTATTTTAACTATTCTTTAAATAAAATAATAATAAGTGTCCTAATCTAATCCAGGTAAACCTAAATGGTCATATTTTATTCCTAAGGTTGTTTTTGGTCGAATTACACTTATCCAATAGAATTAGGACATGTGTTAGGGTAATAATAATATCATTTTTACCCTTAATTACCCTATTTACTTTTAACTGTGGTAAATAAAAGTAAAAAGTTACTATTAACAAAAAATTATTTTCATCTCATTGAACCACATTTTAGTCCTTGATATTAACCATGTCTCTCGGATTTTTGAAATTCCCCTCACAGAAGAGTTAAAATTAAGTTTTATGTGAATTTCCAAATTCTCCTATGAGGTGGGTAAAAGACGGTGAAAAGTTCAGTAAAAAAAATTTATATATTATTATAAAATGAATCCAATGAATTTCATTGAACTTATATAGGTATTATGTATCAATTTTGACCTAAAATAAATTTAAGTAAAATAAATAATTATTTAAATAAAAAGTCAGTTTTTAAATAGTAACCCAGTGTTTTCACTATTCATAAAAAATTGATAGTTTTCAGAAAAATACCAAAAATTCACCCTAGTCTAATTTCGATATTCCAAATCCAAAAATGAAGTCCATTTTGAAAGATAAAATTTATAATATTCCAAAAAGTGGGTATTACTATTCATAATGGCTAGTTTATATAATATTTTAATAGTATATCTTTGTTTAGTGAAACTCGATATTGCGTACAACACACGCTATCATGGAAGGTCGTGATTGCGTGTAATGTAAGCCAAGTCAGGGTTGTGTGTTGTGAAAGACTCATTCGTTGTTTTGTATAACATAATTCAACCATATTTCATTTATAAATTTAATATATATATATATACACACTCAATGTTGAGTAGAAGGACTACAATCAAGCGAACTTGAAATTGTGTGTTACACGATCCAAGAATAGTGTTGCGTATACTGCAAGCTAATACGGTATTGCGTATAGTGAAAGATAATCTTGGTGTAGCGTACAACACAAGACATCAATGAAATTAAAAAGAATAATCCTCATAAAATCTCATGTTGTTACACAGTCTCAGTGCCTGGTCTTTAAATAATCCCATATAATTTTAAAAAAAATTACATGGAATTATGGGACATTAAATTACCTCCACCTTTAGGGATTTACATCCTTGTAATCCAAAACAAAGGCTAATCAAATAAATGGGGTAATGAGCATGAATCTAATTCTCCAACTCCCATGTGCTCTCTTGGAGATTCATATGCTGCCAATGAACAGACACCATAATAATTGACTGTCCAAGAAGGATCCTATTTCATCGATCCTCTATCTTCACTTGGTACTTTGTGAATGTCGCCTCGTCTTTAATCTCCAGCTCATTATGGTTGATGAAATGAGAAGGTTCTTGCACATATCTCCTCATATGGGATACATGGAAGATGTTGTGCACCCTCTCTAACTATGGAGGTAGAGCCAAGTGGTATGCCACCTTGCCCACTCCACACAGTATCAGGAAATTTTTGATGAACCACAGAGATAACTTGTCGCCCCATCCAAATCATTGTATCCCTTATCGAGGAGATACCCATAAGAATAAGTGGTCCACCTCCTCGAACTCCAAGGGTCTTCATCGCCCATCAGCATGGGGCATTTTTCGACTCTTTGAAGTCTTCATATTCTCTTAGATGACCTGTACCTTCTCAGTGGTATCATGTACCATCTCTGGACTCATGAGTGATGACTCCCCTAGGTCTATCTAGCATAATAGTGACCTGTATGGTCGTCCATACAGTGCCTTGAATGGTGCCATACCAATGTTGGAGTGGTATATATTTTATTATGCAAAATTCACCAGTGGTAGTTGGTCCTCCCAATTACAACCAAAATTTAGAATGCAAGCACAAAGCATGTCCTCCAATCTCTATATAGTCTGCTCCTTCTGACCATTCGTCTGTGGGTGAAAGGTTGTGCTCAAGCATAGCTGAGTCCCAAACTCCTCCTGCAATCCCTTCCACAACTAGGATGTAAAATGTGCAACACGATCTGAGGCTATCATAGATGGAACTCCATGGAGTCAAACTATCTTCTACACGTAGAGGCATCCCAATATCTCTATTGAACCCTTCTCTTGAATGGGTAGGTTATGGACCGACTTGGTGAGTTGGCCTACGATCACCCAGATGGTATCGTACCCCCTTGACGTACATGGTAAGCCCTTCACGAATTCCATCAATATCCCATACCACTTCCACTCCGGTACCTCGAGGGGTTGTGTCAAACCTACTGGAACCTGGTGCTCAGCATTCACTTGATAACAAGTCAGGCATCTCAAGATAAACTCTACCACTGATTTCTTCATCCCTAGACACCAGTACTGACATTAGAGGTCCTATTACATATTCTAAACACCTAGATGTACCGCCAAAGGGGATGTATGGAACTCCCTCAACACCTCCTCCCGTAACGCCACCGGTACTATGGTGAATCCTCTAAAAAGGATGATGTGATCCCTAACTTTCGAATATCCATTAGGGGCATTCTATGTGGAAATCTGGTAACATGTAGTCTCACAGTTGGAAACTCCAAGTTGCACCTCCCTGAATCACTATAAAAGTGGAGGGGAAACTACCATTGACTGAAGAAAATTTGTCTCATCTCTATCCACAAAAGATATCTAAAGTTAGGCCAACTACTTTGAGGCCTTATTCCATAGTTGTGAACTCGATCTCCTTCTCAGAGCATCTTCCACCATGTTCCCCTTCCCAGGATTATAGACTATCTCGAAGTCATGGTCCTGGAGAAACTCTAGACAATGTCGCTATCTCAGGTTTAGATTTTTCTTAGAAAATATTTACTTGAGACTATTTTGGTTAGAGTAAATGATGAACTAATTTCCCATGGAGGTAGTGTTGCCACATCATCAATGCAAAGACTACTGCTACTAACTCAAACTCTATCTTAATTGTTGGAAATCCAACAGGCACCTTTCCATACATACAAAAGGATTACCCTTTCAAATGATCGATGGGTTCATCGTCCCTTTGGTAGTGGGTACTCATTCTCCATGGCCACATGGTAAAAGGGCTAGTAATCCACACATAAGCTTGAAAACTTGGTCTTACTAATCCCTTCATACACCATCAACTTGCAAATATCTGCGAAATCCATCTGATATACTGATATTGATATCGATTTTATCTCAGGGTTTATAATGATGCATAATTCCATCACCCTGTAGGAAGGTAATCCTGGAAACATCTTTTGGAAGACATCCTTGTACTCTGCCATTACTGTTGGGAACTGAAAACTCAAAACATCCACTTCCATGTGGGTAAGGCTAGCTGATTCAAGTGTGATCGGCTGCACTCTCCTGTGAATGAGTTTATCCCTTGCTTCCTAGGTATCCTTCATTGTTGACCAAGGAAAACTTCATTCCGACACTACAGACATACCACATGCTTTTTCCTAAAATAGTCAATCTAAGAATGAACTTTGGATGACCAATCCATCCCCAAACCAACATCATAAGACCTTGACTCTACCACTAAGAGGTTCCAAGAAAAACTCTCACCTCAAGGGTTAGAACACACCATTAGGATAAGTGTGATTATTGAGTATCCTCCCATAGGTGTATCCATACATGAGGGTCAAGTCACCAATTTAACCGTAAACTCTAGGTCTTGAACAAGGTTCATGATAAGAAGGAATGATTAGCACCTGTGTCCATTAATACGCCATCTAAGAGTAGAGACAGACCGTACCTTGAATTATTCATGGATCCCTTAGGTCATAGTCCTTGTATTCATGTAGCTACCCCATTCCCCTACCCTCCAACTCCTGAGCCTAGTGTGGACCACGTTGGGGTGGATGTTGTAACATGCCGAAATGTATACCACCTTCTGCTGATCTCCCAACTCCTCTACCACATCTGCTACCCTACATATTAATTTGTTCCTATCATTGTCTCTACCCCGATGGTCCATTCACTATTTCACTATCATCATGATGGGTTGGACAATGTCTAGAGATATTTACCCCACCATCTATTGAAAATAACTACCTCTTTCTAAGCCGAATAGACTCACCCTATGAGCCTTGAGTTATAGATCCTCTATCTTGGTACCTCTGCGTCATATTTTGGCTACCTAGAATGGATAACTCGTCCACCTATTTCTTGGTTGTAGTTCATGTATTTGCACTGAGCACAATGTTGTTCTAAATAACTCCTATCTGAAGAGACACTCAAATTCTTTCTAGGTGAGGGTTGCATCTTCATGTGTCTGGTTGGTCAAACTCCACTATCTCTCTACTAAGCTCTGCAGAAGGCTCACGACTAGAACCATCATCTGGTCAAGTGGAGTTCTCACTAATTGGAAGACTCACATCACCACCTCCAACTAATCCTCAGCGACCTAAGGATCTGTCTCTCCCCTAAACTTGGGAGGTCTCTATCTCTGGAACTTGTGTAAGGCACTGATCCTACGTGCATCCTCTACTAGTATTGCTGATAGTAACTATTGACTAAAAGGAAGTGGTATTGCTAGGAAACTGCCCAAAGGTACCATATTGGGCAATGGTCCATGTACTGAAGTCTCGTAGCTCTATGGGCCATCCTCATGGAAACTCACTAGAATCCTGGTTGTCTAGCTGTGTAGAGGCATCTTGAAGGGTATCAAGATGAACCATTATTAATATATTATACCTGGTGAGATGACTCTGGCTCAAAAATATCATAAGAAAAACACTCAAAAACGCATGAAACTAGTGTTTTCATGTAACGAGTTGGAAAGAAGAATTCAGGGTCCTAGTGTATGGATACATCGGTTGTCGCACCAACATTGGACTATTTGGCCTGAAATCCACACCAAAAACACTTAACACCATTTCCCTATCAAAATTTATATACTCTTAGTTCTTCTAGTAGAATCGACTTCCCTCTGATACCACTTTCTCACAACCCATCCCCCAGGTCCCATTTCGTGACTACCCCAATCCCGCCTTCCATAGGCCATGGGATGGTGACTAGCACCAAATAGGCATATCCCAAAAAGAGAAGGTATTTGGATTTAAATTTGTACACACATACAAAGCTAAAACTACAAAAAGTAAACACAAATTAAACCACAACTATCACTGAGACAACTATAGAGAGTATAGTACAAATTGAAAGTACAAAGGGGAAATAATACAAGCCCAAAACCACAAAGGAAAGACCGCAAATCAAGACCACAAAGAAAGACCACAACGCAAGACAACTCACACGAGGTATAAATCAAAGTATAGAAAGTAATACTATCAGTCATAAAGTTGAATCATCTTGTACTACTGAGGGACCCATCCTTAATAAGTCACTAAGGTCCACTCGGACATTGGACCACTGAGGTCTACTCTGCTAATGGACAACTAAGGTCCACTTGGTTACTGGACCACTGAGATATGCTCAGCTACTAGACCACTGAGGTCCACTCGGCTCCTGGACCACTAAGGTATGCTCCGTTACTAGACCACTGAGGTCTTAAAATCTATTGGACCACTGAGGTCCACTTGGCTTTTGGACCACTAAGTTCCACTCTGATCCTGGACTACTGAGGTCTTCTCTGTTACTGGAACACTAAGGTCCACTTGTCATATCCTTTGTGCACAGCCAGCCATAGGATTCCCACTCTCTAGTGTGCTTGATTCCAGGATAATCTACTCCTCAAGCCATCAGTTGTATCTCTACTGCCACAAAAACTCACTTATAGTATACACAAGGTACTGTCTCATTGTAAGGGTCCCAACACTATAGAGGGTGCATCAATCAGACACCTGGTCTAAAAGATATTTGTGTTCTAGTAAATAGGGATTGGTTGCATCTGAGGCTGGTCCGACTTGGTTAGAATGACCCAACCAACCTAGCCCGAGGGTCCTGCATGACCCGACAAGATTTTTTTGAACCAACTCAACCCGGTTGGGTCTAGGCTAACCTGGTCTGGAATGGCCTAGTGGCCAGGCCCATTGTGCCTTGCTGGACCTGGCCAGGTTTGGCTATGGGTCCAGCCCACCAGGTCACCCAGTGACCCGGTCCATATTCTCTGACCCAGTCTCCCTTAGTTAGACCAATTTATTTCCAGTCGGGCTGCACAGAGGCCCAGTTTCCTATCCGGCCCGGTCTATAATGGTAGGCCAGTTCTCCTCCAACCTGGGCTACCCAGTGGCTTTGTTCGCTCCACTGGCCCGACCCAATGCCAGGTCTAGCCTACTACATCAGCCCTATCCGCTGGGTGGGCCGGTCTGATCCACCCAGGACACGGCGTGTGCCGCATCCGTACTCCACCGAAGCGGCTTGACGGAGCCGCGTCCCCCTACATCGCGGCCTCTGACACCACGCAGCCAATCTAGGGCCAATCGGGTCCTCTTCACGTGGTATGTTAACCGTGTGCTACCATCTGGCGATGTGGTGCTACACCGTGTTACCCCTGATCCCCCACGGTCGGCCCTGGTCGTGACCCTCATCGCCACCCATAGCTGCATCGCTGCAGGTCCCTGTCGTTTCCAGTCGTCAAGCTAGCGGTGTCCGCTGCCAGGTGGTCATGCCGTTATGCGCCACCATGCTACCACACGACACCATTGGCAACCACCCTTACACGGGTTTCCATTATCGGTGTGGTGGTCCGATTTCCATTCTGAAAGCACCGTTGTAATACTCGAGTCTTTGCCTTTATCATTATGGACTCAAAACTTCCGTACTATTGCTCCAGGGATCCAGTCATGATTGAAACCTCCCAGAAAAACCTGACGTGACCTCGTGGGTCCTTCGACAAAGAACAATTGAGGGGAGAGAGGGGATCACATAGAACACCCAATGAACAATCCTAGCCTTTGTTCATTTTGGCCCAGATTTTTTCTTGTCAATGTGTAACAACCCGAGACAACCATGTTATGTTTTGACAAGTTTGTTTTCCAATATCACCCATTAAGTAAACCAACAAACAAATAATAATAATAATAATATGCACCAAATGGATGAAAATTTCTTTTATTTAAATAAGCAACATTTTGGATACAATATCCTCTGACAAAACAAGAAGGTAAACTAACAGAAAATTCCAACCAAGAACCCGATTACAATAATGGGAAGACTGCTTAAAACTACTAAGAGCCCGAGAATGTGGTAGGGGTTTCGAGCATCTATCATAAGGAATATAAGGATTTCTGAAGCCACCGCGACCATGCTTAGCACCAAGGGGATCACACGAACCGTCTTTGCTTCTCCTTTAGTCACTTGGGGTAAGGGACACCCAAGACCAAACCCTTTTTTTATAAGCACCTTAATATGACCGTTGAACCCCAAACGGCTATAAATTTAACCTTTGGTTTTCTTATCATCTTGTGTTTTATTTTGACCGTTGGTTTATTTTGACCGTTTGAAATAAAATGATTCACCCCAAAAAGATCGGCATGATATTTGTGTATTTTGCTTTAATCTTTTAAAGTGTCATCAATGATAATTTAGTTTTCCCAAAATGTTAACTCTATTTTATGTTTCTAAACGGCGAAAATTAATATTATTGTTTTCTTCCATTATACATATTAATTTGAACAATTGAACTTTTATTTTCTATTTATATCAAACTGGATGAATTTTTATGAGTTATATATATATTGCATCAAATTAGATATATTATTTCTCTTATAATTCTACCTTTATTAATTATTTTGGAAACTATACTAAATTATGGTTTTATTTACAAATCTCGTGTCTTTAAGTTTACACAAATTCTTTTAAGCAACCAATTTCTTATTCTCTCCTTAAAAGAGTGTATCCGAATGTTTTCATCAAATTATAAATTAAGGTAATTATTATGTAATTCAGCAAAGGAAAAATAAATAAATAAATAAACAAATAAATATATATTATGATGAATAAATAAATTCTTTCTTTAATTGATTAAATGAACCTCTAATTTTCCAAAATATAATAATTATGGTTTAAAAATAATATACTTAATATAATAAGGCCAATAAAAATTTTGGTATTTTGAAATAGAATATATATATATACACATATGTTTATATAATAAAATGTTTTGATTAAATCAATTTATAATTTTTATTTGACCAATGACTTTTAATAAAATGATAAAAGTGGTTCAATAATTGAATTCATTAATGATAAAAAAAGAAGAAATCAATCAATGATTTAATAAATTAAAAAGAAAGTTAATAAAGTTTTTTTTACACTGTTGAAGACCCGCGTTTTTTTCCTCTCTTTTGCACCGCGTCGCACACGGGCCGTCCGATCCTCTCCTCCCTTGATCGTGGCCGTCAATTTCTTTTAATGCTGCCTCGCTTCTTGGCCATCCGATCGTTCTAGTGTAATCCCGGCCGTCCTCGGATTTCCGGATCTCTTCCTCCTCGTGCTGCGTTTTCTTCTTCCTCTTCGCCGCGTAGCTGGACCAGTAGGGATAGGTTATCTTCTTCCTCTCGTAGGCCGGCCAATAGACCTCATTTTTTCCCTCTTTTCCACAGGTTGACACCGACCTCTCCTTGGGCCGAAGACTCCCCCGAGGGCCTCTTCTTCTTCTTCATTTTTTTACTCCATGTTGCACTGAAGGCCGAAGGACCGGCTTCCCGGATCTCTTCGGTTCCTAGACTTCGGTTGCTGCCTCGTTCTCTCCTCCTCCTCGTCGAACAGGTAAGGGTGAAGTTTTGTAGTTTTTTTGTAAACACCGGGTTATATATATACAAATATATATAGGTATATACAAGTTATATGTATATATGTACACCTTCTGCATTTGATCATTCGGTTACTTTTGCCTTTTTAATTCCTCCTCTCCAAGAAAGGAATGAAGTAGGTTTACTTTTGGTTGTTTTTTTTAAGCTTCAGTTTATATAAGTGTGTATAGATATATACATGTCATATATATATATTTTCGGGTGTGTGTGTGTGAAACTATTACAAACCCAGGCTTTAGATCTCCCTCTCGGCTTAGGGAACCGGTTAGGAGTAAGGGGGAAGAGCCTCTTCATTGTTTCCTACCTTTTTGTAAGATTTATATAGTTATATACACTTGTTGTATAAAAACATACAAGACCATATAAACCAGTTTTACCTATTCCTAGAACTGATCTTGACAACCTCTTTGTGAAACCATAAAATTTGGGGTAAAGGTCTGAAGGTTCTGTTTTAATTTTGGGCGCGGGTTCTTACTTTTCACACCTTATGTTTATATATGTGTGTGTATATATATATACACATATGTATAAGATGATAAATGTATGTATACAACTGTTACTCTATGTTTATACCCCTGATTTTTTTCGCCTATAAAAAAAAGATTTTGAGTAATCAAATAAATGGGTAAAATTATGCAAGTATATGATGTACATTGTTGTTGTATATACATACACATATGTGTATATATATTAATATGAACTTAGTGTCCATGTTTTCATTTACTACAATAAAGCATGATGAAGTTTATGGGTTGGTTGGATTTCAAAAATCATTCTTGAAACTGAGAATTTTCATGTATCACTGGTTTGGATAATCAGGATTTTTCTTAAAATGGATAGTATGGACTCCTTGAACTTTTATAAATGCATTCATGGGTATGTACTCATGTTTAGTTAAAGCGCTAATAAAAGAGTTTTTTTTATAAGACAGTTTTGAGTAAAAACCCACAATATCTATTTATCATTATATGTGTAAGTTATGAACGACCATGCTTTAATTGGGTACTATGATGTTATGTAATGTTAAGTGATATGTTCATTCTCTTGAAACCCATGTTTTTAAATGCAAGGTAACTTGTTATGTGCACGGAGTTTTAGCATGCATGTCATCATGTTTTTAATGATTAAACTGTCCTCATGTAATGAATAAGTATGTGAAAATGGGGTTTAATTAAGAATGCATGAAACCCTATGAACGAATGGCCAAGTCAAGATATGTGAGGGATGTATAGGACTTACATGTGACGGGTGTGCCCGGAATTATATAGCGCAACAAGAATGATGTGACGGGTGCGCCCAGAATTATACAGCGCTCCAATGCATTGGGTAAAGCAGGAGTCTCATGAGACGAACATGTGCGACGGTCTTGGCAGTTAGCCTTGACTTGTGCTAAGGAAACAGGGCGGGCAGTGAGCCTTGACCTGTTAAGTATGTTATACGATCTTGATGAAAAGTCTTGACAAAGTCCAGGATTATACATTCCCTCTGCATGTAATGATAAAGGTTAACCAGGGGTTTGTTCAACTAACAGGACAACCCCTAGTTGAAAGCTCCCAAGATCATGAAGATTGTACTTTATGTAACAAGAACTGTTTTTCATATGGTAAACCGTTAGATGAACTGCACTTTACTCATGAACCATGATATGCATGTTTTCCCTGCTTAGCCATAGAATTCTTTTAGAATTAAAGTAACCTTGTTTTAACATTATGCATTGTTTATTCTTTTTATATTGCGCACTCTGATCATGTTTACATTAAAGCTCATTTCAAGTACGTGGCTCTTTGTGAAAGTGGTTTTCAAAGAAAGATGGATTTCATGTTTTAAGAAAAGATAATGTTTTGTTTTAGCAAAGTGTTTTATTCTCTTCGAAAGAACTTCTTTGGGAAAGGATTTTCTAAAAAAAATTTAAAACCCCTTACTGGGCATTTTTGCTCACCCTTCATTTTTGTTAAAAAATTTCAGGCATGGTTGATACCTATGAAGTTAATCGAAAGCAACTGGTTTCCCAGAATCCTAAGCCTCGCGATCTTCTGTTGTAATGAGACATGATATTTAATTTGTAATGATGTAATATTAAGTATATCATGTCTCATTAAGCACCCCGGTTTTGGGGGTCGCTACAGTTGGTATCAGAGGATAGGTTCAGGAAACTCTGGAAAACCAGGTGATATAAATATATTGCTAAGACTAACTAAGTAAAAATGTTATAACTTTTATATGGATGATGTACCTACCGACCTTTTTTCACTTCCAACTGAGGCTCTAGAGAACATTATATCTCTAGCCAGTCGCGAGAACTTTCTAAACTATGCCCAAATTCGCATGACGTGTAAGCACTTTTACAATGTGTCAAACTCATCTAGGGTGCTTAGTCTCCACCGGGGAATGGGGATGGATTATCTCCTAATGATGATGACCCAGTTTCCCTCGTATGCACGTCGGGGAAGGTATCACGAAGGACTCTTCCGAGTGTTTACAACTGGCGAGGAATTTGGCACAATGCTAGATAACCCTTTTCAAGAAGCTGCAGCTGCCGGAGACCTCCGAGCAGCTTATCTGTGCCAGGTCCTGCACTATGGCTTCTGGGGCCAGTTAATGGACTTTGGAGCGTTGGAAAATGAGTCCACCCGTGTGTCTCTTAGGCAAGAAGTGTGCACCAATGTTTCCCAACTCCACACCCCTCACGCTAAACTCAGGAGGTGTTATAAATGTTCCCATGAGTTTAGTCCTGTATGTTCATCCTGTGTGTGGTTTAAAGAGTTAGGATGTTTTTCCACTCTTTGTGGCGTACGTCTTGTAAACTCAGACTTTTCCATGTAAACTTTTCCCTAAATGGAAGTTTCTTGTTCTTTTCATGTCTTCACCGTATCTATGTTGTTAAGAGTTTCCCCTCGATGTTTGTTTTCAGATGGCTGGACAAACGAACTTCTCATCCCTACCTTATGAGCTAGTAGAAGTCATCTTGATCAAGGCATGCATGGTGGATTACCCATCCTTTCTCTACCTGCGAGGGTCCTTCCAGCGTTTGCTCAATTTAGCAAATGGTCCAGAGATTCTTCAGCTATGTCAAGAGAATGATCGCGTCTTTCACCTCATCGCTGCTGCTCAACTCCCCTGCTATAGGTGAAGGGGAATGTACTTTGAGGGCCTATTCCAATGTTTCACTCTGGCACAAAACTTTTCTGCCAGAGCGTGTTTCCTCGTGGCCGCCCAGGATGGCCAGCTCAGTGCAGCTTACATGTTCCAAGTACTGAACCTCAGTCTCCTCAACCGCATCATCCCTCTCGAATACCTAGAGCATGATGTGGCCAGAAGAGTCATCAAGGAGTTTATCTACTCGGACTTTTCCGAGCTTTGCATCGCACGAGCCTCCCTCTGGAAGCCCGTGTGCAGTACACACGAACAAGAGTTCAAGGAGCACTGTTCAAGGTGCATCTTGACTAGGGAAACTGAAGAGTTGTGTGCCAACTTTGGTATCCCGTTAACTGAGCTAGATCCACTGTTTCGGTAGAGTTGTACGTATGGGGTTTCTGTTTTTTCTCTTTTTATGATAGAATTGGAAAGGCGCAATTCTTTGAAGGGGGAAGTAATGTAACAACCCGAGAAAACTATGTTTTGTTTTGACAAGTTTGTTTACCAATATCACCCGTTAAGTAAACCAACAAACAGCTAATAATAATAATAATATGCACCAAATGGATGAAAATTTCTTTTATTTAAATAAGAAACATTTTGGCTACAATATCCTCTGACCAAACAAGAAGGTAAACTAACCGAAAATTTCAACCAAGAACCCGATTACAATAATGGGAAGACTGCTTAAAACTACTAAGAGCCCAAGAATGCGGTAGGGGTTTCGAGCATCTATCATAAGTAATATAAGGATTGCTAAATCCACCGTGACCGTGCTTAGTACCAAGGGGATCACACGAACCATCTTTGCTTCTCCTTCAGTCACTTGGGGGAAGGGACACCCGAGACCAAACCCTTTTTTTATAAGCACCTTAATATGACCGTTGAACCCCAAACAGCTATAAATTTAACCGTTGGTTTTCTTATCATCTTGTGTTTTATTTCGACCGTTGGTTTATTTTGACCGTTTGAAATAAAATGATTCACCCCAAAAAGATCGTCATGATATTTGTGTATTTTGCTTTAATGTTTTAAAGTGTCATCAATGATAATTTAGTTTTCCCAAAATGTTAACTCTATTTTATGTTTCTAAACGGCGAAAATTAATATTATTGTTTTCTTCCATTATACATATTAATTTGAACAATTGAACTTTTATTTTCTATTTATATCAAACTGGATGAATTTTTATGAGTTATATATATATTGCATCAAATTAGATATATTATTTCTCTTATAATTCGACCTTTATTAATTATTTTGGAAACTATACTAAATTATGGTTTTATTTACAAATCTCGCATCTTTAAGTTTACACAAATTCTTTTAAGCAACCAATTTCTTTTTCTCTCCTTAAAAGAGTGTATCCAAATGTTTTCATCAAATTATAAATTAAGGTAATTATTATGTAATTCAACAAAGGAAAAATAAATAAATAAATAAACAAATAAATATATATTATGATGAATAAATCAATGCTTTCTTTAATTGATTAAATGAACCTCTAATTTTCCAAAATATAATAATTATGGTTTAAAAATAATATACTTAATATAATAAGGCCAATAAAAATTTTGGTATTTTGAAATAGAATATATATATATACACATATGTTTATATAATAAGATGTTTTGATTAAATCAATTTATAATTTTTATTTGGCCAATGACTTTTAATAAAATGATAAAATTGGTTCAATAATTGAATTCATTAATGATAATAAAAGAAGAAATCAATAAATGATTTAATAAATTAAAAAGAAAGTTAATAAAGTTTTTTTACACTGTTGAAGACCCGGGTTTTTTTTCTCTCTTTTGCACCGCGTCGCACATGGGCCGTCCGATCCCCTCCTCCCCTGATCGCGGCCGTCAATTTCTTTTAATGTCACCTCGCTTCTTGGTCGTCCGATCATTCCAGTGTAATCCCGGCCGTCCTCTGATTTCCGGATCTCTTCCTCCTCGCGCCGCGTTTTCTTCTTCCTCTTCGCCACGCAGCTGGACCAGTAGGGATAGGTTATCTTCTTCCTCTCGTAGGCCGGCCAATAGACCTCGTTTTTCCCTCTTTTCCACAGGTTGACACCGACCTCGCCTCAGGCCGAAGACTCCCCCGAGGGCCTCTTCTTCTTCTTTGTTTTTTTTTACTCCATGTTGCACCGAAGGCCGAAGGACCGGCTTCCCTGATCTCTTCGGTTCCTGGACTTCGGTTGCTGCCTCGTTCTCTCCTCCTCCTCATCGAATAGGTAAGGGTGAAGTTTTCTAGTTTTTTTGTAAACACTAGGTTATATATATACATATATATATATAGGTATATACAAGTTATATGTATATATGTACACCTTCTGCATTTGATCATTCGGTTTCTTTTGCCTTTTTAATTCCTCCTCTCCAAGCAAGGAATGAAGTAGGTTTACTTTTGGTTGTTTTTTTTAATCTTTAGTTTATATAAGTGTGTATAGATATATACAGGTTATATATATATATTTTCGAGTGTGTGTGTGAAACTGTTACAAACCCAGGCTTTAGATCTCCCTCTCGGCTTAGGGAACCGGTTAGGAGTAAGGGGGAAGAGCCTCTTCATTGTTTCCTACCTTTTTGTAAGTTTTATATAGTTATATACACTTGTTGTATAAAAACATACAAAACCATATAAACCAGTTTTACCTATTCCTAGAACTGATCTTGACAACCTCTTTGTGAAACCATAAAATTTGGGGTAAAGGTCCGAAGGTTCTGTTTTAATTTTGGGTGTGGGTTCTTACTTTTCACACCTTATGTTTATATATGTGTATATATATATATACATATGTATAAGATGATAAATGTACGTATACAACCATTCCTCTATGTTTATACCCCTGATTTTCTTTTTCGCCTATAAAAAAATAGATTTTGAGTAATCAAATAAATGGGTAAAATTATGCAAGTATATGATGTACATTGTTGTTGTATATATATACACGTATGTGTATATACATTAATATGAACTTAGTGTCCATGTTTTCAATTACTACAATAAAGCATGATGAAGTTTATGGGTTGGTTGGATTTCAAAAATCATTCTTGATACTGAGAATTTTCATTTATCACTGCTTTGGATAATCAGGATTTTTATTAAAATGGATAGTATGGACTCCTTGAACTTTTATAAATGCATTCATGAGTATGTACTCATGTTTAGTTAAAGCGCTAATAAAATAGTTTTTTTTATAAGATAGTTTTGAGTAAAAACCCACAATATCTATTTATCATTATATGTGTAAGTTATGAACGACCATGCTTTAATTGGGTATTATGATGTTATGTAATGTTAAGTGATATGTTCATTCTCTTGAAACCCATGTTTTTAAATGCAAGGTAACTTGTTAAGTGCACGGAGTTTTAGCATGCATTTCGTCATGTTTTTAATGATTAAACTGTCCTCATGTAATGAATAAGTATGTGAAAATGGGGTTTAATTAAGAATGCATGAAACCCTATGAACGAATGACCAAGTCAAGATATGTGAGGGATGTATAGGACTTAAATGTGACGGGTGCGCCCAGAATTTTATAGTGCAACAAGAATGATGTGACGGGTGCGCCCAGAATTATACAGCGCTCCAATGCATTGGGTAAAGCAGGAGTCTCATGAGACGAACATGTGCGACGGTCTTGGTAGTTAGCCTTGACTTGTGCTAAGGAAACAGGGCGGGCAGTGAGCCTTGACCTGTTAAGTATGTTATACGGTCTTGATGAAAAGTCTTGACAAAGTCCAGGATTATACATTCCCTCTGCATGTAATGATAATGGTTAACCAGGGGTTTGTTCAACTAACAGGACAACCCCTAGTTGAAAGCTCCCAAGATCATGAAGATTGTACTTTTTGTAACAAGAACTGTTTTTCATATGGTAAACCGTTAGATGAACTGGACTTTACTCATGAACCATGATATGCATGTTTTCCCTGCTTAGCCATAGAATTCTTTTAGAATTAAAGTAACCTTGTTTTAACATTATGCATTGTTTATTCTTTTTATATTGCGCACTCTGATCATGTTTACATTATATCTCATTTCAAGTACGTGCCTCTTTGTGCAAGTGGTTTTCAAAGAAAGATGGATTTCATGTTTTAAGAAAAGATAATGTTTTGTTTTAGCAAAGTGTTTTATTCTCTTCGAAAGAACTTCTTTGGGAAAGGATTTTCTAAAAATGTTTTAAAACCCCTTACTGGGCATTTTTGCTCACCCTACGTTTTTGTTAAAACATTTCAGGCATGGTTGATACCTATGAAGTTAATCGAAAGCAGCTGGTTTCCCATAATCCTGAGCCTCGCGATCTTCTGTTGTAATGAGACACGATATTTAATTTGTAATGATGTAATGTTAAGTATATCATGTCTCATTAAGCACCCCGGTTTTGGGGGTCGCTACACAGTGGGGTCACGAAGAATAATTCAATCACTGAGATTTTTAATCCCCAACATCAACCCATAATATTTATTCCCAATCCCGCAAGAATAAATCATATGTAGATCAACTAGTTAGTGAGTTGATCCACGTTATTCATTTAGAAGGTAAGAACATGGGAACAATAATCACACAAATTTAAACCCCTACCTTGGAAAAAAATATCGGTTGAGGAAGATCGCTCATCACCATCTGTTGATCTCTGATTCCAATTTACTCTCCAAGGGTATCGTCTCCTCTTTCTGATTCACTGGAATTCATCATTGGATATATTTTTTTCAGTGACTTAGAGTGATTTTCAAGATCCAAATCTGATCTCCAATTCATGTTATCCTGTTAAATGGGGAAAATGTGTCACAACATTTCTATTATGTTGATTCATCGTCGTTACATTGTTTCATTTATAAAACATCATTTATGTTACTTTTCATTGAATCATCATTACACAGTTCTATTTATGTAATGAAACTGTCGGCTCATTGTTGTGTTGCAGCGAAATAATTTCAAATAAAATAAACTTTTTAATTTTATTTTATTTTTCCTTAAAACATCCCAAAAATAACTTTTTCCCTTGACCAAAACTAGTCTAGGTTAAGTCCTTCTTAAGGATAAAATCTTATTATGAACTCAATAGTGATCTCTCATTTTTAATCCAAGTTACTTTTTGTGATTTATGAGGATTTGAAAATAAAATAACTTTTATTTAAATTATTTTATTTACAGTTACGTCCCAAAAACCAACTTTCACTGTCGTCCCAAACCGGTCAATGTTAAGCTCTGCTTAAGGGAATCATACCCTCACAAACTCAATGATACTCTCTGATTTCCAATCTAAGTTACCGTTTATGATTTATAAGGATTTGAAAATAAAATAATCTTTATTCAATTATTTTATTTATAGCTAAAAACTACCTTCCATTGTTAACCTGTGTCAGCCAATGTTAGCCTCTGCCTAAGGAAATAATACCCTCATGAGCACAAAAGTGGTATCATATTTTCAATCCGAGTCACCGTTCGTGAGTTATAAGTATTTGAAAAATAAAATAATTTTATTTAATTATTTTATTTATGGTTATGCCATTTTTGGGTTTTCTCACTAGAGACTTACGCCGAATATACTTAAGTCATGCCTAGGGTAAACCCATCATCCTGAATGCAAGAGTGCTCTCGTATTTCTGATATGGCCTCCCATTTAATATTTATTACACTGTTTTAGGAAAATCGCTCGCACATGCTATTTAAAACTTAACATTTTTCAACGGATCATTTTGGGAATTCTGAGCCTTAGAATCGTACATCATCTCAGCAGTTAGTCTTGAAATAATCCCATATAATTTGAAAAAAATAAATTTAATTCTGGGACATTACATTGAGATTCTTAATACAATTAGTTTGTGACACTCCAGGCCCCTTTCTTAGTGGTATTTGGCTATATTACCTAAAGTACAATGTTTGCATCTAGCTACATGTCAAGGAACCCATATAGAAATAATTAAATTCTATAATGAAATAAAAACTCATACTAGCATATTCTATGTAATATTATCTATTTATCATGATATCTCTAATCAAGCATGTTGCATGTTGGTGCCATCAACCTATGTTCTTAATGTATATTTATTTGAATTTCTAGAAATGAACTTTATAATAAAACCACCACGATCATAGACTTAATCAGGTAGTTCTACTCACATAAAAGGATTATAGATATCAACTTATTTTCTTGAACAAAAGGAAAAAATCCTTTCTATCATTACTCATTAATACCCAACATACCCAACTTCGCTATAAATATATGTCATCATGGATTATAGTAATACATAAAAGTATGTGACTAGTGATATGTAATAATAATATTATTAAAGTTTAAGGTTTATTAAACATGTCTACAAATATAAACATACAATGACTCATATAAATATGGATTTTATACTCACGGTTCAAGTTATCATAATCTCTTTTCTTGATATTATCAAAGAAAAACTTCATGAGAAGAAGTCTCAATGAATTATGATCCCCCATACCCTGATAGTCTATATCATTTTTATCATATCAAATGATATCATATGGTCATAGAAAATTTATTTAAGAATGTTTCCATGACACTTATAGGTTATCATATTAGTAGAGAACTGCTATGATAAAAAGATTCCAAACCTTGAAAAATTCTTTCTTCCATGATGGAGTTGGGTTGTGGCTAAGAGATGACTACTTCCTCCTTTGATTGATTTATAATGATTCCTTCCTTGGATACTGCATATCCCAAAAACACCACCTGATATGAAATTAAATTTCACATTTATATCTTTCCATATAACTTTTGTTTCCATAGAATTCCAAACACCCATTGAAGATGATCCACATGGCTCTCTATATCCTTATTGTAAATCAAAATATAATCTAGATAAACAATATTCAATTTTACAATAATGGATTTAATAACTTCATTAATGAGTCCCATGAATATATTAGGTTCATTTTATATATTGAATGGAATGACTGTATATTAAAATAATCCTCCTTAGATTTTGAATGTTGTTTTCCCCTCATTTCCTTCCTACATCCAAATCTGGCTGTATCTACTCCACATATCAACCTTAGAAAAGATATATGACCTATGTAAATCATCAAGCATATCATCGATTCATATAATGGGATACCTTTATTTTTTGGTAATATTATTGATAGAACTACCATCAATGGACATGTGATATGTACTGTTGTACCCTGGTCCAATTATACACCCAAATAGGGGGTTAATTAGGGTGATAAAATTTCTTTATTTCTTTAAATAAAATTGGATCTTGTATCCACTTTGGAAAATGCAACATAAATATGATTCTTAATCTTAATCAAATATTGAAAAATATGGATAATAAACACATTTATTTTACTTAGTTCACATATAAAATGTTACTCTATGGAGAACATGTCAACAATGTATTGATATGCTAATTAACCACTACTTAACTAGTATGTGATTATAACTTTAAGAAGAGCGCATTGCTCGTCCAAGGTCCAAAACCTTTTACTATATTCTACACACTAATTTCAAGAGGGATAAATATCGAGTAAACATATAGGTCGATCTTACAAGATTTAATATAGAGATAAATAACACTAAATAGAAAGGGTGTTCTTCCATGATGCTTAAGTCTTCACTTCTATATTTATGAAAAATAAGCAAAGTCAAATCTTCTTTCAATACTTAACATAAAATCACCTTATACACACACACACACTTATTCTTCATTCATCTATATAATTAATAATGCTCCATTCTATAATCTTTTATTCCTCTCTATTATCTATTTTGTTATGTTTTTTAATATCTTTCCTAGAAGGATCATCTTTTATCCAAAATAGTTTGAATATCAAATTTGAAATTCAAAACTATAATAACCATCCAAATTATTCTACTTTGAAAAATATAATTTGTATCTTTCCCAATTATATCTCCTCCATTCAATTAAAATTTAGTAGTTTAATAAGTTTAAATAAATACCAAACCACTAATAATTTCCAAATAAACAATGTTTTTTGATTTCTATAAAATCCATAAATTACAACACATCATACCATTTTGTGGCATAATGAATCAGTTTTGAATTAACTATTTTTCAACAAAAATAAAGGTTGTAGTTTATAGATGTCCTTCATAGTGTAGGGTCTTGTATCCTTAGTGAGAATATCATCTGAATCACTACCAAAAATAGACCCTCCATGGTGAAATTTCCTCCTTCAATGTGGAAGACATCTTTTCTATTTTGACTATGGTGTAGTCTACCTCTTCAGGGGGTAGAGTCTCATTGACTCTAAATAAACTCTTCAATTTTTCCTTTAAATATCCAAATTATTTTAGATCTACCTTTATGTAGTCTCCATATAATTCCTTACCTTTATGTAGGTCATTCATGTTGCAATGTATCCTTAAGTTGTAGTGTGAATATCACCAAATCTCCAACTCCACAAAAATTCTCTTATCTAACTGTATAGTTTATCCTTATCCAATATTAAGTGGATTTATATAGATCCAAATATATAAAATTCTTCACACTATTAGAAACATATCCTCCAGCGTAATTACCCATTATAGCATGAGGTCCATGAAAATTGTCTCTTATTGAAATCCCCTTTCAAAGCCAATGACCTTTATGTGTCATGTAGAAATATAGAACAACCTTTATGAAGTTCATAGGTTACCCTTATATAACACAGATTACTATATATCCCATTTCCTTACATAGTAGATATATCCTACTTTTTTTAGAATTATAGATTCCTCAAACCATTTCTATATTCTTCAAAATCCTTTACAATATTTATAATAAACCCAATAAAAATAAATTTGATTCTAATATTCTTACCTTTTTTTGAAATATTGGAATCCTTTGAAACACACTCCCCCTTTAAAAATAAAATGAAAAAGGTTATTTAACTTTACACTGCTCTAGAAACCAAGAAAAGTGAATTTAATAATTTCTCTAAGTCTATGTGAGATAGAGATCGATGCAGGAATTCAAAAATTCTAGATGTATAATTATATATAATAGGGATATGGATAACTCTAAACCTCTTAGTTTGAGGAAATTTATTGAACTTCCATGATTAAACCTATGATTTTTTTAATTCATGAGCCACCAATGTCTTTATGAAGATATCTGCCACTTGATCCTGATTTCTAATCAATTCCAAACTCACTATGTTATTGTACACTTTCTCCTTAATGATATGATACCATACTTCAAGGTTCTTTATTTGAGAGTGTTGAACTAAATTTTTAGACTAATCAATAAAAATTTTATTATCATATTGAATTATCATTTCCAAGAACAAATCAAACTAGTTGTTTAATAAATACCTCTTCATTAAAGACACCATTCAAAAATATAGTATTCATATCCATTTGAAAAATTTTGACCTTACTTTGAATATAAACTACTATAAAGAGTATAATATATTTCATTCTTTCCACCAGTGCATGTGTCTCTTCAACATCACTGCCTTAAACTTGATCTTATACCTTACAAACTAGTCTTCATTTATTCTAGATAACCTTTCCATTTTTATCTAACTTGTTCTTAAATACCCACTTTTTACAAATTGAATTATTAATTTCAAGTATGTAAATAATATTCCAAGTATTATTTTTATCAATTTAACAAAATTCATCATTCATTGATTTTACCCATGATTCCTCCTTCATCACTTCTTCAAATGAAGTGGGTTTAATATTAGAAAATAGAGTGGTGTTCTCTTTTTACTTCAACCTACAAGTTTGAGTTGGAGATTATTTATCCCTAATGATATTTATTAGATTAACTTTATCCCTTTTCTTCATTTAATGAGTTATAGATTGACTCAAATCTTCACTTTTGTCTTCTACAAATCCAATCTCAGAATCTTCATTATCTATAACATCTTATGATTCTTTCAAATAAGTATTTTTTATTCAATTTATTCAAATATTTCTTCAAAAATATAATTTACTTAAGTTTATTTGGATTCATTTTCAATCACATTTACATCACTACTCTCAACATTATTATTGAACATATTATTGAAACATTTCTAGGCCTTACTCTTTATTGAGTATCCTAAAAAGATACCATCATCTGCTACATCACCATACTTAGCTTAATTTCCCTATTTGTTTCGAATGAAACACTTTCATCCAAACACCATAAGGTAGTTAAATAAGAGATTTTTCAATGAAACAATTCATAAGGGGTCTTCTCAACTTCTAAACTAGGTAATAAACTATTTTGAGTATATATATCCACTTAAATTTATTTTTTCCTGTAGTGACATGAGATTCCACTATCTATAAACATAGTTTTATCCATATTGTTGATTGTGTGGTTTATCCTCCCCACAACTAAATTATATATCGGGTTCATACTAAATATGATTCATGAATAATACTATGTTTTTTTAGATAATTTTCCACTTCATGGGATGTATATTATATTTTATTGTTTGACCTTAATATTTTCATTTTTCTTCCTATTTAATTTTAAATTTTTTCTAGAAACTATTTATGCAATCCATCACTTTTATTTTTGATTCTATTAGAATTTAATATTCTATTCAGATAAAATCAACTATAAAAAATAACAATTTATCTCTCTCCATAAATTCTTTCTTGATTCATCACACCACACACATTAGTGTGAATCAAATTTAGTAACCTCAATGTTATATTCTTCTTTGGGGGTAGGGGTTTCCTATCATTTTTTCTCACATTCAAGCATCACAAAAATTTTCATAATCCTTCTTAAAAATAGAAATATCCACCACTTCTTTAAATTTATATATTTTCTTCATAATTTGTTGATTGATTTTATAGATCCTTCGATGCCATAGTCTATTTTCTTATTCAAACAGTACTAAGGAAAACATTTTCTCTAATATTCAATTAATACAAATTCCCATTAGTTATCCAACCTTTCATAAAATAATTTCTATATTTTAATTTAATGTTTCATCCTTTACAATCAAATGTGACCTCCAAACCTAAATCAAAAAGTTTACTAACACTTAATAAATTATTTCATAAACCATTTAAATAAAGTACACCTATGTTTCTCAACTCATATCCATCCAATCAAGTCTTTTCAAACCCTTTTATCTTAAATTATCCATCATTTATGAAGTTTAAAGATCCATAACCTATACCTTTAAAATTATTTAATAGGTTCATATTATATTCCACTAGATATGAACACCCATTTTCAATAATCTATGTGTTACTATTATTTTTTTATTTTCGATAAATACCCATCAAGTTTTCCTTTTCAATATACCTTCTTTCCTTCTAAGGATTTCTAAAATTATTGGAGACTTTTTTAGTATCTTCCTATCATTTTCAATACAATTCATAAAATAAAATTATTCTTATTCAATGGGATAAAACCTATTCTTCAAGGGAACTGAACTATACTAGCTTGAATCCATTTTTATTTCTTTTTCATAAGTATATCTTCCACTTATCTACCTATAATAAACTACTTTATATCCAAAGTTTTAATAATTAAAACAATAACCATAGAAAGAGTTTCTTCTTTGATATAAATAGTGTGTTCTAAATCTATTTTATTGGATTATAATATCTTCTCCTCTTAGATAGCTTTCAAATTCACCCAATAATACATGGTGTGGAAAAGAAATCCATATAACTGAAATTTGATAAATGGAAAATTTCTATTGTTGTCTCCTCTCTATATATCACCATATTTCAAAATATATCCTGATTATTGATAAGTTCTCATTGGTAGAGAATTTTTCTATTTCAAATAATTCCTTGTGATCTTCATGCTCGTATATTATTTCTTTTATGTTTAATAATAAAAACTAATACCTAGTCTTCCTATATCATTTGGTATTTTAGAACTTAGAATTTCTTTAAAGATTCATAATCCTCATTTGGATATTTGTTTTGAAACTTCATCTGAAACTTCCCAAAGTGAATATTCTTATTTGAACCATCTATTTTGATTTCAATTTCAACCTTTTTTCTCAAATAAAAATTTTTCTTCAAGAGTTTCTACCTTCTTGACTTTCTCCAAGATATATAGGTTAATATCATCAATTATCTTAAACTGTTCTTCAAAATTCAACCTATAATTCATATCTTTTTTTATATTTCACATGGTTCATTTCACAATATTACACAACTTTATTATGAAGATAAAATTCAGCATCATGTTCATCAAAATAGATTAAATAATTCTTTAGTAATCCTATAATTTTTTTATTCTTCTTTCTTTGTAAGTCAATATCTTCAAGAGATCCTTCTAACTCCACTTAAAAACTATGAATCCTTCTAGTTTTTTCTTATCTTATTCTTTATTTTTTGATTTCTCAAAAAAATCCATCATAACAACTTATATATCTGAGATATACTATGTTTCAATTATTTTCAATGTATCTTTCTCAATATCCACTTATTCTTTGTTACCAAACACCTTCCTATGAAATTTTTTTCCACTTTAATTCTCATAAATAAAGTTTATTCTATATGGAAACTACTTCTTATATTTTGGTGAGAATTCAAACTCATTATCTTATTCATAAAACTTATTTGGAAACCTAATAGTTACGTTTAAAATATTTTTATAATGAAAAAAATATAGATTTAACTTTACCTCAAATATTCCTTTTCTTCTTTTAAACATTTTTTCAAAGAATGATGAGAAATCATCACTTAAATCATCCTCATTCACATATTCCTGAAAATCATACTTATCCACTTTGAATTAAATCTCATTAAAATAATTTTCTAAAGATATTTCTGATTTCACCTGCATCACATAAGTAACCAACTTATTATGTAATTCATCAATATATAATTCTGTAAGATTCATTTCTTTGAGTGTTGATACCTTTGGATTATATAATGCAGGAAATATTAAGATAAACATCTTTATAATATTTGAATCGTTTATTTCTTAACTAAAACCATGAATGGAACCAAAAATTTAAGTAATATTATTAAATAACCCATATAAATTCCCACCAGTACTCATTTTTAAATCATCAAGCTTGTTTTGTAAAACTTGTTTCTTCACCTCTTTCATTTTGATCTCTCCCTCATAAATGTTAGAAATTTTTTCCCATATTCCTTTTGTAGTACCGTAATCTATCACATTAATATAAATTTGGTTGAATAGTAATCTTAATAGGGCATAATGATCCTTATCATAATTATTCAACAATATCTTATTAGTCACTATCATCGACTTTCCCATGGGATGACTTACTTGTATCCCATGAACTATAGCTGAAAAAACATCCATACCAAGATATCTTAGATGAGATATCATCCTTTTTTATAAAATGATAATTATATCCATCAAATAATATAACTTCCTAATCATTAAAAATGTATTCCCTAAAATTAGTTTCCTCTCAATTGATTTAAGAAGTAACCAATTGCTATAATACCATTTGTTGAACCATAGTCCCACTATATACACTAAGAGGGGGTAAATCAGTGTGAAAAAACTTCTTTATTTATTTAAATAAAATTGGATCTTGTCTTTACATTGGAAAAGGAAACTTGATTCTGGTTCTTAATATCAATCAAGTGTTTAAATTTATAGAGAATGAACAAACTTATTTTACTTGGTTTACCCATAAAAGGATACTATAAGGATAACATATCAACAATGTGTTGGTATGATAATTAACCACTACTTTACTAGTATGTGATTTCAACTTTAGGATGAGATCATTACTCTTCCAAGGTTTGCAGGATCTTCCTCTCTTCTATGCACTACTTTAAAGAGAGATAAATATAGAGTTGAAACACAAGTCAATCTTATAATATTTCATAAAAAGATAAATAACACTGAACAATAAGGGTGTTCTTCCATGATTCTTAAGTCTTTATTTCAATATTTATCAAAAATAATAACATTCAATTATTATTTAAAACCTAAACTTCAAATCACTTTAAACAACACACTTCTTATCATTTCATCTAGATAATTAATGATACTTCATTATATTATCTCCATTTCCTATCTCCTATATATTCTTTTGTGTGTGTTGTTAATATCTTTCACAACAGGTTCTTATTTTATCTAAAATGGTTTGAATTTATAATTTGAAATAATAAACTATAAAAACCTTACAATATCTTTTACTTTAAAAACATCCTGTGAATATTTCCCAATTATATCTCCTCCATTAAATTTTCATTTGGTATTTTAATAAGTTTAAGTAACTATAAAACATTTGAGAAATGATCATATCAATAATATTTTTTGAATTCTCCAAAATCCATAAATTATAGCACAACATATCCTTTTGCGGTATGATGCATATGTTTTTACTTAACTACTTTTCAACTGAAATGAAGGCTATAGTGTAGATATATCCTATATAGTGCAAGGTATTGTAACCTTGGTGATAATCCCAACCATCTCACTACCAAAAATAGACTCTCTATGGCGTAATTTCCTCCTACGACATGGAAGACATCTTTTTCATTATGATTATGGTGTGGTTTACCTATCTATAGTGTAGATTAATTTATACTTAAAATAAAATGTTGGATATTAACTTTATATATCCTAAATATTTTAGATCTATCTTTACATGTCCTCCATATGTTTCCTTATCTTTATATAGGTCATTCATGTTTTGGAGTATCCTTAGACTACGGTGTGAACATCAGAAAATCACTAATGCAAAAAAAATCCTCCTAGGAAGATCTATGATGTATCCTATTCCACTATAACATGGATTTTTTTAGATCTAAATAACTCAAATCCTTAACACTACTAGAAATATACCCTCAAGTGTAGTTACCCATTACACCGTAAGGGACATGAAAAAGGACCCTTACAGAACACCACTTTCAATATTACTAACCTTTATATGGAATGTATAAATTTGGGAAAACCTTTAAATGGCTCACATTTTATCCTTATGAAACAAAAATTATAGTGTGATTCATTTCCTTATATCATATATATATCATAATTTCTACAAAATTCCATATTCTTCACATTATTTCTAGATTCTTCAAAAACCTTTATAATATTGATAACAAATCCAATCAATAAATACCTTTGGTTCAAATTCTTAAAATCTTTCTTAAGAACCAAAAATCTTGATATAGAACATAGGCCCATGTTTGTACTTATAAATTCTTGATCCATCAATTCATCCAGTTGTTTCAGTAATTCCTTTAATTCCTCGGGATTACATCAATAAGTAGGTTTATTAGGAAATTGTGCACCCAATATAAGGACAATATGGTGTTCAATTACTCTAAAGGGTGGTAATAAAGGTGAAATATAATTAGAAAACATCATTATATTACTCAATTAAATATTTATCTAACAAATTTTGATGAATTTTATTTTAATTAAATGAATTTTTCATATGAAAAAATAGGAATTTGTTTATGAATTCATTTATGAATTTGAGATTTATTAATAAAGAGGCTACATATGGGATATTATGGAATAGATTTTTCTTGAAGGGTTTGAGATGTATTCAAATGAGAAATAATGATATCATTTTCTATAGATCAGGAATAATATGTGTTCTTTCTCCCATCATATTGTGCTTCCCTATCAAATTACCACAGTCCTCTTGAAGGAGTTAGATGTGAGCTAAATCCTTAATCCTTTTTCATATGATGCATCTAGAATTGTTATAGGCTATGATAGGGTGATATCATAAATCCTGAGTTTTAAATCTACTATGCTGTTATTGTATAGATCCATGAATTCCCATGCAATGATTGGATATTGAATAATAAATGGTTATCATTTAAAGCTTCTGCATAATCTATCATTTAAGGAATTATTTCATAAGATGAAATGTGAGGGAGTATTTTCACTCAATCATGTGATGTATGAACTATCCAAGGTATTAAATTATATGTTATAATTCATGATTTGATTTTATAACTCCCAAGGATCATCCTTTAGGTTTATATAAATACATATCTATGTGATGACTATTATCTGTGTGCTTGCTTGAAGTCAAAGAAAAAATCATCATCACCTGTTGTTATCTTTTCCTACATCCTTTAACACCGGAGGCACTAAGATGGCATGGAGGATGGAAGGATACCTCTCATATTATAAGATATTTAAGAGAAACCTATGGATACCTCTAGATGTGTGATGTCATTTGGATACCACTAAGTAATTTTTATTAAGCACATTTGAAGTTGTTAAAAGGTAATAAATATGATGCAGATTATCTTTGGTGAATGGTATGTGTTTAAAATAGTATACTTCATGGTTTTTATTATCTATCATGTAAATCATGAATTTATCATTTATTTATGCTTCTAATACCATTATTAAGTTTCAATAAACCTCTAAGAAACCTAATGGTGATATCAGAGTGATTCTATGTTTTAATATTTGTGAAATCATGTTGAGAAATGAAGAAAAACATAGTACTATGTCTTGTTTGTCTCCATGAATAAGTATACGTGGCACTATGCTATAGAGGGTCTATCACCAAAGAATTTCCATCTAGTATTGACTATTTCATAGAGGAATCCATTTTATATCAAAGTGTTAAACATTATAGCATGTAAAATGGGAAAATCATCATCGTTATTTCATGGAGAGAATACCATTTTTAACATACTTGATTATCATAGATTAATCATGTAGCATGATATTATCTACACCATAGAACCTCTTGTGGTATCCTTAAAATTCCTATAGATTAAACACCATGGTGTAGAGGTAAGTGTAATCGTTATTTACCTTCACGCAAAAAGGTTCTATGGAATTGTCATCATAACATACCTTTACATAGTGGGAGTGTATATGAAGGTAATCATTTGTACCTTTTCTTAATGAACCATCATAAATTTAGTTTATATATTACCTTTACAAAGGAGGAAATTCTCATGCCGCTCTTATATGAAGGAGGATGAAAAGAGGTAATGTTTATGTTACCTTTCATAGGAGAAAATCTTACATTAAATTTACACATACATACACTTCAAGAAAACTAAGCAATACTAATGGTTTAGAACTATTGTTATAGGCCCCAAAACCATTGGTATGGCCTATACCAACAATTTTGTGAACTATGAGGATTATAGGTGTCTATATAGGATATTAACAAGGGTTTCCATTGAAACCATTGGTGTATCCCATTTCCAAATTTTAATACCCATGGTTTGATGTATATTGTGGGTATACATCTATACCAATGGTTCCTAAAACTATGGGTATAAATTAATACCCAAAATTGGTGCATACCAATGGTTCTATGAACCATTGGTATAACTTCTTATCCCGAATAGATAACAGCAGCACCATCCAACACTTTTCACAGAACCTACAAAATAAATTAAAAACCCTGGTGCACATTTAATGCAGTATAATTATTATATATTTAGCATTTAACTATCTGGTTATTAATAGTCTTCAAACCATTTACAATACTATAACATACATATAAAATCCACATTATCAATCGGTTTTAGTCATTAAATATAATCCACACATGTATCTTTACTATCAACTCAAAAATTAATGAGATTGATATCTCCCTCATCACCACTAGTGCCATCATAGTCATCACTAGAATCCTTATCAACATCATCACCTAGAGCACCAACATCATCATCATTATCATCACCACCACCAGCAATATCATCACATCAACCACCACTAGGACCCTCATTGACATCACTTTTTTCATCATATAAATAATGCATTATTTCCATACATGAATCAAAAACATTTGCATCCTATGATAGATGTGATGGACATATAACTATCATAGATTTTAGGAATTATTCGAGGACCAGTTTACCTCTTTCATGCTCCTATATAGCTATTTTTGTGTCATCATATTCTTCTTCATAAGCGTTTTTCATATCAGTGGTGTGAGATATTTGAGAGGCATTCGATGAGGGCCAATACCTAGTGAGGATGATGATTTTCATGGGTCAGCATCAAACTCTCCCTCGATGATACTCACCTAATACCTGTCTCAAATGATCATTTATCCCAAATTTGTTATCTTGTTTCTCATCTAGGGCCTCCTGGGCACACTGTTGAAATATAAACATGATATTTCATTATTAAGTATGTATCAAAATTTAAAATATCAATAAAAATACTTATAATCTTTTCTTCTTTCTATTCATTTACAACACTTCCATCCTTTTTCCTCTTAATCAAGCGAAATAATTTTTCTTGAGGTGCACAGCCTTAGATTCCCAATGTCACTTTCTATAAATAACATTGATTAATATAAGAGTACATTATTTAATAATATTAAATTGATAAAAAAAACAAAAAATAAATAAATTGTGAAGACGTGTGAGATTAACCATATACTCACATCAAGTTAAAATTTTCCCACATTAGATTAAATTATAATGGTTATTTACTATGTGGTATTAACTACAACTCTCACATTATATTAAGATATAAGAAAATTAATCTATAAGTGATTAAGTGAAATCAAATCTCAAATGGGAAGCATGGTTAAGGAGGAAGTTGTGTTAGATTAATAATATAGTGAGCAGCTCATTTTAAAGTAACCAGTTTAAGATACATAGGAATTAAAAACAACCTAGAATGAATTAAAATTTTAGATATTAAGGAAATCCATAAAATGAAGAAGCATATAAATAAATCATATGCTATAATTAATAAATGAAAACCATATCAGTTAATTTCATGGTATTTATCCATCAGTTGTTCCCAATTATGAACTAACTAGATCATGCGCTATAATTCATAAATGAAAACCATATGAGTTAACTACATGGTCTCTATCCATAAATATCCATAATAGTGTGAAACTATACACTATTATATAAAAACACATATCATTTAGTATTCCTAGTGATTTTTAGTATTTCCAATTCACTTTTTAACATTTTAATATGTAAATGATATAATACCATAAAAGTGTTTAGTTTAATTGTTTTTATATTATCATTTATTAGAAGCCACATTTTCATATGAGAATGATATGCTGTTTAAATTCTCTCTTTTCGGTATTAAGATGTGTGTTTCTTGATATATTATTTTGGTATGGTGGTTGTAAAGTCTCTTTTTAGGGTCTTGATATATGCTTCATTGTAGCTGGATCTGGACTGGATGTCTTGATATGGTTAATGAATTTTTTGGTAATGGTTGGATATGTATAACTCATTTTCATTTAATATGAATGAAATGTGTTTTAGGAAGGTTAAAGTTTGGATTATTCAGGGTGAATTAGATACTACAATATCTAGGTGCTTATTTTTTGGTCTCTGTATGGATGAGTTGTACAGTCTAGATCTGGAATGATGGAAATTTTAAATGTGATCCATTTGTTCTAAATGGTGGGTCTATTTGATACAATAATATTTGGATGGGATTTATTACTATTTATCATGGGAAATTTTCTTATGATTGTGTTTTTTATGGGGAATTTATCCTCCATTATCTTATAGGTGGATGAGATGTTGTAGGTTGGTCAGGAAAATAGGATGATTTGTGAAATGAAGAATGAATTGTCTAGAATAATCAACGTAAAATATATCAGTTGCCTTAATAAAATCATGTGGATGAGGATTGAGAGAAATGAAAAATATGGATGTTTAGATCCATCTAAATGTGACAACATAATTAAGGTAGCCTAGAAATTATATATATTACCTTTATCCAAACATTACAATATAATTCATCTTTCCTCTATAGGTAAACTTATCACATTGAATTCAATAAAAATTAATTACCATCACATATAAAGGGGTATTCCCTATGAGTTTTAATTTCCAAATAAATTATTAATAGTGTAAACTAGGTTTATAGATCATTCTTTATTGATGAAAGTAATTAAAAACCCCTTGGAAAACTAAATAAATAATTAATCATTTTATTTATTCACTAAATATGTGTTTTTGAAGCATTTACCAAGAGATCCAAATAGACTTGAGATTTTAGAAAACAACACTTTTCCATTAATTTTAAAAATATATATCATAAAAAATTTCAAGAAAAAATATCAAGAGCCAACATGGAATTTCAATTTTTAAAAACAAGGGCTTGATCCATCAAAATAGTTTTGACATCAAATTGTAAGAAAACCACATTTTCCCACTTTTATCAAAATATTATAAAAACATAGTTTAGTGATATTGGTATTATGTATAAGTGAAAACATAAAATATATACAAAATTCCATGATTAAATCATAAGAAATCATAGATTTAATCATAAATAGAGGTTTCCTTGAACACCTACCTCAAATATCATCACTTACATTGGCCATAGAGGTAATAAACCAAGACACGGCCCAAGAAAAATTATTAATAATCATGAATATACATGGATCCTTTGGTTCCACTAATCTTATTCACATATTCAACAAGTATTCAAAATTTATCAGTGACTCTCATTGCGTGATCTCCCTTAATTCCCACTATAATATCCATTTTTAATCATTCCCCTATGTTTCAAGGACCCATGGAATCTTATAAATTATTCTTCACACTAGAGAATTCAAATCATATAAATTATGGAATATTAATCCTTAATAACCCATAAGAACCAACATAGTCTACTTTGGGTTCCCAGACTTTTTGATGTGGTGGAATAACATTAAGTTTAAATGACTTAGGTTGTGTTGTATTGTTGACATTTCTTGGTTTTGGTTATCACATATAGATTCATTATAAAAATATAACACACATTACATTTCTTAGTGCATCATTAATTTCTGGTATTAATGCATTGGAAGAGTTGAAGTAACCTTAAGTGATTGATTTTCCAAATTTCATGAAATAAGCTGTCATAATTCCTATTATATTCTACATAGAACATAGTTATATGTTTGGTCTTGAGATTTCATTGAGTAGAGTATGTAATCATAGGTTTCAATGTATCTCACATTGGTTATGTTGTAATCTCAAGTGTTTCCCCATGCTATATTGAGGCCGACATTGTCCAAGAATTTTTACATGTTCTCTATTGCTACTCTAACATAATCTCAATGTTGTGATTCTAAAATATTGTTAATACATTATGTAGGTTGTGTTCGCACTAACTTATTCTTATGAATGAGTATCATACTATATTTTTGAAAGGATTCCTTATAAATATTTTATAATAGGATACGTTATATAGAGAATGTATCCAAAATCTCATGACATAGATTATATTATCCATTGATGTTGTCTTAACCCTTTAATTTGAATTTTACAAAGCTTTTGAAAATGTATTATTATTCCTTTACAATTCCCTTCCTTGAATAAAATCACATCAAACCATTATTTAATTGTTTAAAAATTAATCAAGTAAAAATTCTATCATTGATTAATTTAAATCGATACATTAATTATTTAATTTATGTTCATATTTCTAAATCCTTAAAAAATCTACAAACCATTGAAAAAATCCAAAAAAATATCTCAAAAAACACAATAAATTACTAAAAACTACTTAAAACAATGATAAATTTGTGTCAATGAATTCCTCCACACATGAATTATTACAAGTCATCAACTAAATTTTCTTAAAATGCTTAATAGAGAATCCATTTCATCACATATTAAATCCTAAGGTAATGGATGTTAGTTGATTATAAATTAGATTTCAATATTCTAGACTGGAACACCTTAAAATATACCTCTCTAATCAAGGGTTTTTTGGATTTAATTCTTCCTTTTATGCTTATAGAAGGTGTATTATTTCAGAGATTGGGGGTACTCCCCCACCCCTTAATAGAATGCTCCCCCAAATTTCATAAAAAATATCATTCAAATATGATTTAGTCGATTAGGGCCTAGTAAAACTTCATTGGTAATAAAATTACCTGGAACCTCTCATGATATGAAATTATATTGCACCTCAAAGTGTTCACATACATCATATCATTCTTGTCATTTTTTTCAACGTATCCTAAAAAAATTAAATACAATTAATAAGAATTAAATTTTCAATACAAGCCATTAAAGATTAATAATACCTTGATCTTATTACTCTTCCAATATATGATCATATCTTGGTATTATGTTGTTAGATAGTCAATGAATATTGGTACACCCTCTAAATCAAATCTGACTCTACTCTTCCAACCAATATATAACTCTTTCTTATATGATCACCACAACTCTCCAAGTTCCAACAATGGTGAGACCTTGGAAGCTTCTCTATCAGAAAATTAAAATTGACACTGTAATAAACATGTTAAATCATATAAATACAAAAATAATATAGATATAAATTTAACAAATTTTCTAACCAATATCTCCAACCATGCTTTCCCCTTTATTTCATTACCGATATTCCTCCATGAGGTTGGTTTCATCATAATGATATCATTATACTTGGATAAAGTTTACATAAAAATTCTATATTGTCCTACATTTTTACCTATAATTTGATTATCTTCATTGTAATATACCATTATTTGTGTTTGATAATTCCATAATTCATGCATATAGGTGCACCCATGTCACCTATTAGAAGATCCCACTGAATAAGATAAAATAAAAAACATAGAATTAATTCACAGTACAATAGTAAAAATAATATGATATAATTTGACACACATATAAAAATAAACCTAGTCTAGGATGATCATTAGAATCTACTGGATCTGTGGGATTTCTTGGATCGATAGCCTCTGAAGGATGTGTCTATTATAATAAATGCACTGGGTTATCTTCATATAGTGGATTGGAAGATGAATAAGCACAATCATCAGATCTTAGACGGATAGTAGAAAATGGAGATAGTATAAACATATTAGGATAAGGATAAAAGGGTTGGGGATACATCATAGGATATAGATATGTTATATGTGGTAACATCCCTGGAGGTTATGTAGATATAAGTACTCGGCCTTAAACATTACATAATCTAATTAATTCAAATATAATTCACTTTTGTACATTCTCAAATATCTTTTCAGTTTAGAGTTTTAGAGGATTAGGTAATAATTCATACATAAAAATACCACAATCATAAAAAGTCGATACTACTAAAACAATATCTATTTTTTTATAATATTAATCTCTTAAAATAAAACATTCTTTCTTTTTGTGATAAAAACTCATAACTTTAAACTTGAATCCTTCCTTTCCTTTACCCATCCATAAACCTTGTGAAAACATTTGAAAACTTGGGATGGTCATAGAATCTTAGTAATGGACATAAAAAAATAAAGGAACTATTACTACATGAATACTTATAAACATATGAAATCATTTTTACAAGGACATACTTATCATCTATAAAGTATCATATACTTTTTGAAAATAATAGATTTCCATAAAACATAGGAAACATAAATAAACCATTTAGGTAACTTGGGGAATTACTTACTTAATATTGTAACCCTCATGGATACCATATGATTTTTAATCCTCATGGATACCTTACAATATGACCCTTATGGATACTTTATGATGTAACCCTCATGGATACCTTATGGTGTAACCATCATAGTTACACTTAAAATAACTATTACGGTCAACTTCTAAAATATACATACCCAATTCATTTGAGGGAGATATAGTTCTCACCCTTCATCATAAATAATGACCAAGTACCATAACATAATCATAAAATAAGAATAATTGCATCATAAAACAATCATTCCTCAAGAAAATCACATATTAAAGGAATATTGTGCACATACAAAGGAAAATATTTTCTTTGAAAATAACCATGTAATCTTGTAAATAAAACATTAAAACATCAAGGAGTCATGAAATCAAGAAATTCTCTCATTCCATATATTTTTTAAAAAATCCTTTTTAATTTTGTAAAAATATAAATTAGAAGAGAATTTTTAAAGAAATACCCCTTGCCTCAGGTTCGAATTCCTTAAAACATGTTCAAATATCTTGTATAATGGTTTAAATATTGTTAAAATTGGTCTTTTGTGATACCACCAACACTAGAATGTGGAAAGGTATTAGGATAAAGGAATTTGGAAGAATATATTTGAGCAAGAAGGATCAAGGTGATGAAATTAAATAAAGGAATAATCCCCCTTTTTGTAATTGAGGTGATGGGAAATTTAGGAATTACTTAAAATATTAAAATATAATAAGTTTAATATAGGTTTAAAGAATTCCAAAAGGCCTGAAAATCACAGGATATCACATTTTCAACAAAATATTATAATTTTTTTATTTTTTGATATTTTTTTTATTTTTAAATAATTTAATAAAATATTTTATTCATGAAAAATATTTTTTGTCAAATTAAACACTATTCATAACTATGAAATTAAAACATTAAATAGTTTGTGATTTATTTGGTTAAGCATTTAACTTTATAGTTGCATTTTAGCTTAAAATTGGGTGTTTTCATGTGTAACTCTTGGGGTATTATTTGAGTGTATTTTATAACTTGTGAAATTGGTTTAATAAATCTTGTTTGGGCTGCCAATTCTTCTTTGGTAGGGTATTGGTGTTCCATTGGGTTTGAAATAGGATTTTTGAAGGGTTTTATATGTAAAACCATGTTATGCCTCTTGAAAGTGTTTTATGAAAATGTGTGTATTTTCATGTGCATATTTTGTGGTATTATTAAAGGTAATTTTATAATACTTAAGATTGGTTTATGAAATATTTCTAGGGCTATAAAATCTATTTTGGATTGGTATTGCTGTGATTTTTCCTTGCAATATGGTTTTGAAATGGGTTTTATGTACAAAGCTTGGGTATACTCTTTAGAATTGTTTTGTGAAAGATTTGAATAGTTTAATGATTTAAATAATAGGTGAAACCATATTGGTAAACTATTTTGGATTGTGTATATTTTGAAATAATCCATTTTAAATGTGAAAGGGGTTGTCATGTGATGTGTATCATCTTGTAAATGTTTTATAAAAATGTTTAATGGATTTACCGAAATGTGAAAGAGATCTGAACGTGATGTGGGTTGTTTTGTGTGAGTTTAATGTGAAAAATGGTTTTTGTTTATGAAAAGGGTATTATGTAACATGTGATTAGGATGTTATGTGTTTTTTAGCATCTTGGGAAAAAATTTATAAGTTTTTAAGGGATGTGTTGAATTGTGAAAGAAATGAAAAATGTGTTGTGGGCTATTTTGGTGTGAGTATGATTTCAAAATGCATTTGAATGAAAAAGTGGATTATGTGCTTATGTGATGCATATGTGGTCTATTTGTTTTATTTGTTATGTGAAAAATATATTTTCATGTGAAAATTTTATTTCATGTCTTGTTGAACTTGTTTGAGAATAAGAGGGAAACTTGAGTATCTAGGTGGGTGAACATGTACTAGTATGCTAGTGATCTCGTGGGGTTTGGCCTTAGTTTCACGTAGCAAGATTGAAACTTACAACACTAACTAAACTATTTTGATGATAATGATGGGTGACCACTAGGTTATGGGTATGTTCCCTACTAGTGGCTCGTGCATGAGAATGGATATTTTTATGGTTACTTTCACCATGATACGAGGTACCTGGGACCCACAATGAGCTAGTGACTAGGGGCTATTTCCCATTGCTTGTGCCCATTAGATGTTTTGTTCTTACCATCGGCATACAGTATGATTGGCTGGAAAAATTCAGCAGCTTTCGATTTTATTTTAAAATTTTTGACTCTTTAAATTAGCCCACTTGAAAACTGTTTTTACTCAAGGTTGCATCTTTTAGAAATTGTAACTAGCATTTCATGTTTTTGAAAACTCACATGATTTTCATCTTTAAATATTTATCACATGTAATATCTTAGTGGTGTTATCCTACTAGGATTTGTATCACACCCTAATTACATATTTAGGTTTAAGTAGACTTGGTTATTTTGTTGTCGTAGGTTTGTGTACAAATTTTGTGCCAACAGTTTGAGTTTTTACCGGTCGTTCGTGATGCGGTGTTGTGAAGATGGATTGAGGTTGGTTCCTCTTTCCATGTGGAGGTTCTTGGGATGCACTTATTTGGTTTTGTATCATTTTATTGGTCTTTAAACATAGTTTTAACTTATGTAATTCAATTCTGAAATTTTTTAAAAGACTGTTTTAGTTGAAAAATCCAGATTTGTTTTATTGAGTTTGTTTGTTGTTTAATGTTTATAAACTCAGGTAAATTGTTCCCAAACTTCATTTTATGATACTCGGGAACTTGTGCTAGCCCGTGGAGATTGGGAACGCCGTTAGAACCTTGTTTCGGGCCAGGCCGGGTGCCAGTTTTGATGGCGACTAGATTCGGTTCGTGAAAAAAATTTATCAAAGGAGGTTCTGGTTAACTCTTTAGGTCATGTTATTTGGGTAATAATTGGGATAGTATGGAGCTAGGATTGTCGAGAATTTAAATTCTGGTTATGGGTTGTGTTCCTATCTAGTAAACCTCGTGATGGGATTCAAGTCACCAGGGAAATTCAGGATTCATATGGGTCCTTTGGTTTTCTTGGTTTGATGATGATCTGGGGAAATGAAAAGAGAGTTGTGCTAATGGTCTCAGTGAGCTCGTAGGGCCTGGAAATCCATGTAGATCCAGGGATATTTCCCTAGAACACTCTCTGTGGTAGTTAATTTATTGGTGTATGTCTACCAACCATATGTCCAATTCACCCACTGAAGCTAGTTCCCCCTTGTATTGGCTTGTGTCCTTTAGTTTTGAAATCTTAGAAGTTAAATTTTAAAGAAAAAATGACATGGTTTTAAGAAGAATAAGGTTTTTGTGAAATTATTTTCTAATAATGAGTAAAGGGTTTGATTTTTTAAATGGAGGAACTAAAATTTCAGAATTTTTTTTTAATTAGTAAAATGGTGTTTTTGCGCCTCTTTTGAAACTAGGAAGTATGTTAAAGTTGGTTTTGAAAAGGTGTTTCCAATTGAGTTTTCTAAACTTTTGAAAGGTGTAACACCCCAAGATTTCATAGTGTGTTATTTCTTCAAAATAATTCAATAACTTGCACTACACGCAACACTGAGTTCAATTGCACCATGACTTACAAAAAAAAATGCCATTAAAAGAGGTCATGAATAGTATTAACTAAATTTTAAACTTTATCTAATCCTTATAATTTTAGAATCCATATTATGAGTTTCTTAGTCATAATGCAAGAACAGATTCATTTTCAGTATTGCACTTTTATCAACTTTTGATAGTGAAACCTTTTTAAATACAATATTGTAAACTTTTTGACTAAATAGAGACATCAAAAAATTTAAAATGAAACATCCCAAGCTTCCACGGTACGCTTTCCTTTGAATAAAACAGTAGCGTGTGTTGTACGCAACTTCGAGTTCTAACACACCGTAACCAATCAAACTAGCTGTTATGAATAGTAATACCTACTTTTTGAAGTTATATATATTTTATATTTTAAAATGGACTTCATTTTTGGATTCGGAATATCAAATTTAGCCTAAGGTGAAATTTTGGTACTTTTCGGATAACTTTCATATTTTGATGAATAGTGAAAATTACTAAATTTTAATTAAAAACAACTTTTTTAATCAAAATAATTAATAGTAATAAATTATGAATTTGAGTGGTTTTAAAGTATATTTAGAATATATTTTTACTATTTAATATAATGTTGGTCATTGGACATAATTTTACAATTAAACTGAACATAAACAAGTGTCAATCTTTTGATAGTTATTATCTCTTAAAAACACGCTTTTTGTTTTGACAGCGGGAATTAATTTTAAATTAATTTCTGCCACTTCTGTGTTTTGAATTTAGGAAAATGGATTCCATATTTGGAATCAGGATGTTCAAATTGTGTAAATAGGTAACTTTTATTTTTAGACATTTTGAATAATTACTGCGGTAAATATTTTATTTACCATGGTTAAGGGTAAATCCGGTAAATAAGGGTTAAAAAATAATATTATAATAATACTAAATTACCCTAAAACGTGTCTTAACCCTATTGGTTGATACATGGTAGACCATGGGAATCTTTGGGTCTATTTGGGGACCCCATGGATCCACTTGTAAGTGATAATGACACATTATATTAATAAAGTTAAAATAAAAATAAAAATGGCATAAGCTTACATCTTTTAGAAGAACAATTTTTACATAGGGTTATACATGTTTGATTTTCGATTATAAATATTCATTAGAAAGCTAAAAAGATTTCCTACATAATGATATTTTATTTATAATTTTTAGACATTAAATAATTTATTTTATTTATGACACAATGATGATGCAGTAATTACTAAAATAGTGAAAAATAAAAATAATTGATCTTATAAATACCCAAATAATTATAATATGAAACTTTTAATGAATTAAACTAATTTTATATGATAATATGATATATTAGGATTGATTTAATTGACTTTGTTCTAAGTAATCAATCTGTTAGGAGTTTCACAAAAATCAACTATTGAATAGTGTCAAAATTGACATAAAAGAGTTCTTAAAACAAATATTATATTATTAATTGATATTAAATTCCTAAAAATCTAAGGATCGGCCAAGAGACTTATATTATGATAGGTTCCTCATTAATGGATCACTTGGGGGTCGCTTGGATGTATATAGTACGTTTATTAACCATATTATATAAAAATACAAAGAGACATTGTAAAAGTGAAACTAATTAACTTAGAGTTAATACTTAAAGATAAAGTTAATATAAGTACCCAAACCTGTCTAAATTCTATTGGTTGAGTGGTTTTAGACCTATCCCCACCTTAAACTTTGAATATTCAACTTTGGAGCCATTAGAAACCGAATATGAATTTATTATAAATTAATATTTCTAGCTTTTCCAAAGGTGCCCCTCACCCCTCTTATAAAAGGGCACTCCTCCTTCTCATTTCTTCACACCTCTCAAGCCACTTGGCTCGTCCAAACTCTGCCCAACTAAGCTCCCCACATACCTCTCCTCCTCCTTGAAGCTTCCCCTTAGGCAGAAAGCATTTCAAGAAGTCCTTTGGTTCCAACCAAAGTGAGTTACCTAGATTAAAGGTAACGATTTCTCTTAAATTATTTTCATTTATTTTGCTTCTCCAACCCCCAAACTCTTTTTATTTCCTTTATTTTGTAACAACACCAGTATCCTAAATATACTAGGATGTTGTTATAAGAAGGATTCAAACTACACATACACACAACTCCATCTAATGGATGATGAACATAATGTTTCTATGGATGGAAAACTAACGCCTCACGAAACGATGATTGTTCAAATACATCTTACCACCTCTCATGGTGGCCATTATGATGGCACTATAATTAAATATGATATTAATGATATATATTTTATATATAAGCTTCTGTAATTCCATTTTATTTCATACCATTATTCGTTTCATGTTGTATATACATACGATAATTTCATTTGAGGAAGTGCGGACTACCGCCCCCTTAAAATGATATGACTCGTTCATACCACACATGGAACGTATAAAGGATGGTGTTAATGAACTTAAGTAACATATATAAAATATTATATTATACTGGAATAGTAATATACCTATGTATCATTTGGATTCGATTCTTTTAAAATAAAAATTAAATGGAAGTAGCGTTCGTGCGTACGTACGGACTACCGTCTCCACGAACGCGATGAGATTCATTCTCCATCGTATCCATTCAAGTATAATTATCATTTAATGATTTAAAAATGATGTTTAAGGACTTGATATCATTCTGGATATGAATAAGATACAACAAACATGACTTATGTAACAAAACATATAAAAGAAAATGAGTAAGTTAACACCCGAAACGACGATAATTCTAAGATATTATTAACAAATCAGTGTTAAAAGATCATATATGATATCATATTAATATATATGATTCTTGTATAATTTAATAACAATTATTTCACCATTATACAGGAGGTTAACCTACCCCAACCAAGGAAAAGTACAAGGTAAGGGTTATTTCACAATCTCTTCATTATCCGAGGTTGTTTATACGTAATAATCTACTGGGATCTCTTTATCATCCACATCCATGTTTCTTAAAAATGTATTTCAAAACATTTTTACTATTTACTAGAATATGAGTTAAAGTCATTTATACCCTTTTTGAATTTTATAAGTGGTTTATAAAGGAATCTTTCGGTCGTTTTCAAAACAAGGTCCTTTTTAACCTTTTCGAAAGAATTAAGGCAAGAATGCTTTTTTTTAACTTATACGGCGGGTGCGTCTATTTTCCGCCGTTATAAAATCTTTAAAGCTTCCCTTACAAGCTTATAAGAATATTTTCAAAGAAAATGTTTTATTTTATATGGATCTTAAATGATTTCAAAATAAAAGGAGATATTTCTTTTAAAAGAATTTTGATTTCATCTATGTCAACATCCTTTGATGGATTTTAAGATTATTTGAAGTTGATTTATTATGATACAAAACTTCTATATTGTATTGAAGGTTTTGTGATATGTTTGACTGTGGATGTGCTATTTTTATACCATTCATAGTTTATGGTGAAAGTATTGACATTTCGTATGCTAGTTTTAATACGAATTTTTATGTTATGTTTAAACCTTTTCATATGGGAATGCATTGGACTTAATAAGTGACGGGTGGAGCCCGCTATAGCTCCTCGATGCATCGGTAGGTCTCATGAGACAAACTAGTGTCTTGGCACAAGGCCTTGACAAAATCTTATTTGTAGTCTTGGCACGAGGCCTTGGCTATGTGGTTATGATAGTCTGGCATTATGCATTCCAACATTATGAAAGTGGTTATTGATTTTTGCATGTGATTATTCATTTAGTAGAATATCCATGTGAATAAGTAAATGGCATTATTTCATTTTATTTATGCCATACCATGTTGAAAATTCGTATTTAAAAGGCTTTTGTTTTAGTAATTCATTGCCTTAAATGTTTATGCTTATTTTGAATGTTCCGCTATATTGTTATCCTTACTGGGCATTTGAGCTCACCCCTTTTCTATGTTTTATTTTTCCCAGGTAGTGAAGAAGTAAATTATGAATGACTTGCAGGGATATTATGAGGGGTTAATAGTGTGGATATGAAGACTTTGTTGTTGTAGTAGTTTTTCACTTTGAAATGTAGTGTAAAACTTTATGATTATATCTAGTGTTTCCAAGGCTACTAAACCAATCGGTCTTTCGAGATTTGATCTTCTTGTGATCATGCCAATGTTATGTAATAATGCACCGACTCTGGGCAGCTGGGGTCGGGGCGTTACAGTTGGTATCAGAGGAAGTTTAGTACAAACCTTGGAAGCTAGATTTAGATAAACTCTGATTAGAGCACGTAGACCTAAGATGAACTTTGAAGATTAGTATAGAAGAATTTCCTAGAATATTGGTATTGTAGAGATTTTGTGAGTTTTCCGAGCAATACATCCCTGTCTGGATACGAGCAGGTAGAGGCGGCTCTGGCACAGATGTACCTAGTGGTAAAACCCGAAAACACCGCTTTGAGCTAGACTCGAACGGGAACTGGTGCACGACAACGGGCCTTGCTGCACTCTTGGTTACGACACTCCCGGGGGATATGCTTAGGATAACTCTCATTTTCTTTACAAATCATTTTGAAGGGATTATGAGTATATAATTTCTCAAAGAAAACATTCTTATGATTATGGATTATATCCATAAATAGTTCAATTTATGTTAGGTGTTTTATAAGTATGGGGTTATGTATTTTGATTCATAAACTGATCTAGTTTATGCCATTGTTTAGAAATGGCGCCCAGTAGAAGGAATGAGAACTCCAGAAATGCACATGATCCAAAGAGAAGGAAGGATCATATCTTTCATGGTCTTAAGCTATAATTTATAAGAGAAATAGTCTCCCATGTATTATCATCATATGAAGAAATAATATCATGTATTGATAAGATAAGTAAAGAGTTTACTGAGTCCTATGGCTTTGAAGGGAAGCAAGAGAAGAAAAGGATGGAAGAGAGAAATATGAATAAAGGGAAGAGGGAAAAGAAGAATTTTCCCATATGTGGTAACTGTGGAAAGAAACACCCTGGAAATTGCCTGAAAGGAATGGGAGTTTGTTATAAGTGTGGAGGAGAAGGGCACAAAGTACATGACTGTAAGGGTAAGAAAATGGTTTCAAATGTACAATGCTTCATTTGCAAGGAGTTTGGACACTACGCGAACCTATGTCCCAGTCATCAGTCTATGACACAAATGATGCTATTGGATAATAATCAAGTTATGATACTACCACAGATGAAGAGGAATGATTAGAGTTCTTATGTTGATTATGTCAATTGAGTGTTGTATCAACAATGTACTTGTTATAATAATTATGGAGTATATAAGGATTGTACTGCAGTACTATTTCATTAAGGACTTGAGATTTTGTGGAACAAAGAAAAGTGACTCAATAGAAGGATAAATTTTTGGAAAATATATGGTTGAGAGAATGATAAACCATAATATAGTTCTGATACCGAGGTAGTGATTTTGGAATAATACATGATTGTTTTGGATAAATTATATTGGATATTCTTGACTACCTTGGAACTGATTAATGATTTGTATATTACATCATTTTGTTGGGGTTTAAAACATTTTTGGATTGATGAAGTATATCCAGCATTCTATATGGAATAAGGGAGAATGAATGTAATCAATAAGGAATATGGTAATTCAGGATGTTTCAGTGTATTAAAAGAATACATGATGAAGGTATTCATATGCTATTACGGGGTAAAAAGGATCTACATTATGCTTACCTTCCTTATAAATGTTGGACTGTGAGTTTTGAAAGAAGTATTTTGGATAGTTCTAGTTTGGATTATTTTGGATTGCCATAAAAGGACAACCCGGAGGTCGGGCAGCAACCCGTCGCGTCCGGCAAGGCTACGAGACTTGAACCCGCAACCGAAGGGCGACAAGGGTGTATCACCTACCACTGGCCCATGAGATGTCCTGGATTAAATAATGTAGTTTTTATTAAAATATCATGTAGATGAATTATAAATTCGTTTATTTTGGAACCCTATACGAATAGTGTAAATAGAATTTTTTTTTTACATTCTATTATCTTTTAGAGTGAAAGATGAGTTTGTGGTAGAAATTTATTAATGGATAAAACTCTAATTATAAAGTAAGTGTATCTCCTTATGATCTTAGCCAATATCATAAATAAATTCCTCAACATTAAGAAAATCAACTTAGAACAAAAATGTTTTCCTAGATGGTACCTTAAATCATCACTAATTTATGGCTTTGGGATTGTTGGCCTTTTCATAGCCATGTTCTCTACCACTCTCCATCAGATAATTGATGGCTAGATTTTTCTTCCATATCCATATTTTCTTACATGGAACCCTAGTATGTGTTATTTTCGGTAATCTTCAAACTTTCCACTCTTTATTTTAAATAGAGGCCTCATTAATTCATTTTTCGATGTGGGATTTCAACTAAGATATTTTGAAACGTCAAAAATGTGTTATCCTAATACCCTATGTTTTGTTGAACCGATGGTATTTCAAATCATCATAGATTGATGAATTTAAGGACCTCAATTATACACTTGTTTGTGATTGATGACCTCAATCACTACCTATAAATATTTACGTTTTTCCTCCGATTATATGTCTCTAATTTCCACCAATGTTCTCCTAATCGAGATCATAATTTGGTGGTGACCCTTTGATTTCTCTTTTCCTCATATTAAGACTAAATTTTAGTAACCCAATTTCCGATGTGGGTTTTCCCACAAATATATTTTCTACTTTCAACCTTTTATTTTTGAAGAACAATTTCAAATTGCGAGGACGCAATTTATTGAAGGAGGGGAGAATGTAACACCCCAAGATTTCATAGTGTGTTATTTCTTCAAAATAATTCAATAACTTGCACTACAAGCAACACTGAGTTCAATTGCACCATGACTTACAAAAAAAAAATCCATTAAAAGAGGTCATGAATAGTATTAACTAAATTTTAAACTTTATATAATCCTTATAATTTTAGAATCCATATTATGAGTTTCTTAGTCATAATGCAAGAACAGATTCATTTTCAGTATTGCACTTTTATCAACTTTTGATAGTGAAACCTTTTTAAATACAATATTGTAAACTTTTTGACTAAATAGAGACATCAAAAAATTTAAAATGAAACATCCCAAGCTTCCACGGTACGCTTTCCTTTGAATAAAACAGTAGCGTGTGTTGTACGCAACTTCGAGTTCTAACACACCGTAACCAATCAAACTAACTGTTATGAATAGTAATACCTACTTTTTGAAGTTATATATATTTTATATTTTAAAATGGACTTCATTTTTGGATTCGGAATATCAAATTTAGCCTAAGGTGAAATTTTGGTACTTTTCGGATAACTTTCATATTTTGATGAATAGTGAAAATTACTAAATTTTAATTAAAAACAACTTTTTTAATCAAAATAATTAATAGTAATAAATTATGAATTTGAGTGGTTTTAAAGTATATTTAGAATATATTTTTACTATTTAATATAATGTTGGTCATTGGACATAATTTTACAATTAAACTGAACATAAACAAGTGTCAATCTTTTGATAGTTATTATCTCTTAAAAACACGCTTTTTGTTTTGACAGCGGGAATTAATTTTAAATTAATTTCTGCCACTTCTGTGTTTTGAATTTAGGAAAATGGATTCCATATTTGGAATCAGGATGTTCAAATTGTGTAAATAGGTAACTTTTATTTTTAGACATTTTGAATAATTACTGCGGTAAATATTTTATTTACCATGGTTAAGGGTAAATCCGGTAAATAAGGGTTAAAAAATAATATTATAATAATACTAAATTACACTAAAACGTGTCTTAACTCTATTGGTTGATACATGGTAGACCATGGGCATCTTTGGGTCTATTTGGGGACCCCATGGATCCACTTGTAAGTGATAATGACACATTATATTAATAAAGTTAAAATAAAAATAAAAATGGCATAAGCTTACATCTTTTAGAAAAACAATTTTTACATAGGGTTATACATGTTGGATTTTCGATTATAAATATTCATTAGAAAGCTAAAAAGATTTCCTACATAATGATATTTTATTTATAATTTTTAGACATTAAATAATTTATTTTATTTATGACACAATGATGATGCAGTAATTACTAAAATAGTGAAAAATAAAAATAATTGATCTTATAAATACCCAAATAATTATAATATGAAACTTTTAATGAATTAAACGAATTTTATATGATAATATGATATATTAGGATTGATGTAATTGACTTTGTTCTAAGTAATCAATCTGTTAGGAGTTTCACAAAAATCAACTATTGAATAGTGTCAAAATTGACATAAAAGAGTTCTTAAAACAAATATTATATTATTAATTGATATTAAATTCCTAAAAATATAAGGTTCGGCCAAGAGACTTATATTATGATAGGTTCCTCATTAACGGATCACTTGGGGGTCGCTTGGATGTATATAGTATGTTTATTAACCATATTATATAAAAATACAAAGAGACATTGTAAAAGTGAAACTAATTAACTTAGAGTTAATACTTAAAGATAAAGTTAATATAAGTACCCAAACCTGTCTAAATTCTATTGGTTGAGTGGTTTTCGACCTATCCCCACCTTAACCTTTGAATAGTCAACTTTGGAGCCATTAGAAACCGAATATGAATTTATTATAAATTAATATTTCTAGCTTTTCCAAAGGTGCCCCTCACCCCTCTTATAAAAGGGCACTCCTCCTTCTCATTTCTTCACACCTCTCAAGCCACTTGGCTCGTCCAAACTCTGCCCAACTAAGCTCCCCACATCCCTCTCCTACTCCTTGAAGCTTCCCCTTAGGCAGAAAGCATTTCAAGAAGTCCTTTGGTTCCAACCAAAGTGAGTTACCTAGATTAAAGGTAACGATTTCTCTTAAATTATTTTCATTTATTTTGCTTCTCCAACCCCCAAACTCTTTTTATTTCCTTTATTTTGTAACAACACCAGTATCCTAAATATACTAGGATGTTGTTATAAGAAGGATTCAAACTACACATACACACAACTCCATCTAATGGATGATGAACATAATGTTTCTGTGGATGGAAAACTAACGCCTCACGAAACGATGATTGTTCAAATACATCTTACCACCTCTCATGGTGGCCATTATGATGGCACTGTAATTAAATATGATATTAATGATATATATTTTATATATAAGCTTCTGTAATTCCATTTTATTTCATACCATTATTCGTTTCATGTTGTATATACATACGATAATTTCATTTGAGGAAGTGCGGACTACCGCCCCCTTAAAATGATATGACTCGTTCATACCACACATGGAACGTATAAAGGATGGTGTTAATGAACTTAAGTAACATATATAAAATATTATATTATACTGGAATAGTAATATACCTATGTATCATTTGGATTCGATTCTTTTAAAATAAAAATTAAATGGAAGTAGCGATCGTGCGTACGTACGGACTACCGTCTCCACGAACGCGATGAGATTCATTCTCCATCGTATCCATTCAAGTATAATTATCATTTAATGATTTAAAAATGATGTTTAAGGACTTGATATCATTCTGGATATGAATAAGATACAACAAACATGACTTATGTAACAAAACATATAAAAGAAAATGAGTAAGTTAACACCCGAAACGACGATAATTCTAAGATATTATTAACAAATCAGTGTTAAAAGATCATATATGATATCATATTAATATATATGATTCTTGTATAATTTAATAACAATTATTTCACCATTATACAGGAGGTTAACCTACCCCAACCAAGGAAAAGTACAAGGTAAGGGTTATTTCACAATCTCTTCATTATCCGAGGTTGTTTATACGTAATAATCTACTGGGATCTCTTTATCATCCACATCCATGTTTCTTAAAAATGTATTTCAAAACATTTTTACTATTTACTAGAATATGAGTTAAAGTCATTTATACCCTTTTTGAATTTTATAAGTGGTTTATAAAGGAATCTTTCGGTCGTTTTCAAAACAAGGTCCTTTTTAACCTTTTCGAAAGAATTAAGGCAAGAATGCTTTTTTTTAACTTATACGGCGGGTGCGTCTATTTTCCGCCGTTATAAAATCTTTAAAGCTTCCCTTACAAGCTTATAAGAATATTTTCAAAGAAAATGTTTTATTTTATATGGATCTTAAATGATTTCAAAATAAAAGGAGATATTTCTTTTAAAAGAATTTTGATTTCATCTATGTCAACATCCTTTGATGGATTTTAAGATTATTTGAAGTTGATTTATTATGATACAAAACTTCTATATTGTATTGAAGGTTTTGTGATATGTTTGACTGTGGATGTGCTATTTTTATACCATTCATAGTTTATGGTGAAAGTATTGACATTTCGTATGCTAGTTTTAATACGAATTTTTATGTTATGTTTAAACCTTTTCATATGGGAATGCATTGGACTTAATAAGTGACGGGTGGAGCCCGCTATAGCTCCTCGATGCATCGGTAGGTCTCATGAGACAAACTAGTGTCTTGGCACAAGGCCTTGACAAAATCTTATTTGTAGTCTTGGCACGAGGCCTTGGCTATGTGGTTATGATAGTCTGGCATTATGCATTCCAACATTATGAAAGTGGTTATTGATTTTTGCATGTGATTATTCATTTAGTAGAATATCCATGTGAATAAGTAAATGGCATTATTTCATTTTATTTATGCCATACCATGTTGAAAATTCGTATTTAAAAGGCTTTTGTTTTAGTAATTCATTGCCTTAAATGTTTATGCTTATTTTGAATGTTCCGCTATATTGTTATCCTTACTGGGCATTTGAGCTCACCCCTTTTCTATGTTTTATTTTTCCCAGGTAGTGAAGAAGTAAATTATGAATGACTTGCAGGGATATTATGAGGGGTTAATAGTGTGGATATGAAGACTTTGTTGTTGTAGTAGTTTTTCACTTTGAAATGTAGTGTAAAACTTTATGATTATATCTAGTGTTTCCAAGGCTACTAAACCAATCGGTCTTTCGAGATTTGATCTTCTTGTGATCATGCCAATGTTATGTAATAATGCACCGACTCTGGGAAGCTGGGGTCGGGGCGTTACAAAAGGTGTTTTAATGGGATGAGATGTTTTGAAATTAATGTGTATGACTTGAAAGTGAGTTTTAATTTGAATTATTATGCCTTTCTGAAAAGTTTTGTAATCAGTAATTTGGGTTCGATTTCATGGTTAGCGGTATTGAGAAAAAGGAAGTATTGGTTGATTGTTTTGGTTTTGAAAAGTGGAAATAGTTTTTGTTTTAACCTTTGGTATTTTCATGAGTGACCAAATGCATGGGATTATATGGGATTATGGATGGTTAATGTCATGAATGGATGAGTTCCAGGATAGATATGAGGAGGGTGCTCGGTGTGGCACGGAAACATGAATGTGTGGGGCCCATGGGGTACCATTGGTGGATACGCTAACCACTGAACCGTTTTTTTCAAAGAAATTTTTTTAAAAGGAAAACTTAATGTCTTTATGAGTGGTTTGGGATGGTGTGTATTATGTGTTTTTGGAAATGTTGATGTTGTGGAATGTTTTGATTCCAAGAACCCCTCTTGTTTTGAACGGTGTTTTGGGTTTGTGTTTAGTCGGTAAGATGGGTTGAAGGAATGGTTAGTGGTATCTTCTAAGAAAAGTTTGGGAAGCCTTTATGGTGGTTCCCCTCATATGTTTGGATCTGGTTGTGGTATTTCTTAACCAATGGACTAGGTTGGTTGGGTCCTTGGGTTCTCTCATTGGATAAGGTACGCCCCCATTAAGGGTTAGTGCACAACTAAAGTGCAACTCGAATTATTTCACCATTGGAAAATCCTCTAGTTGATCAATGTATGGAATATTTTCTTGAGATTTGTAGAATGAGTCGACACCCTTTTATTTTTGGGTTTGAGGATACTCTTATAGTGGGAGAGTGCTTGTGGAAGGTTGAAAGAGGCCATAGTTTCTTAAGTTGTCTGGTTCGTTGAAGGTGGAAGTGGTTTGGGATTGTTAGTGTGGATGAGTGTCTGGATGGTGTCTAAGAGGGCCTTTGGATCCTACATAGTCTATTTGAAGTAGGAGTTCACTTTAAACCACCAGTGTGGGTAATATGGTCATGATAGGCCATTATGGACACCTTCTGGAATTATGTATTGTTTGGGGACTTGGCATAAGGTCCCTTTCCATGTATTGTTTCTATCAATTGCAATGGTCATGTTTGGTGATGCCTTGTGATGTCATGTGCTCATTTGACTATAGAGGTGAAGGTCATGCAATCCTCTTAGGGTCTCTGTTATGTTGGGAGTATTTCTCCCTTAGAAAAACTTCAAAATCCACTAATATATAGGAAGGTGTCTATATGTTTCCCTTCCTTATATTGTTTCTCATCCAAAGAAACAAGGTGTGATGTGTGTGAATCTTCTAATCCCTTGTTTCACTAAAATGTCAGGTTTCGGTTAAGTGAGTTCTGTAGTGTGTTATGTCTTGGTGAACCCATCTAGGATTGTGGTGTAGTTGTTTGTAGCACCAGAAGGAGAAGTTCCATTTAGGGGGTTTCCAAAGCCTAACTATGAGGCCGAAGATGCTTCAATCCTTTGAGATCCAGCCATAGGTCCCAGAGAGAAGTTGGCACGTAGTCAGGGGAAATCCCAGTGTCACTCATACCCTTATAAAAATTCCTGCCCTTAGTATGAGATATGGGAATATTTTAAGCATCTGGTGTCTTCAACTTTCTTCTATTATTCCCATTCGATGGAAAGAGGTGGAGGGCCTCGTGCCCATGTTTGTCGCCTAATTTCTTTTCTTCCTCCTTTGGTTTCCATTGAGTTAATAGAGAAAGGTTTAAAATTTGTCTAGAGAGGTTGAGAGCATGGTTTTCACATGGTGAGTTGTAACCGTGCCCCAGAAAACCATGAAAATATAAGGATCCACACAGTTAGCACACGGTTTCCCAAACTGTGCGGACTAACTGTGGGGCCATCCCCACTCTTTGAGTTTTGGGTTCTTTCTGTGTCGGCCCATGCTAGTTGGTTAAGATGGTTGGTTCCTATGGTGGGATACCCACCATGGGTATCATGTAGGTTCTTTTCAAAATGTCTTATGGAAGTCTACCCCTTGTACCAGGGAGTCCGTTCGAGCCTCCCCCTGTTAGTGTCCTAATTCTGTCTCAGGAATAATTTAAGTTGTCTCTTATGGTGGGGATCCCATTTGTGTCTCCTCATACCAATAACTCGGTTTTGTCCTTAGTCTTAGATTGGAAGTGGGTAGTCTCGTTTGGAGCTATCTTATTACCAACATCTTCCTTGGTTGAACGTTGGGATTGGATAGTGCTCAACGGTTTAGTAATATCAAGGTAAGTGTAACCTTGTTCAATGTTGTTGTTTGTTTGGGTAAATTACTTGATCCTTCTTCGGATAGTGTTTGAGGAGTTTTCTTTTGGGATAAATCCTGAATGTGCTTGATCATTTCAGTAAAGTGGTCTATGTTTTGGTTGTGAGAGTATTCCTTACTTAATTTATCACTGGAGGTGTTTCGGAATTTGGGGGGTGAAGCTTGGAAAAGGAGTTCATTTCGGCCTTTCGGTTGGGTTTGGTTTTTGCTTTTGGCCTTACTATGGATTTCTGAGGGTGGAATGTTTTATGGTGGGGAGAATTGTCACATCCATGAATTCTTTTAAAGTCATTTTTCATTTAATTTCTATTACTGATTTTCTTAAGGGTTTACCATGAATTTTGGTGGAAATTGTGGGTTTTGGAAATTTGGGCTAAATTGTAAGCCCATTTCCATATTTAAAAATAAATTTTTGTTTCTTTTATAACTCCTTTTTTCAACATTTTACACCCATTAAACTTCCCAAATGGCATCCCCTGGTATATTAAAATCACCATATCAATTTGGAATCCATATGAATCCATAATAATTATGGATTTGGGTTTTTTATTAAGATGTTGGGCCATCCCAAAAGCTCATTTCCTACATTAAAAATATTTTTTAATTATTTAATATCTCACTCAATTTTTAATATTTTTTTGTGATTCAGACCCTCACCCGAGACCACTTAACTAAGGAGATCTCTCATTCTCTCCTACCCTTCTTTGGAGATCATTTAAATTGGGAATGTAGGCGAAACTTCTATGGATTTCTCAAATCACCCATATTTGAAGAGGTAAATTGATTCCTTCATAACTCCTTCATTTATCACTATTGTTCCCCCATTATTGTTCCTACATTATCTCCTAATCATTTTTAGAACCTCCCTTTAATTTTTGGATGTTTTAAAATTCAGATATTGGTGGATTTAGGGTGATTTCTCCAAGATTCCTTCAAGTGAGTGTTCCTCCCTTCCTTTTCTTCCATTTCCTTAGGGTTTCATCCCTCTTTCTTGATGTCCCAAAATGTTCATAAGTTAGGGTTATAACCTAGGGTTTGACATGGTTTATTTTTTATATAATCTTGAGGTTTTAGGTTTCTCTTCACTTCCTTTTGGTGCGGTGGTGGTTCACTTGATGTTTCACACCAAGATTTTAGGGTTTCGACTCAAAAGGTAGGTGGTTCCATGTGTAAACAATTATTGATGAGTTATTTTGCTGTATTTACCCATTTTTCATATTCCTAATATGTTGTGTGTGGTTTGAAAACTTTTTATGATTGATTTGGTTAAGTGTTTAACTTTATAGTTGCATTTTAGCTTGAAATTGGATGTTTTCATGTGTAACTCTTGGGGTATTATTTGAGTGTATTTTATAGCATGTGAAATTCGTTTAATAAATCTTGTTTGGGATTAAAATTATTCTTTGGTAGGTTAATGGTGTTCCATTGAGTTTTAAATAGGGTTTTTGAATGGGTTTTATATGTAAAACCATGTTATGCCTCTTGAAAGTGTTTTATGAAAATGTGTGTGTTTTCATGTGCATCTTTTGTAGTATTATTCAAGGTGATTTTATAATACTTGAGAGTGGTTTATTAAATCTTTATAGGGATTCAAAATCTGTTTTGGATTGGTATTTCTGTAATTTTTTCCTTTCAAGATGGTTTTGAAATGGGTTTTATGTGCAAAGCTTGGGTATACCCCTTATAATTGTTTTATTAAAGATTTGAATGGTTTAATGATTTATGTAAGAGTTGAAACCATATTATAAAACTATTTTGTATTGTGTATATTTTGAAATGGTCCATTTTATATGTGAAAGGTGTTGTCATGTGATGTGTATCATCTTGTAAATGTTTTATAAAAATGTTTAACGGATTTACTGAAATGTGAAAGGGATTTGAATGTGATGTGGGTTGTTTTTTGTGAGTGTAATGTGAAAAATGGTTTTTGTTTATGAAAAAGGTGTTATGTAACATGTTATTGGGATGTTATGTTCTGTTTATAATCTTGGTAAAAAAATTTATAAATTGTTAAAGAATGTGTTTAATTGTGAATGAAATGAAAAATATGTTGTGGGCTATTTTGGTGTGAGTATGATTTCAAAATGCATTTGAATGAAAAAGTGGATGATGTGCTTGTGTGATGTATATGTGGTCTGTTTGGTTGATGTGTGATTTGGAAGTAATATTTTCATGTGAAAATTATATTTCATGGCTTTTTAAACTTGTTTGATCACAAGATCGAAACTCGGGTATCTAGGTGGGTGGATGTGTACTAGTATGTTAGTGATCGCATGGGATTTGGCCTCAGTTTCACATAGAAATATTGACACTTACAACACTAACTAAACTATGATGATGATGATGATGGGGGACCAATAGGTTATAGTTATGTTCCCTACTAGTGTCTCATGCACGAGAATAGATATTTGTGATGGTTACTTTCACCGAGATACGAGGTACCTAGGACCCACAATGAACTAGTGCCTAGGGGTTATTTCCCATTTCTTGTGCTCATTAGATGTTTTGTGCTTACAGTCAGCATATGGTATGATTGGCTGGAAAAATACAGTAGCTTTGGATTTTATTTTAAAAGTTTCGACTCTTTAAATTAGCCCACTTGAAAACTGTTTTTATTCAAGGTTGCATCTTATAGAAATTGTAACTAGCATTTCATGTTTTTGAAAACTCGCATGCTTTTCGTATTTAAATGTTATCACGTGTAATCTCTTAGTGGTGTTATCCTACTGGGATTTGGCTCACACCCTACTTACACCTTTGGGTGTAAGTAGACTTGGTTATTTTGTTGTCGTAGGTTTGGGTACAACTTTTGTGACAAAAGTTTGGGTTTTTACCGGTCGTTCGTGATGTGGTGTTGCGGAGATGGCTTGAGGTGGGTGCCTCTTGCCATATGGAGGTTCTTGGGCTGTAATTATTTGGTTTTGTACCTTTTTAATGGTCTTTAAACATAGTTTTAACTTATGTAATTCAGTTCTGAAATTTTTTAAAAGACGGTTTTAGTTGAAAAATCCAGATTTGTTTTATTGAGTTTGTTTGTTGTTTAATGTTTATAAACTCAGGTAAATTGTTCCCAAACATCATTTTATGATACCCAGGAACTTGTGCTAGCCCGTGGGGATTGGGAACACCCTTAGGTCCTTATCACGGGCTGGTTCAGGCACCAGTTTTGATGGAGACCATATTCAGTTCGTGATAATGAAAGTGGGAAATCCTCTCATGTCTTATATGTTTTAAAAAAAATATTCCTTTTGAATTTTATAAAAATAGAAATTAAAAGATGGATTTTAAATAAAATCCCCTTACCTCAGGTTCATCTTCCTTCAAACATGTTCAAACCTATTGTATAATGGTTTAAAGAGTGTTATTAATTTATTTTAGAACCATATTAATATTTACAATACCTTACATGACATTCTTATAACATATTTCCACCCATTTATTAAAAATATTTGGTTATTTCTATTATTTTGAGTGCGTTCTTTTCGTGGTTTCCATGGTCAGTTCATTATGGATTTTCTTTTCAAATGAAAATAATACTCTAGAAGTGAGAACATATATATATTTAGGTCATTTTAAACAATTATAATTGAATTTAAACATTCTATGACTGTGGTAAAGGGAAACAAAAACTCATCATCCATGAAGGCGGTGAATTGATACACCACGAACAATGATTTCGTTTCTAAGAATAAATGAAAATAAGAGATTTGATGTTGAATATACCATAATCACAATAAAATTACAGTATATATATGATATTGGAGTTATTTTCAAACATTTAATAGGGGTGAGGATAATGTGGAAGTGAGAAAGAATTTAAAAGAGAAGAAGAAGGAATTTTCCTATTAGATACTTCTCCTTGAGGAACTCCTTAAACACCTTAAATTGGTCTTTTTGTGAGACCAGAAACACTAGAATATAGAAAGGGATTAGTATAAGGTAATTTTTCAGAAGATATTCGAGCAATAAGGCTCAAGGTGATGAAATTAAGTGAAGTAATTATCCCCTTTTTATAATTGAGTTGAGGGGCAATTTAAGAATTACATAAATATTAAAATATAATAATATTAATAAAGGGATAAAGACTTTGAAAAGGCCTAAAATCATAGTATATCACATTTTAGATAGAATATTATCATTTTTGTCCTTTTTCAAGATTTTTTTGATTTTTAAATAATTTAATAAAATATTTTATTCGTGATAGATAATTTTTTTCAAAATTAAACATTATTCATAACTATGACTTTAAAACATAAAAAAAAACGTTTCAAATTCAAAACCAATTTTTTTATTATATCTTGGAAATATTAAAATTCATCTATATAATTCATTAATTACCTTAAAATCTCAAATTATATTTATTTTAATATTTTTAATATCATTTTTTTTGTAAAATTAATAATTATTGCACCATTGTTGTGAAAACCTTTAAGGTGTTTCTTTGTTGAAAAAAAAATTAAAAATAATTTTCACGAAGAATATAAATTTATTAGCATTAAAATGTCTATTAATTTTCAAAAAACACTTCTGGAAAACCATATATTAAAATATTATACTAATTTAAAACAATAGTGTAAATAACTTGACTTCCTTTTAAATAAAATATTATAAGTGTCTTAATCATATCCATGCTGCTTCAAATGGTCATTAATTATACCCTTGGAAAAATATTGTTGATATATAATCAACCAATAATATTTAACCATGTTTTTAGGTCATTTAATGGTTCTTATAATTTTAATTAATTTTTTTATTTATTTTTCTTCTGCTTGCACAAGCACTGCATCAACATTAAAAATTAAAATCATAAAATTAAATTAATTAGGTTCAATATAGTCATTTTTATTATTTTATTAAGTATATTTAATCATATCCATGTCAAGACAGCTTCTTTAATTTGTCAATTTGTCTTTTTTTACCTTGAACAAGCATTGCACAGGTATCGGGATAAGATTTATGTTATATAACTTTAAAATTTGAAACTATCATCCAAAAAATCAATTATACATAATAATTAATAAATAAGTCATGAAAATAATTTTTAGCACTCAATTTTTATCTATAAATAACCAAATTTTACTTTTTCAATGTTGTGTAGGCACTCTGTCAGTATTAACAAAGATTTTTTTTATACTTATCATGAAATAAATTATAACTTACATGTTCTGAATTAATTTTTTACAATATTTATAATATTTTAATTTAGTTATTACATGAGTTTAATAAATTTTATTTCATAATTTATGTCTTGATGATGTCACAAAAAATATACTGTATAAAAAACTGTATTTTTTATTATTCACTAAAAATATAATTTTTTTAGAAAATTCTCAAAAATTAATAATAAGATAATCATGATAAATTTAAAAATGAAATTATTTTTTTAAAATTAAAATTATATAATTTAAAAATTAATCATTTAAATATAACCATATACGAAATTAGTTAAATAAAATTATTTATTTTAAAAATTACTTAACATAGTGAATTTAACTATTTAATTCTAGAATAATAACAAATATGAAAACAAATTATTCTATTTGTGCATGGGTTGTTATAGTAGACATGGTATGATAAGTAGATTCTATATAAGTTGATGATAGAGGAATGGGTGGGAACATCCCTAGAGGTTGCATAGAAATGGTATGATAAGTAGATCTTAAATAAGACGATGATGAAGGAATGGGTGGGAGCATCCCTAGATGATCAAGTGGAGGATGAAAAGGTGTGGTATATTGGATGTAAAATAGAGGGTGAGGGTGTGAACGGGTATGGTAGGTGCTCCGTATAGCTCTAGGAGCACCCCGCTCGAACCCATAGTAGTAGGCTGAGGAAAAGTCAACTCTAGTTCAGATGAATGTCCCTAAAATTTTTGATAAATAATAAAAACATGATAGTAAATTTAATAAAAAATAAAAATATTACAATTTTTATGCTCACTATGGACCATAGTAGGCAGCCCTAGTTCGTTCATTCTTCGATCATTATTAAATATTCTCTTCCTTCAAATTTCTTCAATATCTTTAATAATCTGCATAAGAATGAAATTTAAATTTTTTAGAAACATTTTTTAATTTTTTTTAATAAAACCTAGAAGTCAAAGAATATATAAACAATATCATAACATGTTTTAGTAGCTATAATTTAAAAACAAAGTTATACATTTTTTTATAAAATTTTTTAAACCCTATTTTCTAAATTGAAATAAATCTAATTAAATGCAACAAAAACAAATGATGCTAAAATAAACATATCATTACAAAATAAAACTAAATTAAAGTAATTATAGTAGTACCAACCTGAGAAACCTACATCAAGGTAAACTGAATGAACTATGAACATAAATGGTTTCTTCTATATATTTATCAACACTAAATTAGGTTTAGCATCAATTATTATAATTGTACAATTTGATTCATCAAATAAAATATTTTTTTCAACACCAATGAGAGAGTTAATGGTGTCAATTTCATCCCCACTATCATGAAAAATATATCTTGGGATTACTTCAATAATGACATCATAATCAATTATCATATGATCTTTCACATAAAACACTTGTTTTTTTATTTATGTTAAAATATATGGTTCATTAGTATCCAAGAATCGAGTGATGTCAATAACTATGAATACAAAATGATCAATAAATATACCACATCATTTATTGAATTAAACCATTTACATTTCATCATATTGACTCGAGCATGAGAGTAGTAATCCAATAATAATGTTTTCTCAACAATTCCATAATAAGACACATTTCAAATCCAGGCCTGCTATTGGATGCACTGGTATAACAGTATTTTGTTGTGGTTAACATAATTTCATCATGTTGTATTCTCATATTCACCACTCGATCAATTGTAAAAAAAATTATACCTATTGATTATTAAATATTTTCATTCACAAACCAAAGATTTGGGACCAAAAGGCAACTCTCTTAATTATTTAAAGATGGATTCAATAGGTAAACTCAATACCTAAAATATATATGAATAATAAAATTAAATTAACATATATATATATATATATTAAGTTAATTAAATTAATGGTCAATGCCTTTGATTTCAACCAAGTATGAAACTCTTTGCTATGCAAAGTCTCTCTCCTTCTCAAAGATAAAGATCGATGAGCTCTACTTATAATTTGTTTATGTTCCCTATGTAAGAGCTGGTGTCCTAGAATCAACTATCTTTACTTTGATTACATGGATATTTAATGTATTATTACATATTGTTCATTTTTCTACATGATTATGATGTAATAATGTCCTAGGGTATTTGTTGCATTGATAAGGTCATGGCATCTCCCCGTTATGATAAGAACCTTGAAATGCTATAACAATATTCTTAAATATAGTTCTACAGTTGGATGACCAACTATGATGGGACACATAGCATGTATACTGTCAGGTGTGAGTACTCGTAAGCAGATGAGACTTCCACTCATGAAGTTTTCACTTGGTAATCTCCAAGATAGGAGATTATGAGAACAAACCCGCTAGTAGGAATTATGCATGTTTTTGTGTCATCAGATATTTCTATCTACAAGTGTTTGTAATGATCCTTAGACTTTAAGATTATCATTAATACGTATCATGACTTATGCACTTTGATTTACTGACTAAAATTGTCACGCAGATAGTTGGCGGGAAGTAAGGTACATTGGGTGCATCACGAGTGGCATGTTATTAATGGATAAGTCGAGGAAGGATTTGTCCCTTCCATTTATGGAAGTTGATATCTTGAACCTTTGATTGAAATAGAACCATTGCATAAAATTCCATGGTCATGGTGTTACGACGAGTTTATTTCAAGTAGTCAAAGAACGACGTATCAAGCATAAAAGTTGATGACACAGTCATGAAACCTGCTTGATGAGATATTATGACAAAGGGATTATATTACACAGTGAGGGTTCATATATGGATGTCATTATTGTGACTTTATGTTCTTTATCTTGTGTGCCTTTACCCATTGCTAGACAGTACTCTTGGACTTTAGGCAATCCCGCCTAATGCCAATGAGAAAGAATCCTAGAGGGTCACACACTAAGTGTTTTTGGTGGTATGAGTTAAATTCTATTTAAATTTAATTAATGAAATAAATATTATTCTCAAGACTGTGGAATAATTTTATTCAAGTTAAAATTATCGCATAAATTAAATAAAATATATTTATTTATTTTATTGAACATTTAATAAATATTTATTTACTAGTTTGTAAATAAAATATTTATTTAAGAGAATAAATTATTTATTTAAGAGAATAAATTATTTATTTATTTATTCAGGTGTTTAATAAATATAAATGGAGTTCAAATGGACCAAGTTCAGTTCGGTAGTAAAATAATTATTTTCATGATGCTAAATAATTATTTAACTAGTTGGCACAAATTAAAATAACGCTGCTATTATTTTGTGATGTGGAATTTTATTTATAATTTCATTTTGCGCAAGTTGGTGCACCATAAATAATCATGCAGTATTATTATTAAATGCATGGGTTTTATCTATGTTCATGAATGTATTTAATTATTGTTATGAAATTAAATATTGTAACTGAAATTACATGTATATAAATAGGCAAGTACACCTATTGTTCCATACACCACACCACACGCCTGGTGAATTGAGAATTGTTGAGCCAAAAAAAATCTCTCTTGAGTCCTCTTCTCTCACCTCTTAAGAACAAGATACATTCTTCAAGGCTGAAGAATAGGTGATCAAGAATGACTGACACATGACACTCGATTCGCCGTGCTAGCACCCGAAGAACGAGCGGTGTCAATCGGAGGCCATCGGAGCACATGTGGATCACTGCTAGAGGGATTCTAGTTTGGATCCTTACAAGCGCAACGAGATAATCCAGAAGGGTCATTCTGTATTATCAAAATCATCAATGAAGAAAAATACCAAAGATCCAGGTATTATTTTTCTTTATGAAATTAATTAAATTAATTATAAACATGATGTGAAAGATCCTCTCTAAAGGTTTCGGGAATTTTTCTTATTTATCTAAATATTTTATTATATTCTGTGGAGACTAGATTTCATCATCATATTGATCCCGAAATAACCATTGATCATGGTAAAAATAAAAATTGTGTGTCTTCCCAACCACGCTTCCGTTGCGCCCGGAACCTTCAAGTGGTATCATAGGGGTTAGATCATAGTTTATAATTATTTAAATATTTCATTGATGACTTACGCATTTAATAATTTATTTGTTTCAATTCAAGTTAATCATTCTACAAATCTAAATCTTGAGATCCATTCCTCCTCTTTTGTTTCTCATTCACCTTATAGAAATGATATTTTCGTTTAATTTTGATTAAAATAAAATATAGGATCTTATCCAAAGGTGCCAAGGCTTCCTGGTCGTACAACACCAGAACACACGGCGTGTATTAGGTATAACGTGTAGTCAAGATTCAATGCATTGGAATGGTCTGTCAAACCAAGTCGTGTGTTGGAGTCTTTCTAAGTCTTAAATGACCCCGTGTGTTGATCAGGAATAGGTGGCATGTGGTTTCCAGATTACACGTCATGTGGCCGAATAGACATGGCGTGTAGTTCCTTTGGGTTAGGATTGGACCATGTACCTTGTACACGGCTTGCTCGGCTGGAGACCATGTAATGAGGAACTACATGTCATGTGGCCCACTGGACACGCCATGTACTCCGAATATTTCTGAAATATACTCATATGTCACTTCCCCAAGCGTGTACTTCGGATATACGGTGAAAAATAGTGCACATTGTGTAGTTAGAACTATACGTCGTGCACTCATCCAAATTACGCAGATTTATTTTAATTTATTATTATATTATACAAACCCTTGAGATGTGTACCATCATGTTGGCATAAAGCTAAGGCACAACACGTTATATGTGTTTTATATATGTGTGTTTAATTTAACATCTGCGTAATGTCCATTTCTACTCATTGGGTAGTTATGAATAGGAATTCACTGGGTTGCCTCTAAGGTAGAAGTTACATAAAAAGATAATTTTAAATAAATTTATTTATTTAAAATTATGATGATAATCTCAAGGAAATTCATAAAAGGGTTTAATATAAAAGGATTGATTGATTAAAGATGATAATTAATTGATTCGAGCGTGATTTATCTTAAACAAGAACGATTAAAGAATTGATTACTAGTTTTATTTATGCATAAATATTGTTGCATGTATGGATGATCATGAGCTAGACCAAAACCTTTTTATTTGTATGGTTTCTTTTAATTTATTTATTTGAATTAAATTTTTTGGTCTACGAGCCTTCTCCTCATTAATATGTAGGGCCTGCGTGCCCAAGGTTTCTTTTATGTAAAACCCCTTTTTACCCCTCACCTACATGTGAGTTAAAAAGGCATATGTAATGGATGGAACTCCCAAGCTAGTGGAGGTGGTTCAAGATGGAGCTAAGACAAAACCAATCCCAGGAGATACAGAGGTGGACAGGTGGAAGTTGTAAACACGAACCCAAAAGGTTCAAGGTGTTTCTCCCCTAGGTCAAGGTTATTTTATCAATCCCTAGATAAACTAATTATTATAAAATATCATGATCATTCCATTTACTTTATTTTATTTCTATCAGTTTCATAGTTTATCATTATGGATGTTTTGTAACGATCACATAATTAATGAATTAAACAAGCATGCAATATGGAACTAAAATAAACCAAACTTATGAATAAATATTATCAAGACATGGTTAATTAGTTAAGTAAGTTCCACTTAATATTAACAAGCATGTGATGACGATAATAATAAATTCATGTATAAGATATAAAAATCCCTCAAATAAAATATTAAGTCAGAACAAGCCTTCCATTGCTTGATTAAGGGAAAAACTCAATAAAACTATGTGTTTGACTAACCCTTGTTGGGACACTTAATTTTATACAGGAATCCATTATGAAAGGTTTTGGGTTGACTTAACCATATTACATCAAGAGGAGTAGCCCTTTATAGACTTGGCTTAATATTGGAGGCAAGAGTTGAGGAAATCCAAAGTCATGATTTCAGGATTGGGGAGTCCACTCAACATATCAAGGAGTTGCAAGCCCACAGTTGGCAAAGACCTGCCTACCTAAATACCTTATAATAGCTTGAACAACCCTTTTTGGGGTTATGTGAAGGGGAATATGGATCCTTGCCACTATAATTTTATGGAAACTGGACATTCTGAGTTCAATGGTGAGGGCTATTGGGACTTGATAAAATAGTGGGAGACTTGATAAAATTTATTATTTATTATAAAATGTAATCAGGAAAGTACTAATGATCTTATATTTTAATTGTAGAATAAAAATGACAACCTTGTCAACCAAACTATCCCTATGATCAATTATAAATAAAGACAACATCCTCACTAGTAGTAACTTCCAAGAATGGTTTAGATGCCTTCAGGTTATCCTATGCCATAAACAAAATTCTTACGTGCTAGAGTCAGCATTACCTGATCCGCCTGCCAAAGAGGTAAGTGATGAGGATTTCCTATTCTATGAGAAACATATGAACGATGTGGTTGATGTTCAATGTTTGATGCTATCATCAATGTCTAGTGAGCTCATGAAGTCTCATGAAAACATGGATGCTTATTGCATGATCGAGCACCTCCGTGGTATTTACTAGGAGAGAGCAAGACAAGAAATGTTTGAGATCTATAAGGAAATATTTTAGAGTAAGCTTTGAGAATGTTCCCCAGTTGGGCCTCATGTAGTCAAGCTCATTGGATACATTGAGCACTTGGAGGTTCTAGGGTTTAAACTCCCCGAAGAACTGGGCACCGATCTCATTCTCGCATCACTCCCTCAAAGCTTCTCTAAATTTGTTGTAAATTTCAATATGAACAACATTGAGAAGTATCTATCTGATATTCTTATCCTCATTCGCCAAGTGGACAAAGATATGAAGCGCGAAAATCCTTCTATCCTTATGGTGAATAAGAGGAAAGGGAAGGTGAAGAGCTTTAAACCCAAATCTTCTTCATGGACTTCCAAGAAAAGAAAGATCAAAGGGGATTCAAGGGAACATGAGGTTGTTTGTTTCGCATGTGGAAATAAGGGCCACTGGAAGAAGAACTGCACCCATCCTAAGAAGAAAGGGGAAGATTCGGGTGCATTTGTTATCGAATGCAATCTATTTGTTTCTACAAATTGGGTATTAGATACAGCTTGTGGTGATCACATATGTATCCAAATATAGGAACCAAGTAGATTCAAGAATATTGATCGAGGGGAGGTAGATCTACGAGTAGCCAACAGAGCCAGACTTGTTGTTGTAGCTATCGGGGACTACCACCTCATATTTCCAACTGGGATGATCTTGGTGTTAAAGGGTTGTTATTATGTGCCATCTATTACTAAAAACATTATTTTTGTATCCAGATTAGATATAGATGGATTTTTTTCAAGTTTTGAAATGAACGTTTCTTATTTTACAAATATAGCATTTGTTATGGTAGGGAACATTTATACAATGGAATTTACATGTTGGATTACACAAACCAAGTAATGGAAATCTATAACAAAGATACTTTACATGACTCATACCACACCCAAATTTGGAATCACCGACTAGGTCATGTAAATGAGAAATGCTTGACAAAGTTACATCAAGATGGATATTTAGATTCTTTCAAACTAAAACCACTTGGAGTATGTCATGCATGTTTACAAGGAAAAATGACCAAATACCCATTTAGTGGGAAAGGTGAAAGGGCTAAAGAAATTCTTGAATTGGTCCATACCAATGTGTGTGGACCATTTCCTGTTGAAGCAAGGGGAGGGTACTCAAAATTCATAATTTTTACTGATGATTTTTATCACGACCCGTCCTCGGGGCCCGTGCCGTGACTACCCCAAGCCCGCCTTCCATAGGACAGGGGATGGCGACTAGAACCAAAGGCGTAAATCCCGATAAAAGGTAAGGAATTGCCTTTATATAAGTAAACAAACACAATAGAGTACACAAGCTGAAGTAAACACTAAGTAAACTGAGTACAAAAGTAAGTGTTGGAAAGTAAATGGGCCAAAATACAAACCCAACTGAAAGTACAGTACAACAGTAAAGAAAGAAAAGTTGCAGTAAAGTAAACCAGCAACCACTGAGTTGTCCTCCGGATATCCCACCTGAAGGGTGGGTAAAAATGGTCTCCTAAGCTCCTCGGGTCTGGCCGTCCGCTACATGTACGTCCCGCCAAGTGGTCCACCTCCAGGTATCGTCCCGTTCCACAAGACTCCACCTCGATCAGTGATTTCTGTCGTCTGCAACCAACAAAACGTAGTGCGGGAAATACCCATGCAGGGGTGAGTATACGATACTCAGTAGGGACCCCGAGACCCTCGAAGGTCTCCCCAAATCCACAAAGGATAAACCACAAAGTAAATATACAAACATGAAGTATCAATCAACTCTACTTAGGTATATTCCCATACATATACCTAAGCCATAAATTCCAGTTAGACTCTAACTCAAGAGCCCAAGTACAACCCAGTCTACATAGGAAATCACATTCCAATCCACACAGGAAAGCACAACCCAGTCCACACAGGAAAGCACAACCCAGTCCACATAGGAAAGTAAGTCAATCACATCGATGATAATGACTGAAATTCAAGACTTAGCTCACACAGGTATATTATTCATGAAGATGGGTAGAGATGATATATGTAGCCTCTGAATCATCTCCTCTACCGAACCCATGTAGGATCCAAGTAAAGAAGTCATCGTTGTCGAACCCACGTAGGATCCAAGTATAGTAACCATCACTGTCGAACCCACGTAGGATCCAAGTACAGTCGTCATCGCTGTCAAACCCACGGAGGATCCAAGTACAGTCGTCCTCGCTGCTGAACCCACATAGGATCCAAGTACAGTCGTCTTCGTCGTGGAACCCATGGAGGATCCCGGCACGGTATTCGTCACAGTCGCAGCCAGCTCTAGGGTTCCCGCACACAGCGTTCTCGATTCCAGGAGTGTCCACTCCACGAGTAAAGAGGGGGTCGATACATCAACTGTCACGAAGTCCAGATTTGATGTATCCCAAAGGTATGCCATTTCATAGGGGTCTAAACCAAAAAAACGTGTCCAAGACACTGAGTACAAGACGACCAAGCCATTTTCCAAAAAGTACACGGCAAGTTGGTATGGTTACACGCTGTGTCTTCAGACCCCGGGTATTGCCCGTGTACTATGGCCCATGTTGAAGGGTTGTTCATGTAAAAAGTAAGTACACGGCGTGTGGTATGGTTACACATCATGTCTTCAGTCCCCGAGTATTGTCTGTGTAAAAAGTAAGTACACGGTGTGTGATATGGTTACACGTCATGTCTTCACTTCTGGGGTCGGCTCTGTGTACGCTGGCCATGTGCCCGTACACGGCCTCAACCCATGTTCTCCAACCCGTGTAATTGGTACACGAGTTAGCCCACACCATTGGCAATGTGTGGCCATGTGGTAGAGTACATTCCCGTGTACTCCACACTGTGTTCGTGTATTCCAGGGTTACACGTCGAGTCTCGCGTAGCCGCCACCTCCTTGTTGTGTGGCGAGTACACGCCGTGTGACAGAGGTCACACGCCATGTGTAAGTCTTCTGACGTCTGAAACCCTAGATGCAGAATGCCCGCACTACACGGCGTGTTCTCTAGGAGTACACGTCGTGTAGTCTAGAATTTTCCAGAAATGACGCCTCTGGCCAGCGCGCCTCCCTTGATGTCGCTTCTTCATTCCGATTGTTCGTTCGTCGTGAAGCTTCAGAATCTAGGTTGCCCCATTGTCCCAAAGTTGATTCTGGCATTCTCGGGCTTCCAATCGGCTCTGAAAACACATTTTGAATTCTCACTCGAAGAACGGTCGAGGAACGGTCCATCCCATTACATTCCAAACCGTCGCCCGCTATTGTCGTCGCACCTCCACTAGGTTGTCGTGATGATGAGTCTTCAATTTTGGATCGTTGCGTCGCTTAACGAACTCATAACGATCCCTTGTTCATCACCCATGAAGAACACAAAAAACCAACAACAATCACAAAATTGGAGGAGGATTCGGACCATGTTAGTTTGGCCTAGTCTCTCTGCATTAGTTCAGTAATAGGTGGTTAAAGAGAACAAAAAAAGGAGAAAAGAACATTCAATCATTGATCCAATCAAAACACACCCCTACCTCAACAAATGATGTTGAACGTCGGCATCGTGGAAGACGGCGTCGCGAGGTAAGGATTCGTAGACGTCATCGGAGTGCATTCAAGGAGGAAGGGGCATCTCCTCACTTGTCGCAGAGAAGAGAATGGAGGTTCATTTTAATTCTTCGTCGGAGAGTTGTCATTCTTCGACAAAGGAGAAATCCTCCTCTCCTTCATAAGAGTTCTCTCCCCAAATCCCCACACAACAAGCCAACCCAAAATAAAATAAGGCTTCTCCTTATTTTATTAAATCATGCCATGCATTCAAATTTACAAAATTCAAATTCCAATTCACTTAATTAATTAAACCATGAGTTGTCTAATTAATTAAGTGATATGTTGGAAATTTTTAATGAGGGAGAGAGAGGAGAGGAAGATTTACTCAATTAAATCCAAGGTAGGTTTCAACATTAAACAAGGGAGTTTAATGGGATGTTTAAGCGGTTTAGGGAATGTGAATGTTTGGGGCTCGTGTGGGCCCCACCTCACAATTATCCTCACATGGGTAGTTAGGAGCTTGTGGGCCCCATCCCAACTCCCCCATGTAGGATATAACCACTTAAGATATATAATATAAAAAATTCCACATTTTTATTCACTTCTTATTTAATCCACAATTTTTTAACTTCTCCTCCCGCACAAACGCAACTACGGTAAAGGTCCCCTTAAGCAATTACCGGCGTTGCGAATTCATCAGTGCCCTCAGATTTCAATTCTGAGCACCGGTTCAAAAGATAGAAAAACCCTCTTGTTCGTTTACTGAACATACCCAAGCTAAACTTTGAAAATTGATTCCGAGCACACCAGGTCTTGGAACCAAGTGTCTTCAGAAGCCACAGACTCATAAAATTCCAAAGTATTTAAGAAAAAAATTTCCTTGAAATTTCTAGGTCTTTACATTACTCCCATTTCAGGGATTTACGTCCCCATAAAGATAAATCATAAACTAGGGAAACAAATGAGGGTACTGTGCATGCATATGAGCCTCCCGCTCTCATGTTCTCTCCTGGAGGTTCTCGTGTTGCCAACGAATGCGCACCAGAGGAATCGACCATCCACGTAGGACCCGCTCCTGTCAATCATCGATCTCCACTAGGACCTTCGAAAATGTCGCCCCATCATCAATGTCCAGCTCTCCATGATCAATGATATGTCTTGGTTCATGAACGTATCTCCTCAGCTGAGATATGTGGAAGACGTCGTACACCCGGTGCAACTGAGGTGGAAGGGCCAGGCGGTAAGCCACCTCGCCTACCCTACTGAGGACCTATAATGGTCCGATGAAGCGCGAAGATAACTTGTCGTCCTGGACAAATCTCCGTAATCCACGTCGAGGTGAGACCCATAAGAAAACGTGGGCACCATCCTTGAAATCCAGTGGTCTCCGCCTCCTATCATCATAGGACTTCTGTCTTCTCTGTGCAGTCTTCATCTACTCCTGGATGATCTGCACCCTCTCTGTCGTAGCCTGAACCATATCTAGTCCTACGAGTGTTGACTCCATAGGGTCAATCCAGCACAGAGGTGATTTGCAAGGTCGGTCGTACAGTTCCTCGTATGGTGTCATCTCGATGGTGGAGTGGTATCTGTTGTTGTACGCAAACTTTACCAAGGGTAGGTGATCCTCCCAACTATGACCAAAGTCAAGGACACATTCATGGAGCATGTCCTTGAGTATCTGAATGTTCCTCTCCATCTGGCCAACCTTCTGAGGATGAAAGGAGGTGCTCAGGTGTAGCTGCATCCAAAAATCCTCCTATAACCCCTTTCAAAGCCAGGAAGTAAAGAGAGCATCTCGATCGGAGACGATAGATGATGGAATTCCATGAAGTCGTATGATCTCATGAACGTAGAGGTGTACCAAGATCTCCACTGAGTCTTGCTCTCTAATAGGTAAGAAGTGGTCCGACTTGGTGAGTCGGTCGACAATCACCCAGATGGAGTCGTGTTCTCTGGAAGTACGAGGGAGAACCATCACAAAATCCATGGATATCCCGTCCCACTTCCACTCTGGGACCTCTAAGGGATGCACCAAGCCTGCCGGTACCTGGTGCTCCGCCTTCACCTACTGGCAGGTGAGGCATCGTGAAACGAACTCTGCCACAACCTACTTCATACCCGGCCACCAATGCTCTTGTCTAAGATCCCGATACATCTTTGCCACTCCTAGATGTACCGCAAGTGGGGAAATGTAAAACTCCCTCATCACTTCCTCCTGCAATGCAACTGGCACCATGGTACGTCCCTTGAAGAGGATGACGTGCTCTACTCCAGAAAATCCATCAGGCATTTGTCCTGTGGATATCTGTGCACGTCGCGTCTCACAGTCAACATCCCCATGCTGTGCCTCTCTGACCCGCTGAAGTAGTGGAGGAGTGACTATGAGTGACTGTAGAAAGGCTGCTCCATCTCTATCCATTAAGGATATTTGCAACGCGGCTAGTTGCTTCGTCGCCTCTCCAAGTAGCTGAATGCCCGATCTCTAGCTGAGAGCATCAGCTACCACATTCCCCTTCCCAGGAGTATAGACTATCTCAGTGTCATAGTCCTGGAGAAACTCGAGCCATCACTGTTGTATCAGGTTAAGGTCCTTCTGTGAGAAGATGTACCTGAGACTCTGGTGGTCTGAGTAGACTGTAAAGCGCTCGGCCATCAGATAGTGCCGCCACATCTTCAAGGTGAAGACCACTACTGCTAACTTTAGGTCATGGGTAGCGTAGTTCTGCTCATACTGCCTCAACTTTCATGAACCATAGGTTATCACTGCCCACTCCTGCATTAGGACACACCTGATTCCAGTCCCTGATGCATCACAGTAAACTACGTACCCTATGCCCTCCTCCGGAAGTCTCAAGATGAGTGCACTGGTCAATCTCTGTCTCAGCTCCTGGAAGCTCTGCTGACATCTATCTGACCACACAAAGGGTTCCCCTTCTTCTTAAAAGATGAAAGCGGTGCTGCAACTCTGGAGAATTCTATCACAAATCTCCGATAGTACCAAGCCATACCTAGGAAACTATGCACCTCTGTCACGCTCCTGGGTGGCTCCCAAACAAGTACTGCCTCGATCTTCGTAGGATCCACAACAACTCCTGCCTCTATGATGACGTGCCCCAAGAAGTGAACCTCTCGAATCCAGAACTGGCACTTTGAGATCTTACCATAATCTGGTGCTCTCGGAGTGTGTCTAGTACAACACGCAAGTGGTAGGCGTGCTCCTCCTCAGTATTCGAGTAAATAAGTATGTCATCGATGAAGACTACGAAAAAACAATATAGGTAAGGCTAGAAGATCTTGTTCATGAGACTTATGAACACTGCTGGTGCGTTGGTTACGCCGAAGGGCATAACCAAGAACTCATAGTGGCCATACCGACACCTGAAGGTCGTCTTCTGCACATCCTCGTCTCAAACTCTGAGCTGATGATAGCCTGACCTAAGGTCTATCTTCAAGAACCATCGTGATCCCTTGAGCTAATCAAATAGGTCTTCAATCCTTAGGAGTGGATACTTGTTCTTTATGGTCACCTGATTCAGGAGACGGTAGTCGACACATAGTCGTAAGCTCTCATTCTCCTTGGAAAATAAAATCAGAGAAGCCTAGGGTGAAACATTGGGTCGGATGAATCTATTTCCCTGTAAGTCCTCCAGCTATACCCGCAGCTCACGAAGCTCAGCGGGATCCATCCAATATTCTGGAGTAGATATTGGGGCTATTTCGGGGTATAGGTCAATGTAGAAGTCTACCTCTCTGCGAGGAGGTAGTCTTGGAACATCATCAGGGAAAACGTCCGCATACTAATCCACCACAACAGGAAAACTCAGACTCCACACATCAACCACTCTGAGGATGAGACTAGCCAACTGATGTGTGATCGGCTACCCTCTCCTCTGCATAAGTCTATCCTGTGCTGTAAAGGCTCCCTTCTCTCTAGTGAAGGTGAACCTGCTCCCATCTATGTGGACACACCGCACTTTGCGCCTAATGCAGTCAATCTGAGCATGGACTGTAGAAAACTAGTCCATACCCAAGATGACATCATAAGGCATCGACGCTGCTACAAGAAGATCCCAGCCGAAGCTCTCACCTCCTAGAGTAATCTCACACTGCCGGCACCAGTGCGTAATCATCGAGTCTGCTCCCGTAGGAGTCTCTAGCCGTAAGGATCGAGACAATGGCTCCGTCGGAATCTCCGAGCTCTGAACAAGGGAAGTGGCAATAAAATAATGACTCGCTCCTGTGTCTATAAGAACTGTATCAAGTGTGAAGTAGACACAGATAGTACCTCGAATCATCTCAGGTGCTCTGTAGTCATAGTCCTCGACTGCCTGGAATTGAGCCTGCCCCTGTCTTCCAGCTCTCTGAGGTCGGGGTGGTCCTCCTGGTGGTGGTGGTGGTGGTGGTAAATCCTCGAAGCGTCATCCACCACCTGCTGCTCGGCCAGCTCCTCTGCCTCATCTTCCTGCTCCCTGGGGACTGCCACGGTCGAACCTCTGCCTCTGCCTGGGTGGTCCCTCAACTGTTTGCTACTCCTCTGCATGGCGGGTCGGGAAGTCACGAGCCATGTGGCCCTGCCCGCCGCATGCATATAATTTCCTGCCTCTCGTATGACTGGCTCTGCTACGTGTGTCTCACACATTCAAACCAGTATCCTGAGGTCGCCCACCTGATGGTCTGGTCCGCTTGGACCTCTGCGACATCTGTCTACTGCCGGCTGCAGAAGACTCCGCTACGTTTCTCCCTGCGGTAGACCTCACTGCCGACATAGGCTCAGCAAGGAAGCTCTCCACAAGAAGGTATCCCTCCAGTACTCTTGCCTACGTCGGAATGGTGAGGGAGATCATTGAATCCCTAATCTCATGCCTCAGTCCCTGATCAAAGGTCCAGGACCAGAAGAATGGGTTTCGTACCATGTTTGTGGAGTAGCGCGAGAGGTCGGTAAACCTCGCCGTGTACTAGGCTACTGTCATGTTTCCCTGCCACAGCTGTAGTAACTCCGGGATGCGCACTACACAGAGGGTGGTCGGAACAAACTCTGAGTGAAATAGGCTCTCAAATTACGTCCATAGTAGAGATGTCTCGCCATGCACCTGGAGCATCAGGCTCCACCATCTACCTACTGCTGCGTGCAGGAGACTCACCGCAAGGATCACCATAAGATCTACTGGTGTCCCTACCAATCTGAAGACTCGGACAATAGCCTCCAACCAATCCCCGGCTGCCTGAGGGTCCATCTCTCTACGGAACCTGGGCAGCCTCTGTCGCTAAAACTCGTGCAGCGCACTCAGGCGGTGTGCACTCTCCGTTGCTGGGGCTGGCTGTATCGGTGGCCCAGTGGGTAGAGGCACCACTGCTGCCTCCGCTGTAATGGGGCCCTGCACCGAGGCCTCGTCGCTTTGTGGGTTGTCATCTCACACGTAACTGGGAACCCTAGCTGGCTACCATCATGGGGCCATCCTAAAAAGGAACAGGTGCGCCACGGTTAATACATTATACCTGGTGAGCTGAAACAAAGTAATCACAAAGAAAACTTTTGAAACACACATGCAATCAATGTTTTTGTGCACTGAGTCAGAAATCAGAAGTCAGGGTCCTGGTGTATGGATACGTCGGCCTCCGCACCAACATTGAACTCCCTGGACTGATAACCACACTCAATACCCTTAACAATATTGCTTCATAGGAAGAAATTATCAGAGTCCTAAGTTCTGCGGTAGAACCGACTCCTCTGATACCAATTTGTCACAACCCATCCTCGGGGCCCATGTCGTGACTACCCCAAGCCCACCTTCCATAGGTCAGGGGCTGGCAACTAGCACCAAAAGCGTAAATCCTGATAAAAGGGAAGGAATTTCCTTTATATAAGTAAACAAACACAACAGAGTACGCAAACTAAATTAAACACTAAGTAAATTGAGTACAAAAGTAAGTGCTGGAAAGTAAATAGGCCAGAATACAAACCCAACTGAAAGTACAGTACAACAGTAAAGAAAGAATAGCTGTAGTAAAGTAAACCAGCAACCACTGAGTCGTCCTCCGGATATCCCACCTGAAGGGTGGGTATAAATGGTCTCCTCAGCTCCTCAGGTCCGGCCGTCCGCTCCGTGTACGTCCCTCCAAGTGGTCCACCTCCAGGTATCATCCCGCTCCACAAGACTCCACCTCGATCAGTGTTGTCCGTCATCTGCAACCAACACAACATAGTGCGGGAAATGCCCGTGCAAGGGTGAGTATACAATACTCAGTAGGGACCCCGAGACCCCCAAAGGTCTCCCAGAATCCAAAAAGGATAAACCATAAAGGAAAGATACAAACACGAAGTATCAATCAACTCTACTTAGGTATATGCCCATACATATACCTAAGTAATCAATTCCAGTTTGACTTCAACTCAAGAGCCCAAGTACAACCCAGTCCACACAGGAAAGCACAACCCAGTCCACACATGAAAGCACAACCCAGTCCATATAGGAAAGCATAACCCAATCCACACAGGAAAGTAAGTCAATCACATCGATGATAATTACTTAAAGTCAAGACTCAGCTCACATAGGTATATTATTCACGAAGAGGGGTAGAGATGACAGATATAGCCTCTGAATCATCTCCTCTACCAAACCCACGTAGGATCCAAGTAAATAAGTCATCGCTGCCGAACCCACGTAGGATCCAAGTACAGTAACCATCGCCATCAAACCCATGTAGGATCCAAGTACAATCATCATCACTGCAGAACCCACGGAGGATCCAAGTACAGTCGTCCTCACTTCCGAACCCACATAGGATCCAAGTACAGTTGTCTTCGTCATCGAACCCATAGAGGATCCCGGCACGGTAGTCATCGCAGTCGCAGCCAGCTCTAGGGTTCCCGCACACAGCATTCTCGATTCCGGGAGGGTCCGCTCCATGAGTAAAGAGGGGTTTGATACATCAACTGTCACGAAGTCCAGAGTTGATGTATCCCGAAGGTCCTCCATGTCATAGGGGGATAAACCAAACAAACTTGTCCAAGACACTGAGTACAAGACGACCAATACATTTTCCAAAAAGTACACGACGTGTTGGTATGGTTACACTCCGTGTCTTCAGGCCTCGGGTACTGCCCGTGTACTACGGCCCATGTCGAAGGGATGTTCATGTAAAAAGTAAGTACATGGTGTGTGGTATGGTTACAAGCCGAGTATTCAGTCCCCGAGTACTGTCCGTGTACCACAGCCCATGTCGAAGGGTTGTTCGTGTAAAAAGTAAGTACATGGCATGTGATATGGTTACACGTCGTGTCTTCACTTATGGGTTCAGCTCTGTGTATGCTGGGCATTTGCCCGTACACTTCCTCAACCCATGTTCACCAACCCATGTAATTGGTACATGGGTTATCCCACACCATTGGCCATGTCTGGCCATGTGGTAGAGTACATACCCGTGTACTCCACACAGTGTCCGTGTATTCCCGGGTTACACGCCGAGTCTTGCGTAGCCGCCACCTCCTTGCTGTGTGGCAAGTACACTCCGTGTGACAGAGGTCACATGCCATGTGTTAGTCAACTGATGTCTGAAACCCTAGCCGTAGAATGCCCGCACTACACGGCGTGTTCTCCAGGAGTACACGTCGTGTAGTCTAGAATTTTCCAGAAATGACGCCTCTAGCTAGCACGCCTCCCTTGATGTCGGTTCTTCATTCCGATCATTTGATTGTCATAAAACTTTAGACTCTAGGTCGCCCCGTTGTCCCGAAGTTGATTCCGGCATTCTCGGGCTTCTGATTGGCTCTTAAAACACGTTTTGAATTCTCGATTGATAAACGGTCAAGGAACGGTCCATCCCATTCCAGTCTGAACCGTCACCCGCTATTTTCGCCGCACCTCCGCTAGGTTTCCGTGATGATGAGTCTTCAATTTTGGATTGTTGCATTGCTTAACGAACTCGTAACGATCTATTATTCGTCACCCATGAAGAACACGAAGAACCGCCAACAATCACAAAATTGGCGGAGGATTTGGACCGTGTTAGTTTGGCTCGGTCTCTTCACATTAGTTCAGTAGTAGGTGGTTAAAGAGAACAAAACAAGGAGAAAAGAAGATTCAATCATTGATCCAATAAAAACAAACCCCTACCTCAACAAATGATGTCGAACGTCAGTGTCGCGGAAGACGGCGTCGTGAGGTGAGGATTCGTAGACATCATCGGAGTGCGTTCAAGGAGGAAGCGGCATCTCCTCACTTGTCGCGGAGAAGAGAATGGAGGTGCGTTTTCGTTCTTCATCGGAGAGTTGGAGTTCTTTGAAAAAGGAGAAATTATCCTCTCCTTCACAAGAGTTCTATCCCCAAATCCCCACACAACAAGCCAACCCAAAATAAAATAAGGCTTCTCCTTATTTTATTAAATCATGCCATGCATTAAAATTTACAAAATTCAAATTCCAATTCACTTAATTAATTAAACCATGAGTTGTCTAATTAATTAAGTGATATGTTGGCAAGTTTTAATGAGGGAGAGAGGGGAGAGGAAGAGTTACTCAATTAAGTCCAAGGGAGGTGTCAACATTAAACAAGGGAGTTTAATGGGAGGTTTAAGTGGATTAGGGGATGTGAATGGTTGGGGATCGTGTGGGCCCCACCTCACAATTATCCTAACATGGGTAGTTAGGAGCTTGTGGGCCCCATCCCAACTCCCCCAAGTAGGATATAACCACTTAAGATATAGAATAAAAATTGTTCCACATTTTTATTCACTTCTTATTTAATACACAATTTTTCAACTTCTCCTCCCGCACAAACGCAACTACGGTAAAGGTCCCCTTAAGCAATTAACGGCATTTCGAATTCATTGGTGGCCTCAGATTTCAATTCTGAGAACCGGTTCAAAAGATAGAAAAACACGCTCATTCGTTTACTGAACGTACCCGAGATAAACTTTGAAAATTGATTCCGAGCACACCGGGCCTTGGAATCAAGTTCCGTCAGAAGACATAGACTTGTAAAATTCCAAAGTATTTAAGAAAAAAATTTCATTTAAATTTCTGGGTCTTTACAATTTTAGTAGATATGGATATATCTACTTAATGAGGTATAAGTTGGATTCTTTTGATAAGTTCAAAGAATACAAGAATGAAGTTGAGAACCAGCTTGGTAAGAAGATTAAGAAACTCTTCTCAGACCGAGGTGTAGAATATCTTAATCAAGACTTCATTTATTACTTATGGGAGTTTGGGATCCAATCCCAACTCACTCCTCTAAACACACCCTAGTGGAATGGTATGATCAAAAGGAGGAACCGCACCCTGTTGGACATGGTGAGATCAATGATGAGTCATGTGAGTCTTCCATTATCCTTTTGGGGATATGTGTTACAAATAGAGGCACACATACTAAACCAAGTACCAACTAAATCGATAAATGGTATTCCATACGAGTTCTGGAGTGGAATAAAAGCCATGTTATCGAATTTACATGTGTGGGGTAGTGAAGCATATTTTAAGGCTTCTTCAGGTAACAAAATCGCACCCCGAGTCACAAAGTGTACCTTTATAGGATACTCTAAGGAAATAGGGGGATATTACCTATACAACCCCTTAGAAAAAATGGTTATAGTGGTAAGAAATTACATATTTCTTGAGAGGGAGCACATCTCCAAAAGAGATAGTGGGGGTGAGATAGGCTTCAATGAAGTTGAGGATCAAGGTATAAAAGAGTTGGTACAGGAACAGATTCCACAAAGCCTTGTGGAAGAAGAATATGTTCTAGAGACACAAGCACTATGTAGGAGTACAAGAGAGGTTAGAGAACCAGAACGGTACATGTTTCTAGTTACCGAGGATGGTGACTCATTATTAGTTGATAATAATGATCCTATAACCTATAAGGAAGTAGTAAGTGGAATAGACGTTTCCAAGTGGCAAGAAACCATGAATTATAAAATGGATTCCATGTACCAAAACCAAGTTTGGATTTTGGTAGATCCTCCAGTTGATGTAAATACTATTGGATAAAATTGGGTATTCAAGAAGAAACTGGACATGGAAGGATAAGTCAATACCTATAAGGCACGACTGGTTGCAAAAGGTTTTAAACAGCGTCAAGTAATTGACTAAAATGAAACCTTCTCACTAGTTTAAATGCTGAAATCCATCAGAATTCTACTTTCCATTGCAGCTTACCATGACTATGAGATTTGGTAAATGGATTTCAAAACAGAATTCCTTAACAGGAACCTTCAGGATGATGTATACATGACACAACCTTAAGGTTTTGTGACTCCAATGGATGCCAATAAGGTATGTAAGTTACAAAAAATCCATTTACGGATTAAATAAAGCATCCAGGTCATGGAACATTCGTTTTGATGAAGCTATAAAAGAATTTGGTTTTATCAAGAATGAATGTGAGTCTTGTGTCTATAAATGGTTTAGTGGGAGTGCAGTCGTTTTCCTAATAGTATATGTTGATGACATGTTACTTATTGGAAACAAGATACCAGTATTACATTTTGTTAAGGCATGGTTGAATCAATGATTCTCCATGAAAGACTTGGGTGAGGTAGGGTATATTCTTGTGATAAAGATACATTGTGATAGATCCAAGAGATTGTTGGTCCTAAGTCAAAGTACATACATTGATAAGATACCTAAGAGATTCAATATGGAACAATCCAAGAGGGGATTGTTACTAGTGCCACATGTTATTCATCTTTCCAAGAAAATGTGTACGAAAACACATGAGGAAAGAAAGATAATGGAAAGGACTCCATATGCATCAGCGATTGGGTCAGTCATGTATGACATGTTATGAACTAGGCTAGATGTCGCCTACGCATTGATTGCGATAGGAAGATATCAAGCTAACCCAGGTGACCGCCATTGGATGGCAGCCAAGACTATCCTAAAGTATCTGAGGTGTACTAAGTATATGTTCTTAGTTTATGGAGGATATGAGGAACTAGTCATCAGAGGATATGTAGATGCTAGTTTTTAGACTGATCAAGACGACATGAAGTCATAAATGGAATACATCTTCACTTTGAATGGAGGTGAAGTGATCTGGAAGAGCTCAAAGTAGAGTGTGGTCATATATTCTATAGCTGAGTCAGAGTACATCGCAGCTTCTGAGGCAAATAAAGAAGAAATTTAGATGCAAAGCTTTGTCCAGGAGCTAGATGTTATACCTAGCAGTAAAGATCTCATCACACTGTAATTTGATAATACTGCAGCGATGGATCTCGCAAAAGAGACAAGGTCACATCAGTAGACGAATCACATACTTTAGAAGTATCATCTCTTGAGGGATTTTTCTCAGAGAGGTGAAGTTGTAGTGAGCAGTATTTCCACGGAAGATAATGTGGTGGACCCCTTTACTAAATCCTTGACTCGGTAGAAACATGATCATCATGTGAGGTCTAGCGGAATGAAAGTTGTAGGTATTTAGATCTAGTCTAAGTGGGATTTTGTAAGATTTGGTGTCCTAGAACCAACTAGTTTTACTTTGATTACATGGATATTTAATGTATTATTACATATTGTTCGTTGTTTTGTATGATTATGATGTAATAATGTCGTTGAGTATTTGTTGCATTGATAAGGTCATGGAAGTTCCCTGTTATGATGAGAACCTTAAATTTATATAACAATATTCTTAAATATAGGTCTATGGTTGGATAATATGCTATTATGGGACACATAGCATATAGAATGTCAGGTGTGAGTACTCGTAAGCGGGTGAGACTTCCTCTCATGAAGTTTGCACTTGGTAATCTCCAAGATAGAAGATTATGAGAACAGACCTGCTAGTAAGAATTCCACATGTTTTTGTGTCATCAGATATTTCTACCTGCAAGTGTGTGTAATGATCCTTAGACTTTAATATTATCATTAATACCTGTCATGACTTGTGCACTTTAATTTACTGACCAAAACCGTCATGCAGACATTTGGTGGGAAGTAGGGTACGTTGGGTGCGTCACGAGTGGCATGTTATTAATGGATAAGTCGAGGAAGGATTTTTTTCCTTCTATTTATATAAGTTTATATCTCATCCCTTTGATTGAAATAGAACCATCACGTGAAATTCCATGGTCATGGTGTAACGACGAGTTTATTTCAGGTAGTTAAAGAATGATGTATCAAGCATAAAAGTTGGTGACACAGTCATGAAACCTACTTGATGAGATATTTCGACAAAGGGATTATATTACACAGTGAGCGTTCATATATGGATGTCATTGTTGCAAATTTAGGTTCTTTCTCTTGGGTTCCTTGACCCATTTCTAGACAGTACTCTTAGAATTTAGGCAAGCCCGCCTAATGCCAATATAAAATAATCTTAGAGGGTTACACACTAAGTGTTTTTTTGGTCTTGGTTAAATTCTATTTGAATTTAATTATTTAAATAAATATTATTCTCAAGACTGAAGAATAATTTTATTCGAGTTAAAATGATTGCATAAATTAAATAAAATATATTTATTTATTTTATTGAATATTTAATAAATATTTATTTACTAGTTTGTAAATAAAATATTTATTTAAGAGAATAAATTATTTATTTATTTATTCGGGTTTTCAGTAAATGGAAGTGGAGTTCAAACGGACCAAGGTCGGTCCGATAGTAAAATAATTATTGGCAAGATGGTAAATAATTATTTAACTAGTTGGCACAAATTAAAATAATGCTGCTATTATTTTGTGACATGGAATTTTATTTATAATTCCATTTTGCACAAGTTGGAGCACCATAAATAACGATGTGGTATTATTATTAAGGGTTTTCTCTAAGTTCATAAATGAATTTAATTATTGCTATGAAATTAAATATTGTAACTGAAATTCCATGTATATAAATAGGAAAGTATGCCTATTGTGTCATACACCACACCACACGCCTGGTGAATTGAGAATTTTTTAGCCAAATAATTTCTCTCTTGAATCCTCTTCTCTCCCCTCTCAAGAACGAGAGACGTTCTTCAAGGCCGAAGAACAGGTGGTCAAGAACGACCGACACAAGACACTCGATTTTCTATGCTAGCACCCGGAGAACAAGCAGTGTCGATTAAAGGTCATCAGAGCACGTGTGGATCACCACTAGAGAGATTCTAGTTTGGATCCTTACAAGCGCAATGAGATAATCCAGAAGGGTTATTCTGGACAATCAACATCATCAATGAAGAAAAATATCAAAGATCTAGGTATTACTTTTCTTTATGAAATTAATTAAATTAATTATAAACATGATGTGAAAGATCCTCTCTAATGGTTTCGGGCCTCTTTCTTATTTATATAAATATTTGATTATATTCTGTGGATACTGGAATTCATCATCGTATTGATCCCAGAATAATCATTGATCATGGTAAAAATCAAAATTGGGTGTCATCCCAACCACTCTTCCGCTGCGCCCAGAACCTTCACCCTGCATAAAATGATAATAAAAGTTTAAGGTTTATGTCAAATTACATAGTATTATATAACATATAAATATTCAAAATATTTATTTGATATAGTCATAAAAAACCGTAGTTAAACAAGATTGTGCGATATTACATATCCCACTCTTTAAGACTCAATGTAGTTAATGTATATGACCTAGGAATTCTTCCTATTTGGGGAAGAGATGGAAATGAGGTCTCAATTTCCTCATACTGGCTCATATTTATTTCTCATTGGCTAGTTATGTCTTGTGATCTCATTAGAAAAATGCATTGAATAAAAATCCATACATTCTTAATCTAGATAACCTCTCACAATTCAATCTTAAGGATGATTATTATTTCAGAAATAATATTTCATTGTTCACATATTTATTTTAGTAGGATATATCCACCTAAAATCAATGGGTCCCCAATAAGTTTTTCAATTGGAATATAAACTTTTAAATATGTGATGCAAGTGAAAATTGATGGAGGAAAATTTTTCTCTAAATAACACAATATTAATGGTGTCACTTGTTTAATTTTTTTCAATAAAGACTTGGATAACCTTTTAGCAAAAATGCCTCTATAAAAAATGGAATAAGAAAATCACCATCACCTTGAAATTATTGGATAGTAAATGAAGGATTTATATTGGAATCAATTCATGAAGGAGGATGTGATAATCACGAGTTTTTAGGGATTTCAATTCTGAATCCCTTCTATTGACTCATTTATATATTTTTCTAGAATATCCATTAGAAACCTTGATATTATCCAGTAATTCCAAAAATTAATTTTTCTCTAAAGGTTTTACCACATAAGAAGCATAAGGAACTTTCCATTTATTTTCACTAATACACATAGGATGCAGTTATGGTAAAATACACCAATCCAATAAGTCCTACTAAGATTGTAAGTCATCTTTGTTATTCCCATTGATATTTAAAATAATTAAAAGAAGCATTTCACATATATTTTTCTCAATGTACATTATGTTTAAACAATGATGCAACAAGTTGGTTGCCCAATATGGAAACTCAAAAAATATACTTTTTTCCAATTGTAAGAAGATTTTGTGTCAATATTCTTACTATTTTTAGATTTCATTTGACCTTTCCCTAATGAAAAACTGAAATCTTTCAATTCATTAAGCATGTCAGTTCCTAACATATATTGAGGTAGTTTTTTAGTATCAATAGTATTATCAAACCTCTAAAGATTCTTCTTTTATTGATGATCCATTGTAAATAATCATTGATGCCTCATGAAACTAAAACTATGATGATATTTAAGTCTTATATATCATGTATTTTTCATACGAATATGACATGATATTTTTCCCTTCCTAATAAAACCAAAAATCATTTCATAAGCAAGTAAATCATTTATAGTCCATTAGAGGGAAACATGCATCTAAAATATATTTTTTGAAGAAGCATCGAATGTGCACACACCCATGTCCCAAAGTTTCTTCAACTATTTTATTAAAGGTTGCAAGTATACATCTATATCATTTCCAGGATCATAAGGTCCATATATTAGTGTACTTAATAAAGTGAAATATTTTTTCACACACATCCATGGAGGGATATTATAAACATGAATAAAAATTGGCCATGTTCTATGAAAAGTAATTATCAGACCAAATGGATTAAAACCATCGAAGGATAGACCCAACATTACATGACACATCTTGGCTAAAAAATCAGGATATTGTTCATCAAATGTCCACCATGATAATCCATCTACATGATGAACCAAATCATCATTATATTTAATTTTCCCAGCATCATTCCATCGCATATTTGTTGAGATTTCAGTAGACGTAAATAGATTTTGAAGCCTAATAATCAATGGAAATTGCCATGTGACTTTTTGTGGCATATGAGATAATTTCCTATCTTCATTTTCTTCCATAGAGATGTATCACATTCTTTATAATCATTAAGTTCTTCTATTTCCTACCAAAATAAACTGTAATGTTTCAGATAAGTGTTAATTTTATTAGTAGAAAATCTAAGATGGTTAATTAACTTTCATGCCATATAATTATTTGAAGGAATATCCACACCATCGAGAAGAAAGTCCTTAAAAAGTTAATAATATAATCAATTTCGATATTATAAATTCCATAAAATGGTTTTCCATGATATAACCTTATTAAAATTTCCAACCTTTTCATTTTAGCACATTCCTGATAAACATTAGTTCTGGAATCATCCATTGATTTTTTCACTCTCTAAACATCATCATATTCATTATTTTCCTCATGTGTATTGATATAATTTTCTTCTTGCACTGACATACTATATTTCTTGTGATGATGCAAAACTGGAAACCAATAAAATATCAAATTCTTCGTACCACTTCTTTCTTTCCATTCATGAATAGTAGAATATTGTATCGTCTCTCCACTGTGATACCAAAGATAATAGTTTGTTTAAAATTTAGATTTTTTTATATGGTATCTAACTTCTTCCTAAATTAACCAAGGTATTCCAATAAAATTATAATATATGAATTGTATATAACCTCCATCTGAAGCATTATTAGATGAAAAATCTAAAAAAATATTCAAATTCTTTTGAAACTCAGTTGAAATCTGATGAGTATGTTAAATCCAGCTTATATCTGTTAAATTATAGAAAAAATTTATATTCAAATAAAAAATTTAAAACATAATTAAAAAATTCATCATAAACAATTTTAATATGAAAGTTGTCAAATCATACTAGTAGTTATCTAAAGAAAGAATAATATAAATAACATATTCTATAAGAAATGCCTACAAATAACAAACCAAGAAAAGTATAAGAAATGGAATGGTAAAAAACTATTACACAATATAATTAAATACATATGTATTTAAGGAACAATTTTTTTAAAAAACTTCCATGTTTTTAATATGACATTAATCCAATTAAATACACTCGTCTTTATGATGGAAAAAAATTACTCAAGAATAACAGAAATGTGTCACCCAACACCAAAACCACAAAATCATAGTATAATAATATAATGGAAATTATACCATAATTGATATAAATATAAATAAGTTTCCAATCCTAATATCATATAAACTAAGATTTTTACAATAACAAAAATATATCTAAAATGTAATGACGGATATGTAATCCTGAAGTTGTATGATATATGAAATGCAATACAAAATTTTTCAGCAAAAATTACTCATCTCTAACTAGAGAGAAAAAATGTATCACTTGTATCCTTCCATTATCCCGAATAATATCCAATGATCACCCACTAACTCAAACAGTAAATTTTAACTACCGACATCAAAGTAAATTGGGTCTACATACACATAGATTGTGCATAAATTTTGAAAAGGATAACTTCTACTAAGATTACACTAAATTCCTCATTCTTAACCACTATTATATAATCTATGTTATGCTAGTTTGAAATAAAACTATTAAACTAATATTTTAATTTTTAATAAAAAAAATCAAAGCATCAAAGAAGGCATTTTTCTGTATTTCATTGAAAACATGCAAGTTACCCACTTTTAAAACATATAAGCCAGTCTATTTTCTGGTATTTAATAAAATATAGACATAAAAAGGAATTAGATTTAATTTATGAGGAGGCAAAGTTTATTTTAAAGAAAATGTTAATGTATATTAAGGAATATCAAGAGACAAGGATCATATTTTCATTCATATAGAAACAACTTTGGGCTAAATAGAAAAAAATAATTTCAAATAAAACACCACCTTGTATCCAATAAAAATGATTATAAAAAATTGAAAATACCTTTTAAATTACATTTCATATAAATACACAATGAATATAAAAACTATAGGAATTAATAATCAAAAATACCATTATGATTAACATAAGTAACCAAAAATAATAATGAACAATCAGATTATCTGAGAAGCATTAGATGAAATAAGGAAATATTAAGAGAATATTTCATAATAAATTTTCACAATAAGGATCATGGGTAAGTACCAAAATAGATAAGGTTGGAAAGCATTATATGTATTTTAGAGCATCATGTCCTTGTGCTATATTTCCATGGGAGAACCATATCCGCATAATTCATTTTATATGGGATGTCCATGTAATTTTTTGTGCCTTCTCGGTCCATTACTTTGAAAATTTGTTCATTGGAAGTGCTTGGAGGAGGCTTGGAGGGGGTTTGGAGAAGTTCAGTTGTTAAAAGTTGGATGCATGGAGGTTACATGTCATGTAAATTGATTTCACGATGTGAAGTTTGGTTTCACAGCTTGTCCTGAAAAGCTTCACGATGTGCAAACTTTTACACGATGTGAAAGAGGGATTCATGGCATGTAATATTTCAGGGTTCGAAAAATTATAAAAAATGAGAGTTGATGGGTTTTTTGGAAAAATTGGACCTCAAGGGATTTCACAGTGTGAAAGGGGATTACACATCATGTAATCCCTTAATGTTGTAATGTTTTAAAACATTCCAGCTACTCGGTTTTTCATAAATCCTATAGCTGTAGTAGTTTCTCTCATTCTAGATGAACCCTAGGCACCCTGGGGAGTTCATTGAACCCTCCTCCTCCCTCTTTAGTCCATTGATCTCAATGATCATTTTTTGGCGATCTGTGGTGATCCAATGTACATTCTCCCTTCATTTTCTAGTAGTTTCCCTCAGTTGGGTCTCGTTATCTTCCATATCTCCTCACCATTCCATGGAATGTGCTTATCCATGATTCCTAATGGGATCTCTCTTGGTTGTTGTTAGTGTGGTGTTGTTACAACATCCTCAAATGAATGCAAATCTTGAGGGATATATGATCGGAGGTCCATTACATGATCTGTTCTCATGAGAATAATGTTGACACCCCTTCAAGGTAGGGATTACCTTGTCTCTCTTTATTTGTGCATCATGCGGGAGGGGGTTTTGTTTTTGTTACCCTTGTATTATGGTTGTGTCAGCTTAATCAAAGATAAATAACTGGATAATTGAATTAAAAGGGTAAAGGGGTTTATTGAATGATTTTTGCAACTTTGCTTATTATTTTTGATATTGTGATTATATGGTCTGAAATCCCCACTAAAAATTGTGTTTTTTGGTGGATTTGTTTTCATTGGTTATATATATTGTGTGTTCTTCATTGGTTGTGGTTGTTATGGTATCACCCTAAATGGAAACTAGTAAATCACATACACTTGTATAATAAATGGATGCCCCGTGATTTCCCAGTTTCTGTAAAAACCCTTGAATTAAAAAGTGGAATTAAATAAGGGATGCCTCATTAAATATGTAATTTTGTTATGCTTTTATATGTAGGTTTATGTGTTGTGTGGGATAGTGTAGTTGTGTGTGCGCTGGACGGATGGGATATGAAGTGTCTATGTTGTGATGTGTGGATATAATCCGGTTTGTATTGTGGTATGTTTTTGAAGCATAGGTGTGTGTTGTGGGTTGGTTTGGGTGGTGTAATGGATGAAATTGTACAGGATACATCAACCTAACCATGTAATGGAATCTCATGTTGATAGTTTTATTGGTTGTGGGATGGATGAGAAGTGTTGTGTAATGGGCCTGCAATTGGGTTATTCTTTGGTTGTGTTGTTGGATGTGGTTAAGAGTTGGGGACTTGTTTTGGTTGGTATGGGTAATTCTCCTGGAGTTTCTCCATATTTGGCCTTAGTTGTTTTGCTTGTTATGTGATGTGATTGGTAGGTTCCCAAATAGTAATTGATTAGATGAATAAATAATTTATTAATAAATTTTGGGACTGGATTGGGTTGGTTTGGTTAACAGAATGAATAAATGAATTCTGAGTGAATAATGGTAATGGTTTAACAAAATTGGTTGGGAATTAGAAAAAAGTTGTTGCTTGTTGTGTGGTAATTTCATTTAGAGGTATCGAAAAGGTTGGAAGTGTTGAGGGATGGTTGGTTATTTGAGAACCCATAGAATGTTCATGAGTGATTGGTATCATATATGTATGTACTTTTATTTTCATTTTGATTTCTATATGCACCCCACCCTAGTTGAGTAATATGTGTCGAATACCCCCATCATCATAGGGGAGGGTGTCTTTCCCAAACATACTAGTGGGAGGATGGATGTCTAGCCACCCACTCTTTCCTACTCCTTCCAGGTGGCGGTAACCCAAGATTCTTCAGGCAGGTTGTGGTTTGTGGGGCCTAGGTGTGTGCGGGAGAGTTGGGTTTTCCCAGGTGTCTGCGGGATGAGATGTGGTGTGCTTTCCCAGGTGTTTTCGAGATGTGACATGGTATGTGTCCCAGGTGTCTGCAGGCGAGGCATGGTTGTGAGGCCTAGGTGTGTGCAGGCGGGATGTGATGTGGTATGTGGCCCAGGTTTCTACGGGCAAGATGTGGTTGTGTGGCTTAGGTGTGTGCGGGCAGGATGTGATGTGGTATGTGACCTAGGTGTTTGTGGGAAAGATATAGTTGTGAGGACTAGGTGTGTGTGGGCAGGTTGTGATGTGGTGTTTTCGGAAGAGGTGGGAGTGTCAGTACATTTTCCATTAGGGTGTGAGAGTAGCTAATCAATGGGAAAGTGGTGTAGGGTACCCAATTAGGTGAGCATGCCTTGGTGAGGTTGTGGTGGTTAGTATATCTACTTAGGTGTTGTTTGGTTCTTCTATTTTCTCACAGGGGCATTAGTATGTTTCTTTCACATGTTCACAAGAGACTTTGGTTTTCCTAATGAGTATACTTGTATGCTCACCCTACGTATATAATAATATTTTCAGGTTTCTAAGAGGACTTCATGGACCATATTATACTTTACTAGCTTGTATCTTGACAGTTGTTGTGTCACTATCTAACTATACTTTTTGTACTTTGGAGACTTTTGTTTTGTATCATTTCTATTTTAAACATGCATGTGGGATGGATTTGGATTTATTATATATATATATATATGTATGTATGTATATATATATATATATCTTGATTTTTCTGGGATGAAGCATCTTATATCCCGATATTATTTCTTTAAAAAGGGAAATGCCTCTCATTTTGTGAGACTTGTATACCCTTGGTGTTTTTTGTCACCCCAAGACCTACTGGAGGCGGGACTCAGGGGTAATTATCTCTCTTTCTTCATTGCCAGCCCAGGAGGGGAATATTTGGAGGGAGGGGTTCATGACAATCCATATCATTGGGGTGTATTTTCATGGGAACATCATTGTTAGGCGAAGAAAGAAAGGAAGTGATGGCAAGAGGGGGGGTGAATTGCCTTTTAAAAAAAGATTAACAAATTAAAAATCAAAGTGAAAGTGCAGCGGAAATAAAGAGGCAAGACACAAGAATTGATAACGGAGTTCGGCCTAAAACCCGGCCTACGTCTCCGCTCCCAACTCAACCGTTGAGAGATTTACTACCGCTTGCTTTTCAATGGTTGTAGCAAGAAACCCACTAGACTTTAAGGTTAGTCTAGAAAATATTACAGCTTGTTTTTGTTGGTTATGCAAGAACCCACTTTCTTTCAATGGTTGATCAAGAACCCACTAGCCTTCTTACAGGTGAAGGCTAGCTCACCTTTGATTCAAGCCTTTTGAAAGGCAAGGCTTGACTAACCTCTTCACACCTTGAAGGTGGTGTTAGAACCCAAAAAGAGAGGATGAGAGAAAGAGGTGGGGTTTGTAGGTACAAACCCAATTTGATGCTCAAAATAAATAAAACAATGAAAAACCGTATTTTGAGAAGCCTTGGGCGCTAATGGATGATTGGAGTTGAAGACGTGCACTCCCAAGCTTCTTTGGTGATGCTCCTTGGATGTGGAATTGAGTTGGAGCGATTGGGGTTCCTTGGAGGAAGTCCGCCGGAGGTTCGCCAAATGATGAGAAATGTGTCCGTTGGCTTCACAATTGTTCCGACTATGTTTCTTAGGATTCCGGGGGTTCAAGGTCCTTTATTTATAGAGGGGGAACCCTCATATGGCCGTTGGAGGCCTTTGGAGCCGTTGGAGAGGCTTTCGGAGCCGTTGGAGGCCAAGTGGACAGGCTGGTCAAAAGCCCAACGGCTAGTTTGACTGGCTCCACCGGATGACCGGTACTGAGCCACCGGTTGGCCAGTGTGTGCAAAATGGTTGAGGGTTCGGGCTCAGGATCCACCGGCTGGCCGGTGAGGAGGCCACCGGTTGGCCGGTGCTGAGGCAGTAGCAACCACGGTGCTGGCTGGGTGCCACCGGTTGGCCGGTGCTGAGGCCACCGGTTGGCCGGTGCTGAGGCAGTGGCTCAGCCTTCTGTCTGAGTGCCACCGGCTGGCCGCTGGTGTGACACCGGTTGGCCGGTGGTCTGGACAAAAGGATGCCTTCTGTCCAGGCCTCCATCGGCTGGCCGGTTCTCTTCCATCGGTTGGCCGGTGGACTGAATTTCAGTCCACTTTGCCTTGTTGCTTTCTTGGCCCAATTCCTTGGCCACCTGAAATCATGCCTATCACCCAAAAACACTTAAAACAAGATTAGATAAATAAGAGGGTGATTGTGATCATGAAAATTAAACCACGAGGGGTTCGAGAGGTACAAAAATCTCCCCCTATTTTGATGATCACAATCACCAAAACAAACAATGTAGAAAATGAAATGAAAGGTATGCTTTAAAAGATTTCTCCCCTAATCAACCAAGAATTTCTCCCCATTTGTGATTATCAAAATAGCACGGGGCATAAAACTTGATTGAGGGAAAAAAAGATTTTAAACCAATTGAAATTTTTGAAATTTGAATTGAAAGTTTTGAATCAAAAATTTGAAATGAAAGTTTTGAATGAAAAATTGAATAACAGTTTGAATTGAAAGTTTTGAAAAGAAAATTGAATAACACATTGAATTGAATATTTTGAAATGAAAAAAAATTTGAATAACAGTTTGAATTGAAAGTTTTAAATGAAAAAATTTGAAACCAAGTGATGAAATTGAAAGTTTGAATCGAAAATTTTGAAATTGAAATCAAAAGGGCTTAAACGATCCTAACTCCCCCTAAATAAAAACAACAAAACTCCGGGGAGAGGATTATCAAACCGAGACAAATTTTGGCCCGGAGAGACTCGCTAGAAGGGATTTTTCAATCCATACTTGTCTAGTGGTGGGTCTTCTCCTATAAAATTCATCATTGAAAGAAATGGTTTTGGGCCTACCATACCGGGCGTCTTTACAATTGCACTCATAGATTAAGTGCCCGGGTTTTTTACAATAATTGCAAAATTTAAATTGAGAGCTCCCCCTTACAAATATAGTAGGTGCATGGGAAGAGGAAGCTTGCTTGGAATAGCCAAGCCCTTCGGTGGTTCTAGATACGCGTTGGGAACCTAAGAGTTTGGTCAGATTTTGTTCCCCTTGGGTGAACTTGGCAAGAGATTCCCTTAAATCATTGATGGTTGATTCCATGGAATCAACATCGGGATGGTTTTTGATTTTGAGGGACAACTCCTCCTTTTCTTTGAGAAGTTGTTCCTTTTCAGAAGTAAGTTTTTTGAAATTCTTTTTTAATGAAACAAATTTGGAAGAAAGTTCGTGAAAACCTTCCTCCAATTGATCTCTAGCATGATGGAGATCCTCATAAGACATGTGATTGAAAGAATTTGAAGAACTAGAGGATGAGGAGTCGGAATATGATACCTCATTACATGCCATTAGGCATTTGTTACCGTTGTCGCTCGAGGAGGAGGAGGAGGATGATGTGGAGCTATCACTCCATGTGGCCTTGAAATCCTTCTTCTTCTCCTTTTGTTTGGACTTTTTCTTGTTGAGTGGGCAATCGGGCTTGTAATGGCCTTTCTCGCCACACCCATAGCATGTTACCTTGGGCTCGGATTTTTCGTTGGGTTGAGCCTTGCGGGCCTTGCGGGATTTCTTCTTTTTGTGATTCTTCATGAACTTGTGCATCTTGCGGGAAATATCCTCCATTTCGGAATCGCCGCTTGAAGAGGAAGAAGATGAGGAGGATGAGCTTTTTTCTTTTTGTACCTTGAAGGTGATGTTCTTTGGAGTTTTGATTGGTTTGCCTTCCTTTTCAGCTTGCCTCCTCATGGTGATCTCGTAGGTCATGAGGGAGCCGATGAGCTCTTCTACCGGCATGTTTTTGATGTCCTTTGCTTCTTGGATTGCCGTGACCTTCGGTGCCCATGAGCTTGGTAAGATCCAAAGGATCTTCTTGACCATCGTCTCTGCAGAAACATCATCACCAAGGGACTTTCTCCCATTGCAAACATCAGTAAACCGTGTAAACATTTCAGTAATATTTTCAGATGGATGCATGGTAAAAGATTCAAAATCTTGACAGAACATGTCCAATCGAGTATCCTTTACTTTGTTGGTCCCCTCATGGGTAACCTCCAAAAGTTTCCAGATTTCGTGTGAGGAGGTGCATGTGGAAACTCGATTGAGCTCATTACGATCAAGGCCGCAATGTAGAGCGTTCATGGCTTTTCCATCAAGCTCGAAATTTTTAATATCGGCTTGGGTTCATTTGGATTCATCGGGGGAAGAGAGAGTGTAACCTTTCATGACAATTTTATAAATGGGATAGCCAATGCTTCTAAGAAAAGTGGTCATGCGGGTTTTCCAATAATTATAGTCGGTTCCATCAAAAAATGGAGCACGACCCAAAGAATATCCTTCGGGGGAGAAAGAGGTTGAGGCCATCACAATGGATCTTAAATTTGAAACCGGTGAAGGTATTACTCAAATTTTTCCTCTGATACCAATTTTTAGGCGGAGAAAGAAAGGAAGTGATGGAAAGAGGGGGGTGAATTGCCTTTTAAAAAAAGATTAACAAATTAAAAATCAAAGTGAAAGTGCAGCGGAAATAAAGAGGCAAGACACAAGAATTGATAACGGAGTTCGGCCTAAAACCCGGCCTACGTCTCCCCTCCCAACTCAACCGTTGAGAGATTTACTACCGCTTGCTTTTCAATGGTTGTAGCAAGAAACCCACTAGACTTTAAGGTTAGTCTAGAACCTATTACAGCTTGCTTTTGTTGGTTATGCAAGAACCCACTTGCTTTCAATGGTTGAGCAAGAACCCACTAGCCTTCTTACAGGTGAAGGCTAGCTCACCTTTGATTCAAGCCTTTTGAAAGGTAAGGCTTGACTAACCTCTTCACACCTTGAAGGTGGTGTGAGAACCCAAAAAAGAGAGGATGAGAGAAAGAGGTGGGGTTTGTAGGTACAAACCCAATTTGATGCTCAAAATAAATAAAACAATGAAAAACCGTATTTGGAGAAGCCTTGGGCGCTAATGGATGATTGGAGTTGAAGACGTGCACTCCCAAGCTTCTTTGGTGATACTCCTTGGATGTGGAATTGAGTTGGAGCGATTGGGGTTCCTTGGAGGAAGTCCGCCGGAGGTTCGCCAAATGATGAGAAATGTGTCCGTTGGCTTCACAATTGTTCCGACTATGTTTCTTAGGCTTCCGGGGGTTCAAGGTCCTTTATTTATAGAGGGGGAACCCTCATATGGCCGTTGGAGGCCTTTGGAGCCGTTGGAGAGGCTTTCAGAGCCGTTGGAGGCCAAGTGGACAGGCTGGCCAAAAGCCCAACGGCTAGTTTGACTGGCTCCACCGGCTGACCAGTACTGAGCCACCGGTTGGCCGGTGTGTGCAAAATGGAGGACGGTTCGGGCTCAGGCTCCACCGGCTGGCCGGTGAGGAGGCCTCCGGTTGGCCGGTGCTGAGGCAGTAGCAACCACTGTGCTGGCTGGGTGCCACCGGCTGGCCGGTGCTGAGGCCACCGGTTGGCCGGTGCTGAGGCAGTGGCTCAGCCTTCTGTCTGAGTGCCACCGGCTGGCCGCTGGTGTGACACCGGTTGGCCGGTGGTCTGGACAGAAGGATGCCTTCTGTCCAGGCCTCCATCGGGTGGCCGGTGCTCTTCCATCGGTTGGCCGGTGGACTGAATTTCAGTCCACTTTGCCTTGTTGCTTTCTTCGCCCAATTCCTTGGCCACCTGAAATCATGCCTATCACCCAAAAACACTTAAAACAAGATTAGATAAATAAGAGGGTGATTGTGATCATGAAAATTAAACCACGAGGGGTTCGAGAGGTACAACAATCATGTCTATACGGTTCAATTTCGATGGGATAACCACTTCCTCAAATTATTTACTCCATAAGAGTTACATATCCTCATAATACTCCATATAATAATTTAAATCATATCAAACTCAATTTCACATATACGAATAACTATCTATCCTAAGTTCCCAAAGTATTCAAGTTCTCTCCCATAAATTATTCTATATAATCACAGGACATATAATAACCCCCTAATACATTAATAAAATAAAAAAAATACTACATTGATTAATTATATAATAAGTTAATATATATTACAAAAAAATATTGGATTTATGTAAAATTAGCAGATAACTAAATTAAAAAAAACATATATATATATTACAATCACATTTATTATGAAATACTGTAACAAAAATAATTGAAAAGAACCTTTTTTCAAATAATCGGGAAGAATCGTGACCTGATGGTATCTTGGTTAGGTTTTGATACATATATAAAAATGAAAACAATACTCGATGGAAGAGAATAAGGATTTGGGACTCTCTAATTTTATGTTGAAGAAGATTGGAATCAAAAAATCCGTTGATAAGGGGAGAACACTGGAGTAGGAGAGAGGTAGTCGCTCTTATTGGGTGAAGGGGAGACTAGGGCTCAATGAGGAGGGGAGAGGGAGTTTGGGTCTTATTTTAAGGCTCTATACCCACTCTTTAAAAAAACCATTAGTATAGCTCAACCTATACCAACTATTTTTTTAAAACTGTGGGTATAGAATTTTCTAGGAACTCTATACCAACAGTTCCTCTAAACCATTAGTACATATGCATGGGTGTAGCCTCATTTTCTAGTAGTGATAAAGGTAAATGAAAACTTCCAAAAATATTTTGTTATGTTTTCTTATAATTTATAAATAGTTCATAGATTATAATAATAGGTATTTTGGGGATATTTTTTAATTAATAGAGATTTTATTAATTAATTAACTATAAAGGGTTTTTAATTAATTAATAAATGCTTATGAAACATTTACTATTAAATATTCTTTAAATATTAAGAGTTAATATTTAAAATACCTTTTAAAAAAATTATACGACATGTCTTATGATCTGAAAATAAAAGTTGTTTATTTAGAAATCGTAAGGGAAATTTATAAATTGTTTATAAATTACAAAATAAGACTGAAATATAAAATTGTTTATATTTGAATTGTTAATTGTTCATAATTAATTATTTTGGATTATTCAAATTATAGGGGGCCTTTTTTGGAATATTATTTAAACCGCAAAAAAAATGTTTTGATGTTTGACACGATCTTGGTTTAAATAATGTTTAATAATATGATATTTAGATTATGTAAAATGTTTATATAATAGAAATTAGATTATAAATTGTTTATAATTCATAAAATATCATATATTTTAAATGAAATTTCATATAGTGATGAATATGAAAATGTTCATGTTGAAATGATTATGAAGTGTTTGTATTAAAAATTTGGGAATGTCCATAAGGTAAATCTAAAATTATAAAATGTTTATAGTGGGCTTTTATTTATGAATTGTTCATAAATGGTTATCTTATGTTTAAATATTTTAATTGTTTGTTTATTTAAAGGTTATTACCTACTTTATTCATAGTTATAAACTGTTTATATTATGAATGGGGTATGCTTTAATTTAATTTTTAAACTGCTTTTAGGAGATAGAGTCATGCATGTCATGTCAACTATCATAATGAATTTAGTTTTCATCTACCTTGACCTTGATTTGTGATTATAGTTTTGAGCTTAAATATAGTTTTTTTAATATATTTTGTTTATATTAGGTGTTATAGATATTATGGATTAAATTATCTCTTGAGTATAGTTTCCTCGAGGAGAGGGAATTGGGGTCAGACTACTTACCGACATGGAGGCTTATGCCTTATCTAAAAAGGTAAATGGAGTTGGACATATGTCACTCTAGTATTACTCATGTGGATATTTTTAGTATCATATAACTATATAACTTTACATTAAAATTTCATGTTCCATATGCATATGATGCATTCTAATATATATGAATATACTTGACTTCTGGTTTTTAGTGAGTGACACAAAATGTGAGTTGTATAAAGAGTTACACATCAATATGGTTTGAAAATATTGGTTTGGTTTAAGGAATAGGATTCTAAAATTAAATAACTTAAAGCATACATATATAAAAGGAATAACACGAGATAAGATTGTGAGATTAAATACCCTTCAAATACTAAGTGTTAGATTCCTTTCAAAGTGACACTTATCAAGACCTCGATCATCCAACCAAGTAGGTTGATATCAACTAAGTACCCCTATATTATCTTGCATGAGTCAAGAAAGTTATAAATGACTTTGGACTATCTTTTGGGTAGGTTGAGCTTAGCCAAGTACCCCTTGTTTTTCCTTTTTAGCTAATTTTTAGTATTTTCTATTGATTACACTAGTTGGGAAACCCTAACCATTAGGATACTGGAGGAATAGAGTTGAGTTTATCAATATTGGACAGATGGTTTTCCAATCGATTATCCAAGAGTTATATATGATATGTTTGATAAGTGTTGTCTACCAGGTATAATCATGATTTATTTACATGATACCCAATGTAAGTTGTGATGAAAATGGATCTTGGATCACTAATTAATATGATGGCATTTAAAAGGGGTAATCATTTTAGTGGAAGATCATTTAATAAAATTCCTTATTAAATGGTAATAGTACATGATACTCATATGATAAAAGCTTCTTTTATAGATGAATTGCATCATCGTCATCAAACTAAACTTTGAGATTAATCCTTGAAAGGATAAGATTAATTTAAGTAATTCCTAAGATGGGTAGTTAAAGAAGAGTTCATAAGGAAAATTCTATTTGTTAAAAAAAATCCTTCCAAAGTAAACAAGTGTTAAAATTGTTTAAAAAATGAATCTAGATTTTTATGGATGCACAAAATGATTCATTTAAGATTTCAAAGGAATTGGATGTGAAATAACCCAAGGAACCTCAGTTCCCACTCATGTACTCAATATGATTGGGTAGGTCATTGTTTTGGAAAGGACAATGCCTTCATTTTGTCAAAATAGGCTATTGGAAAATAAATTGTCCAAATTGCTTGAAGAGTTATAAGAAGACTGGTGAAGAGTCCACACCAAGTATAAATGTTTTAGAATTCAATTGTGTTATTCTGATAGATATATTATATCAACTATATGTTTTACAAAATTTGTAAATATACATGATTTTAAAAGATGATAAAGAATTTAATATTTGAGCTTAAAGTTTTCTTTTAAGTAACGGAGAAAAGAAGTTGATGCTTTGATGACTTGGATGCTTTACTATTGGATAAACTTGTCATAAGATGTGTGTTTTATCTTATTTGGCTCTAGAGAAGAGCGTGTAAACAATTATTATTTAACAAAATGAGATGGTTGTTTTTAATACACATAGTTTTTGATTTGTTCAATTATATAACATGCTTGGGAGACTATAAACGTGGCTTGTTCTGGTTAAGAAATTCATCCTATTGTAATTTATGGAAATGTTCCAACAATGTGAATGAGTTAAAAAAGTTGACCTGATGATCACAAAATGTTGAGGATTGATGATCTAGGCATATGATGTCTAGGTTTTGGTGCTTTTTAGACAGTACAATGGGGTAAAAGTTCAAACAAAAAGAAAAAAAATAGTTTAAAATGTTTAGTAATGTTTCTTTAAGAATCCAGTCAAGGCCATTTAATCCTAGGGTTGTCAGCAAAAAGGAATAATAATTTTATTCTATTGGATTATCCAGAATACCTAAAGGTGTTTATTTCCCATTTCAGGTATGAATGTTATAGAAATTAATTACTTGATCTTGAAGGGTATGTGATACCGAATGTATATTTTAAGTGTTGTAAATATACAAGAGTTAAAAAAAAGGATGAATTGAATGATCTTGTAGGTTATATTCATATGATGAAGTAAATAGTTACTACATCAAGGTTCTGAATGTAAATGAATCTGTTAAGCTTAAATGAATCTAAAAGATGTGTATTTCTGTCACTTCTCTTTTAGGATAAGAGAATTTGTTTGATAACAAAGAGTTGTTGTGAAGCCAACGAGCCTGTACCCGAGTGGTAAGGGCTCTTGCTTGGCATCCAAGAGACCCAGGTTTAAAATTGGGTGAAGGCGAATTTCCAGGCACTGTGGCAGTATTGTAGCAGGTACTGTTCGGTACTGTAGCAGCCGGAATTATTCACCCGATTTGGGCCTTTGGGCCACCGGTTTGGTCCTACGGGTCTCAAGGGTCTTCGGGCCATCAAATGCATTCGGGCCACAGGGCCTTAGGGCCACAGAGACCATGAAGTAGCCCAGTTCACACAGAGCAAGCTCCAAAAGAGGATCAAAGCAACAAGAGTAGCAGTCACCAGAAGCAGAGCTAATCGGATTGGAATAATGAGAGAGTATGACAACCGCCATCGATACCAGGAACCATGCAACTTTGTACGAGGCAATGCTAACCGATCAGCAACGCAAAGTGGGGAGTTAGGCAATCAATGATGCAGAAGTTGGGGAGGGGCAGTTCTAGTGATTTGGGCTTACGGGTCATGTATTGGGCATGGTATGCCACTGGGATTTCGGGTCATGTATTGCAGGTCATGTCGGGCCTTGTGCCTTGAGCCAACGGGTCATGTACGGGTTTCCCTTCAACCCTTAAAAGGGAGATTATCCATAATAAAATAAAATAAAGACCTTCGGACCATTCGCGTTCTCCGACAGCCTGAACCGCCGCAGGAACCTCCCCGCGCTCCGCTCCACCCTGTGCCATTTCTCGTTCTTCTCCTCCTTCTCGCGGCTCCTCTTCCCGCTGATCTGCAGGATCCTCCCCTCTTCCACCTCCACCTTCACCTCCTCCTTCTTCAACCCCGGCAGATCCGCCTTGAAGACGTGCGCCTCAGGCGTCTCCTTCCAATCGATTCTCGTGTTCGCCACCGCCGACGCCTCACTCACGGCTGACGGGGGAAAATTCCTCTCCAGGATCCCCTCGAATGGATCCCAGACGTCCTGCGAAAACGGATCCACTTTTTTGTGGCTACCGTTGCGGAATATCCTCGAAACGATCGACATTAAAACTTACAGAGTGGCGATTATCGATTCAGAAAGAACGGCGTAGGGATCTCTTCCGCGTTTTCCAGTCTGATGAAAGATAGGAATGGGAGAGAAGCGCGCAGTGATTATATACGTGGGGAGAATTTCTGGCACCCCATCCTGCACTCGAACAGAAGAGTGGAGGATGTTCTGGTAGTTTCCGGGCGGTCCACTTGATTCCGGAATCTTCTCCGTTCCGCCGGATTTCTCTAGAAGTCTCCGGCTCGGGGAACGGCCGGTCCATCCTTTCAATATCTGGCTTTTACTTTACCGGCCCGTCAAGCTAAATGGACTTTCTGGCATCAGTGCTACGAAATTCATGGGCCATAGACGAAAGTGGGCCTTGGTGGTAAATCCAATCCAATGGTTTTTTTTTAAAAAAAAATTGACAATTCTTTTTGTCATCCCATGCGCAACATATACGACTTAAGCTTGGTCGAAGTTAACTGCATCACCATATTTTCAAGTATATTGTATTTTGGATTAGTGTGGTTGAAGATGATGTAATTTTGGATGAGTTTTTTTTCTCTATAATCATCACTTTCAATATTACTTTATAGAAACCAAATGAACCATTCTGTAAAAATTAGTTTTGTTAGGTCATTGTTATTCATCCATCGAACGGCTCGAAGGCTTTCAAATTTTTTTTATTATAAGCAAGCCCCATTTTAAGGGAAGAAGGGGGAGAACTCAAACAAATATAATGGACCTAAAACAAATCACTACCCGAAGGTCAAGAGAGACAGACCAAACAAACAACATGGAGCACCCCTCCCCGGCATAAAATTGTGGTAAAACTCTCCATCGTTGCATGACTGAACATCAAACAAGTGTCATGTGTCAAAGCACAAGTCCGATCTGATGACTGACGGCATACCCTCTCAAACATCCAAATCCGTAAAACACTGCAATGATGAACAACGAACTCTGGAACCTCCTCTGAGGCCTGATCCATGAGGTCAAGTCCAAGTGCATCTCTGTAAATTATTAAAATCTAATTTTATAATATGTTACATCATAAAATACATGTAGTCAAGTCTAACTAAATAAATTTGTAATATTTTTTAATGATTTTGTTGGCTCTAAGTTTTCTAGAGTTATTAAATTTGATAATGATTAATGAAATGTTTTTATAATCTATTTCTTTATGTTTGATTTGATCGCCACTAGTGATGAAGTCTCAACATGTGACATTAAGAGGTAAAGTAACTCCTAAAACAATTCTTTGGATGTGTTATGATGACACGGTAGTTTTCCTCAGTGATCATGAGTAAAGGATCCTCAAAATCATCTTCAACAAATGCATGGTTATGATAAGTTTGTGTTGTCTAGCTATGTTATGTCCTGATGCATGTGATTAGGGATGTGCAAGAAAACCATAAAACCATAAAATCAACCCAACTCAATCACCGGTCAAATAGATAGTATATGCAACAGGGCTTTTAACGCCGATTATTAGAAAACTGACGTTAAAAGTAATTTTGGGAAAGCTTTTAATGCCAGTTTTATGAAAAAACGACCTTAAAATCTAACTTTTAATATCGGTTTTCATAAAAATGATATAAAAGGCTATATTTTAATGTCATTTTTTCATAAAAGCATTTAAACCCTTTTAAAAAAAATTAAAACACACATGGGTGTGTCCTCCCTCCTTATTTTTGCTATGCTAGAAAACTTGAAACTATAATCGATGTGAGTTGTCATTGTGATATTCCACTAAAAAATCCTCTTCAGTCGCCTTATGTCTGATTCCTCCCTCACCACCCCCCTAAAGGCACCATCGCCCCCCTTCTGCACCCATCTGCCGCCCTTGGTCACCTACGTCGTCATCCACCACTCCAATTATCCCATTTTTCTACGAGTACCAATTTATTTCCTTTATTTTCATCATATTTTTTTATCTTGAATCACAGTTTAGTTCAGGAATCTTAAGAGGTTGTTAAAATTGTATTTCTATTTTTTCTGTTAATCAAATACATAATTTAATATTCCCCTTTTGTTTTACAAACAGCTTCTAAACCAACCAGTTATTATAACATCTTGACCCGAACCACCGGGTTCGAGCCCGAATGCCGCCTGACCTCATGTGCACCTCCTCGTAGGCTCGTATGCAAGAAACTGCCAACTAATAGTGAGGGTCTGAGTCCGTCGGTGGTTGATGTGCTCAAGTAGACAAGCATATGTTATAAAAATAATAAATGCATAACAAACATACACTACTACAATTACGTCCTTTATCAGCGCTAGAAAAAGCGCTGATAAAGCCAGCGAAGATAAAGGGGGGTCCCCTTTATCAGCGCTCCGAAAAGTGCTGATATAGGACCCCTTTTCAGCGCTAAAAAAAAGCGCTGATAAAAGTACTCCTTTATCAGCGCTTTTTTTAGTGCTGATAAAGGGGTCATATATCAGCGCTTCATTTATCAGCGCTTTCGTTTTAGCGCTGATAAAAGACCATTTTATCAGCGCTTTTAAAAAATCGCTGATAAAAGTTAAAAAAATTTAAAAAAAAATCAAAAAATACTGCGAATCGGGGTGAGCTTTTATAGCGCTTGAGCCCCCCCATTTTACAACTTTTCTGCCCCTGTACAGCACCCCACGCACCCCACGCACCCCCTTCACCCTTTAACAGCGCTTGCTGCTATATTCCCACAGGATTTGAACTCGAGACCTCCCCCCTAAGCGCCTAAGCCTTTACCACTACTCTATTTTGATTTGTCTTCCAATTCATGATATCTCTCTATATATATATTTAGTTATATTTATTCGCATAGTAATATATATTTATATTAATATATATATAGTTATATTATAATATATATATATAGTTATATTATAATATATATATAGTTATATTAATATATATATATATAGTAATATTAATATATATATATAGTGATATTAATATATTAATATATATATATAGTTATATTAACATATATACAATTATATGAATATATATATATAGTTATATTAATATATATATAGTGATATTAATATATATATATTTATAGTAATACTAATATATATATATATGTAGTTATATTAATATATATATAGTTATTAGATTAATATATATATATATAGTTAGATTAATATATAGGTATATAAATATTCATATATTTGTATTTTAAATAAAATAGATGTTAGTTATTATTTAGATAAAGCTAATATATTTTATATGTAAATATATTTTATTATATATATTTATAATTAAATTTTTAGGTGTGAATATATAAAAATATGAATATATTGTTATATTTTTATTATAAATAGCAGTGCATTATAAAAAAGGATGAAATTTCAAAGACATAATATCAATATGAATGTAATACCTTGGAATAAATTCAGGCCCCGCCAAAAAAAATCCAATAATACCCCCTTAAACGAGGGTGAAAATCCACAAAATGTTAAAAAATCAGGGTACCCCGACTAAAAACTCAGTTTTGGAGGCCTTCTGGGCCTCTTTTGACCTCGAAAATCCCTTGACCGGGGTTCCCCCAAATTATAGAGACGTAGAGAGCGCTGCATGCTTCAATTTGATATGTGGTAGAGCTCAAACGGACACCCAGATCAAAAGTTATGGCCGTTTGAAGTTTGAGTTGCGTTTTCAACATATTTTGGATCTTTTTTTAATTTTTTTAATTTTTTTAGTCTTCAAATTGTTATTAAATGACTATTACTCCATAATGATTATCAAATTATTAATTAAAAATATTTTTTTAATTTTTTAAGAAGCCATTTTCACTAAATATCTTATATATTAAGTATAATAAGTGTAAATGTACATTTATACTTATCTAAAATATATTTAAAAATCATATATTATATTTATATAACAATATAACTATATTTATATATTAATATATTAATATATTTTTAAATTTTTTTTTGAAGCCGACCCTTTATCAGCGCTACTAAACAAGCGCTGATAAATGGGGGGCGCTGTGAAAAACTGTTTTTGTGGTAGTGATAGTAACACACAATCCAAAACCGAGTGGTCATGCGTTAACCAAGCCGCTACAAATCCCCGATCATACCTGCTTCGGCTCCATGTCATAAATGTACTGTATTTCGATAAGTATTCATACCAACCATAAGGTTGTTGGTGAGTCACTCGAAATCCACAAGACATCGAGTGAAAACAACCTACCCAGAATCCACAAAGCATTGGGTAAATCCTTGGAATCCAGATGCAGAGCTAACCGGATTGGAAGAATGAGAGGGTATGACAGCCGCCATCGGGACCAGGCACCGTGCAACTTTGTACGGGGCAATGCTAGCCAATCAGCAATGCTAGCCAATCAGCAATGTAAGGTGGGGAGCTCAGGTGATCAATGATTCAAGACGCTGGGGAGGGTCAGTTCTAGTGGGCTGGGCCTACGGGTCATGTAATGGGCATGGTATGCCTTTGGGCCTTCGGGTCATGTATTGCGGGTTATGTCAGGCCTTGTTCCTTGGGCCTACGGGTCATGTACGAGTTCCCCTTCAACCCTTAAAAGGGGGATTATCTATAATAAAATAAAAAGAAGGCCTTCGGGCCATTCGGGGGGGGGGGGGGAGTATCTGTAACCTACCTGGAATCCACAAGGCACTGCGTAACACTCATAATCCACAAGGCATCAAGTGTCAGCCATATACTCGGAATCCACAAGGCATCAAGTAGATGTCAAGGTTATCATGTTGCGTCATTGTTATCACCACACGCCATGCACGCACCCCACAACAAGTAATCATACAATGACAACCACCTGTCAAGTATACACATACCAATCCTCCAATGGAAAAAATGATAGGTCATAACATGATAACTACTACTACACACATCATGAGAAATATAACATCATCATATATATCAACATGTGAGTCAAACATCATCATGTAATTTAGCTATCACATCAATCTCATGGAATCAAGCCATACCATATCACGGGCCACACACACACCCACATGCGATCACAATTCAAGCGTGAATATCAAATATGTTTATGCATAAATCATATTAAGGCAACATGTGTAACAAAGCCCAAAAAGTAAGAAATATCCTACCCCAAAAGTTGTCGACATCAAAGGCAAGGATAAACCACCATGTGTGGTTTGATAGCTGGAGTGGAAACCTTAATAGCCAAGGATGCTTCTTCACGGCCTTATTATCGTAAACATCAACACATCAATGCTCGAGGTTCATCAAGGGTTCCTAGCACCAAAATCAGTTATTTTATTTCAAAAAGAAATAAAATATCGCATGTCATGATACTTTTTCTCTCCTGGATAATTTTCGAATTATCATTCTAGGCCAACACATGCACTTTCAATATTCTCTATAAGAATAATTATCTTTTGATAATTTCTCATAAATTATCTGTTATAATTATTTTTTGATAATTACTTGTAAATTATCTTTTATAATTATCTTTTGATAATTTATCCTAAATTATCCTTTCATAATTATATCTAAAAACTTATCTTAAATTATCTTTATAATTATCTTTTGATAATAAAGTATACTTTAATAATTTTTATTCTATAAATTATCCATTGGTAATCTAGAAACTATCGATTGATAATTTTTAATAATTATCCTTGATAATTTGGTGAGATTATCATTGATAATTTGAAGAAATGATCATTTGATAATTCTCTATAATTATCTTTTGATAATTTTATGAAATTACCATTTGATAATTTTTTTAAGTTTGATAATTTTAATAATTATCCTTTGATAATGTACATAGTTATCTTATGATAATTTTGATGGTCTCTAGCACGTGATAATTACCTTATAATTATCCTTTAATATTTTGTATAATATTATCTTTGATAATCTCATGCAATTATCCTTTGATAATTCGTTGTACCTATCACTTGGTAATCCTTCACTATCATCCTTTGATAATTTCTTGTAATTTTCTTTTGATAATTTTGATAATTCATCATTTGAAAATTTTATTTAAAATTATCATTTGATAATCTGGTGGAATTATCATTTGATAATTCTTTATAATTATCTTTTGATAATTTGAGGAAATTATCATTTGATAATTTTTTATACTTATCTTCCAATAATTTCGCAAAACGAACCTTTGATATGAGGGGTAAGGGTACACTGACCAAAAGGTAGAACACACAAACCCTATGGACCGAACTGGGGCTTTTCAAACTGAAGTTGAATATAACATAAATTAAACATTCATGATGCAAGATTCAAAGAAAGAACGCGAAACACAAGATTTACATGCTACAGTCTCGCTGGGACCTACATGCACGACAAGAACACCACCCACACACACACATTTTATTAATGCTCAAGAAAATAAAATGGTACATGAAGAAATCTAGTAAGAACCTACTAGAAATAAAAGCATGTAGGGATTGTAAACTTCAAAACAAAAAGAATAACAAACTGTAATACTTACAGTGCCAAAGCAGGTAACACTTCGGCGTTTCTAAACTCTTGGTGCTAGAATCAAGATACAAGGGACACCTGAATCTGAGGACTCCTTCTCCTTCCAAGATTATGGTTCAGTCACCGAGACAGCCACACATCTTCCTCTGTAGAAGAGATGTCAACTCTATCATAAGCCGACCACAAGCTGTAACCGGGAAGGACGACAAGATGAAACTTGAACAATAATGGAGCAATCTGGCGATGGTGAGCTAGGGTTTCACTAGAGAAAACCATGAGCCAAAACTAGGATGAGGGAGTCAAAAAGTGATCGAATGTCAAAGCGACAAAGGGGTAGGGGTGATCAATTCCCCCTGACACCACACTGTAGTCTGCAGTAGCACACCCAATCGGAGCAAGCCACAAAGCCGTGTTGAACATAAAACCAAACAACATACTCAAATAGCTAGAAACAATGGATGACATCAAGAAAAAGGGGTGGTAAAGTGGATCAACAACTAGGAATAAACATCGCACAGATCTCCATGGTGGCATTCAAAGGAAAGGAAGGCTAGGAGCCGAGAAGGCCAAGTGAACAACCCAACCGAGCAGGCCCACACGAGAAGGCAATGATCCAGCGCAAAAAATAAGTCCAACATATTAAAATTGAGAAAATAAAATAAAAACATAATTTTGCATTCATGGTTTTAGATAATTAAAATTAGAAGAATAATAAACAAGCATATTTCAAATTGAAAAAAATATGTAAGCTTAATTTTAAAAATATCCGCCATTTTAAATTAAAATTGGTGATGTTCTTACATATAAGGTTGTATAATGGGAACCAAATTCATCCTAAAACAATATTTGAATTTAGATAATACCACGACTTTAGTCAAACTATAAAACGGGTTATCGTTAGGGTATATCTTGTTGGCACACACGGTTCTCGATTATATAACATCTATAATAAAATGTAATATAATGTTCATGTGTTTGGATTTACCATGGAATACTAAATTTTTGGATAAATGAAGAGAAGATTGAATATCAGAATCAATATTAACAATTTAATCATAAAGATTGAGTTCTAAAGATAGGTCTTTAAGCCATAATACCTATTTGACAACCCCAGTCAAAGCTATATACTCTGATTCTATGGTTGAATGAGAAACCACAGACTACATGTTACACTTCTAGAAAATAGGACCACCACAAGCAGTAAAAACATACCAATTCAAAGAATTTTGGGTATCAATATTCCCTGAATAGTTAGCATCTGCATATCCAAATATAATTTCAGAAGTATGCACATTTTTACTATAACACAATGAAATATTAGAACTACAATACAAATATCTAAGAATCCATTTTAGGGCATGCCAATGTGGCTTCCCATGAGTGTACATAAACCTACCAAGGGTACAAATTGCAAAGGATATATCAAGCCTAATGTAGATCATGCTATACATGATGCTGCCGATGATATTAACATAAGGGATTTTAGACATAAACTAAATATCATCATCAGTAGTGGGTGCTTATGTCAAAGAAAATTTAAAGTGTTTTCCAAGAGGTACATTAATAGGTTTGAAAGATTCAAACAAGTATATCTTAAGAATCATTAAAATATAAGCACAATGAGATAAGTAAAGCAGTTTATTAGGTTTTCCCCTAATTATCTAAACACCTAAAATCTGTTTAGCTGCACACAAGTCTTTCATTTAAAACATATATTTTAATTGATATTTTATAGCAGTAATGAGACTCATGTTTTTGAAAATAATAAGCATATCATCAATATACATTAGAAAATAAAGGATGAATTTTTCAGTTGATTTTAAATACACACAAGTATCATATTGATTCCTTGTAAATTGATTATCAGGAATAAAAGAATCTATTTTTGTACCATTTCCTTGAGGCTTATTTTAAACCATATAAGGATTTATTTAAAAGGAAAAGTTGATTTAATTTCAATTCTTTAGAGTAACCATAATGAGGATTCATGTAAATATTCTCATTTAAATCACCATGAAGAAATGTAGTTTTAACATCAAGTTGTTCAATGTGCAGATCACTATAGATAGTAAAAGCAAGTAGTAACCTAATTGAAGAATTCTTAACAACCAGGAGAAAATTTTAGAATAGTATATTCCTTCTCTTTGAAGGAATCACTTAGAAACTAGTCTTTCTTTTAATTTTATTTTATTTCCAATAGTGTTATCTTCTTTCCTCTTATAAATTCACTTACAACCAATTATTTTAGCATTGGGTGGTTTATTTATAATATATCAAGTGTGATTTTTTCTTAAGTAATGCATTTCTTCATTCATGGAAAAGACCCAATATTTAGAGTCTTTTTTATTTAGGGCTTGCCTATAGGTTTGAGGATCATCATCATCTAGATCCTAGGCAACATGAAAGGCATAAGAATCCAGATCATATTGAATGAACCAAACAGGATGCCTAGACACTCTCCTCTCTCTATCTTTGGTCAATTGATAGTACCTATTATTGGTAGAAGATTTTGTTTTAGAATCTAAACCAGAACTAGAGGTGGGATCAACCTATATAATAGGATGTGTATCAAGTGGAATGGGTGGGACAATAGCCTCAAAATGGGTTGGTGGCTCAGTTTCATCAGTCCGTTCTAAGGATGGATAACTGCTTCTAGATGTGGCAGCCTTGGATTTGAGAGAAGATTCATAGAACACTACATTCCTACTTATGATACATTTTTGGTATCTAGGTTTATCTACCGAAAGTTTATAAACCTTAACACCCTCAAGATACCTTACAAAGAAGAATTTAAGAGATCTAGGTTCAATCTTATCATTTTTAATATGCGTATAAGAAATGCACCTGAACACTCTTAAGTAACTTTAAGAGGGAGGCTTACCATTCCATAATTCTTTTGGTGTTTTAATTTAATTGACAGAAGAAATATATATATTAATGAGTTCGACTTCCATTCTAGTAGCCTCTACCCAAAACTATTTAGAGAGACCCGAGCAAACAATCATTCTTCAGACCCTATCTAAAATATTTCTATTCGTTCTTTCTTTAAGACCATTTTTAGGGGGTTTCCCTAACAGTTCAATTTCTTTTAATACCCTCAAATTCACACAATTGAATAAAATTAGTGGATTGGTACTCTAATACATTATATGTTCACATGGCTTTAATTTTTCTCCCAACCTGATTTTCAACTAACACTTTCTAGGTTTTAAAGTTTTGAAAAAAATCAGATTTATTTTTCATAATGTTAATACAAACTTTTCTTAATAAACAATCTATGAAAGTGAAAAAATAAGAAACTCCACCATGGGAGGCAGTCCTAGCTAGTCCTCATAGGTCAGAATGGATGTATTCTAAGGGGTTGTAATTTTTAATGTTGGACCTATTAAATGTGACTCTCTTAGCCTTTCCCATCATACAATATTCACAAAATGGAAGGTTGGAAGGTGTGATGTCACTCAACAACCCTTTATTATTTAATTCCTCTAGACCCTTGGAGCATACGTCCCCAATATTATATTCCTTAAAAGAGTATTATTAGTATTAGTGTTATAGACACTACCTAATTTTATTTAATGGGTCTTTCCATTCAAAAAATACATCCCATTAATGAGAGAACCTTTAATGATAGTTCTAGAGCCTTTGAAAATTTTTAGTCAACCTGTTTCAGAACTAAAAGTGAACCCATTTTGGTCTAGAATCCTTAATGAAACCAAGTTTCTATGAAGGCTTATAATCCACCTAACATCATGAAAAGTGATGATGGAATGACCATCTAGTTCTATTAAAAAAGAACCTATTCCATCTTCCTGACACCTCTTGTTAGTCCCTAAGAGTACATATCCTTCTACTCTCTACACCAATTCTAGAAATAACTATATAAAAGGAAACATGTGAAAGGATAATCCTGAGTCAAAGACCCAATCTTAATTAAGAACATGGAATGCCACATTTAACACTTCAGCCGTTTCATAACTAGAATCTTCAAAAAGTGACAGTTTTGTCGGATATTTAGATTCAAGTTCTTGTTTAAGCTTCCTACATTCAGGCTTAGTGTGCCCGAGCTTACCACAATGAAAACAAACAACTTTTCTTTCCCTATAATTAGACCAAAGTCTGGGTTCCTTATTCTTCTTGATTTTATCCCTTTTAAACTATTTCTTTTTTACCTTTAAATTATGGTCTACCCCTAGTAAACAAGCTCTCGACCTATCCTTTTATTCTAGTTTTAAAATTTAATTCTTTAGAGATAAGGGTAGACTTAACCTCTTCAAGGGTTAATGAGTCATGACTATACATCATGGTTTCTACTAAAGTGTTGTAGACATTATCTAAATAAATTATAAGGATCATTACCTGATCTTCATCTTCAACAGTTATATTTATGTTGGATAAATCTAACATAAATTTGTTAAATTCATCTAAATGGGACTTTATTAAACTACATAATTTCATATTAAAAGTGAACATTCTTTGTTTTTATAAATCCTTCTAATTAAAGAAGATGTCATGTATAGTTTTTCTTGTTTAAGACATATACCAATAGTAGTATATTCATAGGAAACTTCTCTAATAACTTTATCTCTTAAAGAAAACAATAAAGAACTATGTGATTTAACTAAAACATCAAGGGAAATATCTTGATATTTAGTAATAGTCTATCCAGTTTGATTCATAGTTAGAATGGGTTTCCTTAGCTCACATAGGGAATCAATTAAGCCTTTCTGAACTAGTAGGGATCCCATCTTAATTTGAAAAAGATTAAAGACATTGTATCCATCAATTTTATCAATTTCAAACCTAGTTTTTCACATGCTTACCCAATGATTAGATGTTGAGTTCATGCAAACAACATTAAGCGTACACCCCTGACAACCAACCAATCACAAGGGTAAACTATGCTTATCCAACTAGATTAGGAATTTAAAGGAATTAAATGAGGGGATAATGAATTTAATTACAAAAAATATATTAAATGAGGTGATTTAAGAAGATAAAGAAATGTGGAAATTTAAATAGAAGCCAAAATTGAAAGGAAGAAACAGGTTCGGAAGCAAAGGAGAACCAACAAGGCTCTGATACCACTTTTTGAGGGGTAAAGGTACACCGACTGAAATGAAGAACACACAAAACCTAAGGACCGAACCGGGGATTTGAAAATATAAGTAAAATATAATATAAGTTAAACACTCAATATTCAATAATCAAAGAAATAACACAGAACACAGAACACAATATTTATGTGCTTTGGTCCCGCTGAGACCTACATGCATGACAAGAAAACCACCCACACATACTTGTTTTATTAATTCTCAAAAAAATAAAATGGTTAGGAATAAATCTAGAAAGAATAGACTAGAAATATAATTATGAAGGTATTTTAAACTTATAAACAAAAAGAATAACAAATTGCAATATTTATAGTGTCTAAGTGGGTAACACTCTAGTGGTCCTGAACTCTTGGCACTGGAATCAAGTTGCAAGGGACACGTGGATCCAAGGAGTCCTTCTCCTTATGAGCTTCTGGTTTAGTTGATGAGAAAACCAAACATCTTCCTCTGTGGAAGGGACGTCGAATCCACCATAAGCCGACCATGAAGTGCAGTTGATGAGGATGATAGGATGGAACTTGAATTCCAATGAAGTAATCTGGTAATGGAAAGCTAGGGTTTCACCATAGAAAACTGGGAGCCAAAACCAGGATAAGGGAGTCTGAAAGTGATCAAATTTCAAAATGACGAGGGAGTAGGGGGTGATCAATTCCCCATGACACGACACTGCAGTTGGTGGTAGCACACCCAATTAGAGCGATCCATGAAGCCGCGACAAACAGAATGCCAAAAGATGTACTCAAATAGTCAGAAAAAATGGACAACATCATGAAAAGGGGTAGAAAAGTGGATCAATGGCTAGGAATAAACATCACATGGGTCACCGGGGTGGAATTAGAAGGAAAGGTAGGCCAGGAGCCAAGTAGGCTGAGTAAATAGACTAGTAGAGTAGGCCCACATGGGAAGGCAATGACCCAATGCATAAATAATCCTAGGATATTAAAATTGAGAAAATAAAATAAAAACAAAATTTTTCATTCATGGTTTTAAATAATTAAAATTGTAAAAAAATAAACAATTCACATTGAAAATTGAAAATAATATGTAATCCCAATTTCACAATTGATAATTTAGATAAATTATCATTTTTATAATTCTTTATAATTATATCTGATAATTTCATATAAATTATCATTTAAAATATGGTTCCATTATATACACACGCTACAAGGAAAACAACCTGGGGACTCGACCCCACAACTAGCACCCCACACCCTAACCCCCTGCCATCCCAGCCACCTACAGAGGGATCATATAAATTATCATTTGATAATTAAATATTATTATCTTTAGATAATATTTTGTAATTATCATTTGATAATTTTTTTAAAATTATCCCTTATAATTTTTGGGTTCTATCATTTTTATTCAAATTAAACCATTTTAAAAAAAATAGATAACAAGGGAATAAAAAAGGTGAAAATTAAAATAATAAAACAAAAAGAAAAAAATCACCTATAGTGCCTAAAAAGGGAGAAGAAGATGACATCTTCACAAGAGAGGACTACCAGATACTCGGTCGATTGTGCCCAAGGTGGTTTCTAGGTTGCTCGGACAAAATAAGATCAAGCGAGAACCAAGATGAAATGGTTCGACCATTTTAAGACCCCAAACATGTTATTAGTCGTCATTCCAAAACAAACCAAATAAATAACCCATTTCAATCCTTTATTCAACTTAAAATTTATTATGGAGTGTTTAAATCCACACCATTAATGCATTTGTAATTTTTTTTGTGGTCAAAACAGGCGAGATATTAAGATTTTAAGAAGCTTGAGCATTAGAAATAGAGGTCCAACGATTTTTTGAAAATGATTAAATAATTAAATAATTAAATAATTTAATTTAATGAGATAAATGACCAAACACCCAGCGCGTATAAAAGTTATGTCTTTCTTAGGGTAAACCTTGTAGCTTAGACCTAATGATGGTATCATATTTCTCATACGATGCACTGCTTGAGAGATATTAAATTATTTTCAAAAAAATAATATAATAAAAATATTAAATAACTTATCATAGCATGTGATCTGACCAAATGACCAAAGCAGACAAAATTTATGCCCCGCCTAAGGTAAACCTTGTATCTTGGGCGTAATTGTGTTATTAGATTTCTCATATGACACACCATTTCAGAGATATTAAATTATTTTTAGAAAAATATATTAAAAATATTAAATAACTTATCCTCACGTGTGATCTAACCAAACATCTGATGCACATAGAAGTTATACCCCGCCTAGGGTAAAACATACACCCCAAATATAACAGTGGTCTTAGATTTCTCATATGACATACCATTTGGGATATATTCAATAATTTTGGATAAATTGTGCATGCATAATATGATATATTTAGTATCTTTATTTTTTTTGTGCTGAGGCTCTTCGAGTCTTAGAATCTCTCACTAATTTAGAGCCTAAGTCTACAAACATTTAATAGAATATTCTAAGATTCTAACTAGGATTTTTTCCTATTTCAAAACCTTTAAAAATTAATTAAGTGATTTTTATTAAAAAGTTATATTTTCACACAAAAATACTTATAAATTATTAATAAAGAGGGGTTTTATTATCTTTAAAAGTTAAGGACATTAAAATTATCCCCCAATATCAACTTCTTGTCCCTGAGATGTTTCTCTAGTAGTCTTTCTTAAAAAACTTAGGCCACTGAGCTTGAACATCAGACTCACATTCCTACATCTTCTCATGGATCCATCCATAATGCCACCAAATCCAGAATAGTGGTACCATATTTCCTCACAACACCTTATCACTTTGATCTATGATCTATACCAGATGCTACTTATAAGATGCATTAGGTTCTAACTCAACATCCTTGGAATCTATAAAATGCACAGGATCAAGCATGTACTCCAAAGCTGGGAAATGTAGAACACATCATGCATGACTCAACAACATGATGAAAGTTCCAAATGGTACAACACTGTCCCCACTCATTCGGTGATCTCAAAGGGACCTAAATAAACCATGGTGCTAGCTTGTCTTGCTTCCTTAGACATCAATGGCCTAACCGAGTATTCACCATCAAGAAGACCCGATCACCCATAGTGAACTCCAAAGGTCTCATCATATGGTTGACATATAATCTTTTTCTGCTATGAGTGGTGATCAAAGTTTTCTTAATAATATGCACTCTCTTAAAGGTCTCCTGAACCAAACTGAGACCACAAATTCTGCCTCACCTGCCTCATGCCAATAAGCGGTGATCGACATAGTCTCCCATGAAGAGACTCATAAGGTTCCATCTGAATAAAATCCTACTAACTATTATTTAATGTGAACTAAATCAACTCTATGTTATCATCCCCCGCTACACCAAGGTCCATCACACAAGCTTGAAGCATATCCTATAATACATGTATAGTCTGCTTGGACTGTCCGTTAGTCTGAGGATGGTACATTGTGTACAAACTCAGTTGAGTCCCTAGGGATTTATTTAAGACCTTAAAAAATAACAATGAAAAATATGCACCTCTATCTAAAATGATGCTAAATGGAACTCCATGAAGAAGTATGATCTCTCAGACATAGATCTTTCCTAGATCCTCCACTGAGTGAGTCTCTCTAATCAGTAATAAGTGAGAATACTTCACTATCCAATCAAAAATCACCTAGACTGAATCATGACTCCTCATAGATTTAGGTAACCCCATAAAAAATTCCATTTTGAAATCCTCCCACCTTCACATAGGTATCGAGAGTGGTTATAACAACCCAATAAGATACTAGTACTCTACCTTCACCTTATGACAGGTAAGGAATTGACAGACAAAACCAACAATGTATCTCTTCATCCCTGGCCACCAGAACTACCACCTAAAGTCATGATACATCTTGTTCATAAAAGGATGTACTTCCCATATAGAGGTATGATAATATCTTATCATATCCTCCCTGATGGAAGCGGGTACTACTACTCTCCCATATGAAAATATCACATCATCATCATCCATTGACCATTCAGGTATTGAGTCACTGCCAGCTAGTTTTTCCCTCACTATAATAAACTCTAAGTTCAACTTCTGTTCAACCTTTACCTGGTCCATAAGTGAAGATTAAACTACTAAGGGAGCACAATCCATAGATCCCCGATTCTATGAGGCATCCATACTATAATTAGCTAATAATATCATCAAGAACCACTGCTCTTCTGAGGGCCTCTTGCTAAGATCCTTCTTAGCTTGTGTCTTACAGCTAAGAGTATCCACAAAAATTACCCTTATTAGGTGAATATTCCATCTCAAAGTCAAATGTATGTAGATACTCAACCCAACACCTCTATCTAGGGTTCATGTATCTATTTGTGAAGATATAGTTAAGGCTATTATGGTCCATGTAAACAATAAATATCTCATCATAGAGAAAGTGTATCCAACATTTTAGAGCATGGACCAAATATTCCCACTCTAAGTAATGTATAGGGTAGTTCCTCTAATGGGGCCATAGTTGATGAGACCCATAAGCTACTACCTACTCTCTTTGTATCAACACCACTACCAGACCAACACCCAATGTATCCCAATTCACCACATAACCAATCCCATTCCCAGAGAGTGTTAGTATTGGAGTTACCATAAATCTCTTATTTATCTCAATGGAGTCCTCTTTACACTATTCTAACCAATGGAATTTCACTCCCTTATTTTTTAGTACTGACATGGGTGGTGATAATTAGGAGAAATCCTGGATAAAATGTCAGTAATATCCCACTAAACCCAGAAAGATCCTAATCTAAAACACATGGGGATGTGTCTAGGACATGATTTCCTCATCTTTCTCTGGTTCTATAGATTTATCAGTCTCAGACACCACATGTCCTAGTAATTTCACTCCCTAAATTCAGAAGGCATACTTCTCTAGATTGGCATAAAGATTGTGTGATCGAAGCATACTCAAGACTATCTCTAGGAGCTTAGCATGTTTATCTAATGTCTATGAGTATATGAGGATATCCTCGATGAAAAATATGACGAATGAGTCCAAGTATGGATGGAATATCTTATTCACGAGGTCCATGAACACTAATGGTGCATTCTTCAACCCAAACGACATTACCAAGTACTCACACAGTCTATACCTATTCCAAAAAATCATCTTCAGAATGTAATCCTCTCTAAATTACAACTGATGATAGCTTGATCAAAGACCAATCTTGGAGAACCACTAGGATCCCCATAGATGATCAAAAATACCATCGATCCAGGGTAAAAAATATCAATTATTAATTTTCACTTGGTTCAGCTTCTGATAATCAACACATAGCCAAAGTCTTTCGTCTGCCTTCTTGGAGAACAACATAGGTGCACCCCATGGTGAAATAATTGAACTTATAAATAACTTACTATCTAATTCATACAACTAATCCTTGTGATTATTCAGCTCAGTTGGTGCCATATGATACATGGTATTAAAATGGCTGCACTTCTGACATAAGTTCAATATCAGCTTAACTTGACATCCCTTCAGGGTCTCTACTAGGTTAAAGATTCCCAAAAATATTTCAACATATTCTTAAGAATTCATAGGGCCTTAGATGTTTAGGAAGGATGAAGAATACTAGAATTGAAAATCATAGAATATTCTACCATAGTTCTGAACTCCTATGCCTAAGACCAGCACTAAGAGAAAGACTTTCAGTTGAAGTGAACCCAATGTCTGAACCACAGAGCAGATGTGAGAACATGATCAACCACATTCTCCTACACATATAGTGGTAAAGTAGAAACATAATCCATTGTAGAATTATTCCAACCTACTTCCCATGTATTCCCATAAGACTACCTCGAGGTGACATATCCTATAACACAAAGAATAAAGTTAAAAAAAGAAGCAGAGTCGTTTGGATAAATTCTAATCACTCTATGGGATCACTAAAGGTTTATCTTAACTAGTCTATGGAACCAAAAAAGGTTTTACTAGGATTATACCCTTAACCCAAGGTATACCCCTCATAGAAGTAACCATTGTTTCCATCCCTGCATGTTAGTCAAAATCATCATATATATATACTAACACAACAATATGCCCAGTTCAACTAATCAATTGCAATAAAGATATATTACACAACATGGAAACACAAATATATCACATAAGATAAACTATCCCAAACATACATCACAAAAATAATGCATTATGAACTACTATATAACACAACAACAAGTATATATATATATATATAGAATGCAAACCTATGTTCCTAATCATGATGCATGAATGAACCCAAAATTTCATAAATCACAAATCAACTTCATGTGCATCATCCATGGTGAGTATAATAAATATTAATATAAAAACATAAATTCACCACATTATAGAAACTTGGAGGTCCACTTTACAGTGTTGGCCAGGCACTGGCATAGTTCCCATACATGGGTCTCAACCTTCATATATTCAGTCTATCTTGTCCCATCCCAAGACAAAGAGAAGAACAAGTTAGTGAATCCTGATCCTATGATACCATTTTATAACATCCCAACCCAAACAAATGGGTCCAAGATAGAATTACATGTGACCTTATGCATGCCTCCCCATATGTAAGAGGCTTCTGAAGAGCAGTGAGGGTCTAAGTTTGTCAGTGGGGAGATAATAACCTCAGTATCATATCATAAGATGAATAATCTATAGTAAAAAATATAATAAATAATTAGAGTAAACATGCAGAAAGGTAAAGATGACATACTTGTCATTAAAATAAAGAATCTCCCAAAGTGGAAAAAATAACTAGTGTAATAAGCAATAGATAAATAAATTGAAAAATAATGAGTCCTCTAGAGTCTTCCCTAGTCTGCTACTATCTCCATGCTTCACTACTCAGTCATCCATCACAAGTCCATTTCCCTTCATCAAATCCCTCATGAATTCTACAAGCACATCTAAATTCCCAAGTAGGGTGTGAGTACAATATTTAGTAGGACACCACCAATGCATCCTTAACTTGATGTACTCAAGTATAAAAGTGTATTCCATGATAATAAAAAATTCATAACAAATAGAGTAACACACAATCCAAGACCGAGCGGTTATGCACTAACCAATCCACTATAAACCCATGATCATACCTGCTTTGGATCCATGCTAGAAATGTACTATATTTCAATAAGTATCCATACCAGGTACAAGGATGTTGGCGAGTCACTCAAAATTCAAAAGTCATCAAGTGAAAAAACCTACTTGAAATACACAAGGCCTTAGGTAATACTCAGAATCCACAAAGAATCAAGTATCTGTAACCTACCCAGAATCCACAAGGCATCAAATTTCATCTATCTACTTAGAATTCACAAGGAATCAAGTAGATTCCAAGTTACAAGGTTATCATGTTGGACCGTCACCATCGCTGTACACCATGCACATACCCTACAAGGAGTAATCATACCACGACAACCACCTATCAAGTATACACATATCAATCTACCAAAAGGAAAAATGATAGGTCATAGAATGATAACAACCATATCACACATCATGAGAAATATAACATCATCATATTCATCACTATTTGAATAAAAAATTATCATGGAATTCAGCTATCACATCAATCTCATGGAATCATGCCATACCATATCATGGTCCACACACACACTACAACATAATAAGCGTCTAGAGGTGGTTATTTTTTCATTTGGTGGTCGTTTAAACTGACTCCAAATGAATTCATGACGATTTTATAAACCCTTCAAAAACATTGGTGTTAGAATTAAACCAACACCGATTTCATTCATTTAGAGGTTTTTTTGGAATGTGTTACAAAATATTTTTTCATGATAATTATATTGTTTTTTAGTGGTATTTTGCCTCTCATAACTACTAAGTATTTCGTGGCGGTTTAAACTCTCGATTTTTTACCATATTTAGCGGTGGTTTAGACCACCGTTTATTTTTTTTGTCATATATAGTAGTGATTTAAACCACCTCTATATATTACTATTAAAAAAATATAGAATTTGCAGCCCCATAAAAAATCATACATATTAAAAATATCAAACTAACTTTGAATAAACTATAAAAAACCAACTATAAATGGAGTTTCAATTAAAAATAATCAAAATCAAAATCAAACTACTAACCAAACCAATATTATACACGCAAGAAAATTCCTCACAAGGATATATACACAACACACATCATCATTCACCAACATACACACCAATGAAATACAAACAAGAAGCACGCAAGAATTTGAAATTCTAAGGCATCACCTATAAAAGGTCAAACATACCAAAACTAGCTTAATCAAGAATTTTTGGATTTCCTTTAGAAACCAAGTCAAATCTATTTTTTAAAGTCATTTAAAAAAAGGCATGATAGGTCATCTTACTCATGTTAGACCCTTATAAAAATCCTATCAAATATTCTTTAAAAACCTATTTTCCTTTTTGATGCACCATTTTAAAACCCATTTTATAGATAACTATTTTTCCTTTAAATTTCCCTTAGAACCAATTAACCATTCAAAAATCACATTTTAAAAATAAAATCAATTTTACCTTTAAGATCCAATACATTCCTCCAAAAAATCTATAAAAATGGACACTAAAACTCATTCGACCAAGGCACTACCATCAACTTATTTAGAACGGTAGGAGGTCTACGTTTACTATTAGGACAATATGAGCACATCCCAATCTTATGAGGAAACTCACACAAGATAGGAAATATATAGAAAACAATAATAATGAAGTCACATGAATATAAAATCACTATAAGACCAAGGGAAAGTAATATAATGGATACCTACCCATAAATGGACCACAATAGACCAAATGTATATAGAGTTTCAATTAAAACATGCTAAAAATCAAAATCAAACAACTACTGAGCAAACCAATATTATAAAATTGGTAAACCCTTAATCCAATGTAATAATTAAAACAAAATAATGGCTGAAATTTAAAAATTTCAACCAAAATAGATTTTAAAATTACTTTTTAATGATTTTTAAACCCATGATTAATCTTTTAAAAATCACTTTTTTAAATAGAAAACTCCAACATTAACAACAAAATTCAAAACATAGATAAGTTTGAAACATTAGATAACCATGATCAAATCATACTATAAAATAAAATGAACCACTAACCATTATAAAACATTTAAATAGAGGAGAAATATAGATATCCCTTACCTCAAACCATAACAAGGTTTCTTAGTCACCATATCATTGTGTTATTCAATCACCAATTTAGTTACACATAACCATAACTAAATCCAAAGTCAACCCTCATCACTACCCAAAGAACTAAGATCAACATCGTCTTTGTCTCCATATCCATTCCCTACTACCACACCTATATGAAAACTTGTTTGAAAATTAAAAAGTGTTGCATATTAAAATTTATAGTTAAAACCAATAAAAGTTTTTATACTAAATTATTGTGAAGCTGTGTGATTTATCTACTCACTCAAACCACCCATTGATGTAATATCACCAGGGACACATCCAGTTGCCTTCTAATATAAATAAACTAATTATTTCTATAGAATAACGACCTTCGCATACTGTATCTATACAAAGAGATTTATTTTTAAAATATTAGAATTTAATTAACTAATGGAATTCAATTGATTTATAATGTATTAAAATTACCTTTATCTGAGAATAAAATACTTCATTCTTCCAAGATTGAGGCATATGAATCCAATCAAAATATATAATTGGAAGGGTAACCAACTCAGCTACCAAATGATCTAGAATATGGCCAAATAATCCCAGAGCATCATTTGTGGGAAACCTATAACTATCAGATGGGACAACTATCTTCCTTGGTATTCCTTTCATTTAAACAAATAAAAAAACTTCATATCATATATTTCAAAAAATTCATTCAAAAAAACAAATTTAGAAATTATAACATATGCACTGTACTGACAAACAAAATATACATAGGTATGATAATGAATGAATGTACATACAAATAAATATAACACTTACTTTTTTTTAAATTAAAAAACTCATGCATAAAAATCAATTTAAATATGATAACAGATTCATAGTATTTTAAATAAATACCATATAACATATAACATAGGTGCTTGATAAGTTAATGGATGAATGCACATATAATCATTTTTTTCTTTAATAATATTGTTATCCTACTCTATCATTACTTCATCTACTTCATCCATCCTTGAAAGAATAATATTTTCAATATCATGATGAAAAAAGTATGTTTCTTGCTGTTAATGGGATTCAATGTCATAGGTTAAATCTTAAACTTCATCACCCATATCATACAAGTCTCTTTGTTTTATATGAACAACTACACTCCACACTTCATCCACAAAATCTTCTACATAATATACCATTTTATCTTATTATGAGAAGATATATGAATCATGTAATTCATGATCACCGAAATCCATCAAGTGAGAGAGGTTTACATAAATAAATTCCAAGGAATATATTTTAATACCCCAGGTAATATCAACCCACTTGAATTTGAATAAAATAACTGAAAAATGACCATGATAGTTTAATTCAATAATATTAAACAACTTTATATAGTATCCCAATTTGGAAACTATACATATACCACTATTTTGAGTTTTTTTAACCCTATTCCCAATCGACTTTATGAAATTTAAATCCATTCACATTGTAAGCATCGAAATTTCTAGCCTATTTTAGAGGACCTCGACCCAGAGACTACAAATCTTCGGACAACTCAGCCTGCGTATCCATATTCATGATCTATAAGAAGTAATATATATATATATATATATATCAACCTAATTTATGTATTGATTAAAATATTTATGAACTTACACGATGGGAAAACCATTCTATAAGCTCTTTATTATTAGTTTTTGTTATATCTTTATCATTTTGTGTTCGAATTCTCATCCATCTCTTTGTTTTTATCCCGAGATATTTAATAAATGGAACTGTAATTTCACTATTCATTAGCACATATCTATGTGACAATAATAATTCCATTTTTTTCAATGTAATATCTGAGATCCTCCCAATTGATTGGCCAATAGTAGGAAATATTTTTGATTTCCTGTGTAGTTAAGATTGAGTCAAGTGTCATCAACATGTCCAACTTGATTGAATCTTATCTCAATATCATCTATGTATCTAGAATAAAAGGTAAGACACTCATATGCTAAATAGACTTTAGAAATTGAGCATTCAAGTTGAGATTTATTTTTCACATATGATTTCTAATGACCAAGGTATCTATGAAATAAAATAAATAAAATATATTTTTTTATTTAATGAAGTTCCATGAATTGTTTAATTAAGATGAAAAACATATAAATAAAGTAACTCTCAATTTGATACACCCATTGATAATGTATGAGGCCTCCTAATTTAGTTTCCTTTACTAAATTCATAGTTAAATACATCATGATAGTAAAAAATGACAGAGAAAAGATCATATCCATTACATAAAGTGTCAATAAAAATATATTCATAAGGTTTTCAAGCTCAGCTAGTTTTAGAGTTTCCCAACATAGTTGTCTAAAGAATGTGCAAAATTAGAGTACAACTATAATAACATTTTCACATAACAATGTACACAATGTAAATGGTAGTAACTGCTATGACAAAATACGCGAATCATGACATTTCAATACATGTAACCTATGTTACTTTAAGTCAACACACCTTGAAATGTTACTTTAATACCCATCAGATACCTTCACATGTTTTAAAATTAGAAGGAATGTATCTTTATCCCTATTTTTCATTAAAAAAATTTCTAGCGCATACTTTCCATTCTCATATAGCCATAGACCATGATTTATATTCATTATTTATAAGTCCTTCTAAGTATTGAGATGGTTCTTCTATTTTTCATTCTCATTAAGAAATGTGAAGATAAAATTGTCACAAACATTCTTCTCAATATGAATAACATCAAGATTATGATGCAACAAATTAAATTCCCAATACATAATTTTAAACAATATACTTTTTTATTCCATTGTTTCATTCCAATTTCAATTGATGATACACTTCAAAATCATTTCCCACTATCATTCAAATGATGCACCTCCCCAAATTCTGTTTCAACATTTCCATGTTGTGACAATATTTCAAAACCTATCAACATCTTTGGTGGTGGGAATATGCCCCCGTTTGGGCCTTCGGGCCACTGATTTGGTCCCTGAGTCCTGTAAGGCCTTCAGGCCACCCAGGCCTTCAGGTCAGTAAGGCCTTTGGGCCACCTCAAGGCCTTCGGGCCACCTTAAGTGCAGATGCAAACCAAACAACCCACAATGAACAAGCTTTACAAGGAGGATGAGCAAGGAGCTTTCACCACAGTAGAAGCTAAACAGATTTCATGAATGAGAGGGTATGGATCCTGCCATCAGGACAAGCCTGTGCATGCATGAGAATGCCTAGCCGAATAGCCATGCGAAGGTGGAGAGCTGATTTCACGATGAAGATGATGGAGAAGAGAAGTTCCAAGTAGTTAGTCTGGGTTGTATGTAATGTTTGAAGCCTACGAGCAATGAATTCCTCTAAGGCCTATGGGCCATGTAATACTTACACCTACGGGCCTTGTAAGGGTTCCACCTCACCCCTTGAAAGGTGTATTATCAAAAATAAATAAAAAATGAAGGTCTTCAGGCCATTGGAGAAATTAAAGTTTCAAATAGGATAATCCAAACCCATGTAAGTGTTTCAAACAGATAAGTTTCCAATTATGATGAAGTCACTAATGGTCCACATGAGAGAAACATGAATTTTTAACATTGTTGTAGAAGATGAATTATATGTCTCAACACCATTGCTCCATAAATCCTATAATTATTCAATTTTAGGCTGCAAGTATACATAAATATCATTTATAGGATTTTTTTTCTAGGAATAAACATTGAAATGATAAAATATGTTTATTGAATACACATCCATAGAGGTATATTGCAAGGGATCAAAAAAACTAGCTAAACTATATAACTGGTACTCAAAGTCCCAAATGGGTTGAATCCATTTGAAGCCAATCCCAATCGTACATTCTTAGGATCATATGAGAAATATGTATGTAATGAATCAAATTTATTCCATGATTTTGAATCTCTTGTATGTTACATTAACCCATCATTTTTATTATCTATATAATTCCACTTCATGTGCTAGGTAGTTTTTAATGACATGAATAATCTTTACAATTGAGGTTTTAAAGGGAACTAATGTAAAGACTTTGTAAGTGTTCTCTTATTCTTTTTCTTCATAGTAGTATGTTGATTCATACTTCCAATATCACCCACTAATTTCCATATAGAAGATGATTTTTTTTTGAAATCCTATCTACTTGAATATTATCACCAATAAAGCATATAATAATTGGAAAAAACATGTATTTTGTTTATAATTTAGACCAATCTCATTAAAAAATTTTTTTGTATCATAAAAAGACTCAGAGATCTTAGCTTCAATAAATGAATCATGAAAAAATTATAATATCATGTACATTACCTTATTTTTAATTCCATATTAGCATTTTATATGGTACAACTTCAGCAAAAAATAAAGTTTTGAATATTTCAGACCTCCACCATACAATTATTGATTTCCATCATCAACTAAATCATGAAACACATTTTTCTACTCAGTGAAGTTCTCTCTTACATTAGTCTCCACAAAATCAAGAGGAGGATCCAATGATATTTTATAATCTTGATCTGGTTTTCCTATAGTACCAAAAACATCACCTATTTATAACACCCTCAATTAGTTATTCTGATATGTTTTTATGTTGGTGATATTGTCTTGAAATGCTAAAAAATTGTTTATATGGTTTTGCATTTCATTTTCCATTACTAACAAAGTTGGGAGCTCATTCTATTTATTAACATAATCTCTCAAACATTCTACAATGTTTGATTCTCCATTCCAAATCCAACACAAATATTGAGCAGGGAATTGCTTCAATATAAAGTTTTCATAAACTTCATGTCTCTTCAACCATATTCTAAATTTACATTCAGGGAATGAAAATATTATTTTCCCATCAAAAGATCGATTGTAAATTGAAAAATATAAAAAATCCTCCAAACCCTAAGCATACTAAGGTGCGTTCCTCAGTAATGTGATCTAGATTTTATCTATATATATTCCAATGTGCCTACACTTTGTTAAAGAAAATTAAAACACATATGTATTACTAAGTAGGAAAAGAGATAAATGAAAGTGAAAAAATACAACCCAAGTAGTTATAAGAAGATTCATATAAGTACTAAAAGGGTTAAAGTAAAAAAAGGGAATCAATCATGGATAATGTAACATAAAATAGAAGCAATAGAAAAACCATAAAATCATTAATTTAAAATAGGAATCATGGGAGAAACAACCTAGGGTCACTAAGTCTAGGAACACCTAGTAATTCCATGTCACCATAGTGGTGGATTTATAGGTATAACACATCTATAGATAGAGGGGGTGTCACATAATACTTCACTATCATTACTAGTGGTGGATGACCACTTCCTATCTAGGTTAGCCTACCCAAGAACCCTATGTTTCTCATAAGGTTTAAAAAACAAGAACAATTGATAACATAAAATATTTCATTAAGCATTAAATGAACAAGTCCCTTTCCAAAACACATTTCAATCCATTTACACTATTCAACTTAAAGAATGTCATGAGAAACACTTTCCTTTTTAAAACAATCCATGATAAGAAAATTACACTTTCTATAAAACTCTATTGAAATTTTTTTAAAAATAAAATCATTTGTAAGTTTGTTTCTAAAATACCAACTATGACTTTATAATTCATTATAAAATAACCTTTGAAAATTTATTTGGAAAACTAATTTCAAATATAAAATTTAAACTTCAAGCTTCCATTTATCATTATACACATATGTATATATATATATATATCCCAATTCAAATATTCATATATTCTCAAGTGAATATTTACATAGTTACATATAAATTTATATACACTTATACATATGTGTGTAACACCAAACACAACATGAAACACTCACACATCAATCATAAGTGAATAACAAAAGGATAAAATAAGTAAACTCAATAAAATAGATCAAACAAGGAAAACCCAACCAAATCAACCTCTTAAACTTATATGCCAATACATAAAATCACATAAATAATTCCAAACAATAATAAAATTCTCTACTTCCATACAGAATCCCCCATAAATATTTTATAGGAAAAAATATAGCTATTCTTTAGGTTCATACACACAATAGAGAAAAATATATAAAAACCCACTTAGTAATCAACTATAATTTCTTAAAAACATTTTTCAATAAATATATTTAAATTCATCAAACTCATTAACATTCTAAATTTGAATAAAACCCAATTTATAAAACCCATGCATGAGAGTTATTATAAATAAAAGAGAAATCCGGGAAACTACTTAGAACCAAGCAGATGATGTGAAATCCTTAAGTGTGCAGAGAGGAGGGTCCTGAGAGGATATTACATGCCCTAAAAATTTAAACCATAAAATTAAAGGGGGTCCTCTGGGATGGGCGTTGAGTGTGAGAGGGTGATAGGATAGGGAGGGATCTATTTAGGGGTTAAGGGGTGACAGTGAGGGGGAGAAGTGGTGGGGAGGAGAAGGGGAAGGGGCGATAGTGAGGATTTGGGTGAGAGGGAGGCTGGTGGATCGATCTCGGGCTTAAGGGTATTAGGGATAAGGGGGGGGTGATAGTAAGGTCTTGGTATCAAGGCCTTGGGGGAGAAGGGGGGTGGCAATGGCTCAGGAGAGGGGGGGGGGGGGAAACGATGGCTCGGGGGAGAATGAGGGTTGGTAGGGGGATAGGGCTTGGGGGCTTGGGAGAGGGGGGATTGTGGGGGTGGGGGAGTATAAGTGCATTTTTTAAGAAATAAAAATGATTTAGTGGAAGGTTTTAAGAAACTACTGCTACATTTTTTCAAGTTTTTTTAGTGACGGTTTAAGAAACCAATGCTAAATGCTAAATTTGGTGTAATAAAACACCCACATGAAATTACAAGTAAAAAATGAATATCAAATATGTATACACATAAATAATATCAAGGAAACATGGGTAAAAAATCCCAAAAAGTTAAGGAACATCCTACCCCAAAAGTTGTCGACGTCAAAGGAAAGGATAAACCTCCTCATGTGGTTTGATAACTGGAGTGTAAACCTAAACAGTTTAGAATACCTCTTCATGACCTTATTATCCTAAATATAAACACATAAATTATCATGGTTCTTCAAGGGTTCCTAGCATAAAAAATGGTTATTTTATTTCAAAAAGAAATAATGTATTTCATGCGATGATACTTTCTCTCTCCAAGATAATTTTCAAATTATCATTCTAGGCCAGTGCATGCACTCACAATGTTCTCCATAAGAATAATAATATTTTGATAATTTCTCATAAATCATCCTTTATAATTATATTTTGATAATTACTTAAAAATTATATTTTATAATTATCTTTTGATAATTTATCCTAAATTATCCTTTCATAATTATGTCTGATTATTTATCTTAAATTAACATTTATAATTATCTTTTTATAATAAATTATCCTTTGATAATTTTTATTCTTTAAATTATCCATTGATAATATAGAAACTATCGATTGATAATTTTAATAATTATCCTTGATAATTTGGGGGAATCATCATTGATAATTTGATAAAATTATCAATTGATATTTCTTCATAATTATCTTTTGATAATTTGATGAAATTATCATTTGATATTTTTTCAAGTTTTATAATTTTAATAATTATCCTTTGATAATACACTTAATTATCCTATGATAATGTCAAAAATCTTTGTGATGTTATAATTACCTTATAATTATCCTTTAATAATTTGTATAATATTATCTTTGATAATTTTTTGTAATTATCACTTGATAATCATTCATTATTACCCTTTGATAAATACTTGTAATTTTCTTTTGATAAATTTATTAATTAATCATTAGATAATTTTATTTAAAGTTAGAATTTGATAATTTAGTGGAATTATCATTAATAATTTGAAAAAATTATCATTTTGTAATTCTTTATAACTATCTTTTGATAATTTGATGAAATTATTATTTTATAATTTTTTATACTTATCTTACAACAATTTCCTAAAACCAAAATTTGATAATTTAGATCAATTATCATTTTTTATAAATTCGTATAATTATCTTTTATAATTATTTATAACTTTATTTTATAAATTCATATAAATTATCATTTGATAATTCTATACTATTATCTTCTGATAATTTTACACAATTATCCTTTGATATTTCTGTAAAAAATATCCCATATATATTTTTTGGTTATATCATTTTTATTTAAATTAATCTCATTTTTTTTCAAAATTAAATAATAATGGAATAAAAAAGGGAGAAAATAAAAATAAGAAAACAAAATCAAAGAACCTCACCTACAGTGCCCAACAAGGAGGAAGAAGATGACATCAACTTAAGAGAGGACTGCCAGATACTCAGTTGATCACAACAAGGTGGTTTCTAGGTTACTCAGATACAATGTGATTGATTGAGAACCGAGGTGAAATGGTTCGGCCATTTTAAGATCCCAAACATGTTATTGCATATTATTCCAAAATGGACCAAACGAATACCCCATTTTAACCTTAGATTCGACTTAAAATTTATGACGGAGTGTTTAAATCTACCACATTAATGTGTTTTTAATTTTTTTTGTCAAAAAATGTGAGAAATCAATATTTTTGGAAGATCATGCGTTAAAAATGGAGTTCAGACATTATTTTTGAAGATTATGAATAGTAAATCATTTTTAATAATTAATTTAATAATTAAATTTTTAAATAACATAATCTAATGAGTGGAATGACCAAACTCCGGACGCACATACAATTTATACCCCACCTAGGGTAAACCCCTTATTCTATACCTAATGCTGGTTTCATATTTCTCATTCAATGAATTGTTTGTGAGATATTAAATTATTTTAAAAAAAATAATATAATAAAAATATTAAATAAATTATTCTCACGTGCGATCTGACCAAACGTTTATCACACATAAAAATTATTCCCCACCAATGGTAAACCCCACATCACAGATGTAATGGTGGTCTCTAATTTCTCATATTATGCACCATTTGAGAGATATTCAATTATTTTTTAAAAAATATAATAAAATAATTAAATAAATTATCCTCATGTGCGATCTAACCAAACATCTGACACATACAAAATTTGTGCCCCGCCTAGGGTAAACCCCATGTCTTGGATGTATTGGCGGTCTCATATTTCTAATACGATACACCTTTTGGGAGATATCTAATTATTTTGTATAAATCACATGTGCATAATATAATATATTTAATATTTTTATTTCCTTTATGTCAAGGCACTAAGAGCTTCAAAATCTCACACTAACTCAGTTACTAACTCTAAAAATATTCCATAGAATATTATAAGATGATAACTTGAATTTTAATCTTACACAAAGCCTATAAAACATTTATTAAGTGATTTTTATTTAAAAATTATATTTTTACATAAAAATACTTATAAATTATTTAAAAATAGGGTTTTTATTATCTTTAAAAATTCAATATATTACATTTATACTTCTCTATACATGTTTCCACCTTAAGAGAATACCCTCATGGTTTTTCCCTCAGTATTATTATCAACAAGGCTCTTATTTTTCAGTGGGTACTTTAGTTTCAGTGTAGGGTGAGAGACAACAGAACACCTCTTGGAGTTCAGTGCTCCTTTCTCGAAGCTAGCCTGGTTTGTCTCTTCCCTTTTAGAGGGAGAGAGGTGAAGTGGTGGGCTATCCATGGTTCACTGAGAGATATTTGATATAGGCATGACCCTTGTGTGAATTACTGGTTCTTGTTCACCAAAGGAGAGAATATTATAGGGTTTTCATTCTAGAAATGCATTAGATTCAATGATTTTATATGAAAAAGAGGGATCAGAAACAAGAGGACATATCACTGAGGTTTGATTCAAGCTTCTGTGGTGGATAAGGCTCCCTCAAGATCACAAAAAAGAAATCTAGTTTAGTTCTTTAAATACTAGGATGAAACAACTACTCTCCCTGGATAATCAGTGATGGAATCACCCCTCGACAATGTCCTAATCCACATTTGAATCTATATCATGGAGGGGTATCTAGTTCTTGACCTTGAGTAGTGGATATAGACCTTGAAAATGAAACCATAATGTTTTCCACACCTACAACAAAATTCTTCCTCAATAAAGGTGATATCAATCCCTGATTGGGGGGGGGGGGGGGGTCTTGGTCCTGTATTTTTTTTATTTGTCAATTTTTATGAAGTGTTATACATACTTCTAGGTTTTATCTCATGAGTTTTGTTTTTCCCTATCCATGTTTTTCTATCCCTATGTTTGTCTCCTATACTCTATTTATTTTGAATAGTGGAAACCCATAGTGATTCTACCTTGTGTATGTAGTCCATTGGATGAAGCACGTAAATTCTGTTGTACATTTTACTACTTTAATTTTCTCTTTTATCATATCTGTAATGTCGAACATATATACTTCTTGTTTAATTCAAATCCACAAGCCTATTGTGTTTCTGGATTTAAATTTATTTATTTAGCATAGAAGTTGTTTATGAACTCCTATTTTTTTTGGTTTTCATTGGATGTTTCTACATTTTCACTTATTTCTTGTTTCTTATGTAACACCCTGAGATTATAAAAGAATACTATGTTTGATAGGTTACGTTGCACACATCACCAAACCAAAACAACCCTAAAATATTATTTTGGGACTGTTATAACCCGACCATTAATTTTGTGGTTATGAGTAGTAATAAATAATTTATGAAATAAATATATAGGTCCTACTCCTTATAAATGTATTGGTAAGTGATTAAAAGACAACAACATAAATTTTAGTAAAGTAATTTTATTCTTCAGAAAAACATTTTCTTCAAAAATGAGTTTTCTTCTTTTTATGAATGAATATTAAAATTATTTTTTGGAAGTTTTAGAAAATTGATTTGATAAAATGAAATTCATTTTTTAAATAATAATATCAAAATTATTCCATGGTGAAATTTTTATAATTGTTTAAAGATGTTAAATTTTTGGTGAATAGTAAAAAATACAGTTTTTTTAAAATATGGTATCTTTTGTAATATCATCAAGACATAATTATGATATAAAAATTTATTTAACTTATATAATGACTCATTTATGATATTATAATATAAATATCATTCAAAAATAATTCATAACATGTAAATTATAATTTATTTCATGATAAATATGAAAATCACTTTCAGTGTTGACGTAATGCTTGCACAACATTAGAAAAGTAAAAATTAGTGTCTTATAGATAATAATTGAGAGGTAAAAAGTATTTTCATGAAATTTTTGTTAAATTAATCCATAAATTATTATTTGGACTAATAATTTTGAATTTTAGAGTTATATAATAAGAATATTATCCAAATGATCCTGCAATGCTTGCGTAAGGCTAGAATAGTCAAATTAACAAATTAAATAAATTATCTGTATATGGATATGAGTAAATATGCATAATTAATTAATATAAAGGATTATATTTAGCCTAATTTATTTATTTTTATGTTAATTTACCTTTAATTTTAATTACCTTATATGCTTATGCAACACTGGCGTAGTGCTTGTGCAAGCAGAAGAAAAATCAATAAAATGATTTTAAAAACTCTAAAATTAAAATGATAAGAACTATTAAATAATCCAAAAACTTACCTATATAATATTTTATGAGTATATATCGACCATAATCATCCATGTGTCAAATTTATAACCTTTTGGGGCCACTTGGATGAGATTATGATGTATGTAGTATTTTATTTAATGAAAAGTCAAACATGTCACACTCTTGTATTTAGTAAGTGTAATATTTTTAATATGGTTTCATTTAGAGAATATGTTCAGATATAAATAGTATTTTTAAATATAAAATAATTATCTTTATCATGGTAATTTATTTTTAATTTCTAGGGAATAAAAAATTACTTTAAATGCTTGAAAAATGCTAATGCAGTAATTATTCAAATTAATGAAAAAAATAAAATTAATGATATTAAAAATATTAAAATAAATATAATTTGTGATATTTAATGTGATCCAAGAATTATCTAGATTACTATGACGTGTTATGGATTTATTAAAATTTTTGGTTTGAAGATATTTTATTATCTTAATATTCTTAATGCCAAAGTAATGAATAGTGTGAAAATTAACAATAATGATATTTCATGAATATAATATTTTATTAAATTACTTAAAAATAATAAAAATATTAAATAAGCACAAATGGGATAATATATGGATGAAAAAGACACCCCTTATTCATTTGTAGGACATTTTGAATCATTTGTCTCTAGAATAGTCGTATTAAATTTTAATCATTTGAGAAATTACTAAAGTGTCCCTCACCTCAATTATAAAAGGGAACCTCATCTCTAACATCTTTACAACACTTTTTTTCTATAAACCTTGACCAACCTCTACCCGTTAATGTGTTGTTCTTCACTTTGAACCACAAGTTCATTTCTTCCTATACTTCCTCTTAATGTGTTGTTTCCATCCTAAATTAATAAATCTAGTATCATATATAAACTAAGATGTTATTATGATTATGAGAAAACAATATTCCAACTTTTATCTATCCTATAAAAAATAAAAGCACCATGCATTCATACGCACGACTTATCATCTCCACGCAACGATGCATTTTTTTTTTCATCACCACTTTTTTTGGATGGTTATAAATATGGAAATAATGAATATATAAGATATATATTACATAATAATGATTCTGAAATGGTTAATTATTCTTTACCATTATTTTTTCCATCCATCGAAAGATGTAAACAACGTTCATGCGTGCGTATTGCCTACCATCTGCATGAACGGTGTAATTCATTTTTCTATCTCTATCTTTATGGATGACTCTAAATATTTATATATTTAATATATATGATATTTAAAATATAAATAATATTCTAGAGATGATGGAACTATGATAAAAGTATAAGTACCAGAACTACCAAATCAAAACATACACGAAAAAAGGAGCAGTTATCACCAAAAATAGAGCTTTTAACAATGAATTGATAATAAACAGTTGATAAAATATTGTAAGAAAATCATATATGGTACAATATATATGGGTATAGTTATGGAATTTATGAATAATAAATCTATATTTATTATACAGTAGGTTAAACCATGTTCAACTAAAGGGAAATGTGAGGTAAGTGATTTCTTATCTCACTTTTAATTTTATGAGATATATGCCATATTCAGAACTTATTTATTTTGTGTGGTGTATATACTACCCCTTTGATCAATTATATCATTGATATATTTTTATTTATGATATTTAAATATTAAATTGATGTTATCTGTTTAATAGGGCTTATGATTGATAAGATACCCAATTGGTAAGAGTTTCTCACACAATCTTCTCATTATTTAGGTTTTTTATGTATAAGACTCCTTTGGGGAATATTTCTCTTATATTTCCATTTTATCCAAAAAAATTCTATTTTTTTACTATTATCATACAATTGTTTAAAATACATTTTTATCCACTTTTTAATTTTTTTAAAAATGTTTTAAAAGGAATATTTATGTTATTTTTCAAAAGATGTACTTTGTGATTTTTGCGAAAAAATATAGAGGGAATTTTTTATTTTAACTTATACATCATGAGTGTATTTTATCACTATCATGATGCCTTAATGCTTTGAATCTTCCTTTATAAGTTTACAAGGTTGTTTTCAAATAAAATTTTTTCCTTTGTATTCACACAATTTATTTTTAAAAGTGAATTTCAAACTGAAAAAGATATTTTTACTCAAAAATGTTTTAATGATGTTATTATGGTAATTTTATTCATCAATGATGACAACTATTTATTTTACCTATTCAAAACTGGGTATATTATTTAATGATACCATCCATTTAAGAAATCACTTACTTGTAATCATTGAATATTTCATTTCTATTAAATATCCATACTCTTGCATGATGGATATTCTTATTACCAAAACCATATACTAGTTTTATATATGGTTCTTTCTTTGAAAGATATTTATTTATCTGGGGAAATATTGATAAATATATATCCTTTACTCAATACAAATAATTTTTGATAAGGCATATTGTTAATCAATTATTCGATATATGAGGAATCCTTTGGACATTCAAACATGGTTGAGGCCCAATTATAGATAACCCCTCGATGAATCACCAGGTCCCATGAGACAAACTAGTTATCCAAATTAGTATCAATAGTTTTAAACTATATTGAGGATATATATTTACAGTAGAGGTATCATGTACATGAGACATGACATCTAATAATAAAGCACTGCCTTCATTGATAAATAAGTAATCTTATTATCCATGATATTTTCTCCATGATATTATCTCTAGATGCATTTCAATCTTAGTTTATTGATTCAATGGAATTTTTTTTAGATATTTATATTTCCATATAGATTTTTCCTTATCATGTAATGATATTCAAGTTATTTTTATAGCATGTGTGTTCATTTTTACCTTTCCATTCTAATATTTCTGATTGATTCATGATAAATTCCACTGTACTTAACCCTTACTGATTATTTGAGCACACCCTTATTTTTTTCCTTTCCCTAGGATATGTAGAAGAATTATTAGAATTAGATTTCAAGGATATAGTTCATTTAATGTTGTTACTTTTTATGTTTTATTTTCTATTCCCAATGTAAAATGGAAATCATTTATGTATCTGGTTCTCCAAAACTACTAAACCAATGGGTCTTTTTTATTTGATACTTTGTATATATGACAATGTAATAAAGTAACCACTGAATATAGGCTACTGGGGTGGGGGTCTTTATAGTTGGTATTATAGGAAGTTACTAGATTTATAAAAACCTATATTAGGGAATAAAACCCTATGAATGACTTGATGACAAGTCTAAGTATATGATAACATCATATAACTTTGGTAATTACCATTTATAACCTAGGTTAAACCTAAGGGATCATATATTGAGAATAAGGTTTCATGATTTAGACATAATTTGAATAATATTTCATGGTTACATGATAGATCACTCAGATTATTATAGTTTGATGATTATACATTACATTTTGGTTTTATTTTCAATTTTAATTACCTTATATGCCTATGAAACACTAACCTGGTGCTTGTGCAAGTAGAATAAAAAACAATAAAATGATTTTAAAAAATCTACAATTAAAATGATAAAAACTATTAAATAACCCAAAAAAATTACTTAAATATTATTTTATGAGTATATATCGACCATAATCATCCATGAGTTGAATTTATAACCTTTTGGATCCACTTGGATGAGATTATGACCTTTATAGTATTTTATTTCCTGAAAAGTCAAACATGTCACACTCTTGTGTTTAATAAGTGTAATATTATTAACATGATTTTATACATAGAATATATTCGACAATAAATATTATTTTTAAATATAAAACAATTATCTTACTCATGGTAATTTATTTTTAATTTTTATGGAAGAAATAGTTACCTTAAATATTTTCACAATGCTGATACATTAATTATTCAATTAATGAAAAAAATAAAATTAATGATATTAAGAATATTAAAATAAATAATATTTTTGATATTTAAGGTTATTAAATAATTATATATATTAATATGTCATATTATTGATTTTTTTTAATATATCTCGTTATTGTGATATTCTTAAAGTCAAAGTAATGAATAAAGTCAAAATTGACAGTAATGATATTTCATGAATATAATATTTTATTAAATTATTTAAAAATCATAAAAAATGGGAAAATATATGGACGAAAAATTCATCCCATGTGTATTTATAGTACATTCAGAAGAATTTGGATCTAGAATAGTCTTATTATATTTTAATATTTTGAGAGATTCCTAAAGTACCCCTCACCTAAATTATAAAAGGGCACCTCTTATCTCACTTATTTACACCATTTTAAGCCATATAGATAGAAAAAACTCTTAAAATTTCTATTATAAACATCCTTATTTAAGTTCTTGAGGTTCTGGACCTTCCAAAAGACCAACCATAGATATTTTAAACAGATATCTAAAGAAACTCTACTGAAGAAGAGGTAATCGTCTATACCAACTCTTTCAAGTGTATTTTTTTCTACTTCATATTAATGTGTTATTTATATCATAAATTAATAAATTCTATATAATATATATAATTAGATTTTATTATGATAATTAGAAAACCATATCCTATATTTTGTCCATCCTATGAAAAATGAAAGCACCGCACGTGTGTACGTACAACTTACCATCTCCACGCAACGATGTAATTTGTTTTTGATCACCAATATATCTGGATAGTTATAAATATAGAACTAATAAATATATAATGTATTTATTACATAGTAATTAATATTTAAAGTTTAATTATTCTTTACTTTTCTTTCATTCCATCCATTGAGAGATGAAAACAACGTTCATGCATACATACGACCTACCGTTTCCATGAATTGTGTAATTCATTTTTCTATATCTATAATTATGGATGACCATAAATATTTATATATTTAATATATATTATATATAAATCATAAATAATATTCTGGATATGATGTAACTATGATAAAAATATAAGTACCAGAACTACCAAATCAAAACATACACAAAAACGAAGCAGTTATCACCCAAAATAGTGATTTTAACAATGAATTGATAATAAACAGGTGATAAAATATTATAATTAAATCATATATGTTATAATATATATGGTTATTTTTATATAATTTATGCATAATAAATCTATATTTACCATACATGAGGTTAAATCATGTTCAACTAAAGGGAAGCATGAGGTAAAAGATTTCTCATCTCACTTTTACTTCTATGAGACATATACCATATTCACCACTTATTTATTTTGTGTGGTGTATATAATACCAATTTTATATATTATATCATAAATATATTTTTCTTCACGATATTTAAAAATTTATTTGATTTTATTTCTTTCATAGGGCTTACGATTGATAATATACCCAAATGGTAAGAGTTTATTGCACAATCTCTTCATTATTCAAGATTGTTTATATTTAAGAATCCACTAGGGAATATTTTTCTTCCATGTCCATGTTTAAAAAAATTCAAAAAGGTTTTTAATATTCTCTTAAAATTTTTTAAAGTCATTTTTAACCATGTTTTACTTTTTACAAAATGTTTTAAAAGGAATCTTTCTATTGTTTTCTAATAGAGGTACATTGTGACTTTTTCATAAAAAAATACAGAATGAATGTTTTATTTTAACTTATATGTCATGAGAGGATTTTACTGATATCATGACTCCTTAATTCTTTGAATATTACTTTACAAGTTTACAAGGTTATTTTCAAATATTTTTTTCCTTTGTATTTTCACATTTTATTTTTTAAAGTGAATTTGAATGTGAAAAAGATATTTTTACTCAAAAATGTTTTAATTATATTTTTATGGTACTTTTATTCATTAATGAAAAAATCCTTTATTTTACCTATTCACCATTGGGTATATGATTTAATGACACCACCCATTTAATAATTCACTTACTTGTGATCATTGAATATTATATTTATTTTAAATATCCATATTCTTGCATGATAGATATGATTATTTCTTAAACTATATACCTTTTTTACATAATTTTTTTTCTTTAAAATTTATTTTCTTATCTAGGTAAATATTGATAAATACATATCCTTTAATCCATACAAATATTTTTTGATAAGTCACATTGTTCATGAATTAAATTGATTATTCTATATATAAGGAATGTTTTGGACATGTAAACATGGATGGGGCCTGGTTACAGATAGCCCCTTGATACATTGACAGGTCTCATGAGACAAACAGGTTAGCCAAATCAGATGGGTTTTTACCCAATAGTTTTAAACTATCTTGAGGATATATATTGACAGTTGAGGTATCATGTTCATGAGACACGATGTCTAATAATTAAGCATCGACTTCATTGAGAATTAAGTTATCTTATTATCCATAGAATTTTCACCCTAATATTATTTATGGATGCATTTCATTCTCAATTATTGATTAAATGGAATGTATTTTAAGTTATTTACATTTTCATACTGATTATTTATTATATTATCATGATATTTGAGTTATTTATATGGAACATGTGTTCAATTATTTACCTTTCATACAAATTTTTCTTATTGATTCATGATAGCTTCCACTATACTTAACCCTTACTAAGCATTTGAGCCTACCTATATTTTATTTCATTTCCCTATTATATGAAGAATAATTCTTGGAATGATATTTCAAGGACACACTTAATTTACTTTTGATATGTATTATGTTTTATTTTCTATTCCCAATGTAAAATGGGAATCAAATATGTATCTAGTTCTCCAAAACTACTAAACTAATCAGTCATTCCAGATTTGATCCCTTTGTATCTATGCCAATGGAATAAAGTAACCACTGACTCTAGGATACTGGGTTCAGGTTATTTACAATTTATGTATGGGAATCTGTATTTGGGTCCAAGAAAGGTACATATGAAATTATATAAATTCATTTATGATTATATAATTTTATTCTCATTTTTTTTTGATTTTTTATCATGAATCAATGTGTTTAGAATCACTATATTCTATTTTAACGATAATTTTTGCATGTTTTGAATTGTTCTAATAGCCACTCCTAATATGTGTTTTATTCACTAATGTGAAATCAATTAAATTTATTCCTATTGTTGGAATGCAATGTGAACTTCTATTTTCTATTTATCATTGTACGTTATTAATTGAAAATCATAATTTTTTATTCAATTTTGAATATTGGAAAACCAAAACACCCAAATCGATCCTCACAATTGGTTGCATATTACCTCGGGTAGTTATCCTTCACACAATAAAGGTTGAAAATCCTTTTGTATTGTTTATTCTAAAATATATTTTTGGATTTTTTTCATTGAAATATTGAATTTTAGGTATTTAGGTGGTGTTTTGTTGAGTATTAATTAGATTTATAGTTAAAATTATTATTTGTATAGGTTAAAATTTTAATTTTATTGATTTATTATTTTTGAATTCATTGTTAAATTAATAGTCATTATATTTTAAATAAATTGAAATATCAAATTCTATATTTTGATTTATGTGTAATGGTTTTGATTCCTAATAAATTTTTTATTATTTCTATATGTATTTACATTTTTATATATCACATACCAACCCAAGCCATCTATCATTCAGATGCCTGGGCCGACCAATGTGTGGGCCCTAAGTATGTTCCTAATCCCCAAAGGCTGACATAAGTGCTTGGGCATATACCACTTGGGAATGATTTCACATATAAAATAAATTAAACCAGTAGTGAAAAATTTATTTAAAATATGGAATGACCCATCTGTAAGTTGGATGTACATACCAGAAACAAATAAGGATAAAAAATAAATGATATGATATTAAAGAAAATAAATTATCTTTTCCCACCTCCAACTACCTCACACAGAATTACCATCATCTTCAACATCCAAAATCCATATATATAGTGCACCACCGATTAAGGAAATAAAAAAATCCAGAATGACCTGTTCGGATGAGGATATTAAGGCATTAAAAATAAATTCCAACATACCTGGAAAAGCTATCTCATGTGACCCAAGGTTACTCTCCATTAAACATAAAAGACTTTCTCCAAGAGAGATTTGGAAAAAGAGTCCAAGAGGTGGATCACTTCATAGTCAAAACCTGAACCTACAAGAGTTACTCGATCTACAGACACCAAGTGGTGTAAGTTAGGTGTGAGTTACTATAACCAATATGGTTTCCATAATAGTTCCATGCATTCTATTTTACAAAAAAATTCAAAAAAATCTGGTTTGAAACAAATTAATTTAAAATAAGGTTTGGGTATACTTTTTGAAAATAAAACCATGAGATTTCCTTGAAAACTCTTTTTTTAACCAATATTTTGAACACGTCTTATTGAAAACCATTTCTAAAAAATTATTTAGTTAATTATTGAAAAATATATAAAAGGAACTCAACAAACCCAAATCAATCATCAAATGCATAAATATCATTAAGTAAAAAAAGAAGTAAATATAAGCTAATGAAACGTGGATCTAGATAAAAGGGGATATATAACCATGGAAAATAAATAATTTCAAGGTTCCTAATGATAGGGTTATTTAGAACATATATGTCACTAACTAGGTTTGTATCCTCAATTAGTGGAGTGTGTATAGTAACACATCATTGGCCAGTGGAAGTGGATCCACAAACGTACTTCACTAACATAGCTAGTTGTGGGGGAACCTATTCCCAATCAAGGCATTCCCACCAAGTACCTAGGGATCCCATGAGGTCTAAAAATATAAAATTAACTGTTAACATAAGATGTTTCATTGAGAAATAAATGGTCAATTCCCTTTATAAAACACATTTTAAACCATTTCCACTAACAATTTTAAAAAAACCCCATGAATAACACCTTCCCCTTTTGAAACAAGCCACAACTAACATAATAAATTTTAAAGAAAAATTAAATGATTTTTTTAAAGTAATAGATATAATAATAATGATAATAATTATAATTTCATCAGTTGTTTCTTTTAAAAACTCCAAAAGAACCTTACAATTAAACTTTATAAACCAATACTAAAAATCCCCTTTGAAAACATACATGAAAACCCAATTAAAACATCACATTTAAACTTGAAATCATCCTTTTACCGTTATACACATATTCATATATATATATATATATAAATACACATGTTCACATATTCTCATGTGAATATATGAATGCACACACACACACACAGACACCCAGACAAGCGTGTATAAATACCCAACATAGAATGAGACATCCAAACATCCACATAAACAAGTAAAATCATTAAAATTTCTCAAATAAGGAATTCCCAAACAAATAAACCTTTTAAATTAATATACCAACACATAAAATTACATAAATAATCTTAAAAATGATAAAACACCCAATTTATATATAAATACTATCATGAACATTTTATCAGTGAGAAATATAATTATTATTTTAGGTGCAGATAGATAAAATGGAAAAATTCATAAAAACCAATTAAAAATAAAGCATAATCTCTTAAAAACATTGACCAATAAATATATTTAAATTCATTATACTCAATAATATGCCTAATTTTAATAAAAACTAATTTGGATCACCCAATAATGAATGGTATGTTAAGAAAACATGAAAGCATGTAAGCACCTATATAGAATCAAGTGTAGGTGATGATAAAGATTAAAATATAGAAATAACAGAGTTTGACACAAGATTTTCATACCCTAAGTAACAAAACCAAAATTATTTAAAACTCAAACCCCATCCAAGGTTCGAATGATTGTGCATAACACAAAGGAAAGTTTAGGTTCTGGGTGTAGCATAAGTGCCTATATGGGATGGGAAACTTAGCTTTTAAGTCTTAATTTATGAATAATAGTTGCTAAACATGATAAATAATTCCATGTATAATTAAAACCACAAATTACTTGACTAGAGAAAATGACAGAACTAAAAGGGTAGGATCTTCACATGTAATTTATAATTAATTTATATGCAGATACATACTTACCTAAACTTATAATTCACTCTTTATTGATGATATAACTGACTAGATATTATTTTATGGTCATTTTTATGTAGGATATAAGTGAAGAATACCTCTATTGGTGATCCATATGTACACCCCAATAATCACCAGGTATTAGCATAGCTGATCCGAATCACTTACAATGTTCATGGTTGATCAAAGAAAAATTCTTATTTAAGGATGAATGACTCTTGATGTTCTATAGATGGATTGATAGAGGAGGAAGAGAGAGAATTATATATCTCTAAATATCTCTCTATATTTTAAGAGACTCTCTTTTTATCCTATATGCACACCAAAAATTATCATAGAAAGTGATATAATTAGATATTTATTATGATAGATTTAGGGTTGGAAAATCACACACAAGACCCTTTCTAACCTTATAATTCTTAGTTGACCACATGTAAAATAATAATAATAATAATAATAATCTCTTGACATATGGATCAATTTAGGAATATAAATAAATATCATTTATTCCATTTCCAATCATCCTATTAAGCTCTATCTACTTTCCCTCGTTGGCATTTAATGATCCTTGAATAATGACTATTTATTTAATAAATAAATACCACTGCATTATTTATCGATAAATATAATAAATATTATATTTTACAAAACTTGAAAATAAATATTTATGATTATTATTTAACACAATTATTATTTGTAATGACTTGAAATTAAATCAGTGCAATCAACCAAACCCAAATAAATATCATTTATTCTAAAATTTTAAATTCAATGCTTGAATTTAACTAAGATTGTAGACACACTTCATGTTTTTCAATTTATAAATCTTTATCATTGGAATTAGGAATAACTACCTAAAATGCAAGGTTAACATTTAGAAACATGCCAAGTCACCCATATAGAAATAATTTCATGTTGTAATGATGTCCAACCTCCTATAAACACTTACCATGTAATATAATCCCTTTATCATGATATCTCAAATCAAGTAGGTTGTATGATGAAGACATAAACCTATGTACTCGATGTATCTTTATTTGGATTTCTTGAAATGAAATCACCCATAGAACAAAATGACTATGGACTAACTCAAGAAGTTCTATTACCATCAAATAACCTAAGATATTAACTTCCATCAAGGGATAAAAGAGATAAATCCTTTCTCTCATCATCCATTAATGCAATATCACTCATGATGCACCCTATGTATCCTACCTCACTAAAAGCATATATCATCACAATATTCATCAATACATCAAATTAAACGATTCATGATATCCATTAATGATAATATTAAATTCCAAGGATCAGTACACACATCTGTTGATAATAACACCCATTGACACATGGAAATGTGGATTTTCTATTGATAGGTCTATTCTTATAACCTCTTATCTTTGAGATTACCAAGATAAAATCACACTAGAAGGTGTCTTAATGTCTTATGTGCATCATTCCACTGATAGCCTATATCATTTTCACCCTATTATAAAATATCATCTATCCATTGAACAATATTTAAGAATGATGTCATGGAACCTCCTGATTCTCATTATAATGGGAAACTACCATGAACTTTTAGTATGTCATACATTCTTAGAACATTATCACATACAAATTTCATGAAAAGGACTAATAATTTTGTGATAAGAAACTTAATTAACAATGAAAACATATAATCAATTACTAAAGAATTCAGTTATAGGGAACCAACTTCAATGAACTCCCACTTTCACTAGATCTAACTGATAACAACTCTCAGTCCACTAGATCTCACATGATACTCTCTCCTATATTAAAATTGATCCTTTTTCAAGGGATATTCTATTTTTTTCATCCATATATAATCTAATCACTACAACTTCACCTCTTTGAGAAAAATCCCTTAAGGTATGAAACTTTTGAAGTATGTTCTTTTCCCTTTGATGCGACCTTAACTCTTTGGAAAGACCCACTATTTCAGCGTTATCATATTAAATTGTGATAGGATCTTGACTACTAGGAATCACATCAAGATCTTGGATAAAGTTTTGAATCCAAAATACTTCCTTGGATGCATTGAAATATGAAATATGCACAAACTCCAATGTAGAATAAGTGAAAACCTACTTTTTAGAACTCTTCAAGCTTACAACTCCTCTATTATGAAAAAAACATATCCAGACTATGAATTAAAATTATTATGATTTTTTTGAAAGCTATCATATATATAACCCCTGATTACTAGCTCTTCATATCCCATATTCTCCAAGAAAATATCCTCATGTTTCCTCAGATACATAACAACTGTCATAATTGTAGTCCAATTTTCTTCACCTGGATCTTCTTAATATTTTCCTACCATGATCAAAGAAAAGTAAATATCAATCCATGTACATAAAATGACATATATAATAGATCCTATCATAGAGGTGTATGGTATCTTTCTCGTTCTCTCATTTATGTCTAAGGACACTTTTTCTTGGAAAGATGTATACCCTGTGACACTAGAACCAATCCCCTCTTTGATTATTCGATATTGAACCTATTCATTATCTAGTAAATGTATGTACCTTGACTTAGTCCAAGTAGCCTCTTGGAACTATCATGAATGATCTTAATCCCTATAATGTAGGCTGCTGCACCTAAAAACTTCATGGATAATCACTTTCTCAACCATGCATTAACCTCTTTTAAGGATGTTATTTCATTTACAATTAGTAATATTTCATCCACATATACAACTATAAACAAGACTATACTCCTACTAAACCATTTGTAAATACATTTCTGAAATTCATTCTTAATGAAAAAAAATTATTTTATGGCTTCATCAAATCAAATATTCTGTGTTATGGATGATTTCTTTAATCCATAAATGGATCTATGCAGCTTTCTTACCTTTTCAACATTTCTTGGAGTCAAAAACCCTTCTATTTGTGTCATACACACATCCACCTAAAGGTTCCCATTAAAAAATATAACAACCCTATTATTTATTACACATTAATTGATGATTTATTATATAAAAGTACATGTAATACAACCCAAAATATTGATAAGTCTAGTGTCTTTAGAATTAGGTACATAACATAACATCTTGAACATGTTATATAACAACATTATTAAAAACTTTCTTAACATGATTCTAAAATTACATGGCTTTTAAAACTACACATGATAACCTGGGGAGAAACATAAGAAAGGGGTGATATATAAATCCTAGTAAGGGAATAAAAAATTCATAAAGTGATACATGTTAGAAAATAGGCATATAAATGGGTCATAAAAAGAGTATGAATCATAAACATAAACAATGAGATCTGATAGATCATGACAATCATAACATGAAAAATGTGGCAACAACTTAAAACACTACATCATAAACATAGGTAAAGGATAAAATGCCAAGAAATCATGGTGGAAAAGTCCCATAAATGAATCGAGTTCACTACCTATCCCAACATGACATATCACGATACTTAACATTACCCAATTCATTTGAGCACTATATAATTCTGGGCGCACCCGTCACATTCATTTCATTCTCATGCTTAAGTGTGCCACATAGATCATACAACATGGATTCATTCATCTTAATAATTTATTCCAAGAATAAAGGAGTGTGGAATACATATATGTAAATACCAATTCAAAAATTATATGTTCATAAATGTAAACATCCTTGATATGAAATGGGTATGGTATTCGCTACACAATTGTTTTGGCATGGAAAATCACGGGGAAATTTTGGTAGCATCACGACGTTACTTAAAGATTCATAAAAATGGGTTGATGAGAGAGAAGGGGGTATATAATAATATAAATAATTTTTTTAAGTAATATGGAAATGAAAAAATATATCCCAGCATTAGAAATTATAAATATAAGGCATAAGTTAATGAAGAAACTTGAATAAAGAAAATAATTCTAACTATATTTTGGCATGGTAACAGGTGTACATAAAGGATCATGGGAGGCTTATTGAGTGTGAAAGTGGTATATAATCATTTATAAACTTAATTTTAAGAAATGAGAATGTGTAATAACATATACCAACATAATAAAATGTAATTTAATAGATATAACATAAATAAGTTCTTGAATGGAAATGAAAAGAGAGAAATCCCTTACTAAATTTCAGCTTCGTAACAGGTGTACATAATGGTTTATTAGAAGTATTAATGAGATTGGAATGGGTATATAATCATGTATAAGTAAAAATTATAGTATTTGGGATATGTAAGAATATATCCCAACATAAACAAATAGAAATTAAAAAACATAACATAAAATAAGTGCTTGAATAAAAAGAAGAGTGGAAGACCCCTTACTTGAGTGTGTGACTTCAAATTCTTGGGAGGGGATTATTGATAGGTTGGAGGCACCTTGGAAGGAATATATAGAGTATAAAGAATAGCATGGATGTGATCCAAGGAGTTTTACTGAATTGAAATGGGATTCTGGGTGGGTTTATATAGGAAAATATGGGGATTTATTTATTATTTAGGTTTTGAACTCTACATAAAAAAATAACCAAAACCACAAAAAATCCCATGGTTTCTAAAAAATGGGAGTGTTTATCTTTATTTTACATGTACATGGGCTGAAATTAATAAAATAATTCCCTTTATTATGTAGAGGTGAGTCACACTATTAAATAAATGATTTAAAAACCTTAAAATATATTATAAGTTTGGGAGGATTCATAATGGATTTATAAAATAAACATAAAATCACATAATTTTAAATTAAAAACATATATTTGTTCATGAATACATTTTATAGGATTTATTACATCACTTTTGGGTTATTATTATGTCATAAAACACAAATTATATTTATAAGGTATATAATTTTTACCTGAAAATTCGACTATCTCAGAAAATTATGAAAAATTCACCATTAGATAATCTAGAAGTTATTATTCAAAAAATAATATTTTTTTATATATTTTTTTTTCTCAATATGTTAATTTTCACTTTTAAAATAAATGTAACACCCCAAGATTTCATAGCACATTATCTCTTTAAATTAATTCAATAGCTTGCGCTACACGCAACACCAAGATCGAGCGCACCACGACTTACCAAACTAACCATTCAAAAAGCGGTTATGAATAGTATTAACTATATTTTGAATTTTATATATATCCTATATAATTTTAAAGTCCATATTTTGTGTTTCTTAGACATAATGTAAAGAAAATTCAATTTTTAAGATAAAAGTGGTATTTTTCAAAAAATGCAGTTTTTCCGCCTTTTAATGGAGAAACCTTTTTAAATAAAATATTTAACACTTTTATATATTAAATTTAGTGAAATTTAATTCTTCTTTATGAGAGTGACATAAAAATTTAGTTTGGATAATTTTTTGGTACTTTTATAATAACTTTCATATTTTGATGAATAGTGAAAATACTAAATTTTAATTAAAAACAACTTTTTTAAATAAAAATAATTTATAGTGTTAAATTATAAATTTGAGGGGTTTTAAAGTATAATTAGATTATATTTTTACCATTTAATCCAATGTTGGTCATTGTTAGTAATTTCACTTTGAAATTGGACATAAAAAAGTGTCAATTTTTTTATAGTTATTATTTCTTAAAAAACATACCATTTGTTTTGACAACGGGAATTAATTTTAAATTAATTTTTTCTACTTATGTGTTTTTAATTTGGAAAAATTGATTCCATATTTAGAATAAGTAGGTAAGAATTTTGTAAATAGGTAAATTTTATTTTTAGTCATTATGAATATTTATTTCACTAAATATTTTATTTACCATGGTTAAAAGGTAAATCTGGTAAATAGGGGTGAAAAAATATCATTATAATAATAATAAATTACCCTAAAATGTGTCCTATTTCTATTGGTTGATAAATTTCAAACCATGAGAATCCTTGGGTTGATTTTGGGACCCCATGGAGCCACTTGAGAGTGATAATGACACTTTATATTAATTATTTTAAAGTAAAGACAAAAATGACATAAACATATATCTTTTAGTAAACCAATTTTTACATGGAGTTATATAAGTTATATTTTTGACTATAAATATTCATTTTAAATCTAAAAATATTTCCTATATCATGGTATTTTTTTTATAATTTTTAGATAACAAATAAATAAAATTATTTATGACACAATAATGATACAGTGTTTACCTCATTAATGAATGATTTAAATAAACGAGATTATAAAAATTAAAAAAATATCCAAAACCTATACAATTATTATTGGATGATTTTATTTAGAACACGAGTCATCGTATCTTCTACTTTAATGCGTTTTGGAACATTTGAAACTGAAAATCATTATATAATAAAATAATATTTTTAAACTTTCCTAAAGAGACCCTCTCCCCCTTATAAAAATCCATCACCTCTAACCCATTAATCACACCTATAAAGACCCTTGGCTCATCCAAAATCTATGAAATTAAGCTCCCTAAATCCCTATCTTACTCTTAGAATCCTTACCTTAGGCAGAAGGCACTTCAAGGAAGACTTTTGGTTCAAACCAAAGGGAGTTACCCAATTTAAAGGAAACATCTTCTCTTAAGTTCTTTTCTTTTATTTTTCTTATCCAACCCCTAAGATCTCTTTATTCCTTTATTTTACAATAACAACAATATCCTCAATATACTATGTTGTTTTTATGAGAAGTATTTGAACTACACTTACACACACCTCCATCTAATTGGTATAAAACATAATGTTTTTATGGACGACGAACCACTGCCTCATGAAACGATGATTGTTCAATATTTTACTACCACCTCTTATAGTGGATATTATGATGGAACTTTAATTATATATGATATTTATTTTATCTATAAGCTTATGTAATTATCTTTTATATCATATCTTTATTCGTTTCACGTTCTATATATACGATAATTTCATTTGAGGAAGTGCGGACTACCGCCCCCTCAAAGTGATATGACTCGTTCATACCATACATGGAACATATAAAGGATGGTGTTAGTGAACTTAAATAACATATATAAAATATTATATTATACTGGAATAATAATATTCCTATGTATCAGTTGGTTTTCTTTCCTTTTAAAATAAAAAAAATGGAAGTAGCGTTCGTGCGTACGTAATGATTACCGTCTCCACGAACGTGATTAGATTCATTCCCCATCGTAACCAATCAAGAATAAATTTCATTTTACTATTAAAAATAATATTTAAGAACATAATATCACTATGGATATGAATCAAATACATCCTATCTATAACAATCATGACTTACGTCACAAAACATATAAAGGAAAATGAATTAGTTAACACCTGAAACAATGATACAACTAAAATATTATTAACAAAGAAATATTAGAAGATAATATATGATATAATATTTATTTATGTAGTTATTTTATAATTTAATAAAAATTATTTAACTATTATACAGGAGGTTAACATACCCTCAACCAAGGAAAAGTACAAGGTAAGGGGTTTTCATCTCACTTTTTATTCCCGTGAGATTAATGCTATATTGGACACTATTTCCTTTTGTGTGGTGTATATACTGCCCATGATTGTTTTATTGGTGTAATATACTTTAATTTATGGGTTTTTAAATCTTCATTATATGATCCTTATTTCATGTGATGTATGTTTCGTAAGTTACCAAATCGGTAAGGGTTAATTTTACAATATCTTTATTATCCGAGGTTGTTTTTATGTAAGTATCTACTAGGACCACTTTATCATCCACATATGTGTTTCTTAAAAATGTATTTAAAAACATTTTTACTATTAACTATACTATGGGTTAAAGTAATTTATACACTTTTTTTTCTTTTTTATAAAATGATTTGAAATGAATCTTTTCGTCATTTTCCAAACAAGGTACTTATGACCTTTTTGACAAATTAAGCTAAGAATGTTTTTTTAAATTATACAGTGAGTGAGGTTATTCTCCGCCATTATAACACCTTTTAATATTCCCTTAAAATCTTATAAGAATATTTTTAAAATAGATTTTTTCTTTTATAATTACATAAATTTTAAATGATTTCAAAATAGAAAGAGATACTTCTCTCAAATAGTTTTGATTTCATCTATGTCAACATCCTTTAATGGATTTTATACTTGTTTGAAGTTGATTTATTATGATAAAAATCTTCCATATTGTATTGAAGGTTTTGTGATATGTTTGACTATGGATGTGTTATTTTTATACCATTCATGGTTTATGGTTAATGTATTAACATTTTGTATTCCATTTTAATATGAATTTTTATGTTAGGTTTCAACCTTTTCATATTATGAATGCATTGGAATTAGTAAGTGACAGGTGGAGCTCACTATATCTCCTCGATGCATTGGTAGGTCTCATGAGACAAACTAGTGTCTTAGCACAAGGCCTTGAAAAAATCTTATTTGTAGTCTTGGCACGAGGCCTTGACTATGTGGTTATGATGTCCGACATTATGCATTCCATCATTATGAAATTAGCTATTGATATTACATGTGATTATCCTTATTGAGAATTTGAGCTCACCCCTTTCTTATGTTTTCTTTTTTCTAGGATGTGAAGAAGTAAATTATGATTAAACTGTAGGGATAGGCCAAGGATATGAGTTTGTTAAAGGGGAAAAAATTTTGTTTTTCATTATTTCATGATGTAATGTAAAACTTATGTATATATCTAGCACTTCCAAGGCTACTAAACTGATCGGTCTTTCAGGACATGATTCCTTGTATCATTCTAATGTTATATAATAATGCACCGACTCAGGGTAACTGGGGTTAGGGCGTTACAGTTGGTATCATAGGAAGTTTAGTACAAACCTTGGATACTAGATTTAGATAAACTCTAATTAGACCACCTTACCCTAAGATAGACTTTGAGCATTAGTATAGAAGAAATACCTATAATTTTGGTAATGTAGATTTTTTGTGAGTTTTCCAAGTAGTAGATCCCTATCTGGATACGAGCAGGTAGAGGTGGATCTGGAACAGATGTACCTAGGAGTGAAAACTACGACAAGGAGTTTCAGGCATGACCTAGGGTATCTTGATACAAGACAATGGGCCTTGCTTCACTCTTGGTTATGACACTCCCGGGGGATATGCTTAGGATAATTCACATTTTCTTTACAAACCATTATGAAGGATTTATGAGTATATACTTCCTCAAAGAAAACATTTTTATGATTATGGATTATATCTATAAATTTTTCAATTTATGTTAAGTGTTTTAAAAGTTTTTAATTATGTATTACGATTCATAAACTAATCTAGTGTATTCCATTGTTTAGAAATGGTGCCGAATAGAAGGAATGAGAACTCCAACAATACGCATGATCCAAAGAGTTAGAAGGATCATATATTTCATGGTATTAAGACAACATTTATAAGGGAAATATATTCCCACATATTCTCATCATATAAATAAATAATATCATGTGTTAATAAGATAAGTACAGAATTCTTTGAGTCCTATGGCTTTGAAGGGAAGCAAGAGAAGAAAAATATTTTATAGAGAAATATGGATAAATGGAAGAGGGGAAAGAAGGATTTTACCATATGTGATAATTGTGGAAAGAATCACCTTGGTAAATTCTTGAAGGGAATGAGAGTTTGTTATAAGTGTAAAGAAAAGAAAAAAGGACATAGAGTATGTGATTTCATGGGTAAAAAAAGGGTTTCAAATGTACAATTCTTCATCTACAAGGAGTTGAGACACTACGCGAATCAATGTCCAAATCATCAGAGTATTACCCAAATGATGTTATTGGATAATAATAAAGTTATGATCCTACCAAATATGAAGATGAATGACTAGTGTTCTTATGTTGTTATTAAAGAATTATTTCATTTGAGTGTTCTATCAATGATGCCCTGGTTATAAGAATTATGGAGTATATAAGGATTTTACTGTAGTACTATTTCATTAAGGATTTGAGATTGTGTGGTACCAAGAAAAATGACTCAATAGAAATTTAAACTTTTTAAAAAATACATGGTTGAAGGAAAGATAAACTTTAATATGGTCCTGATACTGAGGTATTGATTTTGGAATAAGAGATGATTGATTTAGAAAAATTATATTTGATATTATTGACATCCTTGGAATTGATTAATGGTTTGTTTATTCCATCATTTTTGGAGTATTCATTTTTTTGGATTTAAGGTGTATATTTGTTATTCTATAAGGAACAAGAAAGCTTGAATGTATTCAATAAGGTTTTATGGTAATTTAGGGTGTTACAATTTTTTAAGAGAACACAAGATGAAGGTATTCACATGTTATTACGTGGGAAAAAATATCTTCATTGTGTTTACCTTCCTTATAAATTTTGGTCTGTGAGTTTGGAAAAAAGTATTTTGGATAATTCTAAAGGTTGGAATGGATTATTTTGACATTGGATACTATTTTTAAGGTTAAATAATTTCTTAAAATTATTTTTTTATTGTTATAAAAAAGACAACCTAGAGTTCGGGTGAAAACCTGTCGCGTCCAGAAAGGCGGCGAGACTTGAACCTGCAACCGAAGGGCGATAACGGTGCATCACTTACCACTGGCCAACGTGATGTCCTAGATTGTATAATGTAGTTTTTTAAAAGGTATGATAGATGAATTATAAATTCATTTTTTTGTAACCCTATATGATTAGGATAAATAGAAAATTTTTAAGTTCTATTATCTTTTAGAGTAAAAGATGAGTTTGTGGAAGAAATTAGTTAATGGATGGAACTATACTTGTCAAGTATATTTTTTCTCTTATTCTATGAAGAAATTAATTCTTAAACTTTAGGTAAGGGATATTAAAACAAAAAATGTGTTATCCTAATACCTTATATTTTTTTGAACCGATTATATTTTAAATCATCTTAGATTGATGACTTTGATGCCCTTAATTTTACACTTGTTTGTGATTGATGAACTCAATAATTCATTATAAATATTTATTTTTTTCCTCCAATTATGTGTCTATAATTTCCACCAATGTTCTCTTATTCGAAACTCTAATTTGGTGGTGACTTTTTCATTTCCCTTTCCCTCTTATTAAGACTAAATTTTATTAACCCTATTTCCGATGTGGGTTTTCAACAAAGGTATTTTCTATTTTCAATGTTTTATTTTTGAAGAAAAGTTTAAAATTTTGAGGACACAATTTATTGAAGGAGGGGATAATGTAACACCCTAACATTTAATAGCACATTATCTCTTTAAATTAATTCAATAGCTTGTGCTACACTTAACACCGAGATCGAGCACACCACTACTTACCAAACTAACCGTTAAAAATGTGGTTATGAATAGTATTAACAGTATTTTGAATTTTATATATATCCTATATAATTTTAACATTCATCTTTTGTGTTTCTTGGACATAATGTATGGAAAATTCAATTTTTAAGATAAAAGAGGTTTTTTTAAAAAAATGAATTTTTTTTCCTTTTAATGGAGACCCCTTTTTAAATCCAATATTTGACAATTTTATATATTAAATTTAGTGAAATTAAATTCTTATTTATAATAGGGACATAAAAATTTAGTTTGGATAATTTTTCGTACTTTTTAGATAACTTTCATATTTTGATGAATAGTGAAAAATACTAAATTTTAATTAAAAACAACTTTTTTAATCGAAATAATTTATAGTGTTAAATTATAAATTTTAGTGGTTTTAAAGTTTAATTAGATTATATTTTTACCATTTAATCTAATTTTGGACATTGTAAGTAATTTCACTTTGAAATTGGATATAAACAAGTGTCAATCTTTTGATAGTTATTATTTCTTAAAAACCATGGTTTTTGTTTTGACAACGGGAATTAATTTTAAATTAATTTATGGCACTTATGTGTTTTAAATTTGGAAAAATGTATTCCATATTTGGTATTAGGAGGTCAAAATTTTGTAAATAAGTACCTTTTATTTTTAGACAATATGAATATTTACTTTAATAAATATTTTATTTAACATAGTTAAAGGGTAAATCTGGTCAATAAGGGTGAAAAAATATTATTATAATAATATTAAATTACACTAACATGTATCTTATTTATATTGGTTGATACATGTCCAACCATGGGAATCCTTGGTTCGATTTGGCGACCCCATGGAGCCACTTGAGAGTGATAATGACACAATATTAATTAATTTAAAGTAAAGACAAAAATGACATAAACAAATATCTTTTAGTAAACCAATTTTTACATGGGGTTATATAAGTTATATTTTAAATTATAAATATTAATTTTAAATCTAAAAATATTTCCTACATCATGGTATTTTTTTTATAATTTTTATACATCAAATAAATAAAATTATTTATGACACAATAATGATGCAATATTTACCTCATTAATGAATGATTTAAATAAATGAGATTACAAAAATTAAAATAATATCCAAAACCTGTCCAATTATTATTGAATGATTTTATTTCTAAAACTTGTCATCTTATCTTCGACTTTAATATGTTTTAAACCTTTAGAAACTGAAAATCATTATATAATAAAATAATATTTTTAAACTTTCCTAAAGAGCCTCTCATCCCCCTTATAAAAAGCCATCACCTATAACCCATTGCTCACACCTCTCAAGACCCTTGGATCATACAAAATATAACCAATTAATCTCCCTACATCCCTCTCTTCCTCTTAGAAGCCTTACCTTAGGCAGAAGGAACTTCTAGGATGACTTTTGGTTCAAACCAACGAGACTTACCCGATTTTAAGGTAACATCTTATCTCAAGTTATTTTCTTTTATTTTACTTCTACAACCCCCTAAAATCTCTTTATTACTTTATTTTATAACAACACTAGTATCCTTAATATACTAGGTTGTTTTTGTGATAAGGAGTTGAACTAAACTTACAAACATCTCTATCTAATGGGTATAGAATATAATGTTTCTCTGGATGACGAACTACTGCCTCACAAAACGATGATTGTTCAGTCTTCTACTACCACCTCTTATGGTAGCCATTATGATGTAAATGTAATTATATATGATATTTATGATATTTATTTTATCTATAAGATTCTTTAATTCTCTTTTATAGCATATCTTTATTCTTTTCATGTTGTATATATATGATAATTTCATTTGAGGAAGCGTGGACTACCGCCCCCTCAAAGTGATATGACTCGTTCATACCATACATGGAACGTATAAAGGATGGTGTTAATTAAATTACGTAACATATATAAAATATTATATTATTCTGTAATAATAATATACCTTTGTATCAGTTGGTTTTATTTCATTTTAAAATAAAAAAATGGAAGTAGCATCCGTGCGTACGTACGGATTACCGTCTCCACGAATGCGATGAGATTCATTCCCCATCATAGCCATTAAAGAATAATTTTCATTTGATTATTAAAAATAATATTTAAGAACATAATACCACTCTGGATATGAATCAAATACATCCTATCCATAACAAACATGACTTACATTACAAAACATATAAAGGAAAATGAATAAGTTAACACTCGAAACAATGATACAACTAAAATATTATTAACAACGAAATATTAGAAGATCATATATGATATAAAATTTATGTATGTGGTTATTTTATAATTTAATCACAATTATTTAACTATTATACATGAGTTTAACATACCCTCAACCAAGGAAAAGTACAAGGTAATGGGTTTTCATCTCACTTTTTATTCCCGTGAGATTAATGCTATATTGGCCACTATTTCCTTTGGTGTGGTGTATGCACTACACATGATTGTATTATTGGTGTAATATACTTTAATTTATGGGTATTTACATCTTCATTGTATGATACTTCTTTCATGGGGTGTATGTTTCGTAAGTTACCAAATTGGTAAGGGTTAATCTCACAATCTCTTTATTATCCGAGGTTGTTTTTACCTAAGTATCTACTAGGACCTATTTATCATCCACATATGTGTTTCTTAAAAATGTATTTAAAAACATTTTTACTATTTAATATAATATGGGTTAAATTCATTTATACACTTTTTTGTCTTTTTTATAAAATGGTTTGAAAGGAATCTTTTCGTCATTTACCAAACAAGGTACTTATGACCTTTTTGAAAAATTAAGGTAAGAATGTTTTTTAACTTATATAGTGGGTGAGGTTATTCTACGCCATTATAAAACCTTTGAATCTACCCTCAAAAGATTATAAGAATATTTTTAAAATAAAATTTTTCTTTTATAATTACATGACTTTTAAATTATTTGAAAATAGAAAGAGATACTTCTCTCAAATAGTTTTGATTTCATCTATGTCAACATCCTTTAATGGATTTTATACTTGTTTGAAGTTGATTTAGTATGATACAAATATTCTATATTGTATTGAAGGTTTTTTAATATGTTTTACTATGGATGTGTTATTTTTATACCATTCATGGTTTATGGTTAATGTATTAACATTTCGTATGGTAGTTTTAATATGAATGTTTATGTTATGTTTCAACCTTTTCATATGATGAATGCATTGGACTTATTAAGTGACAGGTGGAGCTTGATATAACTCCGCGATGCATCGGCAGGTCTCATGAGACAAACTAGTATCTTGGAACAAGAACTTGAAAAAAATCTTATTTGTATTCTTGTCACGAGGCCTTGAATATGTGGTTATGATGTCCGACATTATACATTCCATTATTATGAAATTAGCTATTGATATTACATGTGATTATTACACTAGTAGAATATCTATCTGAATAATTAAATGACATTATTTGATTTATCATTGCCATATTATGCTTAAGTTTAAGTTTAAAAGGCTTTTGTTTTAATTTTATACATTGCCTTAAATGTTTATGCTTATTTATAACTATTTCCACTATATTGTTATCCTTACTGAGCATCTGATCTCACCCCTTTATTATGTTTTCTTTTTCCTAGGATGTGAAGAAGTAAATTATGATTAACCTGCAGGTATAGGCCAAGGATATGAGTTTTTTAAAGGGGACCGCAATGTTGTTTTTCATTATTTCATGATGTAATGTAAAACTTATGTATGTATCTACTACTTCCAAGGCTACTAAACTGATCGGTCTTTTAGGACATGATTCCTTGTATCATTACAATGTTATATAATAATGCACCGACTCTGGGTAACTGGGGTTAGGGCATTATAGTTGGTATCAGAGGAAGTTTAATACAAACCTTGGATACTATATTTAGATAAATTCTCATTAGAGCACATTACCCTTAGATAGACTTTGAGGATTGGTATAGAATAAATTACTAGAATTTTGGTAATGTAGAGTTTTTGTGAGTTTTCCAAGAAGTAGATCCCTATATGGATACGAGAAGGTAGAGGTGGCTCTATAACATATGTACCTCAGAGTGAAAACTCTAACAAGGAGTTTCAGGCTTGACCTAGGGTATCCTGATACACAACAACGGGTCTTGATGCACTCTTGGTTACGACACTCCTGGGGGATATGCTTAGGATAATTCACATTTTCTTTACAAATCATTATGAAGTATTTATGAGTATATACTTCCATAAAGAAAACATTTTTATGATTATGGATTATATCTATAAATTGTTCAATTTATGTTAAGTCTTTGATCCTTATGGCTTTGAAGGGAAGCAAGAGAAGAAAAGGATGGTATAGAGAAAGATGGATAAATGGAAGAGGGAAAAGAAGGATTTTCCCATATGTGATAAATGTGGAAAGAATCACCTTAGTAAATTCTTGAATGGAATGAGAGTTTTTTATAAGTGTGGAGAAAAATGACACAAAGTATGTGATTTAAAGGGTAAAAAAACGGTTTCAAATGTACAATGCTTCATCTGCAAGGAGTTGGGACACTACGCGAATCAATGTACAAATCATCAGAGTATGCCCCAAATGATGCCATTGGATAATAATAAAGTTATGATACTACCACAGATGGAGATGAATGACTAGTGTTCTTATGTTGTTATTAAAGAATTATTTCATTTGAGTGTTGTATCAATGATTCCCTTTTTATAATAATTATGGAGTATATAAGGATTGTACTGTAGTACTATTTCATTAAGGATTTGAGATTGTGTGGTACCAAGAAAAGTGACTCAATATCAAGTTAAACTTTTTATAAAATACACGTTTTAAGGAAAGATAAACTTTAATACGGTCCCGATAATGAGGTATTGATTTTGGAATAATATATGATTGATTTAGATAAATTCTATTTGATATTATTGACATCCTTGGAACTGATTAATGGTTTGTTTATTCCATCATTGTTGGAGTGTTAAAATTTTTTGGATTTAAGGAGTATATTTGGTATTCTATAATGAACAAGGAAGCTTTAATGTATTCAATAAGGTTTCATGGTAATTTAGGGTGTTAAAATTTTTTAGGAGAATACAAGATGATGTTATTCACATGTTATTATGTGGAAAAAAAAATCTTCATTGTGTTTACCTTCCTTATAAATTTTGGGATGTGAGTTTGGAAAGAAGTATTTTGGATTAGTATAAATGTTGGAATGGATTAAGTTTGACATTGGATACTATTTTTAAGGTTAAATAATTTCATAAAATTATTTTTTGTGTTGTTATAAAAAGGATAACCTAGAGGTCGAGCAACAACCTATCGCGTCCGGTAAGGCCGCGAGACTTGAACCCGCAATTGAAGGGCGATAAGGGTGTATCACTTACCACTGGCCTATGTGATGTCCTGGATTGTATAATTTAGTTTTTTAAAAGTTCTGATAGATGAATTATAAATTCATTTTTTTGGAACCCTATATGATTAGGAAAAATAGAATTTTTTTAAGTTCTAATATCTTTTAGAGTGAAAGATGAGTTTTTGGTAGAAATTAGTTAAAGGATGGAACTCTACTTGTCAATTATATTTTTTCCTCTTATTCTATGAAGAAATTAATTCTTAAACTTTTGGTAAGGGATATTAAAACAAAAAATGTGTTATCCTAATACCTTATGTTTTGTTGAATAGATTATATTTTAAATCATCTTAGATTGATGAATTTGAGGCCCTCAATTTTAAACTTGTTTGTGATTTATGACCTCAATAATTCCTTATAAATATTTATTTTTTCCTCCAATTTTGTGTCTATAATTTCCAACAATGTTCTCTTTTTCAAAACCCTAATTTGGTGGTGACTTCTTCATTTTTCTTTCCCTCTTATTAAGACTAAATTTTATTAACCCTGTTTCCGATGTGGGTTTTCCACAAAGGTATTTTCTATTTTAAACCTTTTATTTTTGAAGAACAATTTCAAATTTTGAGGAAAAAATTTATTGAAGGAGGGGAGAATGTAACACCCCAAGATTTCAGAGCACATTATCTCTTTAAAGTAATTCAATAGCTTGTGCTACACTTAACACCGAGATCGAGCACACCACGACTTACCAAACTAACCGTTCAAAAAGTGGTTATGAATAGTATTAACAATATTTTTAATTATATATATATTATATATAATTTTAACATTCATATTTTGTGTTTATTAGACATAATGTATGGAAAATTCAATTTTTAAGATAAAAGAGGTATTTTCCAAAAAAATGCAGTTTTTCCGCCTTTGAATGGAGACCCCCTTTTAAATCCAATATTTGATACTTTTATATATTAAATTTAGTTAAATTAAATTATTATTTATAATAGGGTCATAAAAATTTAGTTTGGATAATTTTTGGGACATTTCTGATAACTTTCATATTTTGATGAATAGTGAAAAATACTAAATTTTAATTTAAAAAAAATTAATCGAAATAATTTATAATGTTAAATTATATATTTGAGTGGTTTTAAAGTATAATTAGATTATATTTTTACAATTTAATCCAATTTTTTTCATTGGAAGTAATTTCACTTTGAAATTGGACATAAACAAGGGTCAATCTTTTGATAATTATTATTTCTTAGAAAACATGCTTTTTATTTTGAGAACGGGAATTAATTTTAAATTAATTTATTACACTTATGTGTTTTGAATTTGGAAAATGGATTCCATATTTGGAATCAGTAATTCAAAATTATGTAAATAGGTAACTTTTATTTTTAGACAATAAGAATATTTATTTCAGTAAATATTTTATTTACCATGGTTAAAGGGTAAATCTAGTAAATAATGGTGAAAAAATATTATTATAATAATATTAAATTACCCTAACATGTGTCCTATTCCTATTAGTTTATACATGTCCAACCATGGGCATCCTTGGGTCGATTTTGGGACCCCATGAAGCCACTTACGAGTGATAATGACACTTTATATTAATTAATCTAAAGTAAAGAAAAAAATGATATAAACATATATATTTTAGTAAACCAATTTTTACATGGGTTTATTTAAGTTATATTTTAGACTATAAATATTAATTTAAAATCTAAAGCGATTTCATACATCTAGGTATTTTTTTTATAATTTTTCGATATGAAATAAATAAAATTATTTATGACACAATAATGATGTAATGTTTACCTAATTAATGAATGATATAAATAAATGAGATTATAAAAATTAAAACAATATCCAAAATCTGTCCAATTATTATTGGATGATTTTAATTCGAACACGAGTCATATTATCTTCTCCTTTAATGTGTTTATGACCTTTATAACTTAAAATCATTATATAATAAAATAATATTTTCAAACTTTCCTAAAGAGCCCCTCCTCCCCCTTATAGAAATCCATCACCTCTAACCCATTAATAACACCTCTCAAGCCCCTTGGATCATCCAAACTCTAACCAATTAAGCTACCTACATCCCTCTATTCCTATTAGATGCCTTACTATAGGCAGAAGGCACTTCAAGGAAGACTTTTGGTTCAAACCAAAGGAAGTTACCCGATTTAAAGGTAACATCTTCTCTTAAGTTATTTTCTTTTATTTTACTTATCCATCCCCCTAAAATATCTTTATTCCTTTATTTTATAACAACAACAGTATCCTAAATATACTAGGTTTTTGTTATAAGGATTTTAAATACACTTACACACACCTCCATCTAATGGGTATAGAACATAATGTTTCTGTGGACGGCGAACAACTGCCTCACGAAACGATGATTGTTCAATCTTCTACTACCACCTCTTATGGTGACCATTATGATGGACCTATAATTATATATAATATTTATGATATTTATTTTATCTATAAGAATCTGTAATTCTCTTTTATAGCACACCTTTATTCTTTTCATGTTGTATATATATGATAATTTCATTTGAGGAAGTGCGGACTACCACCCCCTCAAAATGATATGACTCGTTCATAACATACATCGAATGTATAAAGGATGGTTTTAATGAACATAAATAACATATATAAAATATTATATTATAATGGAATAATAATATACCTATGTATCATTTGGTTTTATTTCCTTTTAAAATAAAAAAATGGAAGTAGTGTTCGTGCGTACGTACGGATTACCGTCTCCACGAACGCGATAAGATTCATTCCTCATTATAACCATTCAATAATAATTTTTATTTGATTATTAAAAATAAAATTTAATAACATAATATATTTCTGGATATAAGTCAAATACATTCTATCAATAACAAACATGGCTTATGTAACAAAACACATAATGGAAAACGAATTAGTAAACACTCGAAACAATGATAAAACTTAAATATTATTAACAAATAAATATTAGAAGATCATATATGATATAATATTTATGTAAGTGGTTCTTTTATAATTTAATAACAATTATTTAACTGTTATACATGAGGTTAACATACCCTTGACCAAGGAAAAGTACATGGTAAGGGGTTTTCATATCACTTTTTATTCCCATGAGATTAATGCTATATTGGACACTATTTACTTTCGTGTGGTGTATGTACTACCCATGATTTTATTCTTGGTGTAATATACTTTAATTTATGGGTATTTAAATCTAAATTGTATGATCCTTCTTTAATGGGGTGTATGTTTCATAAATTACCAAATTAGTAAGGGTTAATTTTACAATCTCTTTATTATCCGAGGTTGTTTTTACGTAAGTATCTACTGGGACCTATTTATCATACACATCTATGTTTCTTAAAAATGTAGTTCAATTTTTTTTACTATTTACTAGACTATGGGTTAAATTCATTTATACCCTTGTTTTAATTTTTTATAAAATGGTTTGAAAGGAATCTTTTTTTCGTTTTCCAAACAAGGTACTTTATGACCTTTTTGACAAATTAAGGTATCAATGTTTTTTTAACTTATATAGTGGGTGAGGTTATTCTCCACCATTACAACACCTTGAATGCTTCACTTACAAGATTATAATAATATTTTCAAAATAAATTTTTTCTTTTATAATTACATGACTTTTAAATGATTTCAAAATAGAAAGAGATATTTCTCTCAAATAGTTTTGATTTCACCTATATAAACATCCTTTAATGAATTTTATACTTGTTTGAAGTTGATATATTATGATACAAATATTACATATTGTATTGAAGGTTTTGTGATATGTTTGACTATATATGTGTTATTTTTATACCATTCATGGTTTATGGTTAATGTATTAACATTTTGTATGCTATTTTTAATACGAATGTTTATGTTATGTTTCAAACTTTTCATATAAGGAATGTATTGGACTTAGTAAGTGATGGGTGGAGCCCGCTATAGCTCCTCGATGCATCAGTAGGTCTCATAAGACAAACTTGTGTCTTGACATAATGCCTTGAAAAAATCTTATTTTTAGTATTGGCACAAGACCTTGACTATGTGGTTATGATGTCCGACATTCCGCATTCCATAATTATGAAATTAGCTATTGATATTACATGTGATTATTCAACTAGTAGAATATCCACGTGAATAAGTAAATGAAATTATTTGATTTATCTTTGCCATATTATTATGAAGTTTAAGTTTAAAAGGTTTTGTTTTAGTTTTATAAATTTCCTTACATGTTTATGCTTATTTATGATAGTTTCCTCTATATTGTTATCTTTAATAAGAATCTGAGCTCACCCCTTATGTTTTCTTTTTCCTAGGATGTGAAGAAGTAAATTATTATCAACCTGTAGTGATAGTCTAAGGATATGAGTTTGTTCAAAGGGGACACAATGTTGTTTTTCATTATTTCATGCTATAATGTAAAATTTATGTATGTATCTAGTACTTCTAAGGATACTAAACTGATCGGTATTTCAGGACATGATTTCTTGTATCATGCCAATGTTATATAATAATGCACCAACTCTGGGTAACTAGGGTTGGGGCGTTATAGTTGGTATCAGCGGATGTTTATTAGAAACCTTGGAAACTAGATTTAGATAAACTATGATTAGATAACATTAACCTAAGATAGAGCAGGTAATGTAGAGATTTTGGTAATGTAGAGATTTTGTGAGTTTTCTAAGTAATACATTCCTGTCTAGATATGAGTAGGTAGAGGCGGCTCTGGAATAGATGTAACTAGGAGTGAAAACTCTGACAAGGATTTTCAGGCTTGATGAAGGGTATCCTGGTACATGACAACGAGTCTTGCTGCACTCTTGGTTACGACACTCCCGGGGTATATGCTTAGGATAATTCACATTTTCTTTAAAAACCATTATGAAGGATTTATGAGTATATACTTCCTCAAAGAAAACATTTTTATGATTATGGATTATATCCATAAATTGTTCAATTTATGTTAAGTGTTTTACAAGTTTGGAATTATGTATTTCGATTCATAAACTAATATAGTGTATTCCATTGTTTAGAAATGGTTCCCCATAGAAGGAATGAGAACTCCAATAATACGCATGATCAAAAGAGCAAGAAGAATCATATATTTCATGGTATTCCGACAAGATTTATAAGGGAAATAGTTTCCCATGTATTTTCATCATCTGAAGAAATAGTATCATGTGTTAATAAGATAAGTAAATAATTATTTGAGTACTATATCTTTGAAGGGAAGTAAGAGAAGAAAAGTATGGTTGAGAGAAATATGGATAAAGGGAAGATGGGAAAAAAGGATTTTCCCATATGTGATAACTGTGGAAAGAATCACCTTGGTAAATTCTTGAAGGAAATGAGAGCTTGTTATAAGTGTGGAGAAAAAGGACACAAAGTACATGATTACAAGGGTAAAAGAAAGGGTTTCAAATGTACAATGCTTCATCTGCAAGGAGTTAGGACACTATGTGAATCAATTTCAAAATCATCAAAGTATGCCCCAAATGATGCTATTGGATAATAATCAAGTTATGATAGTACCACATATGAAGATGAATTACTAGTGATCTTAGGTTGTTATTAAATAATTATTTCATTTGAGTGTTTTATCAATGATGCATTGGTTATAAGAATTATGGAGTATATAAGGATTGTACTACAGTACTATTTCATTAAGGATTTGAGATTGTGTGGTAGCAAGAAAAGTGACTCAATAGTAAGTTAAACTTTTCAAAAAATACATGGTTGAAGGAACGATAAACTTTAATATGGTTCTGATACTGAGGTATATATTTTGGAATAAGATATGATTGATTTGGATAAATTCTATTGGATATTATTGACATCCTTGGAACTAATTAATGGTTTGTTTATTCCATCATTGTTGAAGTATTCAAAATTTTTGGATTTAGGGAGCATATCTAGTATTCTATAAGGAACAAGGGAGAATGAATGCATTTAATAAGGTTTTATGGTAATTTAGGGTGTTAAAATGTTTTAAGAGAATACATGGTGAAGGTATTCACATGTTTTTACGTGGAAAAAAGATCTTTATTGTGTTTACCATCATTATAAATTTTGGGCTATGAGTTTGGACAGAAGTATTTTGAATAAGTCTAAAGGTTGGAATGGATTAAGTTTGACATTGAATACTATTATTAAGGTTAAATAATTTCTTAATTTTTTTTTGGATTTTTATAAAAAGGATAAGCCAAAGGTCATGCGACAACCTATCACGTCCGGTAAGGCCACGATACTTGAAACCGCAACTGAAGGGCGACAATGGTGCATCACCTACCACTGGCCTACGTGATGTCCTGTATTGTATAATGTAGTTTTTTTAAAAGGTCTGATAGATTAATTTTGAATTCATTTTTTTGGAACCCTATAAGATTAGGATAAATAGAATATTTTTAAGTTCTATTATATTTTAGAGTAAAATATGAGTTTGTGGTAGAAATTAGTTAAAGGATGGAACTCTACTTGTCAAGTTATTTTTTTCCTCTTATTCTATGAAGAAATTAATTCTTAAACTTTAGGTAAGGGATATTCAAACCAAAAATGTGTTATACTAATACCTTATGTTTTGTTGAACCGATTATATTTTAAATCATCTTAGATTGATGACTTTGAGGCCCTCAATTTACACTTGTTTGTGATTGATGACCTCAATCACTCCCTTTAAATATTTACGTTTTTTCTCTAATTATGTGTCTCTAATTTTCATCAATGTTCTCCTATTCAAAACCCTAATTTGGTGGTGATTTTTTCATTTCCCTTTCCCTCTTATTAGGACTAAATTTTATTAACCCTATTTCTGATGTGGGTTTTCCACAAAGGTATTTTCTACTTTAAACCTTTAATTTTCGAAGAGCAATTTAAAATTTTGAGGATGAAATTTATTGAAGGAGGGGAGAATGTAACACCCCAAGATTTCAGAGTACATTATCTCTTTAAAGTAATTCAATAGCTTTCACTACATGCAACACAGAGATCGAACGCACCACGACTTACCAAACAAACCATTCAAAAAGATGTTCTGAATAGTATTAACCATAATTTGAATTTTATATATATCCTATATAATTTTAACATTCATATTTTGTTTTTATTAGACATGATGTATAGAAAATTCAATTTTTAAGATAAAAGAGGCATTTTTCAAAAAAGGAGTTTTTCAGCCTTTTAATGGAGACCCCTTTTTAAATCCAATATTTGACACTTTTATTTATTCAATATAGTGAAATTAAATTCTTATTTAGAAGAGGGACATAAAAATTTAGTTTGTATAAATTTTTGGTACTTTTCTGATAACTTTCATATTTTGATGAATTGTGAAAAATACTAAATTTTAATTAAAAACAAAATTTTTAATTGAAATAATTTATAGTGTTAAATTATACATTTGAGTGGTTTTAAATTATAATTAGATTATATTTTTACCATTTAATCCAATGTTGTTAATTGGAAGTAATTTCACTTTGAAATTGGACATAATCAAGTGTCAATATTTTGATAGTTATTTTTTCTTAAAAAACATGTTTTTTGTTTTGACAATAGGAATTAATTTTAAATTAATTTATGCCACTTATGTGTTTTGAATTTTTAAATATTGATTTCATATTTGGAATCAGGAGGTAAAATTTTTTTATATAGGTAAATTTTATTTTTAGACAATATGAATATTTACTTCAGTAAATATTTTATATACCATGGTTAAAGGGTAAATCTGGTAAATATGGGTGAACAAATAGTATTATTGTTGAACCCTCTGTGAGATGGTTATTTTAATAATCACAAATCATTGTTATCTTTGTTTATAAGTCAATTTCGTCAATTATTTATTCTGTTCTAAATGTGTTTATATATGTTTAATCATGTCTACAGATGTTTATCTATGATTATTTATGGTTTACTATTGACCTGGAAGTGTTCTGGATTGAACAGACACTTTGTGAGAATTTCATGTTTTTGACTCACCGTTAGTTATTCTCATGAGTCACCTTTAGTTAAACCGATGACAAAGGTCACACTGATGAGAATGGGTGCACCAATGACAACAGTCGCACCGATGACAACGGTTTCACCAATGACAACGGTCACACCGATGAGAATGGTCACACCGATGACAACGGTCGCACCAATGAGAATGGTCGCACTGATGGCAATGGTCGCACCAATGAGAACGGTCGCACTGATGAGAACGGTCGTACTGATGCTAATCAAATGACCTACCGATACTGATGTTGATCAAATGACTTACCGATACTGATGCTGATCAAATGACATACTGATACCGATACAGATCAAATGACCTACTGATACCGATGCTAATCAAATGACCTACCGATACCGATGCTGATCAAATGACCTACCAATACCGATGCTGATCAAATGACCTATCGACACCGATGCTGATCACATGAACTACCGACGCCGATGCTGATCACATGAACTACTAATGCCAATGCTGATTACATGACCTACCGATACTGATGCAAATTCAGATGACTTACCGATCTCATGACTCACCGATAGTCATGAAAACTGTTTAAATTTATATTAACCATTATTTAATCCCAACGGTCATATTTTCTTAGTTTAATGCACCTGATATTAATTAATGTTGGTTATTGGATGTCAGGAAACCATACCTCGTACCTGTAAAAAGGTAACACTACCACAAAACTGGGCAAGGCCAGCGCCACCCCTTTATCAGCGCTAACGAAAAAGCACTGATAAAGGGGGGGGGGGATTTATCAACGCTCAAAAAAGCACTGATAAAGGGTGCCTTTATCAGCGCTGATAAAAGTCCCCCATTATCAGTGCTTTTTTTAGCGCAAATAAAGGCCCCCCCTTTATCAGCGCTTTTTTTAGCGCTAATAAAGGGACCCCCTTTATCAGCGCTTGTTTAGTAGCACTGATAAAGGGATGACTTCAAAAAAAAAATAAAAAAATATATTAATATAGTTATATAGTTATATAGTTATATTGATATAAATATAATATATAATTTTTAAATATATTTTAGATAAGTATAAATGTACATTTACATTTATTATACTTAATATATAAGATATTTAGTGAAAATGGCTTATAAAAAAATTAAAAAAAATATTTTTAATTAATAATTTTCTAATTATTATGGAGTAATAGTCATTTAATAACAATTTGAAGACTAAAAAATAAAAAAAATAAAAAAAAGATCCAAAATATGTTGAAAACACAACTCGAACTTCAAACGGCCATAACTTTTGATCCAGGTGTCCGTTTGAGCTCTACCACATATCAAATCGAAGCTTGCGATGAGCTCTACGTCGCTGTGACCCAGGGGGACCCCAGTAAAGCATTTTTCAAGGCCAAAAGAGGCCCATAAGGCCTCCAAAATTGAGTTTTTAGTCGGGGTACCCAGATTGTTTAACATTTTGTGGATTTTTAGCCTCGTTTAAGGGGGTATTATTGGACTTTTTTGGTGGGAACTGAATTTATTCCAAAGTATTACATTAATATTGATATTATTTCTTTGAAATTTCATCATTTTTTATAATGAACTGCTATTTATAATCAAATATATAACTATATGTACATATTTTTTATATATTCACACCTAAAAATTAATTTTTTTAAATAAATAATTAAACATATCTACATATAAAATATATTAGATTTATCTAAATAATAACTAATATCCATTTTATTTAAAATACCAATATATGAATATTTATATAACTACTATATATTAATATAACTATACATATATTAATATAACTATATATATATATTAATATAATTATATGTATATATTAATATAACTATATATATATATATTAATATAACTATATATATATATATATATTAATATAACTATATATATTAATATAAATATATATTACTATATGAATAAATATAACTAAATATATATATAAATAAATAGATATATCATGAATAAGAGAAAAAATCAATATAGGTTAGTGGCAAAGGCTTTAGGTGCGCAGGGCAGAGGTCTCGAGATCAAATCTGGGTGGAGGCACGGGTGCACGCGCAAGGGTGATTTAAAGGGCTAGCGCTGATAAAGGGTGTAGGCAGTGCGGGTGGGTGCTGGAGGTGCGAGAAAGCGCTGATAAAGGGGGGGGGGCTCAAGCGCTGTAAAAAGCCCCCCCCCCCCCCCCCGAGATTGGTAGTATTTTTTTTTATCAGTGCTAAAAAAAGTGCTGATAAAAGGGGTATTTATCAGCACTTTTTGGAGCACTGATAATGGGGACCCCCCCTTTATCTTCACCGACATTAATAGCACTTTTTCTAGCACTGTTAATGGCCGTTTTTAACGCTGATAAAAGCCATATTTGTAGTAGTGTAATCATTATTTTTTCCAGATCTCAAGGAATAAAAAGGAAGATCTGAAATGAAAAGGATAGAGCTCAACAAAAGAAAAAAATGCAAGAAAAGAAAAGTACATGAGTATAAAGACTCACGAAAAAGAGGAAGAACTTCAAGAACACCTGTGAAAAACAGAGAGCTTCAAGCTGATCATCAACCTGGAATATATACTCTAGAAGTTGCTGAGCCTTACTGAACATCGTATGCACAAGGATGAATAAATGTAGCTGAGAATAACAATGACATTTTTTTGTGTCATCCTCACCAGAAAGGACTCAAATACTATCTGCAACTTTCAAACGAGTCCAGAGAACATTTTCAATCAGTCATAGCATTCTAAACTCCTTTTCCATTTTTTTCTATGTTGTGAACTTTTGTTTAACTTTTTGAGCAATGTGTGTACATCTGTCTATTTAGACACACAATGACTCCTGAGCTGAACTAGAGGATACTAAATCCTCACACCAAACTTCTTACGCCTTATTGTATTCCACTGTGAATTGTGGAAGAGGTCAAGTGTGACCTGGGCAGCCTATGTGCTGTTGTTTTGCTTTCCCATGAAGAACTGCCGAAGAGGTCTGAGTACCTAAATAGTCTGAGTACTATTGTAAAACCTTGATCCAGGGTGTGAACCATAGTTTATATAAACTATTTGAGAGGACTAAGTCTCATCTTTAGACTGAACCTCTTGTTTTAAAAATTGTTGTGATTTTTATCTTTGATAAAACCTATTTTTGAATATCCTGCTGCTAAGTACTTTAAATATAAATCTGTTTTAAAGTAACTCTGTTAGTTAAACTAGAAAGTGTTTATAACTTTTTTTAGCCAGTAAGTTAGTTTCAAAAGTTAACTAATCTTCATATTTATTTAACTGAGAAATAATCAATCTTTGAGAAACTAATTGAAAGCTGTCAAGCTTTATAAATTCACTACAGTTTAGCTTACTATTCAATTTTGGGGATTTTTAATAATAATATTTTTATAAGAAATTTTTATCGGAACTCAATTCACCCCCCCTCTTGAGTATCCACTCCAACCAACATTTGGTATCAGAGGTTTGTTTTTATAAAGGATTTTCAAACACTATATTTTTCAACTGTGATTTTAGTTGTGTCTTAAAGATCTTAAATTTTTGTTCGGTTCTAAATTTTATCTCTTTAAATATATTTGCTAAAATTTAATTATGGATAATAGACTAGAATGTGCTACTACCAACATGCCACCTTTCTTTAATGGTGTTAATTATGCCCAATGGAAACTGAAAATAAAAATTCATTTAGAAAGTATGGGTTTTGATATCTGGACTGCTATAGAGACTCAGTATAAAATCCCAGAAACTGAAAGAACTACTTGGGATGAACCTACTAAAATAGCTTACCATAATAATTGTAAAGTAATGAATGACCTGTATTGTTCTTTAGGTGATGAGGAATTTAATCGAATATCTGCGTGTTAAACTGCTTATGAAATTTGGGATACCTTGAGTGTTTCTCATGAGGGAACAACCAATGTTATAAAAATGAGACTGAATACCTACACTATTAAATATGACAACTTTAAAATGAAGCCTGATGAACCTATTTATGACATGTATCTCAGGTTCAACAAAATTGTAAATACAATGAGATCACATGGAAAAGCTGTTCCTGTAAAAGAGAAAATCATTAGGATACTAAGATGTCTACTTGACAGATGGAGAGGCACATCAGTTTTAATTAAAGAATCTTGTGACATTGGTGCTTTTCCTGACAAGGAACTTATTGGTAAGATAATGATGTATGAAGAATAACTGAAAGTAAACAAGGAAGAAGATGATGAACCAAGAAAGAAATCAGTAGCCTTCAATACTTCTACTTCAAAACCTAAGGACAAAGGGAAACTTCAAAGTGAAAGTGATAGCTCAAGCTGTGAGGAAAGTGAATCAGACAACGATGCTAAAATGGCTCAGATATCCAGAAGATTTAAGAAGTTTTATAGGAAGAATAAATTTTTCAGAAAATCAAATTACAAAGGAAAATATGACAACAAAGTTCATTGGAAGAAATATTGGAAAAGGACTGACAAGGGTAATGACATAGTCTCCTACGAATGCAAAAGGAAAGGACATGTTAAATTTGACTGTCCAAAGTTAAAATTAAAAAGGAAATATGACTATAAGGACAGTAAATACAAGAAATCCATGAAAGAAATCTGGAGTGCTTCGGAATACAGTTCAAGTGATTCTGATTCCACTTAGGATGAAAAATCTCAAAAAGATAATATGTGTTTCATGACAAACACATCTGAGGTAACATTGAATACTCATGCTTTAAATTTTTATTATTCTGGAGATGAATCTGATTCTAAAAAAATGTCTAGTGAAGAGTTATTTGAATACTATAACATGTTAGAAGAAACCTTTAATGATCTAAAGGATAAGTACAAGTCATTAAAGAAACAGTATGCCCCGACTAGTACTGTACAATCTGCATTAGAAGTAGAAAAGGAAAAGAATGATTAACTGTTAAATGAAAATATTGAACTCAAACTATCTAATGAGAAACTTAAGAAGGATATAGAAAAATTCACAAATGGAATGAATACTCTAACTCAAATTCTTGGAATTTTTTTTTCACCAAAGTATACTACTGGTTTAAGATACCAACCTAGACAGAGACAGATTGCAAAAAATAAATTTATTTCTAAATTTGGACAATATGTTTCTAGTTCCAATTCTGAAAATTCCTATACCTCAACTAGTTATTTACATTGTTATAGATCAAACAAAGTTTATCTATCAAAATCTCTTGAATCTATTGATTGTATGAGACCCATTAGACAAATCTGGGTACCAAAAGTTTTGCTTGCTAACCTATCTGGACCCAAGCAAATCTGGGTACCAAAATCATTCTCTGGTTAAACCTGTTTTGTAGGAGACTTGCTTGAAGAGTTCCTATAAGAAGACATGGTACTTGGATAATATATGTTTAAGACATATGACAGGAGACTATTCATGTTTTAAGAGCTTAATCAAGGTTGATGGAGGACATGTCACTTTTGGTGATAATTCAAAAGAAAAAATCATCGGCTCAGGCCAGATTGGTAACACTAATTCAATTTTAATTTCTAAATTTTTACTTGTTGATGGATTAAAATACAACCTGTTAAGTATTTCTTAGTTGTGTGATGATGGTTTCAATGTTAAATTTGAAAATCATGCTTGCAATATTTTGTATCCTAAAAATGCTTTGGTATTTACTGCCTTGAGAAATGAAAATGTATATGCTGTAGATTTGAATTCCTTATCCAAACAAAAAGTTACTTGTTTAAATGATTTTTATAAAGAGTCTTGGCTTTGGAATATAATATTAGGACACTGCAATATACAATCACTTAGAAAACTGACTAGGAAGAGCTTAGTTAGAGACCTACCTAAACTTGAATTCCTAGTTGATAAAGTTTGCAATCCCTGTTAAAAGGAAAAGAAACATAAAGTTTCTTTTAAATTAAAGAAAGAAGTTTCAACTTCTCATCCTCTCAAGTTGGTTCACATGGTTTTTTTGGACCTTCTATAGTTTTCAGTTTAAATGGTAATCACTATGTTTATGTTCTAGTATATGACTTTTCTAGATACACTTGGGTATACCTTATTTCTCACAAAAGTGAAGCTTGTTCCTATTTTATTAAATACTCCAAGTCTATAGAAAATTGAAGTGGACTTAAGATTAAGACCTTTAGAAGTGATCATGGTCGTGAGTTTGAAAATCATGAGTTTGAATCATATTTCTCACACAATGGATATAATCACAATTTCTCTGCCCCTAGGACACCTCAATGGAATGGTGTAGTAGAAAGAAGAAATAGAACCCTTCAGGAAATTGCAAGACATATGCTCAATGAATATGATTTACCTATTTATTTTTGGGCTGAAGCTGTCAATACATCTTGTTATATTATAAATAGAGTCTTGATTAGACCTATTATTAAAAAGACCTCTTATGAACTGTGGAATAATAGGAAGCCTAAAGTTAGTTACTTCAGAGTTTTTGGTTGCAAGGTATTTATTCTTAATACAAAGGATAATATTGAAAAGTTTTATTCTAAAAGTGATGAGGGAATATTTCTAGGTTACTATATAACCAGTAAGTCTTATAGAGTCTTTAACAAAAGAACTAAATGTGTGGAGGAATCTGTTCACATCAAATTTGATGAAACTGATCCGCATGAACCTAAGTCTTATCCTGAAAATCATGAAGAAGATATGTCTATTCTAGACCCTAATGATAAAGTCAGTGATCCTGCATATTCCAGAATCTACTTCTGGTGAACCCGAACCTAGAGAAGAACCTTAAATTTCTAGTCCTACCTTTACTAGATCAACTAGGATTCTAAAGAATCATCCGTTAGATGCTGTTGTTGGCAATCTTGACAGGGGGACATATATTAGAGTTTCTCTAAGAAATCAGGTTGAACATCAAGACTTTCTCTCATAGCTAGAACCTAAAAATATCAATGATGCTATTAATGATGAATTTTGGGTAATGGCTATGCAAGAATAATTAAATCAATTTTAAAGAAACAAAGTCTGGGAATTAGTTAATAGACCTAAGGACACTTTGACCATAGGCACTAAATGGGTTTTTAGAAATAAAGTTGATGAGTCTAGAAATATAGTTAGAAAAAAAGAAAGGATAGTTGCACAGGGGTATAGTCAAGAGGAAGGAATAGACTATGAGGAAACCTTTGCACTTATAGATAGATTAGAGGCCGTTAGGATTCTACTTGCCTATGCTGCTCATCTGACTTTCAAGTTATATCAAATGGATGTTAAAAGTTCTTTTCTAAATGGTTTTATAATTGAAGATTTTTTTGTTGAACAACCACCTGGATTTACTAATCCTCATTTTCCAAATCTAGTTTTTAAGCTATCTAAAGCTTTATATGGTCTAAAACAAGCTCCATGAGCTTGGTATGATAGAATTAGTAGTTTTCTTATTTCAAAATGTTTTTCTAAAGGGATTGCTGATCAAACTCTCTTTATTAAAATAATTTACAAAGATGTTTTGATAGTATAAATCTATGTTGATGATATTATTTTTGGATCTTCTAAAAATGCATTGTGTATTGATTTTTCAAAGAGTATGTAAAATGAGTTTGAAATGAGTTTAATGGGAGAAATCAAATATTTTCTTGGATTTCAAGTTTTTCAAAATAACAATGGTATTATTTTAAATAAAAGTAAATATAAGAAGGATCTTTTAAAACGTTTTGGTTTGGATAGTAATAAGGGAAGTGACACACCTATGAGTACCACCTGTAAGTTGGATGATGATGAAATAGAAAAACCAGTTGATCCGACCAATTATAGAGGTATGATTGGAAGTTTTCTTTACCTTACTTCTAGTCGAACAAATATCATGTTAAGTGTATGAATGTGTTCAAGATTTCAAGATAATCCCAAAGAATCTAATTTACATGCTGTTAAAAGGATTTTCAAATATCTTAAACATACTACCAATTTAGGTTTGTTTTATCCAAAAGGAAAATCCTTTGACTTAATGATTTATTCAGATGCTGAATTTGCTGGTTGCAAGTTAGATAGGAAGAGCACATCTGGAACATGTCATATTTTGGGAAAGTACCTTGTATCTTGGTGTAGTAAGAAACAGAACTCCGTTTCATTATCTACTGTTGAAGCAGAATACATTGCCGCTGGTAGTTGTTGTGCACAGATTCTGTATATGAAACACACTTTGTTGGGCTATGGATATCAATTTAGACATGTGTCAATAAATTATGACAACACTAGTGTAATTAACATCTCCAAGAATCCTGTGTCTCACTCTAGGACTAAGCACATTGATGTCAGACACCACTTTTTGAGAGATCATTATCAAAAGGGTGATATTTCTCTGGAATTTATTGACTCTGAACATCAATTAGCTAATATTTTCACCAAACCCTTAAGCTCAGAAAGTTATATTTTATTAAAAAAGAGTTCGGTATGATCGATCTGTGAAACCGATCTATGAAACCGATCAGTGAAACCGATCAGTGAAACCGATCAGTGAAACCGATTTGAGAAACCGATATGTGAAACCGATCTATGAAACCGATCAGTGAAACTGATCTGAGAAACCGATATGTGAAACCGATTGGTGAAACCGATTGGTGAAACTGTTCAGTGAAACCGATCTGTGAACTGATCAGTGAAACTGATCAGTGAAACTAATTAGTTAAACTGATCTATGAAACCAATCTGTGAAACCGATCTGTGAAACCGATCTGTGAAACCGATCTGTGAAACCGATCAATGAAACTGATCAGTGAAACCGATCTTTACTACTGTTTGAATTATACAGTATATGAAATCATTAGTGTTTGTCAAAACGACATTGTTTTACTTAATTGTTTTTATTATTTATTATTGTAATCCTAAATGATAAAATTTATGACACGTAACTATTTCTTTCTTAAAAAACTGTTGACCTTCCATCTCTCGCTGAACTCTACTTTTTCTGAATCCTGAAACTTTTTGAACCCTTCCAACCTCTCAAACTTCTCAAATCTCCAAATGGAAAAGAAAAAGTGAAAAAGTAAGGAATATGAAGGTTACTCTCCTGTGAAACGCCAATGAAGAGAATCTAGCAGCACGACTCAAAGGTCAGTGAACCCGGAGTTGGAAACTCGGGTGGTCACTGTGGAAAAGGAAGTGAGTTCCGAATGGGTGTTATCCAGTAAGTCTACACTTTCAAAAGTATTGGAGATGCAAGGATAGAAATACTGGTTCTGTGATAATAACCGAGTCTACTACCCAAAGCTAGTGCATGAGTTTTATCTGAACTTAACTATTGTATTGGATGGAGCAGAAGCTGCGAGATTATCTTTAGTAATCAAAGGGAAGAAGATAACCTTTTCATCGAAGCAATGGGTTGAATGTTTGGGGGTACCGCATAATGGTAGATATGAGGATTACATAGGTAACATTCCTCCTACCACTAAATATTTCTCTTATGATCTTGCTCTGGAGATGTTAACTGGAAAGTCTGAATCTAGAAGAATAACAGCTGCCGAGTTAGATAGAGAAAGTAGAATTATGTTTATGTTTATTCAGCACCAAATATGTCCCAGAAAAGGTGATTTTTCTACTGTAAAGTATCAAGATGTTTTCTTGTTATTTTTATTGCTGAATGGTGAGAAAATAAACTTATGTATATATATTACTGTTCATATTACTGAGATGGTAAAGACATCCAAGAAGTCTAGAACCTTGTTCCATTCTAAGAAAATCTCTGCAGTACTAAAGTTTTTGGGGTGTGTTGAAGATGGAGATGAGTGTATCTCATCCAGTAGTAGCTTTTGTATTAACAAGGATATCTGAAAAAGAATGAAAATTAGTTGGAATCCATGGAAGAAGTCATGGGTTGCTGATGAAGATAAGTTGTATGACTCCTTTAATCCTTCTGACCATTCTAAGAGACCAAAGGGGATGAGAGATCCCGGTATAAAACCTGATGAGGAAGTTTTATACTCTGATGAAGAAGAATAAATAGAAGTTCCTAAGGAAACTAGAGAGTCTAGTAATAAGGGAATAGGGGAAGCTGAAGCTAACGATGATGAGGATACTTAAAAGGAACCTAAGTCACCTCTTGATGATAGGAGTGATCCTGATACTGTAAGTTCTAAGAAAAGAAGAATGGAATTTAGACCAGCTAGTCCACCTCTTAAGTTACCTGAGTTAGAACCCCTTCTAGGTGATGAAGAATAAGATGATATTGAAGTATCAAATTCTGAGCAGTATGAATCTAGTAGCAAAGATAGTACTGATGAAACTTTAGTAAACAATAATGGACATGAAAATGGTGATAATGTTGATGATGGTGAAGATGGTGATGATGGTGATGATAGTGATGATGATGATGATGCGAGTCCTAGACCAGTGAATGGTCACAATGAAATCCGAGATAATCCAAAACCTCATTTAGATGAGCAGGAAGCTGTTCCTAAGGCTGAAAGGACAATGAAAATAGAGATTGATGTAGGTGAGGAAGTCTCACCTGAAAATTCTGGAAAAGCTGATTTTGTAAAGCCTCAGTATACCTCTTGTAAAGTTGCATGGGAGGAACACCCAGATTTTGCGATTCTTGGTTTGGATTATTCAGAGGAATAGGAAGAAGAGGTGCATATCGCAAGGGTAATCCATCCAGTTAAGGCTCGACCAGTTGCTGAGAATGTGCAAGTGGCAGTAGAAAGACGAGGTCCTTCAGTCTCTCGATCTGATTTGGACAGATTTAAAGATGAGTTTCTCCATGCAGTTAGAGAGACAATGAAAGAGGAATTATCTAATACTCCTGATCCTTCTCCTGCTCCTATAAATTTATCTGAGGCTGCTATGGATGATTTAACACAAAGAGTGGTATGTATTATTAAGCCAGACCTGTGAAATACAGGTGAGATGATTGGAAGACATATTACCTATCTGAATCAAGTGCTCAAGGACTTGAGATTTGTCTTATTATCTCTGTCAAGTGAATTTAGATCAACCATCACTGGAATGATGGAAGTTTTGAGAAATTTGATAGAACACCTAAAGAAATATGATTTGAGAAAGTTGAAGGCTGAGATAACTCATATTGTTGCTCACGCTAGCTCCTCAAAAGTGACCAGGATTACTGGATATGAGATCAATGCTTTAAAAGATGTTATAAAAGAAGAGTTAGTAGATCTTGGACAAATTTTGGATTTAGAATCATTGAAAAATATGAAATAAACTAGTGATAATATTCAAAAGATGTTAAAGCTTTATTCAGCCGATGCTACTAAGGCTCAGAAGGAGATAAAAGAAAAAGTGGATCACTATTTTTCTAAAATCTATACCAAGCATGAGTTGAACCATCAGTTTAAAGTTCTGGATGAGAATTTGTGGCTTCCTCCAATCACTCAATCCTTTAAAGCTCAGGTCCAGTAGTTGAAATATTTTACTCCCACTCAAGAGAGTTTTATACAGAACAAAGATGATTTTGAGAAGGCCATGAAATATGGTGGTGAAGTCATTCATAATTTTATCAATCTACTCAAACCATATCTTCATGTGCAAGCTAAGGCAATTGTTTTTTCTACTACTGAGCCTCTCAGTTTATCCAGTTTTACTCCTGGTCAGTTATCAGTTTCTCAGGATCTCTCTAATATTCGGCCAGTCATTCAGCAACCACCTTCTGGAAGATCTTCTACTCAACCGCAAGTGACCTTATCACCCACTATATTACCAGCCCGAGTTGTGCTTCCTCCTCTCTCCATCCGTCCAGATCAACCTTCCACCAAACTACCCTCTAGCCCATCCATTCCTCCATATTCAAAAGGGAAATCTCTTCTGCACCTCAAGAAGTAGCTATGCCTATCATTTTTTTTGATAGGGTTTTTTTTTGTGTGTTTCTTTTTTGTACCTTTTTCAGTGGTTATTTCAATGGATCCTTCTTCTCTTTTTTTCTCTTTCTGCCCTATTTTTTTTCTTTTTTTTCTTTTCTTCTTTTTGATAATCCAAAAGGGGGATAAATAATGACTACTTATATAAGAGGATATATATAAAAAGGGGAAGAAATGGTCACTTATATAAATGGATTCATAGATAAAATATTTTATATAAAGGGGAGGTCTCTGTAATCTGATGCTATGTTCTCACCTTGTTTATGATCTGATGCACTCTCTGATGACCTGTTTATCTTTTGTCATATATTCCATTTACATAGGGGGAGCATACTAAATGTTATATCCTCTCCTCCCTCTTCATTTATGCCATAGATTTGTGATTATAAAAAAGGGGGATATTGTTGAACCCTTTGTGATATGGTTATTTTAATAATCACAAATCATTGTAATCTTTGATTATAAGTCAATTTATTCAATTATTTATTCTATTCTAAATGTGTTTATATATGTTTAATCATGTATACAGATGTTTATATATGATTATTTATGGTTTACTATTGACCTGGAAGTGTTCTGGATTGAACAAACACTTTGTGAGAATTTCATGTTTTTGACTCACCGTTAGTTATTCTCGTGAATCACCATTAGTTAAACCGATGACAAGGGTCGCACCGATGAGAATGGTCGCACTGATAACAACGGTCGTACCAATGAAAATGGTCACACCGATGAGAATGGTCGCACCGATGACAACGGTCGCACCAATGAGAACGGTCACACCGATGACAACAGTCACACTAATGAGAATGGTCACACTGATGAGAACGGTCGTACCGATGATGATCAAATGACCTAACGATATCGATGTTGATCAAATGACCTACCGATACCGATGCTGATGAAATGAACTACTGATATCGATGCTGATCAAATGACCTACCGATACCGATGCTGATCAAATGACCTACCGATACCGATGCTGATCAAATGACCTACCAATACCGATGCTGATCAAATGACCTATCGATACCGATGCTGATCAAATGACTTACCGATACCGATGTTGATCACATGAACTACGGATGACGATACTGATCACATGAACTACCGATGCCGATGCTAATCACATGACCTACTGATACCGATGAAAATTCATATGACTCACTGATCTCATGACTCACAGATAGTCATGAAAACTGTTTGAATTTATATTAACTCTTATTTAATTCCAACGGTCATATTTTCTTAGTTTAATGCACCTACTATTAATTAATATTGGTTTTTGGATGTCTGGAAACCATACCTCGTACCTATAAGAAGGTAATCATTCTTTTTTCCAGATCTCGAGGAATAAAAAGGAAGATCTGCAGTGAAAAGGATAGATCTCAATGAAAGAAAAAAAACGCAAGAAAAGAAAAGTGCATGAGTGTAAAGACTCACAAAAAAGAGGAAGAAATTCAAGAACACCTGTGAAAATCAGAGAGCTTCAAGCTGATCATCAACCTAGAATATATACTCTAGAAGTTGCTAAGCCTTATTGAACATCGTATGCACAAGGCTGAATAACTGTAGTTGAGAAGAAGAACGACACTCTGTTTTGTGTCGTCCTCACCAGAAAGGACTCGAATACTATCTGCAACTTTCAAATGAGTCCATAGAACATCTGCAATCACTTAGAGCATTCTAAACTCATTTTCCATTTATTTTCTCTGTAGTGAACTTTTTTGTAACTTTTTGAGCAGTGTGTGTACATCTATCTATTTAGACACACACTGACTCTTGAGATGAACTGGAGGATACTAAATCCTCACACCAAAATCCTTACGCCTTATTGTATTCCACTATGAATTGTGGAAGAGGTCAAGTGTGACCTGGACAGCCTATGTTCTATTGTTTTTCTTTCCCATGAAGAACTGTGGAAGAGGTCTGAGTACCTAAATAGTCTGAGTACCATTGTAAAACCTTGATCTAGGGCATGGATCATAGTTTATATAAACTGTTTGAGAGGAATAAGCCTCTCTTGAGAATAAACCTCTTGTTTTACAAATTGATATGCTTTTTATCTTTGATAAAACCTATTTTTGAATATTCCACTACTAAGTACTTTAAATAGAAATCTGTTTTAAAGTAACTTTGTTAGTTAAACTAGCAAGTGTTTATAACTTTTGTTAGCCAGTAAGTTAGTTTCAAAAGTTAATTAATCTTTAGATTAAGTTAACTGAGAAATATTCAATCTTTGAGAAACTAATTGAAATCTATCAAGCTTTATAAATTCACTACAGTTTAGCTTACTATTCAATTTTGGGTATTTTTAATAATAATTTTTTTAAAAGAAATTTTTATTGGAACTCAATTCACCCCCCTCTTGAGTATCCACTCCGACCAAAAATTATAGTAATATTAAATTACCCTAACATGTATCTTATTCCTATTGGTTGATACATGTCCGACCATGGGCATCCTTGGGTCGATTTTGGGACCCCATGGAGCTACTTGAGAGTGATAATGACACTTTATATTAGTTAATTTAAAGTAAAGACCAAAATGACATAAACATATATCTCTTAGTCAGATAATTTTTACACGGGGTTATATAAGTTATCTTTTAGACTATAAATATTAATTTGAAGTCAAAAAATATTTCCTACATCATGGTATTTTTTTATAATTATTAGACATCGAATAAATAAAATTATTTATGACACAATAATGATGTAGTGTTTCCCTAATTAATGAATGATTTAAATAAATGAGATTATAAAAATTAAAACAATATCCAAACCTGTACAATTCTTATTGGATGATTTTATTTTGAACAGGATTCATCTCATCTTCGACTTTAATGTGTTTTGGACCTTTAGAAACTGAAAATCCTTATATAATAAAATAATATTTTTAAACTTTTCTAAAGAGCCCCTCCTCCCCTTATAAAAATTCATCACCTCTAACCCATTAATAACACCTCTAAAGCCCCTTGTCTCTTCCAACCTCTGCCCAATTAAGCTCCCTACATCCCTCTATTACTCTTAGAAGCCTTACCTTAGGGATAAGGCACTTCAAGGAAGACTTTTGGTTCAAACCAAAGGGAGTTACCCAGTTTAAAGGTAACATATTATCTTAAGTTCTTTTATTTTATTTTACTTCTCCAACCCCCTAAAATATCTTAATTATTTTATTTTATAAAAACACCAATGTCCTCAATATACTAGGTTGTTTTTATGAGAATAAGTTGAACTACACTTACACACACCTCCATCTAATTGGTATAGAACATAATGTTTCTATGGACGGCGAACTACTGCCTCACAAAACGATGATTGTTCAATATTCTAATACCACCTCTTATGGTGGCCATTATGAAATAACTGTAATTATATATGAGATTTATTTTATCTATAATCTTCTGTAATTCTATTTTATAGCATACCTTTACTCTTTTAATGTTGTATATATACAATAATTTCATTTGAGGAAGTGCGGACTACCGCCCCCTCAAAGTGATATGACTCATTCATACCATACATGGAATGTATAAAGGATGGTGTTAATTAACTTATGTAATGTATAAAAAATATTATATTATACTGGAATAAAAATATACCTATGTCTCATTTGGTTTTCTTTCCTTTTAAAATAAAAAAAATGGAAGTAGCGTTCGTGCGTACGTACGGATTAACGTCTCCACGAACATGATGAGATTCATTCCCAATCGTAACCATTCAAGAATAATTTTCATTTGATTATTAAAAATAATATTTAAGAACATAATATCATTATGGATATGAATCAAATACATCCTATCCATAACAAACATGACTTATGTAACAAAACATATAAAGGAAAACGAATCAGTTAACACCCGAAACAATGATACAACTAAATTATTATCAACAAAAAAATATTAAAATATCACATATGATATAATATTTATGTATTTGGTTATTTTATAATTTAATAACAATTATTTAACTATTATACAGGAGCTTAACATACCCTCGACCAAGGAAAATTACAAGGTAAGGGGATTTCATCTCACTTTTTTTCCCATGAGATTAATGCTATATTTGCCACTATTTTCTTTTGTGTGGTGTATGAAATGACCATTATTGTATTCTTGGTGTAATATACTTTAATTTATGAGTATTTACATCTTTATTTTATGATCCTACTTTCATGGGGTGTATGTTTCATAAGTTACTAAATCGGCGAGGGTTAATTTCACAATCTCTTTATTATCTGAGGTTGTTTTTATGTAAGTATCTACTGGTACCTCTTTATCATCCACATCCGTGTTTCATAAAAATGCATTTCAAAACATTTTTAATATTTACTTGAATATGGGTTAAATTTATTTATAACCTTTTTTTAATTTTTTATAAAATGGTTTGAAAGGAATATTTTCTTCGTTTTCCAAACAAGGTACTTTATGACCTTTTCAACAAATTAAGGTTAGAATGTTTTTTTTTAATTTATACAAAGGGTGTGGTTATTCTACACCATTATAAACCTTTTAATCTTCCCTTAAAATCTTATAAAAATATTTTCAAAATAAATGTTTCCTTTTATAATTAAATTAATTTTAAAAAAATTAAAAATTGAAAGAGATATTTCTCTCAAATAGTTTTGATTTCATCTATGTCAACATACTTTAATGGATTTTATACTTATTTGAAGTTGATTTATTATGATACAAATATTCCATATTGTATTGAAGGTTTTGTGATATGTTTGACTATGGATGTGTTATTTTTATACCATTCATGGTTTATGGTTAATTTATTAACATTTTGTATACTAGTTTTAATATGAATTTTTATGTCATGTTTCAACCTTTTCATATGAGAAATGCATTGAACTTAGTAAGTGATGGGTGGAGCCCTCTATAAATCCTCGATGCATCAGTAGGTCTCATGAGACAAACTAGTGTCTTGGAACAAGGCCTTGACAAAATATTATTTGTAGTCTTGGCATGAGGCCTTGACTATGTGGTTATGATGTCCGACATTATGCATTCCATCATTATGAAATTAGCTATTGATATTACATGTGATTATTTTATTATTATAACATCCATGTGAATAAGTAAATGTAATTATTTGATTTATATTTTCCATATTATGATGAAGTTTAAGTTTAAAATGCTTTTGTTTTAGTTTTATAGATTTCCTTAAATGTTTATGCTTATTTATGATAGTTTCCACTATATTTTTATCCTTACTGAGCATCTAAGATCACCCCTTTCTCTTATGTTTTCATTTTCTGAGGATGTGGAGAACTAAATTATGATTAACCTGTAGGGATAGGCCAAGGATGTGAGTTTGTTCAAATGGGACACAATGTTGTTTTTCATTACTTCATGTTGTAATGTAAAAATTATGTATGTATCTAGTACTTCCAAGGATACTAATCTAATAAGTCTTTTGGGAAATTATTCCTTGTATCATTCCAATGTTATGAAATAATTCCATGACTCTAGGTAACTGGGGTCGGGGCGTTATAATAAAATTGACAGCTATTAATAAATGCTGGGTTTTTTTTGACAATAACAACTTTTAAACCCTTATAATAATTACATTTAACTTTATAAAAATTATATGATCATTTATATTTAATAAAAATTATTTAATAGTAATATTTTTTTAAAATATTATTTTTTCTAAAATCCATTAATTCATAAAAATAAATTCGTTAATTGAATTTGAATATTACCCAAAATACTATTTGTATCAAAATAAATATCATTTATAAAGTAAAAATAATAGTGTGAAAATATATTCATTAATCTATAAAAAATAATGTACATAATAATATTTCCAGGGTCTTGATACATATCCCTTCAATACACCTAAAAACACAAGAAGAGTAAGGTGTGTGATGGTGAGACTTTCATGGGGTGGTTCAGTGAACATGGTTTGGTCCGTGATCTCGATGGGATTGAAATTATCCCATAAAAGGTTTGGATCATGATTAAGTTGTTGGAACTCATCTTGGAATTGGTCGGGAGAAAATTCTAGTGATCCTATATCCCTCAGAATATCTGATAAATGGTTTTTTTAGGTAATATCCTACTGTTTGAGGTAATCATTTCCTTTGTCTATGTCAATTAGATTTGTTAAAACCCTATATTTATAATAATCATGTGAACACTATTCAAAATATATATTATCAATCGTAAAGATACTTCATGGCCTTTTTAAATCTAATAATATATAATTAAATAAAATAACTGCATGTTTTTTCTATAACCATACTACATAATAATACATTTAATTAAATTAAAAGGGAAATTTTATTTATAATAGTTTGGGTCGTTAAAATACCCCCCCTGAAGAAATTTCACCCTCAAAATTTTCATTTCTTACACTAAAATAGATGAGGGTAACTCTTCTTCATCACTTCCTTTGATTCCAATGTCACTTCCTTAAACTTTTGGTTTATCCACAACACCTTGACCAGGTGCATTGTCTTATTTCGTATAAATTTGTCTCTATGATCTAAGATCTTCAACGACTGCTCATTATATGAGATATCATTATCTAATGGTACCACCTCTATATTGAGTACATATGAGGGGTCTGGTATGTACTTTCTCAATAGGGATACATGGAATACATCATGTACTTGAGATAGGTAAGGTGGGAGTGAAAGTCGGTAGGCCACTACTCTGATGCGATCAAGGTTCTCAAAGGGGTGATGTATCTTGGACTGAGCTTTCCCTTCTTCCCAAACCTCATCACTTTCTTCTAAAGAGATATGCATAGGAATACCATGTCTCCAACATTAAACTCTAGGTCTCATCAACTATTGTCATTATATCCCCTTTGTCGACTCTAAGTAGCCTTTATGTGCTGCTGAATGGTCTTAACATTTTCTACCATTTACTCAACCATTTCAGGACCTAGTAGTTTTTTCCCCAAATTTATCCCAACATGTAGGAATTATACAACTCTTACCATAAAGGGATTCATAGGAATCCATTTGGATGCTCAAGTGGAAACTGTTATTTTAAGAGAACTCAACTATAGGAAGATGTTAGTCCCATCCTCTGAAGTAAATTGAGCATGCTCTCAAAAATTATTCCAGTGTCTTAATAGTAAACTTATATTGGATATCAGTTTGAGGGTGATAAGTTGTGTTAAACTTCAACTCAATATTCAGAGTGTGTTGGAAACTCTTCCAAAAATTATAGGTGAATATTGGATCTTGATCAGACACAATCAATAGTGCCAATCCATGCAAGATTACCACTTCTCTGATGTATATCTATGCAAGTTGATCCAGTGATAAATACTCTCGAATCATAATAAAGTGATCTATATTTGTGAGATGATCCACAAAAACTCATATAGTGTTATTTCCCTAAAATGTCTTCATAATTCTGGTGAAAAATTCTGTGGTAATGTTTTCCCATTTCCATATTGGTATGGTAATGGTTTCATCATCCCCTTAGAATTATACATTTAGACCTTCACTTGATGACATACCAGGCACTTTGATGTATATTCAACGATCTTTTTATTCATATTATACCACTAAAATTTCTCTTTGAGATCTCAATATATCTTTGTTCTTATTAGGTGAATGGAGAAAGTCAAACTATGTGCATCATCCAAGAGTTCCTTCTTTAAATCAGGATTTGATGGTACACATAATTGGACCCACATATTACAACTCATTATTCATTAACACTGAACTCCAAGGATTTAACTTTTATTATAGTTTACACATTCTTATCAATACCCACATCATATCTTTTAGAATCCTTTATCCTTTCCAGAAGATACGATTGAACAATCATTTGTGAAAGGATTGATTATGTTCCTTTCTTTATGATTCCCATGTCCATCCTATTTAAGTGTAAGAAGATCAAATCCTTCTCAATTCTCATCAATGATAAAATTGCTGGATCCTTTCTACTTAGAGAATCTTCCACTTTATTTTCTTTACTAGGATGGTAGTGAATTGAGCATTCATAGTCCTTGATCAGCTCTAACAGTCTTTGTTGATGCATATTCAAATATTTCTATGTGAATTTATACTTTAGAATTTTTTGATATATATATATATATATATATATTTCAAACTTCTCCCTAAAGAGATAATGATGCAATATTTAAAAAGCAAAGATCACTGCATCCAACTACAAATCATGCATTTTGTAGTTCTGTTCATGAAATTTTAACTACCTTGAAGCATAGGCTATGATTTTTTTCATTCTACATTAACACACAACCCAATCCCTTTTTTGGAACATCACTAAATATTATTAAAAGCTCTATACATATGGGTAGTGTGAGAATAGATGCAGTGATAAGCCTCCTTTCATTTCCTTGAAGCTCTCTTCACACTCATCATTCTAAGAAAACGTCACTCCCTTTCAAGTTATCTTTGTTATAGGGGTTTCAATTGCAATAAATTTCTCACAAATCAATGATAATACCCATCTAATCTAAGGAAACTGTGGATATTTATCATAGATGTTGGCCTCATCCATCCTACAATTTCTTCAATTTTTAAAGTATCAATAGATATCACATTTATTGTGATGATATTCCCAAATAATGATACTTCCTTAAACCATAACTCACATTTGATGTAATTTTTATAAATCTTCTCCTTTCAAAAGGTCTTTAGCACAGTGCTCATATGCTCCTCATAATCCTTGTTGGTTTTGGAGTATATTAGAATATCATCTATAAATACTAACAAAAATTTCTCAAGGTAATATATAAATAATCTATTCATCAAGTCCCTGAATATTACCAGAGAATTAGTAAGTCTGAATGGCATTACTATGAACTCATAGTGCCCATACCTTGTACAAAAAATGGTCTTGGGGATATATTTTTTCTTCACCCTTACTTGATAATATCCTGACCAAAGATCCACCTTGGTGAAGTATTATGATCTACATTGCTGATCAAATAAGTCATAAATCCATGGAAGATAATAATTATTCTTTATCGTGATCTTGTGAGATCATGATAATCAATGAAAATGCACATTGGCCCATCCTTCTTCTTAATAAAGAGGTCTAGTACACTCCATGGTGAATCACTTGGGCGTATGAACCCTTTATACATATTCTCTTATAGTTGTTTCTTTATCTCCGCAAGTTCCACAATATCTATTCTATATAGATTCTTGGATAATGGTAATAATCTAGGTATAATATTGATTGAAAATTCAACCTCTCTCATATGAGGAAGTCTGAGAAATTTTTTAGGAAACACATCATCATATTCTATCAAAATCGGCATATCTTTGAGGATAATTCTTTCCTTAGACTCAATAATTTGAGCTAGATACGCTTACTCATAGGGAAATAATATCCCTACTCAAGATGTTGGTTCTAAATACGATTCATCCTACTCCTTTCACTTTTACATAATCATGAGTTAATTTCTAATATGAATAGTGATTTCCTTCTGGGGGAAATTTATGTTGGATTTATATAACGAAAGCCAATCCATGCCCAAAATTGAATCAAATTCCCTAAAAAGGAAGTATGATAAGGTTCAATAGGAAGTTCAATCAACAAACATTGATAGGGGATGAGTTATATAATTGGGATGTAATAATTTCACCATTTTCCATTTTCACCAAAATTTTTAATTCTATGCTTTATGGTGGTGATTAAATAGTTATACTAAACTTTCATGATATGAAGGAATGTGCATAACTAGAATAAAATGTATTTTTTTATATTCTTGAATGAATAACTATCATACCTGTCACCACTTCATTGTTTTGATCCACCTCAATGGTTGTGATTTCAAAAGTCCACCCTTGCTGCTTTGGAGATTGTTGGTTGTCTCTGAAAACCCATGGATTAGTGTATTGGTTTTCAAATTTCCTAGGTTTCTTAAAGTTGTAGAAATGAACAATGTACTGAGTGTTGACTTGAGCATTACTTTCCACCATTGCATTAGTAGGTGTATCTTTTTGACAATCATTAGCTAGGTTCCCTTTCTTCCCACACTTAAATCATTTCTTCTTCCCCCTTAGGAAATTTATGAGGTGCTTCTTTCTACACCTTTGACAAGTGGGATACTAAAATTTCTTAGAACCATTAGATTTATCCATCGGACCACCAGAATTAAACTCTAATTTCCAATTCTTATCCCTGTGATACCCTTGAGATTCACTTTCCATTTTGACTTTGAGGGTACATCAGACAATTTTCTTATAGCTATCAAAGTCACGGATTTCCATAAATTTTCATAGACTAGGTTTTAAACCACCAAAGAAGAGGAAAAACTTGCATTTGGGGGTAACAAAAAAGCCATAGATGTATCATGAAAGTCCTTAGAAGTTTGGATTGTACACCTTGATAGATTCATCCTCTTTTTTCTTAAGGTCGAGGAAATCCATTTCCATTTTAAGTTAGAGATTGCGAGGAAAATATTTATCAATTTTTTTTAGAATTCCTTCCACTCCATTTCTTAGATCTCTTCCTCAAGATTCGTATTATTGATTAGTGGCTAACACTGATAATATTCTCCATCCATATGATAAACATCCAGTATAACCTTTTCTTGTTTATAACATTTAAGGATTGATAAGATATTCTCAATGGAGTTGATCCATTATTTCATGATTAAGGGATTAGATGATCCATTGAAAGGGGGAGGCCGTTGTCGCATGAAGGTCTCAATCACAACATGTTCTCTATTAGGGGGATTTGAAGGCTCCTCATGATCCGGGTTTCTATTCAGAAACTGATTTATCTGAGAGATTATCATCCTGAAGTTTGCAGTTCTTACTCCCATTGGGTTGGGTATCTCATTGGGGCAGTCATCACATTGTCCATCACATTGATTATTTACCCGATTCTTCCCATTTTCGACCATTGGATTGAATAAAAGGAAAATTAAGGATGAGAATTTTAATACTATTATAAACATAATGGGGAATCCAATGACATTAAAAGTATAACTTATAAATTAAATTTATTCCATAACTTATGAATTTCTAGACTTCAATCCAGTTTATCCATGATCTATTTCCTAACATATATTATTATAGTAATCTTTTGTTCCCTTAATAATAATTCATAAAGAGTTTTTGAATTTACCAAAGAATATCCACCATGAGTGTCAAACTAGGTGCGTAGTAAGGCCCATTTTCATGTACCAGGTTACACCAAGTCAATCCAGGCACTCCTTGTTGGAGTTGTTACCCCTAAGTAAATTTGTGACAGAACCACATCCACTTGTAGTATCTCAATAGTGATGTATTTTCTTGACAAACCAATTACTCTATAATTACAAAAATTTATGGAAGTTTTCTTACACATAGTATTATCCCTAAGGATTTCTCTTGAGTTTTCTAATCCTAATTCAAAAAATAACTAAACTTTTCTTCTAATACCAACTATAACAACCATGATGTTTATTACACATTAATTCATGATTTTTTACATAAAATTACACATAATAAAACTCTAAAGATCTATAAGTATATTTTATTTGGAATTATTTACATAGCATGACATCTTGAACATGGGATACAACAACATTATTAAAAACTTCCTTAACAAGCTTCTAAAATTACATGGATTTTAAAACTACACGGGATAACCCGGGAAAAAACATAAGAAATGGGTGAACTATAAAACCCAATAAGGGAATAAAAAATGAATTAAGTGATACATGTTAGAAAATATTCATATTAATGGTTCATAAAAAGAGTATGAATCATAAACATGAACAACGAGACATGATATATCATGATAATCATAACATGAGAAATGTGGAAACAACTTAAAACACTGCATCATAAACATAGTTCAAGGATAAAACACCAAGACATCATGGTGGAAAAAATCCTATAAAGTAATTAGGTTCACTCCTTATCCCAAAATGATGTATCATGATAATAAACATTACCCAATGCATTGGAGCACTATATAATTCTAGGTGCACCCATCACATTCATTTCATTCTCATGCTTGAGTGTTCCACATAGATCATAAAACATTGATTCATTCATTATAATAATTTATTCCATGAATCAAGTAGTGTAAAATATATATATTTAAATCCAAAATAAAAAATTATATGTGCATAAATGTGAACACCCTTGATAGGAAATGGGTATGGTATTCACTACAAAATTGTTTTGGCATGTAAAATCACAGTGAAATTTCAACAACATATCGATGTCACTTAAAGATTCATAAAAATGGGTTGATGAGAAAGAATGGGTTATCTAATAAAATATAAATAAAATGGGAAGTAATATATACATATAAAAACATATCCCAACATTATAAATTTTAAATATAAAGCACAAGTTAATGAATAAACTTGAATAAATAAAACAATCCTAACTATATTTTGGCATGGTAACTAGTGTACATAAAGGATCATGGGAGGTTTAATGAGAGTAAATGGGGGATATAATCATTTATAAACTAAATTTACAGTAATTGGAATGTTTAAGAACATATAAAAACCTAATAAAATGTAATTCAAGAGACATAACATAAAATAAATGCTTGAATGGAAATGATAAGAGAGAAATCCCTTACTAAATTTCTGCATGGTAACGGGTGTACATAACGGTTCATTGGAAGGATTAATGAGAGTGGAAGGGGTATCTAATCATCTATAAATAAAAAATGAAAGTATATGGGATATGGAATAACATATCTCAACATGAACAAATATAAACTAATAAGCATAACATAAAATAAGTGCTTGAATAAAAAGAAGAGTGAAAGATCCCTTACTTGAGTGTGTGACTCCAAATACTTGGTGGTGAAATATTGAGAGATTTTAGGCACCTTTATATGACTCTATAGAGTATATGAATGATTTTGGACATTCTCCAAGTAGTTTTAGTGAATATAAATGGGAGCTTGGGTGGTTTTATATTGCAAAATAGTTGGATTTCTTTATTATTTAGGTTTTGGACTCTACATAATAAAATAACCAAAACCACAAATCATCCCATGGGTTTTCCCATGGTTTTTCCCAAATGGGATTGGTTATCATTATTTTATAAGTCCAAGGGCTGAACATAATAAAATAATTCCCTTGTTTATGTGGAGGTGTGTTACACTCTTAAATAAATGATTTAAAAACCATAAAATATATTATAAGTTGGGGGGGGATGAATAATAGATTTATAAGATAAATAAAATAAACATAAAATCACATTATTTTAAAGGAAAACATATATTTGGTCTTGGATACATTTTATAGTATTTATTAAATCACTTTTGGGTCATTACAATGTCATAAAAAACATAGTATATTTATAAGGTATTTAATGTTTAACCAAAAATTAAACTGTTTCAGAAAATTATGAAAAATTAACCATTGGATAATTTCAAAGTTCTGATTCCAAAAAAAAATTAATTTTATATAAATAATTTTCTAAATATTTGAATTTTCCATTTTAAAATATAATTGACATTTATTAAAGAATGCTACGTTTTTTGACAATAATAATTTTTAAAACCTTATAAGAATTATATTTGACTTCATAAAAATTATATGATCATTTATATTTAATAAAAATTATTTAATAATAATATTTTTTTAAAATTGTATTTATTTCAAAAAATCCATTAATTAATCAAAATAAATTCCTTAATTTAATTTTAATATTACTCAAAATACAATTTGTTTCAAAATAAAAATCATTTATCCAATCCAATCAATCGAAATTTTTATTGATTTAAAAATAAACAAAGTATAAGAAACATCTACTGGAGAGGGAATCATAGAGGCCTATAGTAATGTAGAACGAGTACATTTTTATAAAAAAAGAAAACCCCTTCAGGGGAAAGGATCCGATGCTCGAGTACATAGAGATCCTCTCATTTATAAATTAACAATAATAGGATGAAAATATAATCATTATTATTTAAAAAATAATTCACATAATAATATTGATAGGGTATTGATACATATACCTTTAATATACCCTCAACATCCATAAGAGTAAGGTGAATGATTATGAGACTTTAATGGGGTAGTTTGACAAATATGGTTTTTTTTGTGATCTTGATGATCTTATACTTATCCCATAAACGGTTTTTCTCATGATTAAGTTATTATATTTCATCTTGGGCTTGGTAAAGAGAAAATCCCAGTGATTCTATCTCCCTAGGAAGCTCTAATAAATGGGATTTATAGGGTATGATCCTACTGGTTGAGGCCATCACTTCCTTTGTCTGTGCCAATTTGATTTGTTAAAAACTTATATTTATACTAATCATGTGATCACCGTTCAATGACTATATTATCAATGATAAATATACTTAACGGTATTTTAAATCCAATTGGATATAATAAAACAAAATAAGTGCATGTGTTTTCTATAACCATATTACATAATAATACATTTAATAAAATCAAAAAGGGAATTTTATTTATAACAGTTTGGGTCATTACAGGAAATAATTTTTTTTACATATATCTACCAAATATCATAGTCATGGAAAAAACTATGGCAAGAAATTTTTTGATGGATTTAATCATGGAAACTAGAGAAAAGGTTTCATCATAGTCAATACCTTGAGGTTTTCTAAACCATTTAGCCACTAATCATTCTTTATAGGTATTTAATTTACCTTCCATATCCGGTTTTCTCTTGAATACCCATTTACACCCAATAGGTTTTACATCAATTGGTGGATCGATCATAACCCAAAATTAGGTTTTTTTATGCAATACATCTTAGAACTCATGGATTCTTTCTATCTTGTAGCTTTTGAGCTATCTATTTCCTCCTTTTAAGATAGGGGATCATCATTTACAACCAATAACGATCCACCATCACCAGTGACTAAAAAACCATATCTCTATGGTTCTCTTACCTCTCTAGATCTCCTATAAAATAATTGTGTTTTAGGAACAACTTCTTCTATAGGGATCTATGTAATTTTTTTGTACCACCTATCATGTATCTTGAGCATACACTTTATCAAATTTAATCTTGATTCTACTATCCTACTTGATGATGTTCTCCCTCACAAGAAAGACGACCTATCTTGTGACAATCAATTTCTTTTCCAAATGGTTTTATAGATAATATCCCCTTGTTTCTTTGGGATAACCTATAAAGATAGACTTCATAAATTAGGGTTCTAGTTTTTTTATTAATCTAGACTTAAAAAACCACACAACCCTATGTTCGAACATATGAAAAAATTGGTTTCTTTCCACTCCATAACTCAAAGGTGATATTGTTTTTTATTTAGATGGTGCTTGGTTTAGTAAGTATGATTTTGTCTGTAATTCATATCCCTAAAAGGATAATGTAAGTCTTGAATGACCCATCATCAAAATTAAAATATTTAGTAGTTTATGGTACACCCTTTCACTAACACCATTCTATTAGTGTGTATACAGTGGAGTGAATTGAGATAAAATATCATACTCTTGTAGAAACTCGATAATGACTTGGTTAATATATTCACCACCTTGATATAATAAAATTTTCTTTATCCTATTACCAAGTTGATCCTAAAATTCATTATTGGACTCTTTGAACTTCTCAAAGGATACTCATATCTCATGAAGTAGATATAACCATACCTACTCAAGTCATCGGTAAAAGTAACAAATTATTATAATCCACCTATAGATTATACTTGAAAAGGTAAACACACATTAGGGTGTAACAATTCTAGAATATATATGACCCTTTCACCTTGACCACCAACTGGTGGTTTGGTTATCTTATCTTATAAACTAGCATGACATTTTTCAAGTGATTTATGGTCAAAAGATTCTAAATAACCATCTGGATAGATTTGTATCAAATTATTATCGTTCACATGACCAATACAAAGATTTCATGACTAGGTGTTATATAAGGTGTGTGTATTTGTTTCATTATCAATTAACAATATTTTTTTGTAATTAAATACATAAATACTAATATTTAACTTTGATATAATATAACACATGTTATCTTTATAAAAGTAGCAAATATTATTTCAAAATATGAAAACAAATCTATCCAATTTTAAATAAGCAATAAATAAGATGTTATTCGAAACACTAGATACATAATAATTTTTTTTAAAACCACAATTAATCTCATTATTAATGTGAGATTGTAGTCTCCAATGGCTAGGGTAGCAAACCTCACTCTATTGGAAGCTTATATATCCACCTCACCTTTTTAAACCTTCTAAAATCTACTTGGTTACTATACTTGGATATAAATTTAATCACCACAAGAAATATTTAATACCCAACTTGTAGATATTGAAAGATTACACTTGATAATGAATGCATTTGAAGCTTCCCTCTAATTCTTTGACTGGGTTTAATTACTCTTCTAGTGGCCCTTCTTTGTAAATGAAAAACTATAATGACCCAAACTTTTCATATATAGACATGAAATCTTAATAAAAAAATAGTCATTACATAACATAACGATTAGTTCTATAATCATTTAGCTTTAGTGTATTTGGAAACTTGGATATATAAACATATGGTTCATAAGTGAAAAACATAGACTCCCACTTAGTTCTTTATAAATAGCACTCTTCTTAGACATATCATACATAATACCTTTATTCATAACCTAGGAAAATGAAACATAAGAAAGGGTGAGATTAGATGCTCAGTAAGGATAAACAAGGAATATATCAAAATAACATGAGAATAAGGGCATGATAACATGAGAATAACATTTTAAAACCATACCCTACATATCATAGATCATAATCATAATTAATGGAATAAATTATGGCAGTTCATAATATGTGAATCATAAGGGAATCAAAGAACATGATCCATGAGATCATAACATTGGCATAAAACATAAATTTTTGGAATACACATAAGTATATAAAACCTCATGTTAAGGATACCCAATAATACATTCACAACATATTAGGATGGGATAACCACCTGTGTATCTATTTCAGGCTTGGGATAACCTCCCGTGTACCCTCTTTTTTGGGATTGGGATAACCTCCCGTGTAACCTATTTTTTAGGATTGGAATAACCTCCCATGTAACCTATTTATCAGGATTGGGATAATCTCCCTTGTAACCTCTTTTTTGATCTTGGGATAACCTCCCATGTACCCTCTAAGCTCATAGAACATTAATTATTACCCAATGCATTGGAGGGAGATATAAGTCTAATCTCATAGAACATTAATCATTACCCAATTAATTAGAGGGAGAAATAGGTAAAAAATATCACATAATCCTTACATTTTTGTTCAAAAATTTTATAAAACATTCATCATATCATAACCCATATAAATAAAATGAGTTTCATAAACATTTCATCATATCATAACCCATATAAAGGAAAGGGGTTTCATAACCATATCGTCAATTCATCACAACATTACCTATGGAAGAGGAATAGGTTTCATTAACATCACTTCATAATAATCATAAAACATACATACAAATAATAATTATGGTATAATTGGATCATAACACCATAAAAACATAAGAAACACCAAAATTTGTTGTCGCTGATGAATAAAAATTCCATAAAAAGATCATTAAAACATTATTGAGGAAAATATCCTTTCCACTTTGAAAAAAATATTGAAAATATAAAACTTTCTCAATTATTAAATAAATATATTTTTTAAAATAACATTGGAAATTTTTAATGAAATATTTAAATCATTGAATAGTCATGATGGTGGAAAATCCAGTTCACACCGTACACGTTAAAATGAAGATTCCTTTCATATTTTTAGTAAAAAATTAAGAAAGACTTGTTTGGAAAATGAAAAGAAGGTTCTTTTAAAAAAATATGTAAAAATTAAAACATGGATAAAAATTTACTTAAAAAATCATTGGTGAAAATTGAAAAATTTCTTTAACACATTTTTAGAAAAAATGTACATGGAATAAAAAGGGTTTTCGAACAAAGAGAGTAACAAATTCAGTGTTTCCTTAAAAAATTATTTTAGAATATTGAGAACATAAAGATAGGAAAATGGAAGGGAAAAAATTTATTTAAAGAAATAACTGAAGTATAATTAAATTCATGATTTTCTTGAGAGTTATATTATAATATCTCATCATTGGAAGCATAATCATAATTAATCTTAATAAACAATGAGATTATAACATAAATTTTTTACTAACTTGACAACTTTGGAATCATAAACCCCATGAAAGAAAGAAAATTATATAGATATTTATATCCAATAATTATCATGATAAGAATCATAAAATGAATTCATGGGTTGTATATACACCATATAAAAGAAACAAGCGGTGAATATGGCATGTGCCCCACAAAAATAAGTGAGATGAAAAACCCCTTACCTTAAATCTCGAATTCCTTCATACATGTTACAACCTAATATATAATAAATATAATTTTATTATAAATATATTATAGAATAATAATTGTATATATCACACCATATATGATTTAATTATTACCTTTTATTATATATTTATTAACAAATCCTTGTTAAAATCACATTTTGGGTAATAATTACTTTGTTTTTTGTATATGTTTTTGTTTAGTATTTTTAGTAATTATATTTGGATCATATATATATCTTCTAAAAAATGTTTAAAATTATTTAAATAACATATATATTTAATATATATGTATTTAGAGTAATCCAATAAAGTTAGAGATAGAAAATCAATTACACCGTTCTTGGAGACGGTAAGCCATACATACACAAGAATGCTATTTCAATTTTCTCGATGGATGAAATAAAATAAAGGTAAATAATATATTAACTTTATAGAATAATTTTTATATCATATATATCTAATATATTCATTAAACCTATCCTTATTATCTTTCATGTAAAGCATAAGTGAAGAACAAATCACATCGCCTCACGAGGCGGTAGTCCTCCGTACACACGAGCGACATTATCGTATTCCCATGGAATGGAAATTAAGAAGGTATATGTGATATTATAATTTAAGAAGTATAAATATTTCATAAATATCATATAAATATGTTAAATCAATCATTATATCCAGACGTGACATTTGGTTACATAAGAAAAACTATATTGGCTCGTGAGGCAGTAGTACATCATACACACGATTGATGGTTTCATTTCCCACTTGATGGAAGAGAAGAAATATATAGATAATTACATTAACATAATAACATCCTAGTTTATGGTAGATAATAATGATATTATATCATCATGGTTGAAAAATATTTTAAATACTTAGAGAAGAAATAAAATGAAAATGTATGGTTAAGGACTATACCTATTCTTCAGAGAACCCCTTTAGGATTATACCTAAATCATTATTAATAGGGTTTAATAATTAAATCAAGGACTATAGAAAGTGTATAGATAATTAAGGAATGTATTTGGGTATAAATTGACTAAACCAAAGGGGTTTGTAAGTGTGAATAAGAGAAGAGAGGGGGTGGAATTTTATAAGTGGGGGAGAGGACACACTTGAAATTTTTGAAAATAAAAAAGTGTAACCATGTTTTAAACATTAAAAAAGGATAAAAAATGGATCATTCTAAAAAATTAAATGAGATAAGGTAAAAATATGGACATAAAAGGGGATATAGATAAGTTTCTATGTCATGAACCAATATGGGTTGACTCGAAAATAATCACCAAGCCAGCCCACAACAAGGTTCGAGAGACATTCTTAATCCCCCAGGCAGGAAACCAGTGCAGATAAACAAATATAATACACTTGGGAATGATTTATCCCATAAAGAACTAATAAATAAAACAAAATAGAGTACACAACATAAGTAAGAGGAACTAAATATCTGTAGGGAATAAATACATAAATAGATTCAAATAAAAAAAATAGCAGAGCAAAACAGAAATATAAAAACAAAACTAAAACCAAACCAGAACTGACATGATATCCATGTGACCTCTTGGTCACCACCAACCATACAACTAGCCCGCTCTATAGGTGTACCTGAACAAGACTAAACCTGCAAAACAACTCAGGTCCATTGACACTGAGAGACGCAAGTAGGGTGTGAGCATAAAATAGTTCAGTAGGTAAGAATCACAGAATCCATTCATGTCCTTTCACAAAATAGTATATATACACTAGTTTAAAATAAATTTAAGAAAAATAGGGTTTTTTATCTTTTAATAAATAATCACCACTTTTTTAAAATCCCACTTTGAAAAAAACATGTTTTTTCCATCATGAAAAAATATCAATTTTAAACCCAGTTTGAAAAATCAAAGACAAGAGAGAAACATAATATGAGTAAAGAATAAGATAAATAAAGGAAACTAAGTGCAATAGTAGGGTGATGTAAATAAATCTAGAAACAAAAGGAAACAATACAGGGATACGATGAAAAATACTAAAAGAAAAAGTAACCAAAATGCTTCAAAAAGAAACCAGAACATATGGATAAGTAATCATGGGAAATTACTAAACATCCTTAGAATAAATCCCTGTACGTATTTGGTTCGGACCCACATATCAACATATGGTTCACCTCTATAGTCAATTACCAACCTGGATGCTCTAAATTAGCCTCACTAGTGAAATATCCCACTTGGAATATCCTATATCTAGGGGGTTTTAATCCTACTAATTGGGGATATAAATAAATCATCACTAAAACATATAGATAACATATATGAATTCAATGATAATGGTATAGAGTAGAATGAGGAGGCCACCACACACTTGGCATAAATCATAGTTTTCACCACTCATGCCTTTTCTAATACTTGAAATCGATTATGTGGAGGCCCTCTCAAAGGATGTACAACTATAATGGTTCCCATAAGGCATATAACTATTCAAAATTTATAACTGGGACTATATGTCATATTGATTTAAAACCAACTTCCAAAACATTACAAAGTACTAAATGGGCCTTAAATTTTACAATTCCAAAACCATTTCCAATAAAAATTCATTTCTTCTCAAAACCACTTCCAAAACCATGGTGAAAACGCTATTCATACTTAGAATGTTCAAAATTGGCCAATCTATATAAAAAAAATTTGAAAACCACATTTTTAGTTCATTTAAAAACCAAAATCTGTGTAGAAAACATTGTGATTTTTAGAAAAACATGATGGAGATGGTGTAGAGGAGAGAGAGAGGAAATGGGGAAAAGGATTTTGAAATCTGGGGTTTCAAGACAGAAATCTTTATGTAGTCACCACTTATATACATTTTCTTACCTATAGGTGCACCATGTATGCATATAAATATGACCATATTCACTAAAATATATGTATATGACCATAAAAATTCCCAAGATTCTAATCAAGAAAGCATAATGAGTGACACACCAAAACACAAGGGTTTACACAAAAATATAAAACCACAAGGAGGAACAAAAACCCATATACAAAGCATAGATACAAATTTAACCCAACTAACTAAATAACCTTTGCGATGTTTTGTTTTAACAATGTTTTATATTTATTAAAAACTAATCTTTCGTAAAAGAATGTTTTGAGAAATTTGTTTTCTAGACACAAGTTTTTTGGATTGAGAAGAACCGGATACAGAAGGTGTAAGGAAGATGAGAGATAGAAGTTCTGTAAAGTGGTTGATTAGATGCACCATCAGACTCAGATCCATCGACATGATGTTGAAGATCCATTGAACATGGTTTTTGTTATAAAGTTAGAAGCTGCTGAGTGAGGAATTAAAAATGATACTAAATAGAATGTTTTAATAAAGTAAAGTCATGAGTTAGAAAGTTTTCATACTTTCTATCCTTAAATCGGAAGATTCTTTGCTTGTCATGAATTTCTCATAAATCATGATAAAGTCTCATGATAAAATATTTTGAGTAATAAAGACTGTTGAAGGTCTCAAAATAGTTTTCATTGGTTCCAGACACACATACACAGAAGTTTAAATCCATAAGTACTAAAAATAGAAGTTTTCAGAAGTCTAAAAGAGTTATGGTTGATGAGGTTTGAAGAATTTCAAAGATGAATATTGGAGTTTCCATCATAATTATAATTCCATCATAATGTTAATTTCATAATTATAAGAATTCCATCGTTACAAGGATTCCATCAGAATTAATATGAGAAAAAAAGTTAATTGGAAAAACTCTAAGAAGGAAATTTAATTAGGCTAAATTTGAGAAGAAAAGTTAATCTAACTGACTTTGAGAAGGAAAGTTAATCAGAATGACTAAGAGGAATAGAATCAGATCATGTGGGATAATGTGACATTAATAAAAAATGATATTTTTACTTTATCACTTTTATTTATGATTTCAATTATATGACAAACATAATTTTTTTTAAACACAAGTTAGAGGCTGTGGAAATATTTAGGTTTTTCAGAAAAGAAGTTGAGAAATAAATGGGGTTTATATAAAGATTTTGAGAATATATAATGGTACTAAATTCACAAGAAATAATTTTGAAACTTATTTGAAAAATTATGGTATAAAAAATTAGTATAATGATCCATTTACTTCAAATCAAAATGTATTATTAGAAATAAAGAATAGAAGTTTGGTGGAAATGGGAAGAAGTATGTTAGCTGAATACAAACTTTCAAAGTTTTATTGGAGATAAGTTGTTAGTATTTCTATACATTTTAAAAAAAGATGCTTTTTGTGACCATAAAACAACATGACTTATTAAGAAATGTGGTATAACAAAAAACCTTCATTTTAGTACTTAATTTTTTTTTTCAAGTTCATGTTTACATAAAATCAAAAATCCAAATCTGGGAAATTTTGATGAGAAAGCTGAGGAAGGGACTTTTATGGGTTATTCACCCAATGGAAGAAGTTACAAATATTAGAGAAAATATTTAAAAAAGTTTGTGGAATCATATGATGTGAAATTTATTGAGAATCCAACTTCATTAAAAAAAATTGGTGGGAATGTTGAGAAAAGGAAACTAAAAGTTTCCAACCAAAATGAAAGTGAAAAAAGTAATGTGCATGGAGATTTAGATGAATTGTGTGGTGAGGAAAATGAAGGTGGGAGAGGAACTCTTAAATTTCCAACTTTACAAAAAACATGTTGAGGCCAAAAATATTCTTAGGAATCAGGAGGATCTAGTTTAGACTAGAAGGAAGATGAGATTAGAAAATCAAACTCCACCCATTTCAAAATTTGAACTAGAATTAGTTTCAGAAGCTATACTACACAAATAATGGGTGAATGGTATGAATGAAGAGTCAGATCAATTTGAGGAAAATTAAACATGGGAAATTTTTTCACATATGAAAGGTAAAAATGATGCCGGAATGAAGTGGGTTTATGGAAAAAATTTTAATTAACATGCAGAAGTTTCAAGAAACAAAGGAAGGATTTTTTATAAAGGATATGTATAGGTGGAAGGTGTGGGTTTTTATTAAAACTTTTCCACCTTTTCAAGGTTATAAACTATTGGAATCTTTCTTGCAGTGGATGATCACTGGAATTACAAAGTATATCAGATGGATTTAAAGTTAGTATTTCTCAATGGAGAAATGGAAGAAGAATTTTACATTGAACAACATTATCTATTTCTACTTTATAAGGATTAAAAAAAGTATATAGATTGAAGAAAGATTTTTATGGGATGAAACAAGCTCCATGTTCTTGGTATTAAAAGATTTACAATTTTTTTGAGAATGTTGAAAATTTCTAAAGGAAAAGTGGCTAGAAACTTATATGCGAAGGATGTTTACTCCATAATTGTAAGTGTAACTGATTATGTGGATGATATAATTTTTTCTGGGGTTATAGAAGATGTTTTTAAAACATTTTTTAAGAAATAAAAAGGAACTTTGAGATGTTAATTTTAGGAGAATTAATATTCTTCCTTGGTTTACAAGTTCAACAAAAATAAAAATTCATTTTTATATCTCAATAAAAGTATATCGGGGATTTATTTTAAAAGTTTGGTACGGTAGAATATAAATAATTTTATACTCCTATCTTATTAGGGATGAAGTTGAGTAAATATGAATCTAGAAAAAGTATAAATCCGAAAGACTTTCAGAATTTTATAGGAAGTCTATATTACCTTATAGCCTGAAGTCCTGATATTTTTTATATTGTTACTTTGTGTGCTAGGTATCAACGTAATATTAAAGAATCAAACATGTTGGATGAAAATATAATGATGAGATATTTCAAAGGAATAACTTCACATGGGTTATTATAAAAAATAAATTGTGATATGAAGTTTCATGATTATTCTGATGTCAATTGGGATAGAGATTGTAATGATAGAAAATAAACTTATATAGGAACATTTTTCTTCGATGAATGTTGTGTGAGTTGTCATAGTAATAAAAAATTTCAATAACTTTGAGCATAGTGTAATTAGAATATGTTGCAGCTACCCAGGCTTGTACTTTGATGTTGTGTATGAAAGTTCAATAGGATGATTTGAAAGTAAAAGTTTCTAAATCATTGAAGATACTTTGCGATAATCAAAGTGTAATTTATATTTATAAAAACCATATCCAACATTCAAGGTAAAAAAATTGATATAAATTTTTAATTTATAATATAGAAATTTGATGCTGGAGGTGTCTTTCTAGAGTATATCTCAAAGAGTTATCAAATTGTTGATATCTTCACAAAAGCAATTCCAAAAGAAATGTTTTGTTGAATTGATGCTACAATATCATGTTCTACCTCCTCCAATGACTTCTTAATCCTCATAAGAAAGATACCCCATCATGATTTGGGTTATGTTAAAAAAGGGGGAGAGAAAGTATCAAATTTTTTACTTTGGAATTATTTTTACTTATCTTCATTTTATGAATCTAAAGTTGCAGTTATCATAAAATGGGGGACAAAGAAAAAAGAGTGAGAGAAAAAGAAAAGTGAGGAAAGTTTATCTTAACATGGATACATAATTTTATTTCCAATGAGGGATGAAATTACTTAAAAAACATTACTTTATTCAGTATTTTGGTGTTAAGACACTCTCTTCTAAGAAAGGTTATGTTTTGGTAAAATTAAAAAACCTAAGGTGTTTATAAAAAGTTGAGTTTTGAATTTTTTTTGAGATTTGAAAATATAACGACCCAGAAATCTATCAATGAAATTATCCTTCTTATGGTTATTTCATATAGTATAGATCACATAAAATCACTTATAGAATACAATAAAAACATCATAAATAAATAATGAATGAAATAATAGGTATTTCTAGAAGTTAAGGAACCTATATCGATGAAATAATAACTTGACCATAGGAATAGTAATATGACACTTATGAATAGTAAATAGGACTAATGAATAGTAACATCACCCATGAAAGTATAAATAAAATTTACGCACCTTATAAATGAAAGTATCATGTAATTATATCATAGTATAAGTAAATGAATATTTTAACAATTATTAAATTAAGTGTTGGTATTTTTGTAAGTCATAAATATTTAATTAAATTTTTATAATTAATAAAATGATTTAAAATAAAATTTATTCATATAAAATTTATTCATAAATTAAAGTTTTGTTGTCTTATTATTTTATCATAATTTTACGATACCTTAGTTAATTTTTGAAGGTGTTATAAAATCAGTTATATATTTAAAATCTGTATTTTCAAGTAAATGATGATTTTGATTAAAAATTAAATTTCTCATATTTAGAAAATTATTTTCATAAAATGGAGTTAATTTTTTAATTATACTCATTGAAAAATAGTTAGGGTGAATTTTTGGAATTTTTTTTAAAATACTTGAATTTTTTGTGAATAGAAAAATACGATAATTTACGATAAATGATAAATACATGATTTATTGAGTTATAGGTGATGCTTGGATGATATATAAAGCCTTAGTTTGAAATGGAATGCACTTATTACTGTATATAGTCATAATAATCTACTCTATTGGTCATCTTGAGTAAAATAATAAAATAATGAATAAGATAATGAGAAATCACCCCTCTCCTCCACTATAAATACCACCACTCACCACCACTTCTCCTCACACCTCTTAGCCTTGAAGCTTATCTAAATTATGCCCAAATACTATTCCCTGGTCTCTCACCCATGTCCAGGAGGTTTTTTTCTTTCCAAAATACCAAAATCCCTTTTCCTAAGGAGGTTCTCAAGGAGGATAATTCTAGAGGTAAACCCTCTTCCCTTTTCTTTTAATTTCATTTCAATTTATTTTATTTTCCTATACTCTCCTCACCTCCTATGTCCAAATGATCATGATAACCCCAGTATAATCTATATACTAAAATGATATCTTTTTAATGGATTATTCATCATCAATATCCTTACTCTCTCTCTTTTATTTTAAAAATGAACTCATCATCCGGGAGGTGTCGATTTACAACCTTCATGGATGACAAACTTTCATTCTTTAATTTCTCCTTCAAGGATGGCCATGAAACCATTTTTATGGTTGAAATAGATTATAAAATATTTATTATATCTTATTTAAGGTTCTATAAAATATATATATATATATATATTATATTATATTAAATAATTTAACAAAACTAGTTCATTATGATCGAAAAACTGCTAAAATTAAGCTAAATGATTATCATCATTGATTCATCATCATATATGGAAAAAAATAATACATAATAAAAATTAATTTTTTTCTTCATTAATATCATACAAATTCAATTTTTGAGAATTATATCCATTCCTCATGAACTTCCACACTCATATACAAGTTTATCGATCATGAAAACCAAGGAAACAAATGCTCCCGAGCAACAAAATTGTATCTTATAACTCATAAAAAAGGACATAAATGAACATAATAAAATTATAATAAATAAAATACATATATAAAATGTTTTTTATTAATTAATTAATGGATTTAATTTTATTATCCAAGACATTAAGGTCAAGTCTAGAACACATTCAGACATAAGGTAAGGGTTTCTCCCCAAACCTCCATTTTTCATTCGGGATTACACTTTATATCTCTTTGCCCTAATGAAATTATTAATTATTATTATGTAATACTCATAAATTTTTTGTTAATGTTTTATATATGTGAACCAATAAAAATCCTCATTTTTATGGGGATTGAAATGTTTTATAAGGATCTTTCTCAATCCTTCCCGATACACAAGCCTGATTAAAGAGAACATCTCGATTTATTACCCATTTTCAAGTTCCATCTACAATCTGTTATAAGAAACCATTATTTTTATAAAATTAGTAAATTTTAATGAGAAATTTTATTTTTTAATTACTAGTTTTATAAAAACAATTATGACAAATAAAAATTATTTTTCCAAAAGAACTCTTCTTTTCCAAGTAAAAGGGGTATTGATCTCAAGAATTCCTTGATGATTTCATTAGAGTATTTTTATATATTTCAACTCCTATATTGAATTTTATGATTTATTGAGATTGATATCTTATTATTGTCATATAACAGATGTTATTAAATGGTTTATGACCAGTTTGAATGTGGATGTTCCATCTTGATACCATTCACCATGATACTCCAATTGGTTAGTGATTATGATTATAGATTGGGGAAATTTATTTACATTTAATATGTTCATATTGTTTATGTTTATACCCATTCATAGAAAGAATGAATTTGATTTATAAATTGATGTGTGGGCCCCTCTATATCCCCTCTATTCATCAGTAGGTCTCTTATGACGAAACAAAATTGGGTATTGGTCGAGGCATTACCCTGGTATTTTTAGACACCTTGGCTGAGCCCTTAACGATATGTTTTAGATGTCCAGAATTATGAATTACCTCATTATGATATTATAAATTGATAAACCATCTACTATTTTACTAGTTTAATATCCATGACTAAGGTTCATTATATTATGATCAGTTATATGGATTTATTTATTCAGATTTCATTGCTTCCATATTATGCACAAGTTTATTTTTAAAGGCATGTGTTTTTTTATTCACCATGTCTAATGTTTATGTTTATGATAACTTCCACTGTATTACTTACCCTTACTGAGCATATGATATCACCCTTTATTATGTTTTATTTTTCCTTAGGATTTAAAGATGAATATTATGAATGACTTGTAGGGATAATATAGGAGTTATGGATGTTTCCAATGGAATCTCTGTTATTTTTAATTTCATGTTGTAATGTAACGATTATGTGTGTATTTGGTTTTCCAATGCTACTAAACTATTTGGTCCTTTAGGATGTGATTACCTATAATCATACCAATTTAACAAAGTGAGGCACTATATTTGGGATACTAGGGTTGGGGTCCTTATAGAAAAATTTGTCAAAAAATGTTGTCAACAAATCCAAAGGGGGAGATTGAAGAACCTTTGTGATGTTTTTTTTAAAATTTTTTAGTATTTGTTGAAAATTAATCTTTTGTAAAAGAATGTTTTTGAAAAAGATGTGAAAGTTGTTGATGTTTCAAAACCAAATATAAAGGGTGATAAAAAGTCTTTATCTTTGAGAAAGTTGTCTTCCAGACACAGGTTTCTGGACACATGTTTTTCGGACTGAGAAGTACCAGACGTAGAATGTGTAAAGAAGATGGAAGCTAGAAGTTCTATAAAATTGTTGATCAGACACATCATCAGAATAAGTTTCATCTACATGATATTAGAGACCCATAATACATAGTTTTTGTAATAAATTCAAAATATATTGAGTTAGGAATTAAGGATGATGGTGGGTATGATGTTTTAAGAAAGTGAATTTAGGAGTTAGAAAGTTTTCATAATGTATAACCTTAAATCAGATGATTCTTTGCTGATCATGGAGTTATCATAAATCATGATAAAGTCTCATGATAAATTATTTTAAATAATGGAGGCTGTTGAAGGTCTTTGAATAGTTTTTATTGGTTACAAACATCCAAACATAGAAGATTAGATCTAGAAGTACTGGACACAGAATTTTTTAGATGTCTAAAAGAGTTATGAATTGTAGCGACTTGGGTTTTTGGCCCTGTCAGACTTTGGAATATTTCTACGAATAATTCCAGAGCTAGGTGCGAAGACGGCGTGCGATTCCGAGGCCCGGTGTGACCGGAATTAATTTTATAAAAATATTAAGTTTTTTTTATACTATGCACGTGGCGGGGGTGTGATATCTCCTAAACGGTAGCTCAGAACGGGAATCTGAGGGCATGGTTGCGTCCGTAACGTGCCGTTTACCCTAGGCGGGGTGTAAACTTTGCGGGCGCGGGCCTGCGGTGAGAAACGCCACCAGGGGCGTTTCCGTAAATAAGTGGCAAGTTAGTGTGCGAGCATCGGCTCGAATAACTTCTGAATGGAGTCTCGGATGGAATATCTGAGACCGCCGTTGCGTTCAGAATGGCGCGTTTACCCTAGGGGTGACCTTACTTTTGTTCGCATCGGGCGTCGGGTCCGAAGCGGGTTTGGCGCCGGCGAGCCGCTGATATAAATATCAGCGCCCCCCCCCCCCCCCCCCCTTTTAATCATTCTTCGCCGTTCTTCGCCGTTCTTCGCCGCCACTCCGCTGAATCGAGCAAACGGAGCGCCCACGAGCTCAGAATTCGACGGCGGACGTTCCAGGAGCGCGCAGCGGAAGCTCTGGAGCGCGGATCTGAGGCAGAACGTCGGCGTTTCGCCCGTGAGGTAGGCGGTTTGAGTTTTACAATCCCAGATCCCGTTTTTGTGTTGTTTTTCTTCAAATTTTTATAAAGGTTGTATAGTTCGGGTCCCGAGCTTTCTGAAACATGTTTCAGATATGAATTTGGAGCACCGGGGTGCTCCCGGTGGCTCCCGGAAGTTTTCCGGCGAAAAACCCGGTTTTCCGGCGAGACCCGCGGCGGCCATGGCGGATTCCGGCGAGTTCCGCGGCGGCGCGACGACGACGCGGTGGTTTCCGGCTCCAGCACGGCCGAGTCCGGCGGCGGCGCAGTGGTTTCCGGCGACCCTGCGGAGGTCCGGCCAGAATGCTCCGGAGGTTCTTTAAACCCCCGTAACTCGCAAACCGTAACTCCGATTTGTGAGCCGTTTGCGGCGACGCGCTCCTTGCGTCGAGACGGTCCTTTTGAACTTACTTTGAGGTTTTAAAGGTTCGGGATCGTGGCCCGGGAGCTAGAAACGTCGCGTAAAATAATATTAATTTATTATTTTACGACTTCGGGCCGTTGTAACTTCTACCCGGAGCGTCCGATTGGCGTGTCGTCAGTGGCGTTGAGACCCTGATGGTACGTCGGACTTTTTGAGATGGTTTCCGGGTGTTGGGACTGAGAACGGGGTGCGGGACCCACGAGGCCGGGTTTTGGCGTTTGCGGAGAAACGCAGCTTTTGCACCAGGAGTCCGATTTTGGCGGATGAATAGTCGATCCTGTGTGTTTTTCCGAGAGAAATGCAATGGTGTATTCTGTTCGATGAGTTTCGGAATCCAGGCATGGGCCCCACCTGAGCTGGCCATCAGTGAATAGTACCTTTTCCACCGGGTGTCCGTTTTGGACGAGCGAGTAGTCGATTCCGCTTGTTTTTCTGAGGGGATCGTCGTGGTATGGTTCGCTCGATGGGTTTCGGGATCATTGTGTGGGCCCCACACGAGCTAGCTACGGTGAATAGTACCTTTTTCACCGGTGCTCCGTTTCGGGCGAGTAAATAGCCTATCCTGCATGTTTTTCCGCTTGGAACGCGATGGTGGCCTCAGTTTTGGCTTCGGAGGTGCGCAGTGTGGCGTTGTGGCGAGTCGCTCAGGTTAGCGATGTTTGGACCAGTAGTGGTTGAGGGTTCTCCCTTGGTTCGTTCCTACGAGGGTTCGTGTGGTATCACAACCTTCGTATGGGTTTGTGATCCTCTCGATGGGATGTTTAAACTGTTAGAGTTGTGGTATCCATCCGGTGGGCCCGGAGTGGATCCTCTAGCATCTTTACCCTAGATTGGGTTCTTGGTATCACTGTGACCGCTTATTTACGGGCGATGATCCCCTATCTAGCAGGTTAACCCCGTAGGGTTTGTGGCATCATCGGGAATATGATCCCCTATGCGGTGGGTCGTGCATAGTAGGGTTGTGGCATCGTCGGGTTTACGATCCCCTACTCAGCATGATGTTTATAGTAGGGTTGCAGTATCGTTGGTTATACGATCCCCTACTCAGCGCTTGGTGTCGGTAGGGTTACGGTATCGTTGGTTATGCGATCCCCTACTCAGCGCGTGGTTTCGGTAGGGTTGCGGCATCGTCGGTTCGATCCCCTACATCGCGAGTTATTCCAGATAGGGTTCCGGTATCGTCGTGACCATCTTTATATGGACGATGATCCTCTATCTGAGTGTGGAGCTTCTGTCGAGCGCCAGATCGGGTTGTGGCATCCCCCAGTGAATCCTGGGTGTGATCCCCTATCTGTGAGAACTACATATGCCAGATCGGGTCGTGGTATCCCCCAGAGGACCCTGGGAGTGATCCCCTATCTATGAGCTACGTATACCGGAGTGGGTCTTGGTATCCCCTAGTGGACCCTAGCGGCGATCCCCTATCCGAGGAGTTTGGTGGTTATGGTGTTTCAGCAATGTTTCCTCAGTGATGTTATCCGACGAGCGTGGTCTCTCGGGTGAGCGTCTGAGATGTTTGCGAGTATCCCGATGGAGTGTATCTCTCGGATGAGTGTCATCTGGGATGACAGTGATCATGGGTGTACTCTCCTAGTTGTGGACAGTTGCTGGTGATGAGGTCGGTACCTCTTGTGGCTCTGTGGCGTGAGCTGTGTATTTCTGGATTGTTCAAGGTGTATGTATGGTCATACACCTGAGCTGAGCTGAGATTACTTGTTGTGTTTAGCCGAGGATGGTCACGAGATGGAGTTTCTCTCTCGTCTGGGTTCCCTATGGCTGGGTTGAGCGGACTGTTGCCTTTCAGTTGCTCCCTTGGGTTTTGGGTTTTTGGGGTGCCTACTGAGTATGTTTATACTCACCCCTGCACTTACTTTGCCCGCACATGTTTGTGTCTTGTGCAGACCACAGGCCTTTTGACGGAGTCCCAGGAGGACCCGGAGCAGGCGGAGCTTAGTGAGCGAGTTGACCGTGGTGTTTACCGGAGCTGTGCCGAGGGAGCTTTCCGGCGGGTGTGTGTGGCAGCGTTCCCCTTCTTCAGAGCAGGTTGGACGCGCTTTGTAGTTTTCTTTTGGTGGGCCCTGTTTTGCCCTTATACTTTTGCTGTGGCTCTCTGGTTGTGGGATAGTGTATGCATGCATTTACTTTTCAGTTTCTTTATCTCTGCACTGTTGCATGGAGGAGTTTGTGGGTGTGTGTGTACAGGTACCTTAGGCTAATGCCTCCCCTGTGTGTGATAGCCTACTCAGCGCTGGTCGCCAGCCCCTGGACGATTGGAGGCGGGCTTGGGGAGTCGCGGCTCGAGCCCCGTTGGGTCGGGTCATGACAGAGTGGTATCAGAGCAGGTTCCACCTTTGGGATCTCAGAGCATAGCTGGTCTAGCTGTGAGTTTGGTTTGGGTTGCATAGCGGCAGTGTTAGGGTGTTTTGAGTTCAGCTTTCAGGCCAGGGACTCCAGTGTTGGTGCGGCGGCCGACGTATCCATACACCAGGACTCTGATAACCTGCCTTTCGACTCGGGACATTCGTACACTGGTCGCGGGGACATAATGGTACATGCATCATATTGGACTGGGTTTTTGGTTTTTCCTTGTCCTTCTTGAGTCAGCTCTCCAGATATACTCTTTGACTGTGGTACGTCTTGAATGTATTTCAGGATTCCTCCACGATGATAGCCAGCGAGGGTTCCGCAGCAGGATTGTGCTGATGACCCGCCCCGTGTAGTGGCTGTGGAGAAGGGCGCAGGTTCTGAGGTTGCACCTCCAGGTGGTCTGCCAGTTGAGCCACCACCTGTAGAGCAGCTGGTTGTGCCGGCCGTGCAGGACGAGGTTGCACGCAGGCTGAGTGCGCTGCACGAGTTCCCGAGGCAGCAACCTCTGAGGTTCCGGGGTGATCCAGAACCCCAGGCAACTGATTACTGGCTTGAGGCAGTCACCCGAGTTTTCCGCCTAGTGAGGACACCTCCAGATCAGATGGTGGTCCTAGCGGTGAGCCTTCTGCATGGTGTTCCGGGCGATGGTGGAGTTTGGTGATGCAGTCCCATGACGAGGAGACGCTCATGTGGGAAGATTTTGAGCGGCCCTTCAGGGAGGAGTTTTAGCCGGTGACACTGAGGTCAGTGCGGATCCAGGAGCATCTGCAGCTTCGACAGGAGAGCATGACTGTGTCGGAGTACTCAGCGAGGTTTACAGACCTGTCGCGCTACTCCCTGGATATGGTTCGAGACTCGTTCTTTAGGGATTGGACCTTCGAGCAGGGCTTACGCAGGGACATCCGAGCAGGTGTGGTTTCCTTGTGCCTGCCCACCTATGCTGGAGTACTGGAGCGAGCGTTGGTGGTGGAGAGTTTTCTGGCTGAGCAGTTTCCCCCTGTTAGTGCTGGGCACTCGAGAGCTGAGACTTCGTCGGTCGGATCGACATCTAGTAGCCGACGTCAGACTCAGGGGTCTAGACGTGGCCAACGTTTCAGGAGGCGACCCCAGGATGGGGGATCTGAGCCTCAGGGCTCATAGGGCTCGCAGGCCAGTTTTGGTCAGCCGCAGGAGAGGCGGTGTTATGCTTGCGATGGTCGGGGACATCTTGCTAGAGATTTTCTGACCCGACGTGTTGCTGAGAGGGAGCCGGTCGATGGACCGCCTTGGCAGAGGCAGCGTCTTGAGCAAGGAGGTCCGCAGGGTGTCGGACGTGGCGGCAGAGCTGGTGCAGCGGGAGGCGGTGGTAGCCAGTACCAGCTGCCACCACCCCCACCCCCAGGTGGTCCATGCCAAGCTCAGGGAGCTGGTGGCCGAGGGCGAGGACAGCTGCATGCCCTAGAGGCAGTCGACCTAGAGGCACCGCAGATGGATCGAGGTATGCCTTGTTTCCTTTTGTTTCTTGCTCGAGTTTTGTTCAGGGAATTGGTAAGACCCTGTGTGGGTGTTGGTTGGTGAGCTCGCTGGTGTGTGAGACCCAGTTGAGAGTCCAGTCGCGTTCCTTGTGCTTAGGGATTTTCGGGGATGAAAAGTTATAAGGGGGGGAGGATGTAGCGACTCGGGTTTTTGGCCCTGTCAGACTTTGGAATATTTCTACGAATAATTCCAGAGCTAGGCGCGAAGACGGCGTGCGATTCCGAGGCCCGGTGTGCCCGGAATTAATTTTATAAAAATATTAAGTTTTTTTATACTATGCACGTGGTGGGGGTGTGATATCTCCTAAACAGTAGCTCAGAACGAGAATCTGAGGGAATGGTTGCGTCCGGAACGTGCCGTTTACCCTAGGCGGGGTGTAAACTTTGCGGGCGCGGGCCTGCGGTGAGAAACGCCACCAGGGGCGTTTCCGTAAATAAGTGGTAAGTTAGTGTGCGAGCATCGGCTCGAATAACTTCTGAACGGAGTCTCGGATGGAAAATCTGAGACCGCCGTTGCGTTCAGAATGGCGCGTTTACCCTAGGGGTGACCTTACTTTTGTTCGCATCGGGCGTCGGGTCCGAGGCGGGTTTGGCGCCGGCGGGCCGCTGATATAAATATCAGCGCCCCCCCCCCTTTTAATCGTTCTTCGCCGTTCTTCGCCGTTCTTTGCCGCCACTCCGCTGAATCGAGCAAACGGAGCGCCCACGAGCTCAGAATTCGACGGCGGACGTTCCAGGAGCGCGCAGCGGAAGCTCTGGAGCGCGGATCTGAGGCAGAACGTCGGCGTTTCGCCCGCGAGGTAGGCGGTTTGAGTTTTACAATCCCGGATCCCGTTTTTGTGTTGTTTTTCTTCAAATTTTCATAAAGGTTGTATAGTTTGGGCCCCGAGCTTTCTGAAACTTGTTTCGGATCTGAATTTGGAGCACCGGGGTGCTCCCGGTGGCTCCCGGAAGTTTTCCGGCGAAAAACCCGGTTTTCCGGCGAGACCCGCGGCGGCCATGGCGGATTCCGGTGAGTTCCGCGGCGGTGCGGCGGCGACGCGGTGGTTTCCGGCTCTGGCACGGCCGAGTCCGGCGGCGGCGCGGTGGTTTCCGGCGACCCTGCGGTGGTCCGGCCAGAATGTTCCGTGGGTTCTTTAAACCCCCGTAACTCGCAAACCGTAACTCCGATTTGCGAGCCGTTTGCGGCGACGCGCTCCTTGCGTCGAGACGGACCTTTTGAACTTACTTTGAGGGTTTAAAGGTTCGGGATCGTGGCCCGAGAGCTAGAAACGTCGCGTAAAATAATATTAATTTATTATTTTACGACTTCGGGCTGTTGTAACTTCTACCCGGAGCATCCGATTGGCGTGCCGTCAGTGGCGTTGAGACCCTGATGGTACGTCGGACTTTTTGAGATGGTTTCCGGGTGTTGGGACTGAGAACGGGGTGCGGGCCCCACGAGGCCGGGTTTTGGCGTTTGCGGAGAAACGCAGCTTTTGCACCAGGAGTCTGATTTTGGCGGATGAATAGTCGATCTTGTGTGTTTTTCCGAGAGGAATGCAATGGTGTATTCCGTTCGATGAGTTTCAGAATCCAGGCATGGGCCCCACCCGAGCTGGCCATCAGTGAATAGTACCTTTTCCACCGGGTGTCCGTTTTGGACGAGCGAGTAGTCGATTCCGCTTGTTTTTCTGAGGGGATCGTCGTGGTATGGTCTGCTCGATGGGTTTCGGGATCATTGTGTGGGCCCCGCACGAGCTAGCTACGATGAATAGTGCCTTTTTCACCGGTGCTCCGTTTCGGGCGAGTAAATAGCCTATCCTGCATGTTTTTTCGCTTGGAACGCGATGGTGGCCTCAGTTTTGGCTTCGGAGGTGCGCAGTGTGGCGTTGTGGCGAGTCGCTCGGGTTAGCGACGTTTGGACCAGCAGTGGTTGAGTGTTCTCCCTTGGTTCGTTCCTACGAGGGTTCGTGTGGTATCACAACCTTCGTATGGGTTTGTGATCCTCTCGATGGGATGTTTAAACTGTTAGAGTTGTGGTATCCCTCCGGTGGGCCCGGAGTGGATCCTCTAGCATCTTTACCCTAGATCGGGTTCTTGGTATCGCTGTGACCGCTTATTTACGGGCGATGATCCCCTATCTAGGAGGTTAACCCCGTAGGGTTTGTGGCATCATCGGGAATATGATCCCCTACGCGGTGGGTCGTGCACAGTAGGGTTGTGGCATCGTCGGGTTTACGATCCCCTACTCAGCATGATGTTTATAGTAGGGTTGTGGTATCGTTGGTTATACGATCCCCTACTCAGCGCTTGGTGTCGGTAGGGTTACGGTATCATTGTTTATGCGATCCCCTACTCAGCGCGTGGTTTCGGTAGGGTTGCGGCATCGTCGGTTCGATCCCCTACATCGCGAGTTATACCAGATAGTGTTCCGGTATCGTCGTGACCATCTTTATATGGACGATGATCCTCTATCTGAGTGTGGAGCTTCTTTCGAGCGCCAGATCGGGTTGTGGCATCCCCCAGCGGATCCTGGGTGTGATCCCCTATCTGTGAGAACTACGTATGCCAGATCGGGTCGTGGTATCCCCCAGAGGACCCTGGGAGTGATCCCCTATCTATGAGCTACGTATACCGGAGTGGGTCTTGGTATCCCCTAGCGGACCCTAGCGGCGATCCCCTATCCGAGGAGTTTGGTGGTTATGGTGTTTCAGCAATGTTTCCTCAGTGATGTTATCCGACGAGCGTGGTCTCTCGGGTGAGCATCTGAGATGTTTGCGAGTATCCCGATGGAGTGTATCTCTCGGATGAGTGTCATCTGGGATGACAGTGATCATGGGGTGTAATCTCCTAGTTGTGGACAGTTGCTGGTGATGAGGTCGGTACCTCTTGTGGCTCTGTGGCGTGAGCTTTGTATTTCTGGATTGTTCAAGGTGTATGTATGGTCATACACCTGAGCTGAGCTGAGATTACTTGTTGTGTTTAGCCGAGGATGGTCACGAGATGGAGTTTCTCTCTCGTCTGGGTTTCTTCTGGCTGGGTTGAGCGGACTGTTGCCTTTCAGTTGCTCCCTTGGGTTTTGGGTTTTTGGGGTGCCTACTGAGTATGTTTATACTCAACCCTGCACGGGCTTTGCCCGCACATGTTTGTGTCTTGTGCAGACCACATGCCTTTTGACGGAGTCCCAGGAGGACCCGGAGCAGGCGGAGCTTAGTGAGCGAGTTGACCGGGGTGTTTACCGGAGCTGTGCTGAGGGAGATTTCCGGCGGGTGTTTGTGGCAGCGTTCCCCTTCTTTAGAGCAGGTTGGACGCGCTTTGTAGTTTTCTTTTGGTGGGCCCTGTTTTGCCCTTGTACTTTTGCTGTGGCTCTCTGGTTGTGGGATAGTGTATGCATGCATTTACTTTTCAGTTTCTTTATCTCTGCACTGTTTCATGGAGGTGTTTGTGGGTGCGTGTGTACAGGTACCTTAGGCTAATGCCTCCCATGTGTGTGATAGCCTACTCGGCGCTGGTCGCCAGCCCCTGGCCTATTGGAGGCGGGCTTGGGGAGTCGCGGCTCGAGCCCCGTTGGGTCGGGTCGTGACATGAATGATGAGGTTTGAAGAATTTCAAACTTTTAGAGTAGACTTTTCATCATAATGAAAATTTCATTATTATGAGAATTCCATCATTATGATAATTCCATCAAACTGACTTTGAGAAGGAAAGTTAATCATAATGACTCTAATAAGGAAAGTTAATCAGACTGAATAAGAGGAAAAAGGTTAAATCTTAATGAGTATAGAAAGAAATTTAGATCATAACGAGCTGAGGAAGAAAGTTATATCATAATGATTAGAGGAAGATAATTATACCATAATGAGAAGAGGAAGAATGTCAGATCATGGTGATCTGGGGATGTTTTATCATAATGAAGCTAAGGAAGTTACATTGGACCGAAGAAAAGTTATTATGTTCAAGAAGACTGATTTCAGAGAAATATTGAGAAGGTTTTAAGTAGTCAAAGTTTATGATTAAATATGAGTTTTTTTAGAAGAATTTAAATTTTAGTAAGTGGGAAAATCCTTTCAATTTCATTCCTTTTCCATTATGAGATTCCTATAAATAGAAGAACTTCACATTCAAAATTTGAAACTTTTTAACATGATAAAAAATGATGGAGCACTGCAAAATTCGTGTCAAAGTTATCTTTTCATACTGAGACCTCATTATAAGGTTGGACATATGAAGGTTTTTTTACTAGACTGAGGAAGATCAGACTGAGCATTTGAAGGGATTTTGAGTTATGCATATTGATAATGGGTTCATCACACTAATTCTATCAAACTGAGGAAGTTCAGATTGAGTTTTGAGTAGTTTTTGAGAAGTACAAGTTTATTTATCCAGAAAGAACCAAAAGTTTATTCAAGCATAGAATGACAAAGTATCATCAAATTAAGTTAATTAGACTAATTTCATTAGACTATTGTCCATCAGACTTAGGTATATTGGACCTAGGAAAAATTATGGAGAATATTTAAAATATTCTTAATACTTTTTTTATGTCTCAATTATTTTGTAAGAAAACTTTGAAAACTGAATGTAGTTAGTATAATCATTATTATCAGGATATAAACAATGTCTAATGGGAGTTGGAACAAGTTGTATTTACTTCTTTATAATAGTGAATTCCTATAAACCCACTTGAGTGTCTATAAAAAGGTTGTAGATTCTCACATTGAGGCTAAACCATGTATATCTCACGTGCTTTACTTTCTTTCCTATTTTTCATGAATGATTATTTACTAAAATATGATAAGGTTATAAAATTTAATAGGCTGCAAGGGTTAAGTTTTAAAAGTATTGAAATTTATAAAAAGTGAACAACTGATTCAACCCCCCCTTCTTAGTTGTTATTTGATCCTTTGGAACTTCACTACTAAAGCTCAAACAAGATAAAACACAATTTCAAAGTACTCAAATTCATTTTAAAAGACTAATTAGAATTTTATCAAACACTTTTCATGTATATACATATAGGAATAATTAATAAAGTACTTATAAAACCAATTTTCATCAAATTACCAACATGGAGACACCATAAAAAATCATTCAAACACATAAAAAACATGAGAAAAACATTTACAAATTAATTATAAATACTCAAGAATTAAATGGAATGTTCTGTGAAGTAAATGGATGGATACACCATCCTCAATGATGCACAAATGTGATGAGACCCCAAGAGAAGGAGGAATCAAGACCAATAAGAAAACTGTGCACCCTAACATCAAAGAAACACAATCCAACATCATCCCTCTACCCCTAGGGGTTTTCCAAGAGAGAACACAACTAATAAGAACTAAGAAACTAAGAGAGGGAGAATAAGAGAGAAGGAACCACTCTAAAATCAAGAGAAAATCACCTAGAAACCTTGGAGGAGCATAAATGGAGGATAAAAAATCAAGGGATAAGGGTTTGGGAGCCTCCTTCATGTGACAACAATGAGAAAGAAGAGAGAAGGGTCAATTTGGGGTTTAATTCAGGGATGTAGAACTTGGAAACTCAAGTTTTTAAGAATCTTGGAAAGTTGCACAGTTTGGCTGCATGGTTCACCAAACCATGCTCTAACCATGAATACCCTACTAGAAGAAAGGGGAACCCACATAGGTTGGAAATATGGTTTGGGAAACTGTGTACCAACCATGAAAATAAGTATTGTTAAAATGATATAAATATTCTATATGCTTGCTGCACAATTTCTACTAGCCATGGACCTTACCTCAGACACCACCAACAGACCACACAACTACTCATTTTGCTCACATGGTTTGGAATATTCCATACTTAGACCATGAAATTCAAACCATACAAGAAAAAATGAACTAAAAATTCCCCATGCCTCTACCAGCTACACAGTTTCTCTCCAAATCGTTCACACTAACCGTGCACAGGGCCAAAAACATATCAAAACTTCCAAAAGTCAAAAATTCACATTGGGAAATCAACCCGAACCTCAACCATAGAATCAAACACTAGTAAATAAATATAAATAAATAAATAAATTAAAAATATGGTTGGGTGTGATAATTCTACCCATCACAAAAACTTTCTACCCCCAAAAAGTCACTCAGCTGAATGAAGAACAAAACTAGAACTTGAAACTAAATGAAACCAAGAAAAATGATAAATATTAGTGAAACGTTTCAACTCCACAAGTCAAACCTAACCAACTATTGAGAAAAAAAAAGAAGAACCATGGGGAAAAGAGAGGGAAGTCCCCGCCACCGAAGTTGACTAGAACAATCGCACCACCACTAGAACTCCCAACACAAGGGGGAACCTAACAAAAGAAACCCACGCCAAAAATTGATCCAAAACCCAATTCATCATTTACAAAAGAGTAAAACATCTCGAAAACTATAATAATACAAAACTAAGACCTATCAAGAAAGGGGGAACTATTTAATGATTTACATCCATAAAGCACCACTATAGAAATTTATAGAAATACAAGGCTAACAAGATCCTTAAAATAAAAATATTTTTTCAAGCATAAAGAAAAATAAAACAAGGAGAACTTAAACCTTCCCCAATATAACATTAGAGGAAAAAGATAGGCTGATAACCCCCCACATTAATCAATTCTTGGCTATGTGAAAGGATTCACTCTAGGTCTTGTGGACGAAACCCTAGTATTTTGAAGCATATGATACCCCGCAGTCTGGAAATGACAATCTTCAACTGAGACTTCCTCTTATGGTGATGAAACTTTCAAAATTTCTCTAGATGACCCAAGTGAACACATCATCGGCAAGACTTTATAGGATTATGAAAATATGTCTTCTAATGAAAAAACTGATTACACTGGAAACACATGAGTGGGTTTCCTGATAAACAAGAGGAAATAACTGATAAGAGAGACTCCTAAAAAATTGGATCATATAGAATAAACTCTTCACTAGATGGGGAACCTTAAAAAGAGTCAATAGAATTTGGATGGTCAACTACTATGGAAAACCCTATGGAAACCATCTCGGCTAGAAATGCCTCATCTCTAGCTTCCCAAACAAAACTTCCTTAGATGAGGGAACTTGATCCTTATTATTCAGATGAAGATCCCAAATGAAGATAGGTGATTTTAGCTGATCCTTTGATGTTATCTATTGATAAAAGGAAACACACTTTTTGATGTGATCAACATAGGCCTTCATCATCCACTGACCTTTCTGAATACCCAAGATCTCTTCCAATTTCCTCACCTTCACCTCCTTAGGTATGACCTATCATGTAAAAGTGATCTTAAATACTTCCCAAGACATCCCATATTATAATGATGATGGGACAATCACTTTCTACCAATCTAAACTCATACCCATAAATAATCCTAAAATATATTTTATCCTTATGACTTTGGGTGTTATAAAAGTCCTAAAAACATTCTCAAATTCCCCAAGCCACTCCATAGCCTCCAACAGACCTCAATAACCATGGGAAACTGGAAATAGTTGAGAAGAACTTGACTCTTCCACCCCACTAATAGTCTGGGTAGGGCTAATTACTGGAAGATATTATATAGAAACATTTGGAACCTTTATGAGAGGCATAATATAAATAAAATAATAAACACAAAACCAAATCATGATTAACCCAAAATTCAACCAAAAAGGAAATTCCAAACCAAAACACCAAAAACATAAATTGAAGCATGGTAAAACAAACCAAAATATTCTTTCAAAAACCACCACCAATGTTCCAAAATTAAAAATTACTTTATTCCAAGGCCACTTTCCCAAAATACCAAAACTCATTTTTAAATCCAACTCAAACAGCAAATCCCACTTTTAAAATAAAACAACGTCCCAAAATCATATTCCTTTTGAGATTTTTTTTTCAAAAACCATTTTTCATTCAAAATTCACTAACACCGATGAAAATCAAATCAAAAAATAATTCCCATTGACTAAAATCAACTAATATCATTAATGAAATAAAATCCTCTAAAATGGGGAACTAGTGGCTATACATAACCTAGACACACGGTTTAGCAGACCATGCCCTAATAATTCACCGACATTTAAAGTATCTTGAACCATGAACTTAGGATCCACATGCGTTAATACTCCATGAATGCTCACTATATATTACCAATTCACTTATATTTTCATTCCCCAAATCACAAACACAATAAGAACCAATGACATAAACCCAAAAATCCAAAATAAAAGACTCAAGTCCCAAACTATCTCTGGTAACTTAAGGATTAGAATGAGTAAGAGTTCATGACGCTCTTCCTGTACCTACATCCAGAGTTCTAAAAATCCTATCTCTAAACTATGTCACACCCTAAATAAAAAAGGGATTCTCTAATACTATTTTTTTCATAAACCAATAGGGTTCAATCCCAAATCGATCACCCGAGCCTGCTTGTGACAAGGGCCGAGAGGCATTCTCGATCCTCTCGGGCTGAAAAATAGTGCCAAGAATCAAAGATCATAAGTTATAAATGAATTATACCATAAAGAAAAAATAAATAAAAAATAGAGTATGTAGAATAAGGAGGAAATAAATCTCTGTATGAAATAAAAACATAAACAGATCCAAATAAAATGATAGTGAAAGAAAATATAAATCTAGAAAAAAAACTAAAACCAAATCAGAACTGACATAATTTCCATGTGACCTATTTATCACCACCATCCATAAAACCATACTTCTTCATAGAAGTATTTGAATAAGACTGAACCAACAAATTGACTTGGTTCTACCGATGCCGAGTGACACAAGTAGGGTGTGAGCATAAACTACTCAGTAGGTAACTACCGTAGAATCCATACATTTACTTTACTAAAATAGTCTATATATCATATTTTAGAATACATTTATGTAAAATAGTGTTTTATCATTAAAACAATCAACACCACTTTCCTAAAATCCCACTTCAAAAACAAAACATGGTTTTTCCATCTTAAAAAATTCCCAATTTTAAACCTAGTTTGAAAAAAAAGATACAAGAAAGAAACATAACCTGAGTAAAGAATAAGAGAAAGGGAAACCAAAACTAAGTGAAATAGAAGGGTAATATAAATAAATATAGAAACAAAAGGATACAATACAGGGGTAAACTGATAAATACTAGCAGAACAAGTAACAAGAATAATGAAAAAATAAACTAGAACATATGGATAAGTAATCATGGGAATTTCCTAAACATCCATAGAATCAATCCTTTTACATACTCGGTTCATACCCACCTGTGGGCATATATTTCACCTCTATAGTTAATCACCAACCTAGATACTCTAAACTAGACTCACTAGTGGAAAATCAAACCTGGACTATCCTCTATCCAAGGGGTTCTAATCCATCTAATTAGGACTATAAATAAATTGTCACTTGATCATCTAGATGAAAACTATAAATCCATTGATAATGGTATAAAGGGGAATTTGGAGGTCATCAAATGCTTGGAGTAACCCACAGTTTCCACCATGCAAGCCTTTCCCAATCCCCAACACCGACTATGTGAAGGCCCTCTCAAAGGAAGGAAAACCATCAGGGTTCCCATCATGAATATAACCATTAAAAAGTTCCAATAAGACCTACATGTCATGTGAATTTAAAAATAATTTCCAAAAAATAAAAAAAGTACCAACCATCTCTTAACATTTACAATTCCAAAACCAATTATAATAAAAATGTATTTCTTCTAAAAACCACTCCCAAAAACAAGGCGAAAATGCTATTTATACTCATAAGGTTCCAAATGGGAAAATATTTAGAAAAATAATTTAAAAATCATATTTTGAGTTCATTTAGAAACCAAAAGTCATTTAGAAAACATTGGGTTTTTTAGAAAAACATGATGAAGATAGAACAAAGAGAGAGAGAGAGAGGAAATGTGGAAAATGTGTTTCTAAGGCTAGGGTTTCAAGATGGATATATTTATGGAGTAAACATTTATATAAATGTTCCTATATATAATCTCCCCCCATGAACATATATATATTTCCTTATTCACCAGCATATATGTGGATGACCATAAAAATGCACAAGAGTCTAATCAATAAAACAGAAGGAGTGCCACACCAAAATATAGGGGTTCACACACAAACACTAAACCACAAGGAGAAACCAAAAAACATATAAAAAGACTAAATCCACATGTAACCCAACTAAAAAATCTCAAAAAAAAATCAAACACAATCTCCAAGTACTCAAATTCATTTTAAAGGAATAATTGGAATTTTATAAAACACCTTGCATGCATATACATATAGGCATAATTAAGAAAGTACTTTGAAAACCCATTTTAATCAAATTATTAACATGAAAAAACCATAAAAAATCATATTAACATATTATAAACATAATAAATTCATTTAAAAATTAATTAGAAATATGCAAGCATCAAATATCATGTTTTGGAAATGAAATAGATAGAGACACATACCACAACGATTTGTGAATGTGATGAAATTCGATGAGCGGGAAGAATCAAACCCATGAGAAAAAATGAACACCCTAACATCAAATAAACATAAGAAAACATCTTCCATATACCCTTATGGTTCATACATGAGAGATACCAACCAAGAAGAACTAAGAAACTAAGAGAGGAAGAAGAAGAGATGATGAAAACACCTAAAAGTCAAGAGAAACCCACCTAGAAAACTTGGAGGAGAATAAATAGAGGAAGAAGAACCAAGGGAGAAGGGTTTGGGGGCCCAATTCATGTGAAAAAAAAGATAAACATGGTAGGAGGGTTTATTTTTGTTTTAATTTATGGAGGGAAAACTTTGAAACTGAAGTTTTTAAGAATTTGGGTAAGTCACATGGTTTGGCCGCACGGTTTACCAAACCATGCCTCAACCGTGAACACCCTACTAGAAGAAAAAGGTAACCCACATGAGATGTATTAATAGTTTGGTAAATCATTCACTAAACAAAAAAATAATTTCTATCAAAATGATAGAACCTTTATAATGCTTTCCGCACAGTTTTTACTAACCGTGCACCTTACCTCAGACACAACCAATAAGCTGCACAATTACTCTTTTAGATATCATGTTTTATGACAATACATGTGTAGACTATGAAATTAAAACTCTTAAATAAAAAATAAACTAGAAACACTCTCTTCCTCCATTATCCACATAGTTTCTATCCAAACCGTGCATACTAATTATGCAGAGGAAAAAAACTTGAAACCTCCAAAACTCAAAAAATCTCACTGGGAACTCAACCCGAACCTCAACCAAAGGATAAAACACCAAGAAATGAATAAAAATTAAATAAATAAAGAAAAAATTGGGCTGGTATGTGACATTCTAGGCTATTTTACCCCTTATCATTTTAGTTTAACCCTCGATAAACCTGTTTTGAACTTAACTGTGGTAATTAATTTTTAATATTACCACTATTCATTCTGAAAAAAATTAAGGTGAACTTATTATATAATATTAATTATTATGATTAAAAATATGGAATATTTTTTTAAAAATTCCATTCACATAAGTGTAAATTCTTTATTTAAAATTTAACTCACAGACACGATGAAAAAGTGGTTTTCCAAAGAGACAATTTTTATAAGTATAAAAAGTTTTAATATAAAAATTCAATATAAAATTTATTAAAATGACCTAAATTGGTTTAATAAATATATAATTAAACTAATTTTACTTTTAAAACCGTTGTAAAATAAAACATCTCTTGTAAATTCTTTAAACGAAAAGAACTTTTTAATAAAAATCAGTATTTTTTACTATTCATTGAAAAATTAATATTTTTAGAAAAGTATCAAAAATTTACTCAAAGATAATTTTGACATGTAGATTTCAAAAATTAAGTTTATATTTTCAATAATGTTTTTCTAAAATTGGAAAAAATTACTTCTATTTTTTATTCATTAAATGTAATAAGAACATCTTTTTGAGGAAATAGTATTTTGAAAACATATAAAGACTTCCCTAAAAATTAAGTACTTTTTTATCAATATATTTTCTTTATATAAAACCATTAAACTTATTATTTAGAATGTATTTATTTCTATTCATACTTATAAGTTTAATATCTAGGTTATAATGGTCATGTTTAAATAAAAATATTAAAAGTATATCACAATTCATTAAAACTCGATGTTGTGTGTAATGGAAGCTATGAAAGAAATTAAATTATTTGAATAAAATATTTCAAAAAAACTTGATGTGTTATAAAAACATACTACATCATGTTCCTTTCCTTGAATATGGATATTCTTCTTCTTATAAGGATGATACTTTGGAGCCATAAACTTGGAATGAGTGTTCAACCCCCCCTTTTTTTTATTTTTTCTCTTTTTATCCACCATAAGGACTGAAAGTTTTTCATGACCCGTGTATTTATCAATTTAGAGAATAATAGTAAGAATTTCCCAAAATGGGTTCTCACTATTTATCATCTTATAATTCATAATAAAACTAGAGAAGTTTTTAAAAAATGAGGTTATAACGATATCCTTATACAACTCATCAAGGATCTTAAACCCCAATGTTTCCAATAATATTGACTATATATGGATCAGCTAGCACTAACTCTCCAAGATTGTATGTGAATAGTGTATTGGAGATCTCATATCTTTCTAAAATATCCTTCTCTTGATAGATATCCCAAAGGTGAGAAATGACGTTATATGAATCCATATCCTCATATTTATTTAGAGGCTCATTAGACATGGAGTATAGAATGAAATAATGGACATCCATTGCGTCATAAAATTTACACATAATTCTGGTATATTTTATTTTATCTTTTATGCTTATTAATTCATTTATCATGTGATCACACAACATACACAAAAATAAATAATTAACCATAAAACTGATACAAAAAAAATATAAGTGGATTGATTATGAGATTCTCTAATGGTAATTTTGTCTAGAAGATGATAAAATAATCCTCAAACCTAGGGGAAAACACCTTGAACTGTAGCTTGCTTTGTGTTTCAGCATTCCACCATGGTTCTTATGTATCACCTCAATTGGATTTTCCTTGTCTTCTAGATTTATATTGCCTCCTCTCTACTAGGAGATACATCCTTACATAAGAATTTAATCACACACATGTGAGGGGATCTAATGGATTTTATAAAAGGTAGTTTACATAAAAGAATTTGTAGGCACACATACCCTTACATAATAAGAAGGATGGGATTACACACATGCCATTAATTTTAATTTAATCACAATAAATTAAAGTAAAACAATTTCATTCACAAGGATGTTCTAATATAATTATCATCTACACAAAATGAAATGAGTATAGATTTTCAATCTAGTTATCAATTACTTTGATTAGTTCATTAATTAAGATAAAATAACAAAAATCAATCTAATTAATTCAATTTCTCTTAATTATATCGAAGAATATTTAACTCAAAATAAACTATAATTTTAAATAAAATTGATTTTATTTAAAATTAATAAAGCGAACAAGTGCACTTGGATTAAACGATATGTACTCATACAAATCAACTAAACTATAGATTTGAAATTTAACACAGAAATTAATTCAATATATAATTATAAATCCTATGACATGGCATATACTGTCAAATAAATGAAATAAGAAACACATGTAAATAGGTTTAATCATATATTTAATTTTTCTCCCCACATTAAATTATGTACACTTTATATAATAGGCTACATGGAGTGTACTATGTAACATGATGTGTAGTGTCTTCTGATTGTGTTAGCAGTAATTAATTAGGGACTGGCCGTGTTTACTACCGCAAAAAAGTTCAAGGTACATGGTATATTGTACATATTACATGGTATTTGGACTTATATTTTCCACGACATGTCAATTATTGTGTTGTGTATCAGATACATGACATGCTAGGACACCTTCTATGAGAAAACGAGTACTACACATTGTGTACAATGATCACATGGTGTGTAGTTCTTCAAACCGTGTTCCATTTTGTCTGGATCTATATGTTGTTCCACTTTTTTTGGACATTATATATGATTTTATTGGATCTGACATGATATAAAAATATGTAGGAAAGAGACATTAGTACACGATGTGTATTTAGGCTGTACACACCATCTATTCTAGTTTTTTTGGGAAGAATCTTTGTCACCTCCATATGGTGTTTTTTAGATGCTTCTTAATTTTTAATCTTTATAATTTTACTAGATATGTTATCAATAATGAAGAAGGAAATATATGATGATGTTTATATATTAAAATGAATCTATTTTAGTGAAATAAATGAAAAATCATTAAAATAATCAATGAATTATATATAATTATTAATTAAACATGTAACCACTTTGATATCAATTCTAGATTATGGTCACAATAGAAGATCTTATATTGTATGGGCAACTCAACTTTTAAGTTTTAATCTATGAATAATCATTATTTCACATGATAAATAATTCCAGGTTTAATGAAAATTGTTGATTACTTGACTAGAGAAATCATTGTAACTAGAAGAGGAGGATCTTCACATGTAATTTATCATTAATTTATGAGAAGATATAGAATTACCTAAACTTGTAATTCCCTCTTAATTGATGAAATGAGTGACTATATAATATTGTACCATCATTGTTTTATATGATACAAGTGTATAATCTCTATAGTGGCAATCCACACATGAACCAAAATCTCTGAATGTCGTCATAGAATCATCACGTGCTAGCATGACCAATTCTAATCGCTCGTGTTGTTCATCATTGATCGAAGAAATATTTTTCTTGAAGGAGGAATAACTCTTGATTTTATCTCAATGACTTGATAGGGGAGGAATAGAGATAAAATATTCTATAACTATATCTCTCTCTCTATCCATTATTCACACCAAGAGTGGATATAAAATTGATAAAATTGTATATTTATTATAGTAGGTTTAAGGTTGGAAAATCGTACACATGACCCTTTCTAACTTTATAATTATTAGATGACCCCATGTCCAATAATAATAATAATATTATTAATTTCTTGACATGCACAACACTTTAATAATATAAATAAAGATCATTTATTCTATTTCCAATTGTGCCATTAAACTCGATCAACTTTCCCTTATCAACATTTACTAATCCTTGAATAATGAATATTTATTTAATAAATAAATTCCATTGAATTATTCATTGATAAATATAATAAATATTATATTAATCAATCCTTGAAAATAAATATTTATCATTATTATTTAACTCAATTATTCCTTTAAATAACTTGTGATTAAATCATTGAGGTCAAACAAACCCAAATAAATATTATTTATTCTAACTTTTTAAATTTGATACTTGAATTTGATTAAGACTGTGGATACACTTAGTGTGTGAATCTCGAGGCCACTTTTTTAGTGGAATTAATCATAACTACCTAAATACTAAGGTTGGTATCTAACAACACACCAAGAAATCCATATATAAATAAGTTAACGTCGAAACAATATCCAACTTCCTATGAATGCTTACCATGTAATATAATCCCTTTATCATGACATCTCAAATCAAACAGGTTGCATACTGGTGCCATCAACCTATGTGCTCGATGTCTCTTTATTATATTTTTCAAAAATGAACTTTCCCACTGAACACCATGTCCATGGATTTACTCAGGTGGTTTTATTCCCATCAAAGGGATTGAGATATCAACTTACATCAAGGGACAGAAGGGATAAATCCTTTCTCTCATTTTTCATTAATGGAATATCACTCGTGATGAACCCAACTTATCTTACCTCACTACGAGCATATTTCATCCCAATTTTCACAAATACATCAAATTATGTGAGTGATAATATCCATTAATGAAAAAATTAAATTATATGTATCAATACACACATTTTATGACAATAACATCTAATGACACATGGAAATATGGATTTCCAATTGATGGGTTTGTTCACATAACCTCTTATCTTGGACATTACCAAGGGTGAACACCATGAGATGATGTTTCAATATATTATGAGTCTCCTACACCTAATATCAAATATCATCTATGTCTTAATATAAAATATTATTCTACCATAGAACAATATTTAAGAATGGTGTTGGGGCACCTCCTGGTTCTCATCACAGTGGGGAACTACCCTGAACTTTCAATGTAACATATATTCTTTTGACATTATCACATAAAATTTAATTCAAAGGAACAATAATTATGTGATAAGAAAATTCATTAATAATGAAAAAATATAGTCAATTACTACATAATTCAGTTTTTGGGAATCGATTCTAACATAAAGTAATAAAAACAAGAGGGAGGAGAGAAAAGAGGGGGAGGAGAGAAGAGGGAACCCTAACCTTGATGAATCCCACATGAAATTGATGAGTGAAAGGTTAAAAATAGGAGGCAAAGGGGGTCACACATGGGATCCCTTAGGTCATGCTTCATAGGTATGAGGGATAGGAGGAAGGATTTTGGGATAATGTTAGGGAATAGACAAAATTGGAAAGTCAATATTTTAATTCTGGATAAATCACACATTTTACACATGGTTGGACCAATTGTGCACCATTCACTAGGAACATTAGGGAACCTATATGTATTGGTTTTAAAATATTTCAAACCCTGAAAAATGAATATAATAATATTGCAGAGTCACTCGTATGGCTGACACATGGCTTGACCAATCATGGGGCCAAACTATGCGACATGCATAAAATAGTAAAAATTTAAAATTTTCCAAAATTAAAGATTCAATCCCCTAAACTAAAATGGAAATAAATAAAATGGGCCTTCAAGACATGTATTCAAGACACTTGTCCTTGGGACTTCGGTCTATGTAATGGGTCTCCCTCTACCCAGACAAAAAGAGGTCTTTGATTTAATAATAAATTGAGGCTTCAGCCCCAACCTTTGAAAAAAAATGATAAGGGATAAAGTGTGATAATTCTCCCTACCATGACCCTTTTCTACCCCCAGAAATCCACCAAGATTAAATAATACACCACCAAGAGATTTAAACCAATGAAAAAAACCAACTATGACACAATATACGAAGTACAAAGAAAATAGATTTCATACCACTATGCACCAATTTATATCTAAGTCACACTCATAATCAACCATTTTGATTAAAAAGGAAGGTATAAAGGCCCATAGTGGGTCTCCCAACCATTCAAGGGTTCCACTAGAATGGTGGGTGAAAAGTCATGATACTCTAAAGGAATCACACTAATCACTAGCCAAATTCCAAACCAAAAAGACTCAATTAAAATAATTTAACCTAAGGAACATACATAGTTTCATAGAAACAATAATCCATTCTCCAAATTGGCTCAAGATAAATAATTTCCCAAAACACAATACCATGAATCAAGATTTACAATATAAATCAGAGAATAAGTACAAAGGAAATAATGAAGTAAAAAAGGAGTACCTCACACATTATTAAACTACTATCAAGATCCAAAGAAAAACATGGACGTATTCCCCTTACTATACTCAAAATCCTATGATTTTTAGAGTATTTGAGTAAATAAAACTAGAATACATAAATCAATCACACCGAAGGAGCAAAAAAAGAGAAGAATAAAAACTTGAAATATGATCTTTAAACTCCAGCCTCTCACCAAACCTCAACCCCACACCAGCAACAAAAGAGAAAAAATTCACCATCATGGACTCACCGACCATGTCTTTAACTAGGTTTATCTGAATAAAAACAATACGAGTCTAATATATAAATGAAACTCCTCATAGAGAGATACACGCAAATAAAATAACTCGATGCCACCCCACTAGAGAGACAACCCAACACCAAACATCCTAATATATTAAAAAACTTATAAATAAACCAGGTTAACCCAAAAGTGAGTAATCATTAGGAAGGATATGGCTCTACTAACCCACATGGATTCTAGAGAGTGTTGTTAGTTGGAAGAGCCCTACTCCAAGTCTTAAAAATACTTACTAAGAGAATAATTCATCACACATACTTATGATGATTCCTTGGGACTTTCCTGGGAGGAATATTTAAAAAAATAGAACATGAACCTAATGAATACCAAAATCATAATGATAAAAAAGTGAAAAAATCTCTTCACAACAATCCATAAACCCCAACTTGAAAACTTAAAATTTTCATACGAATTGTTATTATTTCTAAAAAAAACAGTTCACATACTTCACAAAGATAAAAAAAGATTTAAAAAACCCAAACTAAAAAATCTTTCACATTTCAAAACAAAATGTCCCATATTTTTCCTTTCAAACCATTTTTAACCCCACAATGAAATTTAAAATCTTAAAACATTTATGAAAATCATTTTTAATAGTCTAAACCTAAACATTAAAGTCTTAAATTCCCATTTAAAATTATTTTAAAACATTAAAATCTCCTTTTTAAATCAATTCATGAGTCTTAAAACACAAAATCCATTCCAATTAATTTTAAATAATATACTCATTGTTTATTTCAAAAAACACTTTTTTCATTTAAAACCATATTTCATTTTTAAAATTTCTTTGAAATCAAACCAAATCATATAAACATATTGATGGGTTAGAGTGCATAGAAAGTGATTATTGGGGATGATATAAACTCATAAATTTTTGGATTTTATGTATCATTAATATATTTTACAAGATGTAAACATCATTAACAACAAATTAATTCCGAATAATATTAAACAAAGAATTTTGACAGAACCAAGATAAGATATTTTCACATTAAATTTAAAATCAATTTAAATATATTGGAAGAAATAATACCTCAGTATTAAGATATTTCTTCAATGAATATGTTGATCTTCAAAAACCCTTTTCAGTAAACCTCATTAATTTTATAGGATCCAAGTGTATAATCCCTTTAGTAATAATCCACACATGTTCTTATGATCACTAAACAATGTCGATGAATTTTTGGGTTCTATCACGACAGATCGATCTTCTTGTGGTGTTTGTCTTGATCACTGCAAAAATTCCATCAGAATTGAATAATTTTACTTAAAATATAATTCTTGATATAATAGAGGAGGAAGGATAATATCTAGATCATTATTTTTTTCTTTATATAGATTTATAGATTTTGTTTCACACAACGATTCTCTAATTTGATCAAGCTGTACAAAATATACATAATCCTTTACTTATAGAGATAAGGTTATGGTTAAAAATATTATTTAATTTTAAAAAAACCTTTAAATAATATATTTAATCTCATAGGACCTCATTCCATATAATAATATTATTCTTATTATTTTATCATGTCATGTGCTAACTGGAACATTGATAAATATTATTTTACCTTCTTATAAATTAATATTTATCATTAAACATTATCTAGGTCCATTAATCGTATTTATCATTTATCTAATACCTAAATAAATATTTAATAAATAAATATATAAATAAATATTTTATATATCAATATAATTAAATAATTTCCTTGAAAATAAATATTTATTTAATTTATGTGATCAATAAATCCTGAAAAATTTAATCCTCAGTCATGAGAATAATATTTATTATAAAAATTAAATTCAATTACAATTCAATTGAGATCAATAGAAATAGTTAGTGTGTGGACCTATAATATTCTTTCTCATTGGTATTAGGTGGAATTATCTAGAGTTCATGATTAATATCTACCAATGATTCAAGACACCCAAGAAAAAGAAATTAATGTTACAACATCAAAAATCACATATGAGCACTCACTATGTAATATAATACCTTTAACTTAATATCTCATCAAGTTAGTTTCAATCTTGTGTTATCAACCTATATGCTGGATACGTCTTTCTTTGACCATCTGAAATAAACTCATCATTACTCCACGACCTTGAATTTAATATGACAGTTTTATTTTAATCAAAGTTTTGAGATATCAACTTCCATTAATATAAAAGGTAAAAATAATTACTCAACTTATTCATTAATAACATGCTATTCGTGATGCACTGAACATACCCTACTTCCTGAGGACATATGGTGTCAATATTTTGGTTAGTAAATCTAAGTGCGCAAGTCATGACATGTATTAATAATAATCTTAAATTATAAGGACCATTTCACACACTCACTGATAAGAATATCCTATGACACATAAATATGTTAAATTCCTACTTGTGGGTCTGTTTTCATAGTCTATTATCTTAGATATTATCAAGTGTTAACTTCATGAGAAGAAGTCTCATCTTCTTATGAGTACTCACACATGATATTCAATATACTATATTCCCTAACACATAATGTTATCCTACCATAAAACTAGGTTTAATAATATTATCATAGAACTACAAGGTTCTCATCGAAGTGGGAAACTTATATGAAATTTTCAATGAAACAAATAATCTAATATAGTATTACATTAAAGTCACATAAAACTATGAATGATATCAAATGAGATGTTTTAATTCACTTTTTTGAATATATATTCAATCCAAAGTACAAATAGTTGGTTTTAGAGAACTAAATCGAACATATTCTCACTTAGAATAGAGCCAACTTCCAATGAATTTCAGTATGCTAGACCTCACATGATGATCATGCTTCTTCTAATTTAAGTCTTTAGTCAATGGGTCTACCATACTATCTTCCATAGAGACTCTTCTCACTAGAAATTCACCTCTTTGAGGGAATTTTTTTAAGAGATGATACTTTTGAAGTATGTGTTTCATTTTTTAATGTGACCTTGCCTCTTTTGCAAGATCCACCACTGTAGAATTATCCCAATCTATTGTGACAAGGTCTTTAATACTTGGAACCATGAAATGATCTTTGATTAATTTTCATATCCAAACTGCTTCTTTAGCTTCCTTAAAATCTACAATATATTCACACATTGCTGTAGAATCTGTGACTATAGCTTACTTTGAGCTCTTCGATCTCACAACCCCTCTATTGAGAGTGAAGATGTATCTCAAATATGATTTTAGACCATATTGATCTATTTGGAACCTATAATATTCATATCCTCTAATGACTAGTTACTCATCTCATTTATAGATCAGGAATATATCCTTAGTACACCTAAAATACTTAAGTATAGTCTTGACTTCCATCCAATGATGGTCACCTAATTCATCTTGATATATTCCATCCAAACTTAAGTCATAGGCGACATCTAGCATAGTATATGGCATAACATAAATAGCTGACCCAATTACTAATTCTTATAGAATTTTTTCCATCCTTTTTCTTTCCCTATGTATTTAAGGGAACATTTTCATAGAAAAATGAATTCCATGCAACACTGTAAAAAATACCATCTTGGATTGTTCTATAATGAATATCTTAAGTAATTTGTAAATATATATACTTTGACTTAGACTGACCCGTATCTTGGATCTATCATGATAGATCACAATCCTAAGAATATAAGATGATTCACCTAAGTCCTTCAGGGAGAATCATGTGTTCAATCATGATTTTATAGACTATAAGACCATTATTTCATTTCTAATAAGTATTATGTCATCAATATAAACTATTAGAAAAATGATAGCACTTCCTCTAAACCAGTTATAAACACAAGGTTCACATTAATTCTTTATAAAACCAAATTCTATTATGGATTCATCAAATCAAATGTTTTATGACTTGGATTCTTGGTTTAATCGATAAATGGATCTCTATAATTTTATACTTTTTTTGTATTCTTTGGAGTTAAAAACCCTTTGGGTTATGTCATATAGAAGTCTTCTTGAAGGTTTACAATAAGTAAAGCTTTATTGAAAACCATTTTCTAAATCTCATAGTCATGATAAGCTGTTATGGGAAGTATAATTCTGATGAATTTCATCATTACAATTAGTGAAAAAGTTTTATCATAGTCTATGCCTTGATTCTGTTTAAACTCTTTTATAATGATTCATTCTTTATAAGTAGTGAATTTTCCCTCCTTGGATAGTTTATTCTTGAATACCCATTTAAAACCAACAAAATTTATATATAATGGAGGATATACCCAAATCCAGAATTGGTTTTGATATATGGAATCCATTTCAGAATTCATAGCTTCGTTTCACTTAGAAACTTTTATAGAACAAACTACTTCCTTTCTAGGTTACAAGATCATTATTATCAACTAATAACGAGTAACCATCCTAGGTGACTAGAAAAATATATCTTTTATGTTCTCTAACCTCTCTTGTACTCCTATTTAGTACTTGTATCTTCAGAATGTCTTCTTCCACTGGGCCTTATGGAATCTGTTCCAATTATAAATCTTGTATACCTTGAGCCAATACTTCATCAAATTATATCTCACTCCCACTATCTATTTTAGATATGTTCTCCCTCTCAAGGAATACAACATGTCATTCCACAGTTATATTTTTGTCTAAGGGGTCGTATATATAATATCCCCTATTTCCTCGGGGTAACTATAAAGGTACACCTTGTTCCTAAGGGTACAAGTTTGTTTGATAAATATACCTTAACAAATGATTTACATTCCCAAACATGTAAGTACAATAACTCATGTTTCTTTCCACTACAAAATTGGTATGAAATACTATATACCACTTTATTTGGAACCTAGTTTAGTATTTGTGCGGCTGTCTGTAATGTGTATCCCTAAATAGATAATATAAGACTCACATGAATCATTATTGATCTCACCATGTCAAATAGGGTACAATTACACTATTTCCTTATGGTGTATAATGAGAAGTGAGTTGAGATAGAATCCCAAACTTCTATTAATAATCAATGAATAACCGATTAAGAAATTCATTTCCATGGTCTAAGTAGAGTTTCTTAATCTTCTTGACAATATGGTTCTAGACTTCATTCTTATATTATTTTAATTTTTTCAAAGGAATTTGACTTATACCACATTAAGTATACACATAAATATCTACTAAAATCATCAATAAAAGTTTTTATGTATGAGTACCCACCTCTTCCTTCAACTTGAAATGTCCCACACACATCGGTATGAACTAATTCAAAAAGATCATTTTCCCTTTCACCTTTTCCACTAAATGGAGATTTATTTATTTTCCCTTATAAACATGCATGACATACACCAAGTGGTTTTAGTTCAAATGAATCTAAATATATTTCTTGGTGTAATTTGGCAAAACACTTTTCATTTAGAAGACCTAGCTGTTGATTCCATTGTTGGGTGTGGTAGGAGTCATGTGAACTAGTTTCATTATCAATTTCTATCACTTGTTTCATGTAATAAAAAAAGAACATTATTTAAATATGACTTACCATAAAATATGCTTTCTTAATAAAAGAAGAAACAATTATTTAAAAATTTGAAAATAAATCTATCTGTATCAAGTCTAGATATATATTAATGTTTTTTATTACTAAAGGAAAACAATACAAATCTTTTAAAATCAAGTTCATTCTCATCAACAATGTGAGGCTATAGTCCCCAATAGACACAACACCAATTCTGGCTCTATTAGTTGCTCATATATCTACTTAACCTCTAAAATCTTTCAGAATATACCTGGTTTCTACATTTGAATAAATATGTGATCTCCAAATTCTATATCTAATACCGAATTTATAAAAATAGATAAATTACAGTTGATAACAAAACAAACCCGAATCTTCCATTTACTTCTTTGTTTGGGTTTAGTTTTTCTTTTAGTAGACCTTTTTCCATTTGAAAAATAGATAGAATCATATTCCATTGCTTGTACCTTTATCCTTATCTTATTGGAAGGGTGTTGAGAAGAGGTTTTAGACTTATATCTCTTCACTTTGCATTTCCTTTTATTCACTATAAGGATAAAATAATTTTCATTCTTTATATCCTTATTAATTTGGAAAAGTAGAGTGATAAGACCTGGGAGATAATTCTTTGTGTTGTTAATATTGAATTTGAAAAAAAAAACTTGAGAATTTTTTAGGGAGTTATGGAATAATGAGATCAATGTGAAGTTATTTAGATATATTAAAACTTAGAACCACTAGGTGATCAATGTATCCTATTATTTTGACTACATGAGGCTCAGATGGTGCACTTTCTCTCTAAGTTTTATCTATAAGAGAACCTTGGATATCTAAAACCATTATTGTATTTTTTTACCTTGATATAGACCACAAAGATGATAGATCATTCTGTAAGCATCCATGTTGTCATGTGAATTCATGAGTTTATTATACACAGATGAAATCGTTAAACATAGAACATCAACCACATCTCTCAGGTGTTTATCATGGACAATGAACACTTCATCACTCATCTCCTTTGAATGTGGATCAAGCATTGAAGATTATAGCATGTAATATTTATATTTTTAAGAACTTGGGTTTTTCTATAAAAGACTTTGGAATTTTCTTGATGTTATTTCAGAGAAGCGCCTTCAGACGGCATGCGATTCAAAGCCCCGGTGTGGCCAGAATTAAATTTTCAGTGCGTTCACACTAGGCATGCCAAATAAATGGGATAAATCCTAAACGGTGTTTTAGATAAGAAATCTGATTGTACAGATGGATCCAAAATGGTGTTTTTACCCTAGGAACAACATAAAATATGTCGTCACAGGGCGTTTGGACCCCTCGCCCATTAATGGAACATTAAACGGATAAATAAATAAATTAATTTATTCGTTTAATGGCTTAACACAAGTATCTCTTAAAAGGTAGCTCGGATTGGAAAACTAAGGGCACCGTTGAGTCCGGAGCATGCCCTTTAACCTAAGAGGGGTGTAATTTTCATGGGCACGAGCCTTCTGTGGAAAATGCCACCAGGGGTGTTTTCGTAATTTAGCGGCTTCAGATGTTAAATTTTATAACTTTTGAACAGGGCCTCAGATTAAAATTTTGAGACCACCGTTGTGCTCGGGAGGTGGTTTTTACCCTAGAGGAGGCTTAACCTCGACCCCGTTGAGAGTTTCGGATGCGGGTCAATGTGGGGGGTGTTTAAAATTAATTAAAATTTTAATAAATGTTTTCATACATAAACCAACCCACCCCTCTCCTTCCCCATTTCTTTCCATTGGCAGAAGAGCTCTCCCACCTCCCTCAATCCCTCTCAACCTCCTCTTACCCTCCCTTGAGCCAAGCGAAAGTGACAACGGTGGTGGTGCGGTGAAGGTTTGAAGCCTCGGGCTACGCCCAACAGGTAGGATTATTCGTTTTTCATTTTAATTTACGCATCTCCTTTGAGCATAAATTTTACCATCGAATTGCCATTATGTTTTCGAGAAAAGCCCTTGGTTGCGTATTATATGTTCTGAGCTATCCAATGCATGTTTTGGATTGAAAATTTGAGTTCCGAGGTGATCACAGTCGTCCGCCGAAGATCTGTGGGTTTTTGGAATCTTTCTAGCGGTTCTAGCCGGTCCAATGGCGGGCGGCTCGGCTTAGGCGGCGGGCGACTTCGGCTCAGGTGGCGACGACTCAGTGCTCAGGCGGGAGGCGACAACGAACGATCGGGGCTCCCGGACGGCGGATCAGCGAGGCACAGACGATGGGGCTCCCGTATGGCGGCTGAGCGAGACGGGGTGTGGGACGCGGTCGAGCGGAGGCGCTGAGCGAGCAGGCATCGGTGAGGCGGACCGGGCTGCGAGGTCATCGCCGAGGCGCGATTACGGGGAAGACCGGGGTCTTCTGACCCCGGTTGATAGACAGGACCTGCGTCACGTGGGTCCACTCAGAGACCGGACCAGCTGAGCTGGTCCAGGCGGTTTGGGGTGGTCCACGTGGTGAACAGCGGACTGCTGGTCCAGGGTGTGGGTGGGCCGGCCAAACCGGCCCAACCCACCTATTTTCATCCTAAAAAGTTTAAATGCTCCTAAAATGGGGACCAGGTGTTGGATTCGCGTGCCGTCAGCAGCGACACGTTCCTTGAAATGAGACGGACATTTTGATATGGTTTAGGGGGTTTTAATTCCCGAGACGGGGGGCCTCAATGGCGCGACACGCCCATTAAGTAGTTTGGTGTTTTTTTGGGGGTTATTGTCTTGGATGGCGCAGACACATCTGGAGTCCATTTTGAGCACCGTCAGCGGCATTGCGACCCTGGCATCGAGACGAAGATTTCCAAGGGGTTTTCAGGTGTTGAAACTAGAGTTGAGACATGAGCCCCACGGGCCGTCTTTTAAGTTACGAGCAACGTTTTTGTAACTTTTTCATCAGACGTCTGTTTGTGGCGTGCGATCAGTCGAATATGGGTGTTTTTTAGAGGGAATTTCAATGGCGCAATCTGACCGCTTTAATTTTTCACGATGGTGGAGGCCCCACGAGGGTTGTTTTAGGAGTTGACAGTGATTTTCATCTTTATCATCAGGTGTCTGTTTCAGACAAGTGAATAGTCAATCTTGTGTACTTTTTCAAGAGGATTGAAATGGTGTGATCCGTTTGTAGCACTTCAGGACTGGGATGCAGGCCCCACGTAGTACCGCTCATGTGCGGTATGGCGAGACACATCTTTTTCTCTGGATATGCATTCCACACAAGAAAGCAGTAAATTTGACATTTCTTTCCGAGGATATCACAATGGTGCGATGTGCCCAACTGTTTTCGGGGCCGAGGCTCGGGACCACGAGATGCCGTTCGGGCGAAAGCGGTGTCAGACGAATTTTACGTCGGATATCCATTGGAGGCGAGTAGATAGTCTATCTCATGTGTTTTTCCATGAGTATTACAATGGTTTGATCCATTTGGAAGTACGGAGTCTCATTCGATATCTCATTTAAATGGGGAAGCATAAAAGGTTCTCCAGTGGCGGTTCTTCTTGCTGTGTTCGGAAGCGAACCCTTGGCGTGAGATTGCGTTCACTCCCATGTGAGTGAAGTTGATGTCTAAAGAGATGTGGTTGGCCGTTCTAGGGCTGTGGAGGAAGCAGGTTGGAGAAATTATGTTTTCGCCCTTCACGTTGACGTTGGGTGTCGTGTGCGTGATAGCCTTTGGGATAGAGATGTGGTATACCCTGGTAGTATATGAGAATTCTTGGAGGTAAATGTTGTAGTTTTTACCTGAGAATTTTTGTGCTTGGTTTGGAGATGAGCTGGGGCCACATGATGTGTGGGCCCCCTGTGCGCGCCATGTTCTACTTTACGTACCTTTGACCTCTCACGACGTAGAGGGTCCTTCTGTTCTCGATGGTTTGGTCGACAAAGTTGTTTGTGTTCCCCTGTTTCTTCAGCTATGAGGGGTTTCAGTATCACGTCCCCTTCACCGGACTACATCATCATTTACGACTACATGCATTCATATAGTGTGGGTGTGCTCCCACTTTCTGGAGTGAGTTGTCTCAGTCCGCTTCGACAGTAGACTCAACGGATTGGAGCATGTATCACCCCAAGAGGCCCGAGGGGATCCTCATATCCCTTCGTGTTCCCGGGTAGGGTTCTTTGGGTATTGGTGTGACCAACACATTACGCAGGCACCGATCATCTACCCAGGAGGTTGTTTCCAGTAGGGTAAGAAGCCCCCAGGGATTCCTAGGCGCAAAATCCCTAGTTGTGCATCGAGATCATATATTCATTCCGTGATCTTTCATTATGTGTTTCACCCTACATGTTCCAGTTACCAGTGAGGTACCATTTAGAAAGGATGACCAGTGGTGGACCATCCAAAAAGGATAGACAGTGCGGTACCATCTAGCAGGGATGGCCAGTGGTGTACCATCCAGTAGGGATGGCCAGTGCGGTACCATGCAGCAGGGATGACCAGTGGGGTACCATCCAATAGGGATGGCCAGAGCAGATTCGGGTTTACCTCCAGCGGGGCTAGGAAGTGGTCCTTGATGACGGTTCTGGGTCTCCCTCCAGCGGATTACCCTTTCGCAGGGCTGGGCAGTGGGAACCCGTCGACTTTGAGCATACCTCTCGACTGTGGGACTGTGACGAGGTGTGGTTTGATTTTCCCAGAACTCTCATGTACGAGGGGAACTTTCCCCCCCAAGACGGGTCTCTGTGACACGACCTAAAACTATTCGGGCGAGTCAGTGCCACCCAAAGTGGATAATGTCAAGGTGCGGTGATTTGATCCCCTTGACATGTAGTTCAAGGCAGACGTGTGGATACTGGGCATTGATGCTGTTTACTTCTGGGACTGTTGGCGACTCACATTCTTGGGCTGAGCTACGGGATAAAGATCCCCTTACTATCTTGTTTAGGTTTCTTGACAGAGCATGTATATATGTATACCTTGTTCCAGTACCCACTCCTTGGGTTTTGGTTACTCTTCCTCCAGGAGAGGCGAAGGCGTGTGGGGTATGCCACGTGATTTCCGTGTCTAGATTCTCATGGTTGGATGAGTCAACTCTCATACTATAGGTAGAAAAGACTCTATGAGAAGTTCATCTTCTCATTATTTCCAGATCTTTATGTCTGGGCAAGTCTACCTCCTTTCTCTTGTTGGGTTGAGTTGGAATCTTTACTGTTAGTCTCATGCACTCTTTATTGTAATCTTTTACTATTACTTGTTCTATCTTCTGATCACCTCTTCAGTACCTCCTTTTTTTCTCCCTCGAGCCTTCGGGGCATCCTACTGAGTATTTTTATACTCACCCCTGCTTGGGCTTTTCTCGCACTTGGTGTGCCCTTGCAAACGACGAACAGGTTGGTCGTGACGTCAGAGGAGCTTAGGAGTCCAGGAGCTTGGACTACGTGCAGTGGTCGTAGTCATGTTCTAGGTGTGGGAATCTCCCAGCTATTTTAATTTTTTTTACCTGTTGCTGGGTTGTGGCACTTTACTGGTTGGGCGCGTGTTTTTTCCCTTTTCTTTTCAGTTTGCCTTCAACACTTTCTTTGTACTATTTAGAGGTCGATGCTCTTTGTGGTTTATTTATAGCAGTTGGTAATTTACTTTTCCTTTTAATCTTCATTTCTGTATTGAGTGGGTTGCGTGTGTGTGTACAGGTACTTAGGAAAAGGCCTCCCCATGTTTTTTAGCCTTAGGTGCTTGTCGCCAGCGCCTGGCCTATGGAGGCGGGTTTGGGGTAGTTGCGGCTCGAGCTCGGGTAGGGTCAGGTTGTGACAAATTGGTATCAAAGGTGGTTCATTCTTTGGGATATTGTTCGGAAGTCCCTAAAAAGGAATTGGTTGGGATCTAGGGCAACAGTGTCAACGCGTCTCGAGAGAAGCTCTCAGGCCAGGGAGTCTAGTGACGGTGTGGTGACCGACGTATCCATTCACCAGGACCCTGATAACCCTCTTTTCGACTCGGCATGCTGAGACATATTTTACAGAGAAAATTGGTTTGTGAATCACATAGTATTAAGTCTTTGACTATCCTTATTGAGTCAGCTCCCCATTTTTGTTATGGTTGTATACATATATGCTCATCTGATCGCGACACTCCTTGATAACATTCAGGATGTCTCCGCGAAGACAGCCAGCCAGGATACTAGCTTTGGTTCGTGACGACGACCCTGTGAGCTAAGAGGCCTCAGTCCAGAACCCATCATGTGAGCCCCTTTCTTCAGGTGTTCTGGTAGTAGCACCCCCACCTGGTGAGCAGCAGACAACTTCGGTAGAGCAGACTGAGCTTGAGTGCAGGTTGAGCACGCTCCGTGAGTTCCATCGGCATAGACCACTGAGGTTCAGTGGTGAGCCAAATCCTTAGGCAGCATAGGTTTGGATTGAGACAGTGGTTTGCCTCTTTTGGCTTGCGCAGACACCAGCAGGTCAGAGGGTGGCTTTGGCAGCCGGCCTTTTCCACAGTGCAGTTGGGCGTTGGTGGAGTCTGGTGACTCAGTTACTTAATGAGTCGTCACTTTAATGGGGTGACTTTCAGCTACAGTTTTGTGAGTAGTTTTACCCCTCTTGCTTACGATTTATTAGGATCTAGGAGCTCCTGTAGTTTTATCAGGGAGGGATGATGGTGACTGAGTACGTGACTAGTTTCGCAGACCATGTACGTTTTTACCTGGACTTGGTCCATGACGGTAACTTCCGAGAGTGGAAGTTTGAACAGGGTCTCCGTAGAGATATTCATGCTATCATCATACCCTCATGCATCCCCACTTATTCCGGGGTGCTAGAGTAGGCGCTGGTGACAGAGAGCTTCCTGTCGCGCTCTACAGTTGGTGGTGGCAGTAGGCACGATGGAGCTGAGACGTCTGCCGCAGCTAGCGGGCATCAGCAGATAGAACCTCAACACAGTTGGATTTCCGATAACCAGACTCAGGGGCATGGTCGTACACCACAGTGGCGTCGGAGGGCACCAGTGAAGCCCGGAGAGCGCCGGTGCTATGCTTGCGATGAGCAAGGTCACTTAGAACAGGACTGCCCGACCAAGAATGATGATATTACCAAGAAGGTAGCGGGTGCACCACCACGGCAGAGGCATTTCCGTGATCGAAGTAGCGCCCAGAGAGGTGGTTCTCGCAGAGGATCTGGGGGGAGCTGGAAGTGGGGGACGACTTTATGAGGTCTTCCCATCACCACCAGGTGATCCACATCAGGGCCCGGGAGCTAACAGTTGGGACTGAGGACAACAACGAGCTTTGGATGTCTACGATCCTGCAGATCATGAGGTTATTAGATGTACACTCTATAGATCTTATACTTTTTGCAGTAGAATTGTTAGACTCTTTGTGTGAAATGCTTTTCTCCCTAATAATTTCTTGAGTTGTTACCAAGGTGACGCGGGGCATCGGTGTAATGCTGTGTTAGTGGAATATAAGGCATGGAACCTTTTCCATTAGTCGATGGTGTCGACTCCATCACTCTCTGAGCGTGTAAGAGAGTCTTGGTTACGAGACATCGACTATGAAACCTTGCGTGACCAGATATCATTGGGTGTTCCACCATATGGATATTCTGAAGGAGGGAATCACCGGGCTTTATCCCAGGTCCAAATGGTGATTCCCAGTCACAACGTGCGATGTAGAGGTTCGAACGGGGAGGTGATCTACCCCCGAGGGACTTCAGGCCGTTTTAGACCGTGTGAAGGGATGGTGAGGTTGTCTACTGCCTTTCCCTAACCCCCCAAAGTCTGGAGTGGGTGCACGACGTCTCCTGCATGGCTTACCTGAGGAGATGTGTGCATACTCCTATGCACATCATCGGCAAGGGTAGACCTCATGTGAACAGATCAAATTCTTTGGTCTGTGTTCGGTGAAACGGGACTATGCAAGAGTTCTTCTGGGTATGGGAGAGCCAAGTGTGGGCTTAGTACCCTGAGTTGTTCCCTGGTTTTGCTTTTCGGGGATGAAAATCTTGAATGAGGGAATGATGTAAAAACCCAATTTTTTTTATAAAATACTTTGGAATTTTCTTGATGTTATTCCAGAGTAGTGCCTTCAGATGGCGTGTGATTTCGAGCCAAGGTGTGGCTGGAATTAAATATTCAGTGTGTTCACACTGGGCACACCAAATAAATGGGATAACTCCTAAATGGAGTTTCAGATAAAAAATTTGAGTGTACGGATGGATCCAAAATGGTGTTTTTACCCTAGGAACAACATAAAACATGTCGGCGCGAGGCGTTTGGACCCCTCGCCCGTTAACGGAACATTAAATGGATAAATAAATAAATAAATTTATTTGTTTAATGGATTAATTCAAGTTTATCTTAAACGGTAGCTCAGATTGAAAAACCAAGGGCACCGTTGAGTCCGGAGCCTGCTTTTTACCCTAGGAGGGGTGTAATTTTCGCGGGCGCATGCCTTTTGTGAAAAATGGCACCAGGGGCATTTTCGTAATTTAGTGGCTTCGAATGTTAAATTTTATAACTTTTGAATGGGGCCTCAGATTAAACTTTCGAGACTACTGTTGTGCTCGGGAGGTGGTTTTTACCCTATAGGAGGCTTAACCTTGACCCCGTCGAGAGTTTCAGATGCGGATCAATGTGGGGGGTGTTTAAAATTAATTAAAATTTTAATAAATGTTTTCCTACATAAACCAACCCACCCCTCTCCTTCCCCATTTCTTTCCTCTAGCAGAAGAGCTCTCCCACCTCCCTCATTCCCTCTCAACCTCCTCTTCCCCTCCCCCAAGCCAAGCGGAAGCGACAACGGTGGTGGCGCGACGAAGGTTTGAAGCCTCGGGCTAAGCCCAACTGGTAGGATTATGCGTTTTTCGTTTTAATTTCCGCATCTCCATTGAGCATGAATTTTAGTGTCGAATTGCCATTATTTTCTTTAGAGAATCCCTTGGTTGCGTAGTATATGTTCCGAGCTATCAAAATCATGTTTTGGATTAAAAATACGAGTTACGAGGAGATCAGAGTTGCCCGCCAAAGATCCGTGGGTTTTTGGAGTCTTTCTGGTGGTTCTGGCCGGTCTGGTGGCGGGCAGCTCGACTTAGGTGGCAGGCGGCTTCAGCTCAGGCAGCGGCGGTTCGGTGCTCAGGCGGGAGGCCAAAAAAGACGTCGACTGGGCGAGCAGGGATTCCGAACGGTGGAGAGGCGAGGCGCGGACGACGGGGCTCCCAAATGGCGGCTGGGCGAGACGGGGCGCACGATGCGGTCGAGCGGCGGCGCCGGGCGAGCATGCTTCGGTGAGGTGAATCAGGTAGCGGGGTCGTCACTGGGGCGTAATGACGCGGAAGACCGGGGTCTTGTGACCCCGGTCGGCAGACAGAACCTGCGCCACGCGGGTCCACTCGGAGACCGGACTGACCGAGCCGGACCGGGCGGTTCGGGGTGGTTCACGCGGTGAACCGCGGACCGCCGGTCCAGGGTGTGGGTGGGCCGGCTGAACCGGCCCAACCCACCTATTTTCGTTCTAAAAATTTTAAATGCTCTTAAAATGTGGACCAGGTGTTGGATTCACGTGCCGTCAGTGGCGACAAATTCCTTGAAATGAGGCAAAAATTTTGAGATAGTTTTCAGGGTTTTACTTCCCGAGTCGGGGGCCTCGGTGGCGCGACACGCCCATTAAGTAGTTTGGTGTTTTTCTGGGGGTTATTGTCTTGGATGACGCAGACACATCCGGAGTCCGTTTTGAGCACTGTCAGCAGCGTTGCGACCCTGGCATCGAGACGAATATTTCCAAGGGGTTTTCAGGCGTTGAAACCAGAGTTGAGATGTGGACCCCACGGGTTGTCTTTTAAGTTACGAGCAGTGTTTTGTAACTTTTTCATCAGATGTCCATTCGGGGTGTGTAGGTACTCGATTCTGGATGTTTTTCTGAAGGAATTGCAATGGCGTAATCTTCCCGATTTAATTTTGCACGATGGTGCGGGCCCCACGAGGGTTGTTTTGGGAGTTGGCTGTGATTTTCATCTTTATCATTGGGTGTCCTTTTTGGACAAGTGAATAGTCAATCTTGAGTACTTTTTCGAGAGGATCACAACGACGTGATTGGTTTGTTGCACTTTGGGACCAGGATGTGGGCCCCACATAGTACCGCTCGTGTGCGGTATGGCAAGACACATCTTTTTCTACAGATATCCGTTCCACGCAAGAAAACACTCAATTTGGCGTGTCTTTCTGAGGAGATCACAATGGTGTGATGCACCCGACTATTTTCGAGGCTGAGGATCGGGACAACGAGATGCTGTTCGGGCGTTAAGCGGGGTCCGATGACTTTTACGTCGGATATTTGTTGGAGGCGAGTAAATATTCTATCTCACGTGTTTTTCGACGAGGATTACAATGGTGTGATCCATTTGGACGCGCAGAGTCTCATTCGAGATCTCATTTAAACAGGGAAGCATGAAGGGAGATTCGGTGGCGGTTCTTCTTGTTGTGTTCGGAAGCGAACCCTTGGCGTGAGATCGCGTTCACTCCCGTGTGAGTGAAGTTGATGTCTAAAGAGATTAGGTTGGCCATGCTAGGGCCGTGGAGGAATCAGGTTGGTGAAATTATGTTTTCGCCCTTCGCGTTGACATTGGGTGTCATGTGCATGATAGCCTTTGGGCTAGAGATGTGGTATAATCTGGGAGTATACGAGAATTCTTGGAGGTACATGTTGTAGTTTGTACATGAGAACATTTGTGCTTGGTTTGGAGATGAGCTGGGGCCACACATCGTGTGGGCCCCCTGTGCGTGCCATGTTCTACTTTACGTACCTTTGACCTCTCGCGACGTAGAGAGTCCTTCTGTTCTTGATGGTTTGGCCGGCAGAGTTGTTTGGGTTCCCCTGTTTCTTCATCTATGAGGTGTTTCAGTATCACGTCCCTTTCACCGGACTGTGGCATCATTTACGACTACGTGCGTTCGTACAATATGGGTGTTCTCCCACTTTTTGGAGTGAGTTGTCCCAGTATGCTTCGATAGTAGACTCAGTAGATTGGAGCATGTATCACCCCGAGAGGCCCGGGGAGAACCTCACGTCCCTTTGTGTTCCCTGGTAGGGTTCTTTGGGTTTCGGTGTGACCAACACATTATGAAGGCACCGATCCTCTACCCAGGAGGTTGTTTCCAGTAGGGCAAGGAGCCCCCGGTGAGCCCTAGGTGTAGACTCCCTAGATATGTATCGAGATCATATATTCCTTCCAAGATCTTTCATTACGTGTTTCCCCCTACATGTTCCGGTTACCATTGAGGTACCATCCAGCAGGGATGGCCAGTGGTGTACCATCCAGCCGGGATGGCCAGTTCAGTACCATCCAGTAGGGATGGCCAGTAGTGTACCATCCAGCAGAGATGACCAGTGCGGTACCATCTAGCAGGGATGGCCAGTGGGGTACCATCCAGTAGGGATGGCCAGATCAGATCTGGGTTTACCTTCAGTGGGGCAGGGAAGTGGTCCCTGATGATGGTTCTGGGTCTCTCTTCATCGGATTACCCATTCTCTGGGCTGGGCAGTGGGAACCCGTCGACTTTGAGCAGACCTCTCGACTGTGGGACAATGACGAGGTGTGGTTTGACTTTCCACAGAACTCTCAAGTAAGAGGGGCGATTTCCCCACCGAGATGCATCCTTATGACGTGACCTAAAACCATGCGGGTGAGTCAGTGCCGCACAAAGAGGATAGTGTCAAGTTTTAGTGATTTGAGCCCCTTGACTTGCAGTTCAGGGCAGGCATGCAGATATTGGGCATCGATGGTGTTTAGTTCTGGGACTGTTGGTGAATCACTTTCTTGGGATGAGCTATGGGATGGAGATCCCCTTACTATCATGTTCAGGTTTCTTGATAGAGCATGTATATATGTATACGTTGTTCCAGTACCCACTCCTTGGGTTTTGGTTACTCTCCCTCGAGGATAGGTGAAGACGCACGGGGTATGCCACGTGCTTTCCGTGTCTAGATTCTCATGGTTGGATGATTCAACTCTCCTACTATAGGTAGCGAAGACTCGACAAGAATTTTATCTTCTCATAATTTCTAGATCCTTCTGTCTGGGAAAGTCTACCGCCTTTCTCTTGTTGGGTTGAGCTGGACTCTCTACTGTTACTCTACTGCATTCTTTGTTGTACTCTTTTACTATTCCTTGTTCTATCTTCTGCTCACCTCTTTAGTACCTCCTTTGTTGCTCCCTAGATCCTTCAGGGCATCCTTCTAAGTATTTTTATACTCACCCCTTCTTGGTCTTTTCCCTCACTTGGTGTGCCCTTGCAGACGATGGACATGTTGGTCGTGACGTTAGAGGAGCTTAGGAGTTCGAGAGCTTGGACTTCATGCGGTGGTCGTAGTCGGGTTCCAGGTGTGGGACTCTCCCAGCTATTTTAATTTTGTTTACCTATTGCCGGGTTGTGGTACTTTACTGGTTGGGAACCTGTTTTTCCCCTTTTATTTTCAGTTTACCTTCAACACTTTCTTTGTACTGTTTAGAGGTCGATGCACTTTGTGGTTTATTTATAGCAGTTAGTACTCTAATTTTCCTTTTACTCTGCATTTTCACATTGAGTGGGCTGCGTGTGTGTGTACATGTACTTAGGAAAAGACCTCCTCAAGTTTTTTATCCTTTGGCGCTTGTCGCCAGCCCCTGGCCTATGGAGGCAGGCTTGGGGTAGTTGTGGCTCGAGCCTGGGTAGGGTCGGGTCGTGACAATATTCATGTCAAAAAACTTCCCATAGTCATCTGAACCATTCCTAGAAGTTCATTCTAGTTAGGAGATTTTTTTTCTTTAGAATTGATCACAGGGATACTGTTTTTGATGTAATTTAGATTATTATACAATAAACATGTAAATTAATAGTACTTTAATTGATTAAAATTTTTGTGAGACAAAATAAAAAAATATTAAAATTTTATTAAATTTTCCACTATTTTATCAAGCCCAAAAAATTCTCACCATTGGACTTGGAATGTATAGTTTCTTAGATGTTCTAGTGGAAATGATCTATGTGTCCATTCTCATAACCAAATTGATGGATCATTCAATTTCTCAATGGTATTCAAGTAGACATCTTTTATAACTATGGTTTTGCTACTCCTTGATCCATTGAGTAGAATAACTAATCCAGAAACTCTTTCTTGGGTTTTCTCAACACTTTCCTCCAAGTTACATCAAATATAATGAGGTACACTTATATTAATATAAAGTGGTTAAGTAAACCTAAAACTTTCATAATAACTCCTTGATAAATGTAAGTTTCTTGAAGAGGGTTGGTCAAACACTTAGTTCTACGGTCTCATTCCAAATCAAGTAATAGAAGGCTAGTCTAACTTAATATTTTTTGAATGATTTTTATTTATTATGAGTAAAATTTTATTGTTTTATCTTTTAAATGTTTTATTAATATAAAGTAGATTTTACTTTTGGTATTAACCATGTTTTGTTAAAACATTCGCATACAACCCATTTATTTAAATTTCATATTTTTATATTAATTCATTTATTTATGCGATGGATGCCTTTTATCCATAAAAAAAATCATGCATAGACTAGAATACAATAAAAAATAAATGAAATTTTCACGAATTTATCTAATTTATGATTTATTTAGAGAACAATAAATCAACCTATAACCCTAGGGAAAAATTCCTTGTATCGATCTTGTCACTAGTTACAACATTCCACCCATCCACCTATGTATCACTTGGTTTCATCTCAATTCCATCTTGAACCGCGTCCTTCTTAGATCTGTCTTTAACTAACTCCATGAAACTTCAGAGACTTCTTTTATTATATATGTTTTATAACTCACACAAAAGTGAGGTGAGCCAAAATACTAGTCAAGAGTAATTAAATAAAACAAACTTGGACATGTAGGTCCCATATAATCAAAGTGAGAGGGATGGCATGCAATCCATCATGTTTAATTTAATAATAAATAATTTCAAAACCATGTAATAAAATAAAATAAAATAAATCGAACACATATGTAGTTCTAGTCAAATATCGTGATTGGACATAAATATGCAATGATTACACATTTAAAATATCTATCTATCATTCATTTCAATTCATTCTTTGATAAGATAAAATGTTCACAAATTAATCCGATAAATTATATTATTAATAAATTAATTCATTTTATATCATTACATCTTATCATCCTAAAATTACTATCCACTATGAAATAAAATAAATAATTTAATTTAATTTAATAAAATATTAAAGAACTTTTTATGTGGAAGTAACACAAAAAGTACCTATTCGAACTACTCAGTATGGTTCTATTTATATACAATACACACATACAATATATTGTGTACATGGTATGTATCATAATTTCATGACATGTAATTCCAAATTAATACCACATGGAACACATGAATATTATGTTTCTTGTATAATTTATTATTTTGAGTATTTAGTATGAAATGACTGTACATCAATTATAGTTTCAAATATTATAAAGAATTAATTAAGCATTTAATATAATATAAAACCTAATGAATGACATGTACAATCAATTTAATGACCCATGAAACTTAGATTGAAGTTTTTTAATTGAGTAATTAATTAAATTTAATATTTCTACACAAAGAGGTAAAGTACATGATGTGTGCAGGGTGGCCACATGATGTGTAATTTAGTTCATCATATATCTATAGTATACTCACAGGGAATCATAATACACTTACTTCTAAAATTTATGATTTAAATGACATGTAGAAAGGATGAATGATGTTTAATTCATGTTATATGACTACCATTTTATATTAAACGCATATTAAATAAACATTGTGTATTAAGTACGTGGCACATATTGACCTTGTTTTTTCAACCATGAAAAAATGTGGACTATAAGACATATAGGAAATCTACACGACATGTAGTTTAAAAAATCCATGTGCCACCCTATCCAGTCAACATGTAGTGAATTAAATGCACACAACATGTATTCATTACATGAAGACCTAAAATCCACTTAGTTTTCCTGGTGTAATAGAAAGGATACACAACATGTGAAAGAAGAGTACAAACCGTGTAACCTTGTATTATCCAACAAAAATTCTTGGAACCTCCAGGTGGTCTATTCATTTGGGATCTTCATTAATTATTAACCAATCTAGGTTATGTGATTGATAAAATAAGAGGATAAGGAAGTTATTTCAATGAAATATCAAGAATAAATTAAAACTTATAATTAAATTTAAAATTCCAATACGTAATGATAAACAAACAAAAAAATAAATATAAATTTGAACATGATCACTATAATACTACTTGATGGTTCCATGCATAGTAGAATAAATTATCAAGGATGATCCCAATGCAACAATTTTTAGATTAATTGGATCATTAATATATTGTACAAGACATAAATATCGTGACCAATGAAATTTTTCCAAAGAATATTGATAAAGAAGGTTTTTAAAACCAAGAGAATATATTTTCACATTAAATTTATAACAAATTTAAATAGATATGGAGAAATAATTTCTCAATCTTGAGATATTTATTCAATGAAGATGTTTCTAATATAAAACCATTTTCAATCAAACATCATTGATTTTGTAGGATCTAAGCATATAATACCTCTAATTTTGATCCACACATGCTCTTATGATCTCCAAAAAATTATGATGGATCTTCAGGTGATATTGAGGCAAATCAATTATCTTGTGGTTTTTATCCTAATTTCTATAATTATTACTTTAGGCTTGAAGAATAATCCTTGCAATACCATTCTTGAGATTATCAATGAGGAAGAAAAATATCTAGAGTGTTCTTCAGTCTTGAGAGAGAGCCCTAGATTTTGTTGAGCAGTATGATTTTATATTTTGATTAAACTCTACATAATAGACACAAACCCTGTCTATTTATAGCGATATATTTAGGGTTAAAAATATTATTTAATTGCATAATTCCCCTTAAATAATATATTAAACCTTTTATGACCCCATGCTATGTAATAATAATAATATCATTATTTTATCATGGTTTGTGCTAGCTGGTGCATCACTAAATATTATTTTACCATAGTTTAAATTAATATTTATCACTGGACATGATCTTGGTTCATTAGTCCTCTTTGAAATTTATTGAATATCTAAATAAATATTTATACATTCAATAAATAATTAAATATTTTATATATCCACATAATTAAATAATTACCTTACAAATAAATATTTATTTAATTTATACAATTAATAAATCCTAAATAAAATTGTTCCTCAATCTTGAGAATAATATTTATTCCAAAAATTAAATTTAAAAATAATTTAATCGAGATAAATTAATAAACTTAGTGTGTGACCCTTCTTTATCATTGGAATTAGGTGGTATTGCTTAAATTATAAGATTACTGTCTAGTAATGGGTTAAGGCACCCAAGAAAAATAAATTAATGCTTCAATGTTTGAAACTAAATATAATCACTCACTATGTAATATAATCCCTTTGTCATTATATCTTATTAAGCAGTTTGTACACCCATTTCATCAACCTATATGATTGATATGTCTTTCTTTGACTATTTGAAATGAACTCATCGTTACACCATGAACATGAAATTTTAATGTGACGGTTCCATTTCAATAAAAGGTATGAGATATAAAATTTTGTTAATATGGAAGGGAAAAAACCTTCCTCAATTAATTCATTAATAACATGTCATTAATAACAAACCCAATGTACCCTACTTCATACAAGCATATAGTGTCATGGTTTTGGTTAGTAAATCTAAGTTCACAAGTCACAGAACACATTATTAATAATCATAAAGTCCAAGTACTATTTCACACACTCAAATATATAAATATTAGATGACACATAAACACGTATAACTCCAACTTATTGGTCTATTATCATAGTCTTATATCTGGGAGATTACAAAGTGAGAACTTCATTAGAATAAGTCTTATCTTCTTATGAGTACTCACACCTGACTTTCACTATACTATGTTCCCTATCACACAATATTATGTGACTATATATGTAGGTTTAAGGATATTATCACGGTATTTCAAGGTTCTAATCAAAGTAGGGAATTGTGATGACATTTTTAATGTGATAGATACTCTAGGACATATTAAAGTCATGAATAACTATGAATGATATGTAATAAGATGTTTTAATTCAATTATTTGAATATATATGAAATCCAATGTATAAAAAGTTAGTTATAGAGAACCAAATATAACACACATTACTTTAAATAATCCAAAATACAAAGGAACCTAAGAATGAAAATTCACGAGGGGCTAGTGGTTATGCACAACTGGAACACATGGTTTGATGGAATATGGTCCAATCATGTAACCACCACTGAGATTTTCCTAAAACCGTGAGTGAAGGATACACATGGGATTTCAAGCTGAGTGATATCTCCATGTGCCTCCAGTTCAACTACCATTTTCACCCTAGAACATGTGAAATCACAAAACATCCCAAAAGGATTAAGACAACATAAATTTAAATAAAAAACCATCAAAATAAAAAAATAAATAAATTTTAGAATCAAAATTCAAATCCTAAAATACCATGGTAACTCAGGTTTTATCACAAACAATGGTGATTAGGAACAAACCCATAATCTACCTCACGAGTTCCGATGAGCTTCTCTCTATATAATAGATATCACAAATAATAAGGGATACTTCAAGAAACTATACACTCTTAAGAACCTAGGATATTATTCTATTTCATCATGAACCAACCTGATTCATCCCTCTATTGAATTATCAATCCGATTCATGATAGGGTCCAAAGGGTTTTTTCGATCCTTATAGGATGACATAATTGCTTAGTTATACGGGAAACATTGTTTGGGAATGATTTTTCCCATAAAATACATTAAACTAGTAACTAAAAATTCATTGAAAATATGGCACGACCCATATATAATCCATACATCCTAACTAGAAACAAATAATTAGAACAAAAGAAAAAACATTAGATCAAAGAAAATAAATTTTCTCCTCTCACCTCCAACTCCCTTGCACAAAAAACCATCATCTTCAACATCCAAAAACCACATATATAGTGCACCACCAATTAAGGAAATAAAAAAAGTTGTAATAACATATTTTGTAGAGAATCCTATGATTATAAAAATAAATTCTAATATACATGAACATGATATCCCATGTGACCCAAGGTAACTATCCATCAAACATAACAACCCTACTCCAGGAGTAGTCTGAAAAAAGTTTCCAAGAGGCATCAGTCTTCATAGGCATAACTTGAACCTGCAAGAGCCACTCAGTATATAGACATCAAGTGGTGTAAGTATAATGTGAGATAATACGTCTAGAAGGGTTTCACCAATGGGTCCATGTATTCTCTTTTATAAAACTATCCAAAAATGTTAGTTTGAAATAAATTAATTTAAAACAATGTTTAAGAAATCATTTTGAAAATAAAACCAAGATCATTCCTTAAAAAATAATTTTTTTATAAAATTAATAGTCTAATAAAATCTCTTTAAAAACCATTTCTAAAACATTTTTTGGTTAATTATTGAGAAATTTACAAAAGGAACTCAACACACCCAATTAAATCACCAAATGCATCAATATCACTAAGCAGAAAAGGAAGTAAATGACAACTAATGAGACAAGTCTTAGATAAAGGGGGATATATAACCATAGATAGTATAAAATAAAGAAATCAAGATAAAAATCCATGAAAATAGTAATTTTAAATTTTCATCATAGGAGAAACACCCAAAGGTCACTAAGGATAGAGGAAATTAGAATATGTATATCACAAGATACCATCATACCATCTATTAGTGACGAGTTTCGAGTAACACATTATTAGCCAGTTGAAGGGGGACCACATACATACTTTAACAACATAGCTAGTGGTTGGGGGGACCTAATCCCAATCTAGGTTTTCCAATACAAGTACCCTAGGTTCCCATGTGGTTTGAAAAAATCAAAATAATTGTTATTAGAAGATATTTCATTAAGCATTAAATGGTAAATTCCCATTAGAAAACACATTTCAAGCCATTTCCACTAGCCATTTTAGACGAATGCCTTGAACAACACCTTTATTTTTTGAAACAATCCACAAAAAGTGTAATATATTTTATATAAAAAATCATTACAAACATTTAAAAGTAATAACTATAAAATAAGAATAAATAATGATAATTTCATTCATTATTTTCTTTGAAAATTCAAATTAAACCTTAGAATTAAACTTTATAAACCAAAACTAAAACCCCCCTTTGAAAAAATACTTGAAATCCCAATTTAAACATCACATTTAAACTTGAAGCTTACTTTTACCATTATACACAAATTATTATATATTTGTAAATATCAATGCACATATTGACATATTATTATGTAAATATGTGCATACACACACACACACACACACACACAACCATACATGTGTTCATAAAAACCCAACATATAAAGAGACATCTATATATCCACATAAATAAGTAAACTCAATAGAATTTCCCAAATAAGAAAGTACCAACCAAATAAACATTTTAAATTTATATAACAACGCACAAAATTACATAAATAATCTCTAACAATGATAAAACACCTAATTTCTATATAAAAAATATCACATGCATTTTATTAGTGAAAAGTATAATTATTCTTTTAGGTGAAGATATATAACAGGAAAAAATCTATAAAAACCCACTTAGAAATCAACCAAAAATCACTTAAAAATCTTTACCAATAAATATATTTAAATCCACTGAACTCATCGGTATGTCTAATTTGAATAAAAAATAGTTTGGAACACCCAAGCATGTATGGTATACTAAGAAAAACTAAAATCATGAAATCATCTACTTGGAATCAAGTAAAAAAAATGAAAAACCTTCAAATGCAATGAGAAGAGAGACTGAAACAAGCTTCAGATACCCTAAGAAACAAATCCAAAATGATTTAGAACTCAATTCCAACCTAGGGTTTGACTGGTCTTGCATCGTGGTGAGGGAATAAAGAAAAACAAGGGGGAGTGGAGAGGGAATGAAAAACTAGATGAATCCAACTTGAAATCATCAATAAAGAAAGTCTAAATAGAGGAGGAGGAAAAGGGGGTTGTGAACATGAGCACGTGGGTCATGCATCACGAGTATGAGGGAGATAAGTGATTTTGGGGTTCAGTTAGCGAAGAATCCAAATTTGAAAGTCAAAATTTTAGTTATGGTTAAGTCACATGGTTTTCACATAGTTTATCAAACTATGCACCAATTATTCATCTTTCATAGGGTACATCAGGTCATCCGCTTGGGTTGGCCACATAATTTTCCAAATCATGGGCCAACCATGTAAAAAAACTTTGTTAAGATTAGAAACACACACACACATGGTTATCACATAGATTGGCCAACCGTGTGATATGCCAAAACTATTATTTTTTTAAAAAAATTTCAAAATAAATGACCTTATCCCCCTATCAAAAATAGAATTAAAAAAATAAATAAAACAATCATGTAATAAGGGTTGAGGTGCGGAATTGTGTGTTTTAATACACATGATTACTTATTTATATGTTTATATGTGCAAAATTTATATGTTATTTTTTTTATATAATGTAAATTTACATGTTAATATATATTTTAAATTCATTAGTTTTTTATTTAAATTTAAATGTTTATATATTTATATGCTTTAAATTTTTATATTTATATCTTTATATGTTTTTAATTTAAATTTTTATATATCTATATGTTTTTATTTATATGTATATATATAGTTTAAATGTATATGCTTTAAATTTATAATTATATGTTTATATATTTATATATTTTTCATTTATACGTCTTAAATTTATTTTTTTTGTGTTTTAAATTTATATTTTTATATTCTCATATGTTTATATGTATTTATTTTTTAATTTTATATGTCTATATATGTTTTAAATTTATATTATTGTGTTTATATGTTTATATCTTTTACATTTATATATGTGTGTATATGTGTTTATAAGTATATATGTTTATATAAATAAATAAATAAATAAATAAATAAATAAATAAATAAATACATATATGTTTATATTTTTACATGTTTGAATATTTTAACATATTTTTAATTTGAATTATTATTTTAGGTAATTAATCAATAATAATTGGATAAATGCACAGAGAGTAAGTAAAAAATATGAGAAACAAATTGATAATTTCTAGGAATTTTCTAAAAGGAATATTGTAGAAAAAGTCTTTTTTTCCACCTATACATTGTGTGTTTGAAAATGAGAAAATTAGAATCCATAAAAAACCAAAGACCATTTGATTTTATATGGTTTTAATCATATTTGTACATGTTGGGTCTTACATGGTGAAATAAAAAATAATTCACGATCTAAAATTCACTAAAAAAGGCTTTTAGTTGCATATTTTTAGCGATATTTTCTAAAAACAGGGCTAAATGTTAATATAACTAATTTAGTCACATTTTAAAACACCACTAATTTCTAATTTATCCACATTTTAAAATGAGATTAATTTAAAATTATATAAATATAAACCTATAAGTATATTTATAATAATTTATACACATATATATGCACATATATAAATATATTAATTTATATAAATATATATATATATCTTTGTGTGTGTGTATAAATTTATAATTATATATTCACATAAGTATATATATACATATAAAAATATATTGATATATATATATATATATGTAAATTAATATTTTAACATATAAATAGACATATAAACTTATAATTATTTATATATGACACACACAAATATATTATATATATATATATTAATATATGTGTGTGTGTGTTTGTAAATTAGTATTTTAACATATAAATAAATATATAAACTTATAAGTATTTAAATACAAAAATAAAAATATTTTAAAATATAATATATATATATATATATATTAATTTATACATATATATACACATATATATATGTGGTGTGTGTGTCTAAAAACACGCATACACAAAATAATAATAATAATATTATATAATATTAAAAATAACACACACACACATACATATATATATATATATGTATTTATAATTCATATATGTTATTTTTAATATTATATAATAATATTATATTATATTACACACACACATTTATACATATACATACATATACTTACATACATACATACATACATACATACATACATACATACATACATACATACATACATACATACATACATACATACATACATACATACATACATACATACATACATACATACATACATACATACATACATACATATATACATACCTATATACATACATAAATATGTTGAGAGAGAGAGAGATAATGCACATATTACAATATAATATAACATTAAAAAATATGTATATATATAATTAAATTAAAAATTATTAATTATAGTTTAAAACATAATTGTAATTAATTTGGTAACAACTAATAACTAAATGATCATTAATAATTAACAATTGATAATAAGGATATAAATTTATATATATTAGTAATTAAATCATTAATAATAAAATATTAATATTATTTTTTGTGGATTAGATTATATATTGATGTAAGGGTGTGAAAGCCTCCCGAATTCTCTGTCACCCTGATGCAGGGTTTTTATCTGAAGTGTCTTCATGTGACGACTATCATTATAGTGTTTCTCCAATAGAGTGGGATACAGTGAAGCTCACCTAGCTTGATGGCCCCACTTCTTACCCCTCCACCCACCCTTTCCACTTAAAAGGATCTCTAGTGGTTTCCTTCACTAAATAAGAGATTAATGTGTTGTTATCATATCTACGGTTTACTCTAGTCGGTCATTTTATTTCAGGCCATCCTTCAATTACGACGATTAGGAAATCATTTTAACTTATTCGATTTTCAAACCCTTCTTTTACTTTGTTGGATGATTTCCACATTCATCTTTGGTTTAATTGTGTGGATGAATTTATCATTGTTGGAAACATGATTCTTGGATTTTACAAAGTTTTCAAACGAGGGTTTATCAATGGGAACCATATTGGAAGCTTGGAAGCGGTTCTCTGGTGGCACCAATTTGGATTTATCTCAATATATTTCCTATGTATATATTCAATTAGAAATTCCTCAGAGCTATTGCAAATTGCATTGGGAAATTGATCAAGATTGATGCTTCCAAAAAAAAATTAGTTTGCCCCTCAATTGCTCATTTTTTTATTGATTGGGATGTCTCAAGGTTTTTTCCTCAAAAGATCTGGATTTAGAATGGAAATTCTTATTTCTTCATAGAAATAATATATGAAAATATTTCTTCTTAAATGTAAGAGGATGGGTCGTCTAGTTTCCTCATGTGATGAAGTTTCATCAAAAATATAATGGATCAGAATTGAAGAGAATTCTTTCCACGCTAATGCCCAGGGTCTGGAAATGCTCTAGGTTAAAGAATTAGTTGTGTGTTCAGTGGATATGAATTCTGAGTAGAGGTCTTCTATGACTAAAACTGTTCTGAAATCATATTTGAAGGCCACCAATTAATCAGGATAAATCATTTAGTTTTCTTTTGAAGATCCATCTTTTTCTTCTCATGTTGTTTTGAAAATTGTTGCGGCTAGTTATAATTTTGTCGTGAAGGAAAATTAGAATAGAGAAATTGTTTCTACTGGATATATATATATATATAAATTTAAAATATATATTTACATTAAATTATATATATACATATATACATATATTATATATATATATATATATATATTAATATATATAAAGTAATACTATTATGTAACAAAAATCATGTATAAACTAAGTGGTGTAGTTTCTTGGTTCTAATGCACATGTTTTAGGTTCAAAATCCCATGACAATTGAATTTTATTAGTAACACAGTGCATGCATGTGGGGGACCGGTTTAGGAGTTTAGTCACACATACATAGATAATAATAATTTTACACATATAATTGTGTTATATAACAATAAAAAAAATGTTAGCTATACAAAATTAACACACACAAACACACATATAAACTTAGAAACACAAAATTTGAAACATAATCATAATAAATTAATCATAATTAAATAAATGATTATTAATATATATAAATATATTTATATTAAGTAATATATATTTATTTTAATTTTGATACTAATATATATATATATATATAATAACAAATATTTTAATTTATATATTAATATATACCATATATATTAATTTATAACACATGATAACACACACACAATCACACACATATGTATCATATAATAAAAAATATATTAATTTATATATAAATATACAATAAAAAGTATATTAATTTATTCGGACATATATAAATAATAAAATATATTTTAATATATATATATATATATAAATATAATAACATAACACATATATATGTAACATATGATAACATATATGTTATTGTATAATAAAAAATATATTAATTTATATATTAATATATAATATATATTACTAAATATATTAAATTATATATATATATATATATATATATATATTTAAAGAGTTATAATTATGACTATAAAATTATATATATATATATATATATGTAAATATAATCATATAGATATGTAGATATATATGTATATTAATATATATAATTATTTACCTATATAGTAATTTTTATTTATATGAAAAATATATTAACATTTGTATAAATATAGTGTCATACATATGGTAAGCAGACAACATATTTGGCTGGATTGGTTTTTTCATAGATTTGTGACTCGTTGGTTGCGGGTTTAACTACCACAACATGTGTGTCTTATGAAGGAAAGAATATTTAGGAGGGGGATGACATTTGAGATGACGTAGGTCCATGAGTGAGTGGGAGGGTTATGGTGGGGCGTGGTGGTATAATAAACGTAAGAAGTGCCAGATATTGATGATACAAGCAAGAGGGAAGGGTTGAGAGCAAGCGATGATAATAGGCTGTATGAGTAGGTGGTGGTGGTGAGGGGATGAAGGTACAAGTAGGAGGGTGGGGTCAAGAATTAGTGGTGGCAGCAATATGTATGAGAAGGATGAGCATGGTTGAGTGGGAGGGCTGGGGTGTGTAAAAGGAAAAAATTATCAAAAATAATAATAAATAAATGGTAATTTTTATGAAAAACATGCTTATTTAATGATTAATTTTCCACAATTTATATAAAATCTAGGTAAATGGTGTGTGGTTGTGGGTATGATTCCCACAACCTATGTGTTTTATGAAAGCAAGAATGTTTGGGAGGGGGATGTCATCAATGATGACATAGGTTCATGAGTGAGTGAGAGGGTGAGGGTGGGGCATGGTGGGATGATTCGCGCAAGTAGTGAAAAATGTTGATGATACGAGAAAGAGGGAAAGGTAGAGCATGAGTGGCGAAAGTAGGTTGTATGAGTAGGAGGAAGTGATGAGGAGATAAAGGTATATATGAGTTGTAGGGTGGGGTCAAGCGTGAGTGGTGGTGGTAGGCTATATGGAAAGATGGGTGGGGTTGAGTAGGAGGGCTTTAGTGTGTAAAAGAAAAAAAGTATCTAAAACAATAAAAATTAAATGAAAATTTTTATGAAAAATGTGGTTATTTAAGGATTAATTTTTCAGCATTTATATAAAATGTGGGTAAATGGAGTGTGGTTGTGAGTTTTATTCCCATGAATTGTGTATTTTATGATGGAAAGAATGTTTGTGAGCGGATGACATCAGGGATGACATAAGGTCATGAGAAAGTGGGAGGGTGAGGGTGGGGTGTTGTAAACTGATGCGTGCAAGCGGTGTTGGGGGTTGATTATATGAGTAGGATGAAAAAATTGAGTGTGAGTGGAAATAGTAGGATATACAATTAGGAGACAATGATGAGGGTATGACGGTACAAGTAGGTGGGCAGGGTCAAGTGCGAGTGATGGTGGTGGGCTGTATGAGCAGGATGGGTGGGGTTGAGTGGGAGGGCTGGGGTGGGTAAAAGAAAAAATTATCAAGAATCCAAACAAATTAAATTTAAAAGTTTATGAAAAATGTGGATATTTGATGACTAAATGTGGGTAAATTGTGTGTGACTAAATCATCTATGTTTATAAATGTGGGTAAATTAGTTTCATTTATAAATGCAACTAATTTAGCAATGTTTATAAAATGTAGAAATTAGAGGCAAACCTTTTTTCTGAAATTTTTACGATACATGGGTAAAATAATTATCCATGTTTATAAATGTGGATAAATGTAAAACCAAAATGTGACTAAATAATATTTTTTCTATAGTGGTTAATGCATATATTCAGTATGATACAAATGATTATCTTATTGAATTAATTCATGATATAGGTGTTGAAACTATTAAAAAACAAAAAGTGTTGAAAGATTGTATGGAGATGTTGAAAAACTACTTTTCATAGGCTGTATTAAATTTTCAATATTATTAATTGTGTTGATATTGGTTAACTTAAAATCATTATATGGTTGGAGTGAAAAAAATTTAACTGAATTTATTGAACTTTTAAAAGAGATACCTTTATAAGGTAATGGGATTCTAGATTCCAATTATGATGCAAAAATATATTAAGTTCAATGATACTGAGGTATAAGAGAATACATGATTTTATAAAATACATTGTGCTTTATAATAATAAATATGAAGGTTTATAAAAATTCTCTAAATTTGGAACATTACCATATAAAATTGATGTGAGATCCAACTAAGATTCAATCCCAATAATAGACACCAAACCTCATACCAAGGCAATATAGTATCTTCTAATAATTCCCTGCTTTAATCATTTATTTGAAAATAAAAATCTTAAGAAGTGGTTGAGATACATATAGGTGATAGATTCTATGATGGATACCTAATTCACCCTACTGAATCACTGATGTTGTAGTTGTTGTAGGCCTCACAACAAACACATTTCAAACCCAAGTAATAATACAATATATAATGAATCAAGATGTATCTGTAAAGGTTTAATTTTATATGTTCACTTTGTTTTGTGTGTGTTCTAATTATATTGGGAAATAAAGAACAATTGTTTGTGTATTTTTAAGAAAGTAAAAGGGTGTTTGAACTCAATTAAAAAATTATATGACCTAATATACAATTATAGTAAGTAAACCTATTATCCTAAAGAAACTATAACATGATGCACATTTTATTATTCCAAAAATTAAAAATTTATACATTTTAGAATATGATTTTTTTGAAATGGACTTTTTTTTTCTGAGTTCAGCATGTTAAAATTAGTTTAGGGCATTTTTTTTAAAATTTTTCTAAAATTTTTGACTTTTAGGTGAATTGAAAAAATATCATTTTTACAAATACCGTAACTGTTATAATGTAATTGTGATAATATCACGAATAAATTATAACTGAAACCATTTTATCAAATAAAAATTAATTTTAAGGGTTAAAATAATGCATTCAAAATTAATATTTTGAATTTATAAATCTATGCTTTATTTTTTTGGAACCTAAGTTTTATTTTATCCTAATAAAAAAACATTTTTGGTTTTTTTCATTCGATTGAGTGGTTGAATTAAGTTTTAGTTTAATATAATTGTCAAATAAACCTCTTTGGTTTAATAATAAATCAATAATTTTATAATAATCATTACTAAACTTGATTTTAGTGTAAATTCAGTTTTATACTTAAAAAATGCATTTTTCAAAAACTGTTATTGTTACGTTATGCTTACCTATATTAAAATTAATTTTTACCACCTTTAGAAATTGAATATAATAAATTATTTTTATTATTTGGAATAATTATATTCAAATTTGGTAATAAGTTCAATTTTATATTTTTTCATAAATATGAGTTACCATGATAAAAATTTTTCACCATGGTAAATGTTAAAAGGGATAAAGAGGGGGTTAAACTAAGGTATAAGGCTTAAAATTTCATAAAAACTTGTCCCTAATTGATTATTCTAGTGTATTATTTACCTCTATTATCTTATATTCAAAATTGGACTAATTTGTTTCCCTTTCCCTTGAAAATTTCATTAATTTATTTTAAAGTTATAAGTATTTACAAAAGTGTCCACCCTTTCACTTATAAAAGGATTACTTAACCATCTCACTTATCCTCACATATTGAGAATATTAGATCAATAAATCCCTATAAATATACCTCCATGAATCTATTTTTCATTTCATAGAGATTTTTTTTCCAAAATACCAATCTAAGAAAGCTTAAAGAGAGATCTAAATGAGGATATCTAGGGAAGAGGTAATTGTTTACACCAAGTTCTTTCAAGTTTATTTCTTCTTAGAACACCTTCAAATATTATATAACCATTATAAAATAATTAATTCAGTATCATTAGTTTAATTATATTTTATAATATTTATGTTACAATCATTATTTACCTTTATTCCATCCATTGGAAAATGAAAACTCCGCTCATGTTACGTGTGGACTATCGCCTGCATGAATGACATATTTCATATTTCATCACTGACTTACATGGATGGTTCCAAAAAAGTTATTTAATGAATAAATATTAATAATATATTGTAATAATGATGAATTTAAGATGTTTTCATAATTATTTATTCTTAATATACCTATTTATATTGGTTAATAAAATCTATTCTTTTTACAAAATCAAAATTTACAAAAAATATATTTTTAAGTGTTCCATGTGAACCATGACCATAAGTTCCATGAAATGGATATAGGACTCCAAAAATATATAAAAAATATAACATAAAACTCCATTAACTTTCTAATTATTTCTAAACAATGACCAAGGTGTAAATATTAGAACTGAAAAACTGAAAACATGCATGAAAACAGAATAATGAACACAAAAAATATTGATTTTAACAAATAAATACTAATAAATGGGTAATGAGAAATTATAAGTGAGTTGTATCTAGTAAGATAAATATAAATATTGTTATAATACAAATTTATAATAAATTTAAATTTATTATAAAATATTTTAGAGTATGTTCGACCAAAAAAAATTCCAAGGTAAGGGTTTATTTTACAATATCACTTTTTATCGGGATTGTTTATGTTTCAATTTCTATTGAGGTAATTGTATGTTCCTTCTCTCTTAAAACCCATATATTTTACTATCATCTAATTACTCCCAATCTTTTAAAAATAATTTCATTTTTTCATCTCTTTGGTACTCAAATCATATGAAAGAATGTTTATAAGAAAAACCAATCTTATTTCTCCTTTTTGGTCCAAAATATTTTTTCAATTATATCCATATTATTTATTGTTTTAGAAGTATGTTTTTTATATAATTCCATGATTTATTAAGGTAAATATACATTAAATTTTAATTTTTATTTAAAATTCTAAAAGTAATATATTTAATGATTTTTATACAATACATTTTTGATTTTCTTTATAAAAATGTGAAAAAATATCTATTTAATATTTTTCTCATGAATGGAATTTATCACTATCATGGAAATTTTTAATTATTTATATTTTTATGGTTTTAAACAATAATATATATTCCCATTATTATGTGAATTGTTTGATTTTAATCTAATATAAAAGGATGTTACTTTATTTAATGTTTTGAAAAGGGATTTCATTTCAATTAGGTATATTTTTATATCCCACTCAAAATTTTATTACTTAAAGATAGATACTTTTCAATATTACATTATTGTAAATTATTTTACTAATAAGTTTTTAAAACTATCCTAGAAATATTATGAAAAGAGTTTTGGAGGTGAATTTATCTTTGTTTTTACAACTAAGTTTCGAAAGTTTTAAGAAAGTTATTTTTAATGTTCTTATTAAAGTTTCCTATATAATTTCTAAAAGTATTACCTTTACTAAAAAACCTTAATTTTTGATTAATTTGTAGTATCCTTTTATCCATTACTAACTTTTGGTTTATGTAATATTTTTAGAACAAGTTTTGTTCTCATTTCATTCACTCCCTTAAGGTTATGTTCTCTATCACTCTTTATATTTATTTTGTTTTTTTTCTTCATGTACATATTATCTAGTACCATAGATATACTAAATTTTATCTCTATATTATCTTAACCATATACCTGTTGGTATGTTTGGTATTAGTTTAAGAAAACTTACTAAGAAGGTTATTCTATTGTATGATAAATATTTACATTCTGTATGCATGAATCAATACAAATATTTATTGATTACTAAGGAATATTGATTATGTATTTTATTTTTCATTAAATGTATTAGGAATGAATTAAAAAATCTTAGTGAAGGGTGGGGCCCAAAATTATATATCCCCTTGTCATGTATGGTAAGTTTCATGAGATAAAATAATTGGCATGCATTACATCAATGAGAGATCAATTATTATTGTACATATTATTACAACATTATTATTATCCCTGAATATATTTCATTATCATGTTATTGATTCTATGGAACATTTATTTATTATTAACTCTTCTATATTATTTATGCCTTATGTATTTGTGTTATATTATACTATATACAACCCCTTATTGAGAATATGAGCTCACCCTTTATTTCCCCTCCTTTACCTAGAGTAATAAGAAGGGATATTTGAATGAATTAAATGATATAATAAAAGTAATATGAAATTTTTATAATGTTTATAAGTGCTTTTATGTTTCTAATGTAATATGAAAATCATTTATGTATCTAGTTTACCAATACTAATAATCTATTTGATATTGTGTGATGTTATCTCTTGTATCTTGTACCAATGTAATGTAGTAAACAATGGATTTGGGTTACTAGAGTTAGAGTTTTTACTATTGGTAACATAGAAAGTTTTTTAAGAACCATGAGAACTAGATTTTAGAAAAAAATTTCTAGCAAAAGTATTATGAAAAACCATTAGAATGACCAAGAAATTTTACCTGCATATAATTTTTTATTCTATAGATCAATATTCATAATGTTATAAGCTAAAAAAGTGTATTATTTTATTTGGAGATGATTCTTAGGGGAAGGAATAAAAAATGTATCATCACCCATAATCCATGTAGGTATTTCCATCCTAATAAAGTCAACACAACTAGTGTTCAATCTGATAAAATTATGTAAATATTAGGTAAATTGAATCATATTATAACCAATAACCTTACTCATATGAAACAACCTATTTCTTCATAGCATGATGCATCTATGTTAGACCGATCCATGTTGTAGAAACCTCTATCCTTTAATAAAACTAGTAATCCATTGGTAGCTGAACAATGGATCATGTCCATTGAAAATATATTTATATCCCTGGGGAGTAATGAAAGTGAGAAGATTATTCAATAAGTGTATTTTTAAAGGGATATTTTGATCAATGATAGTAATTGATTCAAAATTATAACGAGGTGGAGGAGAGAGTGAACATAAAAATCACTTGTGAATAATTTTTGAGACTATCATAGGAAAGTATTTATATGAAAAGTTTAGCATGTGTGAATTTTGACTCCAAGAAGTTTCTTTTCTTGGCCATATTGTCTCCAAGGATGGGATATCCATTGATCCTTCTAAGAAAAAGGTTATAAAATAATGGCCCACAATAATGAATATAATCAAGATATGTAGTTTCCTTGGATTAATAGGTTACTAATTGTGATTTGTTAAATTTTTTTCCCAATTTAATAACCCATTAACCAATTTTACAGGTAAAGGGGTTAGGTTTATATCATATATAGAATGTAAAGAATGTTTTGAGGGATTAAATTTTGAAACCCATGCCTTTTACACATATAATTACATAATTGTTAACATAAAAATATATTAATTAAATCCCAAATATCGTGAGGACTAGTGTATTTGTAAGACTAGGTTCATAATACATCAAATTTAGGTTAAAAAACATTTTATTTTATTCTATAGAAAGAGATCCCAAATCTTTTTGAGCTCCTAAAATGTATGATATAACCTGGGGAGTACATAGAAAAAAGGGGTGAGCTAAAAGGCACTGTATGGAAATGAACATGATAAGGAATAATAACATGTGATTCAAAGGTATGACATGATATCATAAAAGATAAGGCACATTAATAATCACACGGGAGCATAATATAACAATCATGGTATCATAAGAACATAACATCATAGGAAATGTGGAATCAACATATAACATTACATAAACACGAGTCAATGATAATTTCCTAGACAATATCACATGGTGGGAAAAGAACCATAATGGATTAGGTTCACTCCCTAATCACATAAATGACATCTTAAGAGACTATAACATTACCCAATGCATTGGAACACAATCTGGGTGCACACATAGTATAATCTATATTAGGCTCACCCAGTGCTATCTGAATGCACCCATCATAACATTTTCATTATTTATATATACCATAAAAGGAAATAAATCACAAGTAATAACATAATAACTACCCATAGAAATAAAATGGGTTGCATAATCTTGTATTATATTGTAATCAAAAGAAATTTCATAATGGATGCATTTGAGAGATGAACATAAGGCATGTATTACCATATCAATGTAAGGGAGAATAAGATAGGAATATATGTGAGAGACATATATACATAATTTATAATCAATACATAACATTAAAGGTTATAATCATTGATGAAAATGTCTTTAAAATATTACATGGAATATTTATTGAGAAAAATACCCTTTTAACTTGATTTTTTCCTTTAAAAATATCAAAAATTTCCAAAATGTTATAGATTTTTTATTTAATAATAAGAATGTAAAATTATAATAAAATCATAAAATATGTGAGTGTTCATGGTGATAGGTAATTCTATACATGCTGTACAAGTTAAAAGAAACATTCCTTTCAAACTGTTGTCAAAAGGTTAAAATAGTGCCATATTCAAAAAATGATAAGAATATTCCATCCAAAGAATTTTTTAAAAATTTATAAATTGGTAAAAATTTCTTTAATAATTCATTTGGATTTTATATAAATTCTTGAAAATATTTTTTGAAATCATGGATATGGAAGAAAAAAGAATTTTGACCGAAGAGAGAAATGAAGTCATATTTTATTAAAAACACTTTTATCAATCATTTCAAGTATCTAAGAGAGGAAAATGGTAGTATTACATGATAATTTCATAAATAAACATAGGATAATAAAATTAAATGGCTTTATTAAATAATTATCAAATAATTTCCTTAAATGTAAATTAAAACATAAACAATCCTCATTAAAATGTGATTGAAGCATAAAATGTTGCAACTTTGGTAACATTTGAATCATAAACCCCTATGAATAAATTAAGTGAATTGTAACTTAAAATTAAATTAATTATGAAGTATTTATGATATAATATGTAAAGTTTCAGTATATACACTATATAAAAGGGATTTTGTGTTAAAAGTATCATGCGTTTCAAAGATGAAATTGTTGAGACGGAAACACTTACCTCGAGTCCAGGCTTATTGTGTATATATTTTATCTCTTATATAATAAAATTATATAAATTTTTATTTAGTAAATTTTCCAGTTTTAATACCTTGTACTTAAACCATTTACATCATTGATTTTAAATATATATTCAATTACTTAATCAGTTATCTCCACATCGAGTGTTTTGAGGATTCTCAGTTAATTATTTGAAAATGGCGTCGGTATTTTGACCATGGTCAAAGGGGTAATTATTAAATAATTTATAGAATAATAATAAATGAAAAATCTTAATTTTTATACATAAATTTTACATTTAAAAACAACTATTAATTATGGTTATGAAAAATAAACTATATTACATCTATGGAGACAGTATGCCGTATGTATGCATGTGTAACATTTCCATTTTTGAACGCTCATATGGAAAGAAGGTAAGTGTTATTTTATCTTTAAATAGTGATAATAAAATCATAAATATTATATTATTTCTATATATACACTTATATATACCATCCATGTGATGTAGTAATAAAAAAGTTTCACATCACTTCACAAGGCGGTAGTACGAAGTACACACGAACGATGTTATCATTTTTCAATGAATGGTAAGGTAAGAAGGTTTATGATATATTAATTTTATATAATTATTAATATTTAATTAATATAATGTATAAAAATAAAATAAATCATCATGAACATCCATGATAGGTAATAATGGAAACCAAATTATACCGATTTGCGAGCCTATAGTCCGCCGTATGTAAGAACGATGGTTTTGTTTCCCATTTGATAGAAGTAGAGATGGAATTAAGTTTTTTAATTAACATAATAAATTATTATTATATTAAATACAAATATGTTGTTATATTATCATGATTGAGTAATATTTTAAGGGGGTTTAAGTAGAAATAAAACAAAGATTCTCAATTAAGAATGTTACCTCTTCTTCAGAACACCTCTTTAGGATTATACTTAAATACTTCCTATATTGTATTTATGATAATAAAAGGATTATAATAAGAGTGGATGTAAGTAAGGAAGTTAATTTGGTAGGTATTGTCCAAAATAATGGGTTTTGGATGTGTATAAAGGAGATGAGATAGGGTGCCCTTTTATAGGGGAGGAGTAGTGACATTATTATTGTAAAGACCCTAACCCCAATTTCCCAGAGCCGATGCCTTAATTTATTACATTGGAATAATAAACAAGGATTTCGCATCTCAAAGGACTGAATAATTTAGTTGTTTTGAAAAAACCAGATAAAAACATAAGTTTTTCATTACAACTTGGAAGAAAAAACAACATATAATCTCAATTGGAAACATCCATAACTCCTATATTATCCTTGCATGACATTCATAATATATATCTTCACATCCTGGGGAAAAGTAAAACATAAGGAAAGGGTGATCTTAGATGCTCAGTAAGGTAAAAAAATACAGTGGAAGATATCATAAACATAAAAAATAAGGCAAGGTGAATAACTAAAACTCATGCCAATAAAACATAATCTTGAGCATAATATGGTAGGAATAAAAGATGAATAAATAATTCCAAATAAATAATCACAAGAAACCTAACCATGTATTTTATACCAGTCAAGTAATCACATGATTTATCAATTACTAATATCATAATAAGGGAATTCATATGACAGAAATCATAAACATATCATCGATGCCTCACCTAATAATTCTAAGAATAAATGGTTAAGGCCTTGGCCAAAATCCATTTCTGTTGTATCTCATGTGACCTACCGATGCATTGAGGGGATATAGTGGGCCCCACCTATCACTTACTAAGTCTAATGCATTAATAATATGTCTAATAAAAATACATCTTTAAATAAAAGTTTCCTATACCACTTTTAAATATTTTAATCATAATCTTAGATAATAATAATCTGTTAAAATTATTGATAAATTCTTGAGGAAAATATTCTTTAAACATTCCAAAGTGTCTCATACCACTCTGAAATATTTAAATATTAATAACCATGAAGAAATAAAATTAAATGAATATAATAAGAATAAGAAGACTCATGATTTGATATATTAAAGGGAATTACATAAACCACAATCATTAAATAAGCGGTGAATAAGGAATAAATCTCATATTAGTAAAAGTGATATGAGAAAAACCCTTTGTTATTTTGGAAAGAAGAGTTATTTTGGAAAATTATTTTTATTTCATAAAATTAGATTTTAAAAATTAATATCTTATAAAATAAATGTAAAGGACAATGAAATTATATTTTTGGAATAAATTATGTCCAATAGAAGTGAAAACATGTAAAAAGAGTGTTTAAGAATCTTTAGAAATGAACATTTTTAATGCAGTTTAAGGAAACTATTTAAGAGTATTTAAAATGGGAAAATGCATAATTATTTGTATAAAACCCAAAATAGACCATGATATTTTTTAATGATAAAATGAGTTATTTTATAAAAATACTGTTCGATTAAAAAAATATTATGGATAACACATGAGAATGGGTAAGAAATTGGGAAATTCCCTTTATTCGGGCATTTTAATTGGGAATATTTGAGAAGGGAACCATTTTAAAACATGTATTTTCCTATAAAATAAGGATGGTACGATATGGATATATGATTTTGAAACATATAAAAATAATTTATAAGAACTAAAAAAAAATAAATAAGCATTACATTGGATTAAAGATATAGAAAGAGTAACCTAAATGAAAAATGAGGGGTTTAGGTAGAATCCCTTACCTTATGTCCGAAATTGTTCTTCACTTGACTTTAATATCATGGATAATCAAATTAAATACCTTAATTTATTAATTAAGAACATTTTATACATGTATTTTATTTTATATAATTTTATTAAATTCATTTTTTGGTCTTTTTGATGAGTTATAATATTCAATTTTATCATTCGGGAGCATTCGTTTCCTTGTTTTTCATGATCAATTTACTTATATATAAGTATAGAAATTCGTGTAAAATGGGAATAGATTTACAGAATTGAAGTTACATGAGATTAATGAATATAAATAATATTAAATGGTTATATAATTTATTTGGATATTTGGGGTTATGATGAATCATTAGATAAAACGCTAGTGATAATTATTTAGATTATTTTGACGGTTTTTCGATCACCACAAACTAGTTTTGTTTTATTAATTAAAATAATGTGTATATAATGTTTCCAAAACATCAAATTGGATTTAATAAATATATTATAATTTTGTTTAAATATAAAAATGGGTTTATGACCATACTTGAAGGTGTTAATGTAAAATAAAAATGCATCATCCCTAATGTCGATAAATTGACACATCACGAGTGATGTTTTCATTTATAGAATCAAAGAGAGACAAAAAGGAGTTTTATGATGTATATTTAATTAACATAATATAATTCCAGTATATAAGTGATACTAGAGTTATCATGTCTCTTTTTATAGGGGAGTTTATGGAAGGATAAGAAAATAAAAGAAATTGAAAAGAAAATAAAGATGATTTTTACCTCTTGAAATATCCTCCTTGAGAACATACTTAAAGGGATTAGTTTTGTTCATTTGTTGAGAAAAAAAGATCTTGGTTGTGGGAGATGGGATTGGAAAGATTATTGGGTAGAAATTTGATAATTCTCACATCTTGGAAGGTGTGAGGAGAAGGGGTGGTATTTATAGTGGAGGAGAGGTGTGTTTTTTTGAATATTTTATTCATTTGTTTATTGTTTTGGATCAAGACTATGAATAGTTTTGATTATTATGACTAATTAAAGAAAATAGTTAATGTGAGTTATAAAAAATGGTTCTTAAATTAGTCATGACTCAATAAATAGTTTATTTTACTTATAGTGCATATATACCACAAATTACCGTATTTCACTATTCACAAAAATTCAACTATTTTAGAAAAATAAAAAAAATAACTCCAACCATTATTTGACATGTAGAATTCAAAAATAAACTTCATTTTATGAAAATAATTTTATAAATATGAGAATTTTAATTTTTAATTAAAATCATCATTAATTGAAAAAATACTGATTTTAAAATTATAACTGATACTATAACACTTTGAAAAATTAATTAAGGTCTAACATAATTATCTTTTAATCACAAGACAAAAAATATTAATTTTTTAATAAAATTTTTGAATAACTTTTTTAAATCATTATATTAATTATAAAATTGAAAATAAACACTTATGTTTTATAAAAATATCAACACTTAATAAATAATTTCTGAAACAATTATTTACTTATACTATGATATAATTATATGACATTTCTATTTATAATCTAAATAAATTTAATTTATACTTTTATAGGTGATTTTATAGTTATAATTTCCATATTACTATTCCTAAAGGTTATATTGTTATTCCAATAGTCACATTACTATTCATCAAAAATGAAACTTATCAAAAAAAAATACCAAAAATTTAACCAAAGTAAATTTTGATATTATGCTTTAAAAAATAGTGTTTATTTAATAAAATATAATTTATAAAAGTTTCAAAATTTATATTTAAAACAATTTCTCTACTAAAAGGTGGTAAAACTGCTTTTATAGCCTTTTTATGTGTAAAATTGGATTTACTCTAATCTTATGCCTCTAAAAATGTTTTGGATGAATGTAAAAATATTTTATGGAATATATAATATATAAATTTCATTAATATATTTATCTAATAGTGATTAATTTAAGTTATTAATATAAAATTTCATTGTGGTTATAAAAAATATTTTTATAAAAATATATCCTTTAAATTCAATTGGTTTTCATTTTCAATTAATTGTTAACCAATGAATTAGTTTTATAAACTTAAGTAATATATATTTTCATAATTTACTTAATATCATTAATTCACACCATTACCAACATTTAGGAGATATATATAATAATTAAATAATAATATTTAAATCAATTTTTAAGCTGGTAAGCTATTGAATAAACTAAATTTAAAGAGGCATACTGTAAAATCTTGGGGTGTTACACTTGTAAACACTAAAAAATATTCAATAATGTGAAGTCACTCTCAAGAAAAGTTACTCCAAAATTGAAAAATAAAGGATTAGGGGAGATATGATTCCAACACACACCTATACCATTCACAAGAAACATTTTTAAAAAATATGTTACCCTATTTACCTCTATGGTTACTCACTTTTAACCTTTTAATTTTTTTACCATAATAACTATTTTTTACTATTTTACTATTCATTATGAAAAAAAATTATGTTTATATTATTATATAATTTAAATTATTTTTATTCAAAATATGAAATCAATTTTATCAAATTTAATTCATAGAAGTGGCAAAATTTAATTTAAAATTTAACCCGCAGACGTGTTGAGAAAACAATTGGTCAAGAAATACATTTTCAAGCATAAGATGATATTATATTAACTGTATAAAAATTAATCATAATTAAATGAATTAAAATTTATATTTATATATATAATCTATAAATTTAATTTAAATCATTCTTTTTTAGGGTTTATTTTAGTTAATTAAACTGGAGAATCATTATGTACTTTAAAATAGTTTTTAGAAAAATGTGTTTTTAAGATTAAGAGTAAAATTAGTCTAAAATACAGTATAAAGATGATTAAAATGTAATTTATTTGATTAAATATAAATAAAAAATACTCATGTTACTTTTAAATCAAATTAAAATAATAATGATACTTTTAAATTACTTAATTCATTAAAAAGTAAAGGTAGTTTCACAAAAAATTAGTATTTTTCACTAATCGCTGAAAAATCAATATTTTCTAAAAAATCCAAAATTCCACCATAATTAAATTTTGATAAGATAATTTAAAAAATTATTTTAATTTTATAAAATAAAATTTATAAAAGTTCCATAATTTAATTATAATACTTTCTTGAAAAAAGTAATAAAAATATTTATTTAAAGGAAAAACATTTTTTGTAGAATAGAATATTATTATTAAACGTTGAGTGAAAATTTAGAATTTATCACTATATTTATTTAGTAATTTTATTCATATTTCATAAATAAGTTAATTTTATTCTTACCCACCAATTTATGAGCTAGGTTAAATCATTCATGTTTATATAATAATATTTTAATATTATATCACAGTTCGTTTAAACTCAGTGTTACGTGTTGAATATGCTATCGAACATAGTTTTATTTTAAAATATCCAATTGTTACATTGAATGAGGTATTGTTCTATGAACTGATATTAACATTACCATTAGTGAATAATGAGTTTTGGATATACAGTGATTCACTTAAGAAAGTACTAAGATGTATCCTCATACATAATGATATAGTTGTTTCTTATGCATCAAGGTAGTTAAAGATCTATGAATGAAATTACCCATACCATGATCCTATGTTTGAATCCATAATATTTTCCTTAAAGATATGGAGGAAAAATCTCTATAGTGATAAATATGAGATATATATAGATCATTAGAGTTTGAAATACATTTTCTCATAGAAATAGATCAACATGAGACAAATGAGATGGTTGGAACTACTCAAGGACTATGATTTCCCAATACACTACCACCCTTGGAAAGAAAGTAATGTGGATGATACATTAAGTAGGAAGGATCATGGAGTTTTTACTATGATGAAGATGGAAAATGATCCTATATTCCTAGATTTAGTACAATTGGATATGGTAATTATTAGGTAAGAGGAAAATCACCCCTTTTATAAATGATTACCAAATCATATTTACTAGAGAAGATAGAATGGTCTTAGATTTATGAAAAGAGTTTACAATATAAATTTAAAGCTGTAAATAATGGAAATTTGGAAGATTTCATATATGAAGATGGTATATTAAAATTTGTAAAACTACTATGTGTTCTATCCACACTTGATCTGAAGTGGTAATTACTTGATAGACCCCATAGATCAAATTTCTATATACACCATGGTAACACCAAGATGTATAGGGATTTAAGAGAACATTTTTTATTAGAAAACATGAAGTGGTAAATTACTAACTATATATTAAGATGATTGATTTTTCAATAAGTAATGGCCGAGAGAAAATATCCTAAAGGTGTCATGAAACCTATCCCTATACCAATATATAAGTGGGATGATATTACCATGGACTTTGTCATTGTACTGTCAAATAATACTTGGAGTAATGATACTATATGACTTATTATTGAATATATTACTGACTTAAAAAATTTTATATCCATAAGGAAGTATTTACACCTTAATTATCTTGTACTACTCTATATTAATGAAGTTGTGATACTTTATGATAGACCAATTTTTATTGTAGCAGACAATGACCCATAGTTTAAATCAAAATTCTAAAAGAGTATTTATAAGGATTTCAACACTGAGATATATTTTAGAACCTCCTTTCATCCTTAAACTAATGGATAGCTTGAAAATACTATTAAAACATTAGAATACATTCTAAGGTCATTCTCACTTTACTTTCAAAGTACATGGGATCAGTATCTACCTTTGATAGAATTTTTATATAATAATAGATTCATTTTAAGATTTAAAATGTCACCGTATGAATAATTTTAGAGGAATAAATTTCATAATCCAACTTTTTGGGATAAAACTAGACATAGGAAGCGTATAGCCCCAGAACTTATTGGGGAGACAATGGTGAAGGAGATAACTATTCATAATCATATTAAGACAACTCAAAGGAGATAGAAGAGATATATAGATAATCAAGTAGAGTATTTGGAATTTCAAGTTGGTGATCATTTTTCTTAAAGGTATCTCTATGGAAGGGAGTTATAAGATTTGGTAAGAAGGGGAATCTAAGTCATAGGTACACCAGTATTTTTGAGATTTTGGAAAGAATTAGAGCTATAAAAAACTATTTAGTAATGTCGCCTTGTCTCTCTAAAGTGAATGAAATTTTCTATAGATCATTGTTGAGGAATTATATGACAAACCAAATGCTCATGATCACCATTAAGGAAATAGAGTGGGAACCTAATTTATCATTATCAAGAGACTATCCAATTACTTAACACTAGAGAGAAAGTGTTGTGAAATTGGATGACTGAGTTGGGTACTTTAGTGAAATAATATTACATAGGAGGTAATTTGGGATCCTAAGGAAGTAATTATGAAGAAATACCCAATTTTTTATCAGATTACATTATAAAAATTTCAAGGTGGATATTATTGAAGGGGAATAATATAAGACCTGATATTTAATTATAATAGTTAAACATATCATCTTAAAGAAACTATAAGATAATTCACATTTTATTATTCCCATAACACAAATTTTAAAAATTTTGGAATTTTAATTTGATGAAATTAACTTCATTTTTGAATTTATCATGTTAAAATTAGCTAATGGTGATTTTTTTCCTGAAATGATTGTTTTTAAGTGAATTGTGAAAATACCATTTTACAAATACCGTAATAGGTATGACATAATTATTATATAATAATGAATCAAATATATATAAAAAAAATTTCATAAAAAATAATTATTTTAAGAAGTAAGACAATTCATTTAAAATTAATATCTTGAATTTAGAAATCTATGTATGCCTTTTTAAAACTTATTTTATATTTTATCCTAATAGAAAACTATTTTTGGTTATTTGAATTTAATTAAGTTGTTTAAAGGTACCATTAGGTTTTTATTGAATTAAATGTCAAATACCCTCCTTGGTTTAATAATAAATCAATAAATGTCATGGTAATCACTACTATACATGATTTTAGTGTAAATTCATTTATATTCTTAAAAACGGAATTTTCAAAAATTGCTTTCATTGTGTTAAATGAAATTTTATTAAAATTAAATTTTACCACCTCTATAAATTGAATATAATGAAATCATTTTTGTATTTGGAATTAGAATATAAAAATTTGGTAATAAGTTTAGTTTCTTTTTTGGTCATAAAAATGAGTTACCATGGTAAAAGTTTGTCACCATGGTAAAGGATAAAAGGGTTAAAGAGGGGGTTAATCTAAGGGATACAACTTAAAATGTTGAAAAAACTTATCCATAATTGATTGATTGTGTGTAATATCAACATAACTTATCCAATATTCTAATTGGTAAAATTTTGTGCCACTTTACCTTTAAAATAACATTTTCTTAAAATTATAAGTATTTACAAAAGTTTCATCCCACTCACTTATAAACGGCGCCCTTAACCATCTCACTTCTCCATACACCATGAGAATATTAGCTCAAAAAATACCTAAAAAAATAATTTCCCATATTTCTTATTCACTTCATAGAGTTTTTGGACTTTCCAAAAGGCCAATCTAATAAGGCTTAAGGAGAGATATAAAGGAAGATATCTGAGGAAGAGGTAATTTTTTAACCGTGTTCTTTCAAGTTTATATATTCTAAAAAATCATCCAAATATTTTATAACCACCCTAAAATAATGAAATCAATATCTTTATTATACTAAAATATTCTTTTATGTAACAACCATCATCTATCTCTTTCCCATCCATTGGAAAAATAAAATGTCACCTGTGTTATGTATTGACTACTATCTCTATGAACGATGCATTTCATATTTCACCAATTCCATACATGGATGGTTATAAAAATATATTTAATGAATAAATACTAATAATATCATATAATAATGATGAATTAATATGTTTTAATAATTATTTAATTGTAATATATTTATTTATATTAGTTAATAATTTTTTTACGAAATCAAAATTTTTAAAAACGATATTTTTAAGCATTCAATGCGAACCATCACCATAAGTTACATGAAATGGATATGGGACTCAAAATATATATTAGAAACATAGTATAAACCTTGTAAATTATGAAACCATAACCAAGGTGCAAGGAATAAAAATTCAAAACTGAAAACAAGCATTGAAAATAGAATAATTAACTCACAAATATTGATTTTAATAAATAATTATAAATAAATGGGTAATGATACATTATAACTGAATTTTATATAGTAATATAAATAAAAATATTTTTCTTATATAGATGTATAATAAATCTAAATTTATTATACATGAGGTTAGAGTGTGTTCGATTAAGAACAAGTCCAAGGTAAGAGTTTATTTTTTAATCTCACATTTTATTAAGATTTTTTATGTTTAAATTTAAATTACAGGAATTATATGAATTTATATCAAAAATACCATCTATTTTATTCTTCTATAGTAATTTATGGGGGTTTTAAATTTTATTTTCATTTTCCCTCTCATTGGTTTTCAAATCAACTAAAATAATGTTTATAAATTTGTTTTACTTTATTTCTCCTTTTTTGGTAGAAAATCATTTCCATCTATATCCATATTCTTTATTTTTATATAAGAATGTTCATATCTATACTTTTATGATTTATTAACGTCAGTTATTAAATTTTAATTTTTATTCAAAATTTAAAATGTTATCTTATTAAAATTTTCCATATATGTTATTTTTAATTTCTTTACAAAATTATGAAAATAATATCTTTTTAACATTTTTATTATGCACATATTTTCTCTCCATAATGACCATTATTATTTATTTATATTCCTTTACAAGTTTTTATTATTTTACAAAGTAATATTTTTCCCATTATTCTATGAATTTTTCATTTTTATACCAAAATAAAAGGATATTATTTAATTTTAAGTTTTAAAAAATTATTTCATTTCAATTATTTATATAATTATTTTCTACTCAAAATTTTCTTTCTTAAGAAAATTTTCTTTTCTAGATTCCATTATTTTAAATTATTTTACTAATAACTTTATTAAAATTCCTTTACATCTCATTAAAGTATTTTTGTTGGTTAATTTGAACTTCATTTTTACAACTAACTTATAAAAGTTTTAAGAAATTTATTTTCAATTTTTTTCTTTGATTTTTCACTATAATTTATAAAATACATAATTTAATAAAAAACCGTCATTTATGTTGAATTTATGGCCTCCTTTTATCCCTTAAAAATTTATGTTTTATAACTTATTTTGATCACATTGTTTGTTCTAAGTTCATTAACTTCCTTGAAGTTAATGTTCTTTATCACCCTATTTCATTCTTTTAAATTTATTTTCTCCTTCATATCTATGTTATATAATATCATAGATTTATTCAATATCATATCTATATTATCATAACTATATACCTATTTCTCTATATGGTTTTATTTTAAGGAAGTTTACTAAGAAAGTCATTTTATTTATCGAGGAATAAATTTCATATATATGATCCAATATGGATATTTACTGATTACTACATCATATTGATTAATTATTGTATTTTATTATTTTTTCAATATATGAGGAATACGTTGGACATGTTAGTGACAGGTTGGATCTAAAATTATATAACCTCTTGATATATCCGGTAGGTCATATTAGATGAACCAGTTGGCATGAATTACTTATTATTTGTGTATTTAGTGTACAACCAGAGATTTTAAATGAAGAAAATTGTCTTCTATATCATATATGGAACACAACACCAAGGGTAAAAGAACCCAAAACTATTGTTATTTAAATTTGACAGTTATAAGCTAGTCATTAAATTAGAAGGTATGAATAATAATAACCACATTATTAAATATATATAAAGTTTCTACTAAATACATTTTTTTGATTATTGATTAAGAAATAAGCATTCAATCTATTATTAGTAAGTCATATTATGCTTTAAAAATATGTTTCTTTCAAACATGATTTTTATTGATCTTCCTGAGAAAATATTATAGTTAATGTTTGAAAATTTTATAAAATATATCTGATAAATTGAAATTAATTTTATAAATCAACACTCTAATTTTATCTTATATAATATTTTTAATAATTTTTTAAAAAGATTGATTTTTTGATGAATTGTAAAAAATATCAATTTTTATTGAAAAATGTATTTTTTTCAAGCGTTTATAATGTTAAATTTTATTTTAAAATGGTTTAAAAGTAAAATTAGTTATATTTTATTATTAATAATTCAATTAAGTTCATTGGAATCAATTTTATGGTTGAATTTGGTATAAAAATATTTTTATACTTAAAAAGGATTTTTTTCTAAAAAAATGTTTTTCACTTCATTTTACAGTATTCTTTTAAATTAATTTATAATGATTATAGAAATTGAATATTGAATTTTTTTTCCATATTTGGAATTAAAAGGTTAAAATTTGGTTAATATACTCTTTTTATTTTTGGTCAATATGAATAGTAACCACAGTAAATATTTATTACCATTATAAATGTAAAATGAGTTAATTAGGGTTAAAACTAACGTGATAAGGTCTAAAAATCAACCCAACACGTTCATTAATTCCATTTTATGGATTAAATTTGACCCTAGCAATTTTAAATTTTAATTTGTATAATTTTTGTTCTATTTTCCCTTGATAATGAAATTTAGACTATTTTAAGTATAGAAAATTCCAAAATGCCACTCTCTTGAATTTTTTATCTCTAAATTTTTCCCATAATGATGAAAAAATAATAAGTTTGTTTATAAATATTTATTTTAAATATTAATTATTATTTTTATCATGGTATTTTTTAATTTTTAGTAGCGAAATAATTACCATATATTCTTACGCGACGCCGACATAGTATTTATTCGATTAATAGAAAAATAAAATAAATGGTTTTAATAATATTAAAAGTAATAAAATTTTGATGAGTTGTTGAGTTAAATTTTTTTGAAGATAACTATGACATATTATGGATATGTGAAAGTATTATATTATCATTCCATCTTTGTCTTGGTGTTTTAATGTCAAATTAAATGAATAATGGCAAACAAGTCATTAATGAAATTTTATGAAAAAGAATATTTTGAAAATTATTTATAAATATTAAAAATATCAATAGTGGTCAATTAGGTTTAGAAATGGTCTAAAATATCATCCCTTAACCATTTATGAGACAATTTTAACCTTATAAGTAAAATTGAAACCCTTTAAGAGTGAAAAAGTCTTTACTGTGGTTATGGTTAAAATTAGTTGACTAAGGGGTTAAACGAAAAAATAAGTTTTAAAACACCACATAAACCTACAAATTTTTTATTAGTATATGTGATTACAACCACATCCTACATTATATTCTAATATCCATCCATTTGGAATAATTTTTCTAGATAATGACTTTATTATATTTTAATCTTTTTAGAAATTCCAAGAGTGCCCCTCTCATTACTTAGAAAAGGGATCCCCTCCTTTATCTTATTTACCGCACTTAGAGCCATATAGATTGATCAAAACCTACCTAATTCTATTTTCAAATTCTAAATACATGAATTAAATGTTTTTCCTTCTTAAAATGTTACTTCAATGGTCCTTAATATGGGACCTAAAGGCGGCCTACCAGAGAAGAGGTAATCGTCTTTCTCGATGACTTTGAATTTGTTTCTTCTTCTACCTACTCTAAATATGAAATATTATTCATAAAATAATAACTTAAATATAATAAATATAATTAAATTTTATTGTTATTATAAAAACACCTTTATTCACCCACTTTTCCATCAAATGGAAAATAGAAGTATCGCTCGTGTGTACATATAAGTTATCGTCTCCACATAGAAATACAATTAATTTTATATCATCATACTTAATAGAGGGTTATAATGTTGAGTTTAATTTTTATATATGATATTTATGACATAATTATTCTTCTGAAATTATAATATCATATCTACCTACTTACCTTCAAATCCATTGTAAAATGATAACGTTGCTCGTGCGTACGTGTTGAATACCACTTCCACAAAGTGATGTATTTTTTTAATTTATGATTTAAATGTATGGTAATAAATATATATTAATGAATATATATGTTATATATTATATAATAATGTTTTCTTCCATCAAAAAATGAAAACTCCGTTCATGCGTACGTACAACCGTCCATCTCCATGAATAGTGTGATTCATTTTTCTATATCTATATTTTATATACGAATCTATCTCTATATATTTAATGTATATATATATATATATATTATTTATAACATGATTAATATTGTAGATATTTTATAATTATTATCATAGTATGAGGATCAGAACTACCAAACCAAAAGGCTCATGAAAAACAAAACTATTAACACCCAAACATGATTATTTTAACAAGGAATTATTAATAAATGGGTGTTGAAATGTTATAAGTGGGTCATATATGATATTATAAGTTTGAAAATTATTATTCTATATAATTATAATAAATTTCAATTTAGTATATAGGGTTTTAGATCACTTCTGAAGAAAGTTAAACTTGAGGTAATAGATTTTCGCCTCACTTTTACTTATGTGAGACACATGCCATACTCAAAACCTATTTCATTTATGTGGTGTATATACTACCCATGAATATATTTATAATGATTATAATGAAAATTATGGGATATACATATCCATATAAGGTTATTTATTTCATTTTTATTATGATTCAAAATATATCAAAGCGGTAAGGGTTTATTTCACAATCTCATAATTATTTGAGATTATTTATGTTTAATTCTCCACAGGGAGAATTATTTGATATTTATATATTAAACCCAATATATTTTAATCTACTCTCTTTATTTATTGATATTACATGTTTTCCTTTCATTTTATAATCTTTAAGTTTTTAGGTGATTAAAAAAATATTTTTAATGAAATCTGACTTTATTTCTCTCTTCAATTGAATACTCATTTTCTTCCATATCCATGTTTTCTAAAAATGTTTTCAAGAACGTGTTTAATACTATACAATGAGTTTTTAATGTAATTCTGAACCATTTTCTTTATAAAATTATTTAAAATTAATCTTCTTATCATTTTTGAATGAGGTACTTTTGACATTTTACTGAAAATGTGAAATGAATATTGCTTTAACATACACCATATGAATGGAATATACCACCATCATGATTGAAAAATGATTTGAAGATTAATTTAAATGTTTTAAGTCTCTTTTCAAAGATTTTTTTTCTATAATATTTTATACAATTTTATATTTTAAAGAAGTGATTTCAAAGTGAAATACTATACTTTCCATAAGAAATATTCTAAATGATTTTTCATCTAAGATGACATCCTTTGGCGTTGATTATTCTTTACTGGGGATATAATGCAATGATAACATCCTTATTCTTTCTTTGAATGATTTATGATTACGATGATAATATTTTTATAAAGTCAATTTTTCCATGGTTTATGATACATTATGAATGATTTATGATCTTATAGAAACATATGAATATATTATGATTATGTAACAGGTGGGTATAATATCATATGCCCTCCAATGCATTTAGTAAATATTGATAACTCTTGAGATAAATATGTTATGAATGAACATTATTTCATGTTCAAATTTTATATGTGGGAATGGATTTCATGTTCATAATATTATTCATAGACCTTGTTTTCATGTCTATAAGAGTATCCATAGACATAGTTTTAATTTCCATATTGTTTATGGACTTAGTTTCAGGTCCATAAGTTTATAGGAGGTACTGATTTCATGGACTTAAATTAATTAGTGAACCTATTTTAGTTATAAATGTTCATAATGTTATATGATTATGATTTTTCCACATTCTCATATCTATGTTATGATCTCATGGATCATGTTATTTGTTTACATTATGATTTATGTCTTATGAACTACCAAGATTTTATCGATGACTCAAAATTATGATATATGATATGCAGGGTATGGTTTTCAAATGTCAATCCCATATTCTCCTATAATTATTCTCATGTTATTATAATGTGATCATTTATATCTACCTTATTTACCCTTACTGAGCATATGATATCACCCTTTCTTATGTTTCCTTTCCCAAGTTATGAAGAAAGGTTTTAAGTAGGGTATTTATAAGAAGTGTAATACATGGAAAGATCATTGTGGGATATTCTGAATATCTTTTAAGAAATTGTATAATTTTGTATATAATATCAAAAGACACTAAAAATTTATGGTTCTTGCATGGATTATAATGTTATGTATTAAATATTCATCTAAAATTATGTAATATTTATATATGAAAAGTATAGGTCACTATATTTGGTGTATTCTTTCTTATTTATTGAAAAAGTTTTCCCTAAGGCCATGATGGTAAGATTAATATTCATAAATTTAGACATTACATCATTGAGAAGGTATTTATTATTTTACATGGGATTACTATGTTGTTATTATCCATAGATATATTTCATGATCAAGTTATTGATTATTCACTGATCTGACTTTTTTATTACTTATTTATCCACGATAGCTTCCGTTGTACACAACCCATTACTGGGCATCTAAAATCACAATTTATTTTTATTTTATTTATCGATGGAAATAATAATGGATATTTAAATGACTTCAAGGATGTACTAAAAGGAATAAGAAATTTTTTATATATTTTATATGTTTTATTTTAAGTTTCTAATGTAATATTAAAATCATGTATGTATCTTATCTCTTAAGATTACTAAACTGTTTGATCATATGTGATGTGATATCTTGTATCTTGTACCAATATAATGTTGTAAACATCATATATAGGTTACTGGAGTTAGTGTTTTTACAAAATAGTGGACTCAACTCATCTATTCCCACATCTTACCTATTAGATCACGATTCATTTAATTTATACTCTATTTCTCTCTCACTAACGAGCTGAAACCTAAAATGATTACTCTATCTTAGTATTTTCAATTTAAACAGGGATATGCAGTGTTCAATACACTCTATGATATTACTTATACTAGTAATATGAAATATATGATCACACATGGATTAACCTACTCCCCTCTATTATATGGTAAATGAAGAAAATATAGGGTCCTGTGTATGAAACCCTAGAATTGTTGGAGTTGGTGGACTAAAACCAACTACTTTGTACTTTATTCATTAATAAATACCTTATCACATCTTGATTGTTCTTATGAGTGACAATACATGTGATAATGTCCTAAGGATATCTATTACATTAAAGGGTCATAACAGATCCCTACTATAATGAGAACCCGGAAGTGCCATAACACTATTCATGAATATATGTTCTATGGATGGATGATGTTATTTGAGAGACATAAATAATACAGGCCATTAGGGGTGAGGACTCAAAAAACTTTGAGGCACCTTCTCATGGTGTGCACCCTTGGTAATGTCTAGGAGGATATTATGAGAACGAGACCCTCTAGCAGGAAATAGACATTTCATAGTGTCATTGGATGTTCCTATCTGCGAACGTGGGTATTGGTCCTTAGACTTTAAGATTATTATTAATGGGTATCACAACTCGCACACTTAGATGTATTGATGAAAAATGTGACCACACGCTGTTTGTAGTGAGGTAGGATACGTTGGGAGCGTCACGAGTGATATTGCATTAATAGATAACACGGGAAAGGATTTGTCCCTTCTATTCCATAACGGAAGTAGATATCTCATGCCCTTTTATGGAATTGATATAGCCTAAATAAATCCATGTCCATGGCGGGGAATGAGAAAGTTCAATTCCAAAAATTCAAATAAAGAATTGTTGAGCACATGGGTTGATGACACTAGCATGAAACCCGCTTGATTCGAGATATCGAGACAAAGGGATCAAATTACACAGTAAACGTTCGTAGGAGGTAACACATCATTGAGGCGTTAACTTATTTCTCTATGGGTGAATTGGCGTGTTGCTAGACACTAACCTAGGAATTTAGGCAGGCTCCGCCTAATTCCACTGAGAAATAGGCCTAGAGGGTCACACACTAAGTGTGTCCAAGTTTCTCAGTTAAATATTAATTTAACAAGTTGAATAAAGATTATTCCCAACTATGGTTTAATAATTATTCAAGGATGCATGATCGCAGTTATTTAAACACTAGTTATTCAAGAGAATATATTTTTGGAGAAATAATATATTTATTAGTGAATAATGAAGTGATATTTATTTGAGAAATTAATAGTCATTATTCATGGTCTAATAAATGTGGTGGAAGAAATTAAGAAAAATGGAAAATAAAATTACATGCCGTGTATATTAATATATACCCGCTATGTAGTTTTTTTGGAAGTTTACGAGAAATAATATTATTTATTTAATTAAATAATATTATGTGTAATTCGCTGGGCGCATGTCATGTAATAATAATAGTCACCTGTTATTATTAGACAAGGAGTATTACTAAGAATTAAATGAAATGAATAAAATATTTCAGGTAATTAATTCATTTTATTATTATATGTATTTAAGAATACCAATTATATATTTCTCATTAGCCTAGACATTTTGTGTGGTTGTGCACAATGGATTTGTAAAAACTCACAAGCCAAGAGAAAATTATTTTTCCACCAAGAATGCTCTCAAGCTACGAGAGAGAGATACACCTCCACCGGATCAAGGTGATTAAAGGTAGACATCACAAGTAATGTCCCTTTCGTGCTAGCACCCAGAGATCCCTTCGACGATGTCTATAGATATTTGGAGAATGTGTGGATCACCTCTAGGGAAATCCTACACTTGGATTCTACGATGCAAGGAAGGATCACATCAGATCGTGACTGGAAACATAAACGGAGAAAGAATTCCATCAAGGTAATTATTATCAATTAATTAAATTAATTATAACCAACATATGATGATATTATCTATGGTTTCGTGACTCCCCTATTTATTTTTTCGTTCTTCATTATATTCCAAAGACCTGGCATTTTATTATCATGACAGATCTCGGATTGATCATTCTTAACACTAAAATTAATGTTGGGTAAACCCACCAACACACTTACGCTGCACCAAAAACCTACAAGTGGTATCAGAGGGTTTCATATCATTGATTATAATTATTTAGTTTTTTGCTGGTGATTTATGCATTTAATAATTTAGTTGTTTCAATTCAAGTTAATAATTCTTTAAATCTAAATCTTGAGATCTGTTCCTCCTCTCTCGTTTCTCGTTCACCTTACAATTTTTTTTTTAATTTTGATTAAAATAAAATAGGGGATCTCATCCGGAGGTTCCAAGTATTCCTGGACACACAACACTAGAATACACGACATGTATTCGAAAGTACACACCGTGTAGTCTAGGTTCAATGAATCAGACTGGTCTGCCCAATCAGGTCGTGTGTTGGAGTATTCCTAAGTTATAAATGACACCGTCTGTTGACCAGGAATAGGTGGCACATGGTTTCCGGATTACATTCCATATAGTCCATTGAACATGGCATGTAGTCCCTTCGGGCTAGGGCTAGACCATGTACCCCGTACATGAATTGCCCGACTGGAAACCATGTAATGTGGATACTACATGACTTGTGTCCCACTGAACACGCCATGTACTCGAAAAATTTCTGAAGTACATCTACACGCTATGTCTCTGGGCATGTACTTCAGATGGACAGTGAACAAAAGTACATGCCATGTAGTCATAAATACACGTCGTGTAATCATCCAAATTATACAGATTTATTAAAATTTATTATTATATTATAAAAACCCTTGAGACATGTACCATAGTGCAGGCGTAAATCTGAGGAACAACATGTGGTAGGTGTTTTATATATATGTGTTTAATTTAACACTTGCGTAATGTTCATTTCTACTCATTGGGTAGTTATTAATGGGAATTCACCGGGTTACCTCCAAGGTACAAGTTACGTACAAATATAATTTTAAATAAATTTATTTGTTTAAAATTATGATGGATGAGAATCTCAAGGAAATTCAGAAAAAGGGTTTAAGATAAAAAGATTGATTAATTAAAGATAATTAATTGATTCAAGTGTGATTAATCTTAAACAAGAATGATTAAAGAACTGAATTCTAGTTTTATTTATGCGTAAATATCATTGCATGTATGCATAATCATTAGCTAGAACAAGACCTTTGTATTTGAATGGTTTCTTTTAATTTATTTAAATTAAATTTGTTGGCCTACGAGCCTTCTCCTCATTAATGTGTAGGGCCTATGTGCCCAAGATTTCTTTATTGTAAAAACACCTTTTTACCCCTCACCTGTGTGTGAGATAAATGCATATGTAATGGATGGAGCTTCCAAGATAGTGGAGGCGGACCAAGTTAGGATCCAAGGTGAAACCAATCCAAGGAGATACAAAGGTGGACAGGTGGAAAGCTATAAAAAGAAACCCGAAAGGTTCAAGGTGTTTCTCCCCTAAGTCTTGAGTTAGTTTATCAACCACTAGATGAACTAACCAATAGAACAAGCTCATGATCATACCATTTATTTTATTTCTGTCAGTTTTATGGTTTATTTATTGTGGGTGTGTTGTCACAATCACACAATTAATGAATTAAACAAGCATACAAGATAGAACTAAAATAAAACTGGATTATATGAAAAGATTATATTAGACATGGTTAATAACTTAATTATATCCCACCTAATATTAACAAGCATGTAATAAAATATAATAAAGTGACAATTTATGTATAACGATAAAATCCATCAATGAGATATTAAGTCAGTATATCCTTCCATAATCTTGGTTAGAATCAAACCATAGTTCAAAGTGCTTGACCAACCCTAGTTGGAGTGCTTTCAATTATCGGAGAATTCTAATTCAAGGTTTTGGGTTGACTTGACTTGGTTCGCATCAAGGTTTGACTGCTACTGCAGAACTTGGTGTGACCATGAGGCAAAGGTTGAGGAAATCCAAAATAAAGGATTTCAGGAATGGGGAGTCCACTCAATAGATCAATGAGCTGCGAGTTAATGCAGTTGGCATTTGGAATGCCTACCTAAAACCCTTTAAGTTTCTTGACCAACCCTAGTTGGGGTAATATGAAGGGAAATATGGATCCTTTCCACTAGATTATTCAGGCAACAAAATATTCCAAAGTCAATGGCGATGGCTATTGAATTTTGATAAAATAGTGGGAGAATAATAAGTATTAATTAATTTATTTGTCTCAATTTTATAATAAATTACTAAACCATTTCTCATATTAATTTGTAGAAACAACAAGAAAATTAATTTAAACATATCATTACGAACCATACTCGAGAATGAAAACCTTATCACTGGCACCAATTTCCAAGAGTGGTAGAGGCATTTACGCGTTATCCTTCTCCACGAGAAGAAATTGTATGTGATGGAAGAGCCTATTATAGTTTCACCTAGTAAAGAGGCCAGTGATGAGGAATTATCTCTCTATATGAAACATATGGATGATGCAGATGTCCAAAGATTCATGCTATCAGCCATGTCTAATGAGCTCTTGATGCGACATGAAAACATGGATGCATATAACATGATGTCTCACCTTAGTGATCTATACCAAGAGAAGGAAAGACAAGAGATATATGAGATCTACAACTCTTTGTTTACAACTAAGCTTGGAGAGTTGGAACTCATTGGGCCTCATTTAGTCAAGCTCATTGGCTATATTGAATGCCTGGACATCTTAGGGATTAAGTTCCTGGATGAGTTGCATACAGATCTCATCCTATCATCATTTCCCAAGAATTTCTCTAAATTCATTGTCAACTATAACATGAGAAAAAAATAAGAAGAGTCTATCAGAACTTCTAACCTTAATTCGCCAGGTAGATAAGGACATGCGGCGTGAAAACCCCATAATTCTTATAGTGAATAAGAAAAGGAAGGACAAGGCAAAGGGGCCAAATACTTATAAATGGTACGAAGCCCCTGAGCGTCGTCCCTCCAAGAAGGGGAAGATCTAGAGTCAGGGCAAGGAATGTGAGGCAGTATGTTTTGCATGTGGCAAGCAAGGCCACTAGAAGAGGAACTGCACCCATAAGCGTGGGGACACTAAAGGTGCATTTGTTATCAAGTGTAATCTTTCCATTTCTACACATTGGATATTAGATACTGCTTGTGGGGTTCACATCTGTATTCAAATATAGGAACCAAGTATATTTGGAATGATTTCTAGAGGATAGGTGGATATTTGAGCTGCTAATGGAACGAGGCTGGCTGCATTAGCCATTGGAAATTACCACCTCTCATTGCCTACTGGGATGATTTTGGTTTTACATAACTGTTATTATGTGCCTAGTGTTACCAAGAACATAATTTCTATATCTTGTTTAGATATGTATGGATTTATTTTCAAGATTGGAAATAAGTGTTGTCTCTTTTATAAGAACAACGTATGTTATGGTATGGTGCATTTAAATAATGGTTTGTATGTATTAAATTATGAAAACCAAGTGTTGGAAATCAATAACGAAATAGACTCATGTGAATCATACATCACCCAGTTGTGGCATCACTGTCTTGGTCATGTAAATAAGAAGCGCTTGAAAAAACTCTACTAAGATGGAAATTTATACTCTACTGAGCTAAAACCACTTGATATATGTCACACTTGTTTACATGGTAAAATTACCAAGAATCCTTTTGGTGGACGGGCTTAAAGGGCCATAAAGCTTCTAGGATTGGTGCACACAGATGTGTGTGGACTATTTATAATAGAATCTAGAGGTGGATATTCTTACTTTATTACTTTTACTGATTATTTGAGTAGATATGACTATGTATACTTAACGAGGTATAAGTTAGAATCCCTTGAGGAATTTAAGGAATTCAAGAATGAAGTGGAGAATCAGCTTGGTAAGACGATAAATAAGCTTCGATCGGATCAAGGTGGAGAATATCTGAACCAAGAGTTCATCTATCTTCTACAAGAGTCTAGGATTCTATCTAAGATCACTCCTCCTTGTACACCATATTGGAATGGTGATAGTGAAAGGAGGAACTGCACCTTGTTGGACGTGGCGAGGTCAATGATGAGTCATGCAGATCTTCTATTATCCTTTTAGGGATATGCATTACAGACTATAGTATAAACATTAAACTGTGTACCAACCAAGGAAGAAAATGGAATTCCCTTCGAGTTATGGAATGGAAAAAACCCATTTTGTCATACACACATGTATGGGGATGTGAGGCTTTTTTAAGGCCTTTCTCAGAAAACAAACTAGCACCACAAAGCATGAGGTGTATCTTTATAGGATATCCCAAGGAATTGAAAGGATATTACCTATATAACCCTTCAAACAAGAAAGTGAATGTCTCTATGCAAGCCGTCTTTCTTGAGAGGGAGAACATACCCAAAAAGGATAGTGGGAGAAAGATTGACTTTGACAAAGTTGGTGCTCAAGATACACATGAGTTGGTACAGAAAAAAGTTCCACAAGTCCCTGTGGAAGAGGTTCTAGAAACAAAAATACTCTGTAGGATCTCAAGAGAGGTAAGGGAACCAAATAGATTTGGTTTCCTAGTCACCAAGGATGGTGAATCATTATTATTGGACAATGATGAACCTCTATCCTATAAGGAAATAGTAGAAAGATCAGAAGCTGCAAGATGGCTAGAATCTATGAATTATGAGATGAATTCCATGTATCAAAAACAAGTTTGGGTTCTAGTTGATGAGCCAGTTGATGTAAAGCCTATTTGATGCAAATGGGTATTTAAGAGAAAACTGGACATGGAAGGTCAAGTTATCACTTATAAAGCAACGCTAGTGGCTAAAGTATTCAAACAGAGTCAAGGAATTAACTATGATGAAACCTTCTTGCCAGTTTCCATGTTTAAATCCATAATAATAATACTTTCCATAGTAGCTTACCATGACTACGAGATTTGGAAAATGGATGTCAAAAAAACATTCCTTAACGGGAACCTTTAGGAAGATGTTTATATGACACAACCAGAAGGGTTTGTGACACCAGGAGAATCCAAATGGGTTTGTAAGTTGAAAAAATAAATTTATGGATTAAATCAAGTATTCAAGTCATGGAACATTTGATTTGATAAATCCATAAAGGAATTTGGTTTCATTAAGAACGAATGTGAGCCATGTATTTATAAGCAGTTTAATGGGAATGCGATCGTTATCCTAGTAGTATATGTTGATGACATATTGCTTATTATAAATGATGTACCAGTCATACAGTCATATAAGGACTGGTTGAATAGGTGTTTCTCCATGAAGGACTTGGGTGAAGTAGCCTACATTCTAGGGATCGAGATCATTCATGATAGATCCAAGAGGTTTCTTGGACTAAGCCAGGGTACATACATTAACCAGATACTAAAGAGATTTAGTATGGAACAATCCAAGAGGGGATTGGTTCTAGTGTCACATGGCCTACATATTTCTAAGAAAATGTGTCCTCAGACACAACAAGATAAAGATAAAATGAGTAAGATCCCATACACTTCAGCTATAGAATCCATCATGTATTCCATGATATGTACCAGGATGGATGTTTCCTATGCACTGAGAATGGTAGGCAGATATCAAGCAGATCCATGAGAACAACATTGGACTGCTGTTAAGAATATCCTTAAGTATCTGAGAAGAACTAAGGATATATTACTGGTGTATGGAGGAGACGATGAGCTTTTCATCAGAGGGTATGATGATGCTAGTTTTCAGATAGATCAGAATGATCTAAAGTCACAATCTAGATATGTTTTCTGTCTCAATGAAGGAGTAGTGAGCTGGAAGAGTTCAAAGAAACTAGTTGTCACCGATTCTATTGTAGAGTCTGAATATATAGCATCTTCTGATGCATCCAAGGAAGCTATCTGGATTCGAAACTTTGTCCAGGAGATTGATGTGGTGCCTAGAAGTAAAGATCCTATCACGTTGTATTGTGATAATAATACAGCAATGGCTCTTGAAAAAGAACTAAGGTCACATCAACTGACAAAGCACATACTCCAGAAGTATCACCTTTTGAGGTATTTCTATCAAAGGGGTGAACTTGTAGTTAGAAGAGTGTCCATGGAAGAGAATTTGGTGGACCCCATGACTAAAGGCCTATCTTAGTAGAAGCAATAATATCATGTGAGAGCTAGAGTGTTAAAGGTTGTTAGTAGTTAGCTCTAGCTCAATTGGGATTCTGTTAGAGTTGGTGGCCTAGAACCAACTAATTCGTACTTTATTTATTAATAAATACCTTATCACATCTTGATTGTTCTTCTATGTGACAATTCATGTGATAATGTCTTAAGGATAGCTATTTCATTAAAGGGTCAGAGCGGATCCCTACTATGATGAGAACTCGAAAGTTCCATAACACTGTTCTTGAATATATGTTCTATAGCTTGATGATGTTATTTGAGGGACAAAAATAATACAGGACATTAGGGGTTAGGGATCATAAAAATTTGTGGCACCTTCTCATGGTGTGTGCCCTTAGTAATGTCCAGGAGGATAGTATGAGAATGAGACCCACCAGTAGGAAATCCATATTTCATAGTTTCATTGGATGTTCCTATCTGCGGATGTGTGTATTGGTCCTTAGACTATAAGATTATTATTAATGGGTATCCCAACTCGTGAACTTAGATGTATTGACGAAAACTATGATGACACACTAATCGCAATGAGGTAGGATATGTTGGTTGCATCATGAGTGATATTGCATTAATAGATAATGCGAGAAAGGATTTGTCCCTTCTGTTCCATAATGGAAGTAGATATCTCAGGTTCTTTTATGAAATTTATATAGCTTAAATAAATCCATGGACATGGTGAGGAATGGGAAAGTTCAATTATGAAAAGCCAAAGAAAGAATTATTGAGCACATGGGTTGATGACACTAGCTTGCAACCCGCTTGATTCAAGATATCGAGACAAATGGATTAAATTACATGGTAAGCATTTGTAGGAGGTGACACGTCGTTGCGGCGTTAACTTCTTTCTCTATGGGTGTCTTGTCATGTTGCTAGATGCTAACCTTGTAATTTAGGAAGGCTCCACCTAATGCCACCGAGAAAAAAGGCCTAGAGGGTCACACATTAAGTGTGTCCAAGTATCTTAGTTAAATATTAATTTAACAAGTTGAATAAATATTATTCCTGACAGTGGTTTAATAATTATTTAAGGATTCCTGATCACATTTTTTTTGACAGTAGTTATTCGAGAGAATATATTGTGGGAGAAATAATATATTTATTAGATAATAATGTAGTGGTATTTATTTGAGAAATAAATAGTCATTATTTAAGGTCTAATAAATGTGGTGGAGGAAATTAAGAAAAATGGAAAATAAGAGTACACGCTGTGTATATTAATATATACACACCGTGTAGTTTTTCTGGGAATTTATGAGAAATAATATTATTTATTTAATTAAATAATATTAGGTGTAATTCTTTGGGCGCATGTCATGTAATAATAATAGTCAACTGTTATTATTAGACACGGGGTATTACTAAGAATTAAATAAAATGAATAAATTCTTTCAAGTAATTAATTCATTTTATTATTCTATGTAATTAAAATTCCCAATTATATATTTCTCATTAGCCTAGAAATTTTTTGTGGTTGTGCACAATGGATTTGTAAAAAATTTCAAGCCAAGAGAGAATTATTTTTCCACCAAGAACGCTCTCAAGATACAAGAGAGAGATCCACCTCCACCGGATCAAGGTGATCTAAGGCAGACATCACAAGCGAAGGCCCTTCCGTGCTAGCACCCGAAGATCCCTTTAGAGACGTCCATAGATAGGTGGACCACGTGTGGATCACTGCTAGAGGAATCCTACACTTGGATTATATGATGCAATGACAGATCACATCAGATCATGATCAGAAACATCAATGGAGAAAAATTCCATCAAGGCAATTTTTTCAATTAATTAAATTAATTATAACCAACATATGATGATCCTATCTATGGTTCCGGGACTCCCCTATTTCTTTTTTCATTCTTCATTCTATTCTAAAGATTTGATGTTTTATTATCGTGAAGGATCTCATATTGATCGTTGTTAATGCTAAAATTAATGTTGGGTAAACCCACCAACACACTTCCGCTACACCCAGAACCTACAAGAATAAGATAAGGAAGAATTGAAATGAAATAACGAGTGAAAATATTATATCATCTATAAAGAAACCATTTTTTATATGATCAAGTGGAAAATAATTAAATAATTAACTAAAATTATTTAATAATAGGGGTGGTAGAAGTCTCATTGACTTGAGAACTGTGGGTTTAGTGTGACATTACTGGAGAAGTATAAATAAGAAAAGTTAAGAAAAGATAACCTAACCAACACTAACTCTCTCCGATAGTGAGTTTTATCCCCTTGAATAGGGGAAAGATGAATGTTCTAAAATTTCACAAACTAGAGAGGTCCTTACATAAGGCTAGAATACTTGATCTACCCATGTAGATGTGATAGAATTTATTCTTGATGTTCATCAACGTATTTCACTCTCTTGATTCTAGTAGATTTTCTATTCTTCCTTCAGATCACATGCCTTTAGTGGATTTTCAACCTTTTTTTATTAATTTATTAAAGTAGTTGGAAATTAAAACATTTATTTAATATCTCTATTCCTTTGATATGCTCTATGTGTACTAGAGATGATCTCCATAGTCAAGGTTCTTTGAGAGTTATTTTGCTGCATCTGATAAATTTTAGTAAGTATAAAATACTAGGCAAATATTATTTAGGCTCAAAAATATATTGTGAATTAAAATTTGTGGAATATTAAACAATGTTACATATCTCTTGTATCCAAGAATAAAATATTATATATCACTTTCTATGGAGAAAATTATATTATTTATCATCTTCTTCCAGCAGATTCTTCTTCTTTGAAAAATTCCAAGATCTTACGCAGCTTCATTTCTTTTTAGAGAATATTACATATTATATATACTTAAGAAAAATATCTTATATACATAGGAAGGGTTCTTTTAATTTTTTTAAAATTTCCCCATATGATCTTATTAATTAGGATAATTCATGAATTTCCCTTTAGAAAATATGTTACATATGTTGCTTCTTCTGTTTTCACAAACTAAAAAATGTCATATATCATCTTATTTGGGAAAAATAATATTACAAATTCTTACCTTAATTTATTTCTAAATATTTCCAAGTATAAATTGTTAGGTATTACCTTCTTAAATATATAAAATATTACATATTCCTCCATTTATTTAAATCCACAATAGAAACAAAATATTACAAATCTCTTAACCTTTTTCGTTTTCTTTTACTTCATGAAAAATATCTTAAAATTTCCCAAATATCTTATGAATGAAAAATAATTAGATGAATTTTATGTAATACCCTCTAGATTGGTCATTTTTCATTTTTCAATAGTCTATAACTTTCAAAATATAACATCCAGACTACTTTAGCTTCCAACTTCTAAACTTACAGCTTTTAGAAGTTACTTAAATATAATTGAAAACATGAATTCAATGTAGGATTGATTTAAAATAGTTATGAAAAAATAAAAACAATTAAAAATAAAATATATTTATCCTTTTTTCAATTAATTCTAGGTTTAGTGAAAACCAAGAAAAAATCCATTTATTTATATTTAAATGGAAATTAAAATTAAAATTATATAAAATAATATAATAAAATTTTAAAATTCATGTCACAAACACTCCCCCCATAGTTAAACAAGAACATATCCTATATTTTACAAGGGTCCCAATTTATCTTAGTAAAATTATTAGTTCCAAAATTATATACAAAATGTAATTTAGTGGAATTAATATTTCTACTAGTGGTACTTTCATTAATAAATTTCTCATAATATCCATATTCCAAGATCTATTTCCCACTTTATTGATACTTTATATTTGACATTCAAATATATTATCTTCCCATTCTTTATCCATGTTTATAATTCCAAAAAAAGTTTCGATACCATTTTTTAATTATCACTAATTATATTTTTCCAATCCATGTTTGTACAATGAACTTATTAGATGAGTGAAGATAATGATGGAATTAATCCATCACAAGATAATATGTTTCCATCAAGACTAATTTTAATAGTCAGGGTATTAAAGAAACTCTTGGGCAACCAAATATTATATTTATTTAAATCTTTTTTAATGGAAAACTTACACACACATGTGTTTTGTTGACTTAGGAAGACATCTAGATCAGTTCTCATATTCTTTTTTACTCCAGCTTATATGATCTATCCAAATGTTATCTAGGGTGATTCCTTAAAGTGTTAATCATTCACAGTGGGAAGGTTACCTTATGTTGTGTTCAATATTCTAGTATCTTTATGTTATAATTTTGATTCAAGTTAATTCGTTTTCCATTTAAACTATTTTTTTATAGTTCTAAAACAAAAGGATATATGGTTTCCACTATGAATTGGTTATTTATAGAGAGGGGGAAGTGAAATTTAAATTATATTTTCAATTTTATTTTTAAGGACTCAAACACACTATGACAAAAGAAAATAGAGAAAACTATTTAAAACCTAAGATAATTTTTCATCTACCCCACAGTTATCTTATACATTAACTTAAATTAATTAAAATATGAAACTTTTAATTATGAAGTAAACACAATATGTGAGTATATTAAGTAAATATTAATAAAACAGACGACCTGGGGGTATTTATTCATGTAAATTAGGAAGGAGTGTATAATCATACAGGGGATCCTTCCAAAAATATTCATGAAATTTCTTCAGGTACTAACCATTTACTTTGATAGTTTTTTTGGTTATACTTCTTTGATCTCAAAAGGTGGTGTTTTGAAGGTGGTTCTATTTGACCAAAGTGCATCCTATAAATTCTATCTCTAGTATTTTAAGTTAGGTTGTACTTCCTTTTTTCTAGGATCCTCTACACTTCCCTAATGGATATGTTATATTGTACATTTATATGTGGGTGGTAGGTAGTAGAGGTCATGTGTTTCAACCCATACCTAATTAGGAGTGTTTCCATACTTTAGTACTAATGATTTCACAAGGTATTCCAAACCATAAAAATGAGTGATCTTATAAATTTAATAACCACTATTGAATGATAATTTATAGTTTCTTAGGATTAAAAAAATTTATAAACATAATCTAATACTAAAATAATATAGGTAAATACAATGGGAACAGGAAATAGACCCGTGATGTCTATTACCCATAGATAAATTTTTTCATAATAAATTAAAGGCTGTTAGGGTATTAATTATCTTTTGGAGATCCCTTTAGTGAATTATAAGTTCTTTCATACTTTATAAAAATTATAGGCATCTTTAAAAATAGTTGGAAAAAATAATATATCTCTTAAAACATTCTTGGTTATGTGCTGAGGTCCAAAGTGTCCTCCACATGAAAGTTTAGGAAAAACATTAAGAAAATAAGTCACCTCTTCATTTGGTATACATATCCTAATCAATTGAACACTGTAGATTTTTCATAAGTATAAATATTTCCAAACATAGTACATTGTGTCATATTTTAACTTAAAGAACTTATTATTATAAAAAAGTTAGGTACCTTTGATGTGATCAAATTGTTCACCATGTTTGTGTACCATGGAAACTAACTAGTGATTTCATATATAAACTCAATATGATCAACTAGTTTACCAGGTTCATGTACCATAGAACCTTAATAGTGATTTCAAAGTTCTTATCACTAGGGAGTTCATCATTTAGGATTGTTTCTGGAGGTAATAAACTCATCAATGTGGGGAAATATTCTCATGTGACATGTAATTAGGTTCTCAAAACCTTTATTTTTCTTGATTTTTGTATTGAATCTTGGAGAAGAAGAATTGATCTTATGAGCCTTAGTTTTTTATCATCTTTATTTATCAATTATTTGAGAGCTGTATGATCAAGATAAAATGACACTTTACTTCTTAAAAAATATAAATGAAATTTATCCAATGAAATAATATTTTTTGGTTGTTATTTAGTTAATTTGAGAAAAATATAGGGTATATGAAGCATAATATATCACATGGTAGTGTCAATTGATCTATTGGGGAAATGATACTCTTATTGCTTGATTATAGGCCTTAAAAATACTTCAAAGTGTTCTTCTTAGGCTATTATTTTTATGATATAGGATCTAGTTTGACTCTCCTTGTGTTTTTCAAAATATTTACTACATGATTCATCAAACACCAGATCAATATCACTTTTAAGTAGATTAGTTATAGGAAAGGAAGTATTTCTAAAATTTATAATAAAATAGATATATAATTTAACATTTTTTAGAAATTACCCAACATGTTTGATAATGGTGGGTCATGGAAGTTTAGAGATGATATCAACCTTGGCCTTATCCACTTAAATATATTCTTTGGAAATTATATTTCCCCAAACATTACTACTTTCCACCATAAAGTGACATTTTTTAAAGTTTAAAACTATATTATTTTTAATGCAACCTGTAATACCCAAGAACCTTCTATATAAATTAAACACCATATCTTGAACTATCATGTAATTGACCCTTTAAAGAGTCCTTATTCAGGAATTTATTTAAAATATTAATTTTAGAATTTAAAATTGAACAAACTAAATTCATGTTTGAATTCATCATATTAAAATTATCTTAGTATGAATTATAAATATTTTTCTAAAAATGTCAATTTTTATTAAAAAAATATGGTTTTCAAGAAGCATATAATTTCTATAACATTATTGTTGTATAAGAATGGCTTGGAAATTAGAAAAATATTTTAAGTAGTCAAATATGAATATAAGGAATATCAATATGACTTTTAAAATATTCTTTGAACTTATAAATCCCATGTCCAACATTTTTAGAACAAATTAAAATGTTACTTTAATAGAAAAATAACTTTGGTATTTTATTTGAATACAGTATTTTCAAGGGATATTTAGTTTTTATTTGACTTTAAATCCTCACATAATTTATTTTTTATAATAAATAATTTTATGACATTAAAATAAATATCTAAGGATTTTTTTTCTTATATGTAAATTTAAATCTTAAGTTTTTTATTTTTCTAAAAACTATTATTAAGTGATTTAGTGTGTTTATTTTAAAATTAATATTTCAAAAAAATAGAATTTTATTTGATAAAATGATTTTAAAATTTAAAATTATAAGTATCAAATCAGTAATAATGGTCAATCTTAATCTTTTTCATTAAAATCAACTACCATGGTTAGAAGTTAGTTACCAAGGTAAAAGTAAATTGGGGTAAAAGTTTTAAAAAATCCCTAAAACACTAAAATTTCTCTAAAAAAGTGTTTGAGGTTATTTTAGAGGAAAAATCACCGTTAAAACTAATTTTTACAGTTTTTTTCTATTATCCCTTGAATAAAAACCTTACATTATTGAAAATATAAGGGCTACTCCCAAAAATACCCTTCCCTTTACTTATAAAAGGGTAACACTGATACCACTTTAAGGATCACCTCTCATTAAAATTTCTACTTTAAACTATAAAATTCTTCTCATTTTTGAACCTTCAACAAAATTAAAAATCTTTTTTTACCTTTATTTAGTATAATTTCTTCATTTACAAGGATAATTCCAAGGAAAATTAAATTCTCTGATGTGATAATTATCAACAACTTAGCTTTACCTCTTAATTATATTCATTAAAATTTATTATATCCACACTTATATAATAATATTAGTATGATTTATATACTATAATGTTAATATATTAATGGTATTATCACTTTTTATTAACATACCCCATCTAATAAGAAAAATAAAGCCGTTAGTCTTTAATTGTATGAACTACCACGTCCACGACACAACATGTTTTGTTTTCTGTCATTACCTCATAAGAATAGATATAAGGATGGTATTAAAGTATAAATATGATTTTTATGATATAATTAGGGTTCTAGTATAAAAAATTACAGTAACTATTAATTATATGATCAAAAAATGATCATTGCTAGTTTAATCATTTAAAATAACCATATGAAGAAAATAACCATTTATTCTAATTCTGTAATATTTTAATATACATTAATTATTCTTCTACTTCCTTATAATTATGATATTTCACACTAATAAACACCAAAGGATTTATATTATTTTTTAATTTTTTTATAATCTCCTTTTAAAGGTTGAGGGGTGACCTTTACATAGTATATAGACCTAGAGGCACTATGCCTTAATACATGGCCATTTCATGCCCAAAGACCAAACACCCAATAATAATCCCCACCCAGGTGATGCTAAATTTTTATTCAAAGAAACCAACCTAAAAAGATACTCAGAAATCAAATCCCAATGCATGAATGCATGGGATTATTACTAATGGAAAATCCATACCCTCTCATTTATCCAAATTCGAGAGCATTGCTGGTGGTTGCTCCTTACTATGACCTCATATGGTATTGAACCTAGGAATTTGATGCAAATTTTCTATTTTCAATCCATCCATTATACCCCACTCTGAGACTCCTATGACACACCATTTTCCACTGACCCACCGCATCCTATCGGGATTACACCCTTGGTACTACACCGCTAAAGAGGACCCCACTGCTGGATCCATCTGTCACCCCTTCATTACCGGATGCCACCTATCCCTGCTCCGCCGAGGGCCACCATTGAGGATATCCTTTATCGAGGTGCATATTTCTGGTCCTCCAAACTCTCACTCTCAGTACCGGGACTCTGTGATCGGTTGTAACCCATCCTTCATCCACTGAGGGCCACACCACTGAAGATATCCTCCACCGTGGCATGTCCCACTGGTTCACCACCATCACATCCTTAGTACCGTGCCACTGCAGATCCCACCTTCACTTCCCATCCTACTCCACCTAGGGACACCACTGAAGAGCCCTTCTGCGCAATTCCCATTTGACCCACCTCTGTCACTCATCCCATAACATGCAAGGGTACCTAACACAACCCCCGATAACCATCACCGCCAGCTAAATAAATCCTCAAATTTAAGGCTGTCAGGGATTGAACCCTGAATAATGTAGGATTACAAGGTAGCCTTACCAACTAGGATAGAACCAAAACTTTAAATAAACACTATATAATATTAATATTATTATTTTATAATGATATTATGATACAACCACCTTATAATCATTCATTAAAAGAGTGTATGTTCACGTTTGGGTCAGTTTGAAAACCTATTTGCACAATACTATGAATTTATATCATGAGTGAATTGGGAACATAATTACTAGTATAATATAATATAAATTCGTAAATATATATTTTTATTATAGAAATATTATAATAATATTTAGTTCATTAATTGATAAAACACCTATCGATTGTTAAGAATCACTTGAACATGATTGTTATAAATTTCAAATTGAAGGATAATGAATAAAACATTAATTAATTGAATTAGAAACATAATAAATAATTATTAATCATACCTAATAGTAACTTTATTTACATAGTAATAATGAACTTTAGAGGGAGAATAATAAATACACCACTATTATAAAACTAGTTCAAATGATCAAAACTATAAACACCCGATGTGAAAAATAGATAGAATTCATAAAGTGAATGAATATTTATGAAGATTATAAATGAAAATGGATTTGAGTAAGTTCATAAGTTAAGATATTAATATGAAAATGTTTATGATATAGCAGGTTAAAGTTTTATCATGGAATTTAGGAAAGCAGGTAAGGTTTTTCCATCTCAAATTAATATCTTTGGGTAATGATTGGTATTATGAACGTAATTTCTTTTATGGGGAGTTATAATACCTATTTTAGATTTTATATCACAAAATTAATTTATTCATGCCATTTAATTATGAATTTTAATCCATAAATTTTAAGTGGTTTGGATTGAATTAATACCCAAGCAATATGTGGGGTTTTTCTATCCCATTTTCCATTCTTTGGGACTCATGTTATATTCACCACTTATTTCTTTTTATGTGGTGCACACATTACTATAAAATAATATTACCATATTACTCATAAAATTTAAGGTAATTAAAAGTTTTTATTGTTATCACTCTCTCATATTTTTTTGATTCAAGAGTTACAAAAACCATTGTAAAAATCAATCTTTTCCATGATGAAAAAACAACACTAAGTTTTGTTAAAGTAAAATTTTGTGTAATTTTCTAGAAAATAAATCCCTATCTAGATACTGGAAATTGGATAAAACTATGGCATAGAAGCACCTAGGGTTAATCAGCCCAAAAAGTTTTTTTGGACATTGAATCAATCATAACCCTGATGAATGATGAATGAGGCTAATATTGCACACTTGACGAGACACTCCTGGGGGATATTACTTTGAATATTCATATTTTCTTAATGAACCATGATAAAGGATTTATTTCCTACCATTACTATGTAATATTACTAATAAAAGATATTGAATATAATTATGATCTTCCATGGACAACCTAACACATTGAAAGTACCCTCACACTTATATTTCTTTGACAGGGATACTATATACTACTTTGACGACACCCCATAGATTCTTAAGTTTTTTAAGGGTTGTTCTCCTAAATATCCACATTATTCCATTAAATGGGGAAATATTTAATTTTATATTTCTCATTATATGGATTTCCATGTTTTAGTCAGTAATAGGTTCCTTATGGAATATTATGAAAGGACTTGTTGAATCTTATGTGAATGAATTGAACTTAATTAGGTGAAAGGTGAGGATTTGAATTTTATAACCCCTCAATGCATCGTCAGGCCTCATGAGACAAAATAGGTTGGGTTTTGGTGTATACCTATTCCCATGATAAGATAGTTTCTTGGAATAAGGCCTTGAAATCATGTTTTGATGTCTGGAATTATGCATTCCATCAGTATGAGAACAATTATTATTGTTACCATGTTTTCATTTATTTTCATGGATATAGCATGGAATCAGTTTAAATTGATTATTTCCTCATGTTTTTTATTTATTCATACCATATAACTTATTACATGTTTATTTTATTAAATATTCTATTATATGTTACTCCTAGATGAGAATCTAAGTTCACCCTTACCTTTTTCCTTTCCCTAGGAAACCTAGACGAGGACTATGTGGACTTTTTAGGGATATGATGGATGGTCTAATAATGTTCTCGCAATATTTTCATACTATATATTATGTTTTAAATGTAATGTATGTATGTATATAGTATTACAAAACTATCAAACCACTAGATCCATATAAAACTCTTGTATTCTATACCAATAATGTAATATAACTATTGGATATGGGGTTTTGGATTATGGGATGTTATAGTTGGTTTTAAAGAAAGTTTAGTAGGAACCTTGGGGATTATATTAAGAGGAACCAAGTGAGATAACATAAGTATTGTAAAAAAACCTCAACAATTATATGGAACACTTTAGAAAAATTATTAGGATATTTATTTAACAATTCATTATCATGAGCTAATTATGTGTATACCATTATAAAAAGATAATGAATAATATGAGGAATGATAAATGTATCAACACCTATAATAAATGCAAGGATATTCCCCCTAGACATGTTAATGAATCTGGAGTTGAGGTTAATTAGTTCATAAGAATATTAGGGTATTTAAACTAGGTTATGACAAATAATATCGCTCGTATATAGCGACATTCTAATCCACAATATGGAGTAACTATGTTGGATTGATTCATATGACAATAACTTCTATAATTTAGTGGAACTACTAATATATTGGTATCTTAACAATGGATCAAGTCCATAGAGAAGATCTTTCTCTCTTTGGGAATTAGTGAAAAGGGAAAATTCATCATGTTGTCCTATCATCTAAAGGGAGATATAGACAAATGTTGGTCACTAATTCAAGACACTAAAGAGGAATATGAGATAAAACACATGGAATGAACAAAATTTAAGGAATTATTGTATGAAAAATACTTTCCTCTTGAGAAAAGAGATGAAATAGAAATAAATTTTATCAATATTAGAATAAGGAGAAGGAAAATTTTGTTGAGTAAGAATCTAACTTTACAAGGATAACCAGACATATGTTGAAATATATAAAGAGACTAGAAAGAAATATTGATAATTTCTTTTATGGGTTAAAACCAATACATTTAAGAGAATTAGTCTCTCAAAAATTTTCATCATATGAGGATGTAGTATCACGTGATATTAATATAGAAAAGGAGTGCTAAAAAATGTATTTATTCAAGGGAAATTAGGAGAATAAGAGGCTGACTGAGCATAATGGGAAGAGAAATATGTAAAAGGGGAAGAAAGGAAGGGTGTGATTTCCCACATGTGGTAACTATGGTAAGAAACCTCCTAGGGATTATAGAAAGGGAACCATAGTTTGTTAAAATCATGAAAAAAGACCATCAATCTCACCAATGTAAGGTAAAGGTAGAATCTATTGATATTCAACGCTTTAACTTTAAGAAGAAGGGAAATTATACAAACCAATTGAAAAAACGTTAAGGAATTTACCTTTGAAAAGGTTAAGAGATACATTCCAAGCTTATGTGATTACCATAACTGAAGTTAAATTTCCTATTGACACGGGGGTAGGTACTTTGATCATAGCATCAAAGTTATATAATGTTTTATTTGATTCTAAACTTCACATTCTTTTATATATTTAAGGTTTTAAAAAAACATTATATATTTTTCTATCACCCTAGTAAGGTAATTATCACTTAGGACACTGCGTGGAAGTCATATTGCAATAAATATGTGTAAGGTATTTCCAATTATAATGCATGAGCGTACCCTATTTTAAAACATGGTTATTATACATATAATTAAATTTTATAGCAGACATGGTGGTATTTAAGTGGTCAAATCACCCTGTAATACTACATCAAACTAGGGATCAAACCTTAGATGCCCCAAATTTAGGGATTTCTGGACATCATTGGTTATAAAGGCGGGTGGATGTGATGAGTTTCAGTGGGACGTGGTAATAGTAAACTATTGGTGGGCGATGATAGGCCCTCCGTTTGAGAGAAATGGAATAGGTGAAAAATGTAGTGGAATTTTGCAGGAGTGATGATAGTGAAGAAGGAATTGGTGGGATGTAGAGTGGTGACAAGAGACAGTGAACCCAAAATGTGTGTGGTGATCAACAGCTAACCTCGACGATGGTGGAAATAATGTAGGGAGATGACTGGATGTGATGACCAAATGTAGGCATGTGGTGATGACTATTATTGGGAGTGCAGTTATGGATCAAGGGAAAACAAGACTCAAATATGGGATGGTCATGGACCATATAAGGCCTTTGAGTCATGGTCCTACGAGTAAGTTTACTTATTCAACGAGTAACAATTTAATGGGATTTAATGCCTACTATATCTATGGGTCATGTAATGGACTCTTTCTACCTAAAAAAAGAGGCATTTACTAGTTTAAAAAAGGAGAGGATTCCCTCCTACCTATAAAAAAATTTATATAATCCTTTGTATATATTTTGTTTAAAATTATAATACAAAACTCTATTTCCAATAGAAAGATATTATTACTTTTGAAGGTGAGGTAGAATATCTTGTCTTTTTAGGGGAAACTTCATTATCTAAATCATGTTTGGATCCACCCCAGTCACTCTCTTTAATTAAATTATGATAAGAGAGGAAGATCGAGCACTATATATGGATAAATAATATATCCCAAAGATGGATGATATACCTATGCTATATAAACTCATTGATATTTTTACAGAATAATTCCCTAGTCATCCACTGGAGTGTGAAGTTGAGTTCATAATTAAACTCATTATTAAAGTAAGAACTGTATCTAAAACTCCCTATAGAATGGAACTAGTGGAGTTGGTAGAGTTTAAGAAATATTTGTAGGATTTTAGTGAGAGGGGATTTATACACCCTAACATTTCACTATGGCGAGCCTCTATTTTATTCATGAAAAATAATTATGGGTCTATGAGATGATGCATAATTTTTTGGTAGATAACTACAATTACTATAAAGAATAAATATCCTTTACCATTCACTAATGATTTATTTGATCCACTTTATATATCCCAATACTTTTCAAAGATCGATATTTGCTCTAGTTATCATCATTTAAGTGTAAAAAAGGATGATATAATGAATAAAACATTTCAAATAAGTAATGGGCCTAATGAGTTTATGGTAATTCCTTTTTGTCTGACTAATTCCCATTTTATCTTTATTGATCTAATGAATAATGTATTTAAGGATTATCTTGATAAATTTTTAGTATTATTCATTAATGATGTCTTGATATAATCTAAGAGCTTTGAAAATCATGAGAGTTATCTATATATAATTATGGAGACACTCATAAAAAAGTGTTATATGAGAAACATAGTATGTGTAAATTTTGGCTCAATGAAGTTTTTTTCTTGGTTATATTTTCTCCAAGGATGAAATATCTACTGACCCTTCAAAGAAAATGGTATATAAAGAATTTCCTACACTGATGAACATAATGGAGATCTATATATTTCTAGGATTATCAGGTTACTATTGGCTGTTTTTTTAAGATTCTTCTCAGTTGGATAACCCATTAACCAAGTTAATACGTAAAGGGGTTAAAATCACATGTATTGGGTAATCTGAGGAATGGTTTGAAGAGGAAAAGAGGAGAATAATTAATTAAAAAAAATTAAATCTACCATTAGGTAAGGAAGGAATTATAATTTACAGTGATTCATCAAATAAAGGGTTTGGTGGTTTCCTTATCGAGAATGATGGGTTGATTTTCTATATATCAAGGTAATTGAAAATTACATCATAGAACTATCCAAATCATGACCATGAAATAAAAATTGCAATCTTTTCATTGAAAATATGGGGACACTACCTCTACGGTGAAAGATGTGATATATATAATAGGCATATGAGTTTTAAGTATATCTTATCTCATAAGGATATCAACATGAGGCGAAAATATAGTTGGAACAACTCAAAGACAATGATTGGTCAATACATAACAACCATAGGAAGGAAAACATGGTAGACGATGAATTGAGTAGGAGAGAACATGGAGTTATGACCTTGATGAAGATTTTCAAGGATCATATATATATATATATATATATATATATGGTAAAGTTTGATATGATGATTTTTAGGAAAGGGGATCCATTTTTCATTTTTCAAGAAATTTATAAAACATCCTCACTAGAAAATATAAACAAGAATCAATAGGTTAATCAGAACATAAAATGGGATTTTAAAGTAGCTAATGATGGAAAATTGATGGGCTTTGTCTATAGAGATGGAGTGTTTAATTTTTGAGAAGTGGTTATGTGTTCGATCTATACTGAAATTGAAGAGGGAGTTTTTAAATGAAGAAACTAAAACTTCTCTTTACACCCTAGCAGCACAAAGATGTATAAGTATTCAAGAGAACATTTATGGTGGGATGGAACGAAGTGTTAAATTGAATACTATGTGTCTAAATTCTTAATATTCAAATAGGTAAAGGCTTAAAGAAAATATCCCAAGGGATTAATGTAGTCTCTTCAAATACCTATATGGAAGTGGGACAATGTTACAATGTACTTTGTCATCATACTCCTCCCAAAGACTCTAAGGAAGAATGATACTATATGGTCCATCATTTATCACTTTATTAAGTCTACTCATTTCTTAGTGGTAAGAGAAGATCTACCCATTTAGTTCCTTTCCAGAATTTATATCAATAAAATCATAAGGCTTTATGGGGTACCTATATAGATTTTATTAGATCATGACCGTTGAATCACATCAAAATTATAGAAGAGTCTTCAAAGGGATCTCGACACTGAGATACATTTAAGAACTATCTACCATCCTTAGACCAATGATTAGTATAAAAGGACTATACAAACTCTAAAAGAAATATTATGTTCATGCTATCTTAACTTTCAATGAATGTGGGAATAGTCTCTACCTTTGATGGAATTTTAATACAATAATTGATTCTATTTGAGTATCCAGATGGAAAAATGTGAAGAATTGTATGGAAATAGGTATCATAATACAACTTATTAGGAAGAAGTTAGAGAAATAAAGTTAGTTGTCCTAGATCTTATAAAGGAGATGACAATTAAATTATGGACTATTCATGATTATATTAAAGTAGTCCAGATTAGACAACCTATTTATGATGATAATCAAAGTAAATACATGTAATGTATAAATGGGGATAATGTATTCTTTAAGATTTAAGTATGTATGAGAGTTATAAGATTTGTTGAAAAGGGGAAGTTAATCCCTAGGTACATTGGGCCTTTTGAAATACTATAAAGAAATAAAGCTATAACTTATTGATTGTATTTGCCTATCAAATTTTCTAAAGTGAATGATGTTTTCCATTTTCATTAATGATGAAATACATGCTAGATCTAATGCATGTTCTCACATATGAGGGAATATTGGTGTGTTATAATGAGGATCTTGTCTAGATTCTTGATACGAGAGGTAAAGAATTAAAAAATATAAAAACCCATTTGGTGAATGTTTTATGGAGAAATAAACTAGAAGATGCAATATGGGAACCTAAAGAATCCATGAGGAAGGAATCCCCACATTTTTTCAATAACCAATATACCCCAATTTTGAGGAAACAATTATTTGTGGTGGGGGAGGATGTAATACCCAAGACTCATCTGTAGTAGGTAAACACTATATACTGAACTATCATGTAGTGCACCCTATAAAGAGCCTTTATTCATGAATTTATTTAAAATATTAATTTTATAATTTTAAATTTACTAAACTAACTTCATTTTTGAATTCATCATACCAAAATTATCTTAGTATGAATTTCTAAACTTTTTTTAAAAAAGGCCAGTTTTTAGTCAAAAAATATAGTCTCCACGAAAATATTAATCTATATGATGTTATCATTATATAAGGAATAATTAAAAGTTTAAAAAACATTTTAATTAATAAAATATTAATTAAATGAATAAAGATGTGTATTTTAAAATATTCACTGAACTTATAAATCCTATGTCCAACATTTTGAGTACTAATTAAAATGTCAGTTTAATAAAAAAACTACTTTCAGTCTTTTCTTAAAATCAAGTATTTATTAAGGGATATTAAGTTTTTGATTGCCTTTAAAGACTCATATAATTTATTTTTTTTATATAAATCAATTTATGAAATTAATATTAGTATCCTAGATAATTTCATCATATATGTAAATTTAAAGCCAAAAAATGATATATTTCTAAAAAGTATTTTTATGCGATTATGTGCATTGATTTTAAAATTATATTTTCAAAACCTTATAAATTTTATTTGATAAAATTATTTTAAAATTTTAAATCATAACTATGAAGTTAGGTAAAAGGGTTCAATCTTAATCTTTTTCATTAAAATTAATTACTAACGCTAGAAACTAATCACCAAGGTAAATGTAAATTTGGATAAAAGTTAAAATAAAAAAAAATCCCTAAAACACTAAAAATTTTCTAAATAAGGAGTGGTTAAGGTGATTTTTTACCATAAAACACCATCCTCACCCCTTTTCTCACTTTTATCCATTGAACCTTGAATATTAACCTTATATTATTGAAAATGTAAGGGTTACTCCCAAAACTACCCTTCCCTTCACTTATAAAATGCTAACTCTCCCACCACTTCAAGAATAATATATCATTATAATTATACTTGAATATTTTCCATTTTATACTAATATAAATCTTTATAAATTTAAAAATCTTATGATCACCATTAGTCTTTATAAGGCCTTCATTCAAGGAGGCTTCTAAGGAAAATTCAAGTCCCCAATGTGTGTATTATCAATGAATTTTTTTTCCTATTAGTTTTATCCATTGAAATTTATTATATAAAAACTAATATAATGATATTAGTATTATTTATATACCTTAATTTTAATATATTAAGGGTATTATAATTATTTATTCATATACCCCATCCATTAATAAAAACAAAACCGTTGTTCATGCGTTGTGCAGACTATCATCTCCACGACACAACTTGTTTTGTTTTCTACCACCATCTTACAAGGATCGTTATAAAAATAGTATTAAAGGATAAATATTATGTTTATGATATTATTACGTTTTTTTATTACAAATTAGTGAACCAATTAACGATTTAATTAACAAACGATCATCGTTAATTTAATCATTTAAAATAATCATACTAAGAGGATAACCTTTTATCCAAATTGTGTAATATTTTTATATCCATTAATTATTATTATAATTCATTTTAATTATGAAATATCACACCATTAAAAACTAAATAAGATCATTATGATTCTTTAATGATTATATTATTACAAAACCACCCTATAATCATTCATTAAATCAGGATATGTTCATGTTTGTGTCAGTTTAACAACAAACTTTTACAATACTATGAAATTATAACATGAATTAAAATGGAAAAATAATAACTTTTATAATATAATATAAATATGAAAATAATTATTATTCCTATTCTGGATACATTATATCAAAATTTAATTCATTAATTAAGAATACAACTTTTAATTATCAAAAGCACCGAAACATGCTTGTTATCGATTTCATATTCAAGGATAAAGACTAAAATGATTATGAATGGAATTTTAAACTCCATAAATAACTATAAATAAACCATAATATTAAATTTAATTACATATAAATAATTAAATTTGGAAGTATAATGATTCTAGACTCTGCTATTATGAAAGTAATAGAAATCATCAACACTATAAACATACAATATGAAAAATAGGTAGAATTCATATAGGGAATGCCATTTATGAAGAGTATAAATGAAAATAGATATGTGTTAGGTTATTAATTTAAATGATTAAGGTATCTATTTTTATGATGCATGTAGTTAAAGTATGTTTATGGAAGTTAGGACAAGTGGTATGGGTTTTCTGTTTCAAATTCCTCTCTTTAAGACATGTTTATTTTTATGCACATAATTTACTTTATGTGGTGTATATACTATCTATTTGATATTTTATATCATGAAATAAATTTATTTATTCCATTTAAAGATATATTTTAAGTACTCTATTTTAGGGGATCTTGATTGAATTTCTACCCAATCCATATGTGCTGTTTTCCACCCTAGTTTTCATTCATTGGGACTCATGTTATATTCACCACCTATTTATTTTTGTGTGGTACATATATTACCATAGAATAATTTTACCATATTACTCATGGTATTTAATATAATTTTAAATCTATATTTTTATTCCTTTCTCATATTATTTTGATTCAAGAGTTACCAAAACCATTTTAAAACTAAAAATTTTTTCATGGTGGAAAAACCATCCTATATTTTGGTAAAGTAGAAGTGTAGTTAATTTCATTTAAAATAGATCCAATTATAGACACTGGAAAGTGGATGAGACTGTCTCATATATGAATATAGTGGACATCATATAAAAATTATTGGTTGACCATTAACTCAATTATCACCGAAGTGCATGATGAGTGGTTTTAAGACTACACACCTGGAACGACACTCCGATGAGATATTCTCTGGAATATTCAAAAACTCTTAATGAAGGATTTTTCCTACTATTTTCTAGTTCAACTATAAATGAAAAATATTAAACCCGGTTACTATCTTCCATGTACAAATGAGCACATTAAAAGTACCCTTTCAATTATATTTGTTTGATAAGGGTATTTCATGTTACTTTGATGATACCCCATAGATTCTAAGTTATTTAAGGTATATTATTCTATAAATACACATTATTTTATTTAATGAGGAAGTATTTGATTTTTTCATTTCTCATTATTGGGATAACCATGTTTTATTTAGTAAGAGGTTCCTTAAGGAATGGTATGAACTGTCTTATTGACAATTGTGGAATTTAATTGAACTTAATTAGGTGAAGGGCGAGGCTAAAAATTAAATATCCCATAAATACATCGACAAGTCTGATGAGAAAAAACATTTTGGGTTTTGGAGTATTCCTCTTTCGATGACCAGATTGTGTCTTGCCACAAGGCTTTGAGAGAAAGTTTTATTTTTCAGCATTATTCAATCCATGAATATAAAATAATTGATTATTGTTATCCATGTTTTAATTTATTATCACAGATATAAAATTCAATATTTATTATTTATTTAGGATTTTTCATTTATTAATTCCATATAACTTATGATATGTTTATGTTATGAAATATTCCACTATATACTACTCCTTACTGAGAATTTGATCTCACCCTTATTTACTTTTATTTCCTAGGAAACCTTGTGGATTAAGTGTAATTTTCAAGGATACAATAAAAGGGATAATAATGTTCTTTCTATATGTTTATGTTGTACCTTATGTTTGGAAATGTAATATATTTATGTATCTAGTCTTCCATGGCTACTAAACTTTTGGATCCATTAGTAACTCTTATGTTATGTACTAATAATGCAATATAACTAATGGTTCTAGGTTTTTGGAGTGTGATATGTTACACATCTCTTTAATTTTTTTTCTAAATTCTTAAGATACTTATAAAAGTTCTTTTATACACTATTAATTCAGTAAGAAATACCACCATATTGATTTTAATAAGATCTAAAAATAATCTTATAATGAAATGTTAGAATGTACCTTGGGCATTTTATATACCAAAAGGCACTATTTGGTATGAAAATTTACCCAAGTGAAATGTCACTCTAGTACTATCTTAATATTCTTGAGCTATAGGGACATGAAAATAAAAAGAAAATATATTAAGGAAATAATAATGACCCTTCCCAGTTAACATATCTTGTATCTGATAAAAAAATAATGGGGAGGTTTTCTTTTAAGATTACATGGTTTGGTAATCTATATTAAATACTGAACCTCCATATATTTTTAATCATATTAGTATCTAATTCATTATTTTTATTTTGAATAATGATGATCTTAGTTTTTGAATAAATTCTTGGATGAGAATCACCCAATAGGAGTGTGAAATTGGTTATATAATACTAAATTTTAAAATTATTTCAATTTCTTTCATTATAAATTACATAATTGTTAGTTTTATTCTTCTTTAAGGATTTCTTAAATGTTTTGATTATTTCTATTGTAAGATATAGTGAATGAAAACAGTGGGAATAATCTAAGGTGTCTACTATAATGTATATCCTAAAGACTTAACATGTTTTTTAGTGTGTTTAAAAGTTTTTGTCACTATTTAAGTGCCATATTTTTTGAAATTATCGTAGGTTATTTTTTATCTTCTATAAGATAGGTATATTTTTTGTTTGTTAGTGATAGTTTTAACTATAGTTCAGGTGATTTTTCTAGTGATGGTATTTACTCAGTGTTACTCTTATTAACAACCCACATGTGAAAAGAAAATTAATCACTAATATATTTAAATATATCATCAAAATAGTATCCATACAACTCCTCTTAAAAATGATCACTACACAAGTATGGTTCTAGATCCAATTAATTTTCAAAGATAAAATTATCAAAAAGGTTTAGTGATTATAAGGAAAATTCTATGTTTATTATTTCATAAAGAATTTGAATATCTTACTCTATGTAGAAATGGGTTTCATAATGAGAAAGATTCAACATTGACAGTTCTTATGAGGAGAATTTCTTAGAATCTAGGATATTAAAATTAACAATATCTTCGCCAAAATACATAGAAAGGTTTCCTTCATTAATATTTTTCAGTTTTCCAAAATGGTCTACCTAAGATAATAGGTGAACGAAAAATACCTTTCTCATCTATTATATTAATTATGTAAAAGTCAATAGGAAAAAATAGACAGTTTAAACTTACTAGTACATCCTCTAAAACTCCCATAGGGTAAGATGTAGCTTGATTAGAAAACCACACTACAACTATGTTCATCTTGATCCCTCACATTTATAGAAAATAATAAATTGAGTGAGGTATAACTTTTATTTATGATCTTAAATCACATAAGAAATTAGTGAAAGTGATCTTTCATATAGTGTAAGGGATAGTAAAATTACTTAGATCCAAACCTTTCAAGGTAATTATGGGGTGAATAATGTATAAACATCGCTACCCAGACTTACCTTTTCATACCTATTCAATTATTTCTTCTTAGTGAAAATTTTCTTAATAATTTTTGTGTAACTAAGAATCTAATTGATTATATCTAGTGGAAGGATGTCTATTTCCACCTTATTGAAGGTGTATAGAACTTTTTTCTATAGATCATATTTACTGGGTTTCTTTTGTGGATTCATCCTTGAAGGGAAAGATGGTAGGGGTTCAGGTAGATCCTCTATATTAGGTTTTCCATTGTATTTCTTCACTAGTTGTCTCTCTAAACGTTCCTCTACTAATTGTTACATAGGTTTTGGTTCTTCTTCCATGGTATGTTCATTTCCATATTCTCTTACTAGAGGTGTCTCTTCACTACTTTACACTTTCATGTCACTTCTCAAAGAAATAAAACTAACACCACTTTTGGGGTTAGGAACTGATTGGACATGATTTTTTCATGAACGTTGATTTACTAAAGTGTTTAGAATGATGATAATATGTTCATACTATATTTTAAATTATTTAATCCAAGATATATGAGTTTTTAAGGTGGATTGTTTATTTCTTTGATACTATACTAACATTATTATAAAATCCTTTGTTGAGGGATCTTAGTTCTATCCTTGGGGTTGGTAGCTTATAGAGGTATAATATTTATTCACCTAAAATAATGGGGGATGATATATTTATTGAAAATTATACTGGAATTGTGGTCATTGAGGTTTCTAACTTCATTCTCCATATTGTATAGTTGAGTATTATTTAAATACTTGGTTTCTTACTTTTTTTGGAACTAACTCTGGTACATGTAATCATAGCTCCCATATTCTTATACTTAGTGGTATCATTCTTGGAAATACACTAAATGGAATAGTTAGAATATTATCGGGGGGGGGGGGGTAGATAGTAAATTTTAACTAAATTTATTCATGGATATCTATCTCACAATAAAGTTTAACTCTTCAATTTTAGTTTCAATCAATTGAGAGTTATAACTCTTTAACTCATTTAAACATTTAGAAGTGGATCTTATACATAATTTTTAAAAGTTCTGTGAGATAGTATCTATAAACTCTATATATTTATTTGGATATTTATTAATTATCTCACCTTCAAAATAATAATCTAGTAGGTTTCAGTCATTATTCAAAAGACCTTGATTGAAAAACACCAAGAAGAGATGGTCCCCAAAATATTTTTATGGTAAGAATGTAGTATGATTATTGAAACTATCCCAAAACTGATGAAAAGTAACTTAACCATCTTTTATAATTCTATATATCTGCTTCCTCCAACTCTCAATTCTTGAATTAGGGAAAAAATTATAGATTAAAGACCTCTAGTTCTTTTCCCAAGCTGAGACATCCTTAAGATGAAAGTTATGCATTCATTATTTGAATGAAACTTCTTGAGGGAATGGGAATTCCTTCTAACTAATTTGAGCTTATGAGACTCCTCTTGATTTTATGGTCTTTCACATTATCCCAAAATCTTTGATATGTTTTTTAAGTCTTCTTTTTTAAATCCATGGAACTTGGGTAAAAGGAAAATTAGTGTATGCTTGAGTTCAAAATCTCATTAGTTGTTTTTTTGTAAGAACCTATTATTATCATGAATGAAATTAGGTTATTAAAGTTCTCTAAGGGTTCTATTTAATTAATATAGATTGTATTCCAAGTTTCCACTACCTAATTTAGCTCCATTAAAAGTATACGAGGATGTAGAGTCCCTCAATGAGATTGTAAACAAATCTATATCCAAATTTCTAGTAATCCTAAGGTTTTAGACTCTATCAAATAAGGTATACTAAACCAATAGACCAAAATAAAAATAGGTAATCTAAATTAGTTCTGATAATGCATTAAAAATATATTAAATAAAGAAAAACACAAAAATAAATAACTAAAAATATCTTTCCTCCCTAACAATGACATTTGGTTGATGTGGTAGCTATTATAGGCCTAGAAAACCATTTTTGAACCCAATTAATAATATTGTATAACGTGACTCAAGTTATCTCTATAGAGAAAGAATTTTCAATGTGATATTTATGTTATGTGGGTTTATATTGTGTTGGGAAATAGAGAACAATTGTGTGCACATTTTTTAAAAGTAAAAAAGTGTTTAAAATCAATTTAAAAATAGCAGTCTCACCTTGGTTATTCCCTAATAATACCTATTAAATCATGATTAATTTAATTTAAACTCTCTTACTCTCTCACTAAGAAACTAAAATAATTAATTATCACATTATATAATGATTTTTGGTTTAAACAATGATGTTGAATGATCAGTTTACACCCTACTCTTACATAACTTAGTAATAAAAAAATTAGATTACTCTTAGATCAACCCACTTACTTCCATAATATGATAAATGATGAAAATATAGAGTATTGTATGTCTAATACAATAATAATATAGGGAAGAATTGAAATGAAATAAGTAGCGGAAATTTCATATTGTCTATAATAAACAACATTTCTAGTAATATAGAGAAGAAAATAATTAAATAATTAATTCTAAAATTAATTAATAAGGGGTGGGGGAATTCTCCTTGTCTCGACCACAATGGGACTGGTGTTCCATAACTAGAGAAGCATAATGAATAAAAAAACTCTAACCAATAATAACACTCTTTGATAGTGAGTTTTATCCCCTTTAATATAGGAAATATGAATGTTTCAAAATTTTCCCAACTGGAAATGTAATCGCATGAATCTTGAATTCTCTATATCACCCTATAGATGGTAATAATTTATTATTAATCCTCATATAAATGTTTTATCCCTTTATTCCATTAATTTTTTCCTTTTTTTCTTTAGATTATTCACCACCAGTGAGTTTACAACAATTTAACCCTATTTCGTCAAGCAACGGGAAATAAAATTATTTATTTAATATCATTATACCTTAGATGAGATAAAAATGTATTAGAGATGATATATATGTTTAGGTTTCTTAAATAATTCTTCTACCAAAACAAAGATATTTCCTTAAGTATAAAATATTATAAAAATCTTCTACAACTTCCAAAATATATTATATATACTCATTAGTGGGAGAGTAAAAAATGTTACATGTCTCTTATATATGAGGATAAAATATTATGCATCACTTTCTTATGGGAGAATTATATTATGTATCATTTCACAACCACCCTCCAATGATACCCCTCATGGGACTACAATGAAGGGTGAGGGAAAACAGCCCCTGTGTCTCACCTCTAGTAGGCCCTGTGTTGGCTAGTAGCACTGAGGGTATAAAAATCTCACAAATGGGAGACATTAACCTATATAATATTAGGATAAAGATATAAGATATCAAAAATCAATATAATACATGAAATTTCATAAGATAAAGGAAACCAAAACCATACCACAATACATGTATAATGTAAATTAGATAAAGAAAAAAGTCTCCAAAAGTAACCAAGAGAAAATATAAGGCAGTGATACAACAATAACTCCAAAGGTTTGAGCTTGTAATTTACATCATGATAGAAGTATTCCTCATGAAAAAATAATTTTTTTTGTATATATATAGGTTGATAATACAGATATACTTAGTAGGATCACACCCAAAGTCTCCCATGCACATGTGAAAAAGTGAATACTAATGCACCATTAAGAAAATAGTAGAACTAACAACACCAAAGCAAGTCAACTAGCCAATCCCATCCTCACCAAGAAACTCTGAACAAATAATACATCAAATTAGAATAATATAATAAGAATAATATTGATAAAAGGGTTCCCCACACCACTTTCACACTATTTTTCCACTCTAACACCCCAACATCATACATCCTGGTTATCCCATTACTTATATATAATAATCTCTTCTAAAACACACCTAGGTAATCAAATCACATAAAATATCTCCCAAAGGCACCTAAGCCACCACATCACTTGACATCTCACCCAAATACACACATTTTATCATATCACATGACATCTTATAACCAGAGTATTAGGGTATCATGAACATGAAGGACATCAACCTCATTCCCTCCTCCCAGCATGCACGAGCCCCACCACAACCACATCACCATCTCATCAAAAAACCACCGCTTGTGTACTTTTTTACATCTATCCATCACAAACTATGCATATAAAAATTATATGGAAGAGATAATGGGAGATAGTGGAGTAACCAACCATCCATCATCACTAGTAGGAATTTAGGAGAACCACCCCAAAAACATTTGGTTGTGAGAAAAAAGTACTCAACATGGGTGGGGTGCATACAGAAATAACAAAGGAAATACATGGTGTATATATATATATATATATCCACAAACTATAATAACTTATGAGTTTATTACAATATTACCAACCAACTCAAAACACCCACTACTTTCGCTACCACTTCTAAAATCACAACACCACACAAACACACCACAAGACAAAAACCACAAAATAAATTTAATCTTTATTTTTTAATTAATTCACTTTATTTATTTACCATTTCCAAACCATTCATCTAGACCATTAATTTCACAATTTCTAAAAAAAAATTAAGCCCCACTTCCCATTATAATTCACATGTTCTTTATCCATTCAACCTTTGTCATTTCAATTATTCATTTAATTTTAAATCTGTCACTATCTGAGAGACTAGAACAAAAATAAACAATAAAAAACCCATCTTCCGCATTCCAACAAGCCTCCACATTACCACCATTTCATAGCCACAATAACCTAATCATTCCAAAAAACTTCAACATCACCACAATTTCACAACTCCAACCACCTCCTCATGCTAATAAACACATACCATGACCAAATCATTACACATCACCATTACACATCATAACCACACATCACCTATACACACTATAACCACAATCACTACACATTTTCACCCAAAATAGAACCACATATCACAACCAAACATCATCAAAACTACCCCAAAAACATAACCACACACCACAACCACAACCACAACAATTTTCACATTATTCACAGAAAACCTTTCAAAATTTAGTAAGGGGATTTTCATTAATTTCACTTCTTATTTCATGATAATTCTCACACAATCCTTATTTTCTATGTGAAAACAATTTTTTATCTGAATATAAGCAGTTAGATATTTTCAAATAAGGTGATATCAAAAATCACCCAAACAAGGGTTTAGAAACACATTAATTATTAGCACAAACAAAGACCCTAATGACCATGGTTTTCAAAAAGTTATCAAGACCATATAATCTCAATACTTATAATATCAAAAGATGTAAAACATGAAATTAAATTTACTTACCCTTAAATTTCTATTAAACTAATTATTTTTTTTATTAATTAGGTGCATACTATATTCCAAAAATACTAGAAGAGAATAATACCTCTAACATGATACAACTAGATGAGAAATTAATCATCCCCTACCTCAAATGAATTTTTTCGATTCGCTGCATAGGGTTGAATCAAGAGAAAGGCCACCACTGATCACCAAAATAATGGTGAACATGTTACTAGCCTAAAACACAACAAAAAATAATTATATTTTCAAGAAAAAAACCAATAAAGATAATCCCATGAATGTATCCCTTACCAGGTGAAGAACTGGATGAAAAACAGGGTGAATATAGAATGAGAACTCACTTAAAAACACAAACATTTGATCTCCCAAGGATGAGGTTGAAATACACTAAAAGGGTGACAAAAGACCTCTTTGGGATGTACATGGTTCACCCAATAAACAATAGAAAAGTAAAAAAAGGTCATCTTTTGGGGTCTTTATGAATTTATACCCAATCTATAAAACAACACACCATAGTGAATTTTATAGCACTCCAACACATAACTATTGAAAAAAGGGAGGACCATGGTGCAGTACAAGGGACCACGACACAACCTGGATGGTCAAATATGCATTCAAGTTTTGAAGCTATTTCCACATCATAGATCTAATAAAATAAGGGACCACAGTGAAACCCTAACCACCACACCTATAATGACCTAAAAATTTATAAATTAAATCCCCTTTTCAATTAAGTGAATTCCTTGTTAAGAAATTAAATTATAGAAAACACATGCACTAATTTGTTTATTTTGGATTGTTATAAGTTACATACCATAGAATTTAACAGAACTTTAAGCATCAGAACCATTGATAGTATAACTATTATACAATGATCATATGATTAATATATATTAAGATTTATGATAAAGTCCAATTATTATAGACAAAATAAGTGATGGTCTCGACCAGTATAATCATAGCATAAGAAGCCCATTTATCAAATCTTCCAAGGGAGATAACATCACTGGGATTTTACCTTGACCAATATCAATCCATGATTCAAAAAATAAATCAAAATTGAAAAATTTTATGGGAGTAGTTCAAGCTCATCAATATCACATCCCAACCCATGTTTATTGAACTCTCGTAAGAAAATCTCACCATCACACTCCTTACCCTTAGGGAATTCACTGGTGTAATAAAGGTATATGTTTCTAAACCATAAAAATATGAATTCATATAGTTTATTTTAAATAAAACAATGAATATTTTTTTTTATTATTACTTTTAAAATGATTATATAATTAGTTAGATAAAAATTATATTTTTATATGATGAAGACAAATCATATTTTTGAGAGATATATAATTTCAATCAAGACAATTTTTTTTGATGAATTCAAAAAATATTGAAATAAATTATATTTTAATAAAATATTATTATTAAATAATATTTATTAAACATAAATTATAATATAATTTTAATAAGTCAAATGTAATTTTGATAAGTGTCAGAAAACTATTATTGTCAAAAAATTGTATTTTTCAATAAATGGGGATTTTTTAATTTAAAACTATAAATTATAATATTTATAGAATTATTTTGATAAAATAAATATTATTTTTTAATTAAAATTATCTAAATTATCCAATGGTTAATTTTTAATAATTTTCTGAGGCAATCAAATTTTTGGGTAAAATTATATATTGTATACATATATGGTACGTATTATAACATCACAAAAGCCCTAAAGTGATGTAATAAATACTATAAAGAGTATACATTGACCAAATTATGTTTCCCCTGTAAACTAATGTGTTTTTAAGTTATTTTTTTTAATTTTATAACACCTTAATGAATCCTTCAAAACCTGTATTATATTTTATGGTTTTAAAATCAAATTTTATGAACATGACTCACTTCCACATCACCAAGGATATTGTTTTAATGATTTAGGATATTAACCCTATAAAACAATTAAAACCACTCATATTTGTTATAAACCATGATAAAAAACCATAATAAGGTTTTTGGGTTTGATTACATTATCATATAGATTCCAAAATCTAATTTTAGAAATTAATTAAGAATTATCCTCTCTTTTTCTATAAAAATCCACCCAAACTCGCTTTACTCTCCACTTAAAACCTTATAGAATTAATTTTCCCTGTCATTACATGTATATATCCCTACCAAGGTGACCCAATATCTTAATAAGATCCTACCATACTTTTAAAAGTTCCCTCTCAAAGTAAGAGATCCTGTCCTTCTCCACTTTATTCAAGCACCTTCTTTTTATTATGCCTTTGATTCCAAAATTTTCAATTTAGGATATGTTTTTACACATACCTATTACCATACTTATAATTAAAAAGTGATGAGATACATTTTGACTTGAATTAAACCCTTCCGTGAATCTTTATGTATCCTCGTTATGTTTCTAAAATTATCCTTGGATTTTTCCATGCCAAAAATTTATGTAGTGAATACCCATCCCCATTTCCACTCAAGGATATTCACCTAGTTGTACCAATAATTCGCTAATTTGGAAATTATATGTTTATAAACCACATTATTAATTTTGGGATTAAATTTTATTAAATATGATCCTATGTTGAATGATCAATGTGGCACACTTATGCATGTACATAATATGAATGTGACAGGTGGGCCTGAAATTATGTAGACATCCAATGCATTTGGTAATGTTTTTATCACATGATATGGAATTTATGGTGCATGGAAGGTTTTCATAATCACACTATGTTATTTTTTATTGGTGGTTATTCTTGATTTAATCTTATAATGTCTTATTTTATGTTGTTTCCACTTTCCCATGCCACTTTCAGGTTATCATGTTATATCATGCCGAATGTTCAATATTATGATTCCCACCCCTCTTATGTTACCTTGATATTCCTATTGGATCAAATTTACTACTTTACCATATGATATGTTTTTTATTCCCTTAATAGTCTTTATATATCACCTCTTTCTTATGTATGTCCCAAGGTTATCACATATAGTTTTAGAAGATCCAAGGAATATAACGGCGTGCTTTAGAGTTTTTAAATAATTATGTTGTACCCATGTTTCAATTTAATTGTAAATGTACATAATTTCCAAAAAACACTGTACCTTATGATCTTTTGCGACTATATTAAGTGCATATTTATGTAATAAATCTGAATTATAGTGTAATAAATCATGGTTTATCATAGTTGGTATCAGAGTAAAGTCTAGTTATTTTTGGGATTAAGATTAGAAAAATATATTGAAATACTTAGGGATAATACTAAAACATAGGAAAAAATCCCTATTTTTTAAAAATTACAGATTAAGTGGATTCTAAGAAGATAAACCCTTGTCTAGATAATACAAGTGGATGTGTCTATGCCATAGTTGTACATAGGATAAATAATCCTTAAAAGGGAGAATTGAGATGGACTCAATCTTCACTTGGTACATAAAAATAATAATTTCTACAAACATGGTTTGAAACTCTTGAGGGATATGTTTTGGTAAATTTTAAATCTCATTATGAACCATTATTAAGGTGAAAAAATGGCGATAAGACATTCTTCTTGGAAATAGATAATGGATAACATAAATTAAATCCTATAAATTTATAGTTTAAGGGATATATTTATTTAAGATTCATCCCTTAAATGCTCATAAGTTTATTTTTATGTGTTTAAAAGTTTGAAAATTATTATCCCTAATATTATTTTGGATTAATTAAATGATTTTAACCAAAATCAAATAGTTAAAGGAAGGCTTGTCATTCATGATTCTATAAATTCTTTCATATCAAGAAGTTTTAGTAGAACTAATTAAACACCACATCAAATCATGGAAGTTGAGTTATTAGTGAAGATGAAAAATGGATCAATTATTTCATCCTAAGTAAATAACTCCTCCTATATCAAAATTTTTGGGTTGAACTTCCTTATAAACCTCGAGATAACCCATTTAAGAGAATTTGATTTTATTCTGAGTATATATTGACTTTATTTATATAGATCCAACATATATTTCTAGGAGAATCAAATCATATTTCATATTTATAATAATCCTATGATTCTATAAAAGTTTAAGGAGGAGGATGAACCTTATTTTATATCATCATCTCAATCATGGAAATTATTTCCATATGAGAAAGTGTATCTAGATCAAATGATTGAGACTACAAAAAATATCATATTTGATGATATGCCCATTATAAGAGAATTTACCAATGTGTTTTCCAAATAATTTCTTGTCCTTCCTCCTAGCTATGAGGTTAAGTTCTGGAGCTCATACATAGATATTTTCCAATATACAAGACTATATATAGAATTTTCCATTTTTGAACATGGGGGGGCTAAAGAAGTAACTACATGAAAATATAGATAAAGGTTTTATATTCCAAGGTGCTTCACCCTAGGGTGCATCAATAATTTCTGTATAAAATAAGGATGGTAAATTCACCTCTATATTAATTTTCATGAACTTAATAATATCATGTTAAAGAAAAAAAATATCATCTTATATAGATGAATGACTTGTTATATCAACTACGTGGAGCCTAATACTTATCTAATGTTGATATCAAATCGGGAAATTATCAAGTAAATGTGAAAGAGGATATCCCCAAGAGTACATTTTGTACAAGGTACAAGAAGTAAAAGTTTATAGTGATTCCATTTGAATGCACTGATACTCCTAAAATCTTTATGGACTTAATGAATAGAGTATTTGGGGATTACCTTGAAAAATTTTGTAGTCTTTATAGATGTTATTATTATCTACTCTAAAAATAAGGAGGAATATTTGGAGAATTTAAATACTATACTGAAGGCCTTACAGAAATAAAATTTAAATGAAAAGTATTGTAAATGTGAGTTTTGGTTGGAGTAAGTAACTTTCTTGGGGAATGTTATCACTGAAAAAGGGATATCTGTGGATTTTTCAGAAACAAAGGAAAATAAAGGATGAACTAGACAAATATTAATGATGGAAATATATAGTTTCCTTGGATTGTCAAGGTAATATCATTTATTTTTTTGAAACTTATCATGTTTTTCAATCCCAGTAACCAATCCTACTTGGAAGGGATTAAAAATTTTCTATAATGATGAATGTGAAGAAATATTTATAGAGCTGAATAAGAGGTTAATAATTGAACATATGATCACCAAACCCTCTAGTGGGGAAGGATTTTTTATTTATAGTGATAAATCCAAAAAAGGTCTTGGGTTGTGTACTCATTAAAGATAAAAAAGTGATAGACTATGCCTATCATCAATTAAAGATTCATGAGAAGAACAACCCAACACATGATCTAGAATTGGATATAGTGATATTCACAATGAATATTTGGTGACATTATCTATATGGGGTGACGTGTGAAATATATAAAGATCATAAAGCCTCAAGTATATATTCACACAAAAGGATATCAATATGTATAAAAAAATGTGGTTAGATCTGATCAAAGATTACGATTAATTAATCCATTACCATCCTGGGAAGGCAAACTAAGTGGCAGATTCTCTAGGTAGAAAGGATCCAACAACCCTATCCATGATAAGTATTGTAAGGGATCTAATATTATTGGACATGAAAGGAATGGAAATGGTAATAATAATAGTATATCTATCCTACCTTGATAAAATAACTACTCAACCATCCATTCTTGAAATGATTAAGGAGGTCTATAAAGATAATGGGGTGCTACAAAAAGGCAGTGAATATTTAGAAGTTTAAATTTTCTAAACATAGAGTTATAAGGTTTGTAACCCATATATGCATCCCATAAAAAATAACTAAAGAGAGAAATTCTGGATGATGTGTATAGCTTATCCTACTCTATCCATCGAGGAGGAACCAATATGTATAGATATATGGTAAAAAACATCTGGTGGGATAACATATAGAGAGAGATTATTGAATTTTTATCTCAATGATTGGTATTCTAACAAGTTAAGGACAAATGAAAAAATTCCAAGGGTATGATGAAACCATTACCCATACCCATATGTAAATTGGAAAACATAACCATGGATTTTTTCATTGGACTCCCCAAGACACCTAAAGGAAATAATTCCATCTGGGTGATAGTCAATTGGATTTCCAAGTCAGTGCATTTCATTTCTATCAAGGAATAGATCTATCTTGACCATATCACCAATATATACATAAGGGGATTGGTAATTATTAATATATTTCCACTCTATATTTTATTTGATAGAGATACTATGTTTACCTCAAGGTTATAGAGAGCCTTACACAAGAGTTGGATACAAAATAGATCTTCAGCACTAATTATCACCCTCAGATAGATGATCAATCTAAAAAAACTATTCAAAATATAGAGGATATGATGAGGTATTTTTCAATGGATTTTTAAGGATGTTAGTATCATCACCTTCCCTTAGAGGAGTTCTAATATAATAAAAATTTCCATGCTATCATTCAAATGACACCTTATGAGGCTCTCTATGGGAAGAGGTATCAATCTCAAATATGCTAGGATGAAGTTGGAGAGTGTACGATTATGGGGCTTGATATTGTATATGATTTTATGGAGAAGTTTCAAACCATTCAATGTTATATGAAAATCCCTCAAATTTGACAAAAAATCTATGAATAAAATCATCGAAGATACATGAAGTTTGAGGTTGGAGATAAAGTTATACTTTATATATCATTGTGGAAGAAATTCATGAGGGTTAGGAAGGAGGGAAATATTATTCCAACATACATCATCCCCTTAGAGATCATTGACCGCATCAGAGTGGTGGCCTATCTACTAGAACTCCCACATTACCTATCTAAAGTACTTTATGCATTCCATGTATCCCTCTTAAGGAAGTATATACCAGACCCCTCACATGTAATTAACCCATTGGTAATATATTGATGAATGAATTTTCATATAAGGATTAGTCGATGAAGATCAAAGAACATAGATAAAAATTTATACAAAATAAGAAAAATCACCTATCAAAATGTTATGGCAGAACCACAAGTTTGAGGAAGTGTCTTGGGAAACATAAGAGGCAATGAAACAGAAGTTCCCTCATCTATTTTAGTGTACAAATGAAATTTAAATGGTGAAATTTTTAAATGGGGGAATAATTCAATGATCCAGACATTTATAAATGAAATTCCCTTTTTAAATGTTGGAATTCCTTATTAAGAAATGAAATTATAGAAAACACATGAAATAATTTGGATATTTTAGACCGTTTTAAGTTAAATCCTATCAAATTTAAAAAATTGTTAAACATTATAAACATTGATAATATATCCTTTATATAATGATCATATGATTAATATATATTAGGGGATATGATAAATTACAATTGACACTAACAAAGGAAGCGATGAACCTCGACCAGTAGGATTGTACCCTATGAAGCCAATTTATCAAAGACTCAAAGTGAGATAGAATCAATTGAATTTATCCTTGACCAATATCAAGATAATATTCAATTAATAAATCTTGAATGAAACCATTTATAGTAGGAGTTCAATCTCATTGAGATCACTGCCCAACCCATGTCTGCTGAACCACTACTACACCAAAATATTACATTAGCGGCAGTTTTTAGCTGTGGTTTATGAAACCACCACCAATTTTTTTAGATAAATTAGTGGTGGTTTATTAAAATCTTTCACAATTTTTTTTATTTTTTCACAAACTCAACACTTCCCCCCAAACCCTAGGTTATTCACCCCTGACCCCTGAAGCACTATAAACTCTCATCGCCACCGATCACGATTCTCAATGATCCTATCCCTCACCACCAATCCCATCCATCACCACAAATCCCATCCCTCACCGCCGATCCTGATGCTTTCCACCCATCACCGCTGGTCAGACCCTCACTAAGGTAAGAAGTTATTCCATCTTTTATTGATCTAAATTTTAAAAATATGGAAGCTAAGATTATAACCAAAACATATTCATTTGAGATTGTTCTTACTTATTATTCTATGTAATATTTTGAGAAATATATAGAAAATAAATCCATTGTATATAAGGAGACTTCCAAAGAAAATTATGTTTTTTTAAATAGGGTCTTGGTCTCTTCTTATTGTTTCTAAAACCTCTATTGTTTATTCTATAATTTTAGTCATTTAAAAGGATGTATTTAAGAGTACGATTGATAGTTATGAAAATAAGTCTAATATTAATGATTCTATAAGGGATTGTAGATAAAAGTCATGGAAAGGATGCACTTTCATTATAAAATTCTATATATAATTTATCAATGAAAGGATTGACTTGTGTTTAGATTACCTCTTTTATATTAGAGTCCTAAGATCACTTGGAAATTACCCTAATGATATATATCTCTTATACAAATATAAGTTAAAGGAAACATTATATAATAAACCAAATAATCCTAACCTTCCACCTTTAATCAATCCCACTCCAGAGACCAATGATTGAAATCTCTATATTTTTGGTTCCTTTATATTGATTGTATGAACTATTTTTAGTCTCAAATAAATGATAGTTTTACTTATTCTATAAAAATTATGTTCTACTATATTCTCTAGTTTGAAAACTTATTTCTGATATGGAACTATTTAGATCTCAATTTTCCTTTATGGTTAATATTTTTGGTCTATTATGATCCAATGGTTCAAAATAAAGTAGGGGTAGTTATAAATAAGTTGAAATAAGTTATATGTTTTAATTTAAACCTTAAATTAGAATTCATAGAAGAATAAGGTGTCATTTTGCAATATATTAGGATGATTAATAAAAATATTGTGAAAGGGAGATGATACATGATACTAAATTAAATAACAAAAACTTTTAGTACTATAAATATAATAATGAAGATCTAACACAACTATATCTTGCATATTATATGTTTATCAAATACAGTATAATATGATAATGATTTTTAATCAATTTAACTAAAGAAAAATAAATAAAATAGTGGAAATAATTTTTGTGTATTCAATTTGTATATTATTCATGTAAGGAAACAATCCTAGTTTTTGTTTTGAGGAAAATAAAAATGTTTTCTGTTTATTATTGTTTTTATACAACATAATAAGAAGTACACACATGATAATATATAAGTGAGTGATAAAAAATAATAAGGCATCCATACCACATCAATGAATTGATATAATTCTACTCTCATGATGGAATCCTTATTTTCTATCTATATTATATAAATTTATTACGTGGGATGTAATTGAGTGTATAACTCACCAAACCATGTTGTATGATATTCACACTTCTTCATTTTCAAGAGACCAAAGTGTAAATACCATAGGGTAAATCTAGTGGGTCATGTGATCCTAGAGGAATCCATATTAGACTAAGGACTAGCCTTCTCACATTGTGATGTGTACCTTACACACAACTATACTATTTTTATTTATTTTTTGGATGCATTTCATGCAATAACAAATATGAGACAAGTTAATGTGACAACCATACACTATAAAAAATTACAGAGATAAATAGATAGTTAAGGTGGTTATTCCCATATATGATTAACTACTTATCACATTAGTACTCCCAGGGTTGATCCCATGACACATTCAATTATATGGTTACTTAGTGATTTAAGGGAGTTTTATCTAGTGTTATATTATATAATTTACCATAATTTCTTTATTATGAAATCTTTCCTGTTTATATTGTATTATATGGTTACTTAGTGATTTAGGGGAGTTTTATCTAGTACTATATTATATCATTTCCCCTTATTTATTCATTATGGAATCTTTCTTTTTTGAATGTTAGAAAGCCTCAATTATTGAAAAATGATAATAGGAATGAAATGCATTGAGTATTTTTGAATTTAAGCGTGATAATTTAAATAGAAATATGTTTCTATTTTAATTTATAAATTTTGTGTTTCAAATGTATGATGAAGAATTACAAAACACCCATGTGTAGAAGATTCAATGGATTTATAAATAATGTTATCCATTTGTGTTTTTTTTATAAATACAAGCTAAGGAAAGAAGTGGATAAAGAATAAAAAATACATTTAGAACTTCATGGATTCATTATACTGATTTGTTGAGGCATTTCTAGTTGCCCTATATTTCCTTGTTCTGTATCAATTAAAGAAGGGTCGAAGTTCACTACTCTACACTAGTTTCTTCATTGACATATTCTAATAGTCCAAATAGTTTTATTATTTTTTAAAAGTGTCTGTAATTATTATTTCAGAGATGGTTATATGTACATTTAAAAGGTAGTGTATGGTTATTTAACATATTCATATTTTTTTCAACTAGTATATATAAATTTATTTTCCTATTCAGTAATAGTTGTGTGTTTTAATTTTTTTTCATAATGTGTAGGCACATTATGATATATATGATTAAAGCAGGATCACATTACTGAGGAACACACCTCATTATGCTAAGGGTTTGGAGGAGTTTTTAGGTTTTTCAATTTATAATCAATCTATTGATGGGAGAATAATATTTCCATGTATGAAATGTAAATTTATAAGATATTTTAAGAGAGATGAAGTTTATGAACACTTGATATTGAAGCAATTCCCTACTCATTATTTGTATTGGATTTGACATGGATAATCGAATGTTACAGAAAGGTTGATCAGTGATGTCAATCCATAGAATGAGATCCCAAATTTGTATACAATATAAAATGAAATGAAAAACCTTTGTTGATGTATTAAGAATTAAAAAACACCAACATGAAAATAAAAACATATCAGAAAAACTAGTTGAGGGTGATACAAATAGAAAAGTTACAAGTGATGTTTTTGAGACTATAGGAAAACTAGATCAAGATTGTAACATATCATTCGATCCTCCTCTTGATTTTGTGAAGACTAATGTAAGAGAAAAATTCACTTAGAAGAAATATGTGTTTCATGGTTTAGTTGATGATGGAAATCACAAGTTTTATAGTGGACGTTTTAAACATTCAATTTTTTTTTCTACTGAAGTTGTACCATATAAATTTCTTATGTTGAATTATAAATAAGGTGATGTCCATGATATTGGAATTATTGCATGATGAATTTCCTAAAGCAAAGATACTTGAGTCTTTTTATGATATTAAAAAATTTGTTAACAAGCTTGGTCTTAATTATACAAAAATAAATGCGTGTCCTAATGATTGTATGCTTTATTGGGGAGAAGATTTAAGCAGAGAGGATTTCAAAATATGTTCTTATTCTAGATGGAAATCTATGAGTGTTGTTGGAAGTATGAATCAACATACTACCATGAAGAAGAAGAAAAGAAACACACCTTCAAAGGTTTTATGTTACTTTCCTTTAAAGCCTCAGTTGAAAAGATTATTCATGTCATTGAAAACCAAATAACAAATGAAGTGACATTCTGTAGATAATAAAAATGACGGGCTAATGCGACATCCAATAGATTCAAAATCATGGAATACATTTGATTCATTACATAGAGATTTCTAATATGATCATAGGAATGTTTGATTGGTATTAGATGTCGATGGATTCAACCCATTTGGGATTTTGAGTACCAATTATAGCATTTGGACGGTTGTTTTGATCCCTTACAGTCTGCCTCCATGGATGTGTCTGCAGAAAATTTATTTTATCATTTCTATGATTTTTCCTGGAAAAAAATCCTTGGAAATTATATTGATGTATACTTAAATCCTTTAATTGAAGAATTATAGGAGTTATGAAGCAACAGTGTTGAGACATATTATGAATCTTCTATAAAAATGTTCAAAATGAAATCTTCTCTAATGTGGACCATTAGTTAATTCCCTAGACTTGGGGAATTTTTCCTGGTTGGAACACTTACATAGGTTTGGCTTATACTCTTTGTAACTTGGATTTTGAGCCCAAATGAATACCTCATAGGATAAAATGGTTATTTTTGTGTCATCAAATATTTCTCAATGCATCTCATATATTTTGGATGAACAAGTCAAAATTCAATGGTTTCATTGATCGCAGACACTACAAGATAAATCTCCTTTAGCGGATATCTTTTAACAGCGGTTTTGTAAACCGCCGTTAACCCCCCGTTTTTTTATAGCAGCGACTATTCCCCCTAGACCCGACCCCAACCCCACTTCTCCCCTCGACCCCCACGACACCATTTCTCCCCCCAACCAGAACCCTAGATCAGCTCCCCACGTGCCACCGGTGACCTTGCTGCCCATAAGTGTGCCCCACCGCACATCCGTGTGCCTCGCCGCCCGTCACCGCCAACCCACCGAAGCCATACTGGTATGGTGTGTAGCAAGTTTTTGAAATGCTTCTTCATTCCATGTAGGTTTTTCCTTAATTTCTCTTTATGTGTATCATGCTGGATAAGTTTATTATTATTAAATCTTGTGAAAATGGTTTTAATCATATTAATCAAGATAACAAATTTGGTTAAATAAAATTAAAAGGGGATATGGAATGTGGATTATGATGTTACAACATTTTTTGATTTAATTTGAATTATTTTGATATTACTATTGAATGGGTGTAATGACTTGATAAAAAACTATGATTGTATGTGGCACAATTATGTTGTAACAACTTATTATTTAAATCCTCTATTTTTGTGATTTAATGGTATCTTCAAAAATAAATAAATGATTAACCACATAAATTCTGTTAATTAAATAGATTCCCAAGGAATTTATATCTTCTATGATAACTCCCTTAAATGAAGAAGTGAAATTGAATAAGAGCGCCATTTTCTAAACTTGAATGTGTTGTATTATAATATATGATGTGATGTGAGGAATTTTTATGGTTTTTGTGTGGGGGGATAATCTAATGTGGAGTTGATATATTGATATGTGTTTGGGAGAAGTGGATGTCATTTGGTTGTAAAGTGGGGCTATGATGGGTGTGGTATGGTCATGCAGCTAGGCTGTGAAACTGGATGTGGCTTTAAAGTGATGCAGATATGGATGTTGGGTTGTGGTGTTGTGTTTATGTTGTGTGGTTAGTTATGTTTTATCTACCAAATCTTCAGTGGAATTAATACTTTATGTTAAAAATTTCAAATAGGTATGTTTAATGAGGAAATTAATGTTGGTTGTGTTGTTTAAATGGTTAATGATTAAAAATAAACTAATGGGATGGAAGTATGAAATAATATTTCTTTCTAAATGTAATGGGTTTTCTAATGAATTTTTATTACATAGATCAAAGTCACTAATAAATTAATTATGGGTTTTGTGAGCCAGATCATGATTAATTTTGCACTTTTTTGTCATTGACATTGAATTTTAAAAACAAATATGGACCTTAATGCACAGAAAAACATAAGGTTTTATTTAATTGTTTCACATGCTCTAGGTTTCATCTAAATGTAACACACATGATGATGTTTCAATATAAAAAGATTCCCTATCAAATAATTTTTCTATTAGATATAAATATTTTAGTTGTGGACACTACATTCTAAGGAACATTTCCTTTATAATTATTTGGTTTTTGATCAATGGTCACCCAAGTGAAACTCCCTTTTCTTTATTATACACACACTAGTTCAAGGAAAAAATTGGTTTATACAATTGTATTTCTCTTCCAGATTAGTATAGAAAGCTAAATTTTTGTACTTATTCAATCCAAGGTTTTATGTGGTGTCAATCTCGATGTTTTTGTGTACTTCTTCTTCAAGGACAGATGATATCATCTTCCTGATGATAAATTTGATTAATTTAACTCCACGTAATGAAAACAAAAATAATAAAAAAATCCATATAAAGAATAATTCTATCAATATAATTATCTTATTATGCTCTATTTTAATCACAATCAACTATATTAATCATTGTAACTCCATAAACAATAAAAATTTATCCTCAAACACCTAATTATGGAACATTAAAGTTGGTTGAATCTTACTTCTTTATTTAAAATCTTGATTCTTGTGGTATGTTCTTCCATTTATAGGTTCTCATTATAGTGCAGATTCATTTGGTTTCAATAATGGTCATCTATGATCAAGATCTTAATTTACCTCCCAATTATAGAAGATTTTGTAGCATACTTTTTTTTCATTATTTTTTCTAAGCAGTACTTTTCATCCTCGGATATAATGTCAGATAGAGAGAATGATCCAAATTCTAATGGATGTATTGAAGATGTTTATTCTTGATTTTATAGGTTCTTGGGTGAATCATTTCCCTTTGGTTGAGTTTTACTATGATAATAAATATTGATTAACCATTAGTAAAACTCCATTTAAAGAATCGTATGAGTGTTTTTACATATCTCTATTGTGTTAGAATGAGGTTAAAGAGTTAATTAATCTTAGAACAAATTTGGTGAATAGAATGATAAAGAAGGTGTAGTTGTTCTATGAGTGAATAAAATATGCTCAAGACCATCATGTGATGGACCCGAGTATAGAGTTTTTTAAGTGAGATGGGTTTGAACCAGTGAACCATAATTCATTTCTCTTTTTATGATTTATTGAAAAATAAACCTAATTTACCTATTTGAGTGAGAAAACTCATTGCTTAACTCACACACACTATGGAAACAAAATAGAAAAATACACTTGATATATAAGCTTCACCACCCAAATTGATAATTTAACCCTTAGCATGATCCAGAATCACCTAATCATATATGATCCACTAGAATCACCATGATGGATACAATGAGAAGGGTATATCTATAACTTGTATTATAACTTTAATAACAATTTCATCACGCAAAATATATCATTATTTTCTTCACTACCATGACGATATAGTCCACACTAGGACCAAGAGAAACAAAGAAGACAACCCAACCTATATATTTCAAAGAAGACATGGATTTTTCATATCCTTGTTAGTCCACTTATACATACCCACCAATGTGTCAAATATACATTGTATACTTACATATCTACTTAAATAAAGTTACACTTTAAGGTAAGGGTTTGTTTCCATTTCATATTCCTAACTTCTATTCAATTATTATATGATTTATCAAGTCCTTAACTTTGTGATATCAAAGTTATGGCATCATTAGTTTGTCCATCTATTTTGGTAGAGCATGACATACAAAAAACTACAAGTATGGGATCCTTGTTCTCATATTCTTTTATAGATATTTTTAATTTTCATGCTTTGGATTTCTAGTGGGTGATTTACCATATGTATTTATATAGAAAAAACTTATGTAACATATTTATATATTTTTTCAACTAGTATATATGAATATCTTTCCCTATTTAGTAGTAACTATATGTTTTAATTGTTTTTATATTTTTTAGGCATATTGTGATATACATGGATAAAAGATGGATCACATAACCGAGGAACACACCTCAGTATGTTAAGGGTTTGAAGGAGTTTTTAGATTTTTTAATTTCCAATCGATCCGTTGAAGGGAGAATAAGATGTCCATGTCCAAAATATAAATTTAGAATATGGATGAAGAGAGATGAAGTTTATGAACATTTAATACTGAAGCAATTCCCTGATCAATACTTGTGTTGAATTTGTCATGGAGAATCGAACGTTACAGAAAGGTTGATAATTGATGTTAATCAATAGAATGAGCTCCCAACTTCGTCGACAATAGAAAATGAAATGCCAAAACTCATAAATGATGCATTCGACACTGCAAGACACCACTATCGACATCCAAACATAACAGAACAACTAGATGAGGGTGCTACAAATTGAAACGTGATGAGTAATGTTTTTGAGACTGTAACACAACCAGATGAAGATTGTAACATATCATTGGATCCTCCTTGTGTTTCTGTAGAGACAAATGTAAGAGAAAAATTCACTTAGGAAAATACATTTCATGATTTAGTTGACGATGGAAATCTAGAATTGTATAGTGGATGTTTGAAATATTCAAAACTTTCTTTTCTACTGAAGTTGTACCATATCAAATGTCTATGTGGAATTACCAATAAGGCAATGTCCATGATATTGGAATTGTTGTGTGATTCATTTCATGAATCAAAAATACCTGAGTCTTTTTATGATATGAAAAAAGTTTTTAACATGCTTGGTCTGAATTATAAAAAAATACATGCATGTTACAATGATTGTATGCTTTATTGGCAAGAGGATTCAAGTAGAAAGAATTGAAAAAAATGTTCTTCTTCTAGATGGTAGTCAATGGGTGATGTTGGAAGTCTGAATCAACATAATTTCATGAAGAAGAAAAAAGAGAACACACCTACAATGGGTTTTCATTACTTTCCTTTAAAGCCTTGATTGCAAAGATTATTCATGTCATCGAAAACCACTGAACACATGAAGTGGAATTCTATAGATAATAATAATGATGGGTTAATGAGACATCCACAAGATTCACAATCATGGAAGACATTTGATTCATTATATCCAAATTTCTCAGATGATCCTAGGAATGTTTGATTTGGATTGGCTGCTGATAGATTCAACCCATTTGGGACTTTGAGTACCAGTTATAGCATTTGGCCAGTTGTTTTTATCTCTTACAATCTACTTCTGTGGATTTGTATGCAAAAAAGAATCTTTTATTGTTTTAATGATTATTCATGGAAAAAAAATTCCTAGAAATGATATTGATGTATACTTGTGTCCTTGGATTTAAGAATTATAGGAGTTATGGAGAAATAGTGTTGAGACATTTAATGATTCTTCTAAAAAAATGTTCAAAATGCATGCTGCTTTAATGTGGACCATTAGTGACTTCCCTAGGCTTTTGAATTTATCTGGTTAGAAAATTTACATGTGTTTGGATTGTCCTATTTGTATCTTTTATTATGAGCCAAATGACTACCTCACAGTAGAATATGGTGATTCTTGTGCCATCAAAGATTTCTCGATGCATCTCATAGATTTCGGCTGAACATATCAAAATTTAATGGTTTCATTGATCGTAGACCACCTCCAAAGTTGTAACTAGTTCTAAAATATTGATACAACTTGAAAATGTTGAAGCATAATTCGGGAAGGTTCATCATTTGAATGATAGCAGGAAATGGGTTTGAAGTGCATCGTCAAGTGAAATCAGAACACAACAATGGAAGAAAAATAGTATATTTTTTGAACTTCTATATTGGGAATTTAATTTGTTGTAGAATAATCTTGATGTGATGCATATTGAGAAGAATTTCTATGAAAATTTGATTTTCACATTGCTTAATGAGCATGAAAAGTTCAAGGATCATCTCAATGCTCACAAAGACATACAATTAATTAACTTAAAACATGATATCTGGCTAGATGAGGATGAAAAGTATGCTCCAACAATTTTTTCAATGAAAATAGGGATAAAGATACATTCCTTCAATTTTTAAATAATGTGAAGGTATCTAATGGGTATTCATGTAACATATCTAGGTGTGTAGACTTTAAGAATCATAAGTTGCACGGATTTAAAAGTCACGATTCACATATTTTGTTACAACAGTTACTACCATTGGCATTGCGTACATTATTACCTGAAAAAATTACTACTGTTTTACTCGAATTCTGCACATCTTTTAGACAACTATGTGAGAATTCTATACATCCATTTCATCTTGAAAACCTCCATGAGAGGTTTTTATTGACCCTTTGTGCAATGGATATGATCTTTCCTCCATCGTTTTTTTCTGTCATGATGCATTTAACTGTGCATTTGGTTGAGGAAGCTAAATTTGGAGGCACCGTTCATTATCAATATATCTATCCAATATATAGTTACTTTATTTATGTTTTTTTCAGTTAAGTAAACAATTTTTCCACTTAATTAAATGCATAATTATTTTTATTTTATTTCACAGATATCTTGGGCATTTAAAATCATACGTGAGAAATAAAGCTCAACCGAAGGCTCTATTGCTGAAGGCTATTTGGTTGAGGAGTGTCTTAACTTTTGTTCTAGATAATTGGATGATATTGAGACAATATTTAATTGAGTTGTTCATGTTGACAACACATCCACTCAATCTCAAATACATTAGAAATCAAAAATATTTCCTGCTATTGGCCGATTAGTTAGGAGGACCTCAAATGTGACACTGACAGAATTTAAATTATTACAACCACATAGATATGTGCTACTAAATAGTGAAATTGTAAATACATTTATTGAAGAGTTGAGGATACAAAAAAATAGATAAATTAGAGGCCAAACATTAAATTAGAAAGATATAATGAAAGCTATTAATAAAGAGTTTGTAGAATGGTTTGCATGATGTGTAAGTTCATAAATATTGAAATTAATATGAATATTAGTTTGACACATATATTTTGTAAATATAATAAATTATATTTCTTTTTTTAGATCATTAATACTGATACTAGAGTGGATTTGTCATAATATTTGAAGTTTTTTTTTCTCTAGGACCTCTAAAACAAGTTAAAAAGTTCAACACTTACAATGTGAATGTCTTTAGATTCGTACAATCGACCGAGAAAAGGGTTTGAAAACACAGAATAGTGGTATATTTACATTTTCTGAAGTGGGAAACTATGTAAAGATGACTGATATTATTGAATTAAACCACCACATAAATTTTTTAGTTGTTTTATTCAAATTCAATTGGATCGATATTATCAGCGGTTTTAAAAGACATTCCTTGAAATTTACTTCTGTGAACTTCTATCGCTTGATGGATGTTGGTGATCGTGAATTGAATGATCCATATATCTTATCATCACAAGAAAATATGTTATATTATGTGAATGATGTTGTGGATGAAGTGTGGAGTGTATTTTCTCACGTAATTCAAATAGATTTGTATGATATGAGTAATGAAGTCGAAGATTTGACCTCTGAAATTGAATCTCATCAACAACAACAAGAAGAATTATTTTTCCTTCATGATATTGAAAATATTAGTCTAGCATGTTTGAATGAAGTGGACGAAGTAATCGAGCAGTAAACCGATATGATTAAAGGGGAAAATTATTGTATCTATAGTTATTTATTCATTCAGCAACTACTTATTTCATTTGTGCAGTCATTCATTATCATTATTATGTATGTTTTGTTTGTTAGTACTGGGCATCTATTATCACTTTTAAAAAAAAATTTCTGCATATTTTTTTTGAAATATATTTTAAGAGCTTAATTTTATTTGATTAAATGATAGGAATGCCAAGGAGGAAGCGATACACTGTTTCATCCACTACTATGTTAGATGACGATCCATCTATCTCCCTCCCTACGTCATATGAGCCACCAGCTGCCTACCACCTTGCACCATCTCCCACTGAACCAACTCTCACACCCTCTATGAGTGTCCCTTTAGAACCTGATTCATCGACTCCCCCTTCAGCAACCTCTGTAGTGGGGTGGCAACACACCACTTTTAGTTCATCACGGGCATACTGGAAGGTAACTGTTATAGGTACAAATTTTAATATAAATAAATTTATTGCACTTTTTTATACTAATTGTTTGTTCATTAAAGTTGAAAAAAATGAAATTGTGGAGAAAAATATAAGAAGTGGAGATGTGTGGAATTTGAATAGAGAGAATATAGTTGTCCCATTTGATTCATATGGGGTCCCTACGGATGACATCGTTGGATTACATGGTCAGATGGCAGCGGAGCCCATTTTCCTTCCTAGTTTTTATGATGATTAGAGACATATACATCCAAGTTGTAAAAATGAAGTTTTTGATTCCCAAATAAAGGTAATTTTAATACATTATGGTGTAATTTAATTTCATGTTATTAATATGTTTAAAATGAATTTCTGTATACAGATGTTTTTCCACTTTACAGTTTCTGAAGTGATAACATTAAAGTGGACGTTGACAAATCCTGGTAAGAAATGAAAAGACTTAAAATGGATATTATGGAGCGATTTCAATGATACTTCGTTGACCGTCCAAAAAATGTATGAGAAGCTACCCAATGGGGTACCCCAATAATAGTGGAAAGTTTTTGTTGATAGACATCGTGATGAGAAGTAGATGGTATTTAAAAATATTTTATTATATTAACCTCATTTTACATTTATTCATTTATATGAAGAGGATTTGAAATTGAATATATTACTATTAAATTTCATTTTATTTATTTTAGTATCTCTCAAGAAAGAATGCATCAAGTCAGGCTAAGAAAGTCATTTCTCACACTACAAGGTCAAAAAGCTTTTCTAGTAGTCGATCGACTCTGGTGATATTTTCATTAGTTTAAATATTTATAAGACAATATTACCTATTTAATATATTAAAACATTTATTTATTGTTGTTTAATGCAGTCACATAGTTTAGGTCACGAAGCATCCTGAACTGAAGTGTGGTTGGATGTTCAAAAAAAATATGATGGAAGTTTTGTTAATGAGACCGCCAAAGAAGTTGGGGTACAAAGTCATTTTTTATTATAATAACTTATTATTAGTTTTAACTAAGTTAATATATATTAATATTTTATTTATAGGTAAAAATTAAATAAATATGGGATGCCAATCCTAGAAAGTCCTACTCAGTCTCCCAGGATGACGGAGTTGCTAAAGTCTTTGGGAAGTAGCATCCTGGTAGAGTGTGTGGGATGGGTTTAGGACCCATACCATCTGAGGTCTTTGGTAGGCCATCGGGGGTTGCAGCTTCATATAATCCTAGTTGTAGTTAGTCCATACCTAGATATGATCAGAGAGTGATTGTTTCCCTATGAAACACAGTTCAAGACCAGGGGGATCAAATATCCACTTTGCAGAAAGCATTGACTGATATACGTCAGCAGATGAGCAGATATCCCCCGGTGGTATTGCATCTACTGATGGTGAGTAGGTAAATCACAAAAACTCAAAATCATTTAGTTTGAAAACTTTTATTGGATTAAAGTTTAAATATAAATATGAAAAAATATTTAATTTTCAATAAAATGTTCTTAGAGGTGGTAGCAGGAAGTGGATATGGAGGTGGAGAGGGTGACGATATCTGTTCATCATTGGATAGTGATTATTAGTATTGTTTATATGTGGAAAAATATTGACAGTTGGTTTGTGTATGTATCATTTGTGGCACATAGTTGCCTCCAAAAATTTTCAGGACCTAACATTTTCTTGATTTCTCATATTTCCTTTTATATATTTTATTTATTTCTGATGTTTCCTTTTATGTCTTGATTTCTCGAGTGTGGTATGCACCATATATATCAACTCTTTATTATGTTGATTCATTTTTATGATTCACTTTTCCTAAATTCATTTTTTCATTATAATAAGTTATCCTACATTTTCTATCCCAATGCATTTACCACTACATTTATATTTCTAAGAATTACTTCTTAGTTATTCTCTTGTATCAATCCATAGGGATGATAATGTGTGTCTCTCTAACATGTTTAAGATAGATCACCCTTTAGTGTGCATAATCCTAGTATCCAAAATTTCAAAAAATAGTTGGAATCCATAGATACTGATACGAGATTAGGGGAAATTTTACTACACTGTCTGAAATGGGGTTTTCCCATAATTTCTAAAGTGGCCTCCAAGAACAGTCAGACAATATGAATGATAGTGTCCATTATCTCAGTAGGCATGACATACTGATGGGAAACTCCTAGTAGACTCTGTAGAACCCCCTGCCCTAGAAAAATGTTAAATATACTACATGATCAGTTACTTACCTTTTATAACATCAACTACCCTGTCATAAATAATTTATTATAAGAATCCATATTCCTTGATAGAATATATCAACCCCCTTTACAAGACACTCTTCCCTTTGAAGGAATGTTCCTGATCACTTCTATTATATTCCACACTAAAAAATAACTAGGATGCATAATGGGAGTAATAATATATTAGGATCCAGATTCAATTCCTTCTATGGAAACCACAATAAGGACTCCTTTTCCAAAGAAATCACATGAGTGAAACAAATATGATACTTGAACCTGATCCATCACTATTAAAAAAATTAGGAACCCTTATCCATGGGAGAGATGATTTTACCTTTTTTCTATCTTTAGTGTCAAGAATAATAATTCTACATGGAATAACCCAAGCGAGAGATGATTTTACCTAACTGATATGTTATGTTTCATTTATAATATTTCCACACGGAACACCAACATAAATTTATCCCAAGAAAATATTACCATATCATTATTCCCATGATAAAGGGTCTACCACCAACATACTGCACCCCACATCTTTTGAGTAACTAAGGAATAAATAAATAACCACCCAATCATGTTCCTAAAGGACTATAGGAGGGTTTAAATTTATCGACACATAGATGTAAGAGAAATATAAATATTTACTATATATATAGTAGTTATATATATAGTTTATATATATTTAATCCAGCTATATTTTCAAGGTATGTGAAGATTTATGTATCCATATACCTATAATAATTCTGATGAATAAACTATGGCATAACTCAGACATCCCTAACCTGTCTAACGAGCCTATGTGCTCATGTAATTGGGTACATTCCCTATATCCCAATAGAGTGAGAGATGCCATGAAACAACACATGGGATGTTGAGTACGCCATCAGGTCAAAATTTTAGTCATGGAATGTGGTGAGTAAATCACAATACTTATATAGTAACATTTTTGTGATACACCATGCTCAACACCTGATGTAAGGAATTGGGATATCTCCTTGCTCAACAATCTCATACCATCATACCACAACCTCTATAAAGGCATATATTAAAGATAACCAACAAGGGGAATTACCTCAAATCCATCTCTTCTATATACACCATATACATAATAAAGGAATAATCATTTGTGTCATAATAGATAAGGAATAACCTATTATTCACATCTTTATCAATGTTTAATTTCCATTTAAAATATTACAGTTCGTATAAAGCATTTTATAAAGCATAAATCAAGAGCATGACATTATAATTACTAGGGGTCATTCCATTTGAAACTAATTGATTTATTTTAAGAAAGGAAACCCATCATTAATTATCCATTTCACATTATCAGTTACATTTAACTCATTCAATTCCTTAAATCATGGGAAACCCATATATAATCTCAATGGAGTCACTTATATGGTGACATGTTAATCTAGGAAATTTCCTACTTTAGATATTCCAACTATAAGTGGTCCAAACACCTAAGGCATGCCTTGGGTTCTATCAAATAATCATATATAAAGGAATATTATATTATTGAACAATTACAGAAGATATGTGGGTGTACCAACATTTGAAAAAAATCATATTTTCCCACTTCACCTAGATCACCCAATGGGTGACCATATAAGTTGCACACAACATGTGAACATCCAATCAAGGATCAACTAGTACATATGGGTCTGAAATGGTCAATTTTAAATACATAAATTCACCACTACATTTTATTGGATACTAGGATTATGCCATTTGATATGTTTATTTGCATTCATTTACTCACCGAATGATGCATTTGGTTGTGTTTAGTTAAGCATCTATATTCATATTGACTGTAGTATGTATTATGTTGGTGTTTTGGTATTGTAGGAATGGTTTTTTTTAGGGCACTGGTATAGGGGCTCCAAAAACTGGTTCTTTTTTTTCTAAATCTGCTCTTTAGTGGTGGTTTTAACCGACACTAACTGTAAGAGGTACATTTAACGGAGGTTTTAACCAACACTAAATGTTGATATTTTTCTATTAGTGATGGTTTTAACCATCGCTACTGTCTTATCTTTAGCAGTGGTTTTAACCACCTCTGTAGTCACCCATATTCTGTGAATTTTCACACCGGTTATATTGTTTGTCGTGGCGGTTTGTCCCAGTATGGCATTATTTTTTTTAGTGGCGGTTAAAATTGCAGCTAAAAAAAGTAATTCCCTACTCGGAAAAACCACCGCAAAAAAAATATAACTACCACAAAAATGTTCCCACTACAACGGTTCCCATAAACCACCTATAAACTGCTTTAACCACTGCAAATAGTTTCCCAACACGCAATTTAGCAGGGGTTTTTAGGAACCGCCGTAGAAGCATATGGTGGCGGTTTAAACCACTGCCATAGAAAAAAAAACTGCTGCTAAATTGTAATTTTCCTATAGTGAGACCACCCCCAATGTTTTTAAGAGGTCCTAAAATATCGTCACAACTTGGAAATGTTGAAACAAAATTTTGGAAGGTGGTTCATTTGAATGATAGTGGGAAACACATTCAAAGTGCATCATCAAGTAAAATTAGAACACAACAATGGAAGAAAAAAAGTATATTTTTTAAACTTCAGTATTGATAATTTAATTTTGTTGTGAAATAATCTTGATGTGATGAATATTGAGAAGAATGTTTGTGACAATTTTATCATTATATTACTTAATGAGCATAGAAAGTCTAAGTATCATCTTAGTTCTTGGAAATATTTACAATCAATGAACATAAAGCGTGATCTCTAGCCATATGAAAATGGAAGGTACGCTTTGGAAAATTTTGAAATAAAAAATATAGATAAATATACATTCCCTTGAATTTTAAAAAATGTGAAGGTATTTTATGGTTATTCAAGTTACATTTCAAGGTGCGCTGACTTAAATCATCATAGGTTACATGGAATTAAAATCTATGATTCACATATTTTGTTACATCAGTTACTTCCATTGGCATTACATACATTTTTACCTAAGAAGGTTAGTACTATTGTACTCTAATTCTGCACATTTTTCAGACAATTATGTGAGAAAACTCTACATCCATTTCAGCTTTAAAACCTTTAGGAAAGATTTTTATTAACACTTTGTGTAATGGAGATGATATTTACTCCATCGTTTTTTTATTTCATAATGTATTTAACTATGAATTTGGTTGAGGAATCTAAATTAGGAGGTCTCGTACATTGTTGATTGATATATCCAATTAAACTGTAATTTATTTATATGTTTTTCATTTCAATAAAAATTTCTTGGAACTTATTTAAATACGTAATTATGTTTTTTTATTTTATTTCACAGATATCTTGGGCATTTGAAATCTTATGTGAAAAATAAATCTCAACCTGAAGGCTCTATTTCTGAAGTCTATTTGGAAGAGGAGCATCTTACCTTTTTTCTTATTACTTGGATGACATTGAAAAAAGATTCAATAAAGTTAGACGTTTTGATGACACATCGAATCAATCTGAAATACACAAGAAATAAAAAATAATTCCTACTATTGGCCGATCTGTTGGGAGGATCTCAACTTTTACATTGATAGAAATGGAATTATTACAGGCACATAGATACATGATTCTAAATAGTGAAATTGCAGATCCATTTATTAAAGAGTTTAGGATACAAACAAAGAGACGAATGAGAGGATGAACATGAAATGAGAAAGATATAAAAAAATTGTTAATAAAGAGCTTGTATAATTGTTTGCATGAAATGTAAGTTTATAAATATTGAAATCAATACAGATATTAGGTTGACGCATATATTTTTTAAATATAATAAGTTATATTACTTTTTTAGATAATTAATATTGACACTCGAGCATAGTTTTCATAAGATTTGATGTTTCTTGCTCAAGGTCCTATAAAAGAAGCTAGAAAGTTCGATGCTTACAATGTGAATGGCTTTAGATTTCGTAAAGTTGATTGGGAAGAGGGTTTGAAAACATATAATAGTGGTATATTTAAGTTTGATGAAGTGGAATACTATGGAAAGTTGAATGATATTATTGAATTAAACAACCACATGCATTTTTCAGTTGTTTTATTCAAATGAAATTGGGTTGATATTATCAAGGGTGTCGAAAGAGATTCTTTGAAATTTACTTCTATGAACTTATCTCACTTGATGGATGTTGGTGACCATGAACTACATGATCCTTATATCTTATCATCACAAGATAAAATGGTATATTAGGTGAAAGATGTCATGGATGAAGGGAGGAGTGTAGTTTCTCATGTAAAACAAAGAGACTTGTATGATATGGATGATGAAGTGAAAGATTTGACCTTTTACATTGAATACCATAAAAAACAAGAAGATGACTTATTTTTTTATCATGATATTAAAATTATTAGTCTTGTAAGAGTGTATGAAGTATATGAACACTACTACAAAAACGGGCAAGGGAAGCGCTACCCGTTTATCAGTACTTTTTTAGCACTAATAAAGGAGAAAACTTTATCAGTGCTTCTTTTAGTAGTGCTAATAATGGGGGGATTTATCAGCGCTTTTTCCTACCACTGATAAATTTTTTGTTTCAAAAAAAATCATGAAAAATAAAATATTTTTATATAAGTATATTTATATTGATATAAATATAATATATATTTTTAAAATATGTTTTAGATAACTATAAATAGACCATTACATTTAATATATAAATTTAGTTAAAATGGATTTAAAATATTTTAAAAAATATTATTAATCAATAATTTTCTAATTATTATTGATTAAAAATATTTTAATAATAATTTGAAGACACAAAAAATCAAAAAAATTAATAAAAGATATAAAATAAGTTGAAAATGTAACTCAAACTTCAAACGACCATAACTTTTGATCCGAGTGTTTGTTTGAGCTCTACAACATATAAAATCAAAGCCTGCGATGAGTTGTCCGTGCTAGTGAGGGAAGAAAAGCATTCGTTACATTTTTTGAGGCAAAAAAAGCTCCAGAAGGGCTCCAAAACTGAGTTTTGAGTTTGGATACCCCGATCTGTTAACATTAAAACAAGCATAACTTATGATCTTGATGTCCGTTAGGCCTGTACCACATATCATGTAAAATATTATTTCATTTTCTTTTATTTTACTGGTAGTGGAGTTGAAACGGGCTTCTGGATTATAATTTATGGTCGTTTTAACATTCTATGGATTTTCAAATACACACATATATTTATTTATTCGTAAATATATATGTTTCAGTGTGTGTGTCTCTCTCTCTATGTGTGTTGTATATATGTATGTATGTATGTATTTATTTATTTATAAACACACATAAAAAACATATTTCATAAATGCATTTAAAAATAATCTTATAAATATATATTAATATACAAATAAATATACAGATAAAAAATTATAACTAAAAATATATATAAATAAATATAAATATAAATTAATATACGAATGAATATATATACTAATATATGAATAAAAATATTTATATTAATATGAATCTATATTATTATACGAATAAATATAACTATATATAAATAAATAAATAGATATATCATTAAATAGACAAAAAAATGAAATGTCTTAGTGGTAAAGGTGCATCCACGAAAGGGGGGAGGTCACGGGTTCGAGTTCTGGTGCAAGAAAAGGGGTGCACGCGTGTGGGGATGTGCGAGAAAGGCAGCGCGTGGGAGAGGGTGAGGGGGGGGGAGGGGGGGGGGAGGGGGGGGGGTCCTTCTAGTGTTGATAAATATTTATTATCATTGTTATGCATATTTTGTTTTTTAGTACTATATATCTATCATCTTTTATATTTTTCTGAATGAATTTTTCAAAATATATGTTTTGAACTAAATTTTATTTTATTAAATGATAGGAATGCTGAGGAAGATTTAAACTCACATTGTGTGGTCAAAGAGTTTTCTAGAAGCCGATAGACTCTAGTAATATTTTCATTAGTTTAAATATTTATTTGAAAATGTTATCTGTTTAATATATTAAAATTTTGATTTATCTTTTTTTAATGCAGTCATAGAGTTTATGCCACCAAGAAACCCAAACAGAAGTGTGGTTGAATGTTTATAAAAAACCTGATGGGATTTTTTTTAATGATTCTAGCAAAGAAGTTGGGGTATGAATTCATTTTTTATTATAATAACTTATTATCAGCTATCACCATGTTAATATATATTACTTCTAATATGACTAATATTTGATTTATAGGTAAAAATTAAAGAACTATAGAATATAAATCCCACACAGTCCTACTCAGTCTCCCAGGATGACCCAGTTGGTAAAGTCCTTGGGAAGGAGCATCCTGGTTGAGTGCATGGGATGGGTTTGGGACCATACCATCTAAGGTATTTGGAAGGAAAATGTGGATGGAAAGTGACGAATGATGGTGAGAAGGTAAATCAACCAACTTAAAAATAATTTAGTTCACAAACGTTTATTGATTTAAAGTTTAAATATAAATATACAACATTGTTTAATTTTCAATTTATTTTTCTTACAGGTGCTGGTAGCAGGATGTAGAGATAGATATAGAGAGGGTGATGAGCAGAGTTTATCATTGGGAAATGATTAGTGGAGAGGATTTGTTCTTGTATCAGTACATATAATGTGGATATTTTTATTTTTTTCTTATATTTTAGATGAGATTGGGACAATAGGATGGTATATTGAATGATGATGTGGAAAGTAAGTATTGTGATGATTGGTTGATGTAAGGGACATGTTTTGATAATGAATGTGTTTTCCTTTATGATATAATGTTCTCTGTGATGTTTTTATAATTCATGTGATATTTACTAAACTTATGTTTTTCTGTTGAATTGTTGGAGTATTCAACTTAAATTAGTGGATAATGAATCAAGGAAATAAAAATGAAATTACATGGGTTGAGTTTCTTTAATTATTTTCAAAGTATTTTATTTTCCTTGTACAGGTTGATTAATATATAAAGAAACCTAAAATGATCTAATAAGAGGTCGGGATGAATTATCTGAGTTATGAGTCACAATGTTTGTGGAAGTAGAGGGTGAGACGATCCCTTAAAGTTCGATCAAGGATCTATGATTTGAGTTCGGTAGTTTTAACTATCTTAAAATTAGTGATTTGATTATTAATATTTTCATTAAAAAATAGTAAGGAATAATTGATAAAAATTTCCTAGGGTTTAGTATGATTTCTGTTCTTTGATGGGTTATTATAAATTCTTTGGTTTCTCTCTATAGAGTGGTCCATATTTTAGAGTTATATCCCATGGCGGTAATATTGCTTGATGTTTTCTTGATTGGAATAAGTGGTATTGAATTTGATCCTTTCCTTGAGAGTGTTGGAGGTGTGTTCATCATGTTTGAGAGGTATTTCCCTACAGTTGTTAATCTTTAGAAATTTATTATTTTGTATTTTTTTATCAAGGAATAGAATAATTTTATAGGAATCTCATGTAATGTATAATGATTTCTCAATCCTTTATTTTGTGTATTTTGGGTGTTGGGGGGTCATGGGAGGATGTTTGGTGGGAGAGTGATGGAGAAGGTATTGGTTCTACCAAAAATTTCAATTGAGATATTTTATCATGCCATGAATGAGTGTGTTTATACATGGAAAATATGGCTATGACATATAATAAGATGTTATGGTGTGAGGATTAGGACATTGAGTTTTGATGTTGTTCTATTTAGCTAGTGGTAAATTATTTGTGGCATTATGAGTTCAATAATGGAATGAAGGTTAAGATATGATTGTTGGGTTCCCTTATGTTTGGGAATATTTAGTCTGTTGCATCATGACCATGGTCATTACATCATGATTCATAAGTTGTGTTTTCTTGGCCTTGTGTGAAATGTCATGAACCCTGGGGGTTGTGTCATGGTTTTTGTTTGGGGTCGATCATGAATAAGGTAGATAAACATGATATGAAAAATGATTATTAGAATTTGATTGTGGTGGCATGGTGGTAGTCATTACACCATGAACTTATTTATATTGAAATTAAGATAGTTCACTGTGTTTTTCTGGCTGCAGATTCTTGGGGTGCATAACCCGCAGCTTGTTTTTTTTCCATTCATGATATAGAGGAGGTTTAAACCGCCACTAGATATAATTTTTTTTCAAGGTAGTTTAAACCGTTTCTATATTATAGTATTCTTTTAGGGATACAGTTAAAAACACTGCTAAATATGACAAAATTTGACTTAGCAATTATTTTATCCATATTAGAGGAGTTTTTTTTTGGTAAAAGGTTCAAACTTTAGTGGGGGTTTTAACCATCTATGGATTGTAGTGCTTTTTTTAAATCCAAAACCACCACTAAAACTAAAAAACCATCGCAAAATACACGTTCTACAGTAATTTCTAGAAACAGACACTTAATGAAAGAAATTGTCACGTGTTGATTACCAACACGAATTTTAGCAGTAGTTTTTTGAAACCATCATAGGACTATTTAGTGGTGGTTTGAACTGCCAATAGATAAAAAACCGCCGCTATACGAGCATTTTTTCGTAGTGCACCCTAAGAAAATATCATTATTGCACACCTTAAACTTAGGGAATTTGATGGTGTAATAAAACATTATGTATATAGACCCTAAGTGAATGAATTTTTATATTTTATTTTCAATAAAATAATGATTATATATTTTCATTTTTATTATTACTTATTAAATTACTAGATAACGAGTTTTAAAAATATTAGATTTTGATACGGTGAAACACATATTATATTTTCGAGAAATATATAGTTTCAATCAAGACATTTTTTTATGAATTCAAGAATATTTAAAATATATGGTATTTTAATAAAACGTTATTATTAAATAAAATTTATTAAATAAAAATTATATTATAATTCTATGAAGTTAAATGTATTTTTTATAAGGGTTAGAAAACTGTTATTGTAAAAAAACTATCAATTTTTCAATAAATGGGAATTTCTAACTTAAAAGTGTAAATTTTCATATTTATAGATTTTTTTGATAAAATAAATATTATTTTGGAATTAAACACTTTGAAATTATCCAATAGTGATTTTTTTTTATAATTTTAAAAGACAGTAGAATTTTTGGGTAAAAATTAAATACAGTATAATTATACGGTATGTATTATGACATCATAAAAGCCAAAAAGAGATGAAATAAATACTATAAAGAGTATTCATGAATAAAATTTTATTTCCACTTTAAAATAATGTGTTTCATTTCATTTTATTAATTTTATAAACCCTTAATGAATCCTCTAAAACCTATATTATATTTTAAGGTTTTAAAATTAATTCTTTATGAACATGACTCACTTACACATCGCTAAGGGAATTATTTTAATGACTTTGATTAATATACTTATAAAATAATTTAAACCACTTCTATTTGGTAGAAAAAATGGGTAAAAATCGTGGGAAGTCTTATAATTTTGATTACTTGATAGTATAATGTCCAAAATCTATGTTTGGAAATTAATTAAGAATTCCCATTTATTTTTCTATAAAAACTCACCCAACCTCCCATTCTTATTCAATCAAAAATCTTGGAGAAAAAATTTAATCTAACCTTCCCTATCTAGATCCCTCCCAAGTTTCACCCAATATCTTAGTAAGTTCTTCACAATATTTTAGAACTGCCCCCTCAAGGTAAGGGATCCTCTCCTTCTCCTCTTTATTCATGAACCTTCATAATATTATTACTTTTGATTCCCTCATATTCATATAGGTATATATTTTTACACATAACTATTACTATAATTATGATTCACAAGTTATGATATACCACTGTAACTCTCATTAAATCCATACATGAATCTTTATATACCCCTGTTTTGTTTCTAAACTTATCCTATGAGTTTTTCATGCCAAAAATTTGTGTAGTAAATACCCATCCCCATTTCCACTCAAGGTTATTCACCTAGATGTACCTATAATTAAATTTTTGGGGATTTAAATATATATATATATATATCCCACATTCCTTAATTGTGGTATTTAATGTGATGAAATATGATTCTATGTTGAATGATTTATTGAACACTTATGCATGTACATAATATAAATGTGACGGGTAGACCTAAAAATATATAGCCCTCCAATGAATTGGGTAATGTTTTTATAACATGATATTCCATGTATATTTCATGGGAGGTTATCCTAAGAATACTATATTATAATGTATTGGAGGTTATCCTTGACTTATTATTATGATGTCATGTTTTATGTTGTTTCCAAAATACCATGTTGCGTTTATGTTATAATGTTATATCATTCCTAATTTTTCAAGATTATGTTTACCACTCATATTATGTTAGCTTGATATAAATCTTTGGTAAAATGTATTAATTTAACTTATTATAGGTTTTTTTATTCCCATACTGGGCTTTATAGCTCACCCCTTCCTTATATACACCCCTAGTTTATCCCATGCAGTTCTAGAAGATCCAAAGAATATAAGGGCATGTTTCAAAGTTTTTAAATAGCGATGTTATACCCATATTTAAAGTTAATGTTCTATGTTCCTAATTTTCCAAATACACTCAGCATCAGGTCATTTTGGGTTTGTATTAAGTGTATATTTATATAATAAATCATGAAACAAAATAATAAAAAATTATGGGTTGTCATAACACCGTCGACCCCTGACAACCAATGAGGGACCATGAAAAAGCTACTGTCACTACACTAAAATAATCAATAACTATGAATGGGGGATACACCATATCCCATACCCATGATTCAACTACCCCTAAAATGATAGAACCACCAAAGTCTACCTCTAATATCCTCTACAATGCAACTAGATACTCCACATCACAACAGATCCACCTACACTAAAACCACAAGCTCTTTTCCAAAACTAACACATCAACACTAAAACCACTATCCATTATAATATAGCACAACCATTAAAATTTCATGAATCCTCTATCTATATCTTCTTATCTCAGGCTCAACCACTCAATCCTTACCTCCTAATAACCCCCTCCTAACACCTCCACCACCTGAATTCCCACAAAGTAATAGGTAGAAAGGTTTGGACCATTATATAAAATAGCTATCAAACTATTTTTTCCCTTGAGAAACAAAATTAAATCAGAAATGAAAGGGGGAATTAGGTTCAAACAACTATCCAAAAAGATATTGTTAAGTCAAAAGTTTCTTTTTTTACTTTTCCTTTCTTTTTTACCTTTTGTTTTGGAAATCAAAAACCCTTTATTAAATACATAATAGCTGATAATGTTACTGCCAAATTATTTTTATGAAATTAATATAAGGAAACCTAAAATTTTATCATACTAATAAAAGTTTTAAAGTACCCAAGAATTTACATTACAATTATTGGAGTGAGCATGAATCTGATCATGATCATATTCACTTTTTGAAAATAATTTTAACGACTTTATATTTTGTATTCATACTAAAAAGTCCTTAATCAGATTTAACATCAGAATCAACAACATCAGATCTGTACTCATAAATAAAATTATAATGAAATTATGTAAATAAATCCATTGAATTAACAATCCATTTTATTGATAGTCCATCAGATTGACTTCTATTTCAATTATGAATATGGAAAACTATTTTATCATATTGAAATTAGTGGATCTTAAATTTTTAATACTATATTTCCAAAATTATGTCGTTTATTAAAATGAAATATCTATATTAAAATGATTTCTTTCTTTCAGTTACAAGATGACCATTGAAGTGCTAGGTGTCCAAGTCCCTATGAAATTTGAGGAAAATAATATAACTGTTGGAGACCAGGATAACCATTGGGATGATGGCCTATAAATACCCAGCCATTTGAATGAGCTCAAGCTACTAGATTTTTGAAACATTGTTCAAGAGATATTCCAATTCTACTACATTTAAAAACCTTTTAGTTTACCAGTCATGAAATACTTATTCCATATACTTGTAACTCTCAAGAGTTTTTTTCTTTGTGAAACACCAATAGTTGTGATTATGATTGAGGGATTCTGTGGATAGGAAAAAAGTTGTGCTGATCTTTTCTAGATCGAGGGCTTCCAAGGATTGGAAGACAGAGGAGCTGATCACCTTATCAATCAAGAGCTCCCATGGATGGGTAGACAGACCAAAGACAATAATCATATCGAGGGCTTACCCTTGTGTGGGTAAGATATACTTTCTTGAAAGTATAAATCATTGGTCCTTTATCCTAGGTTATTGGATACCCTTCTCTTTGGGTTAAAAAATTGTATTCATTTACTTGTATTTCATTTGCACTGCTATTATAATAGAAAGTTATTTGTTTTATATATTTATTTTTCTATTTTTTATTCTATTTATCGTAATTGATTTGATTATGATACTTTTTTAATACATTATGATTACGATATTTGTATTTTTGATTTCTATAATTATGATCAATTAAATTTACTCAGTAAGATTATATAGGCTTTATTATAGAATAATTATTTTTTACTCTAATTATCGTAGCCCCTTTGATGATGATACTTACCACACTTACTATGAATATGATTAGAAACGACTTATGGAATAAATATCAGAATCAACCTAATTATTATATCTTTTTAGTCAGACCTAAGGGCTAATACATTTTTATTTATGATACGTTTTGTGAATTCCTTTTATTTTAATCCTTTTAAACTAAATTCCTTTAAGGTTAAAAATTTAAAGTTTTTAAACTTACAATTCACCCCTATTATAGTTTGTCATCTATATATACATTTCGATCCAAAAATTGATATTAGGGACAATTTTTTTTAATACTGATACTCACATTTGGTATTAAAGGAGGATTCCACTACTTTTACTTGTTTTTTATTTTATTATCTCTTGCATGTTTATTATATTTATTTTTTAAAATTTTTGTTTATAAATAATTTTTACACTAATGTGTATTGTGGAAAAATAATTTTTGTATTGTTTTAAGGACGGTAGGACTAAATCCTGGTTCCATTGACAATCTAAATCCTACAAGACCACCAATTTTTTGTGGAAATTATTATGAATATAATAGAGATAAATGAAGACCTTTGTAATCAACACTAGATTTAATAACTTTTTTGTGCTAACTGGAGACTATAAGATTCCTAAAAAGGAAGTTATAACCTTTACCAATCAAGAGAAACAAGAATATCAATTGAATTATAAGGTCCATAATACTTTAATTTTTAATAAAACTAGAAATATATATATCCATATTTCATCTTGTGAAGCATCCAACAATATTTGGAAGAAGATAGAGATTACTCATTTCGGCACATCTAAAGTTGTTTAAAAAAAGAGCCATGAAAAGAGCAGATTATCAGGCTTTCAAATTACCTTATAGAGAACCCGTTGTTAAAGTTCAAAAAAGGTTCATGAAAATTATGAATAGTTTAGAAGTTATGGGTTAAAATTATTAGAGGATGAAATCCTTGTGGAAAAGATTATATACATCATGACTAATGAATGGGAATAAAAGAGAACAATAATTGATGAATCAAAAAAAATTACTAATTTTACTCTTGATGATATTTTGGATCTCTTTAGAAATATGAAAATATATTCAAAAAAATGATGAGAAAGTCAAAAATAATAATGATGGAGTTACCTTTACTTCTAATTCAAATCAAATGAAATCCCAAGCTTCTAAAAATATAGTTAAGTAATCCTAGAAAAAGAAAGTTATTTTTCAATTAGACTCAAGTGAATTTGAACATTCTGAGAATGAGTTATCCAATCTTGCTTGAATAATGAACAATATTATTGGTAAAAATTATATTCAGTATTGATACAAGAAAGGTAATAAGGAAAATAATGATAATAAATTTTTTAAAGTTACTTGTTATGAATGTAAAATAGATGGATATACAAGACATGACTTTCCAAAACTCAAAAGGAAAGATAGAAAGGTATGAAAATATGATATAAATTAGAAAAATTTATACAATCCAAAAGGAAATAAAGTCTTGAAAGACAATGAATCATAGATTTCTAGTGGAGGGTATTCTTCTAATGATTCTTTAGACAGTGAAAATTCTTTATAGAAGAATACTGATCTCTATACTAGAATATCTTTTAAAAATCAATGTTTTATGGCTAAGGTACACACTTCTTATTATTTAACAAATATGTATTTAAATGAAAACTATCCTGATGATAAATTTTATATTTATTCTGATGAATAATATTATTCAGAAGTAGATAAATATTTACCTTCATATAAAGAAGTCTCTAGGTTTTCTAATTTTTTCAAAAATGATAATTGTAAAGTAAGTAAGAAACTTGGGAAATAAAATTCTAGAATAATTTTTTTGACAAAATAAGTATTATATATCTAAAATGATCTTGATATGAACGTTTTTAAAGTTTATTTTATTTCTAAAAACCTTGAAAAAGATAATTCTTAAAAATAGAAGCTTTATAAATATTTTAAAAAATTCATTTGTGAGAAAAATGTTTTAGAAACAAAATTCACTTACCAAATTAATACAAATGTGAATAAGAATTTATTTATAAAACTAAAATATGAAATTTTATATTTAAAAAAACTTTTGACAAACTTTACCACTCATAAGGAAGGATTTGATAAAATGTAAAAAAACTCTATCCATAAGATAATAGTTCAGGAATGGGATATACTCATTCAAAAACCTTTTTTAGTAACAATTATTTTGTTATGGAAAATGAACTCTTTTGAAAAAAATTTCCAAGTAGAGGTCATTTGAATAAAAATTGTTCCTTAAATAAAACTCAATATTTAGGATTTAATAAAGAAACTTTTTTAAAACAAATATAGATCCATAAAATTTTGTTTTATAATATTTCTAGACCTAAGAAAGTTTTGGTTCAAAAAGTTTAATTGTTTTATTTTCAGGGAAAAAGGAAGTACCAGTAACAATAATTTATGGTACATGGATAGTGGTTAATCCAAAAATATGAATGGTAACAAATACTTCTTTGAATAGATAATCAAAATGAAAGTTGTAAGAGTTACCTTCAGAGATCATGCTCAAAGAAATGTTGTTTGTATAGGTAATATTGTTCTTCTTAGAAAATCATTGATTTATAATGTTTTATTTGTAAAATGTTTTAAGCACAAACTTATAAGCATAATTCAATTACATGATAAAGGTTATATTATAAATTTTATGAATCATAAATGTTTAGTACACATTTCCAAGGAACAATTCATTATTTCTACACATCATCATGAGAATGTTTATACACTTAACTTATAAGACATTATAAGTCAAGAATTACCTTTCCATAGTACAATTGAAGACCAATATTTGATATGAAATATAATGTTAGGACACTATAACCTTAGGAAATTATATAAATTGACTAAGAAAATACTTTTTAAGGATCTACCGAAACATATATTTGTTTCATCCAAAGTCTTTGACCCTTGTCAATAGAAAAAAAACTCAAGCTTTAAATCTATTAGTTATGTATCAACTATTGATGATTTATAGTTAGTGTACATGGATCTTTTTGTTCCTACAAAAAATGGAAGTATTAGAGGAAAGTACTATGTATTTGTTTAGTTGACGACTACACGAGATATACATGGGTCTGTTTTCTAACAAGAAAATATAGAGCCTATTGTTATTTTTAAACTTCTGTAGTTCATGTTAAAAATGAGAAAGACCTATTATTAATAACTATTCATAGTGATCATGGGGGTGGGGGTGGGGGTGATTTTTAAATTCTAATTTTTAAACATTTTGTAGTAAGAAAGGATTTACTCATAAAATTTCAGCTCCTAAAACTCCTCAGAAAAATGGTGTTGTTGAAAGAAGAAATTGAATTATTTAGGAAATAATAAGAACCATGCTAAGTGAATACTTAATTTCTAAACAATTTTTGGTTGAAGTTGTGAGTACTACTTTCTATACTATAAATTTAGTTTTAATTTTAAAATTTATAAATAAAACAACTTATTAGTTATGGACAGGCTGAAAGCCAAAAGTTTCATACTTCATAGTCTTTGGATTCGAAGTATTAATTATAAATATAAATCATAATTTACACAAATTAGCTCCCAAATCCAATGAAGTTATAGTTTTAGAATATTACACTACCTCTAAGGCTTATAGAGTTTTCAATAAAAATTCTTCTACTATTAAGGAAGCTGTTCATGTCAAATTTGATGAAACTGACCCTTTTGTTTTTAATAAATACTAACCTACATCTTCTGGCGTGTTTTCCAAAACTGATTATCGAACTTTGATAGAATAATCATTTAATAAGGAGAATACTCATGAAATTATTTCTAAAGTATTCACTATGGAAGACTTTCTACCTTATGTTTATGAACATGTTTTACAAAACCGAAGTCAATTGTTTCTTAAGAATCATCCCAATGATATCATCATTGGTGATGTAAATTAACCTCTAAGGAAAAAAAGTTTTTTGAGAAATGAAGTAGAACATCTATCATTTGTTTCTCAATTCGAACCAAAAAGTCCCAATGAGGATTTTTGTGATTAATACTGGATTATAGAAATACAAGATGAACTAAATGAATTCAAAAGGAAAAAAGTTTGGACCTTGGTTGAAATACCTAAAGAAAACTTTGTAATTGGAGTAAATTGGGTTTTCATAAAACAATGTGATTAAAATGTAATCATTGTTAGAATTAAATAAATACTAGTTTCTAAAGGATATAATCTTCTAGAGGGAATATATTATGAAGAAAACTATTCTCTGGCATCTATACTTGAATCTATTCGAATTCTATTAGACTTTGTAGCATTATTCAATTTTATACCCTTTCAAATGGATGTGAAGTGTGATTTCTTTAATGGATATGTAAAGAAAAAGTTTTTGTTGAAAAAAATACTTGTTTTGAAGATAAAAGATATCCTTAATATGTTTACAAACTTACTAAAGATTAATATGGCCTTAAACAAGCCCCTAGAGCTTGGTATGATAAATTAACATGATTTTTGTTACAAAAAAATTATGTGAAGGGAACTGATAATCCAACTATTTTCTTTAATAATGAAAAAGAAATGTTTTGATCATTCAAATTTATCTTGATGACATTATATTCAGATCAACACAACAATATTTAACAGATTCCTTTGTAAATCTTTTGAAATCTGAGTTTAACATGAGTATAATGGATGAGTTAACATTCATTCTTGGTTTTAAAATTTCTCCAAAACTATAGGGGAATTACATATCCCAACATAATTATATTATATACATTCTTAAAAAGTATGGATATGACAATACCAAAAGTATTAGTACTCCAATTGGTACCTAAAAAATACTTGATCTTGATAAATTTGGGAAACCATTTGATCAAACAACATTTAGAGATAGGAAGTTTACTATAAATAACCACCAGTCATCTAGAATTAATGTTTTTAGTATTCTTATGTGAAATATATCAATAAAATCCAAAGGAATACATTTTAAAGGTTATAAAAATAATTTATCATTATTTAATGGGAACCATGGATTTCGGAATTTTTTATTCTTATAGAAATTGTTTTAAATTAAAAAGATTTTTAGATGCTAACATTGGTGGTTGTATAATGGATAGAAAAATCACATACAAAACTTGTCATTTCTTAATAGATTCATTAGTTTATTGGTCTTGTAAGAAACTAAACCTTGTACCAATTTCCACTACTAAAGTAGAATATGTGGCTATTAAAAGTTATTGTGCTCAAGTGTTGTTGATGAAACACACACTCACTAATTATGGCATAAGTTTTAATAAAAATAAATTACTATGTGATTACTCTAGTGATATATCTTTAAGAAAAAATCCAACACATAAATCTTGTAAAAACACATAGATATTAAACATCACTTTCTTAGAGATCACAAAAAAAAGAAGATATCACTTTAAAATTCATCAGAATGAAAAAACAACATGCTGATATATTTACAAAACCATTACCTTTAAATAGATTTGAATAGATTTAACAAAAGATAGGAATTATTACTGTAAAGTAATAATTCATACATACTTTCTATTTAAACTATATTCTTACATTAAGTTACTCGTTTTTAAAGAGGATTACATATGAATGATCTTTATTAAACTTCTAGTTTTTCAAAATAGTTTTACAAAATAGTCTTTTATTATTTCAAATTCATAAATTCAATTGGCTTCAAAAATTATATTGGTTTTAGCAATTCAATTCAGAAATTCTATTAGATTTTTAATTTCAATCGGATTTTGAAATACAATCTAATTCTAAAATAAAATCAGATTTTAAATTCTAAACAGATTCAGGAAAATGACCAGATTCAAATTATCAATCATATTTAGAAAATATTTCAATCATAATTTCAGTTTTCAATTAATTTTCCTAGATTCTAAAAAATTATTATATTCAATTTTTATTTTAAACAAATAAGGTCTAGTTATCATATCAATATATTCACTCTAAAAGGAATTCTTCTTTCTTAACATAATTTCATTACTTTTGTTCTTGGTTTTTCCTATACATAGTATTTTGTTTTTTGAATTTTTTTTACTACTTGCAGTTATATTCACCCAATATGATAAAACATTATTTTAAAACCTCAAAGGTTTTTTTAAAACATTTATTTGGGTACAATATCATAATTCATATTAGAGAAATTAAATCTCAACCTTCAGATAAGACAATTTAAATCTCGACCATCAGATTTTAGAAATTAAATCTCGACTGTCAGATCATCCTAAAAAATGAATAGTTTCTCAACTTTATCTGTAAATAAGGGTCTACCCCATTTCCCACATCGGAAATCCTCTATAATTCTTAGCAAAGTATTGCTGCCCTTAAGTCTTGGACTTTGATTCTTTGTGTATTCTTTGTTTGTTTCAAGCCCTAATCCGATGGTTCCTACTCAAACTACAGATTACAATAATTAGTCCGTGTTTTGAGAAAGGTTAGCATCCAAGTATTTCAATGAAAAATATAATTCAATGTTGAGAAGAATTATAAATTTCCAAGGATGGTAATCACTATTTTTTAAACAATCAGATCCTAACTATGATCTATTCTATTTAGGCATAGCTTATGATTTTTATGAATCATTAATACTTTATAAGGAAAAAGGGAAAGAAATGTTTTCTTTCAATTTTTATGGGAGAAAATATTAAATTTTATATAAATCCACTATCAGATTCCTTGGTATATCCAATGAATAAGGTTCCTTATTCCTAAGTAAAAAATTACCAGATATAAAGCTAACTTTTTAAAAAGAAGTTCAAATAAATCATTGTTCAAAATAGATGAAGACCCGATAAAGGTAAATCATTTGATTCTAGATCATAGAGTGTTGTAAACTTGAATGAAAGGTTTTCTTATACCAAGAATAGGGAATAGAGATACTCTGAAATTATTTTATGTTTTTATATGGAAATATATTATCAACATGAGAAAGATTTACCTTGCTGGATTTATTCTTTTAACGATTAAGAACATTAAGTTGAAGTCCATAAAATCTCAAATCATTATATTTCCTGGTCTAATTAGTAATATGACTGAAAATTGTCTCATACTTTTCAATATAGAAATAAAATTGGTTCTGGTTAGGGAAATGATTTCCTTTATCAATAAATATACAATAAGAAGTATGAAATTCATTTGTACACAGAATTAATGTTTTTTGTGAAGAATAAAAAGGCATCTACATCAGAGGTAGAACCCTCCTCCACAAAGAAAGAAGAAAAGGAGAAAAATAAGAGAAAATTAGAGTCCCTTACTTTAGATAAAGAAAAGAAACAAAAGAAGTATTCTAAGGAAGTTGTTAAATCCTGGAGGAAAAGAAAATAAGAAATAAAAAAAGGGGAACCACATATTAGTCTCAACCCTGTATAAGAATTTTATTTAAGTCTTCATGAAGAGTAATACTTTAAAAAATAAGTGAATAAAAATAAGCAAATGAAAAATCTTTTTGAATCTCATAAGTGTGAAAATATTATGAAATGTGCTCAATCAACATATTCCAAAATTGTGTTACCCAATACTGGAATAACCATAAATTAAATAGATATTTTTTATGCAAATATTTCCTCTAATAAAGGTAAGGGAAAAATTCATTGTTACTCAAGAAAATATTCCAGTGGTAAAGGCTTACTTGAGGTCAAAATATTTAATTCATGAAATTATGGAGAAATCTGATGAAAGTTTAGAAGAAGAATAAAATGTTTTCAAATAGATTTAAGAGTATGAATATGAAGGAGAAGATGAAGGAGAAGGTGAAGGAGAAGGTGAAGAAGTTGAAAAATAACAAGGAGAAGAAGAAGAAAGTGAAGAAGAAGAGGAATGTATTGATAGTCAAGAAAAACTAGACTTTGAAGAAACGGAAGAAACAAATGAGTATGATAAACTCTCTCTTATACCTTCTTAGGATTCATCAAATAGAATATCTACAACAAAATTTTTTACTGCGAATTCAATAATCCAGAAGAAACAAAAAACCCCTCTAACTCAAGAAATTGTTTCTTTATGTAAGAATAATGATGATAACCCAAAGGCATAATGAAATAAAAATAATGATGTTGAAGCAATACAAATTTTAGATTCAAATATTGGGGATCAAAAAGTGAAAATGTCAGATCCAAATAAAAACAAGATAAATATAGTGAAATAAGAATTTAAATCATGAAAAATAATCTAAAAATCAAATTCTCGATCTCAAAATATAATAACTACCCAAGGTATTGATTATATTTTTCATACTTCAACCAGAATGGAGATTTTTTTCCCATATTTTAAAAGAATGAAAACTAAATTTGATTTGGTTGTAGAAAATAAATACAAGAAATTGGATTCTGAAAAAGATTTGGTAGACAGGCTAATCCTATTGGAAGAAGACTTCAAAATATTCAAACAAAATGCAGTGGCACACAAAAAGAGATGTAATATAATTTAGAAATGGTATTAATGAGTTGATGTAATTTTCAAAACCAATGATGAGAATATTGAAAGTTTAAATAAATCTCTCGAAGAAACAGATTTGGCCTTCAATAGTTTTAAAAGAGATATGATAAAGAATGAAAAATTTATGGAAACATTCAAAAGTGAATATGAGAATCAGAATAAATATATCTCAAACCTGCAAATAAAATTCAATTTCTTGAAAAAAGAGATTACTATACTAAAGTTATAAAAATATGAAATTTCTAGTTTGACAATCCATCAACAAACTATAACACTCCAGAATGATAAAGGGTTAAATTACTAAATGATATGACTCATGTCAATAAGGTGTACCTTCCTTTTCGGAAGCCTACCTGATTAGAACTCCACAGTTAAGATTGTTTGGCCTGGAGTAGAGATCAGGATGGGTGACCTTCTGGGAAGTTTCCCAGGGTGTGTGTAAGTGAGGACAAAAGCACACTAGAAAAGAAATGTGTTGGCTTATGGGGACAATCATTAGTCAGATGACTTGTTAGGGCATGTGGATGGGCCCCACAGTAGGACCACTTGTTTACAAGGCATATGGTGGTACCTAGCGGGCCCATACCCAATGACCATGTTAAAGGCAGGGTGACTGTGATGTCATGGGGACCCAATTGTTACATTTGTTATCAGAGGAGAAACCTAGACTTAAGTGTGGTGCACCGCCTGAGTTTAGATGTAGGGACCACAAGTAGTACATTGTTCTTGGGGGGGGGTGAATGTTACATCCGATAATGATAAAGGGTTAAATTACTAAATGATATGACTCATGTCAATAAGGTGCACCTTCATTTTTGGGAGCCTTCCTGATTAGTACTCCACAGTTAAGCATGTTTGGCCTGAAGTAGGGATCATGATGGGTGACCTTCTAGAAAGTTTCCCAGGGTGTGTGTGAGTGAGGACAAAATCACACTGGAAAGGACATGTGTTGGCCTGTAGGGACAATCATTATTCAGATGAATCTTTCAGGAACGTGATTGGGACCTAGGGTGGGACCACGTGTCGGTGGGGAAACTGGTGGTACCTAGAGGTCCTAGAATCGATGACCATGTTAAAGGTGGGGTGTCAATGATGTCACCGAGACCCAGTTGTTACAAAAACATCTTCAAAAAGGCTCAAAGACCAGAAAGCATTGATCAAAGTTTTGGGAGAAATGTTCATATTCAATAAGAGGAAAATAAATATCAGAATGAATGAATTCAAGCCTTAGAATAAATGATCTAGAAGTTTGAAAACAAAAAAAATCCCAGGAGGAGCTTTTAGAAAAAGTTTAAGAGGATAAAAACGAGTTTATGATGATGAGAAATATTTTTAAATCCCTCATGCCTATGTAGAAAGATACAACTTCTTAAAAACTCTTTTTTTATTAATTTCTTGATGTTTGAACCTTCAATGAAATACTTTTTCATCCTTAATAATTTTGGTTGAATATATTCCATTTTTTTGGAATGAATATTCTTTAATTTACCTTTGGATGACTAAGTATCTTTATTTTTTCGAATATATTGTTTCTAAAATATTTTTAGGCACCTCAAAGACAATTTTTATTCATTTTTGAAAATCAAAAAAGGGAATAATGAATTGGATAAAGGGGATAATATCTTAGATAAATGGATAATGATATAGTAAGGTGGTATACTATTATAAAGGAACATAATACGATCCTTAGGGAATTCTTATCATAAGGGAAAGATTTTCCATATTCATTATCATATTTAGAAGAGTTCATAAAGTCAGGGGGAGGTAAGTATATATATATATTTTTTCATTTCTGAATATGATTATTTTTAAAATCCTTTTGGAATTAAAATTTCAAAGTTATTTTATTTTTAAAATTTTTGGTTTGTGATTTAAAAAAGGGAGAGATTGTTAAGTCCAAATTTTCTTTTTGACATTTCCATTTCTTTTGACCTTTTGTTTTGGAAATAACCAACTCTTTAATAAATACATAATAGATAATAATTTTATTTCAAAAGTATTTTTATAATGCTCATATAATAAAAATAGTCTTTTATCATACTAAGAAATGTTATAAAGTACTTAGGAAATCACATTACAAATATAGGAGTGAGTACGAATCCGATCATGGTCAGATTCACATTTTGAAAATCATTTTATAGAATTTATGTTTTGTATACATACTCACAAAAGTATTAATGAGGTTTGATATCTAAATCAATACAATTAGATCTGTACTCCTAAAGAAAATTTTAATGAAATTCTGTAAATCAATCCATCAGATTAACAATCCATCAGATTGAGAGTCTATCAAATTGACTTCTATTTCAATTCTGAATACGAAAAACTATTTTATCATATTGAAATTCTTTACTCTTAACTTTTTAATACTATATTTCCAAAAAAAATCCATGTATTAAAATTAAATATGTATTATAAAATGATATCATGATTTCAGTTACAGGATGACCGTTGAAGTGCCAGGTTTCCAAGTCCCTCAAAAAATTCAAGAAAAACATCTGACCGTTGGAGATCAAGATGACTACTAAGATAGTGGCCTATAAATACTAGGTCATTTGAATGGGATCACACGGTTATATGTTCGATACACTGTGTGGGAGATCTACCAAATCTACTACATGTAAAATCCTTGAAGTTTATAAGTCATGAACTGCTTGTTCTATATACTTTTATCACTCAAGAGTTTTGTTTTCATGATTGAGGGCTGCTAGGGATAGTCATACAAACCGAAGCCGATATTTGTATCTAGGTATTACCTTAGTGTGGGTAAGAAATACTTTCTTGAAATTATAAATCAAGGTACCTTTATCCTAGGTTATTGGATACCCTTTCTTTGGGTTTAAAGAATTGTATTAATTTACTTGTATTTAATTTCTGCTGAAATTTTAATAGAATGTGAATTGTTTTATATATTATTTTTTTCATTCTGTATTTTTTTATTGTAATTGGTCTGATTATGATACTTTTGTAATACATTGTGATTACGATATTTGTATTTATCATTTCTATAATTATGATCACTTCAATTTACTTAGTATGATTCTATACGCTTTATGATAGAATCAATATTATTTTTTACTCTGATTATCGTAACCATTGTGATCACCATACTTACCACGCTTATTGTGAAGATAATTAAATAACAACCTATGGAATACATATCAGAATCAACCTAACTATGATATCTTTTTAATCAAACCCAAGGTACAATATGTTTTTCTTTAAAAGAGGTTTTTGTGAATTAATTTAGTTTAAATCATTTTAAACTATATTCTTTTAAGGTTAAAAAATAAAGGTTTTTAAAAATACAATTCACCCCCTCTTGTAGTTTTTCATTTGTATATATGTTTCGATCCAAAAATTGGTATCAGAGGCAAGTATATATAAAACTGATACTCACATATTCCTCTTAAGAATACCATTACAACTGAAGATAAACACTAGCCAAACTCACCACTCAAACAAAATTGTCCACAAAAAAATTTCAAAAATACAACACCACTCCTACCCCAACACACTTTTCTCCCACAACCATTCTAATCACATGGAACCAAACCACACCATTTCTCACTAGCCACAAAATAATGATTACCATATCCACAAAAAAATGATCCTAAGAATAGAAATCAAAGAATTACATCTCCTATATCAAGATATTATATGTGTTTGGAGGCACCGAATCACCCATAGGATTTTAATCAAGTCAAAGTATAACACATCTTGATAAGGAATATGGTTTTCTCCTATTAATTTGCTTGAAGATTTAATCAAATATAAAATAATCAAGGAAAAAGTAAATATCATAAAACATCAAGATCCAATCATCATTTCAACATAGAAAATATATATGAGGAAAAACTCAAACCAACTTAGGGTACTTGGAACACATCTTCATCTCATACTCCCAATCACTCTCCTATAGGTCACCACACATACACAACACAAAAACCAAAGGAATGGTCTTTCCATGCAGAATTCCTCCCAAAAATCCTAGATCTCTACTAGTCACTCCATGAATATCAAATATTCCTTAATATCTATCTCTCACTAGCCAATGACACCATATTCATCATTAAGATATTGACAGAACCAAGAGATGTGGAAGACATAAAGAATTTGGTCCAATATTGGTAGTAATTCCTATAGATATTCCACCTCACCAACATGCCCCAACACCTCGAAAGTCCCAACAAACCAGGGAGAGAGCATACCCCCTACCAAACAAATGTTTCTGATGTTTAGGGGTTACTCTTAAAAACACATGATCTATATTCTTGAACTCCAAGGGACTACTCCCATGATTAGAATAAGACATATATAGGTCCTGGACTTCATTAATCCTCTCATGAAGAACCAAAGAAATTCTATGTCATTATTTGAACCACATTAGGACCAAGAACTACATATTCCCTAACCTAATCACAACATAATGGAAAATGTAATGACTTCTTATATAAAACCTCAAATGGGTCCATACTAATAGATGAGTGAAAACTATTATTATAAGAAAAATCAACCAAAGGTAAGATATTTTAATAATTTCCAATAAAGTAATAGATTTATTCTCACAATATATCCTTTATATTTTGGATAATCCACTCCATATGCCCATCCATTTGAGGTTGTAAAGCAGTGATAAGGTGCAACTAAGTTTTAAAAGCATGATGTAATCCCCTACAGACTCACGAGGCAAAACAAGTGCCCCAATCTGAGATAATGAAACTAATAACTCTATGTATCCATAAAAACTCATCCACATTACTCATTTTAAAGACTTACATAGTTATTAACTCCTTGATCACTAAGAAGTGAGACTATTTCATCAACTGATACACGATTACCCATATTGAATCACAACCTCCTTGATCGTCGGGTAACCCTGTGATGAAGTCCATCAAGATGTCATCCCACTTCAACTTAAGGAAATATAAGTACTAAAACAAAACTATAGTAACATGGTTCTTAGAATTTACCTTATAGTAAACCAAACATCAAAGAATAAACTCAACCACTTCTCATTTCATCCCAGACCCCAAAACTAAATCCTCAATCCAAGGTACATCTTGGATACTCCATGGTGAACCTCCAAAGGTGAGATATGAAACTCATGAAGGACTATCTATCACATTTATACAAGAAAAAACAACCTCCTTTTAATCAACATTCAGTTATGGCCATCCTCTAACCATCCATATAGATTATCACAATTTCCAACATGATCACATGTCACTTCTACCTCTAAGTATAAATAATAGGACACCTCTACCAACCCCATCATAGAATACTAGATAATCATTCGAAATAAGTAACCTAATCCATTAACCATCCTTTCATCCAGGTGCAATGCTTCTAAATCCTCCATCACCCTCTAAGAATATCTAGACTTTTGAACAATATATTTCCATGAATTTTTGAATATCATGTTATCCACAAAATTACCCTTTTTTAGGTGTTTCATATCTAAAAATCATAGTTATTAATAAACTCCATCCACCTCTATTGTCATTGTTTCAGATCACATTGAGAAAATATATACCCCTAGCTCTTGTCATCTATGAAGACTATAAAGTTCTCCACAATGAGGTAATATCACTAAAACTTCAGCAAAAACACAACCACTACCAACTTCAGATCATGGGTGGAATGATTATCCTCATGGGGATGTAATACCCTAGATGCATAATATAACACCACTTTCTACTTCATTAATATTCATCCCAATACTAGATAGAAAGTGTCACAAAACACCTGAAAATTACCTATCCTTTTAAAACTAGAGAACCAAAGATTTGATCAATATCACATTCTAGTATTCAAATGATTCCTAACAAATATAATTTAAGATAAAATCATAGTCCGTCCTAGTCAAAGCTATCAATGAAACCACAATCCAGGAGAAGTTTGATAGTATCCTAAGTAAAATACCACTAGGATAAGGAATCCACAAACCTCTACCACATTATAAGGTGCTTCCCCAGAAAAAACTACCTTGATATTAGATGGGTACATGGACACACCATTCTGAGGCACCATGTGGCCAAGGAAATGAACTTCTAGTGTCTAGAACTTACACTTGAAAAAATTTCCATATAGATTGTGTCATCGAAGAACCTACAAGTGAACTATGTTATGACCATCATGATCCTACTATGAATTCAAGTAGATAAATATTTCATTGATGGAAATGAATAAAAACATGTTTATGAACTCATAGAACATAGAGTTAATGATCCCCTTGATCACAACCAGTTTGTTCGTGACATCGATTGACATGACCATGAACTTTAAGTACCCATACATGCACCTGAAAGTAGTATTTGGGACATCCTATACTTTCAACCCCAATTAGTGATCTCTATACCATATATTGATCTTGAGAACAAACTAACTCCCCTAAACTAGTAAAAAAGATCATTGATCCTCAGAAGATGGTAAATATTCTTGATCATCACATGATTAAACCTTCAGTAGTCTATACACAACCTCATACTACCATCCACCATCTTGGTGAATAACTTTAGAGCACTCAACAATGATACAATAGGCTAGAATAAAACGTTTTACATAATATAATCTATCTGAATCCTAATATCTCAAAACATAGAAGGTTTTATTTGATAAGGATCCATCAATATAGAAGAAACACCAAGGTTAAAGTCTGTCCCAAACTCAATATTGCGTTGAGGGGGTAGTGTCACTACCTCCTTTGGAAAAACATATAGAAACTCCATGAACACCCTATGATACTCCTATATATCAGCATCCATGAATTCTATAGAAAAATCATGCAATAGATAAGAAGGGGGCTCCACATATGTACTTCCCACATGAAAACTCCACTCACCAATCAAAACTTCATACCATGTATCCACATCTATGAAAATGACTCTCATCTAGAATCAATCAATAACATCATGAATAGAATACAAATATTCAATTCCAAGGATGAAATAATATGGATACATATGAAGAAATAATTTATTCCCACATGACTGATATGTCCACATCATTAGTCTACAACCTCGGTTCACATTAAACAAGTTAGTATGGCCTCTTACTGGAATAGTCAATACTAGGAGAATGAGAATACTCTCTATATCTAGTCCTAGAGAATGTAATAGAACAAGTGAATCAAAGGAGTGAAAACCCCATGAATCAAACTAGGTTAAAATAATATTAGATGATAAATTGGTCGTACCTCTAAATATCTTTGGCCCCTCTAGATTTGTCGCCTCTACTGCATGTAACTGACCACATACAACCCCTATTCCTATCTTATGATGGAAACGTACATGGAAACAATTAGGTTGAGGTTACAAAACCTAAGAAACATATTATGGTTGGCATCTTCCTACCCCATCTCATCTCAGTGGATCACATCCTACTATTGAAACAAACTCACTAAAAATTTCTACTAAGGGTGATGCTGAACCTATCCACCTCCACCGCACTAAGTACAAAAAATCACCATACACTGATTTTGGTGATGGATATGTACCTCACAAGAAAAGAAAACTATCCCAATCTCTATAAGAAAATCCCAAAAAACAGTATCCCTAGAAGTACATAAAGGAAGATGCTGAGGTCGACTCCCTACTGATTGAAACCTCAAAGGTCTTAGATCTTGAAACCATATGATGAAAAATCATCTCCTCAAGGAATCCTATAGGTTCACCTATATTGGCAAACCTCCTCATTAGTGCATATGCCCAATCACCTATACCTTATTCTGAACCTACAAGTATATTGGCAGTGGAAAATGAGTAACTGTATAATAGATGGAAGAGCATGGTTTCTCCTCAAGACACTATTCTTGGGACTCCTCATCAGAAAAAAGGTCAGGGGTGAAATGAAAAGGGTATGGGATCTTGATCCCAAGATCACATATAGACATAATCCTCTGTTAAAGGTATAGTATCTCATTCCTATTCACTACGTCATGGTCGATGAGAGAAACTCTACTCATAACTCTTTCTGACCATCAACCAATGAAACATATTCCCCCTTTCACTCGCCAAGATACTAAATCCACCACTGATTCATAGATCCATGAATATGAATAAATTAAAAATAAACCTAGTACTATATTCGGGACTGAATCAAACTAAAGAAGATATTTATCTCTTCCAACCATCTCTCTATATTTAGATCAGAAATGCTACCCTAATTCTTCCCCAAATCCATCTATTGAAAGGTTCAAAACATCCTCTACCATTGATAATCCTTCTAATCTGGATCAAACCTCCAGTGGTCAACTAGATCGGCCTACTAAACCTTTATTACTTAAACCACATGATAATAACGACCAAGAACCATAACTGAAGAGGAAAACAAGGATTTTTTAGTCTTGGTATTATGTAATTTCATTAGGATTTATTTAATTTATTTTAACCTTCCCAAAATCACCAAGTTAAAATAATAATGAAAGTCAATAATGATGCATGCACCTATCCTAGGTCTCTACCCAAAAAGTGGACCCGACTCCCTTGGTCATTCAGTAGTCTCAGAGTAATGAGGGTCTGAGGGGTGATACAATGTCCTATATGATCTTCTTTTCCCTATGTAAGATACCAAGATCAACTGAAACTGTTTCCCTACCAACCCATGCAATCATTACCATTCCTAACTCCAAACTCCATGCCATATCTCAACCAAAACTTTTTATACCACTATATCACAACCACCTCCCTCCAAATGCACCCCTTCTATACCGACAATGATGGAAGTGAGATAACAACCCCATAGTCCCACCTCTAGTAGGTCTCAGTTTTATGACTAGCACCGAGGGTATAAAAATATCAAAAATGGGAGGAATTACCCTCTATAATAATATGATCAAGAGATAGTATATCAATGATCAATAAACTCCATGATATATCATAAGAAAAAGGAAACCAAAACCATCTCACAATGCACATTTAAAGTAAAACAAATAGATAATTTTTTTCCAAAAGTACCGAAACAAAAATCTAAGGTAGTGATACAACAACAGACCCAAAGTTCTAAGCTAGTAATGTTTGTAAAGGTCTACTTAGTCCTCTTAAAAATCTGAAAAATAGTTTTTATATATTTAGGGTGAGAATAAAAGTATACTTAGTAGGATCACACCTAAATTATCTCATTCATATATGAAAAATTTCATACCAATGCACTCATGAGAAAAAAACAGAACCAAAAACACCTAAGTAGGTCAAATAGATAATCCCATCCCCACCAAGGAATGATCATAGAATATTTCATCCAAGTGTAATAACATAATAAGAATAAAATAAACAAAAGGGTACTTTACACTGGTTTCCCCTAGTTTTATAATATCACACCCTAATAGTATACATCCTTGTGTTTCCATCCCTTACATATAATATTCCCCATCCAAACACACCTGGGCTATCAAATCACATAACATCTCAAACAAAGACACCTATCCCATCATATCACATCAAATCCCACCCAAATAAACCTCAACCATCACATCACATCACATATCATAACCAGAGTAGCAGTGTTTCATGGACATTAAAGATATCAACCCCTTTCCCTCCTCCTACCATGCACGACCCCCACCATAGTCACATAAGATTATCATAAAAAACCACCACTAGTGAACTTTTGAATTATTTCCATCACAACCCCTGCATATCAAACTTTATTAGAAGGGAGAGCGAAATAGGTTGTGTGTGTGTGTGGGGGGGGGGGGGGTATCCAACTATCCATCCATGCCATGAAGATATTGGAAAAAACACCCCCAAAACATTTGGTTGTTGGAAAAATGTACTAAAAAAAGTGAGGGGTGTGTATAGAAATCACAAATGAAATACATGTTAAATAAATAGCCACAGACAAGCCCAAACTACGGGTTTACAACAAGATTACTAACTAACTCACAACACCAGATACTTTTGCTCCCACCTATAAAAGAACAACACCAAATGAACAATGATAAGCCACAAACCACAAAACAAATTCCAACTTTATTCTTAAATCAAGACACTTTACATATTTACCTTTTCCGACCCATTTATTCAATAAGACCATTCATTATTCATCCCATTAATTTCACAATTATCAACAATTGTTTTAGTCACACTTCCCATTTTAATTCATATTTTCTTTAACCATTAAACCCATGTCATTTAAATTTGTATTTTATGTTTAATTCAATTAATACCCAAGAAACTAACACAAAATGCAACAATAAACCAACCATTCACCTCATGCCAAAAAGCCCCCACATCACCACCATTTCAAATCCACATCCACTTACTCATGCCAACAAGCCCCCACATCTCCACCTCCTCATGCCAAAAACCACATACACCATGCCCGCATCATAACACATCACTACCATATATTACAAACACACATTAACACCACATTTAATAATCACATCACAACACATCAACCCCCCAAAAAATAACCACACATTATCACCACATATCATCACAACTTCCCCCACACCACAAACATACATCACAAAACTTTTCATGTAATTCACACATAAACTTTTCAGATTTAGTAAGGATATTTTCATCACTCTCACTTATTATTTCAATGGAATTCACACATAATTTATATTTTCTATGTTTAAATAGTTTATTAGCTAAATATAATTGGTTATAAATTTTCATACAAGGTGATATTAAACAATCACACAGTAATGGGTTCCACAACACATCAATTATCAGCACAAAATAATCCCCCAACAACCATGATTTTTCATATGGTATATTTCTCATAAAATCTCAATACCAATAAAATAAAAATATTTAAAACATGAAATTCATTTCCTTTCCCCTTAAATTTTAATTAAACTAATTATTTATCTTTATTAATTCAGTACATACTATCTACCAAAAATATAACAAGAGCACAAACCCTCACACATGGTAAAATTAGTTGATAAATGAAGGATTCCCAACCTCAAATGAAGATTTATAAATCAGTATACAAAGTTGAATAAATAAGGACACTTCTAAGCACCATAATAAAGGATAACACTTTACTAGCCTAAAACACAACAACTATATAATTCTATTTCAAAAAACAACAACAAAATTGATGATTCCTTGATAACATAAATTCCTAGGTGAATAACTAGAAGAAAAATTGGGTGAAGAAAAGAGGGGAACTCACTTAGAAACACCAGCATTCAATATCTTAAGGGTTGGGTTGAAACCCACTAAAAGGGGGATGAAAAAACTCGCTGGGATGTACTTGGGTTTCCTAATAAATGAGACAAATTTAAAAAATGGTAGTATTTCAGAGGAATTGAGAATTTATACCAAGTTTTAAAAACACCACACCATGGTGCATCCTACAACACTATGTGATAGAACTAATAAAAAATGGGAGGGCTACAAAAAATTACAATGGATTACACCATAACATTATTGGTTAAAGCTGTGTTTGAGTTTTGCAACTGTCTCCAAGCCACAAATTTGATAAAATAGGGGGAAGACCATGTTGAATCCATGGACACTATGTTGTAGACCCATTACAACCATGAGGTTCCATCACATATCCAATTATACTACACCAAAATACCTGATAACCATAAGGGGGTCTAAGACACAACCTACCCCCATGGAAAAGTTATTCACAAAATAAAAGAACCACCAAACACCACATCCAAGACCCTATGTGCCACAATAGGATACTCTATGTTTTAGTGTAACCTCATATAGTGCAGCCACAAGTTCTATTCCTCAACTATTCCAAAATATTCAATAGCATAAAAAACTTTCTCTGGGCTCTCTATTCTACAACTAAATCCTCTAAATTGAATCCACTCCCCCTTATAAAACAACACACCCTTCTCACTATAAGAATCCTTTTACTACATTTCTAATCCCTCTATCTACTCACTCCCCATCTCCTCATAACATCCATCGAACACCTCTAACAATTTAATTCTCACAATGTAATGGGTTGAAGATCTGGATTATTATATATCATCTTCCTTCAGTAGAATCCTTTTCTTTAGAAAATTACAAGACCTTATGTGACTACCATTATCTTAAATAAATATTACATATTATCTGTACTTCATAAAAATATCTTATTCACATAATAAGGGTCCCAAAAAATTCATAAGTATGTATCTCTATAGGATCTTACATATTGAGAGACCTCATGACTTTTCTCTTCATAAAATATTTTACATATGATGCTTATTTAGATTCCACAAACCTTATAATTCTACATATCATATAATTTTGAAAAAATTATCTTACACATGCTTCCCTCTTTTGATTGCTTAATCTCCCCAGGCACAAAATGTTACATATTCCGTAATTTATAAGAAAAAATATTATACATTCCTCCACTTCCTTAAATCCACAAAAGAAAGAAAAATATTATATGTATCTCAACCTTTTACATTTTCTTTAACTTCCCTAAAAAATATATTATGTATTTACAAAATATCTTACACATGGTCAATCCTCAGATGAATTTTAGAAAATTATTTATGTATCTAATCCTTTTTTATTTTTCAATAGTTAGAAACTTATGAAAGTTAACTTTCAGACTAATTTTTCTTCCATCTTCCAAACTTCCAATCTTTTGAATTACTTGAAAATCACGAAACATGGGAATTCAGTATAGGATTAATTAAAATTAGTTACAAAATGATTAAAATAATAAAAAATAATATATATCAAGTCATATTTCAATTAATTATATATTTAGTGAAAATACACAAGTGAATATATTTATTTAGATGTAAAGTGAAATTTAAATGACAATTTTATAACATCCTAAAGTGAAATTTTAAAAATTCTATCTTGATCATTCACCAAAATGGTAAAAATTTGATTATTTTTTTGATTTAGAAAATTAATATAGAAATATTAGATTGAAACTATCTATAGATATAATGAATCCATATTAAATACTTAATATATAATATAATCCACGACTTGTTCTGTTAGTACTTTACAACTTTTACCCATAGACATGTATGAATAAAATACATATTATGATGAGTTTGATGATTTTTGGAGTATTTTTTTGGAAATGATATTGTTTTTTATCTATCAACATTTATTGGTGATTTTAAATTTATATGGGTAGATGGTGTTAAAGTGTTTGATGTAAGAAATAGAGATTATTTTATTTTATGTTCTATAGTAATGTTCACTATAAAATATTTTCTTGCATATGTAAAACTTTCTTGGCACTGTGTGAAGGGAAACAAATATTATACAATTTGTGAATGAGGGAATTCACATTATCAATTTCAAGATAGAATAAATAAAATGTAAATAGGTTGTCTAATATTTTTTCAAATTAATCACACTTATTGAAGATTAAAGAAGATATTTAATGGTTTAAAAGAGTATTATTTTCCCCAACAAACTTTATCCACCAAAAAATATTATAACAAGGTGGAAACATCTATGTCACATTATGGAAGATTCAAAGTTTGTGTCATCAAAAAAATACATAGAATAAATGGTCCATATTATTCAAATTACCTTGTTGAATATTTTTAAGGTAAAAAATAATAGTTCTATAGTAGAGAAGAAGTTGTTGGGTCAATGACCAACAATGAGTTTTCATCAGTATCAATGAATTGTATTTGAAAAACTTGATGAACCACCTAAAAAATATTATAGAGAGGATATTTCACATATAATTTATAATTAATTTTAAACTAGAACAACCCTATCTTGATATTTATTCTTATAATTGATAACTTTAGTTTTCACTATTGTGGTATCGTCATTATGTTTGAAAATCCAAACTAGGATCCCTATAGTTGTATCCACACATGATCCATGAATATTTGAACGATGTTATTAATATTAAAGGTGATATCATAGAGGGACCAAGTTTCTTATGTCATCTTTTATTGATCACAACAAAATAATACAAATTTTTATCACTTAATCTTGAGAGGGAGAATAAAGATTTTCCCACTACGTTCTTGAGATAATTCTTAAGAGGTTCTATCTCAGGATTGAGATATTTATTATGAGAGAATCCATTATGCACAATAATTATCACACTCTATAAAATATTATAATCAAGAATTTATACTTAGGGTTAAACAATTAAAAATTGCACAAATTACCTTTATGTAATTGTTTATTCTATTTAAACCCATGTCAAATAATAATAATAATAATATTATATTTTCATGAAATGTGTTAAAATCTTATATTAATAAATCATTTCCATTGAGCCCTTAACTCAGAATTCGAATCATTCCTATAATTTATCAAAAATTGAATAATAAATATTTAATTAAACAAATATTAATCATTTAATGAATAAATAAATATTATAGTCACTAAAGTTTTGAATAAATATTGGTTATAATATTATAATAACTAAATAAATATTTATATGAATCTATTCACTAAATTGGTCAATAAATAAATTTTTATTTGTTACCCTTATGAATAATAATCAAGATATAAAATTAAACTCAAATATTTTAAAATCAACTATCTAGTGACTGAATTTATGTGATTAACTTAAATTTAATTATTATTCCATAAGATGAAAATAATGTTTATTATTAATATTAAATTCAAATAGAATTTAATCGATAATATGGATACCGTTTGTGTATGAACATCCATTCCTCTTTCTTAGTTCCATTATGAGAACTTTCCAAAGGTCCAAGATTAAAATCTAGCAACACATGAAGGAACCCATATATAAATAAGTCAATGTCACAAAAAATAACCTTTCAAAAAATGATTATTTTATATTATAATCCCTTTATATTAATATCTCATTAAGCATGTTTCGTACTTATGTCATCAACCTATATTCTTGATTTATCTTTTTCTTTGGTTATTTGAAATTAACTCTTTGATGAACTACCATGGACATGGATTTGATTTGAAATTACATTTCAATCAAATATACAAAGATATAATCTCCCATTAACTCAAAAGGGATAAATCCTTTATTGAAATATTCTATTAATGTCATATCACTTATAACATACCCAACATATGATACCTTTCCGAAAGTTTATGTTGTCACCGTTTTCATCCATACATTTAAGTATGCGATTCATGATATAAATTAATAATAATATCAAGTATAAGGTTCCATGAAAACATATATAGATAGGAATATCCAATAAAATATACAACATGTTGAATTATTATTGATGGTTCTATCCTAATAACCTATATTCATGGAGATTACCATTTGCGTACTTCATGAGAAGAAGTATCAATGTATTATAAGATCCCAATGTATGATGGTCAAACATTATCTATTTATTTTTATACATATGTTATGTTTAATAATATTTTTATCGCATTTAAGGTTTTAATTATAGAAAGGAAATACTATAAATGTTCAGTGTGAAAAATACTTTGAGTATGTTATAACTTTAATGTTACATAGAATATATATCATCATGTGATAAAATGTTTATTATTATTAGGTAAATTTAAAGTAGAAATTCAATTGGGTCGAGAGAACCAATATCCAAATATTACCACTTACACTAGGTTACACTACTAAAAATCATTATTTAATTAGTTCCCATATGCTATTCATGATTATGTTGAGATAAGTATTTAGTTAATAGATTTTATATTTTCTCTTTTATGGCTACTCTATTTATAGTGACTTCACACCTTTAAGAAAAATACTTCAAACGGTGACACTTCAAAAGTATATGATTTATCTATTAACGAGGCCTTGGATAATTGGATTGATCCAATGCTACTGTATTATCAAAATACAGAGTGATAACATATTTATTTATAGCTACCACATCAAGATTCTATAAAAAGTCGTGTATCCACACCACTTATTTAAATACATCAAAATATGTAATATACCTAGTCACTGTTGTAGAATAGGAGACTACTAGATGTTTTTAACTATTCAAGCTTATAGGTCCTCCATTATAAAAAAAGATACATCTAAACTAAAATTTTAGGTTATTATAACATATATGGAAACTAGAATCAATATATCCTCTGATTACTAGTTCCTCATACCATATATAATCTTGGAACGTATCCTTTATACACCATATATCCTTCAGGATAGCCTTTACAGCTAACTAGCATGTATCTCTTAGGTTTTCTTGATATATTCCTACCATGATCAAGAATTATAAACTATTAATCCTGTTATATATCATGCAATACATTATAGATCCAATCACATAAGCATAAGGGTTTCTATTCGTTATTTCTCTATCATATTTTATCTGTGGACACATTTTACTAGAGACATATATATCATGTGACATTGACAATAATCATATCTTGGAATATTCTATATTGAATCTCTTCAATACCTTGTTAAGGTGTATACATTTACTTAGTCCAAGTATCCTCTTAGATGTATCAAAATATATCTTGATACATAGAATATAGTTTAATTCGCCTAAGTGTTTCGGGGATAAAGATTTGTTTAACTATGTCTTATCTAACTGTAATATTGGTATCTTGTTTCCCATTAATAATTTATCATCAAAATATAGTACTAGGAACACTATTTCACTCACCCTGAACCTATTAGATAAATAGAGATCACTTTAATTCTTTATGAAACCAAATTATCTTATGGATTAATTAAAATGAATGATCCATGATCTTGATTCTTTTTTGAAACTATAGATGAATCATTGAAATTTTTAGATCTTATTAGCATCCTTTGGTGTTACAAATTCTTCTAGATATTCCTTATATACATCTTCTATAAGATTTATATTATGTAAATTAGTATTGAAATAAATTTTTTAAATCTCATAATCATGGTAAGATTCTATGTAAAGTAGAATTATAATGGATTTTAACATAACAACCATTGAAAAGGTTTCATCATAGTTTATGCCTTAACATTTCTTAAACCATTTAGCAACCAGTCATGCCTTATAGGTACTGAATTTAGTATCCACATCCAGTTTCTTCTTGAATAGCCATTTTCCCCCAAAAGTATTTATGTCTACCATATGATCTACCAAAACCCATACTTCATTATAATACATGAAGTCTACTTTAGAATTCATGGATTCTTTCCACTTTATAACTTCTAATCTATTTACTTCTTCCTTTAAGGATAAATGTTAATTATCTTCAACCAATAATGTGTTACCTTCCTTAGTGACTAGAAAACCATATCTCTTCGGTTCCCTTTCCCCTCTAGTTCTCCTATACACTACTTGTATCTTTGTAACAACTTCTTCTACTAATACTTGCGTAATTTTTCATATTAAAACTTTTAAATATTTTGAGAATCACCTTCATCAAAGTATATCTTACACCCACTATCACATTTATATATGTTACCCCTCTCTAAGAACATGGTGTGTCTTACCACTATTACCTTTTTTTGAGATATTGTATAGATAATATCACCTTATTTCCTTACAATATCATAATGATAAATTTAGAAACTTGATATGAAAGTGTGTTACTGTATATAGACTTAACAAATTCCTAGTATCCCCACACAAATTTATTTGAAAAACAAAATATTCCCACACCATAACTCATATGGGATTCTATTTTCCACTTTTAGTTATAACTTGGTTTAGTTTGTATTTTTTAGTCATTAATGTGTATCCCAAAAAGGATAATTAAATACTTGCATGAATCATTATTGACCTCACCATGTCCAAAAAATTTAGTTCTACATTTCACAAACACTATTCCATTATGGTGTAAATGGTTGAGTGATTTCAGATAGAATCCCAAACTATTTTAGATAATCGATAAAATCTCGGTTAAAATACTCACCATTTTAGTCAAAGTGGAGTTTCTTTATATTCTAACTGATATGATTCTATAATTTGTTATTATATTCCTTAAATTTCTTAAATAAAATATACTTATGACTAATTAAGTATAAATATCCATATCTACTAAAGTCATTGATGAAATTTAAGAAGTAATAGTATCAACCATTGTGTTTTACTGGAAAAGGACCATACACACCTATATGAACTAAATCTAGAATTAATGAAGATCTTTCACCATTTAAAATAAATGGATAATTATACATTTTTCCTTTTAAACAAGAATAAAATATATGCAAGGGTTTTAGATCAGAGTAATGTAAATAATCTTCCTAATATAATTTTTTAAAATGATTCTTGTTTTGATGACCATACTAGTTATTCCAGAACTAAGTGTGATATGAGTCATGTGAACTTGATTTAGAATCTATTTCCAAGACTTTATTTTCATATTTTGGTACATAAATATACTTATTCATATGTTTTATCCCATAACATATGATATATTTATAAAAGTAGATACTCTTATTTCTAAACATAAAAATAAATTCATTCATGTTTAAACTGGACACAAATATCATGTTTTTGGTTAAATTGGGAATATAATAAAAATTCTTTAAAACTAGAATTAAATCAATCCACAATGTGAGATATTGGTCTCATATAGCTAAAAACACTAGTCTTACTCCATTGGAATCTTGAATATCCACATCACCTATACTAAAAATATAAAATATACATGGTTCATATATTTTGATATAAATGTGAGAAATAAAATCTATATATAACACCCAATTTTTATAAATAAAATAAGTATAATTGATAATGAATATATCTGAAGATTCAACTTTATTATTTATTGAGTCACATTTATTCTTCAATTGTCCTTTCTTTATATAATAAAAACACACTACATCATACTCCTTATCTCATCCCTTGATCTTTTTTCTCTTGAATGGAGGTTTAAATCTACCTTAGTCTTGTAATTAGTCTTAGATATTTTCACCATGTATTTCCTATTTTTAATTATGAGGAAAAAATATTTTTCATGATTCACATTTTTATCTTCTTAGAGAACCATAATCAAAATATCCCAGAGTGTCTTCTCTATATTTTTAATGTTTAAATTCATAATAAAACTTAAGAAGCTTTGAGAAATTGAGTCAAGTATAAGGTATATGAACAATTACTTTGGCATCTTGAATCATATTATTTTCAAATGATTAATATAAATATTCATATTAACTACATGAGTTCTAGATAATAATCCTTATATAATATTTCATGTAAAGAGTTACTGGGAGTTCTTACACCAATATTGTGTTGATTTATCTTAATAAAAATCATAGAGGTAAGGTAATATTGTGTATACATTTATGTATTTGTGAAGATTATGGATATCACTATTCATAGAAAATAACACGAGGTATTGGAAATTCAAGGAATCACACACGTGTTTCTAAATTTCTTTTTTCTCATCCTCACTCACCTATATAGAAATCTCTATAGGAACTGGAGACACTGGTGTATAAAACTTACAATCTTGGCATAGTTGGCACATAGATCAATTTTGGAAGTTATCACTGATCAATAAATAATCTTTCTCTAAGATGGATCATAGGGATAATAACATGGGTAAATGATTTTCCATTTTCTATAACAAATAAATGTAGGTTTTAGTACTTTATCTTGAATACCAATTGTGACATAATAATTTAATTTTATTAGTCTCCCACTATTTTATAAAATTATTATATCCCTAAACATTGAATTTGGAATATCCTATCACTTGGATATTATAGTGTAAAGGATCCATATTCCCATTATTATAAGATGGTTGAGGTCTTGGTAAAACTACATGGAGGTATTTAGGTAGGATTATCCTTTGAAAAACATTATATATATATAAATATTCATTTGACTTGATCTTGGTTTGTAATTAAATTTATTAGATTGAATATTATTAATAAATATAGTTTATGAATATTATGTTTTAGAGTTATTATTAATTAAACTCTATCTTGAGTAAAGTATCCCTAGGGAGAGGGGATTTGTGTTAGAATTTATATTCTCTTGGAGTCTTATGACTTGTTCTGTAAGGGTTGAAGCAGGTTATCTATATCTCTAAACTTACTCATTTGAAGTAAATCAATATCATATAACCCAAATCCTATAAATTAAGGGTTCATGTAACATATATATAGGATTCATTTGGACATGTATGAATGTTTTTTCTTCCAATTTTGGGTGAGTAACACAAATTACAGGTTATAAAAAAAGATACACTATAACATGGTGTGAACATATTAATTTGGTGGATGGGATAGGAATTCCAAAAATAAATAATTAGAATCATGCATATATAAACAAATAAAAAATTAGATAATAAATTTTACTAATTATGTAAAAGTTTTAAATTTAATATTCATATTATTTATATTAAGTTGGTGATACTTTTGAGAAAACCCTCAGATAATATGTGTAATATTCCATTAAAATTAATGAATGTTAAGTCCTTGATTATCCAATTAGTTAGTTTCATTCCAAATAGGGGTGGTAATATATTATCTTTTGTAAGGAATATTGGATGTTGTTAATCATAAGGGTTAGGTAAAAACATCCTATTATTCTATTTGGGTGGCACTTAGCTATGAAACCCTATGGATTAGGATACCCTAGGAATAGAGTTGAGTATTATTCATATGATGGATATAAAAGAATGTCATCCACTCAACTATCTAGGAACCAATTTTTTTACTGGCGTAGTTAATGAGTTTCATGGTAAATTATGGTTTTTTCTTAGTAAAATATGGATCTTATCTCACTAAATTGATTTGATGTAAGATTCAATTGTTTTTAGTGAGAGTGATTTTATTAAAAGTCATTTAAGAAATGATATAAGTGTAAGAACATAGTTTTCACTCAGGTATGGATCAATTAAAATTTCGGTCTAAATTTTTTACTTTAGACATAATGTGGATGTATAATGAGTTATTAAAGGTTCTAAGGGTGTCTGGGACTTGTTAGGAGCCCGAAACCCATCTTTTTGGAGGAAGCAGACTCTGCGAACAGTTTAGAGTAAACCGTGTGGGATTTTTTGCCAACCATGCAAATGCCCATTTATCCCAGGTAACCATGCATGGGTGGGCCTAGTTTGATCAAACAGTGTAGAGGAAGTCTTTTTGGGAAGAACTGTCTTGCAAGGTTTGGGCACGGTTTGAAAAACCGTGCGGACAAACCCTGTGTAGGCTAAAAACCTGTGTAAAATGTCCAAAACTCCCTTAATGATCTATTAAGCTAAACCCTTCCTCCATAATCCGAGTTTATGTGGGATTGAACTAATTATCTCTAATTTTAGAGCTTTTTTAAGGCCAAAGCTATGGATCAAGATATCACCTTAATTCGAAATCCGATCAAGCTTCTATTCATCACATTGGATGCACAATGGTAATTACTTGAGTTCCCTTTAGCTGTTATTCTTCCCTTTCACTCTCTACCTAAATATCGCCATGTGAGAATTTTTCACCTTTTCTTAGATCTACTCCAATCCAAATAAAATCAAGGGCAGATACTGTAGGAGAAGGATCGTACAACCCTAATGTGGGTGGTCTATAACTCATCCCTAAAGTTTGTTGTTTTTGGAATGTTTGTATGGGGTCCACTGGTTTTGTTAGAAACCATTTCTTAAATTAACATGCCTTGATTATAATTGTTAGAATCATATAGTTATGGTATTTCCAAATATGTGATTAATTTTTAGTGGTTTCACCCACTACTCAATCCTCCGTATGTCAAAGGTTATTCCATAATTAGGTTTTTAGTGTTCTGGCATATTTGAACCATCGTTCGGGTGTTCCATTTCTTGAACTTTTTAAAGGTGAGTCTTCTTATTATAAATGTCTTGTAATTACTAAAAATTTCATAATGGAATGTACCATGTATGCTCAATACTTGACCCACCTAAGGTAAGTGTTTTCAAATATTTATTAAATGTGAAATGTGAAATGGAAAGTATACTAAGTATATAACTTGGACTTAATAAAAGAGATTGAATAAAGGTTACATGTCCATATCACCCATTTCCATGTTTATGGAAGGTAGAAGAGTAAACCACAATAATTGATTATGCCTTAATGTCTAACTAAGACTTGATTAAATGGTTGCAACACTAATTGGTCTATCCACACAAATAGAAGACAAGTCTTGGACCAATAAATAAATGGTTTCAAATCTACTTGACCTATCCACACTAATGGAAAAAAAACATGAACCAAATGAATTAATACATGATTAAAATATCAAATAGAAATGGAATGACTTGAGATCACATTTTATTCTGAGAGGAGAATACCTTGGGTCTCAAGAACCCCATTCCGATTCAAGGATACAATTTTCTTAGGTTGATACCCACCTAGACTCCGGTTCTTGTCTATTGCTTGGATGCCCAGTATACTACTGTTGGTTCCATTTTATTATTACAGGATACCTTGGATACAATCCTTGGATCCAACATTGACTAGTTGGTTCCATGGTGAAAGCCCACAGGGCTTTGTCTTTGCTTAGACCCATTTTACATTGGTCGATCACCTTGGACTCAGTAGGTGCCTTATTATGGAATTCCTTTGATTATGCTCATTGGATTACACTCATACCCCTTAGATTGAATTAGATACTACTGAGTTAGCTTTCTGTGAGTTTATGTTACCTTGGTTTTTACCCTGGAACTCCCTCACTGGATATCGTTGTCTGTTTTCCTTGTTACGTCTTGGGACCTTCACTACTTATACTATCACGAGGTGATGTTAGTGTTGGATATGCCTCACATGACCTATTAGCTTTATATGGTAATTGATTAATTAATGAACTATTTACATGTTTAGAAACCAGCTGAGGGATGAAGCAGGTAATTTGTTATTTAGTTATATTGTATTTGTTTCTTTACATTATATATGCATGTTTGCACACTGCTATATTCCATTAAACGGGATGGAATTTATAGAAAATATTGGTGGTGGACCACTTAGATTTATCTCACACCCTCTCCGAGCACCGTTTGGTACCTAGAGTAGATTACATGGTTGCGGGTATTGACAAAGGGAAGCATGCATCTTCCAATACTTGATTGCGTGATGATAGGATGAAGCTTGACATCAGATGATCGAGTAGGATCTCATGATGTTTGGAGTAAACTTGTTTTCTTTTACCTTGTGGAACATGTTATGCCTATTTTCTTGTATTCATGCTTTCTGGTTTTCTAGTGACATGACATTACACCATCACTGCTCCATTTAATACAGTTATTTCTATTCTTTCTTATCTATTGCATAAGTTTGCTTTCACTATTTATTTATATTTTTTATGTTGTTTACTATTTCATTATATTCCTTCTATTGTGATACACTTTGATAATGAGGGAATTGTCTTCCCATGGACACACCATAGTCCTTCACTGCTAGTCAGAAGCCTCTGGAATTTGGGAAGATGAATTTGAGGCTATGTGGACCACCGGGATCGGGGCACCCTTTAAGTGGCATATGGGTCCGTGTCATCACAAAGTGGTATCAAAGGTGGTTTATTTTCTTTATTTACTATTTAGAGATAGTATATTGGAGAATAAGAACACTTAAAAATTAGTCATAATCCATTCTTGGGCATCGCGAACCCATGTTTGGGGTAAAAGACAAGTTACCCATAATGCAATTGTTATTGTATTTTGCCTATTATAGTTGATATTATTTCACCGTTGGGTGACTCACATGTTGTGTGGTGTTATTGATTATTACTCTTTGGGAATTTATTTCATCCTTGGCCCGATGATATGAGGGAAAGTAGTATTTCTACATACATTATCATAGGAACCTAGAATTCACATGCCATGCATATTTCAATGCCATATAGGTGCATTTCACTGCTTTGCATTGCTTGATATTCCTGTGATTTTTGAGTGATGTTGTGATAATTTATTGTACTTCTATTACTTTGGACTTGATTGAGTGATTTCCTGTCTTAATTCATGAGGTGTATGGGCCCTCATGGGTTGGAATGAGTAATTTACCAATTTAAGCCATTATGCTATAAGTAAATGGGTGTCATTTTTGGTGATAGGATTATGGGCACTGATTCATTAGAAATGACTATCCACTACAAAGTGAATCTTGAAATAAAAAATGAATTGTTTGAACATCCTTATTCTACCTTGTCATGCTTATGAAAAGTAAAGGAGTGAACCTAATAATTAACTGTAAAATGACATAAAACTTATACTTGAGCACTTACTGATACCTTTCCATCTAAGTGGGTAGTTTGGGTAGTATTCATTAGATAGTGAGTAGTATTATGTTTATATTCCTTTAGTAATTCTATCTCCTTGCTTCTAATCCTGTTCTATGGTGTGTACTTGGAACTTGTAGACCAATGCCACCATGACGTCCTAATGTCGTTTTCCAAGAGGGTGGTGATGATTATGCTCCAGACGTGGTGGGCTCTGAGCCACGAGTCTTACTTCCAGGAGTGACACTTGAGGCACTACCTACTATAAATAATCTGGGCATTGATTCCCATGTACGTGATATTTTCTTACGTCTGATGCATTCCATTCAAGGTGATCCATGGTTTTCACCTATGATGGATGATCTAACGTTCAAGTTCCAACTACAGCATACTCCTACTATTTCAGGGGATGGAAAATCTCAGGCTGCTAAGTCTTGGCTAGAGGAAATTCTGTCTATATTTGAGCATCTGTAAATTACTTAAGTGTAGAGAGTCAGGATTTCTACATACATGCTTTGGGATTATTCTAAGAATTGGTAGGATGTCATTGCCTAGGCCAGGTGTCATCACGGCATGTTATGGGTTGACTACCAGACTACCTTATATGATTAGTTCTTTCCTTAGTCACTAAGAGCTGACAGATCTAGGGAGTTCATGAATCTCGAGTAGGGTTATACGTCAATTATGGAATATTCAACAAGTTTCACTGATTTACAGTATTTTGAACCGCTTCTAGATGATGATAAGCATTCACGTGCTAGAAAATTTGAGGATGGGTTCTAATATGATATCCAAACTTAGGTGAATATCTTTCGCCTTCCTACCTTATCTGAAATAGTTGATAATGACCTTATCACTGAGCGCAACATGAGGGATGGAGTGAGTACTGGGTTTAAAGGATCAGTGCCACGTCAGGCCAGTAGTTCTTCTAGTTCCAGGAAATGTTCCCTTGAGGTTTATCGTCAGGGAAGTGGCAGCCAGAGTATCTAGTTTTATAGCTCTGTAGTGAGTCATCAGTGTGGAAAACCCGAGCATAAGAAGCCCTAGTGTGATAGAGACCCTATGGAGTGCCGAGCTTGTGGTCATATGGGTCATCTTCCTCACTTTTCCAGGACCTTTCCACCAGCTTTGAGTGGAAAAGGATCAGCTTCATCTCCACCTTAAGGTGCGAGTTATTTTGTGCCATGTCAGGTGGGGAGTTAGAGTATCATCGATAGGTTTGGTCGAGGAAGAGGTTGTGGCCATGGTAGTCTAATCCCTGATCACTAGATGCACCAATTGAGCATTCATGATTGTGGTAGTCCATCTGTTGTACAAGGCCATGGATCAGATCATTTGCATCCCTTATAGCTGATACCTAAGGATCAGGCTACGAGACCATCTACAGTATGAGGTACTATTCTAGTAGCCTCTACTATTGTCTCTTCTTTGCTTGATATAGGTGCTTCAAACTCTTTTATTTCTTTATCTATCGTGGAAATTCTAGGACTAGAGATACAATATCATTATAGTGTAATGCCCCTCAATACATCATTTAGAATACAAACGGAGGGCATAAACTAGTGTAGGGACTGTCCCCTTGAGGTTGGTAGTTACCCTTTATTGTGGAATCTCTTTGTTCTCGGGATGAGGGGCTTCAATGTCATTCTTGGGATGGACCAGATGGTCTACTACCAAACCTTTGTTGACTGTTATCACCGAAGGGTTTCTTTTACATTACCAGAAGGCAACAATTATCTTTTCAAGGGAGAGTGGGATTTTCAGGATGTGAGAGAAGAACCAAAGAATCATGGTCTAGGTAGAGTGACCACCCATATTGAAAATATTTTCATAGAGGATTATGGGTTGCTTCAAACTAATTTCTCTCTAGTAGTTGATCATTTCAGGGAAGTCATTCCGGATGAATTTTCTAGATTACCTCCTGAGAGAGAGGTAGAGTTTTCAATAGAGATTATTCTAGGAGTAGCTCTAGTGTCCATTCCTCCATACAGGATGGCACCTACTGAGCTTCAGGAGCTCAAGAGGAAAATATAGGACTTAGAGGACAAAGTCTTTATATAGCCCAATATATCCTCTTGGGGTTCACCTATTCTTTTCACTAATAAGGAGGATGGAACCCTTCGTTTATGCATAGATTACAGAAGGTTGAACCAGCTTAAGGTCAGAAACCAGTATCCACTTCCTTGAATAAATGATCTCTTTAACCAGCTCTGAGGAGAAAAGGTGTTATCTATGATTGACCTAAGATCGAGTTAATATCAGGTGCGAGTCAGACCCTCAGACATACCTCGTACAACTTTCTATAACAGTTATGGTTGGTATGAGTATCTTGTAATACCGTTCGGTCTTATGAATGCACCTATCGTTTTCATGGCTTTGGTGAAAAGGGTTTTCTATCCCTACATGGACTCTTTTGTCATGGTCTTTGCAGATGACATCTTGGTTCATTTGCGCACTCGTAAAAATTGTGCCAAATATCTTGAGATCATTCTGAGTACATTGAGAGAGCATCATCTTTATTCCAAGATCTCTAAATATGACTTATAGATTGAAAAGTTCCACTTATTGGGTTACATTATTTAAGAATTATGAGTATCTGTTGACCCTAAAAATGTGAGTATCGTAGTCTCCTTGAAGCAGCCTAAGAACATATTTGATATCAGAAGTTTCTTAGGTCTCTCTATATATTACAGGAATTTCATATAGTACTTTTCACATCTAGATTCACCTCTTACTAATCTTACAAAGAAGGGTGTCAAGTTCACATGGTTAGAAGCATGTGACAAAACCCTTTAGGAGATGAAAGGGAGTATTGTCACAACACCTATTTTGATTCTTATAGAACATGGAAAAGGATTTATTTTTCTTCTACGATGCATCAAGAATTATCATAGGAGTAATGTTGATGTAGGAATAAAAAGTCGTGTACATTTCTCGATAGTTGAGGCCTCACAAGAGAAATTACTCGACGCATGATGTCGATCTAGCAGTAGTTTTCCATGCCTTACATTGCTGGAGACATTATCTCTTGGGTGAGCACTTTTTGGGGTATATAGATCACAAGAGCCTCAAGTATATATTTTCTCAGCATGACTTGAACCTCTGACAACAATGATGGTTCTAATATCTACAATAATTTTATTTTGAGATTACCTATACACCTAGAAAAGGCAACATGGTTGCAGATTCACTAAGTCGGAATACTGAAATGCAAGTCATATAGGAAGCCAGTGATTAATGGAAGTTAATGGACTTATTTTATGAACTTCATCTAGAGTTTCAAAAAAAGTCATAAGCAGTCTAACCTCTCAGCCTTAACATTTTCCTCTTATCTCCTTGAGAAGGTGAAGAGTAGGTAGTTTTCATATCCTAATGGTTTGGTTCTCTGTGAGATTATATCAGGAGATAACCTACCTCCATATTGGTCTATAGATATATATTATGTACTTCATCTATGTGGATGTATCTGGGTTTCTGAAGATGTGAGAGAGGATTTGATGAAAGATTCTCACACTTCTTAGTGGTAAGTTCATCATGGAATGTCAAATATGTATCAAGTTATGCAGCACTAGTATTGGAGGTCTGGGATGAAACTTCATATTGCAGGATTCATCACTAGGTGTTCCACCTATCAGCAGGTGAAGGTGGAACACCAGAGACCTGCAAGCTTGTTACAGCTGCTTCCAGTCCCATAATAGAAATAAGAAGATGTTTCTATGGATTTATTAGTCAGATAAACTAGGTTGCTGAGGGGTAGCGATGCTATCTATGTAGTCATTTAACGACTAAAAAAATAATCCCACTTCACCCTTATTCAAGAGAAATTCTCAGTTGATGAGCTGGGAAGACTGTATGTCTGTTAGAGAATACAAATACACAGAGTTCCACATAATATCATTTCATATAGGGATGCTATTTTCACTTCACAGTTCTGGAAATATTTATAGAAAGATATTGTAACTTAGGTTCTTCTAGGCACAACTTTTCACTCTCAGACTGATGGACAATAGGAATGGACAATACAGGTTTTGGAGGATATGATCTGAGCATGCATCCGTGATTTTGATGGTTCTTGGGAGAATCATATCCCTATCATTGATTTTTCCTATAATAAAAGTTTCCAGGAGGTGATTCAGATGGCTCCTTTTGAGGCCTTATATGGTAGGCCATGCTGTTCACCCTTGTGTTGGCTATAGGCAGGTGAGGCAACCCTACGAGGTCATCGTCTTGTTTAGGAGACTTTAGAATAGGTCCATCTAATTAGGAAGCGTATGACTACCACTCAGTCTAGACAGAAAAAATATGCCGATCACCGTAGAAGACCTCTTGAGTTTGAGGTTAGGGATCATGTTTTTCTTCGGGTATCTCCTAGGCTAGGGAATAGATGGTTACAAAAGTGGGGAAAGATATCCCCTCGTTACATCAGGCTGTTTGAAATTATAGAGAGAGTCATGCCAGTATCTTATCAGTTTCTACCACCTTAGAGGTACCATGCCACACATGACATATTTCATGTCTCACAGCATCACCAATATCTTGTTGACCCGTCTCATAACTTTGATCTCAATGAAGTTGAGTTAGAAGATGATGCTACCTTTTAGGAGTATCTAGTATGCATCGTTGACCGAAGCACAAAGGTTCTCTGAGGAAAATCTATCCCTATCATATGGGTGCAATGGCAGCATGACTGAGTATATGACGATACTTTGGAGAGGGAAGCTGATGTATGTGCCCAATGACCAGAGATATTCTCAGATAGTGTTTCCTTACCCTTAGGAGGAGAACTTGGGTGAAAGTTCTTTTAAGGGGGGAAGACTGTAAGAACCCAGTTTTTCAATTAGGCGTGGATCCTTTAAAATTTCGGTCTAAATATTTACTTTGGACCTAATGAAGATTCATAATGAACTAGTAAAGGTTCTGAGGGTGTCTGGGGCTTGTTTGGAGCTCGAAACCCATCTTTTTGGAGGAAATAGACTCAAAACATGGTTTATAGTAAACCGTGTGAAATGTATGTTTTTTTTAGAAAGTGGATCCTTGCACGGTTGGCGCCCGACTATATAGCCAAACTACGTGAACACCCCTTTTTCCTAGGTAATCGTGCATGGGTGGTGCACGGTTTGATCAAACCATGCAGAGGAATGCTTTTTGGGCAGAATCTCCTTGCACAGTTTGTGCACGATTTGACAGACCATGCGGACAAACCATACTCAGGATAAAAAACTTGTGTAAAATGTCCAAAACTCCCTTAATGATATATTAATACAACCCCTTCGTCGGGCGTGTGATCGAGCTTCGGTTTGTCACGTTGGATACGCAATGGTAAGTACTCGAGTTCCCTTTATTCATTCTTCTCCCATTTCACTCTCTACCTAGATATTTCCATGTGAGTGTTTTTCACATTTTCTTAGATCTACTCTGATCCGAGGAAAATCAAGGGCTGATACCAGAAGAGAAGGATCATACAACACTAAGGTGGGTGGTCTATAACTCATCCCTAAATTTCGTTGTTTTTGGAATGTTTGTGTGGGGTCCACCGATTTATTTGGAAACCGTTTCTTAAATTATAATTCCATGATTATACTCATTATATTTTTATGGTTATGCTCCTTCCAAATATGCGATTAGTTATTAGTGGTTTCACCCACAACTCAATCCACCTTATGTCAATGGTTATTCCATAATTGGGTTTTTTAGTGTTTTGGCATATTTGATCCACCATTAGGGTGTTTCTTTACTAGAAATTTTTAAAGGTGGGTATTCTAATTAAAAATGGATTTTTATTATTGAGAATTTCATAATGGAATGTACCATGTATACTCACCTCTTGACCCACCTAAGGTTAGTGATTTCAAATATTTATAAAATGTGAAATGTGAAATGGAAAGTTTACTAAGTATATAAATTGTCCTCAATAAAAGAGATTGAATAAAGGTTACATGTCTGTATCACCCCTTTCGATGTTTATGGAAGGTAGTAGAGTGAACCTCAATAATTGATTATGCCTTAATGGCTAACTAAGACTTGATTAAATGGTTAGAAAGCTACTTGGCCTATCCACAATAATAGAAGATAAGGATTGGACCAATAAATAAATGGTTTCAACTCTACTTGACCTATACACACTAATGGAAGGAAATACTTGAACAAAATTAATTAATACATGGCTACAATATTAAATAGGAATGGACTGACTCGATCTTGCCATGGATTCTGAGAGTACAATACCTCGGGTCTCATGAACCCCATTCCGATTCAAGGATACAGTTTTCTTAGGTTGATACCCACCTAGACTCTAGTTCTAGTCTATTCATTGGATGCCTAATATACTACCAATGGGTCACTTTCCTTATTACAAAATACCTCAAATAAACTCCTTCGATCCAGTATTGAATAGTAGGTGACATGGTGAAATCCCATAGGGACCTATATTTGATTAGCCCCGTTAAACCTTAGTCGAACTCCTTGGACTCGGTAGGTGAATTATTGTGGAATGCCTTGGATTACACTCCTTAGATTACACTCTTACCCTTTATATATACTCATATACTACCGAGTTAGCTTTTTGTGAGTTTATGTTACCTTAGTTTTTTCCCTGGAACTCCCTCACTGGATATCATTGTTTTGTTGCCTTGTTACATCTTGGGACCTTCGCTTCTTATACTATCACGAGGTCATGTCAGTGTTGGCTATGCCTCACTTGACTTATTAGAATTATATGGTAATTGATTAATTAATGAACTGGTTACTTGTTCATACACTAGCTAAGGGTTGAAGTAGGTACTTGGTTATTTAGTTATATTTTATTGCTTTCTTTACTTTATACATGCATGCCTGTACACTTCTATATTCCATTACATGAGCCATATGTTATAGACATTGTTGGTGGTGGCCCACTGAGATTTATCTCACACCCTCTCTTAGAACTATTTGGTACCCATGTTAGATTACATGGTTGCAGGTATTGACAAAGGGAAGCAAGAAGCTTTCAATACTTGATTGCGTGCTGATAGGATAGAGCTTGATATCAGATTACTGAGTAGGATCTCGGGATTCTTGGAGTAGACTTGTTTTCTTTTACCTTTTGGAAAATGTTATGACTATTTTATTTTATCCATGCTGTCTAGTTTTCTAGTGACATGACATTACATAATCACTGCTTCAATTAATAGAGTTATTGTTATTCTTTCTTATCTACTGTGTCGGTTTTCTTCTACTATTTATTTATATTTTTTCTATTGTTTACTATTTCATTATATTCCTTCCGTTGTGATACACTCTGCTAATGATTGTATGCTCTTCCCACATTTACACCCTACGTCCTCACTTCTAGTTGGAAGCCTTTGGAATTCGAGAAGATGTTCTTGAGGCCATGTGGCCCACTAGGCTCTGGGCACCCGTTAAGTGGTATCCGATTCCGGTTCATCACAATAAGACATGATACTCACCTATTGATATTTTTTTATAGATTATGGCTTACATCATGATAATTATTTTTATATTTTAATAGGTATTACCTCTAAAATAGTTCAAAATTACACTCAAAGGTTTATAAGTGTTCTATTTAATAATCATTCTAAGTATCCAAATGTGAATATCATGGAGACCAATTTATTTAACTCCTACTCATGGGTATTAGATACTAAGTGTGCATCACATATTTATATAGATAAATAAATACTCAAATATAGGAGGGAATTGATGACGGTATAATTAGACATTTGTGTTAGTAATATATCAAGAGTTACTTTATTAGAAGTTGACACTTATGATCTAAGTCTACAAAGTTGATTATTTCTATAATTGGATAAATTTTATTATGTTCCCACCATAAACAGAACATTTATTTCTATATCTTGTTCGGAAAATATGGGATATTCTTTAAGTAATAAGAACAAGAGTTGTTCTATATATAATAACAAATTTTTTTATGGAATTAGGAATATGATTCATTGTTTATAAATTTTGTATATATATAATCTTATTTATAAAATTCAAAATATGAAGGTAAAGGATTATTTTAATATCACCTATATTTAGAATTTTTTACTTGGACATGTAAAAGAGAAACATATCCAAAGACTCTATAGAGATGGATTTTTGAATTCATTAGATTATGATTTTTTTGACTTATATGAATCTTTTTTATTGGTAAAGATAACAAAAAAACCTTTTAGTGGAAAAGGTGAAGGGACTAGTGGTTTGTCAGAATGACATACATAGTGATGTTTGTGGACCAACAATCACACAAGATATTGGTGGTTTTAAGAACTTTATTACTTTTACTAGTGACTTTATTCGGTATGGTTTTGTGTTTATAATGATATAAAAGTACGAAACCTTTAAAAATTTCAAAGAGTTTTAGAAAAAAGTACATAATGAACTAAGAAAAATTATTAATATTCTTTAATCAGATTAGGGTGATGAATGCTTGAGAAAGGAATTCATTGATAATTTGAGTGATTAGGTATTTTTTCCACAAATCAATAATCCTTTAATACCATAATAGAATAGTGAATTTTATAGGAGGAATCATAACATAATGAATATTGTTTAATTGATTATGAGTCAGTGTAACCTTCCTATCTCAATCTAGGGATATGATTTGGATATTATTGCAATTCTACTAAACCAAATTCTATATAAAGTCACCATAAAGACACCATTTGGTACATTGAATGAGAAGTGTACCATTTTTAATTTTATGAGTATTTGGGGTTTTGAAGCATTCATATAAAAATTGGATTCTAATAATCATTGAATTTAGTTTGAAAAATTATTATTTATTGATTATCACAATGTAACAAAGAGATATTATTTATATAACACCATTGAAAAAAAAGTTTTTATAGATCAAGATGGTGTTTTATTTGATAGAAATAACATGGATAGAGTAGTTAGTGGTAGAAATATTGAACTTAGAGAAGTTCAAGATCAATAAATAGAAATTTTCCCTGAGATAGATGTTGAGTTGGTTCCACAAATGGTTGTGGAACAAGAATAGACTCAAGTTACACAAGAACCTCAACAGTATAGTAGGATTCATCAAGAGCTTGAGTGATATAGATTTCTTGTGGAAAATGATGATAAAGTATCATTAATATAAGATAAAACTACCACATATTGAGATTCTATAAAGATTTTTGATTCCAAGAAATGGTTAAAATACATGGAATTTGAAATGGACTCCATGTAAACTAACCAAGTATGTAACTAAGTGGACACAACTAAAGGGATGATACCCATATAATTAAATAATGGTTTTTTCCTGAAAACTAACTTGTATGGAAGAGTTTATACCAATAAATCATGCATGGAGGTGAAGTATTACAAACAAATCCATGGTATTGACAATAAAGAAGCATTTTCACCTCTTATTATAACCATGTCTATCTAGATATTTCTTGCCATAATAACTTAGTTTTATTATGATATATATTAAATGGAATTCAAATTTTTTTCCTTAATGAAAATTTAGTCGAGGAATTGTATATTATACAAACTAAAGGTTTTGAAGTTTCAAATGAGTTTGTTAATGTTTAAAAGTTGAAACATTTTATTTATGGACTGAATCAAGCCTCTTGGAGTTAGAATATTTTGTTTGATGATGCAATAAAATATTTTTGGTTTCATCAAGAATATAGATGAAACTTATATATACTAGTTGATTAGTAGGAGTACTATAATGTTTTTGATATTATATGTAGATTATATACTAATTATCATAAATGAAATATTGACTTTACAGTTTTTAAATATGTGGTTGGATAAATTCTTCACAATTAAGGGAATGGATGAAGTATCCTACATACATGGTATGAATATCTATATAGATAGATTTAAGAGGCTTTCTGAACACAATAAAAAACAATTAATTGGTAAAGTGATAAATAAGTTTAATATAGAGAACTTAGAAAGATGTCTTTATTAGTGTTACATGGCACAAATCTTATGAAGATTGAAGATTATTGTAAGGAGTTAGAAGTGATGGATTGAATTGACTATAAATCATTTATAGGATCTATTATGTATTCCATGTTGTGTACTAAACCTGATATCACATTTGATCTTAGTATAATAGATAAAAACCTATATAATCTAGGTGAGTCACTGGATTATTATGAAGAATATCCTAAAGTACACTAATCTAGGTGAGTCACTAAGATATGTTCTTGGTCTTTGAAAAAAGTAATTATCTCTATGTAAAGGGTTACACTAATTCTAGTTTCTAATCTAATACATATGACATGATATCTCAATCTAGTTTTTCATTTTTATTGAATGGTGGAGGTATCAATTATAAGAGTTTCAAATATACCTCCATGGTGGAATAAAAAACTAAGGTAGATCATATACCTACATCAATTTAGGAAAATGAAATTTTCTGGATCGATAATTTCATTACTAAATTTGGGGAGGTTCCTAGCATAGATGGACCAATAAAACTTTAATATGACAATAATGAATACATTAATTAGGGAAAATAATCCTAATCTAACTAAAGGATGAAACATATCCTTTGAAAATATTATCTCATATGAGAGATCTTTGAGAAGGGTTATGTCAGGATTTGTTGGATAGCTATAGTGGATAATGTAGTAGATATATTGAAAAATATATTAATGCAAAAACATCTTGAGGGTCATGTTACATATCTTGGTATATGATACATAAGAGATTGATGTAATGGATGTTAATATATCATGATTTTATAATTAAAAAACATATATTTTTCATTTAATAAAGTATGATGAAATCTATTTTACATGAATCATTGAATGGTAGTATCCACTCAAAGTATGAATTTAGAGTTGTCCCTAATCTATGATCATCATGGAGTATTATCGGGTGTGATGGTATGTTAAGGTTAACTTATGCATAATATTTTAATCAATTAAAAAATTATGTTTTTGATATGAATAATAGAATCATGAGGTAATAAGTAAAAATTTATTTCTTAGACCAACCCTCTAAGGTATATCTTCTAGAATTTTATACAGTCATTGATATACATAAGGGTATTGGCTTTTTATCAATACTCATTACTTGTGGTTGGTGAGAAACCTATCAGGAGAACCTTCATACTATGACACCTTTATAACACAAAAATTTTCTATTAGCTAATATGGGGGTGGTTGGGTATGATTATAATCATGTCGTCATTCGGAGCTCAAGCAAGATGGTTTTTTCTACTCATATAATGACTAAAGAGATCTTGGATCTTAATATCATTTGTCTAAGAAAATTCATTTCCATGCTTAGTTGGGTCATATTTTATGTGTTCTGCTACTTGGATGTGGTAAATGTGATGTATTATTCTACGATATGAATGAAATGTGATATATTCATCGAACTGGACAATCTATTTTAAATAATTATGAAAGGATGAGATGAATGATACTATATTTACATTTTTTATTTCTAGTTTTTACTCAATGGAATAGAAAATGCATTTAAGTAGATATATATATTAGGTATATGATACATATTGTGGTGGACATAATTGTATAGAGATATGAGTATGTTTGATCTGAATCACACTAGACCCCTTAATAACTTGAGTAGCACTGATTCTTTTCTAGGGGTTACTATTTTATTACATTTATAAAATCAATATTTTTAATTTTTTCAATGCTACTAAGGCCCTTGGGTTCACACAATTAGAAATTTGGATTATAATTAAATTTCATAAAAAATGTTTGTTCCAAAATAAAGTGAATATGATAAACTGTATCTAAAATAGTTTTACATGGATTCACAAATAGTTGTGAAGTTTTTAATAAAGGCCTTACAAGATTTTAGTGCATGTGTAGGATTATTGGTTATGTTCTAAAAATAAAGGATATCATAGCTTAGGATATCACTTGATTTATAAGATATTATATGTGTGAGATGAATTTAATATCTTATGGTATTATTATACTGTAAAGAGAAAGGAAATGATATTGTAATATTATATTATATAATATGATAAGAATTATTATATGAGTTGCATGCATCACTTCAATATTCTCCTGCATGACTTCATTAGAAATAAATCAATTGTATTTATTTATTAATGACTTCACATATTCATTTAAGTGTTTAATGAATAATATACCATTGGGAAGTAATGTATGGGTTCTATGAGATGACACTAGATACGACCAATTCTCTATCTCTTTAGTAAATGAAGAGCATAAAGTATACACTTATAAAGGTGATACGATCCCTCAGTTGGCTAGAATTTACGATATTGTAATCCATATATGATTCTCTCTTCATCCTTGATCATAATTCCTTTCCATATAAAAGGTACTATCACCCCCTTTTTGACTGAGTATCATCTCGATGCAATTGAAGATCCACAGACCGATTGTCACGACCCAACCCATTGAGGTCCAACTCGTGACAACCCCAAGCTCACCTTCAATAGGCTACAGGATAGCGACCAACACTGAGTAGACATACCCAACAAATGGTAGGCATTATCCTAAAGTACCTGTACACACACACACACACAGACATTTCTAATCCCACATAATGATCAAATGGAAAACAATAGAAAAAATGCACACATACTTCTAATATCTCACAATAGAGTATGAAAGTAAAAGTAATTAAAGCAAAAAAGGGTCCAAATACAAGCCCAACCAAAAACTATAAAAGTCTAACATGCTTCAAGGAAGAGGACTAAGTCAAATGAAATCTCACGGTAAAATAAATCTGTATGTCAAGCTCCATCTATTCTCAACCCACTCACTTTCCTCCCATAACACCACCAAATGGGTCATTGTCTACATAAGACCTGAAACGTATGGGAAAAGCCCATGCAAAGTTGAGTATAACAATACTTAGTAGGACACCCCAAAGACACTAAACTTGAAGCGCCAAGTAAAGTCAACTCTATAAAATATGTAACAATCAATGTATAATGAAAACACCCAAATATACTCAAGGGAGACACCACACCACCAGGTGATCATAACCAACTGCCAACCATATGATTCTACATGAAGAAACACTCATTCAGGGAGAAGCCACTCCACGGGTCCTGCTATCATCATAGACACTCGACTGAGAGGTCTAGATCACTGGGCGTTGCCCAATAAAAGATAAATAGTCTAAGAAGACCCTGATACACAGATAGGGGATCATGCCCAGGATCACTTGGGGACACCCCAAACCAAATCTAGATCAATCTGCTATGCAGGGGTCATATGTCAACAATATCACAAAACCCACCGATCCAACCAACTAGATGGAGGATCAATTCCTTGCTTCGAGAGTTCAAATCGATTCCACAAACTCCACATAGGGAATAAAGGATGATAGAGGATAACACTACAGTCTCACGGAGGGACACCAAAACCCTATCTAAGACTCGACCTCTAGATGCACTACCACAAAACAGGGCAAGGGAAGAGCCTTGTTTTATCAGCGCTAAGAAGAAATCACTGGGGGGGGGCTTTATCAGCACTAGATAAAAGCACTGATACATGTATCCTTTATTTGTACTAAGAAAAGCAGGTATAATGGGTACACCTTAATCAACGCTTTTCTTATCACTTATAAACGTTTTTAATAATTTATATAAAATTATTATATTTATATTCAAAAATAATTTTTATTCGTATACATTAACTACAAAATGAATGTTTATAATTAATATTTTTTTAATAATTCAAAAAAATATATATAATGTTTTAAAAAAGTATTTCTAAGATTATAATTAAAAATATATACATATTTAAATAATTATAAGATTATAATAAATTTTATTAAATAATAAATACATTTATTAGATTTATTAGATTAATTATATTAATTATATTGATTATATAGATTATATTTATTATATTTATTGGATTTATTATAGATTTATTAGATTTATATTTATTAGATTTATTAGATTAATTAAATATTATTTTTAGTTTTTTTAGTTTTATTAAATTATTAGATTTATTAGATTCATTAGATTCATTATATTTGTTATATTTAATATATTTATTTTATTTATAATTAATATATATAAATACCTTTTTAAATATATATATTTATATTAATTATTATATATATATGTGTTTCCAATGAATTTGGTTAATAAATATATTGGCCATGCGTGCATATGTTATGTATCATAATTTTCATTTATACATTACACTCTTTCTTATTATTCATGTTATACATTAATGGATCTTTTTTTATGTATATTTACTAGGAATACGATTAATTCATATTAACCATTTATACTATTATGTTCTAAAAAATACTTATAAAATTACATGAAATATATTTAAATAATAAATTTACTTATTATATTTATAATTATTATATTTTAATTATATATAAATAATTTTTAAATATATTTATTTGTAATTATAATTACAACTATATATATATATTCAAATAATTATAAAATTACAATAAATGCATATATTTTAATTCTATAAATAAATATAAATATATAAATATATATTTATAATTATATACAGATATTTATAAATATATTTATTTATAGTTATAATTATAACTATAAATAACTATATATATGTAAATAATTATAAAATTATAATAAATATATTAATTATATATATATATATATTTTATAAATAAATAGAAATAGTTATAAATATAATTATAAATAATTGTAGATATATTTAGATAATTAAAAAATTACAATATATATATATATATAAAATTATAATATATTTTTTTATAATTTTATAATTATTTAAATAAATAAATATATATTTATAATTACAAATATAAAAAAATATTTATTTATTATAATTTTTAATTAAAAAAATATATATATATATATATTATATATACAAAAAAAATATATTTATTTAAATAATTATTAATTTATAAAAAATACATTTATTATTTTGGTATATAATGTTATATATAATTAAATAATTATATTTATAAATATATAGAAATATTGATAAATAAATACAAATATTTATATTTATAGTTATAAATAAAATAAAATATATTAAAATAATTATAAAATTTTAATAAATATAATAAATATATATATTAATAAAATTATAAAAATGAAAAAATATTAATTTTTTATAATTTTATAATTATTTAAATAAATAAATAAATAATTATTTATAATTATAATTATAAATAAATATATATTCATATAAATATAAATAAATATATATTCATATAAATAATTATAAAACTTGAAGAAATATAGTTGTATATATCTATAATCTTATAAATATATATAATTAATATATTTATTATATAAATTCTAAAATTATAAATCTAATAAGTATATTTATTATATTTTTATAATTATTTAAATTATAATTTTATAAGATTAAAGACACATATATATATTTATTTATAGTTATAATTATAAATAAATAAATATATATTTATCATATATATAATTTATAAATATATATTAATATAAATAAATTATTAACATAATACATTTATTAGCGCTTTCTATTTTAACGCTGATTAAACATACCTTTTCAGCGTTTTTTAGCTAGCAATGATAAATGGTTCACCGGGTTTTATAAAAAAACTCTAAAAGTCTCCTTTATTCTCACACTCCTCAAGCTATCGTGGAAGCAGAACCCTGCACCACTGACCTCTACTCTGCCCCGACCCCAGATCTACCACTGTCGACCCCTCCTCCGCCACCACCTCTTCCCCCACTATAAATAATTAAATAATTATTTAATAATTAATAAATAATAAATAATTATCAATAATAACTAATAACTAATAATTGATAATTAATAATTAAAATTTAATAATTAACATTTAAAATTTAAAATTTAAAATTTAATAATTAATTATTAAATATTAAATAATAAATAAATAATAAATAAATAAATAAATAGTTAATTAATTAATAATTAATAAAGAATAAGTAAACAATAAATAAATAAACAAATAATAAATGAATAATAAACTAATAATAAATAAATAGTAAATAATTAATTAATAAATTAAAAATTAATTAAAAATTAATGTGTACATAATAACTAAATAATAAATAATTACATAAATACATATTAAATAAATAAATAAATAAATTTATCAATAAATAAATTGATAAATAAATATTAAATAATAAATATTAAATAATAGATAAATAAATAGTAATTAACTAATGAATTAATTAATAGTAAATAAATAAATAAATATCAAATAAATGAATAAATAAATAAATAACAGTTAAATAAATAAATATATAAATCATAAAACGTTACGAACCTCTAAAAACCCTAAAACACTGAAATGAACATAAAATATGACCCAGGACTCCGTTTTCTTCACCACAACCCATCAAATCAAAGATCATGAAATTAGATTCAATATTATATGTGGTAAAGGCTGAACAGACATCTGAAGTGAATGTTATAAATGTTTGAATTTAATGAAATTGGGGCCTGCAACTAAAACCTATGTTTCAAAGGCCTTATGGGCATTTCTGCCAGAATAAAAAGGGCTAAAATATTCAAAAAGACGGTACTATATCTAAACGGTGTAGATATGATTGCACGCTTTGATTTGATATGTGGTAGAACCGAAACGGACATCCGGATTAAAAGTTATGGTTTCTTGAAGTTTGAGTTTGATTTTCGACTTTGGAAATTTGAATATATTTTATTCCTTTCATTATCACATGATTTAAATCTCACTTGGTTTTACCTCATCTGATAAACTTCAATTTGATTGGTTGTGGGGCTGAAATGGACTCTTATATTAGAAGTTACAGTCATTTGATGTCAATGTTTATTTTTCAACTTATTAAAGATTTGCTTTTTGTTTAAAAATATTTTTAACTAATAGTTATAAATATTTACTAATTCACACATTATAAATAACTTAAATAATAAATAATAAAATATATTTGATTTTAAATAATAAATAATAAAAGAATAATAAATAAATAAATAATTTTTATAATTTTTTATTTCCAATTTTGCGGCAGTTTTGAAAAAACCACTGCTATTTCACCGTGGTTTTTTTAAAAACCACCGCTAAATAAATTGTAAACTTTTTTTGGAATAATTTATAAAATATTTATAAAAAATATTTTAAATACATTTAGTTGTAGTTTTATCGTAGTGGTTTTCAAAAATTGCCGCTAAATTTATTTCAATGAAACATTTAGGGGTGATTTTGAAAACCACTATGAAAAAACCGCCGCTAAAACACCGTTTTCTTGTCGTGGAACCCTCATCCGCTGCTCCTTCACCATGACCCCCACCTTTGCTGTGAAGCCCTCCGCTGCCGCTGCTGTTGCCACTACCACTGCCGCTGCTGCCTACCCTGACTCCGCCTTCCCCGGACCCTACTGTTGCCCCGGGAGGGGTATGCTATCACTTTATTAAAAAAAGTTTCATTATAATTTTATCACACTTACTAGAAAATTCTTGGGTTAGTTTTTTATATAGGTTATTTCCCTTTTATGGGACTTGTATTGATTGCTATTATTTGATTCTTGAATAATGTTATTGGTGGATATTTCTTTATAGGTTGTTGAAGGTGAGATGAGGTTTATTGCTTATGTTTTATTTTCAATTTATAAATTGGATTGGTAAATTTTTTCACACCAAGTGTTTTCAAAAAATAGTTGTTTGGAATTTGGGAGTGATTATGGATATTTAAAGCATCGCTTGGATTTATTAATGAAGTTATGACATTTTAAAAGAAGGTTTAGTTTTCTTGAATGATTTTTCAAAGAGTTTTTGAATAAAAAGAGGTGTGTTTTTGGCTTATGAAAATGGTATTTCATGTGATGACAATATGTGGCCCATTTCAAATCTTATAAAATTTTCTTGTATTTGTGAATGTCATGTGAGTGATTAAAATAGAAATTATTAGACAAAAAGATATGGATTTGAATTACTAAAAGTAAAATCCTAACATTTCACCACTCTCCTCCTCACTATTGACCATTGTGATGTCCTCCCCTCCTCTAGTTCCATCAGACCGCCCCCTTCGGTGGCCTCTAGTGCCTTGACTCAAGCCTTACAACCTTCTTGAAAGTAGACCCTCCTCGGTTCCCCCCTTGCGATGTGTAGATGAGTGTAACCTCTCCCTCTTCAAAATTCCAGAAGAATGAATCTATGTTGTGATATATCTCTCATACCCCCTCCTCCACTAATTCACCATCAAGATGGATTCTTGTTGGAATGGAGGTATACTCTCATCTTCCCCTTGTCACCCCACTTCTTCACGCACAGTCACCTCATCGGTCATTCGACATCGTCTTGCAGAAAGTGATCCACACCTCACAGTTCTAGATGAATGGTGAATCATACAGTTAGTTCTTCCCCAATGGTTGTCCCTTCAGTTGATGGCGTTCTGGAGACCAGTGAATTATCCAGTGCTTCCCTCATCTCATCTTAACATTCTCTCCTACCCCACTTAACCCTTCCCTTTTTCTAATTCCTCGTCCCCTTACTTCTTCTGTGGCCACTAGGCTTTAGAAATTATTCCCAATTCCTCTCTTTCTATCCGCTCTCCCACCAGTAGGATTGGAACAAGGTATTAGTCAAGATATTTTATTATTTCTTCATAGAAGAAAACTAGTAGGCCCTCTTCTTTGAGGGCTAGGCCTAGGTGATCTGATTCTTAATTATATTAATCATAATCTGGAATACTTGAGGACTCAAAGCCTAGGTTAAATCGAACATCATTTCTAATGAGGAAGACAAGAATAATGCCTCTCTTATAATGTTTCATGAACCAAATAAAAGTTCAAACAAGATTAAGGAGTTTTCTAGTAGATCTAGGATGCATTGTTATATGCATTGTGAGTGAGAAAATCATAATATATGGTTATTCCATTATACATCGATCTTGGTTGTGAAGTGGGAATCATCTGAGCAGAACCTATTGGTTAAGGTGGAAGTAGGTAGCCAATCCTTCTTCTTCTCTTTTGCTTTTGAAAAATGTGATGAACATATTTATGAGCAGATTTCGACTGATCTCAAATCCTTCAACCATTGGGAATAAGTATTGCTGGTGGGTGGTGACTTCATATCTATTATGGAAATAACTAAGAATAAGGGTGGGATCTCTTTACCATGCAACGACAGGATCCAATTATCCTTATTTTAAAGCCCAGTAGGGGCTCCAAGACATGGGATTTATTGGGGATAGGTTCACTTGGTGTAATAACCAATGTGGAAACCAAAGTATTTGGTGCAGATTGGATCAATTCTTTCGGAATCTCTAAGCCATTTCCGGCCTCCCAAACATGGATGTCATTCGTTTGATCAGTTCATTGTCTGATCACTCACCACTTATTATTCACCTCGTGTATGATACTTCAAGAAGGAAAATATTCTTCTTCTCCAAAGGTTGAACATCTCACCCTAAGTTTCATTCCATGGTGTTATGCTCCTGGGATGTCTCGAGCCAAGGGATGTATTGGCATAGCCTCTACAATAAATTATGAAACTAGAAAAATAATCTCATGGTCTGGTCAATCTCCCTCCCTCATGTTCATCCATCTCTGGGTAACATCAAGAGATACATTGAGAATGATGAGTTTATCCTAGAAGAGTATTAGGATGAGGATACTATTTTTTCCTTTGTTCTAAAAAAATAAACAATTCAATGAGCTATTTTTGGAGAAAGAGAGCTATATTCAGGTGCTCTCTTAGACCACCTACCTCAAGGAAGGTGATCGCAACACGACATATATTCATGCAAGTTTGAAAAAGAGGCATCATCACTGGGCTCTGAATATCCATATTGAAGATGGTTTCCTACACTAGTGATTTGGCTATTATAGGTTACATGTTTGGTTCCTATTTTAAATATTTTATTTTTACTACTAACCCTCAATGCCATAATGGTTATCCTCGTGATTAGGCCTCCATATTTTGTGTGATTGCAATGATTTTATCTACTTGTATCAATGAACTCCTCGAGTGTTCACCTATGTAAAAGGAGGTGTGGGACTCTATTACCTCACTGAATCATGAGAATGCTCCCAATCTAAAAGGTTTCCCAAGGTATTTCTTCATGAGCACCTAGAGTCCCGAAATTCATGCTTGGGGGTGGTCTTCCTTGTGTTCTTAGTACCACTACATTTAACCTCATCACAAAATTGTGTGATCCCTTCCCTATTTTTTAGTATCTCCCCCATTATAAGGTGTACTTTTTAATATAATATGTTAGAGAACATAATAAATAGAAGGTTTTCTCATTTTATCCACAACTAGGTTTTAGAAAAGCAGAACAATATTATCCAGGGAAGGTATGTCTAAGGAGAAATAGGAATTTCAAAGAATATGATTGGTGGAATCAATAGGAAGGTATGGGGGTACGACATTACAATCAGGGTGGATATGGACAAGGCATATGATAGGTTTGAGTGGGGTTTCAACATATTAGCCATGAGGTGCATTGGTTTGTCTGAATCAGTTATTGACTTGTTGTTTTGATGCCACATCTCACCTTGGTTTAATGTGGTTTTCATAGAGAGGATGTTTGGTTTCCTGAAATTGGTTAGTTTAGTACCATAGTTATTTTTTTATTTTCACATGAGACATGATGTACTTAAAATAATTTGGAAAGTAACATAGTTTCTTCTCGTGATGAGAGGCATAAAGAAATTCTTCATGTGAAAGGAATGACACTTGAATTTTTTTTGATTATGTAATGGGTTCATGCTTATAGATTTTCTTAGGTGTATTTATAAAGTAAATAACCAATATTACTTCATGCATGAAACATATTCATTGTTCTTGGGGTGTACAACCAATTGATTTGGTGTGAGACAAGGATCATTGGGATAATCAAGTGTTTGTAGTAAACTAGAACATGAGTGTTTCATGGTTGTGAGTGTGGTCACTAACTATGGAACATATCTATTGGGACTTTAGTGCTGTGGTGAAGGATAATTGATATTACTAGAAAATGGAAGCATAGATAAGGGATATACAATGGTGGGTATCATAATATCAAATTATTTTCTAAAATATTATTATTACACCTACCTTTGGAATAATGTGATAGAATCATACAACACTAATCGATTTGGGATGAATCGAAGTGTTTTGTATGTATCCTTTATAAAGTGCCTCTATTGATATCTATGTCTTTGTGAAAATGTATAAGTGGATCTTTTGAAATGATTCAAGTGTTTTGAAATGTTTATTATATGGATGTCTCTTATTTTAAACGATTAAGATTTTTGGGTCATGAAGTTGTATTTAATTCTATAAGAAAAAGAAATTGTGGTTTTGTGAATGTGTGTTTGGAACTGATTGATTTATTTTAAAAAGGACGTTTTATTTTAAAGAGTAATTTTTGTAAATGGTTGGTTTTTTAATGGGATTTCAAGTGTGATTTTTAAATTGTTTTCAAAGGACATTTGAACTGTAGTTTTTTCATAATATTTTAAGTTCATATTTTTATATAATTAGTAAAACCATTACATTATATCAATATTCTCTGTATTTATTTTGTTAAATACTGATATCACGGAATCAAATAGGATGGATACAAATAAAAAATGGATGAATGTCAATCTTTTGACTAGAGAGTATGAATATAGAGTGAAAGAGTTCATCAAGTTTGCAAAAGATCATGCATATAACCCTCCTCAAATCCTTTGTTTCTGTTTACACTATTGTTATTCAAGACAAGTTAGTCCAAAGGAGTTGTAAGAACACTTGATCTGTCATGGAATAGATCAAAGTTATAAATGTTGGAATAAACATCGAGAAAAAGAAATGTAGTTAGTGGCTGGGATAATAGTGCGTTTTATGGATCATCTACTATGATTACAAGTGTAGATAATAAAGAAGACTACATCAAGGATGTGATTACATATGTAAATGATGATGAATATTTTAATGAGGAAATGATAAGGATAGTTGAAGATGATCTTTGTGATTTCCAAAAATTATTTGATCAGTTAAAGAGTTGTGAAAAGACACCTTTGTATGGTGGTTACACTAAATATACAACATTGTCAGCTATACTGAAGCTGTATAATTTGAAAGCATGAAATGGATGGAGTGATGCCAGTTTTAAAGAAATACTTGCTATGTTTAATGACATGCTCCCGGAAGATAATGAGCTATCAAGCTGAACATATGATTCCAAACAAATGCTACGTTCGAAGGGTATGATCTATGAATAAATACACTCCTTCCTGAATGACTGTATACTATTTCACAAGGACCACAAAAAACTTATATAATTCCCAAAGTGTGGTGCTTCTCAATACGAAGAAATCTTTAGTCATTTGAATCAATCAAGGGCAGAAAAATGGATATCAAATACACATAATCAAAAGTTTATAGGATGGTTTCAAGTCCATATATTTAAAGAGTCATATGAAAATCCAGAATCAATTTCAGAATGAGTTCAATGGATAGCCGGAGGACTAAGTGTGTGTGTATTATCTTATAATGTTTATTTAATTAACAGTTATATATTCTATACCAATGAACATGATGAAGACAGTACCATACTGAATAGTGGAGTTACACTTGTGGATGAAGTGATGCATGTTTTCAGTGCTGAGGACATAAATCCAATTTATGCGAATATGCCATACTTTGGAATCATCAAAAAAATAAGGGAGTTGGATTATAAGAACTTCTAAGTGCCAATTTTTCAATTCAAGTGGGTTGATAACAGAAGTTCTGTTAAAATATATGGGTTGGGATTTGTGAAAGTCGATTTTAGAGAGAAAGGTTATAAAGACGAACCATTTCTAAGGGCATCATAGGTAGTAATATTATTTTATGTTACAAATCCTGTAAACAAAAACTTGTCAATTGTTCTATTATCCACCAAAACCACTGAAGGGTGAGATAAAAATTCAACAGAGGATGACCCTTTCATTTATTTGTTGCAGTAATTTAGAATTGGTCCCAATGTAGACGACATTTTTTATTTCAGAGGAGACCACAATAAAGGGATTTGGATAGTCGGTAAAGGGGTCAAATCCCTCTAGCCCTTAAAAAAAGAGAGTTCAATAATCAGGTTATATTTTTTTAATATACATTGTGTTAAATTATGTTATTATCTATTAGATGTTTCTTTTATGTAATCGAAATTAAATGTTAAACCACTTTTGCAGATAATGAATTATGCAAGTGATGATGCTCCCAATCCCAAGGCACAACATGTCTCTCAACCTGCTGCTGCTTGCATTGCAGAGGAATAATTGGTTTCTCAACTAGTTGCTGCTACTTCTCCTAGTGCAGAGCTACAACTACCATCTACACATTCCAATGATAGCACTTTAGAGGAACATATTGATGATGTTGAAACCGAAGAAATGGTAGGAAATGAAACACTGGCGGTGCAGAAAAAATAGGACCGTTGGAGTTTGACGGTGTTAGAAAAAATCCTTAAGTAAAAAGTGAAAGGCATCAAATATGAGGTCATATTGAATAAGAGGAACCAACATGTTAACCCCAACAAGGCCATGTTTAGTGGTTACATAGGAATCGTCACTTAGTATCACGTGCTGATTGATGTATAGTCGTGGAACCATGTTATCACTAGGCTTAAGACATTTATGTGGGGAGATATTACGGTAACATTATGATATCATTTCATTAAATTACTAAAAAAATAAAATAATGAAACATTGACTTAATCTTCATCATCCCTTGTAGATTTCATTTATAGTGGACAACTCACACAAGGACTATGTATTAAGGGTTTCTGGAAGGATTCAAAGAGGATTTCACACAATTTTAATGAAATTTTATCTTAAGGATGCTGAAGGGAAAAGAAATGCACCCACCTCTAATTTATACACACTTGATAACCTAAGGATCATGGGATGCCTTTACTAGATGTCGTGTGGAGTAGTCTTTTCAGGTACATTGTGTTTGGTAATACGTTGTTTGATGATATGTTTATTCATCACTTTGATTGAACATTTTTTATTTATGAAACAACAATTGATTTCTGAAAATAGGGAATGAGAATAAAAACCAACGTACCCCTACCATAATGCAAGAATGGGGTACACTTCACTTGAAAAAAATTGGTCCTCTTTTTAAATCTACTGTAATACTTTTATTTGAAATAAAACAACACCGTAAATATGTTCCTCTACTTATATTTATATTGATGAATCCAAATCCAATGTCACTTCTATCCCATGCCATGTTCTATGTAAGGAGGCACATGTAAATAAATATGGGAGAATTATAAATGAAAACACACAGAAATGTGCGAAACATGTGTAAGTATTACATAATAAATATTTGTTTTGGTTTAAATAAATATTACATAATAATGATCACTTATTTTACTATATTTTCTAATTGATAAAGTCACAAGAATAAATAACACCCAAAATAGATACCAAAATACTTTTAGAGGACCTGAATCAGCCATAAATGTATGGCTACGTTAGAGGTGCGGGTTTTGGGGTGACACCCCAAACATTTTTTTGTGAAAAAAACCAGAGGAGGATCAAAGTGAAGAAAATAAAAATGATGAAAGAAATAATAACTATCCTTTAAGAACATATGAAATTGCATAGAGAGTTCATGGAAAATATTATGGGGGGTAGAGAAGAAACAACTCAATAAAAACCAGCACGTGAAGATACCAACTTACCCCCACTAGCTTTGAGGTGAGCCATTCCCCTCAAAAACATATCTTAGCTAAGGTAATCAATGTTCTATTAATTGTTTCTTTTAATTGTGAATCAGATACACATTCATACCTTTCTAATACTGATATTGAAAATGGTGAAAATGACTGCGATTTATATCTATCAAAACCCACCCACCAGCTTGTAGCGAGGGCTATGGTGTTTAATGTCCAGAACACCATGCTATACAATAGAACACTTCCAACAGGTCATGTCAAAGTGTTGGTTGAAATAGACCATGAGCCAAGTGCCGAGCTACCTGTTCCAATTGATGATGAAGATATTCATAAGGTTGAACGAGCTCTGGGAATAGTCATCACATGGCCGTCATAGCTTGTAAAAAAAGATGTCAACAAGGAGGTATTCATTTTAAAATTATTTTTCAAGATAAAACATTATCATTTAATGAAAAAGGTTTGAACCAATGAATTTTATTATAGACAAACACATGGAAGGGGGTGAAAATAAAGAATAGCTCAAAACCATCTCAAGGATCAACCAACCAATCAAAATGATCTACCAAAAGCACCTTAAACCCACCTATTCTATATCAGCATTTATTATCATTGCAGGTTCATGTGAATATTTAGTTGAATGATGGCGGGGTTCACACAATTCTTTTTGATAAAAATATGTACAATGGGGAAGATCTAGATTTCATTAGTGTTGACAATGTAAGTGAAATTCTGGGTCATGATTGGCTAAGAGGCTCAATTGTAAATGTATATATGAGGTATGTTTTCATGATATAATTTTACAAAACATGATATACTATGATAATTATGACCAAATACATTTCAATTTTTTAGGTGTATATATGAAAAAGTTTGAAGGGATTTCCATGTGATCAAAAATTTTGACTCGTTAGTCCTCATGTAACCTCTACAGAACAAACAGGTATAGAATCCGCGAAGGAGGGTGAAATAGTAGTAGGCCTTATCAAATCGTTTAACAAAAAAAATACATATGAAAGACTCTTCTTAATGCCAATGATGCAGGGGTAAAATTTTACAATTTAATCATATCAAATATATTTTAATTTATTTCATTACTTATTCATTTTTGTATTTTTAGGAAGCGTTGGATGCTCATTGGAATCAATTTTTGATACTCCAAATATTTATTTCATGGATTCAATGCATCTATATCCAACAAATCGACCATAAATGATGGCATTTGTCAATTTTTAATACACTACATCCAACATTTTAGAGATAATAATCTAGTTATATAATTTATATTAACTTTTAATGAGGAATCTATTATGATATAGTGGTGTGTGAATATCATCTACATCATTGAATGAGGATAGGGTGGAAGGAAAAGAAACATCATAAGTACTACAAATAAAAAATTATGTCTGAAATAAACAAATAAAAAAGACTTTGGTTATTATGTTTATAAATTTTTGAAAGAGATCATATTCTATGAACAAACCAACATCCCTGAAGATGTATTTTCAAAGATAATCACTATTTCATTTAAAATATTTATTAATCCTTTGTGTATTTATATTTTTCAATACTACCATGTTTTTAAAAAAGACTCCTATTCACAAGATGGGATAGATTTGTTTAGAAATGAATGAAAAGCATACCTGATGGAAGAATATATATAAATAACATGAATATGTTACTGGTATGACTCAAAGTGTCTTTTTTTATTTCAAACTATCAGTATTTTTAGTAAAAAGAACAAGTTCCATACTGAAAACTGAGAAAATGCATTAGAATTGTTTTGATACTTTAGGTTAATGATCAAAAATTCATTTCTGATGTGTATAAATCAACCACACCTAAATCAAACACATGGTGTTACCATTATGACTTTAAGTGTGTATTTTTATATTAAATTAACAATACATTTAGCAAAAAGAACAAGTGACATACTGAAAAACGAGAAAACACATTCGAATTGTTTTGATACTTTAGGAAAATGAAGAGTCAGTCATTTGTGATGTGTAGGAATCAACCAAACCTCAACATGATTAATGGTGAGACTTATATGACTAAAAGTGTCTGTTATCAGTTTAAAATTGACATTTTAGCTCAAAACGCATCACTCACAGAAAACCAATAAAACTCAATTTGATTGTCTTCATAATTTAGGAAATTGATTCATAAGTTCTTTGTGACATGTATGAAGTAGTATCATGTCAAACCAATAGATGATGTGATCAGTATGACTAAAAATGACTGTTTCCAATTTGACATGATATTTTAGTAAAAAAACAAAACTGGAATACTAAAAACTAAGAAAACACATTTGTGTTGTTTTAATACTTTAGGAAAATGATCTATAATTCCTTTGTGACGTGTAGTAATCAACCTCACCTCAATCCGATACACGGTGCAATCATAATGACTCAAAGTGTCTCTTTTTATTTAAAGTTGACATTAGTTTTATTAAAAAAAACACAACTAACATACTAAAAACCGAGTAAACATATTCGGTTTGTTTTGATAATTCAGGAAAAAAGATCCTTGAGTAATTTTTGACGTGTAGAAATAAAACCCACCTCAATAAAACACACGATGTGACCGATATACATCAAAAAGCATATTTTTATTTAAAATTGACACTATTTGAGTAAAAAGAACAACTAACATACTGAAAACCAAGAAAAAAAATTTGTATTGTTTTGATACTTTAGGAAAATGATACATGAGTCATTTTTGATGTGTAGGAATCAACCACACCTCAATCCGATGCACAGTGTGACCGATATTACTAAAAGTGTTTGTTATCAGTTTAAAATTTACATTTTAGCTCAAAATGTGTCACTCACAAAAAACCATGAAAATTCTTTCTGTTTCTCTTCATAATTTAGGAAAATGATTCTTAAGTCCTTTCTAATGTGTTTTAAGTATCCTCTCATAAAATCAACACATGATGTGCTAGTATGACTCAAAAGTCATGTTTCTAGTTTGAAATTATATTTTAGTAAAAAAACACAACTGATATATTGAAAACAGAGAAAACACATTTGGTATAACAACCCTGCTTTTTATTACACAATTAAAAATAATTTATTACATAAACTTCACTTGATACAACATAGAAGATCGAGAAGTCTAGTGTCTTTGGGGATTATGATCATTACATAACAACTTAAAACATGAAATACAAAATCTTTATTGAATATTTTTTTACATGACCACTACATTCCCCCGTACTTAGCATTGCGTGGGATAACCCGAGGACATGCATAAGAAAAGGGTGAGCTATAAAGCCCAGTAAGGGAATAACCGTGGAATAACATGAGGAATAAAATACATGTTATACAATAGGCATATCAATAGAGCACAAGAGAAGAATAAACAAAAAGGCATGATAAATCATGATAATCATAACATGGAAATGTGGCAACAACACTTAACATGAAATTAGCATGAGCCAAGGATCATTGCACACAGAGCATGAGTAAACCCTCATTGCACATGAAGCACAAGTAAATCCTTATTTTACTTGAATTATCATGACTAAACACCCATTTCACATGATGTATCATGATACTATACTTTATCCAATGCATTAGAGCGCTATTAGGGCACACCCTTCTTAAACATTTCACTTCATACATAAGTGTGCCACATGAATCATAAAACATTTAATCATTAAACATAATAATTTATTCCACAATAAAAAAATGCATAATAAATACTTTAAAATCTTTAAAAAATAAGTAAATGTGTATAAAGGTGAATACCCTTGATAGAGAAATGGGTGTGGTATTCACTACACAGTGACTTTTGCTTGGAAAAACACGGTGCGATTTCGGAAGAATAACGACGTGACATAAGAACTCAAAAAAAGGAAGAATGAGAGAGAAAGGGGTGTGTCATCATATTTACATGACATGGAAAGTAATGGGTTCATATATATACATGTCTCAACAAATTTAATGGAATTTAGATTAATGATACAAAAGAATTTCTTGAATGTAATTGAGGAGAGAGAAATTCCTTTCAGAATTTCGGCATAATAACGAGTGCACATGGGAGAAATTTAATGAGAGAGAAAGGGGTCTCCCATCATTAAAACATAAAGAGGGAATTATGGGGGAGGTTAGAAACCATACCCCAAAATTTATAATTGAAATTAAAAGGGCATACCAACTTAAAGAATATTGGACAAAAATGAGAAAGGAAGAAAAACCCTTACTTGGAAGCGTGCTTCCAAAGGCTTGAGAGAGGCTTGTGAGAGGCTTCTTGGGAGCTTGAGGAACCTTAAGAGGATTTAATAAAGTGTAGGGCAGATGTTGGATGAAATAAAAAGTCTTTCAGTGAGGAGGAAGTTGGATCTTGGGTGGGTTTATATAGGAAAGGTGAGGGAATCATTTATTATTTAGGTTTGGGACACCTCAAATTAAACTAATCCAAACCACAAAACAGCCCATGGTTTTTGGAAAATAGAATTGGAAACCAATATTTTGTAAGTCCAAAGTCTGAAATTCTTAAAATAATGGGGTTGCTTATGTGGAGGTGAGTCACACTCCCAAGGAAAACAATTTAAAAAGACAAAAGATTTAATAAGTCTTGAAGGGTTCACTAAAGCTTTGTAAAATAAATAAAACAAACCCCAAATCACATTATTTTAATGTTAAAATATATATTGGACAAAAATAAAGTTTATGGTATTTTATTACATCACTATTGGGTCATTATGATGTCATAAAACACATTATATTTTTAAACGATATTTAATTTTTACCCAAAAATGTGACTGTCTCAGAAAATTATGAAATATTCACCATTGGATAATTTCAATGTCCGGATTCTAAAAATAATATTCATTTTATCTAAATACTTTTCTAAATATGTTAATTTTCACTTTTAAAATAAAAACCGACATTTATCGAAAATTAATGGGTTTTGACAAAAATGGATTTCAGACCATAATAAAAATTACAATTGCATTCATGAAATTATACGATCATTTATATTTAATAAAAATTAATTTAATAATAATAATAATATTTTATTATAATATTATTTAATTGAAAAACTCATTAATTAATCAAAATATATTTCTTAGTTGAACATTAACGAAAAATACTATTTGTGCTTTAAAAACTATTTACAAGGTAACAATAATAAAATGAAATTATATTCATTATTATATACAAAAACAATGTACATAACCATAGTGCTAAGTTATTGTTACATAACCCCTTATAACACCCGCATAAGACCAAAGAGTAAGGTGTGTGATGGTGACAAACTCTTGGAGTGGCTCGGATAACATTGCTCGAGTGGTAATCTCTATCAACTTCCACTTCTCTCATAGGCAGTCCCGCTCAAGCTTAAAATATTGAAGCTTGGGTTGGGCTTGGTCAAGATAGAATCCCAAAGATGTAATCTCCTTTATAAGCTCTAAAAAATGGGATTTCTATGGGGCACGTCTACTGGATGAGGCCATCCCTTCCTTTGTCTGAGTAAATTGGATTTGTTAAAGCCCTATATTTATACTAATCATGTGATCACTATTGAACGACTATATTATCAACGAGTAAAATTATTAATAGTATTTTAAAATCCAGAAACATGAAACCAATGATGTTCACATTTTATATAACCATAATAATACATTTAATTAGATCAAGAGGAATTTTTATTAATGAAAGTTTGGGTCATTAAAATCTTTCGCCCTTAAGAAATTTCACCCTCGAAATTTTCCTTTTCCACACTAAAACAGATGTGGGTAACTCTACTTCATCATTTCCTCTGATTCCCATGTCACTTCTTCAATATTGTGGTTTCACCACAACACCTTGACGAGAGGCATTGTCTTATTTCATTGAACTTTTTCTCTACGATCTAAGATCTTCACTAGTTGCTCCTCATAAGAAAGATCATCCTCTAACTGTACCACCTTTAAAGAGAGTACATGTGAAGGGTCCAATATTTACTTCATTAAGAGGGATACATGAAAGAAATCATGTACTTTGACCATGGTAGGTGGAAGTGCCAGTCGATAGGCCACAACCCCGAAATGATCAAAAAACCGAAGGGGTTGATGTACCTTGGACTTAACTTCCCTTTCTTTCCAAATCTCATGACCTTCTTCCACAAAGATATGAATCGAAATACCATGTATCCAACTTTAAACTCAAGGTCATGTTGATGATTATCTGCATAACTCTTCTATCGACTTTGGGCTTCCTTGATATGCTGCTGAATGGTTTTCACCTTCTCCACTATTTCTTCGTCCATTTATGGTCCGAGAAACTTACACTCACTAACCTCATCCCAACATGCTGGTGTTCTGCACTGTTTCCCATAAAGGTCTTCATTGGGTTCCATTTGGATGCTCGAGTGGAAACTATTATTATGAGAGAACTCAACCATAGAAATATGTTGATCCCACCCTCCTTTAAAGTCCATTGATCACTCTCTCAACATGTCCTCAAGTGTTTGGATAGTCTTCTTGGATTGACCATCAGTTTGAGGATGATAGCCCATAATAAAGTTCAGTTCAGTATTCATGGATTATTGAAGACTCTTCCTAAACTTAGAGGTTAATCTTGGATCTCGATCGGATATAATAGATAGTGGTACTCCATGCATCCTTACCACTTCCCTGATATATATCCATTCCAGTTGATCCAATGAGAAATCCTCCCGAATAGAAATGAAGTGTGCAACCTTTGTAAGATGATCCACAACAACCCATATTGCATTGTTGCCTTTGGATATCTTCGGAAGTCCAGTGACAAATTCCATGGTGATGTTATCCCATTTTCATTCTGGTATGGGAAATAGTTGCATCATCCCCTTAGACTTCTACCTCTATGCCTTCACTTGCAGACACACCAGACACTTTGATGTATATTTAGCGATCTCCTTCTTCATATTATCCCACCAATAATTCTCTCAAAGATCTTGATACTTCTTTTTGTTTCCTGGGTGAATAGAGAAATTTGAACTATGTGCATTATGAAAAAGTTACTTCTTCAGCTCTGGACTTGATAGAACACATAGTCTTTTCCCAAATCTCACAATTCCTTCTTCATTAACATTAAACTCTGTGAATTTACCTTTTCCGATAGCTTCCACTTTTTCCTGAATTCCCACATCATCCTTTTGAGCATCCTTTAAACTTTCCAAAAGTGATGGTTGAGCAATCATTTGTGAAAGGATTGATGATGTTCCCTTCTTTATGATTCCCATGTCCATATTCATCAAATATAAGAAGATTGTATCCTCTTCAATTATTATCAATAATAGAATTACTGGGTCTTTTCTACTTAGGGCATCCGCCACATTTTTCACATTCCCAGGGTGGTAATAGATTGAGCAGTCATAGTCTTTGATCATCTCTAACCATCTTCATTGGAACATGTTCAACTCTTTATGTGTGAATATATACTTGAGGATTTTGTGGTCTGTATATATTTCACACTTCTCCCCAAAGAGATAATGCCGCCAAATTTTCAAAGCCAAGATCACTACAGCTAACTCGAGGTCATGTGTTGGATAGTTCTATTCATGAACTTTCAATTGCCTTGAATCATAGGCAATGAATTTGTCATCTTTCATCAACACACATCCCAATACATTCTTCGAAGCATCACTAAATACCACAAAAAGTTCTCCACTTGTGGGTAAAGTGAGCACGAGTGCAGTGATAAGTCTCCTTTTCAACTCCTTGAAGCTTTCTTCGCATTCATCACTCTAAGAAAACTTTACTCCCTTCCGAGTTAGCTTGGTAAGAGGGTTGGACAATCATGAGAAATATCTCAAAAAACATCAATAATATCCAGCTAACCCCAAGAAGATATAGATATTTGTTATCGATGTTGGCCTTGACCATCCCTCAATTGCATCTATTTTGGAGGGTTCCATAGATATCCCCTTTCTTGTGATTATATAGCCCAAGAATGAGATCTCCTTCAACCTGAACTCACACTTGTTGTACTTTTCATATAGCTTCTCCTTCCACATGGTTTCTAGTAAAGTTCTTAAATACTCCTCATGATCCTCCTTGGTTTTGGAATATAGCAAAATATCATCTATAAAGACTACCACAAATTTGTCGAGGTAATCTCTAAAGACTCTGTTCATCAATTCCATGAAGATTTATGGAGCATTTGTGAGTCTGAAAGGAATTATTATGAATTCATAGTGCCCATATCTTGTATTAAAAGTAGTCTTGGGGATATCTTCCTTTTTCACCCTTACTTGATAATATCCTGACCACAAATCAACCTTGGAGAAGTATTGTGCTCCACAAAGCTGATCAAACAAGTCATAAATTCGTGGGAGAGGATACTTGTTCTTTATCGTGATTTTGTTGAACTCATGATAATTGATGTAAAGGTGCATTGACCCATCCTTTTTCTTGGCGAAGAGAACTGGTTCACCCCATGGTGAAGCACTTTGGCATATAAACCCCTTATCCATATTCTACTGTAGTTGTTTCTTCAGCTCCTCAAGCTCCATAAAATCCATTATATATGGAGTCTTGGATATTGGAAATTCCCCACGTATAATATCAATTGACAATTCAACATATCTTCTAGGAGTAAGACCATGAAATTCCTCAGGAAACACTTCAGTGAATTCCCTCACAATAGGCATGTCTTCTAGGATGGTTGCTTCCTTAGACTCAATCATCTGAGCCAAATATGCATGCTCAAAGGGAAGTAATATCCAAGCTTTAGATGATGGAGCTAAAGAAGATTCATCTTCCTCCATGCACTTGTAATGAATCAGGGGTCGATTCTCCCCATGGAGAGTCATTTCCCTCTCACGACATTTTATGTTGGCTCTATATAAGGAAAGTCAATCCATGCCAATAATTGCATCAAATTCCACCATAGGGAGTATGATGAGGTTATATAGGAATTTTAATACACATATTATGACAGGGGAGGAGTTATATTCATGGGATGAAATGATTGCCCCATTTTCCGTACTCACCAACATCTTCACTTCCATGATTTGTGGTGGTGCTGGGATTGTTCTACTAAACTTTAAAGATATAAAAGAATGCGTAGAACCTGAATCAAAAAGTACGTTCGCTATTATTGAATGAATAACTAGATTACCTATCACCACTTCATTTTCGGGGTTCACTTCGGTAGTAGTGATGGAAAAAGCTTGCCCTTGCTGCCTTGGAAGTTGTTGGTTGCCTCCGAAAACCCTTGGCTTAGGGCACTGATTTGCAAGATTCCCTTGTTCTTTGAAGTTGTAGTAATGAACCAAGAATTGAGGTTAGAATATAATTTTTCTCTCCTCTATTTCAGCCATGGGTTTTTATTTCCAATAGTTAATAGCCAGGTTCCCTTCTCTTCCACACATAAAGCATTTCTTCATCCCCTTCAGGCAATTTCCAGGGTGCTTCTTTTCACACCTTTGGCAAGTGGGGTGCTGGATCTTCTTAGCATCATTGGATTTATCCATTGGATCAAAAATATTGAATTCCACCATACACTTCTTTTCCCCATGATACCCCTAAGATTCTTCGATCTCCATTTCAACCTTGAGGTCACATCGGACAATTTCATCATAGCTGTCGAAGTCATGGATCTTCAGTGCTTTCCGCAGGCTAGGTTTCATCCCACCAAATAAGAGGGAAACCTTTCATTCGAGGGTAACAACAAATCCATAGGCGTATCATGAAAGCCTTGTGAAGTTTTCCTCATACTCTCTTCCAAATTCATCATCTTATTTCTTGAGGGCATGGATGTCCCTTTCCATATTAAGCTGAAGGGTGGGTGGAAAATATTTATCTAAAAAAATCTTTCGGAAATCCTTCCATTACAATGCCTAGATCTCCTCATTAGGATTCATATTTTTGATTAACGCCCAACATTGATCAGTTTCACCCTCCATATCATAAGCATCCAGGAGAACCTTCTATTGTCCAGAACATTGAAAGATGGAGAAGATATTTTCAATGGATTTTATCCATTGTTCAGCGATTGAGGGATCAGATGATCCATTAAAAGTAGGAGGCCTTTGTCTCATGAATCTCTCGGTAGTGACATGTTCTTTCATGGGGGGGGGGGGGTTTGAACATTTCTCTTGAACCATGTTTCTATCCAAAGCTTGAGTTAGATGAGAGAGAAGCGTGAAAGAGTTCGTGATTCCCACTCCCATTGGATTGGTCATCTCATTAGTAAAATCATCACATTGATCTTCACATCATTCGTTAGCCCAAGTACTCCTATTACCAGACATTGGCTGGAATAAAATTAAAGTTAGGGGTAACACATAAAGGGTAATACAAGGAAAAATCTGATGACTTATAAATAACTTTTATTTCTTTAACATATGAATCTATTGGCTTTAGTCTATGTTATCCATGATCTACTTTCTAACAGATATTCTTAGGGAATTTTTTTTGTCCCTTAATAATGGTTCATACTAAGCTTGGGAATTTACCAAAGAATATCCCCCGAGAGTGTCATAACCAAGAGTGAAACAAGGCCCATTGTCATGCACCAGTTCCCATTCGAGTCTAGCTCTTAGCGGTGTTTTCAGGTTTTACCCCTAGGATACATCTATGCCAGAGCCTCTTCTACCTGCTCATATCGAGACATGGATGTATTTTCTTGATAAACCACTTACTCAATACTCACTAAAACTTAGGGATGTTTTAATTATACTTAGTCTTGTATCTAAGGCTTTACTAGGGTTTTCTAATCCTAATCCCAAAAACAACTAAACCTATCCTCTGATACCAACTATGACAACCCTGATTTTTATAACACAATTAAACATAATTTTTTACATAAACTTCACTTGATAAAACATATAAGATTGAGAGGTATAGTGTATTTGGGGATCATGATCATTACATAATAACTTAAAACATGAAATACAACATCTTTATTGGAAACTTTTTTTACATGACCCCTATATTCCCTCGTACTTAGCATTGCATGGGATAACCTAGGGACATGTGTAAGAAAAGGGTGAGCTATAAAGACAAGTAAGGGAATAATCATGGAATATCATGAGGAATATAATACATGCTAGACAATAGTTATATCAATATAGAACAAGATAATAATAAACATAAAGGCATGATAAATCATGATAATCATAACATTGAAATGTGGCAACAACACTTAACATGGAATTAACATCAGCCAAGGCTCATTGCACATGGATCATGAGTAAACCCTCATTGCACATGAATCATGAGTAAACCCTCATTGTAATTTAATTTTCATGAGTAAACACCCATTTTACATAATGTCTCATGATACTATACTTTACCCAATGCATTGGAGCGCTATCGGGGTACACCCATCTTAAACATTTCACTTCATACATAAGTGTGCCACATGGATCATAAAACATTGAATCATTCAACATAATAATTTATTCCATGATAAAAAAATGAGGATTAAATACTTGAAACTATTTAAACAATAAGTAAATATGTATAAATGTGAATACCATTGATAGAGAAATGGGAATGGTATTCACTACATAATGACTTTGGCTTGGAAAAACACGGTGCAATTTCGGCAGCATGACAGTGTGACATAAGAACTCATAAAAATAGTTGATGAGAGAGAAAGGGATGTCTCATCATAATTACATGACATGGATAGTAAGGTGGTAATATAGATACATGTACCAACAAATTTAATGAAATTTAGATTCATGATACAAAAGAATTTCTTAAATGTAAATGGGGAGAGAGAAATTCCTTTCAGAATTTCGGCATAGTAATAGGTGTACATGGGAGGAATTTAATGAGAGAGAAAGGGGTCTTACATCATTATAACATAAAGAGGGTAGTATGGGGGAGGTGAAAAACCATACATCAATATTTATAATTGAAATTAAAAGGGCATAACAACTTAAAGAATATTGGAAAAAAATGAGAAAGGAAGAAAAACCCTTACTTGGAATTGTGCTTCCAAAGGATTGAGAGAGGCTTGAGAGAGGATTATTGGGAGCTTGGGGCACCTTGGGATGATTCTAGAGAAAGTAGGTAAGAAGTTTTATGAACTACAAAGGCCTTGAGTGAGGAGTAAGTGGGATCTTGGGTGGGTTTATATAGAAAAGGTGAGGGAATTCTTTATTATTTAGGTTTGGGACACCTCACATTAAACTAATCCAAACCACAAACCATCCCATGGTTTTTGCCCATGGTTTTTGGAAAAGGGAATTGTAAAATAATATTTTATAAGTCCGAAGTCCTAACTTCTTAAAATAATGGGGTTTCTTATGTGGAGGTGAATCACACTCATAAGGAAAACAATTTAAAAAGAAAAAATGTTTAACAAGTCTTGAAGGGTCCACTAAGGCTTTGTAAAATAAATAAAACAAACCCAAAATCAAATTATTTTAATGTTGAAAGATATATTGGCCGAACATAAAGTTTATAGTATTTTATTACATCACTATTGGGTTATTATGATGTCATAAAACACATTATATATTTAAACGGTATTTAATTTTTTACCCAAAAATTTGACTATCTCAGAAAATTATGAAAAATTCACCATTGGATAATTTCGACATCCTAATTCCATAAATAATATTCATTTTATCTAAATAATTTTATAAATATGTTAATTTTCACTTTTAAAATAAAAACTGACATTTATAAAAAATTCATGGATTTTGACAAAAATGGCTTTTAAACCTTAATAAAAATTACAATTGCATTCATAATATTATACGATCATTTATATTTAATAAAAATTAATTTAATAATAATAATAATATTTTATTAAAATATTATTTAATTCAAAAATCCATTAATTCATCAAAATAGATTTCTTAGTTGAAAATTAACTAAAAATAGTATTTGTGATTTAAAAACTATTTACAAGGTAACAATAATAAAATGAAAGTATATTCATTATTATATACAAAAACAATGTACATAACCATAGTGCTAAGGTATTGTTACATAAACCCTTATTAAACCCACATAAGACTGAAGAGTAAGGTGTGTGATGGTGATAGATGCTTGGGGTGGCTCGGATAACATTGCTTGGGTGGTAATCTCTATCAAATTCCACTTATATCATAGGAGGACCCCCTAGAGCTTAACATATTCAAGCTCGGATTGAGATTGGTCAAGAGAAATGCCTAAGGATGAAACATCCTTTTTGAGATATGACAAATGGGCTTCTTATGGGTCACATCTACTGGATGAGTCTATCATTTCCTTTGTCTGAGTAAATTGGATATGTTAAAGCCCTATATTTATACTAATCATATGATCACTATTAAACGTCTATATTAGCAACGTTCAAAATTCTTAATAGTATTTTAAAATCCAGAAACAAAAAACTAATTAAGCTCACATTTTATATAACCATAATAAGACATTTAATTAGATAAATAAGAATTTTCATTAATGAATGTTTGGGTCATTACATTTGGATTGTTTTGATACCTTAGAACAATGATCCCTAAGTCATTTTTTATGCTTATAAATCAACCAAACATCAATCCAATGAATTATGTAACCAATATAAATCCAAATGTGTTTTTATTTAAAATTTACATTAATTTAAGTAAAAAAGAACAAGTGGCATTCTAAAAACTAAGAAAACATATTCAGATTATTTTGATACTTTAGGAAAATAATCCATCAATAATTTGTGATGTGTTGTAATTAACCACACCTCAATAGGACGAACGGTGTGACTAAGATGACTAAGAGTGTCCATTATCAGTATAAAATATACATTTTATCTCAAAACGTGTCACTCACTGAAAACCAAGAAAACTCACTCCTATTGTCTTCATAATTTAGGAAAATGATTCATAAGTTATTTTTGATGTGTATGATGTAGTATCATGTCCAAATGACGCACGATGTAATCAGTATCACTAAAAATACATGTTTTCAGTTTAAAATGAAATTTTAGTAAAGAAAACACAACTAACATACTAAAAATTGATAAAATGATTTCAGATAGTTTTTATACTTTAGGAAAATGAGCTATAAGTCATTTTTAACATGTAGGAATCAATTATACCTCAATATGATGCATGGTGCGATCAATATGACTCAAAGTGTTTCTTTTTATTTAAGGTTGACCTTAATTTTAGTAAAAAAACACAACTCGCATACTAAAAACGGAGTAAATGCATTTATATTGTTTTTATAATTTATGAAAACAATCCATGACTCATTTTTGACATGCAGGAATAATCACCACCTCAATAAAATACATGATGTGACCGATATAAATCCAAAATTTTCTTTTTATTTTAAATTCACATTAATTTAAGTAAAAAGAATAACTAACATACTAAAAACCAAGAAAACATATTCAGATTATTTTTATAATTTAGTAAAATGATAAATTAGTCATTTATAACATATAGGAATCAACCACACCTCAATCCAACACACGGTGTGACCGGTATGTCTAAAAGTGTCTGTTATCAGTTTAAAATTTACATTTAGCTCAAAATGTTCCACTCACTAAAAACCCATAAAATTATTTTTTATTGTCTTCATAATTTAAGACAATGATTCTTTAGTCCTTTCTAACATGTATTAAGTAGTCTCACATCAAATCGATCCATGATGTGACCGGATTGACTCAAAAAGTGTGTTTTTGGTTTGAAATGATATTTTTTGTAAAAAAACACAACTTACATACTGAAAACCAAGAAAATTAATTTGGATTGTTTTGATACCTTATAAAAATTATCCATGAGTCATTTGTGACGTGTAGGAACCAACCACACCCTAATCTGACGAATGATGTGACCGGTATAAATCCAAATGTGTTTTTATTTAAAATTGACATTAATTTAATTATAAAGAACAAGTGACATACAAAAAACTGAGCAAAAACATTCAGATTGTTTTGATACTTTAAGGAAATGATCCATGATTCATTTATGATGTATAGGAATCAATCACACCTCAATATAATGAATATTTTGACCAGTATGACTAAAAGGTTTCATTATTTGTTTAAAATTGACATTTCAGATCAAAACATTTCACTAACTAAAAATGAAGAAAACAACCTCTGATTGTATTCATAATTAATGATATCAATTTTTATGTCCTTTATGATGTGTATTAAGTATCCTCACCTCAAATCGACGCATGATGCGACTGATATGACTCAAAATGGGTGTTTCTGGTTTTAAATGATATTTTAATAAAAAAACAAAATTGTCATACTAAAAACTATGAAAACCCATTCAGATTGTTTTGATTCTTTAGAACAGTGATCCACGAGTCATTTGTGATGTGGGGAAATAAACCACACCTCAATCCGATGAATTATGTGACTGGTATAAATCCCAATATGTCATTTAAATTTGATAATAATTTAAGTAAATAAACAAGGGACATAATCAAAACCAAGACAACCCATTTAGATTGTTTTGATATTTTAGGAAAATGATTCATAACTTATTTGTGACATGTAGTAATCAACCCCACATCAATAAAATACATGGTGTGACCTGTATTACTCCAAATGTGTATTTTTTATTCAAAAATGACATTTTATTAATGTATTCTTTCATATTAATGCATAATTTATTTTTTTAAAATATTACTAACATAATATTTGTTTTCTTATATAGTTGGAACCTTTTTCTTGAGTTGGGATGATTTTTTCGGTAACTAATATAATGGGAGGATATTTTTTAGAGGGTATCACAGATGCCAAGGGTTGAAACATTAATGTTTTTAACTATTTGTTGGATAAATGTAATTATATAAAACAATACTTGAAATGTATATAGCATTGTTTTCTAAACCCTCATGTGATATTCTTTGTTCTTGTGTAAGCTAATTTGTTCTTTTGTACGCTGTTTAGGTGGTGTGTGTGTGTTGTGTAGGTGCAGGTGCTGATGGTGGGTGTGCTACTATATAAACAACACAACACAGGTATATATGACTTTATCAATTCTATTTTGAGTGGTGATAAAGACCCCCTTTATCAGTGCTACTTCGAGCACTGATAAATTTACACTTTATCAGCGATATTTCAAGCACTGATAAAGGTCCCATTTATCAGTGATAATTAAAGCACTTATAAAGTAGTCCTTAATCAGCGCTAAAAATAGCACTGATAAAAATGTCATTAATCCATGCTCAAATAGTGTGGATAAAGGAGGGGATTTATCAACGTTTTTATCAAGTATAAAGGACACCCTTTATCAGTTCCTCTTTAGCACTATTAAATGGGACCCCCTTTTATCTTCACTAAGATTAACAAAACTTTTCTAGCACTATTAAAGGCACTTTATAGTGATGATAAAAACACTCTCTATATTAGTGAGAGGATCACAATCTAGTGATATGGATGTAATGATGCACTATAACCTTGAGGAAAAAGGACCAAGGGAACATAATCAACCTATACTAGTGAAACTATGAAAATTAAGAGGTTCACACACTCTTGAAGGATGTATACGGCGTGTACCAGGGGTACATGATGTGTCCAGTTATCCCTATGCCTTCCCATGTGGGAGATCCTCACATGACATGTAGTATCCATATACACAGAGTGTAGAAGGAGTGCACGATATGTAGAGTGTAACTTCCTAGACCCGGACGACACTCAATAGTGCCCCAAGCCTAGTTGGCCACATGGAATCAATCACATCTCCCCAAATGCCAGTGGATTTTGACTAGAAGTGAGGGAATAAGTGTGTTAGTGGGGAGACTCTACCCTCATCACCAGAGTATAGAACAATGTAATATAAATAGTAGTCAATAATGGATGTAGTATAACAGTCATAAAATAGATAAATAATAGGGACACATAACAATTCATGGAGTATCTCATATAAAAAAGATGAACATGTTAGGTGTCTATAAAATAGACAAAAAAGTACAAAACAATACAATACAATAAATCTACCCAAAATAACAAAAATACAAAAAGTACTATCTCTTGATAACATCACGATCTTTAGCCCGGTCTCATGATCCTCTTCTCTTATGCGTTGTACAAAATCAAGAATCAAATCTTGAGAACTTACACTGGTCCCAATCTACATTTAAAAAACAGTGTATTCGGGTACCCAACGACGGCATGAACATGGTGGGAGATACAATAATAGTAGAAAACTATATGAATATCTATACAATCCATGATTTGCAATATAATTTAATCAGTGTGCATGTTAAGTTGGTAAGCAGTAAATAAATGCGAGGTTCCCATGCCATGTATTGTATGTAATAAGTGATAGTAAATAGCCTCTCAAGGCTCTCTGTAAAAAAAGTGTTAGCTCCTATAACAAGGAAGCTATAACAATAATAAGTAACCAACACAACCTCACTATACACCCATACATATCCTGTCAACCACAACCTTTTTGTGTAATCAGAAGTGTTAGAACATCCATATATGAGCCGTATAACCAATTATATCACATTTACCATGGTAATGACATATAATGAAGTGTCAGACCACAAAGGGATGAATCTAAGGTGTATAATTCCAAGGTATCCTCTTCAAGTATCAGGAGAATCTCTATAGAAACATGGTAACGACATTGGTTGGAGTCCTAGGAGCATGTCATTTGAACATGTCCTACATGAGTCTAAGCAAGCCAGATCCAAGGGGTAACAAGGCCCAAGACATCCCATTGTATCAATACCCAAGGAGAATAATCTATCAGAGGAATCCACTACCAAATTTAATATCCAAGGGGTAACATACAAGGCATATAAATGGAATAAATACCCTTGGTATACCAAACTAGACATCTACTACCATTTCAACTACATCCCATTTCATTCATCAACAAAAACCATTACCATTTCCGACCATGAGTATACCAACTCATCAAAAAATTCCATTTAATTCATTTAATAATTTCAATCATTGAATATGATGATAACATAAGTCAAGGGGGTAGTATATCTCCTAATAATGTAATTCAATTCTGATTAATTAATTAAGAGATTCCTCTAACCAGAAAAGCTCAAATCACACTTCTTGAGTGGTTCAACGTTATGTGAAGAAAAATAAAGGCAGAACACATGGGTGGACTTGGTTAGAGAAACAACCACAAAAAAATCTCAAGGGTACTTAATGGATTCCCTAATAGGTCCAAATTCATTTAATTCAATTATTCAATTTTAAATTTGGGGCCTCTCTAGAAATTATAATGGGTGGCATAATAGAAGCTAGCCTAAAAAATCACCAAAACAAATGGGAAAAGTATAAAAAACTTAACATAGCTTATTAGTAGAGAGATATTATAATATTAGCTTCCTATTTGACTCAGATTAGGAGAAAAATGAAGAACATATGAAGATCCTAAAAATAGGGCAAATGAGCTTGCACCTAAATATCACAACCAATACAAAGAAGAACTAAGAATGACTTGAAGTGTATCTAGATCTTACCAGTCTGGATATAATGTGACCATTGATGAATGAAACAAAGTTAAGATCTACAAATAGCAAAAAATCCCACCTCTTGTATTTCTTGGGTGCTTCTTCATGTTAAAAGGGAGGGTGAGGGATTTTGTCCAAAATAAAAGCTCTTACCTCTTATTTTAAAAAAACTGATTGGGTATTTTCATGAAGTGTAAATAGAAAACATGTTGTGTAAATATCAAGGTCTTACTCCATGTAAAAACCCTTTACAAAACATGAAAGATCCTAGACACACCATTATAGGTCGTGTAATTGATACACATTGTGTAACCCTATTACATGACATGTAATTGTCCTGCAGCCAATATATAGACCTCCGACCTCTTCCTTCCCAAGACCTACTCAACCAGCCCATATCCCAACTTAGGTTCTACGCCAAAAATAATGTAAGGAAGATCTCAAATAGAAACAAAAGAATCCATACACTAAGAAAAACTCAGGATCTTACAATCCCCACCTTAAAGCAATTATTCTCAAATTTTCCCTCTAAAGGGTGGTCAAGACTCATCTAAGAACAACTCAGGAACTGACCATGTATGTTGGCCTCTCGATCCCAAGTATCAACCTATAAATGACCATGATTCCATGACACCCACACTAGAGGAACTGGATAGCCTTAGAGAACTTTCATGCTTATGTAAACAGTATGAATGAAATTCTCCTCAAAGTATGCATCAACCTGTAACTCAACCTCCTTGGGATGAAAAGCATGAGATGAATATAAGAAATAACAGTGCTTATAAGATACATGGAATATGTTGTACATGGATTTGTACCTCTAAGGTAACTATAACCAATAGGATACTAGCATGACTCTATCCAAAATCTCGAATGTCCCAACATATCAAGGTGAAAGCTTACCCTATCTCCAAATTCATCTATGCCCCTGCCTTGGTGAAACATGTAAAAAGACATAATCCTAAAACTCAAACTATAGAGGTCATCGATGGTGATTGATGTAAGATTTATGTCGAGGCTGTATAGTATTAATCTATTTCTGAATCAATTAGACTAGCTCAGAAGTCTAATACATGAGTTAAAGTCCCCGTAAAGCCGCCTCACCTTCCTTTAACCAGTGCAAGGGTGATCAGAATGGACTACTGTACAAATCCTCATAATATTTCATCTAAATCATCTACTGATATCTATTACTATAGTTGAACTATACCAAGGGTATATGGATCTCCCAAGATCCCCCAAAATCTAGGACACATGCTCATAGTATATCCTCAAGAACCTGTATCGCACACTCTAACTTTCCATCAATCTAAGGGTGGTATGCTATGCTCAAAAGAACTTATGTACCCAATTCCCTCTACAAACTATGATAGAAACAAGACATAAAACATGAATCCCTATCTGTAATGATAGTGTGAGGGACCCCATGAAGTCGTACTATGTCACAAATATAAAACCTCCCAAGCTCATCAAAATTGATGGTCTCTTTTATTGGCGAGAAATGTGAAACCTTCATGATCCTATCAATAATAACCCACACAAAATCGCTACCTTAGGGTGATCTATATAAACCGGTCACAAAATCCATCACAACATCATTGCATTTACACTCAGGAATAGGTAACTAAATTAAAAGTTTGTTAGGAAGATGATGTTCTACCTCCACCTACTAATAGGTGTAACACATCATAACCAAACCAACTACCTATATTTTCAAACCCAACCACCATTACTGATGGCCCAAGTCATAGTAAATCTTGGTAACACCGGGGTTCACTACCCAAGATGAGGCATGGAATTACCACATAAACTCCTTACATATGTCCACTGAAACCCAAACACGACCATGGATATATAGAATACCATCCTTTCCTATAGTCCAACCAGGAGGTGGATCCTCACCTACCACACTCTTTCGTAGGACTAAAACCTTCGAATCTAATATATGTCTCATCTATACTCTGTCTAGTTGGGTAGATGTCACAACTAAAGATGAAAGTTAAGTCCAACCCTGACTATATTGCACCTTGAAGTGCATCACATAGAAAAAAATACATAACCTTCTACTTGTTACCTGCCTACGAAACTACATATATATGAGTACTTCTGCTCAGTTCACCATCCACTACATTACCTTTATCAAGAATGTAGGCAAGCTCAAAATCAAAATTTTTTAGGTACTCAACCCACCTTCACTACCTTAGATTCATATCATGCTGTGTAAATATGTACTTGAGCCTTTTGTGGTTTGTGCACCCAAAATAAATCTCTCCTAGTAAAAAATGTCTCCAAAAACACAAATCATGAATGACTGTAGCTAATTCGATAATGTACATTAGGTAGTTCCTTTCATGTGGCCTCAAATGCTAATACCCATACACCACGACTCTATCCACCTTAATCAGCACCACTCTAAGCCTGATACCTAACACATCACAATACATAGTGTAGCTTCTACTATGCTCTAGTAGTTTTATGACTAATGCTGAAGTCAATTTACCTTTTGGCTTCTGAAAGGATTTCTCACAGGTATCTAACCATACAAAATTCACTCCCTTCTTAGTCAAGCCCATCAACGATGATTCTAGGAATGATAAGTCATGTATGAAATGATAATAATATCTAGATATACCCAAGAAAATCCATATATAAATTAAGTTCTTGGGATACTCCCAAGAAACTACATATCTCACCATATCTAGGTCCATTGATACTCTTGTCTCTAAGATAATGTTAACCAGTACGTGAATTTGATCCATCTAGAAGTGGAACTTTGTGAGATTAGCATATAACTGATGCTCTCTCAGTATATCCCAAATGATCGCAATATGTTTAGCATGGTTTTTTAGATTATGAGAATACAACAAGATATATTCCACGAGAACTACCACAACTAAATCTAGATAAGAGTAGAAAAATCAATTCATCTGCTCTATAAAAATAATTGTCATATTCATGAGACTGAACAACAGAACTATATACTCATAAAAACCATTTATTCTATGAAAAGATGTATGAGGTATGTCTGCAGGTTAAACACATACATGTTGATATCCCAACCTCAATTTTTTTGAGAACACCTAAGCTCCTTGAAGATCATAAAACATGTCATTTATCCATCAAAAGGGATATCTATTCTTAAATTTAAACTGGTTAAATTTCATATAATGCACACATAGCCTAAGGGTACTATCCAATTTTTTTGAAAAAAGGTCTGGAGAAACCCATAGAAAAGTATTGTGTTGAATAAACCCCTTTTTCTTCAAATCCTCTAGATACCTCTTGAGCAGATGGAACTCTTTCACAGCCATCATATAAGGAGGAATGGATACCAATGAATCTCTTGGAACTATATCTATGAGAAAACTAAACCAATATCTTCGGGGGAAACTAGAAAAGTATTCTGGAAACAAATCCCTGAAATAATCAACCATAGGAGGGTAGTCTACCTGGTATACTCCTTATTCATCAAGATATAAACTAGCGATATGGGCTACCATTCCGCCTAGCCCATGATGCTATGGTCCAACTCAGATTGCTTGAAAATCCCATTCACCCTTGTGAGTATAAACTACACCCTCTGGTGATGTGAAATTCCCCCTCCATCAATAGAAGTCAACTTAATATTGATAATATACTAGCCAATCCCTCGTGAGTTTGACATAAAACCCTATAATCTTGGGAAAAAAAACATTCCAGATGAAGTGACACACACCAACCTCAAGTGGGAACTCCCTACACTGGCATACATCCTTTGTTTTGATTCCCAACAAAGTGTCTAACAACATAACGCTTTCAGAAGACAGTACAACAAGCCCATGGATTTTCTCCACAGGTGAAGATATCAAACAATGTGATGTACCTATATGAAAAAAGAGAATATGCAATAGTATATGCTACTAAGATCATACCTCTCACTGTAGACAGTCCAACGCCCTCCTCTTCAAGGGTTGGATATATAGAAAAGATTTTGCCTGAACCATGTCCCTATGAAACAACCTCACTACCCGAAGTAGGTCCACATAGATGTCTTTGTGTAACTCATGCCTGGACACCTTGGCCACGACCACCATTTCCTCAACCTAATCAATCGAAACTTTATGAGCTCCCTGGCTAATGTGGAAATGAGAATCCTACTCATTAACCTAAGGTTGGATATGATGACCTACAACTCACTAATAGATGGAAGGTCCTACAAAACCACTTCACGTGGCCCATCCCTCTATAAGATCGACACTCAATTGGGCCAATATTTCACTGATTTTTCATGTGGCCCCATATTCCACACCGATGAAAGAAGACCGAGCTACCCGTACTCACAGTCTGAGTGGTAATAATCTCATGGGAAGCCTCAAAACATCACTTCCTTTCACTGGAAGTTAAGATACTAAGCTGAGAGATATTGTTTATTTTCTCTATACCCCCCATTTTCCCTCAAGTTCTACTATGTAATCAGAACTTGATTCAAAATTTTAGTAATAAAGGTCAACCTGTACACATTTAACTGAGATCAAATAGTGTGTTAGAGACCTTCTTTGAAGCATCTCACCATCGATAACTCATCATCCAGGTACGTTGGCACAAAAATCTACAACTCTATAAAGAATGCCAGGTACTCCATAACCATCATAGCTCCACTATCCAGATGCATGAACTCACTAGAATTCTTTTCCTGCAGAGTATTAGGGTAAAAGTAATCATAGAACCTGGTTTGGAGATCAACCCAAAACCATGTCTCAGAGGCTATTAGACCGATTCAAAACATCCCACCATCTCTTTGATTCCCCATGCAGAATATATAAAATGAAATTCACTCTCCTCTTAGGAGGTGTCTATAGATGCTCAAAGATTGAAAGCATGGTCTCAATCCAAATTTCAATAGACTATGGGAAACCAAGCCTTGAAAACATAAGAGGATATTACTGCTATAACACATGCGTCAGCTTGACCATAGATAAGGTTGGATGCTGTGTTCCACTGAAAAGTCTACATGATGTTATAAAACCCCTCGTAGAACTGTGACTCAACACCTATATCTGGAACAAAAGCTGGTGATGGAGATGACACTAATGGAGTATCTAATGGCATCCCATGTACCACCGCCTTCAGAGCATGGTATTCACCTCCCTTATAGGGTATGACTGGATGTCATCGTGGTGATATTCATATAAAATTCCAAATACACAGCAAAAAAATAACGGTATCAAACCTCACAGCTCAAAATCCTAGGATATGTCAAAACCCTCATAAAAAAATATCATACCACACAACGTACTTCTAAATCAAGATTGAAAAAGGAACATTCACAAAATCCACCATAGACACTACCTATTTCCCACTCAAAATATGGGTCTAGGTCAAGGTCTCCATTTCTCATATCAATTATCCATTAGAATTCATATTTATTTCACATTTTTTATATAGTTGAATCCAAAGGTGAATCAATTACAATTCCATAGTGGTCGATTATCCTTATTAACTGAAATATGTAATCACTTTCTCTATCCTCTACATAAAATTATATCATAATAATAGGTATAGTTATCAATCCACCTATCACAAAATCATACAACAAGTAATGTATCCTAAATGGAATGGAATAATTCATGGAATGTGATTAATATAAATTTCTTAAAATCATGCATGAGGTGGAATACCCTTATATCATTGGGTTGAAACAAAATATAACCCATAGTCATATCAATAATAACATCACAATCCAAGTGCATCACCCAATAGTGGAATCAAATCAAATATAACAGTCAAAATACAAAAAACAATAATTTCCATTCAAGGAAATTTGGATTTTTCCTATATGTGGGTTAGCTACTCCCATACCCAACTCATTAACGAATTCCATTACCTTTCTATCCCTTAATATTGTCCCCAAATAATTAAGAAAACAGTAAAAGAAGGCTTTGATACCACTTTGTAACATACCAGACCTGGATGCCACTTAATAGTGACTTGATCCTAGTTCGCCACATGGACTCAAGTATATCTCCCCAAATTCAGAGGCTGCCAAATAGTAGTGAGGGCCTAAGTGTGTTAGTGGGGAGACTATTCCCTTATCACCAGAGTGTAGCACAATAGAATATCAATAACAGTGAATAGAGGAAGTAGTATAATAGTCAGAAAATAGATAAAATGTTAGGATAAATAATAATGCAATAATTATCTCATATAAAAAGATAAACATATCATGTTTCTATCAAATATCCAAAATAGGTACAAAAAAATAAAATATAATACATGTCCCCAAAATTCCAAAAATACCAAAAGTACTATCTCCTAATAGCATCACGATCCTTATCCAGGACTCGTGCATCCATGCACCTAAGCATGGAACAAAATAAATAATTGAACTATGGGTGCTTTACCCTATCCCTACTTGCGTCCAAATAGTTTGTTTGAGTACCCAACGATGGACCAAATAGGGTGTGAGATACAATCCCATTAGGTAACCACCAAAATACCTATACAATATAGGCTATGCATTATAAGCTAAGCAGTGTACAAGTAAAGTAGGTAAGTAGTAAATCAATATAAGGTGCCCATGGAATATATACTATGAAACAAGTGATAGTAAATATCCTCTCAAGGCTCCCTACAAAAAATTCATCGTCTCCTATAACATGGAAACTGTAACAAATAGAAATAACCAACACAACCACTCCAAACACCCATACATAGCATTTCAACCATGACATTTCCATATAACCAGAAGTGTCAGAACATCTATGACCGAGAATTATAACCAAGTATATCACATTTACCATGGTTTTGATGTATAATGAAGTTTTAGACCATGAAGGGATAGATCCAAGGTTTATAATTCCAATTAATCCTCATCAAGTCCCAAGAGAATCATTATTGAAACTCGATAATGACGCTGGTTTGATTCCTAAGAGAATTTCATATGAACATGTCGTTTATGATTCCAAGAAAGACAGATCCAAGGGGTAGAAATGCTTAAGGTATCCCACCTAATCAAGACCCATGGAGAATACTCTATCCATGGCATCCAATACCACATTCAAGATCCAATAGGTAACATCTATGACATCAAAATGGAATAAAGTCCCTTGGTATACCAACCCTAGTGTCCACTTCCATTTCAAATACATCCCATTTCATTCATCAACCAAAACCAAAAACATTTCATAACATGATTATACCCACTCATCAACAATTTCCATTTAATCTATTTAATCATTTCAAGCATAGAATATCATGATAACATAAGTCAAGGAGGCAGTATATCTCTTAAGCATGTAATTCAATTGAATTTAATTAATTAAGGGATTCCTTTAACCAGGAAAGATCAAAGCACACCCATTGGGTTGATCAATGTTAAGATAAGGGAAAAAGGCACACCCCATGGGTTTCCTTATTTGGATAAAAAACCACCAACATATATAAAGGGTACATATGGGCTTCCCTAATAGGTCCCAATTCATTTAATTCAATTGTTCAATTTAAATTTGGGACCACACTGGAATGTCTGATAGGAAGAACACTGATAGATAGCCTAAAAAGAACCAAAACCAAATGGAAAAGTACATACCACTTACCATAGGTCAGTAGTAGAGTTCTCATCTAGTATTATCTTCTAATTTGACTAATACCAGGATTAAACTGAAGAATAGACGAATATCCTGAAAATTGGGAAAATGATATTACACCTAAATAGCACAATTGATATCAATAAGAATGAAAAAAAAACTAAAAAGGAATTAATATCTTACTGGCATAGATCTAACGTGACTGATGGAGAAAGAAATGGACCCCAGATCTGCAAATGTGAGAAAATTCAACTTCTTGGATTTATTGGGTGCTCCTGTTCATGAAATGGAGGGCGAGGGATTCGGTCCAAATCATATTACCTTGAATTTTATTTTAAAAATAAGGCTCCATTATTTACATGACATGAAAATACCTTACACGCTGTGTAAATTTCAAGGTCTTCCTTCCTATAAAAACCGTTTACACAATGTGAAAGATCTTAGAAACACCATTACATGTCGTATAATTGATACAAGTTGTGCATCACAATCACACAACATGAAATTGGCCTATATCCAATATAGATCCCTATAGCCTCTTCCTTCCCATGAACTACCCAACTGGCCCATATCCAGACTTAGGGTCTAATCCAAAAATAATATAGGAAAGAGTTCAAATAGAAACAAAATAATTTGTACCTCAAGAAAAACCTAGGATATTACACAGAGACACATGGTATTATGATTTTGTCTCATGGACATGTCTATATACCAAAAATATGTTCTTTTACCTACCCATGTATATAAATCCATGTTTGTATACAAGTACATGATGTACTATCTGGCCATGGAATTTTTTCTGTGTATGTGTACATTATTAATTACATGATGTACCATCTGGACATGTAATTTTTTTCCATGTCTGTGTACATTATTAAGTACATGTTGATCCACATGGAAGGGGTAACATTCCATGTTATAGGGGTTACACGTCATGTGTTCTTTAACTCTGGCTGAAACCCTAGCACCCCAACTAGGGGGGACCACACGACGTGTAATCCTAAAGCTCACATCGTGTTGCTCGAGATTTAAAGATCTACTTTTTCACCATCTCACACCTTTTTGGGGCCTAATACATTATTGAAACATATAGATTAGTTTCCATCAAGGCCTTTAGTCATCTGATCTCTATATTTTGGGTCTAGAATACTCTTGCGGAACGATCCGCTGAGAAAAATAGTCACCGTTTGTCAAAACTGGGAAAAATGGGATGCACAAATCCATCCATTCCACTCTTGATTATCCACTGTCATTATCACACCTCGAACGAACCATTAATCATGAACGTCACCCATAGTATTGATCTATTTCACCAAAGAGAAGTCAAACAATGAACGCATATCGGGTATTCGTCAAATCATGGGCCAAGAGAAAATGACCACGATGAATGTGCGAAAAATGGAGTGAGAAAACCACATGCCATAAATTTTGAGGAAATAAATTTGTCCATTTTTTGTGCCCTTATAATTCATTATCATAGATAAAGGATGAATGAAGAGGGATAATTCAATGAAGAATTAAACAATTATATCAAATTAAATCTACCAGCGATGTGTGAATTAATTCTGTTCATGGAATTGATCCACATTCACATGGTATTAGAGAACATGATGGAAATCAAAAAGAAAAAAATCCTACCAAGAGTCTGGATTGATCATTGATGAATAACGACTGTTTTTACATCATTAACGAGATCCTCCAACTCTATTGGTGCAACGGTTCGTGATCCAATCCCGATCCATCATCGTCCGCCAAAAAAATCTCTCCAATGGTTTTTCAAAATCTTCAGGGTTCAAGAGGCGAATCCCGAGACAAATAAAACATCCATATACTTAAAGGATAAAAATAGATCACTACATCAAAACAAATAAAATAAATAAATTATTTATTTTATTTCATTCATTTACACCCATGATAATTTTTTCACAAACAACCTATGATGATAAAGGTTATGTCTCACCTAGGGTAAAAAATGCATTCTAAAATCAATGGTTCCCTCATATTTTTGATTTGGGCCACCATTTGAGTGTTATTTCACCTTTTTAGTAAACTATGTGCACATGATATTTACTATATTTAATATATTTCATATTTTCATTTTGGGAACACCATGCCTCAAAATTGCACACCGTCTCATCTCTTAGTCCTGAAATTAATCCATATAATATCCAAAAATAATACATGGAAAATCCTAGGTATTACACTAGTAAAATAACATTAGAGGTAGGATAAATTTGGATACTACTTCAGCAATACCTTTAAAGTGTAGGTTGAAGAGTAAAAAAATGGATTAATCAAAAATACATGTATGATATATGTCATTTTTTAAAACAAAATTACTTTGATTTAAAATAGATTGGGGATTCCATATGTTTATTTTTATACCGAGCTAATTGAAAGAGTACCTTAAAACCATTTGGTTTCACCTCAACTTGTGTCCCATACCATCTACTCTTATTGGGAGATCCATAATTTACAAATTCCAACTCACTCATAGTTGATGTGTACCTAGAATTTAGGATTACATATAATAAACCTTTGACTTTCAAGATTGTATATAATAAAGAATAAAGAAATGATATTCATATCATTATATTTGATTTAATAATAAAATATCACATAAAATACATGAAATAATAATTAAGTTAAATAAAATTCAACACATACATAGGTTAGTCAAGCTCATGATCAATCACAAAATGGAATGACTACATATTTAATCATCCAGGAATTTGTTTCAATTTATTCTTTATTAAGATAAATTTACTTGAATAAATAAATTAATCTTAATTAATTATTTATTTTATTATGTTAACAATCTTTCCAAATAGTCTTTGAGATTCCAATCCTATATAAATTTAAATATATTGAATAAAATTTATTTTAGTATAACATTATTGGGTATATATTGTGTAATAATAGGGAACCCGATGCATACTATTTTTGTGTGATTAAATTTATTACTATAATTTAATATATACATGAAATGTACTAGTGGTGACATGGAATTTAAACTTCTATGTATAATTAGCCTCATTTATAAAGGTTAATACTTACATGATGTATTCTTTCACTCGACATAATGTGTGACTTACATTGTGTAAAGTACATACCATATACTATGTACTTACAAGGTATGTATGTCTAAATGACATGTCAAATATAGATGATGTATTTTTTTTATGGATTAATACATCTAGTCTACATAACATGTATGACCACATAGAATTCCATGAATATACATGATTTGTACAACTATAAATTCCCTAAAAGTATATGATGTATAAAATGAACATACATGTTGTGTATTTGTATAATTTTGTGGATAATAATTATTAAAGTAATTAATTACATGAAAAATTCTAAAAATAAATCTATGTATATCTAGTGAATATTAATATCTATTATATGGTGTGTATATATAATTAAACATTGTATAGTTTGGTCATACTTTTAATTATCTATATGTTTGATTCACACAACACACATGTCTCGGCATGCACATTGCATAAGTTGGCACAAGTTACATGGAATGTATAACCATATACATATCATGAAATCCATATCATTCCACCTAAACAACATTCATAGTGACTAAATGTGTATATCACGTAGGTTATCACATGTTACATGGTACATACAACTAGCTAGACACTGTGTACATCATGTTTTCTCATGTTTCTCGGTTAGTTTTCTGTTAGAAAAAATCCCATAGGAGTGATTTTTGGGTTGTTTTTATTGAAAATAAAGTCAAATGAATCTTTAATGTAGCCTATTTAAATATTTTTTAATTTATATATTTAATGTTAGAAGAGGTTTGGAGGTATTCTAGATGAATTTTGGAAAATATATCTTTTAGAAACATATTTTATTTTTAGCTTTGTCTAAAACCATAAGGATCATCCTTATTAAATAATAAATATGACTTTGGGTAGGTTGGTTGTTTTTTAAAGGAATAAAAGTGTTCATTTTATGTATAAGGATAATTTTAATACCAATAAAAAACTTATAAGGATTAAGGTGAGTAGTTCCAACATCATTTTGAGTTGCATAAGGATCACCAGCTTTGTATATGGATAATTCTTCAAAACATAAGAATTATTCAGGTCTTCATAAGGAAGAATCTTGGTTTGTGTAAGGGTCATCCAAATTCTGTGTAAGGATGGTTTTTTGTAAGATAGATTTTGAATATTTGTAATGATGAATAGATGTGGTCTAAGATCTATTTATGTATCATTCATTCATGAATTTTCTAAATATGGTCAACCAACTATAGTAATAGTTATGATATATTTTCATTATAATAAAATATTATTAATATTGTGGATAAATTTAAGGGGAGATAGTCTATTTTAATTTCAAGGGAGAATAATTCCATATTATTTTGATATTTAAGTAATGATAAACGCTAATTTGTGTGAATGAATTTAACCATGCACACCATGTATTGGATAAATATGTGGTGATGTGGATATTGTTATAGTACTAATTGGATGAATTTTAAATTCATGATTTCTCTAAATATAGAGGATCCATTCACCTCTAATATTTTAAGAATTTTGGTTGGAGTTTTATATTAGATAAAACACTGGTGTTAACCATGGATGTGCTATATTTTAAAATATGTAAATAAATTATCATATTGAAAATAGAAAAAATAAATAAAATATAAAATAAATAAAATAAATAAAAAGAGATTTTGGATATTGGTCTTACATAAGAATATAAAAAATAGGAGTTCTTTTTTTAGATAAGAAAGAGAGGTGATAGAAGATGGAGATTTATATCCTCCCACCAATAAAGGAAAATAATTTTTGACTCACACTGGAAAGAAGAAGAACAAGATAAAGTCACTTTAGGTGGTCACTTAGTGGAAGGTTTGTGTAGATTTCTTCAATTATAAGAAGTTGGAACATATTGATACACCACATAAATTGGGTATAATATCACTCTTTGATCCAGAAAATTAAAGAATACAAAAATTGGTAGAGAATTATAATCCCTAAGTGATGGTGAGCATTGAAATTTATTTTGTTAGTGGTTATGAACTGGGAGGGTCAATGTGGCCACTCTAATTCCTGTAAAAAAATATGTTTACTTCACTTTCTAAGGTTTATAAGCACATTTATATTAAATCTACTTGGATTAATCCATTTGGTTAAACTAATTAAAATATTATGCATTCATTATTTACTACCTTCATCACTTAGGATTGATTTCAAGGGATGAAAAAAAGTGTTCCTCATAAAAGAGAGAATAAGATTCTAATCAATGAGTAATTTTTAAGATTTAAAATACTCTAACTCACGTCACACCTAGGTTATATTTCTTGATTGGGAACAATAAGTGGTATCAGATTTATGGTTTGGGTAGAAGTTTTCTCACTCTTAGAAGTGATTTTTATCATTGTGAATCACAAGGGGATTCTATTTTTTTAAGTCTGTAATCTCTAACTATAGAAAAATAAAATTCAATATTACATTTTCTTTTAAGAAATAGATTTTTATAAGGATACTATTCATATAATTTTTATTACCATTGAGGGTGGATCCACCTCTAATAGAGATGAATATAAATTAGATTATAACACCAAGGTAATAGATGCCTTTGGAGGATGTTTGGATAATCATATCTATATAAAGGTTATGTCCTATAAAACTTATCATGGAATATGGGAATTTTTTTAACATCTATGAGGTGAATCCAAACTTTGTGAGGTGAAATTTTAAATGTTGTGGAATAAATATAAAAACTTAATGATGTACCTAAATAATATTATTGATGCATTATTTGATCAACTAAATATTCTCATAGAGTATATGTGTGGGTTTGGAGAAAAATATAACAATGTTAATTTTTTTAAAGAGTCCTAGTAAAGCTAACTCCCTGATTCAATGTGAATGAATTTGTACATAATGATAAAGAACCAAAAAAGTTAACATTAAACTTTATTTATAGTAATCTTATTGTATATGAGATTAAGAATAATGATAATCACTCTATGATAAAGGATAAATCTTTGGAGTTTTCATTGAAGGAAATAAATAAACTCTTAATGAAATAATATCCAAATGAATAAGAAGTTGATCAGGTAATGCAATTAATTTCCAATAATCTTAAGAGGGAAAAATGAACATTCAAAGGAAATATTCCACTTGATTTTTTCTAACATATTGAATTTTGGAATCTTGTTTCTAGGTGTCTTAATAAATTTCAAGATGATAACGAGGAGGAAAAACCTATGTAGAAACCTATCAATGGTGAAAAAATTAGGATTAAACCATAGTGAAGATTATTCAAGAAGAAAATTTTTGTTATCTCATGAAGAAAAACTCTTTGAAAATATAGATTCATAGGTGGATAAATACTTTAGAGACCTTGATAAATATTTTAATATTGATGTTGTAGACAATCCGAACATGGAAGAAAACAATGGAATAGATGTTGGAATTAAGGGTAGAGTTGACCTTAAATTGAAACTATCGTAAACCCTTGAAGAGATATAAATTTGGAGGTATAAATAGAATAATTCAAATTTATTTACACATTATTCCATGATTTACATGCATCAACAAGAGTAAGAGAAACTAGAATTAAAATATTAAATTGAAAATGTTAAATATGGAAATCATAGAAGCACAAATAAGTAAGTTGAGATAAGGCTTGAATTTTTAGAAAAGACACTAATAATTTATATATTGACTAAATTATAAAATTAAATAGTTAAAATAATTGAGGAACTTAAATTAGAATTAATGATGTGGTGATGGAAGTGTGAAGATCAAGAAATAATCCTTACTCCCAACATGACATCGAGGAGTTTTAGTGGATTTTATCCTAAAGAGACTAAGGAAGTTCATGGGGAATATTCTAGAAGGATTTTATACAATCCATGATTATAACAGTTTGGTGAAAAATGAGAATTAGTTATGATACATGGTGACAAAAATAAATAAATGGAAGTGGATATAAATTCCCAAGCACCAACACCCTAGAAGAATATTTAGTTACAGAACTCTTAATAGGAAAATGTTAATGTATAAAATCTTTAAAAGGAGACACAAAAAATAGGTGTTATTATTTTGATAATATGTGGTATACCATATATGTGTGACCCATAGTTAAAATATATTTTAGCGAGGAAGAACACCAAAAACAAGAAAACATAATTTCATCTTTTTTCCTATTCTTTTATTAGTTATTTATTTCATTGTGAAGGATTTGGGAAAAAGAAAATTTATTATGCATTAAGAGTATAATGAAATATGTCCAAAAAGTCTCAAAATAGTAAATCACATCACCAGGATACTGCATCCTAAAAACTAAAAATTAAAAATAGATTTTTATATTTGCAAGATGAGGAAAAAATTGGGGAATTAGTGGTGAAACAATCTTGTTTGTCATCAAATTAAATTAAACAACAATCATGGATCAAGAAAAGTAAATTAGAGAAGGATAATTTTGATGAGATTGAATTGAGATTAGTAGATTGATTCATTACATGGATCTTGAATAGTGGGTGTACTCCCTTCATGATGGTAAATACACACCTTGTCATTAGTGTCAAATATGACAAGGATGGTGTTTTCTATTTTGAAATGATGAGGGGTTGAAAATTATCAGATTTAGGAAAAAGAATATTGGTGAAAAATATCTAAAATTGACATATGTTATGTTATTTGATGTCCCTAGTCACAAATTTCTTAGTCTAAGTTAACTATTCAACTTGTAGAATGAAGTGAAGATTAAAAATAAATATTTCACTATTAAAGGGAGAGATTGAATGATATTTTATAATAGAATATTTATAAATGGAAACCTATATCTCATTAATGGATGAGAATAATGATTTATGTACAAAGAAGAGGAAAAGTAAATGTGGAATAAGCATCTTGGCCGTTTTATCCAAAATTAGATAAATAATTGGTTAAAATTAAAGGTTATTGACATGTACCCAACCTCACTTGTGATCATAATCTTGTTTGTCATTTTTGAAAAAATGGAAATATTGTTTTTATGACATACAAACCAAATAAAGAAAATTCATCAAGCTTAATTGAGGTTGTGTATGTAGAAGTTTGTAGTCATATAACTCATAGATACTTGGATGGTAAAAGATATTATGTCTTGTTTATTGATGAATTTAGCTGGATGGATTGGGAAATATTGATTACCCAAAAATATGAGGTATTCAAATTTATTACCCAATATTATAGGGAAGATGAAAAAATACTGGGTTTAAAAATTCAGAAGATCCATATAGACAATGGTATAAAATTTACCAATAAACAAGCAGAGGAATATATTAAAAAACATGGAATTATACATTATGTTTTGGTGATAAAAACAATTTAATAGAACAAATTTATTGAGTGGAGGAACTAAATCATAAATAATTTGGCTCATACTATACTTATTGACATATACCTATAATGGACATAATGGAATGAAGATGTGCTCACAAAAGTTTATATATTCAATAGGTTTTTACTTTCTCCAATTAAAGATTTGACCCCCTATGAAATATGGTATGGGAAGAATGAAACACTCAATTATTTCTCAGTATTTGTAAGTAAGTGTTTTAATCTAAATAATGAAAAAAATATGATGTTTTAATCTCATTATGATAAAGGAATATTCTTTGGATATTTATCCAAGAGAAAAGATTACAATTTCTTTTAAAAAATAACTATAAGAATAATAGAAATCCAAGATTTGATAGTTGTTGAAAATAAGAAGATTTTAAAATATAACAAGAAAATATTCTAAAACCCATGATTTTTTTACACAAAAACCCAGTTTTTATAGAATAAAGTGATGATAAATTGTGTAGTTTAAGAGGAGAACATGAGGCTATAAATTATTCATATGATGCCTATGATGATTATGAAATTACAACATGTTTTTTATAAATTACTAAGAGTAGAAACTTGGTAGAAATCAGGGATAATGATATTATCTGTGAGGGGACAACCCTGGTTCAAACTTTAAGAATAAATGATTAATATAAAACCTCTATTTTATCTTGAGTGGAGCCTATAAATTTTTATGAGGCTTATAAGGTTCAGAATTGGGTCAAGGATATTCATTAAGAAATTGAACAAATAGAGAAGAACCAAATTTGTAATTTTTTTCCAAGGAAAAAGAGAAAAAATATTATTTGAATCAAATAAGATTTTTGGAATAAACTCAAGAAGGATAGAAAAGTGATAAAGAACAAATAAAGTCTGATGTTCAAGGTTAATTCCCAAATATAAGGAACTAATATGGATGATAATTTTATACTCATGTCTTGACTTGAGACAATTTGATTTTTTTGGCTATGGCTATGAAAAAATATTTAATTTTATTAGATGGATGTTAAATAAATATGATTATTAGTATTCTTGAAGATGAAGTCTAAATTGAATATCCAGATGCATTTATCATTGATGAAGATAAATATAATGTGTGTATGTTAATGAAATATTTTTATGGGTTAAAACAATCACCATGGACTTAGTATTCTAGGATAGATTAGTACTTGAAGAAGGACAAATTTCAATGTGGAGGGGTCAATAACAACCTCTACATCAAGTACCAATGTAGTTGAGAATACCAAGTGTGGAAAATCATGTGCTATAAATATCACCCAAAATCATATTAAGTTTTCTTTAATAAATAAAATTTAAATTAAATATCATTTTATAAAGGATAAATTTGAGAAACATGTAGTGATGTTGGAGTATGTACCTACACATGATCAAGATGTAGACATAATGATTATGAAATTTCTAAATGTGTAAATTAAAAGGAATAAATTTTATCATGGATTCTAATCAACCACATAAAACTAAATGATTTTGATATTGGAACTTTTATTGCCCATGGGAATTTATATTTATAGTAATCTATTATTTCACTCATGAATTTAAAACTTCTTTTCTGACCCTTGTTTATGATCTTATAGAGAAGTGATTATTGGGTTCATTAATATTGGGGGATATACTATACATATACTTAAAAAGAGATAAATATTTATATTTGGGAATTAGGGAGAGTTTTTTCATGGTTAATAAAGGGGAGAATATTTTTTTTGGGGGTTTTGTGAAGAAAAAGAAGAGAATGAAGGTTAATGGAGTGTTTTCATGAGAATATTATCATTTAATTATTATTTCTTACATTGATATTGATTCAAGTGGTATTATAGTTGATGTTAAGTGAATAATTGATACACACCTTAAAGGAAATAAGATCAGGTTTTTTATGTTTATATATAGTTCTTTTTAATTTTATCAAAGGTTTAAGTGAAAAATCGATTCCAAAGTTGTAAACAAACACAAAGGTTTATATTGTTTGAAACAAATCCCTTATGAGTTAGTTTTGGATTGTTTATGTAGATAATAAAGTATAATTAATCTTTATTACCACCAATTTACATCTTTTTGAATTCATATTTTGAAGGTTGGAAGAGGTTTGAAGGTATTCTTGATGATTTCTAGATAATATATATTGTAGAATTATTTAAATTTTTTAGCTAATTCCAAAACCAAAATGATCTTAATATTATGAGCATAAGGATTACTATGTGTAGGTTGGTTGTTTTTGGAAAAGGTAGGGATGTTTTCCTTGAATTAATAATGATCATTTTATGATAAATGAAAAAAAACTTATAAGGATGAAAGTGATTTTCATAAGAGTCATTTTGAGCTGTGTAAGGATCATAAGATTTGTATAATGATCAATAATTTTCATGTAAGAATGATTTCGGTTTATATAAGGATGATTCTTTGTTTGTATAAGGATCATGCAGATTCTTTATAAGTATGGTTTGGCATATGTATAATTTTATATCTATGTAAGGATGAAGAGATGTGGTCTATGACCCACATAAGAGTCATTCCTTTTTGGATTTTATGAAGATGGTAAACTAAAAAAATGATACAATCTATTTTCATAATCATAATATATGATTACTATTATGACCAACATTAAGTGGATATAATAAATCCAAATTTAATGGGAGAATCAAGACATATTATTTTGATATTTAATACATGATCAAGGTTGATTTTGTTGGATATTATTTTACTACACACAACACATATTGAAGAAAGAGGGTAGTAAAGTTGAGAATAATGAAAAATATATTGGTTGTGACAACCTCAGTAATGTTAATTATAAATAAAATTAATTTTTTATTAATATTCATTATTAGATTTTATAGATCCATATTCACTATAGTAATTTTAATAAATTTTTCAATTGAAAAAGAAATTGTTTTATTCTAACAAAATTATCTTCCATGAATTTTATGATTTCATTTAAAAATAAATTTTCCAAATTTTAGAATTTTAATTTAATGAAATTAATTTTTTTTTAATTTTATAGGTCAAAATTCTCTTAGGGTGAACTTTTTGGATTTTTTTGAAATGGATGATTTTTGGGTGAATAGTGAAAAATGTTGTTTTAATAAATATATTAAATTTTATGGAATCATCATGATGTAATATTGGATTAAAAATTTATAAAACCTTTGGGTCAACCAAATATATTTTTGAAGAGTATAAAAAATCATTTAAAATCAATATTTTTAATTTGCAAACCCATGCTTGAATTTTTAGAACTTAAGTTATTTTTTTCTAATAAAAAACTATTTTAGGATATTTGAATTTAACAGTGTGGCTAGTTTTAGTTTTTTTATTAAAATAATAACACTTATTAGATAGATAAGGTTTAATTTAAAATTGAATATGAGAATCTCCCATACAATATTAATGAAATATGTGATACAGCTAAAATGAAGAATTATTGTAAATGTGTGTACCTTACACCAAAGAGCCACCAAAACCTTTTTAATATTAATTTGATGAATTTGAAAATGATCACCAAAGTGTAAAACAAAATCATCCCACCTCCATAGGTATCCAAATGCCGATATAAATCATCTGATGTTTATATAGGATTTATCCTTCCTCCTTGTCCTGTTAGAGCATCTAATTAAAATGAGAAGAATAAAAAGAGTGAGGGTTTAGGGAGTATCAACAAATCATGAGGATTTAAATCAACAACCACAGTATTCCATCACATGGAAATAATATAAATAAAAAATTAAAGAAATTTTTTAATTTTTTCCTGATTAATTCATGTGTTGAAATACATGAATAAATACAATGAATGGTTTATGAATATATAAATACATCATATTCATTTACTCCATTACTATTTCATATTATTAAATGATTTGAGTAAATTATTTCCTAGGTGGTGACTAGTTCAGGTGTCCAACACAGAAATAATAATATACCCTATAAATGAAATTCATAATTTTTGTGCAAGCCAATATATATCCCATAAATATATCATATATAAAATATAGATTTAGGCTATATCTCCTTAAATATACCACTTTTACTAAAGACTAATATACTTTGTTCCATTTCACCTAAAATTGTATCATTTGTAATAACTTGTGAAACCATATCTAAAAATCTTCCAAATATATTTCTAAACACTTTTAAAAACTCTAATTAACTTCAAATTGGATTAAATCATAGGTAGTACCTTGTGAATACCCATCCAAAACTATTTTGTATTAACTCTAAAACACTTTTAGAGTATCTTTGTGAGTAAAAATAAATCCCAATTACGCAAACCAAAAAGTGTGACCCATGGAAACTTATAGTGTTGACAATAAATATTAATATCCTGATCCATATATTTAAGAAACATGTTTCCTATAGTAAATCATCATTATTACTCAAGATATAAAGGGATCTACAATGATTTCCATCAAAAACATATATCTTTATACCTATATCCACCAATCCAAATCATATTAAAATCTTCATTCCCATATTTACCCTTTTTCTAAGACATTGAGTGACCATGGTACATGGAACATGTCAATCCAATATTTCCAACTCATAAGTTCTTGATTCTCAGACCGTAGACTGATCTAATTGATGAATACATCACATTTCATTCATCCTTATAGATAATCACATAACATGTACATCAACTAGATTAATATATAATATCTAGGTGAAGAAACACACTCCCATATTCGATCTTAATCAAGGGACCAAATTTCAGACTCATCAGATGAGAGGACAAATCCCATCTTGGTAAAGCTCGAAAAGAAGACATGATCAACAATACACTCAACCACCCTCATATTAGATATGATAATATATAGACTTGTGTAAGTTGGTTATTAAATTATTAATGTTCTTATCTTAGTTCTCTTGCCAACCTAAGGTAGTGGAGACTCAAATATGTTCCACGCACCGCTAATATACCAATAAAATCTATGTGACACTCCATGTGGTATGCTTATTAGGTCATCTAGTGCACAATAAGAATCATATTCTTTGTTTTTTCCTTATGAGTATATTTTGTATCTCTATACCACAATATTACACACATTAACCTTAATTTTTTTTCTTAACCTAAAATACTCCATGATGAACATCAATTAGGGATAAACTCAAAGTCATACATTAAGAGGTAAATTATCATTACACATCATGAAATGTATATATACATATATATAAAAGTTTATGTAACAAACATAAAATAATGATAAAATGAAGGTTTCATTAAATATTATGAATTTTAATATTTTTAAACTCTTTAAGAATATTTAACAAAATCAACATAATCACCTATTTTCTGTATCATATATGATAAACTACCATACTGAATTTCTGTTTTCTACACCTTTTTGTTTTGTTAAATCTTGAATTCATATGTAATTCATTTCAATTATTTTTGTGACCATCCAAAAAAATACTCCCACTAAACTCTTTAATGAGAATCTCTTATGAAGTAAGATAGTGTGAATAATTGTGATAAATAGGAATCATATTCCCAACTATTAAACATCTTTAACATATTAAAATATCTTAAAATCATAAAATCATATTTTGGGACGTCAACTTCTGTTATCTATTTTGAAATATTTCAAATTATATCATCATTATCTTTAGAACCCTATTCCATCCAATTTTTTCATTGAAATACTATTAATAATTACATTATGGTTTACCAATTCATCCTAACTCTCTTGGGATATAAAGTAAAATTATAAATAAAATTTGATTGGTGTAATTATTTATTTGTTAACTTTGAACTTATTTAAGTCCAAACAAACTCCGGATATCTTCTTATACATTGTATTATTTTCAGAATATCTTTTTAATAAATACAAACTCTTTTTTTAGGAAATAACAATTATTTTATTTAAGTGGAAACATTTGAAAAATAAACTATTATTTTTATATAATATATGTTATTATGAACCTTCCTTTTTCTAAGAGAGTATTTTATTAAAATATACCACCAATGAGTGGTGGGAACACATTCGAAAATATTTTAACAGACATCTGGACAAACGATTTATCCTAAATAAACTCTTTTTATTTCAAATATTCTTCTCAAAACATGTTATGTATATTGATGAATCATAAACCATGTGTATAAAATTAATCATATAATGTTGTAAAAAAAATCTTTGTTATTTAACATAATCTTCTATCTCATAAGAAGAATGATATTAAGATACACATATTTTCCTCAGATTAATTTGATCAAGATAAAATCCTTCACATTCAAATCCTTGATGTAGTAACAATTTACTTTATCTCATGAATATAAGATACAATATCAAGAAATTCATCCTTTGATTTTAAACACACATATATTTACAACACTATAAAATATACATTCGGTATCACAAACCCTTGAAAATTGAATAATCAATTTCTATAGCATCCATGCCTAACATGGAAATTCTATGGAGTTTCAAGAACTCTTTCATGTATATATTGGAGAATACAATCATTATTAATTATTTCTATTCCGTCCTAGAATCCCTAGGTTTCAATTAAATTTATTGGATTCATGAAGAAACATTATTGAAATTTTCAACCAACTTTTTTCTTTTGATTTGAACTTTTCCTGACATGTGATATCTATATAGTACTTTATAACCTAGTAATCATATGAGTAGTTCATATATATTCCCAAAAATTTTATAATATCATGTAAATGTTCTTTTAATTCAATCATTTTGTCAAAACACTTCCACAGATGAAAATATGAAAAATTCCCCAACCAGGACAATCCATTTTTAGTATCTTCTTAAAGTATGCTATAGAATTGAACAAAAAGTAACTATGTGTATAAAAAACACCTCAAATTATTTTATGAATTTTGTTTTCATGCTCTTTCTAAGAGAAAAATGAGATAATGAACAACTTATTAGAAGTTCATCCAAGCTTGTAGCATCCAAGTTATTAATGCTGCCACTCCTTTGATATGTTACTTGAAAACAACCTTCAAACTCCAAACTTAAAATCTTTTTTCATTCTGAAATTGTATATATTTACAACACTTATTAATATTGCATTCAATATCACATATATTTCATAATAATATTAAATGATATCTATAACTAATGGTGTTTTTAGGAAAACTTGAGTCTCATTAAGTCATCAAAATATTCAATCACATTGAATTTTATTTGAAACACCCAATAAAATTGTACATATGAGACCAAAATATCATAAATCATTGGCGTACCCAATCATATTAAGTATATGAGTGTATAATAAGACTAATTTTCTCTATTTATAATATAATTACTTTGAAACCTTAAGTGAATCATTATATGTTTCAAAAGAATCTAGATTCACCTACTGAACTATTCCAACATTTGGTTATTAAGGAAAGAACTATTCTCACACATTGAATTTTCACTAAATTTTTTTCTTAAATCTCCAATCATAATTAATTAAATTTCTTAAGTAACCAATATTAAGAGTTACTTATATTAAGTTTATTCATTTTAAGGATTACTTAAAAAGTTGATCTTGATGATGATGACAATATTATCTACAATAGAGGATTTTATCAAATGTGTATCATGTATTATTAACCATTAAATAATTATTTTCATTAAATAGGATCCCACTAAAATGTAAACCCCTTTTTAAAATCCATAATACTCATTAGTGGACCGAGATCCATATTTCACTAAGAAAATGGACCCACTTTGTCTTGAACTCACAATTAAATTATTTAAGAACATAATCATCCCAATCATATTATATATTATTCTTGGATATTTGGGCAGACATCTATTTGTCCAATCCATCATATAGATAAACCCAACTATATTCCTCTAGTATCCCAATCCATGGGGTTTCCTTGCTAGTGTAACTAAATTAAAATGTAAAAAATGACTTAATCATATGAAAATCTATGAGGAACCCATTTGGAATGAAAATACCCAAGAATGGTCCAACATCACTCATTATTTAGTTTCATCACACAATATAATCTAAAGGCACCCTACTTTGGCATGAAACTACCTTGTTGGATGAGCAAGGTCTTGACAAGTGATGATTTGGAAGAAATATTACACTAATCAATTGAAGAGGATTTTATTCTCACTACATTATATCTTGTTATTCCATTTTATATATTCTTGAATCTAGTAATTTATTTTGGAATTCTATTCCCTCCATTTAATCAATATGTTTAAACTATATTGATGTGTAACTCTTTACACAACCCCTATGTTTGGGTTAATCATCCAAAATTTGAAGTCAAGTATATTAATACATATTTAATTGTTTTATTTTCATAAGTTACATAAAAAATTCCTGAAAAAGTTTAGAATTATATGAGTAATTCTGGAGTGATTGATAGCTAACCCCAATGACCAGCCTAAACAAGTCATAGGCCTCTAGGTCACTAGGTAGTCGGACACCAAGTCTCTCTACATTGGGAAACTTTAATTAAGAGATAATAGAATTAATCACAAATCTAAAACATAATATTTATAAACTATATTCAAAAACTAAATTCAAATTCATAATATCAATTATAAATTGAGGTCAAGGTAAATGAAAAACTAAATTCATTATACACACATTTTTAGCAAGAAATTTAATGCTCTTTTAGAAGACATTTTACAATTAAACTAAATCATATTCTATTAATCATATAAAAATTTTATATATTTGAATAAAATATAGAATAACTTTTAAATAACTGAATAATTAAAATATTCAAACAATAAATAAATATTTATGAAATATTGAAAAATAAAATCTAACTATAAACCCTTTTATAATTCTAGATTCTGCATTTTGGACATTCCATAATCCTGAATATAGAAATTTTATATTCATTATAGTATGAAAACTTTTATATTTATCATTATATAGAAATTCCATTTAAAATATATGATATTTTAAGAATTATAAACAATTTATAATCCAATTTCTATTATATAAACATTTTACATAATTTAAATTTCATATAGTTAATTATTATTTAACCCTTAATCATATCAATCATCAAAAAAAATTTATGCAGTTTAAATATTATCCAAATAAGGCCCCCATTTTATTTTGAATAATTCAAAATAATTAATTATTAACAATTTATTATTTAAATATAATCATTTTATATTATGTGTGTATTTCATAATTTATAAGCTATTATAAATTATCACTTATGATTTCTAAATAACACATTTTATTTCTATATCGTAATAATTTTCATATAATTCGTTTAAATGGTATTTCAAATAGTAACATTTTGTATATAGGAATAAAAGTTTTCTTAAAAATGTAATTAATTTATAAATCTTTTATAAATTAAAATATCATAGAATACATTTTATAATGATTTATAAACATTTTATAAACCATTAAAATCATGTAATAAATTATTATTATTTTTAAATATTTACCGTTTACCCTTATGAAAAATACATATTACGTGTAAGGTTATACTCTTTATACCCTTACATAGAAAGTTTATTTAAGGGTAAATAGGATTTACCCTTATGCAAAACATACCACAAAAGGGTATTAAGCTCTTACCTTTATGTGAACTCCTTCATGTAAATGTAAGCCTTAAGTTACCTTTACATACCAGCATTTAACATAAGGGAAAGCTACTGTTTTCCCATATTTAACCTTTGATAAACCTATACTAACTTTATTCGTAAGGGAAATAAATATCACACCCTTATATTACACCTTTTCGAAAACCATTTACACAAGGGTTACACTCAAAACTACCTTTACATGAACCCTTCATGTAAATGTAAGCATTGGGTTTACAAGGTTGAATAAGTGTAAGGAGAGATGTCCCACATGTAGAACAACATATGCGAGGTTAAGGAAAGAGTACCCTCACATATACCACTTTATATAAGGGTACTACCTTTGTTATCATTATGCAACATTGTTGCGTAAGGGTAAAACATATTTTCATGATTTTTAAAAAACCAAAAAAACATTTCTCAGCTCTTGGTTTCTTCTTTATTTAAATGAAATATTTCAAATATATAAGATATTAACTTCTCTAATACCACTTTTTGGTTTTTTATGAATCTAATAACACTTATCATATGTAGTAAAATCAATTTGAAACCAAATTTGAGGATCAACCATGAAAGATAAATGAAACATGTGATAAAACTAAAATAAAGAACTTTTGTAAATGCGTATACCATATATTGAAGAGAAAATATTACCTTTTTAATCTTAGAATAACGAGTTTGATAAATATTAGTAAAGTGAAGAAAAATCCTACCTTTGTATGTATCCATTGGACAATCTGAGTCATCCGAAATTTAGATATGATTTATCACTCCTTCATGGTCTTCTAGAGCCTCTAATGCAAAAGAGAAGAATAAAGAGAGAAATGGGATTGGGAGTATCAGCCAAGAATGGGGATCTGAATCCACTCCCACACACTAATATTTCCTAGAAATAGTTTAAATATACAATTAAGGACACTCCTTAATTGTTTTCTCATTTATTTATGCGTTGAAACACATGATAAATTATATGGAGGGTTCATTAATATATAAATTAATTGTATTAATTTACTCCCTTACTATTTCATATAATTAAATAATTTTTGTAAATTATATCCTTGGTGTATAATGGTCCAGGTGTCAATTACATATCAAATAATATACCCATTTTATGAAAATCAAAATTTGAATATAAGATGATATACAATTCATAAATATATCATATATAAAAATGGATTTACAGAGTATCTCCTTTAGTTATAAGGTCTCATTAGGTTTTTGAATGATCCAATTATCATATAAAATTCCTTTAATTAATTATAATCCAATTAATTTCTTGTTAATAAATAATATTAATGATTTTAGTAAAATTATTTTTATGCTTAAAACATGCATGTTTCTAGAAATAGTTTTTATTTTCATTTTGTGAACTTATATTGAAATTTATTTTTAACAATTTTAAAAATCCAATCTTAGAAAAAAAATTGAATTTTTGGAACTATCATATTCAAATTAGGTAATATGGTAAATTTATTTTTTTATAAATATTGAATAGTAACCATAGTAAAATGTTATCACCACGATAAAGGGTAAAATAAATTAAACAGGGTTTAAAAAATAGGATAAGGCCAAGACATTTCTCAAACAATTTACATTATTTCATTTTATAATATAATTTATAATATCATCATCCTATCTTCTAAATTATGGAAATTTTGTTCTATTTTCCATTAATTATGACCTTTATAATATTTTAAGTAAAGAATAATTTTATAATGTCACTCTCTTTCCTTTAATATATATTACATATTATCATTGGGATGAAAAGAATCTATTAATGGTAAAAAATAGTTCTTTTTAAGATGAATAATTATTTTTATTATAGTAATTTATTTCCATTTTTTTGTAATGTTATCATTTCCTTAAATGCTTATACAACATAGACGCATCGCTTGAAGAAGTGGTAGAAAAATCAATTAATTTATTTTAAAAACATTAAATTTAATATTTTTTAGATTAACTATGGTTTTATATTAAATTCATGTATGACAATAAATTATTAGCTGTGGTGAAAGTGTTTATATTCAAATTACATTATTATCTTGTCGCCTTTGAATTCAAAATATGTGAATATATTTGAGATGACTTTAAATGATATTTAATGTTTAAAATTTGTTTTTAAATCATTAAAAAATTAAAAAATCTTATCTATACTCAAATGGATGGTAAATTTTTTATTCTATAATTCATTTTTTATGCATGTGCCACTTGGAAAATTTTAAGTTACATTTTTAACCCTTAATGACTAAATATTTTTAAAAATTCCATTGATTTTTATCTATAAAATATACTTAATCTAAACTTTCCCATGACACATATGTGTTCGATTTTTTCTTAAATTTCTAGGAAAATTACTCTTTACACTTATAGCACCTCATCCTTGAGACCATGGATTGATAAAATTTCTCTTATATAAAGGCCTTATGTTCAATCTAAAGCTGACATATCAAAGATCGAGGTAAGGGTTTCCAACCCTATTTCACATTTATTAATTATGATTATTTATCTTGAAATAATATTAAAACCTCAACATATATTTATTTTATTTTTATTTTCTGATTATAATAAAATTTAATTGATCAATTTATAATGGGGGGTCACTTTTTATCACTCAATGAACTCTTCACCATAAGTCGTTATTATGTCAAAATGTAGGATTTTCAAAGATGATATTTTCCATTCAAATTATCCTATAAATTTTTAAATAATGAAATTAATTAGTGAAAATTTATAATAAATAAAAAATTTGTGTATTATAAAATTTATTTTTATAAAACTTACATATTTACTATGTTTATCTTTATTTTAAACACTTTTAAAAATCTTTGTTCACTGGGGTTGTTTTGCGAAAGTTGCATGTAGGATGATGTTTTCATGAATTTAAGTATTTCACGGGTACAATTAAAAATGTATTTTATGATATAATATAAAATTAATGTAGATTTAATTAAATTAATATGATTTTATAATAGAAAATTAACCATTATAACAATCAAATTATATTTTAACAAACTTGATTATTTTTAACCTTAAAAGAATGATTATTATGGAAGGGTTTCAGGATGGTAATAATTTAATAACTTAATGAGCATACTTAATTATATAATTAAATGGTACCTATACCTTGAATGTTATATATTTTATAAATCCACAGACCTAGTACCTTTGATCGTTATGAATATAATGATCCTGTTAGGATATTATGAACCAAATGATCCTAAAACAACTAATGTGAACTATATGAATTTATTAAATGAAAGAAACATGATAATAAGGGAGAATAATAAGATAATAAAAATGAAATATGTTATGAATAAATTATATAATTAAAATAATTTTATTATTCATGAATAGTGTGTATGTACGAAGTAAGACTTGGGATTTTTTAACAAAATTTCCATTCATTAGGTTATATCACTTTTTTATTCACTATGTTATTCTAATATTATGTATAAAATTACCTACAATTATTTTATGTATTATTTAAACAATTTTATATGTATTTAAATTTATTCACATAATCACTTCAAGGGTTTATTCTCACTTCAAAAGTTATAATCTTTGTAAGTAGTTTTTTAATTTAATTTCTTTTCATTGGGTTATATCACTTATCCTTTGAAAATTCAATGCCATTATGTATATTATAAACTATTTTTTTACATTGTATTTAAACTTTTTATATGGATTTTAATTTTTTCAATATAATATTTTCATTGACATATTTTTATTTCAAATGTTATGATCTTTGTAAGGGTTCTCGGTCTCAAAAACAAATTCCTTGAGACATGTTTCATGTTGTGCACCATGATTTATTTTATATGGAGAAATTAATACCACATTTTTATGTTTTAATATATTATTTATTTGAAATTATGTGTTTTAAATAACCATGTTCAGTTCATTCATTCAATGGATTTTTTGTTCAATCATTACCAAAGTTCTAAGGGTTTCTCATCTCAAACTTCGCCTTTGAGATATGTTTTGATTGATGCACCTATATTAATTTATATGATGTATATAATACCTCTTTGAAATATAATATCATGATTATATTTAAACTCATGGTATATTAAGTTCCTTTTCAAGTTATTTATTTCAATGGGTCTTTGGTTTAAAAATTCCATAAAGGTGTTTCATTAAAAACATTTATTTAAGGGGTTTGAATTTTTTTACAGAAATATTTTCCTTCCATACCCATATTCATTAATTTTTTCAAGAATGTTATTTTTATTCTAAAATGAGTGATTAAATTTATTTTCAAATTCCTTTTGATTTATTTTAAAAGATTTTAAATGGAATATTATTAATGTTTTATATATGAGTGACTTTTGAATCTATTTATAAATGTTCAAAAAGAAAGTTTTTTAATGTTTAAAAAATGAATGGATTTTCCTATTATCATGATTGTTATTCATTATAAATCTTCATTTACAAGTTAAAATGTTTTTTTAAAGTAAAAACTTTTCCCATTGTTATGTTAATTTTAGTTTTTAAAAGCTTACAAAAAGAAAATGAAATTTCTTTTCATTTTTAAAAGTATTGTTCAAATAATTTTATAAAAGAGTATTTCATCTATTTAAAAATCTTATAAATGATTCTATTTATTTTCTTAGGATATTATCAAATGATACCATACACATATTTTCTCTAGATGTATTATGATGATTTTTAATGATATTTTCATAAAATTCATTTCTTTTCCATAGGATAATCATGTTATAAAGGGAATTATGGTTGCTTCTATGAGTTTTATGGTATAATGTAAGATATATATAATTAATTTATGTTACGGTTTAGGAAAATTATTAATTATGATTGGAGAGATTGATATAGATCATGATGATAGGTAAGCTTGATATAGCTCTCTAATGCAATGGGTAACGTGACAGAGTTAGCAATATGAAATAGGTTGGGTGAGGTGAACCAATATCACATGGTATAAAATACATAAATAAGGTAGTTTAATTTATGAAGCACAAAATTCCCCATAATAGATGCAATAAATTCCATAGTCAGCCTATATTATTTATATTTTTATATATTTTTTTTAATTTTTAATATGCCCACAAAATCCTCTATGTAAAATGGGTGAATTTATCCAACCCAACCCATGTGGGTTCTAGTAAGCCCTACATTCCTTATTATTTTAAAAAATTTAAACTTTAAAATATTCTCTCCCAATACCTAATGTTTGGGAAGCACATGAATGAAATTAAAAATATTTAAAAAATAATATAAAAGATGACCATAAAATACCCATTTGAAATTATACCAAATTTTAAAATAAACCAAAATTAATATAAAAAATGTCCCATTTTACAATCTCAAAGTTAAAAATATAAATTATGTATACAAAACTAAAAAAATATAGAAAAAGTTCAATAACTTCTCAAACTTATTCTAAAACATCACATGTACCCTTATTGCTTTTGATGCTTCCTTCGTATACAACATCAAAACAAATTTTTTTAAAAAATTCATACCATATATGTATGATAAAATTTAATAATAATAAAATGTAATGATACAATAAAAATTAATAGAAAAATTTATGAAAATATTTCAATAAATTTGACTGATTCTTGTAATAATTAAGACTACTTTCTTTTGAGAAATTTATGGAGTTTTTTATCCACATATATTTTCAAAAGTAGAAGATTCCTCTAAGAAAAATTCATCCTTTTTATCATCCAATTCTAGAAATAATAGTCAATATAGTCAATATACATATTATATTATAAATATAGTAATGATAAAATTACCAATATGTTTAATACCGTGATTCAAACTTTGATCACAAATCAAAGATAAGATTTTTTTTATATAAGATGAATCTTTTATTTTTTCAATACTCTTTATACAATGAAAAAGGTGGAATCTAAGGCCATTGTAGTAATGTTAATGCTAAAAAATTAAAATTCAAACATTGATAAAATAGTAAATCTTATAATTTAATCATTACACCATTAAATGACATTTTAAAACATGACATCTCTTAGTAAATGTTTAATTGAGATTTTTCATCATTTGGAAAGACTACGCTATTTTTGATATGATTTAACATTTGTAAAAAAAGCGCATACAAACTTTTTTAAATAATATAAATTGAAATTCATAAATAATAATTTTAAAAATAATAATTTGATCTTACATCAATTATATAAGAATTTTAATTGATGTTGAACTTAGATAAACTGAATATGAAGTCATTTTATCACTTACCAATGATGAAACACAAGGGTAATCCTTTTAATACCCTTCATAAAGTTGATATATCATGCATTTAACTATATAGATATTTTCATGGTAAAGACATGGTTCATGGATTTGATAGAAAAATTCTAACACTAATAACTTGATTTAGATATCAAAAATGACTTCCATTTCATGTAGAACACTATAATGACACCAATATTTATCAAATTTATTTTTCATATTGAAATAAATTGTTCAAATGAGATCAATTGTTTTGTTTAATTTTTTCAATAAAAACCTATCAAATTTCCAAACATACCCAAAGTATAACTTTGAAGTGGGATATATGGATCTGTATATAAATTTTATTATATTTTAAATGGATTTAAGAAATTAAAAATTAACTCTCCTCACTTGTATTCTTTATTTTAAGGATAATTTTTATAATTTGGATGATAAATATCCAAATTATTAAAAAAAATTCTTATACTTTAGAACACTTTCAAGCATTGTATATATAGAATTCCATCTAGTGGGTACATCCAATCTCCAAACTCACACCATTATTTGCTGGAACACTTTTTTCTAAATCTTTAAATTAGGTCATTCCACCCTCAGAAGCCTTGACATACGAAATTATTTGTCTAATTTTATTACATGTATAATCAATAATATTTGATCCTTGTTGAAGAATAATATTTAAAATATGGGCCAAACATCTAATATAAAAAAATAAACCATGTAAAGATTTTTTTATAAATTAATTTAATACTTCAATTTTTGTTACATGGTATCATTAGATGAAGCATTATAAAGTGTAAGATAGTTTTTTTTATTTTGGATACTCCAATCAACCAATACCACATTTACTTTTATTTCTAACTCAATACTAGAATGTGGAAGCTACATATTAGTAAAGAAAACAATTATACCTTTTAATTACCTCTCTAAACCAACATAATGCATTATCAAGTAAAGATACCCCTTACTAGTACAAGGCCTCCACAAATCAAAAGTTAGAAATATCCTACCAAGAATCTATGAAGGATTATCTTTCAATTTGTTCTTATATTTATCATACCCCTTGATCACATTAGAAATGACGTACATATAGAAATAAAATTCACATCTAGATTTAAGTAGCTAAAAAATTATTATAACTACATCACATTCAGAAAAAATTAAAGGGAGACCATGTTTTATAATGTTTGTTTCTATATTTTTCCTGAACTAAATTTTCTAAGATCATGGAAGGAACATTTCAATATTTTAGAATTTTGACATTTTTAAATTTATCAATATGTAGATAAAAAGTTGAAGTTCTATATCTCTTACCACATCCCAATAATACTAATCCCCATCCTTTAAACATAACCCAATTTTGCATCAATTATTCCCATTTTCTCAAAATAACTCAAAACTTCAGAGGTATTATTTTTTGATCTTTTTTTGATTCGACTTGAAAATCATTATTTTTTGCTTCCATCTTGATCCATGTCTTTAAAAGATTATTGATCATTATTTACACCTTAAATTATTGAGTTACTATCATTAATGCCATAAATTTCTTCTAATTCAGCAATGCTCTCAAGTTGGGACATGTTTAAGATAACTTACAATTAAAAAAATAGCATATGCATATTAAACACAAAATTTATATTCAATTTTTAAAATATAATTAATGGTGAGTAAAAAAACACTAAAAATTAAATCAATTATAGTTTCACAATCAAAAATCTTGATTAATAATTTTTTAAATTAACAGTAAAAATAAAAATAAATTAATGATAAAATGTGATTATCAAATTATATATTATAAAAACAAAAAATAATAATTATGGAGGTACATTTTTAATGAAATCATAAAAAATTATAGTTAGTAATTTTAGAAAATTAATGAATTTAAATAGTTATCAAACTTGATTATGAAAAATAAAAGATTTATATGGGACATGATACAATAATTATGTTAAAAAAATTCAATTTTATTACATCAAAAATGAATTTTATCATTTTTAATAATGAATTTAAATAATTATCTAATAATTGTTTCATGTTAAAATAATTGTTTGTTGAATTAATTAATTAATTATAATTTCATTAACTAATTTGCAGTCATGTTTAAAATATAATGTGATTAGTTATATAATTTAAATATTCTTATTTATGGATCTCATATAATTATTCATAATTTGAATAATCACATTTATATAATCTGAAATAATATATTATTTTGGTAAATTAGATGAAATTATAATTAGTCAAACCCTTGAACATGATAAAATTAATAAGTTAAAAATAAATAACTTTTTCTATGTTTACCTAAATATTGTGGCTAATAATTATATTATTTTATTATATAATGTAATTATTTATTTGGGCGAAAATTTTATTATTTGATTATGAAAATTATAAATTATTTCTATAATAATTATCTAATGAATCTCAATAATTCATTGATACTAAAATAAAAGTAAGACTTAATAACCATAAATCATAAAATTATATCAATATGTTATAGAAATAATTACATTTTAAATTAGTAAATGTTGTTATGGAATATAAATATTGAATGATATGATATTTTTTTGAATATAAAATTTAATATTAAATATTGATGTAATTATGATGACATAAATAAAATCAAAATATTAAAATTTTAAAATAAATTACCTTATTGTGTTCGAGATGTAGGGATGTGTAAAAGTAAGTGGAGGTCAACCAATGAACACACTAGATGAAGGAATCATGGGGTGTGTTGGGGGGGGGGGGGGTTGATTTGGGGATAAGGACTAGATGATGAGGTGTGGAACATGCTAGTGAGGGTTGGTTAGAAGGAGGCGAGATCGGGGCATGACTAAGAACACCTTATAGGCTAAGTATGGGTTGGAAGGATGCCATGTCAGCAAAGTATTTGAAAAAAGATGACAAGGATGGTTGGGTCCTGGAAGGATGTAGGGCAGGAAGATGGCCTAGAAGGAGGTGGGGTGGTATGAGGCTGGAATGAGGCTGGAGAAGGTAGAAAATGTGGATAGTGTTAGTGATAGATGTATGGGGCTAGAACAATGAAGGGGGGAGAGGATTTAGATGATGTGGAGTTAGTGATGGTGAGGGTGGTGTATCTTCTTTGCATTGAGGATGGAGGAAATAGACTTGGGAACTAGCAGATATGGTAGGAAAGGTCTCATAGAGAAGGGAAAGGAAAGTGTTATTGACGATGAAAAAAGTCGATTGATCTATGTGTGGGTTTGTGTTCATCTATTTTACATGAAATCCATGTGAGAGGTAGGTGGAGAGGTGAGTGGGAAAAAATGACATTAAAATAAAATCAAAGGAGGAAACCTTTGGAATCTAGGTAGTTGTTTCAGAAAAGTGTGGAGAAGGTCATGCATGTGAGGTGAAATATCATAACTTAGATCACACACGTACTACTAGGTGAGTGAAAATAGACTGGTGGGAGGTTAATTTTTTTAATAAAATTTACAATTCCACATAGGCCAACACATATTTTTTAGGGTAAAATTACATGAATCTGATAACCAAAAATTATATCCATATAAACCAATTTTAAATGTGTTATTTTTAAATAAACCCATCATGCCCCAATCCTACATCAAGTCCACTTGTTCTGTAGGTCTGTGGCCTATTTCACACTGCTAGAAAATTTTAACTGTATGGATGTTACTCCAAGGATAATATTGTAATTTTCATATTTAGGTGATTCCTTGATGAAAGTATAATATCCCTAGATATAAAAATTATTTATCTATGCTTTCTATGATTTTTAATTGTTCCTTTAAACAAGATATATTTCACTTGGCTCATGATTTTTGACTCAAATTTCTCTTATCTTATACCAAATATTTATTCCATCCCACATGTTTTATGATCCAGATTTTGATGGGTAAGAATTATCTTATGTTATGCTCTTGTACTTTTAATTATTTAATCATATCCTTATACTCATCTTATACTCACTGATGATATTCACTTGTAAATTCATATATGCAACCTTACTAATAATTTTAGCTTACCCTTATTTTTTTTATTTCCAAAGGTTATGATGAATTATGTTATATAAGTTATGTTAATAAGGGTTTCAGGTGTATTTAATTATATGAGAGATGTTGACGAATTATTATAAGAAAATTTGGGTATAGTGGAAAAATTATCACTTAAAGACATGGGTCTTGTTATGTAAAGGGTTTACCTAGTTCCTTAAAAACCAAAACATAAAAATATTTTTTTTCATGTAAGTGAATAAATATTTTATTTTTATTTTTTAATTAAGTATGATTCAAATAGATTCTCATTCGATTTTATCAAATCCATAATTGTAAAGTGTATGTTTTTAGCACCGGATTTGGGAATATGGGTCCAAGTCCTTATAGTTGGTATCAAATCAAATAAAGAGATATGATCCATGGTAAATATCACAAGTGAATATTTGATAAAGCATGAATATCCACCAAAGGGATTCACATGTAAAGGTATTATATTAGGAATGGTGGTAGGTGTTCCCCCCATGAGTTTTATCCACCCATGTAGTGCTATGATATATGTTAGCTATATCCCACTGGGTATGAGACCAGGCCATTATAGATGGTATCAGAGCATGTGTTTAGATAACTTTTTTGGTTATAATTTTATCAATTGAGGATAATTTGAAAGTTATGGATATCATCATGAATTAAAGAGTATAAGGTTAACCATAATATTAATGATATTTATACCATTTTTAAGTATTAAGAGATGATATTTTAATGAGTTTAATAAAATTTTGGGAAATTTAATAGATGGTTGAGGTATATATTACCCTTAGGTTTAATATTAGGGTTATTTGGAAAGAATTCTATTATATTTTTGGGGATGTAAGTTGAAATGTATAAGATAACCGTTGAGGTTAATAAGATAATTAATGTTGAGGTAATTATAGTTAATTGGGATATAGGGTTAGTTATTTTTTTGGAATGTTTTAAGTTGAAATTTGGGTATTATTATTGAAAATTTTGATATTAAAGTATTATTACTTCATATGGAGGTTAACTCATTCTGGATATTATCTTACCATGTGTTAACGATTTTGGATTTTGTAAAGGCCGGAGTAATATATTTTCATTATTTTAGGGATCTCATGATTTATTGTAATTTTATTTTCGTGCTTTAAGAATAAGAAATTTTCATCTTGGATATTCACTATTTAGAATCTGAGATGAAATAGAGGTGGGAACTATTTGAAACATGCAACCAAAAGATGAAATTGTGTTTATGTATTTTTAGAAATCAAGTAAGTATAATTTATCATATTATCTATCTTTATGGTAAAACAATTCATCAACTCTATAAAAAGGAACTTGAAATGAAAATGTTATCCTTTTAGAATCATTTTTGATGAATTGATAGTCTCTTCTCTGTTTAGGAAAAATAACATGTTAATTCAAATATTCTTCCTTGATTAACTTATTATTCTTAATAATATATGATTTTTTAGAATAATTCACATCCACTTTAGTGAAAATTTCTCCTATGTGCCCATAATTTCATTTCCCAACACTATTCACCTTATTTTGGAACTTGATTATGTGTTATTTTGAATTCTTAAGAAAGTACTTATTTTACACACTTAACATCTCCTAGTTCTTCCATGGACCGATGGAGATAATTTTCACCTTTGTCCCACCCCCTTCGGAATGTGGGGGGGGGGTCCCCTTACTACATACCATCCTTGACTTTTCATTCCCCTCACCAATATACCCATACTAACTCCATTCCCAAAAATCAATATTTTTCCAAAGGTATATTGCTTGGATCAAGTCTTTACTAAATGCCCACTTTCTTGTGGGAGATCATTGAGACTTAAACCTTTCTCAATCATTATATAGTGGCTCATTTTGGATGGAATAATATTTCGATGGATTCCTTTAACAGATTCATCTCTGACTTATGTATTTTATAAAATCACATGCTCATCGACATTTTGGATCCCTGTCATATCCTCATTTTTTTTAGATGAAATAAGATTCACTCTCTTCTTGGTCCTCTAACCCATGTTTATTCAAAAGCATCCATTTTTATCTCTTGTGATGGTCCTATGACTTACATTTGATGGTAGATCCTCCAATCTCACCTATTTGGTAATATTTATAGGGTTTCCATTGAAGTTTTAAAATTATTCAATCTTAGTATTGTTAGAAAATTTGGTTAGTAGATTCTTATGATTTGATAATAGGTAATATGCTATTTTCTACCCCATAGATCTTAGATTATATGTTTAAATAGACATTGTTAAACCTATAGTGGATTTTTTGTGGGGTGAGATTGATAAATAACACTAACTCAATAAAGTAGTGATTTTTGAATCCTGGGTGGAGTTATATTCTAATTGAAACCAATTGGGTAACCTATAACGGACCTATATACATATATTAATGGGTCAAAAAACTATCCCCCAACATTGATTTGTGATAATACGATAAATTATAAGGATATTGGTAGAGAGGATATTTTCTCTCTTGCTATAAGTATCCAGGATCTGGATGAAGTGGTGGCCTAGAAGGAGGGAAAAGTTGATAGAGCTATATCAGCATGTTTTTTGGTAGCCTATATGAATAATTCCCATCTTCTTATGACCTCTTTGGGATCTCTTCATAAAAGAACAAGTCATATGTTTCTAATGTGGATATTCCCTTAGGTAATAGTCAAGGATTATTGTAACCTAATGGATGTATCTTTGGTTAGGAACATGTGAATATTCAATCTAGTGGAGAGGCCTTTCCTGATAACTATTCTCCTCAGATATCTATTGTTCTAAATTTTTATGAAGGGAGTTCTATTCCGAACTTTTAAGTAGGTTATGGTTTAGGGTCTAAGGGTGATATGGACAATAAGGGGTAGATAATTGTACCTCTTAAGAAGAAGAAACACCAAGTTTGAGATTTTATGATGTCAACAGAGGATCCATCCTCAATTTTGTCTGGAAATGAAGGTTCTAAGGTAGATATATTATTGGAGGAAGGTAATGATACTAATCATCTCTCCCAGAAATCCCTAGACAATAAGTCTTTCATACTAGATGAATATTATCTCAATTTAGGTTTCAAAAAATGGGAAAAGGGGGTTATAATGTGGTGGGTATACAATCAAAAAAGGAAAGAAAATAAGTTAGGGTAAGGAATATACAAAACATCCTAAATTGATGGTTATAATATTAGAAATAAAGGGTATTATTCCCATCCATAAAACTCAAAGTATAATGAGATTAATGAATCTATGAAAATTAGAGTTTAGCATAAATTTATTGATGAATAGAGAGATACGAAAGAAGAAGAAACTGTGGATCTTTCATTACAAAAAATGTGTGGACTTTATGAGCTCGGTCATATCTCAAATGAGGGCCCAACATATAGAAACCCTAGACTTTTACACATATTATTACAAGATTTTAAGCATAATTATTACTGTAATACAAACGAAGGATCGAAAAGTCCAGCATCTTTGGATGAAATGGTCTATAATTAGAAAAAACGAAACCAGAATAAAAGATATCTTTATTAATCTTCATAATGATCTCCAAATTTCCTTTGACCTACAATATCTATATAGGATAACTGGGGGAATACATAGACATAATGGTTGATCTAACAAACCCAATAAGGAAATAAACATGGGAATAAATCCTAAAACTTGAGTTAGAAGTTATAAAATAATAATATAAAAGGATTGATTGATGAATAAACATATTGATTCACAACATATATAATAATATGATCATGAAAATATTGGAATGTGGAAGCAACATAAAACATGACATAAGAATGAGTCAAGGGTATCTGCCAAGGCTATATCACATGGTGGACAAATCCCCATATTGGATTATGTTTACTCCCTAATACTATACATGAAATCTCATGAAACTAAAAATTTCCAAATGTATTAGAGTGCTATCTGGGTTCATCCATGATAAATTATTCATGAATATGTGTGTCACATGAAGAATCAAACATAAGGAATAAAGATAAGGGTTACCCATGGAAAGAAATGAGTTTCATAATCATGTCTTAAGGCATTAACAAAGGGTTTATCAAAATGGTATCCATGAAATAAGGGATTAAATAACTTTTCAACAATTATAATGTAAACATAATAATACATCATGAATAAAAATTTTCTAACTAATGTGAATGCATGAAAATGAATGTTTAGAAATGATCCACTTTTGTGCAGTTTACGGGAAAAGATTAAAGAGTCTTTAAAGAGGAAAAATGAATAATTGTTTGTATAAAAGTAGAGATTAACTAAAACATTTTTTCCTGTTAAAATGATATATTTTATAAAAATATATTTAGCTTAAAATAATTTATGTAGTTCACTTAAAAAGGATGTGAAACAGAGAAGTTCATTTCAATAGGTCTTGCTTATACAGAGGAATTGAGAGAAGAATATTTTAAAACATGTCTTTCACCATAAAAGAATGATGAGTTGAACTAGATACATATGTGTGGAACATATACTAAGATTTTATAATAATTTTATAATAATTTTATAATAATAATTAATAAGTAAATTATTTTAAATGGAGTGAAAGTGTAATCCTAAAGGAAAAATGGAAGTTTGAGGAGATCCCTTACCTTATATTTGAAAGTTTCTTTCACTTTCACTTATTGTCCTAGATAATCAAAATAAATAAATTAATTAATTAATTTAGAATCTATTATATATGTATTTTATTTACTATATTTTTATTAAGTTCATTTATGAACATTTCAATGAGTTATAAAGTTCAATTTAATTATTTTAGTAGTGTTCGTTTCAAGGTTTCATGGTCGGTTCCCTTATGTAAAATTATAGAATTTCTTATAAAATGGAAATATTTATCTAGAAGTGAAATTTTATAGTACTAATGCAGTTATATAAGTTTAAGTGGCCCCATATATCATTTTTTTCTATCATGAGGATGATTCATTAGATAAAATGTTAATGATAATTGTTTAGTTTATTTTTGGTGGCTTTTCGATCATTACAAACTAGTTTGGTTTTATTTACTATTATGTATATATATTATTTTTAAAAAATTAAAAAAGTTATAATATATATATTAATTTTTTTTAAACCATAATAATTGTTTTATGACTATCCTTTAAGGTGATAATGGAAAATGAAAACTCACTATCCATGAAGTGGGTAAACCACCATAATTTGGACAATAATTTCGTTTATTTGAATAAGAAGAGATGATAAAAGGGGTGAATAGAATATATTCAATTATAAATATAACATTGCAGTATATACATTATACTTGAGTTATTATTATTTTATTTTTTAAGGAGGTGTGGAGAAGGTAGAAGAGGAAATGAAATTAAATGAAACGGTTTGAGAAAGTTACCTCTTCAACATAACCTTTTTGAAGGACCCCTTAAGGAACTTGGGATTGGTCTTTTATTGAAACCAAAAGCTATTATAAATGGGGGATATGATTGGTAATGAAATTGGGTAAAATATTTAAATCTATAAGGCTTAGAATGTGTGAGGATAAGGGGTGGGGAGGGGTGGTATTTATAGGGGGAGCAGAGGGGTGTTTTTGATTATTATATTCATTAGTTTATTATTTTTTGTCAAGACTATAAATATTGTTGATTACTATGAATAAATACATTAAACAGTGAAGGATTATTTTAGATAATGAATTATTACATCATCCATGACTCAAAAAATTATGTATTTAGCTTATAATGTTTAATACTCTAAATTATTATATTTAACTATTCACAAAAAATTTCACTATTTTAGAAAAATCTATAAAATTCATCCTATTTTTTTGATGTTTATATTTTAACAATGGAATCCATTTTATGAAAATAATTTTCTAAATATTATAAATTATATTTTTAAATAAAATCATCATTTATTCGAAAAATACCGATTTTAATATCATAATCGATTTTATAACCCTATGAAATATTAATTAAGGTCTCATAAAATTAACTTATAATTATAATAAATCATTATATTAAATTATGAATCTATTTTATGAAAATAAAATTTCTTTTGAATCATTATATTAATTATAAATTTTTAAATAAACATTTACGTTTTACAAAAAAACCAACACCTAATTTATCATTTTTAAAACATTTATTTACTCATACAATGATATAAATATATCTATTTCTCATTTATAAGACACCTAAATTTTATTTTAAACTTAAATAGGAGAGGTTACTATTATTATGAGAATATTAATATTCCTAATGGTCAAATTGCTATTCAAACTATAAGATTACAATTCCAATGGTATATGTTCCTTAATTTCTGTAAATACATATTTTTTCATTCATTTTTCATTCACTTATATTTATTATTAAGTTTATATATATACTTTAATATTTAAAATTAATATTTTATTATTAATATTATGTTTTATTTATATGGATTTTTTCATAAATGCAGTTATTCTAGTGGATTCACGAGATCCAAATTTCCTCATTCTTGTTATCTTATTTTCCATTTATTGTTCTGTTGTAATATTTGGAATTATTATTGGTTTATTTTCTAAATAATTCATCCTTATTAATTTATGATAATAATATTTTTATGGGGTTCTCTATTTCATTTATGTGTTTTATAAGAAGGAAATTCCATCAATAACATTCTAGGTTGTTAAATTCTTCCCCCCTTATGAAATTTCAACCTCAAAATTTCATTTTACATACTAAGGTGAAAACACGTGAGGGTATTTTTCCTTCATCACTTCTTCCAGTTAACATGTTTCCTATTAATACATATGGTTTCTATATTGTACCTTCAATTGGTGGGTGGTATTGTTACATAGAACCTTGTCTATACTTTCTAAAATCTACACTAGATGCTACTCATAAGAGAGACCATTTTCCACCTATACCACCTCTAAGTACATGTAAGGGATCTGATGTGTACTTTCTCAATAGGGATACATGGAATATATCATGTACTTGAGACATGATTGTTAGAAGTTATCATTTATAGGCTATATATCTAACATGATCAATTATATCAAAGGGGCTGATGTGCCTGGTGATTAACTTTCATTTATTCCCAAATCTCTTGACACTCTTCCTTAGAGATACGTGGAGAAATACTTTGTCACTAACCTCAAACACTAAGTCTCATCAAAGATTATACACATAGATATTCTGTTGACTTTAGGTATCCCAGATATTTTTCTGGATGGTTTTCACCTTTTTTTCCATTTCTTTGACCATTTCGGGTCCCAATAGCTTATGTTCACCAACTTTATCCCAACATGCAGGTGTTTAATATCTTTTCCCACAAATGGATTTATATAGATTCATTTTGATACTTGAGTGGAAACTATTATTATAAGAGAAATTGAACAGTGAAATATTTTAATACCATCCTCCTTTTATTGGTTACTACGAATTCTATCAACATGTCTTCAAGTGCCTGAATTGTCCACTCGGATTGATAATCATTTTAGGGGTGATAAGTCGTAGTGAATTTTAACTCAGTATTTACAGAATGTTGGAAACTTTTCTAGAAAATTGAAATAAATTTAATATCATGATAGGATATAATTGATAATATAACTAAATTAATCCTCACCACTTCACTGATGTATATCCGTTCAAGTTGGTTGAATGAGAAGTCCTCTCGAATGGCAATGGAGTGGGAAGTGAAACACCCCAAAATTCTAAAGTAAGAAAATTTTATTCAGTTGTGTATATGATTGGAAACACCAAGATTAGAAAGAAATATAAAATCACAAGACATTAATATATATTAAATAAATCTATTCTACATCTTTTAATGCATGCAACACTAAGTTATCTTGAGTTATATGCAAGAAATACTTTGTTTGGTAGTTTGTGTTACAATCATGACCGATTTTTACTGAACAAAAATATATTGTTAAGATATTATTATTTAATATAATAAGATAAAACTTAGCCAATGATTTTTTATGAATAGTTTTAACTAAATTTTGATAATATGTGGTTTAATTAATCATCTACAAATTAATTAGATGTAAATATAAGAACCAATTGAATATAAAGGGAATGTTTTTATAAAAACTATATTTATGCTCACAAGGGTGTTTTATTTGAATAAATAAAATTAATTAAAATTAGTGGGTGATATTAATAATATATATATATATATATATATTAAATATTTAATAAAATATTTTTTGACATTAAAAAATTATATTTTATAGGCATACGATAAGAAAAAAAGTAATTTTACACATAAAAACATATATTTTTCTAAAGAATGTTTTCTTACCTTTTAATGAAGATGCAATTTTAAATCAAATTTATGGTAATTTTATAAATTTAATATAAAATAATAAACTTAATTTTTGAAAGTGAAACATTAAAACTATATTAGGTTTAATATTTGGTATTTTTCTGTGAGGTTTCATTTTTTGATGAATAGTGAAAAATACTCAATTTTAATTCAAAACTGTTTTTTCATCGAATTTAATTATATGGATAAATTACATTTCTGATTGGTTTTAAATATAAATTAGATAAATTTTAAATATATTAATAAAATTTAGGTCATTTTAATCAGCTTCATTTTGAAATTGTATAAAATAAATTAGCAAACGTTTGACCATTTTTACATTAAAACCTGTATTATCATCCTGTCTGCGAGATTATATTTAAATTAATTTATGATAATTCTATGTTTGTAATTTGGGTGGATTAAATAATTATAATTAGAATAATTTATAATTTCTAATAAGTACAACTCAGTTTTTCACAAAAAATACCAGTGAAAGTGATTAAAATTAATTACTGTGATTGAGAGAAAAATTAGCTTAACAAAGAACTAAACCTTAAACTTAAGAGAAACAATGACCTATAAACTTGTCCAAAATCCATTTTATGTCTATAATTATTCCATATAATCCATTTTATATAATTTTATTCATTATTTGAGCCACTTTCCATGGGAAAAACATGGTTGGAATTCCCTTTTAAAAAATTTACAAGATTACCACTCCTCCTCCACTATAAAAAAGATCCCACCCATCCTACTTATTCAAACATATAAAGACATTTGGGTCACAGAAACTCTGATAAAATAATATCCCAATATCCCTACCCTAACAATAGAATCCCCACCTTGGGAATAAATCCAATCAATTAATCCCTTTAGTGCAAACCAAGAGGATTCGCCCAAAGAAGAGGTAACATCCTTCCATAAGCTCCTTTGTTTTATTTTCCTTCTCCACCCCTCGACTATTCTTATTACATGATCAAAAAATAAAATTAGTAACCTAAATACAATGAGATATTTTTATTAAAATTTTTCTACCTACACTTACACACACTTCCATCTAATGGGTATTAAACTTACCATTCGTGAGTATGCTGTACTACCACCACTTGATACAATGATTGTTCGTTTTTTCCTTTAACACATATCATGGTGAGAATTATGATGGAAACAATATTTTTATATGATATATATATATATATCATATTTATGTTTTATTTATACCTATATAATTGTTATGTAACTCATACCTTCATGCATTCCATTTTGTGTAAATGCGATAACATCGTTTGTGGAAGTGTGGACTACCACCTCCTCAAAGCAATGTGACAGATTCGCACTATACAAGGAATGAATAAAGGTTATTTTAAAAAAAATAAAAAATATATGACATATATATGATAATATATTTATAATATATATATATATCATTTAATTTTCATTATTTTTAATACGGGAAAAAAATGAAAGTAGCGTTCATGCGTACGTACGACCTACCGTCACCCTGAACTGTGCATTTCACTTCATATCTCCAAATTTTATGGATTATTATAAATATATATAATGAATATATATGATATATATATCATGGTTTACAATATTTATTTAGTTAAATGATGATCCTTGTAATAGTAACAACAAATAACAAGTATAAACATACTTGAGAAACTAGGAAATTAACACTCGAAATAGTGAAAATAATGACAGATTAATAACAAAATGGTAATAAGATATTATAAGAACATAATATATCATATAATAAATATGATTATGGTGATATAATAAGTTAGTAACATGTTTAAAACACTATAAATTAGATTAATGTATAAGGACCCGACCTTAAACATTACTTAATATTGAATTAAATGAATAATTCACATTGAGGATCTTTTCAGGTTTAGAGTTTTAGAGAATTAAAACATAACTATTACATCTCAAAAGATTTAAAAAAAGAAACTTCAACACTGTTCCTATTTTTTTTCATAAAATATAAACTCTTAAAAAAAATATTCATGTATAGTTCCATGTCTTAGACATCACGACTTTTCCGTGATTCTATCCTTGACCCTATTCATCTTTAAGTCCTATGAAAACTTTTCAAAACTTGGGAAGAGCATAAAAGGCTCAGTAAGGGTTATAAGAAAAATAATTAAAACATTTGTTGATAAATACATGCAAAACATGAACTCTTTTACTTACCTCATGAAATCATAAGATTTACGAAAGACGCATAGAAATCATAAATCATAAAGGTAACTTGTGGCATCCAAATCATACTTACATTGTAGCTGTCACATCAACATGGGAAGTTACTTTGGAGTAACCATAATAGTATATTCCATAAATCTATTAGGAGAAACATTCACATTTACCTCTGTCTCATTACCCAATGCATTGGAGAGCTATCTCGGGCTCACCCACCCTAGGTTTATCACGGAACCACCCGTATACGTAAATAATGCCCAAGAACCATAACTTGATCATAACATATAACATAAGCATAAAGGAAAGAAAACATTTACACATTGCAATAATAAAATATAATTTAAAGATATTGAAATAATAAATCCATTCTCAAAATCATTTTCAATACAAAAATACGTAAAAAGAGTATATGGTTTTTATTTTTTCCTTTTAAAAACATTACGACATGTTAAGGAAGCCAAAGATCAAATAATACTCGCAGTGACGGAAAGGTCATTGTCACCACTTACGTAAAAAAGAAACATTATTTTTCTTCGTTTACTAAAACGCTTCATAGAAAATTATTCCCTTTGAATGAAATAAAAAGTCAAAGGTGTTTATACAGAGTATAAAAAAAGTCTTATATTAGAACAAAATATTCCTCAATGAAAGGAGATTGAGACGAAGTCTCTTACCTCGTGTATGACTTGACCCGTTCATTATTTAATATCTTAAATAATAAACTAAAGTTAATTTCTACTTGATTAAGATTATTTTTCGAGTTTATTATTCCTTTTATATCAATTATTACCATGTTATAAACATTATGTAATCATTTAAGTTAATAACGTCCATTTTGTCGATATTTGGTACTTGAGTCAAACATGAACACCTTATATTTACATGTTGTCCATGTGGTCAATAGTTCATTATGTCCAGAATGAAATTAATCATCTATATATAATATATATAATATATATCCATTATATGCATGTATTTATAATAGTACATAACATTTGAAGGTAAGAAATGAAATGCACCATTCCTGGAGACGGTAAGCCGTATGTATGCATGAACACTACTTTCTTTTATATTTCTTATTTTAATGGAATTAAAACATAATTATACATAGTTATATTATAATTACAGTATAATATCATATATAATATCATTAACTCTATCCTTTATACATCCCACATAATTCATTAATGAGTCACACCACTTTGAGGGGGCGGTAGTCCGCACTTCTCTAAAGAGATTATCACGTTTACCCATAATGGAAACTATAAAGGCATGATATAAATGGAAATTACAGAATCATAAAGAAAACATAAACATAATATATATCATATATAAATATAGTTCCATCATAATTTCCACCATGAGAGGCGGTAGGAGATAATCGAACGATCATCATTTCGTGAGGCGTTAGTTTACCACCCACAGAAACATTATGTTCTTCATCCATTAGATTGAGGTGCGTGTAAGTTTATTTTGAATAATTATTATAAAAACATCATAGTATATTGAGGATACTGTTGTTGTTACCAAAGAATGTAATAAAAAAAATTTAGGGGTTGGAGAAGTAAAATAAAAGAGAACAAATTAAGAGAAACTGTTACCTTTAATTTGGGTAACTCCCTTTGGTTTGAACCAAAAGGACTTTTTAAAGTGTCTTCTACCTATGGTAAGGATTTTAAGAGGAGGATATGGATGTAGGGAGATTAATTGGGTAGAGTTTGGATGATTGAAATGGATTCAGAGGGGTGAGGAAATGGTTAGAAGTGGTCTCCTTTTATAAAGAGGAGGAGGGGCTCTTTAGGAAAGTGGGAAAATATTATTTTATTATAAACTTATATTCGGTTTCAAAGGGTCCAAAAATCATCATAGTCGAAGATAAGATGAATCATAGACGAAATAAAATCATCCAATAAAAATTGGACAGATTTTGGATGTTATTTTAATATTTAAAATCTTATTTTCTTAAATGATTTATTAATGAGGTAAACACTACATCATTATTATGTTATAAATAATTTAATTTATTCGATGTATAAAAATTATAAAATAATAATAACATGTAGTAAATCCTTTTATATTTATAAATAATATTTATAGTTGAAAAAATGACTTCTATAACACCCTATAAAAATTAATTTACTAAAAGACATTTGTTAATGTCAATTTTATCTTTACATTAAATTAATTAATCTAAAGTGTAATTATCTTTTATAAGTGGCTCCATGGGGTCTGAAAAACGACCCAAGAATTAAAATGGTAGTACATTACTCATCCAATAAGGTTTGTATAAGTGTTAAGGTAATTTGGAATTATTATGTTATTTTATTACCTTGAATTACCTTATTTATCTTTAACCGCGGTAAATAAAAGTCAAAAGTTACTATTCACCAAAAATTATTTTCATATTATTGAACCATATTTTACTTCTTGATAACAACAAGATATGTAGGATTTTCTAAGTTCAATTCACAGAAGCGGTAAAATTTCATTTAAATGAAAAAGTCAGTTTTTTTAACTACTACTAAGTGGTTTCACTATTCATCAAATATTAAAGTTTTTCAGAAAAATACCAAAAATTCAGCCTAACTTATATTTTATATTCCGAATTCAAAAATGATTTATATTTTTAAAAATTCAAAACATAGAAGTGAAATTAATTAATTTAAAAATTAATACCCATTATCAAAACAAATCGCGTGTTTTGAAGAAACAATAAATATCAAAAGATTGATACTTGTTTATGTCCAATTTCAAAGTGAAATTAATTCCAATGACCAATATTGGATTAAATGGTAAAAATATATTCTAATTACACTTTAAAACCAATTAAAAAGATAATATAACCATACAAATAAATTATATTAAAACGTAGTTTTGAATTAAAATACAACATTTTCACTATTCATAAAAATATGAACTTTATCGGAAATAACCCAAAAATTTACAAAAAGTAAATTTTGATGTCCCCATTCTAAAGAAGGATTTTATTTGGTCATATAGAATACATTAAAGTAACTAAAACTATATTTAAATAGCGTTCTCCATTAAAAGGTGATAAATCAGACTTTTAATGTAAATTATGCTTAAAATTAGATTCATTCACATTTTAAGCCTCTAACATTTATTGGATAAATGTAAATACATTTAACAAACATGTATAATCATATTGTAGTGAGTTTTGTTCATTCCTGCCAATTCAATGGTTAGGAGTTAACTACCATTTAAAATAATAATATTATATTATTAGTGTGCAATGCACTACTACAAATACGACCTTTATCAGCGCTAAAAATGGCCTTTATGAGTGCTAGAAAAAGTGCTGATAAATCCGGAGAAGATTAAGGGTGGGGGGGTCCCCTTTATCAGCGCTCCAAAAAGCGCTGATAAATACCCCTTTTATCAGTGATAAAAAAAGCGCTGATAAAAGGGGTCTTTTATCAGCGCTAAAACAAAGTGTTGATAAAATGGTCCTTTATCAGCGCTTTGTTTTAGTGCTGATAAAAGACCCCTATATTAGCGCTTCCTTTATCAGCGCTTTCATTTTAGTGCTGATAAATGACCCCTTTTATCATCGCTTTTTTAAAAACACTGATAAAAGGTAAAAATTTTATAAAAAATTAAAAAAAAAATTATTTTTTTAAAAAAATACTGCCAATCGGGGGGGGGGGGGCTTTTATAGCGCTTGAGCCCCCCCTTTTACAGCACTTTTCTACCCCAGTACAGCACCCCACTCACCCCCTTAACCCTTTAACAGTGCTTGCTGCTATATTCCCCCATGCGCGCTCGCCCCTGCCTCCACCAGGATTTGAACTCGAGACCTCCCCCCTGCATGCGTAAGCCTTTACCACTACTCTATTTTGATTTGTTTTCAAATTCATGATATATATATATATATATTTAGTTATATTTATTCGTATAGTAATATATATTTATATTAATATATATATATATAGTTATATTATAATATATATATAGTTATATTATAATATATATATATTTATATTAATATATATATATATATAGTTATATTAATATACATATAGTTATATTAATATATATATATATATAGTTATATTTATTCGTATAGTAATATATATTTATATTAATATATATATATAGTTATATTAACATATATATAGTTATATTAACATATATATAGTTATATTAACATATATATAGTTATATTAATATATATATAGTTATATTAATATATATATATAGTTATATTAATATATATTTACTGATATTAATATATATATTTATAGTGATATTAATATATATATATTTATAGTAATACTAATATATATATATGTAGTTATATTAATATATATATAGTTATTAGATTAAAATATATATAGTTAGATTAATATATATATATAGTTAGATTAATATATATATATATCATTAGATTAATATATATATATATAGTTAGATTAATATATAGGTATATAAATATTCATATATTTGTATTTTAAATAAAATGGATGTTAGTTATTATTTAGATAAAGGTAATATATTTTATATGTAAAGATATTTTATTATTTATATTTATAATTAAATTTTAAGGTGTGAATATATAAAAAAATATGAATACATTGTTATATATTTGATTATAAATAGGAGTGCATTATAAAAAATTATTAAATTTCAAAGACATAATATACATATGAATGTAATACCTTGGAATAAATTCAGAACCCACCAAAAAATCCAATAATACCCCCTTAAACGAGGCTGAAAATCCACAAAAAGTTAAAAAATCGGGGTACCCCGACTAAAAACTCAGTTTTGGAGGCATTATGGGCCTCTTTTGGCCTCTAAAATCCCTTGACGGGGGCTCCCCCCAATCATAGCGACGTAGAGCTTGTCGCGGTCTTCGATTTGATATGTGGTAGAGCTCGAACGGACACCCGTATCAAACGTTATGGCCGTTTGAAGTTTGAGTTGCGTTTTCAACATATTTTGGATCTTTTATTAATTTTTTTTAATTTTTTTAGTCTTCAAATTGTTATTAAATTAATATTACTTCATAATAATTAGAAAATTATTAATTTAAAATATTTTTTAAAATTTTTAAGAAGCCATTTTCACTAAATATCTTATATATTAAGTATATTAAGTGTAAATATACATTTATACTTATCAAAAATATATTTAAAAATTATATATTATATTTATATATCAATATAAATATATTTATATATTAATATATAAATATATTTTTTTAATTTTTTTTGAAGTCGACCCTTTATCAGCGCTTTTAAAAAAAGCGCCGATAAAGGCCCACCCTTATTAGCGCTACTAAATAAGCGCTGATAAAGGGGGTCCCTTTATCAGCGAAAAAAAGCGCTAATAAAGGCACCCCCCTTTATCAGCGATTTTTTGATAGCGCTGATAAAGGGGGGGTGCTGTGAAAAACTGTTTTTGTGGTAGTGACGTAAGATTTCAAAGAAACCCGTTGTTGCATATCAAGTACGCTATCAAACATAGAAACCCTTTTAAACTAAAATTAATATTTAATTCACAAATATTAATAAATATGAAATATGTCTTATTCTTCATTTACATGGAATGTTACATAAAGACTACAAAAAAGAAATATAAGTTAAGGGGTATTCATTCCAAATTTTACACCTATGAGAAAAATGTCATATTTACCATTTAGTTCTTTTTTGTGGTGTATCTAATGAAAATTTGGATATATTATATCATTAATACTTTTATCTTAATGGTATTTAATGTTTTACACTGATTTATCTCATCCAATGGGGTTTGACTTTAAAATTACCAAGTGGGAAAGGTTATCTTCATAATATCACTTTCTTTTGCGATTGTTAATTTTATCTTGAAAAAATCACTTCAATATGATAATTTTTTTCTTAAACTTCCATATTTTCATAAAGTGTATAAAATAATTTTTGAAAACCTATACAATTTTTAAATTCTGTGTTAACTTTTATAATCATTCAATTAACTATGGAATTATTGATAAATCTGTATCTTTTATTCAATATGGATATTTGATAAGGCACATTGTTCCTGAATTAAATTGATTATTCAATATATGAGAATTTTTTTGGAAAGGTACAACATGGGTGGGTCTTGATAACATATATCCTTTCAATGAATCATTAGTCTCATGAGGAAAATCAGTTGGCCAAATCAGATGGGTTTTTACCCGATATGTTATAAACTCTACTTTGAATGATCATGAAGGTAACAGTATTATGTAACTTGGAAAAATGGATTCCAATAATTAATTATTTCTTTAATTCAGATTTATTTATTATTTATCCATGATTTTTTTTCTTTTACATTATATATGGATGTAGTTCATTCTATGTTTATTAATTAAATGACATGTGTTTCAGTTACTTACTTTTCCATATTGATTTTACCTTATCCAATTATTTGTAATGGAATGTATTCCTAGTTATTTACCTTTATATGTTGATTATGATCATTGATTCATTATTTATTCCACTTTTCTTACCCTTAATTTTTTTGATCTCAGCCTTATTTTTTTTCCTTTCCCTTGGACATGAAGAAGAAACATTTGAATGGCATTTCAAGGATTCAGTTCATTTAATTATATTATGTATCATGTTTTATTTTATTTTCCCCAATATAATATAGATATATTGTATGAAATATTTTTTTTCAAAAACTACTAAAATGTCCTGTCCCTTGGGATTTTAATCATTTATCTATGAAAATATAATAAATTAATGCACCAAATCTTGGATTTTTGGGAAGGGGAGTTACAAGAAGTCTTTGTAAGATGATTCACAATGACCCATATAGAATTATTTCTTCTAGATGTATTCATAAGTATATTTCCAAATTACATAGAGATGTTTTCCCATTTCCATACAGGTATGGGTATTGGTTACATAATTTTATTATAATTGTTTTTCTTTTAGTATTCACTTGATTGAATACCAGACACTTTGATGTATATTCAAAGATATCCTTCTTAATATTTTCCCGCCAATTTTTCTCTTAGAGATATTGATACATCTTTGTGCTACATGGGTGAATAGAGAAGGTTGAGTGATGTGAATAATTCAAAAGATATTTCTTTATCCCTGAATTGGATGGTACACATAGTCATAACCCAAATATTACTACTCATTCCTCATCAATTTTTAACTCTAACAATTTCCCCATTTCCTATAGCGTCTAAATTCTTCTAAATTTCTACATCATTACTTTAATAATCCATTATTTATCTAAAATAGAAGGCTAATACAAAATTTTTAAAAGGAATAACAGTGATCCTTCCTTTATGATTCCCATATCTATCCTTTTAAATATAAGAAAATTATATCATCCTCAATTCTAATCATTGATAATTTCATAGGATAGTTTCTATATAATGCTTATGACACTTTATTTTCTTTACCAGGGTGGTAGTGAATTGAGTAGTTAAAATCCTTTGATAAGCTCTAACTATATTCTCTAGTTCATATTAATCTCTTTTTGTGTGAGTATATATTTTAGGCTCTTATGATCAGTATATATCTCACACTTGTCCCCTTATAGATAATGACCCAAATTTTAAATGTAAAGATTATAGCTTCTAACTTTAGATCAAGCATGGGATTGTATTTCCTGAAATTTTAGATATCTTGAAGTGTAGGATATAACTTGATCATTTTTCATTTGTACACATCCTAATCCATTCTTTGATACATAACTGTATACCACAAAGAGTTCCCCCACTTATGGGTAGTGCAAGTACTGATGTAGTGATAATCCTCTTGTTCAACTCTTTGAAGTAGTCTTTACATTCACTAGTCCATAAAAACTTTATCCCCTTTTGAGTCAGCTTCATTTCTAGGTTTGAAAATTGTGAAAGGTTATTCACAAATCGTTACCTAGACAGGCAAAGAAAACTAAAAATATCTATTATTGAAATTTTATTGTGACACTATTTTATTTCTTTTTTATTGGAAGGTTCCACAAATATTCCTTTGCTGGTGATAAAATTCACCATGAAAGACACTTCCTCTATTCAGAACTCACATTTACTATAATTTTCATGTAGTTTCACCCTTATAAAATTATTTATCATAGTATTCAAATTCTCATCGTATTCCTCCATGCTCTTGGAATATATAAAGATATAATCTATAAACACTACCACAAATTTGTCAAGGAAATAAATAAATAATATATTCATTAAGTCTATGAAAAATTTTGGAGCATTAGTGAGTTTAAAGGGAATCACCATGAACTCATAGTTTCTATAACTTATTCGAAATGTATTCTTGGGGATATCTTACCTCATCACCTGTAATTAGGGATATCCCGACTAAAGGTCATCCTTTTAGAAATAATTGGCCCCATATAACTAATAAAAAGTCATATATCCATAGTAGGGTATACATGTTCTTTATTTTTATTTTATTGATATTATGATAATCAGCACATAGGTTCATTGATCCAGCCTTATTCTTGAAAAAGAGGAATGACACACCCTATGGTGAAGCACTCGGGTGTATAAAACCCTCATCTATATTCTTTTGAAATATCTATTGAGTCAATAAGGTTTTCCTTATGACTTTTTCATTCCTTCTTGTTTTGAAAATCGCAAACACCGTTTACTTAAGCAAATATATATTTTACCTCCATAAGGAAAATTTTCTTCTTTAAGGAAATTTACCCTAACCTAGATTTTCTTATACATATCAATATTTTTCTTAAGTACAAAAACCGGATTCATATCCAAAACACAGGAATCATATAATGTCAAGATTTGAAGTATTCTGTTTTTAGGATCCGAATTCTGGATGTGAACTATAATAAAGTTCCACTCCAAATTCTGGATGTGAACTATAATGAAGTTCCACTCCGAATTCTGGATACAGACTTTCATGAGTTCGACTCCAAACTCTTATGAAGTTCGACTCCGAACTTTCATGAGTTCGACTCCAAACATTCATGAGTTTGACTCCGAACTCTTATGAAGTTGGATTCTGAACTGTCATGAGTTCGACTACGAACTCTTATGAAGTTCGACTCTGAACATTCATGAGTTAGACTCCGAACTCTTATGAAGTTTGACTCCGAAATTTCATGATTTTCACTCCAAAATCTTATGAAGTTCAACTCCAAAATTTTATGAGTTCTACTCCGAACTCTTATAAAGTTCGATTTCGAACTTTCATGAGTTCGACTCTGAACTTTCATGAGTTCGACTCCGAACTCTTATGAAGTTCAACACCAAACTTTCATGAGTTCAACTCTGAACTCTTATGAAGTTCGATTCCGAATATTAATGAGTTCGACTCCGAACACTTATGAAGTTCGATTCAAAACTTTCACGAGTTCGACTCCGAACTCTTATGAAGTTCGACTCAGAACTTTTATCACTTCAACTCCGAACTCTTATGAAGTTCGACTCCGAACATTTACTAGTTAGACATCGAACTCTGCAAGTTCAGATTCTGAACTCTAGTGAAACCAGACTCCGAATTTCCTTAAAAATTCAGACTCCGGATTTCTACAGACTTCAGGTTCCGAATTCCTATAAAACAGAATCTGAACTTTTTTTAACATAGACTCTGAATTCCATTTTGATTAGACTCTGAACTTTTATTTACTTACATTCCGATTTCTAGTTTTTTTTATTCTTACACTTGTTTCATTTTAAAATGATGTCGTGCTTTCATTTACACATGTTTTGTTATAAAACGATGTCATCCATTCTGTTTCTAATTAACTGTTGGTTTAGTGACACGTGTACAGGTCCCTCCGATATTCAAGGAAAATATGACCATTGGAGGAGGGAGCTGATCATTCCAAACTGAGCATATAAATAGGAGCTCATTTGAAAGATCTCAACAACAAGTTGATCACTCCAGAGACCACATGCTGTTAAGGTGATTTCTAGAGAGACAAGCTTTTTATGCTTTGTGTGTACTAAACCGCTCGTTCAGATTGCTTCATGCGACTCCGAATGTTGTTGATTACATTCAAGGGCTTCCAGGGATAGGAAGACAGAGGTACTGACTACCTTGAAGTTCGAGGGCTTCCTTTCTGAGGAAGACAGAGGTTCCAACTACCTCGAAGTTGAGGGCTTGCGGGGATAGCAAGACAGAGACTCCGATCTTCATATCGAGGGATTATCCTAGTGTGGGTAAGACAAACTTTCTTGAAAGTATAAATCAAGGGACCTTTATCCAAGGTTGTTGGATACCCTTCTCTTTGGGTTAAAAGAGTTATTTTTTGTTACTTGTAGTTGTACTACTAGTTTTTCCGCTGCACATTGAATTTTAAGGAAAGTATAATCTCATTATATTTCCTTACACTTGTACTTAGATACATTTAGATTCTATACGCTTTAAGGTAGAATCTCTTATTATAGTCTTTGGTTAAGTTTCAATTTCTGGATCCATATTTTCGGAACCTGTTTTCGTAATCACTTTCCAGATTTAAGCAAGTGCATAGAACTAGAATTTTGTAACTTCATACCTTGTTCCAATTCTCCAATTGGTGTTAGAGGTGTTGTGAATTTGCTTAGTTTAACTTTGTTAAACTTAGATCTTTCCTTGTTTAATGAAAATTTTTAAAGTGTACAATTCACCCCCTCTTGTATATTGAGCATCTACATCATTATTTCGATCCTACAATTAGTATTAGAGGAGGTCTCTGAAATACTTATAATCATATATAAGTTTTTCAAGATCAGTTTTTCATTGTTCTCCATCCTTTCATAGAAAGATAGTTTCATTCCGAAATTTGTCATTCCAAATTGTTCATTCTGAATTTGTTCATTCCGAACATTGTGGTTATGAACTTTTCCTACTAACAAGTTTGGTTGCCAAATTTTTTCTTAGAATGGAAGGAATATACGTTGGTTCTATTGACAATCTAAATCCTACAAGACCACCAATTTTTGATGGTAATGACTATGATTATTTGAGAGATTGAATGAAGACTTTTGTTATCAATAATGGAGTGGATAATTTTTTTATGCTTACTGGTGATTATAAAATTCCTGATAAGGAAGTTAGAACTTTCACTAACCAGGAAAAACAAGAATATCAACTCAATTATAAGGTACACAATACTTTACTATGTTCAATGACTATAAATATATATAGAAAAATTTCTTCTTGTGAAGCAGCTAATTGTATCTGGAAGAAGTTAGAGGTTACACACTTTGGCACTTCTAAAGTGATTGAAACTAGGAGTGCTATGCTTAGATCTGAATATCATGGATTCAATTTTCCATATGGAGAACCAATTTGTAAAGTGCAACAGAGATTTATGACTATAGTGAATAGTCTTCAGTCTATGGGAGAAAAAGGGTTATATGATGAAGCCCTTGTGGATAAGATTATAGATATTATGCCAAATGAGTGGGAATAAAAAAGAACAGCTATTGATGAGAATAGCAAGGTTACTAAAATTTCCTTAGATGAAGTATTTGGAACTCTTCTCCAACATGAAACAAGAATGAAGAGAGATGATGAAAACATCAATAAGAAGAATGGAAATGATACTGTTGCTTTTAATACAACATCAAATCATATGAAATCCAGGACTCCAGAGAGAGTAACTAGATCCAAGTATAAGAAAGTTATTATTCAATCCGAATCTAGTGAAAGTGAAGTCTCAGAAAATGAGTTAGAAAATCTTGCTCGAAGGATGAACAAGATAGCTGCATAGAGAAATTTACAATCTAAGTATAAGAAAAAGGAAAGGAAAGATATAAAATATGGAGAAGTTACTTGTTATGAATGCAATAAAGATGGACACATAAGACCATATTTCCCTTTGCACAAAAAGAAATAAAGAAAAGAAAGGCATTCTGAAAGGAACAGAAAGGAGTATTATAAAGCCAAAGCTAAGAATGTTCTGAAAGCTAATGATACCTAGAGTTCCAGTGGTGGTGATTCTTCAGATGAATCTTCTGATTATGAATCTTCAGGACAGAAGAATCTTGCTCTTATAGACAGATTACCTATTAACAATCATTGCTTCATAGCTAAGGTACACAATGCTGAATCATTGACCAAAATTTATTTAAATTCTAATGATAGTAAATATTATAATTCTTCAGATGAAGAATCATCTTCTGATGAAGAAAATACTTCACCTACATATGAAGAAGTTTCTAGGTTTGCTGAACTTCTTGAGATTGAGAATTCCAAACTCAATAAAAAACATGATAAGGCAAACTCTAGGAATACTATTCTTACAAAATAAATATCAGATCTTTATAAAGATCTTGATAGGAAAAATTCTTATTTTATAAGTATTTCAAAAAATCTTGAGGAAGTAAGTTCTGAGATAAAAAAAACTTTCTAAAGAGTTAAAAAAAGTAATAAGAAAAGTGTTTGCGAGCCTAGATCTAGTTTTAAATCTAATGATTTTGAAGATAAAAAATTTATTATAAAACTCAAGTCTGAAATTTTTTCCTTAAATAAGTTTTTATCAAACTTTACCTATGGTAAATAAAATTTTGATAAAATGTATTCAAAAATACGTCCTTTAAGAAACAAATATGGATTTGGTTATACCGATGCAAAACCAACTTTTAGTAACAACTACTTTGTTCCAAAAAGTGCCCCATTTTGTACCAAGTTTCAATGTGGTGGTCATTGGGCAAAGAATTTATCTTTAAATAAAACCCAATCTCTAGGTTTTCATAAGGATTATTTTTCTAAGAAGATGTGGGTGCCCAAAATTTTTTTATCTGGAAATCTCGGATCCAAACAAGTTTGGATTCTGAAAGTCTAATTCCTTTTTTGTTTTCAGGAAGATAAAGGAAGTACCAACAAAAATACATGGTACATGGATAGTGGATGTTCCTGGCACATGACTAGTAACAAAAACTATTTTGAAAATATTATCAAGACGAAAGGAGGAAAGGTAACTTTCAGAGATAATACTCAGAAAGAAATTGTTGGTATAGGTAATATTGTTATTCTTAGTAAAACATTGATTTCAAATGTTTTATTTGTTAAGGGTCTTAAGAAAAACCTCATTAGCATAATTCAATTATGTGATGAAGGTTAAATTGTGAATTTCAGGAATGATAAGTGCCTAGTACACAATTCCAAGGGAGAGTTTATTCTCTCTACCAATAGGCAAGAGGATGTTTACACTTTGAACTTATAAGACCTTAGAAGCCAAGATTTACCTTGCCTAGGTGAAATGGAAGATCATTGTTGGTTATGAAATAGAAGATTAGGTGACTGTAACCTTAGGAACTTATGTAAACTTTCTAAGAAGAAACTAGTTAAGGATCTACCGGAGCTTAGATTCGATTCTTCTAAATTTTGTGATCCTTGTTAATATGGAAATAAACATAAATCTATTTTTAAATAAATTGGTGAAGTCTCAACAACTGATGCATTACAGTTGGTGCACATGGATCATTTTGGTCCAACACAAACTGGAAGTATTGGAGGCAAATACTATGTGTTTGTTCTAGTTGATTATTACACTAGATTTACATGGGCCTATTTTCTAGCAAAGAAGTCGGAAGATTTTTCTTAATTTAAAAGTTTTAGAGCCCAAGTTAAAAATGAGAAAAACCTTCCATTAAAAACTATTCCTAGTGATCATGGAGGAGAATTTCAAAATTCTGATTTAGAAACTTTTTGTAATAGAAATGGTATTACTCAAAAATTTTAGCACCTAGAACTCCTCAACAGAATGGTGAAGTTGAAAAAAGAAATATAATTCTTCAAGAGATAACTAGAACCATGTTGAGTGAATATTATATAGCTAGACATTTATGGGCTGAAGCTGTAAGTACTGCTTTTTATACTATAAATCTAGTTTTGATTAGACCTTTTCTTAACAAAACTCTTTATGAGTTATGGAATGGTAGAAAACCTAGACTTTCCTACTTCAAGGTTTTTGGCTGCAAGGTATTTATCCTGAATACTAAAGATAATCTTTACAAATTAGCACCAAAATCTGATGAAGGAATTTTCTTATGCTACTCCACAACTTCTAAGGCTTATAGAGTTTTCAATAAAAACACTTGTACTGTTGAGGAAACAGTGCATGTAAAATTTGATGAATCTGATCCTTTTGTTTTTAAACCATCCCAACCTACATCCTCAGATGTGTTTTCAAAAACTGATTATCAACTTTTGTCAGAAGATCCTTCGGATAAGGAAAATGTTCAAGAAGATACTTCTGAAACATTTACCCTAGAAGAATTTCTACCCTATGTTGATGAACATGTTTTACAAAACCCAAACCAGTTGTTTCATAAGAATCATCCCAATGATAGTATCATTGGTGATTTAAATCAACCTGTAAGGACTAGAAGTTCCTTGAGGAATGAAGTAGAACATCTAGAATTCCTTTCCCAATTAGAACCAAAAAGTACTAATGAAGATTTAGGTGATGATGATTGGATTAAAGCTATGAAAGATGAACTAAAGGAATTCTAAAGGAATAATGTCTGGACCTTGGTTGAAAGGCCTAAGGAAACTTCTGTTATTGGAGTAAAGTGGGTCTTCAGAAACAAGTGCAATGAAAATGGAGTCATTGTAAGAAATAAAGTTAGACTAGTTGTTAAAGGCTATAATTAGCAAGAGGGAATAGACTATGAAGAAACCTATGCTCCAGTAGCTAGACTTGAATCTCTTTGTATCTTACATGCCTTTGTAGCATTCTTGAATTTTAAACTTTTTCAAATGGATGTGAAATGTGCTTTCCTTAATGGTTATGTTCAAGAGGAAGTTTTTGTTGAACAACCTCCTGGTTTTGAAGACACAAAACATCCTGATCATGTTTTTAGACTTACCAAAGATTTGTATAGCCTTAAACAAGCCCCATGAGACTGGTATGTAGATCGAACTCTTTTTATAAAGAATGATAAAAAATGTCTTTATTGTTCAAATTTATGTTGATGACATCATATTTGGTTCAACTCAGCAATCTTTAACTGAATCTTTTGAAAGTCTAATGAAATATGAGTTTGAAATGAGTATGATGGGTGAGTTAACTTTTTTCCTTGGTTTTCAGATTTCTCAAAGACCATAAGGAACCTATATATCTCAACATAAATATATTAAAGATCTTCTTAAAAATTATGGATATGACAACACTAAGAGTATAAGTACTCCCATCCGTACCTCAAACTCTTTAGATCTTGATGAAGCTGGGAAACTAGTAGATCAAACATCTTTTAGAGGTATGATAAGAAGCCTACTATACTTGATAGCTAGTCGTCCAAACTTGATTTTTTGAGTATGATTATGTGTGAGATATAAATCCAATCCTAAGGAATCTCACTTAAAGGCGGTAAAAATAATTTTTCTCTACTAAAAGGGAACCATGGATCTAGGATTATTTTATACTTCTGGAAATGATTTTGTTTTAAAAATATTTTCAGATGATGACTTTAGTGGATGTAGAATGGATAGAAAGAGTACATCCAGAACATGTCATTTCTTAGGAGATTCATTAGTTTCTTGGTCATGCAAGAAGCAACACTCAGTAGTTCTCTCCACTGCTGAAGCAGAATATGTAGCAGTTGGAAGTTGTTATGCTAAAGTGTTGTGGATGCAACACACACTCACAGACTATGGCTTGAGTTTTACTAAGACTAAATTTTTTGTGATAACACAAGTGCCATTTACCTTAGTAAAAACCCTGCACATCACTCACGTGAAAAGCACATAGATATCAGGCATCACTTTCTTAGGGATCACACACTTAAAGGAGATATCATTCTTCAGTTTATCGGAACACAAGATCAACTTGCTGATATTTTCACAAAATCCTTACCCTCTGATTGATTTGAATACATTAAGAAGAAGTTAGGAATGATAACCGTATGTCAATTCTTCTTCATTATCTTCTTATTGAACAACTCTCCTTACAGTAAGAAACTCCTTTTTCATAGGGGGAGAACATTTGTGTGCTAGTTTAACCAAAATTTTTCGTTGACAATTTTTTTTTATTTTTTTCTTCTTCTTTTGTAATTATGTTTTCCATAACAAGTTTTTGAAACTTCCAGAATGGAAATTCTCAGAATTGAAATTCTATGAATGGAAATTTTCGGAATGGAAATTCTCATATTGGAACTTTCGTAATGAGATTTTCGTACTGGAACTTTCGTAATGAGATTTTTTGTACTGGAAATTTTGTAATGAGATTTTCGTATTGGAACTTTCGTAATGAGATTTTCATACTGGAACTTTTGTAATGAAATTTTCATAATAGACTTTCGTAATGAGTTTTTTTTTCTCGTAATGAGTTTTTTTGTTTTTGAATTCATTTTTTAAAAAGAATTTTACCAATTACGAACAATCTTTCTAGCCAATCCGAAATGTATGATTTCCTTATTTAAATTTTCGTAATCATATTTTTATTTCTGGTATTTTCCTGAATTTTAAAATAATTTGGATTCTAGTTTTCCTTAAATCCGAATGTTTTTCCTAAAACCTCAAAAGGTCAGAGTCAAGTTTTCCTTGTGCGTTTTTTTTCTCAACCGCCAGATGAGATAAAAAAGTTTTTCAACCGTAAGATGGATTTTGGAAGGCCAAATGTCACAGGAATCGCCTATATAAAGAGGACCCCAAGACTTGTCCCACATCGGTTTTTCAAAGCTTTCGCGTCTCAAAGCCCTACTTCTCTTCTTAAGACCAGTTTCGATCTTTGTCAAAGCCATTCCGAATCCGTCAGATCCCTCCACTCCGAATGTCTGTTGAAGCTACATCTCAAGATATGTCAACTACGAAACCAATCTCAAAGTGGTTAGTCTTCAAGAAAAGGTTGGTGTATCCTGATTTTAACAAGCTTGATTCTATTATAACCAAGAATATCAGATTGAATATTTGGGTAGATGTATGCTTGTACAAGTCAGACAAACAGGATTCAGTTTACACTGATTTGATGATCGAGTTCTATGAGTCTGTTTCCTTCCAGATGGAAGATGGAAGAGAGTGGTTTTCAATTAAGTCTTATGGGAAGACTTAAAAGTTGTCTTACACCAAGGCCATTAGCTTGGTTGGTTTATCCTATGAAGGGGAAGCTGAGTTTTGCTCACATAAGCTTCCAGATGAGCAAGGAAGTTTCAACAAGGTGAAGGCTTTAAAATGTCTTGGACTTAAGGATGCTACGACTGCTAAGATTTCTCATCTCACTTCGAACAATAAGATTCTATAGCTCTGGGTACAAGGTTTTCTCATGGCAAGAAGAGGCTACAAGGATAATCTGAAGAAAAGTGATATCTATGTCTTAGATTTCTTGGTAAATCTAAGAAAGACAAATTTGATGAGGCATGTCTTAATTACGATCAAGAATATAAAAGAAGGGAACTTGAGAGCTCAAATAATTATGTATCCTGCCTTACTATCTAAGCTGATAGTTCGATTCTTAGAATCCTTTAAGGTTGCATGCAAATCAAAAGTCCGGAATTGTAAGCTTATGCTGGTAAGTGATGATACTTTGAAGAGGATGAAGATGGGTTTTTCTGGTGAATCCGGAGAATTCTACCCTCTATCTGTGGAAGAGATTGAGGCATCTCAGAAAGATACACAGACTCCAAAACCATCCAAAAAGGCAAGGAAGAAGAGAAAGCTTAAGAAAGTGGTTTCTGATGAAGAAAATCCCAAATCCAAGGAAACTCAGTCTGCTCCCCCCAAACCGAAAAAAACTAAAATCTTATCCTGATGAAGTTGATGTGAAGTGGAGGGAAGACAAAGAGAAGAGGAAAGAAGGGGATCCACAGTTAGGATTGGACCCTGCAGAGGCTAAGGCCTTAAAAGAGAAAGCTGCGAATGTGTTAGAAAAGCAGGCAAAGGAAAAGAAGATGAAAAAGAAGTTGTCTGAAGCTGAACTGGTGCAATCTATTTTGAGAGATACTGAAATAGCTTCTGAGCAGATTCCGGTTATGGAAACTTTCCTTATAGAACCTTCTTTACCAGAAACTCCAGAGAAGAACTATATGACTTCAGAAAAGTCTAAGGGTGAAGATGTTATTGATGAAGTAGAAAAAAAAGCAGTTGGGGAAGAAGTAGAGGAAGAGGTTGAAGAAGAAGGAGAAGAAGAAGATGGAAGTAAAGATCTGAATTCCTTGATCAAGCAAGTAGAGGATTATCAAGATAAGGCAAAATCCAAAAAATAAGTTACTCCAGGAAAGGGAGTTGAGGAAGATAGTAAGGGTGATGATAAGAAACAAAAAGAAGAAGAAAATATTTTTTATGATGAGGAAGAATCCCATGAGAAGGATTTTCAAGAGGAAGGAGTAGAAAAGGAGAAACAAGATGAAGATCAGATTATTCAAGTTTCTGAATTCGAGGAAGAATCTCCAGATGAACAACCCATTATGAAAGCTGACAAGGGGAAACAAGATCTCATGGAGACACCTATAAAAGTTGTCATCAGGAAGAAAGTGGTTGGTGTTACTTCTATAAGAAATCTAGTGCAAGTTGAGGAAGAGCTATCTCCAAGAAAATTATCTGATTCGGAGTTATCTGATCATGGTCACGATTTTGTGGTTGAGTCTCTGAAGAAGTTGGTGGACACCATTCCGATTTTTCCAACTATAGACTCCAGATTCTAGATGCTGCAACAGAGTATGAATCAGAAATCGGATTCCTTATCCATTGTCATGGATAAGTGTGTGAAGATTGAAGATGACCTCAAAAGTTTTCTTATCAATATGATGTGCATGGAAAGTCTTACAGCAAAATAACTCTGTGGTCTAAGAAAGTTGAAGAAGACATGGCTCACTATGATAATTTTCAGAATGAGGTGAAATATTCTTTTGACATCGAGGATAAAAAGATTAAGAATCTTAAAGGTGAGCTAATTATTGAGCAGAGTTCTTGGAGTCATCAAGTGAAGGAACTAATTGATAAGGCTAATTCTCTGGCTGAAAATTTTATAAACGATAGGAATCTCCAGATTGAGCTTGAGAAAAGACTGGTAAAGCAAGATGAATGAATAAAGATATAGAAAGAAGCCATCGAGGCTCAGGCAGAAGCTTTTAAATCCCAAGAAGAAAGAACAAAAGCCTCGGAGAGGCAAGTTGAGGACGACCAAAGAGACTTGAAGAATCTCAAAACCTTGTTGAAGAAGCTTATCCCAAAGGAAAAGTAAGACAAATAAATCCACTCTGATCTTTTGTTGTATTTGTCTTTCTTTGTAAAATTTTCTCAACCCTAATGAAAATTTGGTTGGTTATATCTTGTTATATACTAATGTTTCAGGTACCATATTTTATTTTCCATTCCCTTCAATTCTTTTCGGAAATCACAAATGGGGAGAAGGAAAAAGAACTACTCCTAAGGGGGAGAAAGAAAAATTTAAAATGAAGAAGAAAAATTTCTAAGTGAAATATCCTTAATGTAAGGGGGAGTTGCTCACTATGAAGTTTTTCATTTCCATGATAATGAAAACTCCACTCCAGAAATTCAGAATACAATCCTTAGAGTTTCAATGCCTAAGGGGGAGTTAGTTGTATTCAATTTCATCCATGAACAAAGGGAGATAAGTTTTAATTTCAAAGTCTAATGAAAATTTTCAAAGTCCTTATATTCTTTTTTGTAAGGATGTTTGTGCTTTCCAAAAAGGGAGAGATTGTTGAGTCAATAAGGTTTTCCTTATGAATTTTTCATTCCTTCTTGTTTTTAAAATCACAAACACCGTATACTTAAGAAAATATATATTTTACCTCCATAAGGAAAATTTTCTTCTTTAAGGAAATTTAACCTAACCTAGATTTTATTATACATATCAATATTTTTCTTAAGTACAAAAACTGGATTCATATACAAAACCCCGGGATCATATAATGTCAAGAATTGGAGTATTCTGTTTTTAGGATCCAAATTCTGGATGTGAACTGTAATAAAGTTACACTCCGAATTCTGGATGTGAATTATAATGAAGTTCCACTCCGAATTCTGGATACGAACTTTCATGAGTTCGACTCCAAACTCTTATGAAGTTCGACTCCGAACTTTCATGAGATCGACTCCGAACTCTTATGAAGTTCAATTCTGAACTTTCATGAGTTCAACTCCGAACTCTTATGAAGTTAGACTCCGAACTTTCATGAGTTCGCCTCCGAACTCTTATGAAGTTCGACTCTAAACTTTCATGAGTTGGACTCCGAACTATTATGAAGTTCGACTCCGAACTTTCATGAGTTCGACTCCAAACTCTTATGAAGTTCGATTCTGAACTTTCATGAGTTCGACTCCAAACTCTTATGAAGTTCAACTCTGAACTTTCATGAGTTCGACTCCAAACTCTTATGAAGTCCGACTCTGAACTTTCATGATTTCGACTCCGAACTCTTATGATGTTCAATTCCGAACATTCATGAGTTCGACTCCGAAATCTTATGAAGTTCAATTCCGAACATTCATGAGTTCGACTCCGAACTCTTATGAAGTTCAACTCCGAAATTTCATGAGTTCGACTCCAAAATCTTATGAAGTTCGACTCCGAACATTTACTAGTTCGACTTCGAACTCTACAAGTTCATATTCTGAACTCTGGTGAAACCATACTCAGAATTTCCTTAAAAATTCAGACTTTCGATTTCTACAGACTTCAGGTTCTGAATTCCTATAAAATAGAATCTGAACTTTTTTTAACATAGACTCCGAATTCCATTTTGATTAGACTCCGAACTTTTATTTACTTACATTCTGATTTCTAGTTTTGTTTATGCTTACACTTGTTTCATTGTAAAACGATGTCGTTCTTTCAGTTACACATGTTTTGTTATAAAATGATGTCATCCATTCTGTTTCTAATTAACCGTTGGTTTAGTGACATGTGTACAAGTCCCTCCGATATTCAAGGAAAATATGACCATTGGAGGAAGGAGCTGATCGTTCCAAACCGAGCCTATAAATAGGAGATCATTTGAATGAGCTCAACAACAATTTGATCACTCTAGAGACAACTCGTTGTTAAGGTGATTTCTACAGATAGAAGCTTTTCAGGATTTGTGCGTACTGAACCACTCATTCAGATTGTTTTGTGTGACTCCGAATGTTGGTGATTACATTCAAGGGCTTCTGGGGATAGGAAAACAGAGGTTTCAACTACCTTGAAGTTCAAGGGATTCCTTGTTGAGGAAGATAGAGGTTCCAACTACCTTGAAGTTGAGGGCTTGCGGCGATAGCAAGATAGAGACTCTGATCTTCATATCGAGGGATTAACCTTGTGTGGGTAAGACAGAGTTGCTTGAAAGTATAAATCAAGGGACCTTTATCCAAGGTTGTAGGATACCCTTATCTTTGGGTTAAAAGAGTTATTGTTTGTTATTTGTAGTTGTACTACTAGTTTTTTCACTGCATATTGTATTATAAGGAAAGTATAATCTCATTATATTTCCTTACACTTGTACTCAGATCCATTTAGATTCTATACGCTTTAAGGTAGAATCTCATATTGTAATATTTGGTTAGGTTTCAATTTCGGGATCCATATTTCTAGAACCTGTTTTCGTAATCACTTTCTAGATTTAAGCAAGTGCATAGAACTAGAAGTTTGTATCTTCATACCTTGTTCCAATTCTCCAATTGGTGTTAGAGGTGTTGTGAATTTTATTAGTTTAACTTTGTTTAACTTAGATATTTCCTTGTTTAAGGAAAATTTTTAAAGTTTACAATTCACCCCCTCTTGTATATTGAGCATCTACATCATTATTTCGATCCTAAAATTTCTTCATCAGAACCTCCAACTCAATGGTGGACATCATGTTAGGAGTATTTGATATGATAAGAGATCTAGATGTAAGATCAACTGAGAACTCAACCTATAAATTTGGCATAATACTAAGAAATTATTCAGGGAACTCGTCAGTGTAGTCTCTCACAATGGGCATGTATTTAAGCATGATCAAACAAATTTTCTCAATCATTTGAGCTCAAAATACCTTCTCACAAGAAAATAAAATCCACAACTAAGATGATTATTCTTAAGTAGATTCATCCCCCCCTTACATTTGAATAGAATTGGGGGATTCCTTGTTATGTAAAGAGTTATATCGCTTTCCAAATAGTTTATGTTGGCTTTGTATAAAAATAGCCAATCCATGATCAATATAACCTCAAACTCTACCAAAAGAAGTTGGACATGATTTACTGGGAGGTTCAGTCCACAAACATTTTCCCGGGAGGAGTTATATAATTTAGATGAAATAATTATCCCATTAAATATTATCACAGATAACTCAACCTTCATATTTTTAGGTGGTGTTTTAATATTTCTACTAGACTTTAATGATTTGAAAGAATTCATAGAACAAGAATCAAATAGTGTATTCTCTATTCTTGAATGAATAACCTGTGTACCTATCACCATATCATTGTTGGGATCCACCATAGAATTAATGATAGAATATTCTCTTTCTTGATTCCTTGGAGGTTTTTGTTTTTGATTGCCTCCGAAAACCCTTGGATTAGGGAATTGGATCACTTAATTCCCATGTTCCTTATAGTTTAAACATTCCACTATCAGATGATTTTTGATTTGAACCTGAATTTTTTCAACCATAATAGCGGTTTCTTCAAATCCCTTCGATAATAATTAGTCAGATTCCCCTCTCTTCCACATTTTAAGATTATTGTAGTTCACTATAGAATGTTCTTATGATGATTTTTCCCACAATTTTAACTTGTGGGATTTTGGGTTTTCATTCCTTCATGTGATTTATCTTTAGATCCTCCAATATTAAGCTTAATTTAATATTTTTATCTCAAAGGCCATGATACCATTGAGAGTCTATGGTCTCAATTTTAACCTTAATGGCATAACATACAGTCTTCTCATAACTCTAAAAGTCTCAAATCACTATGTATCTTCATAGAATCCGATTTAATCCACTAATGAAGAAACCCATATTGATTATAGTGTTCATGTTAAAGACGTAGGAATATTTTTCAGGCATTGTAAAGTTTTCCTCACACATCCCAATAGATTCATATTCCTTTTGATTCAGTCTGAGAAACTCCCTCTCTATCTTCAGAAGGAGAGTTTAGTGAAAATATTTAGTGAAAAATATTTTCATGAATCCTTCCTAATCCATGCAATCAATTACATCTTTATAATTTGTTTTTTTCATTATTTTCCACCACTAATCAATTTCCCCATCAAATCTATAGACCACCATTACAACTTTGTCCTCTTTTGAGAATTGAAGGATAGATAATGTCTTAAAAATGGAGTTAATACATAGATCCATGACGAGGGGATCTAAAGATCTACAAAATATAAGAGGCATTTGTCATATAAAGGATTCAACCACAATTTTCTCTTTCTTAGGAGAATGAGGGTGTTCCACTTGATTCAAGTTATTATTCATTACTTGACCTAGTTGAGTCAGTACTGTCATGATGTTATAGGATCCCTTTCCCATCATGTTTGGCATCTCATTAGGTTAATCACCACCTTTCTTATGACATTGATAATTGGAACATGTTTTCATATTTCCAACTATTAACTAAGAAAAAGAAATAAAATAAAATTAGGGGGTTCGAATAATTAGATAATGATCACATAAAAAGGTATCTATATACATAATATGAATAACATATAAATTAAAAATATATTATAACTTATGATTACCTATGTTTCAATATAGGTTATCCATGATGATAAGATTTTACATAGGGTTCTTACTAAAGTTTTCTAGTCTTGACCCTGAAAAATAACAAGACTGTGATCTAATACCAACTATATCAACCCCCTCCTTTTGCACATATTATTACATGATTTTAAGCCTAAGTATTCATGAAATACAAACCAAGGATAAGAACATCTTGTGTCTTTGGATGAATAAGTACATAATTAGAAAAAACGAAACCATAATAAAACATCATTTTATTAATATTCATAATAATCACCTGACTTCCTTCGAGCACTTATATCTGCATGGGATAACCCAAGGAATGAATAGACAAAATGGATGATCTAAAAAGTGAATTAAGGGAATAAACATAATAATAAATCATAAACCATGAGTTAAAAGGAGTAACACGATAACATAAAAGGTATGGTTAATGAATAAACATATGGATGCATAAGATATAGAACATGGAATTATATGATCATGGAAATATTTGGATGTGAAAGCAATATATAACATGACATAATGATGAGTAAAGGTTAACTACCATGACTATATCACATGGTGGAAAAAGTCCCATAATGGGTTAGGTTTACTCCCTAATCTCATAAATGATGTCTCATGAGACTAAACATTACCCAATGCATTAGAGAACTATATGGGTGCACCCATAATAACATTCTAATTAATATGTGTTCCACATAAAGAATAAAACATAAGGAATAAACATAATGGTCACCCAAGGATAGAAATGAATTTTAAAATCATGTTATAAGGAATAAACAAAGGGTGTATCAAAATGGAATCAATAAAGAATGGATTAAATAATTTCTAGACAATCATAATGTAAAAATAAGAATAGATCATGAAAAATAATTTCCAACTAAAGCTAAAATATAAAAAATAGTGTTTAGAAATGATCCATTTTAGTACAGTTTAAGGGGAAAGATTAAAGAGTATTTAAATAGGAAAAATGAATAATTGTTTTTATAAAACCATAAATGAAGTAAAATAGTTTTTCATGATAAAATGATTTATTTTATAAAAACATGGTGTGTTAAATTTTTTATGTATTTTACTTGAAAATGGGTAAGAAACGAAGAAGTTCCCTTTAACTGGGCTTTCATAGCGAGAGGAATTGAGAAGGTAGCCATTTAAAACAGGTATTTAACCATAAAATAAGGATGAATTGAACTAGATACATATGTTTGGAATATATAGAAATATTTTATAAGATAATAATAATGAAAAAATACATTGGAGTAAGGAGAGAGAAAGAGTAATTCTAAATAGAAAATAAAGGTTTGAGGAGATCTATTACCTTATGTGTGAAAGTGTTCTACAATTTAATTTAATGTCCTAGATAATAAAATTAGATTAATTAATTACTTAATTCAGAACATATTATATATTTATTTGATTTATTACAGTTTTATTATGTTTATTTATAACTATTTCAATGAGTTATAAATTTTAATTTAATCGTTTCGAGAGCATTTGTTTCATGGTTTCCTAGTCGGTTCAGTTGTGTAAAATTATGGAAGTTATTATAAAATTGAAATAATTATATATAAGTGAAATTATTCCATATTAATTTACTTACAAAAGTTTAAATGGTCCTGTATTTCATTTCTTTCTAGTATGAGGTTGATTGATTTGATAAAACATTAATGGTAATTTTTCTGTTTATTTTTGATAATTTTTTATCATTTAAAGAAGATTAATTTTATTTAATATTATGTATATATATTAGTTATAGAACATAAAAAAGTTATAATATAAATATTATAAACAATTTAAACTCTAATAATTTTTTACTGAATAGAATTGATGTTGGTAATGGAAAATGAAGACTCATTATCCGCGGAGTTGGTAAACCGCCATAATTTGGACAACATTTTAATTTCTTTGAATAAGAGGAGATGATAAAAGGGTTGAAAATAAAATATTCCATTAGATATATAAAATTAAAGTATATAAATAATACTGGAGTTATTATTATTTGATGGATTAATGAGGCAGGGAGAATATATAAGAAGAAAAGAAATTAAAAGAGATGGTTTGAGAAAGTTACCTCTTGAATATCACATCCTTGAAAGACCCATTAAGGAACATGGAATTTGTCTTTTTTTGAGACCAGAATCTATTGGAAATAGGGAATAGGATTGTGAATATAATTGGGAATAATATTAAAAATATAAAAGTCTTAGAAGGTGTGAAGAGAAGAGGTGGTGGGGTGGTATTTATAGGGGAAAGATATGCGTTTTTATTATTATTTTATTCACCTATTTGTTATTTTGAATCAATAATATCAATAATGTGAATTAATATGATTAAATATAGTAAATAGTGAGGGTTGTTTTTTAGATAATGGGTTTTTACATCATCTATGACTAAAAAATTAAGGTATTTAACTTATAATGTTAAATACCACAAATTATTGTATTTCACTATTCATAAAATTCAACTACTTTAGAAAAATAAAAAAAATTCACCCTTACCTTTTTTCGATGTGTATATTTCGAAAATGGAATACATTTTATGAAAATGATTTTCTAAATATGATAAATTTAATTTTTAATTAAAATCCTTATTTATTCAAAAAAACCCAATTTAAATATTATAATAGATTTTATAACCCTTTGAAAATATAATTAAGGTATCATGAAATTATATTATAATTATAATAAAACAAAATATTAACTTATGAATCTATTTTATGAAAATAAATTTCAATTTAAATCATTATATTAATTATAAAATTTTAAATAAATATTTTTTTACAAAAATACCATGACCTGATTTATCATTTTTAAAACATTTTTTACTTTTACCATTATATAAATATATCATGTTTTCATTTACAAGATACCTAAATTTGATTTTATACTTTCATTAGTGAGGTTACTATTATAAAAAAAATATTACTATTCCCAATTGCCAGATTACCATTATAAAGGTCATATTACTATTCCAATGGTATATGTTCCTTAATTTCTATAAATACCTCTTATTTCATTCATTATTTGTTCAATTATATTTTCTCTTATGGTTATATATATATATATAATTTCATATTCAAAATTATTATCTTATTATTGACATTATGTTTTATTTTTACATGTTTTTTTGTGAGTACAGTTATTCTAGTAGATCGAGAAGATCCACAATTTCCCATTCTTGTTATCTTTTTTTTCTATTTATTGTTCTGCTATAATATTTGGAATTATTATTGGTTTATTTATTTTACTAATGTATCATTATTAATTTATTAGAAAAATATTTTTATTGGGTTATCTATGTGATGTATGTATTTTATTAGATGTAAATTCCATTGATAAAATTTTGGGTCGTTAAACTACAACACTATGCCAGGATATGTGTGTCCAATTCCAACCTGATAATGGTGATAGTACAAGAAATAGAAATCAAGAATAATCTACCCTAACCATAGGCTTGGTAATTCTCTTGTACTTTAATGATGTGATAAAGGAAAGTGATAGAATATCCTACATGAAATCTCTTATGCACTCTAAGGAAATTGTGGAAGCTGAATTTGATGTATTGTCCCCAAAAGAAGAGGCAGACAAATTGTTTAGAAGAAATCTACAAGTAAAACCCAATAAAAATAAATTGGGTCTGATTAATACCCTTGATCTAATTCTACTTCAAGATCTCAATCAATACAAGATAATTTTGGATGAGTATGTGAAGATCTGGGAGAATACGACTTCCCTCTGTGAGGATATTTCTCATGAAGAGATTAATTAGGAGCCTTATAATTTTTATTGGTCCCTTTTTAGGTTTCATGAATCAAACACGGTGAATTTTATTTATAATGGGTCAGAATTATTCATCATAGAGTAATTATACTTGGTTTATTACTTTGTTCAAGTATTCTATTTCTTTTATAGGTGATCAGTCAACCTATAAAAATGTTTTTAAAAAATAATAAAAATTTATGTTTGAGGGATTATGTGTTATTCAAGGAAACTTTATAATTTCCTTTTCCTCTTTTCAAAAGGATGTTTTATTATCCCTTTTTTACTATATTTATTTTCAATAGAGATATTTTGAGATATTAAAAAAGGATTTCATTTCATGATCACGTGTTTTATTTTCCAATCCACATTTCCATGGAGTTTATTTTGAAAATTATTTTTGTCCAAGGATTAATTTTTTGGGTTTGTTTTTAAAATAATGTAGTTCAAAGACCTATTTCACCTATTAAAATGTGGTTTGAAAATGTTTTAATATTTTTTTCACTTCATAAAACCTTTCTTACTGAAGTCTAGATAAATTTGTGAAAATGTAATTTCTTCAATGGGGAATAATGTGACAAACCATATAATATTATTAATAATAATAATTAATGTTTAATTAATATTATTTATTATTATATTTTATGGATTCATATTCACTTTAATAATTATAATAAATTTTTCAATCAAAAGAGAAATTGTTTTATTCTAAAAAATTGTTTTTCATAAATTATATGATTTTTTTAAAAGTAAAATTTATAAATTTTAGAATTTTAATTTGATGAAATAATTTTTTTTATTAAACATGTAAAAATTATCTATGGGTGATTTTTTTAGATATTTTTGAAATGGTTTATTTTTGGTTGCGTAGTGGAAAGTATCATTATTATAAACACTGTAAATTTTATGGAATCATCATGATATAAGATTTAATTATTTTTTAAAAAAACTTGGGTTTTAAAAAATATATATTTAAGTATAATAATAAAATATTTTTTTTGAATTTGGAAACCCGTTCTTGACTTTATAGAACTTAAGTTATATTTTATTCAAAGAAAAAAAATATTTTTGGATGTTTGCATTTAATATTGTGGTTATAAGGTTCCATTCGCTTTTATAATGACGCAATTTTCATATAAATTTTCTTTTTTTAATTATAACCCAATTAAATAATTAAAATAAATAATATATACAATTTTAGTAAAATCATTTTTATTATAAAGAAATGTTTTTTTAAATAATATTTCTTGTTGTATTATTTGATCTTATATTAAAATTATTTTTTTAAAAAATATTTAAATTGAATTTTAGAAAATAGATTTCATTTTTTTAATTAAAATATTCAATTTAATTTAAAAATATCGTTTTTATTTTTATTTATAATGAATAATAACCTTGGTAAAAGTTGATAACCGCGTTTAAGGGTGAAATTGATTAAACGACATTTAAACTATTGGATAAGATCTCAAAATCTCTCCAAAATTATATTTATTTCATTTTATGAGTGGATTTAAACCAAACAAACATTATATTCAAAATTATGTCAATTTTGTGCCATTTTCCTTTGATTATGACCTTCATATTATTTTAAATAAAGAATCATTACAAAATGGGACTCTATTTATTTTAATATCTGTAATATTTATTCAATGATATAAAGATAATTTATGAATGGTTATAAATAGTTATTTTGACTATTAATGATTTCTTATGATGTTAATTTATTCACAATTTCTAATAATGGCATAATTACCTTGAACGCTAATGCAATTCCAACATAGCGCTTTTGAAAATGGTAGAAAAACCATGTAAAATATTTTAAAAACATTAAAAGTTATAGGATTTGGATGAATTATAGAGTCTCAAGAATTTATTATATATATATATATTTATAAAACAATAATTATTGTGAAAATTTTTATATTAAAATTCCATTGTTATCTTAAAGCCTTTAAAATCAAAATATATGAATAGCCTTGAAAATGACTTGGAATGATATTTAATGTTAAAAAATTATTTTAAAATCATTATAAAATCATAAAAATAATATATCTACTCAAATTGATTGAAATTTTTAAAAAATATCATTCATGGTTCTTGTATGTGTCACTTTTAGTTTTTAAAATTTCATTTTTACCCCATAAAGACTAAATATTTGGGAAAACACTATTGATTTTTTCCTATAAAATGGGGGATTAATCAAACCTTTCCTATAACACATACGAGTTATGTTTTTTCATAAACCTATACCTAAATACCTATTTATAATTCCAATACCACTTCCTTAAAACTCTATGGTGATCAAATTTATCTTAATAAAGTCCTTAAGTTCAATCAAAAGGCATCATATCAAAGATCGAGGTAAGGGTTTCCAACCCTCTTTCACATTTGTTAATTATTATTATTTATCTTGAAATACTATTATAATCTTCACATATATTTATGAAATTATTTCATCCCTCTATTAATAGAATTTATTTTATCAATTGATGATGAGATGCGACTTGTTACCTCTCAACATACTCTTCCCCATAAGAAGTTATTGTGTCAAAATGTGGGATTTTTAGAGACGATCTTTACTTTTCATGTTATGCTCTTAATTTTTCAATAATGGATGTAATAAATAAAACATTACAAAGAATTATTATTTTACGTATTATCAAATTTATTTTATAAAAATTATATATTTAATATGTTTATCCTTATTTTAAAAACTTTTGAAAAACATCATTAACCATGGTGGCTTTGTACTACCTATTTGAATGGTAATGTTTTCATGAATTTAAGTCACTCCTCTGTATTTTTAAAAATTATTTTTATGATTGAATATAATTTAAATTTTCAATAAATTTTATTTCCATGATTATAGAGTGTTAAATTATCCATTATAACAATTAAAGTCAATGTAAACAAACTGTGTTATTTTTATCCATAAAAACTGGCTTATTAAGGAAGGTTTTCTAGATGGTAACAATTCAATGACCAATTGTACTTACTTAATTATATAATGATATGAAACCTATACCTCAAGTCTTATATAGTTTATTAAACCATTTTAATAACACATTTTACCTTTATGAATCCAACAAACCTATTTAGAGATTATGAACCGAACGAACCCAAAACAATCAATGTTAACTAGACCAACTTTGAAAATGAAAAGTACATGATAATAAGGGATAATAATAAGTGAATAAACATAAAATATGTCTTTAATAAAGTATATATTTAGTATAATTTTTTTATTTTGGAAGATAATGGATGTACATGATAAGTAAGGACTCGAGGTATGAGTTTTTTTAACTAAATTTACTTTCATTTTGTTATATTACTTCTTTAATAACTATGTTATGTTAAGATTATGTGTGAAATTAACACTAATTGTTTTATATTTTATTTCCACTTGTTTTATGTGTATTTAAAGTTGTTCATATAATCAGTTCATTAATTTATTCTCACATCAAATGCCATGATCTTTATAAGGGGATTTTTAACTCAATTTATTTTCATTGGATTGTATCACTTATTCATTAACGGTTTTATATCCGGATTATTTGTGTTATGACCACTAATTTTATTTTTATTTACACTTTTTTTATTTGGATTTAAATTAGTTCTATATAATATTTTATTTTACAGAATCCTATTTCAAATGTTATGATCTTTATAAGGTTTCCTGGTCTTAATTTTCAATTCCTTGAGATATTTTTAAATTTGTGCACCATGATTTATTTTATACAATATACTTACTACCCCATTAAGGTGTTATAACATATTTTATCATAGAAAATTTTGTTTTTTCAAAATAATGTTATGTTCCTTCATTCAATAGCTTTCTAATTTATGTATTACTAATGTTATAAGGGTTTCTCATCTCAAATTTTCTTTCTTTGTGAAACCTTTTTATTGCTGCACCTATATTTATTTGTACATTGTATATACTATATCCTTGACATATAATATCAGGACTCCCTACATACTCAAATTATTTTAAGTTCTTTCTTAATTTATTTCTTTCAAAGTGTTTTAAGTTTTAAAAGGACATTAAGGGTATAATTTAAAAACAATGATTTAATGTTTTTGATGTCTTTTACCAAATTACGTTACATAAATATATATATTCTTTAAAATGTTATAATATTTTTATTTATACTAAAATGAGTGATTAAATTCATTTTTGACCACCTTTAAATATATTTTTAAAGGTTTTAAATGGAATATTCTTAATGTTTTCCATATGGGTCACTTTTGATCCTATTTATGAAACATTTAATAAAATATATTTTTAATGGTTACGATATGAATTTATTTTATTTCCATTATAAAATTTATTAATTATAAATCTTACTTTATTGGTTTACTTGGGTTTTCAAATGAAATTGTTTCCTATTGTTTTGTGAATTATAGTTTTTAATGGTTTTAAAAAATAAAAGTATATTTTAAATGATTTTATTAAATATTATTTCATCTATTTATATATATTCTAAATGATTACAATTCTTCACTAAGGACATGATCCAATAATTTCTTCCACATATTCTTTATGAATTCTTATATCGATTTTTTTATAAATATTTTCATGATACCCATTTATTTTCCAGCAATCAGGTTATGAATAAAATTATTGTTGTTTCTATGAGTTTTATGATATAATGAAAGATATATATAATTTAATCATGTTACGGTTATTGGATTTTTTTTATAATGATGGGTGATCCAAATATATCTCATGGTGATAGGTTATCCCAATATAGATCTTCAATGCATTTGGTAATGTGAAAGAGCTAAATGGATGGAATTTACACCTAAGAGATGATAAAGGTTTTTGAATATACCAAACTCTAAAGATATTATATGGTTAACCAAATAGAATTAACTTTTAAGAGAATATTGGAATTATTTTGTTTCTGTAATTTTATGATGAATATATGATGTCCCAATATACCAACATGGTTTATCTATGCCTATTATGATTTTTAATGGTTCCTTGGAACGTGATTGATTTCACATGATTCATAATTACAGACTCAAATGTATCTTGTCTTATAAAAAATAATTATCCAATGACTCATTTTTTATGATCCAGTTTTTGATGGGTATGTATTCTATTATGTTATTTTTATGGACCTTGATTATGTAATCAGTACCTTACTACCATCTTTTGATCAATTATGATATTAAATTGTTAATGACAATGTTTAACCTTACTAAGAGTTTGGTATCACCGTTATTATATTTATATTTCCTTATTTTATGATGAATGATATTATGTAAGTTATTTTTATAACAGTTTCATGTGTGGACATCTTTTTGAAGATATTGAAGACTAATTATAAGAAAATATTGGTATAATGTAAAAAATGATCATTTAAAGACACACGTATTGATTCATAAAGGGGTTTTCCTAATTCTCTATTACTTTAAACCTAAGAAGGTATTAGGTATGCAAGTGACTCAATGTTTCATTTTTATTTTGTATGTATTAATGGTTAAAGTTGAGTCACATCTATTGATATTAAATCATGAAATTTAAAGAGTGTATTTATAACTAGATCCGGGTGTATTAATTAAAGGTGTTATATTGGATGAATTTTAAATTCATGATTTGGCCAATTATTGAAAAGAAATTCACCTATAATATTTTATCTTATTTTGTTGGAGCTTTATAATAGATAAAATCATGGCTTTAACCATTTATGTTCCTTATTTTAAAATATGAAAATATTTTATAATATGGAAAACTATAAAAAAATAAATTAAAAAAAAAATAAATAAATAAAAGGAGTAGATCATGGTTATTTTTAATATACATTAATACATAAAAACATAGTTCTTTATATTATTAGAGAAGGAATAGAGGTGGTGGAGGTTGGACATTCAGTTCCTCTTGGGACAGAATAAATATAATTCTAGACCAACACTAGGTAGAAGAATAAGAAGATAAATGAATTCCAAAAGGTCACTCACTAGAGTTCTTTAAGTTGACAAAGTTGGAGCCTATTGATACACTAATATGGGTTTAATATCATTATATAATCAAGGAATTTGAAAATGACATCACTTGGTAGAGAAGTGAATTCTTTACATGCTAAAGAGTAGTAATATTTCATTTATTTGTGTTTGAGAACATGATGGGATATTTTGACAACTCTGAATCATGTAATAAAAATCAGTGATATTTAAAGTATCAAGTGTATAATAATATTTCCATGAATGATTCTTGGATTGGCTTGTTAGGGTTAAATAAGTAAAAAAACCTATGTTTATTATATATTGGTTTCTTCCCTCAAGAATATTTCTGAGTTAGGGAAAAGATCCTTAATACTAAAAGAAATAATAATATCATAATAAAGGATTATTTTTAAGAACTATAATAACTTAACAAATCCCCATTATTATGGAAAATTTCTTTGATTGGGACCAACACAATCAATACATTGTGTGTAATGATGCTACATACATTGACCATGTTGTACCTCTCTCTTTCATGGATTTTTTATTATCAAAAACACTAATTTATGTTTCTAACAATTTTATTGAATGATTTTTAGTATCTTTATTTAAACATTAATTCATCTAACTGATGCACTTGATAAAGTTATTAAATTCAATTCAAATGAAACAACTTGATCTTTTTAATGGCTTGGATATATATTTTATCATGTATTCAGACCATGGAATTAAGTTGGAATATCAATTAAAGTCCATGAAAGGGAGACTACAAGGATATGATTGAATATGAAGTAATACAGGACACAATGGATCACTGGTGCAGGGAACTGGACTGCCAGTGATATGTGGAATACACACCTATTATAGTAGAAGACCACAAAATATCCAGTGGAGGAGAACCATCCAGCTGGTGGTATTTATAGAAGCCCTTCATTTTTTATGAAGTCCAATGTATAGAAACTAGCTTATGGTGGCTTACCGATGGTGATTTTACAATTCCTTCCATCTATAGGTGACCAATCGGCCTTCTAGTGAGGTGCACCACACAGTCGGTGACATCAGGATAGAATTTATGGGTATGTTTATAATAATTTTAAAATTTTAATAATCATGGTATTATTTAGAGTAAATGAACCTATAAAATTATAGAAGTTTAACACCCCACTTGAAGGCTATAAATAGAGACTTAAAGAGTATTGGATGTTTTACCAGTTACAAAAAATGAATCACCAATCTTTGATTCATGTTTGACACTCCAACGATGAAACATTAGTTGTTTCTCTCTAAACTCAAAGGGCCAATCTCAAATTATCTAACAATATAAAGGGCTCACTTCAACAATTATCTCTCAATATCTCATAAAAATTTTTTATTATCCTTTCAATAGATTATGGAGTGACATTGTAATGGGTTTTTTCTAAGGAAACCTTTATTTTCTCATATCCTTATATGATGGTTTCTAACTACTATAACAATTAGGCAGGGGTTTCTTATCCACTGATGAAGCTCAAGAGGGTTCATAGAAACCATAATTTTGAGGGATATGTTTCTTTATCACTAACATTATCAAGGTATTAAAAACATAAACCTCTCTTTGAGGGTAGGAGACAGAAGGGCCCATATCAACCAATTACCAAGATCCTTGATCAAAATATGTCTTTACTCTCTTCTATTTTATATATTTCATCATTCAATATCGATATTAATAAGTGCATAAATTTGATATGATCATCATTGTTCTTTTTACTTGATTAAACTATATTGAAATTAACTATCTATTACGTATTGAATTTATTAATTTACCACTTTATCAAATTAATCTATTTATCAATTTATTCTCTCAAAATCATTTAATTTTGAATTTCCATTTTACATTTGATTTAAATTTTAAAAGGTAATTTAACCCCCTCTTTGCATTCTACTTAGACCAACAATTGGTATCAAATATTGCTTTGTGTTTTTTTCAATATATTTGTTTTAAAAATTATATATTAATTTTGTTTTTAATTTTAATTGATTTCAAAGTATGATTTTATGATGGTATCTGCCTATTATAATCATGCTACATTCCTTGATGAAACAAATTAATCTTAAATGAAAAATATTATTTCAACCATTCTTAGAATAATAATTTACATTATTTGGAAAATCATTATGCCTAAATATATTTATACTAATGAAAAATAAGATAAGTGGACTTGTCAAGATATAGTGTCATTCGAATTTAATAGAAAAGGAATAAACTCTCTCTATTGGGGGATTTAAAAAAATAATTTAATTTCATTTAAAATTGAAAAACTACTAATGATATTTAGATATATATAAAATTCAAACACAAAGGCATGAATAATGTTAATGTAACTAGATTGGATAGATTTATAAAAGATTTTGAAATATTTTATTTGAATCTAAATGAATCCATTACTAGTATGTTTACATGTTTTATTAACATTTTTAATTGTCGAAAGTATCCTAGTGATGAGTTATCTATAGAAACCTTAGTGAAAAATATACTCTTTTTAGAGACCCAAAGCTTGATGTACATGGTCATTAAAATACTTTTACGGAATACTTATAACAAAAACAAACACTCAAGGACTCTAATAGTTTAGTGTCTTTGAAAACTGGGAACATAATCTTCTAATCTCGGTGAAAGATCTTCAACATCTACCATAAATATCATCCCTTTTTTTTACCTAAAACATTTTTTTATATACTGGGGAAAATAAAAAATATAAAGGGTGAGCTCAAATGCTCAGTAAGGGTAAGCATGGAGAAAATAAAACAAACCATATACATTTGAACTTCAAACCATGAACATAAAGTTTAAACAACAAAATATTGAGTTGTGAAATAAATCTTGGAAGTACGTAAGACATAGACCATAAAGGAACATAAATCATGATAAAATAGCATGGGAAAAAGACATTTAATTTTGGAAACCATTAAACACATGATATGATTTCCATAGTAGCCAAGGCATTGCTGCCAAGACCATCTTAGTGGACAAAGTCCCTTTCTGAATTGAGTTCACTCCTCGTTCTAGTCCTGTAACACTGAATCGGGTTAACATACCATTCTAGCCATGTCTATCTCATGAGATATAAATCATTACCCAATGAATTGGAGGAAGATATAGGTCCCACCATATCATAATAAAATCATTCTTACGTGTGCCACAACATGAACATAAATCATTCATCATTACCCAAAGAATAAAATGGGTTTCATAAACATCATCCCATCATAACATAATCCATATAAAAAATAGATATCATTTCATCATAAGAAAATTGAAACCATGTAAATCATAGAGTCATTATACTTTAAACATACACATATGAAATAATTCCATCTTATATGGAAAATGGTTTGGATAAAACATTTGAAATGAATTCTTGAGGAAAATATTCTTTCTTCTTCAAAATAATTTTCTTTTCACAAAATGACATGAAATTTTAAAAGAAAAGGATTTTTTTAAAATATTAATTAGATCTTGTAAAGTAATCATCATAAAAATTAGGCTTTATGAAACCATAAAAATTGGTTCATGCCGTATAAGTTAAAAAAACATGCTCCTCGTACTTTTGCTTGAAAAATCAAAAATGTTCCTCGTTTGGTAAAAAAAAGATTCCTTCCATAACATATGGTAAAAGAAAAAAATTGGTAAAAAGGACATTAAAAATACCTGATAACAGTTTTAGAAAACATGGACATGGATGATAACAATAACCCGAGTAAATACTTATGAATAAACAATCTTGGATAAAAATGAGATTTTAAAAGTTATCCCTTACCTTTGGTCCGATATGCTTCGTACGTATCCGAACCTCCTATATAATTATTTAAATAATGTCATTAACTTTTTAAAGAATCATATTCATTTTTATGATATCATATATGGTTCACTTATGACTTTATATTACCCATTCTTTTGTAAATTCCTTGTTAAAGCACCGTTTTGGGTAAAATCGTTTTATTTATTGTACATGTCTGGACTTGTTGTTCTTGATATTATTATTACTTATATCAAGATTTAATTACTTCTAGAATGTAAATAATGATTTATATATCATATATATTCAGTATATATATATAATAGATAGATAAATGAAATGAAATACACCGTTCATGGAGACGGTAGGCTGTACGTACGCATGAATGTTGTTTTCCTTTCTTTATTGACTTGAATGGAAGTAAGTAGATGAAATATATATATACATATAAAAATAAATACAATAGATTTATCATGTCATATATTTCATTGTTATTCATTATATATACTTTATAATCATTCTTGAGTTGTTAACATGAAGAATGAATCTCATCGTATCATGGAGATGATAATCTGTACGTACGCATGAGCGATGATATCGTTCCCATAATTATTGAATGGAATTGGCTTGTATGATTAAATATCTCAGAATAATTATTATGTTATAATAACAATATATAGTTATTATTTACACTAATATACCCATCCATGTAAGGTGGTGGTGGAAAAACAGATTACACCACGACATGATGACGGTATTCCGTACGTACGCACACGCGGTGATTTCATTTTCCGTAGGATGGATAGAAGGTGAAATAGGGTTGTTTAATATTTATAATAAAATATCAGTATATTATTGATACTGATGTTATTACTTCATAATTAAACAACTAAAGAAGATGATGTATAAGAAGAAATAAATTTGAAAGAAGCGGTAATGGATATTACCTCTTCTTCGACACGCCTCTTTGAAACCTCCTCTTAGGGCACTAAAATTGATATTTGAAGAAGACCAGTACCTATAGTATGTTTTTAGGGAAGTTGAGAAGGGAAATGGGTGTATTTTGGGTGAGCTTGAAGGCTCAAAATTGTGTAAAGAGAAGACAGATGAGGTTCCCTTTTATAAGGGAGGAGAGGGGCACCTTAGGAAAAACATAAAATATTATTTTATAATAAATTCATATTCGGTTTATAATAGCTCCAAATTGATTTATTTAGAAGATAAAGTGGAAATGGGTTGAAATACTCTCAACAAATAGGTTTTAGACAAGTTTAGGTTACTATTTTAACATTATAATTTAGATTTAACTATATGTTAAATAATTTAACTTTTACCGTGTCTTCTTGTTTTCTTACACTATATGGTTAATAAACTTACTATAAAAAGACAAACTGAACCCAAGTGGTACATTATTAATATATATAACCTTATCAAAGTCATTTTTCTGAAACTTAGATTTTTCGGAATAGAATAAAAATTAATAATATAATATTTGTTTTAAAAACTATTTTATGTCAATTTTGACACTATTTGGTAATTGTTTTTTGTGAAAATCATAACAGCATGATTAGTTCGAAAACATTTAATTGAATCAATAATAACATGTCATATTAAACTAAAAAATTATTGGAATTTATAAAAAGTCTTAAATTACATTTATTTGGGTATTTATTACATTAATTATGTTAATATTTCATTAATATGGTAATTACTGCATCATCATTGTGTCATAAATAAATTATATTATTTAAGGTATAAAAATTATAAATAAAATACCATTATGTTGGAAATATTTTTAGATTTATAATTAATATTTATAGTCGAATTTATCTTATGTATAACCCTATATTAAAAATCTTTTAGTTATTAAACAATGATTTTAACTCTTTTAACTCTTCTTTAAATAACATAATAATAAGTGTCCTAATCTAATCCAAGTGGACCAAAAGGGTAATATTTTATCCTTAAGGTTGTTTTTGGTCTAATTACACTTATCCAATATAATTATGACATGTGTTAGGGTAATAATAATACCATTTTTACCCTTAATCACCCTATTTACTTTTAACCGTGGTAAATAAAAGTAAAAAGTTACTATTCAACAAAAATTATTTTTATCTTATTGAACCACATTTTAATCCTTTATATTAACCATGTCTCTTGGATTTTTGAAATTCAACTCACAGAAGCGGTAAAATTAAGTTTTATGTACAATTACAAATGCTCATAGGAGGTGGGTAAAAGACGGTGAAAAGTTCAATAAAATTTTTATAAAATGACTCTAATGAATTACATTGAACTTATATAGGTATTATGTATTAATTTTTACCATAAATAAATTTAAATAAAAGAAATTAGTATTTAAATAAAAAGTTGGTTTTTAAATAGTAACCCAGAGTTTTCACTATTCATAAAAAATTGAATGTTTTCAGAAAATTTCAAAAAGTTCACCCTAGGATAATTTCGATATTCTTAATCCAAAAATGAACTCCATTTTGAAATAAAAAATTTATAAAATTTGAAAAATTGGGTATTACTATTCATAACTTCTAGTTTATATAATATTATAATAACATATCGTTGTTTAGTGAAACCCGATATTGCGTACTACACATGCTATCAAAGAAGGTGTTGATTGCGTGTAATGAAAGCCAAGTCAGGGATGCATGTAGTGAAATCTCCATTTGGTGTTGCGTATAACATAATCAAAACTTATTTCATTTATATATTAAACAAAATCTATACATAATGTTGTGTAGAATAATTTCCACAAAACGAACTTAAAATTGTGTGTAACACGAGCCAAAAATAGTGTTGCATATACTGTAAGATTATACAGTGTTGCGTATAATACAAGTTATCTTGGTGTAGTGTATAATAGAAGACATCAAAGAAATTCAAGATAATATATCTTATAAAATCTCGGGGTGTTACATTCTACCCCCCTTAAATTGATTTTTCCCTTGAAATTCATCGGGGTTATAAATCGTTTACTACTTGATAGTTTCTTTCATAGAAACCCACATCGTAAAAAGGAATACTAAAACTTAATTTTAAAAAGTGAAGAAAAAACGTAACGGTTACCCAAATTAACTCATCACTGGGTTTCCATATAGAAGAACATATGTGAAAATATGGTTATGGAAGAGAAACCTAACCATCAAGTTCTGATGGAGAGTGGTAGAGAAAATGGCTTTGAAAAAGCCAACAATCACAAATCCATAAATTTGTGATGATCTAAGGTACCATATGATTCATCATATATAAGAGATCTAGGACAACATTTTTGGTTTTCAATATCATTTCCCTAAAGTTGAAAAATTTGAAATAGAAGAAATACTTACTTGATTTTGGTACAATCTCACTGTTGGTTGTGCCTTGAACAATTTCCACTTTATCTATTAAAGAAATGAAGTTGAATTTGTCTTCTGTGAAGTGTTAGCAGATCATGCGATAGAATGATAGGTCATTCCATATGTCTCAAACATAAGGTTAGCAAAAGTTATATACATAAGTCCATCTATGGTGAGATTAATTGTATATGGTTCCCATATATCATGCCACATAATAAATTAAAACTAATTTATACTAACCAGGGACTTCCTGTAGGCCAGTGGTAGGCGATAAAGGCATGCTGCACTTCGATTGTGGGTTCGATTCCTGCATCCTTGTCCGACGCAATGGGTTGTCGCCCGTCTTGTAGGTTGTCCTTTTTCAAAAACAACACTATTATAACATTACAGAAATAATATCAAAAAAAAAGGTTCAAGACTTCAACAATACTATCTTATGTCCAACTTAATCCATTACAATCTTTAGGCTTATCCAAAATACTTCTATCCAATCTCATAGTGTAATGTAAAAGATTACTAGAAATTACATCTACTGAGCATGTGAATACCATCATCTATCATGATATATTTTGTTGGTCACATTCCAAACATCTGAATACCTTAATCATGTATTCTTTAGAAAAATGAATACCCATTGAAACTTAGTGAAAACATGAATGCTGTCAAACGGTACCACTTTCCACATACCAAAATCCCAAAATTTCTATATACTCAAACCATGATATCACATTTTCCTTACATTCGTTATGAGCTCAATAATACTATCAAACATCTCATTATCTCTTTATACCTTCATTATGCGCATATCATCTACTTTACAAAAATATCTGAATAACCTTGCATGGTTATCGGTACCATTCAATATATAATTTCAAATACTTTAGGGGAAAAAATAGTGTCACAATCCTTAGATGTGTCTTTATTCCATAGTAGCATAACCTATACAACATAACTCTTGATAAACATAAATCATTCCACTTCCTTCTTAAACCATTGATCGATCTTGAACAATTCTTTCATCTCACATATCATTTGTAGTATCTTCATCATCATCAACATAAAAACTACTCATATGACCTTTCTGATTCTCTTCATGAGACTTTCCATTAGGGAATTGGTTTGCATAATGCCCATACATTCCACATTTAAAACATTTAATCATTGTTGATGTCGTAGCAATACCATTATCCTTGTCCATGGTGTTAACTGAACCTTTTCATTTACACTTACTAGCTTTGTGTCCTTCTTTTCCACACCCAAACCATCTTCCAGTTCCTTTGAAACATTATCCTTGATGCATCTTCCCACATGATTTACATGAGGGAAATTGAACTTTCTTTCCTCTATGATCATCATGAAACTCCGTCTTTCTCTTATTAGTCGAGTCAGGAAACATACCAAAGTTGATATTATTGATCATATTATGAGATTGTTGATTAGGCATAATAATGATGTTTGGACTTCCAAATCCCATTTCATTTGGTTTCTCATAAAGAATATCATTCCATTGTCCATCATATCCTCCATTATCGTGAATCTTCATGTTTCTAGCCATTTTCTAAAACCCAAAAAGAATAGTGTGAAAGGTAAAAATCATTCTAGGAAAACAACGTAATAAAGGGGAAGTACCTTCAATATATAACATCTTAAGTTTAATTATAATATCATTATCTTAATTCTAGGACTATAAACTATATGTATAGTTAACCTTAGAGACATCCTTATACATACCTTATAAATATCTCTAGGGATTTCCCTAAAGTTTTCGCATCCTAGTTTCCAGAGGTTAACTAAAACATTCCTTTGATACCAAATGTAGAGGTCTGGAATTACTCCCAGTAGACTACAATTGATACCTATCAGGGTACTCTATGGGGGGCTACACCCCTTGGGCGGGACACACCACCATCCCCAGTGTTATCCATTTCCTCATGAAGCCCTTGGACGGAGAGCCATGCTTTGTCCAATGCTCACATGTGAGAGTTCCCAAGGATCTGATTCATTCCTACCTCTTTTGCCACTGATACAAACTTTAGAGACCCAAATCTTGACATACATGGTCATTGAAATACTTTTTCTGAATACTTATAACAAAAACAGACACTCAAGGACTGTAATAGTTTAGTGTCTTTGGAAACTTGGAACAAAATCTTCTAATATTGGTGAAAGATCTTCAACATCTCCCATAAATATCTTCACTTTTTTTTACCTAAAACTTTTCTTTATATCCTGGGGAAAAGAAAACATATAAAGGGTGATCTAAAATTCTCAATAAGGGTAAGCATGGAGAAAATAAAACAAACTATATACATTTGAACTTTTAACATGAACATAAAGTTTAAACGTCAAAATCTTGAGTTGTGAAATAAATCGTGGCAGTACGTAAGGAATAGATCATAAAGAAACATCAATCATTATAAAATAGCTTGGGAATAAAACATTTAATTGTGAAAACCATTAATCACTTGATATGATTTACATAGTAGACAAGGAATTGATGCCAAGGCCATATTAGTGGACAAAGTCCCTTTCGGAATCGAGTTCACTCCTCGTTCCAGTCCTGTAACACTGAACCGGATTAACTTACCATTCTAGCCATTTCTATTTCATGATATATAAATATTTACCTAATGTATTAGAGGGACATATAGGTCCCACCCATCTCATAATTAAATCATTCTTACATGTTCCACAACATGAACATAAATCATTCATCATTACCCAAAGAATAAAATGAGATTCATAAACATCATCCCATCATAACATAATCCATATAAAAAAATGGATATCATTTAATCTTAAGAAATGTGAAACCATGTAAACCATAGAGACATTATACTTTAAACATAAAAATATGAAATAATGCCATCTTATATGGAAACTGGTTTTGATAAAACACTTGATATGAATTCTTGAGGAAAATATCCTTTCTTCTTGAAAATCATTTTCTTTTCACAAAATGCCATGCAATTTTAAAAGAAAAGGATTTTGTTTAAAATATTAATTAAATATTGTAGAGTAATCTTCATAAAAATAAGGCGTTATGAAACCTTAAAAATCTGTTCATGTCGTATAAGTTAAAAAACATTCTCCACGTACTTTTTCCGGAAAAGTCAAAAAAAGTTCCTCGTTTGGTAAAAAAGAAGATTCCTTCAATAACATGTGGAAAAAGTAAAAAATGGGTAAAAATGACATTAAACATACATGATAACATTTTTAGAAAACATGTACATGTATGATATCAATAACCCCAGTAAATACTTACGAATAAACAATCTCAGATAATAAAGAGATTGCAAAAGTTATCCCTTACCTTAGGTCTGATATGCTTCGTACGTATCCGAACCTTCGGTATAAGGATTTAAATAATGTCATTGACTTATTAAAGAATCATATTCATTGTTATAATATCATATATGGTTTACTTATAAATTCATATTACCCGTTCTTTTGTAAATTCCTTGTTAAAGCACCATTTTGGGTAAAATCGTTCTATTTATTGTACATGTCTGGACTTGTTGTTCTTGATATTATTATTACTTATATCAAGATTTTATTACTTCCAGAATTTAAATCATGATTTATATATCATATATATTAAGTATATATATATATATAATATAAATAAATGAAATGAAATACACTATTCATGGAGACGGTAGGCCGTACGTACGCATGAACGCTGTTTTCCTTTCCTTATTGACTTGAATGGAAGTAAGTAGATGACATATATATATATATACATAAATCTAGTAGCTTTATCATGTCATATATTTCTTTATTATTCATTATATATACTTTATAATCATTCTGTCACGAACCAGCCCGGGTCGACCCTGAGTCAGTCACCCGAGCCGGCTCACGACAAGTCCCGAGGGGCGTTCCCGATCCCCCGGGATGAAAACAAGTACCGAGCATAAAAACTTTAATCATTGGGAATGATTTGGATCATGCGAAAGAGATAAACGGAAAAATAAAAACTGACGATAAAAATAAAAAAACTAGCAGAAAAAAGAAACCAAACTGCACATACCTCCTTGTGACCCTTAGGTCACCTCCCAACTAAGGCCAACCTTGCTCCCATAACGAGAAACACATCCATGAAAACCTGAGCAAGGGAACCGGCAACTGAAATGACAATATAGGCGTGAGCATTAAAAATTCTCAGTAGAGATGCCAAAGTAAACCACCATATCCAACCAAGACCACTTTCCAGAAACAAACCCAAAAAAACACTAGTTTGCACATACAATGATAGAAAATAGGTTTTTTCACATTTTAAAGAAAAAATAATCCTAATTTACCATTTCAAAACCAACACATTCCACAACCCGTTTTTCCCAAAACAATGCATTACTAAATAACTAGATTTCAAATCTATGTTTATCACATTATGCAAAAGACGAACAAGTAATAAGTAAATGCTGGAAACCAAGTGCAAGTAAAAGTAAACAAGAAGAAGTAAGAAATAACCATGGGCGATCCTAAACATCCCTAGAAAACCCCTGGATGTACTCAGGTTCAGACTACCTGCCGACATGGTATTCCATAGTCAATAACCAACTGGCCGCCCTAATAGCTAACCAGTGAAACGCACCACAAGGCCTACCTACCAAGGGGGAACGAAGGGGTTGGCTAGCAACCGTCACTCGATATTATAAAGGACACCCAGGAACCCATGGTGGTTTTAGTAATAATGTGTAAGTGGGAGGACCTTGCACGTGTGACTCATCTGACCGCACTTGTCAACCCCTTACACAGACACCACTACACGACAACCCTCAAGGGAAGTCCCCCTGTAGAGATTCCCCGCAAGCATGCACACATCAAAAGTTCTTTCACATTCAATAAGGTTCCAACCGGGCCTTCACAACATTAGAACCTTTAAACATTTCACAAATGGATTGGGTTGCCAATCGGGCACATCCACCTTTCTCAAAATCCAACACAATCATCCCTTTACATTTTAAAATTTCAAACGGACCTTTACACCAAACAACCATTAAACTCACACCAAAATCCAACCCGGCCAACCACGCTTCCGCTGCGCTTTTTTTTAAACACAGAACCTTTAATCAAAAACCTAGTTTTAAGAAAATATAGTTTTAATGTGTCATTTTCATTTGGAGGCACATCCATATGAGCACCTAACGCTCCATGGATGTTCCAACATTCAATGGCACATCTAGTTTTTAGGAGGAACACCATAGAACCCATCATTCATAAAACACTTTAGTATTGAAACCAAACTCGATCCTTTCACAACACTTTTTAAAAGAAAAAATGTATTTTTCAAACCATCACCATTTCCAAAAATTTTCTAAAACAACTCATACGTGTATAATTTTTTTAACCAGAAACACACCAAACCAATTTTACATTTTCAAACCCCAATCACCATCGATTTAAATCAAACACATCACAGGTAACTCAATTTAACTTTACCAAGAACCTATGCATTTCATATAAACCAACATCAAAACCACTTTTAGAAATTTAAAACAACTTTATAACCTTGTTAGATGTTTTTCATAAATATAATGGAGATGAAAATATTATATAAGAATTAATTGAAAACATTCAAGTTCTCAAGGTTTGAATCAAAAGGGAAAATGGTTGGATCACCTACTTCGACACGTGCGAAAACGGTAGAACCCCAACGGAAGGAGGAATGACGCTCCGTAGACCAACTGCACAACCTCGGTTAACCCATGTCCAGAGCACACGTGACCTTGAAGTGCATACATATATATATATACATATATACATATCTGCATATATATATATATACAACTACATACCTATACACCATAGGTATATATATATATATCCTGTAATGAAAACAGAAAAACATTTCTAAATGTAACAACTCAGATAAAGCTGACACTGGACCAGATAAATACCTCAGGGGTACGCAAATCAATTTCATACTTAAATTTGTGTAAGAATATATAAAAATTCATAGAAATATCCTTACCCAAATGTCAGTGATAAAACATAATCGCACACTATCGCGGTAGTCGGAGTGTGGACCGGCTTGTCACGACACAATGTCGCACAACCTTGAAACCAAAGAAAAAAATCACAAGAATTTATGTAACCCTAAAAACAAGACATTCTAACCATTTGCGCCAATATAAAACCAACCGCAACCCAAAACCCTAACCATACGACCTATCGAAGTAATAAATAAACCCAAGGAAGAGGAATGCACATGCAGCGAGGTTGCGGGAGGTTTTCCGAGTGAGAAAGAGGGCTGCCAGAGGAGAGGAAAGGTGATGGCCGGGAGCAGAGGTGGGTTCAAGGCAGCGAGATGGCGCCGGAACAGGGGAGATCCGGCTAGGGAGGGGGGTTTCGGGCGGCAGCGAGGGGCCGAGGAAGGAGGAGCAGAGCTGGCCGGCGCGGCGGGCAGCGGACAGTACAGGGAGCGGGAGTGGGCCGACGACGCGGTGAGGAGGGGAGGGACGGAGCTGGCCGGTGGACGGTGATGCGTCGGCAAATCGGAGGAGGCCGGAGCGCTGTGATGCCACCGGTGGGGGGGGGGGGGTGCACCGCGTGAGCGGAGTGAGGGAGGGGGGGGGGCTACGCACAGGGGAGAAATTGGGGGAGTTTAGGGTTAGATTTTTTATATATACAAATATATATATAACATATATATACTTATATATATATATATAATAATAATAATAATAACAATAATATTATATATAAAAAAATTTGAAAATACAACATTGTTATAAGACTAAAGTTGAGCAATAATTAATTAATTAAATTATTCTAAAGTCGAGCAGTCGCACGACACATGTGCTGTGAAGTGCATGATTGAGAAAACTGTGCTCAAACCATGTCACACGGCATTGACTGCTTACAGGGTAAACTGCGTGCTTGTTGAGCCGTCTTATAACTCACACGCATGTCGCATGTCAACCGGTCGGGGTGTGACAATTCTCCCCACCACAAACACCTTCTTCGCCCAGAAAGTCACCAAGCCAAAAGTTAGTATAATTCAAGTCCATGCCCAGGAAAAACTAGAAGAAACCGAGAGGCTCGAGGTGATCATTACCAATGCAAGACACACCTGACTAACTCGAGAGTGATCATTGTTCAAGGTTGAGGGGAGAACACAGGAGGGTTCTCCCCACCACAAGAATTTACTAACACAGAAACCTTGAAACTCGGACACACCACCCTTGGGGGAGGGGGGGGGGGTAACACGGGAACTCCCCATACTAAACTCATCCCTCGTTATAAAAGATAATGGAACAACTCCACCCCTAGGATTAAAACCATTCTGGGAAGAAACCGGCACACCAAGACACTAGGAAAGAGGAATCGCCTGCAAAACTTAAACACACTAAATGAAAACTCACGAAAAGTCGTCTGAAATAATAAAGAACCCAGACACAACACCAATAAATTTCGCAGAACCAACATTTCCCTAACGTATGCAGCCGAGACCATTTTCAAGATCAGAACGGGTTCGTTTAGTCACAGACCCAACGCCTTTCAAAGAAACTGAACGATTTAGAAACTGCACTAAGAGCAGATGAGGTAGCTTGGATTACGACAGAACAAGATCATCATGCGACCACAATAAAGGTGAGCTTACAACGATGAAAAAAATAGAATAAGAAAAATTTTGGATACTTCCCTTTAGAAGGCCGAAAACATGGACTGGACCAAGGCTCCACACACTCTCGGCAATTTCTGACTGTGCGCGAGCTTCACCCCGAGACCTGTGGTTGGGGCTCTGATGGCTGAAGCATCTCTTGCCTCACATTCAGGCATTTTCATTCTCCATTTCCCAACTTATCCTTCTTCTCGATGATTCAAACGACCACCCTGGTCGCATGTTTTCAAAGGGATGCAAGATGATGGCTTAGAATGCCCAAACATGCCACACTAGTGACACACAAGAGAAAAGTTATACCACCTGAAAGTCGACACCAATGGAGATGGTGTCTTTGTGACAGGTTCCTCCAGCATGCACTCTTTTCCAGATGAGGAACCTTCACTAGAGACAATTACCATCAAACACACCCCAAACTTCAATGATGGCGAGACATTTCACCTTTACTATTCCAAAACTGGACCCTCAAATAAACATGAGACGGTGCGAACCCTAAAAACCCTGGGAGTTCCCAACCCGAAGGCTCACACTAATTCCACGACCACACAACTGTCATTAACGGACTTTGATTACTTTTATAGACATCCAATATGAAAAAAGAACTCAAAACTGGGCATGACTCATTAGTAACCTTAGTGACCTTTCTAGGCGACATACTCAGAACAACACAAAAAACACAACTTGAATCAGCATCAAGCCAAAACTCAATCAAAGAAACAACCCAAAGCCAAGGGAAGAAGGCAAATAAGCCAGAAATATACAATCACAAGAAAAAATTACTTTTCCAAAAACTAACATTTCTTTTAAATTTTGTAAAACTCACCTATGGTACCTTATGGACTGTCACATGTGTGTTCACCCAATCCCGGCTACATCGCTCGCGGATAAGTGCTCTCACACACTCTATGCACATATCGATGCACATGTGATCCTCCATAAAGAATACCAAGGTTCGAAAACTTTATTCCCTTATCAAAACCAAGAACGCATTAAAACTTTCCAAATCAAAACACTCCCACTTTAAAAACCCAACTCACCAATTTCAAAACAATTAAAAAGAAACACTTTTCCATTTTAAAACCATTTTCATTTTTAACACACGCACACATCAACCAAGATAAAAATGAAACACAATAAAAAAACCACTAGAACGAGGAACTAGTGAATATGCCTAACTTGGTGATATGGTGGTGAGACATATCCTAGGTAAGGTATATCACTAAAAAAACATTGGACTGGACACTTGGACTCCATATGGTTCACCACCCCATGTGAGGCCACAACATGAACCAGTTCACCTTCATTATCATCCCTCAAACCGAAACAACCAAAGGCAAAAGACTCAAAACCCCGACTACCCCTGGTAACTCAGGTCTCGTCACTGGCGGTGGTGATCAAGAACCGACCCGTAACCTACCTCATGAGCCCCGGAAATCCTAATCTCCATCTACCAGACATCCCAAATATCAAGGGCCTCCTCTGATACCATTTTTTCATGAACCATCCCGGGTCGACCCTTGGCCAGTCACCCGATCTGGCTCGCGGAAGTCCCGAGGGGCGTTCCTGATCCCCTCGGGATGGCAACAAGTGCTGGGAATCAAAACATTAATCATTGGGAACGATTTGGCTCATGCGAAAGAAATAAACAGAAAAATAAAAACTGAAGATAAAAATAAAAAAACTTGCAGCAGAAAGAAACCAAACTGCACATACCTCCTTGTGATCCTTCAGTAACCTCCCAACTAAGGCCAACCTTGCTCCCATAATGAGCAACTCAGCCATGAAAACCTGACCAAGGGAACCTACAAATGAAATGATAACATAGGCGTGAGCATTAAAAATGCTCAGTAGGGATGCCAAAGTAAACCACCAGATCCAACCAAGACCACTTTCCAGAAACAAACCCAAAAAACACTAGTTTGTACATACAATGATAGAAAATAGGTTTTTTACATTTTAAAGGAAAAATGATCCTAATTTACCATTTCAAAACCAACACACGCCATAACCCATTTTTCCCAAAACAATGCATTTCTAAATAACTGGATTTAAAATCTATGTTTATCACATTATGAAAAAGACGAATAGGCAATAAGTAAATGCTAGAAACAAATTGAAAGTAAAAGTAAACAAGCAGAAGTAAGAAATAACCATGGGCGATCCTAAACATCCCTAGAAAACCCCTGGACGTACTCGGGTTCAGACTACCTGCCGGCATGGTATTCCATAGTCAATAACCAACTACCCACCCTAACAGCCAACCAGTGGCACGCCCCACAAGGCCTACCTACTAAGGGGGAACCAACCCGTCTAATTGGGGATAGTTAGAAACCGTCACTCGATATTCTAAAGGACGCCTAGGAACCCATGGTTGTTTTAATAATACTGTAAGTGGGAGGCCCTCGCACGCGTGACTCATATCACCGCACTTGCCAACCCCTTACACGGACACCGCTACATGACAACCCTGAAGGGAATTCCACCTATAGAGAAGCCCCTCAAGCATGCACACATCAAAAGTTCTTTCACATTCAATAAGGTTCCAACCAGGCCTTCAAAACATTAGAACCTTAAAACATTTCACAAATGGGTTGGGTTGCCAATCGGTCACATCCACCTTTCTCAAAATCCAACACAATCATCCCTTTACATTTTAAAATTTCAAATGGACCTTTACACTAAACAACCATTCAACTCACACCAAAATCCAACTGGGCCAACCACGCTTCCACTGTTCTTTTTTTTAAACACCAAACCATTCATCAAAAACCTAGTTTTAAGAAAATATAGTTTTAATGTGTGATTTTCATTTGGAGGAACATCCATGTGAGCACTAAACGCTCCATGGATGTGCCAACATCTAATGGAACATCTAGTTTTTAGGAGGAACACCATAGAACCCATCCTTCATAAAACAATTTAGTATTGAAATCAAACACGATCATTTCACAAAACTTTTTAAAACCAAAAATGTCTTTTTCAAACCATCACCATTTCCAAAACGTTTCTAAAACAACTCATAAGTGTATAATTTTGTTAACCAGAAACACACCAAACCAATTTTACATTTTCAAACCCCAATCACCATCGATTTAAATCAAAATCATCACAAGGCACTCAATTTAACTTTACCAAGAACCTATGCATTTCATATAAACCAACATCAAAACCACTTTTATAAATTTAAAACAACTTTATAACCTTGTTAGATTTTTTTCATAAATATAATGGAGATGCAAATACTATAACATAATTAATTGAAAACATTCAAGTGATCAAGGTTTGAATCAAAAGGGAAAATGGTTGGATCACCTACCTCGACACGTGCAAAAATGGTAGAACCCCAACGGAAGGAGGAATGACGCTCCGCAGACCAACTGTACAACCTCGGTTAACCCATGTCCAAAGCGTACACGACCTTGAAGTGCATACATATATATATACATATATACATATATACATATATACATATCTGCATATGTATATATATATATACAACTATCTACCTACACAACATAGGTATATATATATATATCCGGCAATGAAAACAACAAAACATTGCTAAATCTAACAACTCAGATAAAGCTGACTCTCAACCAGATAAAGACCTCAGGGGTCTGCAAATAAATTTAATACTTAAATTGGCGTAATAATATATAACAATGGGAAAAAAATATCCTTACCCAAATGTCGGTGATAAAACATAATCGCACTCTATCGCGGTTGTCGGATTGTGGACCGGCTTGTCACGACACATCATCGCACAACCTTGAAACCAGAGAAAAAAGAATCACAAGAATTTATGTAACCCTAAAAACAAGATATTCTAACCATTTGTTCCAAACTCAAACCAACCGCAATCCAAAACCCTAACCATACAACCTATAAAAGTAAGAAATCAACCCAAGGAAGAGGAATGCACCTGCGGCGAGGTTGTGGGAGGTTTGCCGAGTGAGAAGGAGGGCTACCAGAGGAGAGGGAAGGCGATAGCCTGGAGCAGAGGTGGGAAATGGAATGGCAGGTTCAAGGCAGCAAGACGACGCCAGAATAGTGGAGATCTGGCTGGGGATGGGGGTTTCGGGTGGCGACGAGGGGCCAAGGAAGGAGGAGCAGAGCTGGCCAGCACGGCCGACGTCGGATGGTGTAGGGAGCGGGAGTGGGCCGATGGCGTGGTGAGGAGGGGAGGGGCGGAGCTGGTTGACGGACGATGAGTAATTTGCAAAGCAGTGGTGGTCGGAGTGCCGGGATGCTGCCGGTGGGGGGGGCACTCGAGCAGAGTGAGGGCAGGGGGCGGGGCGCTACACGTAGGGGAAAAATTGGGGGTGGTTAGGGTTAGAATTTTGTTATATAAAATATATATAATTATATATATATAATAAGAACAATAATAATAATATTATATACAAAAAAATTGAAAAGACAACATTGTTATAAGACTAAAGTAGAGCAGTCACACGACACGCATGACGTGAAGTGCGTGATTGAGAAAACTGTGCTCAAACTGTGTCACACGGCATTGAACGCTTACTGGTCAACTACATGCTTGTCGCGAACTCTGATAACTCACGCGCAATTCGCATGTTGACCTGTCGGGGTGTGACAGATTCTTGAGTGGTTAACATGGAGAATGAATCTCATCGCATCGTGGAGACAGTAATCCGTACATACGCACGAGCGATGATATCATTCCCATAATTATTGAATAGAATTGGAGTGGATGATATAATATCTTGGAATCAGTATGATGTTATAACAACAATATATAGTTATTATTTACACCACTATATTCATCCATGTAATGTGGTGGTGAAAAAACATATTACACCATGGTGTGGAGATGGTATTCCGTACGTATGCACGTGCGGTGATTTCATTTTCTGTAGGATGGATAGAAGGTGAAATAAGGTTGTTTCATATTTATAATAAAATATCAGTATATTATTGATACTTATGTTATTAATTAATTATGAAACAACTAAATAATAGTAAGTAGAAGAAGAAATAAATATGAAAGAAGCAGTAACATATATTACCTCTTCTTCGACACGCCTCTTTGAAACCTCCGCTTAGGGCACTAAAATTGATATTTTAAGAAGAACAAGACCTCTAGTATGTTTCTAGGTAAGTTAATAAGGGAAATGGGAAGGGTTTGGTCGATCTTGAAGGCTCAAAATTGTGTAAATAGAAGAGGGAGGAGGTGCCCTTTTATAAGGGTTGAGAGGATCACCTTAGGAAAAACTTAAAATATTATTTTATAATAAAGTCATATTCAGTTTATAAAAGATCCAAATTGATTTATTTAGAAGATAAAGTGGGTATGGGTCTAAATCCTCTCAACCAATAGGTTTTAGACAAGTTTAGGTTGCTATTTTAACCTTATCATTTAGATTTAACTCTAAGTTAAATAATTTAACTTTTACCGTGTCTTCTTGTTTTCTTACACTATATGGTTAATAAACATACTATAACAATCCAAACGAACCAAAAGTGGTTAATTATTAATATATATAACCTTATATAAGTCATTTGGACGAACCTTATATTTTTAGGAATAGAATAATAATTAATAATATAAAATTTGTTTTAAAAACTATTTTATGTCAATTTTGACACTATTTTGTAATTGATTTATGAGAAAATCATAACAGCATTATTAGTTCGAAAAAATTTAATTAAATCAATACTAACATGTCATAGTGACCTAAAAAATTAGTTCAATTTATAAAAAGTCTTAAATTACATTTATTTGGGTATTTATTATATCAATTATGTTAATATTTCATTAATAAGTTAATTACTGCATCATCATTGTGTCATAAATAAATTACATTATTTAATGTCTAAAAATTATAAATAAAATACCATTATGTATTAAATCTTGTTATCTTTATAATTAATATTTATAGTCTAATTTATCTCATGTATAACTCTATATTAAAAATGTTTTAGTTATTAATCTTTTATTTTAACTCTTTTAACTCTTCTTTAAATAAAATAATAATAAGTGTCCTAATCTAATCCAAGTGGACCTAAAGGGTAATGTTTTATCCCTAATGTTGTTTTAGGTCTAATTAAACTTATACAATAGAATTATTACATGTTTTAGGGTAATAATAATACCATTTTTACCCTTAATTACCCTATTTCCTTTTAACCGTGGTAAATAAAAGTAAAAAGTTACTATTCACCAAAAAATATTTTTTATCTTATTGAACCACATTTTACACTTTGATATTAACTATGTCTCTCGGATTTTCAAAATTCAACTCACAGAAGCGGTAAAATTATGTTTTATGTACAATTACAAATGCTCTTAGGAGGTGGGTAAAAGACGATGAAAAGTTAAATAAAATTTTTATATATCTAAAATTATTATAAAATGACTCCAATGAATTACATTGAACTTATATAGGTATTATGTATCAATTTTGACCAAAAAAAATTTAAATAAAATAAATTATTATTTAAATAAAAAGTCGGTTTTTAAATAGTAACCTAGTGTTTTCACTCTTCATAAAAAATTGAAAGTTTTCATAAAATTACCAAAAATTCACCCTAGGCTATTTTCAATATTCTGAATCCAAAAATGAATTCCATTTTGAAAGATAAAATTTATAAAATTTCAAAAAGTGTGTATTACTATTCATAACGACTAGTTTATATAATGTTTTAATAACATATCATTGTTTAGTGAAACCCGGTATTGCATACTACACACGCTATTGAAGAAGGTCTTGATTGCGTGTAATGCAAGCCAAGTCAGGGATGCGTGTAGTGAAATCTCTGTTTGGTGTTGCATATAACATAATCAAAACTTATTTCATTTATACATTAAACAAAATCTATACTAAATGTTAGGTAGAATAATTTCCACAAAATGAACTTGAAATTGTGTGTAACACGAGCCAAGAATAATGTTGCATATATTGCAATATAACACAATGTTGCATATAGTACAAGCTAATGTTGGTGTAGTGTGTAATATAAGACATCAAAGATATTAAAAATAATATATCTCATAAAATCTTTGAGTGTTACACTCTTTGTCCTACCAAGCAATTGGGAACCTAAATTCTTGGTCATACAAGAAGTGAAGGATGTGAATAAAATGGAAGTCGACGAACTAATTGGATGTCTTCTAATGTATGAAATTTCTATGGATCAAAAATATTAGAATGATCTTAATGAATCTAAATATGAAATGAAAATAAACACCTTCAAAGATACCAATGATGATTAATCTGGAGGTGGAGTTCATGATTTTACTCAACTCACCAAGAACATACACAATTCTTATAAGAAAAATAAATCTTTCTACCAATCTATGAAAGTGAATACTTATGTCGAACTATAATTAACATTATATAAATATAATAAGAAAGGTCTCACAAATATGGAATTCCCCATCTATAAAAAGAAGGTTAAATAATGGAAAAGGTAATAAGGATCTTAAAGTTAAAACCTAGAGTGTAATATAGGACTCCATAGAGTTAACTTACTCATCCAAATCAAGTGACTCAAGACCTAATTTTTTTATGGCACATGCTTATAAAGACATCAGGGTTAATACCCCTCTTCCCATATCCCCCATCCTATTCTTCTTTTACTTTTCCCCATACTTCTTTTTCTTATTCTTCTTATTCTTGTTCTTTCTCCTTAAGTTAACCTAACTATGAATACCTAAAATATTTTCATGATCAAATAAAAAATGGGGTTCATGATCCTTATTCATTATATAAATAACATGACAAGAAATATAATAATCTGTTCAATAAAAAAGAAAATCTTCTAAAATAGAATGATCCAATTTTCAAGGAAAAAGAAGAGTCATCCATCACAATTAATAATCAACCATATGTAAATAATATTGAGTCATCTCAAAAATACCTCAAAATTTATTTTTAAAAATTTACCCATGGTGAAAATAATCTAGATAAAATTTCAAGCTCTTAAAGGCGTAACAAAAAGATTGGTCTTGGTTTCTCAAATCATGAAAGTATCTCAAGAAATACATTGAAAATACTTCTATTAAAGGATTCTTAAAAGATAAGTTATTTAATTATTGAAAAATAATTGAAAATTTAATTTATGAATGTGATTTTTATAATTCTAAATATATGAGACGAAAATAAATTTATATCTCTTAAAATATTTCCAAAAGAAAATTTCATTCGAATAAAATATTGATACCCAACTCATTATTAGACAACATTAGTATACCCAAGTTCATTTGGGTAAAACAAATACTAGAAATTTTATTTCATAAGAAAAGTGACTTCTAAGAAAAAACAAAGAATCACTATGGCACCTAGATAATAAATTCTCAGGAAATATGTGTGGAGACCTGTTCGAATTCAATGAAATTGAGAAACTGGAATGAGGTCATGTCGAATTTAGAGAGAAATATATAGGTAAGATAATAAGTGAAGGTACCATACGTTTTTATAACTCAAAAATTATTAAAAATGTTTTATTTTTCAATGTAATGATATGATTTTTTCTAAAAATTTGTCAATTATGTGATAACAATTTCAAGATTTATTATGAAAATTATTTTTCAATGTTTTTAACTCAAAAATTAATCTTTTATTTTCTAATTCTCGATTTCAAAATATCCATACAACCAATTTAAAAACAATAACCCTCAAAAACATAAAATGATTAAGTGAAAACATTGTTATGTCATGAATGTTTCATAGACAACTTGGTCACTATAACACACAATCCCTTGTCAAACTCAATCGTTACTAACTAGTATGAGATGTTTCCAAACTGAATTTCAAAAACGACATGGTTTATGAAGCATGCCAATATTATAACTAGCAGAAAATATTTATTAAAATCTAAAATTAGACTTCATCATATTCTAAATATCTAGAATTAATTTATCTTGATTTGTTTAAGCCTTATCAAATTGAAAGTTGATGAAGTAAATACTATACTTTTGTGATTTTTGATGACTTTATAAGATTTTATGGGACTACTTCTTTTCTCATAAAAGTAAATCTTGAAAATCCTTTTTCAAGTTTTTTTAAATTTTTTAAAATTAAAAAGGTTTTAAAATTATTTTTAATTGAAGTGATCATGTTGGAGAACTCAAAAACTATAAATTTAATGATTTATGTTCTTCTAATGACTATAATTTTTCTTTTTATGCTCCTCAAACCCCTAAAAAAATAGTGTAGTATAGAGGTAAAATTTCATTATCCAATAAATTTCTTGAACTATTTAAATGAATTTTACTTACCTTAATTTTTTGGGTTGAGGTTAAATAGACTATTTTATTTTTCATTCATCATATTATTAGAAGACATTTTTTCAAAAAGAACCATTTTGAACCTTGTAAAAATAAAAAAACATAAAGTTTTATTTTAATTTTTTCTATTTCAAATGTTTTATTCTCAACACCAAAGAAAATATTGGAAAACTTGATTTAAAAACTGATGAATGTATCTTTCTTGGGCACTCTAACTCAATCAAGGCATACCAAGTCTTTAATAAAATGAAAAAAACTAGATGAACCAATGAATATTTTTTTTATGAAAATTTTCTAAAATATATTTCTCAAAATGTTTTTCAATTTTTTAAAATAAACATTTTCAATATAAATAAGATGAATTTGAAAAATAATTGCCTTAAAATTATTAATTTAAATCTTTTAAATTTTTTAAATAATATCCCCTTCAAAATGCCATTGGAAGTTTTCATGTGGGAATATATACTAGAGGACTGGTCTTAAATGAGGTTGAACATCTTGCCTTTTCCCCTCGCTTATAACCCTATAATATCATTGATACCCATAATGATAAAAATTTCGTTCTTTATATAAAAAAGGAACTAAATAAATTATCTCAAAATGATGTATGCATTCTCATGGAAATACCTAATGATAAACCTATCATTGGATTTAAATGTTTTTTTCGAATACTTTGGATGAGTTTCATAATATCACTATAAATAAATCCCATTTAGTAGCTAAAGGTTATATCCAATAATATGGAATTGATTATAGTGAAACCTTTTCATAGCTTTTTTGGTTAGAATCCATTAGGATATTTTTGTAATTCACCTCTAACATTAATTTTAAAATTATTCTAATGGACATTAAAAGAAAATTGTTAATTTCTTTTGTTAATGAAAATGGTTTGTTGAAATAACCACATAGTTATGAAAATAATATTTTTCTATATCAATTTTTCAAATTAACTATAGATATTTGTGGTATAAAATAATACTCTCAGGCTTGATTTGATCATTTACATAATTTTACTTTATCAAATTGATTTTTAATGGGAAAATAGGATTCAAATATTTTTATAAAAGACATCTCAAATTATTTGTTACTCATTCAAATTTATATTAATGATGTCATTTTTGGATCAATAAATGAATCTATATTTTTTTGAATTTTATAATTTAATGAAAATAAGATTTTAAATGAGATTTATGGGTGAAATTAATTAATTTATTGTTTTTTAAATTTCTAAAAAATTTATTTTATTTTTCTAAACAAGGAAAATGAACTAATGAACTCTTAAAATGATTCGACATGGATTACAATATGGAAATTAGTATGCCCATGGGTACAAGTTATAAGATGAAATTAAATGATGCCTATAATATAATTGATAATAAGATTTATATATAAATGATTGGTATTAAACTTTTTCTTACTATGACCAACCCTGACATCATGTTCAATGTTTTTCTTTGTGCTCATTTTCAACAAAATCCCAAGGAATCACATATTAAATATATTAAATGGATTTTTCATTATATGAAATGAACTAATAATATTTGAATGTACTATACCAAAGGAAATAAATTTTAATTAACTAATTTTTTTTGATGATGATGTTGGTTGTGAAAACTAGATAGGAATAGTAAATGTGAGACTTTCTCCGTACTTTGAAAATACTTTATATCATGTAGCATTAAGAAAAAAAATGTGTTTCTATTTTCAAATCTAAAGTGGAATATACAGCCCATGGGAGTTATTGAGTGAAAATAATATAGATTAAACATACTCTCTTAGAATTTGTGATTATATATGAAAATATCACTATTAAGTGTGATAGCACTAATTCTATTAATATTTCCATAAATGATCTCCAACACTATCTCAATAAACACATGTACCTTAAACAACATTTCTTAATAGATTACTCCCAAAAAGTTTATATCTTGTTATAATATGTTAGGATAAATATAAACATACTGATAGTTTAACTAAACCTCTAGATGTTTAAAATTTCAATTTCAATATAGGTGATCATGGAATGATCTTCTAGCTATACTTTCTTTTTGATCTTGGATACTTGAATAATATTTGTAAAATTATTTTTAAATTTAGATTTATTTTTCTTTTTTTGTTTTCTTTTTATTATATATTGTATATAATCATTATATATATCTTGTTCTATCATTTTAGGGAGATCCTTATCTATGTTTTATAAAATTTTCCTTATAATATAATATTTTTATTTTAATATTAATTTTTAAAATCAATTTTTTTCTATTAATTTAAAACTTCAAAATCATATTTTCTAACAAAATTATTTTATTATCATATTTTAACTATATTAATTTTTTTTTCAAACTTTTAATACTCTTAGTGTATTGTTTATGTTTTAAAATAATTTTTTTCATAACATATAAAAGAAATTATGCATATTTTATTCTTATTTTTTAAAAAATATTTTTTATCTTTATTAAAGGAAGACCAATGAAGATAAAAAATTAAAATTATACTTCTCTCTCTAAACATGTAGTTGAATTTTACTTGATAAAGTGAAATGGGAATAATTTTTTGAGATATGACATCACATCCAAAATGCCTTTTTTAAAATAAATATTTTCAATAAAAGAATCTATAAATGATGGTAAACCATTTTTTTAAGAAATAAGAATTTCGGAAAAGGTATATTCCATTTTTATTCTTCTTTGTTATTATCTTATTTTATCATTTTATACTTATTTTCTCTTATCTTCTTTATTTATGTTATTTTTTCTATTTCCTTTTCATTATCTTTAATAAATCACTTTATTAAAAACTTATTTTCTACATTCCACACATAAAATCTGTCTCTTAATATGGTAGATTTTGGAAGCTAAGAGATGTTTTAAAAAAATGGTTATCATTTGATTTTAATTATCTTTTTCAAATACACTTTCTCTATTGATCTATGTTTCCAATATATATTTTGAGTTTATAAAAATACATTTTTAAAATATCTCCTGAGTGGTTATTTATATACTTTATTTTAAATTTCTCCTTTCTCTTCTTGTTTTTATTCTTGACAGTAACCAAGGGGGAGAAGGTTTACTTTTATAGGAAAATTTTAGTTTTATATAAAGGGGGAGATTTTTTTGGATTTTTTTGAAGTAAAAGGGGGAATTATTAAAATTTGTGTTAAAATATTTACTCTTATTTGTATAATTTTTGTTTTTACTCCATGTGTATATTTAATATCTCATATTAAAATATTGATTTACTTTTAATATATCATTATGTATTTATTTAAATTCATTATATCTTTTTATGTTTAGTGTTTGTGATTATGAAAAAGGGGGATATTATTCTACCTATCTCTCTCATGGAGTTTTCATGATAAAAAATTATCATTTATTTTTATAACAATTTCATTGAGTGTTTTTGGTTTATTATTTTAAATATTAATTCATTTTATTTAAGTATTATATAAATTTAAAAATGTATATTCAAAGGAAACATGTTAATCTTGTTAAATTTTTTCATTTATCTTTCTTCATGTCTTAAGATAATAGAATCAATTTGGGAGATACATAGAAGGTTGTAAAAGGAAACTCAGAAGGCTATTCTTGAAGATGAATCAATGCTGGAAGCATTGGATAGATTTTTCAGGGGATTATCGAACATATTCCATGTGGAAAACATGCCTATTGTATTAGATGATCATTGGCCTGATGATAGAGGATCACTAATTAGCTGGTGGGATTTATGGAAGTCCTCAATTATATTTAAAGGCCATCTGATAGCCATTGTACACTATCATCTAGAGGATGGTGTTTTTTCACTTCCTTATATCAATAATTGACTAAATAGCTATTAAATGGGGTGCAATAGGTATTCAATAGTGTTAGAGTAGTTGGTTCGAGGATTATTTTAATAATTTTCAAAATGTCATAATTTTAGTATTCTTTAGATTTAATTACTCCAGTGAATTCCAAAGGATTCATAGACCTTATGGATCTTATAAATAGATACCTAAGGAGGATTTGAAGTTTTATTAGTTACCATCAGTGCCAATATAATAACTAATTCAATTTTGACACTCCGATGATGAAACTATAGTGGTTTCACTCCAAACTCAACGATACAATATCCAAATTTCTATCAATATCAAAGGCATACTTCAACCAGTATCTCTAAACATCTCTTCATAAATTGAAATAATCCTCCTGATAGATTAGGGATCACAATTTTATTTATTTTTATTTAATATAACCTCAATTTTCTTATCTCCTTCTATAACGGGTTCTCACTAAAAAAAAATTAGGGAAAGGTTCCTTGGATACTAATGAAGCTTAATATGTTGATAAAAAACTATAATTATAAGGGATGGGTTTCTTGATCACAACCAAGACCTAGGGATTAATAATATAAACCACATTCATATAGGTAAGAGACATATGGGATCACACTGAGATATTTTTGAACTCCTTTATCAAACTATGTTTATTCTCTCTTTTATTTTATATATTGAATGATTGAAAATTGAAATGAAAATTACATAAATTTGATATGATCATCTCTAATGTGATTAGTCATGTAATCTTTATTAAAATTAACTTTATATTAAGTGTTGAATTTATCAATTTAAAGCTTTATAAAATTTATCACTATCTATTTATCATTGAAAAATCTCTTAATTTTGAATTTTCCTTTTCTATTTTTTGAAAATTTTTAAATGGTAAATTTACCTGCCTCTTATCATTTTACTCCAACAAACATACCGCACAACTTGTGTAGTGTTACACAAAGTGAGTTCTATATGGGTTTAAATAGTATGTACACAAGAAACCCACCATCTACATACGATCATGTTTTGTGGTGGATGGCAGTTAATATGAGTTATGTAATGATGACTCATAATAATCCCACATGACATGTTGTGATTATTGTGGACAAACATTGCGTGGTTGACCATAGGTATATGGCATGCAAATTTATACTAAACACCTTGTATATGTATCATTAGGCTAGCATCCTAAACACCTCTATATGGTATTTTAGAACCTTCTTCATTTGTTTTGGGATTGATCTTGGTCATAATAATTTGAACATATTTTTTTTTCTCAAATGAAGGATTAATAATAAAATATAAGAAACCAATTATAATCAATAAATGATGAAATTGATCAAAAATAATAATAAATAAACATAAATTATAATGTTACTTCCTTGATACCTCTTGAAGGTTCCAGGGTTCAACAAAAGTAGTTTGATCAATGCACAATAATGGCTTCCATCAATATCAATAGATTATATCCAAATAACATGATTTATTAACCAAAAAATATTAGAGAAAATATCTTTTACATATAATTTGTTATTAATTTAAAACTAGAATTACCTCATCTTGAAAATACTTATTATTTTTGATAATTGTATTTCCACTCTTATGGTCTCAATTTTATGATAGATATTCTAAACTAGGATATCTTTAGTTGTATCAAAACTTTCTTTATTAATTTCCCAGCCACATTATTGGTATTCTTAGTGTAATGAAATAAGAACCAAGTGAAGTTCATTATTCATTATTAATCACCACAAAAGAATAACTCTTGTTCTCTCTAATTCTTGATAGAGGGAGGATAATTATCTCTCTATGTTCATGAGATAATTCTTGAGAGGTTCTGTCTAGATATTTATAGAGTTTAAAGAGAATCTATTACACCTAAAAATTATCACGCTCTCTAAAATGATATAAAATAGAATTTATATATAGGACGAGAAAAATAATAATTTTATAAATTCCATTTATCTAATTATTTATTATACATAAACCCCAGGTAAAATAATTATAGTATTATTATTAAATTCTCATGAAATTTACAAAAATCACAGATCAATAAATTATTTACATCAGTCCCATAGTTTGTCACATTAATTATTCTCCAAATTCATCAAATCCTGAACAAAAAATATTTCATTAAATAAAAAATATTTCTTCAATAAATAAGTAAATATTATATTCACTAAACCTGGGAATAAATATTGTCTCTAAAATTCATGAAAATAAATAATTATTTATATGATTATATTTACTAAATTTGTGAATACATATTTATTTATTTATTACCCCTGTGAATAATAAAAAGAGATAAAATTCAATTAAAATTTTCTAAACTTGAATATCTAATGATAAAATTAATGGGATTAAATTAAATTGAATAATTAATATGTTATAATCCTAGAATAGTATTTATTCTGAATATAAAATTTAAATATAATTTTAGTGATATTATTGATACACATAGTCTGCGACTAACTAGGCTGATTTCCCATTGGCAGTAGCTAAACTTTCTTAATGTCCAAGATTGACATCTTGGAGCATGTTTCTAAACTGACAGAATAAGAATTTAATGTGTCAATTAAAACAAAATTCCTAAAAATACTTATTAAATAATATAATACCTTTATCTTGATATCTTATCAAGAAGGTTTTATTCTTATGTCCCAAAACTATATGATTTATTTATCTTACTTTTACTCTCTAACATGAACTTGTTGATGAACTACCATTGCCACAAATTTAATTAGATAGTTTTATTTAAATAAAAGGTCCAAAGATATCTTATTCCATTAACTTACAAGGGGAATTTTTTTACCTATTAAATTAATGTTATATCACTTATGATGCAAAAAATTTGTATTACCTCACTGTGAGCATATGTATCCATGGTTTTCAACCATATATTAAAGTGCATGATTTATGATAGACATTAATACAAATATCATGTCTAAGGACCAATACACATGTTCAAGGATATAAATATCCAATAAAAATTGTAACTTATGGAAATATTATTGGTTGGACTATCCTCATAACATACCTTCTTAGAGGTTAGAAAGTGAAAACTTTATGAGAAGAAGTCTCAATGTCTCTTGAGACCCCAACACATGATAGTCAAACATCACACTTTTTCTATTAGATAGAAGTTTTTAGACTATATAAAAAATGCTTAAGAATATTTTCATAATATTTCAAGGTTCACATTATAGAGGGGAACTTCTATAAATTTTTTTTGAACAAATACTCTCATGATTTTATCACATTAATTATATGTAAAAGAAAAATCATCATGCGATAAGATATTTATTACTATTCTTGTAATTTGAAGTATATATTCAATTTTTTCTAGTTAACCAACTACAATAAAAAAAATTGTTGTTTTCATACTGAAAATACTTTTGTGAATGTTTGATAAATTTTTTTTAATATATAAAATAAAATATAGAAGATAGATTTCAGGTAATATTAGACTTGATATGTATGAGAATACATTGTGAGTTAGCTCTACAAAGATTGAAAATATGAAATTCATTTAATGTCTTCATGGTATGAAATTTCTTAATGGGTATTATTCAAATGTGAATGAATTGGTGTCATTAAAGGTTCTAATGTTAATAGGCATGAAATCTTATGGTTGTCATGTATCGATATAATAATTACTATTCATTACACTCTATGGAATAAAGGGATATAAGTCCTAAAATTAAAGTTAATTCCACATGTTATAGTGATGAAAATACATTTATAATTTTTTACCAAAACAAGTTAGGTTCCCCCACATATATAATCTCATATAATTGGATTGAGCATACAATATTTGAAAATAAATTAAAATTGTTGATGACAGAGCATAAAAAACATTTGTTTCATGGTTTAAAGAGAAAGTCTACACTTATTCATCTAAATATGAAATCATGAAATGATTATATGGAAGATAATGTGTTAATGTTATCACATGGTATGATTTTGAAATTAATGGTTTTATGTTTTACATAAAAAATCAAGACAAAAATAGTATTTATTCAAAAAGGTTGAGTAATTTTTATCACGGATGAAATGAATTATTTTTTGTGAAAAAAATAAAAATCCAATTTCTACATTAGAAAAATATTTTTTAGTAATTGAGGGTAAAGGAGAAATTTATTACAAAACATTTTGAGTACCAGTGTTTAAGAGTAACCGGGTTGGTAGTACCAGTGTTTTAAAATAATATGATCATGGATTTACTTGTTCATTTGAATTGATTTAATCACAAAGAGGAACCATTTATCATTAGTGATGTGGATATTTATGATGTTGCATACTTCTATGAGATTGATTCATTTATTACATTATTCCCGGAGGATAATGATATTTCTGATTAATAGAGATTATATATGCATTTTTTTACTTCGTAATGTAATGATTTAATCCCCATAAATTTAAGAATTTAATTTAAATTATCACATATTTAGTTTATAATAATATTTTAGACTTTATTGTTAAAAGGTAATAATTCATGATTTTAATTTTATTGTTTTAATAATTCAGATTTTTCCCATGGGAAAACCATAATTCATACTTTTTATGTTTAAAGAGGTTTCTTAATGTTAATAAAAGTTTAGAATCTTGGAAAAGTTTTAATGTAGGTAGTTCCAATGTAAATAGGATAAATTTCTAAAATAAGTAATTCTAGAATTAAAGTGGATTAATTTTCAAAAGATTTTTGACTATGAAAATGGAATATTTAAAAGTCATATACTTTCACATAATAGTCCTTATATCTTTTAGATTTAAAATTTGGAAAATTACTTGTGAGGGTATAAAGGGATTAATAAGGAGTATTCTATGAAGTCCCATTATGTGAAAAGGTTACAAGATATGTATATATAAAGGTATCACCTTTTTCACTAAAATAAAAGGGTCAAGCACCCCTAAGATACATAATATTCATTGGGTCAAACCTAAGAGTCATTCGGAGTTACAAATATGATATTTAGAAATGTGCATACATAAGGGTACTCCACTAAATGAAAACAATGAGTTAGAGTACCTGACCTGATACATAAATGAAACCACATTGCTAGAGTGATACATAAGTTTTTGTTGCACTGATATGTAAAGGTTTTTTATTTTATAAAAAATAGACACATAAAGGTCTACCAAAAACAGAAATGATATATAATGGTCATAGTATCATACCAAAGGATTGATTTGGCTATTACTTTTTTAAATTTAGTTTTAAAAAAGATGATATGAAAGATGCAGTCTAAACTTACCTTTAATATATAGGGTTTTTACTTTTTGAAATTTCATCCAAATATTTCAAGTAATATTTTATACTTTAAAGAGAAGAAAAATAATCTTGTGTGCACCAATACACTCTTCCAACATATTCCCAATTTTAACCAATGTTCTCTCAAGATCTATTGTCCTCTCAAGTCTTTCTAATGCCATTTAGAACTCAATTTGAAGCCACATGACAAGAAATATGATATTTTCAACCACTTAGATATTTCTATATATTTTGTTTACCAGACAAATTAATCTATTAAATAATAAGGAAACATTATCATCGTGTATATTCAAAGGGAGGACTTAAGATATTTGAATATTTGAAATAATTTAAATATGAAGAAAATATCGGAAGATCTCCCACAGGGAATCATTATATTTCTCAAGCCAACATCAAAGGGGTAATATCATGAAGACATGAAATCTTGCTGAAGTTATTGATGAAAATTTAAAAAAAATGTTTCTTTTCATGGAAAAAGAGATTCCCTTGTTCCCAATCATGGTATTAGAATAGATTTTCCATCTTCTATTCTTAAATATTCATTTTATAATTTTAATTTAAGTGGTTTTTATTTCTCTATCTTTTATAATTTTCATTGTGACACTCAATTTAATCTATAATATTCATGATTTTTAATAACTGACACAAGATATTTACAAGGGGAAGAATATGGTGATGAGGTTGAGTACTTATTCTCTCATGTGTAAAAGTATTTTATCTACTATGGCTTATTTGGAATATAATATGTGTTGGGGAATGATGATAGTGTGTCCTTAATATAGTTGTTTTATGATTTTTTTCTTATTCTTACACTATTATCCCTCTATAAACTTGATCATCAGGGAATATGATAGATCCATGGTTTTTAAGTACCAAATGGTTGTGATTGTATACTAGGAATCTAGGGTAGAGGGTTCTCTCAATTGATGATCCCTCTAACTAATTAGCAAAGGAGGAGGTGGGTGTACAGTGTGTCTAGTGATTGTCTAGTACAATACATATTCACATAAAAAGTTAAAGGAGGATGACCACACATATGATTAGGTGCGATCATCGAGGAGGTTACATAATTGTAAAGATAATTTAAGATTTTACTATGGAAAATTATCCAAGAAGTATTTTATTTTTCCCCATATTCATTAATTTTTCATCTACATGATTATTTAATGTTTGTTTGAATCCATTTATAAAATCCCTCATTTTTTCATAAATATAAAAATATAAAAATTATAATTAAGTTACTCGAATAGTGAGTTATCAAAAAAAGGATTCTTGAGAGATTGACCTATTCAGAAACTATGTTTTACTAAGATAAATGTAAATATTAATTTATATCACTCTAGGAAAAGAATTTAAAAATATACAGGGATCCAAGTAAATCTCTTTTTATTCCTTTCAAATTTTGTAAATAAAATTTCTCTTCTTTCCTTAAAAATAATTAAAAAATTGGTTCATTCATACATTATATTTTAAAATTTAGATTATTATTATGTATGGACTAACCACTAATAGGTGAAAGAAGAATAGAATCCTAATTCAAGATAATCTTAGTAATAAGATTATATGGAAGACATGTGAGAGATAATGAACCAAATAAAATTTATAGATGAATATTTTATAGTATCCGATGAAAAATAAGCAGAGGAATAAGAACAAAAACTAAAAATAGAATAATTCTCCCAACATAATTTCCATTTTGAGGAACCAAGGAGGCTAAAAAGGAAAAATTTGAACACTTACTATTAGGCCTCTCACTTCCCCTTCTAGAGGAGATAACTGAAGTAGAAATACTCACTAATGTCACTATGGGAGATCAAAAATATCTAAATTCATTCTAGATTAATTATGTACATGGTGAAATGTGAAGTTACTATCATATATTAGAAAATAATGAATCAGAAGCATTATATCTCTATTTGGTCTTGGAAGAAGATGCCATCAAGGTGGTGGAATTTTAATAAAGGATGGAGAAGACTAATTACCCACCTCTATATATGAAAATAATATTCCAAGATACACTAAAAAAATATTATAAGATTGAATCCATGAAAATATAGAGAGATAAATTATTATTTAAATCATTTTATTTAATTTCATTGAAATTTAAATGAGTACAAAATTCCACTGTTTTAAATTTTCAGATTCAGTCAACCCATGGAATTTCATAGAGAGTGAAAATTTAGAATAATACACACTTATAATGGAACAAATGAAGACCCTTTAACACATAACACATTAATTGAGGGAGTATAATATCAAGTACATTTTCATGAGAATATGAAGTTACAAGATGACATGATTTAAGTTGAAGATTTTAATATAGATTCATCCTATTTAAATTTCATTCAAATTTATCTATTCATTAAATTCACCTATAATGAAACATTTAATATATCATTAAATGAACTAGTCTTGAAAGATAAAAATAATTCCATAGTAGTAGTGGTGGTTTTGGTGGAGGACTCAAATTAACTCCCATCCCCACTATACAAGTTATACCACTTTTATAAGAGATTGGAAAAACAACACACTAACAAAATGGACCTTTACACCAAATTCAAGTGAACGATCACTTGAAAGAATAGGATTTTGTGGTTCAGATAATATAAAATGCTTCCTCTATTATATTTTGAATATTCATTTGTACGACCTCACTATGGTTAGTCAATACCCAACACCCCCTTGGAGGGGGGGGGGGTCCAATCCAAGCTTCATTCCTTTTTTCTATTTCTTTTTCCTTGATTTCAATAAATTTCATATATATATTATTTATTTATTGTATGTTTGTAGAAGGAATCAACAAGGATGGTAACTCTGGTTTACATTTACCAATAATCATTAGGTTGTATCTATCCAACATCTTAACTCTCTTCTACCATACTATCATAATATATGTTTACTATTATATTTATATCTAAGCATAAAAGAGGGTAATAATAGACCTATTTTGGGGATTTAGTAATATTCTTTTACCACCTACATGCTTTATTTATATTTTTTATTTTTAGAATGTTTTTTGGATATATTGATTTGAACTAAATATTTTAGAAAATTATGATTATCTTAGTATTTTTTAGGAAAAAATTATTGATTTAAATACCTAAATATTTAAATCATTTATGATTTGGTTTTTTATTCCTTTATTTGTAAACTAATCATTTAATGATGTTTGATCAAATATGAAACCTACATGCAAAAGTGTTTTCCAATTCCAAGCTTACCCAACCCGATATGTTTTTAAACCCTTTTCAAAAATTGTTATTTTTTTCTTGAGAGACATAATTCATTTCATTAGATGTATACCTTATTTTCATTCTCTTTTGATGCTTTTAGTGATCTTGAAGAACAAAAAAATTGATTGAGTAATTCTTTTGATTGAATATCCATTTTTTCAATATACTTTTATTTTGACCTACTTTTTCTTTTGAAACATATTATCCCCTATAAGTCACGAATTTTTTTTACCCAACCACATTACAGGTCTGAAATCCCTAAAAAATAATATCTAGAAGTAAATTAATGATTATAGTTAAACTCAAGTGTAGGTTAGAAGCTATTTTATGAGAAGATCTAGGAAGAATAATTAAGTTTAGGAAATATAAAAGGTAAATATCCTTCAAAATTGGGCAAGGAAGTTCACAAAACTATTTAAAGATTAAATATTCCTCTCAATCTTCAAAATTAAAATATGTTCATAATCAACCTCGAGATAAAAATGGGGAAAATAAAATAATTTAAATGAAGAAGAGAGAAGATTAATTTATTTATGCTAAAGTGATTATATCATGAAAATTTAATTAGAATCAAAATGGGTAGGAGGTCATTATTTAAAAAGGGGTGTGAGTGAGGATTCCATTCTTGAGTGTACACTATTAGTCATCTATTTTAATATAATTGGAGTCAATCATAGTCAATCTGTCACAAAATTTGAAACATGTGGACCTACCAACCATTACTAAATAACAACCCATGTTAATTCCTCATGATTGATACACTGTTGTGACTTAGTGAAACTGATAGATTAGACTGTTTTAAATCTAATGAAAACTATTATTTCACTTGTGGATAAGAAAATAATTTTTATAATTCCTTGAGAAAGGAGATATACTCATTTTTGGGAAGGTAGGTACAAAATTATCATGGGTATTAAAAAGTTATTGAATGGATTTTTATTAATAGTGAATAATTATAGAGTTAATATCCATATAGAAAGAAATATATTTACAAAGTTTTGATAATTGAAATATATTACCAAATCTACCTTCATGTGTTTGATTCTTCCATGGGGTATAATGATTTCCTAGAAGTGAAATATTTAAGTGTTGAAATTTTGATAGATAAAATATATTCATTATTTTTACTTTGTAATTTATCGATTTAATACCAAAGAATTTCATAATTTAATGGAAAGTATCAGATATTTATTTTATAGGAATATTTTGGGATTTCTCTCAAAAATGAAAAAAATTTATTATTTTAATTGATTTTATTAATAATTTAGATTTTACTTCTATGGAAAAAAATTAATTTGGATATTTTGATTCTTAGGTATTATTTTAGTAGTTATATAAAGTTTAGAAGTTTGAAAATGTCCATAAGTTGGCAGTTTAGAAGAAAGGAGGATGAATTTTCAGAAGCATGTAGTATGGAAGAAAAAAGGATTAATTTTCAAAAGATTTTTGAATTTGAAAAAGGAAGGCATAAGATCATTCAATATTATGTATTATTCCTTATAAGTTTTAGATTAAAAATTTAGAAAAGTAACCATGAGGGTGGAGAGGTATGTTTAAGAGTTATTTCTAGGAAACCCTATATAAATAAATCTTATAACCCTTGAAAATGTAACAATATTTCATTTTTTATTTAAAGTTAATATTTTATCTCCCTTGAGAGAAATAAGAGTCCTTATATCATACATAATATTCCTTTTGAGTTACAAATAATAAATTTGAATAATTCTATATGCATGGGTACTTCATCGAAGCAATGTAATATGTAAGAGTACTTGAGATGATATGTAAAGGATAAACCTTGGCCAGAGTGATACATAATAGTTCCCATCATTAGTATATAAAGGGTTTTTTACTTTGATATAAATAAGACACTTAAATTTTAAAAAATTAAATCCATGATATGTAAGGGTAATAAGATCATATGTAATGATTTCTACGACCATACTTTTATGAAATTTTGAGTTAATACAAATGATATATAAGATATAATCTAGAATTACCTATAATAGATATAAGTTTTTTTACTTAGTGAAATTTCATCAAAATAATTCATGTAATATTTTATACATTTCCAATAATAACTCAAAGTATATTCATTCCACTACACCCTCCTAATGTTTTATCAAGTCTTCCCAGTATACTATCAAGATCCAATGTCCTCTCAATCTACTTCAACGTAATAAAAAACTAAAAAAATGTGTGGTTTGAATCTTGATATTTTTATCCATTAAGATGTTTTATTATACTAGATACAGGAATTCATATAATAGAGAATAAGGAAACATGATCATGAAAGATATTCTAATCAAATAATGAAGATAATTAATTATCTGAGAGAATTAAAAGTGGAAGAAGATATTGAAATATCTCATAATTGGAAGTATTATACCACTCAATCCAACATCATTGGGAGTGATCCCATACAGATGTTGAATCATGATGAAGCTACTAATTCTTGTTTAAATTTTTTTCCTCATTTCATTGTAAAATAAATATCATTTTTCTGATCTTGGAATTATTATAGGTCTTGCTATATTCATTCATTTTGTAACCCATTAATTAATTTTAATAGAAGTGTTTATTGTTTCTCTATCTTCTATAATTTTCATTATCCTCTTCTTGGAAACATAAACTCGTAATGATGGTGAAGAATGATCATGGGGTTTCTTCAAGGGGAAGGATCAAGTGATGAACCTGAGACCTTGTGCTTTCATATTTAAAATTATTTTAACTACTATGAGTTCTCGTAAGGATAATAAGTATTAGGGAATGTTGATAGTTAATACTTATTGTAGTTTTATTATAATAATATTCCTCTTATTCCACTATTAACTATCCCTTCACTTCATCACTGAGGCATATTATAAAGCCATGGTAGTTATGTTTTCAACAGTTGATATTGAATACCAGGAAGGTGGGTTAAAGGGTGCTCCCAATGGGGATCTCTTAAACTTTCTAACAGAAGGAGGAGGTGGATTTACAGATTGATCCGGGATTTTTAGGTAAACTATACAATCCAATAAATAGTTATATTACGATAATAAAAAATATGATGGATTTTGATCATTGGTTAGGATATGGACTAGTAAAGAAACAATGAAGGTATACTAAGAACAATTCTCCTAGGATTATTCCCATTCTCTCTAACTTCACTCTATTTTATCTATATGTTTATTTAATGTTTGTTTAAATATATTCTTCCTCATTTTTCCTTATTTCACAAAAATATAAAAATACTAAAAATATAATAATGTGATTGAAATATAGTGATCCAAAACATGCTCGTTGTGATATGACCATAAATACCCACAATGTTATACTAAGAGTGACAAAAATATTATTTTTCACCACCCGATGATAGGTGTATTAGAAATATAGACATTTTCCCTGATTTATGAAATAATCTCATTGAAGAGATATGGGAAATAACTATGTTACTCTCTCAATAATTCAGATAAATACTTATTTTCATTTTCTTATATGAAACATACATGTGTGGAAAAACTATTTTTAACTTGGATACTTAAATCTATGAATGTTTATATTTTATAAAGTTTTTTATTAAATTTTATATTAATCAATTTTAGTTACACATTTTCTAGTTTAAGAAGTCCGACCCCATTTTTTTAATAAATATTTATTTATATTCTTCTTTTTCTGGTATGAAATTTTATTCATCTATATTAGTTAAAAGAATATATATAAATTACTTTCCATTATGAAAACTCAAATAAAATTTACTTCTAGAAAACCATTAATTATAATTAAATACAGGTATAAGGAATTTCATTAAACTAGAACATATATATTTAATTTATGGACATAAATAAGGTGAAAATTCTCTCGTGATATGTGTATATCTATTTATAAAAATATATATATAATAATTAAATTATTTATTAAAAATAAAATTAATTTCATCAAAATTATTTTCAGTACTATAGGTGAGAAAACTGTTATGGAGTCTAATTATTCTCTAGAGAATATAACAATCAAAGTTAATAGATGCGTGATTACATGTTTACCAAAACATTCACTTTCTCATGGAAAGGAGAAAAGGTTCCCAATTAAATTTGATGATAAAAAATAACATATCTATCACAAATAAAAATTAGTTTTAGATAATTATAGCTTTGAATAATTTATGAATGATTAAAATATTATATCATGATTAGAGGAGCATTGACCAAAATATGAAAGTTTAGTTTTGGGAATGGATAATGTTAAAATATTTTAATTGATTTATTTTTTTCCAATTTTTGAAATATAATACACTTTATATGACCAAATTCGACTTTAGTTTATATTTTTGGGAATAAAAAAAATAAAAATACATGCCTCAAATATTGGTTTTTAGATATGGAGACATGAAATATTTTTATCCCCAACTAATAGGATAAAAAATTTCCAATATAATAATTATTTTTTATAAATTTAGTTTTTGAAATTATTTTTTAATCACATAATTTATTATTCATTTATTATTATGTAATAGGTATCTAAATGATCTACCTGAGAGATAAAATTATAAAATGTATACCCTCATACTCATGTGGATCATATCATTTACTGGAGGAAACAATGATTGCTGAAAAGTTTGATAAATTTAGGGATAAATATAGTGGAGGTTTCAAGGTGGTTTAGTTTTGTTCTCTATCACCCCACTTATCATGAAAATTTTAAAGGGTGAGAATTTAAAAAATAATTTTTCTTACTGATATATCAAAACAAGTATCCAATAAATCTATTAGAAATTAATTATTATTTTTCTTGAAAATAAATATTTTTAAAATTCATCAAACCAATGAAAAATTTATATATATCATTTCAGGATTCCGTTCAAGAAAAGGTGACATAGGGAACCTTTATTATTGAGGTTTGGAAAGATATTATTGCAACTTCTTAGGGTAAGAATGAAATTCTAGTCTGCATAAGAGGATATGAGTTTTTTTTAGTATCAAAAAGGTTTTTGGATATCCTATTATGACATTAAGGCATACATAATACAGTAGAGAAATAGATTCATTGATGGATGTGATTTGAGAGATGAATCAATTGATAGACAATCGAATTAAATTATTAATACAACTTATGTTTGTAGATATGGAGAGATAGATACAACTAAACTATCTAGATCCTCATCCTCCAAGTTCAAATTCGACTATGTACTATGAGTTTCTTGTTGGGGATCCCCATTTATATATCATAGTATACAAAATCATATATAATATTAGGTATTATGTACATCATCATCATAATTTTTTCAGGTCTAGTAGGAGTAAAAATATTTGATATAATTAATTTAATGGATCTAGTATTTCATTTATTTAAGATGTAACCACAATTAGAGAGACTATTGGACATTTTTTACTTTATCTATCTATTTTTATTCATCAGTTGACATATGAGATTTGTGTTGTTTATATAAATTTTATTTACATTAATTTAAAATTACTTAAAGTGTTTTATTACATTTACCTTATATATAAGTATATTAAATATAAAGAATCAATGAAAAAGAAACAAAAATTGTATGAAGCAGTACTTTTTTATACTTCTTAGGTAACTCAAGAGATACTAATATTATTAATTAATTATTTTATGTTGGAATTTTTATATACTTTTTTTATGAGTGTTAACATATGTGGGAGAGACTATATTTTAGGAATATTTAAAAAAGACATTTTTGATGATGTTATTAGTGAGGAGATTTTAGTTCCCATGCTGAATTTGTTTTCCATGAAATTAAATTAAAATTAAAATTAAAATTTTCATTTCATTAAGTAAATATATCTTTAGTGAGTTATTTTATTACATGTAAAATTAAGTATTAATAAACTCTTTGTATCAAAAAATGATATCACTTATACTTATGGTTTTATGGATAAAAAATACATTTCAATAACTATGAAATACCCAAGTACACCTATTAGAGAAAACAATATATATCAAATATTAACAAATAGATAGATTCAGTGTTGGTTTCTTCAATTATTTCATTGATAGGTAGACTTATATAATTATTAAATAGTATTTATTATAATGTCATTCATGCTTATTTTTTTTATTTTTTAGTAGAAATTGAATGGTATATGTATTACACTCATTAATTTATAACACATTAGTTATTCTCTTTTCCAATTAAAGTTAATGAAAGTTTTAAAGATTTATTGAATTCATAAGTTTTATTCTATTATATTAGTTATTTCATATTAAACTTTTCATATTAATTATGTTTTGATAATTAATATATGAAAATACAACAGGTCATATTTGGTGCTTAATGCACCACAATTATTGATAAAGAAGCAAAATGAAATTAATTATGTTTTAGTTCTGGTTGATAAATTATATATTAGTTAATAATTTTGTTGTCTTACATATAGATACAATGTTTCTTATTTTCTAATAGCGGTCTCATCACTATAGTATATTCATCAAATAATAAATTTTGAATGTGGTTTTTTTATTATTCATTTTTGAGATTATCATAGCTGGAATGACAACATATTTTCAAAATGTTAGTTCTATTAAAACTATTATATTTAAACCAATATGTTGTATTTTTTGTTTGGTATAATTTATTATTTTTGTAGATTTTTTATGATGTTTTCTCTTATTAATAAGATGGAGTAAACCAACTTTTATGATTATTTGAAGAATATTTTATAGGTTTATTTTTTAGATGTATATCTAAAAGTTTTTTATTTGTGAATTATATAGGAAAATGATGTTGTAGTAATGTTTTCATTTAGTTTGTATATACTATTATTTAATTCCTCTATTATCATACTTTTAGTTATAGGTAATGGGTATTTAATTTTAATATATATATATTTATTTTAAAAATAAAATAGTTTTCAATATCTTTTTCATAATAATACACATTTAATGTGACTTTTGACACTAGTTTTTATAAAAACTAACATTAAAAGTGAATTTAAACATTAGGTTTTTATAAAATTAAACTTTAAAAGTCTCTCTAAATCTGTATTTATTTAATATATCAATGTCATATAGGTTTTTAATAATATAAACTTAAAAAATAATTTTTAACATTTATTATATTCATGTTTCTCTATAACCAACATTAAAAGTAAAAAAATAATCGGTGTTAATGGGGTTATTTTTGAGTAGTGAATACAACCTGCCAACAAAACTGCAAAACCACCTCAAATAAAGTAGTTTTACTTTTATCATTGAGTTTTGTTGGTTTGGGTTATGGGGTAACTTATTTTTTGGTTATTTAGACCAGAACCATCTACCCTAGGTATTAAATGATTTTACATGTCTAGTTTTAATGTTTTTTATAATTAAAAAAAACACAATTAAAAAATTTATATGATATAAGTGAATGAATTTTTATTAACTCTTAAGAATTTATCCATATTTTAATTGAGATAATTTTTACTATACTCCAATTAGGCCCCATAACTCTCTCTGTAGAGACGTAACAATATGAATCCCAATTATAAAATTAATATTGGGTTTGATCAAAAGATTTCATAGATATTTATTTAGCTTTGATTTCCTTCATAATGAATTCATGGAAGTTGTATCATTTCAAGACTAAATCTTCTCCTCTCCCTTAGAAACCTCCCTAGACAATCCCACCTACCATGACCTCTATTAATCTACTATTTTCTATCCCTTTTTTTAAAATACCCACCCCATCCTCAAAACCAAAGAACCACATACCCTGAAAATGTTGTAAGGCATTCCCTAAACCTATTTCGAAGGGATCCATCATGTTTAAGGGCGATCACTCTATCATTTTCAAAGAGTATAAAGTAAAATATATTATACTTGGAGAACCACTTGGGCTCCAATATATACATTTAGAGAACAAAATACGAATCAATCAGATATTTGGGAGCCAAAATTCATTTTTTCTCCATTGACACCACTAAGGATGTGGACTGACAGTACACCATTAAATAAGAAGAAGAAGTATCACCTATTAGAACCATTGAATTCACTACTTGATGGAGTAAATGAGTAGAATTTACTAAAAATTATGAAAAATTTCAATGTGGAACATTATTATAAAAATGAAAATGTCGGAGGGTTTACTTGAATTACATTTGATATGGAAGGAGGTTACTATCCATATAAAGTATCTCTTAAAAAATAATCTCCCGGTGAATCTAAAAAGGGTTATGTTAACATATAATATTCTGAAATTGGCACACATATAGTGTAATTATCATCCTAGTTATAAGGTTCAGTGTAAGAAAAACTCAAATATTGATATGAATAAAGTTATTCATCATTTCAAGGAAAAATGTATTGGAAATGTTATTTTTCAATATAGAGGTATTGTTTGGGTGTAGATTATAAATTGGCTTCCAAATCCTTATAGAGGCCAAAAAAGATAAAATTACCGAATTATGAATGAATAGAAAAAAGTAAAAGTCAATTTATAAAAGAATAATTATAGTTGAAAATATTTATTAGTTTGAATTATTAATTTTATAAAAAATTTTAGATTATAATAAGTTCATTCCAACCCTATGTAACCCAAAATTTAAACAACCTAAACCTAAAAAGTTGTTTTTTAAATACCGGTTTGGGTGTTTAGGGTGGGTTGAATTTTTTCACCCACCTAAATTAAGATAAGAGTAATTTTTCTTTAAATAAAATTTACCCACCCCTTTGATCAACCTTATATTCTATGTCTAGTATATTGCAATTTATGTGAGAATTATAAATTGAGTTCATGGCTTTGATAAATAAATTTTTATATCGAAAACCTTGGTAATAATTTCCCACCACAATATCTATTTCCTTTTACAAAAAAATGGATAAAAATTTATTAATACATAAGAAAAATTTCATAGTGAGATATTCTATAATTTTAATTTTATATATGGGTATGTGTGCTCTACTAAATTAACTGAAACCAACTATACTGAACCAAATTAAACCTTTAAAATTTAATTTAAATCAATAAATTAAATAAAACCAGTTTGTAGAATATTGAATATTAGAAATTTTTATGATCAGTTTGGTTTTAGTTAATTCTGAATTTCTTAACTGAATCTATATAATTAAATAATATATATATATATATATTAAAATTTGGAGTAATTGTTATTTTTATATATTTTAATTTTAATATAATATATATCCATTTTTTATTAATATAATTGAATATGATGGATTGTTGTGAAATATAAATAAATAAATTTCATTAATTGACATTAAAAAGTACAAAAAACATCACAAAATGATTTTAAGGTATTTTTTACGGAGAGTAGTTTTCACAAAAAGTTATGTTTTATCACTAAATTATTTTTGTGATGGGAATTCATTACAAATATTCCATGACATAAATAATCACTAAAAAACAAATATATTTTATAGATTATCATAATTCAATGATGAAATGCAATAATTTGTGACAATTTTCATAAATAAATAATTTTTAAATTTTTTATAAAGTGATAAGAATAAATTGTAAAAAAGTAATTGAAAATTTATTTTGTTGTTATTTGTGATAGTTGTAATAATAACTACCTACCATTACAAATTCATTTTAGCGACATTGAAACTAGTTGTGGAGAATTAATTTCAAAACCTCTATTAATGAAAAATAATATTTACCAGTCATAATCCATTACCAATAATAAAAAATATCTAGAAAATATCAACACTCAAAATCAATAATAATAATCACAAATTTATTTATAATTTTCAAAATGTGTTTAATATTCAGTTTAATAACACTATAATTCATAAATAAATCACTATAGGAGATAAAAATAATTAAAGGAGGTAGGTGTATAACCAACATTATGATAATGAAATGGTTATGGGAATTTAATCCCATGTGTCGTTCTTAATAAGAACTCATATGTTTGATCATATTATTATTGTTTATTTTGAAAGAATATTTCATTCTCCTTGGTTATCCCCTAAATGGAAACTTCTTGAGATTTTATCCTCTCTGCATACGTTGAAGTAAAAAAAGATTATGGCCTTAAAGGGTTTTGGAAGGGACAAAACTCATCTAAACTCAATATATTTATTTAACCAAACATGATTTTTTCCTAATATTCATCTATATGTTTTTGAATGAATAAATATAAATGAAGAACATGTATATTTTCTATGATATTCTAATATATCCGATATTCTTTCCCATATGTAATATAATAGGTTTCATTTGATAATAAAATTTTCTATATTATGAATGTATCATTAATTTAACATTATCTTGATTCAATAATGTCATTATTTTTTAAAGTTTGGTTGAAGTTAAACAAGCATTTTTTATGTTTTGAGAGGAGACACCATTTTTTGAATTAAAATGGAAAAAATTGTAATTTCTTTTTCAATGGAGTGTAAAATTGAGAAATGAACTTCATTATTTACTCTAGAATGGAGTATTTTCTTTTATATGATAATTTTAGAATTCTATTACATTATTGGAAATTAACATATCAGTGATAAGAAATTCTTGAGTAAATAATATATAGATATTATTTTAAAAATATATTATTTTACCTAAAATTCATCTATATATTCATCATTATGATAGATTGATATAGACTGAAGAGTTTGGGTTTCTCTTAACTAGAATGTTTCTGTAAAATATGAAGGATTTACTATAGAAATTGGTATGATTATTTGAATTGATAAAACCTTTTTATAATATTAATTGTATCTTATAAAAATCCACATTTATTTTTTTATCGAATGAATTGGGATTTTAAAATAACTTATGTTGAATATTAAGAAATAAAAAACATAAATTATTTGGTATAGTATCAGTCTGAGTTATGTATTGAGTTTATTATTATAGAGAAGATTAATTATACAGAACATCACTCTAAAATTTGAAGTCAAAAACATGTAATTTATTATAGATTCTTTATATAATTTGATTATAATAATTAATATGATTCCAGTGATATAAAGTTTTTAGAAACTAGATTTATGTTTTTATATATATTTTATAGATATTTTTTTATTCCATTTTTATTTTTAGAACATATTAAATCCATAAAGATTCATAATTTAAACAAGGCACCATTTTATTGATAATGTTGAAAAAAATAACATAATTATTCTAGTAATGTGTGTTAGTATGATGTATCTAAAGATATGATATTTCAATGGGTTAGTGGTTTTAGTGGTGATGGTGAAGAAGGTATTGAGTTCACTAGAATTAGAAGGAATTATAGGGAAGTAATTGGGCTTGAGGTAAATTTATATCAAGCACAATGGTGGTGCTGGGATCAAGGAAATGACACATTTGTCGACTCTTAACTCATCCCAAGTCATTTTCATCTTTATATTTGAAATTTTTAATTGGTTTTTTATTGATTTTTTTTCAATAACATTTGTATGGGTTGGTTATCATTTTTTATTCCTATTTAACATGGAAAATCAGATTTTTTTATAAATACTAAAAAAAGGTAAAGTGTAATCTAATGAGAGAAAGAATACAATTGCCCAAGAAATAAACTAATAGTTACTAAAGAGATAAGTTCCTCTCATTTTCACATTATATCTAATTTTGTATGGAATTATTTTTGGATTCTTAGGTTGAAACTTATATTTTTTATCTTGATTATTATAGAAATATTTTGTGTCACTTTTGATAATTGTGTATTACATTATTTATTTAGAAACGACAATGGATGATGGTGGATGGAGAAAGTGGTATATGACATGGTGATGAGAACCAGAGGTACTGTGGTCATCTAATTTATTATTTTATGTAATAATTTATCTTATGTACCCTATTTGGGGGCTTGAGATATTATTTTTTTGTAACATAGTGCGAGGATCACATATCCATCTAATTAACACAATTGAAAGAAAGATTGGGTGGTCGTGTTGCTAAGAAGGGGTGATGCTAAATTAGTTTGAGATTCACAATGGGGTTTGCACAACCAATAATCATTTGGAAAATATTTCACCACTCAAGGTTTGGTGTGGAAAGGCATAGATCCAAGGGAGTATTTGTGTGGGTTTTCATATAAAACCCCTTTATTTTCTAATCAATGTAGTGGAACATGGATGAGTGTATGGAGTCTCATACAGACTCGAAAAATATATTCGACTCATATAAACACCCTATACCTAATTAAAAAATAAATTTAACATTTTATAGTTGTGTGATAGACCAATTTAGATAATTTTCATTAAAGATGTGTTATGGGATCAAGTTTAATTTCTTTCAAGAAAAATTGTAAATAATTTTTTCATCTGTGATATAGATATATAATTGTATTAGATATTTTGAATCCTTAATGTGATAATTTATAATATTATGTGAACACACAAATGATTAATGATGATAATTATGAAATTTATTATTATGAAATTTATAAATTTTATTCTCACTATTTTTTTTTAGTTTACGAGATCTTAAAATTTCTATGAAATATTATTTGAAATATATATATAGGTCAAGAGATAAATGTAATAATTTAGATTAAATAAAGTTAAATTTTAATCATTTTACATTTATTACTATGCATTTCATGAGGATAATTAAATATAAATGAAACTAAAGATGTTAAATCATTAAAACACTACTAATATTTATCATAATTTAATGAATTTAATGAATTTAATAGTAATCATTAATTCATTACAAAGAAAATATTTTCTTATGTAATTGAATCTATTAATTAGAAAAGCTATAAAAAACGGGCATGGAATAAAATAGAACTTTTCAAATTATAAGTATAAAAAATTTAGAATTATCATAATATTTATTATTAAACTGAATAACATAAACATAATTATAATTTATTACTTAAGTGATGGTAATTATAAAGGAAGACCTAGTGATTCTAAACACCTGGTTGAGGAGAAAAATTAAGTGGAGTTAAGAATGTGTTATATATATATAGAATTTCATGTGTGATTTATTAATAAAATTAATGATAACTAAAACTAATAAGTTTTGAAGATAGTGGTGATTATTTATGATGTGAATCGTAAATGAAGAAGAATAAGGAAAAAATTGATGATAAATTAATATTCTTGAAATAAAATATTGTTTAATTTATGTATCTATAAAATAATGACAAATGATGTAATTATTTCGATGGAAATATTTTAGTATAATATTAAAATTATTCATTTAGAATACGGGGTTCATGATTTAGTAGCATTAATAAAATATAGTGATGGTGTAAGCATATTGTTTTGGATTACTCATGTTTATTTGTAAATAATTATCAGATATGAATATTGATATCAATGTTTTAATGATGTGTGAACTAAATAATTTAATAAATAAATTTTAATTTTTATTATATTTCTTTGAGAAATTAATATAGACATTAATATATGATGTTAGAGTGGATTTTTGAAATATTATATGGGAAGTGTTGAATGACTAATAGATTCATTACTCATTGGCTGGTTTGATTTCTTTGTTTTTCTATATTACTTTTATATGTGATTTAGTATAGTGACTTGTTGATATTGATGTTGATGGTGTAATAAATAAATTACTCTATTACCCACTATATTGGGCCATAAAATAGTGATTAAATATGCATGTATCAATTATTATTCTCAACCACCATTCTAGGTTTGAAGCTGTTTGTGATATACTAGAGTATTTATCATAGCCTTAACAATTTATTATGGTTTCTGATTAATGATGTATCACCTAAGTGTTTACACACCTTCTCTCTCATAACACTAGGATCTAGGTGGATGATGATGGGCTACATACTTATTTTTTTTACCAATGAATCTGGATTGAGGTAGACCAAATATATAATTGTAACTGTGGTATGGAATTTCGATAGGTGTATTTATCTAGCATTAAATGATGGTGTGTATGGGGTGATACATGACGAAAGAAAAAGATATGAGATAATATTATTAATTTTTAATATGTTATTCATACTACATGATTACCATCTATAAATGGGGTGGATTATTTCCAAAATACATTGAGGGAGGTGTGTACTGATTCTATAGATGGATAATGTGTTAAAACATTATCCATATCTGAGTTTTATGGCTAGACAGATGCATTCATCTTAGAGCTAGGTTCCATATTGGTATCTAGAAAAAAATTGTTCAATGGGACCTTACTATTATGATATTTCAGAAATGTGAATGATCTATCTCTATATATATGAATACATTTCTATTTGTTGAGCATACATAAAGTGAAATATTGGAAGCTTAAAAATTTATCATAAATATTTTTATGATAAATAATGGAAACTATAGTATTTCTTTTCTCTACACATTATTTATTGATGGTTCATGTTTAAATTAGTGGTTCGTGGTTTCTGACTCACTGTTTGGGATGGATATACTCAGTATTGATTCTTAGACCTGTATCTGCACTCATACATTATCCAGTGTTATATTCATATAGATTAACAGAAAAAAATGGTAGATTGTTATGGAGTTTGGAGATGGATGATAGAAATGGTATCTGATGGTGTAGAGTTTTCATTAATTGTACCACATTCCTTCCAATATTATATATTTATATACATTGTAGGGATATATTACTTATATATGCTGATTTATGTAATTATTTCACATTTTATTGTAAAGATACTTTTACATATACATGCATTATATTTTATGGTTGATTTTTCATTTATAGTATAGTGAAGGATTTTTCTTGATAGTAAGTGAGATGTTAGATTTAGAGGCAACGAATTATATCATTTTAGTGAATACCTTTTCACTAATCGCTATCCCCTAACCTATTAGAGCTGTGTATAGGGTGTTCAATTATTAGTATTCCAGGACATTGAAACATGATATTAATAGGAATCATTATGAATCAACTAGTGAACCAATTCTTCCTTGGGTATCTATTGGATATGTGAATCTCATAATGTTTTCCATTTAATCCATTATCTTCTATAAACATAAGTTAAAATCTTGATAAAAATGATAATTTTTGTTTTATTCAATTAAAGGAGTTTTTATAACATGAATATCATATTTGAATTCCACACAAAATCATAAACTATGATAATATTTATATAGATATATAATGAGAGTCTTTTGATTCTAAAATTTTCTCAAACACAACCTATTAAATTAAAACATTTCATAAATATTTCACAATTACAACCCTTTAAAACTCTTGTATCATCATTGTGATCAATTTTATAACATTTAATTAATTTATTTTGGCATTAAAAAATTTCAAATAATCATAAAATGATTATCAAAATGAACATCATAACATAGGTGGCACAAAATATAAATCAATTATTACCATATAACACATACACTTCCTTGCATAAAATTACAATGAAATGAACTTCACCACAAAGTGTTTTACATAAAATAAAACTAACCATGGTTAATATAACCAAATCATGGTTTAAATTTATACATTTTTTATAATAATATTATACTTGAACTAAATCCTCATATACTTAGTGCACCTTCACCTTATGTCACATCTAATGTAATTTTTTTTAGATATTATAAAAAAATCCATTTAGATATATTCTAAAACTACTTTTCAAAATTATATCATCCATTTTCACCAAATATTATATCCTATGTGAAACATTATATAAATTTATCGAAAATATTATTATATATACAAGAAATATATTTTTTGGTACCTCTCAATGTTTTACACAAACATTTTGTTACAAAACTTAATCCCCATTCACACAACTAGAACATAAAACCCCACGAGCCTTTATAGATTTGAAAATAATTATAAATTCCTTAATTCATAATTTTGGACATAATTTGTCATCTACTAAGGAATTAGTTATACCCAAAATATAATTGGATCTGGAGTGATCTTTATAAAATACATATGTCTTCATACCTATGTCAACTAGATAGTTCATGTATAAGTATATATAATCATATAATAACTTTTCCCAAGGAATCAGGTGACCATGAGACACAAATAATTTCAATCGATTAAATCATACTCATATTTTCTTGAATATATTAGTATATACATTCCAAATTAATGAACACATCACATGTTATTTACTTAGATATATGATCACATCACTTTCCCATCACCCAAATAAATAAGAACATCACATTTCTGTTGTCTAGGTATGGGTATACACTACCTCAGTCTATCATAATTGAGATCCTATATGTCTTACTCATCATATGATTAGAAAAATACTATCATAGTTAAAACTTAGATGACTTAATTATCAATAATATACCCAAACACTCTATGAGTATCATGTCCTTATAATATAATAAAAAAACTTATATGATTGTTTAAACTGTATTTATTTAATTAATGATGACTTTTAAAACATCATGGATATTTTTTTCATGTTAAAAACATGGTGGTTTTGATCATTTAGATATGTTATTATTTATGTATAGAAAATTTGATAAATAACAGTGGTTTTCTTATTATTAGTGGTGGTTCTCCTCGTCCAAAAAATGGTCTAATGAGTGGTGGTTGAAATCATTGCAAATTAATAAAATATAACACAATTAATGTCAGTTTCAACGACTAATAATATAGGTACTTTCTATATTAGTGAAAATTAGAACAACTACTAATTAATTTATGTGGTAAAAACCTTATACAAATTATATTATAGTTACCCAAAACATCACAAATGTACACATATATGGGAGAACCTGAAAACATAACAAATAATTTTTTTCAAATAAATTTAATTCATCAATATATAAAACACACACACACACACACACACACACATATATGTAATTATAATAGTATGATAATATAAAAAGTCATCTTAAGACACCATAATAATTTTTATCTCACATCTGCAACAATAATAATGATTTTCCATAAAAAACTCAGCTACTTTGAACCACATTTGATGTAATTGCATGCATAGAAAGATATTATAATGAATTTCTTCTTGAAAATTGGTATATCAATTAGTTATCATGAATTTATGGATTGAATGTGGTTAGATCGGTGAAAAATGGGAATACAATAAATAATTGGTTGAATTTTTCATGAATAAGAAGTTTTAGAGGAAAAATGGAGGCCTTTAGCCAATTTTTACACTGCGCATGTTTTCTACCAAAACTTAAGAACTATAAACCCCAACCTAGGAAAACATGTGAGGACCAAAATAACAAGATATGTCTATATTTATGGGTTTAAAATGGTTTTCATAACAACATGAAGTTTTCTAGGAATAATGTAAAGGATAAATAAATGGGATAATTCTTACCATACGGTTCACCTAACTGTGTCGTGAAATTGTGCACCTACATAAAAGAAGACAACTATAAGTATATTGAATTTTAATTTCTCACATAACTATGTGGTATAATAATATGTCCCAAATAGGAATGGATAGATCAAATCAAAAAATTATTATATGGTTTACCAAATCACGCACCGCAAACAACTTATCCAGCCACTTCTCATGTACCTCCCAAACCATTGTTTAACCTTGGATTATGACACCTAACAACTCATAGAAACTGGATGTCAGATAAATAAAGGTCTATAAGGCCTTTGGGAGGGGAGGAATTTAGGCCACCCAAGAGAAAAATTCATATAAAATATATTTTATATACTTTTAATCATTTAATCATTATAGATTACAAATAATCACATGGTCCATAACCTAATGATTTAGTTTCATTAGAGATAAGTTATATAAACATCTTATTACATATTACTGATTTAATATATACCATACAAATAATTATAAAAAAATTTATTCTACTCATATTCCTACATATAATTCCTTGGGGAAGTGGAAAAAAGGGCATGAGTTCAAATTATTAGTAAAGGAAAACTTATCAATGATTCATAAAGGGTTGGATCATAGGAATGCATAAAAAAATTAGCTTGGGAAGAATATCTCATTAAAATAACCATGGAATCATAAGAGATAATTATAGTCAAAGATAAAATATCATAAATGATAGAATGATATATTAGGATAAAAAATGACTATCATGGGATTCTAACATCCTGATATTTATAAAAAAGAAAACTATGTTTGATAGAGTATACTACACTTAACAATGATCCAAAATAAACCATTATTAATTATATATGACAATTATAACCTAGAAATTAAATTTTTGGATGTTAATAGTATTAAATAATTCATTAAATACATATAAAATTACTACTCAATATAAATTTATTAATAAATTCTCCATAAATTGGAACATAATTTATCAATAAAGATATTTTATTCTTAAAAAAAATACATTCTATTCAAAAATGTTTTTTGTGACAAAATATTATAATTAAATTTTATAATTTAAAAAAATTTATTATATCAAATGAAATTCATTTTTAAAATAATCATATAAAAATTAACTTATGGTGAAATTTTTGGATTTTTCTAAAATGGTAGGTTTTTCAGTGAATAGTGAAAATTACCAATTTTTCTAATACTATAATTTCTTTTCATTGAATAAAATAATTTAAAAGTTATATTATATATTGGATTTTTTTATTAAACTTAAATATAAATAATTTTATTTATGATAATATAATTAATCTATTTAAAAAAATCTATTTTCATGATTTTTCTATAAGTTTATTTTTTTACTTAATAACACGGTTTTTTAAAAACTCATTTTAAGTGTATAAATTTTAGAAATTTTAATTAATTAGAATAAAACCATGCAAGAAAAAATTTAAATTAAATTGATATATTATACATCAATTTATATTAATTTAAATTCCTATAATGATGATTTCTTGTCATATAGTTACTGTAAGAACATCTATTTCTTAAAAAATGCATTTCTTGACAAACAGTATTTCGACAAGTTTTCTGGTTTTAATTTTAAATTGAATTTTTATACATATGTGACTTGAATTTGATAAAATGTATTAAATATTTAGAACCATAATAATTAATATTATATAATAAGTTCAACATAATTCGTGGTCCTAATGAAAAGTAAAAAAAATATAAAAAAACTAGTTACTGTGATGAAAAACTAAAATTGTAAAAATGAGTAACCTTATAAGTAAATGAAATAACATGTTTAAAACATGTATCATTATTAATTTTCTGTTTTTTAATATATAACACAAAAAATCAATTATATATAAATTTTAATGAACTTGCCTTGAGAGTGACTTCCCACTATTGAATAGTTTTGGGTCTCTACTATAATGCCACTCCCTCTCACTTATAAAAGGGAACCTCATATCATCTTCTTTACCCACTTTCTGATACTTTTGTTTCACTAAATACCAATCCAAATAATCTCCTTAATTACCTCCCCAAATCCAATAGGGGTTCTATAATAAATCTAAGCTATTAAGTCTTTAGGTATAATCCCATAAAGGTGGCCTTAGGATGTGGTATTGTTCATAACAGAACATTTTTGTTTTGTTTATTTTACTCATTCTTAAAATATTATTGAAAAATGAAAATTTAATAACAAAATTATATTAAATATAATTATATGTTATAATGTTATTTTCATAACATCCAACCAATCCCTCTTCCATCAAATGGGAAAAGAAAATATCATTCATGTGTACAAAAAACTACCGCATCACAAACCAATGTAATTCATTTTACATCATTGCCTCTCATGAAAGTTTATAGTGACCTATTTAATATATAAATATAATATTCATGAAATATTTATCATTTTGGAAAATTAATATATATCATACTTTATTAATTTACCATCAATTGAAAAATGAAAACGTCGTTCATGCATATAGTGGACTACCGCCTCACGAGCAACGTGATTCTTTTTTCATTCACTATAACACGTGGATGGAATATATAAGTGTATTTAAATAAATTGATTTATATTTATGACATAATTATAATCATATAAATATAAAATAATTCTTTCCATATTTTCATCATGATCGTAGAAAAATGGAAACGTTACTCATGCGTATGTATGAACTTCAATTGCCATGATTGTAATGTAGTTCATTTTTAATAACCATATATCATGATTAGTTTAAAAAATATAATTGAATTATAAAAATAAAAATTCTTTAATTATTATTATTATATATATTATGGAATAATTACACCTTTGACCGTGGTCAATACACCAATTCCGTTATTAAATTATGAATTCAGCATCCTCAAAACACTCGACATGGACAGAACTGATTTAGTAATTTAATATGTCTTTAAATAAATGAAGTAAATGTTTTAATTATAAGGGATTAAAAATAATTTTTTTTATTAATAATAAAAATTATTTATATAAGTTTATCATATAGAAGATAATGGACATAAATGACAAGTATAGACTCAAGGTAAGTGTTTTCATCTCAAAACATCATTTTTTTCCTACGCATGTTCTTTTATGAAACTAATTAATTTTAAATTGTGAATATAATATAGATTGAATATTTTACATAATTTATTATTCTTATTAATGGAATTTTAATTTTAACTTCAATATTTTTCTCTTTAAATTAGTTTTCATTTAGATGTTTCATAATCCACAAGAGATTTGACCTCAATTTTCCTTCATTAAGGAATGTTCCTTTTTTTATGAACCTAATTTTTTATAGGGTGTATAAAATTACCATTTTACATGTAATATAATTAATACTATAGACTTAATGGAATTTTATATAACTTCTCAACACAAGATTCAATGAACAGTACCCCAGACTGGTGGTTCACATGGACACAAGTGCATCTCCCCTATAACAACCCAAAATTTAATCAATGGAAATTACCTTATTATAATTATTCCATATCATCACATGAAATCAAAAAACAATGAACTGATATGTACTATGTGTCCTTTAAAGATAATATTGTAACGTATGTGATTTGAATTTTGAAAATATGACATTCTCGGTTGCGATCAGTAAGATGTTTGGAGTCCGATAAGACAAACCCAATTTTTTATGAATAGTAACCGACCCTTATGAATAATAATGTTACCCTTATGAATACTAATATGACCCTTGTAAATATTAAATCACCCCTATAAATAGTAACCTTACAAATGAAAGTATAAATAAATTTTTACCATATTATAAGTGACAATATGGTAGTGTTGGTATTTTTATAAGTCATAAATATTTAATTACGAATTTATGAATCATTTAATAATTAAGAAAGATAATTTACTTAAATTAAACATATTCTTAAATTCCTTTAATTATTTCTTACGATTATAGGATAATTTTATGATACCGTTGTTAAATTTTCGAAGTATAATAAAATCAATTATATTTTTGAAATATGTATTTTTAAAGTAAATGAGGATTTTATTTAAAAATTAAATTCACAATATTTAGAAAATTATTTTCATAAAATGGATTTTATTTTTTGGTTCTACACATTGAAAAATGGTTCGGGTCAATTTTTGGTATTTTTCTGAAATACTTGAATTTTTTATTAATAGTAAAATATGATAATTTTTTATAAGTGCTAAAACCTAAATTTATGTATCATGCTTGAGTCATGGATTATGTAAATGGAAATTGGTTATAACCCACCTTAAATTATTATAATTTTTTGTCACAATAATTAGGACTATTTATGGTATTTATCAAAAATATTAAACTAATGATTAAAATAATGGGAAACCCCTCCTCTCTACCTCTATAAATACCACACCTCTTTACCACTTCCCATCACTCCTATCATGCCTTGTGCTTTGTCTAAATTATGATAAAATCTCCCCTTAATCCACTCTACCATATCCATCATCCATTTGTTTCTTAAAAAGACAAAATACTCTCCTCTAAAGAGGTTCTCAAAGAAGTTATCTTCAAGAGGTAAAATCCTCTTTTCATTTCTTTTATTTTATTTCTAGTTACTTTTTTTATTTCTATTTCCTAACCTTCTTTCCTATAAATGTTATGATAATTCTAGTACCTAAAATATACTGTATTTTTTATTATAGTGTAATAATTCATCATCATTTATCCTTTCCGCTCCTTTTATACTAGAGAAGAAAACACCATCTGAGATGTGTTAATTTCTCACATTCAAGGACAACATGATTACAATTTATTTTACCATATTAAATTCTAGTCATAAAACAATTTTTATAGTTGAAAAATAATTTAATATATGTATTATTTCTAATTTAAGGTTATAGAATCTTTTTTACACATGATATTAATTTATAAAGAAGAATGTGTTTTATGTGATAAGAAAATCGCTAATTAACCAAAAGGATTATCATTAAAGTTTTATATAATGATTCATATTCACTCAAAATAACCAAATTAATTTTATAACCATTTAATCTTATATATTTTATCTAATAACATACATATTCAATTCTAGACAACCATTCTCATCTTATATGTTTATCCTTTCATGTATATAAGTAAACCAATCATGGAAACCAATGAAACAAACAAGGAAATTAAACCTCATAATCAAACAAAATAAATAAATAAATTAAATAAATCACATGTTTTGTACATATTAATTAATGAATTTAATTTGGTTATCAATGCCAATAATATCAAGGGAAGAATACCATCAGATTTAATTTAAGGGATTCTACCCGAACCTCTATTATTTTTTTGGGTTTCTCTATCTTTATTTTTACCCAAAATAAGTTATATGTTATTTTTATGTACATATTCTAAATTACATGTACATGATCCAAAATAATTTACCATGATCCATTCATTATTCTATTTAGTGTATATAAATTGTGTTAATTAGTTCACTCTCCCAATAATTACTGATATGAAAACCCATTTTAAGGGAAATTCCCAAATTCTTACCCAATTTAAAGTGCACTATATCATATATTTTAAGAAACAATTTTTTTAATTAAATAAGTATTTTGATTATGAAAGCCTTCTTGGTTAATTTATTAATTTATATAAAATATTATTCCATTTTCTATTTTATAGGATCTTTAGAATTTTCCTTAAATCCACACTAAAATGTTTTAATGCTATAATATACTAAATACTCTTCTTAAATGTTATCACTTATATTTGGAATAAATTACAATGATATATTCCTAGTTTACCTTGTCAATTTATATGTATGTTTTAATTCATTTCTTTCATGGACTCTTGTATCATATGCCCATCTATTATGCTTTATTACATGATTATGATGCCCATTTCATTCCATGGGTACCCTTATGTTTAAATATGTTTGATTATGTATGATAATATATGTGGAAATAATATTCATGGACATGTTTATATGGGTGTGACTAGATATCTCTCTATTGCATTGGTTAAAGTTGAGTCTCATGAGACGTTATGTGTAGCAGTCTTGGAAGTTATCCTTGCCTTGTGCTGATATATGCAACAATTTTTTTGGTTAACCTTGAATTTTGTTCCTCTATGTGAAATAATCCTTGAATCATGATAATATAATGTTATATGTTGCTTCCACATTACTATTACTCCATGTTTATATGATCCCATGTTTATATGTTATCACTCCATATGGTCCATGCCTTTTTATATCATTATTTCATGCCTTCTAACCAATGTGCAAAATCTTAATTGTTTTCTTTATTCCCTTACTAGGATTTTAGATCATCCCTTTTTTCATTTTATCCCTAAGTTTTCCTATGAATATGTATGAGCACAGTGGGAGTTAGGATCTCTTTATGAATAATAAATAAATAAATGTTTTATTTAGTCCCATGTTTGAAGTTTTATGTACCTAATCTTCCAAGGAATTATACCTTAAGATACATGGATTTTAATATGGTGAATTACTGTGCTTAAAATCATGTAATTATATGAGTAAAAGGCTAGGGTTTCTATAGTTGGTATCAGAGCATGGTCTAGTTATTTTTTGAGATTAGGAATAGAGCTCTTTAGTAAGAACCTTAAGGATGATACTAAGTATAAGAAAACATCCCTAAATTTTTGTGAGTATAGACTTAGTGGTTTATCAAGAAAATACATCCCTATCTATATAAAAACAAGTAGAGGTGGCTCTGGTATAGATTTATCTAAGGGTAAAACTTGAAAACACCGCTTTGAGCTAGACTCAAATAAGAACTGGTGCATGATAACGAGCCTCTATGAACTATTGGTTTGGCACTCTTGGGGGATTTTATTTGGTAAATTCATAAGCTTAGTATGAATCATTATTATGGGAATAAAAAAATCCCATAAGAATATATGTTTGGAAAAATATCATGGATAACCTTAATTGAATCCTTGGGAATCACAAGTTAGGACGTACTTTTCCTTTAAAAGTTTATCCTTTGATGATTAATGTTTTATTTTTATGATTAATATCTAATTATTCAATACCTATAATTATACATTATTTTTCTTATTTAATAGAGGTAAATAGAATAACATGTGCCAATAATCAATGTGATTGGGAATGTGAAGATTTCCCAAATGATATGCTAAATATGATGGGAAAGGGTACTATAAACTTCATGATAGTACTTTCTCAACTGGGTCAAGTTATGAATAGTCATGTGAATCTGGTGGAACTATCTCCTACTCCATGGAAAGGGAAATTTTCTATTGAATCTTTAATACGGAAAGGCCTCCCAGGTTTAGTGGATCTTCCGATCCCCTCCATATAGAACAGTTGATTAACTCCAAGGAAAATAAATTCTCTTTCCTCTTGTGATTAGAAGAATAGAAATTCATACTAGAGGTATATTGTTCTGATGGGAAAGATGATCAGTGGTGGAAAATGATCAAGAATATGATTTCCCAAGAAGAAATTGATTCTATGGATTAAGAGGAATTCTAATAAAATGTTTTTCAAAAAATATTTTCCCCAAACCCTCTACCTCAAGATGAAAAGAGAGTTCCTCAGACTCATGAAGAAGGAAAATGAGTCCATCAGGGCGTATGAAGAGAACCTTACAAGGCCTTCAAGATATGCCAATGAATTTATCGTGAACAATAAATGAATGGTGGATCACTTCTTTATTGGACTAAATCTATGTCTATGATAAGCGTTGGCAATTCCAGATTTTTACAGTCATGAGAAGATTGTCCGTTGTGCCCTTAAGGTTGAAGTAGAGATTGGAGTTTGCCAGTGGTCTTGTGGTCCTGATGAAAAAAATCATAATATGGAGTCCAATATGGGTGGTTCGCTAAATAAATACCATGATTTAAATAAGATCAAACATCCCACATGTCAAAATTGTGGGAAGAAGTATTGTGGGAACTATCTAAAGGGAACAAAGAATTACTTCAAATGTGGAAAGATGGGACATCTTGAAAAGAACTGCTGAAGAGATATGAACAATCCCACTAACATGGAAGAAGAATGGAAGGTTCAAATCAATGATCAACCTACTGTGCAGTGTTATAACTACAAGGATCATGATAATTATGTGAAAAATTACCCTATTCCAAGGGTTGTCAGAGGCAATCAACAATAACCTCCAAGGAAACAAGGAAGGGATTATGATATGAGTACTACTGAGGTAGAGCAAGAAAATGGTGTTCTGATAGGTATTCTAGTTATTAATTCATGAATAGTGAATGTACTATTTGATTCCGGTTCTACACATTCCTTAAAATATTTCCATTTTTGTAGAACTTTTCAAACACCACCTCAAAATTTGGAGGATAAGTTATTTTCTAGAACAAAAGATGAGAAAATTATTGCATCCAAGGTTTATAACCACTCCATAGTAAATGTTTGTGGATTTAACATCCTAGAAAATATTTTAATACTTCCTTTAGTAGAGTTCTATGTTATCTTGGGCATGTATTGGATATCTTTATTCAAAGATAACATCAACTATTAGAAAAGGGAGATCACTCTTCCCATCCTGAATCATTCTCCAATTCTTTACAAGTGTGAAGAGTAAGATAAATCTCATTTAGAATCATTATCTCAAGTATGGATATTACTGCATTATGAGAAATAATTTATATCTCAAATGATTGAGACAAAGGAGGTGATACTTCTCGAAGATATTCCCATCGTGAGGGATTAAACTAATGTATTCCCTAAATAATTGAATGATATTCCTCCTGATTAAGATATGGAGTTCTCAATTGAACTTATTCTTGGATTCATACCCCTATTAAAGAAACCTTATAGAATGGACACCATAGAGCTAGAAAAGATGAAAAATTAGTTATAGCAGAATCTGGAGAATGGTTTTATACAACCGGGTGCTTCACCATGGGGTGCGCCTGTCCTCTTCTTTAAGAAGAAGGATGGATCAATGTGCATCTTCATTTATTATCATGAACTTAATAAAATCATGATAAAGAACAAGTATCCCATTCTATGGATATATGAATTGTTTGATCAGCTCCGTGGGGACATTTATTTCTCTAAGGTGGACCTTCGGTTGGGATATCACCAATTAAAGGTGAGAAAGGAAGATATTACCATAACTAACTTTTGAATGAGTTATGGACACTATGAGTTCATAGTGATTCCCTTTGGACTCACTAATGCTGTAAATATTTTCATGGATATTATGAATAGAGTATTTAGAGATTACCCCAACAATTTTTTTGTATTCTTTATCAATGGTATTATCATATACTTCATGATAAAGGAGGAACACGATGAGCATTTTCATGCTGTTCTAAAGACTTCGCGAAGGGAGAAAATATATGAAAATTAGAGTAAATGTTAGTTATGGATGGTGGAAGTATCATTCTTGGGGAATTTCATCAATAGAAAAGGGATATCTGTAGACCCTTTAAAGAAATAGGTAATTGAAGAGTGGAAAATGCCAATATCTATAATGGAGATCCAATGCTTTATGGGTCTAACCGAGTATTATCAATGATTTGTGAAGAACATATCAATATTTTTAAACCCAATGACGAAACTGAAATGAAATGGAGTGAAGTTTTTCTAGACTCAAGAACGCGAGGAAAGCTTTAAAGAGATCAAAAGGAGGTTCATAACTGTGCCAGTACTCACACTACCAACAAGTGGAGAACTATTTGTTGTGTAAAATGATGCTTCAAAGAAGGGCTTAGGTTGTGTGCTGATGAAAAAAATGATAAAGTGATATCCTACACCTAAAGGTATTTTAAAATCCATGAGCAAAACTATCCTACGCATGACCTAGAGATTTCAACAATGATCTTTTCATTGGAAATCTAGAGGCATTATCTCTATGGGGATAAGTGTGAGATATATAATGATCACAAGAGTATAAAATATATATTCACACATAAAGAGATTAATATGCACCATAGAAGTTGGTTAAAGCTCATCAATGATTATGACTGCTTAAAAACTACCATCTCGATACAGAAAATATGTTGGTAGATGATTTATTTATAAATAATCATGTATCTTTATCAATGATGATAATTGAAAGGGATCACATCTTCATAGATTTGAAGAGGATGTACATGGGAATCATTACAGGAGGAACATAATAAATCCTTTCTCAAATTATTTCTCAACTTCCCCCATGGAGAAAATAAATGATGCTCAAAAAAAATACGTGGATATTCAGAAAAGGGTGAAAGATATCAAAAATAGAAAATCCTTTGAGATCAAGGTTGATGAGGAAGGAGTTGTAACATTTGTGTTATGATATTGTGTACTATACGATCTAGAGATAAAGAATGATCTTCTGAATGATGTAAATAGATAAAACTTCTATATTCACCTAGGGAGACAAAAGATGTAACACAATCAATAAGAGAACTTTTGGTGGGACAATATGAATAAAAAGATTTATGAATATACGTCAAAGTGCCTGTAATGTCAACAAGTGAAGGTTAAAAGGAATAATTCTAAGGGGATGATGAAACTACTACCCATACCAACATGGAAGTTAGAGAAAATCACCATGGAATTTTTTAGTAGAATTCCTAGGACATCTAGAGGAAACAATGTTATATGGTTCATTGTGGATCACCTTACAAAGATAGATCACTTTATCAAAATTTTTAAGGACTTATCATTGGATCAAATAGAATGGATATATATCAAGGTGGTGGTTAGGATGCATGGACTACCATTATGTATTGTAACTGATAGAGATCTGAGATTTACATAAAAGGTCTAGAAACATCTTCAAGATGCTCTAAGAACTGAATTGAACTTTAGTATGACCTATCATCCTCAAACTGATGGCCAATCTAAGCGAACTATTTAGACACTGGAATAAATGTTGAGAGTGCATTCTATGGACTTAAAAGGAGGATGGGACCAACAACTACCACTGTTCGAATTTTCTTACAAAAATAGTTTCCACTCCAGCATCCGAATGAAACCATATAAATCCATTTATGGGAAAAGGTGAAGAAAAATGACATGTTGGGATGAAGTTAGTGAGCGTAAGCTGGTAGGACCTGAAATGGTTGAAGATATGGAGGAGAAGTTGAAAACCATTTATCATCACATCAAGGCATCTAAAAGTTAACAAAAGATCTATGGAGACAATCATTGATAAGACATTGAGTTTAAATTTGGAGACATGGTATTCCTATACATATCTCTATGGAAGAAGTCCATGGGGTTTTGGAATAATGGAATGCTATGTCGGAGGCATATCAACCCCTTCATGATTCTTGATCGTGTTGTAGCTATAGGCTATTGACTCACACTTCCACATACCATGTCTAAATTACGCAGTGTCTTCCATGTATCCCTCTTAAGAAAGTACATACAAGATCCTTCACATGTACTGTTTTCAGAGGTGGTACAGTTGGAGAATGATATTTCTTACAAGGAGCCTCCAGTGAAGATATTGGACTATAGAGATGAATTTATACGCAACAAGACTACCCACCTACTAAAAGTACAATGGTGGAACCATATGTATGAAGAGGAAAAATGGGGACTGGATGAGGAAATGAAGGAAATGTACCCACACCTATTTATAGAATAGAATGTAAAATGAAATTTTGAGGTTGAAATTTCATTAGAGGGGAAGAATGTAACGACCCAAAGTTTAATCAATGGAAATTCACTTCTTATAATTATGTCATATAATCACATGAAATCACAACACAGTGAACTAATATGTACTATGTGACCTTTAAACATAATATTATCACTTATGTGATTTGAATTTCAAAAATCTAACATTATTGGTTACGATTAGTAAGATTTTAGAAGTTTCATAAGACAAACTTATTTTTTTTGTGAATAGTAACTAACCCTTATGAATAGTAATGTTACACTTATGAATAGTAATATGAAACTTATGAATAGTAAATTATCCAAGTAAATAGTAACCTTACCAATTAAATTATAAATAAAATTTATCCATCTTATAAGTGACAATATGATTGTGTTAGTATTTTTATAAGTCATAAAAAATTAATTAAAAATTTATGAATAATTTAATAATTAAAAAATAATATTTATTTTCATAAAATGTATTCATAAATTATTTTTTTGATGTCTTATGATTATATGATATTTTTATGAGACCTTTATTTATTTTTCAATGTATTACAAAATCAGTTATAATTTTACAATATGTATTTTTCAAGTAAATGATGATTTTGTTTAAAAATTAAATTTCCCTAATTTAGAAAACTATTTTCATAAAATGGAGTTCATTTTCAGATTATAAACATAGAGAAATTGTTAGTGTGAATTTTTTGTATTTTTCTAAAGTAGTTAAATTTTTGATGAATAGTAAAATATGATAAATTACAATAAGTGCTAAAACCTAAATTTATGCATCATGATTGAGTTATGGATGATGTAAATGGACATGGGTTCAAACTCACATGGACTTATTACTTTTTTAGTAATAAGAATCAAGAATATTCATAGTCTTGAGAAAAAATATTAGACTAATGATTAAAATAATGGGAAACCCCTCGTCTCCTCCACTATAAATACCACCCCTCTTTACCTATTCTCTTCAATCCTCTCAAAAATTGTTCCTTGTGTTAATTAGTTGAAAATATCTTCCTAAGACCTATCCCACGTCCATCAGACCTTATTATTTTAAAAAGACAAAATCCTCTCCCCTAAATAGGTTCTCAAGGAAGTTATATTCAAGATGAAAATTCCTCTTTTCATTTCTTTTATTTTCTTTCATGTTATTTTCTTTATTTTTATTTCCTCACCTTATTTCCTTAAAATTTTATGATAAATCTAGTACCTTAAATGTACTATAATTTTTTTATGATAATGTAATAATTCATCATCATCTCTCTTTTATGCTCCTTTTATACTAGAGAAGAAAACACTATCCGAGATGTGTTAATTTATCACAATAAAGAACAATGAATTTTAAATTTCTTTTAACGTCTTCAATTATGGTCATTAACCATTTTTATGGTTTAAATAGACCATAATATATGAATTATTTCTAATTCAAGGTTCTATAATCTTTTTTACACATGATATTAATTTATAAATAAAAATGCGTTTGATGTGGTAAAAACCCACAAATTATCCAAAACAGTTATCATTAATGTTTTATATAATGAATCATTTTCACCCAAAATAACTGAATGAATTTTATAACCATGTAATATTATGAATGTTCACTAATAACATACAACTTCAATTCTGGACAACCATTCTCATCTTACATGTTTATCCTTACACGGATATAAGTAAACTAATCATGAAAACCAATGAAACAAATAATGAGATTGAACTTCTTAACCCATAAAAAAGGACATGAATGAAATTAATAAGGTAATAATAAATAAATCAAATAACTAATATGTTCTTGAAATATTAATTAATGAATTTAATTTTTTTATCTAGGACATTAAGATCAAGGGAAGAACACCTTCATAATTATGGTAAGGGATTTTACCAGAACCTCCATTATTCATTTGCAGTTCGCTATCTTTCTTTTTACCCAAATTAAATTATCTATTAATTTTATTTAAATATTCTAAATTATGTTTAAATTCTCCAAAATCATGTATCACGATCCATTCATTATTATCTTTTGGCTATATACATGTTTTTAAGTGGTTCCCTCCTCAATACTTCCTGATAAGCAAACCCGTTTAAAGGGAACTTTCTAAATTCTTACCAAATTTCAAGTGAACTCTATCATATTATTTAAGACAACATTGTTTTTATAAAATATGTATTTTTATTATGAAAACCTTCTTGGTCCACTTATGGTTTTATATAAAATTTTACACCCTTTTATATTTTAAAGGATCTTTAGTATTTTCCTTAAAACTGCACTTAAATGTTTTAATACTAAAATTTATTAAATACAATTATTACACATTGTCACTTCTATTTGGAATCACTCACCATGATATATATGTATTCTACCTTTTCAATTTCCATTTATGTTTTAATTCATTTCTTTCATGGACACTTGTATCACACACCCATCTATTATTCTTTATGACATGATTATGATACCCATTTAATTCCATGGGTACCCTCATGTTTAAGAATGATTGATTATGTATCATTATACATGTGGAAAGAATATTCATGAAAATTTTATGATGGGTTAACCTATATAGTGCTCAAATGCATTGGGTATAGTTGAGTCTCATGAGACATTATATGCAATGGTCTTGGAGGTTAGCCTTAACTCTAGATTCCTTGTGCAATGGTCTTAGAGGTTAACCTTGAATTTTACTCCTCTATTTGAAATGATACCTTAATCATTCTAAAGTCATGTTTTATGTTGCTTCCACATTACAATGACTCTATTTTTAAATTATCCCATGTTTATATGCTATGATTCCATATGATCCATGCCTTTTTATATCATTATGTCATGCCTTCTTACCCATGTTCTAAAGATTTATTATTAGGTTGATTCCCTTACTAGAATTTTAGATCATCCCATTGTTCATGTTATCCTCAGGTTATCCTTTGATTATGTATTATCACAATGGGAGTTAGGATCTCTTTAGAAAAAATAAATAAAGAAATGTTTTATTTAGTCCCATGTTTTAATTTTTATGTACCTAGTCTTCCAAGACACAGTACATTAAGATACTTGAATTGTAATATGATTATTTTATATACTTAAAATCATGTAATGATATGTGTATAAGGATATGATTTCTATATCCACACACAAAAAGGCTACCAATTATAATTAAGGGTATAAGGTGGTATATTTATGAGACTATACCATCATAATTAGAGTATCTTAGTGGTATCACAACTGAATAAATAATTGGAAGCATAATATAAATTAGATATAGAAGATAAATATCTAAAATATTATAATAATAATAAATTCAAAATTAGTTTCATATACAATATAGCGATCATTTCATGTCTCTATACAAAATGGCAGGTTATACATGGAAACTGAAATCTAGTACAATACATGTAAAATAATACAAAAAGAACAAAAAGAAATTATCTCTAGATACCATCATGATAATAACATAGTAATTTTCTCCCTTACTTTTAATAAATGATAAAATCAATAGTGGTCACTTTCCCTGGTCCCTACCTACATTCATAAAATATGTCTGGGTACCCAACGACGACTTGAACCATGTGTGAGATAACACATAGTAGGCCACCACCAAAGGTGTCTATAATACGTCCAGTATATGTATAAAAAATTAAGTAGTGTGTATTATATCACATGTATAAAAGTAATAAAATTAAAGTATCAAAATAATATTTGATATTATCTATCCAAACATGGATCCATGTATATAATAGTCCAGAAACCATAAATAGGGCCAACTATTATCAAATAACCATACCAGTGGTATTTGAAAAGTAGGAGGTAATAACTAAAATGGTTATTTCTATGTTATCAAGTGTCAGAGCCCAAGGGACGTATCTAATGTGTAATGACCAAGGAATCCTTATCATGTCAAGCTTACATGGGATGTATCCAATGTATATTGACCAAGGCATCCTTTTGAGTCCTAATAAAATCTCCCCAGAAACTTGATATCGATTTGGGAGTATCCCAAGGGAAATTTCTACTGACCACATCCAAGGTGAGTCTAGGAAATCCCGATCTATGGTGTTGAAATTTTCTTAGCATCCAAAATAAACCGGATCCATGGAGTAAAAATTTCCATGGAATCCCATGGAATTAGGATATGAGGAGTAGAAATGTCCAAGGAATCTACTACTATATTCAAGAACCATGGCATAGAAATTTCCATGGAATCTAATGGAATACACATATGAGGAGTAGAAAATTTGAAACAATACACTACCATTATCAATTCATCATCTCATTTTATAACCCATTTCATAATCATTCACAATACATGAATTCATCCAACCCATTTCCAAATTTTTCATTTAAAAAATTAAACTAGTTAAACATAATGTAATCAAATTTCAAAAGAAACATAACCCCCCACCTAATAATTCATTAAATTTTCATTTAATCTGATAAGGATCCCAAAACAAGTGCTAAGCTCACAATCAACCAATAGGGTAGTAAAACATGGTGTTGATATAATAACACACCTCACAGGTGTTCAGGTTGGATAAACAACCTCCAAACATATGAAGAAACTAATAGGAAACCTAAATAGGTTATAATAAATTTAATTAAGGCATTTAATTAATTTTATGGGAAACTCTAAGAAGCTCGATGTGTAGCAATATGAAAATAAGGAATATAAAACACCAAAATTTAAGGTAAAGGTACATACCACCTACCGCATACCCATGGTTGAACAATCATCTTGTATCAAATCCTAACTCGAGCCATATTAGAATAATTTTAAATAATGGATGATTACCCTTGAAATAATGAAAAATAGTTTTCACTAAAATAAGTCTATCAATAAAAATAAAAGTGAATAAATAAACAAGATGAATGAATAACTCAATGGCATAGATCCAACAAGAAAAATGGATCATGATTTCGAGTCTGTATAATGAATTGGAACAAAACCCTAGGAGAAGGATTAAAGAAGATCTAAAAATTTTGAGGGGTTTTTCCACCGAAGGATAATAGAAAAGGTTTTTAGTTTTTAATAATATTTAAGGTCAATTGGGTCATTTTAACCCAAAACATTAGGTCACACATTTTGGTCGAATGGATGGTGAAACAGTGCACCAACCCTATGACCCTCAATGAATCAACATGGAACCTGCACGATTTATGCACACAGTATGGAAAACCATGTGCAAACCATATTGAATGACTGCTCTAAAAATAATAGAGATTCTCACATGGGTGTACAACCCTAGGTAGATGGTTAGGGAAAATCATGTGCCCTTTCCTACTCTCTGTCCAACCCTGTATGGTTACTCTAAATCATGTGGCCTAGGTCACATGGTTTCTACTAACCGTATGACCCAAAATCCTTTAAAACAAATCAGGCCTCCAAGCTCCGAACACACCCTAGAAACTCCCAAAACTCTTGTGACATCATTTAGAATTCAAATTCGGTCAAAACTAGGAATTTAAACTAAAATTCAAAAGATGAGTACCTCAATAAAAATCCCAAGATCTTAAAATATTTTCCCCTTAAATTTGTCCCAGAATTTCCCTTCCAAGGGTGGTCATGAATCACCTAAGAATAAATTCATCCACTAGGCACATACATCGACCATATGCTCCCAAGTATCATCCTATAAATGGCCATTATTCTAGAGCACATTTACTAGAGGAACATACTAGATTTGGAGAGCTTCATGCTCCGATCAATGATAAAAATAGGATTCTCCTCAAAGGACACATCTTCTTGTATCTCAAACTCATCTAACTATAGAGTGCGAGATTGGTATAAATGATAATGATGTATCTAAGATATATGGAAGACATCATTCATGGATGAATACCTATAAGGTAACTGAAAAAGATAGTCTACCGACCCGACTCTCTCTAGAATCTCAAACAACCCAAAATATTGTGGTGAGCATTACCCTTTATCCTACTTCATCTGTGTCCCAAACTCGGTGAGATACATTAAAAGACCTGATCCCAAACCTCAAACTCTTGTGGTCATCACTGGTGATCGGTGTCAGATTCCTATCTCAAGTGTGAGATAGCCATCCATTTATGAATAATAGAAACATGGTCCAAAGTTTCCTCTAAGATATGCGGTCCAATAATCACTGCCTCTCCAACCTGTAACTAGTATAAGGGTGATCAAAATGTCCTACCACATAAATCCTCACAATTTTACATCAGTATAGTCAACTAATAGTTATTCGTATAGGTAAACATAACCAGGGGTATATTCCTCTCACAACAACGTCATAAATTAATGAAACTTTCTCGAAGCATGTCCTATATAACCCATATAGTGCTCTCTAATTGTCTATTTGTCTAAGTGTGGTAAGTTGTGCTCAGAATAACATGTGTTCCAAATTCTCTCTATAATAATTTACAAAACCATGATGTAAACTAGGAATCCCAATCCAATACGATGGTATGAGGTACCCTATGAAAGTACATAGGCTCACATATATAAATTATCCCTAGATCACCAACTAAGACAGTCTCCCTAATAGGAAGGAAATGGTATAACTTCATGATACTATCCACAAAACCCATAAAACATCACTCTCTTGGGGTGTCCTCAGAAATATGACCATGAAATTCATCACAACATCTTCCCATTTCCACCCATGGATGGTTACCATCTAAATAAGCCTAATAGGTCCCAGATTTTCTTCCTTCACCTACTAATAGGTGGAACACCTCATGAAAAAACTAGCTACCTATCATTTCATACCCAACCACTGATATTGATGGTGAATATCATGATACATATTGGTAATGTCGGGATGTACTGCCCAATATAAGTCATGAAAGTCCCAAACCATTTTCTCATGTATGTCTTTTAGAACCCAAATGTTACCATTTATGCGTAAAATTTAATCCTCACCCATAGTCTAACCAGAATGTGGGTCCTCACCCACCACACTCCACTATAGGACTACCCCCTCAACATCTGATAGTGGTCTCATCCACACTCTATCCAGAATAGTAGAGATCATGATTAAAGAAGAAAGTATTGTATGGCCATGACTATCCTGCACCTCCAAGTATATATATGAGAATAATACCATAAGATTGCACACACTATTTGATTCCAACCCATTTTTTATCAAAGACATCCGACTCAGTGCATTTGCAACTACTTTTCAATTCTTTGGTGTAAAGGTAAGATTGAAGTCAAAAGTCTATAAAAATTTCACCCACCTTCATTTACTAATGTTCAATTCATGCTATATAAATATTCACTTGAGGGTTTTTTTGTTTGTGTACTCCACAAAATTCTTTCCAATTAAATAATTCCTTCAATAATGTAACACACGAACAATAATGGTAACTCAAGATCATGCATCAGGTAGTTCCTCTCACGTGGTCTCAATTGGTGAGACCCGTATACCCTGGACCACTACTCCTATGTCAAAACTTCTCCTAGAATGATACATGATTCATAGAAATAAAATGTTTAGCTCCTACTCGGATCTATAAAAATTAGGACAATCACTGAATTTAGTCTCCCTTTCAGCTCCTAAAAGGCTATCTCGTAGGTATTCTTCCATATAAACTTCACTCCCTTCATAGTCAATCCTATAATATGTGATAATATGCATGAAAATATTTGTATGAAAGGCCTATAATAACTAGACATCCCCATGAAACTCCATATGACAAAGATGTTCTAGGGATGTTCCTATGAAACTATATTTCTCACCTTCTATTGGTCAATTGATACTCTAATATCTGAGATAATTTGACCTAATAAGTGAATATTAACCATCCAAAAGTGGCACTTAGTGAAATTTGCATAAAAACAATTCTCTATTAGTGTATCCAAAATGATTTCGATATGTTTGGAATGGTTATGTTGATTGTGAGAATACACCAACATATCATCCTTGAATACCACCACAAATGAATCATGATATGGATTGAAAACCCAATTCATCAGCACCATAAAAACTACTGAATTTTTTTTGATACCGAACAACATAACCAGATATTCATATAGACCATACCTGCTACAAAAATATTCATGAGGTATGTCAATAGGTCAAACATTTACTTGGTGACAACTTTTCCTCAAATATATATTTGAGAAAACCCAAACTCTTTAGATCTTGATGAAGAGATAATCTATCCAAGGTAAGAGATACCAGTTTTGACCATAGTTTGATTCAATTTATGATAGTCCACACAAATCCTAAGGTTTATGTCTACCTTTTTTCTGATAAAGATTTTCATACCCTATGGAGAAGTACTGGGTTGTATAAAACCATTTGTATCCAAGTCCTCTAGCTATCTATTGATCACCAAAAACTCTGTAGTAATCATCCTGTAAGGAGGAATGGATACTAGTACAAATATTTCAACTATCTCGATGAAAAAATCTACCTCTCTCTTAGGAGGTAAACAAGAAAATTCATCTAAAAAAATATCCCTATAATGATCAACCATTGGAGGGAAACTTAACTAATGTATTCCATATTCATATAGATATAAAATAAAAATATGATCTATCATCTTGAACATCCCAATATACTTATGTCTAGATCTACCAACATGGACTTCCCATTCCCACTTATGAATAAAAAATCTACCATATAGTGATGTGAATGTCACCCTTAAACGATAACAGTTGACATGGGCATGATAAAAAACTAGCCAGTCCACCCCGAAGTATGAAATTAAACCCTATCATCTTGAGGAAAAAAGATGTCCCATATGAAGTGACAATCACCTATCTGAAGGGGAAAATAACTACATAGTTGTTAACTCTTTTATTTGATCCCCAACAAAGTATCTAATGTCATAATTCCATCTGAAAACTAAAAAACATTCTCAAGGATCACAAAAAAAGGTACAGATATGAAGCTATTAGAAGCACTAGTATCAAAAAGAGTTGATACAAGTGTAGAGGAAACTAAGATTGTACCTATCACCATAGAATACCCAATAGGTGTAGGATGTAAATAATATATCTATCCTAAACCATGACCATATGAAACAACCTCACTACCCAGAGTAGGCCAACTCTGCTATCATGATAACATTGGTGCCTAGATGCCTCAACCATAAACAAAACCTCAACCCGAGTGACTGAAAGTACTTTAGATCCCCCCTAATGCAGAGTTGTGGATCCTTCTCTTAAAACTGGTGTCAGAGTCAATCCCATTCCATTGAGTACTGGAGATAAGTTGATATAGAAATATTGAACATAGACCATCCTACTGCATGCTCAACACTTGACTAATTCTCTATTAAAATGACTCCTCATATGTCCCCATCTCCCAAAAGGATGCAATAAGATAGAACTACTATTACTCATGCTCTGGCTAGTATTCCCCCATGAGAATCCTAAAAATTTCATTTTCTACCACCAAATACTAAAACACTCAGTTGAAACGCTGCACTTATTTACTCTCTCCACTAGCTTTCCTTGGGTTTTCTTCAGTAAAAATCACCTGATTAACCATCTCTATAATAGTAGACAACCAAAAAAAGATTAACTAAAACTGAACAACAATTTTTAAACCTTATTCAAATCATCTCTCCCTTGATGGATCTTCATCCAAATAAATTGGTGTAAAATGATAAAGCTCAATAAAGCATGTCAAAAACTCCATAACAATCATCAGTCCCTACTCCAAATACACAAATTCACCGACCCTTTCATCTCTCATGGCCTTATGAAAGATACAATCAAAACAAATATATTGAAAATTCCTCCAAACAATATCCCGAAGAATATCAGGATAGTTCAAAACATCCCACCAATGCATAGAGGATCCTTGAAGTATATATGTCACGAGGTTAACTATCCTCTCATGAGGTGTCTCCGGATTCTCAAACATAGATAAGATAGTCTCTAGCCACAACTCAACAACCTATGGACAACCATCCCCCCAAAAATTGGATAGATGCTGCTACTAGAATACATGTGTTAGCTTTTCAATATATGAGGTCAGATGTAGGGATACCTCAATGGTCTACATCAATAGTAAGAAACCCCCATGGAATTTGGAATCAACACTAGTATCTAGTAAAACTGGCAATGCCACAAGAGGCACCATTGAGGGTTATATTGGAAGCTTAGGTCCCATCACCTCCAGAGCGTGGTCATATTCACCATAATGGTATTAGATTGGAGGTTATCAATGTGTAATGTATGTACAATGGTAAACACATGCCTCAAAAAAGAATTGAGTAGAAACCAAGTCCCAAATATAAAATCCTTGGACAAGGGGAAGCCTTCATAAAAATAAGCCACACTGCACTTCCTTCTATGAAAGCTAGGACTGGGTAAAATGAAAATTCATAAAAATAACAAGATAAACTACCTACTTCCCACTATAAATTTTGGTATAGTTCAAGATCTCTATTTCATAGCACAAGACCTGGTATATGGGTTGTCTCATGTAATTAACAACTCCATTTATTAATAACTTTCCATTTGAGAGTTAAAATTCCATTTTCATTCACACACACACACACACACACACACATATATAAATTATCTTTAAATGGTTGAACTAACTGGATCACCACTTACAACCTAAAAGGTCCCATACACCTCATAAATCGAGGTGTGACATATAATATGTCAAACCCATAACAGGTTCTACTCTATACGACCAATGGTCCATGAATAAAAAATATATAATTTGATAGTTGGGGTTTTTACTTTAGCCTATAAAAGAGATCACTATTTAGGTTATGGTATAACTCTAAGTACCAATATATATTTCTCCATTTCCTACAATATATTTAGGCAATAAGAATTCTATAACTCATGACACACATAATAAAGGTCATGTAGTCAAGAAATGAATCATACATGGAATAACATATGCATTGAATTTAAATCCTGTAAGGTTCCTAAAATTATGTATGAGATGACATACCCTCATCTCATTGTGAAAAAATAAAATCCATAATCATAATAAACATCAAACATCAAGTGTGTCACCTAATGGTGGAATCAAATAAACTGTAATAGAAAAAATGTCCCATTCTAAGAAATTTGGAATTACATTGTATGTGGATTAGCTAATCATTAAAAAATTCCAACACTTCCTAATATTTTTTCTATTTTCACCAAATAGAAAAGATATAAATGAACATTATTTAATACCACTTTGTAATGTCATGATCGAGGAGCTAGTAAATGGTGACTCGATTTGCTGGGTCACATGGCCTGAAGCGCACCTCCCCGTATTCCAGAGGATGGTGACTAGTAACTAGGGTCTAAGGTTATACAGGGGGAATTATATACCCTCATGTTAAGAGTAACACATTGACATCAAAAGTGAATAAATAAGAAGAATAATAATTTAAATAAGAGACATAATATAAACATCCCAAAAATTATAATAATAGTAAATCCAAAAGTAGTGTCACATATAATATGGTGATCTTTTAATTTATCTACTAAAATGGTAGGCAGTACATGGAGACATGAATCCATTATAGTACATGTAACAAAAGAAAATAATAATAAAAAAGAACTATCTATTGATGAAATCACAATAATATCTTAGTTATGTGCTCCCCTACTTTTGAGAAATGATCAAATCAATCACTGAATAATGGTTTATTTCCCCAATCCCTACCCAAATCCAAGAAATATGTCCTGGTACCCAACAGTGGCCCGAATAGGGTGTGATATAACACTTCACATGCCACCACCAATGGTGTTTATAACAGTTCTATTCAATGTAAACACAATTCCAAAGTGTGTAGTATATCACATGTAAAATAGTAATAACATTATAGTGTAAAAACTAGATGTGATCTTGTCCATCCAATCATGGATCCCGATATAAAATAGCCATGAACCCATAAAAAAGGTCAACTATAATCGAATACCCACACCAGGGCTATCCGTAAAGCATGATAAAACAACCATAATGAGTATTTCTGTGAAATCAAGTGTCAAACCTCAAGGTTCGGATCCAAGTTGTAATGACCAATGAATCATCATCTTGTTAGGATTACATGGGATTTATCCAAGGTATACCAACCAAGGAATCCCTTAATGTCCTAGGAACATCTCCATAAAAACTCACTATTGACATTAGAGGAGCCCAAGGAGCATGTCCAAGGTGAGTTCAAGCAAGATGAATCAAAGGGGTAGCAAAGTCCTTGGAATAAAAAATAAACTGGACCCATGGAGTAAAAATGTCCATGGAATCCTATGTAATTAGGATATGAGGAGTGGAAATTTCCATGTAATCCAACACCACAGTCAGGATCCATGGAGTAGAAATGTCTAAGGAATCCAACCGAATCAGGATCTAAGAAGTATAAATGTTCAAGGCATACACTATTATTGTCAATTCATCATCTCATTTCATAACCCATTTCATAATAATCCGAAATCCATGATTTCAACCAACCCATATCCACATTTTCTATTTAAATAATTAATCCATTTAAACATTTTGTAATCACATTTTAATGGAGGCATTTTCCCTCTCTAAATCATCCATTTAATTCTTAATTAATTCAACAAGGATCCTAAAAGTAGTGGCGAGCTCAGACTCACCAAATGGGATTATAAAACATAGGGTAAATACAATAACACACTTCATGGGTTTTCGAGTTAGGGTTAATAACCTACAACCATATAAATGTACAAATGTACAACCTTAAATGGTTCCAATCAATTTAATCAAGGAATTAAATTAATTTTAGGGGAAACACTGGAAATCATGACATATGGAAAAATGGAAATAAGGAATATAAAACAAAAAAAATTAAGGGAAAGGTATAGACCACATACCATATACGCATGGTAGAACTCTCATCCAGTATTGAATCCTAACTCAATCTAGATTGGAATAAATTGGAAGAACAAATGATTAGCCTGTAAAGAGGGAAAATTATCTTACACTAAAGTAACTCCATCGATACAAATAAAAATTATGGAAGGAAAAATAGTAATTAAGAGATCATCAGTGTGGATATAAATAGATGAAAAACTAATGATTCTAAATCTATATGATGAATCATAACCAAAGACTAGAGGAAGAATTGAAGAAGCTCTCAAAATAGAGAGGGGTATATCCACCAACGGAAAATAGAAAATGATTTTAAGTCATAAGAATATTTAATGGATGTTTGGTCATTTTACTTAAAAACATTAGGTCACATGGTTTTCTAAACAATGTGTCAATCATGCACCCTCACTACCTCAATAGGGAACCCACACAGTTTAGGTGCATGGTTTGGGAAACTCTATGAAAACTAGGATGAATGACTCTGCTAAAAAATATAGAGCTTCTCGCATGTGTGTGTGTCCTAGGGGGAAAGGTTAGTTCAAATCGTGTTCCATTTTTTACTCTCTATCCAACACCACATGATTACTTCTAACCATTATTCTCAGAATTCATGGCTTCTACTAACTATGCATCCCATCTACTTGTTCAAAAAACTATGCCTTTGGCTCTGAATAAGCCCCAAGAACTCTTGAAACTCCCATGACATCATTAGGAATTAAAATTTGGCCAAGAACATGAATTTAAAATAAAATGAAAAAGATACAAACCTAAATCTTGAGATTTTAAATTTGAATTTTTAATTGTATTTATTTCATCCAAGGGTATTTTACTTGAAATTTTCAAATTGTTAAGCATTTTATTACTTAATTTCATTTCATTGGGTTATATTACTTATTAATTTCATTTTATATTATAATATTATGTGCGTAATGAGTTTTTTTATTATTTTATGTTTTACTTCCACTTGTTTTATGTGGATTTATAGTTGATACACATAATCACTTCTTCGATTAATTCTCATTTCAACGTTATGATCATTATAAAGGTTCTTCATCTCAAATTTCCTTCTTTGGGAAATATGTTAGGTTATATAACTAAATTATTTTATGAGGTTTGTATAATACCCATTTTATATGCTCTATCACATATATGTTTATATTTATGGTAATTAATGTTTTATTTGATGTTTTTTATTTCAAGGGGGTTATGATTAAAACTTTATCAAATTGGTAAAGCTTTATGCTTCAGTCTCACTTTCATTGGGAATATTTATTAATGAATTTACATTAAAGGTTATTATTTTTATATTTTACAATAAACTCATTAAATTTTTTCTCCTTATGTTTTTATGATATTTTGAAGTAATGTTCTCATTTTACACTCTTTTATACTAAACATTATAGAGAAAATATTTTTAATAAATGCTTAATTTATTTCTTTCATCGGTTTGAAATCTTTCTTCTTCTATATCCATGCCTTTTAAAAATGGTTTCAAGAATATTTTTAATATTCTATTATTTTTTAAAATTATTTTTTACCCATGTTTTATTATTTACATATTTTTTAAAAAGGAATATATCTATAGTTTTACAAATAAGGCAATTGTTGTCAAAGGAGTGTTTTCTTTTTCTTTATACAATATATAAGGGATTTAACACCGTTATGAACACTAAATTATTTGAAGAATCCTTTAAAATTTTCCATTGTTATTTTTGATAAAAAATGTCTATAAACTTTTATAAACTTTTAGATTTAAAGAAGTTATTACAATGAGAAAATGGAATTGTTTCTTAAGAAATATTCCAAGTAATATTTAAAGATATTTTCATCAATAAAAAAGAATTTATGTTATAGATTACTTACAAATAATATATATATATGTCTCTTACATATATACCTAGATTATTATACCTTCCTTTGAATGGGTAATACATTCTTTATGTTCATCCCCCAAATTCCATCATTATAAAATCTCCTTTGATTATGATATGAGGTAAGAATATGAAATATATTTTCTTTATATGGTAATTATTATGTTTATTCATTATGGTTGCTTTTAATTTTGTGGAATACATAATCATGAACATGTTATGATGGGTGTTACTAGATATCACTCCAATGATTTGGTTAAAGCTTTACTCTCCTGAGGAATAATTTATGGATGGGGGATTAAACCAAATCCATTATGGGAATCTGTACACCATGTGATATTGTCTTAGTAGTTACCCTTGAGTCATGTTAATGTCATGTTATATATTACTAACATAATCTTCATTTTTAATGATATTATGATACCATGTTATTTATGTTATGATCCTATGTGATTACTCATGTGACTAATCTTTTATGATATTGTATTATACTTTTTACAAACACTTTATATTTCCTTATCATGTTTACTACCTTACTGAGATTTTTAGCTGACTCCTTTCTTTTATATATTCCGTATTTTATCCTATGCTATTTTAGTATCTCAAATAGATTTAGGATCTCACTATAAAGAATAAATATGAATATTTTATGTTTTATTTTGTTTTAATGTTTTATGTACCCAGTCTTCTAAAAACATTATACCTCACAGTCCGTGGGTTCTAATTAAGGGTTGTTAATGTTTCAAATATAGTAATAATATGTGAAAAAGGACAGGGTCACTATAGTTGGTATTAGAGAAATTTATTGTTATTTTTTTGGGATTAATACTATAATTATTTTGTGATAACCCTAGAAACAATTATATGGATAAGACTAAGTATAGAGAAAAATATGGGAATTTCATTGAAATATAGAGTGAGCGGGGTCCATGAAATTACATCCCTCTCTCGATAATATAAGTTGATGTGGATATAACATAGTTGATCTAGGGTTAATAATTATAAAATGGTGCATTGGGATTTGAATCGATCATCACTTAGTTTATAAATATGGGTCATGCTGCACACATAATTTGATCCTCTTGGGAGGTATTTTTTTAATTCAAAAAATGTTCAAGAACTGTCATTAATGACTTGAATAGATGAAAATAATGGATCAAATAGGTTAAAAGTAATGTTTCTTGGACTTATAAGTCTACGTATGATCATAAGTTTAAATGAAAAATCACACATTTTGAGGTTTTATGTTATGGAAGTCTAAGATGATACCAAGTATTTTTTAGATACATTTATCAAAATAAAGCCTTGGGATTTGAATGAGTTTTAGTAAATAAATCTATTTGAGGACGAATGAATTTATATTTATTGGGAATGAGTTTAATCGTATTAGTAACCTTTAGGGTTTTATACTATATTTTATGTTAAGTTAATAGTATTCAATTAAGATTATTTTATTTTTTGGGAGAAATAAAATGTATAAAAACATTGGTGATTAGAAAATAATTTGATTATTAATTTTATTTTGATGATATTCATCATATTTTTGGGAAAAATATTGGAATTACATTAGTATAATTAAAAAAAGGACAACCCACATGTCTGGTAATGAATCAACATATCCAGAAATTTTGAAGATAATGAACCCACAATAAAAGGGTGATAAGGGTGAAACACCTACCACTATAGAAACACGGTTTTATAAACTCTATTTTATGTGCATAAAGATTATGAATTTTATTTAATTAAAATAATACATATAAAGAAAATATTTAAATGAAATTAATATAATAAAAAAATATTTATATGAATTTATTTTCCTATAATTTTGATTTATAGTCACGGAGTTAATGTATGATCATTTATTTCCTGAAAAATGCATTTATATAAAAACTATATTTTGAAACATTTTGTAGGTATAATTTTAAATTTAATTATTAAAATTATATGATTTGAATTTGATAAAATGGATTCCCTATTTTAAATAATAATAATTAATATCAGGTAATAATTTCAACTTAATTCTTGGTCATAATGAATACTAAAAATAGTAAAACAACTAGTTACCATGGTGAAAAACAAAAATGGTAAAAGTGAGAAAACTTAGAGGTAAATGGAATTAAATGTATAAAAATAGTTTCATATTGAATGATTGAGGTGATTACAAACCATATAATCCAAAAACACCATTATTTTTCAATTTGGGAGGCACATTTCTATAGAGTGACTTCCTATTATTTAATAATTTTGGGTTTTTACAAAAATGCCATTATCCCCTACTTATAAAAGGGAACCTTATTTCCTCTCAATTAAATATGTAAAAGTACTTATAGATTAGCTAATAAATATAAAAATATCTTACTATATTCACTCCCCATATCTTGGATTCCTTGGTTTGATCATAAAACCAATCTAAGAAGGATTTATGTATAATCCTAAATAGGTGGTCCGAGGAAAATGGGTCTTTCCTAAACAAGTGTTTTTATTTTGTTTCTTCTTAAACTTCATTAAATTATTATTAAATAATTATGATATAATAAAATAATTATCTCCGATATACTTATATATTATAATTTAATTATTCTTACCCACATCCATCTCCTCGTTCATCTAATTGGAACGAAACCATCATTCGTGTGTATGGTGGACTATCTCCTTGCAATGATGTAATTAATTTTACATAATCACATATCATGGTAGTTTATAATGATGGATTTATTTTATATATATTATATTGCAGAAAAATTTATAACTATTTAAAATTAATATATCATATACTTTTATACCTTACCATCCATTGATAAATGATAACGTCATCTGTGCGTACGACGAACTGCCACATCACGAAGTGATATGATTTGTTTTCCATAACCACAAAAATTGGATGGAATATATAAGTATATTTAATGAAACATTATTATGTCTATTATATAATTATAATTATATAATGAAAAAATAATACTCACCTTCCTTCCATCATTATCAATGAAAAATGGAAATGTTACTCCTGCATACATATGGCCTACCATCTCCATGATTATAACATAGGTTATTTTTCATAAACATATTTCTTGGTGGGTTTTAAAAGAATAATTTACTTATAAAAATATAATTATTTCATTATTATTATTATGGATATGATGTAACATTGACCCCTTTTACCACATTCAACACACCAATGCTATTTTGAAATTAGGAACCCGACATCTTGAAAACACCTAACGTGGAAATGATAGACTAAGTAATTGAATGGGTAATTAAAAAAAGGGAAGTAAATGGTTTATGAATATAGGATTGAACCTAGAAAAGTTTATGTAGAAAAAATAATTTATATTATATAGGATATGGAGGAAGTACATGACAACTTTGGACTTGAGGTAAGTTTTTTTGTCTCAAAACATCCTTCCTTGAGACCCTTGTTCTTTTATGAACCTAATTTATTTTAAAAGTTGTATATATTGAAAATTTATTTTTTAGAATCATTATTATTATTAATTTTATAATAAACTCAATCCTACAATATATCTTTTTCAAGTAGTTTTTATTAAGATGTTTCTTAAACTGTTAGGGATTTCATCTCAATTATCCTTTATTGAGGCATATTTTATTATTATGAAGTGAATATATTTTATATAGTGTATATAAATCCCATTTGAAATGTAACATATGTAACCCATCATAATTCATGTTATTATATGTTTCAATTAAATTTATCTCATCTAGGGGGATTTTATATAAAATTTACTAAGTGACAATAGTTTCATAACTCAATTTATTTTCACCAGGTTATATTACTTATTCATTCCCTTTGATATTATCAGATTTGGTGTCTAATTTGTTTTGATTATTTTTTTTGTTTCAAAATTTTTTATATGGATTTAAATTTGATATACATAATAACTTGTTTTATTAATTATTACTTCAATGTTATGATCATTATAAGGGTTCTTCATCTCAAATTGTCTTCTTTGGGACATATGTTATATTATACACCTAAATTATTTTATGATGAGTATATAATACCCATTTTATACTTCATATCATGAATATATTTATATTTAGTGTATTTAATGTTTCATTTTAATTTATTTCTTTTAATGGGGTAATGATTCATAATTTACCAAACCAGTAAGGGTTTATGATTTAGTATCATTTTAATTGGGATTATTTATACATGAATTTAAATTGAAGGAAATTATTTAGTAATTTTATAGTATAATGCTTTAATTATCTCATACAATGGTAATTAATGATATTTTCAAGTAACAACCCCATTTTCTTTTTATTGGTACATAAAATGACCAAGAAAACGTTTTTACGAAAATATTATTTTCTCTCTTCCTTTAGTCAGAGACCCTTTTTCTTCCATATCCATATTTTCTAAAACTATTTCCAAGAATAATTTTAATATTAAGATATCTATTTAAAGTCATTTTACACATTTTTTGTTTTTATAAAATTGTTAAAAATGTATATATTTGTAATTTTATGAACAATGTACTTTTTGTGAAAGGAATTTTTTTTACCAATAATGTATGTACAAAATTTATCACCAATATATAATATTTATTTTCATTTTTTATGGTTCTTTTAAAGAAATTGATTTCTATAATATTTGATTTTTTTTTGATTTTAAATAAGTGATTTTAAATAAAAAATCATATTCTCCCTTAATAAATATTCTATGAAATATATAAATATATTTTATTTAATGGTGAGAACCTTTGATGATATGGATTTTTTATAAATAATATATATATGTCTATCAAATATATACCATTATTATTCTACCTTCCTTTCATTGGGTAAAAAATTTCTTATATTCATCCCTCACTTTCCTTTATTAGGAAATTTCCTTTTATTATGATATGAGGAATGATTATAAAACCCATTTTCTTTCCATGGTTACTTCTTATATTTATTCCTTATGATTTATTTTCATTTTTTTTGTTACAAATATTTATAAAAATATTTTGATATACATTTCTATATAGTGTTTAAATGAATCTAGTAAATATTTATTCTTATGATTCATCATGTATAGATTAAGGAGTAAACCTAATCCACTATGGGATTCTTTCCACCATATGATATTATCTTGGAAGTTAGCCTTGAATCATGTTAATTCCATGTTCTATGTTACTTCCACAATCCTTATGTTTCTATGATATTTTGACTTCATGTTTTTTATGTTATGCTCCAATGTGATTACTCATGTTCCTTATATTTTATGATATCATGTTATACCATTGACTCACATGTTATGTTTCCTTATCTTGTTTACTCCATTACTATGATTTTTATCTCACCCCTTTATTTTATGTATTCACTAGGTTACCCAATGTATTTTAGGAGATTTAAGATATTTAAGATCTCACTAATGAGAATAAAATTGAAGATGTTATTTTTTAGTTTCTTTCGATGTTTTATGCGCCTAGTATTCAAAAAATAATGGACCTGGCGATATTTTGTTTATAATTAAATGATGGTTATGTTAGGAATCATGTAATAATATGTGAAAACGTTTGGGTCTCTATAAGGATAATAAAACAAAAACAATGGTTTGTGAACATGATATAATAACGATAAACGAATGGATTATAACATTATAGTTTGGAATAAACATGATCATAGAAAATGATAATATTGTGTGAAAAGATAACTATTACCAAGCCCAAATATAAGTCTTAAACATAACAAAAATATATAGAAAACATATTTTGAACATAAAAATAGTTTCCACACATCATACCATGAACATAATAATGATTCTAATGCATCATGTTGTGAACATTACCATAATGACCACGAAAAAGAAGAATAAATGGAATAAAAATTCAAAAGAAGTTATTAGGAGTTTTACACTAATTTTTAGAGAAACTTATTTATCCTTATTAGAATTTTCTTTTAGTGATTCAAGTACCTCTAGAATTTTGAAAAAATAGAGTTTTAATGGGTTTTGATAGTGTTTAGTTGATATAAGAGGTTTATATGTGAGGATATGTGAGGTGGTGGAGGGATCCTTTTATAAGTAAGAGGGGTAATATTTTTGTAAATATTCTTTACTTTATATAAAGGGCATGAAAATTTGAGCAAAAGGTGGATAATATAGTGTAAAATATATTATAGAGGATAATTATTGGTCAATTAATCTCTAATATAAGTAAATAATGGATACATTTTGGGATATTTTAGGTCTTTTCACCTTAAGATAACTTTTTACCATGATTTATTTTAATAGTAGTAACTCATTTTTTACCTTGGTAACTATTTTATGAATAAATGTGAAATTAAACTTACAAACTAATTTGAGAATTATGATTAAAAATTTGAAAACCACTATGTAAGATCCAATTCTTATGGGTAGTAAATAATAATTATAGTAAAAGTATGCTTAACCAAATAGTAAATAGTTTCTAGAAAGAGGAATTATTATGCATAAAAATAAATCTACATAAAAATCATGTATTATATTGATTCCTATGAAATTTATTGGTTTATGATTAGAAAAATAATACTTTAGAGAGTTTAAAATTAATCTAAAACCAAATGGATCATTGTGACTACCAAATTAACAAAAAAAGACCTAAATAGTTTTTTATTAGAATAAATTATAAGTTAGGTTATAAATAGTCTAGTATAGATTTATAAATTCATCATATTAATTAAAAATGAATTATTTTACATCTTAAGTTCATGTTTGGTCAAGAAATATTTTACACATATTTCTAATTCTAGTTTATATCATAATGATTTCAAAAGTTGTAGTATTTATAAAAAATATATTTTTAATATTAACTTACAAACCAGCATTTTTTAGAAAAAAATAGCAATTTCAATTAAATATTATTTTGTGATGATGAAAAAAAATAATTTTATCTTAAAAAAACCAAATTCTAAAATTTATATATTCATATTTTAAATAAACATATATAATATATATTAAAAACAATGTTTTATTGAAAATCATTTTTACTTAGCCCTGAATAATGAATATAGGGTTCCTTATAATTACTTAATTTTTACTAAACTGTTAATAATTGATTTTTCTAATAATTACATGGATTTTATCAATAACCTTTATTAATATAATTTCTTAAATTTCATAAATTTAATTAAAATTCATAATTCATAAAAACATTTTATGTAAAATCAATTTTATTTTCTATGTCAATTTGAATATTTTAATTCTAAGGAATGTTTCTTTTTTAGAATTATATTTAATTTTAATTTCATGTAACATGTTTCATTTTATATTTTATAAATAATTATTCACTTTAGTTTGGCTTTTTATGCATCACAATATATCAAACAAGGTGAATTTATTCCAAAGGTAAATACATATTAAAATCATGGGGTGTTGTATTCTACCCATTTTAAAAGAATTATTCCCTCAAGATTCTTTTACATTGATGAAAAAATTAGGATAGATCTACCTCATTATATCCTAAGGTTCCCATATTACTTCCCTGTACATAGGAGTTTTCTAAAGAAATGTTACAAGGTGAGTGGTCTTGTTTTGTAGTAATTTATCTCTATGATGAAATATTTATACTAGTTTATCCTCATAAGAAAGGTTATGATCCAACTGTATAACCTCTATGGTTTTTCAGTGTGAAGGGAAAGTATGCAATGTCTTAAAAGTGATGTATTGAACACATCATGAACTTTGGAGTGGTAAGAATGAAGTTCAAGATGACAAGCTACAAATACAAAATGATTGAGGTTTTAAAAATGGACAATGTACCTAGGGATCACCTTTTTGGTATGAATTATTTTTCAATTTTTTTGTTTCAACGTTCCATTGAATCATTTGATGATTCTATGATACGTCTAGAGAAAGACTTCATCCCAGTAGATTAAACACTCCAACTTCATCCCACCAAGTTCTATCATGATCCAAACCATCAAGGACCACATGTTTAGTGGTAAGCTAAAAGTGATAGACCAAGAAATCCTTTAATAGGACATGGGATGGGGACTAGTGTTGAGTAGGAATATGACACACATGGGAGGCAAAATCCTAAATAATAAACACAAAAATACACACATCTCTATACACCAAAATAACAAAAGAAGGTAAAAATTCCATATAGTAAATTCATGAAGAAAATAATCCCACATCATAGTATAATGATATACAGAAGTAATGAAGGGGATAAATACAAGCCCACCAATATTATAAAAGACCCTAACTTACTAACAAAGGGGATAACTACTAAAAAGAAAGTCCACAATCCATTCATTTATCTTTTTATCCCAACTAAGATCCACATGATCATATTCTTCATATTTCTCCATAGATAGTTATATCATCAATATAAGACATGAAACATGTGGGTAGATCCCATGTAAGGGTGATTATAAACATACCCCAAAATTACCAAACATAGAATCTAAGAGATTCATATTAATAATAGAATAAGGTGAGACAATAATAAGTAAAGGAAAATAAATATTGTTTTAGAGGAATACCCTAATTTTCAAGGTGAGTTCTATCATCACTGCCATACTATGGATTTTTCCTAAGTATATAAGGTGAAAATTATTTGAGAGAATTTACTCATCAGGTCTTGGTATACTTATGGTACTCATTTAAGAGTTTATACTCATTGGTAAATTCTATATTTAAGTATGAAGTAATTGAGAGGGTTAATTTGATATACCCAATAAATTAGGCTACAACTCATTAGGATACAATATATTTTGATACAAAAGTATGGGATCACACTCAGGGCCTATGGGGGATATGAGAAAATAACTGAAAATCCCACTAGAATAGATATCACACACCCTTTATGTCAGATACAGGATACCTGACCCATTGTGACGATGATTGAGATAGAGAATCATATATTAATCCTTATGGGAGATACCCATATCTATGTAGGGATAATACTTGGTGAGGATTACGCATCTGATTCTTATGATAGGATGCCATAAAGTCCCCTCATGGGGATAGATCAAGGGAATATACCCATAATGAATGAATTCAAGGGAATACAATCATGTTAATACTAAAGTTAGACTAAAGATGAAATGGGATCTATAATGACCTAGAAGGAAGACATATTGTTTCCCATTAAGTTCATTCCTTCCCATGTCTATATCTGTATACTCTATCGATGCATGTGTACTCGTATCATGTTCATTTACACAGTCTGTGTCAGTGTACCTTGGATGGTATACATCGAGAATCCAGACAAGGGGTCACATGACATGTGGACCAAGTATACATTCATGTGATATTTATCCAATGAGTATCCATTTCATGAAGGGGTCTATATGGAATGTGTTATTTTGAACTACATATATTGTAGAATGAACTAGATATTATTGATCTTTACATATGTATTATCTTGACACTATCACCTTATTTTATACTATAAAACACATCCATGATGATCAGAATCACATTTAACCAAACCATTTCATCACCAATGGTTAGATTTTGATCCCACTTTTCTTGAGAAATGATCATCACCACACCTCTATTTCACCCACATGGTTCGGCTCACAAAACAACCATCAAGCGATCCACTATCAGGTCTCCATCATCACTGTCATGCCTCTACCGCATATCCAAAAATAATATCAAATCCAAAAAATGATAAATTATTCGAAATAGTAATTTCACAACGATTTACTTTTTGAGTACAGTCAAATCACCTTCTATACAAAATACTAAAGATAAACATTGTGAGAAAGGCACAAAACACAAAATTGGGAACAACTAACATTGTCTATGTAAGCTTTTGAAAAACAATTGATTAGATAATTATGGATCATTTGTGTTTCAAATAAAACATTAATTCCTAATTATATGTACATAAAATAATTAATGGGAATCTAATAAAAACTATTCATGAATTAATTTCTAAATTAATTAATTAATGTTTTATGGAAAACCAGGAGCGGGAAAAATTCCAATAACATAAAAATCCATAACTTGAATTGGATAGATCATTGATGATAATGAATCCATGTCAAAGGTGAGGATGAGATCCATTGAATTTTGATCAACAAACCATAAATTTACAATCTTCCACCAACTCCAATGTATCGAGAGAATCTAGTCATTCTATTAATATATAGATTTTGAGTGGATAACCATACTGGTTTTACAAAAAAACGAGTTTTAAATATGTGTGTGTTTGGTTAAAAAAAATATTAGATAATTAATAAAATTATTAATTTAATTAATTTATTTTAGCTAACATTCCACTAAAAACAACACTAAATTGAAATGCCCAGTTCCCACAAAACTTATATAACACTTAGAGTATAACCAGGATTTATAATTTAATGGTAGTCATGTTTTTTACATTCAAGACTTCATTTAAGAGATATTCTATTATTTATAAATAACTATGTGCACATGATATATTATATTTAATATTTTTAATATATCAATATTGAGCCTCTAAGGGAATGTTTTTATCCCAACTGAAAGAGTTGGTATGCCCTAATGACTTTAGTGTATAATAAGGTAGGCTATCATTTTGAATTAGAGGTATGAAAATGAAATTTTCATAATGTAGGCATAAAATTATATTTTATTCATGTAGTATTTACTTGATCTATTCTTCCACATGTAATTTATTTAATAGGACAATTAAATAAGATGTAACAGATTTAGAATTTATTCATTCAACTATTTAATGAATAAGGACAATAATTTACACAAGCATTATAATGAATGAGTAAATGTTTCTACCAAGGAAAATTCTCTAGGATTTATAAATCATTTACATGTGATGGTAGTGGTGTATAGATGCCTGGTATAACCTCCCAAAACCCAAAATATATCTTTATATTCTTTCTTAGCCTTGATAGGTCTAAACACATTGTAAAAGAGTGGTGGATTAAATCCAAATTTTAGATGATTCAACATAGCATGTGGATACCTCCATAGGTGTGATGTATTTTGGATGACACTTCCATGATATCTTTTATACCCATGAGATGATGATCGAGATATTGTGATGGATTATTCAGAAAATGGTGTGTGATTTATTTGTTCTTCTTTTCGATATTTGTATATTTCATTTCTACTATCTTATATGGTGATATATGATTTAATGGTTTTTTATTCTTCCACTTCTATGATTATGTGTCAATCAACCTCTGAGAAAATAAAAAGAGGTATCCAATAATCCATATTTTAAGATTATTGAAATTGTGTTTGATAAATGGAGAATGCATCAAAACAGAGCCTCATATCTTCTATCACCACATCAAATCTCGTACAGCACCATACCATAGTTGGTGTATCACTTATGAAAAAAACAACAATTTTTTCACTATGGTATGGTTGAAAAACATTTATGAATCATTCAATGTTAAGAGTTAACATGTGTGAGATGAGAATCCATGAACAAGTTTTAGTCGAGGAAGACCCCATTTTTTACAGCACTCGTGTCTAATGATTTAAATTTGCACTATAAGATTCTCATCACTATAGTGCATCCATATTTTTAGCCAAAGGGACCCTATATTTAAACCACAATATATCAAAAGTCATGGGGAACCTTGATCTTCTTAAAAAAAAATTTCTAAATTTAAAATATAATTATTTATAAAATGTTTATACATAATTGAAAAAATATTTTTAGGATATTTATTTATTTATAAAAGTTTTTTTTAAATTAAATAACTATAAAGTGTATCTTATTAATTCAAATATTTTTTTGAAGAAATTTATTATAAATATTTAATTAATATTAAGTTTTAATATTATGAATACTTTTTCAAACTTATATTTAAATTATTTTAATTATAATTTTAAAAAAGTTTTATATGAAAAATCATAATAGTAAATTATAAAGAGTTTATAAATTATAGTGTAAGGTTAAAATATAAGAGTTTATATCTTGAATTATGAATTGTTTATAATTAACTCATTTGAAATTTATCAAATCTAATGAACCTTATTTTGAATATTATTTTAACCATACCCAAATTATTTTGTTTAAAAATTGTGATCAAAGTTTTAAATGATATTACTATATTTAAATTATGTAAAAGAGTTTACATAATAGATAATGGATTATAAATTCTTTAGAATTCATAAAATATCATATATTTAAAATTTACTTCCATATAATGATGAACATGAATGTTCTCATTTTGAAAAGAATATGAATTGTTTATATTCATCATTATGAAATGTTTATAATGTAAAGACAAAATTATACAATGTTTATATTTTGCTTTTATTTATGAATTGTTCATTAATGTTATCTCATGTTTAAATATTTTAACTATGAATTTATTGAAAAGGCTATTCCTTATTTTTTAATTGTTATAAATTGATTATTTTATGAATATTTTAATGATAAAATTTATTTGATAAATTTCTAATAGGATATAGCCTTGTTTTATATGATAGGTATGACTTGATAATGAATTTAGTTTTTCAACAACCTCATCCTCAGTTTCAAATTAAAGTTATAAAATTGAAATTATTTTTTGATTATATTTTGTGCATATTAGGTTCTATAGATATAATGAATTAAATTTTATCTTTAGTAAAGTATTCACAAGGTTAAGTACTTGAGGTCAGACTACCTACCAAACTATAGACCTATACCTTATTTCGAAAGGTGAATTGAATTGGATATCTCTCATTCCAGGATTATCCATGTAGATATTATCAATCTCATATAAATTTTTATTTTTACATTTAATGTTCATATATTTTAGGAATATGTTTCATTCAGATATGTATAAATATACTTGTCTTCTATTTTTCGGTGAATAACACAAAATTTAAGGTCGTGTAAAGAGTTAAAAATTAATATGAATTGAACATATTTAGTTGGTGGAGGGAACATGATTCCTGAAAGAAAATGATTGAATCATTTATAAACAAGGGAATAACATGGGATAATATGGTGAGATTAAATCCCATTCAAATACTATGTGTTATATTCCTTCCAATGAGGAATTTTTAAGGCCTTTATCATCCTAAAAGGTAGTTTTACACTAAACTGGGGTGCCCCTAGATTATCTTCATTAATGTAAAAAATTAATGGGTTATATTGGAACACCCTTGTGTAGTTTCACACCCTAGAAGGGTTCCAATGGATGGTATTTTTTAGCTTGTTTATGATGGTTGATTTTGGTTACACATGGCTGGGAAACCCAAAGGGTTATGATACAATATGAATAAAGGTGAGATTATCAATATTATGGATTGAATACAAAGTTTTCTTTTCAACTTTACAAGAGTTATATATGGAAAGATTGGTATGATGACCTTCCAAAATAACTAAGCGGTGGGTTTCATGAAAAAGAGAGGCCATTTTCTTAATGAAATATAAATTTTGGTACACCAATGAGTATGATGAATTTCAAAAGGGGAGTCATTTTAGTGTGATTCCATTTAGAAAAATTCCTTATTAAATGTTTTATAAAACATGATAATCATATGATAATATATTTCTTTACCGGTAAATGGAATCATCATCATCAAACTAAAATTTATGATCATTAATTTAAAGGATAAGATTAATTTAAGTAAATCATAAAACTGGTAACTTAAGATAAGTTTTTAAGTAAGACATATGATATAAGAATTATTCATAAATAAAATTTTATGTGTTAGAACAATTCCTTCATGAGTATCCAGGTGTTGAAATTTCTCAAAAAGTGAATGTGGATTCTTATGTAACTAAAAATAACTCATTTAAGATTTGAAAGGAATTTTATTTGAAATGAACAATGGAATCTTAGTCTCTAGTAATATACTCAATATTATTGATTATATTGAAGAAATTCAATATAATAAAATATACTGTTGACTTTGTAAGACTAAGGTTTTTATCTATAGATTATTCTACTCGAAGGGTTGCATAAACTCTAGAAGAGAGTTCACAATAGGTATAAATTTTATATAATTTAATTTTATTATTTTCATAGATATATGATATAAAAATTCTATTTTAAAATAGTTTTTAACAAACACGAGTTCATAGGATAAGAAACAATTGAATATTGAAACTAGATGTTTTTACAGGTAATGGAGAGAAGGAGTTGTTATATTTATGGTAGGGAAACTCCAAATCTTGGATAGACCTATCATTAAATGTTTATTATTTATCTCAGTTTTTATCGATAAGAGTATTTAAACAATAATTTTTTGAATGAAATCATATTGGTTTTTTATACACAGAGTTATGATCGGTTTAATTCTATAACATTCTTTAAGGGAGATTAAAAATCACATGTCCTAGTTATGGAATTAATTATATTATCTTGTATGTAAATGTTCCAATAAGATTAATGATTTGAATAAAATTTTACCTGATATTCTCCAAGTATCGATGAGAAATGATCTAGACATATGATGTCAAGATACTAGTACTGTAATAATAGTGATGAAGGTTAAAAGTTAAAACTATAAGAAGAAAATTTCGTTTAAGAGTTCAAAAATGTTTCTTCAATTATCTAAATAATGTCATCATAAACAAAAAGTAAAATTAGGAAGGAGGATTATTGATTCCATAGAATGTAATAGGTCAATATATCTAAAGGAGTATGGAAACTCCATAGAATGACCATGTTACATATCAGTGTTTTGAAATAATTTCATTAATTTTGATGTGTGTGTGAAACCAAATGTGTTTTTTCTCATGTTTTTATATATATATGAGTTTAAAAATAATGGGAATAATTGAAGAGATTGTTGTTTTCATTTAAATTATGAAGAAAATAATTACTACAAAAATTCATGATTTTGAAATAATTGATCTAGCTCTAATTAATATAATTAATTGAATTTTATTTTAATTTCAGTTCTCTTATAGGATACGAGAAGTGGTTTAATAGAAAAGTGTTTTTAAAAAAAATATTGAGATGATTAATTGAATACACATGATTTATGATTCATCAATTTTTATATCATATTTGGAAAAATAGGAAAGGATAAGTATTGTTTATCTAAGATAAAAAATTTATCCAACTAATTGAGAAATTACGATGGAATGTGATTCCCACCTATTAATTTTTTATTTTATATGTATTGTATTATTTTAATAGAAATAACTATAAATACATATAATACCATATCTTATATGGAAAAAATATTTTATTTGTAAATTATTCCCACAAATATTAAATATTTTTTATTTTTGAAACACAAATTGGTCTATTTATCATAGAAATATATTCGAAAAATTATATAGTGAATAATAAGTTAGTGTGATGATGTTTGGATTTAGAGGTGTTCAAATTTAGTAAATAAAGGATTAAAATAATATTAAGTTAAAGTGATTTCCACTTAATATCCTAATGTATTTCGAATATATAATGGTAAAAAACTTTCTAGTGTTATGTTTTGTTACCATATGGAAAATGAATATCATTATTTCATAAAGAATAATAGTAGTGTAAGATTAATTTTTTTCACTCAATATCCTAAACAGTTTAAGATATAATATGATAATGAAAAAAATTCAAGGTGTTATATTTTGTTATCACAGATATGTGAAAATCACTATTTCATGAAGGATTTTATCACTCAAACTGAAAATGTGAATTACACTTGGTATCCTTAAAAAGTTTATGGTATGTAAGTAAAGAGAAATATAAATAATTTACAACACTTACTCTAATTAAGTGGATATAACTTTAACTTGAAATATTTTAGGATATTATGGTAAATAAATAATTTAAATAGTTAAATTATTTATGAATTTTTTTGAAGGAAAATGTTTGATGGAATTGGTTTCTTGGATGATGATGATGAACATATAAATATTTGTATATAGACAATTAAAGTTGACATTATAAAATTTTATGTTATGAATTTATGATTTTAGAATTTTTTAGTAGTTTAATGTTAGGAATATGATTCATAAATATCACCACTATGTAAAATAATTTTCTTTAATAGATTTTACTCACTAACATAGTTTGGTTGGAAGGTTTTATAATATGGTCACATATATATGTAGCAAGAATTACATATGATGTAATGAGTTAACAAAATAACTAAAAATTTGGAATATATAATTTTAATCTTCTAGTTTACAATAAAAGATATGATAGGTAGGAACTTATGTTGGGTTAGTTAAATATTACTAAAAGAGTTTTAAGGTCAATATTTTAGTTTATACACAATTTAATTGGTAAAATAGGGGTGCATAGATCATATTGAGGTCCCTAAAACATATTTTGGGTGAGACACCTAGTATATGAACCTTTATACATTGATACCATATTTACTCAAGTCTACATGTTGAGTTATCTAATTAGGGGGTAGTTGGGTATGTTTCTGATCATATTGTTTATTGGTGTTTAAAAAAGATGATATTTTCCCCCTCATTGGATGAGTATGAAAATAGGGCCCTCGATTGAGATAGAATGAGGGAGTGTGTGGCCAAACCTTGATATTATATATCAATTATGATGAGAGACATGTGATGTGTTCATCGATACAGATGAATGACATGCGATGTATTCATTAACCAAGTCAGTATATACTATATGAATCAAGAATATGTGACTTGGATTTTTGGGATTAACATGATATATGTACCACAATCACTCAATGTCCTAGAAAAAAGGAAAAATATGATAATACACATTTTTATATGATATAAACGGGTGAAAATATGTATAAACTTACATTTTTTGATAGATATAAGCCAAATACCATTATACTTTTTTAGTATTTATTCTTTCCTAGTGGTATATATTTAATTATATTTATGGATCCAAATATTTTTATTTTTATCAACACTATTAAGACTTGTGGGGTTACACTTTTTGGCTAAATTAATGAGGATTGTGTTTGACTCAGAGAGTTACTCTAATTTTTTTGAGTTAATCTAAAAATGAGTTTTGGATGGGAATTCTCACGGTATTTCATAAGATTCAATAAAAGGTGAAGTTAATGATAACTTTCCAAAAGTGGTTTGAAATATATCCCAAATTTTTTTTTGATATGATTTCATTGGTTATTATATATGATATAATATAAGATGAAATGGTAAAAAGTATTTTAGGATTTCATAAAATTGATAAGTTGAAGGAGTTGTAATTTTGTAAATCATTTTGAAGATAATAAAGTAGGATATCATTTTTAAAATGAAGAAATAAAATTATATTCTCATAAGGAATGAATAAAATGAGATTTCATACTTGGAGTATTTACTCAATATATTCATCCAGATAGATATCATTTAAGATGGACATTATATAAGATATAAAAGATGGGGAATTTATTCATGAATAAATCATTGGAATTTAATCATGTGTTATAATCCATGACAAAATTTAATAGTATGAGTATAATGCTTGAGGATTTATAAATCCCTACCATGTGATGGAAGTTGTGTGTAGATGCTTGGTCAATCCTTCAAAAACCCAAAATCTATCTTCATCGTCTTCCTTTTCCTTGAGAGGTTCTAGCATATCATGGAGTAATTATGAAAACCATAGAACCATCAGCTGATTTAACACACCCCATGAATATATTAATAGGTGGATGCACTTTGGATTCCACTGTAGTGATATCTCTTAATCCCAAAAGATAGATTCTGAGATGTAATAGTGTATTATTAAATGAACAGTATGTGATTTATAGGTTCTTTATTTCTTTTTTTACATATGGTTAATATTATCATGAATAGTGATCTTGAATTTATGGTTTCTTATGATCTTTGTACCATGATAATGTGTTAATAGTCCTCTTATAAACATAATACCAAAAACCTTTAAAATTAATGGAATGATATCTAAACATATATTCAAGGGTTTTAATGGTCCTCTCAGACTGAACATTTATCTAAATATGATATATATTGCTAAATCATAACACTGTACTAAAGTTTTACAAAAGCTTTCTCCAGAACATCAAGGAAAACCTCAGGTCCTTACCGGATACAATTAAAAATTATACTCCTTAAATTATTAACACTTACTTAATTTATGTCCTATCAAGTTGGACTAATGATAAACATTATATGATATCAATGAAATGAACTAACTTAATAATGTGATAAACTACAACCTAAATGGAATTATGGCCTTTATATGTCTTGGGGAGTCCTGTGAATAATTTTATAGTAGTTTTTTCCAATTTTCATAATAGTATTATAAATGGTTGAATCATACCCTTATATTTTTGACAATTATACTTAACTTTCTAGAAAACCAATAATTGAGATATATACTCCCCAATTTACCTCTTTTTGTTGTCCCACTAAAATTTATTTTTGAGATATATATACATCTTTTTTATTCTATGATGGATAGAGAGTAGTTATGTATATGCTTCATCCAATATATCCTTCAATTATAGTATTTATTAACCACATATTCAATTCTTAAACATTGACATTCCATCATGGAAAAGGTTTAACTCTAAAAAATTCCTTACCTTCATTTTCAACTTTATATCCTCCTTTGGTGGAATTTTGATCTTCTCATGGATGGATGGTTGAGAATACATTTAACAAAGATAATATTTATCCTATTACCTTAAAATTTCAAAGTCCACCATCTATAAATCCATGAATATTTTTTTTGAATCCCCATAATATATAAGGAATCACAATCCTTTCTACTCTGAGCATTAGACACATTCTTTTCCTTCCTAGGGGGTAATGTATTACGAAATAGTAATCATTAATCAATTCCAACAATCTATATTGAAATATATTCAACTCATCGTATTTTAATTTATACTTAAAGATTTTTTAAACTATAAATAAATAAATATATATATATATATATATTGTACATTTCACAATAGAGATAATTCCTCTATATTTTTAAGGAAAAAATTACCACAGCTAGATTCAAATCATGAGTCAGTTGATTTTTATTATGAACCTTCAATTCCGAAGATTCTTAAATAATTATCTTATCATTTTTCATAAGGAAATATCCAATAAACTTATTCTAAGAGTCACTATATATAATAAAAAATTCCCCATTGTAGGGTAATATATGTATGGGTATAGTGAACAAACTCATCTTGAGTTCCTTGAAGTTTTCTTCACATTATTTTATCTATAATAATACTAATCCCTTTATCATGAACATGGTTATTGTATTTTCTATAGATGATAAATTTATCATAAAGCATCAATAGTTTCCATCCAATACTATAAATTTATGGATATCTATTATAATAGTCAGTCTAGGCTATTGTTCAATAACCTCTATCTTAAAGGATCTCTATAGATATTTCCTCTCTTGTGATTACATGACTGGAGAATGATACTTTCTCCAACCAAAATTCACACTTTCTAAATTTGGAATAAAGTTTCTCCTTTCTCAAGGTATTGAACACATTCTTCAAATTATTTTCCTTCTCTTTCTTTCTCTTAAAATATATAAGAATATTGTATCACAATACTACAACAAATCAATAAATTTACTATCTAAAGACAGTATTCCCCAAATCTATTAATATTATAGGGGGTATTTTTATATAATAAAGGAATTACTATAAAATCATAGTGTCCATACCTTGTATGGAAGGTTGTATTGGGTATACCCATCCTTTTAAACCTTAATTGAAGATATCAAAATAGAATAATAATATTAGAGAAGTATTTACCCCTCTTAGTTGATTGAATAATTCATCAATATGTGGTACATGATACTTTTTTCGTAATTATGATTCTATTAAGTTCATGATAATTAATATAAATACACATTGATCTATAATTATTCTTGAAAAAAGGACGAGTTCACCCCATAGGGATGCACTAGGGAGTAAAAAACCCTTATCAAAATTCTCTTGAAGTTTCTTATTCAATTATTCCAAGTATATGGTAACCATTCGATAAAAGATAATATATATATAGGTGTAGAGCTTGGTTTGAGTAAAATTAAAAATTAAACCTAATGTTCTGGGTGATGACTAGGTAGATCCTTAAGAATCATATCAATATAATCTCATATGGTTTTCATATATACAATTTTTATTTCTTTCCCATCCATTTCATTTAAGAGTCCTTTTTTTGGTATCATCACACGTATTCTATAATGTACTTTCAGTGGGTGTTCAAGATAATCTTTACATCAATATTTGATAATGGGATGATTCAAGATATTTAATAAGACCTCTTTATCCCAAATTTTTTCAAGATATCTATATTGGGAAATCAAATTCATTCCAAATATCACATATAATTCCACCGAGGGAAGAAGAAATAGAATTTTAAAATGTATCCTCCAACAAACCTTGATTGGGGAAGAGTTTACTACGTTGGATTAAATGAATGCACCACTATGTTTTTAACCGATAATTTGGTATTTTATATTTTCGGTAGTGAACCAATATCCTTAGAAAACTTTAATGATATGAAAGAATGATTAGAACCAAAATAAAATAATATTTTCATATATTTGGAGTAGAGAGTAAGTGTACCTTTTAACCCTTCATTATCATTATCCACTTCATCAATAGTGATTGTATAGAATCTTCCTTATTCTTTTAGTCTAGAAGGATTTTGATACCTATTATCCATATCAGCCCTTTAATTGGGGAATTTATTTGAATAATGTCCATGTTTTATCATTTAAATAATTGAAATGCAGGTGGTGAATTAGTTGGGTTCTTATTTACCACTATTTTATTGACCAAAATATTCATATCAGTATAAAAATTATGATCTTGGTAGTCAGTCCTTACACACTTGAAACATTTACTAATTCCTTTCAAATAATTTCCAAAATTCTTCCTCCCACAATTTTGGAATGTAGGGGGATATAATTTCATCCCTCCATATGATATTCTTCTAGAGTTCCCATGAAAATCCATTTTCATTTTATTATTTCAAAATACATAGAAAATAAGGGAGTCTCCAGTTTCTATTTATACCTTATGTACACATCAAATAATTTCCTCAAATCTATTGAAGTATCTTATTGATAATTCCATTTGACGACATGGTTTTAGGACAATAAAGTACCAATAGATATTTCTTTTAATGTTAGTAATAAAATTGTATGTGTACTATATGAATATAGTAAAATTTTCTTTAATCATTTGAATGGATTCACCATTATCTTGTTTCAAATCTAAAAATTCTCTCTTTATTTTCATGTAAGGAGTTTGGGGAAAATATTTGGTGAAGATTATTTTCTTGAACTCAACCCATTCCAAAGAGTCAAATGTTTTAATTTTGTGATATATTATTAATTAAGGTCCTGAATTAGTTATTCTCATCTTCCAGAAGATAAACAAATAAAACATCCATCTCAAGCTCGGATCACTAGAGAATAAAAAATAGCTTTTCCACCATATTGATCCATCACTCTACAATTAGTAGGTTTAAAGGACATATAAAGGAAGGTGGAAATTTATTCATGAATGAATCTAAATAAAGATTATCCTTGGTTTTTTTGGGAGCTCAACATAGTTTTTATTATTTTTTATCACCTGATATAGTTATGAAATCATTACAATGAAATATTTTTCACCATATTTCATCTCGTTTGGTTACTCTAGGGGACAATCACAATATTTGCCTTTATACCCATTATTAACTCAGTTATTCCTAGTTCCATCCAGTTACTAAAACCAAAATAGTTTAACATGAGTATAAACATTAATAATCAAAGTGATTAAAAATTTGATTAAGAAAATACTTCCAAATATAACCTAAATTATGATACATTATTTTAACCCATGAAATTTTATGTTCATCCTATATCAATTTTGGATTATCATAGGTATTTTTAGGTTTCATTCTCTTATTCTCCATAACTTAATCCTCCAAAATAACTAAAAATTTCTTTGATACCAACTGAGGCTACCCACTGTAAACACATATATATTTTACATCCTTTTCATGATTTAAACATTATATGTCACATATAATATCACATTAATAGAACCCAATGATTTAATGTATTTGGAGATTAGATGCATAAATATATTATTACATTATATAACTTAAAAATATACCACAAACATATCTAAAAAATACTTAATTCTACTCATAGTCTTTCATATAATTTTATGGGGGAGTGAAAAATAAAAGGAGTGAGATCAAATTCCTAACAAGGAAGAAAATACCAACAAGTCATAAAGGACTAGATTAAAGGATTGTGAGATAAAATGAGCATAAAAAATATGACTAAATTAATCATTAAATAATAAAATATAATTATAAGAAATTATTGAACATGGAAAATTTTGGAATGATGTCATATGATAATAAAAGGGCCATTATGGGAACATAAAACATATACCATGGTTTTAAAACATGTGATAATAATGATAAACCATGGGATCATAAAATTAGTGTGCAACATAAACATAATAATATGAAATAATAACATTGTAGATAAATATAACTCTAACCAGATTTTTGAGTAATGTATTGAATATAATAATAATTTCCACACAACATGTTGTGAACATAAAAACAATGTACAAACATCATGTCATGTACATGAAAAAAATTTCAACACATGATATCGTGAACATAAAAATAATTATCTTTCATAAACATCTTTATATTAAGAGATATAAAACAGTAACCATTATATTATAATTATATATATAACCCCACCTTTTTATGATGAAAAAATATACTTCTGTGTTCTATAAGAAAATAATAACATTCATTATTTCTTCGTAGCTTAATTAACCGATGGAAAAGAAACACGTTTCCCAAATATTTCCTTAAAATACCATCAAAATCTATCTTAAGAAATAAGGTTTATGATATCATTAGATAATATAAATAATTAGGTATAAGAAACATTAAAGGATGTTGAAATAGATAACAAATACTATAAAAACATTTGAAATATTCATTGAAAATCAAGAAATAATATCATTTTACATTGTTAGTTTAAAAAAATAAAATGAAAAAAAATAATGGGAATTGGATTTTCTTAGAAAAAACCATGAAAGAATATAATGGAATGTTAATAATAATGTATTTCGATTACATTATTACATGGAGGTCAAGTGGTAATGATTAAAAATATTATTTTCACAACTTTATAAGGAAAGTAAAAAATAAACCATATATAAAACATTAAAATTATTATTTTTTAAAACATTGAAAATAATTTAAAATATAATTAAAATGGAATTAAAAATAATTTAAATATAGAGAATAAATTTCTTTAAATAATATAAGGAATATGTATATAAATGAAAAATAGTTAAGTAAGAGACTTAAAAGATTTTAGCAAACTTATTTAATATAAAAACCCATATGAATTTAAAATAAAAACCCCTTTGAAAGAAATAACTTAACGAGGAACTTAAAATACCATGATTATAATGATATTAATGATATAATATGTCAAAGACGTGGTATATACACTATATAAACTACAACGATTTTAGAAACTTCAAAATCAAAAGATATTGAAAGATAAAAATTGATATTGAATTCTAAATACTATTAATTTCAAGAAATTTATTGTGGAATACATTATTGGGTAAAATATAGACCACATTAAATGAAAAAACTAGTGAATATGGCATATGTATAAAATAAGGAAAATTGAGATGGGAAACCTTACAACTTTGGTAACCTTTGAATCAAAAATCCAATGAAAGGTATTAGATTATATGGATTTATAAATCCCTTTAATTTTATTAAAGGTATGTTAAATTTAATCCATTGGTTAGTATATAAACCACAAAAAAGTGACAAGTGGTGAATATAACATATGTACCAAAGGAAGTAAGCTGAGATGACAAACCCCCTTAAATTGGATTCCAACTTAGTTAGACACAAGATAACCTAAATTATAATAAAAATAAATATATAAACAAATAAATTCATAAAATTATTCCTATTTTTTTTACCATTTCTACTCTTCAATTATAATCCTTCATGGAACACATGTTAGTTAGTTGATGTTTATTTTGATCACTTGATGTTCGTAATTTTGATTTCCCATACATGTTTTGTAATGGAGATATAAAACACCATTCATTGATACTATGTTCAAATTTACTCAATTATATTTTTTTAAAAATCATTTTATTTTCAATTATTTAATAATTTGCATATTGTTTTGAATGAAGTTATTTTCATGTCTTATGAGAATGTGACCCATGATGAGCTTGTTTCAGGTAATTTACCGATATCAATAGAATACTTTATAATGTTTATTCATTTATGTGTCATAATTTGAGAAAGATATTCATGAAATAAATTAGTAATTAATATAATATATATTAATCATATACTTTTTTATAACCTTCCATGTAATTCAGTTATGAAAAAAGAAACATGTTTTTTATGGAGGCAGTGATCCGCACTTAACACACGCAACATTTTCATTTTTTGATGAAAAATGGTTACTTCAATAACATAATAACATTACTATATAATAATTATACTTATGTAATTACTTTTTAATGGTTATAATATTTTTTTAATTGTATAAGAATAGTGAATGGTATAGAAATAAAAAAGAGTGATTAAGAGTTCTTATATTACTCCTTGGGAAAACTCCTTGAGCCTTCTCAGATTATTATCTTGTTCATATTATCACATCTAGATGGTGGGAAATATATTTGGGACGGGTTTTGGAATAGTTATATTGAGCTAATAATATTTATTAGTTATGTGAAGTGGGGTGGTTAAGGGATCAATTTATATAGGAGAGGGGTGGCATTTTTACAGGTAATCATTATTTCATATTAAAGGCATGTCAATTTCAATGGAAATAGAACCAATAGTAGAAAATAATGGATTGGGTTAAATATTGGCCAATAAAACTCTCATAAACACAAATAATGGATATTTTTTTACATAATTTAGTCCTTTACCCTTTAATTTAACTTTTTTCCAGAATTTACTTTTATAAAGTTAACTAATTATTTATTTTAGTTACTTATTTTTATGACTAAAAGAGAAATATTAATTATTAAATAATTTGAACATGATGATTAAAAATTATAAACAATATAAAATATTAAATTTCTATATCTGGTGAAGAAAATAATTTCAATAAATGTGTCCTTAATGCCACAAAAATTGTTTTTTAGAAAAATTTCATTTTAAGCAGAATGATGAAATTACACCTAAATAATGTATAATATTGATTACCATAAAATTAATCAATTTATGATTAAAAATAAAATAATTTTGTGACTATAAATATAATCCAAATATGAATGGATCACTGTGAATACTTAATTAAAGGAAAAAAGACCAAAATAGTTTTTATTAAATTAATATATAACTTCGGTTCCAAAATTCGAGCATACAATTATAAATAAAAAATATTATTTTTAATGAATTATTTTATTACATAATTAACTTTGGTTCAATAAAAAGGTTTCATGTATTTTTAATTCATTACTATATCATAATTATGTCATAGAAGTTTTGGTTTTCGTAAAAGCTAAATGTTTACTATTCACTTAAAAATATAATTTTTTAGAAAAAACCAACAATTTCCCCAAAAGATTATCTTGACTTAATAAATAAAAATTGAAGTTTATTTTATCAAAATAAAATCATAAAATTTAAAAATGTATCTTTTAAAACAACCATATATAATATAGAGTTAAAAAATGTTTTTAAGGAAACCATTTTTGTCTTTTTGTGAATACTGAATGAATTAATATTTATAATTACTTAGTTATTTATTAATTTTTATTAATTTTGTTTATAATTTCACTTTTAATTTTATTAATACATTGTATTTATAAAATTTCTTAAATTTATTAAAATTTAAAAAAATAACAATTTATAAAAAAAGTTTCTTTAAAATCAATTTTATTTACCAAGTTAATTGGAATATTCTAATTATAAAAGAGTGTATTTTAATTATGTTCTAACAAATTACTATTTTTTTCATTGTGTATTGTATAAATAATTATTCACTTTCGTATAATATTGTGAGCATCACAAGCTATGAAACACTGTGAATTTATTCCAAATGTAAAAACATACTAAAATCATGGGGTGCTACATGAATCACTCAGGAGAAGAGATTGGCCTTTGAGAGAGATGGTATATCAATAGAACTAGAGTTATTTATATTTTATTATATTTTATTTTCATCATTTTTTTATGGACATGTTTTTTAGGTCTTACATTCTTATTATTCTTTCAACAATGCAGAACTGATTTCCCCTTGTGTCGGGGTTGTGGGTGTGAAAGGAGTTTCATGTGGGTAATTGAGTTTTTAATGTGGTGTTAGTGTGATTAATATGTTTATTTTATAATTTATTCAAGTAAATATTCATTTATTCACCAGATATTTCATTTTAGACCAAATAAAACATATCTAGGGGTTTCTAAAGGCATTACGATGATTGAGTCCATGATCATTGGATGAAATTATCACCATCTTAGTTTTTATTTTAATAATGTTTTTGAAAATTGATTATTAGGGAAGGAAATTGTTTTTTAAAATATCAATAAAGACCTACCAATGTTTATAGGTTGATATATTCCTGAATCTTTGTGAATAACATAAACACACAAGTCTAGAAATATCAAGTGAATCCCATAACACTAATTCATAATTATAATAAAGTTAAAAATATAATTGTTACCAATTCATATTTTTTGGTGAAATAAATAGAATTTATTCTTTATAAAAGGTTAATTTTAAATATTTAAATTAGTTTTTTATCAAGAAAAATATCTCAAAATAATTAACTGAGTTCTAACATTGGAAAATAATAGAAGTTACCCAAGGGATCAACCACATAATTATGATATAATAATTATAGAGTTGGATTAGAGTTAAATTTACTTAACATAAAAATAACATGTTAGTTTTAATAAAAAAAGTATAGAACCATTGATGGGTATCATTTTAATGGTGTTTTTTCAATTGATTCTTTGTCAATTAATTTTAAGATAAAAATAAAAAATTCTGATTTATTATTTAACTCATTTTTGTTTTGGTTTATTTATAGTATTTCCCTTTTAAGTTTGGTGAATTATATTTTTTTGTAGTATCAATAGTGAATGAGATACCGAATAAATTATTCAATAGTGTTGAATTATTTGAGGAACTTCTGTTTGATTTGGAGATCTAATTAATACTATTAAGGTAATCATAGACACTCATGATAGAGAATATTAAAAACCATCTCATACCAAAGGTGTAAGGGGAATACCTGACATCTATCCATGGTATAAAATAATAATTTAATCCATTGTGAATTAAAAATTTCAACCAAATCTATTTTTTATGGAATATATTTCACTGAACCATCATCCATATCAATTTAGAGTGAGATTTTTTCAACAAGAGCAACAACAATTCATACTAAAAATTCCTTAAGTATAACTGCCACCTGGATGAACTCACATGTAGTAAAACCAACCATTTATACAAGTAGTAGATTTTAGTATTTTTTAGACAGCTATATAATCAAATAATTTTGAAATTAATCCGGTATTTTTATATTTTTTTAAAACAAAATAAAATTTAGGGGGTTACTAAGTGAAGACCCCAATGCTCACCTTTAAAATTTATTAGATATATTAGAAACATTATATTATAAAATAGTGTTAGAGGATGACATAATAATTCACATATTTCTATTATCATTGAGGGATAAAGAAAATTTTTAGATCAATGGTTTTCCAAAATACCCTATTCTTATTTGGGATGATATTCATAAAACATTTCTATTAAGATATTTCCCGCTGTTTAACATAGTGATGTTAAGAAATGACTTTTATAAATTTCAAAAATTTAAGAATAAATCCCTTCATGAAACATGGGTAAGTCTCAAGGAAATGTTAATGAATTTATGAAATAATGGGATATCATTGTGGATGCAGGTCCAAACCATCTATGAAATACTTACCAAGGGAAAAAAATTTATAATGGGTGTTGTGGTAGTGGGTGCGATAATAAAGAAGAACAAAATGATTTGTTTGATTTTTTATAAGTAATTTTATCTAATATATTTCAATCAGACTCATATTGATAGATAAAAAATATACAAATGAATAATATTTATTAAATTACCATCCTAGTCTCCTAAATGGATGAAATATTAAAGAAAATTGATGCATTTTAACTCAGAAATACCACATAGGTTAAAGTAATTTAATATCCTTATTATAATTAGTGTGGTGATAAGCCTTCTTTGAGAGAGTTTTTGAATACAAGTGATGAACCCTTTACAAATGATGTGAGTTATGTCTCATATGATCATTGGAAAAATATATTTTTAACCCATCAAAATCTAATATGGAAAGACAACATCAATTTTGGGTGGGGTTGAAAGTAACCAAAAGCTTCATAGCTAAGACCTCAAAGGCCTCCATGGTATGCCCAACCTAAATAATAAATTCCTTACCCAATCCAATAATAAGAAAATTATTACCATTAGTATAACACCTCGATGCCACTGTTAAGTTTATATTATTTAATTATGGGATTATTTTAAATTTTAGGATTTTAAGGATGGTTTTGTAAATTTTTTTGTAGTTTTATTTTGTTTCATGGATGTCACATGGTTATTTTAAGAAACCACAATTTTTTAAATTTTGTTGATAGTGAGTTTTCCGTAGTCAGTGCATGGGTTTTTAAACCATTCAGAGTTCTCCTTGCAAGCCTGTGGATTGGTTTGTGTGTGGGGGTGACCTATATGGTTGGAACATGATTATGAGAAAAAATATGGCTTAAAATATGAATTATTTGATGTGTTAGTCAGTGGTTCTTGGAATGGTGACACACTACAGGGAAAACTATATGGTCTACCTTGATTCACTAAAAATGGTAAATATCTTAAATGTCCCATTTGATTTTTATGCCTCTCCTCCACCTCTTCCCTCTAATTCAATTGTACAACATTAAATAATGTGCGGAGGAGTCTCCTCCTTCATTCTACACCAATTTTTTCCTCCATTTTTTCTAATTACATGTTATTTTTATAAGTTAACACCACATTTTTTCCTCCTTTCTCTTATCCTTCCTTCCCTCTTCCATTTCTCCAAGGCTCATTGCTTCCTCTAAGAACCCTAATCACTATGTATAGAGATTTATTGATTTTAGTTTTTTTAACCGAGGGTATTGGTTTCTTAGGGTCCATAGAGGGTGAATTCTATTTTGTTTGTGTGTATATTATGGAAGGAGATGTACTGCGACTCCATTCCTCTTAGATTGAGGTACATGATTTTATGTTATTAATTTAATTGAAAATTTATTATGTATATGATATTTACAATTTTTTTTATGAAATTATATCTATATATAATGTTTATGATAGATCTATTAATCGGTTTCATGAATTTTAAGCTTGATTTAAAGTCTTTTATTTATATATTCTAGTGACTCTTTGAAACTAAATGTGTTTCCACACCAAGTGTTTGTAGAAATTACTATGAGTCTCTTTAAAATGGTATGGATTTTAATTCTCTGGACTACGAACAATTTTTATTTCTAATGAAAAGAAACTATATTTTAAGTGAATATTTTCAATTAAAAATGGTTTTTTTTCTAAATGGTTTCTAATGGGTATTTAAAAACAAGGTTTATAAGAAATGGAAGGGAGTCTTCATTCTAATTCAGGTTTGTTTATAGACCAGTTTTTACTTTATAAAATGAATGTATATATCTTTTTTTATAACCAATACTATTTTTTGTCCCTTTTAGGGGTTAATAATTTTTATATAATGAATTTATGATATTAAAGGGTCTATTTTTTGTTATGGTATTGGAGGTATGTTGAGATTTATTATTTATTTTTGTGATAAATGGGATTTATATCATTTGATTGTTTTATCACCTCTAGGTTTGTCTGGTCAGGAGAACCCAGGTAACTAAGTTGGAGATCTTGATTTATGATACACTAGTTTATAACACACATGGGCTAGCATCCCTATAGTTGTTTGGTAATCTATTGTTAGATTGGGTTACCCTAACGAGTCTAGTGTGAGATGATCGATGACTTTTGTATATTTTGGTCACAATGTTGGCCAAACCATTGTCTTATGTTTACTGTATTGTGAGAATATTTTCATTTTGTGACCTAAAAAGTTTATCATGAAACTAGTTCCTTTATTATTGTATTATATAAAGGATCCCCTCTTTGTAAGTGTCCCCTTGAGACTGTTTGTTTACGGAACTACAAACTGCATTGTTGTTTATTTTTTGATATACTTTTGATTGAGTGGTGTCTACTCTTATTATATATTATTCATTATGGTTGGTTTGATATTTAATTTTTTCTTGAAATGCGACTCTTAAAGTGATGTTTTAAAATAAAAATAGAAGTGGTAAGTTCCATATTTGTGATTTTAAATAAAATTATTTCAATAATGGTAAAAGAATGGTTTGATTTTGTTTTACATAAAAATAAAGGGTAATAATTTCAGTTTTAAATAATTTTATTACTAATTAGATATTATACTTGGTTTTATTTTAAAGTGGAGTTAGATTATTTTTAATGATTGTATATAGATCATTTTCACTAATTTCATTTTAAAATGAAAAACCTTATTTTCTATTATATTCCATACTAGTATTTATGAATTTTTTAATATAAGAAATTTAATAGTTTCCTTGATGAGATATTACTTATTTTATTAGATCACACTATACATTCACAATCATGGGTATTTATATAGACCTTGTGTTTTATATTGGTTCTAGGTTCCATTTTAGTATTATATTGTTCTTTTGGTTTGTCGATAAGTGTGTTGGGATGTAGTGATAATCATGAGTTGCATGGAGGTGCTATGGTGGTCAGATTTTGGTTTTGATTTTATTTTGGGACATGTTGATGTTTTAATCATGAATACCTATCCTTTTATTTATATATTGTATAGGTTTATTAGTATTAATTATATGATTACTTTTGGATGATGTATTGTGACAAACCCAACCAGGTCAACTAGATAAGCCACCCAAACTGACCCGTCACATGATATAGGTAAAATAGGATAATAAAATCTAGTCTTAAATTTAATAAACACAAGACATACACCTAGATTATAAAGAATAAATAGAAGAGATACCACAAAATTCAAACAATCCAAGCCAAAACCGGATAAACTAGAAAGTAATTTAAGATCCCATGTTACCCACAGTAAGCTTTAAACCAACCCAAACCAAAAGCAAAAAAAATAGAATCCATAATGCTATAATATTTTTTTTCATTTACAAAAATCCAAGAATAAACCATATTTAAATTCCAAATGGCACTAGTAAGGTGTGAGACAAATCCAAGTAGGATACCACCATAATTTATATAAAATATCTAATATCAAGAATTCAATAGTTATAGCTTTTAAAAAACAATTTTATAAATCATTTTCATAAATCAAAAACATTTAATAATAATTTTACATTTTATTATCCCTTTGTTATCATAAAAGTATGTCATATTCTCAAACCATAAATACAGAAAGTAGAAGTGATAAAAATATGAAATTATATATGTGAAACAAGAGGTACAAAATTGATGAAATAACTTATCATGAAAAGCTATGTAATACAACCTCATATAAAAATAGTTGTAAAACAATCCATGATAAAAAACCAGGGAAACAATTACCATAAATGATAAATTAAAAAGAACCTTTTATTGGTCTCTAGAATATGAGAAAATGTATTCTAGACATTTAAAAGACCAAATAGGAATACATTGGGTCCAACATATATCAATTCCTGCTAGTCTATATCTCAAAAAGTTACCTCCTAAAGGTGAAATACATACTAAGGCTACCAGTGTCACTTTCCAAATTCACCCAAGGTTCCCGATGTGCATTTGTCAAAATAAAATTCAAAATCATGGTCACAATTTTATTAAACATTTTCAAAGCTATGATGAATAACTTCAAAGTTTTATAACACAATTCCAAATCATGAAAATCCATTAAAAAGAAAAAACCATTTTGGAAAAGATTTTCCCTTCTAATAAATCATTTGAAACCACTTATCACTTCAAGTCAATAAAAAAAACATTAATTTATCAAGAATGATATAAAATTAAAAGAATTAACCCATTGTATAGAAATATCTACCTTAATATGGTAGAAACCTAGTTTCCTTCAATAACAGTCACTACCAAAAATTAGGGCAAGTTAAGTGCTGCCCTTTATCAACGCCAAATAGAAATAGCTGATAAAGGGGTATGCCTTTATCAGTGCTTGTTAAAAGCACTGATAAATCTAACTTTTATCAGTGCTAAAATAATCTTTGATAATGGTGTAACCTTTATCAACGCTTTTTAGCACTGATAAACGTTTTTATTCTTAATTTATATAAAATTATAATATTTATAATAAAAAATAATGTTTTTTTGTATAGATTAGATATTATATACCAATATTTATAAATATATACTCTTTATTGTTATAATTATTAATAAATAGATATATATTTATCTTATATGCCATTTTAAATAAATATATAATAATATAAATAAATTATTAAATAAAACCCGCTGCAACCTTTATAAGCGCTCGTTAAAAGCACTGATAAAGGTATGTTTTTATCAGCACTAAAATAGAAGCGTTGATAAAACATACCTTTATCAGTGCATTTAATGAGTGCTAAAAAAGTTTCCAATGGTTTTTATTTAATAACCCTAATATTCCCTCCTCTCTCGCACACGGTCAAGCATTTGTGGAAGCTAAACCAGGCCCCTCTTCTACTGCAACCTCTCCTCCTCCTCCTCCTTCTCCTCCTCCTCTTCCTCCTTCTCCTATTCTTCCTTCGCCACTGCCGCTGGGTTATACTCCTCTTCCGCCGCTGCCTCCACCACCGCTACCTTCGCCACCGCTACCTCCACCACCACTGCCTCCTCCATGGCTACCTCCTCCACGGCTGCCTCCACCGTAGCTTCTTCATCACCAAGGTCCATCTAGATTTGACTGTACCCCAAGTACCTGCCAATGATAGAAAGGGCTTGGAAACTATTAGTTGCATCAGTCAAGATTTCATTGATCAGTAATGGTAAATCATCCTTTGGAAATGTCAATTAAGGTCCCTAAAGTTAATGTGGACCCTATTATTCCTGTTATTTTTCTTAATGGGGAAAATTTTGGTGATCTATCTTGGGTATTTCACTTTTAGGACAAAGTTAATTTTGGTGATCCATCTTGTCATTGCCACTAGTGTATGAAACCTTGGCAGGGGTCCTGGTTTTAGCAATAGGAATGAAATATTTAAAGTTTACTTGTTTCAACCTTGTTTCCACTAGATGTTCATCTTTTATATTTTAAAAGTCTATTGAACTCGTTCTATCTAAGGTGGGTTCTATAATTTATTGTTATCTTAAGGTGTGTTTTAACCATAGTGTAGGTTGATTTTGGTTTTAGTTGGTTCTTGGGGTTTATGGGATGTGGTAAATTGTGTACTCGGTTTTAGATTATTTTATTCTCATGGGTTTCCCCTATTTTATGTTTTCTTTTCAGATGGAAATCCCCTCTGCTGTGCACCTCTCCTCTACCACGATCACACCTCTACCATGTGCTGAACGACACCTTCGCGGCGAGTTTTATTCTGTTACTCATTGGTTTCTTCTTGTTTTCATGTTATTATTGTTTGATATTTATGTTTATAATGTGAAATTTATGAGCTAAACGCCCCATTGATAATCGCGGCCGTTGGTGGTCCTTGTTTGCGCACTAAATGAATTGCATATTTGTTGGTTCCTGTTGAACACTTGAATATAAAAATTGGTAATTTACATACACTTGACTTATGAATTAACGCCCTAGGATGACAAAACATCTATGATAACGCTTGAATTAACAAACAAAATTTAATAAGGGATGCTTTGTAAAATATGAAATTGTGATTGTTTGGTTTGTATGATGTTGCGATTGTGAGCGCGGTTGTGTTTTTTATGGTGTTGTGGTTGTTGGCATGATTGATATGCCATTTGTTTTCCATGTTGAAGTTCTTACACCATTTAATATCAATCCAAACTTTACCCATTTCAATGGCACCACCACTTTGTTACTAGTGAAATTCCACTGAATCCTAGAAAACCACTTCTAGAGGACTATATGAGACACTTTATTATGTGAAGATGATGCTTTTTAGATTCTTTATATTTTTAAAATACAAGGTATGTAGTCTTGTTAAACTGAACATGCTTAACTATACATGGATTTCATATAGATTTTAATGCCACACAACATTTATCTCCAAGATTTACACCACATGAATCATCTTCTGACTCAAACTTGGAATTAGTTTCATTTTAAATGTTACATGTCATGTGAACCTAGGTCACACACAATGTATCTCAAAGACATATACTTCAGCATGAAACCATGTAAATGCCATGAAATAATGGTAGAACCACATGATGTGTGTTTTACTTCACTCACACCATGTATAGATACCATAAAAAATTGACGTGTATAGACTATACACCCCTAGCGGTCATATAAGGACTACACATCGTGTATTCCACAAATTTGTGATGCATAGTTGGTGATGTGACTCAGTATGTATCTAAAGTACATGCCTTTAGCTCAAGTTGTTCTATATGTCATGTATTTTTAAAGTCATCATCCATTCTTTGTAAGACTAACTTGGAATTAATTTGATATATGTTAGATTAAATCAGGTATCTTATCCATACACGATGTTCACCCTACTAGACACACTATGTATATGGATTTCATATGAGTTTAGAAATGGTAGTATACAACTGACCTTGACTGAGAACCCTACACATTGTGTATCCATTGAAAAAATTGTGTGCTATGTTATTTTCAGTATTATTATTTATTTTTCACGTAGATGATAGTATTTCATGTATGAGTAGCACTTTATAAATATCTTCTCATATAGATCACAATAGTATAATTCCCTCAATCATTGGGAATTGCACACGATGTGGTTTGGATATTTTAATTATCTACACTCTGATTGAGAGTTGACAAGTGACAAGTGAGATGTTTGGATAAAATATGGAGTATGGTACTCCCCCATGTTTCGATGAAGATTCCTCCATGTATAGGTTTTAGGTACTCCATGGAGATATAAAAAAGACCTGAAACAGTCCCCTGTATATAGATAGAGTTCAATTACTTTCACATGTTTTGGGGTTGGTTCCCCTATTTCATGTATGAGTAGCCCATTATATCCTTACATTGTTTTTTGAGGGAATCTTACTGGTTATGTTTACAATCACACATGTATGACCTTTATAACCACATGTGATGTGTTTATTTTTATATTTTATAGTTTGGAGATAAAATTTATTGACATAGAGTTAGTGAGGTTAGAGTAACAGTTAAATTGTTTTCAATGATGGTTCATTATAGAGGCATTTGTACCATAATTTTTTTATAGAAACCAAACAATGATACTTGATTAATTAAAACATAATAATAGGAAAGTTTGAGATCGAACCCATAAAGATGATGAATATGAATAAAGAATGGATGAGTTCCAATCGGTTGACAAAAGAGTATGAAGATGGCATGAAAGAGTTTGTCCAGTTTGTAGAAGATCATGCATGTGACCCTTCTCAAATCCTTTGTCCATGTTTACGATATTTTTATTCAAGAAAAATTAGCCCAGAGGAGTTGAAATAACAATTTATCTATCACGGAATAGATCAAAGTTATACATGTTGGAATAAAATGGGGAAAAACGAATTTAGGTAGTGGCTCGGATAACATGAAGTTTTATGGATCATCTGATATGATTATAAGTGTGAACAGTGAAGAAGATCTTATGTAGGATGTGATTATAGATGTGAATGATGATAGATTTCGTATTGAGGAAATGACAAGGACAGTTGAAGATGAACTCTGCGATTTCCCAAAATTGTTTGAGAAGTTAAAGAGTTGTACAAAAATTCCATTGTATGCTGGTTGCACTAAATATATAGCATTATCAGCTGTACTGAAGTAGTATAATTTGAAAGAAGGCAACAAGTGGAGTGATGCAAATTTTAGAGAACTACTTGATCTCCTGAATGACATGCTCCTAGAAGATAATGAACTCCCAAGCCGAACATACGATGCCAAACGAATGCTACGATCAATGGGTACTATCTCTAAAAGAATACACGCCTGATCAAATGACTGTATATTGTTTCTCAAGGACCACAAATCACTTAAAGATTGTCCAAAGTGTGGTGCTTCTCGATACAAGAAATATGATTCTAGTCTTACGAATTTTTTGTGGTACTTTCCAATCATTAGAAGGTTTAGGCACTTATATGGAAGTGAGGAGACTGCAGGACAATTGACATGGCATACAAATACAAGAATTAAGGATGGGTAACTACGTCACCCAAAAGACTCTCCTTAGTGGAAGAGAATTGATCACGAGTATCCGGAATTTGGAAAGAAGCCGAGAAACCTACGTCTGGTGTAATCTACAGATGGGGTGAATCCTTTTGATTTTCAAAGAAGTAGTCACTGTACATGGCCAGTTTTGTTGGTAAATTATAACTTATCACCATAGTTATGCACGAAATGAAAATACATCCTATTATCTATGCTTATATTTGGACCAAAACAACTGGGTAATGATATTGATTTTTATTTGGCTCTATTAATCGAGGATTTGAAAATATTGTGGGATTTAGATGTTACATTGTAATATGCTTAGGAAAATGAAGATTTCACTTTGAAATCCATGTTGTACAGAACGATAAATGTCTTTATTACTTATAGAAACTTAACATGATATAGAATTAAAGGAACACAAAGGTGTCCCATTTGTGAAAAAGGTACATGGTCAATTAGGTTGAAACATTCATAAAAAATTGTGTTTCTAGGACATCACATATTTCTACCCCGACAGCATAAGTATCGATCTTGGACGACATCATTCGACAGAAGTTCAGAAGAATGTACAATACCATCTCCACTAACAGGTGATCAATAGTTTGAGAAAGTAAAATATTTAGACAGTAGTTTTGGTAAATCATTTTCAAAAAACCTTACAAAAACTGGTTGGAAAAAGAGATCAGTTTTTTTTGGAATTACCATACTAGAATTGTCTATATGTTAGACATTTTCGTGATGTCATGTATGTTGAAGAAAATGTATGTGATAGTTTCATCGGCACATTTCTAGATGCAACCATAAAAACAAAGGATGTAATTAAGGCTTGATTGGACATGGTTTATATGGGAATACAACAAGAGTTGGGACCAGTGAGGGGTAAAAAATGAAAATTTCTTCCTCCTACTGCTTACAATCTTTCCTGGTAGGGGAGATATTAGTTTTGAAACTTCTTGAATGAAATAAAGGTTCCATAGGTGTATTCATCAAATATTAAGAACATCACGTTAATAATCAATTTAAAATTAAAGTGTTTGACATCACATGACTATCATGTTTTGATGCAAGATATAATTCCTATAGCTTTAAATTTCATTTTTCCCAAGAATGTCTGCAATACATTAATGAAGAACTATTTCTTATTCAAAGCTATATGCATCAATGTTATAGACCTAGAGAAATTTCCAACTATAGAAAGATAAATTTCCTTCATATTATGTGAATTGGAAATGTTCATCCCACTGACATTTTTTGATATGATGGTTCATTTGATGGTTTGTTTGGTGAGAGAGATTCGATTATGTGGTCCTGTACATTATAGATGGATGTATCCCATTGAATGGTATACGAAGATTTTGAAAGGGCTTGTCAAAAATCAAAGTCAGCCAGAGGGTTGTATTTCAGAGCAATATATTGTTGAGGAAGCCATTGAATTTTGTACCAAATACCTGCCTGGTGTGGAAAATGTTGGCCTTCCGAAATCTCATCACACTGAGCGGCTTGAGGGTGAAGGAATTTCTGGAAGAGACACTACTAGAAAATTGGGATTAGGATCCCCCTTACCTATAGAGACTGCCACTGGCGGTTGCTATAGGTAACTAACAGAGACCTCCAATGGTGGTCGCTAGGTTTTGCCAAAAAAGGGGAGCTTCAGCGCCCCCCCCCCCCCCCCCCCGAACCCTTCTCATCCCTCCTCGCCTCGTCCCCCCCCCCCCGAACCCTTCTCTTCCCTCCTCGCCTCTCTGCGTGCCCTCCCCCGTCGCCGCGCACCCTCCCTCGCCGCCCTCCCCCGTCGCTGCACGCCCTCCCTCGCCTCCCTCCCCCTTCGCCGCGCACCCTCACTCACTGCCCTCCACCATCCGCTCTCGTCGGCCTCCGCCCTCCGCCGTCTGCCCTCTGGCTCCAGCCACCCTCCACCCTACTCTCTATCCCCTTTGGCCTCCCTCTGCCCTCTGGCATCCCACCTCCCACCACCCGCCACTGGCCTCCACCCCCTCTGGCATCCGACCCCTCTGCCCTTTTCCCTCTGCCTCAGCCCTCCGCCCCCTCGGCCCTCCCCCCCCCCCCCCCCCCGCACCACAGACGCCCCCACCCCCGCACCCCACTAACCTCGTCCCCTCCGTCTTCATCCCCTCCCTCGCTGCACCACCGTCGCCCGTCCCTTCCCTCACTGTCCTCTCCCTTGTCGCACCGCCACCGCCCGATACCCTCGCTCCCCACACAGCTGCTACTCGTCCCCTCGTCGCTGCCGCTCATCCACTCCGGCTCCCCCTGTCCTCGGTCCCCTCCCTCATTGTCCCACCCTCACTGCACCATCGCCACCTCCCCACCTCCTCTGCTCTGGCTCCCCATCGCCGCCACTCCCCGTCCCCTCCCTCTCTGCACTGCCTCCGGCTCCGGCTCCCCTCCGCTGCCTCACTTCTCCCTCATAGCACCTCCTTCGGCTCCCCTCCCTTCCAGGTTTGTAGCGCAATCAGGTATGAATTGGGATTTCACTTACATTATTATTTTATAAATGGTTCACAAATAATTAATTAGTATTTATTTTAAATATATTTGATATGAAAAATGAAAATGTAATAAGTCTTGTGTAAATGTTTGTTATAGAGATCTTATTATGGATAAGAGTTGGATTGATCTTCCAAATCGAACGTACAGAGAATATTTCAATGGAATTATGCAGTTTATTGACTTCACCAGAAGAAATAAAAGTGACTAGACTAGTTTTCCATATAGAAAATGTGCTAACAAATATCAATTCACACGAGATACTATGGGGGAGAACCTATTATTTAATGGATTTCTAAAAAATTATAAGAGTTGGACTCGTCATGGAGAATAATATGTTCGTTGTCAAAATACGGATGTAGTTCATATCGATGTTGATGCAAGTATGAATTATCCAATGCATGAAATGCTTACTGAAATGGTACGTGGGTTGGATGCTGAAGGAATTGACATCCAGAATCTTGAGACCGATGAGATAAATCTTCGCTCTGGTGCAGATCGTGATTCGAGGAGGTTTTATGATGCACTTGATGATGCAAAAACAGAATTATATCCGGGATGTACTTCTAATAATAAATTGTCATTTATCGTGGAGTTGTTGTATTTGAATACTTTGAATCATTGGTTAGACACATCATTAGACATGCTGTTGGTGTTATTTAAAATGGTTCTTCCTGTCGACGCTAAGATTCTCGAGTCATATTTCCATGCTCGTAAGTTGACAGAGAACTTAGGTTTTACATATGAGACCATAGATGCATGTGCAAAAAACTATATGTTGTTTAGAAAGGAAACTTCCCATTTGGAAATTTTTACAGTTTGTGGTGCTTCTAGGTGGATAAAGAATATGGGAAATCAGACTCATCAAAATCAGATTGCGATACAGGGGAAACCAATTTCTGTAAATCAAATGCGTTACTTTCCCCTTAAACCGAGGTTGAAAAGATTTTTTATGTCATCTAAAGTTTCTAATTTAGTGAGATGGCATGCAGAAAGAGTTCATGAAAGTAATATGTTAACCCACCTGGAAGACTCTCATGCATGGAAGGATTTTGATAAGAGACATCCCAAATTTTCTAAAGATGTTCGTAATATCTGATTGGGATTGGCAACAGATGGTTTCAATCCATTCAAGTCTATGGTTGGTGCAACTCATAGCACATGACCCATGGTGTTGGTTACATATAATCTTCCTCCGTGGCTTTGTATGTAGCAATAATTTATATTACTTTCCACTCTTATTGATGTACCTAAAAGTCCTAGGGATAAGATTGATGTTTACCTTCAACCATTGACCGATGAGTTGAATAAATTCTGGGGTGATGGTGTGAAGACTTATGACTGTGAAACGAATGAAATGTTCAAACTACAGGCTACTTTACTGTGAACAATCAATGACTTCACAACTTATAAAAATTTATCAGGCTAGAGTACGAAAAGGGAATTTTCTTTCCCTTGTTGCAATAAAAGTAAAAAATCTGTATGGATTAAGCATTCCAAAAAAAATGGGCATACATGGGTCACATATGTTTTCTCCAACCTCAAAATAGGTTCAGAAAGGACATAGTGGCATCTGATGGTTCTAGAGAGTTTAGCCCATCACCAAAGATCAGGACAGGAGTCAAAATGTTATCGCAGATTGAGGAAGAAAACATCCGCATGGTATATGAAATTTAGGATTTGGTGGCTTCTCCAATATGTAATATTTGTACTGCGGGTAGGCAGCGTAGTAACAATTAGAAAACGAAAAGTATTTTTTGTAGTCTTCGGTATTGGAAAACTACAATGCTGAGGCATAATTTGGATGTCATTCACATTGAAAAAAATGTTTGTGATAACATATTGTGGACCATTTTAGGTGTTAGTGGAAAATCAAAGGACAATGTTAATGCACGCCGTGATTTGGAAGAAATGGGTTTAAGGAAACATTTTCATTTACAGTTAGCTGAGGGAAACAAGGCATATATGCCTGCTGCATAGTATACGATGACTACAAAAGATAAAGAGACATTTCATTCCATTTTGAAGATGCTCAAGGTGCTTGATGGTTACTCTTCTAATATTTCAAAGTGTGTGAATCTAATGAGAAAGACATTGCAAGGGTTGAAAAGTCATGACAATCACATCCTACTTCAGTAGTTGATTCCAATCGCAATTTTTGATTGTTTATCCCTGAATATTGTTCAGCTGTTGATTGAGATGAGTAATTTTTTTCGATAGCTTTGTTTAAGAAATCAACGAATGAGTGATTTAAAAAGTTTACAGGACTGAATTGTACTTACGCTTTGTAACATTGAGAAACTATTCCCCCCTCATTTTTTTATGTTATGGTCTAATTGAAAGTGCACCTAACTGATAAAGTAATGGCTGCTGGTCTAGTGCAATTCAGTTGGATGTATCCTATTGAGTGGTATTTGAGTACATTGAAACGATTTGTATGCAATAGAGCTCATCCGGAGGCATCAATATCCAATGATTATTTGATGGATGAGTGTACTACTTTTTGTGAAGAATATCTTATGGGTGTTGAAACAAAATTAGATAAGAACTCTTAGATTCATGATGGTCCAGTTGGAGAAGGAACCACATATGATATGGAAAACATCGAGTGGATAAAAGCGCATCGATATATCTTGTTCAATACTCCATCAGTTGCACCATTAATGTAGTAAGTATCTTATCACTTTTATTGTTTAACTTTTACATGTTTTTTTCATAAGTTGATCATTTAAACATCGCATTATCATTTGTAGTAAACACATTAATGAGATAAAATAAGAGATGTATCGTGCAATTGAGTTACAAATTCGACAATCTCATTATGCGTCATTTCATGAATGGTTCAAGGATTATGTACGTATAAATAGATTTTCATTATGAGTGAAGTATTATACTAATATCTTTCTGTATATATCATTATTGAAATCTATTAATTATGTAGGTTCATAAGCTGAGGGAGTTAGGGGACCGCACGCTAACTGAAGAATTTATCCAACTGGATGAGGGTCCATCTATAATGGATCTTTGTTATAAATCTATAGATGCTAATGGTTTTTGATTTCACGTTAAATATGTTGAAGACAAATGATAAAAACAAAACAGTGGCATCAGTTGTCCATTTGTTGATTCTGGTTACTACTATGGTCAATTGATAGACATCATTGAAGTTATATACACACATGGGTTGAAGTACATATTGTTAAAGTTTAATTGGGTTGATCCAGTGCGTGGATTTAAATTCGATCAATATCAGTTTTCATTGGTGAATATTAACTACATGTTACACAGAAATGAACGAGTTGATAATGAACCTTTCATTTTGACATCAAATGCAGAACAAGTATTCTTCGTTACTTTTCCTTCGAATCCAAGTTGGCAAGTTGTTATCAAAATGTCTCAGCGATGAGTGTTTGTATTTGAACAAGATGAACCCGAGACTATTCCTTTTGTTTCCCAATAGCTTGATCAACATACCATAGTTCAACGTGAAGAAGACATTTATTGGGTAAGAGTAGTTGTTGAAGGAGAAATGATTGATTTTCATGCTTAATGGAAGGTATAATTGTTTTCCCGCTATTCAGCCTTGGATATCATAAATTATCTAACATTTTTATAAATCCTCGTAAGTTTTAATCCTCACTTTTGGAATTTTATTCAGTTATAAATATTTAGGTTGATTTAACTCATGTTATATTGATGTTATTGTCAGTGTATCTTCCCATTACGGTATTCTTCATTTGGTTCATGTGTTTCTTGAATTTTTATTAATTCAATTTGAAATTTGGCTATGCATTGATTGGTTTTGTACATAATTTGTATATCTATTTTGTTAAATTTCTGATTTTTTAAAATTCATTCACAACTAATTATTCAATCCCTTTTTGTTTGATTAACAATTGTACAAGTTTTATTTAAAAAAATCCAATTTATCATTTGGACACTTCGGATAGTCCCCTTACTAATGTTTTCTATGACTACAGACAAGTCAGGGGAAGAGGCAGAAGATCCACATCATCCATCTGAGGCATCTACGTCTTAGGGTCGAGGTTTGTTTGAATGTCATTGTCTCTATTTTTTATGTAATTGATAAACATACATACATATATATATATATATATTTATAACATCTATAAAATTATATATAAAATTGTTTTCAATAGGATCAGACTTGACTGCTTCTTCCTCTCGCAAGAGAGGCCCTGGTCGTGGAATATTATCATGGAATTCTGACACGACGTTTGATATTTCCTTAGATAAGGTATTACATCCTGTGGGATGGAATTCCCTTGAATTTATTCGTCATCTGGGTCATATCATATGTGACCCACATCGATTTCCATTGACCATGCGTGACAGGGCTTCTATCCCTCAGGACACATTTGGTCGTCTTTAGAGGGAGGTTCAGGTAAGAAGACCATTTTAATTTATTCTCTATGTATAAACAATAATAACAAATGTGATTTATTATTTAATATAAAAATTTGAAAGTATGTCCAGATGATTTTCGGCCAGTGTGTATGAGAAAATTCTGTAAGATGTGGAAAGACTATAAAGGAAAAGTAAAGAAGGACCACTGGGTACCAAATGTGGGTGCCCCAGACATTCTTGAAAAAGTTACGAGAGGTATCCTCTCGGATCAGTGGCGTGATTTAGCTTCATATTGGTCTACTGAGGGTGTTGCAGTTTTATATATATTTTGGTATATATATTTTCAATAATGTGTGATTTGTTTGAAATTTGAATGAATTGAATGTAGGAGGTGTCAACACGCCATTCTGAGAATCGAGCGTTGCAGGGACCACCTCATTGGCTTGAGACTCGTCGCGTGTCTCATATCTGACATGAGGTATTTATTATTCATTTTTTAATTTATTAATTAATATGGTTTTGTGTTTATATTCTATTCCTATATAGTTGCGGGAGCAAGGTGCACCGACTGATAAAATATCGGTGTGGATGAGGACTAGTGATCGCAATGATCTAGAGGTTGCAACATTGATAGTAAGTGCTTGTACTCATTACCAATACTTACATAAAATCTTTTTATTAATATATGTATATATATTTAAATATTTCACAGGCTCAATTTGAAGCTGAGTTAGAACATCTGACAGAGGATCAACGACAGCTTCCCATGCGAAGGGATGAGAAAACGTGCTTCGAATGACCTGAAACCACACAAAATCAATAGGAATATTATTCGTGATGTGTAGGAGGAGACCAAATTCCCATCAGATGTGCGGTGCATGTGGTACGACCGATTGTGACGTTTTCAGCAGTTCGACATGCGCTAAAAGGGCACGTTGGGGGATCAAAACCACCCGAACGACCTTAGAATACCATTAAATCATACGACAACAGCTGTTGTGTAAATTGTGAAATGGTCGGGCAGAAGGAACATCCATCAAAGGTTTTCTTTGACTACGGTGACTAGAAATGCATTTACAGAGTCCTAAAACACCAAAACGGTGTGAGATGGCCGAATTCGGAAAAACACGCTCCGAATGACTTGAAACCACATGAATGCAATATGAATATTATTCGTGACATGTAGGAGGAGACGGTGTGCCCATCAGACATGCAGTGGGCATGGTACGACCGATTGTTTCATTTTCAATAGTTCGGTGCGCGCTAAAAGGGCCCGTTGGGAAGTCAAAACCACCCGAACGACCTCAGAATTCCATGAAATAACACGACAACAGCCATGGTGTGAATTGTGAAATGGTCGGTCAGATGGCACATCAATCGGAGGTTTCGTTTGACCACGGTGACCAGAAACGCGTTTTCAGAATCATAAAACACCAAAACGGCATGAGATGGTCGAATTTAGAGAAAATGTGCTCCAAATGACCTGAAACCCCATGAAAACAATAGGAATATTATTCGTTACGTGTAGGAGGAGACGGAATGCCCATCGTACATGCGGTGCATGCGGTATGATCGATTGTGTCGTTTTCAGCAGTTCAGGGTGCGCTAAAAGGGCACGTTGGGGGGTCCACACCACCCAAACAACCCCATAATGCCATTAAATCACACGACAATAGCCGTTGTGCGAATTGTGAAATGGTCGGGTAGACTTCATGTCAATCAGAGGTTTTGTTTGACCGCGGGGACTGGAAACGCGTTTTCGGAGTCATAAAACACCAAAACAGGGTGAGACGGTCGAATTCCAAGAAAACATTCTCCGAATTACTTTAAACCACACAAAAACAATAGGAATATAATTTTTTATGTTTATGAGGAGACGAAACACCCATCGGACGTGCAGTGCGCACGGTATCATCGATTGTGTCGTTTTCAGCTGTTTAGCGCACACTAAAAGGGCGCGTTCGGGGGTCAAAACAACCCGAACGACCTCAAGACGCAATTAAATCATACGAAAATATCCATAGTGTGAATTTTGATATTTTAGAGTAGACGACAGGTCAATCGGAGGTGTCGTTTGACCACGGTGACTGGAAACGCGTTTTCGGAGTCAAAAAACACCAAAACGGCGTGAGACGGTCGAATTCAGAGAAAATGTGCTCTGAATGACATGAAACCACAAAAAAACAATAGGAATATTATTCTTGATGTGTAGGAGGAGATGACAGGCCCATCAGACGTGTGGTTCATGCGGTACGACCGATTGTGTCATTTTCAGCAGTTCGACGCGCGCTAAAAGGGCGTGTTGGGGTGTCAAAACCACCCGAACAAACTTAGAATCCCATGAAATCATATGAAAACAGCCGTGGTGTGAATTGTCAAATGTTCGGGTAGAAGAAACATCAATCGGAGGTGTCGTTTGACCGTGGTGACCAGAAACGTGTTTCTGGAGTCATAAAACACCAAAACGGCGTGAGACGGTTGAATTCAGAGCAAACATGCTCCGAATGACGTGAAACCACACGAAAACAATAGGAATTATATTAATCACCTCTAGAAGGATTCAACACGCCCATCAGACATGCGGTGAGCGCGGTACGACCGATTGTGTCGTTTTTAGTAGTTCAGCGCGCGCTAAAAGGGCGCGTTGGGGGGTCAAAACCACCCAAACGATCTTGGAATGCCATGAAATCATATGACAACAGCCGTTGTGTGAATTTTAAAATGGTTGGGTAGACGACCCGTCAATCGGAGGTTTTCTTACCGCGGTGACCGAAAACGTGTTTCTGGAGTCATAAAACACCAAAACTGAGTAAGATGGTCGAATTCAGAGAAAACATGCTCTGAATGACCTGAAACCACATGAAAACAATAGGAATATTATTCGTGATGTGTAGATGGAGATTTCACACCTATTGGACGTGCAGTGGGCATGGTATGACCGATTGTGTCATTTTCAGCTGTTCGGCGCGCGCTAAAAAGGCGCGTTGGGGGGGGGGTCAAAACCACCCGAACGACCTCAGAATTCCATGAAATCATACAACAATAGCCGTGGTGTGAATTGTGAAATGGTCGGGCAGATGTCATGTCAATCGGAGGCGTGTTTTGACTGTGGTGACCAGAAACACGTTTCCGGAGTCATAAAACACCAAAACAGCGTGAGACGGTCAAATTCAAAGGAAATGTGCTCTGAAAGACCTGAAACCACACGAAAAGAATAGGAATATTATTCCTGACGTGTAGGAGGAGACAAAACTCTCATCAGGCATGCAGTGGGAATGGAGAACATTCCCTTTTAGACAACAATACAATTTCACAAACTAAACCAAAATAAGAAAAAAAATCCTGAAATGATAGCATTTCTTAAACAAGAGGTTTTAAATTATTATATCATCATGATTTGATGTCAAATTTAATTTTATTACATGTATATAATAACTGAATAACTATTTCTAATTTACGTTTGTTTTGTTTAGTTGTTTTTTTTCTTATTTCGGGTTTATTGAAGGAGAAGACTGAAATGGATGGACCTGTTCGGATCATTGAAGCACATTTATCATTTATTGTTTATGACGATCCTGGTGTTTATACTGTTTGAAATTGTTTTCCAGTTTTTATGATTTTTACCTCGTTTTATCTCTGATTTTTTACTGTGATTTTTTTTAAAACAATTTCCCCAGCCTAGCAACCACTATAGGTGGTCGCTATAGGCTGCCAGGTACACACATTAGTGACTGCCAATGGTGGTCGCTAATGATGACCCATCAATAGGACAGCGACCGCTAGGCGGTCGCTGTCGGACAGAATTTCAGCCACCTAGAGTGACTGCTATTGGCGGTCGTTGTTGGCCTATTGCGACGAGGCTCAAGCAACCGCCAATGGCGGTCGCTAGGTGGTCTCTAGAGGCCTAGAGTGACCGCCAATGGTGGTCCATATAGACTGAATTTTTAGTATTGATTGGTTTCCATAATCAATATTACATATCGATAGCAGGCTCACCATTACGTTTTGCATAATAGTTTTAGCATTGAACCATATGTTCAAACCCACAAAATCTTAGGCATTTTAATCCTTCTAGGGCTGTAAAATGGATATCAAATACACATAATCGATAATTTATAGGATGGTTTCGGGACTATATTTTTAAGCAGTTAGATGAAAATCCAGACTCAATTTTAAAACAACTTCAATGGTTATCCAGAGGAGCAAGTGTGTATGTATTATCTTACAATGCTTATGAAATTAATGGTTATACATTCTATACTAATGAACATGTTGAAGACAGTACCATGCAGAATAGGGGGGTTACACTTGTGGCTAAGGTGATGCATGTTTCCGGTGTTAAAGACAAAAATCCAATTTATGCGAATATATCATACTTTGGCATCATTAAACGAATATTGGAGTTTGATTATATGAAATTAAAAGTGCCTATTTTTCAATGCATGTGGGTTGATAATAGGAGAGCTATTGAAATAGATGAATTAGCATTCATTAAAGTTGATTTCAGTAAGGAAATAGAGAAAGAAAAATCATTTATAATGACATCACAGGTAGTACAAGTATTTTATGTTCCAGACCCCACAAACTGAAATTGGTTAATTTTTCTATTATCGACCAAAACAACTAAAGATTCAGATGAAATTTCAACAGTGGATGACCCATTTATAGGGACTTAAAAATCATTTCACAACAGTCCCAATGTAGATGGCATTTTGTATGTTAGAGGCGACCACAATGAAGGGATTTACATAGTCGATAGAGGAGTCAAATATCTTCAGCCTTTAAAAAAAAGAGAGTACAACAATCAGGTTATTTTTTTATTGTAATATAAATTGTGTAACATTATGTTATTATATTTTCACCAATTATTTTTTGTAATCTAAATTAAATGTTAAACCACTTCTGTAGATAATGACTTCTGCAACTGCTGATGCACACAATCCCATGGCACAAAAGGTCTCTCAACTAGCTGATGGTGGCCCTAGTGCAGAGAAACAATAGGTTTCTCAACTAGCAGCTGGTGTTCTTAGTGAAGATCAACAATAGGTTTCTCAACCTATTGTTGCTAGTCCCAGTGCTAAGGTACAATAGGTTTCTCAACCTGTTGCTGCTGGTCCCAGTGCTGAGGTATAATAGGTTTCTCAACCTATTGCTGCTGGACCCAATGTTGATGCTAGCGCTCTGGAGGAACATATTGATGATAATTCTGAGGAAATGGTAGGAAATGAAACCCAAAAAACTCAAAAAAGAGCGTCGTAGATTGACAGTGTTAGCCAAAATCCTTAAGGCAAAAGAAAAAGACATCAAATTTTAGGTGGGATGGAATAAGAGAGGCCAACATGTTAACCCCAAATATAGCCTACTTTAGTAGCTACATTGGAATCATCACTCAGCAATGTGTGCCAATTGATGTACAGTCGTGGCACCATGTTATGACTGGGATTAAGACACTAATTTTGGAATAGATTATGGTAAGATTATGATATCATTTTTTTAAATTATTAAAATAAAATAAAATACCAAAACATTGACTTACTCTTCATTATCCATTGTAGAGTACATTTATAGTATATTCCTTACACAAGGAATATGTATTAAGAGTTGCGGGAAGGATTTATAGAGGTTTCTACTCAATGTTAATGAAATATACTCTTAAAGATGATGAAGGGAAAATCAAGCTGCACCCACCTCCTCTTTTGGCACACTTAATATCCCAATGAGCATGGGATGTGTTTATCATCTATCGTGGGGAGTATACTTTTCAGCTACATTGTGTGGGGTAATACATTGTCTGACGTTTCTTGTATTCATCACATTGATTGATAGTTTTTTATTTATGAAACAACAACTGAGTGATGAAAATAAAAAACGCGCAACAGAACCAGCGTACCCTTATTGTAAAGCAAGCATGTGGTACACTTCACTTGAGAAAAAATTGGTACATCTTTTAAATCTACCATATTGCTTTTATGTGACATAAAAAAACTGTAACCTTGTTTCTCTATTTATATGCATATTGATGAATCGAAATCGAAAGAACTATCCATCCCACAACATGTGTTATGGAAGGAGGCCCGTGTAAATAAAGCGTGGATACTGATAGATGAAAACACACAAAAAGTGTGGGAAACATGTGTAAGTATGAAATAATATAAATTTGATTTTCTTTAAATCACTATTATATCACAATGACTACTTAGTTTTCTATATTTTCTATCTGACATAGTCACAGGAATCAACAACACTCACACTAGATGTAGACATTCTTTCAACAGCCTTGAAGTTGCCAGAACTATATGGCTGCATCAGATGTGCGGGTTTTGGGGTGACACCCCAAACATATTTTCAAAAACAAAAACTAGTAGAGGATCAAAATGAAAAAATGGAAAATCTGTATGAAAAATTAGCTATTTCTCAAGAATAATTACACTACCAAGGAGAGATGATAGAAAGTATAATGGGGGAGAGGAAAAGAGAAGAAAAAACTCAACAACAACCCGTGTGTGACGATCCCGCCCCACCCCCTTCAGCTTTGAGGTGAGCCATTCCCATAAAAAACCTGACTGAGCTGAGGTAATAAATGTTTTAATAATTTTTTCTGTGAAATGTGATTCACATAGACACTGATACCTTTCCTTTAATAATATTCTAGAGGGTAAAAATAATAATGATTTATATCTATCAACTCCCACCTATCACCTTGTAGCGAGTGCAACATTGTTCAATATGTAGAATGACATGCTACACAATAGAAAACTTCCAAAAAATCATTTCAGAGTGTCAATTAACGTATCTAATGAGCCGAGTGCCGAGACACTTATTTCAAATGATGATGAAGATATTCATATGGTTGAACAAGCTGTTGGAACATTCATCGCATGGCCGGAAATTCATGTAAAAAAACATGTCAAAAAGGAGGTATCCATTTCCAATTTATTTTTCAAGCTGTAACTTTTACATTTAATGAAAAAATGTCTGAACTGATGAATGCTATTACAGAATGAAAAAGAGAAAGGGGTGAAATGAAATATTAGCTCAAAACCATCTCAAGGATCAACCAATGGATTGAAACAATATGCTGAGATTACCTACACCCTGCCCGTTCTATATCCACAGTTAATATCATTGCAAGCTCATGTGGATACAAAGTTGATAGATGAAAATTCTCACACAGTTGATTTTGAAAAAAATATGCACGGAGAGGAAGAATCATATTTCATTAGTGCTGAAAATGTAAATGAAATCCTCAAGTATGAATGGTTAGGTGCCTCAGTTATAAATGTATACATGAGGTATGTTTTTATGATTTGATTTTATAAAAGCTAATATACTCTGATAATTATGACTAAATACAATTTTTTTTTGCAGGTGTATATATAAAAAACAATTGAAGGGATTTCCCCATGAAATTTTTTTGGACTCGTTAGTCCTCACACCACCTCTTCAAAAGACAAAATATATTCTTATAAAGAGGCTGCAATAATTTCATCCCGACTCAAATTGTTTGAAAACAAAATTATGGATGGCGTACTCTTTTTAATACCAGCGATGAAGGGGTAAAACTATACAAATTAATCATATCAACCATATTTTCATTTCTTTCTTTACTTATTCATTTTTATATTTTTTGGGAGCATTGCATGCTGATTGCAGTCAATTTGGATAATCCAAAGATTTATTTTATGGATTCAATGCATGGATATCCAACAAACTGACCATGCATGATGGAGTTTGTTAATTGGTAATACACTAGATCTAACATTTTTAAACTAAACATTTAGTTTTATAATTTATGTTATCTTTTAATGATGATTCTGTTATGATAGGGAAGTGCATCAATATCGTCTATTGCATAGAATGAATCTAGGGCCTAAGGATAAGAATGACTACAAGATCTACAACTGGAAAAGTATCCTGGTATATATAATAACATTTCCCTATCCAACCACATATAAAAAAATTTACTTATTTTTGTTGATGTTTTCACAGTGTCCAAAACAAACAAATGGAAAGGATTGTGGTTAATATGTTTGTAAATTTATGAAAGAGATCGTATTTCATCAACAAACTAGCATCCTTGACAAGGTATTTTTGAAAATAATTAGGATTTCAATTAAAATATTTATTAATCCGTTGTGTATTTATATTTTTTCAGTACTACCATGACTGCCACAAAAACTCATATTCACAAGATGATATAGATGTGTTTAGAAATGAATGGGCAGCATATTTGTTGGAAGATTGTACGCAAATAGGATGAAGGTGAATTCCTACAAATGTTATCCATATATGATCATTGATATCTCCATTGTTTACACTTATTGAGGATATATGATCATCCTTTATTATGTTTTATATTCTTAGGTTATGAAGAATGGTTTTAGAAATAAATTTTCTTTCTAGTAAAGCATAACTCATTGGACAACACTGGACGATAGTGTGGAAGTCAACCAATGCATATTAATTCAGTCCACTCATTAGCATCTTAAAATCTTGAGGGGAACCAATATCTTGGATTTTCAATTTTCTAATTTTAGTTTTTCTTATATGTGGGTGGGGGTTTCTAGAAGAGAGAGGGGTGCCCAGGAGGGGGGTGTCCTGGAGGGAGGGGGTATCCAGGTGTGGGGTGGGTGGGGTGTCTAGGAGGGGAGGGGTGGGGGGGTCCAGGGGGCGTCCAAGAGTGGGGGGTGTCCAAAAGGGAGGGGGTTGTCCAGGGGGGTGTCCATGAGTGGGGTGTTCAGAAGGGGAGGGAGGGGGTGTGTCCAAAAGGGAGGGGGTGTCCAGACAAAGATCCATTCAATTCCATTCAATAATGATAATATACAATGGGTAGATCACATATAGAGTATCCTGAAGTGGGTCTGTAGTAAGGCATCAAAATTTCCAACCAACCAAACTAATTCCAAGCCCATGTAAAGGCCAAAGAATTATATTCCAGTTCAATTTGAGGCCCAATATATCTTATTTAATGTCATAAAGACCCAATATATGCATCATTTACATTTCTCACATTATATTTATGTGAAATTTCATTCCTATTCCTGCAATATATTTTTTGTTTGGTGTTTTTCCTTGATTTGTTGAACTGTATCTCTTCGAAATATATATGTTTTTATAATTAATATTATTGAATGATGGTGTATGAATAATATTTACCCCATTATCAAATAGATGATGAAAATATAGTTGGATAAAGAAGGTTATTAATTGGTATACACTAAATAAATAGGAGGGAGGGGGTGTCCAGGAGGGAGGGGGTGTCTAGGTGGGAGGGTGGGCGGGGGGTGTCCAGGAGGGGAGGAGGGGCTATCCAGGATGGGAGGGGGCCGTCCAGGGGGTGGGAAGGGGGCTGTCCGTGGAAAGGGAGGGGGACTACAATGGGAGGGAGGGGGTTGTCTAGGTGGAGGGAGGGGGTTACAGGTGGAGTGGTGGGAGGAAGGGAGATGCAAGGGGAGGGGGGTTGTCTAGGGGTAGAGATGGACTATCTAGGGGGGGCTGCCTTAGGGAGGGGAGGGAGGGGGGTTGTCCAGGAAGGAGGGGGTGTCTAGAAGGGGAGGGGTTTCTCCAAGAGAGGAGGGGGGGGATGTCCGGGAGGTGGGAAGGGGGCTATCCAGGGAAAGGGAGGGGGGGTGCATGGGGAGGGAGGGGGGTGCTGTCCAGGGGTAGGGAGCGGTTAATTGATGTTAACTGAAGCATCGAGGTAGAACAGAAATCATGATAAAAGACTGTTTTGATCCTTTAACAAGATCACATTGTTTCCTTTAAATAGACTTTAATATACTCATTTAGTCCCTTAAAGACATAACTAAAATCCCACAAGATAAGACTGAAATCCACTCTAAAGTAGGCTATAGAAGCCATGCATTCTGTGCCAGGTTTTTTCCAAAATATTCACCCAGGTGCATAAATAAGAATCTGTTATAGTTCACTATCTCAAGAGTGATGGTGTGGTTCTATCAATGAGTTTGTTTCCTTCGAACAAGAACGTCTGATGGTACCACTTTATTAAACAACACTGATTTATAATTAGACGTGGTCTGAATGGAAGTGCAAACATCTTTTATGGATAAGTTCTCACATGTTTCTACTCATGTGTCCCATCTCCTTAGTTCCCTTTCATCTGACAAATGTTTTTCAGTTCCTTGGGAAACTTGGTTCCCATTTCATGTGACTGTGATCACATTCTCCATGTTGTTCTCACCCCTGTGCTATATCATCCATGATCACTATTGACTGAGTGTTGTATGTTGTAGTCTCTTTGAGTCCAGATGCGTTATTTTCCAGTTTCACCATACTTTCTGACTTCCGCACATGTTCCCGTGGGAAACAAAGTGTAGACTTCTCCTCTTTATTAGTTTTAGTGGCATTTTCCACCAAAGATGCGACCAACATCCCGATCACATCTCTCTCATTCGTCTCCCTTTTTCTGCCTCCATCAGAACGTGTCAGTCTCCTCTATAGCCAGCATCAACCGATCGTCATCCTTTGCCTGTATCTCAGTCATTCTCATTGCCAATATAAGTCGCTCCCCATCTTGTTGTGACACTTTCTCCATGTTGTGCAGCATGTTAGTGGTGTGCTTTCAGTATTCAACTTGCTCTGTCAACTCATGTTCCCACCTGCTCTTCTCTTGATCCCATCGCTACTGGTGCAACGCGAGAGCTTCCATTTTGGATACAATGGCTTAATTCTGAAAATTTCAAGGGTTTCTTCTTCTTTTTGCAACAAAAAGGTTTTTTATGACAATATGTTCATTTGGTCATACCCACTAAAGTCTATTGTTACTATTGTCATTGATAGATTTGAAATTGATTTTCTTTCATTTTCCAAAGATATCATTTGGTATTTTTTTGTTCAAGTTCACTATAGATTTTTAGAACAATATGTTTTTGTTCTGTCCTGGGGGGTTGTCTCGGGGAGGGGAGAGAGAGGGGTTGTCCAGGATGGAGGGGGTGTCCGGGAGTGGGGGGGTGTCCATGAGGGGGGGGGTGTCCAGAAGGGGAGGGGGCTATCCAGGGGGTAGGAAGGGGGCTGTCCAGGGAAAGGGTGGGGGGATGCAAGGGAAAGAAGGGGGTTGCAGGTGGAGTGGTGGGAGGGAGGGACTGCAGGGGGGATCCAGGGGTAGAGGGGGGGCTGTATAGGGGGGTTGTCTTGGGAAGGGGATGGAGGGGTTGTCCAGGAAGGAGGGGGTGTCCGGGAGGTGGGGGGGCTGTCCAGGAGATGAGGGGGCTATCCGGGAAGTGGGAAGGGGGCTGTCCAGGGAAAGGTATGTGGTTTCAAAGGGAGGGAGGGGGTTGTACAGGGTGAGGGGGATTGCAGGTGGAGTGGTGGGAGGGAGGGGGCTGCAGGGGGGTTTCTAGGGGTAGAGACGGGGTTGTCTAGGGGAGGGGAGGGAGGGGTGTCCAAGAGGGGAGGGGTGTCCAGGAGGGGGGGGGGGTGTCCCGGAGGTTGGAAGGGGGCTGTCCAGGGAATGGGAGGGGGCTGCAAGAGGATGGAGGGGGGTTGTACAGGAGGAGGGAGGGGGGCTGCAGGTGGAGTGGTGGGGGTGTAGAGGGGTAGGGAGGGGGATACAGGGGGGTTGTCTAGGAGGAGGGATGAGGGTTGTAGGTGGAGTGGTGGGGGGGGGGTTGTCCAGCGGTTGGGACGGGGCTGTCTCAAAGAGGGGAGGGAGAGGTGGTCTGGCTAATCAACCTAAAGAACTAGGAGATCAAAAGAAAAGTGAACCGGTATGATCATGGACTATCTAATTGTGTATGTTCTCATCAGGCACTCTCTAAAACTAAGAAATACAAAACAATATTTATAAGTCAATGAATCATGTTGAGCCTCTTATAAAATATTAATTAAATCCAAGGAAATATGGACATGTAAAGGTTGTAACAGGTAACAATTGACATTTTTTTAATGTATTCTTTCATATTAATGTTTAATTTATTTCATTATTGTATTAATAACATAATATATTTTTTCTTATATAGATGAAATCTTTTTCTTGAGTTCATATTCTTTTTTCGGCAACTAATACCATGGACTTCAATTTTTTATAGTGGATCATGGATGCAAAAATGAAGAAACATCAATGTTTATTAATTGTTTTTTGGATAATTGTAATTATAACCAAATTAAACATTGTTTGAAATGTATATAGCAGTGTGTTGTTTTTTATTCATGATTTCAAGTAAATGTATATGGAATTTTTGTTCTTATTTGATTTGTGTGTAGGTGTTGTTTGTGCTGTGTGTGCAAGTTATGTCTCATGTGTGCAGGTGTTGTGAAGGTTCTGGGTTTGCACAAACAATTTGGCCTTTATCAGTGCTAATTAAGCGCTGATAAATGGAGAATATATCAGCGCTCAAAATTGCGCTGATAAAGGTAGTATTTGTCAATGCTATTTTTTCACTGATATATTATACATTTATCGGAGCTAAAAATATCACTGATAAATACTACCTTTATCAGCGCTAAGCAAGCGCTGATAAAGGCCCACCTTTATCAGTGTTTTTTTAGAACTGATAAAGGTCCCCCTTTATCAGCGTTATGTCTAGTGATGATAAAGGGGACCCCCTCCCCTTTATCTTCTTCAAGATTAACAGTGCTTTTTTAGCACTGTTAAAGGCGATTTTTAGTGCTATTAGATGCCCTATTTTTAGTAGTGAGTTAATAAAAACCAAGTTAATGACCTTATAACGACAAGGAACACTGAGAATCTAAATAGGATCCATAGAAAACACTATCTTATTGCAAATATAAACACAACCATATCCAAAACCATAGTTGTAACCGGAACCAAATTAAAACCATAAGGATTGCATACCCTTAGAGAAGAAACCCAATACCCACATTGATCAATCACAGAAAAAAGAGATCATGAAGGAAAGGAATCACCCAAAATAACTTAGGTTATATTCTAGGTCAAGAGATGCTGGATATAGGATAAATGAAAAGAAAATAATCCATGTACCAACCTAAAAAACACAACTCGTTATAATTTTACAGAGTGTAATCCCATTACACATTGTGTATTCCATGGAGACCATATACTTTCAATAATCCATCACCTTTTTATTATAATGAAATATTTTCTATTACACAATATGAACTTTTTATATGTAGTGTAAATCCATCACGCTCTATATCCAATTCAAGGATCCTACCCATAATCAATTATATGGTGTGTACTATAATTATATAGCGTGTAAGTTCCTAGAAAGCATAAAAACTATTGGTATAAGTGAAAAATAAAAAAAAACCCTTCCTTCACCATTACAGGTATTATCCAAATTCATTTTCAGTATTAAACACCTAATAAAAAAACCAAAAATAAAGATTAAAACATACTTAACAGAAAGGTAATGGGGAATTATAATCTTCCCAACATAAATGTTTTCCACAAAAAAGCCATTGATATCCTTGATTAATTAAAATATAAGTCCATTATTTCCCATCAATAAATCCTGATCCCACATCCCATGGCTATCCTATCTGTACTACCATAGTACCCAGACCAGGGGGATCATTTTACCATCCAGTACCTTATCACGGTGATCCATAATCTGAACTGGATACTTAACCAATGTGGTATTGGGATCAAGATCAATGTCCTCCCATCTAATCACAAGATTAGAATCTGGAATATACCCCTAAACCAGGAAACATAACCACATCATGGATAGTTTTCATTCCATAAGAAAAGTGAAACCAATAGGCTACTCTCCCAAGTCATCCAATGATCTCAACGGGGGAAAAAATATCGGTGCCAACATACCCTTCTTACCCAACCAACAATGTCCCAAGTGAGGTGAAACTCTAAGAAACACCCAATCACCAACATTAAACTCCTCTAAAAAATTCTAATAGTTCACATAATATTTATGTTGAATCTGCTTCATGATCGAATACCTTCGGATCAAATACACCATCTCCTTCGTCTCTTGAAAAAAACACAGTTCTAACCAAGGACCTCTCTCACATCTTTTCTGAGTACAAGGGATATCTACATGGCCACCCATACATATCCCTGCAGGGTTCCATTTTGTTTTGAATCTTGATAACTATTGTTATAGGAAAACTCAACCAAAGGCCAATTCCTTTCCCAAGATCCTTCAAAATCAATATCCTTGGACTAGAGCATATCCTTAAGTACATTAATATCCTTTTATGTCCATCCATTTTTATATATATGATAGTATATAATTAATTTAATCTGGAAACCCATCACCTCTTGAAAAACCTTTCAAAAATTGGATTTGAACCACAAATCCCTATCAGAAACAACTACTGAGGAACACATGACATCTCACAATCTATCAGATATATAAGTCCCCAATCTGATCCACTTTGATCATCTCCCGAATAGGTAGAAAATGCACTGATTCCAGGAGTAGGTCAATAATCCCCCACATCACATCCTTCCCACATGGTGTCCATTAAAAATTAATGATGAAATCCATGTAAATCTCATCCTACTTTAATACCAGAATTGGTAATGACTGAAACAACCATGTTGGTCTATGTTGTTCTGTCTTAACTCTCTCACAAGTAAGGTACTGCAAGACAAAATATTATATCAACCATCTCATACCCTGCCACCAATACCAAAAACTCAATTCGTGGTACATATTGGTATCCCCATGGTTCACATACTAACAAGACTAGTGTCCACTATCCTGTAACTCCTTCTTAAAGGAAATCAGAATAACCAACCTACTACGAAAGCGCAAAGCTCTAGTGGAAGACTGAGACCACTCACTCGAGGTCTCCACACCATAAAGGCTTTGAATAAATCATTGCCACTTAGCATCTTCCACCTTGTCAATCCAAACTCACTCATCAAAATATTATTAATATTTTATTGAATACAAGAACACATATCCACCAACCTATTGTACTTCTAATCCGATCTATAAAAAAACACCTCAAAGAAAAATCATCAAATGATACCTTTATAGATCATGTCATTAATTTTATTCTTAGGATATCGAAAACCACATTCCATTTCTTAGGGGTATAAACAATATAAAAATAAATTTTTTAAAGATACTATACCCAAAATCTAGGTCACAAATTCAGATCCCTCTAGGTAGAAATATATTTTAGGATCTTATGATCATAATATGTCTTAAAAATATTCCCAAAGTGAGAGTGACACCACATTTTTGAGTTTAGGAATAACTGCATCCAACTCAAAATCATGGGTAGGGTAGTTTTTCTTTTTAGGGTGTAACTGGAGAGAGAGTTAGACAAAAAATATTTCCCTTTTATCCAGAAACATCCCAAACTCATACCTGAAGCATCACATAAAAAATCATAACCAAATCATAGTTTCATAATAATTAAAACTAGTGTTGAATTCAAACTCTTCTTAAAATACTCAAAATATCCATGAAACTTGTTATTTCATTCAGGATTTATACCCTTATAGGTTAATTTTTTCATCGAAGATGTGAGCTTGTATATTTTTTGAACAAACTATTTATAATAACTAGCCAAACCCAAGATAATCTAGATCTCAAACACATTTCTAGGATCTTCCCAGGATATAACTTCCAATACCTATTTCATATCTACTAAGTCACCCCTATCAGATATCACATTCCCTAGATACTTCACTTCCTATATCTAAAACTTACATTTGTAAAGAAGAAAATAGAGAATATGTTCTTTCAAAGTTTCATAAATTAAATCCAAATGGTCCATGTGCTCCACCTCTAACATGGAGTACACCAAAATATCATCCATGAATAAAAAAACAATAAATTATAAGAACATATGAAATATAGAGTTCATAAAATCTATAAACACCATAAGATAAGAATCGAAAAAAATGGAATAACTAGAAATTAAAATTGCCCATATCGACTACTAAACTCTATCTTAGGTATGTTTTATTCTTATAATCTCAATTAGTGATACCCTGACCACATGGTTATCTTAGAAATCCAACGAGTTTATCTAATATGATGAAAGAGATCCTCAGTCCTTGGAAAATGTTATTTGTTCTTAATGATCACCTGATTAAACATTATAAAATCAAAAAAAATCTCCTCTAAATCTGTTTTTTTGTATTTTTCAAAAACACTTTTAAAGGCTTAGTGTGAACCCTACAATTGCCACACACAAAACACTGTCCTGGTTCCAGTTCCAAAATCAAACCCACTTCAAAACTTCAACAAAATTCAAAACCACCCCACCTACTTTGATCGACTCCAGTGCCAAACAAAAACCAGAGCCATAATTTGAAATTAAAAAAAATGAAAACATCGAGGTGGCCCGAACCACGAGGCACCGCGTCAGCCATCCCATCGTCTCCATTTCCATCATCATTAGGAAAACCAAATCATCATCGTCGTCGTCCTTCCCCGCCGGAGCCACCACTGGAGAACGTCCAAACCTAGTTACCATAAAAGAAGAACCCACGCCGTCATCATGTCTTCACAAGAAAAACCACAGTCATCATCATAGCTTCCATCATCGTCATCACCGTCCTAATCGCCGGAGACCGTCGGAGATCGTCATATCCACCAAGAAAACATAACTATCACCTTCAGCCAAACAACACACATCACCACCTTCACTGATAAACCCAAACTGAAAATCCAATCACTTGAAGGCCCGCAGCTCAACCCAGAAGAACGAAATCCAGAAACAAAAGTACACAAATACCAAAACCCAGCATCAATCAGCCACTAGCCGGACCAAATCAGCAGCCAAAACAACCAGAAATAGAAGCGATGCAAATATTAAAGATCATACATCCAACCAGCACCAAAACCTCAATAAGAACACGAATCAAAGATGACGTACAAATCAATCCGCACTTATGTTCCAATAACTCATTAGGTTCCATTTGATAATATGACATTGAAATGGAAATATTATGAGGGAGCCAGTCTATAGTAAACTCGACATCTTTCCATGGTGAAAAAATAAAAATATCATTTGAAAATACCTCCTGGAATTTGAAAACAACTAAAGGAAGTCGAACACCCAAATAAGGGACAATTGTATTAAGAAACATCTCTAGAAACTGTCACAAGATTCCCCTAGTATAAATAATATCATTCCCTGACCTTCCCAATCTAGAGTCCCACTATCCCAAAAACCATGATTGAAACCATCAGTAGATAAGAACAGAACCAGAAGATGATAATAGTCTATCCAATTCTTGGCCCTGATAATCTAATCCATGTTTATAATAAATTCAAAGTTTTTAATATCAGGTACCAATACGTTCCACACAACCTCATTTCCGGTTATCATTACTCGACATTAGAGGCATCTATAACCTTGTTCAAACATATTTACCAAAGGATTGGAAAGATCCAATAAGAATGACATAAGCTCAAAATTTAAACCCGAAACATCAACTGACTTTGAAAATATAAATGGTTGAGTATCAGTTTTATTAAACAATGTTAGCACCATATAATATTAAACAAATATTTTTCCTCTAACATTAGTTGTTTAATGCTCCGACCTCAGAATCTCGGAGCTGGTGAATTATTTCATTACATTAGAATAGATACAAGATTAAAATACCAAGGGACCAAATATTTTAGTAGTTTTGGAAAACTAAATTACATACATGATAGATATAATACATAGGGAAATCAAAAATAAAACATAATTCATAACAAAGACTAATAAATATCATCCTTGAAACTCATTCAATGGAATCCTCTTTTTACCCTTGGGAAAGGAAACAAAAAATAAGGGTGATCTAAAATTAGTAGTAAGTTGAAGTAAAATGGAATCAATAATGAATCAATAAGAATAAATAAACATGGAAAGGTGAATAACTAAGAACACATTCCATTTAAATAGCTGGATAAGGAATAATCAATATATAAAGGTGAAAAATTGAAAACACATGCCATTAAATCAATAAACTGAGAATGAAATTCATCTATATATTTTTTCATAGTGAAAATTTTGGGGACAATAAATACTGAATCAAAATGAAGGAAAATTTTAATTATTAGATGGAATGTCTCAATCACATGAAAACCTCAAATGTCAATATCTATCATCTATATATTTTAAAACTATAGGTATAAACTTTTTTAATTTGGACAACTGATTTGTCTCATGAGAACATATCCGTCCATCAAGGGTCTATATAAATTCGATGCCCCACAAGTCCTTGAATTTAAAAATCATTAATCATTTCTAATAAATGATTTAATCAATAAATAATATGTCTTATCAAATATCCATATTGAATAAGAGATATAGATTTATCAATAGTTCCCCAGTTAATTAAATAATGTCAAAGTAACATAGCATGTAAAAATGGTATACCATTTAGAAAATAATTATTATTTCGAATAAGAGTATGGATGTTAAAAATAAAATTGATCTTCAATGGAAAATGGTCATAAGGAAGTTATTTTTTAAATATAAATTTAACAATCAAAAAACAAAGTGAGGGTATAAAGATAGCTTTAACCACTTGGTGATTTTCTAGTCAAAACAAATTGGATGAGATAATTAAAAGTAAAAAATTAAATACCATGAATATTAAAGGATTCATGGTATAATATATCAAAAGGTTCAATAGATACACCACAAAAAATAATTATGTATTGAATATTACATTTATCTCACATAAGTAAAAAGTGAGATGAAAATCTCTTACCATGGGTTTCCTTTCATGAGAACATATTTTAAACTCTAGTATAATGATTTTAAGAATGTTAATAACTTATAAGAGATCCAAAATCCTATTTATAATCTCATATATTAACTTCACATAATTTATTATTACCTATTTGTTAACAATGTTTCACCATTTTCACTATTTCAGGTGTTAATTGCTTAGTTTTTCGAGTATGTTTTGAATTTTTTTCGTGTTGATACTATTACAGAGATCATGATTTCATAATATCCAGGATGTAATCCATGAATTTATTATCATATATATATTTATTTATAATAATCCATAATATTTGGATATAATAAATGAAATGCACTATCGATGGAGATGGTAGGTCGTACGTACAAATGAACGCTACTTCTATTTTTTTCTATTTTAAAACAAATTAAAATTTAATGGTATATATATATATTATAATTCTAGTATAATATTTATGTCTAATATATTTCATATTTTTAATAAAACCACTCTTTATATGTTCCGTATATACTGTGAATGAGTCACATCGCTTTGAGGAGGCAGTTGTCCACATTCACAAAGAAAATGTTATCATATTCCCACAAAATAGAATGCATGAGGTTTATGTTTTATATTAATATTTATGAAGGATAAATAAATAATAAATATCATAAATATCATATATATAAATCTTATACATCATAATTTACAACCACGATATATTGTAAAGGAAAAAACGAATGACATTATTTTGTGAAGTGGTAGTTCATTGTACGCATAAATGGTTAGTTCGTTACCCATTAGATGTAAGTGTTTGTATGTTATGGTCAAACAATTATAATAAAACATATCAATATATTTATGATATTTTTTCTTTAATATAATCAAGTAATATGAAAATTTTATGGGTGGAGAATAAAAATAAAGAAAAAGAGCTTGGGGAAGAAAGTTACATCTTCTTTGGGTAACAACTTATGGTTTGCACCAAAGGGATTCCTTGGATGGATTTATGATCAAAGTGAGGATTCTAAAATGAGGTTAGGGACTTTTGGAGATTATTTGAATATATTTTAAGTGATCCAAAGGTTTTTATATGTTTTCATAAGGGGGAGGGGTGAGTGCCCTTTTATATTGCAGGAGGAGTGACATTCTTATAAATTTTTGAAAAGGGAATTCCACCAACATTTTTCCTAAGAACTGTGAATTTAATAATAGTTAAAATAAAATAATATGGACTATAGGGTCTAAATATTGAAATAAAATTGAATTTTGAGAAGTTTCTAGGTCATTTGGTCCTTATGTTAAAGGTTTAGTCCCTTGTTAAGCTAATTTTCCTCTAAATCACTGTAATTAATTTTAATCACTTTCACTAACATTTTTGGTAAGAAAAATAAGTTGAAAATATTAGAAATTAGAAATTATTATAATTAAAAATATGAATCCATTTTTCCAAATTACAATCATATAATTAGATGAAATTTATTTAAATTTAATCGCGTAGATGCGACAACAATACAGGTTTTTAAAGTAAAAATATTCAAAAGTTTGTTATGCTATTATGTTCAATTTCAAGGTGAAATTGATTTCAATGACCTATATTGGTTCAATTTATATATAATTGATATAATTTGACTCTATGAACAATTTAAAATATAATTTAACCTTATAAATAAATTATACAAAAAGAATTTTTGAATTAGAATTCTATATTTTTCAATATTCATTAAAAAAATGAAACTTCTCAGAAAAATAAAAAAAATTAAAAAAAAAATAATTTTGATTTTTTTAATTTCAAAAATGAAGATTATTTTTTCAAATTAAAATTATAATATTTTTATAATTCATATTTAAAGTAGGTGCGCCATTAAAAGGTGATAAAAATGCCTTTATAGAAATATATCTTTTTATGTGAAAAATTGAGTTTGTTCTTGTTTTATTAAAATAAATTATATTTGATTAATTAAATAATATTTTATTAGATATATAACATATAAATTTACTATATAAACTCTCTAAAAACATATAATTTAATTTACTATGACCTAATTGTGTTTTGTTTAAATGTTTTGTTTTGTGCATTGCTAGCTATCAAAATTAAATTTATTCGAAAAGGAAATATGGTATTGTCTTGAGGTGATACATTATTTCCTCTTAAAAAATTTCATCCTTGAAATTGTAGGTTTATTACAATATAAAAAAATGTGGGTAGTTATCCGTTATAAGATCCTCTAGTTCCCATGTTGTTTCTTGTATTTTGTGATTTCTCTAGAGTAACTTTAATAGATGAGTCGTATGATTCTTTAACACTTTCTCTATGGTATCAAGAATATGGATGGTTCATTCATAGTATGAGAGGATATGTTTAAAAAATATTTCAATAGAGGTGAGTACATGTGTTGGGTCTTATATGTACATCCTTATCATAGATATATGGAACACATCATGTAATTTTGAGATATTTGGCAGCATTTCTTGACAATAAGAGACAACTCCAACTCATTCATGAATCTATATGGGTATGATGTACCTAGGTTATAGGTTACCTTTCATACTAAACCTAATAACCCCTTTACATGGAGATACATTCATGAAAACAAGATCTCCTACTTGGAACTCTAAATCTTTCCTCCTATTATCAACACAACTTTTTTCCCATATTTTGAGCAGGTTTAATATGAACCTCAATATCCATTACCTTTTTCATAATCTATACCACAAGTTATTGTCCTAACAGTTTCCTTTCACCAACTTCATCTAAAATAGTTGGTGTTTGAAACCTTTTTCCATATAATTCTTCATACGATGCCATCTAAATACTTGAATGGAAACTATTTTTATAGGAAAACTCTACCAAAGATAAGTACAGATCCCACATTCCTTGAAAGTTGAGTGATCATGACCTCAAAACTTGTTACATTATTGAATTATTATTTTATATTATACAATAGTTTGAGGATGGTAGGAAATTCTGAAATGGAGCTCAATGTCAAGAGCCTTCTAAATAATTTTCCATAATTTCAATGTTAAGTAGGGATCTCGTTCAAAAATAGTTAATATAGGTGCACCATGAATTATTATAACTTCATTAATATAGATACTTATTAGGATATCAAGAGGAAAGTCTCCCCTTATAGCAACGAACTATGTATATTTGGTTAGGTGAACAATGATAACCCATATTGCATAATTATTCCTAGGAGTATTTGGTAGTCATGTGAAAAAGACTGTGGTAATTTCATCCCATTTCCATACAGGAATATGAAGAGGTTTTGTGTTTCATTTTGGATGAAACCTTACAACCTTCACTTGTTGATAGACTAAAAATCTAGACACATAATCAGTAATTTCATTCTTCATGTTATCCCACATAATATGACTATTTAGGTCCCTATACATATTTTTTCTACCAGGGTGTATAGAAAAATTGGATCTATGATCATCATCCAACAATTACCTTTTCTAATCATTTATAGATGGAACATATATTCTATTTAGAAATTTTATAACCCCATCTTCACAAACAAAGTCTACCAATTTTTCATCATTCACAACATTAATTTTATTCTAAAATTTCTCATCATAAGATTGAGAATTATTTGTTCTCTCTAATAATGATGGTTTTGAAATCATTTGAAAAATTATTAATGCATCCAATTCTTTATAAATTATTATATCAATATTCTCTAGATCCATGAACATATTATCCATCTCAATCATTAATTTAGTTATAGATCCATGATCCTTTCAAATCAATTCACCCTCTACCTCATTTTATTTCCCTAGGTGGTAGTGTATTGAGAAATAATAATCATTGAGTATATCAATCCACTACCTTTTTCTCATGTTGATCGCTTTTTTGTAAGAAGAAGTATTTTAGGATTTTATGATCCATGTATATCTCAAAACATTCACCATAGAGATAATCTCTCTATATTGTCAAAGTGTATATTACAACGACTAACTCAAGATCATGGGTTGGATAGTTATGTTCACGAATCTTAAATTGGATTTATTCATATTCAATAACATTATCATTTTTCATTAGAAAAAAACTAGGTCCTTTCTTCCATGCACTACTATATAAGAAAAACCCACCACTTCCGAATGGTAATGTAAAAAAATAATGTCATTGACTAATATTAAATTTAGCTCATCAAATCATTATCCACATTAATTTATCCATACAAACTTTACCCCTTAACCTGTAATCCTGGTTAATGGGTTCGTTAATCGAGAAAAATTATGAATGAATCAATGACACTAACCTATGAAACCCATGAAACCATGTACCTTGATTTTGTTTGTTGTATTAGGCCATTCACTCACTTCTTTTAACTTTTTATTATTGACTGATATTACATCCTTTGAAATAATATGGCCAGGAAAATATAATTATTTAGTTCATAAATCACACATACTAAATTTCCCATACAACTCCTCTCTTTTAATAGTCTTAAAAATGATCCTCGTGTAATTCTCATGATCCACATAGGTTTTTTAACAGACTAGAATATAATCAAGGAATACCATAAAAAATCATCAAGATATTATATTAATACTTTGTTCACTAGGTATACAAAAATAGGTGGCTAATTAGTCAATCAAAATGGCATTACCATAAACTCGTAATGTCTATACCTCGTCTGAAAATCTATCTTCAGAATGTCTTCTTTCTTCACTTGAAATTAGTGATACCCATAATGAAGTTAAATCATCAAAAAAACATTGGGATCCATGAAGTTGATTAAATAAGTCATCAATTCAAGGTAGACGATACCTGTTATTTATTTTAATATCATTGATTTCACTATAATCAATGTATAACCTCATGGAACCATCATTCTTCTTTAAAAATACTATGGTGGATCCCCATGGTAGAATAATAGGGTAAATAAATCCCTTATTAACCAAATAATCTAGTTGTTTCTTCAAATCTAGTATTTCCACATATTCCATTCTATATAGAGTCTTTGATATCTATCTTGAATCAGTAATTAAATCAACAGAAAATTCTACATCATGCTCTAGGGGATGTCCAAGTTATTCCTTAGGAAATAAATCGTTGTGTTCCAGATAAATAAGTAAAACTTTAGTTATAAGACTCCCTTCTTCATCATATGATGTTTCTTCCTCTTCTTCCCTAATAATTTCATTTATCAGAGCTACTGGGGGAGGATATAGATAAGAATCTAGCGAGGAAGCTTCTACTCTAAATATAAGGGATTCTATATATTCCTCACAAATCATATCTTCCTTCCTATTATAATAAAATTTTGAATCTTATTTTGAGATCCTGTTCAAAACAAGGATTATATAAAATTCAATAATAGGTATGATAACTATGATAGAAATTAAAGCACGTTTACATTTTATATTTGGGAATGCCCGACACATATTTGTTGCAATGATACCCCGTTTAGAGTTTTAACATAAAAATATATTGTTAAATAAAATGAAAATGTCTAATTTTCATAATAACCATGGTAGATAAAAAGAGAGAGATGATCCAAAATCAAATAAGGCATTGTATAAATTTGAATATAGGATTAATTTACTTTCCACCACTTCATTGGGTACTTCTAACTTAGTTGTTGTGATTGCATATGCTTGGCCATCTTCCCTTGGTCTCTTCTATTAGAGATTAGTTTTCATAGTGCCCCATCTCCCTATAGTTAAAATAATTTAATGAAATTCTTCCCTTCTTCCATTTGCACTCATATTCCTAGTGGTCCCTATATTCTATCTTATAAAAAAATCAGTCGCTTCAAACATTTTCCTGGGAAAATTTTTCCACATTTTTTACAAGGTGGAAAATTTTGAGTTCCCTAACTCTTCTTGGATTCATTACCTTTTTCTTGATGATCATATGGACTATTATTCTCATAGTTTCCCTTAAATATATTGATTCTATAAAATTACTTCCTCATTTTTATGGAACATCAAACTATTTCTTTGTATGATGATTTTTTTCGAGAAACTAATTCCCTTTGGAAATTTTTCTTAAGACCTTAAAAGATGTGTTTAATAATTCCCTCCATTTTGTGTCTACAATATGTATAATACCTATATAACCTTGAAAAGGTAGCTTCATAATATTCAACACTTTCTCTTTGTTTTTCATTTTAGCTAAGTAACTTTCTCTTCATCATAATTTTTTATCATGAAAAAAGTATTTATTGAATAATGTATCCTTAAATGTTTTCCATTCCATGAGTTATATTTCTTCTTCCTCCCTTGTATTCTAGAACAAGGGAAACCGTTGATCAAAATAACCTTAGAGATAATACATTGCAAGTGTAACCTTTTCCATTTCACTTCACCCCTAGGTTATAAATATCTTTTCCAAAGACTTAATCCATTGCTAAAAAAATTGGATTTGTAGTACCACTAAATAATGGGGGATTATTTATTATAATGTGATCTTACAAAAAATATTATCTCTATTTAATAGGTTGATCCATTCGGGCATAGTTATTTTTCATAGCTTAATTAATTTCCCCCAATATTTCAATAATATGATCCATTCCAATACCATCTGTATTTATTTCGTCAATATGAAAATATCTACATTTTCTTTGAGTGTTGATACCATTCATCCTTCTTGTAAAAATTTATAAAAATTAAATATATATGTTTAGCTCAAAAAATCACAATATATAGTTCAAAATATAGTATAGCACATAACATAATTTTTTTAATTGTAAATCTTAGAACCGTAAACTTTGGTTTCTTGGTGAAATATTTTCTTTTAAATCATTCATAATGGTTTGTATTGAAAATGTAAATTATCATTAGTGTATAACCCAGTTTCATCAAACCAAGTGCATAGTAAGGCCCATTTTCATATACCAGGTTACACAGAGTCAGGCCCAACACACCTCATTGGAGTTGTTACCCTAAGGTACATCGGTATGAGAACCACATCCACTTGTATTATCTGAACCAGGATATATTTATAGGAATACCCATATAATATCTATCATACCAAAATTTTAGTATGTTGTTATATACTTATACTTAAATTCTATCTTAGGGTTATATACCCTACTATTTGTTTTCAAATCCTAGTTTTGAAGGTTGTTGCTAAATTTTATCTGATATCAACTGTAATTCCATGACCCTAGAACCCCAGAGTTGATGCATTATTTTTTTACATTGGTATAGATACAAGCCTCAAATCCCAACAGAATGAAATTTTTTTCCATTTTGGAAATCCATATTACATATATGATACCCATATTTCATTGGGAAATAAAATACAAAAAAAATATAAAATAAAGACTAATAAAATACATCCTTCAATATCATTTAATATGTTTATATTAATATCCTTGGGAAAGAAAAAATGGATGCTCAAACGATCAGTAAGGGTAAGTACAATATAATCAATAATTAATTAATAAGAAATAATCTTCATGGAATGAAAAATAATTGGGGAAAAAATATATTTAAATAACAATATAATGAATAATAAAAATGGAAAGGTAATAAATTGAAAACACATTCCCTTAAATCAATAAAATGACAATGAAATTCCACATTAGATTTTTTTCATAGTGAAAATATCTTGGAGAAAAAATATTGAATCAAACTATAGGAAATTATTAATTGTTGGACTTCATTTCTCAGGCACATGAAAACCTCTACTATTAAGATATATCCTCTAGGTAGTTTAAAAGTACAGGTAGAAACATATTTAATTTGGACAACTTATTTGTCTCATGAGAACATGAAAATTCATCAAGGGGGTATATGAAGTATGAGATCACCCATCATTTCATGTAAAAATTATTCATCTTATTGAATAATCTTTTTAATCTATAAATAAAATTCCTTATAAAATATCCGTATTGAGAAAAAGATAAATATTTATCAATAATTCCCTTGTTAATCAAATAACTCTCAATGTAAAACCATATGTAAAAATGGTATAATATTTATGAAATAATTATAACCATCACTTAAGAGTATGGATGTTAAAATTAAAATTTATCTCCAATTTAAAATGGTTTTATGGAAGTGATTGTTTCAAGTGAAAGTTATCAATCACAAAACAATGTGAGATTGTAAAGATAGATTTTACCACATTATAATTTTCAAGTCAAAACTCCTTGGATTAGATAATTCAAATTATAAATTTAAAAAGAATGAATATATAAGTATTCATGGTATAATATATCAATAAGGTTACTAGATACACCCAAAAAATAAGCAATACGTGAATACAACATTTTTCTCACAGAAGTAAAAAGTGAGGTGAAAATCCCTTACTTTGCATTTCCTTTTTAGTGAATGTCCTTAAAAATATTGTATAATGGTTTTAATCATATTAATAACTTATAATATTACCATAATAATATTTATAATACCATATATTATCTTCTTATAATGTCTTATTAGCTGTTTGTTAACAACATTTCATCATTTTAACTATTTTAGGTGTTATTCACGTAGTTCTTCGAGTATGTTTTGACTTGTTATTTATTGTTCCTATTACATAGATGATGATTTAATAATATAAAGAATTTAAAACATGATTTAATCATCATATATATTCATTATATATGTATTTGTAATAATTCATTATATTTGTAGATAACAAATGAAATGTACCATTTATGGAGATATTAGGCCATTTGTACGCATGAATGCTACTTTCATTTCCTTTTCATATTTAGAATAATGAAAAGTAAGTGATGTATATTTATATTATAAATAAATTATCATATTTATTTCATATATGTTTCATATTTTTAACAAAACCATTCTTTATACATTCTGTGTATAGTGTGAATGAATCACAATGCTTTGAGGAGGCGGTGGTCTACACTTCCACAAACAATGTTATCGTATTCCCAAAAATGTAAAGCATAAAGGTATGTTTTATATTAACATCAAATAATAATAAAGACATTATAAATATAATATAATTTATATTTAAACAATTTTCCTTCATAATTCCAAGCCATAAGAGGCTGTAAAGGAAAAACGAATGACAACGTTTTGGGAAGCAGTAGTTTTCTGTACACATATATAGTAAGTTTGTTAACCATTAAATGGAAGTGTGTGTAAGAGTATATTTAAAAATTATAATAAAAAATATCAATATATTTAGGACACTATTTTTTTTATATAATCATGTAATAATAATAGTTTACATGGATAGAGAATGAAAATAAAGAAAAAGAGCTTAAGGAAGAATGTAACCTCTTCTTTGGGTAACTCTTTTTGGTTTACACCAAAGGGATTCCTTGGATGGATTTATTCCCAAATGGGAATTATAGTATGATGGGAAGTATTTTGGGAGATTATATGAGCATATTTTGGGTTTTACAAACTACTTGAGAGATCAGAATAAGGGGTAGGGTTGAGTGCCATTTTATAGTAGAGGAGGAGTGTAATTCTTGTAAATTTTTGAAAAGGGGATTCCAACAACAATTTAAATATGAATATTTTATCAAATAATGGTAAATATATGATAAAATAGAGTATAGGTTAGATATAATGGACTTTGAACAAGTGTTTAGGTTATTATGGCCCTTAAGTTTAAGGTTTAGTTAATTGTAAAGATAATTTTTCTCTTAATTGATGTAATTAATTGTAATCACTTTAACTAATATTTTTGGTCAAAAAATAAGTTAAACATATTATAAAATATAAATTATTCTTATTACAAATAAGGAATCTATTTTTAAAAATCCCAATAATATAATTAAAACAAATTAAATTAAATTTAACTCCTTAGATGTTATAATAATGTGGGGTTTTAAAGTGAAAATGTTCAAAAGTTTGCTATGTTTTTATATCCAATTTCAAGGTGAAATTGATTCCAATGACACAAATTGGATTAATTCACTATTAAATAAAAACTAAAAAATATAATAAAAATAAAATATATCCTCCCTAACCAAATTTTTATGTTTCACTTTCAAAAATGATATTTAATTTTTCAATTTAAATTTATAAAAGTGTCAAAATTCATATTTAATGTAGGTGTGCCATTAAAAGGTGGAAAAACTGGTTTTATAGAAATATAGGTTTTTATGTGTAAAATTGGGGTTGTTCTTGTTTTATTACTATCAAATATATTAGATAATTTTAAAAATATTTTAATGGATATATAAAATATAAATTTACTATATAAATTGTCTATAAGTTGTATAATTTAATTTACCATTTCCTAATCATGTTTTTTAAACCCAGTGTTGCATGCATTGATAGCTATCAAAATTTATTTTATTATAAAATTAAAATATTGTATTGTCTTAGGGATCTACAAGCTGCCCTACTATAGATTCCCTTGGCGCAAAATACCCCACAAAAAACCATACATTCTTAGCAACATGAATATCTCACTTGGCATGAGCATTAGACCCACTACCCTTTGAAGCATTAGTCTAAGCCATCGAAGTCTTGGTGATAGTTGATCCTAACCTTATTCCCTAAGATATATTTTATAAAATATGATATAAATGGTCAGATCATCCAAAAAGATGACAAGTCCTAGGAGCCTCCATAGAGTCAGTCATGGTATGACCACACCTCATATACTAGTAGAGGAAAACTTGTTGATACCCTATCAAAGCCCCTAAAACTTGTCTAGAAGAAGAGTGAACACTATTACACTTCTTTTTTTCGCTAGAAGATACACCAAGGATATCCCCTGAACCAATTAAATCTCAAAATAATCTTTTCTCTCTGGCTATGTCTTCCTCATCCAAAGCTGCCTATTAAACTACCTCCATAAATTTCATAAGGAATATGAGTATCAACATTGACTGAATATCAGACCATATTCCTAACAAAAACCTTATTGAATTCAATTAATCACTATTGAAACATTCTTTTCCCTGAGGCACCAACTCATTAAAATGGGAAGAATACTACAAAACAATATGCTCCCCCTTCTTTATGTACAGAAACTATCAGGACTTCACGAGATGCAATGTATTAGGATAAATCTATTGGTTACTGATTTTCTTAAAGGAATCCCATGTAATATCTTCATAAAACATATCTTGAAAAATATATTCCCACATCTCTCTCCGAGCCCATTTTTTATATATGTGGAAGAAATTCCATAGAGTCTTTAGGAGTCCTCAGGAAGTGGAATACCCTTTCTATTTTCCCAATACAGTCCTTATATTCTTATAGTTCAATATCACCATGAAATATGGGAGAATGATGCTTTTAAAATTCAAAGAAATGATCTACCATGCATCAAAGGATCGTGACCCAACTTGACTTAGATTCTTAATAGTGTGAGTAACAACTTCTACCAAAGTAGGGTCCAGTGTAGGGTTCACATGTAGAACCTCTCTTCTAGTTTCATCTCTTGGATTTTGAATAGATCTTCTAGATGGAATTGTTTGAAAAAAGGAAAAAACCAATCAATCCTGAGAAAATTCCAAAATCATAGAAACATCATTAGGTATTGATATCAAATATTTAAAACATTATGAATTTAAAGCTACAATGAAAGAACTTACTTAAAAAGGAACATGTCAACTTAAATAAAATACAAATACATTTTACGCAAATGGCCTCAAAATCCAAGTCTCATACCTAGTAAAAGTCCCTAACCACCCAAGGAAACTAGGTTTTAGTCATTAATGTGAGTTGGACATGCATATTTTATAAACCTACTATCTTAATTCAAAAATCCCTAAATTTAGTCTACCTAAGACAAAGAACCAAAGTTAGTTAGTGCTAACACACTTTAGTATGAGCATCCTTATAATACTAAATTTCAATGAACCAAAATGGGTTAACTAGATAAGCCATCTAAACGAGCCCATCACATGATATTAGTAAAAAAAATTAAGAAAACCAGTCTTGAATATAAGGAAAAAACATAAGACCAGAGTACATTTTACAAATATATGAGATACCAAAAGCGACATAAAATCTAAGAAAAATAGGCTAAAATATAAAGTAATTCAAGGTACCACATGACCAACAGTAACCTTCAGACTAAAATGAACCAAAAAGTAAATAATAAGAGAATACAACATGCTACAAGATGGTTTTCTCTTTACATTAATCCAAGAATTTAACATTAACAAACTCACAAAACCATAAGTAGTGTGTGAGCCAAATCCTAGTAGGAAACCACCATAGTTTCTTTACAAGTTATAATATAAATAATGAAACATATCAAGATAAAAAAATTGTTTTACAAATAATTTAAATAAATTCAAACCATTTATAAGTAAATTTCTCATTCTCTATCCCTTGTTTTTCAGGAAATCCTTTCATATTAACAAAATAGATATACGAAAATTAGAAATTATTAAAATAGTAATTCATATCCATATAAAAATTGGAACACATATCCATGACATAATATACCATGCGAAGCTATGGGATACAAACTCTTATAAAAATTTGTGAGTAACAATCTATGATAAAGAAATGATTTGACAAGTAGCCATAAATTATAAATGAGATAGTAACTCATATCGGGATATATCACATGGGAAATCAATAATGGACACACAAAAGATTAAATAGACATACGTTGGATCCAATAGATATTGATTACTTCTAGTTGATATAAAAATAAGTTACCTTCTATTAGTGAAACACAAGTTAAGGCTACCTATGTCCCTTTCATGATGCAGCCAAGGTCCACAATGTGAATTTTTAAAAATTCATTTCAAAACCATGATCATAATTTTAAAAAATGTTTTCTATTCCAAGCTGATCCAATTAAGAGTTTGAAAACCCAAACCCAAATCAATAAAATAAATTTTCAAAGAAAAACCCCATTTTGAAAAAATTTTCCATTCCAAGAAATCATTTGAAACCACTTATCCATTCAGATCCACAAAAAAACCAATAGTATTTATCAAGAAATATACACAGTTCTAATAATTAGCCCATTTTATGGAAACACCTACCTCAATACGGTATAAAACTAGCTTCTCCCATTAAAGGTGACTGGAAACCAAGAGAACACACTTTTAATGAAAATCTATGCCAAGAAATTGAATTTCATTGATAGAAGACACTATGCAATTGAAAAATCAAAAAATAATCGTAGAAAAAACCATGGGCATATCTAAAACTGATGAAAAACTTGAAGGATTACACACCCATAGAGAATATATCCATCCCCAATGGGGATCAATCACTGAACAAAGTGATCCATATAGATATGAGTCACACAAAATCACCTAGTGTATGCTATAGGTTGAAAGAGGTTGGTTGTAGGTAGAATGAAAGGAAAATAATCTGCGAACCACCCTAAAAAACAAGACATGGGAAAACTATATATAATATAACAAAATTTCACGTTGTGTATCCCATGAAGATGAAATATGCTAAAAAAACCATTTCCTGTTAATAAAATATGTGATATTTTACATTACATGCTTTGAACCTATTACATGTCAGGTAAAGACTTTATTAAATGTATCTAGTTCACAAATTTTTCTTGGAAGACATTATATAGTGAGTTCTACATTTATACAGCATGTAAGTTCCCAATGAGTAGAAAAAACTACTCGTGTAAGTGGAAAATTAAAAAAAATCCCTGAATTCTTGTACATATATCCTCCCAATACCTTTTCAGAATTAAACACCCAATGAAAAAAGAATAAAAAAATGTTAAAAAATACCTGATAGAAAGGTAACAGGGTGTTACATGTATATATGTTTATATGAAAAAGTTAGATTATATTTTATGATTATTAATTTTCTGTCTCATTTATTTATTTATATCTGGTTATCTTATTTTTTATAGACTTCCAATGCATGGAAATTCCATTATAGATATTTAGTAAATATCCACTATCTTGATTTCTCTAGTTTAAGGGATACACCATTCCCAGAATGAATTTCTTGATGCCTAGGAACTAGTTACCAATTATATGATATACATTGGGGTTTCAAGAACCTATATCAAAATATTTTCGGCTTTGGTTTACTACCTCACGAGTTTATTCTTCAGTAGAGCTCACTTACCACCAGGTTGGGTGACTACCACCCCTTCTGAAAAGGCCATATGATGGGAGGGGGATGATAGGGGCATATATATGATTCCTAGAACCCCTATAGTCTTTGATATGGGATGAGGACCCTGTATCCAAAAACATTGACCATAGGGATATACTGAATTCATTTGGAATTCCAACAATCTCCTCCCAGTGCTTTCCCTACAAATAACAGGCTTTCCTACAATCTATAAGACCATTTATAAGATCTAAATTTAGCCTAAAATGAATTTGAAAATTTGATCTATCCCCTGGAGAAGTATTCTTTCTATTGTTAAAGAGAAATTTATTAAAAAATAAGAATATTCTTACACAAGAAAATTTTAGTTTAGATGAATATGAGGTTGAATGGGTAGATAACTAAAAATGTCATGGTGTAAATGATCTGGTAGAATTCATAGATAAATCCCATAAAAAATAAGAAATCAACATTGATGGAGAAGAGGTCGAAGTAAGAGTTGATATGTAGGTCTAATTAGAAACTTATCTAGAATGGATAGATGTTTTTAGAGCCAAAATGAAGAAATACAACAAAGTTTTTAGTGATTCCAATATCTATATGAAGTACAAGGAAAAAGATAAGTCTAGGTTAATAGATGAATTTTATAATCTCAAATATTTATTTCTAGAGGACTCAGAAATGGTTAGTGGGAATAAACTCAAAGTTGAAGAACAAAAAGGGGTGATCGATGGTTTGAATAACATTGTGAAATAAAAATATCCATTTAGGGATTTCCCTATGAATCACATGCTTTCCTACTTACTCTGATAATAATTTTAGGATCTACATTAGAGAAGTAGGACCTTATATCTTAATATTTTTTACTTTGGTTCACTACCTCATGAGTTTGTTCTTCATTAGAGCTCACTTCCCACTAGGGTGACTCACTAGAACCCCTTATAAAAAGGATTTGAGATTGGATGTGGGGTGACTAGGGATTATATATGGTTCCCAACAACAATCTAGTCTCAGATGTGTGATAGGGACCCTATACCCAGCAATCTTGACCTGTAAGTATCCATTGCATTCATTTGGGATTCCAAAACCCACCCATGGGGACTAGGAACACCCTTAGAGCCTTTCCAGTTGTTGGTTTAGGTGTTGGGGATGGTTTACCTAGGATTGTTTGTGACAAGAAGGTTCAATAACAACTGTAAGGGTATTATGAACAAAATCTAACACAACCCCCTCATTAAAAGTAGATATTGGGGAAACAAACAGACTAATATATGAAGTCAATCATGTAGGAAATTATGTCCAATTTTATCACCACCACTAAAATTGACTCAAAAATTAGAAGGCAACTATATAAAGCCTTGAGAAAAAAAGTGCACTACTTGAAAACCAAATCTTAGTGAGATAATTATTCACACTACTAGGTAGAACATAAAAGTTCCCCTTGAGAGGATTCTAGGGAAGTAACCTTAAGGAGTAGAAAATATCTCTTGTAAAAAACCATGGAAAAGAAAAATATAGTCATAGGTTAGGATCACGAAGTTCATTTATAATATCAAAAATGAGGTAGTACCATAAAATAATGGACCATCAAAGGTAAAGTAATTCAAGAAAGAAAAAGAGAATAAATTGTTCAAGATTTATGCACCTCTTTTGATTTTTCCAAAATGTATGAAACAATGAAACATGGACACAAAATTTGGGATGTTTATGGAAGTGTTATGAATTCTTCATATCCACATTACCTTTTCCATGGAATTTAATCAAATTATAACCTCCATAAATTTCATGATGGAAATACATCAATTAAAATGAAGACAGAGGAATTAAGCATCATTTACCTCAATAAGGAATGATCATAATTTGTTTAACATTCAATCCCACCGAAGAATCAAGATCTAGGGAGTTACTATATCGCATACACTATCATACCATGCATGTTTGTAAAGGATCTATGTGAGATAGAATCTAGTGTTAATATTATTCCTTTTAATGTTTTCATAAATTTGGAATAATATAATTCAAGACCACACACATGGAACATCATTTGTCCAATTGATCAATAATGTTTCCTAGGTTTATTTTAGAAGATATGTTATTGAAGGTTTTGAAATTCATCTTCTCATATGACTTAATTAGTATCACCATGGAAGAAGATATAGAGGTTCCATTGATTTTTAAGAGACCATTTCTTATAAAGGGATAATCATTAATTAACATCTATAAGGGGAGCTTATATTCCAAGTGGTAAATGAAAAAAATAACATATAATGTTCTTAAGGATTTAAAAAAATCCTCTCTAGAGGAATATAAGGATATATTTATTATATACACCTAGGAAACATACTTGGTTTTCATAGAAAATGATATGGGATATCTAGAATAATTTGGAGAAAATTTTGATGAAGAATTAATTCTTGAACAAGAATAAGAATAGGTGAAGTTTGTATTTAGCTAGGGAGTTCATTACTGGAATGTGTAGAAATTTGATACAACATAAAGATATAGAATACCAAACCCTCTATGGCTTATATTCTAAAATATACTTAGATATAATTGAATAAACTTTCATAATTACTTAAATATGTCCACTTGGGGGAGAAAGAAACTTTTACATTAATTTTAATCTCTTACCTCACTGATGATCAAAAAGTTGAGTTGTTTCAATTAGTTAAAATAATGTGATAATCTATTTAATGGATACTTGATGATATTAAAGAGATAAACATAAGAATTAACACCCATAAGGTGATTTTAAAATAAAGAGATAATCTATCTATAAAACCATAAAAATAGTTAAACTCTCCCATGAAATAGTTTTTTTAAATGAGGTAATCAAGATATTGGATGTGTTATTAATATCTACAATATTAGATATCCTATGGGTGATCCCCTTGAAAATTGTACCGAAGAAGGGACACATCACCGTGATTTTAAATGATAATAATAACATAATTACCATGAGGATTATCTTGAGTTTTTTAGTATGTGTGGGAAATCATAAATTAAATGACATCACATAAACGAACACTTTCCATTTTCCTTTATGGATCATAAATTGGAGTGTTTATCAAGAAAAAAAATATTAGTTCTTGGATGGTAATTCGGGATATAACTAAAATTCCTTCTTTCATGAAGACCAAAAAATGAGCACCTTTACATAGCAATACATGAAATTATATTACCACTGAATTTCATTAATTATGATTAATTCCCTGACCAAACTCTAATTTTGAATGATTGATATATTCCATGATATGATGGAGCATATATTTTAAGTCATCATGGATGATTTTTTATTTATGAAAATTCATTTGAATCATGATTGAAGAACATAGAGATATTTTTAAAGATATGTGAAGAAACCATGTGGAAGCTTAATTTGTAAAATTACCAATTTATGGTACACCATTTCAAAGTTTTGGGCCACACGATTTCTAGGAATGGAATGGAATTTTACTCAAAAAAATATAAAGTGATCGCTAATTTACCTATCTCAACTTTTATATGAATGATTAAATGTTTTCTTAGGAATGAGGGCCTATACTAATGAGATTTCTAGATTTAATAAAAATAACTCAACCATTGAAAAATATTTTAACAAAATATTCCATAATTGAGTTAGATGAGAAATTCATTATAGGATTTGGATAGTGAGTTGATAGTATAATTAAGTTGATCTATTATGGAATCATTTCTTTAAATGAGGCCCAAATCAATTACAACTCCACAAATAAATATATTTTAGTATTTTTCATATCATTTGAAGTATTTTTTTAAATCTAGTACTTTAAAAGGTGATTATTTATATGGACCGTGAAACACAAAAATAATTATTAAAAAATAAAGATTAAAAGTTGTGGTGAATTTGATGGGTTATCCTACTTCAAGAATTTGACTGGGAAATTTTTTGATAATAAAGGGAGTGAGAACTTGGTTTATGATCATTTATCTCTATTATAGTTTCCTCACCATAATATGTAAATATATAGAGATATTTTAGAGGATTTACCAGATTAGGATATATTTTTAGTGATGGAGGTACCTCAACCATGGTTTAAAGATATCACTAATTACATGGCCAAGGGAATTCTCTACCCCAATATCCATTTAAAATAAAGGAATAATATCTTAGAGGGAGTGAAAAATTATTTTTTGTAATACTCACTAATTTTTAAATCATGTGAAGATGGGTTTTTTTGGTAATTATGTTCCATTGGTGGAGGTTCACGCATTTCTAGTTTTTTTTCACTCTTCCATATCAAGGGGACATAGTATCCCATACCAAAACATTTTAAATATATTGTAATATAGGTTCTTTTGGACCACAATGTTTAAATATTCCTTGAACATTGTCTTCTTTTTGATAGATTCTAGTATATAGGAAACATTGGGCATCAAGCAGAAATGTTACAACGACCAGTTTTGGAAGTGGATATCTTTGACATATGGGGTATCAATTTTATGGGGCCATTATTTCCTCTTATCTAAAGACCTACATTTTGTGTGTGGGTATCACGTATTTTGGGAGGTTGAAGCCACAAAAGCTTCACACAATACAAAATATTTTTCATGGAATTACTTAATATTGATATATTCAGTTGGTTTGGAGTAACCAAGGTACACATTAATTATAGGGGGTACACACTTTTATAACTTCATATTTAGAAACATTTTACTAAAATGTGGATTAGGTTTAACATGGAGACAAAATACCACACCAAATAAAGTGTTTAAGTGGAAGTATCAAATTTATAAATAAAATAAATCCTCAAAAATTGGTTGGTTCATTGAGAAAGGATTGGGAAAAGAAGCTTGATGATTCCTTATAGTCATATTAGATAGAGTGTAAGACTCTTTTGGGCACGTATCCTTTCAAGTTTGTGTATGAGAAAAATTTTCATTTCCAGTTGAACTCAAACATAATTTTTATTAGGTGATCAAGGAACTAAATGATTATATCAAGAACACCAAATATAAATTCAAGCTATAGTTGACCAAGTTTGATGAAATCATAAGGGAGGCATATGATAGTCACTCAATTTATAAGGAGAAGAATAGGGTAGTATATGATTTCATGATTTATCAAAATTAATTTGAACATATAGATAATATAATACATTCTAACTATAAGTTGATTATTTTACCATGTAATTTGATGACCGTGTTGTACAAAACATTTACAGTGATCATGTCCTTCCACCATGGTGTGGTGGATGTTTTAGTAGTCGATGGGAAGACATTCAAGTCCAATTGGAAGTGCAAAAATCTATTTTTACAAATAAAATAATATTGGGAATGATTTACACCATACACTTTAGTTTCAGAGAAGCTTTGATGTTTCTATCTTGAGACATTAAATTTAGTACTCATAAGGAGAAAAACTAAAACTTTATAAAAATGCATAATTTTTTTCTTATTTTTGGGTGTTTGACTAATTAAAGGGAATATATTACTATGTTTTTTTAAATATGGATAAATATTATGTGAAGTATTTTTAATTTAATTTTAACACTTTGGTATTAATATAATATTTATGGAAGTTTTAATATATTTAATTTTTTTTGGGGAACATAAAATTTAATTTAGTGAAGAACATTTTATATCAAAATCGAGATGGGGGAAATTTCAAATTCTAAAAAAATTGTGTGATTGGAATATTGTTCCCTAAATCATGCACCACAAACATGTATTATGGGAAAAAAATCCAAAAACAAATTCACACTCTTTTAATGGTTCCAAAAATAAATTTCTATCCATTTAAATGTCTCAACCACTTTCCAAACCCATTTTCACAATTGCTTTAGTGTTTACCAAACTATGTGGATCAACTATCTGAAACATTTAAAACCCCTAATTTCAAATTTACCCTACAAAAAAATAATAATTTTTGAATCCTTTAAATGGGCCTAAAGTATGATCCAATCCCCTCTATCTTATTTTCTCCCTCCCATATAAATTTTCCTCACCCCCTTATTCCTCTTTCTCCCGAGTGAAAAACCCTATATCAGTTTTTATTTTTATTTTTATTCTTATTCATATTATTATTTTTAATATCATTCTTAATATTATTTTTCAATTTATTCTTCCATTAGTTTTTGGTTACTCTTCTTCATTCCCCATATTCTAATTTTAATTTCAGTTCTCTTTCTTACCATATTTTTTTAAAACAATTTCAACAATTTTTAAAATCCCTCACGTCACACACAATCTTCACCCTTTTTTCTTAAATGCACAAGTTATACTTTAAAAAAACTCATTAATTTATGAAATAAATATCCTTATCCTATGATTCCTTATTTAATTATATTATAGATTTTTTAATTTTTACTTTTTGTAAGATTTTTTTACGTAATGAATGCAAGAACCCCTTCCAAACTCTAACACCCCAATGTTTTCTAAAAAAATTGAAATGATTGAAATTTTGTTTAATATTGATATTTATAAGTATACTTTAAATATAATTTTACTACTTCTATGTTTTTAATTTCAAAAAGTGTTATCTACAATTGTGTTTAATATGTTATATGGAGTCTATTGGAACCAACTTTTATTTCGGTGAATACTAACATACCCTTATGAATAGTAATATGAATAGTAATATGACCCTAATGAATAGTAAATTGTATTATTGTTATATTTTTTTTAAGGATTTAAGATATTGGCATCTTTATTAATTTTTAAATGTGATATAAAAGCAGTTATAGTTTTGAAATTATTAATTTTTTAATTAAATATGATTTTATTTAAAAAATAAATTAAAAATATTTAGAAATTTATTTTTTAAAAAGGACTTAATTTATAACTTCTACACATTAATAAATGGTTTGGGTGAATTTTGGGGGTTTTTCTGAAACTATTTTTTTGATGAATAATAAAAAATAAAGTTTTGAGTTTTAGTGCGTTAATGACATCATTAATGATGCAATAATGATGTAATAAATCTGGTCTACTTGTGTATAATGAAATAAGTTATTAGGTGTACCAAGTGGCTTGTACCATGGGATAATACCATGGTAAAGCCTGTGGTTTTTCAAATACCACTAATGATGTGTCCCTTGGAAATTATTAAAATAATCCCTCACTTTCGCTATAAATACCAACCCATTCCTCCATTAAATTACTTAAAAATTACTCATTAACGAAGACCAGGAAACAGTATCTCCCTAGGAGCCCTCCCAAGGTTTCATCAATCCCCCAAGGTCCTAACCATCATTTTCTTGGAGTTACTCTACAAGGAAACAAAATTTTCAATTTCTTTATTTTTCATTCAAGTTCTCTTATATGTGGTATAACATTCAAGTTTCCATACCATGTTATTATTTCTGATCTATTTTGTATTATGATTCATTTCTAGATGGGTGTCCCTTGTCCCCTCTCTTTTTAATATTTTCTAAAACCATGTTGCATAGCCGTTAGGTTGTTGGATTTTTGTAAGGGATATCTCAATTATTCTTTTATTTTGAGTTCCTTTCTTTTCTTATTCTTTTTTCATCTTTTCTTGCCCAAGAAACTGAAAATATCCATAAATAATATATATTTTGGATGTTCTGATATTCATGTAAAATTCATCATCATTATTCTTCTCCTCTCCCACTTATTCAAGGAATAAAAACATTGTCTGTGACCTTTCAAATTACCGACATAGTGTATGATGTGATTTCAATTTTCCTTAATTTTTTCTATTCTGGTTATGAAACCATTTATAAGGCAAAAAGAGGTTGTTATTTTCAAAGAACAACTAAAATGTCCTAAACGAACATCATTAATGTTTTAACTTATGAATCATCCTCATAAAAAACATCAAAATGATAAATGGTATAAATAATGGTACTTGAAATATGTAAATAATTGTCCATTCCAATTCTGGAGTTTCACTTCCAATCAACAAGAACATCTAATCTATTAAGTCTCTCTTCAATTGTATGATATTTATAAGGGGCTTTTCTTTTAAAATCCTCTTTTAAAATTATGTTTTATAAAATTTAAAAACAATGTTTTTATGCAATTATTCATGTTTTATTATTATGTTCTAGTTCATGGGAATTTTTTATAATGAATGGTGGGAACTATATATCCCTTCAACACATTAGGTATGTATAAGTTGGAGGTCGTCCGTAGGGTTACTCCAAGTGTAACTGCAATGGTTACACAAATAGTAAGGTAGCCGTGAGGGTAACAAATTATAAGGTAGATGAGATGGTTACAATATTATATAAGTAATTACCAATAAACCATTATGGTTCTACTTATGTTCTTATGGATTGTGGAAATATCATGTTTCACAAAGTATATATATAGAGGTGATAAGTATTTATTTTGATAATGATTTCGTACGTTGCATGTATTCATGGACTAATCTGTTCATTCCTTATTTTTATATCCCATACTGAGATTTTGGGATCATCCGAAGTTTTAAATGATTTTCACAGGTTAATGGATGTGAAATACAAAGAAGGAAGCTATGTTAAATGTTGAATAATTTTCAAGGAATCATGTTTTAAGTTTTAATGTTTCAAATTTGAAACTAACAGAAATTATTTTTATGGTATGCACTCTGTAACAATGTGTAATGTTATGATTGTATTATTTCACAATTATCTAAATCTCTAAACTTGAAAAGATCCTCAATGTAAAAGGAAGTGTCTTCTTGACTAAATTCAAGATTATATTTGTAATAAGGTCGGGTCCTTATAGTTGTTATTAGAGGATGGTTTAAATAACTTTACAAGTTAGGATGATGTTAAAAGAATACCATAAATGATTTTTATTCTATCATTAATTTGAAATGTTATAGAATTTAAAGATTTTCCATGTTTCTTCTTCTAAGATATGTTTGTTTAGATAGGTTGTCAGTAGAAGGAATAGGTATGCTAAAGAGGAGAGGAACTAAAAGAACGATATCCTTCTAGATCTATAGCCTGGAATATTAGGGATTGGAACCGAGCAGTTTGTGATAGTAATGGATCAGCTAACGTAGGCAATAAATGGTGGTGGAATCCATGCAAGAGAACAAATAGAGGTACCACAACATAACATGACAGTAGTGGAGCATTTTATGATAGAACGCCCTCCTACTTTCAATGGATCTTCTAACCTAGTAGCAGATGAAGGATGGATCAAAGCCCTAGAAAAGATGTTTGATGTTATGAGATGTTCATACAATCAAAAGTTTAGTCATGCCATTTATCGTTTTGAAGGTGAAGCTGATCTGTGGTGGTTAATGGTAAGGAATATCAGGGGTAGAGAGGATTTTGATGACTTAGAGTGGGATGAATTTAAAAGTGTTTTTCTTGAAAAATATTTTCCTAAGGTGGTGTGACTTAGTATGGAGAATAAATTCTTTGAATTGAAGCAAAGGGAGGAGGATTCAATGGCTGTGTATGAAGATAACTTCACCCAAATAGCGAGGTATGCGCCAAATCTTGTTATGTATATTGATAAAAAAATAAACTACTTTTACTCAGGACTGAAGGCAAGGTATCAAACGGCGTTGGCCACCTGTGAATCCAAAAGTTATGAGAAAATTTCTTGATGTGCTGAGAGGGTAGAGATGGAGTTTTCTGATGAATATGTGCATTTTGGAAATAAGGAGAAGAATATGTCAAGGTGGCAAGCATTGGGTAATAATAAATCAGAAAATATGATGGTAAGAAAATCCAGTTTCTAGTTTGTGGAAAGTTAGGCAGGAAACTCCTTGGTGAATGCCTTAGCAAAACTGGGAAGTGTTTTAAATATGGTAAGTTTATACATATGTACTGAGATTGCAATGAAAATGATCCTAAGACTAATCCTGATAAGAAAAGTGTAAAGTGTTTAAAATGTGGTGAGATTGGTCATTATGCAAATGACTTCCCATAGAGAGATATAAATGATGCAAAGAAGCTAGACTATAAGTAGAAAAGTGGAGTGAGATCCTTTTCCACTACGTCAGCAGATTTCAGTCAATCCAATGAAGTTTTACCAGATACTTTGTTTGTTTAGTCATATTTTTCTAAAGCTTTGTTTGATATGGGGTCTACAAATTCCTTCATCTCTGAGAAATTTTCGAGTAAATTGGAAATATCACCTCAACAAATGAGACCTAAACTTGTTGTTAAAACACCATGGGAAAATATTATAGAAAAATTAAATTATATGAATCTTTCTATTATGGTATGTGGAAAGAATTTATCTAGAAACCTTGTTGTTTTACCCTTAGTTGAGTTTGATGTTATTCTGGGAATGGACTGGCTTTCTATTTATCATGCTAAGATTGATTGTAGAGCTAAAGAAGTTTTTTTTTTCAAAAAAGGTTTTAGTTTGTATACAAGAATGAACCCATAAAATTGATAAAATTCCAGGAAGGTGGGAAACTGTTAAAATATGTAAATGAAAGTTATCTTGATCATATTGTTGAAAACAATAGAACTATTTATATTGATGATATGCCTATGGTAAATGAATACCTTGATGTTTTCATTATAAGTTACTCAGTGTCATACCTAATCGGAATGTCTAATTCACAATTGACATTTTTGTTGCTGCTAAGACAATTTCAAAACCTCATATTGTATGGCTCAAATAAAATTTCTTGAATTTAGAAATCAGTTACAGGATTTTCTTGATAAAGGCTTCATTCATCCTAGCACTTCACCATGGGGAGACCCTATTCTTCGTTAAAAATAAAGATGGTTCCATGAGACTTTTCATTTATTATAGAGCTTTGAATAACATCACTGTTAAAAACAAGAATACGTTTCCTCATATCGAGGACTTGTTTGATCAAATCGAGGGAGATCAGTACTTTTTAAGATTGACTTGAGATCCGAATACCATCAGCTGAAGGTGAAGGAGGATGAAGTCCCCAAAAAAGCCTTTCATACTTGATATGGGCATTATGAATTTGTTGTTATGACCTTTGGGTTAACTAATGTACCTACTATATTCATGAATCTTATTAATAGAGTATTTTATGAGTTCTTGGATATGTTTGTGGTTTTATTTATTGATGACATTCTGGTATTTACTAAAAATAAAGAGTAGAAAGAAAAACTTATAAGGGTTGGTTTACAAACCTTAAAAGTAAAGAAACTATATGGAAAATTCCACAAGTGTGATTTTTGGTTGCAGAAGATTTCTTTTCTTGGGAACATTGTAAATAATGATAGAATAACAGTTGATCCTGCCAAAACAAAAGAGGTTGATGAATGGCCAAGACCCACACATGTTATCGATATTTGTAGTTTTCTTAGATTAGCAGGTTATTACCAATGGTTTTCTATGAACTTTTCACAGTTATCTATCGTGATAAAAAATTTAACACAGAAAGAGGTTAAATTTGTTTGGATAGAAAATTGTGATTTTTGTTTTTAGGAATAGAAAAAGATATTGGTAAATGCTCATGTTTTGGCCTTGTCTTCCCGAAATGGTGAGTTTGTCATCAATAGTGATTCTTATTTGAAGGGACTTGGTTGTGTTTTGATGTAGAATGATCATGTAATTGATAATTCTTCAAGACAACTAAAACATCATGAGTTAAATTATATCACACATGATTCGGAATTGGAAACTATGGTTTTTTATTTGAAAATTTGGTGGAATCTTTTATATGGATCCAAATGTCAAATATATACTGACCATAAACGTCTGAAGTATATAATCACTTAGATGGAATTAAACATGAGTTATAGAATATGGATTGAACTAATAAAGGATTATGATTTCACGATCAATTACCATCATGGAAAAGCAAACAAAGTGGAAGATTCCATGAGTTGAAAACATCATACATCCTTAACTATGTTACATTTGGAACCTGATTCATTGATTAATGATTTGATGAATTTTGGCTTATAAGTTGTTGGTGCAAGGAATACATATGTTTTGTTTCATGTTTCAATGAAGTATTTGTTGTTAGACATAATTAAGAGAGCATAGAAGGAAGGTTGTGAGCTATAGAAAAATGTATAATTGGTTAAAATGGGTAAGCTTCTAGAATTTAACCTTGATAAAGTTTGTGTGTGCCCTGTGATTCTGAGTTGACGAAATATTTGTTGTGTGAAGCTCATATTTCTCCATTTTTTGTTCATCCTCGCATTACTAAAATGTATAGAGACCTTTGGGAGTAATATTGGTGGGATGGAATGAAAAGGGATATTGCTGATTTGACCATGAAATGTTTGACAGGTTAGTAGGATAATGGAGAGCGGTAGTTACCAAAGGGGATGCTTCAACCTTTTTCAGTTCCAGAGTAGAAGTGATAGAATGTATCTACGGAATTTGTGGTGGGACTACATAGGAAAACTCAAGATAATAATGTAATTTAGGTTATTATGGATCAGCTGACAAAATCTACACATTTTCTTTCTATTCACGATATAATGTCTTTGAATAAGATTTCTTGATTATACCTTAAGGATATTGTCAGGTTACATGGAGTTACTCTTTCAATTGTATATGAATGGGATCCTAGGTTCACTTCTAAATTTTGGAAGGGACTTCAGAAGTTGTTGGCATAGAATTAAATTTTAGTACAACTCTTCATCCTCAATCAGACGGGTAGTCAGAATGAATGATTCAAAAATTAGAGGATATGCTTTGAGCTTGTTCAATGGACTACTGAGGAAGTTAGTATCTTCATCTTTCTTTAGTTGAGTTTTCTTATAATAATAATTTTCATTCAGGTATTCAGATGGCACCTTTTGAGTCTTTGTATGGGAAGTAGTGTCAGACTCCAAGGTTTTAGGATGAAGTCAGCGAAAGAAAGTTGATGGGGCCAGATTTAGTAGAGGAAGTGAGTGAGAAAGTTAAGATGATCTAGTAGCACATGAGGAAAGCTCAGAGCAGGAAACAAAGTTATGTTGATAACATATGTAAATAATTCTCTTTTGAGGTAGGTGACAATGTTTTCCTTAAAATCTCTCATTGGAAAAGTGTGATGCGTTTTGGTAAGAAAGGAATGTTATGTCTGAAGTTCATCAGTCATTTTGAACTCCTAATGAAAGTTGTACCAGTTGCATATTGAGTAGCTTTGCCTCCGAGTTATTCTCAGGCACACATTTTTTTTCATGTTTCGATGTTGAGGAAGTATATACCAGATTTGACTGAAGTTTTCAGCCTATAAGCAGTTCAGCTGGAGGAGAACCTTGTATTTGATGAGAAAATAGTTTAGATTCTTGATCGAAGTGAACTTGTATTATGGAATAAGTTAATCCACTAGGTAAATGTTTTGGGAAGAAACCACATGATTTAGGAAGAAACATGGGAGTCTGAAAATGCTATGAGGTAAAGGTACTCTCACTTGTTTAAATAAGTAAATAAAATTGTGAGGACGAAATTTCCAAAAGGTGGGGATAATGTAACAACCCAAGGTTTTGTAAAAATAAATTGAAATTCTTGAAATTTTGTTTAATATAGATATTTATAAGTATCCTTTAAACATAAGTTTACAGCTTCTATGTTTTGAATTTCAAAAAATGGTCATTTACAATTGTGTTCAGTATGTTGTTTGGAGACTATTGGAACCAACTTGTTTTTTGGTGAATAGTAACATATCCTTAAGAATAGTAATATGAATAGTAATATGACCTTAATTAATAGTAAATTATATTATTATTTTATTTTCTTAAGGCTTTAAGATAATGAAATCTTGATTACTTTTTAAATGTGATATAAAAGCAGTTATAGTTTTTAAATTATTAATTTTTGAATTAATTATAATTTTATTTATAATTTAAATTAAACATATTTATAAAATTATTTAAAAAAGGACATCATTTTTGAATTCTACAGGTCAATAAATGGTTAGGGTGAATTTTTTGGATTTTTCTGAAACAATCGATTTTTCGGGGAATAGTAGAAAATACAGTTTTGAGTTTTGGTGTGTTAATGACATCATTATTGATGTAATAATGATATAATAAATCTTGTCGACTTTTTTATAGTAAAATAAGTTATGATGTGTCGCAAGTGGCTTATACCATGGGAAAACACCATGTCCAAACCCATGGTTTTGCAAATACCACAAATGAGGTGTCCCTTGGAAATTATTAAAATAATCCCTCACTTTTTCTATAAATACCAACCCATTCATTCAGTAACTTTATTAAAATTACTCATAAATGAATCTATGACCTCCTTACCTCCCTAGTATCCCTCCAAAGGGTTTTTCAACCCCCAAGTTCCCAACCATCAAGTTATAGGAGTTACTCTACAAGGTAAGAAAATTCACAATTTCTTTCTTTTTCATTCAAGTTCTCTTTTATATGGTATAAATTTCATGTATCCATACCATGTTATTATTTACTTCTTATTATTGATCTATTCTCTATTATGATTAATTTCTGGATGGTTGAACCTTGTCCCCTCTCTTTTTAATATTTTCTAAAACCATGTTGCATAGCCGTTAGGCTGCCATCATTTTTTAAGGGATTTCTCAATTATTATTTTATTTTGAGTTCCTTTATTTTATTATTCTTTGTTCATATCTTCTTACCCCATAGGAATGAAATCTCTAGAAATCATGTTTATTCTGGATCTTCTCATATTTTTGAAAAATTCATCGTCATTATTATTCTCCTCTCCCACTTATTCAAGGAATAAAAACATTGTCTATGATGTGTCGAATTACCGACATCATGGACGATGTGATTTTTAATTTCAATAACTCTTTCAAGTCTGGTAATGAAACCATTTATATAGTTTAAACAGGATATAATATATGTATTATGTCTCATCTATGGGTATAGAATTATTTTTTACTCATGGTTTTAATTTATAATACAAAATGAGGTTGTTATTATTAAAGAACCAAAACAATGTCCTAAAAGAACATCATTAATATTTTAACTTATGAATCATCCTCATGTAAAACATAAAAATTATAAATGGAATAAATTATGGAACTAGAAATATTTAAATAAATTTCCATTCCAATTCTAGAGTTTCACTTCCAATCGCAATGAACATCCATCATGATCCGATCATGAAAATCATGTAAAAAACTCACCAATAACAGTGCAAGGAACAAAATACTAAAAACTAAGGGGTGAAATGAGGTTATGAAATGATCATATAAGATGATTAAACATGAACATGTTTCTTTAAAAAACTAATAAAACTCTTTTAACCATTATACAGAAATATTAAACAAGTTTGAAGTAAGACAAGCCTGAGGTAAGGGAATTCTTAACTCGATTTCCATCCTTTGGGTTAACCTTATTAATCATTATTTATATAGTATTTAAATTGTTTGTGTAATTTATTTTTATTATAATATGTATACTTATGTATATTTATAGAATATATACATATTCCATCCACTCTATTTCGTCTGACTTCAATTATATGATTTATGTAAGGGGATTTTCTTTTAAAATCCTCTTTTAAAATTCTATTTTAAAAAATTCAAAATCAATGTTTTTATGCTATTATTCATGATGTAGGATTATGTTCTGGTTATAGGGAATTGTTTATGAAGAATGTGGGAAATATATATCCCTATAATTCATTGGTTATGTATAATTTTGAGGACATCTGCATGGTTACTCCATGTGTAACTATGATGATTACACAGATAGTAAGGTAGCCGTGAGGGTAACAAATTTTAAGGTAGCCGAGAGGGTTACAAGATTGTGTAAGTAATTCCCCAAGATACATACATGGTTCTACTTACATTCTTATGTTCTGTTTAAATCTAATTTTTCAAAAAGTAAGTATATATATACAGGTGATAAGTTTGTCTTTTTAAAATGATTTTATACATTGCAAGTATTCATAGACTAATGTGTTTTTTCATTCTTTTAATATCCCTTACTAAGTTTTTGTGATCATCCCAAGTTTTAAATGATTTTCATAGGTTAATGAATGTATAATAAAAATAAATAATCCATCTTAAATGTTGAATAATTTTCAAGGAATCATGTTTTATGTTTTAATGTTTTAAATTTTGAAAAAATGGAAATTGTTTTTACGGTATCAACTCTACAACAATGTGTAATGTTATGTATGTATTATGTCTCAATTATATAAAGCTCTAAAATTTAAAATATCTTCAATGTAAAAGGATGTTTTTTCTTGAGTAAATTCAAGATTATGTATGTAAATAGTCCAATTACTTATACAAACCCTAAACATAACCATGTAAAATCTCTCTATCAAATGAGATAATGGTTCTAGCACTAAAAATCCATCAAAAACTCACCTATAGTTTTATAAAAAGTAAAAAACAATATATAAAATCCTTGAAACATGATCAACCCCACTTTATTTATTTTTGGAAACTAAAAATATGGCTTCATTGGGTATTGGGGATGAACTCAAGAATTGTCTTGAGATGGGAAAAATTACTAAGATACATTCAATTTTCATATTAATATACATGGTGTTAGACCATGATTTTATAGAAAAATTTAATTCTAAATAAAGGTATTATATTTATGAGAATGATGAAATTTTGGAGAATGAAGGTGACTCCACATTCCACCTCATAAGGAAATACTATAACAAGAACCTTGAGAATTTTTTATTCCTAACTGAGTTATATACAAAGAAATACTTGGACCACATAATTTTTTTTACAGTTTCCCTATATTGGGACCTTAATAAATCATAAAAATTTTGGGAACAAATTTCCCAACCATGGTCTACTTACAACCCTCAAAATACCAATGTATCTAAGCTACTGAATCCCATGCACTGGGTCCTTCATAAGGTTCTTACAAACTGTTTTACCCCAATCTCAAATAGTGAGGGTAATATTTCTCATAGGTGATTTTTTATCCACTCTATAATTATCATGAAACATATAAAATTTTTCATTTCTATACTTTAATTATTACATATAAATGTTAACCAAGATGATGGGGAGGGGGTCTTTGGAGGACCTTATATCAATCACTTATCCGAGTTCATTGTTTCTAATTTTGAGGCCTTCAGAAAAGAAAATACCCTTCAATATTTTGATATCACTATAGTATGAAATATTAAATGGATTGAATATGATGGAAACCATTACCATTTTGATGGGTCCCCAAGGGTATCATAAGAGGAGGTAGAAAAGAAAATTCCTTATATGATCATGCACCCAAGGATCCTCACCATACCCCACCCAATACTACCACAACCCACTCACCCAGCCCTAAATCATCCATGCCTCTACCACCATACCTCCCTGAACCACACCACCATAACTATAAATCACCCCAAATGAAAAACCAATCATTTAGAGGATGTGCCAACATGATAATATTTCCATGCTTATTTGGAAACTCGAGCACACTAGGAACCTATTAGAGGTCATGTCCCCTTATGAACATCCTCTCCCATAGTTATACCACCACTAACCAATCCATAACTCATCATACTACTTCTTGGGTAGTGGATATTTTCACCAATGGGATTCCTATACCTCCTAGTATTTTTGTGGTTAGACAACTATGGGTGGCGGTTTAGGTGCTACTAGGGAAGGAGATTCCTCAAAAGGTGGTGTCGGGGTTGATTATATAGAGACCTTGAGCATGAGAAATAATTTTAGTGGAAACCCATCAAGATATAAGGTATATTAGGAAAATTTTATTCACATGTTTAGGATAGTCCTTCACACATACTGTTAATGATTTTTAATTCTTTTCTTCTTCTTTATATATTACTTTCTCCAAATGTTTACTTATTTTCATAGTATTTTACTACATTATATAATAGTTGATAATTTTTGGGTATTTCCATCATTTTTATTTCCATTCATAGTGTGACTATATCCCATTTCTATTTTCACTTAATATTTTTATACTATAATTTATTGTTTTACTAACTATTGGATAAGAAAGTAGGTGGATTAGATGGATTTTTTTAATGCATAATTTTTCACTAGGGTATCTCACAAACTAACCATATTTATATCATTTTAAAAAATTTTAGGGGAGTATTATTTCTTTAACTTACATTATTATATATTTTTTTGATTCCCTACTCCAGTTGCATGTTCTTAACTGTACATTTTTCTAACTTTACAAGATCACATGGGACTATTCTCGATCTTAAGTCTGAGGGAGGGTACCTCACCATTGGGCACCACATTTGATAATCACCACATAATTTATATGGATGAAATGTTTTAAAAATGATTATAAGGGTTGGTACAAATATCATATATTCATATCAGTTAAATAATTATAACTTTGGGTTGATTAGTTTGAAATAGCTCATATTTTTATATTGATAAACCGTTATTTTTATTTAATGAGAATATGAAATTCATTTTGATTTATTTAAATTTCATCTTAAAAATATGTATTTAAATATTTAATTTTTTGATTGAATTTTTTAAATTATGTAAAATCATCAAATAGATGTTTATTTAGGCATTATGGAGAAGTGAGGCTTAGATATTACCAATACCACAACTATGGTTATTATAGTGTTTTAGTTTCACAATCCCTTGAACAATTTTTAAATTCTTCATGGTTAGTCATTTAAAAAATATGGTTACCAAAATTCATTTTTATTATCTTACATCAATGAAAAATATGAGATATAAAAATAAATACCCAAGATAATAACGATAATATTTTATGCTTCAAATTAGTGATTTATTGAGATCATGCGACTTATAAAAGTGATAACCCACCATATGGAATTGAAAAAAACCTTGATCAACCTACATGATTGTATGATAATATGGAAATGGATAGAGATACTTTTAAAAAAATTCAAGGAATGATAATTTAATATTTAAAGAGGAAATTATTTTTGTAAGGAAAAGAGTAAAATTAAACGTGTTTCTACAATGATTTCTATTTTTGAGGATTTTTAGGTCTTGAAGGGTGAATACAGAAAATGTTAAAAAAATTCATTCAAACTTGTATTCATTTTATTGATATAATTTGTGAAATTATTTTCCAATTTCTTGAGTGGCCTCCTTAGAATTATTTTCTAGGTGATTTCTTGAGAAAAATAAACTGATCAAGTGTGGAGTACTTTAATAAATTTTTGCACATGGGATAATATTTAAATAAATTTCTCATTAAAAATGGTTATTACATTTCGATATCTTGAATTTATATCTTGATTTTTTTTATAGGTGAAAAATCTGCAAATAATAAATAATTGGTAGAAATTGGAATAAACCAAGAGTTTTAGAGGAAAAAGGGAGGCATTCATGTAAATTTTTCACTATTCATGGTTTATAATGATACATAGGTATCATGAACCCCAATCTAATAAATAATGTGAGGACCAAAATGATGAGACAAAGAAAGTTTCAGGCTTACCACATAAAAATTTCAACATGTGTATTCACCTAGGAATCCTGTAATGAGTAAATTAATGATAAAGTACAAACCACATAGTTATCACACAGTTCATCTATCAATGTGGTGAAACTATGAGCCCAAATAAAGAAATATAGCACCAGGTTCATGAAATCTACATGTTTCACCTATCGATGAGGTATAGCTATGAATTTGAAATAAAGGTGGAGAGATCAAACCACACAGTTTAACAAACCATGAACCTTAACGATGCACCTTGGATAATTTATGCACCCAGTTCTGATATACCCTAAACCATACATTGACCTGGGATGTTGACCACTAACCACTTTTTGATACTGTGGGCTAGGTAATTAAATGCATCCTTATTATTGGGTAGTGTCTAAACCATATAAGAGAAGATCTTATACTTAGAGAGAGATGGAACTCTATTAGAATAAGGAGAGTTGTTGATTTTATACTTCTATATACTTTTCTCCTTCTTATAGTCATGGAAAAATATTTTAATTCTTATATGCTTGTCTTTATTTCCACCATGCAGAACTAATTTACCATTCTGTTGGGATTGTTGGTTACAATAGTCTTTTTTCATGAGTAATTGATTTTTAATATTTTTTTTGTGTGATTCATATTCTTGATTTATAATTTCTATTTGTCAAAATTAATTTATTCACTAGAAATTTCATTTTAGACAGAGAATGAAATATCTATGGATATTTAAAGGATTCATGATGATTGATTCTATGACCATTGGATGAATTTATCAACACCTTAGGTTTTGTTTTAATATAATATTTTTAAATTGGTTATTAATCTAAGAAATATCTTTTTAAAATATTAATAAAAACCTATTATACGAAAGAGGTTTTGACATACTTTAATCATGGCAGTGAATATCATTATGAAAGATAGTAACATGTGTGATTGGAATAATTCCATCAATTTCCATTGAATCCCTTTGTAAGAACCTAGATCTTCTTTTCAGGTACGTTTTCCCTTTTTCTGGAGTTTTTATGAAAAATGGTTTTTCTGGAAATTTCAAAAGTACACGCTGTGTACTCTCTGAGTACACACCGTGTACTCTTCCCCAGCTCGAAGCCGTGTGTTGGCCGTGTCCGGGCCACACACACGGTGTGTAAGGCTGAGGTGGAGGCTGGTTATTTCGGAGTATGTAAAATTTAAGTACACGTCATTTACTTTTTTTTTCATTAAACGGACCGAGGTCGCATCTAACCCCTAGATTCATCTTCTTCTCTAGATTTCGAATGTCCGGAAGAGACCGTATGGCCAAATCTTCTCCAAGCTCCCGCCCCGTCGTCCGTTCTATGATTCGATCACGGTCAGTTGCGTTGGAATCGAAGCAGTGAGTTCTTCCTTCTTCTTTATCCTTGTTTCTTGATTGCTCCTCATTTCCAGGTTATCATGGGATGAACGTTTTGTCCATTTTATCATTTCTTCATTGTTCTAAGAGGAATCTGTTGTCGAGGTTCACGTGTATCGATCTCCTCGGATCGAGGTAGGTGGTTTGGGCCTTTCTGTAGAAAGTTGATGAATATTATATACAAATTCCTCCAATACCTGAGAATGGGGTATTGCGTGTTTCATGTTTTTTCCCTACTGCTTGCCTATTTTTCTTGTTTTCTTTAGTAGAGGTTATTTCTTGTGTGTAGTGTAATTTATTTTGTGCTCAGGTTGCTTTTCCATGCTTATTTTTCATGTTGGGAATTTCTCCAGTTGCCATACCTTGTTGTAGGATAGTGGAACTGTCTCTTTTGATATGTTGTTGAGCCTTAGTTGATAGCCTTGTAGTTCTTGAGGTTTACTTTGACGATACACACGCACTGACATGTTGAGTTATACATAGGACTATGAGAGCCTAGAGTAGTAGAACAAATGGAGAATTGACGGAATGGCTTCTCCAGAGTGTCTTTTAATTATGATGCAAGACTATAGGGGGAATTGACGTTGAGTGTTTCCCTAGAGATTTTGTAGATCCACGACGCGGGCCACAGGGGGAATTGACATTGAGTTCTTCCCCAGAGAGCCTTTAGCATGATAAGAGACTATAGGGGGAATTTACGGTGAGTGCTTCCCCAGAGAGTCTGCTTAATTACGTAGTTGAACCATAAGGGTTAGGCTGTGAGAGCTACCCAGAGGGTTACCTGTTTTTTTCTTATTGCTAGTTGCTTACTTGTGTACTTTACTTGTTAGAACTCTGTATTTTAGGTGATTGTGCTCTCCTGTTTACTGCTTCTTGTTTATTTACTGCCTTGTATTCATTGACTGTTAGGCAAAAATCATTGGGTGATTGCCTACTGGGATTGTATCTCACACCCTGTTTAGGCCTTGCTTTTGGGCCCAATCAGACTATGTTGTTGCAGGTATAGACAAGGGAAAGTGCCCTTCGACTTCTGGAACATGATTTCTTGGAGCAGGGGAGCATGGGACCAAGCTTTGGCTTGTGATGCTGAGGAGGTTAATTTATTTTTCTTTTGCACTTGGTTCCAGTTGTATTTTAGCACGTTGTTGTGTTTGATGTTTTCTTTAGATACTTGTACCTGCTACATCATTGTCATCATAGTTATATATCTACATTGCTTCCACTGTTTGGGTTCTGTTGTTATGCATGTCGTTTACAGCTTCTGCTGTTTATTGTTGTTTTCTTACCTTGTATACCTTACCGAATGAGGGCATAGTTTCCCCACCAACTCACCAAGTCCCTCGCTGCTAGTCGGCATCCTCTAGCGTTCAGGGAAACACGCTTGAGGTCATGTGGTGAACCGGGTATGGGGCACCAGTGGAGGGGCTCTGGACTCGGGTCGTTACAAAGTAGTATCAGAGGGGTTCTTTTCCCTTGCTTTACTATTTAGAGACTTTAGCCAGGGATAGGATGGATTTGGTACTTGGAATTAATCTATGCTTGGGAGTAGCTAACTCGTGTACAGGGAAAGGCCATACTACCTCGTAAATTGCAGTTTTCTGGTTTTGAGATTTTATAGTTGATCTGATTTCACCTAGAGTCATTCACATGGCTTGTGTTATTACTATTTTGATATTGCGGTTCTAATTCTGTCGAAACCCGATGATATGAGGGTATGCCATCTCATACATCATATAAACACTTGTAGGAATCACATGCCATGCATTTTTGCCATGCCATCTAGGGTGCATTAGCGATTGCATGCTGTTGTGATAGACCTTGTGTAGATTATGCATGCTGTTGTGATATTTTGTTGATATATTCTCTGCTGTTATGTTAGAAAACGTTTTTTTTCTTTGTTTAAAGTGAACGCCAAAAATTTGGTTCTTGAGGTGTTATGGCCCCTCACAGATCGCAATTTGGCATTTTTTCCCTCGTTTTAGTGTTTCTGGAATTCTGCGCAGTTTCTCAGCTACTGCCTAGAAAAACCCAAAATACACGGCGTGTAATTTTTAGATACATGTCGTGTAGTTTTTAGGTCATGTCAATGACCATGTGAGCAGAACACGGTGTTGTGGGAGTAACTTCGGGAACACACCGTGTACCATTGGTACACTCCATGTGAGTTCGGAGCCGTGTACCTGGTCGTGTCACTAACAACACGGGCCGTGGAAGCTCGGTTAGAACACGCCGTGTCCATAGGGAACACGCCGTGTAGTCTTGTTTAGGTACTCGGCCGTGTCACGAACAACACGGGCTGGCGTTACCTTCCTTTCCACACGCCGGGTTTGTTCGGAAAACGCCGTGTAGTCTTGCCCAGGTACCCAGCCCTGTCACGAACAACACGGGACAATGTCGCCTTCGCCTATACACGCCGTGTTTGTTTGGAGCACACCGTGTAAGGTCCAGCCATGTAGACGGCTGTGTACTCAACAACACGGACCGCCGAAGCCGTGCCTAGTGCACGCCGTGTAGTCTCTCATTGTGTCGGACCTTGTGAGTTAGTCGTGTAAGGAGACTCGGGCAGGGGAATAGTTTCAAGAACACACTGTGTGTGGTGGTAAACATTCCGTGTAATTTGAAGTGTACACAACTTGTGGGTAAGGAGTACATGCCCATGTCAGTGGCTTAAAAAGACACGCCGTGTGGTCGTGTTTTGAAATCTTGTGTGTTTTCTTCCCCTATTTCCATTTAGTACTCTTGTGTTCACTATCCTTGTTTTCCTGATCTAAGGTGTGCTTTTTATCTTTCATAACTATGCCTCCGAGATGTCCTCTGATCATACATATGTCATCAGGCAGTGATCAGATGCCAGACAGGGCTGATCAGGGACTTCCTGTCGATCCCCCAGCCGATCCAGCCTTGGCACCGGTTGTTGTACCAGTAGTGGGCGCTGATGCGTAGTTTAGGGAAGGTTTCATTAGGATGATAGAGGCCTTCCAGGGAGCACCACCTCCTGCCTCGTTTATGGAAGACTTGATGAGGGTCTTCTAGCAGCAGCATCCTCCCACTTTCTTGGGGGAGGGAGGACCTCAGGCTGTAGAGTCATGGATGGAAGCCATGCTGAATATCTTCGATCATCTGGAGATCCCTCTAGAGAGGAGGGTCAAACTCGCCACCAACATGCTCCGAGACTCCACCAATAGGTGGTGGGATGTGATATCATAGGCAGGTTAGCAGCAGGCTATGGATTGGGAGGAGTTCCAGCGCGTGTTCTACGACTACTTCTACCTAGAGACCCTGAGGGTCGATCGATCCCAGGAGTTCATGATCTTAGAGAAGGGTACTCTTTCTATCATGGAGTATTCCTCTCATTCCACTGAGTTGCAGCATTTTACACCCCTTTAGGATGGGAGTGGGGTGTTCTTTGTGAGGAAGATTGAGGATGGACTCAGGCGGGAGATCCGCTCGCAGGTGAACATCTTCCTGCTGACTTCTATTACTTCCATCATCAACCAGGAATTGATTGCAGAGCGCAATTTGAGAGACTCTAGAGCTGCGATCCTGGGCAGTTCTGCTTCCAGAGTTATCCATCCTCCAGATGACAGCAAGAAGCGCTGTAGGGATCCTATGCGCAGTGATTCGAGGAAGAGAGACGCATCATCAGGTAACCAGGTGACATGCTACTAGTGTGGCCAGACATGGCACATGAGGCCGCAGTGCCAGAGAGACCCTGTGGAATACCGATCTTTCAGCAAGATGGGTCACCTTCAGCATTTCTGCCAGGTTTTCTCACCATCAGCTGGTGACCGGGGTTATTCCATGACTCCTCATTCAGGAGAAGTCCCACCAGTTTCTCACCAGTCGGGAAACTGGAGTTCTTCCAGCCATTCGGGCCGAGGTGGAGGTCGAGGCCGTGGCAGTTAGCCACCGGTTCCTCAGCACCAGTAGGGAGGTTCAGCCCAGAGTGGTCTTCCGGGGGTGTAGGGTCGTGGTGCAGGCCAGTCTTTCGCAGTGGAGCAGACTTATCATGAGCAGGATCCCGACCCTTCTACTGTTTGAGGTACGATTTTAGTAGCCTTAGTTTTATCTTAATCCCTTTTTGATACTGGTACTACGCATAGCTTTATCTCTATTGCCATTGTGGAGAGCCTAGGACTCTACATCTTTTCTTCTACCGACTCGTTGACACTAGACACATCTATGGGAACGAGGACATCTAATGTACGCCAGTGTAGAGAGTTCCCTCTCGAGGTGGCAGGGTATCACTTTTTATAGGATTTCTATGTCCAAAAGATGAGAGGATATGATTTCATCGTTGGCATGGACTGGTTGATTCCCTTCCAGGTAGTTGTTGACTTTTATCACCGGATAGTCAGTTTTATTTTACCAGAGGGTGAATCTTTCCTTCATAGAGGCGAATGGGACGTTCGGGCGAGTCCGGCGGGACTGGAGCATCTTGGGCTAGGAGGGGTGACATCCTAGATTGCTAGCCTTTACCTGGATGATCAGGGGACTCCATAATTGGACCTTCCTATAGTGGTGGATCGCTTTAGGGATGTCTTTATAGAGGACTTTTCAGGTTTTCCTCCTGAGTGTGAGGTAGATTTTTCTATTGAGCTCGTACCAGGAGTGACACCGATGTCCATTCCTCCCTATAAGATGGCCACACCTGAGTTTTAGAAGCTCAAGAAACAGTTGGAGGAGCTATAGACTAAGTCTTTCATTTGACCCAGTACTTCTCCTTGGGGTTCTCCTATTCTGTTTGCAAAGAAGGGAGACGGTACCCTTCAGCTTTGTGTAGATTATCGGAAGATGAACCGGTTGACGGTTAAGAACCGATATCCCTTGCCGTAGATTGATGAATTTTTCGATCACCTTCGAGGAGACCGGGTGTTCTTGAAGATCGACTTCAGGTCCGGTTATCATCAGTTACGTTTGATACCATCATATATACCTCTGACAGCCTTCAGGAGAAGGTATGGTCTATACGAGTATACAGTCATGCCGTTCGGTCACACAAACACGCCTGTAGTCTTCATGGCACCGATGAACCGAGTGTTCCATCCTTACTTGGACTCCTTCATTATGGTCTTCATGGATGATATCTTGGTGTACTCTCACACTCGAAACGACCATGCCACACATCTTGAGATCGTTTTGAGTACACTGAGAGAGCATCGATTTTATGCTAAACTCTCAAAGTGCCACTTCTGGATGGATCAGATTCACTTCTTGGGTCCCATCATCTCTAAGGAAGGAGTATTTGTGGACCCAGAGAAAGTGGGAGCTATAGTTTCTTGGGAGCAGCTGAAGAACGTTTTTGAGGTACGGAGATTCTTATGGTTGGCTGGATACTACAGATGCTTCATTCAGGACTTTTTGTGCCTAGCAGTACCCTTGACCGGACTGACCAAGAAGGGGGTGAAGTTCTCATGGTCAGATTCTTGTGAGTCAGCCTTTCAGGAGCTGAAAGGGAGGTTGACGTCAGCACCGATACTAGTCTTGTCGGATCCAGGCAAGAGCTACACTGTTTACTGTGATGCTTCATGTATCGGGCTGGAGCTATGCTTATGCAGGGATATGGAGTCGTTGCTTATGGGTCTCGGCAGTTGAGGCCACATGAGGGGAACTACCCTACTAACGATCTGGAGTTGGCAGCTGTTGTTCATGCCTTGCGCTGTTGGAGACACTATCTTTTGGGAGAGCACTTTGTGGTTTTCATTGACCACAAGAGTCTCAAGTATATCTTCACTCAGCGTGATTTGAATCTGAGGCAGTGCAGGTGGGTCGAGTATCTTCAGTGTTTTGATTTCGAGCTTGCCTATATGCTGGGAAAGGGCAATGCCGTGGCAGACATGTTGAGTAGGAGAACTCAGATTCAAGAAGTTCAGGAGGCCAGTAGTGAGTGGAAGCTGATGGACCTATTCTCTGAGATGCATCTGAAGGCGCACAATTGATGGTGACAGACCTTTTTATCTTATGTAGCTGTTACCTCCACGCTACTTGATCGGGTACGGATGAGGCAGCTATCAGACTCAGAAGGCTTAGTCCTGCTGGTGAGTGTGTCAGGAGAGGACCCTCTTCCTAGATGGAAAGTGGGCGAGGATGAGATCTTTCATTTCCAAGGATGCATATGGGTGCCAGCAGACATACGCGAGGAGCTGATGCGGGTTTTCCATTCCTCTATTTGGGCAGTTCATCCTGGCGTCACCAAGATGTATCAGGACCTTCATCACCAATACTGGTGGCCAGGTATGAAGAAGAATATTGCTAGTTTTGTCATGAGATGTTCTATTTGTCATCAGTTGAAGGTAGAGCATCAACGACCAGCGGGGATTTTACAGCAGTTACCCATTCTGGAGTGGAAGTGGAATGATGTTGCGATGGACTTTGTCACCGGGTTTCCGAGGTCACCTCAGGGAAACGATGTTGTTTGGGTTATCGTCGACAAGCTTATGAAGGTTTCTCAATTTTTTCCGATCAAGGATACCTTCAGTGTCGATGATCTAGGAAGACTTTAAATCAGAGAGATCGTTCGTCTGCAAGGAGTTCTACGCTCTATTGTTTCAGACAGAGACATGCGCTTTACCTCTTGGTTCTGGCAAGGACTTCAGAAGGCCTTGGATACACAGGTACTTTTGAGTACAACTTACCATCCCCAGACTGATGGCCAGTCCGAGCGCACGATCCAGGTGCTTGAGGATATGCTCCGGGATTTCATCCTTGACTTTGGTGGTTCTTAGGAGAAGTATATCCCTCTGGTGGAGTTTTCTTACAACAACAGTTTTCAAGCAACCATTCAGATGGCATCATACGATGCTTTGTACGGTAGGCCATGCCGATCACCCTTATGCTGGCTGGAGGTAGGAGAGGCAGATTTGCTGGGACCTCATCTTGTTCAGGAGACATCAGAGAAGATAGAGATGATTCGGAAGAGGATGGCTATAGCACAGTCTCGACAGAAGTCTTATGCTGATCAGCGGAGACGACCTCTGGAGTTCGAGGCCGGGGATCAAATTTTCCTACGTGTCGGACCAAGGTTGGTACACAAGAGGATTCAGAGACAGGTTAAGCTTTCACTGTGGTATGTCGGGCCGTTTGAGGTCTTAGAGATAGTTGGGCCGGTCGCATATCAGTTGCAGCTACCATAGAGGTATCGAGCCATGCACGACGTCTTCCACATCTCTCAACTCTGACGTTACTTTTCAGACCTGTCTCACGTCTTTCAGCCCGAGGAAGTCAAGTTTGAAGCAGATGCATCGTTCGAGGATCATCCTATCTGGATTATCGATCGCAGTATGATGGTTCTCCGGGGGCGGTTTGTTCCTCTGGTACGGTTGCTATGGCAGCACGGGCGAGTACAGGATGAGACCGGGGAGAGGGAGGCTGATGTACGATCGCAATGGCCGGAGCTATTCGGGGTTTCTTCTTCTCTGTCTCCTTAAAGAAAATTCAAGGATGAATTTCTTTAAGGGGGGAAGTTTGTAAGAACCCAGATCTTCTTTTCAGGTACATTTTCCCTTTTTCTGGAGTTTTTAAGAAAAATGATTTTTCTGGATATTTCAGAAGTACACGCCGTGTAATCTTCCCCGGCTCGAAGCCGTGTGCTAGCCGTGTCCGGGCCACACACACAGTGTGTAAGGCTGAGGTGGAGGCCAGTTATTTCGGAGTACGGAAAATTGAAGTACACACCATGTACTCAAGAAGTACACGTCGTGTACTTTTTTTTCAATAAATGGACCGGGGTTGCATCTAACCCCCAGATTCGTCTTCTTCTCCAGATTTCGACCGTCCAGAAGTGACCGTACAACTGAATCTTCTCCGAGTTCCCACCTCGTCGTCCGTTCTCTGATTCAAGCACGGTCAGTTGCGTTGGAATCGCAGCGATGATTTCTTCCTTCTTCTTTATCCTTGTTTCTTGATTCCTCCTCATTTCCATGTTATCATGGGATGAACGTTTTGTGCGTTTTCTCAGATCATCGTTGTTCTAAGAGTAATATATCGTCGGGGTTCACGTATATTGATCTCCTTGAATCGAGGTAGGTGGTTTGTGCCTTTTTGTAGAAAGTTGATGAATATTATGTTTAAATTCCACTAATACCCGGGAACGGGGTATTGCGTGTTTTCTGTTTTTCCCCTTTTGTTTTCCTACTTTGCTTATTTGCGTTAGTAGAGGTTATTACTTTTGTGTAGTGTAATTTATTTTGTGCTCAGGTTTCTTTGCCATGCTTGTTTTTCCTATTGGGTGTTTCGCCAGTTGCCATAAATTTTTGTAGGATAGTGGAACTGTCTCTTTTGATATGCTGTTGAGCCTTAGTTGGTAGCCAAGTAGTTCTTGAGGTTCACATGGACGATACACACATGTTGGGCATGTTTAGTTATACTCAGGACTGTGAGAACCTAGAGTAGTAGACCAAAGGGAGAATTGACGGAAGGGCTTCTCCAGAGTGTCTTTTAATTACGATGCGAGACTATAGGGGGAATTGACGTTGAGTGATTCCCCAGAGAGTCTATAGATCCACGACGTGGGCCATAGGGGGAATTGACATTGAGTGCTTCCCTAGAGAACCTTTAGCACGATACGAGACTATAGGGGGAATTGACGATGAGTGCTTCCCTATAGATTCTGCTTAATTATGTAGTTGAACCATAGGGGTTAGGCTGTGAGAGCTACCCAGAGGGTTAAATATTTTTTCTTGTTGCTGGTTGCTTACTTGTGTACTTTACTTGTTAGAACTGTGGATTTTAGCTACTTGTGGTTTCCTGTTTACTGCTTCTTGTTTATTTACTGCCATGTATTCATTCACTGTTAGGCACAAATCATTGGGTGATTGCCTACCGAGATTATATCTCACACCCTGTTTGGGCCATGCTTTTGGGCCCAAGCAGACTATGTTGTTGCAGGTATAGACAAGGGCAAGCGCCCTTCGACTTCTGGAACTTGATTGCTTGGAGCAGGGGAGCATGAGACCATGATTTGGCTTGCGATGATGAGGAGATTACTTTAATTTTCTTTTTCACTTGGTTCCAGTTGTATTTCAGCACGTTGTTGTGTTTTCTGTTTTCTTTAGATACCTGTACCAGCTGCATCATTTTCATCATAGTTATATATCTACATAACTTCCGCTATTTGGGTTCTGTTGGTATGCATGTCGTTTACTGATTTTGCTGTTTATTGTTGTTTTCTTACCTTGTATACCTTACCGAATGAGGGCATAGTTTCCCCACCATCTCACCAAGGGCCTCGCTACTAGTCAGCAGCCTCTGGCATTCGGGGAAATGCTCTTGAGGTCATGTGGCGAACTGGGTACGGGGCACCAGTGGAGGGGCTTCAGACTCGGGTCGTTACACCCTTAATCACGATGCATCACTATCATAAATATAAAAATCAAATTTTTACCAATTCATATTTTCAATGACATAAATAAATGTGTGGCTTCAAAATTGTGTCATTTTGAATATTTTAATGGGGTTTTATCAAGAACTGAAAACTTCAAATAATCGAATGTGGGGTTATGTCAGAAAATAATCATGGTTCCTCTGGGTATTGACCCCATACTTCTACTATACTCATTGTGGAGTTAGTTTTGAAGTTGATTTATATCATCCAAAAATAATGGGTAAGACAGAACAACACTAGATGTCTCCCTTATATAAGTAGCGATCTTAACCTTTTTCCCTACCATCAGTCTTCACTACCTATATACTAATTATTTTAATGGAAATAATTTTCTAACTATTAAGAATCATATTAAAATTTCTCTATCATAAAAAATTATATTTTATAATACTCAATACATAATACAATAAAATAAAAATAATAAATTATTTCAATTTTAAATAAATAAGTAATTTAAATTTAAATCCTAAAAAACATTTAATATTTGGCCATAAATTGAATAATAATTTATATTCATAGGTTAATTTTAATTTTAAATTAGAGATAATATAATATTGCTTATAATAATACTTATATATTAAAAATTATAATAGTTAATATTTTAATCATAAAAAAGACATGTTTCAACCATTTAGTTAATGAAAATGAAATTTTGATTCCAAAAATAATAGAAATGAGAATTAAGATATAAATTTCATATTTAAATACACAAATATTAAATAATAACAATTTTTTTGTGAAATCATGTAAAATAATTCCACGTTATGTAACATAATAGGCTTTTTTAGACTATGAATTTGTATCTTTCAAGTGTTAGGTTTCTTGGGTAATTTCTAAAAGGAAGTCGATTGATTTGGTGCTGAATGTTTAGCTTCATTGGATGAGTTGTGGTGTGGACAAGTTAACTACACCATGAAGAGTTGTTTAGGTGAAATGGTTGTTCTGTGGTATGGTGTTTCATGCCATGAAGCATTTGGTTGTGGTGTGGTTTGTTTGTTTTGGTGCAGGGTGTGAGCTATGAGAGTTCAGTGACATTCAATTTCAAAGTGGATGTCTAGTTACAACATGAAGAGTGTCATTTATAGTGTGGTGGATTCTAGGTTATTCATATATAAGAAATTCCTTGGGTTATTATAACATAGGTCCATTCAATTTTATCTTATGCGTGGTTGGGTGTGTTGTGTTTTTTCTATGTTATGCGGTGGTGGTCCTAAGGTGATTCAATCTCATCCTACACTGTAAAAATGTCACAAGTAGTGTTTGGGGTTAAAATCACGTGATCATTTGATTTAATATCATGTGGTAAGGATTTTTGTGGGTTTATACCCATTGTATAATAAATTTAGTCATGGTTAATTCCTTTGGTTTTATCTATCTATCTAATGTCACACAGTTATACCTTCCATTATGTTGTGGTGTGGTTGTTGGTTCTTTGGTTTTGGGGTGATAAGGTTAGGTTTTGGTCTATGTGTTTTCAGTGGATCTATTATTAAATCATGGTCCCCTTTATTGTGTTATGGAATTCATTAAATGTGTGTAGTTATGGTTTTAATCATTGGGTTTAGAGAGATATAATGAGACATCACAATGTGATATTGAATGGTGCACTTAGTTTAGTCTCATTATAGTGTGATGACCCCTATCATAGTATGATTATTTTGTTTTCCGAGAAAATTATAAATTTGGGCATGGTCTTGTATTAGCTCTTATTTTCTTGACTTTACTCAAACCCTAGGTGACAAGTAGTTCATATTTGGATATCTTTATACACCCTTTGATTGGTATTTTATCATTGTATTCAAGTGAGAAAATCCATGTGATCCAAGGTGTGTTATCTTACCTTCTCCATGATTATGTTACTCTCTCTTCTTCTAGGGATGTTTATGATAATTATATTGATTTGGATTTTGTTTTTTATTATTGTTTTGTTGTAAATTTGATAGAATTGGCCTTTTAGCTATTCCATGTGAGTTGGGTGGTGTTTCATTTAGAGTCTCATATCCATCACATAAAATGTTTGTCTATAATTTTTTTTGTGGTATGGGATTTAAGGCTTATTTTTCTCTAACTACATGTGATCTATGGAATTATGATTTCTTTCCTTGGGTGAATGTTTTAGATTAACCAAATCATGATAAAAAACTGACTAAAGGAAAATAAAGGAGTGAGGGTGATTTTCTTGAGAAATATAAAACCTCTTTACTATTTTATGTATTTTTAGTGCTATGATGGTGTTATTTATGGAGGAGTTATTTTTATTACTATGATATGATTTATTTTTTATAGTAGACCTATCCAAATCACCTTTTATATGGGGTTAATTAGTTAATGTTAGTAATTAATTCGTTGTGTGTAAATTTGGAATTATGGTGTTGGTATTTGAATAGTATACTTTAATATGAAAGAATAATGAATTTAGAGTTCATTAATGTGAATTCATATTCTCTTTCCATTGTTTTTATCAATATTTTAGATCTTTTTTATTGTGGTTATTGGAATTATGGTTGGTTATTGTGGTTGGTTGTGGTGATGTGGTGTAGTTTAGTTATAATAGTGGTTAATGAGAAGTTATGTAATTAGAGTCATAATGGTATGTATTATTATGTGGAAATTAATTAGTTTAGTGACTATTATGGTGGTTACTAGTGTGTGTTGTGGGGTGGTTTATATGGTTATGGGTTTGGTTTTTGTGAGGCAGTTCTATAGTTTCCTAGTGGGATGAAATATGATTGGAATTAATGAAAATGGTAATGGGTAATGGGATATAATTGTAAATTGATGGGATGTAAAATGAATAATTGTAATGGTTGGGTTGGTTTTTATTAATAAATGTTGATAGGTAGAATAAATGAGGGAAAATTAAAAACAAAAGGGTGAAGTAGAGGTTGTTTAATGAATGGATTGCAATTAAATATTGATGAATAAATGGAATAAAAAATGTAAATATTATTATAAATGAAAATTAAATAATTTAATAAATAATGTGATGAAATGGGAAATTGATAATGCTGAGTTGTTTTGTGTTGACATATGTGACTTATTGTGTTATTGTTTTGGTAGTGGTTGTCAGTTAATGATGGGGATAGTGTGGGTTTTCTTGAGGGATACTATAAAATTGTTAAAGGTGAAATCATAGGTTGATAATGTGTGTGAATACTATATTCTTGTAGTTATTTTTATTTCATATACACCACCACCTAAGTTAGATAACCTTACCAACATCCATATGATTTTGGGTTTTGGGTGTTTTCCACCAACATTAGAGTTTGCAAGGAAATGGGTGGATAATTACTCCCTCAACCCTAATCTATATTCTTGGTATAATCATATCTATGATATAACATGGTAGGTATATATATAGGGGTTTTAATGGAATATTATTTTTGTATGTAATATACTGAATGAAATGAAAATGTGGCTATGATGATGATACATGGTGGGGATTTTCATAGTAAGAGAAAGTCATGAGGTTAATTTACTTCATGTTCATGTCACTATATTATGATTAGGTTGTGTTGTGTGGTTTTGGTGTGGTATGTAGAGATTTTGTTGTTATGGAGGTGAAGTGTTATGTGGTAGTGGATATGTGATGTTGATGATTATGTGGATATGGTATCTAGAATTTGGTTGTGATATGGGATATTATGTGTCAAGACACAACTATAGAAGGTATTGAAGGAAAAATACATTTTCCATTAGTTTGTGAGAGGGAAAACTCAATGGGAAAATGGTTTTTGTGTACCTTATTGACATATGTTCTATTGATATTATATTAATATAACTGGATATGATATTGGGTGTGCAATCCTTGGCAATGTTAGATGATATTTGACCTAGAATAGGTGCATTTGTTTATTCATCAAGGTATTAATATGATCCTATAATATTTTTATAGGATATTTTGAGTAGGTTCATATTGATTATACTTTTATTATCACCCCAATATATATAAATTTATTTTTTAAGCATCCAGGAGGGAGTTAGTGATCGAGCTAGGCCATGGTAACTCATGGAGGATATTGTTAAATGTTTTTATTGATACCATAATCATTTTTTGTTGGTGTTTTATTTAGGGATATCTTGTTTATATATGAACATTACATCTGTTATTGATTTTTTTAATATTATATATAGTTTATTTGAGGGTTGTCATTTTTCCTAGAATTAATGAGGATAATTCCTTATAATCATCTATTTTATAACCTCAGTGCTAGTTTTAAACCTTTGGAATTTTAAAATATGGGATTTTGAGGCCACAATAATCTTTGATTCTGGCCTAAAAGGAGTGATCAGTGGGGGGGGGGGTCATGCTTAGTGGTATAAACTCTTGGGATGAGAGTTAAAGTGGAAATCAATGATAGGAATTGATGAGAGTACATGATTTTTGTAGGGAAACAATGTCAATAATCTTTTTTAGTAAAAAAATATGGTAGAAAAGATAAGAAACAAATGATTATGGTCACATGTGATCCAATTCAAGGTCATTAGTCCCACTAAAAATACAAGGAAAAATGGTATTTCTTATAGGGTAGAGACATGGTTATGGTACATGTATCATTTTTTTCTGCACCTTTCTTTGAATTTGAGAGATCCCATGAAATGAAAATGAAGCTAAATCAATGATATTATGTGAAACTACACATTATAGATGAATTATTTCTTTTTAATATTTAGTCATATGTTCTGGTTTTAGAGATATACTTACGGGTCATTGAAATACCCATTTCTATTGTTTTTCTATTATAAGATATTGATGGTATAATTTTACTCGATGTTGGGAATTATTTTTTATGACCATTGATTAATATATATGGTAATTCTATTTATATTAATAATTTTTTTGATTTTATATACTTGTATAGTTTAAAGGGATATCAAGCTAGTATTTATTTGAAACTCTAAAAAGAAATAACTTTTACCTTTGGTAAATGGTCAACAAAAAAAATGTATCCCTTGAAAATATTAAAATAAAAATTATTATTTTTATATTTTTCTTAAAATTTATTAGTTCATATTTTTCCTAAGAAAACTTCTAAAAAGTAATGATATGTTAGTAACCTAAATAATCTTAGAATTATATAAGATTAATTTTTTTTATCCCCATGATTTAATTTTTTTTATAACATGTCATAAACAAATCTATATTTTTTTAGAGTGAAACTTACTAATATTGAGTAGAAAAAGATCATTCTATGAGTTTATGAGTTGGAATAAAAAATTGATAACTATATATAATCATTCTATCTTGATATATGAGAGTTTTTAAGGAAAGCATGATTAATATGATATGATAGTCATTAGATTTGTTATGTCTCAAAATTCATAGAGTTATTAGGTGACCTATCTGATATAATGTTTAAATTTTTAATATAGTAAATACTAAATTATCAAGATATTTATTTACAAATAGAGTTAAATTAGAAAATCCATCTATAAGTAAATTCTTTTAGAAGTTTGTTTTTGTCACATTTGTGATTTTTTGAGGTATTTTATGAGATTTACCAATAGTATTTGGTTGAAAATTGGAGTTTTTGGACCTAACAGTAGGTGAATCACAGTTGGGGCATGGTTATTAAAAACCATACGCCCAGGATAGTGTCACTTTCTATGTTGTCCAATATTCTACACGAGCATGCAGCTAACCATGGTCCTAGACCAATGGTTCTATCTAAGGTGAATATTTGACCACGCAAACATGAACCCTCCACTAGGAACTTTTCGGCCTCATTCCTCTTTAGAATGATAGGTAAGAACGGTTTCCACAAATTTTGGAATGTCATGAGGCCAAACCATGTTACCTTTCTAGGTCATTAAAGATGTCAAATTTCCTAAACAACCCTTTCTCAATTTTAACTCCAATCCACAAATTTCCTCCCCTTGTTAATCATAACTTTGGTAACCTCTCCCCCTTGTGTCCCTTATATCTCTAAATATTGAGAGTTTTTTTTCCATCTTCATGAATCATTATTTATGTCACTCTATTCTAGATTATTTACTTCTTATTAGTCTCCGACTACTTCTTTGGGTTCTTGATTATCTAGTATGCTGGTTAAATAATGAGGGTTTAACCTTGTTTATATAGGTGAAATATAATTTTTTCTATCCTTTTCCTTTCTAGGATCTCCTTGTTGCACATATGTGGTTTTCTATACGATTATGAATGTTTCAAGCTTGAAGTTGACGGTTCTATGATTTAACATTATTGGATGATTTTAGTATGATTTATATTCTTTATAAGTTTGTTCTATGAATTGTATAAGTGTTATGGAACATGTTTTAAAAAGGGTTGGGTGTGCGTATCAGTTTGGAAGATGTTTTTCTTATGTAAAACGGCGTTTTATCATGTGTTTCCATACTGTTTAGTTTGTGTATGTGAAAGTGGCGGCCTATGTGACATGGGAAATGAAATAAAGCATTAAGGGAGTCCTAGAAATCTAGTTTGGAAGACTAAGACTAGTATGCTAGTTAGATCAAAGAGTCTAAGGTTATGTTCCCTCTAATAGGATTGAAGCTACAACAATAACTAAACTGTGATGATGATTCCAGACCATTATACCTTGGGATGCATTCCCATCTAGTGGATTGTGCATGAGGACACTACATGTCCTAGTTTTTATACCATATCACAAAGGTATAAGGTTCATATAGACCCAATAGTGACATATCCTTTAGGTATTACCCATAGTGATCATGTTATTCCATGATTACCATTGAAATGTGGTGAATTATTCTTTTGATTTGTATTTCAAGTCATGTTTCCCTTAATTTTTATCCCTTAAAGATTTTTTCCTCTACTTTTATAAGGATAGATGTTGGTTTCTTATACTGTTATAGTATTGAATCTATTTTGTGTGAAAACCTATTATGATCTAGATCACACCCTAAATACACCCCCAGGTGTATGTAGACCATGTTATGTTTGACCCAGGTAAATTCAAGGTGTTATTTGGTGGTCACAGTGGATCCAGTTGGCAGTGTTCCTTTCATAATACTGTTGGTGGTGGTGGATGGGGGTTTATGGAAGCCTTGCGGCATTGCGGTTTTTGTTGTGTGGTTGTTTCCCTTCCCTGTTTGGTATCATGGTTTTTTTGAAAATATAAAACTGCCTATCCCCGGATAATTGTATCTCTTTTGGATGTGGTATTTTCTTACCATATGATGTATTGTTCTTCTTTTTGTTTTTGGAAGTTTCTCATGGGATAAACCATTCCAAAATGTAATTTTTGATGCCCTGAATTATTTTTCTACACTTTGGGACCGGGAATTCCCTTCGAGACATATCACCGGCCGAGTTGGGTGTTGGGGTTGATAGAATCCCAACATGGTTCATGATAAAATGTTATTAGAAAAGGTTTAAACCTTAGGGAATTTTATTTGGGGGAAGCATGGATAGATAGAAGCTATGAATTTCAGGGCATGAGGATCTGATTACGAAAGTGGTGTTTGGATAACACCCCTCAAGATAGACCTTAAGTCACCATGGGTTTTTGGGGTTTGTTTGGATTCATCTTACAGGTGAGGCATAGAGGTTGGAGATTATTTATAGACACTGAGTAAAGGTGGGATGTTTTGACTTGTGATTGTTCTTGTTATGGGTTTGGTTTTGATTTATGAAGATGTTTTATGTGTTGTTGTAGAAGTATTTCTGGATATTTTGTGTTGATGGTTTCTTTGGTTTGATGAATGGTTTAGTGTCATGACTCCTCATGGAGTTCCATTGTAACCATATGAAGATGCCTGAGAGAGTTATCCCTTAGTAATTGATTAGAGACTAGTGGAATAATTGGTTTAGGATATCTAGGATTTGGGGTAGTTAGTGGTTTCTAGTATTTCTCATGTTATGAAATCCAGGAGAGTTCATGAAAAGTAAAAGGATCAAGAGTTCCAGAAGAACAAGACTCCTTCCTTCGGAGGAACCGCAAAACCCCAGGAAGCAAAGGTCTAGATTGGGAAGATTAAAGAATGTTTTGGGTTCATGATACCCCTAATGAAGTCAAGGTAAAATATTCAACATTCTTATTTTATAATCCTAGTCATAGGTACAGGGACTCTGTGGTTCAGGCCTGGAAGCATGAGAATATGATTTGGAATGATTTAAAGGTCATATTAAATGAGAAATATTTCTCTAATAACTTGGACTCCACCAAGACCCAATATTTCTTACATCTCTGTGAGTGGTATCAAACCATGTTGGAATATGCCAATCATTTCTATGAGTTAGTCTGTTTCACACGTAAAGTGGTTTATAATGAGAAGTTGAAGGATCAATAGTTTGAAATGGGGTTTCACCTATATATACGATTCTAGGTACTCTTATTTAAGTTGAAGACACATGTTTAGGTAGTTTATAAAGCCTTTATTGTGGAGAGTTACCACTCTACAAATTCTTGTTTTTCTTGGTATTTCTATGTGGTGATTCAAGGAAGTTAAGGTTCATCTAAGAATAAGATGAAGAGACATGTGTTGGGAAAGAATAAATGTGATATTTTATGAAATTATTCCCAATCATTTTCATATGTAGCTTCTTATGTCATGTCATTCATATGAAATCAATGTTTTAATGGGGGAATATGAAATCTATGTGTTTAGCCCCACCCAGACCTTATCATCAGGGTGGAACTTGTAGTAGTTTTTCAAAGTGGAGAACCCATATTAGGGTAGTGTATATTCTACAGTTTCTTAGGGAATGTCATCCCATTCCGAGACAATGAAGATTGTAGGTTCTCAGTTTAGTGGTTGAGGTGGTAGGGATGGATCTTCTTCTAGATAGATTCAGCTAAAGGAAAATGCACAATTTAGAAGACGTTATCAGTCTTAAAAATAAAAGAGGCACCTTCATAGTATGTATCAAATTACATTATAATTAGACACTAATCCTACAATGGTTCATATTATGGTTTTTTATGTCATCCATATCTGTTTTTTTTACCACAATAATTATGGTTCTTTCATTTATGACCATTTTGTGTATCTGTTGAATTTTATTACTGTGCTTATGCCATATGTTATGGAGAAAGAAACTTTACTTTTTAAGAATATATTAGTGTTTCAGTTGTCTCTCTTGAACACTCACATTACTAGGAGTCGAACTATAATGGGATTTACTAGCCTCATAAATGGAATTATTCAATTTGATCATCAATATGGATTAAATGGTGCATTTCTAGTAAGTACTCAATTTTTATCAATGGAGAGTTTGTTTTTTTTGGAACCTAATGGAAGTACCGTAGATTTTCCAGGTGAGTGGGATCCTCGGTTAGGACATGCAGAACCTCCACTTCAAGAATTTGAAAAATGGTAGAGGGTCTGATGATGGATTACCTCCTATGGTGGATGAGTTCTCAAAGGTATTCCTAGATTACTTTTTAGGGTTTAGTATAGAAAGATATAGAGTTCACCATTGATTTGGCATCATGAACACAACTAATATCTCTTTCATCATACCGTATAACCTTTAACGAGATGAGGGAATTAATGATACATATGGATGATTTTGAATACAGAGGATTCATTCACCCAAGTGTCTCACCTTCGACCTCTCCAGTGTTGTTTTTGAATAAGACCATTAGATTTTTCAAGTTGTTCATTGATTATTGTATGCCGGAAAAGTTACCAATCAGGAGAAATTATCCATTTACCTATACTGATGACCTATATGATTATCTTGAGGGGGAAAGTTGGTTCTCCAAGATTGATTTTTATCTTGGGTATCACCAATTTATAATTAAAGCAATAGATGTTCCTAATAAATACTTATGAATTATGAATAAACACTTCATGTATTTGGACATTCCATTATTGTTGAAGAATGATCCAGTAGTTTTTAGGTAACTCATGAATAGGGTGTTCCATCAGTACTTCGTTTCATTCATCATCATGTTTTTTGGATGACATCCTGGTCTACCCCATGACCAAGGAGGACCAAGAGTGGAACTTAAAAATCATGTTGGGTGTTATTCATGATCATCACATATATGCTATGATTTCCAAGTGTATCTTCTAGATGAGGGAGGTATTGTTTCAAGGTCATGTGATCTCAGAACATGGCGATTCAGTGGACCCTGAGAATATTGAAGTGGCGATGTCATGGGAGCATCCAAATAATGTTTTCAAAATAAGGATCTTTTTTGGCCTGGAAGGGTATTACAAGTGGTTCAGCAGATATTTCTCTCAGCTTTCTTCACCCATGTCTTATCTTACTTGGAAATGGGTAAATTATGAATAAATACCATAATGTGAGGAATCTTTTGAAGGGATTAATCTACGGTTGAAGAAAACCACATTTTGATCTTTCTAGAATCCAGGAAGGGGTAGATGGTCTACTCTATTCTCCAGGTATGTGGCTTGGGTGTTCATTGACGTAGGATGAAAATGTGGTGGAATATGGTTCTCACTAAATTCAACCACATGAAAATAATTACCCAACCCACAAACTATAATTATCAGCAGTGATGCATTCCTTAAATACATCTTGTCATTTCCAACATTGTGATAAGTTTTTGTTCTACACTAATCAATATATTTTGGATTACATTTTCTCCTAGAAAGATCTGAATTTGAGGAAGTGTTGTTTGGTGGAGTGCCATTAGGGGTTTTATTTTGATATTGTGTACACCCCATGTAAAGGTAATGTGGTAGAATACAACTTTATAAGAAATATTGGAATGTAAGACTCAAAAGAATTCATTGATGAGTGGATTTTGTGGGGACTTTTTCCTAGATTCATCCGTAGGACAATGAACCTAGTGGAGGTGCATTTTTGGATAGTGTTCAGATTACACCCTCCCTTATGAAGAAAATTTTGAAATATAAACCTATTTCCAAGTTATGTCATTAGTCCATCTAGTTTAAATAAGGTGGGGAGATTCCTAGTGACTGGAATTCCCTTTAATATGGGGTTCCTAGCTTAAATGGTCATGTTGTGGTGCTGTTGTCACTGTGGAAGGTGGTGATGTAGGATGATCACCATCATCAGTGTTCTATTCATCCCAAGACCACCATGTTGATTTATAATGTCATTCACCGGTTTTTGTGGCAAGGTATGAGATGAGATATAAATTACTGTGTATCCAAGTGTTATACATGTAATAAGGTTAATGTAAAACACCAAAGGTCTAATGGTTTTCTTGAACCACTACCCATTACAACATGGAAATAGGATAAGGTTACCATGGATTTCATTATTGTATTTTCTTGTACAACCTAGGAATGGAACCCAATTAGGGTAGTGATTATACATATAATTAAATCATCCAATTTCATTTTGATCAATGACTTGACCAATGTGGAAGAATTTGGTTAGTTTTACATTTAAGAGATTGTGAGGCCTTATGGTGTGCCATCATAAATTGCTTCAAACAGGGACCCCTGCTTTACCTCTAAGTTTTTGTAAATACTTTAGAAGAAAATGGGGATACATGTCCTGTTGAGTATGGAATAACATCCCCAAATAGATAGACAGATGGAACAACAAATCCTAATCTTGGAAGGAATGCTTAGGAATGTGTGTTGAATTTCATAGTCTCATGGGATAGCCATCTGGGATTTGCTGATTTTTTTAATAATATTAGTTACTAATACTATATAATAATGGATCCCTTATAGGTGATTTGTGGTCAACCATGTGGGTTACCTCTCTGTTGGGAATAGGTGGGTGATACAATGTTGTTAGTATTGAGCCTTGTTCAAGATATGTCCAATAAAATCTGGTTGATCAGGTTGTGATCTTTGAAAGTGTAGACTTTCCATAAGTCATATTTTAATCAGCGTCATTGAGCCTCAGAATTATCTGTTGGTGATTAGATGTTTCTAAAACTGGCCCCTTACTTGGGATATCTTCATATTAGTAAGAAGAGGAAGCTAACACTGATGTATGTTCGAACTTTTGAGATCACTGAGAGAATCAGTAAGGTGGAATACCCATTATCCATGCATTCTTAGTTGAAATCAATTCATTATGTGTTCCTTATATCATAGTTGAAAAATTATAATCTAGATCCATCTAATGTGTTTAATTGACAAGATTTATAACTAGAACCAAATTTTCTACATTCAAGAAACTGGTACAAATTGTGGATTCCTAAGAGAAAGTGCTTTGAGGGAATTACGTACCATTGGTTTGAGTTACGTTGATGATTAGTAGTGATGAAAATGAGACTTGGGAGTGAAAGTCATGGGTAGAGGAGTATTACCTTTTTTTATTCTCTGAATATAATTTTAGTTAATATACCAATGGTGGACTGTTTTTATTGTGGGGAGAATTTTCACATCCATCATTTAATTTTGATGTAGTTTCTTGTTTATTTCAGTATTATGTTTGTTGGATATCATTACCTAGAGTATTTGGACGAAAAATAGAGTTTTTGGACTAGAAATATGGTGTTTCATGGTTGGAACATGGTCAATAGATGCTATGCATCAACCTAGGAGAGATCATGCACCCAGGATAGAGGCACTACTTGGCTGCATAGCCAGCTGTATGGTCCTTCTACAAAACATGCGCTTAGACTAGTGGTTCCATCTGATAAACATGGTTGACCACACAGGCATGTTCCCTCCCCTAGGAACTGTGTGATCACTTTCCTATTTAGACATATAGGGATCCACAGTTGTCATATGGTTTGAAAACTCGTGCACCCAAACCGTGTGACCTGTCCACGTCATTAAAAATGTAAAGTTTTCTAAACCACCCTTCCCTGATTTTAACACAAATGCACACATTTCATCCCCAATAATGATTTAAATCCCTAGTTTCCTGTCCCTCTCCCCTTATATCCCTTGTATCATTAAATATTGGGTATTTCGGTGTGGAATATTTAAGAATCATCAAGTAAGTCACACCATTATTGATTTATTCCTTATTCTTGGTCTCCACCTCCTTCTTCTTTGGTTTCCTCATTCTATAGCATGTTGGTTGAACCAATTAGTATTCAACCTTGATATCTTGGATTGAATATTGGTGGTTATATTTTACATTTTCCTTTATAAGGTCTCCTTATGGCATGATTATAGTTTTTCATAGGATTTTGGATGCTTCCAAACATGAGGTAGGTGGTTATATGCTTTAACATTATTGGATAATTTTAGTATTCTTTCCATGATTTTTAAATCAGTTATATGAATTGTATAAGTGGTAAAAAACATGATTTCAAATTATTTTGGTGTCTGTATGGTACTGAAAAAGTTTTTCCATATATAAAATGGTGGTCTTTCATGTTTGTTCATATTGTTTTGTATATGTATGTGAAATAGGTTTCCTATGAGACATGGGAAATTAAATCAAGAAAAAAGGGATACCTAGGTATATAGGTTGGAAACATAGGGCTAGTACACTAGAAATAACAACAAAGCATAAGTCTGATTCCCCTAAGCAGGATTGATGCTAAAACACTAACAAGGCTTTGAGGATGATTAGAGACCACTAGATCTTTGGATACATTCCACTCTAGTGGATCATGCCTGAAAAAATTGTGGGCCATGGTTTCTTTACCATTTCACCGAGGTACGAGGTTCCTAGCATACCACTAGTGCTATAGCCTTTAGGGATTACCCATGGTGCTCATGTGACGATATGCCTAACATCGAAATTACTTGAATTATACTTTTCATTTTACTTTCAAGGCATGTTTACCTTATAATGTTTTCTCAAAAGATGTTTTCCTTTACATTTTATAAAAACTTAGTTTATTTGTGTTATAATTTTATAGAATGGAATCTATTGTGGGTGGAATCTTACTGGGCATTAGATCATACCCTACATACACCACGGGTGTATGTATACCTTGTTATGTTTGACATAGGTAAAGGAAATGTGTTCCATGGTGGTGATGGTGGATATAGTTTCTAGTTTTCCTTTATTGAAGGTGTTGGTGTTAGTGTAATGGGGATTACGGCCCCCTTTTTACATTGAGGTTTTGGTTTTTTGGTTTTTTCCCCTCCTTGTTTGGTAACTTGGTTTTTGTTTGAAAATGTAAAACTATCCCAATTAGGATTATTATACCTCTTTGGGTTGTGGTTTTTTACTAATCCTATGATTTTTTTGTTCATTTGGTTTATTATGGATGTTTCACATGGGTGATGTCATTTCCAAATGTAGTGTTTGATTCATTTCCATCTTTTGGTTTTTGGTAACACCCTTTAGGCCATGTCACGGGTTAGGTTTGGTGTTGGGTTAGATGGAATCCTGATTAGGTTCATGACAATTTTAGATTTGAGTATGCTAGATTTGAAAATCGCTTATGATGATATGTAAAAATTTATGCAGTATTTATTGATAATGTTTAATTTACTTTCTTAAATGAATAATATTATTGTGTTAGACAAAAAATGACATGGAATTTTCTTAAAATATGTTTTTGGAAATTTTTCTACGATGGAAGACATCCAAAAGATCATAGAAATTCATTTTATAAGGATGAAAGTGGTTTTAAAAGATTCTTATAGGAGTTAAAATAGTTATATCAATATGAAAGAATTCATTTTGTGATTTATCAAGTCATTCAATAGAAGCAGTTCATAAGAAAGTGGAAATGGAATAGATTTCCCTATATACACAAGATTCCTTGTGATCATATATATGGTCTTATAACTTTTCACTAAAAATATTAATGAAGTTACATCGTGATATTTGTTGTTATTTTGTGACTATTATATTCTAAAGAAAGCAATTCCATAGGTTGGTAGCATAGGGGGATTCATGTCACGAGGATTACTCATGAGAATTAAGATATAGATTATTTTGGATTAAGTTAAGTGTTCACACCATGTTGTTCTTGATCATGCCTTGAAGGAAGGATTTCAAGGGAATGACCAATGTGTAGACATCTGGTTTTTCATTTTTAAAGGATAAGTGATCACTCCACATATTTTGGAGTCACATATTGAGTGTGTTTACGAATGGAAATATGGAAAAGGTCTTAGATAAAAAATTATCATTCAGGCCATGGGATTAATAAAAATTATATAATTTGGTTAGTTAGGTTTCAGGGGTACTTTCAAAAAAAATATGTCCATCCCATTATATAGAGTTTTGCGTTGTGGTGTGATGTTCAAAGAATAATTCCTAATTTATCATCACAGCGTGTTTTATGGTTATGAGTTGAAAATATTTGGGATTCATAGTTATACATTGCAATGAAGAGTGACATATCATGGAGTTATTTGATTTTGTGATTTTAGACTTCATGTAATATTCTAATCATATTTTGAGGGTGGTGTTCATACCATGATAGTGTCGAGTTGAAATTATTCTAAATTCACATTTCCTATCATATAATAGAATGATACAGTAACTAAATAAAGGATCCTAAATCAAAATTTGATGTGGAAGTTGGAATAATTTTTCTGGATTAACTGAAGTTAATTAATAACCAATTATAGAGAAAATTGTAGATTCTCTAGAGACAATAGAGAGATATATATCTATTCATGAATGAGTAATAAGGGTAATTTATTAATAAAGTTTGAAAAGAGAGAATAGAGGTGTTATAGGCTTGTGCTAGAAAATCAAGAGTGGTCCAGAAGGTCAGCTATTTTTATTTTCATGGTGTTCATCATATAAATAAAAAGTTATAAGATTTATACCACCATTCTAGTGTAAATTCACTCTTTATTAATAAGGATTAATGAAAAAATACTTATATTAGTAATGAGTTGCTCAAGTGGTTGAGGGTAGTGATTTATTTTTATTTTGTGGGTTCTGAAACAATAAGAACAATGTGATTGCTCTAAATTTTAATATTAATTAGAGTTATTAGTGTTTTAGCTGCATTGAAAAATTTTAATTTCATAATCCTTGGATTATTCTGGTTAGGGTAAACTTGGTAAATTTTTGGTATCCATTTTTTTTATTTTTCACTTTATATCAGTTTTGATGGAGAGTAGTGCTTTGACTAAATGTTTAAAAAGATCAATGGAGAGGTTGATTTGATAAATAAAGACGTACTATGGTTCAACCCCTCTACCCAACTTAGGGTATTTACCTTGATTATTTATGAAAATTGGTATTAGAGCCAAAGGATATCAATAAAGCATTATCACTTTAAATCAATGGAAGTGACCATCAACCACAATATGATTTTGATCTTTGACACCAATAATTTCCAATTATAAAATAACTAGATGCATCACTATTTCTGATAATTTGGAATAGATGTTTACATGACTTGTATGCATGGGACCTTTGTAAATTTGGAGAGTATATCATTATAAGAAAAACACCAATGGGAGATTGATGTATATGATAAAGGATCTAATAAATTTGTAGGAGATTTATCCAATGAAATATATATAAAGGTTATGTCATGTATGTCATGATGTACCATATGGGAAAAACTTTACAATATCTATGAAGTTGTTTCCAATGTACTAAAAAGATAAATTATAGGTACTATAGAACAACTATTAGGATATAAAGATGAACTTGGATAAATATTTCAATTAATTCTTTGATTGAGTTAATATAATTATATAGGACATGCCTATAATTCAAGAAAACCTCAATGATATCAAAATCGTGAAGTGGTTCCTGAGAAGATTTCTACCACATTTCATCATGAAGATCATAATGCTCAAAGCCTAACCTAAGGGATGTGATGTTGATAGTCAATATAAAATATCATTACACATGATTTGAGAAATAATGAAAATGGGTTCTTGAAAAAAATAATAATTTGGAAGTGGAATCCAAGTAATTAAAGAAACTTTACTCTAGAAAATTATCCTAAAGAAAGGGAAATTTATGAGGTGATTAATTTTCATTCCTTAAACATCAAATGTGGAAAAGGAATATTCAAATGGAAAATTCTATTTTCATTCATTCAATGTGAAAAAGTTGGAAATCTCACAAAAATGTTTCCAAAGAGGTTATAAGTTGACGTTGAAAATAATGAGTTAATAAATAAATCTTCAAAAAATTTAAAATTATTAAGGGATCACAACATAATTTCTTCAAAAAAGAATAATCCTCTTTCATAAGAAGAATTGGGCTCAAAAGAAATGTAAAAAGAAGAATTTGAGGACTTTAGAGACTTTATTGATTATGTTATTATGGATATCATAGAAAAAAATATAATTAGAATGTAATAATTATGAAGGTAATGATATTTAGTAAAGAGTTGACATCATTGTTTAACTAGAATCATATATTTATTAAATTTATGTATTGATCGATAAAAAAAAGAAATAAATTGAATTGGTATGTGATTCTGAACTAAAATTATAGATGAAAGAAGAATAAAAATCGATGTTTACGGATGATATTTAAAGGATTTAATTTTATAATGAAAAAAATTTAAAAACGTTGTCTGAGTATAAGACCGAAATTGAAGAGAAGCTCTGGATTATCGATGTATTGATTAGTTCATTGAATTATAATATCAAGAGGATTGAGGATATTGAAAGGAAATTTATGTGTATATGGTGCATTCTTAGTGATCAATAAATACATATAACTCATTTAAGTACATCAAGAAGTTATTTTATACAAGTTAAGGAAAATAAAAAAGAATATCATGGGGGTTCAACAGAAAAGGTATATAATTTCTCATAAATGAAGTCATTCAATGATGAAAGAAATTTTATTGAAGGGAATAATCATAAACAAAAAATGGTGGTTGATACAAAATCACAAGAACCCACACCACAAAAGAAGTTTTATTTGGGTTTTACACCAAATTCCCAAAAGTTTATAAGTGAGGAAATGAAGACACAAAATAATACAACATGAATTAGGTGTTATTATTTTGGAAATGTGGGGAATATATAATATATGTGTTCTATAGGGAAAAAAATATCAATGCACTGGAGAAAAAAAACTTATCAGCATAAATTCCTACACATGGTATGTTTTAATGGATATTGTTTTTAATATAATGGTTATTAAAACAAAGAAATAAATTTCTAATCAAGTTTACAAATAAGTGTATCGATGGAGACCCTGGAAATAACATCTTAGAAGGTAGAATCATCCAAAGGTATGATGAAAAATTATACTGAATATGAATCCTTACAATATGAGGATGACATAATTAGGATAAATGTGGTATAATCTTATTTAATACCAAATGAATTAATTAAGAAACAGGTTAAGAAATTATAGTTTGAGAAGGAAACATTATAGAAATTTCATTGAAATAATTGTTGGAGTTTTGATCATTGATAGTGGATGCATTTCTCATATGATGGTAATCCAAAAACTTTTCATAGTAGTTACATACAAAAAACATATCATTGTTTCATTATGGTAATGATGATGTTTTTAATATCATTATCTATAGAAAGTCTAAAAATAGAATCAAAGGTTTGTGGTGGACATATTTTTTTGTGAATTAAGGTCTTCATCAAAATTCCCAATGTGTATATTAATTATGTGACTTAGGACATGAGATAAACTTCAATATAAAGAACTATATCCTAAAGGAAAATATGGTAACAAATTCCCTAATGACAATTTTTAAAAATATATTAAGAAGCATGAGATAAATCAACATGTCTTAGTAAGGAGGACTCGTTGGAAAAAATTATGTCATTAAGAAGAGAAACTAAAATGTAAATATCATGTTCTAGATGATTCCCCTAAAGAAAAGTATACATAATAAATTTTAGAAGTAATTAGAGATTACATCAATTTATATCTACAATATGGATATTTATGTCATAACATAAGGGATGAAACCCTGAAAGATTTGGTATAAGAAGAATCTATCACTAAATTAATTTTAATTTGTTGGAAGTAAATTATTTATTATCAATAATGAGAACCAAAAAGTTAAATATCATGAAGAAAAAAATAATTTTCTTATATAATCATCCAAAATAAAGTCATAAAAATGATATATCAATATTTTTGGGAAAATAATTTAATGTTCAAAAATAATAACTCTAGAAAAAGAGCATAATTATCAAATCTTTTAGCAGTTTTTCAAACAAAATGGTGATAAAATATCATAAGAGAGTGATAATAAATTGATTATAATAGGAGGATAAAATTGGAATGTATAAGAATCAGAATAAGGCATTGATAATAAGAAAATATTTATAGATTTAGTTTATTTATTGAAATCCAAATATAGGTTTGAAACTATTTAAGGGGATATTATTAATTGCTGGAAAGCAATGACCCAAACCCGAAGAATGAAAAATATATAAAAAAATATATTGTAACTCAATTAGATCCTTAGTGTGGATACAAAATATGTTAATTTGGTCAAATAAATGCATGAATAATATTACCAAATTTAGAAGAACCAAACATGATAAATTTTCTTGATTCTAGAAGACAATAATGTAATAGAAATCAAGTGGGTTTTCTATAATAATATCAATGAGGATTATGATGTGATTTGAAATAAATAATTAATGGTGTCTTAGGGGTATTACCATATATAGGGAATTTATATTCATGAGATATTTTAAAAAAATAGAATAGTCATAATTTTTTTGTCAATTATTTGAAATATTAGTGCAAAATGGATTCCAGGGGTACCAAATGGATGAAAAATCGACAATACTCAATGAAGTTATTAAGGATGACATATAAAATAAGAAATAAAATAGATTTCATGTAGATGAAGATGTGATAAAAGAATATTGGTTGAATAAAGTTATGTTCAAGATGAAGTAAGAAAAAAGATATTGGTATTTTGGGTTTTATACATATGTGAAAAATATTAGATTCTGATGAGGTGAAATTGATCATAACATTTACATTAAGAGAGAGAAAATGCAAAGGATTTTGGTGCTCATTTATTTTGATGGAATAATTTTTTTGGTGTATCAAATGACATACAATTCTAGCTATTTGTATAATATATGCGGTACAATCCCAAATGACTGTGCTTAGAGAGTTAACATTTATTCTTTTTTTATAGGTTACGAAATAAAGAAATGAGACCTTTATTTATCCAAAAATTAAAAAGTGATCTAAATGAAATTTGGAATAGAGTACTCTATGTTGATAGAAATACAAGTGCGTACGAATATGAGGATTTCAAGATATGATAATGAAAATAAGATAAATGTAAATAAATATAGGGAATTCATTAAAATCCTATTGTAACTAATAGAGATATGAACCAACATTTTTTTTCTTCACATCAAGTCATACAATACCAACTTATATCCAAGATGTGTCATGTGATTATAGTCAAAATAATTCTTTATTAAATGAATAAAACATATTATTTTATACTATTTTATCATAAAACATCACAATATGAGTTTTTGGGATACACATATTTGGTTTGGGATACATCAATGGATGATCAGAAGTCTATATTGGGTGGTGATTTTTTTATCATGGAGGTTTCTCAAATTCTATTAATATTATAAAACAAGTATTTTCCATAATTAAAGAACAAATAATATCAAGGTATATAATCATTTCAAAAATGATAAGGTTGAGTAAATGGAAAATCTTTTACATTATTTTTAATCATATAATCAAGTTGTGGACATAATTACAAAGTCACTAACCAAGGAAGATTTTAAGAGAAATCAGTTGGATCTTGGATTCCAACTATCTCCATCAAACCAGATGGGTTGGAAGAAGAGCCCAAACTCACCCATTGGATTTGATATTTATATAATGATATATTTTATATCTTGAATTATATATTTTTATTTTTAACCCTCTCTTGTGAACATTTATAGAAGATATCTTTGGATTCGTTAAGAAATGAGAGAAATTATTCACATGAAATATGGGAGAATCTATCAATGAATAGAGAGGTCGAGCATGTTCTTTTTTAATTTCGAAGGGGGATAAATTCTATGATAGTAATATTGAATTGGGGATAGTATTTTAATGATTATTCAGGGGGATTATTGGTTCAGAGGTACCGAAGATAATAATATTCTAATAAGTTTTATCTTGAGGAACCTTTCAGTAAAATCTCATTTCTCAAGATTCTCATGAATCATTTTTCTTAGAGTTGAAAATTAAAGAATCATTGATGTAACATTTGAAATAAATAGTTTTTATATTGAGTTTTAGTCAGTTCATCTATTTTCAGATAAATATGTGTATTATCATGTTGTGTATGAGTTGTAAAAAAACCAAAAAATGGGCGATTGTCAGAAAATAACCCCTTTTTTAATTTTTGGGTTATGTTTATTAATAATTTTAGGATGTTTGAAGAATTAAAAATGAGAAAAAAAATTCTTTTTGTAATACTAAAGGAGGTTTGGGAAGAATCCTTCAACAATTTTAGTTGTTCTATCTAAAATAAAGGGGCTGGGACATACAATATCAAGTCATACCATGGAATGAGTTCTCAATAAAATGGAAAAGGAATGGTGTTCCTTGAATATGTAAGATTTCATGAGATCATACATGAGGGTTTATACTCATTAATTAGAAGGAGGTCTATTGTTACTCCTTAAAACTCTTGATAATTTCATGAACTGGATATTTTAGAGAAACTAATTTTGAATGTTGATATCACAGATTGAATCACACTATGACGACAACCTGTGAGAATTAGGCCCTATTCTATTTTAAAGCAAGTGAAGTGTTCATCCTGTGTAATTCCTAGGGCCACCAGGATGGACATTTTTCATGTTAACTGATGAAGGCATTGAATTATCAATATAAATAATATTCTTTATTGTGATACATAAGTTTATGTAGAAGGTTTTTAAATTTATTATTTTAAAGGAGAAGCACTCGCATATTAGAATTTTTAATCATTCTATGAGTAAGTTTGTTGATGGAAATGTGGAAAATAACCTTAACACAAATGTATCATTTATTTTCTAAGATAAATATCCATGTTAAAAATAGGATGAGGTGGGTTTTAGTGGTTATTTCAACCTTAATAAGTCCATTCCATGAAGGGGATTGTTAATCCATGTTGTGCTGATAAAAGAAAAATTAAAAATTCAGATTTAGAAATCATAATAATGTGTAATGTTCCATAGAGGTTTGGTGGTTAAGTCTCATAGATTTGAATGAACTTGGGGAACATTTCTTGATGGTGGTTATTATTCTGTAATAATGTTGAGTCAATAAAATTCTAGGTTTACGTTTACTAACTTTTAAAAGGATGATCCAAGAATTAAATGGAGGATCTTATCTCAAAATTGGAGGGGGTATTTTTATGAATTTTATCCACTTTCTTTAGGTGAATTATGAACAAATAAGAATAAAATTTATGATTATTTATATAATATATATATATATATATATATTCATAAAATTTGTAGAAGGATGGTAAATTAGAAGAGTTTGAGAAGAATAAAAATAAGAAGAGTTACAATATTTTTCTAGAAATTCAAGATAGATCAAAAAGGTATATCACAGAAGTTTTTGCTGTTTATCATTGGGATAAAAAGAGATAATTGATATACCCTTTCATATGTAAAATCACTCATTGTATGGAAAGATCATGTTATCAATTCTTGGAGCAACAATGATCTATTCAAGAGGATGAGAGTAATGAGTTTTTTTATTGTGATGCTTGTGAACATGGAGGTTCCATGTGGCTACTCTAAAATATAATAACAACTATTTCACATTGTTTTTTTTGTACATAAACATATTTTCATTTCATGTTCCTCAGATTACCCAAGTTAGGGTGAAAAATGTATAATGATTTTGTCCCTTTGTTATTTTATTTTATGATTCATGTTAGTTATGGGGGATAGGAGTGTTCTTATTAATGGTGGAACAAGGTCATTAGCAAGGTTCAATTGAAAAATATCAACATTCCGTGATTCAACACCCTTTATGGGTTTTTATTTTACTTGGGGCCACCATCTTGGTTGGTGATATTTATTCTAAATGAATGAAATAATTCCTTTTAATAAATGTTTATTTGTTTTAAAAATTAATCTTATAATATGGTTTGAGATTTTTTATAAAGGGTTTGTTGTTGCCTTATTTTAAAGAAATATTTATGAGTTTTTCAATTGAATGGGGTTTGGGTAAAGTATGTTTGTGTGTGTGTGGGGGGGGGGTACTTGTGATTGATTTGGAAAAGGTTTAAATGTGTGGGTTTAAATATAAATATCTATGTTTTAAATTAATTTTTTATTATTTTGATCATGATTTAAAGTGATGAAATTTATTCCAGGAGAATTTTTATTTCCATATATGGTATTACTATGGTCCTTTTTTAACATGGAATATTATGAAAATTGTGTGGTAGATATGATTGGTTGGGATAAAAAATGATTCATTTAACTGATTGATGGTTTTATGGATATTGGTGTCGATATAATGAGTCAAATTTGTTGTTAGAGGAAAGTATGATTTTGGTTCAGAAATATGATTATTTTTTTTATGGAAAATGAGTACGTTTAGAAATTCAGTGATGTAGGAGTGAATGTTGTTATTATAGTGTGTTTTAGTTTTTTTTGGTGTGTGATTTAGTTATTCGAATTAACCTTGTTTATATTTATTTTTTGGTTGGTGAAATGTCTTTAGAGCATCATTAGGGGGTTGTGATTGAGAAGTGGAAGGAGTCATGTGATAAGTCATTTTCTACATTTCAATGATAATAAGTATCAAAGTTCCATGGTGGAGTATCAGACCTCATGGTTTAGGTGTAGTTAGAAGAATTTGTGGTTTCCTTAAAATTTATGAGGAATCCATATCAGTCTGAGTTACTATATTAATGGGTTTTCTTTTAGGGGTAGTTCATGTGTGGTGGAAGGTGAAACATGGTTGGTCAAAAGAGTTTTTTTGGGAATAATTCCTTTTCTTGGTTAAGGGGTTTATTTCCTAGTTGTGGAAGGATTAATGTATAAAAGAATCTTTGGAGTTAGGGTGTTTTAGTGTAACACCCAAGATTTAATAGTATGTTATCTCTTTAAAGCAATTTAATAGCTTATACTACCCGTAACACTGACTTGGCTTACGTTTTATTCAAGATTGAGTTTCTGCAAAACAACACATTTGTATTATAATTATTGTAATATGAATAGTAAAAAATAAATTTTAAATATTATTTATAATTTTGTAACATAAATAAAACATATTAATAATTAAATGTATAATTTTTGTTAAAATAGTTATATATTTAGAAAACTATTTTTCTAAAAAATTATTTTTTATGGGCTTTTGTGAACAATAATATAATTGCTTTTAGACACTCCTAAAAAATAAATTTGGTAAAATAGACTTAATTTTGGAATTCAGAATATAAAAATTATGTTAGGGTGAATTTTGGGTATTTTTCTGAAATCATTCATTTTTAATGAATAGTAAAAATTACTACATAGTACATAAAACTGACTTTTTCATTTAAATGATCATTTTTAATTTAAATTTATTTTAATGTCAAAATAGATACATAATACCTATATTAGTGCAATGTAATTCATATGAGTCATTTTATAATAAGATTAGACATATAAAATTTTACTGAACTTCTTAACGTCTTTTATCCACCTTATAGGCACATTTACGAATTTGTATAAAATGTAATTTTACCGCATCTGTGAATTGAATTTAAAAAATCCGGCACACACAATTTTAATCAGTAAGTAAAATTTGGTTCAATAAGATGAAAATAATTTTTTGGTGAATAGTAACTTTTGAATATTATTTACCACGGTTAAAAGTAAATAGCGTAATTAAAGGTAAAAAAATATATAATAATATAAAATTATGCTAACTCATGCCCTAATTCTATTGGATAAGTGTTTTAGACCCATATAAACCTTAGAAAAATGTATGATCCTTTTTGTTCCACTTGGATTAGATTAGGCCATTTATTATATTTTATTTAAAGAAGAGTTAAAAGTGTTAAATTCAAATTTTAATAACTAAACCATTTTTAATATAGGGTTATACATAAGATAAATTCTACTAAAAATATTAATTAGAAAGATAAAAATATTTCCTACATCATTGTATTTTATTTATAATTTTATGCACTTTATAATTAAATTTATTAATGACACAACGATGATGCAGTAATTACTTTATTAATGAAAGATTAAAATAATTGATATTATAAATTTTAAAATTAATTTAAATTGTAATTTTTTATGCTATACATGAAGTTTATACGTGAATATGATAAGTTAGGGTTGATTAAATGTATTTTTTCTAAGAAATAAACTTGTGATGACTTTATCAAAAACCAAGTTCTAAATTCTGTCAAAATTGACATAAATGATTTTTTAAAACAAAAACTATTTTATTAAATTATATAATAGTCCTAAAAAATAATATTTGGCCAAATGACTTAGGTAATGTAACATATGTAATTAATGAACCAAATTAGTTTCTACAGTATTTTTCTAATAACTATATTAACCACGTAGTATAAAAATACAAGAAGACGTGGTAAAAGTTAGACTATTTAATTAAGGGTTAAATATAAAAGATAAGGGTAATATGGTGACCTAAACATGTCTAAAACCTATTTTTTGAGATGATTTAGGCCCATGAACATCTTATCCTAGAAATAAATCCATTTGGAACTATTATAAACTGAAAATAATTTTATAATAAATTAATATTGGAGTCTTTTCCTAAAGTTCCACTCACCTCTTTTATAAAACGGTACATCCCCTCTTAAACTCACAGCTCGAAATCCATTTTTCTCAGTCAAAACTTGAAACAATATCTTAATAACATCCCTCAATTAAACCTATAGGCCTTACATTGATCAGAAAGCCAACCTAAGGAGCCCTTTTGTTCAAATCAAAAGGAAGCACCCGAAGAAAAGGTAATTATTTTATCACCTATTTCAACGTTATTTTCTTCTTATACTTCCTATTTCTTTGTTGTTTACATACTAAAATAATAAATCAAGTACCTTATACATATTTAAATGTTTTTATAAATATTTTACAACCATATTCATTATTCTATCCATCATATGAATGAAAAATTCACCATACGTGTGTACGTATAACTTACCGTCTCCACGCCGTGGTGTGGTTTGTTATTAAAAACTTCATTATTTGGATGGGTATAATAATGAGTATAATTAATGTAAATAATATACATAACATTTTAATGATTCTCTATATAATATACCATCCAATTTCATACGATTTAATCATTAATAGAATGATATTGTTGCTTGTGCATATGTAAGGCTTACTGTCTCCATGACTTGATGAGATTTCATTGCCCCTCGTAACCATTCGAGAATAATTTTCATTTTATGATTAAGAATAATGTTTAAGAAATTAATATAATTTTGGATATGAATCAAATACATCCTATCCATAACAAACATGATTATATAACAAAACATGTAAAGGAAAATCAATCAGTTAACACCCGAAACAATGATATTACTAAAATATTAATAACAAAGAAATATTAGATGATCATATATGATATCATATTTATGTATGTAGTTATTTTATAATTTAATAACAATTATTTAACCATTATATAAGAGGTTAATGTACCCTCGACTAAGGAAAAGTACAAGGTAGGGGTTAATTCATCAATCTCACTATTATCCGAGATTGTTTATGTGTAATTATATACTAGGACATATTTATCATCCATGTCCATGTTTTATAAAAGACTATTAAAAAGGATTATTTTTACATGAATATTTAACTAAAAGATTATTTTAAATGTTTTAAATATTTATTCTCCTAATCCTTTCTCATTAATGTCCATGCTTTCAAAATGTTTTTAAGGATTTATTTATATGGATATGAATGTTATCAAATATTAATTCTTTTAAAAAGTTTCAAAGTTGTATGGGATACTTTGATTCAAAAATATATTTTAAATTTTTTCCTTTATAAATTGTGTGACTTTTAAATGATTTCATGAAAAAGGGATATTTCTATCATAGACTTTTACTGATCATTTTCAACTATGTCAGCATCCTTTACTGGATATTATTCTTGATTGAGATTATTTTTTTTTTTGATAAAATATTATATATTGTATTGAATGAGTTATGATATGATTGACTGTGGATGTGATGTTTTTATACCATTTATGTATTATTTTTAAAGTATTGACATTTAGTATTTTTGATTTAATACGAATGTTTATGTTAAGTTCCAACTGTTTCATATGAAGAATGCATTGGACTTAGTAAGTGATGGGGGGCACTATAGCCTCTTATGTCATCAATAGGTCTAATGAGACAAAATAGTGTCTTGGAATGAGGCCTTGATAGAATATTTGTGTATTTTCCTGGCACAAGTCCTTGATATAGTAGTTATTATGTTCTACATTATGCATTCCGTAGTTGTAAAATTAGTTATTACATGTGATTATTCGATAAGTAGAATATCAATGTGCATGTGTATATCGTAATGTTTGATTTATTTTTCCTTATAATGTTCAAGTTTATGTTTAAAACAACTACTGTTTTTATTATAAATCATGCCATAAAAGTTTATAGCTTCCACTAAATTATTTACCCTTTCTGAGGATATGATCTCACCCCTTTATTATGTTTTTCTTTTCTAGGATGCTAATAAGTGTATTGGTTTTCATATGGAGGGTTAATCTAGGGTAATAATAGAGTTCTAAAAAGATTAATGATGCTGTATTTTATGTTGTAAATGTTAATGTTATGTTCTAGAATGTAATCTATTTTCCAAGACTACTAAATTGATTGATCCTTCGGGACATGATTCCTTGTTATCATGCCAATGTATTAAAATAATGGAAAAGCTCCAGGCTTCTAGGGTCAGGGCATTACAGTTGGTATCATAGGAATTTTAGCAATTACCAATGAAATAGATTTAGAAAATAAATATTAGGGATCAAAATCCTAATATATACTTTGAGAATATGTATTTAAGAGCATCTTAGAATTTTAAAATATGGATTATGTGTGTGTGCCTAGAAAATTCATCTATGTCAGGATAATATAGGTGGATGGGGTTCTAGTAGAGATGTATTTAGTGGTGAAAACTCTGATAAGATGTTCCGAGCTTGACTCTGGGTAACCTAGTACATGACAACATGCCTTATTGCACACCTAGTTTGAAACTCAGGGGGGGATATGTTTAGGATAATTCACATTTTTTTACCAACCATTAGGAAGGATTTATGAGTAAATAATTTTGCAAAGAAACCATTTTTATGATTATAAGACTAGATGTTTGTAAATATTCTATTAATGATGAGAATTTTTATAGTTTTTTTATTATACATTATGAAATGATCTAACCTAGTTTATGTCCTCATTTGGAAATGGAACCTAGTAAAAGTAATGAGAACTCCAGAAATATGCATGATCCAAAGGGTAAGAAGGATCATATCTATCATGGTCTTAAGCCAACTTTTAGAAGTGAAATAGTATCCCATGTATTCTCATCATATGAAGAAATATTATCATATGTTAATAAGATAAGTAAAGAATTATCTATGTTATATGGCTTTGAAGGGAATCAATAAAAAATAGGATGGTATAGAAAAATATGGATAAAGGCAAGAATGGAAAGAATGATTTTCCCACAAGTGATAAATATGGAAAGAATCACCTTGGTAAATTATTGAAGCGAGTGTGAGTTTGTTATATGTGTGGAGAAAAAGGACACCAGATTCTTGATTGAAAGGGTAAGAAAAAGGTTTCAAATATAAAATTCCATATCTATAAAGAGTTGGGACATTATGTGAATCAATGTCCAAATCATCAGAGTATACCTCAAATTATGCTATTGGATAATAATCAAGTTATGAAACTACTACAGATGAAGAGGAATGATTAGTGTCTTTTTGTTGTTAAATAATTGTGTCATTTGAGTATTGTATTAATTATAAACAAATTATAATAATTATAGAGTTTATAAGTATTGTACTCCAATACAATTTCCTTAAGGATTTGAGATTTTATAGTACCAAGTAAAGTGAAACACTTTCAAGTTAAACATTTTGGAAAATATATGGTGTGGTGAAATATAACCCTTAATATGTTTCTGAAACTGAGATAATAATTTTGGAATAAGATATAATTTATTTGGATAAAGTATATTATATATTATTTATATCCTTGGAGCTAATTAATGAGTTTTTTATTCCATCATTTTTGGAGTTTACAACATTTATGGATTTAAGGAGTGTATCTAGTATTATGTGTACATACATATTCAAATTAGGTTTTATGGTAATTCAGGTTGTTATTATGTTTTAATAGAATACATGATTAAGGTATTCACATTTTGATCTTCATTATGTTATGTTGAACTTCTTTATAATTTTTTGGACTATGAGTTTGGACACAAGTATTTGTGGTAATTATAAAGGTTTGGAATTGAGCAAGTTGAACACTTGATATTTTATTTGAAGTTAAAGTATGATTTATTGGATACTTTTACCTAACCATTTGGTTTTTAGTAAACAATTATAGGATTAATGGAATACTTGTGGACATTATGATTTATCAAATGTGCTTTCGGCGTAAAAAAATCATTTCTGAACATTCATTTTCTAGTGTAAGGGATGAAGTGAAAATAGATCGAAGCACAACCAAATGATGAGAATATGATTATGATAGGTAATGAAATCATGTATGTTTTCTGGATTTTTTATATCTATAGTAAATTAATCCATCCACATCAAAAAAAGTATCTTAAAAAAACGTGTTGTCCAAATACCATATGTTTTGTTGAACCAATGATATTATATATCATTACAAATTTATGGATTTGAGGCCCTAAATTTTCCATCCATTATTTACTTATTTGTGATGTATGAGATCAATCATTCCCTACAAATATTTAAATTTTTCCTCCAACTATGTGTCTCAAAATGGCACCAACATTATACTATACCAAATGCTAATTTTGGGCGACTATTTCAATTATGTTCCCCTCTTATTAAGAATAAAATTTATTAACCTTACTTCTGATGTGGGTTTTCCACAATGTTATCTTCTATTTTCAACCTTTTATTTTTGAAGAACAATTTAAAATTTTGAAGATTCAATTTATTGAAGGATGAAACAATGTAACTACTCTCGATTTCCTATATTGAACGGAACACTGACTTGGCTTGCGTTACATGCAAGATTGAGTTTCTACGAAACAACATATTAGTATTAAAATTATTCTAATATGAATAGTAACAAATAAATATTTAATTTTATTTATAATGTTTTCACAAAAATAAAATATATTTATAATGAAATGTATAAGTTATTGAAAATAGTTATATATTTAGAAAAACTATTTTCTTAAAAGAACTATTTTTATTCCCTTTTGTGAACAATAATAAAATTAATTTTATAAAATTCTAAAAATTGAATTCGGTAAAATAGAATTCATTTTTAAATTCATAATATCAAAATTAGGTTAGGGTGAATTTTTATGTATTTTTCTGAAAACATTCAATTTTTGATGAATAGTGAAAATTACTACAGAATACAAAAAATAGACGTTATAATTATTTTTAATTTAAATTTATATTAAATTTAAAATAGATACATAATATCTATATTAGTCAAATTTAATTCATTGGATTAATTCTATAATAATATTAGACATATAAAATTTTATTGAACTTTTTAACGTCTTTAACCCACATTCTAGGCACATTTGCAAATTTTCATAAAACCTAATTTTATCGCTTCTGTGAACTGAATTCCAAAACTCTAATAGAAACAGTTGTCATCATTAATTAAAATTTTGTTCAATAGGTTGAGTGTATTATTTTTGGTTAATATTAACTTGTGAATTTTATTTACCACGGTTAAAAGTAAATTGGGTAATTAAAGGTAAAAATAATATTATCATAATATAAAATTACCCCAAAACATGTCCAAATTCTATTGGATAAGTTTATTTCGACCAAAATAAACCTGAGAAAAAACATATGATCCTTTTTTATCCACTTTAATTAGATTAGGACCTTTATAGTATTTTTTTAAAGAAGTGTTCAAAGTGTTAAATTCAAATTTTAATAACTAAAACTTTTTTATAGGGCTATACATAAGATAAATTCAACTAGAAATATTAATTATAAATATAAAAATATTTCATACATCATATTATTTTATTTATAATTTTTAGAAATTTTATATAAAATTAATTTATGACACAATGATGAGGCAGTAATTACCTTTTTAATGAATGATTAAAATAATTGATATTATAAATATTAAAATAAATGTAAATTGAAACTTTTTGTAACACCCTGAGATTTTATGAAAAATATTCTTTTATTGATGTCTTGTGTTGTGCGCTACAACAAAGGAGTCTTTCACAAAACTCAACCCTAACTTGGCTGCATTACACGCAATCACGACCTTCCTCGATAGCGTGTGTTGTACGCAATACTGAGTTTCCCTAAACAACGATATGCTATTAAAATATTATTAAAACTAGCTGTTATGAATAGTAATAACCACTTTTTAAATTTTTTTAAATTTCATATTTCAAAATGGACTTCATTTTTGGATTCGGAATATCGAAATTAGCCTAGGGTGAAATTTTGTTATTTTTCAGAAAACTTTCAATTTTTGATGAATAGTGAAAACACTAGGTTACTATTTAAAAACCAACTTTTTATTTGAATAATTATTAATTCTATTTAAATTTATTTTAGGTCTAAATTGACACATAATACCTATATAAGTTCAATGCAATTCATTAGAGTCATTTTATAATAATTTTAGATATATAAAAATTTTATTGAACTTTTGACCGTCTTTTACCCACCTCCTAGGAGAATTTTCAAATGTACATAAAAATTAATTTTACCACTTATATGAGTGGAATTTAAAAAATCCGAGAGACACGGTTGATGTCAGTAAGTAAAATGTGGTTCAATGAGATGAAAATAATTTTTTTTGAATAGTAACTTTTTACTTTTATTTACCACGGTTAAAAGTAAATAGGGTAATTAAGAGTAAAAATGATATTATTTTTACCCTAACACATGTCCTAATTCTATTGGATAAGTGTAATTCGACCAAAAACAAACTTAGGTATAAAATATGACCATTTAGGCCCACTTGGATTAGATTAGGACATTTATTATTAATTTATTTAAAGAAGGGTTAAAATAGTTAAAAGCAAAGTTTAATAACTAAATAATTATTAATATAGGGTTATACATGAGATAAATTCGACTATAAATATTAATTAGAAATCTAAAAAGATTTCCTACATAATGGAATTTTATTTTTAATTTTTAGATATTAAATAATTTAATTAATTTATGACACAATGATGATGCAGTAATTATCATATTAATAAAATATTGACATAATTGATGTTATAAATACCCAAATAAATGTAATTTGAGACTTTTTAGGAATTAAAGTAATTTTATAGGTAAATATGACATGTTATTATTGATTTAATTAACTTTTTTTGAACTAATAATTCTGTTACGATTTTTACAAAAATCAATTACTAAATAGTGTCAAAATTGACATAAAATAGTTTTTAAAACAAATATTATATTATTAATTGTTATTTTATTCCTAAAAATCTAATGTTCAGCCAAATGACTTAGTTAAGGTTATATATATTAATAATAAACAACTTGGGGTTCGTTTGAATTGTTATAATAAGTTTATTAACCTTATAGTGTAAGAACACAAAAAGACACAGTAAAAGTAAAATTATCTAACATAAAGTTAAATCTAAATGATAAGGTTAAAATAGTAAACTAAACTTGTCCAAATTCTATTGGATGAGAGTATTTCGACCCATACCCACCTTAGCTTCGAAATAACTCAATTGTAAGCTATTAAAAACTGATTATGACTTTATAATAAAATAATATTTTTAGTTATTCCAAAGGTGCCCCTCTCCTCCCTTATAAAAGGGAACCTCCTCCCTCTCTTCCTCACACCACTTTGATCCTTAATGCTCGGCCAAACCCTGACCAATTCTCTTATCCACTTCACTAGAAACATCCTAGAGGTCCTGGTCTTCTTCAAAGACCAATTTTGGTGCCCTAAGAGGAGGTCTCAAAGAGGTGTTTCAAAGAAGAGGTAATGTCTGTTACCGATTCTTTCAGCTTTATATCTTCTTCCACATCTTCTTCTTTAGTTGTTTACTTATGAAGTAATAACATTAGTATCACTCATACACTGATATGTTATTATAAGTATGAAACAACCCTATTTCACTATCTATCCATCCTACGAAAAATGAAATCACCGCGCGTGCGTACGTACGGAATACCGTCTCTACGCCGTGGTGTAATCTATTTTCCACTACCACCTTACTTGGATGGGTATAATGGTGTAAATAATAACTATATATGATTATTGTAAAGTGATATTGATTCTGAAATAGTATACATACACTACAATACAATTCCACGATCATGGGAATGATATCATCGCTCGTGCTTACGTACAGACTACCATCTCCACTACGCGATGAGATTGATTCTCCATGTTAACCATTCATGAATGATTATAAAGTATATATAATAAGTAATCATGAAATATATGACATAATAATTATACTAAATTTATTTATATATATATATATGTATGTCATCTATTTAGTTTCATTCAATTCAATAAGGAAATGAAAACATCGTTCATGCGTACGTACGGCCTACCGTCTCCATGAACGGTGTATTTCTTTCCATTAATCAATCTATTATATATTTGTATAATATGAATATATATTATATATAAATCTTGTTTTACATTATTTATTTAAGTAACCATGATCTAAGTAATCATATGAATAATTACATGTTAAAACACGAATGACAAATGAAACAATTTTACCCAAAACGCTACTTTAACATTAATTTACAAAAGAATGGGTAATATAAAGTCATAAGTGAACCATATATGATATCATAACAATGAATATGATTCTGTAAGAAGTCAATGACATTATTTAAATCATTATACATGAGTTTTGGATCTATACGAAGCATATCAGACCTAAGGTAAGGGATAATTATTCCAATCTCATTCTTATCTGAGATTGTTTACTCGTAAGTATTTACTGGGGGTTATGTTTATTATCCATGTCCATATGCTATCAAAATGTTTTCATAAAATGTTTACTTTACTTCCATGTATGTTTAAGACATTTTTACCCTTTTCTTACTTTTACCACATTGTATGGAAGGAATCTTTCTTTTGTTTACCATTAGAGGTACTTTTTGACTTTTCCGACAAAAGTATGAGGAAATTGTTATTTTTTTACTTATACGGCGTGAATGGATTTTTATGGTTTCATAAAGCCTCATTTTCATGAAGCTTCCTCTACAAGATTTTATGATTATTTTCAACAAAATCCTTTCCTTTTAAAATTGAATGGCATTTTGTGAAAAAGAAAATGATTTTGAAGAAGAAAGGATATTTTCCTCAAGAATTCATTTCAAGAGTTTTATCAAAACCATTTTCCATCTAAGATGAAATTATTTCATATGTGTATGTTTCAAGTATAATGTCTCTATGATTTACATGCTTTCACTTTTCTTATGATGAAATATCCATTTGTTTTATATGGATTATGTGATGATGATATGATGTTTATGAAACCCATTTTATTCTTTGGGTTATGATGAATGTTTTAAGTTTATGTTGTGGCACAAGTAAGAATGATTTCATAATAAGATGGGTGGGACCTATATCTCTCTTCAATGAATTGGGTAAATATTTATATCTCATGAGATAGACATGGATGGAATGGTAAGTTAACCCGGTTCAGTGTTACAGGATTGAAACGAGGAGTGAACTCGATTCAGAAAGGAACCTTGTCCACTAAGATGGTCATGGCAGTAATGCCTTGGATACTATATAAAAAATTACATTTTCATAATGGATGCCACAATTACATGCTTTATTACTATACTATTTTATCATGATTGATGATCCATTATGATATATGCCTTACGTACTTCCAAGATTCATGTCTTTGCTCAAGATTTTGTTGTTTAGATTTTATGTTCAAGTTTTTTCATTCAAATGTTTATGGATTGTTTTATGTTCTCTATGTTTACCCTTACTGGGCATATGAGCTCACCACTTTTATGTTTTCTTTTCCCTAGGATATAAAGAAACGTTTTAGGTAAGAAAAAAAGGGGAAGATCTTTATGGGAGATGTTGAAGTTATTTTACCACAATTAGAAGATTATATTCCGAGTTTCCAAATACACTAAACTATTACGGTCCTTGTGTGTCTGTTTTTGTTATGTACTAAGTATTCCACAAAAGTAATGTAATGTCCATGTACGTCAAGCTTCAGGTCTCTACAGTTGGTATCAGAGGAAAGTTTTAGTCAACCTTTGGAAACTAGGATGCGAAAACATTAGTGAGAGCCCTAGAGATATTTATAAGGTATGTCTAGGGATGTCCCTAAGGATAAGTATACGTATAGGATATAGTCCTAGAACTACGGTAACAATCATTGAATTTAACCTAATATGTTAGATATTGATGGTACTCCCCCTTTATTATGTTGTTTTCCCTAGCACGATTTTTTCCTCTCACACTATTCTTTTTGGGTTTTAGACGATGGCTGGAACCTGAAGGAACCATGTTGATCAATGTAATGGACAATGAAATGATTGTCCTCCTGAACAAACCAATGTTATGGGAGATGGAGTGAAAAATATTATTTCTATACTTACACAAGCTATGAATCATTCTGGACTTCCAAATGAGCAGAGAAGGGAACAATATTCTATTGAGTCCTTCATGAGGCAACATCCACCTTCTTTCAGTGGGTCTTCCGATCCACTTGTTGCTGAACAATGGATCAGTACCACTGAAAAGATATTTTCAGTTCATCAATGTTCTGAACATGATAAAGTCATCTTAGCAGTATATCGTTTGGAAGGTGAAGCTGATCAACGGTGGAATCTTATCAAGAATACGAGGCCAAGAGATGAAATTGAGTTCATGGAATGGGACGAGATCAATAATTTATTTTTCAATAAGTACTTCCCTCATATTCTTCGAACAAAGACGGAGAAGGAGTTTCTTTAACTTAAGAAAAAGGATGATGAATCTGTTGGTATATACGAAGCGAATTTTACAAGGCTTGCAAGGTATGCATCTGGCTTTATCATCCAACCTGAAAGTAAAGTTGATAGATTATTCAGTGGCTTAAAACCAAATCTTCGAAGGGCATTAGCTATAAGAGACTTTAGTAGCTATGAAGAATTTGTGCGTTGTGCTATTAAGGTAGAAATGAAAGTTGGTGTTACATATCCATCTCATGGTTTTGACAAGAAACAAAAGATGGAGTTCAAGGAGAAATCTCAGAATAATGGTGAAAAGAAGATGAATGTTTCCTTATGCTCAAAGTGTGAAAAGAAGCATGGTGGAGATTGTCTTAAAGGGACTAGAAAATGTTTTATGTGTGGAAAATAAGGTCATCAAGCAGCTGAGTGTCGAAGTAATGGAAAAAGGGTTGCTAATGGTGTGAATAAAGAAAAGACTGCAGAGAATGCACCACCAACACTTCAATGCTTCAAGTGCAATTAAATGGGGAATTAAGCTAATCAATGCCCAAGTCCAACGGTTAATGATGATCGACCTGAGCAACCACTTAAGGCAAAGGACAAAGTGAAGTCACATTCGATCACTATTGGCGATGTTGAATATGACAACGATGTGGTGTAATGATTAAGTGTTTATGTAATGGGATTCCAAAATAATGTTGTATATAGTATCATGGAATATTGGAATATTTATGTATTGATATATTGTGGTTTTCAATAATTTTATGGTACCGGTAACCATGGAAAGTGATTGAGATATTTTTGGAAATAATATGATATGCACATAATGAAGGGATAAGGAGAAAATGAAATGGTTGACAGTATTCATGAGCTCATGACTGATATAAGGAAATAGTTATATCATGGTTTGAGTATATAGAATTTTGGGTTTTTGGTAGGTGGAAAGAGTTAACTTTTGACAGCACTCATGTTTTCACTAAGATTCAATGGGTATTCATTTTTCAAGAGAATACATGATTAAGGCCTTCGAATATTTGGAATGTGACCAACAAGACATATCTTATGATATATGAGGATCAACGATGGTATTAACATTCTTGTTATATGAAATCTCTGGTAATAGTTTTCACTATATTATGAGAGTGGACTGCTGTATTATGGATAAGCCTAAAGATTGGAATGGATTATGATGGACATAAGTTCGTATTGTTTAAGGATAAAAGTTTTTTCGATATAATTGATGGGATGTTATAGTTATGTAGTTTTAGAAAAAAGGACAACCTGCAGGACGTGTGACAACCCATCGCGTCGGACAAGGCTGTGGGAATTGAACCCACAACCGAAGTGTGACTGGCCTTTATCGCCTACCACTGGCCTACAGGAAGTCTCTGGTTATTAGAAACTAGTTTTATTTTTTTAAGCGGTATGCTATATGAAGTATAAGTTCATTTTTGGAACCATATACGATTAATCTAACCATAATATGGACTTATAACTTTTTCTACCCTTTTGTTTGAAATAGATGGAATGACCCATCATTCTATCACATGATCTGCTAACACATCACAAATAACAAATTCAACTTCATTTCTTTAAGGGATGAAGAGGAAATTGTTCAATTCACGAACAACAGTGAAATTGTACCAAAATCATGTAAGTATTTCTTTAAATTCATCAACTTTAGGGAAATGATCTTGAAAACCAAAAATGTTGTCCTAGTTCCCTTATATCCGATGAATCAGATGTTACCTTAGATCATCACAAATCTATGGCTTTGTGATTGTTGGATTTTTCATAGCCATGTTCTCTACCACTCTCCATCAGAACATGATGGTTAGGTTTCTCTTCCATATCCATATTTTCACCTATGTTCTCCTATGTGGAAACTCAGTGATTAGTTAATTTGGGCAACCGTTATGTTTCATACTTTAGTTTTTAAAGATTGGTATTGGTATTCATTTTTACGATGTGGGTTTCTATTAAAGAAACTTTCGAGTAGTAAACCATTTATAACCCCGACGAATTTCGAGGGAGAAATTCATTTTAAGGGGGGTAGAATGAAACACCCCAAGATTTTATGCAAAATATTATTTTATTGATGTCTTGTATTGTACGCTACAAAAAAGGAGTCTTGCACAACACGCAACTCTAACTTGTCTGCATTACACGCAATCGTGACCTTCCTCGATAGTGTGTGTTGTACGCAATACCGAGTTTCACTAAACAACAATATGCTATTAAAATACTATTAAAACTAGCCGTTATGAATAGTAATAACCAATTTTTGAAATTTTGTAACTTTCATCTTTCAAAATGGACTTCATTTTTGGATTCGGAATATTGGAATTAGCCTAGGGTGAAATTTTGATATTTTTCTAAAAACTTTCAATTTTTGATGAATAGTGAAAACACTGGTTTGCTATTTAAAAACCGACTTTTTATTTAAATAATTATTTATTCTATTTAAATTTATGCTAGTTCTAAATTGACACATAATACCTATATAATTTCAATGTAATTCATTAGAGTCATTTTATAATAATTTTAGATATAGAAAAATTTTATTGAACTTTTGATCGTCTTTTACCCACCTCCTAGGAGAATTTGCAAATTTACATAAAACATAATTTTACCACTTCTGTGAGTGGAATTTCAAGAATCCAAGAGACATGGTTGATGTCAGTAAGTAAAATTTGGTTCAATGAGATGAAAATATTTTTTGGTGAATAGTAACATTTTACTTTTATTTACCACGGTTAAAAGTAAATAGTGTAATTAAGAGTAAAAATGATATTATTATTACCCTAACACATGTCCTAATTCTATTGGATAAGTGTAATTCGACCAAAAACAACCTTAGGAATAAAATATGACCATTTAGACCCACATGGATTATATTAAGACATTTATTATTAATTTATTTAAAGAAGGCTTAAAATAGTTAAAATCAATGTTTAATAAGTAAATAATTTTTAATATAGGGTTATACATGAGATCAATTCGACTATAAATATTCATTAGAAAGATAAAAATATTTCCTACATAATGGTAGTTTATTTGTAATTTTTAGACCTTAAATTAGTTAATTTATTTATGACACAAATATGATGCAGTAATTATCTTATTAATAAAATATTGACATAATTGATGTTATAAATACCCAAATAAATGTAATTTGAGAGTTTTTATGAATTCCACTAATTTTATATGTTAATATGACATGTTAGTATTGATTTAATTTACTTTTTTCGAACTAATCATTCTGTTATGATTTTCACAATAATCAATTACTAAATAGTGTCAGAATTGACATAAAATAGGTTTTTAAATAAATATTATATTATTAAGTGTTATTTTATTCCTAAAAATATAATGTTCGGCCAAATGACTTATATAAACTTATATATATTAATAATAAACAACTTGGGGTTATTTTGGCTTGTTTCAGTAGGTTTATTAACCTTATAGTGTAAGAACACATAAAGACGCGGTAAAAGTAAAATTATCTAACTTAAAGTTAAATCTAAATGATAAGGTTAAAATAGTAAACTAAACTTGTAAAAATTCTATTGGATGAGATTATTTAGACCCATCCCCCCTTATATTCTAAATAACTCAATTTGGATCTATTAAAAAGCGAATATGACTTTATAATAAAATAATATATTTAGTTATTCCAAAGGTGCCCCTCTCCTCCCTTATAAAAGGGGACCACCTCCCTCCCTTCCTCGCATCACTTTTAGCCATCAGGCTCGAAAAACCCCTGGAAAATTCTCTTCTACACTTCCCTAGAAACATCCTAGAGGTCCTGGTATTCTTCAAAGACCAATTTTGGATCCCTAAGAGGAGGTCTCAAAGAGGCGTTTCAAGGAAGAGGTAATGTCTATTACCGATTCTTTCAAATTTATTTCTTCTTCCACTTATTCTTCTTTAGTTGTTTAATTATGAAGTAATAACATCAGTATCACTAATATAATGATATGTTATTATATTTATGAAACAACCCTATTTCACCACTTATCCATCCTACGGAAAATGAAATCACCGCGCGTGCGTACGTACGGAATACTGTCTCCACGCCGTGGTGTAATCTATTTTCCACCACCACCTTACTTGGATGGGTATAATGGTGTAAATAATAACTATATATGATTATTGTAAAGTGATATTGATTGTGAAATAGTATACATACACTCCAATACAATTCCACGATCATGGGAATGATATCATCACTCTTGCGTACGTACGGACTACCGTCTCCACGACGCGATAGGATTCATTCTCCATGTTAACCATTCATGAATGATTATAAATTATATATAATAAGTAATCATGAAATATATGACATAATAATGATACTGTATTTATGTATATATATATGTATTTCATCTATTTAGTTTCATTGAATTCAATAAGGAAACGAAAACAACGTTCATGCGTACGTACGGCCTACCGTCTCCATGAACTGTGTATTTCTTTCCATTTATTGATAAATTATATATTTGTATATTATGAATATATATTATATATAAATCATGTTTTACATTCTGGATTTAAGTAACCATGATCTATGTAATCATATTAATAATTACACGTTAAAACACGAACGACAAATGAAACGATTTTACCCAAAACGCTACTTTAACATTAATTTACAAAAGAATGGGTAATATAAAGTCATAAGTGAACCTTATATGATATAATAACAATGAATATGATTCTATAATAAGTCAATGACATTATTTAAATCATTATACAGGAGGTTCGGATCCATACGAAGCATATCAGACCTAAGGTAAGGGATAATTATTCCAATCTCATTCTTATCCGAGATTGTTTACTCATAAGTATTTACTGGGGGTTATGTTTATTATCCATGTCCATATGCTCTCAAAATGTTTTCATAAAATGTTTAATTTACTTCCATGTATGTTTAAGACATTTTTACCCTTTTCTTACTATTACCACATTGTATGGAATGAATCATTCTTGTGTTTACCATACGAGGTACTTTTTAACTTTTCCTACAAAAAGTACGAGGAAATTGTTATTTTTTTACTTATACGGCGTGAACAGATTTTTACGGTTTCATAATGCCTCATTTTCATGAAGCTTCCTCTACAAGATTTTATTATTATTTTAAACAAAATCCTTTCCTTTTAAAATTGAATGGCATTTTGTGAAAAAGAAAATGATTTTGAAGAAGAAAGGATATTTTCCTCAAGAATTCATTTCAAGAGTTTTATCAAAACCATTTTCCATATAAGATGAAATTATTTCATATGTGTATGTTTAAAGTATAATTTCTCTATGATTTATATGCATTCAATTTTCTTATGATGAAATATACATTTGTTTTATATGGATTATGTGATGATGATATGATGTTTATGAAACCCATTTTATTCTTTGGGTTATGATGAATGTTTTAAGTTTATGTTGTGGCACAAGTAAGAATGATTTCATTATAAGATGGGTGGGACCTATATATCACTCCAATGCATTGGGTAAAGATTTATATCTCATGAGATAGACATGGATAGAACAGTAAGTTAATCCAGTTCAGTGTTATAGGACTGAAACGAGGAGTGAACTCGATTCAGAAAGGGACATTGTCCACTAAGATGGTCGTGGCAGTAATGCCTTGGCTACTATGGAAATCATTACATATGCTTAATGGATGCCACAATTACATGATTTATCCTATGCTATTTTATCATGATTGATGATCCATTATGATATATGCCTTACGTACATCCAAGATTCATGTCTTTGCTCAAGATTTTGATGTTTCAATTTTATGTTCATGTTTTTGCAATCAAATGTTTATGGATTGTTTTATGTTCTCTATGTTTACCCTTACTGGTCATTTGAGCTCACCCCTTTTATGTTTTATTTTCCCTAGGATATAAAGAAAGGTTTTTGGTAATAAAAAAAGGGGAAGATCATTATGGGATATGTTGAAGATCTTTCACCACGATTAGAAGATTATATTCCAAGTTTCCAAAGACAGTAAAATATTACAGTCCTTGTGTGTCGGTTTTTGTTATGTACTAAGTATTCCACAAAAGTAATTTAATTTCCATGTATGTCAAGCTTCGGGTCTCTAAACTTTTGATTCCATAAAAGAATTTTATTGGTGAATATGACATGTTAGGGTTGATTCAATGTATTCTATTTGAAGTAATAAACTTGTGATGACTAACAAAAACCAAATAATAAATATTGTCAAAATTGACATATATCAGTTTTTAAAAACAAACACTATTTTATTAAATTATATAACAGTTCTATAAATATAAGATTCAGAAAAATGAATTATATAATGTTAAATTTGACATTTATGAACCAATTTAGGTTCTCTTGGAATTTTATAGTTACTATATTAACCATGTAGTATAAAAATACAAGAAAACATGGTAAAAGTTAAACTATTTAACTAAGGATGAAATTTAAAATACAAGGTTAATATGGTGACCTAAACATGAATAAAACCTATTGTTTGGGAGAATTTAGACCCATATCAATATTATATTTCAAATAAATCCATTTTGAGAGATTAGAAACCAAAAAGTATTTTATTGTAAATTAATATTTCACGTTTTTCCTAAAGTTCTCATCACCTCTCTTATAAAAGGGTACTTACTCTACTCTTAAATTCACACCTCCAAAGATATTTGGCTTAGCCAAAACCTGCTCGAATATCCTCCCAACTAACCTAAAATCAACCAAAGGCCTTACTTTTATTATAAATATAACCTAAGGAAGCCTTTTGTTAAAATCAAAAGGAAGAACCTGAAGAAGAGGTAAATATTTTATCACCCTTTTCAAAGTTCTTTTCTTCATCTACTTCCTATTTAATTTTTGTTTCCATAATAAAATAATAAATCTAGTAACTTATAAATAATGAGATATTATTATAAATAAGTTACAACCATATCCATGATTCTATCCATCCTATGAATGACAAAGTCACCATATGTGCGTACGTACGACTTACCATCTCCACATCATGGGGTAGTTTGTAATTCAACACTTCATTATTTGGATGGGTATAATAATGAGTATAATTGATGTAAATAATAAATATAACATGTTAATGATTTTTTATATATAATATACCATCCAATTACATGCGATATTCCCATCAATAGAATGATATTGTCGCTCATGCGTACTTATGGCTTATCGTCTCCACGACGCGATGAAATTTCATTCCCAATCGTAAAAATTCAAGAATAATTTTCAATTATAGATTAAAAATAATATTTAAGAACATAATATAAGTCTTGAGATGAATCAAATACGTCCTATCTATAACAAACTTGACTTACGTAACAAAACATATAAAGGAAAACAAATCAGTTAACACCCAAACAATGATAATACTAAAATATTATTAACAATGAAATATTAAAGGATAATATATGATATCATATTTATGTATGTGGTTCTTGTATAATTTAATAACAATTATTTAACCATTAGACATGAGTTTAACTTACCCTCAACTAAGGAAAAGTACAACGTAAGGGTTAATTCCTTAATCATACTATTATCCATGATTGTTTATGTGTAAGTATGTACATGGACATATTTATCATCCATGTTCATGTTTCATAAAATAATTTTCAAAAGGATTATTTTTAAGGGGATCTTTAACTAAAACATAATTTTATGTGTTTTAAATATTTATTCTTCTAAACCTTTCTCATTAATGTCCATGTTTTCCAAATAGTTTTAAGGATTTATTTATATGGACATGAATTTTTTAAAATGTTAATTCCTTTAAAAAGTTTCAAAGTGGTATCAGAAACTTTGATAAAAAAATATCTTTTAAATGTCTTCATTTATAAATTCTGGGACTTTTAAATGATTTCATGAAAAAGGTATATTTCTCCCAAATATTTTTACTGATCATTTTCAACTATGTCAGCATCATTTACAAGATATTATTCTTGATTAAGGTTGATTTATTATAATACAATCTTCCATACTGTATTGAATGAGTTATGATATGTTTGACTAGGGATTTTTTTTATACCATTCATGTTTTATGGTTAAAATATTGACATTTTGTATTCTAGTTTTAATAAAAATGTTTATGTTTTGTTTCATCCTTTTCATATGAGGAATGAATTGGACTTAGTAAGTGATGGGAAGGGCATGCTATAGCTCTCAAGGAATCGGTAGGTCTAATGAGACAAACTAGTATATTGGAATAAGGCCTGAATAGAATATTTGTGTATTTTCTTGGCACAAGGCCTTGACGTAGTAGTTACTATGTCCGGATTTATGCATTCCCTCATTATGAAATTAGTTATTACATGTCATTATTTTACTAGTAAAATATCCATGTGCATGTTTATTTGGTTATGTTTGATTTATTTTTTCCTTTTTTATGTTCAAGTTTATATTGAAAAAAGATTTTGTTTTTATTATATATCATTCCTTAAAATCTTATAGATTCCGCTGAATTATTTACCCTTACTAAGAATCTGAACTCACCCCTTTATTATGCTTTATTTTCCCAGGATTCCAAGAAGTTTATTATGTTTGATATGCAGGGTTATGGTAGGGTATTAATGGCGTTATCAAAGGATTATCTACGTGGTATTTTATGTTAGAAATTGTAATGTTATGTTCTTGTATGTAATATATTTTCTAAGACTGCTAAACTGACCAGTCCTTAGGGACTTGATTCTATGTAGTCATATCAATGTATTAAAATAATGCACTAACTCCAGGCTTCTGGGGTTGAGCATTATAGTAGGTATTAGATAAAGTTTACCAACAATGTTGGTAATAGATTTAGAAAACACAGATAAGGGATCATAATCCTAAAATAGATTTCGAGGATAAGTATTGAAGATTATTTTAAAATTTTAAAATAGAGATTATGTGTGTATTATTAGAAAATATATCCTTATTTGGATACTATAAGTGGATGTGGTTCTGGCACATATGTTCCAAGGGGAGAAAACTCTGACAATGTATTCCGAGCCTAACTCAGGGTAACTTGGTACATGACAATGGGCCTTAGTGTGCAACTGGTTTGACTCTCGTGGGGGATATGCTTAGGATAATTAAAATTTTATTTAGGAACAATTATGAAGGATTTATGAGTAAATATGTCCGTAAAGAACCCATTTTTATGATTATGAGACTAGATGTGAGTAAATATTCAATTAATAATGATAATTTTTATAGTTTTTGTATTATAGATTATGATATGATCTAACCTAGTGTTTGTTATCATTTAGAAATGGAACCTAGTATAAGTAAGGAGAACTCTAGCAATAAACATGATCCAAAGAGTAAGAAGGATCGTATCATTCATGGTCTTAAGCCAAATTTTATAAGGGAAAATGTCTCCCATGTATTCGCATCATATGAAGAAATAATATCCTATGTTAATAAGATAAGTAAATAATTCTCCAAGTCCTATAGATTTTAAGGGAAGCAAGAAAAGAAGAGGATGACAGAGAAAAAGATAGATAAAGGGAAGAACAGAAAGAAGGATTTTCCCACATGTGATAACTGTGGAAATAATCACATTGGAAAATTATTGAAGTTAATTGGATTTTGTTATAAGTGTGGAGAAAAAGGACACCACCTTCATGATTTCATGGGTAAGAAAAAGGTTTCCAATGTACAACACTTCATCTGAAAGTAGTTGTGACACTATTCAAATCAGTGTTAAAATCATCATAGTGTACCCTAAATGACGTTGTTGGATAATAATAAAGTTATTCCACGACCGCAGATGAAGAGAATTGATTAGTGTGATTATGTTGTTATTAAAGAATTGTGTCATTTGAGTATTGTATTAATTATGTACAAGTTATAAGAATTATAGAGTATATAAGTATTGTACTGTAGTACTATTTCATTAAGGATTTGAGATTTTATAGTAACAAGTAAAGTCACATAGTGTCATGTTAAAAAATTTAGATAATATATGGTTGGGGGAAATATAACCCTTAATATTTTTCTAAAATTGAGATAATTATTTTAGAGTAAGATACAATTGATTTGGATAAAGTATACTGGATATTATTTACATCCTTAGAACTGATTAATGATTTTTTTATTCCATAATTGTTGTAGTTTAAAACATTTCTTGATTTAAGGAGTATATCCAGTATTATATGTACAACAATATTCCAATAATGTTTTATGGTAATTCAGGTTGTTACCATATTTTAATAGAATACATGATGAAGGTATCCCCATATTGATATTCATTATGTTATGTTGAACTTCCGTATAAATTTATGGACTGTGAGTTTGGACACAAGTATTTTGGATAAGTCTAAAGGTTGGAATTGAGTAAGCTGAACACTTGATATTTTGTTTGAGTTTAATGTATGATTTGTGGGATACTTTGACCTAACCTTTTGATTTTCAGTAAACATTTAGAGGATTAATTGAATACTTGTGGACCTTATGATTTATCAAACATGCTTCAGCCATAAAAAATCATTTTTTGAACATTCCTTTTCTAGTGAAGGGATAAAGTGAACATATATTAAAGGACAATAAAATGATGCAAATATGATTATGAAAGGTAATGAAATCAAGTATGTTTTCTAGATTTCTTATCTTGACAGTAAATTAGTCCCTCCACTTCAAAAAAAAGTATTGAAAAAACTGTGTTGTCATAATACCTTATGTTTTGTTGAACCGATGATATTTTAAATCATCATAGGTTTATGTCTTTGATGCCCTCAATTTTCTATACATTGTTCACTTATTTGTGATTGATGACCTCGGTCACTCCCTATAAATATTTACGTTTTCCCTCTAACTATGTGTCCTTAATTTCAACCAATGTTATCTTATTTGAAATCCTAATTTGGTGGTTACTTTTCCATTTATCTTTCCCTCTTATTAAGCCTAAAATTTATTAGCCTTACTTCTACTGTGGGTTTTCCACAAATGTATCTTCAATTTTCAACCTTTTATTTTCTAAGAACAATTTCAAATTTCTAGGATGCAATTTATTGAAGGTGGAAATAATCTAACACCTCAATATTTCATAGTACATTATCTTTTTAAAGTAATTTAATATCTTATATTGCACGCTACACTAATTTGGTTGGCGTCATACACAAGATTGAGTTTCTACGAAACAACACATTCGTATTATAATTATTGTAATATGAATAGTAAAAAATAAATTTCAAATGTTATTTATAATTATTTCACATAAATAAAACATTTTTTTAATGAAATGTATACGTTTTTATTATAATAGTAGTACATTTAGAAAAAAAAATTCTTAAAAGAACAATTTTTATGTCCTTTTGTGAAAAATAATAAAATTAATTTTAGACACTTCTAAAAATTTAATTTTTTAAAATAGACTTCAATTTTAATATTCTATTATCAAAATTAGGTTAGGGTCATTTTTTGGTATTTTTCTGAAAACATTCAATTTTTGATGAATAATAAAAATTACTGCATAGTACATAAAAATTGATGTTTTCATTTAAATAATTATTTTTAATTTAAATTTATTTTAAATTAAAAATATATAAATAATACCTATATTAGTCCATTGAAATTCATTAGAGTTATTTTATAATAAATTGGACATATAAAATTTTGTTGAACTTTTTAACGTCTTTAACCACCTTATAGGCACATTTGGAAATTTGCATAAAATGTAATTTTACCGATTTAGTGAATTGAATTTAAAATTTCCAATAAACACGGTTGTCATCAGTAGGTAAAATGTGGTTCAATAGGATGAATTTATTTTATGAATAGTAAATTCTGAATTTTATTTACCATGGTTAAAAGTAAATAGGGGAATAAAATGTAAAAATAAGATTATAATAATATAAAATTACCCCAAAACATGTCCTAATTCTATTGGATAGGTCTTTTTTTTTTTACCAAAATCAACCTTAGGATAAATATATTATCCTTTTAGACACACTTGGATTAGATTATAACATTTATTATATTTTATTTAAAGAAGAGTTAAAAGTGCTAAATTCACATTTTAATAAATAAACCATTTTTAATATGGGGTTATACATAAGATAAATTCGACTATAAATATTGTTTATAGAGATAAAAATATTTCCTACATCATAGTATTTTATTTATAATTTATAGAAATTTTATATTCAAATTTATTTATGTCACAATTATGATGTAGTAATTAACTTATTAATAAATGACTAAAATAATTGATATATTAAATATTTAAATAAATGAGAATTGAAACTTTTGATTACATCCACAATTTTTTTAGGTGAATATGACATTTTAGGGTTTATTCAATGTATTTTTGTCAAAGTAATCATGTTGTGATGACTTTACGAAAATCCAAATACTTAATAGGGTCAAAATTTGCATAAATTAGTATTTTAAACAAACACAATTTTATTAAATTATATAATAGTCCTAAAAATATATGATTTTTCCAAATTACTTATATAATGTTACATATGTAATTATTAAACTACTGGTGGTTCTCTTGTAATTTTATAGTAACTATACTAACCATTTACTATAATAATTTATGAAGACATGGTAAAAGTTAATCTATTTATCTAAGGGTTAAATCTAAAAGATAAGGTTAATATGGTGACCTAAACATGTATATAACCTATTGGTTGAGAAGATTTAGACCTCTACCCATCTTAGCCTATAAATAAGTTCACTTTAACTAATAGAAACTAAAAATAATATTATAATAAATTAATATTTCAATATTTTCCTAAAGCGCCCATCACCTCTCTTATAAAAGGGTACTTCCCCTTCTCTTAAATTCACACCACCAAAGCAATTTGGATAGGCCATACTCTACTAAAATATCCTCCAAACTAACCTAACATAAACCTAGAGGCCTTAATTTGATCATAAAGGAAACCTAAGGATCCCTTTTGTTCAAATTAAAAGGAAGCACCCGAATAAGAGGTAATTATTTTATCACCTTTTTCAAAGTTCTTTTCTGCTTCTACTTCCTATTTCTTTGTTGTTTCCATTCTAAAATAATATCTTCAGTACCTTAAAAACAGTGAGTTATTATTATAAATATTCTATAACCATATTCATTTTTCTATCCATCCTATGAATGAAAAATTCATCATATGTGCGTACGTACGACTTACCGTCTCCATGTCTTGGTGATGTTTGTTATTCAACACTTTATTATTTGGATGAGTATAATAATTAGTATAATTGATGTAAAAAATAAATATAACTTGTTAATCATTATTTATATATAATATACCATAGAATTATATTTGATTTTATAATCAATAGAATGATATTGTCACTCGTGCGTACGTACAGCTTACAGTCTCCATGACGTGATGACATTTCATTCCCCATCGTAAACATTCAAGAATAATTTTCATTTGATGATTCAAAATAATATTGAAGAACTTAATATAATTTTGTATATGAATCAAATATATCTTATCCATAAAAAAACATAAGTTACATAACAAAACATCAAATAGAAAATGAATTAGTTAACACCTGAAATAATGATGATACTAAAATATTATTAACAAAGAAATATTAGAGTATCATAAATGATATCATATTTATTTATGTGGTTCTTGTATAATTTAATAAAAATTCTTTAACCATTATACATTAGGTTAATGTTCCCTTGGCTAAGGAAAAGTACAAGGTAAGGTTTAATTACTTAATCTCACTATTATCTGAGATTGTTTATGTGTAAGTATGTACTGGGACATATTTATCATCCATGTACAAGTTTCATAAAAGTATTTTCTGAAGATTTTTTTTAAGGGACTCATTAACTAAAACATGATTTAAAATGTTTTAAATATCTATTCTTCTAAACCTTTTTCATTAATGTCAATGTTTTCCCAATGGTTTTAAGGATTTATTTATATAGACAAGAATGTTTTAAAATTTTAATTTCATTAAAAAGTTTCAAATTGGTATGGGAAACTTTGATTCAGAAATGTATTTTAAATGACTTTATTTTATAAATTGCCTGACTTCTGAATGATTTCATGAAAAGGGATATTTCTCTCAAAGAGTTTTACTGATCATTTTCAACTATGTCAGCATCCTTTAAAGGATATTATTCTTGATTAATGTTGATTTATTATAATTCAATCTTCCATATTATATTTAATAAGTTATGATATGTTTGACTGTGGATGTGCCATTTTTATACCATTCATGGTTTATGGATACCATACTGATATTTTCTATAATAGTTTCATTATGAATGTTTATGTTATTTTTAATCCTTTTCATATGAGGAATGCATTGGACTTAGTATGTGACGGGCGAGGCCCGCTATAGCCCCCCCATTGCATCAGTGGGTCTAATGAGACAAACTAGTGTCTTGGAATAAGGAATTGACAGAATATTTTTCTATTGTCTTAGAACAAGGCCTTGACTTTGTAGTTATTATGTTCAAAATTATGCATTCCATCGTTATGAAATTAGTTATTACATGTGATTATTTGACTAGTAAAATATCCATGTGCATGTTTATATAGTAATGTTTGATTTATTTTTGCATTATTATGTTCAAGTTTATGTTTAAAATTGTTGGTGTTTTTGTTATATACCATGACTTAAAAGTTTGTAGATTCTTCTGAAGTATTTTCCCTTACTAAGATTTTGAGCTCACCCATTTCTTATGTTTTATTTTCCCATGATTCCAAGAAGGGTATTATGTTTGATATACAGGGTTATGTTAGGGGAATAATGGAATTCTCAAAGGATTATCTATGCAGTATTTTTTTAGAAATTGTAATTTTATGTTCTTGTATGTAATCTATTTTATAAGACTACTAAAATGACTGGTCCTTAGGGTCTTGATTCCTTGTAATCAAGCCAATGTATTAAAATAATGCACCAGATATAGGCATCTGGGGTTAGGGAATTACAGTTGGTATTAGAGGAATTTTAGCAACAACCTTTGAAATAGATTTAGAAAACATATATTAGGGATAATAATCCTAAGATAGAATTTGAGGATAAGTATTGAAGAGCATCCTAGAATTTTAAAATAGAGATTATGTGTGTATTATTAGAAAATACACCCCTTTCTGGATACTACAAGTGGACGTGGTTCTGATACAGATTTACCTTGGGGTGAAAACTTTGACAAGGTGTTCCAAGCTTGACTCAGGGTAACCTATGGCACTATAATAGGAGTTAATTCACACCTTGTTAGAAACTCCTGGGGGATATTATTAGGATAATTCACATTTTTTTTACAAACCATTATGAAGGATTTATGAGTAAATATGTCAGCAAAGAAACTATTTTTATGATTATGAGACTATATGTGTGTACATATTCAATTAATTCTTAGAATTTTTATAGTTTTTACATTATACATTATGATATGATTTAACCTTGTGTATTTCACCATTCATAATTAGTGCCTAATAGAATTAATAAGAACTATAGCAATACACATGATACAAATAGTAATAGGGATCATATCTTTCATGGTCTTAAGCCAACATTTATAAGAGAAAAAGTCTCTCATGTATTATCATCATATGAAGAAATAGTATCATGTGTTAATAAGATAAGAAGAGAATTCTCTAAGTTATATTGATTTTAAGGGAATCATGAGAAGAAGAGGAAGATATAGAAAAATATATATAAAGGGAAGAACAAAAAGAAGGATCTTTCCACATGTGATAACTATGGAAAGGATTACCCTGTTAAATGATTGAAGGTAATGGGAGTTTGTTTTAAGTTTGGAGAAAAAGGACACAAAATTCGTGATTTCAAGGGTAAGAAAAATGTTTCAAATATAAATGATTCATCTTCAAAGAGTTGGGACACTACTTGAATCAATGTCCAAATCATCAGAGTAAACCACATATGATGCGATTAGAGAATTATCTTGTTATGATACTACTGTAGATGAAGTTGAATGATTAGTTTTCTTATGTTGTTTTTAAAGAATTATATCATCTGAGTACTGTATTAATGATGTAAAAGTTATAATAATTATATAGAATATAAGCATTGTACTTAAATACAATTTCATTAAGGATTTGATATTGTATGGTACCAATTATAGTGATATAGTTTCAAGTTAAACATTTTTGGGAAATATTAGGTTGGGGGAAATATAACCCTTAATATGTTTCTGAAACCCATATAATAAATTCAGTATAAGAGGTAATTGATTTGGATAAATTAGATTGGATATTATTTACAACCTATGAACTGATTAATGAATTTTTTATTCCATTATTGTTGGAGTTTACAACATTTATGGATTTAAGGAGTATATCTAGTATTATGTGTACACACATATTCCAATAATATTTTATTGTAATTTATGTTATTACTATGTTTTAATAGAATACAGGATGAAGGTATTCACATGTTGATATTCATTATGTTATGTTGACCTTCCTTATAAATTTTTGGACTGCGCATCTAGACACAAGTATTTTGGATAATTTTAAAGGTTGGAATTGAGTATATTGAACACTTGATATTTTTTTTGTGTTTAAAGTATGATTTGTTAGATAATTTGACCTAACCTTTTGAATTTCATTTAACATTGAAATGATTGATGGAAAACTTGTGGACATTTTGATTTATCAAATTCCCTTCAGGCATGAAAAAATTATTTTTGAACATTCATTTCCTAGTGTAAGAGATGAAGTGAAAATAGATCAAAGCACAATTAATTATGAGAATATTATTATGTCAGGAAATGAAATCAAGTATATTTTTTTGATTTGTTATCTTAATATTAAATTAATCCCTCCACTTCAATAAATAGTACAAAAAAATGTGTAATCCGAATACATTATTTTTTGTTGAACCAATTATATTTTTAATAATCATAAGTTTATGGATTTTAGGCCATCAATTTTCCATCCATTTTTCACTTGTTTGTGATTGATGAACAGAACCACTCACTATAAATATTTAAATTTTCAATCCAAATTTGTATCTATAATTTCCACAAATTTTCTCCTATTCGAAATACTAATTTGGTGGTGACTTTTTCATTTATCTTTCCCTCCTATTAAGACAAAAATTTATTATCCTTACTTCAAATGTGGATTTTCCACAAAGGCATATTTTATTTTCAACCTTTTATTTTCAAAGAAAATTTTCTAATTGTGAGGACACAATTTTTTGGAGGATGTAAGAATTTAACACCCCATGATTTCATAGCTTGTTATCTCTTTAATGTAATTTTATATCTTATATTGCACACAAAACTGACTTGTCTTGCATTATACACAATATTGAGTTTATGAAAAAGAACAAATTAGTATTATAATTACTGTAATATGAATAGTAAAAAATAAATTTTAAATGTCATTTAAATTTTTTTCACATAAATAAAAAATATTTATAATGAAATATATAAGTTTTATTAATATAGTGTATATTTAGAAAATCTATTTTCTTATAAGAAATTTTTTTATATCCTTTATGAATAATAATAAAATTAATTTAGACACTTATAAAAATTGAATTTGGTAAAATAGTTTTCATTTTTGAATTCATAAAATCAAAATTAGGTTAGGGTGAATTTTTCATATTTTTTTGAAAACATTAAATTTTTGATGAATATTGAAAATTACTCCAAAATACATAAAAACCAACTTTTTCATTTAAATAATTCTTTTAAATTTAAATTTAATATAAAGTAAAAATAGATACATAATAGATATATAAGTCCAATTTAATTCACTAGAGTCAATTTATAATAATATTAGACATATAGAATTTTATTGAACTTTTAAACATCTTTTACCCACCTTATAGGAACATTTGAAAATTTGCATAAAATATAAATTTACCGCTTTTGTGAATTAAATTTAAAAAATCGAACTAAAACAATTTTCATCATTAAGTAAAATTTGGTTTAATAGGATGAAAATAATTTTTGTGGAATAACAACTTTTGAATTTTATTTACCATGGTTAAAAGTAAATAGGGTAATTAAAGGTAATTAAAATAATATAATAATATAAAATTACCCAAAAACATGTACTGATTCTACTGGATAAGTGCTTCCAGACCAAAATCAACCTTAGAACAAAAATATGATCCTTTTTTATCTATATGGATTAGATTAGAACATTTATTATATTTTATTTAAAGAAGATTTAAAAGTGTTATTTTCACAATTTAATAACTAAACTATTTTTAATATAAGGTTATAAATAAGATAAATTAGAATATAAATATTCTTTAGAAATATAAAAATATTTACTACATCATTGTATTTTTAAAATCTCTAAACATTTTATAATTAAATTTATTTATGACACAATGTTGATGAAATAATTACATTATTAATGGAAGATTAAAATAATTGATATCATAAATATTTAACTAAATGTAAAGTGAATCTTTTGATGCCATAAACGAATTTTATAGGCTAATATGACATGTTTGGGTTTATTCAATGTATATTTTTCGAAGAAATAATGTTGTGATGACTTTAAAAAAATACCAAATAGTGTCCAAATTGACATTAATGAGTTTTTAATACAAACACTATTTTATTAAATTATATAATAGTACTAAAAATATAATATTTGTCCAAATGAATTATATATTGTTACACATGTCATTAATTAACCACTTGAATTTATATTTACATTTTAGAGTAACTATATTAACCATTTAGTATAAAAATATAAGAATACATGGTAAAAGTTAAACTATTTAACTAAGGGTTAAATCTAAAATATAAGGTTAATATAATGACCTAAACATGTATAAAACCTATTGGATGAGAATTTTTCTACCCATAACTATATTATTGTAGAAATAATTTCATTCGGATCTATTATAAGCTGAAAATAATTTTATAATAAATTAATATTTCAAGATTTCCTAAAGTGCCCCTCACCTCTCTTATAAAACGGTACTTCCCCTTCACTTAAATTCACACCTCCAAAGAAATTTTGATCAGCAAAAACCTGATAAAATATCCTCCCAAATATCCTCACATAAGCATATATTCCTTAATTTGATCATAAAGTCAACATAAGGTTCCCTTTTGTTCAAATCTAAAGGAATCACCTGAAGAAGAGGTAATTATTTTATCACCTCTTTCAATGTTATTTTATTCTTCTACTTCCTCTTCCTTTTTTTCCATACTAAAATAATAAATATAGTACCTTCTACATAATTATATGTTATTATAAATATGGTACAACAATATTCATTATTCTATACATCCTATTAATGACAAAGTCACTATACGTGCGTACATACGACTAACCGTCTCCACGTCGTGGTGTAGTTTGTTTTTCAACACATAATTATTTGTATGGGTATAACAATCTGTATAATTAACATAAATAATAAATATTAAATTTTAATTATTCTTTATATATAATATACCATCTAATTACATACTATTTCACCATCAATAGAATGATATTGTCTCTCGTGCGTACGTACCACTTAGCATCTCCACGACGCAATGAGATTTCATTCCCCATAATAACCATTCAAAAATAATTTTTATTTGATAATTAAAAATAATTTTTAATAAACTAATATAATTTTGTATATGAATCAAATACATCATATCCATAACAAACATGATTTCCATAAAAAAACATATAATGGGAAACAAATCAGTTAACACCCAAAATAATGATAATACTAAAATATTATTAACAAAGAAATATTAGAGGATCAAATATGATATCATATTTATGAATGTGTTTCTTGTATAATTTAATAACAATTATTCAACAATTATGCAAGATGTTAACATACCATCAACTAAGGAAAATTACAAGGTAAGGGTTAATTCCTCAATCTCACTATTATCTTAGATTGTTGATGTGTAAGTATATACTGAGACATAATTATTATACATGTCCATGATTCATAAAAGACATTTCAAAATGATTATTTTTAAGGGACTCTATATATCAAAAATAATTTTAAATGTTTTAATTATTTTTTCTTCTAAACCTTTCTCATTAATTTCCATGTTTTCAAAAATGGTTTTAAGAATTTATTTATATGGGCATGAATGTTATAAAATTTTAATTCCTTTCAAACATTTCAAAGTGTTATGAACCAATTTGATTCAAAAATATCTCTAAAATTTATTCCTTTATAAATTATGTGAATTTTAAACGATTTAATGAAAAATGGATATTTCTTACAATTATTTTTACTGATCATTTTTAACTATGTACACATACATTACTGGATATTATTCTTGATTAAGGTTGATTTATTATAATACTATATTCCATATTGTATTGAATGAGTTATGATATGTTTGATTGAGGGTGTGATACATTGAGACCATTCATGGGTTTTGGTTAAATTATTGACATTTCGTATGCTTGTTTTAATATGACTGTTTATATTATGTTTCAACCTTTTCATATGGGGAATTCATTGGACTTAATAACTGACAGGTGGGGTCGGTTATAGCCCCTCGATGCATCAATAGGTCACTTGAGAAAAACTAGTTTCTTGGCACTAGGCCTTGACAGAATATTTGTGTATTGTCTTGGCAGAAATCCATGACACAGTAGTTATTATGTATGGAATTATACATTCCCTCATTAAGAAATTAATTATTACATGTTATTATTTGAATTGTAGAATATCCATGTGAATGTTTATATGGTAATGTTTGATTTATTTTTGCCTTATTATGTTCATGTTTATGTTTAAAAAGGATGTTTTTTATTATATATCATTCCTTAAGTGTTTATAGCTTCTACTAATGTATTTACCCTTACTGATCATCTAAGATCACCCCATTATTATGTTTTATTATCACCGGATGCTAAAAAGTGTATTATGTTTTATATGTAGGGTTAAGCTAGTAGAATAATGACGTTCTAAATGAATTATCTATGCTATATTTTTTGGTAGAAATTATAATGTTAGGTTATTTTATGTAATATATTTTCCAAGACTACTAAACTAACCAGTTCTTTGGGACTTTATTCCTTGTAATCATGTCCATGTATTAAAACAATGCACTAGCTCTGAGCTTCTGGGTTCAGGGCATTACATCTGGTGTGTGTGATATTGGGATTCATGTTTTTCTACTAATTATCTAACTTATGGACCTCTTATCCAATGAATACATATGAGTATGTTGTTTTAAGTCTACCTTAAGTATAATGATTCAATGGTTGTTGGAGGGATTGAGGCTTATTTATAATGTAGAGTTGAGGAACCATGCTGATATGATAGAGATATATTTTCTCTAGGATTATTCGAGAGCTGTGGATGTAGCCTAGATTTATGGGTCTTGTGGTAGGTTGAATTAGTGAGAGAGGTGGTCATATAGAGGTCAATAATGACTTCAATATTTGGGTTTGTGTAGCTTAAGGATTCGTATGTTTTGTAATCTAATATTTTGTTAATTGTGAAGTTATGGGAAACCAAAAATAAAAGTTCCCTATGGTTCATGATGTACCTTGGTTTCAGTTAGGTGTTGGTTTTTTGGGTAGTGTGGATGGATTTTAATTAGTGTTCAGTAATGGTGGAGTGAGTTTGGTTTCATGAATTTAAGAGTATGTATTTTTTGAGTTAATGTACTTATTCATTTTGTAGAGAAATATTTAAATAATCTTATAATTCAAGTTTAAAATGTGTTTGATGTGTTCTTAATGTACAAAAAATTTATTTGTTTATTCATTTCCATGATAAAACCAATTTTTATAGTTTATTGGAAACCCAAAAAATTGTGATTATATATTTAATGGGGCAAGCTAAACCATTCCAGTAAAAACATTAAATAATTTGTACTTTCTATCCTTTGGAGGATTAAAATGATTTATAATTTTCTCTAATTTTCTCCACATGAATAATATCATCAAATAATAAATCTATATTATTCCAAGTCTTGATGAAATAATCTATATTGATCTTCCCCACATTAAAAACATGAACCAAAATATGAAACTAACAATTGATCCATTCTATTTTTCTTAATTGGCATCAATACGAAGCTGTTGTGTGCATATCCTATCATAATATTCCATTGATTCATTAACAAGGATTTCCTCTTCCTTTATTTCCTCTTTTTAATGCATGATGATATCTAGAGTTTTCCTTTCCATTCCCCTCCACTTTCAAACTTAGGAGTGTTTATATTAAGAGACAGTGTGTTATCTACTAGGTTATGCACTTTAGTGTTATCCAATGTATTAATTGTGTCAATTATATTAACCATGTTTTTATTCTTCCTATACCCTTACCATATCAACTATTGAGCATGATGGTTATTATGTGTTAGATATTTTAGTAATGGTTTTCCCATTTAGGGAGACTTATCATGTTTTTATGGGCATTTATCTTTCTTATATGACCTAGTGATCATCAGTTTTGAAAGTTTTGAGTAGCCTTTAATCTTTTTAGTTTTCTTTTATTTTTAACCACATAAAATCCCAAATGAAATTAAACCTTTTATCATTTTTTACCTACAATTTTTTTTGCATCCTACCATCTGAATCACATCCAGATCTTCCTTAAAAAGAATCATCAACCCCTTATGGATCGAATGTATAGTCAGGAGTATAAATATTTTTAGTTTACATGGATTACACTTCTTTGGATCCTATTTGATTCCTTTATCAATTTTGTGCTTCTCAACCCTTATATTCATCACTACCTCCATTGAATTTACAAGGAATTTCAAATATTTTGATCACCTTGACTTCAAAATCCATCTCTAGAACATTAATAGTTGCACTAGTGGTTATTGGACATCCCTATACAATAACATTATCATAAGGATCATCAAAACCTATTTTAATATTATTCAAACCACTGAGAACCGTTATAGGTTTCCCCACATCCACTAGTATCTTATGTAATATTTTTATAGACATATAACCCAGCATTAGATACTCACCTTTAGAACCTACACTTCTTGTTAGAGTATTATATCCTTGAGATTTTAATACCCTCACATAGTTGGGGTCTATAAACAGACTCACCACATCTACAGTGGATTTCTGAATACTGAACATGGTTGTAATGGGTTGTAACTCCTTCCAAATAACTAAACAACCATATCCATAAATAGGGGTTGAGAGCATCATAGTTTGAGCTCAAATCTCCACACTAGTATATTTACTGCATTCAATCTTACTATAAATAATAGTGGAATTTAAGGATGGGTTACTGCTTCCTTACCATTTCCCCAATTATCATGATGTATGACATTTCTAATCAAAACTCCATTCATTAGAAAATGAAACTCCTATTGAAGGTGACCCAATCCAAGGAATGATTAGAAATAGAAATATTAGTACTCAAACTCCACAAACTAATGAATTATATTTTTTTCAAACCTCAATCAACAATGTATCTACCAAAGGTTGGATGCATATACTTTCACACGTATATGAGAAGCTATAGGGGGACATAGGGACCAAGATCTATCATCATAATACAAATATATTCAAACCAGATTACCTAAATTTTTTAGAATTATATAATTTTGAGAAAGAAATGGAAATCTTAGAAAACTAAACCAAATTATCATTTAAGGAGGACCGGGCTTCATGTATAAACGATAGTCCCATCTAAAATAATATAACTTCATGAATTAAACCTAACAATGTCCTTTGGATCATGTAGAAGTATGGATACCTACTATCATAAATATAATGAAGAAATTTATAGGGTATATAGCACCAACTATCATGCACTCCTTTATTAACCAAGATTTATTAATGAATTTATCAATGATATAAATTAGATAGATTCTTTGATTGATTTGGGAAATCGAGGAGAGACCATGGAAACCAGATGCTATGGTATATTATAGGAGAGATTAAGAGACAGATAAGATTATTTGAGGCCCAGAGTGCATCACATGTCCTTGTGGTCTTAGAAAGATGAGGGAAAATTTAGAAGAGAGGTGATGATACTAAATAGAATTAATGAATCCAAACAGTCTAAGGTATGACCTATGAAAAAATCTCCCATGAGGAGGAGGTAGGTAAATAAGAATGTACATCACCACATGATGGTGGCGTATATGATTTTCTATAAGAATGAAGACTTTGGGAAGTTAAAAATCAATTTTTTTAAAATAAGTTATTTTCGTAAAATATCATGTTTTTTATGAGATTATGAAAGTATTAATGGTTAGTATGGGGGTGGATTTTTGGGTGGAAGTGATTGATGTTTCCCCTTTCACAATTTTTTATTTTGAGGCCCTTTTGGTGGTGAAATATGTGTTTCAAATTTATCTAATGTGGATATTATATTTTTGGGAATCCTCTTTTAAGTTAGATATGGTGTTGTAATAGAGTTATTAAGCTGAGGGTGATAAATATTTAGTGGATGTTTTCCCTTGAGTTTGGTAATCCCTATAAATTAGAATCTTTTTCTTTGATTAGCCAGTCCCTTCTAAAGTTTATGGTGTGGGTTCCTTAGATGAATTTTACCTTGATTATGAGTTATCTCTCTTTTTGGTTTAGTTTTAAGGGTTTCTTCCCATGATCAGGTTGATATTGAAATATTATATTTCTTAAAATTATTATTGTGGTTGTTATTCTTTGATGCATGATCATGTTTCAGTAGTAGAGAGATCCTTATTTGAGAGGTATCTCCCAAGATTGTTTGGATCTATTTTTTCATAATTTATTTTTAGTTTGTATTCGATTATAGGGGAAGAGACACATTTAAGAGATATATAATGTAATGAACATGAATTTATTGAATTGTTACTTTTCATACTCTAGGTGTTATTGGGTTTGAGTGAAAACTTAAAGGAGGAGGATGGTATTAGAGCTGATATTTTAGTCATAAGGGATGCATTGTGGCATAGTATATTTTAGTCACCATTAAGAAATTCCTAATGGTAAATATTTGTTTTCGAGGACTGGTATTTCATGCAATGATGAATTGGGATGTGATGTGGCTAATACATTGTGATAGAGTTTATGATTCATGAGAGTTCAGTGTTTCACTATTTCAAAGTGGATGTAATGTTAGGACATTAATAGAATTAGTTGTGGTGTGGGGGTTCCTTGGTTACTCTTATACAAGATAATATTTATGTTATTTTGAAGTTAGTCCTTATGAGTTCATTTTATGTTAGGTTTGTAGTTCCATGGTTTTTCTGGCCATAACATGGAGGTGTTAAAGTGATTTTGGATTATCCTATTCATGTTGAACATCACATGCGATCTTTGGGGTTAATATTATGTGATTATTTTGGTTAATATGACATGAGTGAGATTGTGGCATGGTTATTATACCTATTTTGGCGTGATGTCTTCAATGGTTGTTTTCCTTGGTTCTATCTATTTGAGTTTTTCTTTTTTGTGATTCATTCCATTGTGTTAGGGTGTGGTTTGGTTATTATCTGGGTTTTATGTATAAAGGTTAGGATTTGAACATTATTATCTATATTATCTAGTATTGAATCCTAATAACATTTATTATTCCATGAAATTCCTTAAATTCATGGAATTAAAATTATTTTTAGCATATGATTTTGGGATAGATAATGATATATCAAAATGTGATTTTTAATGGTGTGCCTGATTTAGTCGTACTATGGCAAGATGAGGCTGTATATCTTTATGATTCTTTATTTTTATGAGATGATTATAAATTCAGGCATCATATCAAATTTTTTCTTATTACCCCAACATCCCTCAAACCATAGGTGACTAATAGTGCATCTTATTAGATCCTTAGAAATCATTTGGTTGGGTTTCTCTTCAAATTGAAGATATCAACTCGTTATTATCAAAGGTGAGTTCTCTTCTCTTATCATTAAATCTATTCGTATCCTTTCTTCTTTTTAAGGCAGTGATAGTAGTTCCAATGATATTTTAGTGTTATTTTATTATTGTTTTGATCTGTATGATCAATCATAGGCCTCATGGTTGATCTTTTTGATTTGGGTGGTGTTTTATTTGGACTTTCCGTGCCATCACATTATTTTTTTAAATATTTTATTAAGGTAGGATATTCAAGAGTTATCATTTTTTAACTATGTAAATTTATAAATTATCTTTCTTTTTATTTTATAGGGTGGATGATATAGATTAACCAAATGAATATAATGAATTAGAATAAATTAAATTCAAGTGGTGATGGTGGTTCGCATGTGCTTTATGAAACAACTTTTTATTGATTATATGTTGGAGGTTTTGATAGTATAGATATTGGGGGATTTGTGTTTATTCCCTTGAAATGACTTTTTTTATATATTTGACATATCATAATCTCTTTTCATTCTGGTTTAACCACTTAAATTAGGTAAAATTGGTTGTTTGGAAATTTAGAATTATGGTGTTGGTATTCGAATAATAAATCCTATTTTATTACGAAATAATTATGAAGAGTAGTTACTTAAATGTGAATTTTTATTGTGTTACCATGTTTATTTTTGTATCTAATGTTTTCATCACTTTTTATAGAGATTACATGACTAGTTATTGTGAATGCTTAAAATTATGTTGGGTGGTTTGGTTGAGGTAGTGTTGGGTAGGTTGTCAGGTGATTATGGGCATAGTTTTATGGTTGGTTATGTGGAAAATAAGGGGCTTTATGATTGTTGTGGTGGTTTTCGGTGTGTGATATAGGTCATTTTTTTGGTTATGGGGTTTTTAGTATCCTATATTGCAAGTATGTAACTCTTATTTTTTGATTTTTAATTACATAATATGTTTTAGAAAAGTTAGGGAGGGTTTGGAAGAAGTTTGGAATATTTTGGGGGAATTTATAAGGGTTTATATTTGATGCACGATTTTGAAAAATCATGAAACAACTAATTGAAACCATGCATAATGAGACATGGGATAAAAAGAAGGTGAACAATTTGTCCAAACGCTGCGACCTCCATGGATAAATTGTGAATCTTGAGACATAAGAATTCAGAGTGGCTAGTGCATGGTTTGTAATACCATGAGAGCTAACCATTTGGGCCCCCCTAGAGTTAGTGGTTGGGGTATAGTTAGTGCATGATTTTCCTAACTATGTGGCTAACCATGCATGGTTTGAAAACAAGATCCTCAAATTGTGTATCTAGGTTGAGATTATGTTTTATCCTTTCATTTTTCACCAAACTGAACCTAAATCAAGATGTATTCATCTGAAAGTGTAAGGATTTTTCTACCATTTATCTAGGGGCGATCTTAAGGAATCTCTTCATGCGTTGAATCCAGATTCTCGTAGTAAGTCATCATTTATAGTTGTTTTCCTTGGGTTTTCTAATATCTTCTTCTTCTTCTTCATCTTCTCTCTCTCCATATTTATTAGAAATATTTCCACTGTTGATAGATCTAATATTTTTTTTTTCAAAATATGATAATATTTTGATTTATTGTTGTTATAAGAAGATATTTAAGGAGGGGTTTTGGAGATTCAAATCATATTCATGGACGTTTTCATGCAGTTTTCCATTTTTTCCATGTTTTCTTAGGTAGGTGGATTCGCTCTTGAATCCTCTATTTATAGTATAAAGCATTGATTTTAAATTCGTTATTTTACTTGAAATTTTCGATGAAAATAATGTTTGAAACCCTATTTAGTGATGGCTTGTAGTTTTTTTTGGAAAGAATGGAATTGTTGTGCAAAATGATTCATGGTTTTATTTTAAAACGATGATTTTAAAATTAGTTGTTTGGTTTGATTTATGATTTTTTATGATTTTTTTCTAGAAAAATGTTGTTTTATTGAAATGGATTCAAAAAACATGGGTTTGGAATGATTTTGGCATGGTTCGGTGGCATGTTTCCATGTGCATTTGTATGGATAAGGGTATGGGGTACCCACATAAAAAGGTTGGTATGGATAAGGGAATGAACTAAACCCATTAAAATGGTTCACTAAGTAACAACTTAGTGAATGGATGAATCACCACTCATGAGTATAGGGTGGTCTAGATTTAATGAAAGGTTGGATGTGTGGATATGTGGCGCAGAAGGGGTTATGCCAAAATGGAATTTTTAAGATGGTTTTAGAACATTTTTTGGTTGCTTTCCTTGAATCTGGGTATTTTTTTTTGTAAAAATTGCTTTGTTATGGCACTTGTTTATATTCTGATATATATATTTTTTAGAAATTGTTATATGTAAACTATTTTATTTAAATTTTATATCATGTCCTATCCTAGTGGGGTGAGTATCAAAGTTATTTGGGGAAAGACTACTAAGTTTAATTACTCACCCCTTATTTGTAACATTAGTGCTTTTTCAGATCTGGTTTATTAGGACATGGGAAAAGGAAATGTATCAAACCTACCTAGTGGTTATTAGAGATACATGAACTATTTTGTAGAGTGGATATTGGATCCCGTTGGATACTTATAGTGGTGGTTTTTAGTGAGTTTTTTTGGTTTTTTAGTTTTACGGTGTGCACATTGAAATCACACTCTTCCACTATGGTACCTGGTTTTAGATGATTTTAAAATCAATGTTTGCTTTGATTTTTCTTTCATTGATATCATGCATAATGTAGTGGTTTATTTGGTTATGACATGTTATGTGGGTTGTTTTATTTTCAATGGGAAAATCATCTACACGCTGTTAATAAATCCCTTCACATTTATTATCAGCCATTATCTCCTTAGGGATATCGCTCAAGGCCATGAAACGTCCCCTTACCTTATCAATCCAATGAAGAGGGGAGAGATGTTACAAATGGTATAAACATGTTCAATATTTTCCAACCAAGTGGTATGAAGTTAACTTAGTCTTGGAGTTGATATTCATTCCTGTTTTTTCAATGTGTTGGGTTGGTATAAAGGAGAAGGATCTCCAGGACTTGATATGTAGAGCATTAAATTACAGAACAATCATTTTTATGCTGAACTTCAAGTTAACAAAGAGTTGGGTATATAAGTGTTTTAGATACACCTATAGGATTTGGAAATATCATTTTTATGGGTATAGACAAGGAGATGACAATGAATCCAAATATAAAACTACTTCCCACTAGGAGTGCATAATTCACTTTGAGTAATGATTTGGTGTAATGTGTTGATTTTTGATATTTTTCGAAATTGTTTTCAAATGTAAGATTTTGAAAAGAATAAAGGTGTGGTATTTTGAAAATGGTTTGATATTCAAAAGAAATTGAGTTTTTGAAAAACAATTATTGAATGAGGAAAATGTTTATTTTGGAAATCATTGTTGTGATATTATGTTGTGGTAGAATGTGAAATGTTAAGTCTTTAGTTAATAGAGAGTAAGATTTAGGGTGTTTTTTTGTGTTTCTAGAAAATGGAACCTAGTAGGAATCATAGTTACCAAATATATGAAGATATTGATAATGTTGTTAGACCTAATCCATAGGTGAACCAAAATATAGTTCAGAGTATTGTCCAAGAATTTTAGGCTATGAATAGTAGGAAAAGGAGGTACAATCCAAGGAAAGTGTATCATTCTGTGAAATTCTAGAAATAGATTCCACCCGTCTTTCTAGGTTATTTTGAAATAGAAAAATCTGAGGTGTTACTAAATAAGATGAATTGTATCTTTGATTTCATTAGCACAACAACGTAGATAAATCTTAATGTGGTGATGGATGTGCTATAATATCTTTCACACTAATGGAGGGATTTAGCTGTCTAGGATAAATTAGACGTCGAATTTGCATTGAACTATTTTGATGATTTTTTAGAAAACAATTGTATCCACATATGTTCTGAATTCAAATAATGGTGATCTTCTTGTACTTTATGTATGAAAATATTTCTATCATGGAGAAAGTGGATAAATTCATGAATTTAGTGAATTTTCACCCAAGGTTTCTACTAGCGCATCATTTAGTCATGAATCTTTGAATTTGGGATGAGAAAGGAGATTAAATCGATATTACTATGATTTGTGTTACATGTTATATAGAGATGGTCTATAAATACACTGTAACTAAAAATGAAAACTCAAGAGCTATAGGAGGAGGAAGTATGTTAATACCAATGGGAAACAGGTGGAACTCTAATGCTGGGAGAAATAGGAAGAGGGAAACCTAATTCTAAGGCGGGATCATGAATCAAAATTAGACTGATGGATCATTAAACCTTCCTCCGCAAACCAAGAGAAAAGATGGATGTTTCTATTGTGGTTCTCTTGACCACATAAAGCGGGAGTGCACGTAACAACCTAGATAATGACACAACTTCAATCAGATGGGGATTCTTTTGTGCTATTTTTATAGTGCTCCACGATCGGGTGTTCGTGACAGTTATCAGGTGTTACAGATTTCATATGCTTTGACAAGATAAAGATAGTTGAATAAATCTCATTAGAATAATTAAATATCCATGGTGATTCCCAGAATACCATGACTCCTTTATAAGTGAAATATCAAAAGAGAAATAATGAAAAATATGAAGTGAGCAAGAAAATATATGGACTAGAGTATGTTATTTTGGATAATTAGTCTAGACCATTTATGGTGAGAGGTATGATTCTTTTAAATTATACCCTTATGAAAACTTTTTTTGATACAAGTTCATCCCATTCCTTTATTTATTCTCGTACTATTTATTTTATAAGTTCAAAATTTTAGATGATGCCTTATGTGATAAAGATTCAAACTCCTCTTGGTAAAAGAGAATATCGAGCCATTGTGTCTAGAGCATGTTATATAACTGAAGATGGAGTTAAGATGAAATGAATTTTTGTGTGTTCTTGATATGTATGTCTATTATACAATCATTTGTATTGATTGGTTGATAATTTACAAGGTTCATATTGAATTTTATACACGGAAGGTCAGTTTGACAATTGATAATGGCATTGATCATCTCTTTAGACAAGACCAAAATGTAATGGAAGGTGCAATAGGTTTGTTGAAACCAATAGTTGGAATGATATTGTACCATTTTGAAGTGTGGTCTTTGGCATTAATAGATTATATTGTCAAAAACAATTTTCCAGCAGTGGTTGATCAATTTCCTGATGTGTTTCCTAAATATTTCTTAGGGTTTCCACCTACAAGAGAATTGGAGTTTACGATTGATCACATTCCAGAGAATAATCATATTTCACATCCATCTTATCAGAGGTCACCAATAAAATTAAGGGATCTAAAATTGAAGCTAGAGGAGTTAGAAGGAAACAGTTTCATTCGACATAGAACATCGTTGTGTGTAGCAACAATATTGTTTTTCAAAAATTTAGATAGAAATATTTGTCTATGTATAGATTATCACAAGAATAGCCAAGTTATCATGAACAAAAAGTTATCTACATCCAAGTGTTGATGATATGTTAAATCAATTGAGGGGATCTGAATGATTCTCAAAGATTTAATTATGATCATGTTATCACCAATTACGAGTAGGAAATAAAGATATTCCAATCTCAAAATTTTGAAGTAGATATGGAATTATGAATATGTTTTAATGAATTTAGGTCATAGGAATTCATAAGTGGTATTTATGGAATTGATGAATCATTCATTTCAATGATATATAAAATATTTTGTGGTGGTTATTGTCGATGTCATAATTTTATATTCAAGGAAAAGGTCTTAGAATGAGAAACACTTGGCCACAGTGTTGGGAATCTTGAGGTATCAACGCATTTCTTCCAAATAATGAATGTTTGATCTTTGGATACAAGATGTATGCTTCCTTGGACATGTAATCTATTAAAAATATGTTTTTATGGTTCCTGAAAATGTAAAAGATGTTATTTCTTCGAAACCACCAAAAAATGTCTTTGAGATTACAAATCTTTCTTAGTAAAGCGTGTAATTACCAAAAACAATTTCATGACTTCTCATAAAAAGACTCTCATATGAGAGGTTTCTTAATGAGTAATTTTATATTATAATTTTATGAGAAATTCCAAAAGTTTTTTCAATACCTTAATGTTCACCTTACTTGTGCACTAATATTTTTTTTCTAGAATCAGGACAAGGGTACATGGTGTATTGTGATTCTTTCAGATCCAAGTTGTGATGTGTTATCATCCAGGGAGATCATGTTGTAACATATGTATCAAGGTAGTTATAGGTGAATGATAAGAACTACCCACCACATGATTTGGAGAAAGATGTTGTAGTCCATGCTTTGAAGAATTGAGATCATTACCTATTTGGTGAGAAACTTACTGTGTTTACAGATTATAAGTGCTTGAAATATATTTCCTCAAAAAGTTATTTTAATCTAATACAAATAAAATGAATGGAGTATCTAAAAATGTTGGACTTTTACTTGATGTATACACTGAGGAATGGAAATTCATTTGTAGATAAATTATGAAGAAATTCATATGATCGGTTTTAAAAAAGAGGCTTCAGATGAGTGGTAGATGATGTTAGTTCTAGATGACATGCACTTGGAATGTGAAGATGGATGTAATGTTGAATGTTTCATTATAGTCATGTTTGTTATCGATTTGGTGTTGATTTTTAAAGAGCCACAACTATCCGATGTAGAATATGTGGTTATGAGGTCAAAACTTAATAGTGGGGAGACCATTGAGGGATGAAATACAGATTAGAGTTTAGGGTTGTGGATTAAAAACTAGATGGTCATCCCCATGGATTCCTAGGAACTACAGATTCATGATTAACACCATTTAAAATGGCATGTTCATCGAGGAATATAAAATATGTATAAGGCATTAAAAAAATAGTTTTGGTGGGTCGATATGAAAAAAAGTGGTTGAGTTTTCCTCGAGATGCTTAACATGTCAGCAAGTTAAGGTAGATCATGAGAAACCAAAAGGTATATTATATTCTTTACCTATTCATATTTGGAAATGGGAGCAGATAACCATGGATTTAGTAATAGGTCTCCTAAGAATTGTTCAATAATATGATTTTATATGGGTGATAGTGGATCGACTCACAATGTCGGCTCATTTAATTCCTATTGATGACTCTCATATGGTGGAGGAATTGTCAAAAATATATTTATGAGAAGTGTTAAGGAGGCATGGCGTACTAATTTAAATAGTTTATCAAAAAAATCCAAGATTTACATCTCATTTCTGTAAATAATTCTAGAAATATCCTAGGGCTTAGTTGACTATGAGTATACTGTATCATCCTCATATGGACGAACAATATAAATGGACCATACATACATTTGAATACATGCAGCAATTTTGTGTAAAGGATTTGGTAGCTCATGGAAAGATCATGTGTCATTGGTGGAGTTATCTTATAATAAAACCTTTCATTCTTCAATACATAAGGATCCTTTTGAAACATTGTATGGGAATCATTGTTTGTTATCCACTTAGTTCGATGGAAATAGGTGAGACTTCACTAGTTGGGACAATCTTTGTCTACAAAACAAAGGAGAAGATTCAGTTGATAAGAAAATAGATGGAGATGGATTAGATTAATTTGAAATCATATTCAGATTATCATCAACGGTTGTTTTCATTCATAGTGAGTGATCATATGCTTTTTAGGATCCCTCAAAGACTTTTATATAGATTTTTTGGTAATAATAAGAAGTTATCTCCTCCAGTCATGTGCCCATTTGAGACACTTGAACAGGTTGGAGAGGTTGCATATTCGTAGGAATTTCCACCATCGTTTAGTGATGTGCATAATGTGTTTCATATATCTGAATTCATAAAGTATCAACATGATCCTCATCATTTGATTCAATGGGGTCATGTTGACCTAAATCCAAATGATTTGTTGGTGCACAGGCCACTACAAATTGTGGATAGGAATGATAAACTCTATTGTGGGAAAAGCATCTGTCTATAGTATGATTTTTGGAAACATGGTCAGATTCAATAAGAGACTTGGGAATGAGAGAATGAAATAAAAGAGTAATGGGGAGAACTCTTTCAGAGCAATGATGGTTTCTTGATTTTTAAGGGAAACAAGTGCCATGGTGGGGAGAATTTAGAACCCCATTTTTACAAAAGTAACCATTATTTTATGATTATTAAGTACATAAAGTGTTTGGGAGAAGTTTGGTAGGGATTGGAAGAAGTTTGGAATGTTTTGGGGGGTTTTGATAACCATGAATGGTAGGTGAAAATTTTGGGAAAAACAATGAAACACCTACAAGAAACCATGAAAAATGAGATAGGGGATATGGAGAAAGTGAAAAAGTAGGCATATGATTTTCTTAAACTGTGCGACCACCTATGAGAAACCATGAATTTTGGGGTAGGGGAATTTTTCATGGCTAGGGGATGGTTTTTCTAACCATGAAAGCCAACTATGTGAGGTCCCCCCTTAACAGTTTAAAAAAAAGATCATTAAATTGTAGATCTATGAAGAGATTATGTTTTAACCACTCATTTTTTCCATAAAAGACCCTAACTTGGGTTTTCTTCCTCTAAATGGTTACAGTGGCTTCTTCCATCAATCCAGTGGTGATCTAAAGGATTATCTTGGTGCATTGAAGTTAGATTCTCATGGTTAGTCATCATTTAGAGTGTTTTCCTTGGTTTTCCTAAGATCATCATCTCTCTCTGTCTCTCTTGGTTTATTAGATCTATAATAACCATGGATAGATCTAAGAATTTTGATTCCAAAAATAATTATATTTGATTTTTTTTAATATTAGGGGAAGAAATACGAGGTGGGTTTTTTGAGATTCGACCCTATTCTTGTGGATGTTTTCATGCTATTTTTCGTTTTTATCATGTTCTCTGAGGTATGTAGATTTACTCTCAACTCCTCAATCTATAATATCATGGTTTGATTTCAAATTGGTTGTTTCAATTTAATTTTTTTCCAGTAAATTGGTGTTAAAATCATTGTAGAAACCATTTATAGTGATAGTTTGTATTTTTTTTAGAAATTATGGAATTGATATGAAAAATGATTTGTGGATTGATTTTAAAATATGTCATTTGGTTCGATTTATGAAAAAAAGTTATAGAATGGTTTTCAATAAAAAAATTATTTTATTGAAATGGGTTTGGAAGACTCGGGTTTGGCCTGGGTTTGTTATGGTTTTATTGTATGTGTTCACATTCATTGGGATAGATAAAAACGTAAAGTGTCCCCATCAAAAGTTTGTGAAGAATATGGGTGTGAAGTAACCCCATCAATGTGGTTCACTAAGTGATGAATTAGTGAAATTATGACTCACTACTCTCGAGTATAGGGAGGTTCTAATTTTATTCATGGTTGGATGTGTGGATATGTGGAACAAAATGGGTTATGCCAAAATGGAATTTATGAAATGGTTTTAAAACATTGTATGTTTTATTTCCATGGAAGTTGGAATTATTATGTGAAACATTATTTGTTATGACAAATATTTATCATCTAATATAAACTATTTTAGATTTTTTTATATAAATGTGATAACATGTTATTTCCAAGGGGCTTGAGTAGGAAAGTCATTTGGTGAAAGCCTACAGAGTTTCATTACTCACACATTCTTTATAACATTGGTTCTTTTGCAAGTGTTGTTTATTAGGACATGGAAAAAGGTAAAGTATCACACTTATATAGTAATGGTTATTGATTCTTGGGATATTTTTTAAAGTGGAGCTTAGAGCACATTAGAGCTTTGGAGTTGTGGTTTTTAATGAGATTTTTTATTTTGAAGTATTCCATTGTGAAAATTGATATTGAAATCTTCTTTTGTGGTACTTGGTTTTATTTTTATTTTATTATCAATGGTTTCTTTGAGTTTTCTTTCATTGATATCATGTATCATGCAATGGTTTATTCGGTTATGAAATATTTTCTCGGTTTTTTTATTTTCAAATGTAAAATCATCCCCCAAATATTAATAAAGCCCTTGGATTTTATTTCTATAATTTGGGATCTTGGAGATGTTTCTTAAGGCCATGTAACATCCTCATGCATTCTCAATCCAATTAGGAGGGGAAGGATGTAACATGTTTTGTTGTTGTGGGGTTGAGTTATCATTTTCAAGTGGCATGACATGTGGTTGGAATAAATAAAATTGGAAATTGTTAATGGGGTAAAACTGATAAAATATAGGATGAAAAAATGAATAATGATAATGCAATAGATGGTTGTGATTAATAAATGATAAAATATGGAATAAATGAGAGAAAATAATTAATGTACCCTGAAGCATGAGGTGGTTTAATTAATAACATGATATTAAATATGGATGTAGGAATCATATAATGAATCTAATGATAGTCATAAATAGAAATTATGGAATTCAATGAATTATTTCATGAAATGGGAAATTGAGAATATTATTATATCTATTTTGTAGGGATATGTGGGGATAGTTTCAATATAGTTATGGTGGTGGTTATAATTTGGTGATGGTGATAAAAGGATGGTTCCTGCGGTTATAGAATTGTTTAATGGTAAACCCTGACTTTAAGAATGAGTATAGCTACTGTATTATTATATTTTATTGCTAATTATCATGCACCACTAGAGTTATATAACCTTACTGACTACCATATTGTTTTGGTTTATGGGTGTTTTCCCCAACATATAGGTTGATAAGGGAATATATTGATTAATACTCTTTCTTATCCACTCACTCTTCTAGGTGTAATACCATTTATGATGGATCATAGAAGGTATATAAATATGTGATACAATATATTAATGTATGGATATGTAATATGTTTTCTCACTTGGTTATGAGGTTGTGATGATAAAACATGGAATGGGACATGTATTGTAGGATGATTTCACAAGGTTGATGTTTTTCATGTTCACATTACCCTACTATGATAAGGATGTGTTGTGTAATTTTAGTGTAGTTTGTGGTGATTATATGGTTATGGTTATGTAATTGTTTGTTTTGGTGGATATGTGAAGATAATGATTATTATTATGATTATGATGGTGTTGTGGTTATTGGAATATGGTTATGATACATGTAGCGGTGTGTTATGGAATGACTTTGGAAGGGATGGAAATGTCAAGTTATTTGTTGGATAATGATAACAATGAAATAATTGGGAAGTGGTTGTGGGAGTACATTCTTAACACATATTCTATTTATATTATATTAATATACATTTATCTGATATTGGGTGATTGAGACTTAGTGATTTTGGGTGATAGTTGAATTAGCATAGGTGCATGTTGGTTCTAATTTTTTATTCAATGAGGAATTTTTATGCCCCTAAAATATTTGGATGACTGGTTTTCAATAATATTCCACTAATTATAAATTTTTATTGACCATATATAAATAAATATATATATATTTATATATCTGGTTTTATGGTTTCTATGAGGAATTTTGTGATCGATATGGGTCATACTAGATCATAAAATTCATTGTTTTGTATTGTCATTACATCCATAAGATTACTTGGTTGGTGTTTTATTTAGGATTACCATTATTTAAGTTTTAAAATTACAAGAATCTTTTATATAATTTTATAATATATTGAGTTTGTTGGTATTGTATATTTTTTCTTCATATTTATGAGCGAAATTCCTCTCATTTGGGTGTTTTATACCATCACTTCTAGTGTGCAACCCATTACTTATTGGAGATGGTATTCGAGGGTCAGACTCATCTTTAATTCTTGTGAAAGAGATGGTTCTGATGGGGGAGGGCCATGAAAAATTAAATTAACCCTCATTTAGATAATTATTTTCCATTAATTAATCGGTTAACCATACACTTCAATAATAGTTTTTGTTAAATCAGATGGTTTATCCAAGTAAAGGGTAGTTATAAAAATTAATATAATAGGTAATAAAACTTACTATTCTATAATTTCTTATCCAAGATGAAATTTCTTTAAGGATACTTCATATCATCTTCTGAAGGAATGATTCTAACATATTCTCTATAGTTGAAAGTTGACCACATAATGTTTTAAAAAATGACTATTGATCTTGAATTGTATTCTTCAAACTATGAGTTTCATTTTTTTGACTCAGTATCACTAGTAAGATTACATCCCACCATAAATAATGACAATGATAAAATGGTTTTGGACCTTCCAAATACCTATGATAGGGAGTTTATGAAACCTATCCCCCAAACACAACTAGAACACTCCATAACCAAAACCTATGGAATAACATTCCTATGAGATATTGAAGATGACTATGAATGGTGGGCATCCCATACTTCTTTATGTTTATAATGAAAATTTAATAGTAATAAATTATATGGTAATTTAATAAAATAGTTTGTTAATTAAAAATTTTTCCCATGTTTTTCAACACGAACATTAACAAGGATTTCATACTTTTTTGTAGACATCAAACAAAATGTTTTCATATATAGTATAATTGATGCCGATTTAGATTCATTTGTTCTTAAATTTCCATTCCTTCGGTTATAGAAGTCACAAATACCTTCTTAAAACATTTTTTACTAACTTTTTACACCTCAATTTTTTAGAATATTCTTATAAAACATTATTTTTAACCATTATAGAAATAATTCTAATGTATTATCAATATAAACTTTTCATTTTTTTAATATGATCCATCATATTCAGGATGCGTATGATTCATCAGATTGACATTTATTATAACCAATAGTGAGACATATATCCTACTGAAATTATTATTAACTAGAGGACTGGGATAGGTATTGAAACATCTGACTAACACTCATTCTATTTATCATATTAACAAACAATAAAGAAGTCCATCAGACTATACTCATTTTGTAATAGAAATATATAGACTGGTTTCTATTATATGGATTACTTAATAGCATTATAATGGTGCTAAAAATGACATTATACATTCAATTACATATGATCTATCAAGAGATAGCTGTCCATGGACATTACAAGAAACTCAAAAATATGACTGTTGGAGCTTCCTCTATAAATAGACAGATATTAAAAGAGTTTGGGGCTAATACATTTCACAACTCAAGTCTTATAAAGATTTATAAGCAATAAATGATCATTAATTGTCTTTGTAATAATTTAGAAAGTGGTTGATCTAAGGAATCCTATTCAGGGGTGTTTCCCTTAGAAACATATCTTTTGTATTTGGCGTCCCATCATTGTAACAATATAGGGATTCTAGGGATAGGAATATGGTCAATCTAAGACACCAGATTAAGGTATTCTAGGGACAGAAAGAGAGATTTCGATAATCATATCGAGGGATTATGTGGTTAGTACAATAGATTTTTTTCTAACCATCTTATAGAGGGATTTCCTGGAAAGGAATGAAAGACATTATAGTAAATTTTAAACTATAGATACCTCTAGTCTGGGTTTCTAACTAGATTTACTATTAATGTTAAAATAGTTAACTCTTTTAATATAACTTATAAGTTATTATAACTATTATAAGTGTGAATTTATTTTACAAGATTTAATTTTTATTAACATTCATGGTATTATAATATTATATTTAATACATATATTTCTAATAAACCTTTAATAAATGTTTCTGGGATACTGATAAAACAAAATATGATATAATCAAATAATTTAAGATTCCAATTCTATTACTCTAATCATCAAATGGTGATGAGTCCAATAAGTTTTACTGACGAGGAATTGTGTATTTTGTTTAGTTTAATTTTTTAAACATAAAATAACCACCTCTAGTAAGACATCATATACTCTTATAATCCAAAAAATGGTATCATATAAGGTTCTACTACTATTGATTTATTATTTTTTACTTTCTTTATAAATTGTATGTTTATCATGTTTTTGATATAAAATAATTTCTTATAAATTTTTATCACACTGACATGTTATAGTATAAAAAGAGATTATATTTTTTTAATTATATAGAAGGTATGAATTTTGGATATAATTTTAATCTAAATCATAGTCTACCACAATTCTTTATGGGAATTAGTATGTAAATTGATGATATATAAAGAAATTTTTTTGATCAACACCAGAGTTGATAGTTTCTTAATTCTTGTGGGGAAGTAAAAGATTCCTGATAAAGGTGTTTCTAATTTTACTATGGCTGAGATGTTAGAATAATAGTTGAACTAAAAATTCAGAAAAAAAATTATTATATTATATGATGAGGAATATCTATTGTCAAATATCATCATGTGAAGTTTCTAATAGTAATTAGAGTAAATTGAAAGTGACACACTTTATAACTTCTAAAGTCCTTGAAGTAAGAAGAACGATGCTTAGAGAGTATTACTAAGTATTTGATTTTGTACTTGGTGATATAGTTACCATGATTCATAAAAGGTTTATGAATATTATATATATTTTACAGTATTTTTGAGTGAAATTTCTTGATTATAATATTTTGGTTGAACATATTATTGAAATAATTCCAAATGATAGGGAATCTAAAAGAACATTCACAGATGATACACAGAATATTACCAATTTAAATCTTGATGATATCACTGGTACCCTCATGCAATATGAAGAATTATTAAATATTGATCCCAAAAAAGTTAAAAATAAAGATAGTGGAGTTTCTTTTAACACAACTTATACTGTTCCTAAGAAAGTTCAATCCTTAGAAAAAGTTTTGAAATATACAAGTTGAAAGATGTTGTCTAGTTAGATTCTATTACATAAAAATATTATGAGAATTAATTGGATAATCATACTAGAATAATGAAATAAATATTTTTAATATATATATAAATAGTCATAACAATAAAAATGACAAGAAAGATTCTGAGGTTACTTGTTATGAATGCATGACGGGAGGGCATATACAACATGATTTTCTAAATCTCAAATAGAAACTTATGAAGGAAAGAAAATTAGATAGAAATTAAATACAATATTATAAGTCTAAATGAAATAAAATACTAGAAAATTCTGACACAAGGATTTTCAGTGGTGGAGATTCTCTTAAAAATTATTTATGTTATGAACATTCTGAATTGAGGACTGTTGGTCTCTTGGAAAAAGTTCTTATAGTAAATCAATGTCTAATGGATAAATTACACAATGATGAATCCCTTACTAAAATTTATTTAAATTTAAACTACCCTGATGATAAAAAGTTTATATCATATAATGAATAATCATTCTTAGGTGAGGGGGATACTACATTACCTAGTTTTGAAGATGTTTTGAGACTTGTAAAATTACCCGAGGATGGAAATTGTAATGTATATAAAAAACATGAAAATGCGAAAGAAAAACATTTTAAATAACATTCAATAATAACTATTTTTATTAATAAAATATCAAATCCCTCTAAATAGGTTGTTAAGTATAATTATGAAAAAAATACTTCTCTAGAACATGAAAAATCTATTAATGTGAAAAATTATTTATAAGTAAAACATAGTTATAAAACTATTAATTATGATAATAAAAACATATTTATCAAACTAAAATATGAAATTTCTAGTTTGGAGAAACTTATTTCTGTGCTTACCAATAGTAAGGAAAACTTTGAAAAAATGTATAAAGAAATTAGACCTTATGACAATAAAACTAGAATGATTTTTACAAATAAAAAACTAGTATTTAGTAATCACAACCTTTTTCCTATAAGTTCTCAATTTTGTACTAAGTTTCCAAGTGGTGGTCATTTGAAGAGAAATTATTATTTAAATAAAATTCAATTTATTTGGATTTCATAAGTCTTATTTTTCTATGGATTTTACATTTTATCAAAATAAAAAAATTAGAAGAAATTTGGTTAAAAATAATTGTATTTTCTGATAATAGTAGATCCTAGAAGGTTTGACCTCGAAAAAATAATATTTTTATTTTCCAGAAAATAAAGATAGTACCAACATAAAAAAAATTGGTACATGGATAGTGTTTTCTACTAACATTTGACTGGAAAATATGATTTATTTAAGAATATTATCATGATGAAAGATGGTAAAGAAATATTGAGAGTTAATTCTCAAGGAGAATGTTTAGATAACATTGTACTTCTTGGAAAATCATTAATTTAAAATGTTTTATTTATTTTATGAATTAAGTACACACTTTTTAACATAAGTCAATTATGTGTTGAAGGTTACATTTTGAACTTCAGGAATGATAAGTGGACTGTACATAGTTCCAGGGATGAATTTATTCATTCTTCCAACTAGCATGAGAATGTTTATAAACTAAACTTAAAATACATTAGGTGATAAGACTTACCTTTACGTAGTGGAATGGAATGTAAAACTTGGTTATGGAATAGAAATTATAAAAACTTTAACCTTATAATTTCAGTTAAGTTGAATAAGAAAGGACTTGTTAAGGATCTAATGGAACTTTGGTTTGACCCTTCTAATGTCTATAATCATTTTCAATATGGTATGAAACATAAGTCAACTTTTAAATATATTATTGAAGTTTGAACTTCTGATGGTTTATAGTGAGTTCAAAAAGACTTATTTGGTCTTCTAAAAAATGGAAGTATTGTTGGAAAATACTATATTTTATTTGATGACTACACTAGATACACGCCCACATATTTTATAAAAATAAAATATTAATACTTTAGATATTCTTAAAACATTGATTATAGAGATTAAAATGATAAAAATATATCCTTGAAAATTAACATTAGTGATCATGGTGGAAAACATAAATATTATGAATTTGAAAATTTTTGTAGTAAGAAAGGTATTGAACCAAACTTTTGAGCTCCTAGAACTCCAAATATTAATGGTGTAGTTGAAAGAAGAAATAGAATTCTTCAAGAAATGACTAGAACCATTGTGATTAAATACTCAGTAGCTAATTTTTTTGAGGATTTGGTTATTACGTCATACTATACTATAAACCGGGTTTTATTTAGGAATTTTATTAATAAAACTATTTTGGAGTAGTGGACTATAATAGAACCAAATGTTTCTTTCTTCAATTTAGTTGGTTAAAAAGTGTCCATCCTAAATACTAATGATAATTTACATAAGTTTTCACCCAAATCTAGTGAAGATTTTTTTTGGTTATTCCACTACTAGTAAGGCCTATAGAGTTTTTAATAAAAATTCTTATATTTTTGAGGAGATAGTTCATGTTATGTTTGAAAAAATAGATCATTTTTTCTTTAAAAAACCTTTATCTAAATCATCAGATTTTATTTTTAAAACTAATTTTCATCCTATAGAGTATAACACTTCTTATAAGGATATAACTCAAGAGTGTGTTTATAGAGTTTTTCCTTAGGAATACTTTGAACTTATTATTGAAGAATATACTTTTGGAAAATCAAGAGTTCAATTGTTTTTTACGAATCACCATAGTGAATGTATCATTAGTGATGTAGATCATCCAATTAGGACATGATGTTCTTTGAGAAAGGAAATTGAACAAATAGATTCCTTGTCCTAATTCAAACCTAGTAACCCTGATGAGGATTTAGGTGATGAGTATTGGATAAAAGAAATTCAAAATGAGATTAATGAGTTTTAAATGAAAATGTTTATAATTTTGTTGAACAACCTAAAGAAACTTCTATAATTTGAGTAAAATTGGTATTTCAGAATAAATGTGATGAAAATGGAATAACAGTTAGAAATAAAGCTTCAATTATTGATAAGGTTTATAACCAACAAGAGGGAATAAACTATAAATAATCCCATGATCCTATAGAAGGACTTGAAACTATTCGAATACTTCTTTCCATTACAACAATATTTAATTTCAAAATTTTTCAAAATGATTTGAAGTGTGATTTCATAAATAGATTTGTTCATAATGAAGTTTATGTAGAAAAACCACACTACTGTAAAGATGGGCTATACCCATGGTTCAAAACCATGGGTATATCCCCAAAAACTGTGGGTATATCCTATACCCACGGTTTTGGGAATCGTGGGGGTGAGAGGCGTCGCAATAGGGGTCTGAGCATACACCCATGGTTTACCAAAATCGTGGGTATAGGGATGTCATAGCGCGACACACTGCGGTACAGTGTGGAACAACATTGCTCTCACAGTTTTCAAACCGTGGGGATTTGTATTCCAAAAATGTAAATGCTAGGGTTCGACCACGGGATGCCACACATGCATGCCACCCTCTCTAAGTAACTGAGAAAACAACACCTTTAATATATTAACATATATTAATATTAGTATATTAATATAGCCGCATATCTAAAAATGATGACGGTGAGATTTGAACACAGGAGGAGTTGGAGGATATAAGTCACCGGACCAACTGAGCTACGAAAATATTTTTAATATGGTCATACATCTATTTACTTATATTAATTATAAGTCATTTATTAAAAAAATAAAACTTGGTGAGATTTGAACAGTGGACCGACTTCAAAACATGGACAACATGTCCAACCAACATACTGATATTACTTATATTTATATGGGTATGTTTTTAATTATATTAATCCAAAACATATTCTCGCCAAATACTTTTGTTTCCCCACATAATTTTTTTCCCGCTATAATGCAGGGAAGCTATACCCACGTTTTGGACAAACCATTTTTATAGGTCTTAAAAAAACCCTAACACCCACAGTTTTGAAAAACCGTGGGTATAGGTCTTTTGAGAAAACCCTATACCCATAGTTTGGCCAAAACCATGGGCATACATCTTGAAAAAAACACCTATACCCACGGTTTTGCAAAATCATGGGTATTGGTCTTTAAAAAAATTATATTCCCACGATTTTTGAAAACTGTGGGTATATGTTCCAATATGATCCCCATGCCCATGGTTTTCTAAAACCGTGGGGATAGGTCTATTTTCCAGTAGTTCCACCTGGTTTTGAAAATACATAACATACAAAAAATTTCTATAAACTTATTAAGTTACTTTATAGACTAAAACTTTCCCCTATAGGTTGGAATGATAGGTTAACTATTTTTTTTACAAAATAGTATTATTAAGATATATTAAGATCCAACACTTTTTATAAAAGTAGCTAATAAAAACATTGTTATTTTAATAATATATGTTGATGGAGTTATGATCTGGTCAACTCAAAAATATTTAACATATTCTTTGCTGATACTATGAGGTCTGAGTTTGAAATGAGTACGATGTCTGAGTTAACATTTTTTATTAGTATTCAAATATCACAAAAATTATAAGGAAATTTTATATCTCAACATTAGTATATAAAGGATCTTATTACGAAATTGGGGTATGAAAATAAGAAAAGTATTTGTACTACCATTGAAACCTCCAATACTTCAATTCAAGATTAGGCTATAAAATGAGTTGATCAGAAAACATTTAGGGGTATAACTGGTAGCTCAGTTTACTTTATAGGTTGTCGTATGGATTTATTGTTTTCAGTATAGTTATGTGCTATATATAAATACAATCCAAAATAATACCATCTTTAATAAGTAAAACTAATATTTCATTGTCTTAAGGGAACTATAGATTTAGGCTTATTCTATTCTTCTAGAATTGTTTTCGAGCTATTTTTTTGGTTGACAACTTTGGGGGTTGTGAAATGGATATGAAAAGAACATATATAATTTGTCATTTCCAAGGAGAATCTTTAGTTTTTTGGTTATGTAAGAAACAAAAACTAGTAACACTTTCCACTACCAAATCCGAATATATGGAAGATTTAATTTCTTGTTCTCATGTTTTGGGCATGAAACACACACTCGTAGATTATGTCATTAGTTTTACTGAAACTCAAATACTTTGTGACAATACAGGGGTCATTTCCATAAGTAAAATCCCATCAAATCACTCTTGTGATAAACAAATAGATATAATACACTATTTCTTTCAAGACCACACACTAAAAGGAAATATAATTTTACAATTCATTGGTACACAATAACATCTTGATGATATTTTTACCAAATACCATTGTTCCCGTATATTTGAATACATTAAAAAAATACATGAATGATAAATTTTAAATGATTATTAAAATATACTTATTTTTTCCAATATAATTACAGTAATGAACTCCCTTTACTAGGGGGAGTACATATGTCTATGTTTTCTAATTTTTTTTGTTTTATGAAAATTTTGAATTTAATAAAAGTTTTTATTATAATGAATTTTTATGAATAAAATAATTTTACAAAATTTTCAAATAAAATTTTGTAACAAAAAATATGGAATCGAGATTTTTATTTTGGAATATTTTTGTTTTTAACAAAAATCAGTTTTCATAATAAAACAATCATAATTAGTTTTTCTAAAAAAACTATCATAATTAGTTTTTTTAATTAAACCGTCATAATATTTTTTTTATAAACTATCATAATTATACTTCATTGTAAAAAAGAAGAAGAATAGTTTACTAATTATGATTAAAATATATACTCCTAAAGGTAGTTTTCTATTCTATTAAATCATTGATTTATTTCATAATTAGTAATTATATTATTCTTTATTTTTTATAAGAATTTTTTTAAAAAAAAATTTAAATTTTTTTTATAATTGGAATTATTATAACTCCAATAATTTTTTTAAAAAAATTTAGAGTTCAAATTTATATTTAAAATTGTTTTTCATAAAATATCATACATCAGATCTACTAAGGTTTTAATCTGAGAAGTTTCAATATTTTCTAGAATATGAACCAATGTTTCTCATTCCTATATAAAGGTGGGGAAACCTTTTTCACACATCGATTTCCATATATTTCCTCACCTAATCTCTCTACAACTCAAATAAATCAGTCTAATTATTTTAGCGTTTATATGATTCCCATCACAATTATAATTATGATGGAAACCAAATAAGATTAAAAAAATTATTATTTTTCATGAATTTATTATAGAGATAAATTAGTCTGATATGTATGATTAATCCCTCAAAAATATTATATATTTATAAGGATGGGAAAAAAATGTGTAGAGAAACAAGAAAAATATTTTGATTCATATTATGTTGATATTGTCATAGCTTTTTATGTATCTATAGAGTTTGTTACAAAGGAAGGTAAGGATAGAGTCACTTTTTTTATGTTTGTAAAAAAATAAAATCTTTAATTTAAAAAATTAGAAGATATATTTGGATTTCCTTTGGATGGAGAAGCTTATATACCATAACACAAATTTCAAGAAAATCATGGATCTTTATAAAAATATAAGGTATAAGCATCTTTGTTTCCAAATTATGAGAAAGGTCGGATTGTTTCAGACTTATATCGAGATGAAAGAGTAGTTGAATTATGTATATAGGGTTATCCAATACCCAAGAAGGGTTACAGGGGCACCCATAAGGTTTTTGATATATTTGTTTTGGATTTCATGATGACTATGAGGTGGATTAACTTAGTCAAACTTGTTTTCATTATGGTAGAGGATATTGAGAGTGGCTCAATTAAATTTATGATCATTATGTTTCCATCCTTCATCAATAAGTTACTCATGAAATTTATAGAACTTTGTAATTTTTGAGAAAAAGTATAACACAATTAGAAAAATTATTTCATTCATTATAGAAGATAAAATTTTAGGAGTGAAATTGGTTTTTGAAAGACAAAGATGTTTTCTAATAAGGTTGATTATGCTTTGTCTGAAACCCAAAATTCCATGAAACCAAAAGCTATTTAAAATAAGAAAATAAAGGAATTTTACTTACCTTTAGAGAAGAACCAAATGAAATAAAATAGGATGTCTGATGAAGTATTAAAGAAGTGGATTCAATATAAGAATCAAAAGAAACCTGTAGATTAATAGTTTGAAATTGATCCTATTGAAGAAAAAATATTTGAGAATTTAAACAATAAATTAGTTTAAAGGAAAAGAAAAGAAAAATAAATATAAGAAATGTCTTATAGTATATAAGGTTGTTGAATATTTTTTAAAGTGTTCTAAGAAGGATTTTGATAATGAAAAACTTATAACTTATCATACCAATCATTCTATTCTTAATAGTGTATTAGAGTTTATTGAAACAAGAGTTTTAACATCATTTTCCCTTATATTATTCATAAGAGAAAAATAATACTTGAAGATGTAATAGAATCCATTACTAAAAAGAATCAGTTCCCAAATTAGTTGGAAAGGGAGTTCAGTGAAATGCAAGTATAGAGACCCAAATCTTGACGTACATGGACATTACATTAATTTTTTGGAATTCTTAATAAATAACAAATATAGACACACCAGGATCATAATATTTTATTGTCTTTGGAAACATGGAATGTAAACTTCTAATCATGTTGAAAGATCTTCAACAACTCCAATAACGATATTCCCTTTTTGTTTCCTTACCTAAAAATTTTCTTTATTTCATGGGGAAAATAAAACATAAAAAGGGTGAGCTCAAATGCTCAGTAAGTTAAAACACAGGGAACATAAAACAATCCATAAACATTTTAAAGCAAAAACTTGAACATGAAATTTAAGCATCAAAATATTGAGCAACGACATAAATCGTGGAAGTACGTAAGGCATATATCATAATGGAACGTCAACCATGATAAAATATAATGGAAATAAAACATGTAATTGTGGAAACCATTAAACACATGTTATGATTTCCATAGTAGCCAAGGCATTTCTTCCAAGACCATCTTAGTGGACAAAGTCCCTTTTTGAATCGAGTTCACTCCTCATTTCAGTCCATTAAAATTGAACCAGATTAACTTACCATTCCAGCTGTGTTTATATCATGAGATATAAATCTTTACCTAATTCATTGGAGGGAGATATAGGTCCCACCCATCTCAGAATGATACCATTTTTATGTGTGCCACAAAATCATAAACCATACAACATAACATAACCCATGTAATAAAAATGGGAATCTTAAACATCATGCCATCATAACATAATCCATATAAGATAAAAGGACATCATAAAAATAATTCCATCATAACATAATCAAATCAATGTAAAAAATATGGATAGAAATAGTACCCTATATTAACTTAGATGGAAAATAATTTTGATAAAACACTTGAACTCCATTCTTGAGGAAAATATCCTTTCTACTTCAAAAACATTTTTCCTTTCTTAACATGTCATAAAATTTTAAACTAAAAGAATTTGATTAAAAATAAACATGAAAACTTGTAAAGGAAGCTTCTTGGAAATAATGTTTTAAAAATCCATTCATGTCGTATAAGTTAAAAAACATTCTTCTCGTACTTATGTCAGAAAAGTCAAAAAGTACCTCGTATAAAAAATGACAAAAGATTCCTTTCATATCTTTTACTAAAAACTCACCGAAGGGTAAAATTGGCTTTAAAAAATTTTAGGAGGATATAAATAATATTACATATTGAGGAAACAAGGACGTGGATGATAAATATGCCCCAGTAATTACCGAAGTATAAACAATCTTAGATAAAAATTGAGATTGCGAGATTTTCCCTTACCTTACGTCCGATATGCTTCGTATGTATCTGAACATCCTATATAATGATTTAAATAATGTCATTGACTTATTAAAGAATCATATTCATTGTTATGATATCATATATGGTTCACTTATGACTTTATATTACCCATTCTTTTGTAAATTAATGTTAAAGTAGTGTTTTGGGTAAAATCGTTTCATTTGTCGTTCATGTTTCAACTTATAATTATTAATATGATTACTTAGATCATGGTTACTTACATCCAAAATTTTAAACATGATTTATATATAATATATATTCATAATATACATATATATAATATATCGATAAATGGAATCAAATACACCGTTCATGGAGACGGTAGGCCATACGTACGCATGAAAACTGTTTTCATTTCCTTATTGAATTGAATGGAATTTAGTAGATGATATACATATATATATATATATTCATAAATCCCGTATCATTATTATGTCATATATTTCATTATTAGTTATTATATATACTTTATAATCATTCATTAATGGTTAACATGGAGAATGAATCTCATCGTGTCATGGAGACGATATTCCGTACGTACGCACTAGCGATGATATCATTCCCATGATCGCGGAATTGTATTGAAGTGTATGTATAATATATCAGAATAAATATCACTTTACAATAATCATATATAGTTATTATTTACACCATTATACTCATCCAAGTAAGGTGGTGGTGGAAAATAGATTACACCACGGTGTGGAGACGGTATTCTGTATGTACCCACGCGCGGTGATTTCGTTTTCCGTAGGATGGATAGATGATGAAATAGGGTTGTTTCATAATTATAATAAAAAAGAAGTATATTATTGATACTTATGTTATTACTTCATAATTAAACAACTAAATAAGAATAAGTGGAAGAATAAATAAAGTTGAAAGAATCGGTAATGGACATTACCTCTTCTTTGAAGAGCCTCTTTGAGACATCCTCTTAGGGCACTAAAATTGGTCTTTGAAGAAGACCAGGACCTATAGGATGTTTCTAGGGAAGTGGAGAAGATAATTTGTCAGGGGTTGTCCGATATTTAAGGCTCAATGTGGTGTAAGGAAGAGAGGGAGGAGGTTCCCTTTTATAAGGGAGGAGAGGGGAACCTTTGGAAAAACTAAAAATATTATTTTATTAAGAAGTCATATTCGGTTTTTAATAGCTCCAAATTTATTTATTTCTAAGATAAGGTGGGTATGGGTCGAAATAATCTAATCCAATATAATTTAGACAAGTTTATGTTTCTATTTTAACATTATCATTTTGATTTAACTTTAAGTTAAATAATTTAACTTTTACCATGTCTTCTTGTTTTCTTACACTATAAGGTTAATAAACATACTATAACAATAAGAATGAACCCCAAGTTGTTTATTATTAATATATATAACCTTATATAAGTCATTTGGACGAGCCTTATATTTTTAGGAATAAAATATCAATTAATAATATAATATTTGTTTTAAAAACTATTTTATGTCAATTATGACACTATTTGGTAATTGAATTTTGTGAAAATAATAACAGGAATATTAGTTAGAAAAAAGTTAATTAAATCAGTACTCATATGTAATATTAACCTAGAAAATTATTGTAATTCATAAAAAGTGTCAAATTACATTTATTTGGGTATTTATAACATCAATTATGTCAGTATTTCATTAATAAGATAATTAATGCATCATCATTGTGTCATACATAAATAAAATTATTTAATGTCTAAAAATTAAAAATAAAATACTATTATGTATGAAATAGTTGTATCTTGCTAATGAATATTTATAGTCGAATTTATCTTATGTATAACCCTATATTAAAAATGATTTACTTATTAAACTTTGATTTTAACTATTTTAACTCTTCTTTAAATAAATTAATAATAAATGTCCTAATCTAATCCAAGTGGGCCTAAATGGTCATATTTTATTCATAAGGTTGTTTTTGGTCGAATTGAACTTGTCCAATAGAATTAGTACATGTGTTATGGTAATAATAATATCAATTTTACCCTTAATTACCCTGTTTACTTTTAACCGTGTTAAAAAAAGTAAAAAGTTACTATTAACCAAAAATTATTTTCATCTCATTGAACCACATTTTAGTCATTGATATTAACGGTGTCTCTCGGATTTCTGAAATTCAATTCACAGAAGTGTAAAAATTTCATTTAATTGAAAAATTCAGTTTTTTTATCTACCACTAAGTGGTTTCACTATTCATCGAAAATTGAAGTTTTTCAGAAAAATACCAAAAATTCAGTCTAAGAATTATTTGATATTCCGAATTCAAAATTGATGTCTATTTTTCCAAATTCAAAACATAGAAGTGGCATTAATTAATTTTAAAATTAATTCCCATTATCAAAACAAATAGCGTGTTTTTAAGAAACAATAACTATCAAAAGATTGATACTTGTTTATATCCAATTTCAAAGTGAAATTAATTACAATGACCAACATTGGATTAAATGGTAAAAATATATTATAATTACACTTTAAAACCAATTAAAAAGATAATCTTACCATATAAATTATTGCGATGAATTTTTTTTTATTTAAAATATAGCTTGTTTTTACTATTCATTAAAATATGAAAGTTATCAGAATAATATGAAAAATTTATCCAGTGTAAATTTTTATATACTTATTCCAAAGAAGAATATTATTTTGTCAAATTAAATTTATAGACATGTCAAAACAAGATTTAAAGTGGGTGTGCCATCAAAAGACGACAAAACTGTATTTTTTGAAAAATACTTATTTTATCCAAAAAATTTATTTTGTTCTCATACCATGTTCTAGAAAATATGTAAGATGAATAATAATGTTATAAAATTAAAAATGTAGTAAATACTATTCATAACGGCTTTTCCATAATATTATAACAATATATCATTGTTTAGTGAATCCCGGTATTGTGTACTACACACGCTATCGAGGTAGGTCGTGATTGCCTGTAATGCAAGCCAAGAATAGTGTTGTGTATACTGCAAGTTAATGCAGTGTTGCGTATAGTGAAAGCTAATCTTGGTGTAGTGTATAATAGAAGATCAAAGAAATTAAAAATAATATATCTCATAAAATCCCGGGGTGTTACATTCTACCCCCCTTAAAATGAATTTCGTCCTCAAAATTCGTCGGTGTTATAAGTCATTTACTATTCATAGAAACCCAAATTGTAAAAAGGAATACTAAAACTTAATTTTAAAAACTAAAGTATGAAATGTAACGATTACCCAAAGTAACTCATCCCTGGGTTTCCATATAGGAAAACATAGGTGAAAATATGGATATGAAAGAAAAATCTAACTATCAAGCTTTGATGGAGAGTGGTAGAGAACATGGCTATGAAAAATACATCAATCACAAAGCCATAAATTTGTGATGATCTAAGGTACGATCTGATTCATCAGATATAAGAGCACTAGGACAACATTTTTGTTTTTCAATATCATTTCCCTAAAGTTGAAAATTTTGAATTAGAAGAAATACTTGCTTAATTTTGGTACAATCTCACTGTTGTTCGTGCCTTGATCAATTTCCACTTCATCTCTTAAAGAAATGAAGTTGAATTTGTTATTTGTGAAGTGTTAACAGATCATGTGATAGAATGATGGGTTATTCCATCTGTTTCAAACAAAAGGTTAACAAAAGTTATCAAATATACATAAGTCCATCTATGGTGAGGTTAATCGTATACGATTCCAAAAAATGAACTTATACTTCATATATCATACCACTTAATAAAATAAAACAAGTTTCTACTAACCAGGGACTTCCTGTAGGCCAGTGGTATGCGATAAAGGCCAGTCACACTTCGGTTGTGGGTTCGATTCCCCTAGCCTTGTCCGATGCGATGGGCTATCGTCCGTCCTGTAGGTTGTCCTTTATCTAAAACTACATTACTATAACATCCCATCAATAATATTGAAAAAAGTATTATCCTTAAACAATAATAACTTATGTCCAACATAATCCATTCCAATCTTTAGGATTATCTAAAATACTTCGGTCCAAGCTTATAGTATAATGAAAATGATTACATGAAATGTCACATAAAAATCATGTGAATGCCATCATTTATCCCCCATATATCATAAGATATATCTTGTTAGTAAAATTACAAACATGTGAATACCTTAATCATGTATTCTCTTGAAGAATTAATACCCATTGAACCTTAGTGAAAACATGAATGTTGTTAACTTTTATCACTTTCCACATACCAAAATCCCAAAAATTCTATATACTCAACCCATAATATCACTTAGTCCTTGTATCAGTCAAGAGCTCATGATTACTATCATATTATTTTCTCCTTATTCCTTCATTATGTTCATTTCATCTACTTTCCAAAAATATTTCAATCTCTTTTTCATGGTTACCAGTACCATATAATTATTGAAAACCAATACATAGATATTCCAAAATTCTACAATACCATAAATGAGATTCCATGATACGATTTTGAAATCCCATTACATAAACACTTAATCATTACAAAACATCATTTTCATACTCAACATCACAAATAGTGATCGCATGAGACTTCCCTTTATCCTTTTCCTTAAGAGGTTGATCACGTTGATCATCCTCAACCCGTGGATTAAGGAATTTGTTAGCATAATTCCCCATTTCCTTGCACTTGAAGCATTTAAGTGTTGGTGGAGAGTTCTCTGTAGTCTTTTCTCTATTCACATAATTAGAAAACTTTTTCCCATTAATTCGACAATCAACCACTCGATGAACTTATTTTCCACACTTAAAACATTTTCTAGTACCATTTAGGAAATCTCCACCATGCTTCTTTCCACACTTTGAGCATAAAGAAACATTCATCTTCTTTTCACCATTGTTCTGAGATTTCTCCTTGAACTCTGTCTTTCATTTCTTATAAAAACCATGAGATGGATATGTTATACCAACTCCTAGTTCTACCTTGATAGCACAACGCACAATTTCTTCATAGCCACTGAAGTCTCTTATAGATAATGCCCTTCGAAGACTTGGTTTTAAGCCACTGAAAAATTGGTCAACTATACTTTCAAGTTGGATGATAAAGCCAGATGCATAACTTGAAAGTCTGGTAAAATTAGCTTCGTATATACCAACAGATTCATCATCCTTATAGTTAAGCTCAAGAAACTCCTTTTCTATCTTTGTTCGAGGAATATGAGGGAAGTACTTACTAAAAAACAATTTCTTGAACTCGTCCCATTCCATGGACTCAATTTCATCTCTTTGCCTCGTATTCTTGATAATATTCCACCATTGATCATCACCACATTCCAAATGATATACTACTAAGATGACTTTATCATGCTAAGAACATTGTTGAACTAAAAATATCTTTTTAGTAGTACTGATCCATTGTTCAGCCACTAAGGGATCATAAGTCCCACTGAATGAAGGTGGACGTTGCCTCATTAAGGATTCAACAGAATGTTGCTCCTTTCTCTGCTCATTTTGAAGTCCACAATGATTCATAACGTTTTTAAGTATAGAAATAAGATTGTGCACTCCATATCCCATGACATTGGCTTGGTCAGGAGGACAATCATTGCATTGTCCATTACATTGATGAACACAGTTCTTTCGGGTTCCAGCCATCATCTAAAACCCAAAAATAATAGAGTGAGAGGAAAATACCATGCTATGGAAAAAAACATAATAAACGGGGAGTACCTTCAATATCTAACATCTTAGGTTTAATTCTAAGATTGTTAGCACAATTCTAGAAATATGTCCTGTACGTATACTTAACTATAGGGACATCCCTAGACATACCTTAGAAATATATCTAGGGATCTCACTAAAGTTTTTGAATCCTAGTTTCCAAAGGTTAATTAAACCTTTCCTCTGATACCAACTGTAGAGACCCGAAAATTGACGTACATGGACATTACATTACTTTTTCGGAATACTTAATACATAACAAAAACAGACACAAAAGGATCGTAATAATTTAGTGTCTTTGGAAACATGGAATATAAACTTCTAATCACGTTGGAAGATCTTCAACAACTCCCATAACAATCTTCCCCTTTTTGTTTCCTTACCAAAAAATTTTCTTAATTTCCTGGGGAAAATAAAACATAAAAAGGGTGAGCTCAAATGCTCAGAAAGGGAAAAAATAGAGAACATAAAACAATCCATAAACATTTGAAAGAAAAAAATTGAACATGAAATTTAGAAATCAAAGTCTTGAGCAAAGACATAAATTGTGGAAGTATGTAAGGAATATATCATAATGGAACATCAACCATGATAAAATATAATGGAAATAAAACATGTAATTGTGGAAACCATTCAGCACATGTTTTGATTTCCATAGTAGCCTAGGCATTACTGCCAAGACCATCTTAGTGGAAAAAGTCCCTTTCTAAATCGAGTTCACTCCTCGTTTCAGTCCTGTAACACTGAACCAGATTAACTTACCGTTCCAGCCATGTATATCTCAAGAGATATAAATCTTTACCCAATTCATTGGAGGGAGATATAGGTCCCAGCCATCTCATAATGATACCATTATTATGTGTGCCACAAAATCATAAACCATACATCATAGCATAACCCATGTAATAAAAATGGGAATCTTAAACATCATGCCATCATAAAAAAATCCATATAAGATAAAAGGACATCATAAATATAATTCCATCATAACATAATCAAATAAATGTAAAAAATTGGGATAGAAATAGAACCCTATATTATCTTATATGGAAAATAATTTTGATAAAACACTTGAACTCCATTCTTGAGGAAAATATCCTTTCTACTTCAAAAACATTTTTCCTTTCTTAACATGTCATAAAATTTTAAACTAAAATAAGTTGATTAAAAATAATCATGAATACTTGTAAAGTAAGATTCTTGGAAATAATGTTTTAAAAATCCATTCATTCCGTATAAGTTAAAAAAACATTCTTCTCGTACTTATGTCGGAAAAGTCAAAAAGTACCTCGTACGAAAAACGACAAAAGATTCCTTTCATATCTTTTACTAAAAACTCACCAAAGGGTAAAATTGGCTTTAAAAAATTGTAATAGGATATAAATAATTTTACATATTGAGGAAACATGTATGTGGATGATAAATATTCCAAGTAATTACCGAAGTATAAACAATCTCGGATAAAAATTGAGATTGCGAGATTTTCCCTTACCTTACGTCCGACATGCTTCATATGTATCCCAACCTCCTGTATAATGATTTAAATATTTTCATTGACTTATTACAGAATCATATTCATTGTTATGATATCATATATGGTTCACTTATGACTTTATATTACCAATTATTTTGTAAATTAATGTTAAAGTAGCGTTTTGGGTAAAATCGTTTCTTTTGTCGTTCGTGTTTTAAAATGTAATTATTCATATGATTACTTTGATCATGGTTACTTATATACATAATTTAAAACATGATTTATATATAATATATATTCAGAATATACAAATATATAATAGATCGATAAATGGAATTAAATACACCGTTCATGGAGACGGTAGGCCGTACGTACGCATGAACACTGTTTTCGTTTCCTTATTGAATTGAATGAAATTAAGTAGATGATATACATATATATAGACATAAATTCAGTATCATTATTATGTAATATATTTCATGATTACTTATTATATATACTTTATAATCATTCATGAATGGTTAACATGGAGAATGAATCTCATCGCATCGTGGAGATGGTATTCCGTATGTACGCACGAGCGATGATATCATTCCCATGATCGTGGAATTGTATTGAAGTGTATGTATAATATTTCAGAATAAATATCACCTTAAAAAAATCATATATATTTATTATTTACACCATTATACCCATCCAAGTAATGTGGTTGTGGAAAATAGATTACACCACGCCGTGGAGACGGTATCTGTACGTACGCACGCGCGGTGATTTCGTTTTCCATAGGATGGATAGATGGTGAAATAGGGTTGTTTCATACATATACTAACATATCCGCATATGATTGATACGGATGTTATTACTTCATAATGAAACAACTAATGAAAAATAAGTGGAAGAAGAAATAAAGTTGAAAGAATCGGTAACGGACATTACCTCTTCTTTGAAGCGCCTCTTTGAGACCTCCTCTTAGGGAACTAAAATTGGACTTTGAAGAATACCAGGACCACTAATATGTTTATATGGAAGTGGATAAGATAATTTATCAGGGTTTGGCCAAGATTGAAGGCTCAAAGTGGTGTGAGGAAGAGAGGGAGGAGGTGCCCTTTTATAAGGGAGGAGAGGGCCGCCTTTGGAAAAAATAAAAATATTATTTTATTATAAAGTCATATTCGGTTTTTAATAGCTCCAAATTGATTTATTTAGAAGATAGGGTGGGTATGGGTCTAAATTTTCTCATCCAATAGAATTTAGACAAGTATAGGTTTCTATTTTAAACTTATCATTTAGATTTAACTTTAAGTTAGATAATTTAACTTTTACCGCGTCTTCTTGTTTTCTTACACTATAAGGTTAATAAACTTACTATAACAAGCCAAAAGAACCCCAAATTGTTTATTATTAATATATATAACCTTATCTAAGTCATTTGTCTGAACCTTAGATTTTTGGAATAAAATAACAATTAATAATATAATATTTGTTTTAAAAACTATTTTATGTCAATTTTGACACTATTTGTTAATTGATTTTTGTGAAAATCATAATAGAAATATTAGTTAGAAAAAAGTTAATTAAATCAGTACTAATATGTAATATTAACCTAGAAAGTATTGGAATACATAAAAACTCTCAAATTACATTTATTTGGGCATTTATAACATCAATTATGTCAATATTTCATTAATAAGATAATTATTGCATCATAATTGTGTCATACATAAATTAAATTATTTAATATCTAAAAATTACAAATAAAATACCATTATATAGGAAATCATTTTAGATTTCTATTGAATATTTATAGTCAAATTTATCTTATTTATTACCCTATATTAAAAATGATTTACTTATTAAACTTTGATTTTAACTATTTTAACACTTCTATAAATACATTAATAATAAATGTCCTAATCAAATCCAAGTGGGCCTAAATGGTCATATTTTATTCCTAAGGTTGTGTTTTTTCGAATTACACTTATCCAATAAAATTATGACATGTCTTAGGATAATAATAATATCATTTTTACCCTTAATTACCCTATTTACTTTTAACCGTGGTAAAAAAAGTAAAAAGTTACTATTCACCAAAAATTATTTTCATCTCATTGAACCACATTTTAGTCCTTGATATTAACTGTGTCTCTTGGATTTTCAAAATTAAATTCACAGTAGTGGTAAAATTTCATTTCAATGAAAAAGTCAGTTTTTTTATCTACCACTAAGTGGTTTCACTATTCATCGAAAATTGATGTTTTTCAGAAAAATACCAAAAGTTCAGCCAAAGAATTATTTTATATTCTGAATTCAAAATTGATGTCTATTTTTCCAAATTCAAAACATATAAGTGGAATTAATTAATTTTAAAATTAATTCCCGTTATCCAAACAAATAGCGTGTTTATAAGAAACAATAACTATCAAAAGATTGATACTTGTTTATATCCAATTTCAAAGTGAAATTAATTCCGCTGACCAACATTGGATTAAATGGTAAAACTATATTATAATTACACTTTAAAACCAATTAAAAATATAATCTGACCATATAAATTATTGCGATGAAAAAAGTTTTTTTTAATTAAAATATAGCGTGTTTTTACTATTCATTAAAATATGAAAGTTATCAGAATAATAGGAAACATTTATCCAACGTAAATTTTTATATCCTGATTCCAAATAAGAATTTTATTTTGTCAAATTGAACTTATAGACATGTTAAAAAAAGATTTAAAGTGGGTGCACCATCAAAAGGTGACAGAACTGCATTTTTTTAAAAATACTTATTTTTTCCGAAAAATTTATTTTGATCTCATACCATGTTCTAAAAACTATGTAAGATGAATAATAATGTTATAAAATTCAAAATTTAGTTAATACTATTCATAATGTATTGTCCATAATATTATAACAATATATCGTTGTTTAGTGAAACCGAGTATTGCCTACTACACACACTATCGAGGAAGGTCGCAATTGCCTGTAATGCAAGCCAAGAATAGTGTTGCGTATACTACAACCTAATTCCATGTTGAGTATAGTACAAGATAGTCTTGGTGTAGTGTATAATATAAGATCAATGAAATTAAAAATATTATATCTCATAATAACTCGGGGTGTTGCATTCTACCCCCCTTTAAAATGAATTTTGTCCTCGAAATTCGTCGGGGTTATAATTCGTTTACTATTCATAGAAACCCACATTGTAAAAAAGAAAACTAAAACATAATTTTAAAATCTAAATTATGAAATTTAACGATTACCCAAAGTAACTCATCACTGGGTTTCCATATAGGAAAACATAGGTGACAATATGGATATGGAAGAAAAATCTAACCATCATGTTCTGATGGAGAGTGGTAGAGAACATGGCTATGAAAAATCCATCAATCACAAAGCCATAAATTTGTGATGATATAAGGTACCATCTAATTAATTAGATATAAGAGCACTAGGAAAACATTTTTGGTTTTCAATATCATTTCCCAAAAGATGAAAAATTTGAATTAGAAGAAATACTTGCTTGATTTTGGTACAATCTCACTGTTGTTCGTTCTTTGAACAATTTACACTTCATCTCTTAATGAAATGAAGTTGAATTTGTTATTTGTGAAGTGTTAACAGATCATGTGATAGAATGATGGGTCATTCCATCTGTTTCAAACAAAAGGTTAGCAAAAGTTATCAAATATACATAAGTCCATATATGGTGAGGTTAAGCATATACGATTCCAAAAATGAACTTATACTTCATATATCATACCTCTTAATAAAATAAAACTAGTTTCTACTAACTAGGGACTTCCTGTAGGCTAGTGGTATGCGATAAAGTCCAATCGCACTTCGGTTGTGGGTTCGATTCCCACAGCCTTGTCTGACGCGATGGGCTGTCGCCTGTCCTGCAGGTTTTCCTTTTCCTAAAACTACATTACTATAACATCCCATCAATAATATAGAAAGATTTCTATCCTTAATCAATAATAACTTATTTCCAACATAATCCATTCCATTCTTTAGGCTTATCTAAAAAACTTCAGTCCAAGCTCATACTATAATGAAGATGATTACGTAAAATGTCACATAACAATCACGTCAATGCCATCATTTATCCCCCATATATCATAATATATATCTTGTTGGTCGAATTAAAAACATGTGAATACCTTAATCATTTATTCTCTTGAAGAATGAACACCCATTGAACCTTAGTGAAGAAAATAAATGTTGTTAAATTTTAACACCATCCACATACCAAAATCCCAAAAATTCTATATACCCAAACCATAATATCACTTAGTCCTTATATCAGTCATGAGCTCATGATTACTATCATATTATTTTCTCCTTATCCCTTCATTATGTGCATTTCATATTCTTTCCAAAAATATTTCAATCACCTTTTCATGGTTACCAGTACTATATAATTATTGAAAACCAATACATAGATATTCCAAAATTGTACAATACCATAAATAAGATTCCATGATACTATTTTGAAATCCCATTACATAAACACTTAATCATTACAAAACATCATTTTCATACTCAAAATCACAAATAGTGATCGCATGAGACTTCCCTTTATCCTTTTCCTTAAGAGTTTTCCCACGTTGATCATCCTTAACCCATGGATTACGGCATTTGTTAGCATAATGCCCCATTTCCTTTCACTTGAAGCATTGAAGTGTTGGTGGAGAGTTCTCTGTAGTCTTTTCTCTATTAACATCATTAGCAACCTTTTTCCCATTACTTAGACAATCAACTGCTCGATGACCTTATTTTCCACACTTAAAACATTTTCTAGTACCTTTTAGGCAATCTCCACCATGCTTCTTTCCACACTTTGAGCATAAAGAAACATTTATCTTCTTTTCAGCATTGTTATGAGATTTGTCCTTGAACTCCATCTTTAGTTTCTTGTCAAAACCATGAGATGGATATGTTACACCAACTCCCAGTTCTACCTTGATTGCACAACGCATAATTTCTTCATAGCCACTAAAATCACTTATAGCTAATGCCCTTCGAAGCCTTGGTTTTAAGCCATTGAAAAATAGGTCAACTATACTTTCTGGTTGGATGACAAATCCAGATGCATACCTTCCAAGTCTTATAAAATTCACTTTGTATATACCAACAGATTCATTATCCTTCTTCTTAAGATCAAGAAACTCCATTTCCATCTTTGTTCGAAGAATACGAGGGAAGTACTTACTAAAAAACAAGTTCTTGAACTCTTCCCATTCCATGGACTCAATTTCATCTCTTTGCCTCGTATTCTTGATAATATTCCACCATTGATCAGCATCACCTTCCAAACGATATACTGCTAAGATGACTTTATCATGCTCAGAACATTGTAGAACTAAAAATAACTTTTTAGTATTACTGATCCATTGTTTGGCCACTAAGGGATCAGAGGACCCACTGAATGAAGGTGGACGCTTCCTCATGAAGGATTCAACAGAATGTTTCTCCTTTATCTTCTCATTTTGAAGTCCAGAATGATTCATAGCTTGTGTAAGTATAGAAATAAAATTGTGCACTCCATCTCTCATGACATTGGTTTGGTCAGGAGGACAATCATTGCATTGTCCATTACATTGATCAACACGGTTCCTTCGGGTTCCAGCCATCGTCTAAAACCCAAAAATAATTGTGTGAGAGGCAAATACCATGCTAGGGAAAACAACATAATAAAATGGGAGTACCTTTAATATCTAACATCTTAGGTTTATTTCTAAACTCGTTAGCGCAATTCTATGACTATAACCTATACGTATACATATCCTTAGGGACATCCCTATACATACCTTAGAAATATCTCTAGGGATCTCACTAAAATTTTCGAATCCTAGTTTCCAAAGGTTAACTAAACCTTTCCTCTGACACAAACTGTAGAGACCTGAAACCTGATGTACATGGACATTACATTACATTTGTGGAATACTTAATACATAACAAAAACAGACACACAATTATCGTAATAGTTTAATGTCTTTGGAAACTTGGAATATAAACTTCAAATCATGTTGAAAGATCTTCAACAACTCCCATAACGATCTTCCCCTTTTTGTTTCCTTACCTAAAAATTTTCTTTATTTCCTGGGGAAAATAAAACATAAAAAGGGTGAGCTCAAATGCTCAGTAAGGTCAAACATAGAGAACATAAAACAATCCATAAACATTTGAAAGCAAAAACTTGAACATGAAATTTAAACATCAAAATCTTGAGCAAAGACATAAATCGTGGAAGTACGTAAGGAATATATCATAATGGAACATCAACCATGATAAAAAATAATGGAAATAAAACATTTAATTGTGGAAACCATTCAGCACATGTTAGTATTTCTATATTAGCCAAGGCATTGCTGCCAAGACCATCTTAGTGGACAAAGTCCCTTTCTAAATCGAGTTCACTCCTCATTTTAGTCCCGTAACACTGAACCGGATTAACTTACCATTCCAGCCATGTCTATCTCATGAGATATAAATCCTTATCCAATTAATTAGAGGGAGATATATGTCCCACCCATCTCATAATGATACCATTCTTATGTGTGCCCCAAAATCATAAACCATATATCATAGCATAACCCATGTAATAAAAATGGGAATCTTAAACATCATGCCATCATACCATAATCCATATAAGATAAAAGGACATCATAAAAATAATTCCATCATAACATAATCAAATCAATGTAAAAAATAGGGATTTATACATAACCTTATAGTATCTTAGATGGAAAATAATTTTGAAAAAACACTTGAACTCCATTCTTGAGGAAAATATCCTTTCTACTTCAATTTTTTTTCCTTTCTTTAGATGTCATAAAATTTTAAACTAAATGAACTTTATTACAAATAAACATGAAAACTTGTAAAGGAATATTCTTGGAAATAATTTTTTAAAAATCCATTCATGCCGTATAAGTTAAAAAAACATTCTTCTCGTATATATGTCGAAAAAGTCAAAAAGTGCCTCGTACGAAAAACGACAAAACATTCTTTTCATATCTTTTACTAAAAACTCACCAAAGGGTAAAATTGTATTTAAACAATTATAGGATGATATAAATAATATTACATATTGAGGAAACATGGATGTGGATGATAAATATGCCACAGTAATTACCGAAGTATAAACAATCTCGGATAAAAATCGAGATTGTGAGATTTTCCCTTACCTTACGTCCGATATGCTTTGTATGTATCCGAACCTCCTGTATAATGAAATAAATAATGTCATTGACTTATTACGGAATCATATTCATTTTTATGATATCATATGTGGTTCAATTATGTCTTTATATTACCCATTCTTTTGTAAATTAATGTTAAAGTAGCGTTTTGGGTAAAATCGTTTCATTTGTCGTTTGTGTTTTTACTTGTAATTATTCATATGATTACTTAGATCATGGTTACTTACATCCATAATGTAAAACATTATTTATATATAATATATATTCAGAATATACATATATATAATATATCAATAAATGGAATGAAATACACCGTTGATGGAGACGGTAGGCCGTACGTACGCCTGAACGATGTTTTCGTTTCCTTATTGAATTGAATGGAATTATGTAGATGATATACATATATATATAAATAATTCCAGTATCATTATTTTGTCATATATTTCATGATTACTTATTATATGTACTTTATAATCATTCATGAATGGTTAACATGGAGAATGAATCTCATCGCGTCGTGGAGACGGTATTCCGTACGTACGCACGAGCGATGATATCATTCCCATGATCGTGGAATTTTATTGAAGTGTATGTATAATATTTCAGAATCAATATCAATTTAAAATAATCATATATAGTTTTTATTTACACCATTATACCCATTAAAGTACAGTGGTGGTGGAAAATAGATTACACCACGGCGTGGAGACGGTATTCCGTACGTACGCACGCGCGGTGATTTAGTTTTCCATAGGATGGATAGATGGTGAAATAGGGTTGTTTCATACATATAATAACATATCAGTATATTAGTGATACTGATGTTATTACTTCATAATGAAACAACTAAAGAAGAAGAAGTGGAAGAAGAAATAAATTTGAAAGAATCGGTAACAGACATTACCTCCTCTTTGAAGCGCCTCTTTGAGACCTCCTCTTAGGGAACTAGAATTGGTCTTTGAAGAAGACCAGGACCTCTAGGATGTATCTAGGAAAGTGGAGAAGAGAATTGGGCAGGGGGTGTCCGAGCATGAAGGCTCAAAGTGGTGTGAGTAAGAGAGGGAGGAGGTTCCCTTTTATAAGGGAGGAGAGGGGCACCTTTGGAAAAACTAAAAATATTATTTAATTATAAAGTCATATTCGGTTTTTAATAGCTCCAAATTGATTTATTTCGCAGATAAGGTGGGTATGGGTCAAAATACTCTCATCCAATCGAATTTAGACAAGTTTAGGTTTCTATTTTAACCTTATCATTTAGATTTAACTTTAAGTTAGATAATTTAACTTTTATCGTCTCTTCTTGTTTGCTTACACTATAAGGTTAATAAACTTACTATAACAAGACAAAAGAACCCAAATTGTTTATTATTAATATATATAACCTTATCTAAGTCATTTTCCAAACCTTCTATTTTTAGGAATAAAATAACAATTAATAAAATAATATTTTTTTTAAAAACTATATTATGTCAACTTTGACACTATTTGGTAATTGATTTTTGTGAAAATCATAACAGAAATATTAGTTTGAAAAAAGTTAATTAAATCAGTACCAATATGTAATATTAACCATTAATAGTATTGTAATTCATAAAACGTCTCAAATTACATTTATTTGGGTATTTATAACATCAATTATGTCAATATTTTATTAATAAGAAGATTACTGCATCATCATTGTGTCATGCATAAATTAAATTATTTAATATCTAAAAATTAAAAATAAAATGAAATTATTTAAGAAATTGTTTTATATTTCTAATGAATATTTTTAGTTGAATTTATCTTATGTATAACCCTATATTAAAAATTATTTACTTATTAAACTTTGATTTTAACTATTTTAACCATTCTTTAAATAAATTAATAATAAATGTCCTAATCTAATCCAAGTTGGCCTAAATAGTCATATTTTATTCCTAAGGTTGTTTTTGGTCGAATTACACTTATCCAATAGAATTAGGACATGTATTAGGGTAATAATAATATCATTTTTACCCTTAATTACCATATTTACTTTTAACCATGGTAAAAAAGTAAAAAGTTACTATTCACCAAAATTTATTTTCATCTCATTGAACCACATTTTAGTCCATGATGTTAACCATGTCTCTTGGATTTTCGAAATTAAATTCACAGAAGTGGTAAAATTTCATTTAAATGAAAAAGTCAATTTTTTTATCTACCACTAAGTGGTTTCGCTATTCGTCGAAAACTGAAGTTTTTCAGAAAAATACCAAAACATTCAGCCTAATCATTATTTGATATTCCGAATTCAAAATTAATATCTATTTTTTCAAATTCAAGACATAGAAGTGGCATTAATTAATTTTAAAATTAATTCCTGTTATCAAAACAAATAGCGTGTTTTTAAGAAACAATAACTATCAAAAGATTGATACTTGTTTATATCCAATTTCAAAGTGAAATTAATTATAATGACCAACATAGGATTAAATGGTAAAAATATATTCTAATTACACTTTAAAACCAATTAAAAATATAATCTAACCATATAAACTATTGCGATGAAAAAAGTTGTTTTTAATTAAAATATAGCGTGTTTTTACTATTCATTAAAATATGAATGTTATCAGAATAATATGAAAAATTTATCCAATGTAAATTTTTATATCCTGATTACAAAGAAGAATTTTATTTTGTCAAATTGAACTTATAGACATGTCAAAACAAGATTTAAAGTGGGTGCGCCATCAAAAGGCGGCAAAACTGAATTTTTTGAAAAATACTTATTTTATCAGAAAAATTTATTTTGTTCTCATACCATGTTCTAGAAAATATGTAAGATGAATAATAATGTTATAAAATTCAAAATGTAGTTAATACTATTCATAATGATTTTTCCATAATATTATAACAATATATCATTGTTTAGTGAAACCCAGTATTGCGTACTACACACGCTATCGAGGTAGGTTGCGATTGCGTATAATGTAAGACAAGAATAGTGTTGCGTATACTGCAAGCTAATGCGGTATTGCGTATAGTACAAGATAATCTTGGTGTAGTTTATAATAGAAGATCAAATAAAATAAAAATAATATATCTCATAAAATCTCGGGGTGTTACAACAATGCTATTGGAGCTAGTACAAAAAGATTTAGTGGAAGCAACAAAATTAGAAGAAAAGGAAGAAGAAAAAAAATTGGAAGAGGAAGAATAATTAGAATAATAAATATAAGATGTGTAATATGAATTATAATAATAAGTGGAAAAAGAATATTATGATGAAAAAAATACTGATGGATACTCAAAAGGAAATAAATTTTTGGATTCATTATCATCTCCCTTACCTACTATGACTAATAAGGATCCAAACATACTAGGGTCTCAAGAGGAAAAGTCAACATCATTATCAAAGTAAGAAAAGTCTTTAAAACATGAAGAAAAATAATCCTCAAAGGATGATAAAGAGAATGGCCATAAATCTCAGATTGAAGTTTTAAAAAATATTGAGTCAGATAATAATGTGGAAGGTTTTAAATTTTCATATAATTAGAACGTTTCTAACTAAGAAAAATGTAATGTTTAATAGAAACATGATACCTATTATTTCAAACTAAAACCTCCCCAACGATCATCAAGTTCATCAGAATCAGTAAAAAAATTGAATATAAATGTTTCAAATATATTTTCCAAACATTGAAGTAGCTAAGTGATACTATTATTTATTTTCCCATGTTAGAAGCAAGATGTAAACATATTCAAAATAGCCTCAAAAGTAAATTGTTGTATTTGAAGGTTTTAATTGAATATTTTATCATTATTGAGGCTGAAATGAAAAATTTATAATAAAATTCATGAAATCAGAAAAGATCATACAATCTTATGGTAAAGTTGTTCAATCCTGTGGATTGTGATATCAAGGAACATGATGACCAATTTATTTAACTAAAGAATATTTTATTATAAATGACATAATTAATTTCATAATTGATTTATTAGGTATTTGATCTAGAAAATTTTATGGAATAATTGTGAGATATAATAGATGACTGGATATAAGAATTAAATGTTTTGAAAGAAAAGATATGAGATTTTGAGTTGGAAAATAGAAGGATGAGATCGTGTGAAAATGAATTAATCCTTATAAAGGATGAGAATAAAAACATTTCTAAGGGACATGAAATTTTGAACTTATAACTCTATAAGTAGGCTATAATGGATGAAAATATCACGAATATTGAGGAGGATCATGAATAGTTTCAAAATATGAAAGGAATTTTCAAGAAGTTGATGAAGAAAGAACGAATAATTTTTCATTTCGAACTCTTGATGTAATATTTTGTTTCAAATAGTTGAATTCTTGTCAATAATGAAGTAATTTTAATCCAAATAGTTTTTATTAGAATTTTTTCCAACATTTATAGATTATTTTTCTTTCTCTTCTTTCATAGATGATTTGTTATTTCATAGAATAATTTTTTATGTTATCTGTTAGAGGGGGTGATTTGTAGTTTAAAAAACACTAGTTTAAAACTATTTAAGCAAAATCAATTCACAAACCTCTTTAAGTAAATTATATCATATTCAAACATTAAATATAATCTGACTATTAAAGTATCAAAATTATAATGATTCCGATAATATTAGAGTATACATAACATAATTAGAATAGATACGATTATATCAAAATGTATCTGGTTCATAGTATATCCAACGAATAGTTTAGATAGTTTTAATAATATTTATAATCATTATGATAAAACTAACACAAATAATAAATGAAAAAGATAAAACTTTTAAGAAACAAGTAATATAACAAAAATAATGTATGAAAGAATTAAAACTATTTAAAAATAAAATATGTCTTTTAACATTAAGAGTAAGGCAGCCACTAACCTTAGCTAAAGGTATCCCTTATTTTATACTTACAAAAATGTATGTCTTTACTCTGTAAAGAAATCCCTCCATATGATGATGGGTTTGGTTCTATCTTCCTATACTTGGAAGCCCTCAATCCGATGGATCGGCTAAAGGTATCCCATGTTTTATACTTATAAGAAAGTCTGTATTTCCATAATAAGTAAAGCCCTCGATACGATGATCGGATTTGATATGGCGATAAACATTGTTTTGTCTTTATATCCCTATTAGCCCTCGATCTGATGGATCAAATCTATCCTGATGTCCCTATAATCCCCTGATATGAAGATTATATTCTATATCTTGTTAACCCAAAAAGTCCTCAATTGTAATCACAAAAATCCAATGAATGATTACAAAGAAAAATTTCATAAGGAGACAACTCTGACAATGCATCCTTAGAACAATAATACCTTTTAAACAATTAAAAAGACTAGGAACAAGACATTCACCCAATGCAATCTATATATTTATCGCACAATGAGAAATTGAAATATTAAATTAGTAAAAAAAATCAGCTCTAAACTCTTCAGATGACCTGGTATTTTGAGGTAAAAATAAAACTAACACGTTTATTTTCCAATAATCATATTGCTATGAGTTTTTCACATGGACTTGAACCCCTAGAACTTCCATGGATAGAATGTAACTGACTATCTGATGTCATATTGATTTGCACCATTATAGGTTAAAAATCATTCCTTACATTAGAAACATGTTTTCCAAATATGATAATAAACCTAAGTCAGTAAGATGTGATTATTTAAAAATTTTATTATGATATATCATATAAGTATCAATATGATATTCATCATTAATTTTATTAGATCAATTACTAATAATTTTGTAGTATAAAAGACAAGACAGAAAGACTTATAACTGGTCTAATAAGAGTGAATCTGATCTTTATATGATACATACTTATTATTATAATTGTAATTAAGAAATATAAGTTTATATTCATAATTCATTAAAACTTATTATAATTATTGTAGAAGATTATGTTTTCTTCAAAAACATTTTAACACACTTAGGAAATAAAAAATTAGCTTTAGGTAATTAAGACAATTTTTATTATTACAAAAATTAAAGGAATGGAAAATTAATAAGTATAATTTTGGACTTAATAGTCTCCCCCCTTTTGGAAATCCCAAACACAAAACTTAAATGAGTGAAAAACATTAGAAAACATTCAGTTAATTTAATTTTAGGTACTTAATATTAAAAATTAAAAATTAATCCATACCTCCCCCTGAGTTTATGACTCATCTAAATGTGATAATTAATACTCTTAACTCCACACTAAAAATTCCATTCCACCCAGAGTGATATTCTTATCCTGAATGAAAAAATTATACCCCTTTAATAAAATTTATCCACCTTTATATAAAATCATCCCCCATTTTGATTTTAAAAAAGGAATAGGAAAAACAGAGTATCTTGAAAAAGATTAGAAAGAATGTGTAGAATGAACTAACTAATTATCCAAAAAATTATGAAAGAATAATAAACCAATTATAATTGAAAAAACATTTAAACAATAATATTTTTATGAAAAGTATAATTCCTTGATAATCATTCAAAATATTTGAAATACAACAAGAGTTCAAAAAACCATCCTTTATTCATAAGGGTTTTTCAAAAGGATTTGATATTCTTAAACTCATGTCTATCCTGATCCATCTCTTCTATGTTTTCTTCATGAATCTGAATATTCTCTTCTAGAAATCGAATCTATTCTTCTTGAAACCAAATCATTATAGAAAATTATTCATTCATAATTTTCAATATAATGATTTATTATTTATAATATTTGATTCTTGAAAACTCAAAATGAAAATATTTCATCTCTCATATTAACTATTTCACTTCCTATGATCAAATTTCAACTGTGTCTCTGAACTATTAAAAATATTTCACCCTTACTGCCATATCTTTAGATAATCGACTGAAGGATTTTGAGGTTTCATTCATGAGATTATTTATTTCTTCTAAACTCTCATCATCTAGTTTTACAGAAACATGTAATTTATGAGAGCGCTTTACCACCCAATTTCATTGATTTCTATGAGTTATAAAAGTATCTTATAGACATTGAAATCAGCCTCTAACTAAATTAGCCTGTCTCCTTAAACATCAAATGATTTCGATTTTTCACTTTGATTTTCATGAATCAATTTCACCCTGGCATAAATTCCTTGAATGTATGGGATAATTCCTTTGAGTCTTTATAAACCCTGAATGATATAATCAACTAAATGCATAGTTATCAAATTTATATAACTAACTTATTTTGCTATTTTAGGATTTTTAGTATGACTAGATAAAATTTTAATTTATTTTTATTTCCCTTTATCAACTTTCTTTGACTTCAATTTGTAAAATTCATCTCCAACTAACATTCATTCAGATAATTCAATGATATTCTCATCATTATTGTTAGCTTTATTACCCTCTGTCTTTGAATTATAAAATTTCTCATCTTTCTCAGAGAAATATTGTGCATGTTCCTTTGATGATTTTTTATTCATATAAATTTCATATTCAATCCCCATATCAGTCTTTGAGGGTAAGGATGATGAGGATGACTATGCTGATGAATTCTTATCATTTTAAATTTCTTTTAATCACATTAAATTTCTTTCTCTTTATCATCCTATTTATCTTCATCCACTTATTCTTCTTCTTTTAAAAAATTCTATTTCTTCATATTGACTTCCTTATTTAGTTAATTATACTCTTTTGGATAATTTATCAATCCATGTAGCACTTTCATCCATTTCTTTAAATAATTCTTTGTGTAACTGAATTTATTTTCTTAAATAACCATTAATAGCTCGTGCCGATTACGATGGATTTTACTAAATTTTAGGAACTAATTATTTATTTAATACTCCATCCACTCCCATTCTAGTGATAGAGAGAAATTTGAAATAAACTACTGTAGTTTCTTAAAAAACAATACATCCTCAAAATTTATTGGAACCATCTAGGAGGATGGTAGAATAAGATCCACAATTAATAAATCCTTTTATACTATTTTTAACAAATTTTCTCACAAAAGAGATTTTGTTGATTTCTTCATCCACTTATTCTTCATTATTTCTTCCTATATATTATCAGAAGAATAAATTTTTAAAGAAAAATCCTCTACTGGGTCAATTCCTATGATTGGATCCCCTTCTTTCCTCTCAACCTTCTTCATTTTTCACTCATCCCTTATTTCATCAAGTAACTTCTTCTACCTTATTACTTTATTTAGTGAGGATGTATCTGATTTCTTTTTCTTTTATTAATAACCAAATTCTTCGTCCTATTTATCTAGTATTCAAAATCATCTCCATCAAATATAGGTGGTTTTTTGGGATTAATATTTTCTATTATGCTAATTATCATTCCAATAATTATTAAGACAAAGAAAAGAAATTATTTTCCCCAAAGCATGTTAGTGCAACAATTTTTTCATAAATAAAAATTTTATAATAAAATTTTACCAAAAAAAAATTGTAAAGAAACAAAATTTTAAAAAGTATTTGAATAGTAGAATTCGTCTCTGATACTAATTGCTGGATATCAATATTAGATATATTGATATTAGGATAGAAATAATTTGTTCTTGATGGATCAATTATAATCGAGGGTGAATTTTGGTTTTAAAGAACTTTATTTTAAAATATTTTAAACTAAACCAATTAAAAAACCTCTTTGAGTGTATTCTAATAGATTTAGACTTTTCCCTTAATATAATTATCAAATTATCATAATCAAGATTATTCAGATAATACCAAAGTATAAAAATCATAATTAGAATAGATATGATTATATTAGAGTTTCTTATATTCATAGTATATCCAATGAATATTTCTGAGAGTGTCTATTTTATTTTGAATCATTATGATAGAAAATAATTCAAATAATAAAAATTTAATATATAACTTGTAAGAAACAAATAATACAATAGTAAGAATGTAATAATTACTTAAAACTTTTAAAAAATAAATGATCTATTTTAACCTAAAGAGTAAGGTTTCCACAAACCTAGGATAATGGTATCCCTTGTTTTATACATACAAGAAAGTCTATCTTTCCTCAAAAAGGAAGACCCTTGATGCAATGATCGATAATGTTCTGTTTTCATATAGTTGGTAGCCATCAATACAATGGATTGATGATATCCCCACAATCCCTTTATCATAAGATCAAATTAATTGTCTTAGTATCCCCACAAGTCCTTGATCATAATCACAAAAATCAGATGAATGATTATAATGAAAAATCTCATTAGGAGAGAATCCTGAAAATAATTCATTAGAACTAGAAAACTCTAGGACAATTACAATTACTAGGAGCAAGAAATTCACATTGTGTAAACTCTATACCTCTCGCACAATGCACAATGAGAAATTGAAAAATTAACGGAGTCAAAAAAATTAGCTTCAAACTATTGAAATGGCTTGGTATTTATAGGTAAACTTCAAATGATTATATGTCTTTTCCAATGGTTATATTTCTCTGAGTTTTTCGTAATGAATTCGAAAATAGGAACTTCAATGACTATAATGTTACTGATTGTATGACATCATATAGATTTACACCATTATAGTTTAAAATTTATTCCTTATATTTAAAATATTTTTTACAAGTATGATAATAAAGGTAAGTATGTCTGATAGACTTCTTTACACTTTTAATTATGATGTACCTTATGAGTATTAGTCTAAATTTATTTGGTACTGGAATAAGTCTGATTACTAAGACTTTTTTAGTAAGAAATATAGGGTATAAATTATAACATCTAGTCTGATAAGGGTGAATCTGATGTTTATCAGATCGATACTCATTACGATAATCATAATGAAAAAATATATGTTTATATTTTCAATTCATTAAAACTTATTTAATGTATGGTAGAATATTATGTTTTCTTCAAAATAATTCTAAAAAATTTTGACATAAAAAGTTTGGGATCATGTAATTAAGAATAGGATTGTGATTTACAAAAAGAAAAGGAATGGAAAAGTCATATGATAGCTTTTGAATCCAGATTCTCACTAATATTTTAGGTTGTATAGATTTTAATTTTTTTTAAATCACAAGGTGGGAGCATTATGTTTATGAAATGAGTATTGGGGGAGAATATTTTTTTTAAAAGAAGGTGATTATTTAAAAAATTTAAGGGGTTTTTGTTTTATTAAGGGGGATAAGTATTAATTCATTCAATCATATCATAAAGGAGTTATAAAATCTGGGGGAGTAATGAAGTATATATTCATTTTTCTTAAAAGGTAAAAGGACTATATGTATTTCAATGTTATTATTTTCATTTAAGTATTTTTTTGTTCTTTATAAAAATGGGTATATTTTTGAGTCACAAGTATTTCTTCTTACTTTTATATTCCATTAGTTTTTTAATTCAAAAACACCTTCGTAAAACCATGTTTACTAAATTATATTACCTCAATTATTTTTGTTTGTTTTTGTTGAAAACATTATTTTTTACCTATCCTAGAAATAATTCTAATGTATTACCAATATAAACTAATCTTTCATCAATATGATCCACCAGATCAAGGATGTGTCCAATTCATCATACTAGCCTTTATTCTGACAAGTAGTTAGATTAATGGATTATTAACAACAGTCATAACCATTAGACAAAACTTGGTACCAATACACCAGAATAATACTTATTTCTTTATCATATTGAAAAATTATAAGGAATTATATAAAACTATCCTATGTTTATAATAATAATATATAGAATTGTTTCTATCAAAAGGAATAATTAATAAAATTTTAATTATGATAAAAATTGATGCTATACATTAAATTATTGATGAGCTATGAAGCACTAGCTATATAAGGAAATTGATTTTTTTTAGAAATATGACTATTAGATATTCGACTATAAATAGTATGTATTTCAAAGAGTTTTGTTATGATACATTTAACAAATCAAGTCTTATAAATATTTATTAGCATGAAATTTATGTAATTAGTATAATTAATATTTTAGAGAGTTGTCATTTAGGAATCCTTGTCAGGTCTATTTCCTTTAAAATTATTTCATTTGTATTTTTCGTGTGATAATTTTAACGATCGAGGGATTACATGAAATGGAAGATGGTGAATCTAATCCATCAGATCAAGGGTTTATGGGGATAAAAAGATTTTCAACGATCTTTGTATCAAAGGATTCTGAGGGTAGAAAGACAGATCTTGTTCTAATAATTATATCAGGGGATTTTCTAAAAATGAAACATAGAATTTATAGTATGTTTAAAACAATGGATACCTTTAGCCATGGTTTCTGACAAAATTTACTGTTATGGATTAAAGGCTGAATTATTTTAATATATCATTTAAGGAATTCTTCATATTACATGCTATGTATTACATTTTTGTACAAGATTGATTTTTTCCATTGTGAATTGTTTTATAAAGTTATTTTTAATAATTATATTTTCAATAAATATTTTATCTGTGTGTCTCTGATACTGATAAAACATACTCTTCTATAATCATACATGTTGTGATTTCGATTCTATTACTCTGATCATCAGACCTTTCTCAGTTTGATAATTTTTACATAAGAGGAATTGTGTATTTTGTTTAGTTTATTTTTTTAAAATACAATTCTCCCCCTCTTGTGCGCCATTAATCTCTATTAGGATCCAACAATATACTGGCCCTAAAGATTATATTTAAAAAGTATACGACTAAGATCTATATAAACTGAAATATTTAATGTATTATAAATTAATATGAAATGAAATAAAATCGTATGATTCCATATTTCTTCATAGAGAATATTTTTTATCCTTATGTGTGTGGAATTAGTTTCATCCCTTAGTAGGTAGTATTGTTTTAAAAAAATCATCATAATAAATAAATTATATATATCATTAGAAAATGAAAATTTATTAATAAAATAATATTAATCATCTAAAATATCATAAAATACCTTATATGATTTGGTATTATGACCTTCCACTAGTCCCTTGAGATTATTTCATGGACCTTATCATACATCTATGTCATTATCAAAGAAGTTTTTATTAATCCCAATTTATAATTTTCAATTTAATTCATTCCATTTATTCCCTATGTTTTTCTTTTTTCATAGTCATGAAATCATCTCAGGCACATAAAAATGGAATAAAATCAACAACTAATATTTATTAAATTCATTATAATTTTAACATAAAATTAATAGTATTAAATATTATCATATTCAAATATATAATTAGTGTAGTGAATTTATATATTTATTAAATAATTCAATTTCCATAAAAATGGAATATGTATTCAATCTGAAGAATGCATGGGGAGTGATATCACCTCATAATCTTTGTTCCTAAAAATATATTGGCAAAGGAATCTAATATCCTTAGTAGGTACCCTAAATGTGTTTAATAGAAATACTGAATTCTATACAATAAAAATATCAACATCTTAAGTGTTCATTTTTTTTGTCTTTTATTATGATTTTTATCTATTTGAGAACATCTTTTCTTATCATTAGCATGCATAACTCTATTAAATCTTGACAATATCAAATCCAAATATGATATTAAAAAGGCCATACACTCTTCATCAAGGTACCTAATAATAATAAACCCTTTAGGATGATATTTACTTTTCAAATGAGACTTTAAATCCCTAGATGCCTTTTAATGAAAGGGATAAAATTAACATGATAAACCTTTTAATTATCGATAGGGAAATTTTAATCATGAAAGATAATAAAATTAAAAAAATAACTATATTAAGGCATATTTATCGACAATTTATTGGTCATACAACTTTATCTCCCTTCACCAAACACACTATAAAAGGATTCATCACAATAAAAAATTACATAGGAAAGATAATATTAAAAAAATCATGAATATAATATTTTCATAAAGTTTTTAAATCTAAATCATGTTTAAGGATTTCTCAAAAAAAATATCAAATTAATTTGAAAATTTCAATTGTAACTATGTTTATTTTTTCATTTGGAAAATTCTGAATTTATAATTTTATCATTTTCTCCATAAATATATGTGAGTCATGGTTTTAAATCCATGTAAATTGTAATGTTTTAAGTAAAAAAATTTGAATATGTTATTCTAATATCGATTAAGAACATAAATATTCATTAATCATCAAATGGAAACATATTTGTCTTGGGTCTTCCTTAAAAAAGATACTTTTCATTATCATTTCCCATATATTGCGCTCAACATTCATATTTTATAAGTATTTACAAACAAATAAATGTTTTTTTATTTTTATTTCCCATTAAGAAATGTTTTAAATCAAATTATCAAAAACATTCTTCTTGAAGTGTTTAATATCAAGATTATGATGTATGAAAATTTACCAATATGAAATTTCAAAACATATACTCATTTTCTTCCATTATTTTATTCCAATTACATTTAATGGGGTGAAAAATATTTTCCCACCAACATTAAACTAAAAAACATTTCCATACACTATATCAATATTTGTCAATTCACAAATATTTCTAATCAATATAATATGTTTAGGTGAGGAATAATTTTTTTCCCATTAAATCATGCTTTATTGACCTAAAATCTATGAGATGGGTGAAGGAATCAATGATAACACATGAAAAATTATTTTTTATCTAAGTTTATTGATTTTATTAAAAATTATTATATAAATTTCCAATGTCAAAAAATGTGACTATTTCTACTAAAAAAATTATAATATAAAAAAATCACTATTCACTAGTATTAAGGCATCATACATTATGATCATTTTCTATTAGAAACATCATATATTTATAAAATATATTTTAATGTCTGATTTAATTATAATATAAGAGGCTGATTAGATAGAATTGGACTTATTGGAAAAATTTGACCAATATTATGTATAAAAAACCCTAGAATATCATTATTTGGCGGCACTTGGAGAAAAGCACATTGTAGAAGAAAGAGAAGAAGATCTCTTCGAAGGTAGTCTCAGAAAATGACAACAGTGAGAAAGGAATTTTGGATCGTCTTGTGGTGAGATTAACATCGGATTTTTAGTGGGATGTTTCGTCAGGTGGTCCTTGACAACAATGATGGAAGTTGATGAATGTGGCTTGACCGAAATTTAGGAAGGTGACATGTGACCCTGATGGTGGAAAGACGATCATGTTGAATGTGGTGGATGTCAAGCGATGGTGGTGTTAAGGGATTTATGACTATCCTCGATGGAATTTATTGTGGTTTAGGAGATATAGTTTGTGATGAACATCCGAAGAAAGGTAAAAGGGGACACAAAATCACAGGGAAATTCAAATATGAGGCTTCAAAGAATTTACACCCACTTTGTAAGGGATATTATATTGGGAAGTATGAGAGGGTATAGAAACCATCATCGATACTAGGAACCATGTATATTTACATGAAGCAATTCTTTTCATGAAACTATGGGAGGTTGGGAGCTAGACTTAATGTATGCAAAATGACATGGAGTAGTTTTTCTAGTGGTTTTGGGTCTTTGGGGCCTCGAGATAATGTACTTCGTTCATGTGCCTACTAGTCCTATGGGTCATGTTAGGGTTCCCCCTCAACATAGTTTTAAAAATGGGGATTATCTAATAAATAAATAAATAATACAAGGCCTTTGGGTCATTTAGGGATGGAAGATAAGAGGATAAAGGTAGACATTAATGTCACTTCTAAGAACATTCTTTCTAATAATTTTCATAGATATAATGAATTAATTTTGTTTTATACACATAAAGGGAGAAAGAATGTAAGGAATAAAAATAACTGACCATATAATATAACAAAAACTTAATGTTCCAAAAGGAATTGAATCCATTAGCTTCTTATCTTAATTTCACATTTCTAGGATTGTATTTGAAATAATTATGTAATTAATCAATGATATTATTGGATCTTAAATCTGTTCAATGATGCATCAGCCCATTATTATTGTTATCCAAGGAATAACACTTTATAAGATCATCAATTTTAGTAGACACAAATAATCTTTTAAACATGGTTTTAATGGAATGTAATGAAAAATCATTACATGGTTTTCATTTTCTAGGTTCTTAGTTGTGGTACATTTATTTAAACATTCCTCATTTTTATTAAATTCTTTCTAGAATCACAACATAATTTCTATTATTTTATATATGAATAATCTACCTTATATAGTACAAAATAATTGTGATATTAATGTGTCTTTATATAATTGATTCAAATATTTTTAATAAATTTATACATATAATAAAATGATTTTGGGTTCTTATATGTAGAAAAAGAATCAGAAAACAATTCCTATATCATATTTTTTTTAAACTGCTATTCCACATAAGCAGTTGATATGGTATAACTTTATTAGAAGATAATATTTTTAATAGTATTCCCATATACTGTATATTTATTTATTTATTTATTTATTTAACTAATTCCTGAAATTATTTTTTATAAGATAAGTTATCCCTTGCTTTCTTCTCTATAAGATCTCCCACTAATGTGTCACCGATATCATCAAGCTATATTTCCTTTAAAAAATACACATTTTTTTTGTTAGTATATTAAATATCAATTGGGGGATCTATTTATGGGTTAAGATTTTTATAATGTTTCCCTAAAATAATAAACTCATCACATATCAAATCTTGAATTTCATTTTATACTATTGGGGTAGAAGGTTGTTCATCATGATAACAAACAAAACATATCAAAATTCCTATAATGTTTGATTCATCATTCTTAATCCAACATGTATATTAAGATAGAATCTGTTCAAATATTAAGTTATCAAATACTTCAAATCTCTTTAAGCACCATCTAAAATTATAATGTAGTCATGTACATTTTAATCTTCCATCCATATAATTATTTTTAGATATAAAATATGAAAATATTTCTAAACCCTTCACTTACTAAGGTTTCTTGGGGGATAATGTTATATAAAATTGATTCATACATAATTGATTTCCTTCAGTTTAAGATAAAAAATAAAGTTATATATAAATTTATTGAAATAAAATAATATATTTTAGTTAAAATTTTATGATAATACTAATTTTTTATATTTTAAATAAATATTTAAATATAATTTTTTAATAATGAAAATTTTATTCTAAAAGATAGAATAATTTTAAATTATTAAGTAAAAAATACCTTTATCTTTAAAATGTCTTTAAAAACTACATAATTAATTCAAAATAAAATCAATCACTTTGAAATTTTATTTGTAACAACCAAATTTAGTTTATGAAATAAAAAAATAAATTCTACAAAAAACCCCATTAAAAAATGTTTAATGAAATTAACTCAATTCATTATAAATTCCCAATTTCAACAATATGAAACATTGATGTGATTTCTTATACCCACACTCTTGGATCCAATGTTTATAAACACACACTTTTTATGCTTTCTTTGATACCAACTATAAAAATCAGAGACATATCCATTCGTAATTACCAAAATAATAATAATTTTTGAATCTCTTATATTAAAATCACGCTTTTTAGGCTTAGGGATTTAGAGAAATTAGAAAACAGAAACTGATAAGTCCCATGTTCTTTGTATCAAATGGCTAATTTTACCACCATATAAGAAACTAATTTATTCATGAAATGTCTTCAAAATTCCTTACAAATTATTTCACATGTTTTATCCTTCTAAACATGTCATGTGTACTACTTATATCCTTAAATTAGTAAATGGAATACATAAGAAGGAGTCTTCTCAAACTCTTAGTAAGGGAAACCAATAACTAAAGAAATCATAGTATAAACTATACATAAATATTATGGTAGGAATAAGTGTGCGACACAAAACTATAATCAAATTGAAACTAGGAGAATTCTATATCCATGAAAATAAATTAAAACATGGATATAAATAAAAATAATTCCATATTGATGAATTTCATATTTTTAGAGATAAGAAAATATTTTCGAGGGATTGTTCCAAAAAACATTACTTTTTTTTGAGACCATAGTCAATAAATCTTGTTGTTATGGCTTTTCTCAAAGGCAATATCCTATTATGGAAAGTGGCATACACCAAAACACAACCTATTTTATCTTATGAGACATATCATTTCATCGACGGGATAAATTGTATTGGGCCCCACCCGCCAGTTATTTAACTCCAATGCATTCACCATAAGAAAAAATGCATAAAAAACACATAATCAACCTTTCCAACAATCATAATTATTTAAATAAATACATATATAATTCTAATAATTTTCCCCATGTCAATAAAAGTGATAAACTAATTATAACACATCCATAGTAATATGGTGGATAAAAAAATAGTCTACTTATAAATAATAATATATATTGGAATACCAATACATATCCACATGTTAATATAATATCATAATTGTTAGGTGAACATAATTCAATTTGAGTTATGTTAAATGTTATGTACACACCAAATAGATAAATAAGGATCTGAATAATAATATACTCGAATAACATGATTATAATCCATCTGAATAAATTAAGTGGATGGTTTCAATGGAACATATCTCAAGAAATGAGAAAAATTTTATAATGGTTTTATATGGTTGGAATTAATATCCCAATAAATAATTATAGAATAAGAAATAATGCAATAATAGGGTAGAATTTACCCAACTTAGATGAAATATATTCAAACAATGATCATAAATAAATGAATAAAAATTGAGATACTAAAAATCATCAGTATATAGAAAACACGTGAATCACTAGTAAATTTAATAAGGATACATGATTTTCCTTATAAATCACATGAATCATAGGGATAATAAAATTCAAGGAATATTAAATGAACAAACACTATAAAAATAGTTCATACTTTATAAATTGTATTATGTCTCAACGAATGAGAATTAAGACCTAGAAAACCAATATAGATTATAAAATTTCATATAAAAACCCTTGAGATTTAAAAAATGAAATATATATTTATATACCACGAAATAAAAGGAATCAATGGTACATCACCTAAAATTGGTAGTATAAACTCCTCAAAAATATAAATAGGTGTATAAATATAATACTTTTCTCAATTAATGGAAATAAAGATGAAGAGATTACTTATTATAGAAACTTCCATGAATGTACTTTAATAAACTATATAATTTTTAATGTTTGTTAAATTGGAAACATCAATGTTAGGATAAAATTAATAACATAATCATAGTTATTATTATCTCTACAAAATAAAGGAAGGAGCGACATGCCAATATAACGATCAGGAAGCTAGGTTATATGAGTCGTGTGACCCCATGAAGTCACACGACTGTATGACCATCAGAATGTCACATGGGAGGATTATGAGTTTTGTGTGATTTTATAATGATCACATGAATCCCCTTTATAAAATACTTTTGATAATTCAATGGACCATCAGAGAGCCCACTTTATCATACGAATCCCTCCTGACAAGTCTTCCTGAATATACAAACCACTGTTTGATGAGTTCCTCCAATCATGTGACGTGTCAATTGAAAAGTTCTTGACAATCTCATAAATCCCATTGTAAAATAAAATATGAAAAAAAAGAATATTTATGAGACTGAAGTTACATTTATTTTCATGTGAAGGGGTTATAAAACTCATGTGATCTGTTCAAAAATCACATCAGATACCTAGTGGCATGTCATCCATGACACACAAAAGCATTTGGGCATGTCACCTTCAGTATGAAAGGCCCCTAATACAAGTCCATTTGATCATGAAATTACCTCATGGAAAATTAAATGGAAAATGTATAATTAATTGTAAAATAATGAATAAAATTTGAAAAAGGCAGTACCCTCATGCGATGAAAAGCAACATTGTTTTTCATGGGATGGGGTTAGGCGGCCCATGTGATCATCCTCTTGATCAAATTAATTACCTTTGACAAGGAATCATGATCTTGAACAATGCCTATGAATGTCCAATTTGATCGCATGAAGGACCTCATACATTTCATCCTTGATCACATGAAAACCCCCTTGGACATGCATCTTGGTCTTGCAGAGTTTCCTGAACATATCAGGTTCATATTGTGAATGTCATTTAACAAGACAATTCGAATATGAAAAATCATTTGAAAATCCATGGGTTCAATAAATATGTTAAAGGAGGAATGATAATCCAATCTATATTTATCATGTGATGCAAGGATGACTTCATGGATTACACATAGTAGGATCATGTGAAATGTGTGATGCGATGTTCCCTCCAAAATATACACACCATACACTGTGGTGTAGATCTGTGTGGTGAGGCCTATAAATTCATCCCTATTGTTGCAAAAAAATAAGGACACATGGGAGTGTAGATGGGAGAGATAAATTCTCAGAGTAGATAACTCCCAACCGCATGTTTCATCTATTAGGTAAACCCTAGGGAATGACTTAACAAAATACCTGATATATATATATATATATTATGTAACACCCCAAGATTTCATAGTGTGTTATTTCTTTAAAATAATACAATAACTTGCACTACACGCAACACCGAGTTCAAGCACACCATGAGTTACCAAACAAGCCGTTCAAAAGAGGTTATGAATATTATTAACTAAATTTTAAACTTTATATAATCCTTATAATTTTATAATCCATATTATGAGTTTCTTAGACATAATATAAGAACAGATTCATTTTCAGTATTGCACTTTTATCAACTTTTAATAGTAAAACCTTTTTAAATACAATATTTTAAACTTTTTGACTAAATGGGGACATCAAAAAAATTTAAAATGAAACATCCCAAGCTTCCACGGTATGCTTTCCTTTGAATAATACTGTAGCGTGTGTTGTACGCAACATCGAGTTCTAACACACCACAACCAATCAAACTAGCCGTTATGAATAGTAATACCTACTTTTTGAAATTATATATATTTTATATTTTAGAATGGACTTCATTTTTGGATTTGTAATATCGAATTTATCCTAAGGTGAAATTTTGGTACATTTCGGATAACTTTCATATTTTGATGAATAGTGAAAATTACTAAATTTTAATTAAAAACAACTTTTTTAATAAAAATAATTAAGAGTGATAAATTATGAATTTAAGTGGTTTTAAAGTATATTTAGAATATAGTTTTACCATTTAATATAATTTTGGTCATTGGACATAATTTTACAAATAAACCGAACATAAACAGCTGTCAATCTTTTGATAGTTATTATCTCTTAAAAACACGCTTTTTGTTTTGACAGCGGGAATTAATTTTAAATTAATTTCTGCCACTTCTGTGTTTTGAATTTAGAAAAATGGATTCCATATTTGGAATCAGGATGTTCAAATTGTGTAAATAGGTATCTTTTATTTTTAGACATTTTGAATAATTAATGCGGTAAAAATTTTATTTACCATGGTTAAGGGTAAATCCGGTAAATAAGGGTTAAAAAATAATATTATAATAATACTAAATTACCCTAAAACGTGTCCTACCCTTATTTTTTGATACATGTTCGACCATATCCATCTTAGGGTCGATTTTGGGACCCCATGGATCCACTTGTATGTGATAATGACACTTTATTTTAATTAAGTTAAAATGAATACAAAAATGACACAAGCATATATCTTTTAGCAAAACAATTGTTACATAGGGTTATATATGTTGGATTTTAGATTATAAAAATTCATTAGAAAGATAAAAAGATTTCCTACATAATTATATTTTATTTATATTTTTTAGACATTAAATAATATATTTTATTTATGACACAATTATGATGCAGTAATTACTATAATAGTGAAAAATTAAAATAATTGATATTATAAATACCCAAATAAATATAATATGAAACTTTTAATGAATTAAAATACTTTTCTAGGATAATATGATATATTACGAGTTATTTAATTGACTTTGTTCGAAGTAATCAATCTGTTATGAGTTTCACAAAAATCAACTATTGAATAGTGTCAAAATTGACATAAAAGAGTTCTTAAAACAAATATTATATTATTAATTGATATTAAATTCCTAAAATTCTAAGGTTCGGCCAAGAGACTTATATAATGATAGGTTCATTATAAATGGACCACTTGGGGGTCTCTTGGAGGTATTTAGTAAGTTTATTAACCATATTATATAAAAATACAAAGAGACATTGTAAAAGTGAAACTAATTAACTTAGAGTTAAAACTTAACAATAAGGTTAATATAAGTTCCCAAACCTATCTAAATTCTATTGGTTGAGTTGTTTTCGACCCATACCCACCTTAACCTTTGAATAATCAACTTTGGATCCATTAGAAACCGAATATGAATTTATTATAAATTAATATTTCTAGCTTTTCCAAAGGTGCCCCTCACCCCTCTTATAAAAGGGCACTCCTCCTTATCATTTCTTCACACCTTCAAAGCCTTTTGGTTCGGCCAAACTCTGCCCAAATACTCTCCCAACTTCCCTCACTACAACCTAGGGGCCTTAGTTTGATCATAAAGCCAACCTAAGGAGACCTTTTGATCAAATCAAAAGGAAGAACCCGAAGAAGAGGTAATGATTTCACCACCCTTTTCTAAGTTCATTTCTTCTTCCACTTCTTCTTACATTGTTGTTACCATTCTAAAATAATAAATCCAGTATCATATATATACAGTGATGTAATTATAAATATGGTACAACCATATTCATTATTCTATCCACCCTTTGAATAACATGTCACCATACGTGCGTACGTACAGCTTACTGTCTCCACGTCGTGGTGTAATTGTTATTCAATATAATATTATTTGGATGGGTATAATAATGATGTGTAACTCATGTAAATAATAAATATAACATGTTAATGATTCTTTATATATGATATAACATCCATTTATATATTATTTTAATATCAAAAGAATGATATTGTCGCTCGTGCGTACGTACGAACTACCGTCTCCACGAACGCGATGAGATTCATTCTCCATCGTATCCATTCAAGTATAATTATCATTTGATGATTTAAGAAATGATGTTTAAGGACTTGATATCATTCTGGATATGAATAATATAAAACCTATCCTTTAAAAACATGTCTTACGTAACAAAACATATAAAAGAAAACAAGTAAGCTAACACCCGAAACAACGATAATACTAAGATATTATTATCAAATCAATATTAAAAGATCATATATGATATCATATTAATATATATGATTCTTGTATAATTTAATAACAATTATTTAAATATTATACAGGAGTTTAACCTACCCCAACCAAGTAAAAGTACAAGGTAAGGGATTTTCTTATCTCACATTCAATTCCGTGAGATTTCCTTTATTCGCCACTAAATTATTGAAAGTGGTGTATTGTGTACTGGCATTTGATATATATTATCATGATTATCTTTATATTCATGTTATTCTGTAAATAATTTGGTGGTTATTAACTTTTGGCCATACGACTCAGTTGATTAACATGGTAAGGGGTTTTCATCTCACTCTTTATTTCCGTGAGATTCATGCCATATTTCCACTATTATCTTTTGTGTGGTGTATGTACTGCCCATAATTGTATTCTTTGTGTAATACACTTTACCTTATGTGTATTTACATTTTCATGGTATGATACCTCTTTCATGGGTTGTATGTTTCATAAGTTACCAAATTGATAAGGGTTTACTTCACAATCTCTTTAATATCCGAGGTTGTCTTTACGTAAGTATCTACAGGGACATATTTACTATCCATGTCCATATTTCATAAAAGAGTTTTCAAAGGGATTATTTTTAAGGGAACTTTTACTAAAACATCATTTTAAATGTTTTAAATATTTATTCTTCTAAATCATCCTTATTTATGTCCACGTTTTCAAAATGGTTTGTAAGGATTTATTTATATGAAAATGAATGTTTTAAAAGTGTTAATTCCATTCAAAAGTTTCAAAGTGGTATGGGAAACTTTGATCCAAAAATGTATTTAAATGCCTTACTTTATAAATTGTGTAACATTAAAATGTTTTCATGAAAAAGGGATATTTCTCTCAATAATTTAAAAAAAAACATTTTCATCTATGTCAACATCCTTTGATGGATTTTAAGATTATTTGAAGTTGATTCATTATGATATAAAAATTCCATATTGTAATGAATTTTTGTGATATGTTTGAATGTAGATGTGTCATTCATGGTTTATGAGTAAAGTATTGACATTTCGTATGCTAGTTCCAATAAGAATGTTTATGTTATATTTCAACCTTTACTTCATATGAATGTGTTGGACAAGTATGTTCCAGGTTGGGGACTAGTTGAAGTAAGCCCTCCAGGTTGGGGACTGGTAAAAGTGAGCCCTCCAGGTTAGGGACTGGTAAAAGCAAGCCCTCCGGTTTGGTCTCCGGTTATTAGAGGCACTCCGGGTTGGTGTCCGGTTATTAGAGGCACTCCGGGTTGGTGTCCGGTTATTAGAGGCACTCCGGGTTGGGTTCCGGTTACAGTTAGCCCCAAGGTCTTGGTACGAGGCCTTGAAAAGAAATTAAAGTTTAGCATTATGAATTCCATCATTATAAAAGTGGTTATTGATTTTGCATGTGATTATTCGATTAGTAGAATATCCATGTGAATAATTAAATTGCATTATTTCATTTTACTTTTGCCAAACTTTGTTGAAGTTCAAGTTTAAAAGGATTTTGTTTTAGTAATGCATTGCCTTAAATGTTTATGCTTATTTTTAATGTTCCGCTATATTGTTATCCTTACTGGGCATTTGAGCTCACCCCTTTTCTATGTTTATTTTCCCCTGGATGTGAAGAAGTAAGTTATGAATGACCTGCAGGGATATTATGAGGGGATAATAGTGTGGACTGTGGAGATATTATGTTGTTGTAGTAGTTTTTCATTTTATAATGTAATGTAAAACTTATGAATATATCTAGTGTTTCTAAGGCTACTAAACCAATTGGTCTTTCGAGATTTGATCTTTCTTGTGATCATGCCAATGTTATGTAATAATGCACCGACTCTAGGTAACTGGGGTCGGGGCGTTACAGTTGGTATTAGAGGAAGTTTAGTACAAACCTTGGAAGCTAGATTTAGATAAACTCTGATTAGAGCACGTAGACCTAAGATGAACTTTGAGGATTAGTATAGAAGAAATTTCTAAATTTTGGTATTGTAGAGATTTTGTGAGTTTTCTGAGCAATACATCCCTGTCTGGATACGAGCAGGTAGAGGCGGCTCTGGCACAGATGTACCTAGGGGTAAAACCCGAAAACACCGCTTTGAGCTAGACTCGAACGGGAACTGGTGCACGACAACGGGCCTTGCTGCACTCTTGGTTACGACACTCCCGGGGGATATGCTTAGGATAACTCTCATTTTCTTTACAAATCATTATGAAGGGTTTATGAGTATATACTTCCTCAAAGGAGACATTTTTATGATTATGGATTATATCCATAAACTAATTAATTTATGTTATGTGTTTTAAAAGTTTGGGATTAGGTATTGTTATTCATAAACTAATCTAGTGTATGCCAATGTTTAGAAATGGCTCCTAGTAGAAGGAATGAGAACTCCAACAATGCACATGATATAAAGAGAAAGAAGGATCATATATTTTATGGTCTTAAGCCATAATTTACAAGAGAAATAGTCTCTCATGTATTATCATCATATGAAGAAATAATATCATGTGTTGATAAGATAAGTAAAGAGTTTACTGAGTCCTATGGCTTTGAAGGGAAGCAAGAGAAGAAAAGGGTGGAAGAGGGAAAGATGGATAAAGGGAAGAGGAAAAAGAAGAATTTTCCCATATGTGGTAACTGTGGAAAGAAACACCCTGGAACTTTCCTGAAAGGAATGGGAGTTTGTTATATGTGTAGAGGAAAAGGGCACAATGTACGTGACTGCAAGGGTAAGAAAATGGTTTCAAATGTACAATGCTTCATTTGCAAGGATTTTGGACACTATGCGAACCTATGTCCCAGTCATCAGAATATGCCGCAAATGATGTTATTGGATAATAATCAAGTTATGATAGTACCACAGATGAAGAGTAATGAATAGAGTTCTTATGTTGATTATGTCAATTGAGTGTTGTATCAACAATGTACTTGTTATAATAATTATGGAGTATATAAGGATTGTACGGCAGTACTATTTCATTAAGGACTTGAGATTGTATGGAACAAAGAAAGGTGACTCAACAGCAGGATATATTTTTGGAAAATATATGGTTGAGATAATGATAAACCATAATATAGTTCTGATACCGAGTTAGTGATTTTGGAATAATACATGATTGTTTTGGATAAATTATATTGGATATTCTTGACTACCTTGGAACTGATTAATGATCTGTATATTCAATTATTGTTGGGGTTTAAAACATTTTTGGATTGATGAGGTATATCCAGCATTCTATATGGAATAAGGGAGCATGAATGTAATCAATAAGGAATATGGTAATTCAGGATGTTTTAGTGTATTAAAAGAATACATGATGAAGGTATTCATATGCTATTACGTGGTAAAAAGGATCTACATTATGTTTAACTTCCTTATAAATATTGGACTGTGAGTTTGGTCAGAAATATTTTGGATAAATTCTAGTTTGAGATTAATTTTGGATTGCCATAAAAGGACAACCCGGAGGTCGGGCGGCAACCCGTCGCGTCCGGCAAGGCCGCGAGACTTGAACCCGCAACCGAAGGGCGACAAGGGTGTATCACCTACCACTGGCCCAAGAGATGTCCTGGATTAAATAATGTAGTTTTTTTTAAAAGATCTGGTAGATGATTTATAAATTCGTTTATTTTGGAACCCTATACGAATAGTATAAATAGAATTTTTTTACGAGTGAAAGATGAGTTTATTGTAGAAATTTATTAATGGACAAAACTCTAATTATAAAGTAAGTATATCTCCTTATGATCTTATACAATCTCATAAATAAATTCCTCAACATTAAGAAAAGGAACTTAGAACAAAAATGTTGTCCTAGATGGTACCTTAAATCATCACTAATTTATGGCTTTGGGATTGTTGGCCTTTTCATAGCCATGTTCTCTACCACTCTCCATCAGATAATTGATGGTTAGATTTCTCTTCCATATCCATATTTTTCTACATGGAAACCTAGTATGTGTTATTTTCGGTAATATTCATACTTTCCACTCTTTATTTTAAATAGATGCCTCATTAATTCATTTTTCGATGTGGGATTTCAACTAAGATATTTTGAAACGTCAAAATGTGTTATCCTAATACCCTATATTTTTTTGAACCGATGGTATTTCAAATCATCATAGATTGATGAGTTTAAGGACCTCAATTTTGTACTTGTTTGTGATTGATGACCTCAATCACTACCTATAAATATTTACATTTTTCCTCCAATTATATGTCTCTAATTGCCACCAATGTTCTCCTAATCGAGATCATAATTTGGTGGTGACCCTTTCATTTCTCATTTCCTCATTTTAAGACTAAATTTTAGTAACCCAATTTCCGATGTGGGTTTTCCCACAAAGATATTTTTTATTTTTTATTTTTCATCCTTTTATTTTCGAAGAACAATTTCAAATTGCGAGGATGCAATTTATTGAAGGAGTGGAGAATGTAACACCCCAAGATTTCAAAGTGTGTTATTTCTTTAAAATAATACAATAACTTTCACTACACGCAACACCGAGTTCAAGCACATCATGAATTACCAAACAAGACGTTCAAAAGAGGTTATGAATAGTATTAACTAAATTTTAAACTTTATATAATCCTTATAATTTTAGAATCCATATTATGAGTTTCTTAGACATAATACAAGAACAGATTCATTTTCAGTATTGCAATTTTATCAACTTTTAATAGTGAAACCTTTTTAAATACAATATTTTAAACTTTTTGACTAAATGGGGACATCAAAAAAATTTAAAATGAAACATCCCAAGCTTCCACGGTACGCTTTCCTTTGAATAATACTGTAGCGTGTGTTGTACGCAACTTCGAGTTCTAACACACCACAACCAATCAAACTAGCCGTTATGAATAGTAATACCTACTATTTGAAATTATATATATTTTATATTTTAGAATGGACTTCATTTTTGGATTCGGAATATTGAATTTATCCTAAGGTGAAATTTTGGTACATTTCGGATAACTTTCATATTTTGATGAATAGTGAAAATTACTAAATTTTAATTAAAAACAACTTTTTTAATCAAAATAATTAATAGTGATAAATTATGAATTTAAGTGGTTTTAAAGTATATTTAGAATATATTTTTACCATTTAATATAATTTTGGTCATTGGACATAATTTTACAATTAAACTGAACATAAACAGGTGTCAATCTTTTGATAGTTATTATCTCTTAAAAACACGCTTTTTGTTTTGACAGCGGGAATTAATTTTAAATTAATTTCTGCCACTTCTGTGTTTTGAATTTAGAAAAATGGATTCCATATTTGGAATCAGGATGTTCAAATTGTGTAAATAGGTAAATTTTATTTTTAGACATTTTGAATAATTACTGCGGTAAAAATTTTATTTACCATGGTTAAGGGTAAATCCGGTAAATAAGGGTTAAAAAATAATATTATAATAATACTAAATTACCCTAAAACGTGTCCTAACCTTATTGGTTGATACCTGTTCGACCATATCCATCTTTGGGTCGATTTGGGGACCCCATGGATCCACTTGTAAGTGATAATGACACTTTATTTTAATTAAGTTAAAATGAGTACAAAAATGACACAAGCATATATCTTTTAGTAAAACAATTGTTACATAGGGTTATATATGTTGGATTTTAGATTATAAAAATTCATTATAAAGATAAAAAGATTTCCTACATAATGATATTTTATTTATAATTTTTAGACATTAAATAATTTATTTTATTTATGACACAATGATGATGCAGTAATTACTATAATAGTGAAAAATTAAAATAATTGATATTATAAATACCCAAATAAATATAATATGAAACTTTTAATGAATTAAAATAATTTTCTAGGATAATATGATATATTAGGATTTATGTAATTGACTTTTTTCGAAGTAATCAATCTGTTACAAGTTTCAAAAAAATCAACTATTGAATAGTGTCAAAATTGACATAAAAGAGTTCTTAAAACAAATATTATATTATTAATTGATATTAAATTCCTAAAAATCTAAGGTTCGGCCAAGAGACTTATATCATGATAGGTTAATTATTAATGGACCACTTGGGGGTCTCTTGGAGGTATGTAGTAAGTTTATTAACCATATTATATAAAAATACAAAGAGACATTGTAAAAGTGAAACTAATTAGCTTAGAGTTAAAACTTAAAGATAAGGTTAATATAAGTACCCAAACCTGTCTAAATTCTATTGGTTGAGTTGTTTGAGACCCATCCCCACATTAACCTTTGAATAATAAACTTTTGATCCATTAGAAACCGAATATGAATTTATTATAAATTAATATTTCTAGCTTTTCCAAAGGTGCCCCTCACCCCTCTTATAAAAGGGTACTCCTCCTTCTCATTTCTTCACACCTTCGAAGCCTTTTGGTTCGGCCAAACTCTGACCAAATACTCTCCCAACTTCCCTCACTACAACCTAGGGGCCTTAGTTTGATCATAAAGCCAACCTAAGGAGCCCTTTTGATCAAATCAAAAGGAAGAACCCGAAGAAGAGGTAATGATTTCACCACCCTTTTCTATGTTCATTTCTTCTTCCACTTCTTCTTCCTTTGTTGTTACCATTCTAAAATAATAAATCCAGTATCATATATATACTGTGATGTTATTATAAATATGGTACAACCATATTCAGTATTCTATCCACCCTTTGAATAACATGTCACCATACGTGCGTACGTACGGCTTACCGTCTCCACGTCGTGGTGTAATTGTTATTCAATATAATATTATTTGGATGTGTATAATAATGATGTGTAACTCATGTAAATAATAAATATAACATGTTAATTATTCTTTATATATGATATAACATCCATTTATATATTATTTTAATATCAAAAGAATGATATTGTCACTCGTGCGTACGTACGGACTACCGTCTCCACGAACGCGATGAGATTCATTCTCCATCGTATCCATTCAAGTATAATTATCACTTGATGATTTAAAAAATTATGTTTAAGGACTTGATATAATTCTGGATATGAATAATATAAAACCTATCCTTTACAAACATGTCTTACGTAACAAAACATATAAAAGAAAACAAGTAAGCTAACACCCGAAACAACGATAATACTAAGATATTATTATCAAATCAATATTAAAAGATCATATATGATATCATATTAATATATATGATTATTTTATAATTTAATAACAATTATTTCAATATTATACAGGAGGTTAACCTACCCCAACCAAGTAAAAGTACAAGGTAAGGGATTTTCTTATCTCACATTCAATTCCGTGAGATTTCCATTATTCACCATAAATTATTGAAAGTGGTGTATTGTGTACTGGAATTTGATATATATTATCATGATTATCTTTATATTCATGTTATTCTGTAAATAATTTGGTGGTTATTAACTTTTGGCCATACGACTCAGTTGATTAACATGGTAAGGGGTTTTCATCTCACTCTTTATTTCCGTGAGATTCATGCCATATTTCCACTATTATCTTTTGTGTGGTGTATATACTGCCCATAATTGTATTCTTTGTGTAATACACTTTACCTTATGTGTATTTACATTTTCATTGTATGATACCTCTTTCATGGGTTGTATGTTTCATAAGTTACCAAATTGATAAGGGTTTACTTCACAATCTCTTTAATATCCGAGGTTGTCTTTACGTAAGTATCTACAGGGACATATTTACTATCCATGTCCATATTTCATAAAAGAGTTTTAAAAGGGATTATTTCTAAGGGAACTTTTACTAAAACATCATTTTAAATGTTTTAAATATTTATTCTTCTAAATCATCCTCATTTATGTCCACGTTTTCAAAATGGTTTGTAAGGATTTATTTATATGAAAATGAATGTTTTAAAAGTGTTAATTCCATTCAAAAGTTTGAAAGTGGTATGGGACACTTTGATCCAAAAATGTATTTAAATGCCTTACTTTATAAATTGTGTAACATTAAAATGTTTTCATGAAAAAGGGATATTTCTCTCAATAATTTTTAAAAAAACATTTTCATCTATGTCAACATCCTTTGATGGATTTTAAGATTATTTGAAGTTGATTTATTATAGTATAAAACTTCCATATTGTAATGAATTTTTGTGATATGTTTGACTGTAGATGTGTCATTCATGGTTTATGAGTAAAGTATTGTCATTTCGTATGCTAGTTCCAATAAGAATGTTTATGTTATATTTCAACCTTTACTTCATATGAATGTGTTGGACAAGTATGTTCCAGGTTGGGGACTAGTTGAAGTAAGCCCTCCAGGTTGGGGACTAGTAAAAGTAAGCCCTCCAGGTTAGGGACTGGTAAAAGTAAGCCCTCCGGTTTGGTCTCCGGTTATTAGAGGCACTCCGGGTTGGTGTCCGGTTATTAGAGGCACTCCGGGTTGGTGTCCGGTTATTAGAGGCACTCCGGGTTGGGTTCCGGTTACAGTTAGGCCCAAGGTCTTGGGACGAGGCCTTGAAAAGAAATTAAAGTTTAGCATTATGCATTCCATCATTATGAAAGTGGTTATTGATTTTGCATGCGATTATTTGATTAGTAGAATATCCATGTGAATAAGTAAATGGCATTATTTCATTTAACTTTTTCCATTCTAAGTTGAAGTTCAAGTTTAAAAGGATTTTGTTTTAGTAATGCATTGCCTTAAATGTTTATGCTTATTTTGAATGTTCCGCTATATTGTTATCCTTACTGGGCATTTGAGCTCACCCCTTTTCTATTTTTATTTTCCCCAGGATGTGAAGAAGTAAGTTATGAATGACTTGCAGGGATATTATGAGGGGATAATAGTGTGGACTGTGGAGATATTATGTTGTTGTAGTAGTTTTTCATTTTATGATGTAATGTAAAACTTATGAATATATCTAGTGTTTCCAAGGCTACTAAACCAATCGGTCTTTCGAGATTTGATCTTTCTTGTGATCATGCCAATGTTATGTAATAATGCACCGACTCTAGGTAACTGGGGTCGGGGCATTACAGTTGGTATCAGAGGAAGTTTAGTACAAACCTTGAAAGCTAGATTTAGATAAACTCTGATTAGAGCACGTAGAACTAAGATGAACTTTGAGGATTAGTATAGAAGAACTTTCTAGAATTTTGGTATTGTAGAGATTTTGTGAGTTTTCTGAGCAATACATCCCTGTCTGGATACGAGCAGGTAGAGGCGGCTCTGGCACAGATGTACCTAGGGGTAAAACCCGAAAACACCGCTTTGAGCTAGACTCGAACGGGAACTGGTGCACGACAACGAGCCTTGCTTCACTCTTGGTTACGACACTCCCGGGGGATATGCTTAAGATAACTCTCATTTTCTTTACAAATCATTATGAAGGGTTTATGAGTATATACTTCCTCAAAGGAGACATTTTTATGATTATGGATTATATCCATAAACTATTTAATTTATGTTATGTGTTTTAAAAGTTTAGGATTAGGTATTGTTATTCATAAACTAATCTAGTGTATGCCAATGTTTAGAAATGGCACCTAGTAGAAGGAATGAGAACTCCAGCAATGCACATGATACAAAGAGAAATAAGGATCATATATTTTATGGTCTTAAGCCATAATTTACAAGAGAAATAGTCTCGCATGTATTATCATCATATGAAGAAATAATATCATGTGTTGATAAGATAAGTAAAGAGTTTACTGAGTCCTATGGCTTTGAAGGGAAGCAAGAGAAGAAAAGGGTGGAAGAGTGAAAGATGGATAAAGGGAAGAGGAAAAAGAAGAATTTTCCCATATGTGGTAACTGTGGAAAGAAACACCCTGGAACTTGCCTGAAAGGAATGGGAGTTTGTTATAAGTGTAGAGGAAAAGGGCACAAAGTACGTGACTGCAAGGGTAAGAAAATGGTTTCAAATGTACAATGCTTCATTTGCAAGGAGTTTGGACACTATGCGAACCTATGTCCCAGTCATCAGAATATGCCGCAAATGATGTTATTGGATAATAATCAAGTTATGATACTACCATAGATGATGAGTAATGATTAGAGTTCTTATGTTGATTATGTCAATTGAGTGTTGTATCAACAATGTACTTGTTATAATAATTATGGAGTATATAAGGATTGTACTACAGTACTATTTCAATAAGGACTTGAGATTGTGTGGAACAAAGAAAGGTGACTCAACAACAGGATATATTTTTGGAAAATATATGGTTGAGAGAATGATAAACCATAATATAGTTCTGATACTGAGTTAGTGATTTTGGAATAATACATGATTGTTTTGGATAAATTATATTGGATATTCTTGACTACCTTGGAACTGATTAATGATCTGTATATTCCATTATTGTTGGGGTTTAAAACATTTTTGGATTGATGAGGTATATCCAGCATTCTATATGGAATAAGGGAGCATGAATGTAATCAATAAGGAATATGGTAATTCAGGATGTTTTAGTGTATTAAAAGAATACATGATTAAGGTATTCATATGCTATTACGTGGTAAAAAGGATCTACATTATGTTTAACTTCCTAATAAATGTTGGACTGTGAGTTTGGTTAGAAATATTTTGGATAAATTCTAGTTTGAGATTAATTTTGGATTGCCATGAAAGGACAACGTGGAGGTCGGGCGGTAACCCGTCGCGTCCGGCAAGGCCGTGAGACTTGAACCCGCAACCGAAGGGCGACAAGGGTGTATCACCTACCACTGGCCCAAGAGATGTCCTGGATTAAATAATGTAGTTTTTTTTAAAAGATCTGGTAGATGAATTATAAATTCGTTTATTTTGGAACCTTGTACGAATAGTATAAATAGAATTTTTTTTTACGAGTGAAAGATGAGTTTGTGGTAGAAATTTATTAATGGACAAAACTCTAATTATAAAGTAAGTATATCTCCTTATGATCTTATCCAATCTCATAAATAAATTCCTCAACATTAAGAAAAGGAACTTAGAACAAAAATGTTGTCCTAAATGGTACCTTAAATCATCACTAATTTATGGCTTCGGGATTGTTGGCCTTTTTATAGCCATGTTCTCTACCACTCTCCATCAGATAATTGATGGTTAGATTTCTCTTCCATATCCATATTTTCCTACATGGAAACCTAGTATGTGTTATTTTCGGTAATATTCATACTTTCCACTCTTTATTTTAAATAGAGGCCTCATTAATTCATTTTTCGATGTGGGATTTCAACTAAGATATTTTGAAACGTCAAAAATGTGTTATCCTAATACCCTATATTTTGTTGAACCGATGGTATTTCAAATCATCATAGATTGATGAGTTTAAGGACCTCAATTTTGTACTTGTTTGTGATTGATGACCTCAATCACTACCTATAAATATTTACGTTTTTCCTCCAATTATATGTCTCTAATTGCCACCAATGTTCTCCTAATCGAGATCATAATTTGGTGGTGACCCTTTCATTTCTCATTTCCTCATATTAAGACTAAATTTTAGTAAACCAATTTCCGATGTGGGTTTTCCCACAAAGATATTTTTTATTTTTTATTTTTCAACCTTTTATTTTCGAAGAACAATTTCAAATTGTGAGGACGCAATTTATTGAAGGAGGAGAGAATGTAACACCCCAAGATTTCATAGTGTGTTATTTCTTTAAAATAATACAATAACTTGCACTACACGCAACACCGAGTTCAAGCACACCATGAATTACCAAACAAGCCGTTCAAAAGAGGTTATGAATAGTATTAACTAAATTTTAAACTTTATATAATCCTTATAATTTTAGAATCCATATTATGAGTTTCTTAGACATAATACAAGAACAGATTCATTTTCAGTATTGCACTTTTATCAACTTTTAATAGTGAGACCTTTTTAAATACAATATTTTAAACTTTTTGACTGAATGGGGACATCAAAAAAATTTAAAATGAAACATCCCAAGCTTCCACGGTACGCTTTCCTTTCAATAATACAGTAGCGTGTGTTGTACGCAACTTCGAGTTCTAACACACCACAACCAATCAAACTAGCCGTTATGAATAGTAATACCTACTTTTTGAAATTATATATATTTTATATTTTAGAATGGACTTCATTTTTGGATTCGGAATATTGAATTTATCCTAAGGTGAAATTTTGGTACATTTCGGATAACTTTCATATTTTGATGAATAGTGAAAATTACTAAATTTTAATTAAAAACAACTTTTTTAATAAAAATAATTAATAGTAATAAATTATGAATTTAAGTGGTTTTAAAGTATATTTAGAATATATTTTTACCATTTAATATAATTTTGGTCATTGGACATAATTTTACAATTAAACCGAACATAAACAGGTGTCAATCTTTTGATAGTTATTATCTCTTAAAAACACGCTTTTTGTTTTGACAGCAGGAATTAATTTTAAATTAATTTCTGCCACTTCTGTGTTTTGAATTTAGAAAAATGGATTCCATATTTGGAATCAGGATGTTCAAATTGTGTAAATAGGTAACTTTTATTTTTAGACATTTTGAATAATTACTGCGGTAGAAATTTTATTTACCATGGTTAAGGGTAAATCCGGTAAATAAGGGTTAAAAAATAATATTATAATAATACTAAATTACCCTAAAACGTGTCCTAACATTATTGGTTGATACATGTTCGACCATATCCATCTTTTGGTCGATTTGGGACCCCATGGATCCACTTGTAAGTGATAATGACACTTTATTTTAATTAAGTTAAAATGAATACAAAAATGACACAAGCATATATCTTTTAGCAAAACAATTGTTACATAGGGTTATATATGTTTGATTTTTGAATATAAATTTTAATTAGAAAGATAAAACGATTTCCTACATAATGATATTTTATTTATAATTTTTAGACATTAAATAATTTATTTTATTTATGACACAATGATGATGCAGTAATTACTATAATAGTGAAAAATTAAAATAATTGATATTATAAATACCCAAATAAATATAATATGAAACTTTTAATGAATTAAACTAATTTTCTAGGATAGTATGATATATTATGATTTATTTAATTGACTTTTTTCGATGTAATCAATCTGTTATGAGTTTCACAAAAATCAACTATTGAATTGTGTCAAAATTGACATAAAAGAGTTCTCAAAACAAATATTATATTATTAATTGATATTAAATTCATAAAAATCTACGGTTCGGCCAAGAGACTTATATCATGATAGGTTCATCATTAATGGACCACTTGGGGGTCGCTTGGAGGTATGTAGTAAGTTTATTAACCATATTATATAAAAATACAAAGAGACATTGTAAAAGTGAAACTAATTAACTTAGAGTTAAAACTTAAAGATAAGGTTAATATAAGTAACCAAACCTGTCTAAATTCTATTGGTTGAGTTGTTTTCGACCCATCCCCACCTTAACCTTTGAAAAATCAACTTAGGATCCATTAGAAACCGAATATGAATTTATTATAAATTAATATTTCTAGCTTTTCCAAAGGTGCCCCTCACCCCTCTTATAAAAGGGCACTCCTCCTTCTCATTTCTTCACACCTTCAAAGCCTTTCGGTTCAGCCAAACTCTTCCCAAATACTCTCCCAACTTCCCTCACTACAACCTAGGGGCCTTAGTTTGATCATAAAGCCAACCTAAGGATCCCTTTTGATCAAATCAAAAGGAAGAACCCGAAGAAGAGGTAATGATTTCACCACCCTTTTCTAAGTTCATTTCTTCTTACACTTCTTATTCCTTTGTTGTTACCATTCTAAAATAATAAATTCAGTATCATATATATACTGTGATGTTATTATAAATATGGTACAACCATATTCAGTATTCTATCCACCCTTTGAATAACATGTCACCATACGTGCGTACGTACGGCTTACCGTCTCCACGTCGTGGTGTAATTGTTATTCAATATAATATTATTTGGATGGGTATAATAATGATGTGTAACTCATGTAAATAATAAATATAACATGTTAATGATTCTGTATATATGATATAACATCCATTTATATATTATTTTAATATCAAAAGAATGATATTGTCGCTCGTGCGTACGTACGGACTACCGTCTCCACGAACGCGATGAGATTCATTCTCCATCGTATCAATTCAAGTATAATTATCATTTGATGATTTAAAAAATGATGTTTAAGGACTTGATATAATTCTGTATATGAATAATATAAAACCTATCCTTTACAAACATGTCTTACGTAACAAAACATATAAAAGAAAACAAGTAAGCTAACACCCGAAACAACGATAATACTAAGATATTATTATCAAATCAATATTAAAAGATCATATATGATATCATATTAATATATATGATTATTTTATAATTTAATAACAATTATTTCAATATTATACAGGAGGTTAACCTACCCCAACCAAGTAAAAGTACAAGGTAAGGGATTTTCTTATCTCACATTCAATTCCGTGAGATTTCCATTATTCGCCACTAAATTATTGAAAGTGGTGTATTGTGTACTGGCATTTGATATATATTATCATGATTATCCTTATATTCATGTTATTCTGTAAATAATTTGGTGGTTATTAACTTTTGGCCATACGACTCAGTTGATTAACATGGTAAGGGGTTTTCATCTCACTCTTTATTTCCGTGAGATTCATGCCATATTTCCACTATTATCTTTTGTGTGGTGTATGTACTGCCCATAATTGTATTCTTTGTGTAATACACTTTACCTTATGTGTATTTACATTTTCATTGTATGATACATCTTTCATGGGTTTTATGTTTCATAAGTTACCAAATTGATAAAGGTTTACTTCACAATCTCTTTAATATCCGAGGTTGTCTTTACGTAAGTATCTACAGGGACATATTTACTATCCATGTCCATATTTCATTAAAGAGTTTTCAAAGGGATTATTTCTAAGGGAACTTTTACTAAAACATCATTTTAAATGTTTTAAATATTTATTCTTCTAAATCATCCTCATTTATGTCCACGTTTTCAAAATGGTTTGTAAGGATTTATTTATATGAAAATGAATGTTTTAAAAGTGTTAATTCCATTCAAAAGTTTCAAAGTGGTATGGGACACTTTGATCCAAAAATGTATTTAAATTCCTTACTTTCTAAATTGTGTAACATTAAAATGTTTTCATGAAAAAGGGATATTTCTCTCAATAATTTTTAAAAAAACATTTTCATCTATGTCAACATCCTTTGATGGATTTTAAGATTATTTGAAGTTGATTTATTATGATATAAAACTTCCATATTGTAATGAATTTTTGTGATATGTTTGGCTGTAGATGTGTCATTAATGGTTTATGAGTAAAGTATTGACATTTCGTATGCTAGTTCCAATAAGAATGTTTATGTTATATTTCAACCTTTACTTCATATGAATGTGTTGGACAAGTATGTTCCAGGTTGGGGACTAGTTGAAGTAAGCCGTCCAGGTTGGGGACTGGTAAAAGTAAGCCCTCCAGGTTAGGGACTGGTAAAAGTAAGCCCTCCGGTTTGGTCTCCGGTTATTAGAGGCACTCCAGGTTGGTGTCCGGTTATTAGAGGCACTCCGGGTTGGTGTCCGGTTATTAGAGGCACTCCGGGTTGGGTTCTGGTTACAGTTAGCCCCAAGGTCCTGGGACGAGGCCTTGAAAAGAAATTAAAGTTTAGCATTATGCATTCCATCATTATGAAAGTGGTTATTGATTTTGCATGTGATTATTCGATTAGTAGAATATCCATGTGAATAAGTAAATGGCATTATTTCATTTTACTTTTTCCATACTATGTTGAAGTTCAAGTTTAAAAGGCTTTTGTTTTAGTAATGAATTGCCTTAAATGTTTATGCTTATTTTGAATGTTCCGCTATATTGTTATCCTTACTGGGCATTTGAGCTCACCCCTTTCCTATGTTTATTTTCCCCAGGATGTGAAGAAGTAAGTTATGAATGCACTGCAGGGATATTATGAGGGGATAATAGTGTGGACTGTGGAGATATTATGTTGTTGTAGTAGTTTTTCATTTTATGATGTAATGTAAAACTTATGAATATATCTAGTGTTTCCAAGGCTACTAAACCAATCGGTCTTTCGAGATTTGATCTTTCTTGTGATCATGCCAATGTTATGTAATAATGCACCGACTCTAGGTAACTGGGGTCGGGGCATTACATATTATTCATATGACCACTCTATTAATTATGTGGAGGAATTATGATGAACTATCTAGATTACAAAAAGGATTTTATATGTGTTGAATTGCTCACTTGAGGTCTCAACGAGACAATGCCTGATGAACATTGCAGAAGTTATATGATAATGTATGAAAATTACTGATGCCTTATGTGAAGATGAATATACTAATTTTAATGTGAAAGGGTTACACGCTTCGAATAAACTATTCATTAGTAATGAGACAATTGTAAGACATGTTATCCATATCATGGGATAGTACCCAAGCATGTGATCCAATTCATATGAAATCCTCTATAAATGTTATCAATTTCATGTGAAGTAATCTAGATATATCAGCCAAGACATGATAAGTCCATGAAATATGTTTGCCATATCATGAAACAACACTCTAAATTGTCACACGTGATCAAGTGAAACCCTTGGATGTATCTGTATCAATAATTCAAAGAGTCCTTGGACAAGTCAGCTAGATCACATGACCATTCTCCGACATGTTTGCCAGACAACTGGGAGATATGAAGACATCCTTCGACATGTTTGGAAAATGATCTTGGAATGTCCAGATATCCTTAAAAATATTATGCAGAAAACCAAGATATGTACAAAATACATCCCTAAAATATCAACCATTTCTGGAATAGACCCTATGACATGTCAAACATGTCAGACAGGCACCCCGAGACACGTCAATATTTTTTTGGTAGACATAGTTAGAATACACCATGTATACTCCCATCCATGAAACTTCACCTGATTAACCCATTTACAAGGGTATTGAACTTAAATGGGTAATATTACACACTCATGAAACCATATGCACATCATGATCTCAAAAGTTTCTTCTCCCCATACAAGAATATTTCACCAACCTTTTCATGGTTATTATTTCTCTTTATCAACCAATGGATAAAAGAATGAATATGTAACATGGGAATCCACCTTGGTGTAAATAATTCCATATTTCAATTACATTGAAATGTAGATACCAAATTCTTATATTATTTGATCATCCTTCTTCATATATTAGTGGGTAGAATGTGGGTTTATATACATGAATCCTCTTGATTACAAGCCCTGATCAAGACCCCAAGTACCCTAAACACACCAGTGGGTTAGAGATAAATTGAACTATGGGGAATAGGATTCCTAAAATAAACAAGATACATAAGACATATTTTTATAGCATAAGTTTCATATAAAAAACACCATTAGGGTTATACTGGTGTATATGTCTTATATCCTTATGTAATGAGCCTGATCACGTGACATCCAATGTTTCTCACACCGATAATGACTCATATGGGCTTCTAGATTTTCAAAGATCATATCACTATCACCATAAAGTCCCACCAATCAAGAAAAACTTATTGTGTAATACTAATTCAATAACATGACATAGATACCTTCATACATGGTAATCCACCTTTGTATAAGCCCTGAAGGCATTCCCATATTAACAAACCCTAGGCAAATAACCCATACATGTACTGATCATCTTCCCCTACCCATCAGTGGGTTAAGGGTATATCAAAATACAAAAAATCTAATTACTTATTTAAGAATGATATGTAATAGGTCTTTCTAAAGATTGAGATCTATACTATATGCCTAGGTTCCTTCATATATGTCCTTTTCACAAGATGTTAAGCTGAACATCTTAGAATTAAAAAAACTATACGGGTTTTGATTCCTATTATAAAAAGGATATGTAAGACACCTCATGATGGTTCAATCTCATCCTTGAAAAACCAATCATCTCCTAGGGTTATGATAAAATCAAAAGTGACTGGTTATAAGGCTTTAAAATAAAAGAAGCTACCCATTTCTGATAAATAATGTGAAACTACTAAAAAAGAATAGATACAAATATATGGTCTTATTTATAGAACCCCCTTTAAACAAAAAAGAATTAAACACCTAATCATTTTATTAGATTAACCAATTTCATATCATGATTTGGAAGAGATTTAAGAACATATATTAAATCTATAAGAGGGTCCTAGAGTAAGAAATAACCCCCCATGTTTTCATGATCCCGACCTCCCATACTCTTGACCAATGTTAGTTTCTAAATGTTATTGGGTCTCAAACCCCAAATCACTTTCTACCATTGGAAATCAGTTTTCTACCTTGTAATGGATATGGGACCTGTTGGGAGTTTCTAGGAGTGATGAAAATGGTAAACCCGATGTGAATTATTGTGAAACCATAATTCTAAAATTAATCATTGATCCCCACTATTAAAACAATTTTTTTGAATCCAACATTAATGAATATAAGGATAAAATAACTAAATCATAATAGACATCATGAAACTTATTTTCTAAACCTACATAGCCATACCATTCTGATGAAAATAGAAATGGTGAACCCAATGTGAATCTCACAGTAACAAAATAAAATAGGTTTATAGACATCAATAAAGAATAAGACTAATGTAAAATCCTTCTATAATAAAATGTAATTTGGTTTCCCATGAATTAGATCATTCTCCCCTTGAAAATTAAGTGAGAGAAATATGTCTGAATCAAGAACAATAAAGGAAAATTTTTGTACCCGTGCATAGATGATTGAGTATGTTTCACACTTGCGATGTTGAACTGATTAGTGAACTTGTTCCATGTTGTTTTTTACTGAAGAAACACCTCTTAGAAACATCTTGACCCAGGATCATGTCTTCATCAAGGGAATGTTATGGATCCTCCTATAGAAGTAACCACTGTGAGTGAAATATAACCTCACCCACCTGACACAATCAGCTTCTTACAGAGAACAAGACAGTTTAAAAATACCACTCACATGGTATGATCCTAACCCTTGAGGATACACATATAGGTCTCGTGAAAATTAAGTGGAAAAGTCCTTCTCATTTAGGGAAATCTACAATGAAACCAATAGTTTCTTTCACCAATACCAATTTTGTTGAAAGCCTATCCTTAGAGCGTGGATGTAATCACTGTAAATACATTTGGATATTGGATCAATGAGACCACTATATCTCCCACCCAATTATGGTTTTTTATAGGAGGTCACCTTTCAACTTATGTCACCTATGTTATCTTGCCAGGGCCTCTCAATTTCCTACTAAGAGAACCACCCAAAAAAGTTCCACCCTAGACACTCATTCACGGGTACCAAGGTGGTCTCACCAGGTGTAGAATGCAATGGATGAACGAAACTGGTATCATATCCATGATTCCAATGATGAAGCATTCCATCAAATTATGATAGTTTACAATGAATGGTCATATATACCTTCTCAATCATATCATTTCTACATGCATATCCCTACAACAACCATGGTCGAGGAATATATCCCTTCCGCTGAACATAAATCTGATCCTCATATTTAGATGGCAAAAGGAGGTCAATATTAGGATTATATCCATACTTAAATCATATATATCTTTTACTATGTCTTTTATATCCAGAATGTTGAAGCCTAAATTCTTATAAACACTTTTCTAGTGAGTCACTACATTCTAGGAATAAAATAAGACCTCCATTAGCATATTCTGACAATGGTATAGATGTAGGGAAAGTCACATATCCCAATCCTAAAATCCATAGCATTATATCACCATGATCAATACAAACATATGGCTACTCGGAAGCAAGAAAAAATTCTTTCCATTATCCTAGATTATTATTAGTATATTCTAGTAAAATACGAGGTATAGGACTAGGTTCATATCCCCATTCCGGCAGAGGCTCATCAGCTTAGTTTAGAACATGCATCAGGATAGGCGCACATTCTGGTCAAATAAGATCACTAGAACACTCGAAATGAATAGGAACGAGATCATACACACACTCTAACTAAGGTTCATCAATATAATATATAAATCACCTAAGATTCTATTCACATCCCTTCCAATGAAGCTACTCAACAAATTATATTAGCTGACAGAATCCAGGATCAAATCCATACTTTCACTAATGAACTAAAACATGAGCATCCTCAAAATAAAATAACTAGGAGGGTCATATCCATTATCCCAATAAAAAGGTCACAATAAATATTCCAAAATGTAATTAATCTTTGAACCCGGATCATAACCCTGATTCAAAAAGTATTGAAAAATAGTTTTTAGAAACCACCAATAGTCTTACTCATATTCCATATGATGGTATTTAGTCTTATTGACATACTCTAGAATCTTCTTAGTAGTGGGATCATTTCCCCATTTCACCATAATATTATCAACATATTCCATAAATTATCACATAGCTGGCTTCTTTATCTACTCAACCCCAAAACCCAGATTGATATATTCTATCCATAATGTAGAATGTAGCTCATATCAATGATCTGATCAATTCTAGTGTCCTTGAGGCTGTATGAAGTATATTTGTAACACCTCAATTATTCATCAAATCTTCAACCAAAGTAGAAGGTGACTACTACCTTTATAGTCATAGTCATGGTAGTGTATAGATGGATCACATAAACACTACTCCCAATGTCTAGTTTGGAAGGCCTCCCCATTGTAATATCTCTCTCAGATAATGAAACCTTCCACTTTCCCATACACCTTTGTAAAAATAGGTGATAAAAACCCAGACACCTTTGAAAAGAGTGTTGATAATATCATTAGGGTTAACCATATATAGTGTGCCATTAACTATCAATAAAACTTTACCATGGTCAGTAGGTGACAAAGAGATGTAACCTATGTGGTCTAACTAGGAGGAGTCATATAATTATAATGAAGAATAGGGTGACATGGATATATGGAGAGAGTTAATCAGATCCAAACAACCAACCTTGTTTTATCCCATCAACACTTATGGATATTATATACCTGCTGATCTAGAGAAGGAGTGAATGAATTACCTAAGACAAAACATGTGGGTGAAAAATCAATGGTTAAAGGCTAGACACCTCCCCTATCTAGGATTCGAGGGTTACCATCATATCCTAAACAAGCTCTATTGTCAAATCGACCTGGATACTATCTCAATTTCCTAGGACCCAAGAATAGAAATAATTGCCAAAATATATAGTACGATTCCCACTGTTGCACCAAAAATATTAGGTAACTAATCATCAAATTCTCTTTATATATATATATATAAATGAAGATGCAGAATGTTTGGAGTATTTCACTTTAGCATGTATTTGGGAAAAAATACTTAGATATGAAATCCAGTAATGTCATCGTTATAGGAGAGATCATAGGACTTGGTGATGTAAGGGACAGTTGGTCAACACAATTAGAATTCCCCACCATGAAAACTCACAAACATCCTGAATAAAGGGAGAGGGCTACTGACATAATCCTGAGTTGGGCCCCTTGAAAAAATGAGAATTCATTTTATACATGGAAGCAAAATTTGGTGACTATACAAAATAATCTTATAGAAAATGACTCCCACCATAACCAACCATTTCACTTGAATCATACATGAGTACAATTGCACCAAATCAAAGGGATCATAATAGCATCTATCACAGTAGTCATCCAAGAGAGAACCCATCCCATCAGGCTAGTGGCATTTTTCCCACCACATCTAACCCTAGTGTTAGAAAACCCTAATAGGATAAAATAAATACTAGTGATGACTATAAACCAATGAAAACTTATTGGGCATGGGAATTTTTTATTTCAATCTCCACAACCAGGTTCATCAAACCCCAAGATGGTCCTAGAGAAATTAGTTGCAGTTCTACGTCAACCCCATCCCATAGGGATGGGGTCATTTATATCTCAATTATCTTTTCATGATCAATAATATCCTCGATTGGAATAATCAAATACTCAACAACAGGATCATAAAGTTCTAATAGTAGCCTTGACTATTCCCCATCCTATAAGGGTGGTTGAATTTTTATCATCATCTTCACCTTTGAAAGAATTAGTCTTCTCTACATTGGAAGGTAAATATTGATAGTCAGTATTCCATCTATTCCTACCACTAGGAGACCAAACATTTCTATTTGGGTCCCATTCAGCAATCATGACTAAAAACTCACTTAAGTTCACTATTCACTGACTATGATAGGAGAAAAATATGGAAAAGGAAATTACACCCCATTAGATTTGTAAGATAAAATTGTCCAATATAGACAAGGGTCAGATAAATAACCATGATTGATCCCTTGATGGAGGAATTCTTGGTGAATAATTACCCTATTTACTATAAATTAATGTGATAAATACCATTCATTGATACACCTCCTCAATTTTCATCGCCATCAATCCAAAAAATCATGTGGACCACAATGTAAACATAGAGGGATGTGATGTATAAATATTTCATTGAGATGTATACAATATGTATGTACAAAATGAGGTTGCAAGTATATGAAATTGGAGAAGGATGTAGAACATGAAACCTCTGAATGATGCATTTTCACCTCACTGGTAGAACACTAACAATGATAAAGGGAATGGCATTGTTACATCCCATTGACTGCCCAGTGGAAATGAAATTCCATCCTTTGAGGAATAGCTGGAAGAGTATGAGAATGTGATATAAAATCTTAGACAAATCAATGAGTAACTTCTCAAGGGAAACATTCCCACTAGGTACCATCTTCAAAAAGAGACAAAAATCCCTCCTAACATATATCCAGATAGAGGAAATCTTCCAGAAAGAGTGGATTTTTAGTAATAAGCTAGCCTTGGATCTTGGAAATTGGTCTTCATAAGTGAGGAAGTTGAGGATGATTGTGACATTAATCAATTATTAAAACATATAATCCCCCATCAGGGTGATGATTAAGTCCTATAATAGATTGATAATCAGTGATATATGAAGATGAGACCACCTCATTAGGCATTTCCTGCTCAATGTAGACAGAAGTTAGTTCAGACAGTGGTACCTCAAAAATTCATGAACACCATTGAATCCTTGTATTCTCAAATGGAATCCATGGGAGTGAGGTGTCCAGTCATGTATCTTGAAAAGAATTTATGTTCTTAATGGGTGGATGAAACATTACCCCCATCGAAATTTGTAAATTTTATCTTCTAAAACTTTGATGGAATGGGAGATCTAGAACATAATATCACAACCCCTATGTCCTAATGATGCCCAATGATGGCCCCTCAAGATCAAAAAGAGGCAACCAAACTAAGTTATTTTGTGTATAATTTGGTAGGTAAACATTCATTCGGTACAACAGCCTTCCATTAGAATCTGTTGCAGGATGGGAGGACCTCCATCATCAATTCCATTATCAATTTAACTCTATGATAAGAAAGAAGACAATTGTAAACATAAAAAATTGAAAAAACATGAAAATGAGAGGTTTTATAAATTATTCATTATATGTAATGGTTTAACCCATTAAATTAGCATTCCAATCTAATAAAATAAAATTTTGAAACTTTGTACTGAGAATGTTTTGTATGAGAATCAAATACCATTGATCCAGATGAAGTATTTAGGAGGATCTGGTGAGTTCACAGAGTCATTGTAATGCCCATAAAATGCCATTAATTAGACCCAAGATAAGTCTTGTTCCATGCCCATAAAATTGGAGAAAAGTCATGGTAATGTAATGACTGATGTTGTTGCCCTCAAAATAGTAGTTTCAACCATTCAATCACTCAAACCAACCCTGAATCATTTGATGTTACACATTAAGATGTATCAGGAACAAAATCACACTTTACTGGAAGAAAAATGAGATCAATGGTTCTTGTTATTTGGGGAATGGATGAGTAAATAATATTCCATTAAAAATGAAAATGTACACAATTATTTTCTTTTATCTACAGAAAATAACATACCCAAGATACCAAAGTGAAATACACACAATAAGGCCTACCTTTTTGATCATGAATACTACTTCCCTTCCCGTAAGATGCTAGGTCATACCATCCAAGACTTATTTATATAAAAATACATCCTTAAAACAACTATTGATTATAGATAGGTTATAGTAGAGAAGGATTTGGAATAAGTTCCCTATGTAACCATCACTCTACTAGAAGAATAAGGTGACTAGAAAGAAGGTCCATCTAGGGATGGGCATATGTTTGATAACTGGATAACTTGAAAGATGTTTGACTGAGCTCATTCCACCATGAGACCACATATTTGAAAACAAAAAGTGATACTGATACCTACATAGACATCATTGAATACACCTCGCAGTGGAATAGTTAGTTGTTATACACATGAAATACATAAGAGTAAGAGTCATATCCATCTCCGACATAAGTTCTAACTCTAGAAAATTTGTTTCTTTCAATCCCTAGAGAATGAGAACCACCCACTTAAAAAATCCTCATTATATGAAGATATTATTTTTTATTCTATTAATATATTTCATGTTAGAGATCCCTTCTCCAATGAAAAATATGCCTCTAAGTACGAGTGTCTTGTACATAAATAGGGAGATGTAGGTTGAGGATGCAGAAGGTGAGCATACATGGGATGGTGAGGGTGTGGTCAAACCCAATATTTTGATAACATACCTATATAATCCATATTTATAGCTAAAACCCATGGGAGATAGCTTCATGAATCCCAATAGAAAAATTGAGGTTACCCAGAACATTCGTCTAATGAGTCAATCACAATCATTTTACAGAACTAACTGGCAAGGTTGCAATTATCTGACCATCCCTGATAATAAGGAAGGATGGTGAGACCAAAGACACATAAATAAGATGCTCCTTAAACCTATTATCAAGCATCAGGCTCAACCACCTCAAACACCTTAGCTCATAAGTCATAGAATAGTGGGGATCCCAATATTGGGAGGTGAAAACATCTGATGAAGAATTATAAAATTACTAAATAGTTTGGAGTTGTCCCAACCAAACTCATAATACTATATTCCCTCCAAATTTCAAAAAACAAACATAGAGAGGCACTCATCTAGGCCCTATAAAGCCCCCAAGAGTTTGAGACAGATGTCACATCATTCATGTTTTACCAAGTGGAAACTATTCTAGGAGATTTTCATATCTCCATCACATTCACAAAATAAGATTAGTAAGATGTTTTATAGGGACATATCATACCCTTGTATGTTTTAAGAAAACTATATATGGTGGAAATATTAAAGTGTTTGTTTGAAAATTATTCCAAAATAAACCAAATAAAAATTCTAACCCTCTGATGTTTAGGATGTAGATAGGTGGAATTATATCTGACATATGTAACCATTAATGGGTACAATAAGAGTGATAAAAGGACTCTCTGGTAGATAAATATCAAGGATCAATTTGGGGATATCACATATAATAATTAGATCATGTTTATCTACCAATACACAACATATAATATCCTTCTTAGAAGAATTATTCTTCATATCAATGTAGTGATACCTTCAATATTTCATAAATACTTCAAGTACCCCATTGATGGGATGGTCAAAATACATTATGGTGAAAGAAACCCCTTCATGTCTTGTGAAGCCATGAATACTATGGTACGTTTCTACAAGAAGGAAGTGAAATTACTAATGGTGGATGATGATATATAGGGTGAAGGACCGAATATATTTAGGAACACCCCATTGAATACCTTGAAAATGATATAAAATGACTATATGGTAGCCATAAACTTGATTGAGTAAGAAAAATTGATCTCCAAATTATATCATGAACTGAAAAATTCATTGGCTCTTGTCCATGTGATTGTAGTTACATTAGCTGAAGTGGACTCATCAAAAGGAGATTACCCTAATGATCTATCAGGATCTAATAATTCCATCATGCCATCAGAAAAATTGATGATTCCCCTAAGAAATTACTTATAACTTAGGATGTATTGGCTCCTCCTACCCATGGTTGTAGTATGAAAGAGAGAAATCATCCTTATAATCTCTATGTAATGAATCTAGAATTTTAGAATGAAAACATCTCTTATCATGGATCCTTTTATCATGCAAGTGAAAAATATGAACCTAAATTATGCACTATGTCTAATTTTTTTCCATAAACATAGATATGGAATAAAAATAAGAGGATGATCTAAGGTATTCCTCTTCTTCATTTTTTTAAGGTGTCTCCCCCACCATCGATGAGCTCAGAAAAGTGAATCTAAGAATAGTAGAAGACATATGGCCTATGTTGATTAGTGCCACCATGCCTATGGAGGATAATGAGATGTATATTTCATTTCAAAAGAAGCATCAATATGTATTCTATTATAATTATAGTGAGATTCTTAGAGTGATCCATGATGTGTCTAATTATCACCTAGGATTACCCAATGATTATTGTGGTTTAAAGTAGGAAAGGAAGAGGATGAACCCCTATCATTCTACAAATGTATATTGGGATGTTTAAAAATTTATCGATGGAATTTTTTTTTTGGAAGTATAGTACCTAAAATGGCTCACCAAAATCAACCCCATCAAGAAAAATAACGGTCATATCAATGTCTGCATTGATTTCAGATATCTTAATCGACACTTATTGAAGGATAATTTCCCATTGATGATTAATTAAATTTTTGATAGATGAAATGATTGGATTCCTAGACTTTTCCTTCCTTGATGAGTATTCATGGTATAACCCGATAACCTTGTACCTTGAAGATGTGGAAGATGCCACATTCAAAGTACCTTAAGGGATCTTTTTCTATCAGGACTAATCCAATGGATTAAAGAACACTTACTAGACTAAAAAAAATACCATGAATAATATATTTAAACACTAATTAGGAAAAACTATGGTTTGTTATATTGATGAATTGGGAGTTAATTCTTGAGGGCAATGTGATGAACTCAAGGATCTTCAAACAATCTTTAGCTAGTTGATGCAACACAATTTGAAGATAAATCTTCTAAAGTTTTATTTCAAAGTAGAATCTAGGGAATTGTATTTCATTATTGTATTCCATCATTATATCAAGGTCTATTCAGAAAAGACTAGTAAAATACTATCGATTTCACACCATCATAATCCTAAATTACTAAGTGGTATTTTAGGGAACCTCACATAAATTTTCCATTTCATAGCTAACCTAGTTGAAAATATCCTGCCTTCACCATGTTAATGAAGAATGGAGTCACCTATGGGTGAGATGTGGAATTACCAGAAGATTTTTTGAATATTAAGAAGTACTTACTACAATTACTACTCCAGATTGAACCGATAAAAGGAAAACCACTTATCTTATATGTGTTTAACATGGAATGATCACTTTGTTCAATCCTAACCCATATAAATGATGTGTGGAATAAAAATAGTCTCCACTATCTCAGTTTAATTCTAGGTACCAATACCTAGTATTATTATAATGATAAGAACTTCCTCACACTCATCTATAAAGTGATAAATATAAGACATTATTTGCAGCACCATGAAGTCCACTTTGTGTCTCATATTTACCTCCTCAAGTACATTTTTAGCTTCCCTATTTTGAGTGGGTGTTTGGCCTAATAGAAATTTATTCTAAAATAATATGAGATATAATTCATGTCATAGAAGGAATTTATAGGGCCTTATATAATTTCATTGTAGCCTATCCCACCCCATATAGTGGAATAATGGACACCGAAATTCTAGATGAAGAGGTTTTATATGTATATGAAGCTCCCTGAATGTGGTAGTTTTATCTAAAAGTTCATCCTGAAGTCTTATTGGAAAGATGATTGAGAAACCAAAGATAAAACATGTAGGTATTTGGATTGAATTTGTTTCCCCAAAAAATAATTTTACCCTACTCTTTCTCACTATCTGAAGGCTTCACTAATAACAATGTAGAATAATAGTCCCTTATTTCCATCTTAGAACTAGCACTACAACTATATATAGAATACATGAAAATCACAAGGGATTTAGAGAAAGTGCTCAAACAAAAAAACAGTGAGTATTTCTTCAAGAAAGAATAATTGGACCCTAGTATTGGTTACATCAGATGATTGATGGCATAATTCCCTATTGAACAGAAATTATATCACATACCTTGATCAAAAAATGCTCATGTCGATGCACTTGCTAATGAATTCATAGTCTTGGATGACCGTGAGGAGGAAAATTTACCCTTTGAGATAGTAAAAATAAAAAAATCTCTCTATAAATGAGGCATTGATGGAATGCTCCTTAGACTAATAGTAGGAGAGATTTACACTATCAATGAAGAAGTCCATGTAGGCTCTAATGATGATCATCAATGTGGGACCAGAGTAACCCACTAAATTATTAGGCTTGGTTAATAATGTAAAATAATGATACAGTACTATGTAGAATTGATTATTAAATTTCATGAATTCAACTTAAGGAAAAATTAATCCATCAAACCCAGGATTTTCTAGATTCATCTATGTATTAAAGGTTATTTGTTGTATGGGGAATGGACATTGGGCATCCATATACCCAAGACAAATTTACGTATTTTAAAAACATCATTACTAATAATGATATATTTTAAAAATATGTTGAAGAAATATCCCTCAAGGAAGTTAGGATGAAGATTATCATTAACTTCTTAAAGTCTAAAATCATTACAATATTTTGTTTACATCACATGATATTGAAGGATAATAGAACCAAATTATTATTTTTATTAATTAATGAAACTATACAGGGAATACTGTAACACCCCCGAATAATAAAGGGTTAAATCACTAAATGATATGACTCATGTAAACAAGGTGCATCTTCCTTTTCAGGAGCCTGTCTGATTAGAACTCCATAGTTAAATGTGCTTGGACTCGTGTAGTGATCAGGATGGGTTACCTTCTGGGAAGTTTCCCAGGGTGTGTGTGAGTGAGGAAAAATCACACTTAAAAAGACATGTGTTCGCCTGTGGGGACTGTCAATAGTCATATGACCCGTTCAGGCATGTTGGTGGACCATTGGGTGGGGATAACATGTCTGCGAGGCAACTGGTGGTACCTGGCGGTCCAGGAACCAACAACCATGTTAAGGTGGGGTGTCTGTGCTATCACTGAGACCTAGTTGTCACAAACACAACATTGAGTTCAACCTTTCATCCCACTTACATATAGTGTAAAATGGATAGATAGAGGTCTAAAATAAGGATCTATCAAATATAATATTAAAAATTGTTTAAAGAGATAAAAATACTTGGAAAAGGAAGTTTCTTCAATATTTATTGGCCTACCATACCACCATGTAGACTAACACACAACATAATCCATATTCATTAGTTTATAGAACCAATGTTCTATTCTCAATTTAATTATAGTATTCCTAACTCTGAATAGATATATTTAGACAACTTTCAGATGAATATAAATCACAAATGTGGTTGGATGATTTGGAAATACTCGATGAGAAATCATTTCATACAACGCATAACCTCCAAATTCATCATAATTGAATTGTGAAAACATTCAATAATTTTTTTTGCCTCTACTTATTCCACCATGGAAAATAGTATTGGTTCTTAGAACACTAGTGATACCCAGAAAGAAACCTCCAATTCTAGAACCCAAGTGGGAAGGGTCTTACATCCTACATAAGGTATATTCCATGGAAGAGAACTCAGTATACACATTGAATGGAGAACACGTTACGCCCCTCACTAATAAAGGTTTCTCAAAAAGAGTTTTTTATAACATTCATAAATGATTTTAAGTCCCAACAAAAAAAATTAAACTACATAATAAAATTCATTCCTTATCATATAATGTTAAACTATATGGAAGACGACCTCACTAAATGATGTTAAAATACACATGATAAGTCCTGATAGAAATAATTTAAGCTGTGTAGCATCTTACGTCTTTACTAGATGATGTTAAAATATAATAAATACATACTTACCACATGAAGTTAATGTGAAAGAAGATTTATAAACCATATAATATTAAATTGAATGGAATACAACCTCACCATATGATGTTAAACTACACAGAAGAAATCCTCACAACCTGATGTTAAACTACATTGAATATGTCCTTACCATGTGATGTTAAAAAACAATGAGAATTTTAATTCATAGATAAATCATTATACATTATCAGTATTTGTTTGAAAAAAAATAAAGTACTCCCATCCCTATGTGTGAGTTATATTGACCTAGATTTTTCCATTCAAGAATAGTTTATGGATTCATTCTTGTAACCATTGGATACATAGAGATTCAATGATTTGAAATCCTAGTTCAATCCACAATATAATGGAAAACATGCCACCATCTTTATATGGGTTAGACCTATATAGAGATTTTTCTATTCAATAACTATATGTGGATAGACTCTAACTATCACATAAAACATAGTGTTTCCCAATACTCAAATCTTGGGTCTTGATGCAATATCAATGAAAAAAATACCCCCTCTATGTATGGTTCAAACCTATGTGGATGATTTTTTATTAAAGTACTACATGTGACTTAATTCATTCTATCAAAGGATATATAGTGATTCCAACATCCCAATTCCGGGTTCCAACTACTATAAGTATAAAAAATGCGTCCATCCATGGGTATGTGCCAGACTTATGTTGTGAACCACATGAGAACTATGGGAGGCTTAATTCATGCTATCATGGGATATGTAGGGATGTTTAGATCCTATATTCTAGCCCCAACCATGAGTTATCATCACTCATGATCATGTACCTCCATGAGAGCCAGATCCATGTAGAGGTGATACTCCTAAAAAAATTGGGAACACCCCCACATTTCCCCCATAACATACTCTCACATGGAATAATTAACTACCAATTTATCCATTGTTTCTCATACTGGAAATGGATAATGTGAGAATAGGGAACCTGGAAAGCTTCTATGGGAGACTTGATTGAGACATGTCAAGGAAAAGAAACAATTTCTTAGTATCATGACATTAAACTTCACAACCACATCCTAGACACCTGATGCTAAACTTCATGAAAACATCCCAGTAATGTTATGTTAAAGTACACAACAGGATGTATTCATTTCAAATAGATCTCCCTTGATGATTGTGTATTCAATAATTTAATGTCTTATCCTTCCACCCAAAAAAATGCGTCAAATACATGTTGGCGCTTCCTCTAGGTTTCTCAAAAACTTATTTATCCCCATGAACAAAATTCATAAATTCAATATATGGGTTGATACCAACTATTTACCTGAGTTCACATCATTATCTTAGAACCCCATGGACCTTGGTCTCCGCTACTACTAGTTCTCCACTATATCAAACTACTAATAGGTACTGGTAAATCCAAATGGAAACACCTAGGATTCAATGGGGTATAACACGAATTCCTAAGATCTTACACTTAGTTGGTGTTTGGCACATAAAAGAGATCCCCCTTAAACCCAAGAGGTATTGGACAGACTATATTTAATATAGAATTCCTTTATAATCAATGGTTAATGAGTACCCAATAGGTTCTACTTCTAATTAACCTAGATATTATTGGGGCATGATTTATTCTTCACATATCCCAAATATTAAAAATGATTAATATTCTCTTAATGTTACACATCTATCTGTTATACTCATCGTCAAAGCAATATTATCTCATCAAATTCTTTTACCCTTCTATTTCAGGGCATGCATCTTCTTTAAAGACCAAATTTACATAATCTAGTCAATCCTCCCAGTGATATTTCATAGTCACATGATGTTGAACTATATGAAACATTCCTAGTAACATTAATCTAAACTACATGATGTATGTTCCATCTTGAAAGTCCTAAAATTTCATACAGTGGTTCATCCTATCCCTGAATATATGCTAAGGGAAAATATTTTACCTCTATAATAGGATGAAATATAGAAATTAACATCCACTATACAAGATCTCCTCTGTATAGAGGACCCCTTAACTAACTAATATGTTGAGAATCACTAAGGGAAGAAAACAATACCCCTATCCCCTGCATCTGAGTCAGATCAATACATAGGGATCTCCTTAAAAGAGTGGACTATGGAATGATTCCTTTCATTAAATTATGCATAATGAAAACCAAGGAAGCTCAACCATAACAATTTGAACATTTCTCTAATTTGAGACGGTTGATACTTATAGACTCTATTCTCCTATGAATGAATCAGATCTATCCTTGACTCACCTACATATGAGCCATATTTATGCAGGAAATGATCAAGTATATAGCTACCCACCAACAATCTTCTGAAAGGGTAAAATATTCTTCTCACATATAAAATCTCTTGAGTAGTTAAAATTATATTTAATAATATCTTTAAAAATACCATATTAGTCCCTACATTCTTAAAAAATGACACCAAAACTGCAAGGGAGAGTTATTGTTGGATGAAATTAAACTGCACGGAAGAGGCATCCCAACTATATAATGATAAAGTGTGCATATGATAATCCATCATCACTCCTAATCAATGTACCAAAAGAGGCTGAACCCAGCCAACCAATGTTTGTGGTGCTTCCATAATATTTCTAAGAACCTCTTTTTGTAATCCACACTTCGTTTATTGAGTGTATTGAATTTGTTTAAGCCTTCTATGGACCTTGGTAAAGGACAAATAGATTCAAGGGACCCTTTCTTTGATAATGAATGCCTTCCCCTAGTTCTTTTATATAAGCTCCCTATAGTCAACCCAATTTGGATTTTCCTTGAAAAAGGGTTTCTAATCCTTTTGATCATTGAAATCATCACAATGGAGGTCACCACTATAGAGTGATTCATGATCATATATGGTGTGATTTTCCCATACCATTTCTCATGATTAGAGAACGATGAACCATGATTTACAACATTCTCATTCTCCACCTAGGAAGGTGTTGGGGTACTTATGGGTATCCCAATTAGGAAACTATGTAACGCACCCCTAATACTAAGACCATGTGCCTAATGACCGTAAACTGTAGGAAATTTTGATAAATCTATATGAACATAAATATTATCCTTTAACAGTTTAAGTATCATGAATCTAAGCTTATAAAAAATAGACATAAAGCTAGTTAAGATGAAACCCCACAAAGGGTTTTCTGAGAAAAACTAAAGTCTCTCCTTGATAAAAACATCAACTCCATAGTTTAAGAAAATGTTAGAGCATCAATAAGCACAACATATATCTAATGGTACCCACCTTCTATCCTTAGTTAAAGTAAATCTGAACTCATTAAACCCCCTGGTCCAAGAAAACTTTAGACCGATAATTTACCGCAACCCCTTAAAATTGTAAATTTTTTTGTATGCAACAACAAGAATTTAAGGTTTCTCGAACTCTTCTTTAATGTTACTTTTTCTATAAACCACCTTTATTTCTTTGAAGTATGATTTGACAACACAAATTTCTAGAGTTGATATAATTCTCTTGGATCCCCATAAACCATGCGATCCTTTAATCTTTGTTCTACCATATAGTTAATTGGTAATAAAGACTAACTTATCTAAAGGGACACCACTAGGATTCATTGGTAAATAAAAGAAATGTCCTAGAGATTGTTCATAGTGGTTGTTTTAATATAGGAGGAATAGACCCCCTCAAACCCATGGGTTATTGTCTTGGATAAGTGTGATATTGGATTCCCCCATTACTAATTATCATTTTGTACCCACTAGTACCCATTTTAAATTAACTCCGATATTCATAGAATATGATTTTAAATCCCCATAACCATAATATTTAAGAGTATTTTACATCCTTGATGTTATATCACTGTGCATTGTACCCATTCCCAAAGCAGGAATGCGATGATCTATTTTCAATCATTTTGATGTCCTTCACCACGTGACTAAAAACCACATGGTGTGAAACCCAATTGTTTCAACCTTAAGAATAATTACCATTAAGGTTCCATAACCATGATTGGATATCCTTCAACACACTTAAAAATTCATCATCCAAATGTATGAACCATCACAAACCCTTCATGGTCCTTGGAAAAGACTGGAGACCCTTCTGCTTGATCAAATATCTATGCCTTATAGGCTCGTGCATATAGTCCTTTGACCCATTAACTAGAGTAATCAACAAATTATAGGAAAGGAAATTCAATCCTAATGAGCACTAGGAACAATTTAGTATAATTTAGAACCTTATGGTGTTTTGTAGTCATCCCTGGAATGTCTTCCCCATTATATATTAATTGATTCAATCTCCATGACACATGATTTAAAATATCGATATCCCATCTATCCAAGTGTATTCATCATCCCTAATATTCGACCATACATGAAACTAAATATCAAAAATGATTCAAGGTATCATGATGTATCATTGATATTCATTCTTCATGATTCTTATAAGAACAAATGGTATCATAACCCTTCATGAACATTCATTATTCAGAATATAAACTAAGAATATAGGATACCAGAACCCTTCATGGATACACTTTCATTAGAATCCCTTTAAGGATTAAGGGCTCTCAAAACCATCATGAATTCATGTCCTTCAGTAAAAAAATAGAATTTATGATCTAGAAGACTATAATATACTAATATATTTGGTCCAATCTAGAAGACCATAAACTAAAACAAATGAATTTTCAATATAAAATACCTTAAAATAAAATATTTGAATATCCGAGATAAAATACCCGAAACTACTGCAAAAAAAAGCATTGGCTGAAAGAACTTGAAATATAGTAATAGATGCTCCAAGCTTGAAGAAACTAAATTAAAGTAATGGTATATTCTTTAATGCCATCAATATCCAATCAAATGTGAAAAAATAATCACCAGGCTAAAAAATGTAATTGGTAACCCTGGGAAAAAGTTGACTCTCTACTTTCTTGTCATGCAAATTGTGTCATCCTAGAAATTTTGGGAACATATAAAAAATAAAATATATTAAAATTTTCAGGTTAAAAACCCATAAAACATAATCTTGAGAAAAATAAAAGTTCACTGGTACTATGAATTAAGTATATGTAACATAGGATAATGTCAGAAAAATATAAAAATATACAAATCCTATAGGGATAAATATTTATCTATAGAAAAAATAATTAAATGCTCATAATTACAATAACTCAAAAATAAATTAGATCTCTTTCCCTCTAATACATATATTCACCCAAGTTTTCCTTTTAATCCAGGTGATCCTAGAATGGTTGGAGTAGATAAATCTATAATTAATCACATGTTAGTAGTTATTCATGATAAATTCTCAATAGAAATATATTATGAATCAATCATTAAAATCCCAGATTTTAGGTTTAAATGGTTTTAAACAAAGGATAGGTATCTTTTATGATCCACATGAAATCATTTCAAGGAAATTACATGCACTTAATGAATGAAATAAATTCTGGAAATGGTGTATATAGTTTGGATGGTCTTAATCATTCAAAATGCACAAAAAGAGGGAGGAATATATATAGCCCCAAGCCTCTCCTATAAATCCTAAAATAAATTGAACATTTTGAAACTACATGACCATTACTACATTTAATCAAATAATTCCTTACTGTCTACTGAATTCTACTCTAGGGAGGGCATGGATTGGAGAAATTGATCAATAGATATAGTTTCTACCACTCCAATATTCTGCGATGCTTCTACCCTGACAAAAACATCATGTTTAGTATTCTATACTATGTAAATGGTCCTATGTTTATCCAACATAGTTTTCTCTATGTTTGGCTTTGTATTCTAAAAACAAGACAACTCCACCTAAATATGAATGATTTTGGACTATAATGGGCCAATGTAGACCATCCTAGCATTGATCATGTTTTTTGGTGTGCTGTTGCCTCCATCATGAATTGGGAATAATTATTCAAGTCCACTTCCTGAATTATTATGATTGAATATGAATCATTTGTTGCTTCTACACAAAATTAAAAGGACTGTCTCTACTTTCTGAGGTAAATAACTTCCTTCACCAAGGCATGGATAACTATATAGTAAGATATCCCAAAGATGAGGTTGGTAAACATATACCTAAGATTATATAGTTATTATTTCAACTCCTCCAAAGGTCCATATGATATTAGTGTCTAAATATCAACCCACACATGTCACATCATTAGTTGATGAAGTGTTTTAGAATCAAATCCATAACTCAATCCAAATATGTGAATAGGAATATATTTTGGGATGAATTCACCGAGTGAGGGACTCATATTCTTGGATTTTGATGAGTTGGGTATAGAGGTGGCCTCAACATTAGTCCGCTCAGTTAGGGGAACCCCAATTAAAAATGGACAATAACTTTTGATCTCTTAGGCGAAGACACTATGATCAGATGCACAAGGATTATTAGAAAGCTGGTGAATAATATGACACTGTCAATTAGTCAAAAACCATTATCGATGCTGAATATATACCTTTATCAGTTCATTCAATAGAAACATTTGTCTACCCATACTCATCTTTGAGGGATGAGGAAACCCCCTCTTATGATGAGACACTTTTTGGCACCGCTAATAATTTTTCTATCATCTTATTTTGTGCTCTAACTTTAAGTATTGTGAGGGAAAAATGAATTTTAGGTGACACAGAAAAAATTAGACAATATGTTTTCTTCCTAAAGAAAAATTACCCTTCTCCCAATGATGTATCCATAAAGTCTAAACCATACGAAGAATAACTACCATCCCCAACCTCATCCAAAAGTTCATTTTTTGTACCGAGTCAAAATGAAGAACTACCAGATCATTATTGATGAGAACCAGGGATGACCAAACCAAAACCATGATCTAGTCCACTCATTGAGGCACCATGTATGACCATACCAACACCTTGACTATTTCCACTTATTTATGGATTGGGTTAAATGTTGAAGATTTTATTAGAATGATAGAAAGAACACCCATATCATTTAGAAAAAATGTATATTCTACCAGGTGGGATTGATGGGGACCTATACAGTTTTGAAAAACTAAAATGAGCTATGTAAATGGTTTGTAATCAGAAAATATGTAAAGGGTAATACTTTAGTATTTTGGATGAGAGGGCTCCAATTGTTTGGAGTGAATACTTTTTTCCTTTCCTCTCTAAGGAAGGGTCTTTATAAGGGTTTGATGCTGAATAAGTTGAGAAAGGAACTAATGAAAGTGTATATTGTGATGCCTCAGGTGTCACACCCTAAAATCATATACAATTTTATTTAAACGTTTTCTTTGTCTTGGATATTTTGTTCGAGGTTGTGAATGAGTCTCAGTTGAAAGTTTAGAGTTTCCTGTGTTTGGGTGGTTTTGGGATTGATCAATTCACCACATGGTTAGTTGAAACCATGAAGGTTAGCCCAGTTAAACATGTATCCAGTACAAGGAGTGTACAAAAGATACCACATAGTTTACACATTGTTGAAAAAACAATGTATCAAGATCGTTCGGTAGTTCTTGAAGCTTGGAATTGGATACTGAATAGTCGATGCATGGTTTGGTAAACCGTGTGGCCAAACCATGCGGTCGTTCTAGGTCATTAAAATATCAAAACTCTCAATCCTATATCTCATCTATTTATCTCAAAATTGAACCCCATACCTCTTATTTTTGGTGAAATAAGGGGTCCCAAAACCCATCTTCCCTTGAACTCCCCTCTTCCATGGATGCTCCTCAAAAGAACCAAGGTAGTTTTTTTAGGGTTTTGCTCAATTTTCCACCTATTTATTCCATCACTCCTTGTTTTCTTGGTTTCTAGTTGGATGGATCTGGTTCAAAAGAGACCTTATGGTTAGTGATTGTGTGTGGGTTGTGTTTTATTTGGATTTAGGTTGTGAAGTTGGGAAGTGAGGCCATTTCATCCCCCAATTGAATCTTTATTGTATTTACACGCCTCTGAGGTAGGTGTTTCCATTTTGTTCCTTCTTGAAGAAATATTCTGATGCTTTAATAGTGTCAATTAATTTTCATATGTGATTAAAATTACCATGATACTCTTGGTTAGCCGATGATGATGTTTTTTAGTTAGTAAAATTTGTTATCAATAGGTTTTGAGGTGATTCTTGGGTTATTCTTGCGTGTGTCCATGAAAAATGTGATTGATTAAATGAAAATTTTGTTTTAAGGGTAGAATAGGGTTGTTGAGTAATGATTCCGTATTATAAATTTATTATTAGATTTATTGGATTAGGGTTGGAATTTTTATATGGACTATGGTAATATTTTAATAAAATTGTTCGTTGTTCCAATTGGAAAGAAGGTGTCGTTTCTTTGAAAATGGTTTGGGGAAAGTGAATTGTTGCATGCCGTTTGATGTACTAATATCCAAGTGTTCATAGAGTGAACACATGGATGAGCTTACAGATGATGATAGAATTAGAGGTAATTCTTCCCTTGAACATTGGTTTCTTAAAAAGGTTATTCAGATTATCCTCTTTCTTATTTTCTTGTAAAATAGTTTCATTGTCTCCAATTTAGATAAAGTGGTTTCAATATTGTATTGTAAGTTACATTGAGTTTTATGTTTTATAAAATATTGTTTGTTCCTATGTAGTTTGAAAACCAATTTGTAAATCTGTTGTTATTTATGTATGTTTTCAACATTGAATTGGTAATAGAGATCTCCTAAAACCTTGGTTTCTCAATTGGATCTTTGTTATCTAAATGAGTTTGGCTCCTTTCTGTGGTTTTAAAAAGGGGGTTTCAAATGAAATATGCAAAGATAAGCCCATTGGGAACTTGGAGTATGTTTTGGTAAACGTTTTCCATAAGGGACAATTGACATATGAAATAGAAAACTAGTGTTTGGTGTTGTATTTGAATTATATTGTGTAATGTTTTTGGTAAATGCATTTGTATATGTTAATATAAAGGCTCATTTCTAAATTTAAATACTTTTAAATAAAGGGTTGAGTACTTAGATGATTTGACATCCTAGTTTTTACTTTCAATGATGTGATATATATATATATAGAACTATTATAAGAGAAAAATATCTTGATGTATTATCATATAGTGGTGTCCTTTTTAGGGGTAGGGAAGTGAGATGATAGAGGTTAAGGTGATTCATGCATGTTAGGGCCTCCCACTTACACAATATATTATTACAATGGGTATATATTAATATTTTAGAGGATCAAGTGATGGTTTCTGATTGACTATTATTAGAAGGGTTGGTATCCTCTGGATTTGTTGAGAGGCTAAGTGGGATGTGCCACTGGATTGGTTAGTTGAGGGAGGCTATTGGGTTATAGACTTAGTATAGTCACAATACCCTGACAGGTGGTTCCCAACAATGTAGATCTAGGGGTCTCTCTAGGGATTTTTAGGATCTCCCATGGATATTTTCTATATTTTATTGTTTACTTTCTACTGTATTTAGTTTTCATATTTCATAGTTTATTTATTTTCAACGTAGCCTAGTAATCATTTTTTTGGGGTTGGGTTTTAAAATGGTAACTTGTTTTGGAAATGGAAACATGGTGTTCAATGTTTTGGAAAGAAAGGTAAACAATGTTTATTTATTTTAAATAAAGAAAAATATATTTTATGAATGTATTTCCAACTATTGTTAATGTATTTTTTTGGGAAAGGAAACACAAGGATTCTCTTTTGATTGAATACTGAGATGTCTAGCACACAACCTAATTGTACCACTTGGTGTGAGTAGACCCGATCTATTTTGTAGGTTATCCTTCTAGTTTACACACCTGGTTAAAGAGCTCATTATTGGAATAGTTGGGTCTTATGGTTTGTGGTTACCTAGTTCTCACATGTAAATCATAGTAGCAAGGTCTAGGATTAGTTTTTATTCAATGATATGTTTTTAGTTTCAGTCTGTTTAGCTGTCTCTTGTAACTGAATTAGTTTGTTTATTTATTTTTTGATTTAGTTCTTGTTTTTTCTTCTAATTCTATTTTATTTTTCTGATTTTTTTGGGCTAAAACCATTCCCTTATGGTTTTTCTTTTATTCTTGACATTAGTTTCCTGCCCATGAGGATAGAAAATGGCCTTTAGGCCATGATGTAGACCGGATCAGGTGTCTGGTCGGATGGCATCCCAAGATGGTTTATAATGAAATGGTATCATATGTGGTTATTTTTATTTGGTATGTATATTAGTTTTATACTTGGACTATCGGGACTCAGGGGTAGGTACAGGAGTGACCCCATGAACCCTTTCTCATATTGAACTTTGAGTTTACAGGGGTAGTATGGGGTTTGAGTCTTTTGAGTTCATTTTTGATTGAGGGATGACAATGGAGGTGAAATGGAATCATGTTGTAAAATCACATTGATTAGTGACCCATGTGGGATCCATGTGCATGGTCCAAGATCCTTTTAGTTCTTATTGCCTACATGGGTCATTTCCCACTACCAAGTCACTACATTAGGCATGACTACTAGTCCCACCTTTCGGTAGTATGGGCTAAAATGAGTATCATCTTATTTTGGTTTAGTGTAGTTGTTTTTCGACATGAATATGGATTTTTGAAAAGAAAATGGATTTTAATGAAGAAATATTTTCTTTTAAAAGGTCTTTGAATTTTTATAATAGTTCTTAAAGGGATTTTTTTGGGTGTGAAAATTTTGTGAATGTTTGGGTTTGAAAACAAAATAGTTTTGGTGCCCCATGGTGTTCTTTATGAACATTTTCTCATGTTGTTTTAAATATGCCTCTCGGAATATGGGGAGTGCATGATCTTGTGTCTCTTATTGTGCGTGAAGGTTCCCCATCTAGTAAGGAGTGTATGCCGAGGGAACTGATCTCTAAGGAGTATCTCTTGTAATTTGTGGATTCTATTTCATCATATCATTCAGTTGTATGCATATTAGTGTGGTCATTCTGGCACTTGAAGCCATATTCTCATAATACTATTAAGGAATTACATTATTGCAACTGTATAGATCATCTAGATATGTTCTTTAAGAATAACTTCTCAAAGAATATGTTGTGATCAGAGGATGTCAGCTTCTGACTATGAAGAAAAAGATACATCAGACATCCGGGCTACAACCATAGGCCCCGAAGTGAAGCTCGTGCATAGTAAGAATTTACCGAGGGTTTTTGAAACCTTGGCCTAGTTTTGATACCCCTTTTTTCGGTGAAAGTGTTTGAAGTTTCATTTTTTTAATTTTTTTTATTGTTCTAGGTTCACCATTTTATTGCAAAGGTGTGATGAACATTCCCTTTCAGGATCTATGTTGGTTTTTATCTAAATGTGGCTTCTAGGATCTTTTGTTTATCTTTGGTTGTGTTTAACCCTTTCTTGGTTTGGTCTTAGTTTTGGTGATGCTCATTTGAAGATGCTTAATATTGTGTAGGTAATGTATAGTGCTTCTAGTTTGGGGTTGAGTTCTCTTCATGGGGTCCCCTAGTGTTGGGGGTTCGACTGGGGTGGGGAATTTAGGAGTTCTAGTGGTAGTGATGTTTTGTCCATGAAAAGGAAATGGGATGTGTTTGTGTTGGAAGTACCCTATTTCCTTGTTTTGGTAAGTGTGTTTTTTGTCAGCATGGAGATTTGGGGTTAGTTCTTAGTGTCCCGGTTTATCGATTTTCTCTATAATGGGTTTATTGTTTAAGTCTTGGTGGTGTTGTTTGGGTGTTAATGTTCACAATCTAGTTGATTTATTATGGTGGTGAGAACCCCCTCATGTTCTCCCCACATAATTGAACAACGGTTTATTCAGAATTAGTCATGTTTGACTTATGGGGTAAATAGTCACCATGAGGTTCACATTTTCTCTAGGTTTTGATCGGGCATAGATTGAAGTTTTGGTTAACATTCAACTTGGTGACTTTCAGGGGAAGAATGTGTATGTGGTGGAGATAATTTCCACATCATAACCTCATATAATCTTTTATATTATTTTTTCTTGGTCTTATATCTTTTGGTGAAGGTTGGGGTTTAGTCACAGTCAAAAATTTTGAGTTTCTAGAAGTTAGGGTGGTTTTTGGATTGATCACAATCATTACATGTTTAGTAGAAACCATACAGGTCATCCTAGGTAAACATGATGCCAGTAAAGGATGTGAAAAAAAGACAATGAATGGTTTTCACATGGTTGCACAAACCGTGCGACCTAATCATGTGGTAGTTCTGGACACATGGAAGAGGCTTCCACATGGTTGGCACACAGTTTGGTAAATCGTGAAACCAAATCGTGTCGTATTCCCAGGTCATTAAAAAGTTCAAACTGTCTTTCCAATCCCTCCTATATATAACCCAAAATATAACCCCCATCCATATCATTTTTCACACACCAAGGGGTCCTAACACCCCTCTACCCTTAGCATTCCCTCCTCCATGGATGGTTCTGCAAAGATTTAAGCTATATTTCATAGGTTTTTGGTCTATTTTACTTCTATTTCTTCCCTCCATCTGTGATTTCTCAGTTTCCATTTGGTGGGATCTTTCTTAGAAGAAACCTATTGGTTAGGGTTTGTTTTTGGCTTGTATTTTCATTCGATTTAGGGTGTCTAGTTGGTCAATGAGGCCTTGTTATTACACCCATTGAAGCTTCATTGCATCTGCACGCCTTCGAGGTTGATGTTTCCATTTATTTCCTTCTCTAATAAATATTTTTATGCTTGAATAGTTTAAATTAATTTTTGTACATGATTCTCATACCCATGATACTCTTGGTTATCCTATTTTGGTGTTTTCAAGTTAGTTAAATTTGTTAAAAATAGGTTCTGAGGTGATTCTTAGGTTATGTTTTTGTGTGTCCAAGAAAAATGTGTCTGATTAAATTACAATTTAGCTTTATAGATAAAATTGGGTGGTTGAGTAGAGTTTTACCTTTTGAAATGTTTTATTATATTTATTGGATTGGGTTTGGGGTTGTTATTTAGACTATGGTAATATTTTCATAAAATGGTTTGTTGTTCAAATTAGAAAGAGGGTGTTGTTTCTTTGAAAAGGGTTTGGGTAAAAAAGACTTTTGGTATGAGATTAGATGCATGCTCATCCATGCATGAATGGAGTTCACACATGGATGCACTTTCAAATGATGATGGAATTGGAAGTAACTCTTCTCTTGAAACTTGGTATCCTAAAAAGTCCCTTCACCTTCTCCTCTTCAGTCCATTATTATAAAATGGATTCATTGTTTCCAAATTAGATAAAGTGGTTTCAAGATTGTATTGGAAGTTATAGCCCTTTTTCAGATTTATAAAAGAGTGTTGGTTCCTAAATTGTTCAAAATCCCTTTTGGGAATCCTTGGTTATTTATGTTTGTTGTCAACTTTCACATTGAAATAGTGTTCTCCTTAGACCTTGGTTTCTCAAATGGATCTTTAGTTTTGAAATGATGTTAGCTCCCTTGTGTAACTTTAAAAAGGGTTCTTCAAATGAAATATTCAAATATAAGCCTCTTGGGCACTTAGAGTATGTTTTGGTTAACATTTTACTTAAGGATTGTTTGGATTTTCAAATAGAAAAATGATTTTGGTGTTGTTTTAGAAAGATCTTGTGTAATGTTTTTGGTAAATGCATTTGGATTTGTAAAGATAAAGGCCCATTTGGAAATTTTAATGTTTTTAAAGAAAGGGTTGAGTACATAGATGATGTGATGACCTAGTTTTCATTTTTAATGATGTGATATATATATATCTATCTATGTGTGTGTGTGTAGAGGGAACCTCTATAGGATATATTTCTCTTCATGGGTTATCATATAATGGTGTCTATGTTTGGGGTATGCATGTGAAGTGAAGATAGGTAAGGCGGGTCACATGTGCAAGTGTCTTTCAATTAAAGAGTATATTATTAACATGGGTTTTTGAGTCTTTTAGATGATCCAATTCCATTTGATGATCAACACCGATTAGACAGGTTGGTACCCCTTGATTTCTTAAGAGGCCAAGTTAGATGATCTACTATATTAGTCAGTTGAGGACATACAATTGGTTATAAACTTAGGATCTTCTCCATATGCCGACATTGGTTCCAAACCGAGTATGTCTATGGGTAAATATTTGGATATTTAGGATATCCCATGTATATTATCTATATTTTATTGTTTACTTAATACTTCATTAAGTTTCCTACTTGCACAGTTTATTTATATTCAGCACATCCTAATATTCGTTGTTTTGGGTTTTGGTTTAGAAACCCTAACTTGGTTTGGAAATAGAAACATGGTGTGAAATGTTCTATAAAGATATGAAAATAGTGTTTATTTAAAAATAAGATAACTTAATTCTATTCATGTATTTAAAAATAGTATTAATTTATTTCTTTTGGGAAAGGAAAAACATTGATTCTAGGGTGGTTACCTAGAGATATATCAAGATCACATCATACATGTACGACTCGATATTGGTAGACACATGTTATTTTTATGGTTATCATTTTTGTTTAGACACCTGCTTCATGAGCTCATTGTTGGATTGGTTGTGTCTTATGGTTGGTGGTGACCAAGTGTTCACAAAGAGATCATGGTAGAATAGTCCGGTTTTATTTTTTGTTCTCATTTTTTTAGTTTCAGTTTGCTTAGCTATCTTTTATAACTGAATCAGTTTTTTATTTGTTGAGATTTGGTTTCTAGTTTTTATACTGATTTTGTTTTATTTTTCCGATCTTGGTTTTTGGATAAAACCATCCCCTTCTATTTTGTATTTGATGTCTGTAACTATTTGTGAACCTGTGGGGATTGGGAACGCCCATTGGATCATGTTGTGGACCGGGTCGGGTGTCAGGTCAGATGGAATCCTGGGTTGGTTTGTGACATTAGGGATGACAGTTGATTCCCTCATTAGAACCATTACACTAGAGGATCCCTCATCATCAGTTCCCTGGTCACCTCATAAGTTATCTCTGGTTTTCATACCCACAGGAGAACATACACGGGATGGTGGGGGTGACTAGTCCCCTTTAACTTCATGCTATACCCACATAAATTAAAAAGACACTAGTATGGTTTCAATGGTAGTATAACTATTTCAATATTATAGTAATTCTATTCTTACTACTTCCTCAATGAAAAGGTGTCCCTTTTCATCCACAATAACCTCCATCATGATATACAACACCATACACTATGCCATGTGTGAGTAGTAGATCTATTACATCATAGTTTCTATCACCACATGAAGGTATCAAAGGAAACAATCAGCCTCAGTGGGATAGTTTTTAAGAAGACACCTGCGGGAACAGTGAACAATGAAAATACTTATAATCACATATCCACATGGCGCAATATACCCCATAGTTTAGAATATTAGTCCTCTACCCTCCAGTTTTTCCATTTATGGAATGCAATGTGGAATACCAATGTAGATGTGACATCAATTATAGCCTTTTTTCTCAATATAGGCACACCATTTGGCACTTATCCTGGCAACAAAACAAATTTTAGATGTATTTATTCAATGAGAGGTATTTATGAGGTTGTCAGTTTACTAGAATAATGTGTCTTTCGATGTCTTGGATTGGAATCAATGGTCGATGTTAACTTTACAGCCTCAGGTACCAATGTGGATAAATTCCAATTTAGATATGAGAAAATATGAATCTGGGCATCATATCGAGACAAACCAATCTAAGGTTTATTTAGAGGAAAGTCTATCTATATCTAGGTCGCCTATTTGTAAAACCTTAAACATAATTGACAAGACACATTTTAGAGAATTCCAGAGAGAATGTGAAGAGGGGAAGGTCATTTTTTTAATTCATCAAATCTAATTACTCAACTAACAAGATACATACCACACACATAGAATTATATAATAAATTTACATAGAATGACACCCTCACATATTGACATCATATAATCCATATCCTAAGATCTTCCCATAAAAATTTTTAGTTATACTACCAATGATAATACTATATGGTATGAAAGATAAGAGGTCATGATGTATCATGCATGCCTAGATTTACAAGTCCTTTAATGTGACTAGACACAACCCACTAATTTACTACAAAAAAATCATGAAATTTATTATAAGAATGTTTTGGATGCTCAGGTATTTTTAATCACCTAGGTGATCCCCCATCCAACCCCATGACACATAAAATAGACCATAAATTCTATGTGGATGTCTTCCCCTACAAATATGATGTAAGAAGTGTTATAGTTTTTATAATAGTAGAATATCAAACCTAAGGTTCCTCCAACCTTCCATATATGCCTCCATAATAAAGGTAGAAACTCTAACTCTACCCTTCTCCTGAGTCAGAAGTGTAGGTTCCATAGAAAGCTGAAGCATGCAATGAAAAGTGATATATTAATTTTTTTTTAATATTTAGTTTCTTTAAAACCTAATTGAGAATATTTCACAAAAAAATTATAATTAATTTATTTAATATCGATGGAAATTAATATCAAGTATGATAATTATTTTTTCAATATATATGTCAATCATATGAAAATACACTTTTGGATTTCCTTCATTTCCTTATGAGGATCCAAGGATAGAATCCCTCTAGAAGTGATCCACACAGGCTCCTTTAATCTCCATGAAATGAAAATAAATCCTTGGGTGATATCACAATGATTCAATTGTATTTAATTATTCATATTGATCTCTCATAATTTATTCATGAAAGGATATCTCTTTCATTTCTTTTTCTTGATAGGAATAGTGAAAACTATAGTCGGGTGGGAGTTTCATTATGTACAATGACTATCAAGTATTGATTTTTGAAGAAATACATAATAGGCATAATGGTATATTTATAGAGATAGGGTATAGGTTAAAATCATTATTTAATTTCACAATAGACTTAAAATAAAATAATAATCTTTAATAAATTCCATTCACCACAATAATAATATTATTATTTTGTTGTGCACAACAACTGACCCAAAAAAACATTATGTAACCAGATTGCTAAATAATATTTTTCACCAAACTCAGTCTTGGATCACTAGAACTCCACTAGCATTTATTTTAATCGTAAATAAATATTTTATTTTAATATTTTATTCATCAATAATTCTTTTTATCGATAAAACATGAATAAAATTATCCCTTGGAATTACAAATAATATTTATTCAATTAATTATTTTCAAATAGAATTAATAGAGATCATTAGAAACTCTTTTTGGGTGAACCTCTAAGAGTCAATCTCATTGGAATTAGGAAGGATTTACTAAAGTACAAAATTAAAATATAGAAATGGTTCAAATAACCCAATATAAATAAATTAATGTCACAACTATGAAAATAAAAAAATAATACCCGATGTGTAATATAATACCTTAGTCTTACTATCTCATCATGTAGGTTTCATATATGTATTACCAACCTATATGTTCAATATGTCTTTCTCTGATTATATAAAATAAATGTGTAATTTTACCATGACCATGGAATTTAAGGTGATGAATCTATTCTAATGAAAGGGACAAGATATATGCTTCCATATAGATGGAATAGATCAATCCTTACTTGACTTACCCATTAATGACAAGTCAAAATTGACACACCCAATGTGCATTACCTTACTATGAACATAAAACATCTCATTTTTCAACAGAAAATATAAATTCATGATTCATGAAATGAATTATTTATAATATTAATGTCTAATTTCCTTTAAACTTTCTCACAGATAGGAATATCTGATGACTAAAAAAGATATTGAATCCCTACTGGCAGGTCTGTTCTCATAATCTAACATATTGGAGATTTTGAAGTGTAAAGTTTATGATAACAAGTATCATATTCTTACACGTAATCACACCTGAACGTCTATATACTATGTGTTACATTATAGTACTTTATCAAATGAAAAAACTATATTTAAGGATATTGTTATATCACTACATGGTTCTCATCGTAGTTGGTAACTTCTATGACCTTACCAATGCAACATATACTCTTGGATATTGTTACATTGGAATCATGAAAAATAATGAACAATATGTAATAAAAGTTTTATTAATATTCAGTATATAGAATATACATTTATTTAAAGTATATATAGTTGGTCATGTAACACAAACACAAAAAAACTCCCACTTTTACTCGATCAAACTGCCTATGAAGTTTAGTCTGTTTAACCTCACATGATAATCATGTATCTACTGAATCAATGATTAGTCAATGGATACACCAAATTTTTTTCCATATAAATACTACTCACAAAAACCAAACATCACTGAGAAAAATACCTCAAGATATTATACTTTGAAGGATGTGCTTCATATGTTACTGTGTCCTTTTCTCTTTTGCGAGAGCCACAACTATAATATTATTACAATAGTGTGTGATTGGATATTTACTACTAGGTACTATATCAATATATTTGATGAAGTTGAGTATCCATAATGCTTCTTTGAATTCATGAAAAGATAAAATATACTCATAATATACTGTATAATATGTGACCAAAGCCTTCTTTGAGCTCTTCTATCTCACAACACCTCCATTAAAAGTAAATATATATAACCTTTGTGAATTCATGTCATCTTGAACTATTTGGAAACAAGATTATTCATATCATTTGATGAATATTTCCTTATATCCTCCATAAACTATAAACAAATCCTTATTATGTCTCAGATACTTAAAGATAGTCTTGACTACTATCCAATGAAGGTAACTAGGGTGAGTTTGATATTTTTCTACCAAACTTAATGTGCAGAAGACATATATGCCAGTACAGAGTATATCGTACATAACTAAACCAATCACTAACGCATATATAATCTTTTCTAGTCTATTTTTGTAAAACATCAAGCTTCTACGGTACGTTTCCCTCTGAATAATGCAATAGCTTGCACTGTACGCAACTTTGAGATTCTAACACACCACGACCAATCAAACTAGCCGTTATGAATAGTAATACCCACTTTTTGAAATTTTATAAATTTTATTTTTCAAAATTGACTATATTTTTGGATTTAAAACATCAAAATTAGCTTAGGGTAAAATTTGGGTGCTTTTCTGAAAACTTTCAATTTTGTAGGAGTAGTGAAAAATATTAAATTTTAATTAAAAACAACTTTTTTAATCAAAATAATTTATAGTGTTAAATTAAAAATTTGAATGGTTTTTAAGTATAATTAGATTTTTTTTATAATTTAATATAATTTACATCATTGGATGTAATTTCACATTTAAACTGAACATAAACAAGTGTTAATCTTTTGATAATTATTATTTCTTAAAAACAAGTTTTTTGTTTTGAGAATAGGAAATAATTTTGAAATAATTTCTACCACTTCTATGTTTTGAATTTGGAAAAATGTATTCCATGTTTTAAATCAGGAGGTCCAAATTGTGTAAATAGGTAACTTTTATTTATAGACATTATGAATATTTACTTCAGTAATTTTTTTATTTACCATGGTTGAAGGGTAAATGTAGTAAATAAGGGTAAAAAAATATTATTATAATAATATTAAATTAGCCTAAAATGTATCTTATAATTATTGGTTGATATATTTCCGACCACGGGCATCCTTGGGTCGGTTTTGGGACCCCATGGAGCCACACAAGAGTGATTATGACACTTTATGTAAATTAATTTAAAGTAAAGACAAAAATGACATAAACACATATGTTTTAGTAAAATAATTTTTACAAGGGGTTATATAAGTTATCTTTTCGACTTTAAATATTAATTTTAAAAAAAAAAATATTTCGAACATCATGGTATTTTTTATTATTTGTAGACATCAAATAAATAAAAATATTTATGACACAATAATGACGCAGTGTTTAGCTCATTAAACAATGATTTAAATAAATGAGATTATAAATATTAAAATAATAACCAAAACCTATCCAATTTTTATTAGATTTTTTATTTATAACATGATTCATCTTATATTTGACTTTAATTAGGTTTGGTCTTTTATGAATCGAAAATCCTTATATAGAAAAATAGTATTTTCAAACATTCCTAAAGAGCCCCTCCCCGTTATAAAAAGCCCTCACCTCCAACACATCTCTCATACCTCTCAAGACCCTTGGCTCATCCAACTTCTTCCCAATAAAGGTCCCTACATCCCTATATTCCTCTAATAAGCCTTATCATAGGCATAAGGCACTTCAAGGAATACTTTTGGTTAAAAACAAAGGGAGTTACCCAATTTAAAGGTAACATTTCCACTTAAGTTCATTTCTTTTATTTTAATTCTCCAACCCCTAAAATCTATTTATTCATTTCTTTTATAACAAAAATAGTATCCTAAATATACAAGGCTATTTTTATGATATGTATTTTTACTACACTTATACACACCTCCCTCTATTGGTTATAGAACATAATGTTTCTGTGGATGGCGAACTACTGCCTCACGAAATGATGATTGTTCAATCTTCTACTTACACCTCTTATGGCGGCCATTATGATGGAACTCTAATTATATATGATATATATGATATATATTTTATCTATAATCTTCTGTAATTATCTTTTATATCATACCATTATTCTTTTCATGTTGTATATATATGATAATTTCATTTGAGGAAGTGTCGACTACCGCCCCCTCAATGTGATATGACTCATTCATACCATACATGGAAAGTATAAAGAATGGTGTCAATAAACGTATGTAACGTATATAAAATATTATATTATACAGGAATAATAATATACCTATGTATCATTTGGTCTTATTTCCTTTTAAAATAAAAAAATTAAATGGAAGTAGCGTTCGTGCGTACATATGGATTACCATCTCCACAAACACGATGAGATTCATTTCCCATCATAACCATTCAAGAATAATTTTCCTTTGATTATTAAAAATAATATTTACTAATATTATATCATTCTTTATATGAATCAAATACGTCATATCCATAACAATCATGACTTACGTAACCAAACATATCAAGGAAAATGAATCAGTTAACTCTCGAAAGAATGATACTACTAAAATATTATTAATTAATAAATTTTAGAAGATTATATATGATATCATATTTATGTATTTGGTTCTTGTATAATTTTATAACAATTATTTAACTATTGTACAAGAGGTTAATTTACCCTCAACCAAGGAAAAACAAGTTAAGGGTTAATATCACAATCTCTTTATTATTCGAGGTTGTTTTTACGTAAGTATCTACTGAGACCTCTTTATCATCCACATCCGTGTTTCTTAAAAATGTATTTCAAAACATTTTTAATATTTTCTAGACTATGGGTAAAAGTCATTTATACCCTTTTTTGACTTTTTAGAAATTTTTTTAAAGGAATATTTTCGTCTTTTTCCAAATAAGATACTTTATAACCTTTTCAACCAATTAATGTAAGAATGTTTTTTAACTTATACAGTGGGAGAAATTATTCTCCACTGTTATAAAACCTTTGAAGATTCCCTTACAAGCTTATAAGAATATTTTCAAAATAAATGTTTTATTTTATAATTACATGAGTATTAAGTTATTTCTAAAATAAAAAGAGATATTTCTCTCAAATATGTTTGATTTCTTCTATGTAAATATTCTTTAATGTGTTTTATACTTGTATGAAGTTTATTTATTATGATACAAATATTCCATATGGTATTGAAGGTTTTGTGATATGTTTGATTATGGATGTGTTATTTTTATACCATTCATGGTTTATGGTTAATGTATTAAAAATTTTATGATAGTTTTAATATGAATGTTCATGTTATGTTTTAACCTTCTCATATGAGGAATGCATTGGACATAGTAAGTGATGGGTGGAGCCCACTATAGCCCCACAATTTATCGGTAGGTCTCATGAGAAAAACTAGTGTATAGGCACAAGGTCTTGACAAAATCTTATTTGTAGTCTTGGCATGAGGCCTTGACTTTGTGGTTATGATGTCCAACAGTATGCATTCCATCATTACGAAATTTGATATTGATATTACATGTGATTATTCGACTAGTAGAATATTCTTGTTAATAAGTAAATGGAATTATTTTATTTATCTTTTCCATATTATGCTGAACTTTATGTTTAAATGGATTTTGTTTTAGTTTTATACATTATCTTAAATATTTATGCTTATTTATGAAGTTTTCGCTATACTGTTATTCTTATTAAGCATCTGAGATCACAGCTTTCTATGTTTTATTTTTCCCAAGACATGAAGAAGTATTTTATGGTTGACTTGTAGGGATAGGCTAAGGGATATAATTGTATTCAAACTGGACAAAATGTTTTTTTTGTTTTTATCTCATGATGTAATGTATAACTTATGTATGTATCTAGTACTTACAAGGCTACTAAACTAATCGGTCTTTTGGGACATGATTTCGAGAATCATGAAAATGTTATGTTATAATGAACTAACTCTAGGTAACTAGGTTCGAGGCGTTATAGTTGGTATCAGAGGAAGTTTAGTACTAACCTTGGATACTAGATTTAGATAAAATTTTATGAGAGCACACTACCCTTAGATAGTCATTGAGGATTAGTGTAGCTGAACATCCAAGAATTTTGGTAATGTATAGATTTTGTGTATTTTCCAAGAAATAAGACCCTGTCTAGATACGAGCTGGTAGAAGCTGCCCTAGCACAGATTTTCCTAGGAGTGAAAACTCTGACAAGGAGTTCTAGGCTTGACCTGGGGTATCCTAATACACGACAACAAACCTTGTTGTACTCTTTCTTACGTCACTCCCGGGGGATATTCTTAGAATAATTCACAATATCATTACAAATCATTATGATGGAATTATGAGTATATACATCCTCAAGGAAAACCTTTTTTATGATTATGCATTATATCCATAAACTGTTCTATTTATGTTTAGTGTTTTACAAGTTTGGAATTATGTATTTCGATTCATAAACTAATGTTTTTTATGCCATTTTTTAGAAATGGAACCTTGTAGAAGGAATGGGAACCATATCAACACATGTAATACATGTAGTTATTTCCCTCATACTCAAGATAATTATAGTGGATATGGTAATGAAACTGGTAATGATTAGCTTATCACTATACTAGGACAACTAACTCAGGTTATGAATAATAACTTTGCCCATATCAAGCACCCTGATCCACAATGAGGAAGTTCAATGTTAGACCATTTCATGAGCCAACGACCACCAAAATTCAATGGGACTACAAATCCATTTTTAGCTGAGAAATGGATACGTTCCTTAGAGAGAAAATTTCATGCTTTGGGGAGCAGCGAAAGGGAAAAAATTTTCATGGTAGTTTACTACATCACAGGAGATGCAGATCGATGGTGGTCATTAATTCAAAACCCAAAGGAAGATGAGAAAGTATAAAAAATGGAATGGAGGGAGTTTAAAGTTCTTTTCTTAGAAAAATACACTCCTCGTGACCATCGAGAGGATATGGAAATACAATTTCTGAGTTTGAGGCAAAAGGAGGATGATAATGTCGCAAAGTATTGGGATAAAATTACAAGGTTATCAAGGCATGCAGAAGATTATATATGTAACAAAATGAGTAATATTGATCAATTATTTGATGGGTTAAAACCATTTATTTATCGAGAATTAGTCTCACAATCCTTCTTATCATACAAAGATATTGTCTCATGTGCTATCAAGATTGAAAAGGAATTAACATTGTCTTACAACTTTAATGAAAGGAAAGAGAAGAAGAGAACTACTGAACACTCTAAAAATGGAAATAAGGGGAAGAAGGGAAAAGTTGAATATCCATCCTGCAGTAAATGTGGGAAGAAACACCTCATTACATTCCTGAAGAAAATGGGAGTCTACTAAAAGTGTGGTGAAAAAGGCCACAAAGCTCATGATTGCAAGGGAAAGAAAGAGGCTGTCAATGTTGAATATTATAATTGTAAAGAAATATGGAATTATGAAAATGAATGTGCTAAGAGCCAATGAAAGTTACCTCAGAAAAGTCCAAGGTAGAAAGGCCAAGCTTATGCGATCACAAATGCTGAGGTTGAAGCTTCTAAAGACATAGTGGCAGGTAATTTGATGGGTTTCTCAATTTTATCCAATGAATTATTTGAATCTAGATCATCACATTGTTTCATATCTTCCTAGTTTTCTATGAAAAGTAGATATCTCCAATTTTATTTAACAAGGGAGTTATCAATAAAAACTCTTAAGGGAAGTATCATTGCAAAAATGTTTTGCGAATCAGTCCCCATTATGGCATATAAATGTTCTTTATATGCTAATCTCATCATAATACCCATGATTTAATTTGATATAATACTAGGTATGGATTGTATTTTGGACCATGATGCGAAAACTTATTGTAAGAAGAAGGAGGTTACAATTTTTGATAAAGATAAGGAATACCTTATCTTTAGAGAAAAAACATCACCATCTTATTCTTATCTATATCCACCCCATATAACTCTACTAAATTCAATTATTGGTAAGGAAGAGAGTGAAATAACTATGGGTGAGGAATGGAATGTTCAAATAGAGTATGTACCTATTGTATAAGAATATGTTGATGTATTTCAAGAGTATTGACCTAGACATCCTCTAGAATGATAAATTGAGTTTTCCATTGATTTAATTCCTGTTCCATGGCTCATATCTAAGACCACTTATAGAGTTTCCACTATGTAATTAGTGGAGATAAAGAATCAACAATAGGATTTGAGTAATAAAGGATTTATTCGCCCAAGTGTTTCTCCATGGGGAGCCCCTAATCTTTTTGTTAATAAGAAATATGGATATATGAGATTTTTCATTAACTATTGGGATATCAATGCTATAACAATAAAGAAAAAGTATCCCCTTCTTCCCATTGATGATTTATCTGATCAACTTCATAGAGATAAATATTTTTCAATGATTTACCTTCAATCTGGATATCATTTGTTGTGTGTGAAGAAGGAATACATTCCAAATATGACATTTTGATCCAGGTACATACATTATGAGTTTACAATAATTCCTTTTGGATTGAATAATGCACCCTCTGGCTTCATGGATCTAATGACTATAGTTTTCAAGGAATATCTTGATAACTTTGTAGTGGTTTTTATTGATGATATCTTGATATAATCCAAAAGCTATGAATATCATAAAAATCACATGCGCACTATTATAATGACTCTTAGAATAATTGAATTATAGGGGACGTTCATCAAGTGGGAATTCTGGATTTAAGAGGTTTCATTTCTTGTCCATATTGCCTCTAAGGTTGGAATCTCTGTTGATTCTTCAAAGACCAAGGCAATCCAAAAAATGCCATCACCGACAAGTATAGCTATGGTATGCGGTTTTATTGGTTTGACAGGTTATTATCGATGTTGCATCCAAAATTTTTCCTTATTGGCTCACCCATTAACCTTGATCAAACATAAAGGGGTTAAATTTGTTTATACAAAAGAGTGTGAAGAATGTTTTGAAGAATAGAATAGAATATTACTGAATGCCCCTATATTGACTCTACCACCGGGGAATGATGGGATTGTTATTTATAGTGATGCTTCAAAGAAAGTACATGGTTGTGCCCTTATGCAGAATGATAGAGTTATTGCCTATGCATCATGAGAGCTAAAAATTATTGAACAAAAATATCCCACTCATGATCTAGAGTTAGCATCTGTAATCTTTACTTTGATGATATGGAGACACTATCTCTATGGTGAAAAATGAGAGATTTATACTGATCACAATAGTTTGAAGTTTATTTTCTAACAAAAAGAACTCAACATTTGGCAAATGATATGGCTTGAACTAATCAAGGATTACTATTGAACTATACTTTACCACTCGAGGAAGGAAAATAAGGTGGCAGATGCTTTGAGCAGAAAGGATCATGGAGTTTTGAAAAAGATGAGAGTTGAAATGGATACTATGTTAATGGATCTAGTAAATATGGATATGGGAATAATCATGGAAGGTGAAACATCAATATATTTTGAAATGGTCTCTAAACCATCTTCAATAGAAAATATACAAAGTTCTCATACTGATGATGAGAAGTTTCAAAAGAAAATTAAAGATTTGAACGATGGGAGATTAATAGACATCATATAAGAAGATGGTATTTTGAAATTTGGGAAGAGACTTTGGGCTCCTGACATAACTGATCTAAAAAGGGAATTTTTGGATGATTCTCATAGCTCCAATTTCTCTATACACCCTGGTAGCACTAAGATTTATAGAGATTTTAAGGAACATTTTTTTTGTGGGACAACATGAAGAGAGAGATCACTGATTATGTGTCAAGACATATGGTTTTTCAACAAGTGAAAGATGGAAGACAAAATCCTAAAGGAGTCAGGAAACATGTTCTTATACCTAAGTGGAAATGAGATGATATTATGATGTAATTTTTCATGGGGATACCAAGGACTCCAAGAAGGAATGAAGCAATATGAGTCATGATTGATCATCTTACCAAGTCAGCTGATTTTCATACTATAAGAGAATATTTACCACTTGAATGTATGGAAAGAATATATATTAATGAAGTTGTTAGACTTCATGGAGTACCCCTATCGATTGTTTCTTATCGTGATCCCCATTTTACTTCATGATTTTGGAAATGTCTTAATAAGGCCTTGGATACTCAACTTTGTTTGAGAAATGACTACCACCCTCAAAATGATGGAAAATCAGAACATACTATTCAAACATTATAAGACTTGTGGAGATCTTTCTCACTTGACTTTCAAGTTATGTGGGAACAATATTTAACTCTCATAGAATTTTCCTATTATAATAGTTTCCATTCAAGTATTAAGAAGGCACCATATAGAGTGTTATATGGAAAGGGATGTGGCACACCAACTTGTTGGGATGATGTCGGTGAAAGAAAACTCGTAGGACCAGAACTTGTTGAGAAAATAATGGAAAAGGTGAAGGTTATCCAAATACACATCAAAGAAGATCAAAGTAGGCAAAAGAGATATGCCAATAACTGATAGAACAATTTGGAATTTCAAGTAGGAGATCATGTTTTCTTGAAGGTATCTCCATGGAAGGGTGTTATATGATTTCTTAAGAAAGGAAAATTAATTCCTAGGTAAATTAGACCTTTCAATGTTCTAGAATGAATTGGAGTTGTAACTTATCGTTTGGAAATGACGCTATGTCTCCCCAAAGTTCATGATGTGTTCCACGTATCACTATTGAGAAAATACATGCTTGACCCAACACATGTACTCACCTATTAAAAAATAGAACTGGAACCTGATTTGTCTTATTGCGAAGAGCCTATAAGAATTTTTAATACCAATGAACAAGTGTTGAGGAACCAAACAACTCTTCTGGTGAATGTTCTATGGATAATTCATAAGATGGAAGAGGCAATGTGGGAACCCGAGGAATATATGATGAAGAACCAACCAAATCATTTTATGTAGTAGTATTCTAGAAATTTCAAGGAGAAAATTATTTAAAGGAGACAAATGTAATACCCCAAGTTTCCATGAAAAATTTGCCTTGAAATAATGCAACATTGATATTCTAACACACCACGACCAATCAATCTAGCCGTTATGAATAGTAATACCCAATTTTTAAAATTTGATAAATTTTATTTTTCAAAATTGAATTCATTTTTGGATTTGAAATATCAAAATTTTCTTAGGGTGAATTTTTGGTACTTTTCTAAAAACATTCAATTTTTGATGAATAGTGAAAAATACTAAATTTTAATTTAAATTTTTTTTTAATTGATATAATTTAGTGTGTTAAATTATAAATTTGAGTGATTTTAAGTATCATTATTTTATATTTTTATCATTTAATATAATTAAGGTTATTGGATACAATTTCACATTTAAACTAAAAATAAACAAGTGTAAATCTTTTGATAGTTATTATTTCTTAAAAACACATTTTCTGTTTTGACAATGGGAATTAATTTTAAATTAATTTCTACCAATTTTGGGTTCTAAATTCAAAAAGAAAGATTCAATATTTGGAATTAGTAAGTACAAATTTGGTAAATAGATAACTTTTATTTTCAGACATTTTCAATATTTACTTTAGTAAATATTTTATTTACCGTGGTTAAAGGGTAAATCTGGTAAATAAGGGTAAACAGATTTTATAATAATATATTAATTTACCCCAACATGTGCCATATTCCTATTTGTTGATACATGTCTGACCATGGGCATCCTTGGGTCAATTTTGGGACCCCATGGAGCCACTGGAGAATGATAATTACACTTTATATTAATTAATTTAAAGGAAAGTAAAAAATGACATAAACATATATCTTTTAGAAAAATAATTTTTACAAGGGTTTATATAAGTTATCATTTAGACTATAAATATTAATTTGAAAGATAAAATGATTTCCTACATCATGGTATTTGTTTTATAATATTTATACATCATATAAATAAAATTATTTATGACACAATAATGATGCAATGTTTACCTCATTAAAGAGTGATTTAAATAAACGAGATTATAAAAACTAAAACAATATACAAAACCAATCCAATTATTATTGAATGATTTTATTTAGAACATGATTCATCTTATATTTTACTTTAATGAGTTTCATACCTTTATAAATCAAAAATAATTATATAATAAAATAATATTTTCCAACATTCTTAAAGAGCCCCTCCCCCCTTATAAAAAAGCCCTCACCTCTAACCCATTTCTAACACCTCTCAAGCCCCTTGGCTCATCCAAACGTAGCCCAATTAATATTACTAAATCCTTATCTTCCCCATAGAGGCCTTACCAGAAGTATAAGGCACTTTAAGGAAGCCTTTTGGTTCAAACCAACGTGAGTTACCTAATTTAAATGTAACATCTCCTCTTAAGTTATTTTCTTTTATTTAAGTTATCCAACCCCTTAAACTTGATTTATTTATTTATTTTAAAACAAAAAAATTATAATAAATATACTAGGTTGTTGTTATGATAGGTTTTTAAACTACACATACACACACCACCATCTAATGGGTATAGAACATAATGTTTCTCTGGACGGCAAGCTACTGCCTCACGAAACAATGATTGATCAATCTTCTACAACCACCTCTTATGTTGGAAATTATGATGGAACTGTAATTATATATGATATTTACGATATTTATTTTATCTATAATCTTATGTAAATATTTTTTATAGAATACATTTATTCTTTTCATGTTGTATATATATGATAATTTTATTTGAGGAAGTGCAGACTACCTCCCCCTCAAAGTGATATGACTCATTCATACCATACATGGAACATATAACAGATAGTGTTAATAAATATAAGTAAGGTATATAAAATTTTATATTATACTAGAATAATAATATACCTATGTATCATTTGGTGTTTTTTCCTTTTAAAATAAATAAATTAAATGGAAGAAACGTTCGTGTGTACGTACAGATTACTATCTCCATGAACACGATGAGATTCATTCCCCATCATAAAAATTCAAGAATAAATTTCATATGATTTTTAAAAATAATATTTAAGAAAATAATATCATTCTTCATATGAATCAGACACATCCTATCCATAACAAACATGACTTACGTAATAAAACATATAAAGGAAAAGGAATCAGTTAACACCCAAAACAATGATACTACACAAATATTATTAAAAAAGAAATATTAGAACATTATATATGATATCATATATATGTATGTGGATATTTTATAATTTAATAACAATGGTTTAACTATTATATTGGAGGTTAATGTACCCCTGACTAGGTAAAAGTACAAGGTAAAGGTCAATTTCACAATCTCTTTATTATTCGAGATTGTTTTTACGTAAATATATATTGGGACCTATTTATCATCCACATCCATGTTTCTTAAAAATATTTTTAAATTTTTTTTACTATTTACTAGACAATGGGTTAAATTCATTTATACCCTTGCTTGAATTTTTACAAAATTCTTTGAAAGGAATCTTTATTTCATTTTCCAAACACAGTATATTATGTCATTTTCAAAAAATTACAGTAAGAATGTTTTTTTAACTTATAAGGAAGGTGTGGTTATTCTCCTCCATTATGACACATTTGAAGCTTCCCTTACAATATTATAATAATATTTTCAAAATAAATGTTTTTTTTATAATTACATGACTTATAAATGATTTCAAAACAGAAAGAGATATTTCTCTCAAATAGTTTTGACTTCATCTAAGTCAACATACTTTAATGGATTTTATACTTGTTTGAAGTTGATTTATTATGATTAAATTATTAAATATTGTATTTAATGTATTTTGATAAGTTTGACTATGGATGTGTTTTTTTTTATACCATTCATGGTTTATAGTTAATGTATTAATATTTCATATGCTTGTTTTAATATGAATGTTCATGTTATGTTTCATCCTTTTCATATGAGGAATGAATTGGATGTAGTAAGTGACGGGTGGAGCCCGCTATAGATCCTCAATGCATCGGTAAGTCTCATTAGAAAAAATAGTGTCTTGGCATAAGTCCCTGACTAAATCTTATTTTCAGAATTGTCAGAGGCCTTGACTATGTGGTTATCATGTCTGAAATTATGCACTCCATCACTATAAAATTATCTGTTGATATTTCATGTGATTATTCGATAACTAAAATATCCATGTGAATAATTAAATGGAATTATTTGATTTATCTTCACCATATTATGCTAAAGTATAAGTTTAAAAGGCTTTTGTTTTAGTTTTATTCATTTCCTTAAATGTTTATGCTTATTTAGGATGTTTCCAGTATATTGTTATCCTTACTGAGCATTTGAGCTCACCTCTTTCTATTGAGTCAATAAGGTTTCCTTATGAATTTTCCATTCCTTTAAGTTTTGAAAATCACAAACACTATATCTTAAGACAAATTTTATTTCCCATAAGATTTATCCTATTAAGGAAAATTTTCCTTCCCAAGGTAATTTTCTCCTTACCTTTGTGTTCGTTGTTCATAATTTAGTTTCTATAAATCTAAATCATTTTATTTCTAAGTTTAAAATCCATTTTCATATCTAAAACCTCAGAATCCTATAAATACATTGATATAGAGTATTCTATTTTTAGGTTCTGAATTCAGATTCAGAATTATTTTGAATTTAGATTCTGAATTCACTGAATCCTGATTCCGAATTCTTCTGAATTCAGATTCCGAATTCTTCTGAATTCTAATTCTAAATTCTCTGAATTCTGATTCTGAATTCTTCTAAATTTATATTCAGAATTATTTTGAATTTAGATTCTGAATTATTTTTAATTCAGATTCTGAATTCTCTGAAACTAATATTCGAATTCTCTAAATTCATACTCTGAATTATTTTAAATTCATATTCCGAATTATCTAAAATTCAAATTATGAATTCTCTGAATTCAGACTCTGAATTATCTAAAATTATGATTCCAAATTCCTTTGAATTTGGAATCTAAATTCCATATAATTATATCTCCTAATTCATTGGAATTCTGACTCTGAATTCCTTATAATTCAAACTTAAAATCCCATGGAATTATGAATCTGAATTCATTAGAATTCAGAATCAGGATTCCTTAGAATTTTGAATAATAATTCCATAGAATTCAGACTCTGAATTCATTAGAATTTAGATTATGAATTCCTTAGAATTTAGACTCAAAATTCATTAGAATTCAGACTCTAAAATCTATATAATTTGAGCTTCCAAATTACTTGAAATACAGAATTCGAATATCCATATAATATAGACTCCATATGTTTACTTGCTTTGACTCTGAACATTATTTTTATTAGACTCCGAAAAATAAATTTGGTTGAGAAACTATATTTTACTTACCCTTGTTATAGTTATGAAACAATTTCATAAATTCTGTTTCTAACTAACCTTTTTTTAGTGACACATGTACATGTCCCTCCGAGATTCAAGGAAAAATATAACCATTGAAGGAGGGAGCCAACCATTCGGAAAATGCCTATAAATAGGAGCTTATTTGAACGAGCTGAACAACAATAGAGAACCGATCAATAAATCTATATATTACATGTTGTTGAATTGATTTCTATAGAGAGATACTCTCATTCTTTGTGCGTACTAAACATCTTGTTCAACTTGCTTCATGCGACTCCGATTGTTACTATGTAAAATTGAGGAATTCTGAGGATCGGAAGACAGAGGTGCCGACTACCTTAAAGTTATAGGACCTCCTTGATAAGGAAGATAGAGGTGCCAACTACCTTGATTTTCGATGGATTTGGTGGATAGCAAGATATATTTTGATATTCTTATTGAGGTTTTACCCTAGTGTGGGTAAGATATACTATCTTGAAAGTATAAATCAAGGGACCTTTATAAAAGTTTGTTGGATACCCTACTCTTTGGGATAAAAGATTTCATACTTGTTACTTGTATTGTTTCATGTTTATTTTCCACTACATTTTGAATAATAAGTAAAGTATAACCGGTTTATACTTTCTTGTATTTTTATACTTTGAGTAGTAAGATTCTATATTCTTTAAGGTAGAATTTTTAAAGTATACAATTCACCCCCCTCTTGTATATTGAGAATCTACATTCATATTTAGATCCTACAATTGGTATCATAGGTAGTATCTAAAATACTTATGTTCATAAATAAGTTTTCTTTCTCAATTTTCATTGTTATATATTTTCCTTGCTTAGTATTTTAACCATCATTTACAATCTTTTACTATTAAGAAGTTTTTGTGAAAAGATAGTTTCTTTTAGATGGAAGGAATGAATTTTGGTCTGATTAACAATATTAATCCTACTAGACTACCTATATTTGATGGGAATGATTATGAATATTGGAGAGATCATATGAAGACTTTTTTTAATAATACCGGAGTGGAAAACTTTGTTATGATTACTAGAGTTTTCAATATTCATGATAAAGAAGTCAGAACTTTTACTAATCAAGAAAAGGCAGAATATAAACTAAAATATATGGTACGCAATACTTTGTTGTGTTCCATGACCAGAAATATATATTGTCACATTTCTTCTTGTGAATCTGAAAATTTTATTTGAAATAAATTTAAGGTTACTCATTTTGGTAAATCCAAAGTTATAAAAACTAGAAAAGATTTTCTTAGAGCAGAATATTAGGGATTTATATTTCCTTATGGAGAACCAGTATGTAATGTGAAACAAAGATTTATGACAATTGTTAATAGCTTACAATCCATGGGTGAGAAATCTTTAGATAATGAGACAACTGTGGACAATATTATAGACATCATTCTTAATGAGCGGGATTCTAAGAGAATAACTATTGATGAGAATAGAAAAGTATCTCAGAATACTCTTGATGTGCTTTTCAGAACTCTTCTTCAACATGAGAAAATAATGAAAAGAGATGCATATTTGAATAAGAATAAGAATGGAAATGGGATTTTATCCCTTACTACTACTAAAGAAAAGGCTCTTGAAAGGATTACAAGTTCCAATTTTATGAAATTAACTATTTTATATGAATCTAGTGAAAGTCAATATTCAAATAATGAGCTATATAATCTTGCTCGAAGGGTGAACAAGATAGTTGGGAAGAGAGACTTTTAGAATATGTATAAAAGAAAGAAAGAACAGAGAAGAAAGTCTTTGAAGTTACCTATTACAAATGAAAAAGAGAAGGGCATATAAGTCCAAATTGTTATATGATTATGTGAAAGGATAGAAAGGAAATGAATTCTGAGAAAAATAAAAATAAGTACTAAAAAGATAAATCTATGAATTTTTTGAAAGCTAATGACACATGGAGTGCTAGTGGTGGAGACTCTTCTGATGAATCCTTGGAATATGAATCTTCTGATCCAAAAAATCTTGGTTTACTAGCCAGATTACCTATTGAAAATCATTGTTTAATGGCTAAGGTAAACATTGATAAATCTATAACGAATGTTTCCTTAAATGAAAACTATTGTGACAATAAATATTATGAATATTCAGATGAAGAATATTCTTCCAATGAAGATAATACTTTAACTACTTATGAAGACGTGTATAGGTTTTTGAAGAATCTTGAGAATGAAAACTCTAAAGTCAAGAAAAAACAAGATAAGGAAAATATAAAATTTCTGTTCGTACTAAAGAAGTATCAAATCATTCTAATGATCTTGACAAGAAAATTTATGATTTTGAAATTAATTCAAAAAAACTTGAGAAATTTAATTCTGAGAAGGATAAACGTTATAAGGATCTAGAAAAAGTAATTTCTAAGAAAAATGTTCCAGAGAATTACTCTAGTGATAAAACTGACGTTTTTGATGATAAAAACATAGTTATTAAACTAAAGTTAGAAATATTTTCCTTGAGGAAGTGTTTGTCAAACTACACCTTAGGTAAGGAAAACTTTGATAATATGTATTCACAAATTCGACCTCTAAAGAATAATTCTAGTTTTGGATATACTTATAGTAAAACAGTTTTCAGAAATAATTTTTTTTCCTCAAAGTGCTCTATTCTGCACTAAATGTGAGTGTGGTGGAAATTGAGCAAGAAATTGGTCCTTAAACAAAACTCAGTCTTCAGGTTTTCGTAAAGCTTATTTTTCTAAGAAAATTTGGATTCCTAAAATTATTCTTTCTGAAGTTTATAGATTTAAGAATTTTTGGGTTCCGAAAGTCTAACACTTTAATTTTTTGGAAAGTTAAGATACTACCAACAGAAATACTTTGTACATGGATAGTGGATGTTCCCAGCACATTACTAGTAACATAAACTTCTTTGAAAATATTATTAAGATGAAAGGATGAAAATGAACTTTCGGAGATAATGCTCAGGGAGAAATTATTGGTATAGGTAACATTGTTCTTCTAGGAAAAATATTGATTTCAAATGTTTTATTTGTTAAGGGTATTAAGAACAACCTTATTAGAATACGTTAGTTATGTGATGAAGGTTACCTTGTGAGTTTAGGGACTTATAAATGTTTAGTACATAATTCCAAGGAAGAGTTTATTCTTTCTTCCTATAGCCAAGTGAATGTATACACACTAAAATTAGAAGACCTTAGGAGCCAAGACCTTCCTTTCATTAGTGCATTGGATGATCATTCATGTCTATAGAATAGAATTTTAATATAATTTTTCCTTAGGAACCTTTGTAAACTCTCTAAGAAATGACTAGTTAAGGATCTACCTGAGTTTAGATTTTATTCTTCAAAAGTTAGTGATCTTTGTTAATATGGAAAGAAACATAAATCAAGATTTAAATCAGTTAGTGAATTCTTAACTACTGATGCATTACAGTTAGTGTATATGTATTTTTTTGGTCCAACAAAAACTGGAAGAATTGGAGGTAATTATTACGTATTTTTCCTAGTTTATGATTACACTAGATTTACGTGAGTCTATTTTCACAAAAAAAATTCTGAAGTTTTTTGTTATTTTAAAAATATTGGAGCCCAAGTTAAAAATGGAAAAAACTTTCCCTTGTTAAATATTCATAGATATCATGGAGGAGAATTTCAAAATTCTGATTTTAAAACTTTTATAGTAGAAAAGGCATTACTCATAAATTCTTAGCACCAAGAACTCCTCAATAGAATGATGTTGTTGAAATAAGAAACCAGATTCTTCAAGAAATAACAAGAACCATGTTGAGTGAATATTCGATAGCTAAAAGTTTTTGGGCTGGAGTATGTACGAATTTTTATACTATAAATCGAGTTTTTATTAGACCGTTTCTTAATAAAACCCCTTATGGGTTATGGAATAGTAGAAAACCAAGACCTTCCTACTTCATGGTATTTGGTTGAAAAGTATTCATTCTAAATACTAAAGATAACCTACGCAAATTTGCACCAAAATATGATGAAATAATATTCTTAGGGTACTCCACAACTTCTAAGGCTTATACAGTTTTAAATAAAAATACTTGTACTATTGAAGAAATAGTACATGTTAAATTTGATGAAACCAATCCCTTTGTTTTTAGACAACCTCAACCTACATATTCAGATGTGTTTTTAAAAACTGATTATCACCCCCTTATAAAAAAATCATTATGATTAGGAAAATGTTCAAGAAAATGTTCTTGAGAAATTCACCCCAGAATATTTCCTACCATATGTTGATAAACATGTTTTAAAAAACCCAAATCAGTTGTTTCTCAAGAATAATCTCATTGATAGTATCATTGGTGATGTAAATCAGCCAGTAAGGACTATATGTTTCTTTGGGAAAGAAGTTAATCATCTAACATTCCTTTCTCAATTAGATCCTAAAATCACAAATGATGCTTTATTTGATGTTGATTAGATAAAATCTATCCAAGATGAGTTAAATGATTTCAAAAAAATAAAGTTTGGACCTTGGTTGAAAGACCTAAGGAAACATCTGTTTTTAGATTAAAATGGGTCTTCCGCAATATGATTGATGAAAATGGAATCATAGTAAGAAACAAATCTTGATTAGTTTCTAAAGGATATAATCAACATGAAATAATAGACTATGAAGAAACCTATGCTCCATTATCTAAACTTGACTCTATTTGTATTTTACTTTCTCTTTCAGTGCTCTTTAATTTCAATCTTTCTCAAATGGATATTAAATATGCTTTCCTTGATGGTTATTATAAAGATGATGTCTTTACTGAACAAACTCCTGGTTTTGAAGATAAAAAACATCCTAAACATGTTTTTAAACTTAACAAAAATTTATATGGACTTAAAAAATCCCTTAGAGCCTGGTATTATAAACTTATAGGATTTTTACTTCAAAAAAATTTTGTTAAGGGAAATGATTATCCAACCCTTTTTATATATAAAGATAAGAAAAATGTTTTGATTGTTCATATTTATGTTGATGAAATTATATTTGGTTCAACTCAAAAATATTTAACTGATTCATTTGTATATCTAATGAAATATGAGTTTGAAATGAGTATGATGGGTGAATTAACATTTTTACATGGTTTTAAAATTTCTCAAAAACCAAAGAAATTTATATATCCCAACATAATTATATTAAAGATCTTCTTAAAAAGTATGGATATGACAACACTAAGAGTATAAGTACTCCCATTGGTACCTGAAATCCACTTGATCTTGATGAAGCTGGGAACCCAGTGGATCAAACATCTTTTAGAGGTATGATAAGAAGTCTACTTTACTTGATAGCTAGTTATCTAGACATAATTTTTTTAATATTATTTTTTGCAACATATCAATCCAATTCTAAGGAATCTAATTTAATGGAAGTTAAAAGGATTTCTCGCTACATAAATGGAATAATGGATCTTGGACTCTTTTATACTTCTGGAAATGACTTTGTTTTAAAAAGTTTATGGGATGCTGACTTTGGTGGATGTAGAATAGATAAGAAAAGTACATTCAGAACCTTTTATTTCTGAAGAGATTCATTAGTCCCTTGTTCATACAAAAACAACACTCAGTAGCACATTCTACTTCTGATGTTGGATATGTAGTAGCTGGAAGTTGGTGTGCTCATGTCTTGTGGATGCAACAAACACTCAGATACTGTGGTATGAGTTTTACCAAAACCCAAATATTGTGTGATAATACTATTGCCATTTCCTTAAGTAAAAAACCTACACATCACTCTCATGAAAAACACATAGATATTAGGCATCACTTTCATAAGGATCACACAAAAAAGGAGATATCATTCTCCAATTTATTATAACACAAGATCAAATTGCGAATATTTTCACAAAATCATTACCCTTTGATAGATTTGAATATATTAAAAAAAACATAGGAATGATAACCATAAGGTAATCTTCCATATTAACTTCTTGTTGATACCTAACTCCTTACATTAAGCAACTTTTTTCATAGGGGGAGTACATCCGCTTATTAGTAAAAAAAAATTTACCAAAATTTTTCATAATCATGTTTTTTTTCGTAATCAAAATTTCTCATACTCATGTTTCTTTTTCAATAATCATATTTTTTGTAGTCCAAATTTTTCCGAATCAAATTAATTTTTAGTCAAATTTTTCGTATCCAAGAAGAATTTTGCCTCATTCAGAATAATTTTCCTAAGAAATCCGAAAGGTATATTTTCTTTATTAAGTTTTCAAAATCATCTATTTACTTGTTGGTATTTTTATCTTATTTATGAAACATTTTCGGATTCAATTTTTCTCAAATACGAATGTTCTTCATTAAAACCTCAATAGATCAGAACCTATCAAAATCCTTCATCGGTTATCATCGGAACCATCAGATTTGTTCAGAATTACTTCAACTATTGGATTAACCATGGAAGTTAAACCGTCACCTAAATCGCCTATATAAAGCCCCCTTGATGGTTGTCCCACATCGGGTTTGTCACCATTTTGTATACTGAAGCTTTTCTTTTGCATTTTATGAGCGTTATGAATCTTTAAAAGTTTCCTCAGTTCTGAATGTCTGCTGAAGCCTCTCCTCAAAAAGAAATGTCTACTGTCAAAGAAATATCTGAGTGGCAGATATATAGAGAAAGGATGGTCGATCTGAAGTTTTATGATAAGTATGACTCTATCATATCTAATAATTTCAAGCTGAATGGTTTGGAGAGTGTATGTGTGTCAAAACCAAAAGAATAAGATCCTGTCTATCCGGGTTTTTTGATTGAGTTCTACGAGACATCATGTTTTTTCAAGGAAGAAGAATGAGAAAAGTTTTATTTTATGTGTTATGGAAAGACCGGCTCTCTTTCATACTGCAAGGCAGCAAGTCTTATTGGAATTCCTTATGATGGGTAAGCAGAGTTTTTTACTCATGAGTTACCTGATGAATCCAGATATTTTGATAAGGAAAAGTAAATATACTTTCTTATCTTGAAAGGAGTAAAGACTCTGAAGATCATTCATCTCTCTAAAAATTTGTGGATTTTGGAATTATGGGTTCAAGGAAGTATAATTCCAAGGAAAGCGGATAAGAATACTCCAAAGAAGAGTGATATCTATATATTGGATTTCTTGGTGAACCTTGGGAAGATAAACTTAGTTAATTATATCTTAGTAACGATTGAGAATATCTAGAATGGGAATCTGAAATCTGAAATTATTATGTATACAACAATCCTTTTCAAAGATTATTGTTCTTTATCTTTAGTCATTCAAAATACCATGCAGTTCCACATAGAGAAATTACAAAGTGATTATGCTATGTGATGACACCCTAAGGAGAATGAAAATTGGTTTTTCATTTGAATCTAGATAATTTTTTGATCTTACTGAAAAAGAAGTAGAAGCTTTGTCAAAGAAGTCGGAAGTGGCTGAAACCTCTAAGAAAGGTGGAAGGAAGAGAATGGATAATGAACTGGAAGAGAAATTAAAAACTCATTTGGACTAGGAAACTCATCTAGCACCTCTAAAGCCAAATAATCAAAAAACATATCCTAATGAAGTACTAGATAAGTGGAGATAAGATAAGAAGAACAAGAATGAAGGGGAGCCAAAATTCAGTTTGGACCATGTTGAGGAAAAGAATTTGATGCAAAAGGATATTGAGAATCTGGAAACAAAATAGAAATAGAAGAAGAAAAATAAGAAGATATCTGAGGCTGAGATAGTACAATCCCCTCTTAAGGCTACTGAAAAAGCCTCTGAGCAAATTTTGGTACCAGAATCCTTTCTACAAGAATCATTACCAGAGACTCCTGGAAAGAAAGTGGGGATTCCTTAATCACATCATGAATAAGAAATAGTTTATGAAGAAGAAGTGGAAGAGGAAATAGGAGATGAAGAGAAGGTGAAAGAAGAAGGAAATGAAACTGATGATATCATAAAGCAATTTGAATATTACCATGATAAGAAAATCCCCTCTGTAAAATTATTCGTCCGAACATCTTAAGAAGAATCCTAAAAAATTCCTACACCATGAAAAGATGAGAAAGGTGAAGAAGAAGTGAATAATCCCACAGATGATTAAAGTATTAATCATGAATTCATTCATCTGGAAGAGGTAGTGGTTGATGCAGAGAAAGAGGAAGGTGAGAAGATAAAATTGTTCAGTTATATGATAGTGAGATTGAGTCTCCCAATAAAAAAGATATCATTCTGAGAGAGGATAAGGGAAACCAGGTGGTAGTAGATACACCTAGTAAATCTGTGGAAGAGAAGAAAGATTTTGGTGCTTCATTAAAGAGGAAAGATAAAGACATCAAAAAATAATCCTTACTAACCAAACACTCGAATTCAAAATCATCTTCCCTCAGACATGATTTTCTTATTCAATATTTAAAATAGTTGGTCAGTACTATTCCTATATTCCCAATAATAGAATAGAAATTCCAGATGCTTCAACATATGATAAATTAGAATTCAGATTAAGTTTCCATGTTTATGGACAAATGTGTCTCACTAAAGTCAGATTTCAAGACTCTTTTCATTAGTTATGAGGCTCATAAAATATCTTGCAAGAAGATGTCAAGCTGGTAAAAGAAGGAAATCAAAGAAATGTGAGTCTTTGATGAATTCCATGAAAATGTCAAGGATTCATTTGATACCGATGATGTGAAGATCAAGGATATAACAAATAGTTTTGAGGAAAATTTAAGACTAGAACAGACTACTCAGAAGTAGGAGGTTAAGGATATGAATGGAAAGCTCAATTTTGTAGCCATGAATTGGAAAAGGGAAAGGGATCTAATAATTTGGATTGAAGAAAAGCTTCTCAAGAAATAATAAGTGTTGAAACCTCAATAGGAACATATTAAGGCTCAGGAAGAGAAAATTAAATCCTTAGAGATGAAAAGTGATGACCAAGATTAGTTGCTTAAGTGAGTAGAAGAAGATCACAAGGAGCTCAAGATGCTAAAAACCAATGTGAAGAAGCTGATGTTGAAGGAGAAATAAGGATAAATTATTCTCATTCTGACCTTTTGTTGTATTTTTTTCATTGTACAGATTATTTCAACATTAATTAAAATTTAGTTGTTCTTCATATATTTTGTTTGTGGTTATTTAGTACTAATGTTTCAGGTACCAATTTTTTCATTCACTATATTTCTTTTTGAAAATCACAAAGGGGTAGAAAATATTGATAAAATGAATATAAAGTAAAGAAGATATTTCCCTAAGGGGGAGTTCATATAGAAGAACATTCTTATCAATGAATTTTTTTCAAATGCAAGATAATGTATAATCTCATTCAAGAAATCAAGAATATGAACCTTAGTGATTCCAAAGCCTAAGGGGGAGTTACTTGTAATCACTATAATCCCTAAGTAAAAGGGGAAACATTTTTTATTTTTATGTCCATAATTTTTCAAAGTCCTTATATTATTTTTAGTAAAGATGTTTGTGCTTTTCAAAAAGGGGGATATTTTTGAGTCAATACGGTTTACTTGTGACTTTTCCATTCCATTATGTTTTGAAAATATCAAAAAAGTATATCTTAAAGAAAATTTTATTTCCCATAAGATTTATCTTATTATTGAAAATTTTCCTTCCTAAGGAAATTTTATCATTACCATTGTGTTCATTGTTCATAATTTAGTTTCTCTAAATCCAACTCATTTTTTTCTTAGTGTAAAATCCGGTTTCATATCTAAATCCTCGGAATCCTGTAAATACTTAGATATAGAGTATTCTATTTTCAGGTTCTGAATTCAGATTCTGAATTCTTCTGAATTCAAATTCCAAATTCTTTGAATTCAGATTCTGAATTATTCTGAATTTAGATTCCGAATTCTCTAAAATTTAGATTCAAAATTCTATGAATTCAGACTCTGAATTCTTCTGAATTTAGATTCCGAATTCCTTAAAATTCATATTCTTAATTCTCATAATTCGGACACTCAATTCTTTGAAATTCAGATTCTGAATTCCTCTGAATTCAGACTCTGAATTCCTTAGAATTCATATTCTAGATTCCTTAGAATTTAGACTCCAAATTCATTAGAATTCAGACTCAGAAATCTATAGAATTTTAGGTTCGAAATTCCTTGAAAAACAGAATCCTAATATCCATGTAATATAGAATCCAAATGATTATTTTCTTAGTCTTCGAACATTATTTTTCTTATACTCTGAAAAATATATTTGATTGAGCAACCATATTTTACTTACCTTTTTTATAGTTATGAAATGATGTCGTGCATTATTTTTATAACTAACTGTTGTTTCTGTGATACGTGTACAGGTCCCTCATAGATTCAAGGAAAAATATAACCATTGGATGAGGGAGCTGACCATTGGCTAAATGCCTATAAATAAGTTCTTATTTGAAAAATATCAACAACAACAGATAACCGATCAATCAATATAGAAATTACATGCTGCTGAATTGATTTCTAGAGAGAGAGAATCTCATGCTTTGTGGGTACTAAAAATCTTGTTTAGTTTTCATCTGCGACTCCAACTGTTGTTGTGTACAATCAAGGACTTTCAGGGATAAGAAGATAGAGATGATGACTACCTTAAAGTTCGAGGACTTTCTTGATAAGGAATACAAACATGCCAACTACCTTTAAGTTTGCGAGTTTGTGGGGATAGCAAGATAGATTCTGATATTCCTATCGAGGGCTTACCCTGGTGTGGTTAAGACATACTTTCTTGAAAGTATAAATCAAGGGACCTTTATCCATGGTTGTTGGATACCCTAATATTTGGGATAAAATATTTCATACCTGTTACTTTTATTGTTCCATGTTTATTTTCCACTGCATTTTTATTAATAAGGAAAGTATAACTGTCATATACTTTCTTGTATTTGTATACTCTGATTAGTAAGATTATATACACTTTAAGATAGAATCTATTACTTGTAAACTTTTATTATGTTTCATTTCTGGAACCATATATTTAGAATCTACAAATTATTTAGAAATAAGAGATTTTGTAAATTTACCTTGTTTAACTTTATTAAACATAGTCTTCCTTAAGGTTAAAAACAAAAGTTTTATAACCAACTTTTAAAGGTTCCAAATGAATTTTTAAAGTACACAATTCACCCCCCCATCTTGTATATTGAGCATTTAAATTCATATTTCGATCCAAAACTTTCTATGCTTTATTTTTCCCAGTATGTGAAGAAGTATTTTATGGTTGACATGCAAAGATCGGCTAAGGGATATAAGTGTGTTCAAAGGGGACACAATGTTTTTTGTGTTTTTATATCATGATGTATTCTAAAAAATATGTATGTATCTAATACTTATAAGGCTACTAAATAATTAGTCTTTCGGGACATGATTCCTTTTATCATGCCAATGTTATGTAATAATGCACCGCCTCTAGGTAACTAGGGTCGAGGCATTACATATTTTTTCCCTCATTTATCTTAGGATGTTTCCTATGGGAAAGATGAATTCCATGGGATGATTACTAAAATACCCTCTTGGATTGTTCCATACTGAAACTAGTTAGTATCTTGTAAATGTATATACTTTAAATTATACCAAGTAGTACCTTGGGTCAATCTTGATAGATCCTAATACCATGAAAATATGTTATCTCTCCCAATAATTTCATGTAGAAGAATTTATTCCACCATTCCTTAATAGACTATAAGACCGATATTTCAATTCTAATAAGTTATATGTCATTGAAATATACTATTAATAAAATGATTGAACTCTCACTAAACTATTTATATAATCAAGCATCACATTCATTCTCTATGAAACAAAATTCTAATGTGGCTTTATCAAAATGAATGTTCCATAACCTGGAATCTTACTTTAATCCATAAATTCATTTTCACGACTTGTATATATTGTTTCCATTCTTTGGAGTAACAAACACTCTAGCTAGTGTTATATACAAATATTTATAAAGGTTCTCATTATGGAAGTGTATTTTGAAATCCATTTTCCAAATCTCATTGTCATGGTATCTTGAAATTAGAAGTATAATTTTTATTTGTTTTAGAATTGAAACTGGTGATAATGTTTTATCACAATCAATTACTTAAAATTGTTTAAACATGTTTTCAACCAGTAAAACCATATTGATATGGAATTTTACATCCATTAATAGTTTCTTATTGAATACCCATTTTAATCCAATGAGATTTACATCAATTGTATGATCTACCAAAATCCAAACATGGTTTGGGAACATGTGGAATCCTTTTTAGAATTCCTGGATTATTACCACTTGGAAACATCCATGACACTTAATACATCTTTGTAGGTTAGAGGATCACTATTATCAATTAATAGTGAGTCAGTATCCTTGGTGACTATAAAATAATAACATTCTTGTGCTTTAAAATCTATTGTAATCCTATGTAGTAATTGTTTCTCTGGAACATTTTATTATTCCATTGTTATTTTTGGAATATTTTCTTATTCCAACTCTTGAGTACCTTGGGCCTTAAATTAATCAATGTATATCTCAATCTAGATATCTATTTTATATATGTAATCTTTCTAAATAAATATGTTGTTTCTTTAAACTATTAACTTTTTGTCTTAGTGGTCATATAATTAATATCCATATATTTCTTTGGGTATTATATAAAGGTACACTTTCTTCCTTGGGGTGAAATGTTTTTACATGTGGAGGCCTTATCAAATTCTTCACAACCTCACACATATATGTATGAAAACTAAAGCTTATTTCCATTCCATAAATGGCATGGTATACCATCAGCCACTTTAGTTGTAACTTGATATAGTCTGTTTGCTGTTGTTTGTAAAACACATCCCCAAAAAGATTATGGAAGACTCTCATGACTCATCATTAATATTATCATGTCTAATAAGTTTTGGTTCTTCCATTAACAGACACCACTCCACTGAGGCGTATAAGGATGAGTTAGTTTGAATAGGATCCCAAAATCCCATAAGTAATCAATGAAGTCTTGATTATGATATTCCACACCACATTTTGAGTAGAGTTTCTTAATCTTCACTCCAAGATGGGTTTCAACATCATTTTTTATTACTTCAATTTATAAAAACAACACGAATTTCACCTCATTAAGTAGGCATATCCATATCTTCTAAAACCGCAAATAAAAGTTATGAAGTATGAGTACCAACCCCATACCTCAATAGTAAATTGTCTACACGCATCTATATGAACTAAATCAAGAACATCATTGGCCCTATAATATTTCCCATTAAACAGGACTTTAATCATTTTACTTTATAAACATGTGTGACATATACCAAGTTTTTTTAGTTTAGAAAAATATAAATATCCATCTAGGTATTGTTTATCCAAATCCTTTTCATTTACATGAACAAGGCATAGATTCTATAGTTTTGTGTGGTATGTGTCATGTAAAGTAGTTTCTTTATAAATTTTAATTACATGGTTCATGCAATCAAAAACTTAAAAACTTTTCTTTAAATGTGATTTAAAATAAAAAAATTCAACTTAATAAAATAAGTGAAATTTATTTTCATATTTGAAAATAAAACCATCTATATTATGTTTGGATATAAAAATATTTTTTTTGGTAACTGAAGGAACATAATAAAAATACTTTAAGAATAAGACCATTCCAACAAAAAACATGAGGTGGTAGTCTTCTATAGCTACAATAACAAGGTTATCTCTTATGGATTCTCATAGTTCTACCACACATTGATTAACATTTTTGAATATTCTTGGTTTCTATATTTAAATCCATATATGTGAACAAAAATTTATATCTAATATCTAATTTTTAGAAATAGATAAATTGAAAATGATGAAAAATTCAGCTGAATCATCCCATTTTTTCCTTGTCTAAATGAATTTTTTCTCATAGTGGACCTTCTTTCCACATGTGAAACAAATAGAATCATGTTCTCTTGCTAAACCCATGATCTACCTCTTCTTGGAATGGTGTGACAAATCTTTGGGATTGGAGATACTTTATTATCCTTTCCATTTTTCACAATATGGACCAAATGTGTTAAAAACATTATCTCCATATCTATTTGGTGAAGAAGAGTTATAAGATCTATAAAATACTTCTCAATGTTGGTCATATTAAAATTGAAAAAAAATATAGAGAAGTTATGAGGGAGTGATGCCAGAATGAGATCAATGCCTAGTTATTTGGGGATTTTAATCCCTAAAATCTCTAGGAGATCAATGTATCCAGTGATATTGACTATGTTTTTCCTAGTTCAGGAACCCTCTCCCAGCATGATCTTAAAAAGTTCCTTGTAAATTTCAAACTATTCTTATATATAAATCCTTTAGTAAATTCCACAGATGTTTTCATGCTTGATATAAAAATGAATATTTTCATGATAATTCACGAGTTCATTAGGCTTAGATGAAATCCTTAATGATTGAACATCGACCATGTTGTTAATTTTTTTTCATGTCCAACGAACTCATCATCACTAGCCTCCTAGAAAGTTATATTAGGCATTGGTGATTCTATCACTTAATTTTTCCTTTCACAGAACAACACATCCCGAAAAAATCTGAACCATTTCAGGAATTTACTATCAATGAGGAGACACACTTTCTTCAATATCAAAGGGATATTGTGGATGATGAACATTCCATTTTATTCTATAATTAAATTATACTATTATTAGTGATTTTATTGATTAATATTTTTTTGAGAAATAATAAAATAATTTATTCTTAATAAATATTCCACTACTTTATCAATTCAAAATATATCACACCATTGAAATTAGATTGTCTAGTGTCTAATACATTATATTGGAAAGGATCCAAATTCCCCATCACATAACCCCAACGAGGGTCGATCAAGATACTTAATATTATTTAATTAGGTAGGTCTTTTACAAATATGGGCTTGTATCTTATTGATCTGTTGAGTGGACTCTCCTATCCAAAAACCATGACTTGGATATTCTCAACACTTTCATCCAATTTAAATTGATTATAGTGAAGGGCCCTTCTCTTGATGTAATATGGTTAATTAAACCAATAACCAAAATTATAACTCCATGATAATAGTAAGTGTCTCAATGATGGTTAACCAAACACTTTATTCTAAGTCTTTTATTCCTAAAAATGTTATGGAAGGACATGTTTGAATTAATATATATTTTAGTGATTTTAATTTATTATTCATAAATTTTTCCTTTGTATCCTTTACAGGTCTTAATAATATTTTTATGCTAATTATTTAATTAACCATTCTGAAAAAAATTATGCACAATACATTTATTTAAATTTCATCTTTAAACATTAAATAATTCATCTATGTGATCCCGGTCTTGCATCCCTAAAATTAAATAATTTATAAATATAAATAAATAAATAATTTAATGACCCATTCATAATATTTATAAACGTGTTTAATTAATGACTGGATATTAAATCCACCTATAACCTTTGGAAAACAACTCATACTGATGGTCTTGGAAAGAGTTACAAGATTCTACTTATCTACTAATGTAACTCCTGGGTTAGAATATTTATGGTTCTGTCTTGTACTTCCTCCATGAACCTTGGGAAACTAAATTAATTACAACTTTTTATGACTCACACACATATGAGGTGAACCAAAAGTTTAGTTAAAAGGGTATTAAATATATATTCTTGGACACATAGGTTCAATATAATAATGGAGGGAGGGTTGAATCATAGACCATAAAATTTTATTTAATAACAAGTAATTGAAAAACCATGCAATAAATTAAATTTAATAAATTAAAACACATAAATTGGTCTTGGTTTTGCTCATAAATGGTCATAAATTCAATGAAAATGTAAAACTAAATATATAACATTCATTTATTTATCCATTTTTTATTATTAATATATAAGTGCTTACAATAATTAATTAATTCACTTTCATCTTAATGTCCATCTGAATTCATTTGGGAGATACCCTTCATTAAGGGAATTCATGGAAAATAAATGGCAGAACCAATAGTGACATATTGTATTAAAATAAAATAATTGATCATTTAATATTTCTATACAACTATTATAAAATATTAAAAAAACTAGTTCCAATCATTATAATAATGTTTTAATGATGTAATTTTTTATTTAATATAATTTAATTCTTTACATTAATTAGTAAACTACAAGTTATTTAATATCCAGTTATACACCAAGTACCACAGTTATCATGTATCCATGTTAAATTCTTGGGGCTTCAGCATATACCATGGATGGACTACATGGTGTGTAGTACTAAGCTACACGATGTGTGCTCCACTTGACATGTTCCCCAAATACATGCATGGGTCTTTTGTGTTTCTCTCAGCAGATTACATGGTTTGTATAGGCTAGCTAAATGTTGTGTGGTCTAAATTTCATGTTCCCAGGAAACCTGTCAAAAGACATGACATGTTCTCAGGTGAGATACAACACGATGTGTGACTCTAGCTACTTTCCATGTATCTCTAATATAGTGTGTCTAGATATCAAGACCAAATACTCAGTGCGTATCTTGTATGCTAGAATTTTGGAACTACATGATGTGTACATGACCTACATTATGTGTATGTCATTAATGCTCATGTTTTTAGTCTAATGTCATTTGACCATGTAAAATGACCACAAAAATTAAGAAAATTTCACTTCTCACCCATATAGACCTCCTTTCATGTAATCAGACACATTGTTATCCAAGTTAGATGTTTAACATATGGTGTACTTCTTGTGCAGTAACTATATGGCATGCCATGTATCCCTTGGCATGGAAAGGTGTAGCATACAAGAGTATAGGGAATGTATTCCATCTATAAGCCACATAACCCTATCTTATCAAACCAAATTTAGTTACTCCCTATGGAATATATAGTTTTTGTTTATTTATTCACAGACCTTTAATAAATTCAATCACTAAACAAACATGATTAATTTTTCGATAACATGATAATTCAAAAATGATTAATGAATGAAATACATGGAATTAAAATTTAACCACGATTGGATATGGATCAACAATTTATATATTTAAGCATGAATCCCTTAATACCACTTTTAGATTCTGGGTGTAGTGGATGCATATGGTGGAATGAGATGTATTAAAATTTCTTTTAATATTGAGTTTCATAAAACCTCGATCGAGTATCTTGCACATCCAATTTATAATTATTTTATTTAATATCAAAAGTAAAAAATACCTAATATGATAATTATTTTTTTTTGTAGATGCTGATTTTATAAAAAGACCTTTACATATTGTCATTTTTGTGTCGTGATGATCCAAGGATATAATCCATCTAGCGGTTATCTATATATAATCCTTTGATCTCTAAGAAACCCCAATAAATCTCCAAGCACTGTCATTAGAGATGATTGCCTTACATTGTTCATGTTGATCTCTCTTCCTTTGAGCTTGAAGGGATCTCTCTTTCATTTCTGATTCATGAGAGGAAGAGAGAAAGGAAGATTCGAGAGAGTGTTTTATTGTGCGCAATGATTCTTATGTTTTTTTGGATTCACTACACAATATACATAATGGTATATATATAGATCTATGATTTAGGTGAAAATAAATATTTAATTACCTGAATGAAATTATATAATATAATAATCCTTAAAAAACCTCATTTCATGTAATAATAACAATAATAATAATTTTTGTAACATGCCAAATTGTTCAATAAAAAATACAATTTAAATGTATTGTTAATTAATATTTGTCACTAGACTTGGTTTTGGTCCATTCAAAATACTCTTGTATTTATTGAACTACTGAATAAATATTTAATATAAGTATTTCATTCATAAATAAACTTATTGTATAAATAAAAAATGAATTAAAATATCCCTTAGTCTAGAAAATAATATTTATTCAATTAATTGAATTCAAATAAAATTTAATCAATATCATTGGAAACAGATAGTGTGTGACAGTCTAGTATTGTTTCTCATTATAATTAGGTTGGCATTCTTAATGTCCAAGATTACTATCTTGAAATGGGTCAAGGAACCAAATAGAAAAAACATAATGTCGAGATGATGAAAACCACATACAAATTCTCACTACGTAACATAATCCCATTGTCATAATATCTCATCAAGTAGGTTTCACATCTGTGCCACCAACCTATATGATTGATATGTATTTCTTTGAACATCTGAAATAAATATTTCATTTCCCCATGGTCGTGGAATTTAATGAGATGATTCTATTCCAATCAAATGGATGAGATATCAACTTCAATGAACATGGAATGAAAAAAATCCTTCCTCGATTTATCAATCATTGCCAAGCCAATCATGACAGAGCCAACAATCTATACCTTGCCACGAACATATGGAATCTTTGTTTTCATCAAAACAATATAAGATCACGAGTCACGAAATTTATTAATAATAATATTAAAGTCTATGGACCATTAAAAATACTCATATATTGGAATATCTGATGACACTCAAGCCTACAGAATTCCTACTAGTGGGTTTTTCCCCATAGTATCCCATCTTAGAGAGTACTGATTGAGAACTTCAAGAGAAGAATACTCACATTCTTACAAGTATTAAAACATAATAATAAATATACTATGTCTCCTCTCATAGTATGTTTTCCAACAAAATAACTATATTTAATAATTTCATTATAGAACTTCATGGTTTTTATCATACCATGGAATGGTTATGAACTTATCATTACGACGTATTATCTATGACATTATTACATTAGAGTTATACATAATAATGAACAATATTTATTAATAAGTTTTATTAATATTAGATACATTGAGTATACATTTAATAAAACTAAAAATAGTTTGTTATTGGACACCATATTAATTAGAGAGTAGGTTCACTCTATGGTACATAGCAAGAATGTTGTCCAACTGAATGACACAGTCAACATTCAGAACAAACTTCCACCCATAGTCATTGAATGGACCATCTTCAAATGTGGTCCAGTAGGAAACCTCAACACTGTGGGAATTCATTTTGGGTAAAGCCATCAGCTTCACGGACTTGGGTTCAGTACATACCTTCTTGATAAAATACCCTACCAATTTCTTAAACAAGATTTCTTCCCAAGAAGTGAGGCCTTTCCGAGAGGCTTCTTAGAAAGAGTGGTCAACTCCTTAGAAATGATAGCGGTCCTCTAAACATCATCCCAAATTGAATATAGAGGTATATACTTTTCAATAAAATGTCATAATATATACATTCCATATATTATTTTGATGTTCCAAAGATTGATGTCGAATTTTATTTTCATAATAAGAAATGTGTTAATATATGGACTCCACCGATGGATAGAGTATGCTATAAAATCATAATTACAATAAGTGAATGTTTAGGAGATTTAGATATATTCATATATCCAAATGTTTATCAAATCTGTGGAAAAATTAATTTTAGTATGGTGGACACAGAAAGTTCGTCCCCAGTTTATCCTGATCTCGCACTTGGCCAATGGTCCTAATAAGGAACCCATCCAAATCCATGGTTAATGGAAGGTCTATACATTTTTGATCAATAATTATGGATGTATAAATCCTATTTACGATGGTTTCCTACAATGTGAGTTAGAATAAACTTCAACACATACCGGTCTATCTAATTTTTCTCTGCAATAAAGTTTCTTATATGGGAGTTATTTTTTCTGGAGATATTGTGGGTCCTTAGGACCCATGAAGTGGTCATGATTGATAAAAATAGTGGTTGGATAAGAGTATCACTTGTGAGGGAAAAACCATAAATTGGTAAGATGTATTAGAAGGTATATTATATATGAATTATCCCCATCAAGTTTACAAGATTCTTCTATGATTGATAGATGATGGAATGGTAGTCAGAGTAAAAGAATTGAATATCCTGGATAGAATCGAATGGATAATCTGACCAATATAAGAGTTAATAATATTTTGACCTTTTATAGGTATCAGAAATCATATAAACCACACCTGATATCAAGATTTCATGACATATTATAAGCCTTGTGATCACATGGCCATGATAAGGTCACATAAACCATATTATGATCAAGTAATCATGTGACAAAACCAGTAGTTCATGTGAAGCCTGTAGGAAAACCATGAAGCCAAGAACATGTTTTATGGTTAAAAAAAATTAATATTCATTGGTTCATAGATTTTTTGTGCATGTTATGAGACAAATAAATCATGGAAATAGATCACATGATTAGATATCATGAATGGTTCTCAAGATGGGGTAACATCAAGTGTTATTGAAAAGCATCCAATTGGGATATAGAGTAATGATAGCTGTAGAGGTATGACTCACCAGAGAAATGAACGAACTCTTGCTCCAATATTTATTGGGTTCCACGTGGAATACTAAATTTCACCCAAAATACTGAAATCCTATTATAACACCGACACGAAGAATCCCAAGGGACTCAAGGAAGAATTTACAATCCTAGGAACTAAGCCATTATACATATAGACCATACTACTTGGGGGGGGGTTTGTTGATTCCCACCAAATAAGAATCAGTAATTTTAGTTTTAAAGAAAAACCTAATTAATAAGTATTAATTTCTCTACAAAATTAAGGAAGGAGTGACATAGTGGTATTAAGATAAGGTGACTAGGCTGCGTGGATCGCATAACCCCAAATAATAATGTCTCTAATGATTTTCTAGGGCCACCGCCTGCAAGTTAATGTACATTGGAATTCTTGTTACACCACATTCACGGATTCCAAAGATGGTTTTATTTCATCAATTTAAATGGTGTTGTTTTATCATCGATGAAAACTAGATGATTGGATGTCAGTTCCTCATTCCATTAATTCCTACTTGGAACTCGTCTACTAGTTTGAGTATCTCTCATAGAGTTGAGTTGTTTTTATGGAACTCATTATTGACGGCGTCTGTTTGTATCTTATAGTAAGTTACACTACTTCTTTCAGTACATTTTATAAGATCTTGATAGGATATAACCCTTCGATCAAGAGACTAGTCACATTGGATGTCACTAGCAAGTCTGGATGCTAGGAACATTAATCACTTGTATTCTTCCTCTCATGGGGGAATCTTAGGCATGGGACCCATGGAATCCCATGCTGATCATCTAGTATCTAACACTAATGGAACATGACATCCAATTCTTTCACCTCAGGAATCCGATTTTTTTGCATGAGGTGGATGATGTTGTAGGTTCATTTCTTCTAAGGATTTCACCTCAGGCATCCCAACTTTTTCACTTGGTATGTATTTGGGGTCACAAGTTTATTTTCTTATGGAGATGGACCGCGGTACAAGTTTAATGTCTAGTAGAGAAAGAAGGATGACATGTATTCTTAATGTAGTAAAATCAAAGAAGTGTATCCCTATGATGGAAAATGTAACTTCTATAATATTACCAATGAATGCATCAGAATTCCCTGTGGAGGCAGATCCAGGAGGTCTATCCCATAAAGGAAATATATCACGCTGTGAAGGTTGAATGAAACACCTCTAGAGGTGGATAATGGGGGTACATCCCCAAGAGGATGAACTAGAAATGTTTATGGATGGGTGGATCATAATTCCCCCATATAGACATATCTAGTAGGTATTTCCTATAAAGGTAAGATGACACACTGTGAAGCTGGATGGATCATAACGCCATGAGGGAGAGGATCTGGGAGGTATGTCCCATAAAGGGAAGTTTTCACACCATTATGGAGGATGGATAAAAATTCCTTATGGAAGAGGACCTAAGAGTTGTGACCCATAAATTAAATATGTCACACCATGAAGAAAGATGTATCAAAACCCCCTATGAGAGTGGATCTAGGAGGTGTGTCCTATAAATGGAAGATGTCACACTATGAAGGATTATCAGAACACCCATTATGGTGGATTAGGGAGGTACATAAATAGGAGGAAGCACCATGGTTTACTGATGGTCAGGATAGATCCTAAAAGAGACATACTATATACCATGTTTAGAAGATAGGGACAAAAACCCACATAAGTTCAAGGTTGTGTGACAAGATCAGTCAATGAATTTTAATGTCGTGTGGTTAGGTTGCTTTCGTTGTGAAGGGAGCATCAATATGGGATGGTGTTGAGATTAAACATGGAATATACATTCAAAATATGATTCCTCTTGGTTGAATAATTTATGGGGATTATGCACGGAGCTACGTGAGGGACATAGAAGATGTTTGGTCTCCCATATAAGGGGCATGATCTTATTAGATATGTGACCTAACTAAAAATTATATTGGATGTGGATGTTGTTTTTGGACCTCATAGTGGATTCATATGTATCCTAGATAGTTACCAATAAAATACCACACAATTCAGAATTCTCTTGGATTTATACATAAGGAGGAGGCCTATAAGAGTGTAGTTTAGAGATTATATCTACCAAGAAGGCCCATAGGGTGAGTATAGATGATAGTGATTACCCTCAGGAGGATTTACATGGTGGTGGTTGGGTGGATTTCATGGTCACTACTAACCTCTAAGACTATGTAAGTCTTCATTTATGTACAATACAAGAATAATTAGTAAACCATTCAATTGTGTTGTGAAAGAAGCATCAATGAAACATGGTGTGGGGCTCACGCATAGAAGCTGCTTGAGGAGGATGTCATACCACATGAGCAGGATCTCATTCCATGTGATGGGGATCTTATTCCTTAAGAGGGTAGGTGATGTGGATATCATCCTAGTCCAATCACACATAGATAATCCTCAACTTATTGGGTAGGGTAATTCCATAGTTTAATGACATGTGTAGTGGACGTTTGGACTAGCCATCTTTACATCATGTAGCTCAGACGCAATGGAATCACTCAAGACCCCTTAGATTTACATGGACATTACTCATGTACCATAGAGTGGGGCATGACATTAGAAATTCTAGGACATTATGACGTGAAGGAGTTTCTAATCATTCGGTCCATGTTAGCATGACTATATTGAAAATAAACAGGCATTTTCATACCAATGATAAGATGAAAAGGGTAGGTGGGAATATTAGGTTGCACATGATGTGGTGTGGGCCACAGGAATGGGTGGAATAGGTTAGATATGGTCTTTTGGTGTAGAAAAACTGATCCTAGATGGTTGTGGGTGATTTTTGCACTCATCATTTAAGAAGAGGTGTTGGTAGAAGGGATGAAGCATGGGGAGTTCTAGGAGATATGTTTTTTGAATGTTAGGTCATCAAAGATAGGTTCTTCACAAAGTTAATGTGCTTTGTGGAGGTCAGTGGCTTCAAAAAAGAAGTAGGATTCATAAATCATGGTGACCCTACCTCATGATGGAGTCCTGGGCCATGAGAGGATTGCTTCACAAAGGATGAATGCTTCACAGTGCCTCAAGTTCCTCTTAAGGACTAATTTGTTTTAGAAAGGCATAAGACTTTGGTAAAGGAACCTATAATTGGGGTGGAAGATTATAAGAGCACATTAAATGGGGTTTCACAAACCCAAAGTAAATTGGATGATCCATTTATGGTCTTTCTCATGATGACCAAAATGTTTGTGAATTATGAGAATTTCCAAAGATGAAGGGTCAGATAAACATCCTACAAAGGTTAGAGTTAAGGGGTATTTTTATGAAAGGGGATTCAAAAATATGAGAAGCAGTTCAAGAAGAAATTAATGGGATTATCGAATGTGAATGACTCTTTTAGACTCATGAAGGACACCACACAAGTGTAAATAGTGTTTTTAATGTTTGAGAAATGAAAAAATCTTTTTTAAAATGATTAAAAAAGTATGGGTGTGAGAGTTTTGGCCTTATTTTTAATAAAAACCAACACCAAAAATTTATATATGCGGGTTTTGGAAATGTTTTTACCAAAAAATGATGCAAAAAACTGTTGAATAATTTATTTTTGGCGCCCTTTTTATAGAAACCAATGCCAAAAATTATATATATATATATATTGAATTGTTTATTAAAACAATAATATTAAAAATAATAATAATAAAATAATAATTTGGGCATTGGTTTTTCTAAAACCTGACGCCAAAAATATGTTTTCGAGCTTTTCACCATCATTTCTATAATAACCTAATGCCAGTATTTAAAAAATTATTGTTTTCGCAAAGCCCTCATTTTTTGGATCTACGAAACCCTCTACTCAGAATGAATCCATCCCAAATCACGACACTTCTAAGACCACCCGGTGATCTCAAACTACATTGTTGTTAGATTTTTTTTGATTTTCACGATCTATGGTCTCCATTATTCATCTTATTTGATTACTTCATCATCATTTCATCATTTTCTTCAACAAATCCTTTTTTTGAGGAAACCATGGTTTGATTTTAGTTTTTTCTTTATCTTTAATGTTAGTTTTTATAATAAATTTCGTTTATATCTTGCAGGCATTTTTTTTCATGTAACGCATTCAAGGGATGATATTCGTATGTATGATTGAGGATAAATAAAACTCTGAATTTTGTAAGATGTTTTTTAAATTTGTTGGACTGTTTGATTTTGAGTATTACGAGATCATTCCAAGGTTTTAGATGCTCATTTTAATTAGTAAACCTCATAAAAATCATCTATTCCAAATGTATTTGTTTATTGATATTTGTTTGGTTTGTGCATATCAATATTTTAATTCACTTTAATTTGTGATAAGTAAATTTTGATGTAAAAATGTAGAATGAAATGAACATCTTAATTTATTGATTATAAAACTAGTATGTTTGATTTTATTTGTATTGGATAACTTTATATAGAACATTATTTAATTAATATGGTTGAAAGATATCATGAATTTTATAAAATCATGGTTGATTCCCAACATAATTAATCAATATTTTATAATATATACAAAAATAATAGAAGACATCATAAATTAATTTAATTCTAAAAAAATTAATGAATCATTTAATAAATTCTTACAGTAGTGACATGATGTAATTTTTTATATATATACTATGTGTTATATTCAGATTTTATGTATATGTGATTTACATGTCTACATTTTTATTGTAATATAATTCTACAACAATGACTGCAAGTTTAACACCCAAATGATAGGAATGAGTATGAAACATCATATGCTAATACAGATATTACTGTTATAGTATTACATATATCATCATGATCAGCATCTATGTGAGAGTATTAATGATTTTTTTTTTCAATCTATTGGAGGCATACTACCGAGATGTGAGAATTCTATATCTATTATGACTAGTGATTTTCACTTGTAATATAACACAATTTTTAGTAACCCCTATGTAGAATGAACTAATAATTAATGAAATCTTCAATACTTTTTACATACACAACACTGAACAAATATAGAAACTATGTAAAATGAACTAATAAATGTTAGAATATTGAAAATAATTAAATTATATTTTCAATAAAACAATCGAAAGTAATATGATTTTTTTTACAATATGTAATTGTGTTTCATATCTGATATTTTATATCTTATTATCAATAGATTTTATTAAATCTATTTATGTTTATAGTTTTTCATTATATATATGTATATATTTAAATGTTTATATATTTTAATATATTCATCAATTATATTGTTATATCAGGTATTAAATGGATCATAATTAGATAAATTTAGGAAGAACAACTAATGAATGTGAAAAAGAATTTTACAAATTCTTGGAATTTTTTGTATGAAATATTCAAAACATTGATTTGAGATTCTACCCATGTGTGAAGTGTTTCAATATGATAATGTTAAACTCCATAGAAATAAACGATCATCTAATTTGTTATGGGTTTATACTTAATTATACCCATTGGATCTAGCATAGTGAATGAACTAATAATTCCATAGATAATTTGATAACAATATTCATAATGTGATAGAGGAGTGTATTGAAGATTTAATTCATGATTGAGGTGTTGAAACTATTGAAAAAACAACAAGGTTTGAATTATTGTATGGAGATTTTGAAAAACCCTTATTCTTAGGTTTTAGTAAGTATACTATGTTATGAGCCATTTTGGGATTGGTTAACTTGAACGAAATTAATGGTTAGAGTGATAAAAGTTTCTCTAACTTACTTGGTCATTTGAAATATAAACTTACCTAAGGCAATGAGCTTCCATAATCTAATTACAGGGGGATGAAAATATTAGTCCCAATGGGGTTGGGGTATAAAAAGATACATGCATTCCCTAATTACTGTGCATTGTATAGGAAAGAATATGAATTTTTATTAAACTATCCTACATGTGGAACATCACACTATAAGATTGGTGAAAAAGTCAATTTAGATTCATTCTCAAGTACTGACATATAACCTAATGATAAATCAAATAATTTATTCCAATAATCCCTTCATTTAATTTTGTTAAAATAAGTCTGATTCATTTTCAGGTACTTAAAACATTGCTCCTACTAATGCAATTTGGTACCTTCCAATTATTCCTCATTTGAAGTGTCTATTTTCAAATTCAATTGATGCAAAAAGGTTAAAATGACATTCAGATGAATATATATCTGATGGTAAATTACATCACCCTAATAACTCAACACAATGGAAGATATTTGATGATCAATTTCTTGACTGTGGAAGTGATGTTAAAAATATCAGAATGGGAGTGTGTAAAAATGGAATGAATCCATATCAGAGCTGAAGAAGATAACACAGTTCATTTCCTGTATTGTTAGTAGTATACAACTTATCCCCATAGATATGTATGATGAAAAAAAATTTATGATGAGCTTGATGATTTCTGGACCAAAACAACTAGGAAATCATATTGATATTTATCTTTCACCATTGATTGAAGATTTGAAACATTTATGGAAGGTATGTGGAAGTGTTTTTGAAGAATACAAGAAATAATATTTTCTTTTCCATGCTATTATAATGTTCATTATAAATTAATTTCATGCATATAGAAAATTATCTAGATACAGTGTTAAAGGACATAATGTTTGTCCAATTTGTGAAGAATATATTTTATAATATCAATTTCGGAAAGGAAAAAAGACAGTGTGCATTGGAAATTGATGATTTTTGTGAATTGATCATCATTATAAGAGATTAAAAAAGGAATATAATGGCTTTCAGGAATAAAATCTCCCTCCAAAACCATTTTTAGTTGAAGAATTACACAATAGGGTGAAAAATATTGATTTGACATTTAGAAATAAAAGTAGTTATTGTCCTCAAAAAAATATTTGGAAGAAATAGTCTATTTTTTGAACTCTATTATTGGATATTTTTAAAGATAAAACATAACATTGATGATATGCATGTTGAGAAAAACGTTTGTGATAGTTTGATTGGAACTTTATTAGACATAAACGGAAAAAAGATGTATTGAATTCTAGATTGGACTTGATATCAATGGGAATGCGTTAGGAGTTATCTCACACTATGAAAGGAAACACAACATTTTTACCTCTCGCTTGTCACGCATTAATAAAGAGAGAGAAGTTGAATTTTTTCAGTGTTTGTATTTTATAAAAGTTCCCAATGGATATTCATAAAATGTGATGAATTTTGTTTCAACTAAGGATTGAAAAATAATAGGAATGAAATCTAATGACTATTATGTATTGATGCAACAGTGGATACCGGTCACACTACATGGATGATTGTCATCCGATGTAAGAAAAAACATCGTCAGGTTATGTAATTCATTCAAATACATTTGTATCAAAGTTATTGATCAAAAAATTTTAAATGAGTTGGAGAATGAAACTTCTCTTATACTTTTTCAACTAGAAATGTATTTTGCACCTATATTTTTTGATATAATGGGTAAATTGGTAATTCATCTTGTACATGAGATAAGAATATGCTGACCTATTTATTTATGTTGGATGTATCCTTTTTAAAGGTATATGAAAATTTTAAAGGGATGTGTTAAAAATACTTATCGACTAGTGGTCTTTATTGTTATAAAATATGTATTGAAAGAGGTGATTGATTTCTGTACTGAATATTTGTATGAGGTGGAGGATATCGGTCTCCCTATATCCCAACCATCGATAGTTGATGTTCAAGTTAGAGGGATTTGAGGCTTAAAGATAAAGTTTATTCCATGTGATTAAGTGTTGTGGGCACATTTATATATTTTGTACAACATACATAATTTTCAATCATATATATCATCGCATATTACTAAATTAAAGAGACTATATCCAAAAAGAAATAAAAATTGGTTGATGATTTAACATTCAAATACACATGTTTTATTGTTTAATGAGAAAGTGTGAACCAATATATATTCATCAGAAATGTTTAAAATGTTGGAAGGGGGACCATATCTTAATGTGATAAAATGGACTAGTTTTGATATTAATGGGTACACATTTTACACAGAAAGCAATATGACAAGAGTACCATTCAAAATAGTTGTGTGATGATTACTACTGAAGCAGTACATTGTTCAAGTGGAAAAGATAAAAAAATTATTTCTATTTTCTTAGTATATTTTGGAGTTCTTGAGGATATATGGGAAATTGACTACACAAAATTTCAAGTCACTGTTTTTAAGTGTTATTGGGTTAATAGAAATAGAGGTGTAAAATATGTTGATTATGGATTTACACTGGTTGTTTTGAAATTATTTAATTACAATGAGGAACCCTTTATCATGGAGACACATAAAAAGTAGATACTTAGTGTTATTTATCCATAAAATGATTAGTGGGCCTTCATTTTTCAAGGAAGAAGATACCATTTGGGTTATGCAAATGATGATGATGATTTATTGATTTACATGACTCTTTTTTCATCTATTACCTGATTTTCAAATTATTATAATGACTACAAGGAAGACATAGTTCATGTAGTACATAATGATCATGATGAAAGAATTTGTAAAAACACGGAATTGGTCTCCTCATTTTATGGTAAATATATATATTTTTTTTCTTTTTTTGAAACATACAAAAGCATGAATCTTTTTTTAGTTATTTTTTTCATTCTTGTTTCTAAATATATTGTTTTCTAATAATATATAGGTACAAAAATTTTCATTACATTTTCTTGTGTCAATGATCGATATAGAGAGAGGGGAGCAGTTACTGAGGTATATATATTTTTTCATATTGTTAAATATTCAGTAATAAACTTATTTAATGAAAAAAAACAATTAATTTATAATTTTTTTGCAGGACTATTGATACTTCCTCTGCGAAGGAGACTTCTCTTATTACTATAGATAAATCATGTTATCATGATGGAAAACATGTTATTACATGTTTACCAAAACTATCACTTTCTCCCAGAGGCAAACAATTACATATTCATTTTGATTATAATAATAATGAAACTGACCAAAATGTAGTTCATTTTATTAATTATACATTAATGCAGAGTTGTTTTAGGATTAGTTTTTTATATAATAATTGGAAGTCTGTGGATAGGATTGCGAAACAACAGCTTTGGGAGAATGTGATGGTAAAATATCTCAATTTATTTATTTTATCTCATTTTTTGAATATTAAATATTTTAATTTCCATATTTAATTTATTAAATTACCGATGACATTAAATTTTGAGGGAAAAAAATAAATTAAGAAAAGACATGTCTCTATAGTGGGTGTTTGATGGTGAGATTTTATAACAAAACTGATGAAAAATTATGATTTTTGGAAAGAAAAAGTCTGAAAATCCATGCCTTATGTATCCGTATATAGATGAAGATACAAGGAAGAAATTTTTTGACACCCATCTTGAATAAAAATTTCATGTATAATAATTATTTAAAATTGTTAAATTTATTATATATTTATCTAATTACTAATTAGTTTATTTTTATGTAATAATCCTCCTAGAGATCTAATCTAGAGATTTATTTGAGAAATGTATACCTGCATACTTTATCACATAGAGGGTATCATTATTTGTAGTTGAATCTGAACGAAGAACAATTTGAAGCATTAAGATTTTTTATCTAGTAGTAGTTAAGAAGAGGTCTAGTTGGGTTCTCCATCTCCTCCCACATGCCATGAAAAATGGAAATGAGTGATAAGAAAGAAAAATATAAAGTGTCTTATTGAAGAATATTAGTATGTAGATGATAAAATTGTATGAAAATATTTTTTATTTATCATGAATTTTATAATTTTTAAATTATAAACACTAATATAACTTTTTCATTTGTCATTTTAGGATAAAATTTTAGAGCAAGGCACACATGGATCTTCTATTGCTGAGGTTTGGATGGACATCCTAGCCACTACCTTAGGAAAGGAAGAACACCCCGACCGTGTTAGAGGATATTAAGAAGGTATTTGTATTCAAAAAAAATTTGGTCAGAGTAAGCAATCAAAAGACCTAGAAATAGAATCCTTAAAAGATGATCTGAATGAGAGAAAACAGTCTATGAGTGATTGAATTCAAGTAGCCATGCATCATGATATATTAGAACACTTGGAAAGAGAGTCCCAAACTGCACAACCAACCTAGCCTACCCACCCTGTATAATTTGATCATCTACATCCATCCTAGTCGGACATCACTGTCTAGCCTACCTAGCCTACCCACCATGCCCAACCTTCTTACTTTGATCCACTATCTGTATCCCAGCCAGACTACCCTGCAGAGCCATCTTATTTTAGTCCTACGCCACCATCCCATACAGAATACCCTTCGCAACCTTCCTACTCCGATCCTCCACCTCCTCGCTCCGTATACTAGGAGTTTATTACTAGAGATCCTCACACACACACACACATATATATATTGTTCCGTTAGGACTCATATATTTTTTGGGTGATTCTGTACCTTAAAATTTTATGTATAAGGGATAGTTTAGAGTATTAGTACTTGATATTATTGATAATAATGCTCTACTAACATTTCCTACTGAAGAGATTACTAGAGTTGGAGATTGTCTGGGTCATTTTTTAGTTTGGCCAACTGTTCTTCTTCTATATGATTCATATGAGGTATGAGTTTTTTAATATTAATTATATATTATTTAAAATTAATTTTTTTCTAAAATCTATCTTATATAGGATTATCTTAATGCAAAATAAATTGCACAATCAGAAAAACATATTCCGAAATAATCGATTATAAATAATTCTGATGTTTCTCATGGGATAAAAGATTATCTCAGAATTATTCTTCCTTGAATAATATATATGAGTTTTAGATGACATCCAATATATGTAGAAGATATTATCCATTGATATTAATCTAATAAGATATCATGAATCTCGATGATTTTGAAGAGCACGGCCTGAATGTGTTGCATTTGTTTTCTATGTACGTAAATTTATGTTTGAATATTTATTTTTTTAATAAAAATATTCTATAAATTACTCACTATATTTCCATTTAAAATTAGGTATCTACACATGATTTACGTAGATAACGAAATAATCACCATTTATGGTTCTATAGATCCAGAATACATTTTCATGGAAATGCCACATGTGAAGAATCCTAGTAGAGTTGCATATATACGTGAGAGATTATCACATATGGAGATTAGATGTTGGTTTTTTTCTATTTCATTATAAGTAAGAACAGAGACATAATTATGAACAATTTTTACTTATAATGTCATTAATTGTGATTTTTTAATATAAGAAGTATTTGATGTTAGGAGTATTTAGCCCAATTGAGTGCACATTATATTGGTTTTGATTTTTATTAGGGAGTGTTTATAAAAGTTTTTACACCTTATTAGACAGGTATTTTTTTTGTTTTTCATTAGCTCAAAATATCTAATTCTAATTTTTTATACATTTATTTTAAGTTCATATATATTAAAATGTAGGTCATGGAAAAAATTTAACAAATAACAAATGTTGATAAAGAAACCAAATGCAGTCAATTATGTGAAAGTAAAGGTAATTATTTTTAATATTAGATATTGTTCTAATTTTTCGATATATATATATATATATATATATATATATTATCGAGTTAATGTTTTATAACCATAGTTTCATCATCAACAAGGACATGTTGAATGTGGGTATTATATTATACAATTCATGTATGGGAAAATCACAAACATGGTCACTACTGAATTTAATAAGATTAGTTATATTAATTTTGTTATATGCTATGTCTTAGTATTCTATATTTAATTTAATATCATTAAATGTTATTTTATACATTCAATGATACACAGTCTTATAAAAAAACTAAGCATACCCATCTTCAATCCTTGTTTGCAAACTAATTACCAAGTCTGATTACGATTTGAGATATGTATATTCTATTTTTTATGAATAATATATTACATTTTTATAATAACATGTGATGAAAAGGTCAATTTTTTTGTTATAATAGGTGTTTTAACGTAATGATATCAAATGAATGCTTCAACAATAAAAAACAATGAGCATGCTATCAAATTTAGGTATGTATATTTAAAATCTACTTTATAATAAAATGCCTAGACATAGTTTTTGGTTAAATAGATTAATTCATTTAAGTTTATTTTGTTTTTTAGTTAATGAATATTGTTTTTTGATTTTTTATACCATTTTTTTTAATAAAAGTATTATGATAATTTGGGAAGTGTAATAGTTTAATTTTTTCTGAATGTTTTTTTTTTTCAATTTTTGATGTCAGTTTTCATAAAAACTGACGATGAAACTTTAAAAAAAACCATATGTGTTTCTGCATCAGTTTAATGAAAACCGATGCCGAAAATCTCCCACAAGTGGGATTTGTATTTTTTTCATGAAAACTGACACTGAAAATTGAGTGCCTTCTAGTTTTCGACATCGGTTTTCATCAAAATTGACACATAAAACCGACTCCCATGTGCATTTTGGTAATGGTTTTCATAAAAACAAACGTTGAAAATCGAGCGCTAGATGTTATTTGTAATTGGATTTCAAAGAACCAATGATGAAAAGTTATTTTTTAAATCCCCATTAAATAATTTGGTTAAAAACTGACGTAAAAAATTAAAAAAAAACCAACGTTGATTCTAGTTTTAGCGCTTGTGGAATCAATCCATTACGTGGTCGCAAAGCATTTTAAAACTCATGGTGGACATCATCATTACATCATGTTGACGTGAAGCACTGTCAGACTCACAAAGGACACTTTCATGAATTTTCATGTTCATGAATGGTATTTCTCAACTGAGAGCACTGTGAGATCTAACCATTCGTGAAATGGAAGGGATTCGAAAAGCAGACCCTTAAGATGGGTTTTGGGTCATTTTGGATTTACTCCGAATCATCCATTTATTTTTTACTATTCCTATGGAATGTATTTTTGAACCAAAAATTCCACCCTTTTTTGAATGGGATCCAATGTGAAAATTATGGTTAGTTTCTGATGGGAAATCTATAAAAATTGATAATATTTTTCATTTTTCAATGATCATTTGCGATGCTCACTCATGATGCAGATTTTCGTTGGTGGTTTTTTCAAAGGCCATCCTAATGTTTAGGCCTCTATAAACCTATAAATAGCTAATTGGGGACCCATCAAGCTCACAAAGCCATCATAGGAAGAACATATTTTCTTAAATTGTTTTGAATCTCTTCATCTCCATGAATGATCTCCATGAAAAGAAATTCTGTGTACCAGACTTTTGGATTTTTTTGTGGAACCTGATTAAAGAACCGGACTCTGTGAACCAAATCTTCATGAAGCAAACTCTATGACCTAGTGCTCCATGAACTAACTTCATGAATATTATAAGTGAGTGACCTTCACACAAAAGGCTCAATAATCCACTTAAGTATTGAATCCAATGGCAGTTCTAGATGAAAACAAAAATGATGCTCAGAGGAAAGAGTTAGTGGAAAATATCATGATTGGGGAGTTTATTAAAAGCATATAAGACCATGAGTCACAACGTGAACTTCTACTAGAGTAAAAAAAATATAATTTGTGAAAGAGTCTTACACTTTATGGATTCAGTTGGATGGATGTTTTATTCAACCAGTCAATGAGTAGGGATGAAACAAATTACTGGTTCATGGTCATATATGGGATGTATGATTAGAACATGGATACTGCAGGCTACATATGGAAAGACCACACACCTTTCACAAAAGACTTCCTCTAAAAATATATGAATAAAATTGATCTGGAAAAGATGGCGGATGATGAATCCCACAACTATATTAGATGATTTTCAATGTGGGTTTGGGGGATCCATAGATGGGATTGATTGGTGGCTGGGATTTGTGCTAGGGTGGATGCATTATAGGCGAGTGGGTCTAGGACCACTGGGCATGCGTTTTATGAGGTGAATTTAGGGCCAAGTTGTTTTAGGTATGACTTTATGAAGTAGAATGGGATTAAAAATTCTATTTTTATTAGACATAAGATATCATGCCTGAGCTATTGGGAATATGGCCACTTAGGAGAAGTACATTAAATATACATCATGGGGAGGTTGACATCAGCCTATGGGATCATCACCAAATATCTGGGATCCTAGTCCTGGGTGGGATGTATGATGAATTCCTATCGACTATGAATGTACGGGGGGACCAAGAGCAGTTTTCAAACATGGAGAAGGAACTACTGGATCTGGCATAGCGAACCAGTGTAGTGAATCCATGTATGAGAGATGTTCCCTTTACGAAGTGTTTCAAATAATTATTGAATAGACTAGAAGAGAGACCTACTGATGGGGAAGATCAAACTATGATGTTTATAATGAGGCCATGTACATGTCCCTGGGGATACTGCTAGGGAAAGTAGGTCTCCTACTAGTAGATTCTAGAAGTGATCAAGTGGAAGCATTGGGGATACTGTGTCAAGACCGGAGCTCAACCCATATCTAGGCTGACAATATTCATTGTGACACTAATTTGTGGTTGGATGCACCCAGTGAGGGATTAACACATGATGGTATTGGAAAGATCTTTATAATGGTGGAATTTTTGGTGATGGGTCATCACATCAAGTTTATTATCCTAGTGTTGGTGACTTTATACAAGGAACTTCAGAACTTCTATGAAGAGAAGATGTTTTTACATTTGTGTGGGACTTTTCACTTACTTTATAGTTGGGTGACCACACGCATGGGGGTTTATGAGTAACCCAACCCCATTTCCCTCCCATAAAAAATTTTGGTTGACAATCTTGAACATCACGGGATGTAACCCATTCATGTTGGGTCTGGGGTAGGTGTTGGATAAGGTTGGGTTTGTGAATCACTTATTATTTCACATGTTCTATCTGTTAATGTGTGTGGTGACCGATGAAGGCCCATGGACCAAGAATTAATGATCGTACCTCTTGGCCTTTTTATGTGGGGTACTGGTAGTAAGAGTTTACTATGGTCTAGTTTTTGTGCCATACAATCCACACTGATTATCAAGAAAGTTTTGGTGTTTTCATTTGTTGACCCATAATGTGTACCTAGAGGTGAATCATGAGTTCCATCCGTTAGTGATGAGGCATCCATAGTGCATGTTCACATTAAAAGATAGAAATATTCAGAATGAGTTACTTCCGCCCACTTCTTCATCTGGTAACACTCATGACAATGAACATAGTTGGATGAGAACCTATCCTAGGGTAATTCAGAACTAGAGGGTCACATGATCCAATGATGGGGTGGTCCCTCCACCATGGGGATGAGGATGAATAGTTACTGGAGGGTTCTATGGTGGTGGACCTTGTCCATTGGACAAAAATATAGTAGTGGGTCCATTAGTCCATGGGTTAGAATTGGTAGAAGCTATGGGGAGATGAACAACACCAGGGTTGATGCTCTTGGGTATGTAGTCATGGGAAGAAGGTGGGACTTTTGGGGTCATCCCAGGGGTTCACATTCAAGGGATAGGGAAACAAGTATATTGCCGAAATGATTTTAGTGACGCCATGTATCCTGATGCCTAGGAGGCCTAGGGACTTCACAAGAATACCACTACACCTCGGTGGGGTTGCAGTATCTATCTACTGATGAAATATATATCACTAAGTAGGTCCATGAAAAGGAATTCTTTTATTCTCCCCACACTAAAGTGATTTAATACATTGTAGAGATGTAGGATGTCATTTACACTAGGGGTATCATGAAACCTTTGACCAATTAGGTGATGTAGCATCTTGTAATGTCTTACCCTCTATATTATCATGCAAGTCATCAAACTACTGACGTGGCTAAAGGTGAAGAATTGAAAGACTCATGGGGGAGTGACACCCACCATATCTCAGAAGGTAAAATCCATAATTATACTTACTATGTAAACTCACTAATATTTTTATTCCTTTGAACACGACTGAATCTTCATGATTTTTTCCTAACACTATTTTACTTATGTAGGAATTAATGAGCACTAAAAAGTGTTGGTCCACATTAGTCCTCATGTGGAGGTAAAGGTGACCTCAACTAAAAAATGATCAAGTGTGAGGATCCTTCCAATCATTTTTTTCATAGGTGATCAATAAATTGTTCCTACCACCAATGTGTTGATGTAGAGGCTAAGGTGGAGAAAGTGGATGCCACTCTCTCAATAGAAATTTCCATGTAGACTGTGGTGGTCAAACCCACCATAGAGATGCCATTGAAGGTGACTCCTGGGACAATTCGCATTGTAGAGGGGGTTGAGAAAAGACCCCTGACAAGGTCACCTGCATGATATTTGGTAGCTAATTCTATCTAATAGGTGCCAATAGAAGAGGATTATTGGGATAAAGTTGTGGTGAAAGAAGAATAGACTATGTTAGAGGCTAATGTAGCTGGGGATGCTTCATTGGATGATCCTATACCTGAATTTCCAGTAGTAGAATCTTTGGGGAATGAGGATGAGATTGTTCCACCTGTAGGGGTAACTAAGGAAGTTGGGATGACGACCTCAAACTATATGATTCCTAATGGTGATGTAGAATATTTGTAGATATGTGGAGGGGATGACAAAAAATTGTTCCCTGGGATAGTCATCCATCCACTCATGCCTACAAATGGGAACAATTTTCCAACCACTACTGTTTGAAGACCTACAAATGGAGGATCTAGCTGAAAAAATATTGGTGACCTTTCCTACTTGGGAAGCTTCTTGAACCCATGATGACTCACCAGGAGACCAAGACGAGTAATGGATACATGAGGGTCTAGTCCTAGTATCTCGTCATAACTCTAGGTGAAGACATGACAATGCTTCTTTATGAAATCCACATATTAATGAGGTTTCTTTGGAGGTGGGGTTACACTAATCAGTGTTGGACATCAATCTATATCAATTCAAAATTCATCTAAAACAATTCATCTATAATGGTGGGGATATCCTCTTAAAATGTGGGAAGAGAATCTTCCAAGTCCACTTCATTATCTGAGATAGGGGTATAAATGTGAGGAAGTTCATCGAGGCAATCTGATTTTGGGGAAACACTGGTGCTGACTTTGGGGGATGTGGAATCCTCACAAAGGAACTATTGCTTTGCTAAAACCATGGTGACAGAGGCTACTGAGCCAATTCTATTTGGCCTTCATCCACAAGGTCCATTCTTAATGTCAAAGCAATGGAGGGATGGTTTCTTCGGATTAATCAACCCAACTCATTGGAACTGGTGAGTACGACATACAATGGTGTCTATGGGGTGAACATTTCAGTACCTCACAGGGGTTGGGTTTATTAGTATCACTTGGGCCCTACCTATGTAGAAGTATGAGGTAATATTAAAATGTTCCTTGTACATAGATATGTGACACCCTTTTCTCTCAAAAATGATAAATAAACATCCTAATTATGGAATCATGGATTCCAATCAATAAAATCAGAAGGATGAATGCATCATCCAAATCTTACCACAGGATAGATTCCACAGTGGTATGCTCGACCACATTGGTCTAAACCTGCTTTTCATTTATATTGTAGTAGTTAGAATATAGATAGTGGTATTTTTAGGGGTCATAGGGAAAAAAATCACCTTGATGCACACCTACTCGACCATTAAGGGAGCACTTGAAGAATTAGTGATATGAGGAGGGGACTTCTGCATGAATATAAAGCTTGGCCTCACCCATCAATGCATTATATTTGGTATCCTATGAGACATCCATGAATTCATCACTTTCTACCAAAACTCTGAACTGGGTATTCAATCAAATTATAACATATTATCACTTCTAGATCCTATCGTAACCCAAAATCCATATGTCATAGGGACTCAAATCTTCGTTGGTTTATCCCAAATTGCAGAGAATCTTGGTTGGGATGAGATTGATCCTAAAACCTATACCCACTTGAAAGTGACAGATCATCACATTATTGAACTAAACAGTGATGTACCATAGTTGGATGTTCCATTTCATGAGGGATTCCTCATATTCTATAGATAATGAAATGATGGATTTTCACTCTTCTTGATCGACCTCCCCTAAATAAAGGTATTCTATATAAGCTACTTCAAATTCAAACTAGAAAGGTATTTTCGTGTCCTCTATGAGAAATTCGCAAATATATTTGGACAATTAGAGGACCATGAGGATCAATATCCTTATAAGTATGCTGGAAAGGTTCTTTAACACGTCATTCTTCCATTCCATAAGAACATTTTGTTTGTAAGGGGCATGTCTTTGGATGAAGGGAATTGATGGTATCGACTGTGCCAATGGATTCTAGCTGGTGTGAGAAATATCTTACTGCTCATTAGTTAACTCGCCTAGAACCACTATCAGATGACTATTAGCTATATAATGCCACAATTTATATAGATATTGATAATCATGATGTAGCTATAGCTATTCCACTAGGTCAGTTAGCACAGTCAGCTATGGCAGTGTGTAACAGAGGGGGCTAAGAATACAATTCTTGCTAATCATTGTAGAGGACTTGTTTCGTGGTCTCAGTATGTTGTGTGACATGTAATTTAATTAATAGCCTATGCTTTCTAGTGGTTATCATGTTCTATACTTCCTCTTCGATGATGTTGGCCTGAGGAACTCTAGGAATTTACCTGACATTTCTAACTATTAGGGACCATGAAAGTATATATCAACATGAAGGTGTTCATAGAGGCATACTCTTGATCATAATAATAGGAATCGTCTAATGTTGGGTGGACCTTGGGGAAGATCTCGATCTCTAGGGGCATGAAATTGCTGAGATTATGATATGTCTTAAGCACCGAAGGGGGAATTTTCTTTCCCTTCCATCATCGACACTTACTTTTATAATACTTAGATGTCTATAATGTGGACACATAATCATCATTCAGAGGGGGTGTGGTGCTTTAAGAAATTCAGTCTATAAAACGTGGGCATAAATGATACCATGGGAAAATAAAAATTCTTTGTGAGCCAACTAGTATTTATATTTCTGAGTCTTGTTGTTGGAAACCTAATCATATTTACCTTCAATGTCATTATCATGCTCGATGGAGATGTGTTCCTCCTATGCTAGGACATTGAAAAACTGGACCAAAATATTATCCACTTGGTCTTGGAGACAATCCTTGAACACATAGGATTGTTTTATGGTATTTCTTAGGATCTTGTAGTAAGGGTGATGTTCAGGGTGATTAGTACAATCAGATTCATGGGGTTTCATTCACATTGACATCTTTAGAATTCCCACCTCCATGGAATTGAGGAATTAAACAGGAAAGTTTGAATCATTGAAATAATACTACTATTTTATCATGTATAGGAAGGTAACTATGAGATATTTCCCTTGACAAGGGGTTAGAACCTAATAAGGGGCATGAGCCGCATTCTCTCATAGAGGTGGTTATTCTTGGTAGAGTAGTGCCTGCTGATTCTAAACTGGGAAAGGATATGCATGATGAGGATTCTACACTTTGATGGGATCTTTAAGAAAAATAATAAATAACTCTAGCGGATATAGGTCCTATACCTGTACAGAAGTTTCAGTCTCAACACTGGAATCCCTTATCATATAAACTTGAAGAGGTTATAGGAACACCTACTTAGCCCACTGTATGTATACCTCCAAAAATTGGTGGTTTTTCATAGAAATCCCAAAACCCACCTAGGATGATTTTAGTGATGAGGTTTGGGACTAAGTAATTCTTGACATTCCCCGCATACTTTTTTAGGATCTTCTCTTGAGTTAGTGGAATATCGAGTGAATATGTGAGGCCCTTACACCTATAAATGATGTATGTGATGTTCTCAAAAACAGTTTTATTTCACTCAAAGAGGGATTTAATACTTGTATTTCATGTTGTGGAGATTAACAGGTAGAATAAATTACAATGAAGTGATTCTAGACCTAGAATAGACCCAATGGGAAATTGGCCATACTAGACAAAGGTGGGTCCTTCTAATGTCTGTATGAAGCATCAGATCTTGGAAACATACTTTTTCTATTATATTCCCAACATAGGAATCAACCTTAAGATAATTTGGGATAAATTATGTAGTGGGTCCCCTATCCTGTTGAAAGGGGAAAATATGGGGTTCCTAAAATCTAGGGGGTACATTCATATCTTCCACCCATACCAGAAACAACTTCTTAACAGGTGGTATTTCCACCTTTTTCATATCTAGGGATTATATGGAAGTTATGAGAGAAAATATCAAACAATCTTGTCAAGGATCCATTACTTGATAAATATTTATTACAAACAATGTGTCGATAGGCTCATCTACTCAATAAGAAGACTCGATGACATGTGGAGAGGCTTGATCTAGGTCCTGAGGAAGATTATCACACTACCCTGGATGATTTAGTGACTCATATATCTGTCAATTTCTAGAAACTCATGCCTATTCTATATCTAGATGTGTGGGATTATCAGGATCAAATGAGAGAAACTAGAAGAGAAGGACTTATAGTTTCCCTAGTGGAGGATAAATGGTGTCCCACTATGGAGAACCTTAATTTTGATGTTTCTATACAAGGAGTTCATCGATGATATTTTCCTTATATGTAACAAGATGTAGAAATGTGAAAACCACAGGATCGACTTCTATCTTTTGTGTGATATTTGAAATATTAGAGGGATCTTAAAGTACCTTTTAGTTTTTGGTATTTCAACCATTTATAAATGATGTGGATGGATCCCTAAGGTCGATGGAATTCCCATTATTGTGTGTAAATTCACCTGTATAAGGGTATACCTGATACAGAACTGGACCAAGGTAAATTTTTCCAATTTCAATCCTTTCATCGATTCCCCTGTCCTTGGATAAATCTAGAAAACCATGTTTACCGTAATGATACCTGGAGGAAAATAACCAATTTCTATTGGTAGGTTAGGTTACCATAGGATAGGGATGCTGTAAAGAGAAACATACTATCCCCATCCTAGGATATTTAGATAAAAATATGCATCTTCCAAGATGCTAAGGAACACCATTAGGCTCCTAAAACATATATATTATAGGGTTTGGTGATATCCAGGTTACACAAGGTGCTAATAAACTAAGAGTGATACCAATGAAACCACTCAACTTTACTGATCAATTCCATTTAAGTGATGCCAACTTCCTAGATAGACCAAATGGTAGCCACAGTGGTGATAAAGCATCAACTAAATGGTCTGGTAGAAACAGGTGTCTTGGCCCTTGGTGTGATATTATGGAATGTTGATGTTGAAAGATAGATTTGGAAAGAACACGAAAAATAACTAATTATCAGCCTAAGTCTCCCACTTGATTTCTTGAACAAAATTGGGTCCCTGTTCATGATCAGATAAGGAATTGGTTGGTGACTTCTGAGTAGTTGGTGGAGGCACTTATGTAGATCGATGTGTAGGATGGAGGGCCAGTGGAGGATCTGTTGTATGAGTTGATTTTATGCAACACATTGGTCATCTCTCAAGCTTGGTACCAACCACATCATCATGTCCTTATAGGACTGGGTGCTCACTATGGCCTCATGTGTGAGGGTAGTGATGCTTCTTGGTGTCTCATATATAGGTTCATCATCTATCCCATTTTATAATATTTCTTTGTGATCCTAGTTCATGGTAGAGTGGGAGAATAGAGATGATATAGATAGTTGTACTGTGAGCCCATGGAAGTGATCCGAATATTCTTGCACCTACATGTACCTATAGAGAGATGTGGGGATTATTTGAGTCTCACCTTTTAGGATGATGAAATTCACCTGATAGGATCCTACCCCAGACATAGATGATGTTGAATTGGGTGAATTTTCCATCATTTAATTTCAATCTACCTCATTATCAGAGAGGTGAATGTCATCGATTGTGACATGGAGATTCAAGGGATTTTTTCCTTCAGCTAAGATGATTCTTCCTTTCTCCCCAGGAAGGTTATTCAGTGTAGGGTAATTCTTTATCATAGGGATGAACTCTATGCTGGTGGGTGGTAGTGTGCTTTGGAACTTTGATTTGATTAGTTGGGATACAGGGAGGGCCTCCGTATTAATTATTTCCAGTTTAGGGATGACCTGTACTTTGACTGTTATAGAATTGGGGAGGAACTCCACACATCTTGTTGACAAAGTAGGTGGTACCTTTTATTTGGTCAATGGGGACATAGGTAAGACCCCCATGCTGACTAGTGGTAATGGAATATGGAAAAACATCATACTGGAAAGTTGAAGCGTAAGGAGGACCCTTCCACTGTTCAAAAAGGGCACGTGAAGGAACTCCTTGTTGAGGAGTTGGATTATGGAGGAAACCATCATATTGGATTTCATAAGTGTGGGGATGACCTTCAAATTTATAGCTGTGAACATGGGAAGGGCCTAAATGATTGCTGTTGAAGGAACAAGGAGGATCTTCACTTTGATTGGCTTTGTCATGGGAAGGGTATCCTTGTTGGACAAGGATGATTGCAAGGATAGTACTTGCAAAATGACTGTCAATGAAGTGGGGTAAAAATTCACTTTGATCAATGATGGAGTGAGTAGAACCTCTATCAGAGCTCGGAACAATATTATGAGGACCATCATCTTGATTGGATGCAAAAAATGGAGGGCCTTCATGTTGACTGGTGGTAGAAGCTCATAGAGGACCTCTATATTGAAATTCATCATCAAGGGTGAATCCGTAATGATTGTTAGTGGTGGCAGTGCTTTGAAGAATTAACCTAGCCTCTATAAGGGGTTCATGAGGTCCCAATACCAATTGAACATATATAGATATCTACTTGTCTTTTGCATGAATCTCACGGAATTCGTTGGTAATGGAAGTGGAAACTGGTGTCATGAAAGATGATTACCCTTATTATGAATTCTCTTGGGATTACACCCAATGTTGATGCTAGGTGGTCCAGACTGTGTTAGGAAAAGCAGGTGCATTATCAAATTATTCTTCAACCTGAAGGACTGGACATTACTGGCCTTGAGAGGGATTGTTAGAAGCACGTCTTAGGGGTTCTGAGGTGGTGGTCATAGCCATGGTGACTCAAGAGTCCCATACCTCATCAACATACGTGAGCAAGTAATAGTATCTATCTATGGAGATGATCCAAGAGTGGTTCACTATTGTAAAGGGAAGGGGTTGCTCCCAGTTCCACCATTGGGGTTAGTGGTGCTAGTAGGGCACTGAAGCCTCCAGGTTCTAGATGGCCATATCTATTTTGGGAATGACCCCCTTCTACTAGTACCAACATATGAGGGTGTCCCATACCATCGTATTGATGATTTATAAGTGTGATATAAGGTGTGTGAACCCAATATCCATGGTCATAGCAGAATTCATGGTGGGGGTGGTGTTGTGTGAGATTTTTGCATTAGAATTTATCTTCCCCCTATGTCTGCGAGTGTTGGATGGATAGTTTCCTATAGCTTGGGTCTGACCAATCAGGTGTATTGAGATGTCATTAAGGATACTAGGAATGAAATTCCCAATTCCCCAACATCTTCCATTATTCGGTGGGCATAGAGGGAGATCTGTGCTGACAATGTCACGGACTGAAATGCTTAATGTTTACTACCCCAATTTCTGGTGTGTTCCATGCCAGGACTAGTATTTTAATTCTAGGTCCTGGTGATGAATATCTAAATTCAGTGATAGGATAATATTATTATTTATTGAACTCTACATATCCCCATGTGAAGGATAAGAGTTTCAATTTGTTTTCACCATTTTTGTTTCTGATGCTTTTGTTGTGGCCACAATCTGAATGTTAATGTTGCTGGCATGCTTGTTACCCTACATTTCTTCTTTCCAAAGGGGGATACTTTCATCATATTTAAAGGTGATGTATACTCCATTATCGAAATGGGATGATGGGATGTTAGTTCCTCCTTCGATGGATTCCTCCTTAGAACCTGTATCCTGGTTTGGGTCTCCCTTATTAAGTCATGTCATGTTTTTGGAACTCATTCCTGGTGTTGTATCTTTGTGGACACTAATTAATTACACGAATTTTATTTGGATATTCCAATGGGTCTTCACAAGGATGCAACCATGGGTCATCAGTGTAGTCACATTGAGCATCGCTAACATGTATTGACTCTTTGAACACTGTTAACCTATATTCCACCTCTTAAGATGGAATCTCATGGAGAAATATTAGGCATGGAACCAAAGGCTTCCAATGTCAATTATGAGGTATATATGTCTAGAGTAATATATCTTACAAGGATTAAAACGTATGCATCCCATGGTTTGCATGGGGTAGCTGATGTTGTAGGCACATATCTTCTAAGGTCGTCACCTCCATTATCCCATGTTTTTCATGAGGTATGTATTTGAGGGTAACACGTTTAACGTACAATGGAGATAGATTAGGGAATGAGTTTAATGTCTTGTAGAGATAGAGGGTTGATATGGATTCCACATAGAGATGGATCAAGGAAGTTTATACATATGAGGGAAGATTTTACACCTGAAATTGTACTGATGGATGGATCAGAACACACTATGGATGCAAATTGGGTAGGTGTGTCCTATAAAGGGAACATGTCACATTGTGAAGGTTGATCAGAATACAGTTGGAGGTAGACCAGGGGTACATCCCTAAGAGGGAGGGCCTGAACAGTTTATTGATTGATGGATCAGAAGACCACATAGATACAGATTCAGTAGGTGCATTCCATAAAGGGAAGATGTCACACCATGAAGGAATATGGATCATAAATCCTTATGGGAGCATATCTGGGAGGTGTGTCCCATTAAAGGAAGATGTTACACTATGAAGGTATATGGATTATAAATTCATATTTTAGTAGATAAGTGAGTTTTTTCCCATAACTGTAAGATGACACACCATGAAGATTGATGGGTCATAATTCCCTATGGGAAGATATGGGAATTGTGTCGCAAAAAGGGAAGATTTCACACTGTGAATGTTGATCAGAACACCCCTTGGGGTGGATAAGGGAGGTATATCCATACGAGGGAGCACTTAGGTTTACCTATTTCAAAGATTGAACCTTAAATATGAATTCTATATACCATGTTTTAAATAAATTTATCAAACCCATGTAGTTTAATGTCGCAGTTTGAGTTGGGTGAAAAGACTGGTCTATGTAGTTTAACATCATGTAGTAAGGATTCTTACATCGTGAAGGTAGTGTCAATGAAAGATATTTTAAGTCTTATTCATAGAATCCATCCTTCACAAGAAGATAAATATTGGTTGGAGATGGTGTGAGGATTACACATGGTGCTTCCTAAGGGACTTAGAGGTTATGCGGTCTCCTAGGTGAGGGGAATCTTCTTCCTAGGGATGTGAACTGAAGAAAAATCATGGTGGATGTAGATGTTGGGTTTGATACTTGGGGAGGATTCCAATGTATTAAAGTTTTTAGGAATTAAAGCCCTATAGTTTGGAATGGGATGATGCTTATACCTAATATGGAGGCCCATTATATTGGAGGGTGGGGATTATATCTATAGAGAAGGCCCATACGGTGATTATGGATATTTGAGCTGACACTCAGGAGGATTGCCATAGTGGAGGTTGGGTGGATGTTATGGTTTATAATAACCTCTACGATCATATGAGTCATGATTAGCGTGATAAATAATTGGAAGTAATATACATGATTCTTGTGTCGTGAAGGAAGCATTAATGAGAGATAGTGTAGGTCTTAGACATGGATGCTACTGAAGGAGGATTCCATTCAATGTGAGGAGAATATCATTCCCTGTGAGGGTAGGTGGGTTGCATACCATCCCATTCCACTCACACATGGATAATACTATGGTTATTTCACAGGGTAAGGACACATTTTAACTTCATGTGATGAGAACATTTTCACTAGGTTATTTTATGTTGTGCATATCAGACATGGGAGACTCACTCATTACAACATGGAATTACATGGACATAGATCATGAGCCCTTTGTTGTGGAATGACTTTATCATTGTAATTATACAATGATAGGGAGGAATGGCCAATCAATATGTCTAAATTAGTGTTCCTACAAAGAGAAGCAACAAGTCTTAATGTACCTTTGTTGAGAAGCAAAATATAGGTTGGAATCTAGGGCCACACTTTAAGTGGAGTGGGCCAGAGGAAATGGTTTCCAAAGTCACATAGGGACTTGAGGTGTAGATGATCAAATATTGGATAGATGTGGGGGATTTGGGTACAAAACCTATATGAAGAGGTGCTAGAAGAAGTGAAAAACATGTATTGGTTTATGAGAGAGGTTTCGGGAATCTTGTGGCCATGTATAGAGGTGCTTCTTAATGATATGGTGATTTAAAACAGTTAGGGGTTTCTCAAAGGAGGATGATTTTTGAAGTATGGGGCTTAAAAAAATATGGTGACCCTATATTAGGATGTAGTCTTGGTGTATGAGAGTAGTGCTTCATGATGGTTTATTGGTTCGAGAAATCTCAGTTACCTCATAAGGCCTTCTTCCTTAAAAAAGGGTGTTTGATTTCATGAAAGGAATATCCTCCTAGGGTGGATGATTTTATGAACACATTAAATGGTGTTTCATGTAGCCCATGTACCTTGAATGATTCACTTTTTTTCTGGTTTGTGATGCCAAGGTGGTTTTAGAATTTAGCGCAATTCAAGAGCTCAAGAGTTGGATAATCATATTTTAGGACCAAAAGGGTCCTAGATACCCTAATGGGGAGGGGGGTGAATCAGGGTACACATATTATTTTCTAAATTATTATTTCTGTAGACGCCGGAAAAGTCATTTGTTCCCAAACGAAGCTCCGGATGTGGAAAGCGAAGTGATATTTGGAGTCAGAGGCACGTTCCGGAGGGCCCGGAGGACTTGCGCGAAATTTCAGAGGCTCGCGCGCAAAGTTGAGTCGCGGCGCGCAATCCTCCCGGGATGCGCGCAATGCGCTGGGCCGGCGCGCTATTTTGCGCGCCCGCGGCCTGTGCGGCGTCCTTTGCGCGCTGGGTCCTGATTCCACGCCCGCGAACCGAATTGCGCGCCCGAGACCGGATTCCGCGCCCGGGGTTGCCTATAAATATAAGGCGACCCCCGACGTTTTGAAGGTTGCCAGAATCCGAAGCGTCGCTCGTTCGCGCAATCCAACCCCTTCCGCGCGCAATGCCGATCTTCAGGTAACCTCCTTTCTTTCGCGCAATAGAGCCTTGGGGTCTGCCTTCGCGCGCAATCCCCTTGGCTCATTTCCTTTGAATAAATTTCAACCCGAAGGCCTTTGCGCGCAAAAGAAGCCTCTTGCGCGCAATTGCCCCCCGGGTGCGCGCAATCCAGCCCGATTGCGCGCACCCCCCATTTTCAAAGTGGCCATTCGTTAGAGAATGAGCCGTTGCCCCCGCGCGCTATCCGAAGCCTGGTGCGCGCAATCCCAACCATCCGCGCGCGAAGCGCTGGCCCAATTGCGCGCCAGCCCGCCATTTTGCGCGCCGACCCGCGGTTTTGCGCGCAAAGCTCCTCTTTTGCGCGCAATCCGCCAGGGTCGCCTCCCTTGACCCCCCGAGGGTACCCGCCTGCGTGGCGCCTGATGATCCTCATCCTGGGTGCCCGCACCGTGCGTTGTCTTCCCGTGCGGCCCTCCAGGCTTGCGCGAAGTGACACGCACGTACGTCCAGCATGACGTTAAACTGCATATTCGTCCAGCATGACGTTAAACTGCATATACGTCCTGCACGACGTTAAACTGTACCTCGTCCGAGCTACAAGACGTTAAACTGTTCAGCATACGTCCAAGCTGCACGACGCTAAACTGCCTAGCCTTCATCGTCCAAGCTACAAAGACGTTAAACTGTACAACATTCGTCCAGCATGACGTTAAACTGCATATCCGTCCCGCATGACGTTAAACTGCACGTATGTCCCGCATGACGTTAAACTGCACATCCGTCCAGCATGACGTTAAACTTCACATACGTCCAAGCTGCACGACGCTAAACTGCCTAGCCCCCATCGTCCGCGCTGCAAGACGTTAAACTGCTAAGTGCTTCGTCCTCAACACACGACGTTAAACTGTACTTCGTCCGGCAAGACGTTAAACCGTCTGCCTCGTCCTCAACACACGACGTTAAACTGTACTTCGTCTGGAAAGACGCTAAACCGTCCGCATCATTCGATCCCGTGCCTCGCACGCAGGGTCTCCCCCGGTTTGGATGTGGCCCCCACCCGCTCGTCTCTGCAGGGATGTCAGGATTGTCCCGCTTTTGGGACGATTTAATGGGAGCGGCTTTTCCCTACGGGGGCAGGGTATTACAAACTCCTAGTTTCTCGTGGGAGGCTGCACATGTGTATCTCCATTGCGCCTCCCCACGGCCGAAGCCAGTAGAGGGTATGACTGGGATCGAGGTGTCTTCTGCTTTCGGTCCAAGTCCCTTCCAACTGAGTTTTGCCACCCGGGCTGTCTCAAGTGCGTAAGTCCTGACAGAATGAACTACGTGGACTTTGATCCCTGTCTTCTATACAGGGTACGTAGGAAGCCTCCCTGAGGTTCAAGCCCGCCACCTGGTCGTCCCGGTCGTATTTACGTCGGTTCGTCCATCAGTGGACCCCTCCAGGGTTCACGCTTGCATCGATTCACCTATGAATCCGCCCCTGTGGGAGACTGCCCGTGTGTATCTCCACGGTGCCTCCCCACAGCTCCCCTTTTCCATTTCTCCTTTTATCGTCCAGCATGACGTGAAACTGTGATCCACCCGGCCGTTCCATCCCCCTCTGTGCGAGGTGGTTCGGTTCAATCCTCCGCCCGGCGGCCTCGATCTCTTCGTGAGTCGGCTTGCCGACGTCCAGCATGACGTTAAACTGTATACCCGAACTACGTTGACTTTGATCCGTGCTAACGCGCGGTACGTAGGAAGCCCCTCCGGGGTCCAAGCTCTTCACTCCATCATCCATCCTGATCCTTACCCGGGCCGCCACATCCCGGTGGGGTCATGCCACTTCACTCCACTCCACGTTACCTGGGAAGCCGCCCATGTGCTGGCCCCAGCGTCGGAGGTTCCCCGCAAGGGGTTCTGTCATCTGATCCACTTTTCGTGTTGATCGGTCTGATGCCGTCCCCGCTGGACGTTAAACTCGCGGCATACCCCGTGTTAAACATGGGAAGCTGAGGAAAACCGCAGGTGACGCAGTTCCCCGCACCCCGTGCGGGATGCCTCAGGCCATCATGCCTTCGAGAAGCCCTATTAGGGACGGAAGACAGACGTGCAAAGCCGCAGTGTTACGACACGCCCCCAGCACCCAGAGCCACCCGGCCTTCTCACCGCAGGTTGCTGCCCCGACCAGACTCCTTGGAACGTCCGGGCGGAAGCAGCGTAATTAACCGGTGTCCATGAAGATATGGCGCCGGGAACGAGATTCACGAACATTCTTAAGTCTATGAGGGAGACCCGGATTAGGTGACGAGTTCCGAGGAGACGTCCAAGGAAGGAGGAGCCGACATCCCATCATCCCGGTTTCGATCAAGGAGCAGACGCCCCTGAATAAGGGACAAATGTCGCCCGCCCTTGGAAAGCGGGACTGCGGGACCACAAGCCGCGCGCCCATCCCCTCGAGTTGACGGGTGCACGCGCGAACGCGTCCTGGCGGAACAGCGTAACCCGACGCACATCCGCACCGAAACAGAAAAATGGTGAACCCGACGTGAATCTCTTCTCCTCGATACGAAGACCGATGGCTTTCAGAGGTGTTGGAAGACCGGCATGTTGCCCGGCCAAGCATTCAGTCTTATCCGCCAGGGGCTGGGGAAGTGAAATCGGGCACTCCGTCTCGCAACGTCGAGGGCCTGGGTTCCCCCCACGGAAGGCGTCGTGGCGCTAATGGTTGGTTGTCGATTCCTTTTTCATGTCAGTGTTAACGGGTTCTTCTCCCTGCTTTCAGAAATCAGGTCGCCCGATCCAGTGCCCGATCGCCACCCGCCCACTGGCGCAGGGATAGGGGAAACACCGACTCGGCTACTCCGCGCGGTCCTGCCCGTTCCACAGTCGTCCCAGCAGCCGCAATTGCGGGACGACCACGCCCTCTCTCCCCCTCGGAGGTCATCCAGAGAAGGGTGATCAACACCCTGGTGCAGAGATACGAGGAAGAGGGAGTCATCCCCACTAGGGAAATGGCTCGCCTAGACCTTGAGGAGGCTGCGCCTCGCCACCACCGCCGCCCCCGAGGGCCGCGCAGGGAGGCACCGCTGCCTACCTCAACATCCAATCGCTTCGGGAGTTTATCCCCGGAGCACTCTGACAGTTCCCTTCCCTATGCGGATGAGGTGGAAGATGCCCGGGAACACCCTATCCGGGATTCGCTCCAGGGATCTACGGTAAGGACTCCCGCCAGGCCACGGCGACACCGCCGCCAGGCCTCTCCAGTCGAAGAGCGGGCTCTCCACCTGCCCGCGCCGCTCATCCCGACTCGTCTGTCTCGACGCCAACGTCGGGCACGAGCGGAAGAGGATGCCCACCTTGGGGCTCTAGCGACAGCGGCCGCATTGGCCCAAGCCACTGCTGGCTCCAGTCGCCAGGCCTCTGTGCATCCTCAGCGGGGGAACTCCTATGCCTGACCTGGATCGAGGCCCCGACCGCCCCCAAGGCAGGTTGGGTCGACTCTCCCGGTTGCTGGCACTGGCAGTAGCCACCGCGGACCATCTCGCGGTAGCGCTATTCACCGGCAGGGTCTACTCTGCGTGGCCGATCCAGGAGGCATGGGTCATTCCACCTTCCAATCCCGGCCCGGAGGCCTGCCCAGAATCATCTCTCCCCGCGCCCCCTTTGATATCTGTCCCGGTGCCCCTCGCACCTTGGTTCCCAGTCCTCTTGGCCCCAGCACCAGTGCGGCCGGAGGACGCCAGGACAGAGATCAGCCCTGCCCCGAAGAACCACCCAGGGGCAGGAAGGCAAGGCGTCGACGCCGAGGGAAGAATGTTACGGAATTCCGGATAGAGATCCGACTGGTTTGCTTCTCTGACTCAGAGGCGGAGTACGATTCGGCGACAGAGCCCCTTCCCCAATCCCGCCAGTCAAGGGCAGGGGTAGGAATGCGGCACGTCAGCCTCGTGCTCCCCGAGAGCGAGATCGACGTGATCTCCGCTTCTCTCCGAAGGTATATCCGGAGTAACGAGGGCCTGGTAGACCCCCAAGGATCATACTTGCGGTTGGTACCGGCCCCTCCAGAAGTGCCTTCCGTCTCGATCGGAGAAGCCGAAGACTTTTTCTGGGGACCGACGGTCGAACCATGATCTGGTGCGCCCTCGGCGAGCACCGATGCTACGGCAGGATGTTCGCTCGCCGGCCTGTCCTATCGTGATGTGGTAGCCAGGGCACCGCCACCCTCAGAGGGCGGCCCGGGATATGGAGGCCAATCGGCCTGCTCGCCGTATTCACCGCCGGCCAGCCCGTCAGCCCGGCGGCCCGCCTCGGCACCACTACCAGTTTCCCGTCCGTTCCCAGCCATTGAAGAGGACCAAGGAGATCTGGGTCCCGAGTTTGAGTCGTGGAGCTTCTGGACCGTCCTTGCAGAGGGCCACTTCCCTGAGAAGTTTTGGCCAGTCGCAGGACCGGGCTTTGATGAACCCAAATCGCTCACCCCGGATGAGTTCGAATGCTTCCGCCGAACTCTCCGGGAGACTCGCTCCTGTCTTCACCGCCTACAAATGTCATACCCCGGGAGTCAAGCGCACCTGGAGGATATTGGTGAGCAGTGCCGTCAAATTGACCTGGCCAAGCTCCCCGCGGTTCGGCACCCCGGGTCATTTGGGCACCACGAGGCCCTCCAACAACGATGCGTTGAGTGTTTTCAAGTACTCCGCAAAGTTATCAAGGAAGCCACTCCCCACGTGTATATCCGTGGATGGGGGCAGTACGCTGCCCTACGTTTCAGTGTAATCCGCCGACAGCCCGATTCGCTGGGTGGCCCTGAGGGTATATCCCCAGGGACAGGAACGGTCAATATGGCTGACCTGTCGGGAGAGGGGAACGACTTGGAACTTCTCGACGGGGGTTTCCCCCCCGAAGACAAGCCGTCGTCAGACCCATCAGTGAGAGTTACTCGTCATCAGAGGAACCTCCTGGGGCTCCCCGCACCCACTGAAGCACTGACGTTGAGCCGAAACGTCAGCAAAGGAAAAGAGCACAACGAGGCTATAAGGCCCGCCGACCCATCTGCCTCCATGCAGAGGGCAGAGGAGGATCCCGAGAAGGCTACACTACGTCAGCAGCTCGCCGAAAAGAAGAAGCTGGTTGACCAGCTCCTCGCCGAGCGCGCTGCAGAACGGCGGCCTGACTACGGTGATCCCAGGCCAGGACAGCAGGGACCGGAACAACCGCTCCTCGATGAGACTCTCCCGGGCAACCGTGATTACGCCGTGTTCGCCGACAGGAGAGAGGCCGTTGCCTATGGCAAGAGGGCGCGGTATGTTTCGCCACACCCTCCCGAGCGGCGTGACTACCTGAGAGACCCCGCTCGGATTCCTCCCGCTGCCCCAAGGGCCGCTCCGCCCGCCATCCCACGAGCCGCCGAGTTCGACGACCCGGTCGACGACCCGATTGAAGGGCCATGCAATGCGCTCGTGGTTAGAGATCCTCGCCAGGACTGGAACCCATGTCCGGACGATCCGATGGCGGCACTCATTGCCCGCTTGGAGGCCTTGGAGACTCGGCAGGTGGCGATCCCACCGGACGGCAAGCCCTACCCAGCATGGGTGGATGACATGCCGGTGCCTCCGGGATTCGGGAATCCCACTTTCGCTCCCTTCAACGGAACTGGAGATCCGCCACAGCATTTAGCCCACTTCAACTCGAGGTGCGGGCCTATGTTGGGGACTCCGGCGCAGCAGGAGGCCGCTAAGCTTCGCTGCTTTGTTCAGACACTGGAAGGGCCAGCATTTGTCTGGTACAACCAGCTCCCCGTCGGGTCGGTAACCAGCTGGGAGGACCTCCGTAGACAGTTCCTCTACCAGTTCAGTTCCACGACCCGGAAGACAAGTATCGCAGACCTCTTCAAGTGCAAGCAGAGGCCTGATGAGCGAGTCGCGGACTTCGTCGCCCGATGGAAGGGTCTCACGTATTCCCTTGACATGCCATTGACTCAGGAGCAGTTGCTGACAATGTGCGTCGGGAACGTCAAGACCGAGCTGGTCCCTTCCCTGATCACTCAGAATTACCCCGGAGGGTTCAGGGACTTCTCAGACAAAGCTCAACGTCTTGAGGAAGCCCTGCAACAGGCCAGCCAGGCACACCCGCTGCCCCCTATGATTCCTGCAAGGAGAGTCAGTAGGGCTGAGCCCGCTGCTGTTGCCCAGATAGAGGCCCCCAAGCCGTTGGAGCTGCTGCCGGTGAGGCCAGCTCCACAGCCTCACAGGAATCCGCATCCACGGGCTCAGTTCCCGGCCCAGCAGCGGCAGCCCCAGAACCGGCCGGCCCCTCCGCGTAATGTATCGCCGCAACCCAGGCGAGATAATCAGGGTCCACCTCCTCGGCCGGCCCCTCCAGCCCCTCGTCAAGACCACGTTCCCAAGGGCCTGCGACACCTGACTTACTCATTTCATGAGGATCAGGTCCCCGGTTACTTCCGGAGCGCCCTGGAGCAGAGGATTGTGCGACTGCCTGAGTGTTGGAAGCCAGAGGAGGCACATCTTACGAATAACCCCCGCTACTGCCCCTACCATCGAGCCTTGGGGCACACCATCCAGCGGTGCTATGTGTTTATGGACTGGCTCCAAGACCAGATTAACAACAATGTAATCAGGTTGGGCCCAGCTCCGGCACAAGTGGCGGGCGTATTCGTGGGATCAGATGACGATAGTGGCAACGAGGACGAATGGCAGCTGGTCTCCAACCGCGGACCCCAGAAGTACAATAACTGGATAGCCCGCAAGACGACCATTCGCGCCCATGGAATCATCCGTGCGCGCTTGAATCAGCCTGAGCCCCCAGAATCTGCGGGTGCTGCTTCGGCATCGTCGTCCCAGCCTGCCTCTTCCAAAAGGAGCAAAAGGCGGCAGCGCAAGAAGGAAGAGTGTGCCCCGCCAGTTCCGCCACTATCCCGTACTCTCGGCGATTTCATGCCCTCGGAGATGGGGGTCCCTCCTCGGATCCGCCCGGTGATGGATGATTCGTCTGATGACGGTATTGGGTACGCTTCGGTTAACACCGTCGAGCTGGTAAATCCCTTTTCGGTTCCCGACGTTGAAGAACACCAGGTGGACCTCCCTAGTGTCCCCGGTCGTCGCCACCGTCGGAAGAACCGCAGCAACAGGAGTCGCCGGGGCACAGCCGTTGGTACCTCCAGCCAGGCCGTGCACGCCACTGAGACTAGGCAGCAGGCTCAAGATCGAGCTCAGCGTGCGCAGGCCCCCCATTCGGGGATGACGGATTCGCCTCTGCCACTGTTTGTGGTGTGGGACCAGGCAGAACCGCCTCAGCCGCGTCGCGACCAGCTCCGCCCTGCCACGAGTCCATCCCGGCCTCCTGACTCCAGTACGGTGACCATTTCCCGGACTGCGACCAGTTAACAGCGAGATGCGCCAAGTACCAGTCGGCCGCCGATCCAACCGGCAAGGCCCGTCATGCCACCAACCGCAGAGCAACCTCCTGCAACCAGGGGCTCGCGCTTGGCCAAAAAGTATGATGTCCTGAAGCACTTGGCCGACATCCCAGCAAGGCTCTCCATCCTTGAGGCTCTGCGCATGTCATCTGAGATGCGTGAGGCACTCGCTGAAGCCCTGAAAAGCCCCCTCCAGTTTGAGACAGAGGTTGCGGCTGCAGAGGCCTTTCACGCCGAAACGATCGAGGACGCCGAATGTCAGGCAATTATCTCGTTCTCTGGTAAGGATGAGGACCCTCCTATACAGGGACACATTCGTCCTCTGTATGTCACTGGCCAGTTCAATGGCCTTGAAGTCCGGCGATGTCTTGTCGACACGGGGTCCGGAATTAACCTGATTCCAACTCGGACGCTCTGGAAATTGGGGTTGTCTGAGGATGACTTGATTCCCTCCGACCTCAGGATCCCGGGGTACGACCGCACCGAGCAAACCCCGGTCGGCAAGATACGTTTGAAGACCCAGTTCGGTGATTTGGTTGCCAACACCGAATTCATGGTAGTCTCTCAGGACACTGCGTATAACGCATTGATGGGCAGGCCATGGCTTCACCTTCACGCGGTGGTTCCCTCGTCATACCACCAATTCCTCAAATACTCCCTTAATGGTCGAGTAGGCGTGCTTCAAGGAGATGCCTCTCCTTTTGCCTCATGTGAAGCCCGCTATCTGGACGCGGACTATTACAAGAGCAAGGATAAGCAGATCCTGGCAGGTGAGGTTGAGCCTGTCGCTGTTGCAAGCGATCCCTGGGCAAGTCTGGATGACGCTTACGTCCTCCCGATTCACCGGTTGGACGTCGCCATGGTCTTGACGGTCCGCGAGTCTCCTGATGAGATGGCCGCGACCGCCCGCGCCAGCACCAGTGGCCCAGCAGGATCTGGTAGCCCCAATGCAGTTTCCAACGCAGTCTCTCCCGTGGATGATCCCTCCCCGAGTGGAGAGGACGTGGAAGATGCACCCCCAGCCTTTGAGGAGGGCGTCCCCGCCACGGTCGATGAGTTAATACAGGTGAACCTTGGAACCGAGGCCGATCCAAGACCCACGTTGGTTAGTGCCGCCATGCCCTCTGAGGAGCGGCAGCAGTACGTGGACTTTCTCAGGCAGCACCGTGATGTGTTCGCTTGGGGCTATGACGAGATGCCAGGGCTAGATCCTCAGGTAGTCGTCCACCGCCTTGGTCTCCCGGCGAACCATCACGGGTTCAAGCAGCCTCCCAGGAAGATGCACCCATCCCACGGTGCCATGGTTGAGGCCGAAGTTGACAAGCTTATCAAAGCCAACTTCGTGAGGGAAGTTCAGTACCCCAAATGGCTGGCCAACATTGTGCCGGTCAGGAAGAAGAACGGGCAGATTAGAGTCTGCATCGACTTCCGCGATCTCAACCGCCACTGTCCGAAGGATGATTTTCCCCTTCCAGTGACAGAGCTGTTGATTGATGCCACGGCAGGGTTCCAAGCCCTCTCCTTCATGGATGGATACTCCGGATACAACCAAATTCGGATGGCCCCTGAGGATGAGGAGTTCACTGCCTTCAGGGCCCCCCAAGGTACCTTTTGCTACCGGGTCATGCCCTTCGGCCTGAAGAATGCAGGTGCCACCTATCAACGGGCGATGCACCGCATATTCAAGCCAATCCTCGGCACGCTAGTGGAATGCTACGTCGACGACTTGGTTGTCAAATTGCGCCAGCGTCGGGACCATCTCAAAGATCTTGAGAAAGTGTTCAGCTTCCTCCGGTCTCGCTGCCTGAAGATGAACCCGTTGAAGTGTGCCTTTGGGGTCACCTCCGGAAAGTTCCTTGGATTTGTGGTAAGATACCGGGGTATTGAGATCGACCCAGAGAAAATCAGGGCGATTAGCCAGATGCCTCCCCCGGGTACCGTCCGGGAACTGCAAGGGTTCCAAGGCCACTTAGCCTATATAAGCCGATTCATCGCGAATCTGGCCGGCAAGTGTAAGCCCTTTTCTCGGCTTATGAAGAAAGGTGCCACCTATGTATGGGATAAAGAGTGTCAGACCGCTTTCGAGGAAATCAAGCAGTACCTGCTTCAACCTCCGGTCCTAATGCCGCCCGTATCCGGAAAGCCGCTGGTCCATTATGTGACCGCCCTGGAACGGTCCCTGGGTGCCCTTCTCGCCTAGAAGAACAACGAGGGAACAGAGAATAGCCTCTATTAGCTCAGTCGCATGCTCCTCGATGCGGAAGTTAGGTATTCCCCCATCGAGAAGAGCTGCCTGGCGCTCGTATTTGCCGTACAGAAATTACGGCACTACTTGCAGCACCATGAGGTACAGTTGGTTTCTCGGGTAGACCCGTTGAAATATATCCTGAGCCGGCCTATGTTGACTGGCCGCCTAGCGCGGTGGGCTGTGATTCTCCAGCAGTTCGACATCAGGTATGTGTCTCAGAAGGCCATCAAAGGGAAAGCGTTGGCAGACTTTCTGGCCGCTCACCCGACCTCCGCGGATCAGCCGCTGGATCTAGGCTTTCCTGATGAGACCATTCTCTCGGTTGATCGAGCCGATCCATGCTGGCAGATGCACTTTGACGGTGCCTCCCGGAGCCCCCCCGGTAGAAGACTCGATAATCCTAAGCTCAACAGAGTGGGCTTGGGCATCGTCTTCATTACCCCGGAGCGAGCCGTGCTGCCATACTCTTTCCTGTTGTCAGAGGGCTGTACCAACAATGAGGCGGAATACCATGCCCTCATCACCGGCCTCGAGTTGTCTCTCGAGATCGACGTGCCCCGTCTGTGCGTGAAAGGGGACTCCGAGCTGGTCGTTAAGCAGATCAATGGCGACTACGTTGTCAGGAAGCCGGAACTTGTGCCATTGTTGGAGTGAACCCTCCTTCTGATGGCCCGGTTCCCTTCTCGGCCGGAAATTGTCCATGTTCCCCGGTCACAGAACGGTCGAGCAGATGCTTTGGCCAGCCTCGCTGCGTCACTTGCGGAGCCTGAACAGGACAACCTGATCGTCCGCGTGACGCGCCGCAGGCTCATCGCTCCCGTAATCCCGGAAGAAGATCGCGGCCCGTTGGTAAGTAACCTCACCACGGTTGCCCCCATGCCCGGAGCCCCGAGTACCCCAGATATGACAGTCGGATCAGCCCCTGATTGGAGGACGCCTTTGGTTGAGTACCTCCAACATGGCATTCTTCCATCGGGTCGGGCCGAGCGCGAGCGAGTTCGACGCCGCGCATCGCAGTTCGTCCTCCAGAGCAGTCCCGGCCTGGAGCAGATCCTCTACAAACGCGGGTTTGATGGTGTTCTCCTCCGTTGCCTTCAGGGAGTTGAGATCCCACGAGTCATGCAAGAGGTTCATGCTGGTTCGTGTGGCGCCCACCAGACTGGGCCGAAGCTGTCCCACCAGATTCGGAGGTTGGGATACTTCTGGCCCTCTATGATCCATGACTGCGTCGAGTATGCCAGGAGGTGCCATGCGTGCCAGGTTCATGCGAACTTTGTGCATCGGCCTCCGGAGCCTCTCCATACCACAAGGTATTCCTGGCCCTTTGCAGTCTGGGGTCTGGACGTTGTGGGACCTTACCCGCCGGCGACAGCCCGCCAGTGCCGGTTCATTCTGACCGCCACGGACTTCTTCTCCAAATGGGCAGAAGCGATTCCGCTCAGAGAGGTCAAATCATGTTCGATCGCTGACTTCGTGACCTCCAACATCATCTATCGATTTGGAGTGCCTCACGCTATCCTCACGGATAACGGAACCAATTTCCGAGCAGCCGAGTTGAAGAACTTGTACGCCAAGTATAACATTCGCTCGAACCATACATCTCGCTATCATGCGCAGGCGAATGGACAGATCGAGGCGTTTAACAAAACCCTCTCTAACATTCTGCAAAAGATGGTTGGTCAGAACAAGAAGAGTTGGCCGGACAAGCTCCCCAACGCCCTCTGGGCTTATCGGACGACGACTCGCAATTCCACCCAGATGACCCCTTATTCCCTGGTGTATGGAGCTGAGGCCGTCCTGCCCATCGAGATCCAGTTGCCGTCCTTGCGCACTGCGGTCTACGACCAGCAAGCGCCGGACAGAGTCGCTGAAGCCCGTCTAGTCGAGTTGGAAGCACTGGATGAGAATAGACTTCGCGCTTTGCACAACTTGGAGAGGCATCAAAGCAGAATGGCTCGAGCTTTCAATAAGAAGGTTCGCCTCCGCTCCTTCCTGCAGGGTGATCTAGTGCTAGCCCTAAGAGCGCCAATGATCCCCGGCAGGAAGCCGCCCAAGTTGGAGCCCAAGTGGGAGGGACCTTTTGTTGTCCACAAGGTCTATCCCAATGGCGCGTACTCCCTAGCGACTATGGATGGTGAGCGTGTCACTCCTCCCACCAACGCTAGGTTCCTCAAGCAGTACTTTGTCTGAGTGTGCCTACGTCCAGCATGACGTTAAACTGCACATTTGTCCAGCAAGACGTTAAACTGCACATACGTCCTGCACGACGTTAAACTGCATTCGTCCAGGCTACAAGACGATAAACTGTTCAGCATTCGTCCGCGCTGCAAGACGTTAAACTGCCAAGTGCTTCGTCCTGCATGACGCTAAACTGCACTACGTCCGAGCTACAAGACGTTAAACTGTTCAGCATTCGTCCTGCATGACGTAAAACTGCCCCTCAAGAACTACGTGCGGCTTGATTCCCATCCTTATGGGATACGTAGGACCGCCTGAACCTTCATTTTTCAGGCCCAGCCCCATCTTTTGGGAATTTCCATCCCATCTCGGGCCCTTGGCCCAGTTGCCCCCGGGTGTGCGGCGTATGGTGTGAGCGCGGGGCTATGCCCTCATTCACGTCGGTTTGCTCGTCACGCTGTACGCCCCCCCCCCCACGTTTGGGGATGCCTTCTGCTCCCCCCTTCCTTTTTTCTCTCTTTTCGTCCTGCATGACGTTAAACTGCACTTCAAGAACTACGTGCGGCTTGATTCCCATCCTTATGGGATACGTAGGACCGCCTGGACGCTTGTGTCTCAGGTCCAGCCCTGTCTCTTGGTTGATCACGGGGATCTGCCCCCCTTCGGTTTCTCTCAGGGTAAGTCCTCCGACCCTTTCCGGAGATCTGTTAACATGCTTTGGGTGCTTCGGTCTATGACTCGTAGTGTCAGATTCAATCCCGACAAGTCCTGTGTTGCTTGTCAGGCCCCGCGCTTCCTCTTGTTCGAGCCTTCACTCAAAGGGATCCTCGTTAGCGGTTTGGGTACGATGCCTCAGTGCTCTCCCACCGCTCCGGGTCGATTTACCGGCGGGTCTTGGGCCGCAAATCGATATGAATCCTGCGATTGAGCGGTTGATGCTCGTTTTCTTGCCCCGTCTTAGGCTGACGCGATCGGATGTTGTGTTGCGAATGCGTCAGCAAAATCCTTGATCGCCATGTCGGCTCTTTCAGGCTCTGAACATTGGTTGCGCAGTCCTCATCACACTCCGCCTTTGTGCGTTGTAGTGGAATCTCGACACTCTCTTCATACTGACCTCCAGTACACCTCTACACGTTAGGCAGACCAACCAAGGTAATGATGTCGTTCGAGGCTCCCATGATCTGAGCACCAAGGATATATGCGGATATCCTCCCTAAGGGCCATGCGTAGCTGGACCCTCGTCCCCATAAGGAGGAGGGAGTCGCCCGAACAATTGCGTTCTGGGCCCAGCATATCTGGAGGCTAGCATCTCTGCCCCTCGGGTGATGGACATACGCAGACCCCTATCCCAAGACTCTTCTCCTGGAATCGTGCGTGACCATAGGGCTGGGTATGTTCCCACCTCCGCCTTGTCCGCCGTACCGCGATAAGCGGGTTCCTCCATGGTCCGAACCACACGACCTTAAACTGTGTTGTCCGGTCCTACCACACGACCGTAAACTGTGATCGTCTTGGCCGCCCGACGAGAAACGGCACTGCATCGTGATGTCCTCCTCGGGGGACACTCATGTTGGGCGCTGGTTAATGACCACGCCATTCATAAATGCCTTCCATGGCTTGATTATTGTGGCGACACCAGAGATCTCTCAATCACAGGCATGTCGCCGCACAAAGAAAAACCATTCATCTTTAAGGACAAACAAGAAATATCAAATGCCGCTCCTTCTGTGTGCGAGGGTCAGACCCGCACTCTTCCCCGCGCTGGTGCCCGATTGTGTTGCGCCGCGCTTCAAGAACTACGTGCGGCTTGATTCCCATCCTTATGGGATACGTAGGAACGCCCGGATGTTTGAAACTTCGGGTCCAGCCCCCCACCTCTTAGAGATTCCCCCTTCTCTGGGGAATCCGCCACCATCAGGTCACCCTCAAGGCGTGTCCCTCGACCCCTTGCAGTGGCCCACCGGTGTCAAGAGTACTCTGGTTTATTGCCAGGAGGGTCAGGATCCGTTTGGTCAGGTTTCCTCCACTTTTCAGGCTTCGTGCTCCCTTTCATTCGGACCCATCGTCTACGCCCTGGGTGGAGCCCCCGTGAACGGTTCGGACACAATGCCTCAGTGCTCTCCCACCGACTCGGGCCGGTACCCCCAATGGCCTCGGGCAGCAAATCGATATAAATCCTGCGATTGAGCGGTCGATGCTCATTTGCTGCCTCATTCCACCAACGGTTAGTGCGATATTGATGCTGCTTTTCCGCCACGGTCGGCAGTACTCCCATATCGTTACGCCGGTGCCCCCAGTCCTTGAGTGAATGGCCGCATGATTCACATTTTCCACCTCCCATTCTGACCAGGCGAAACCTCGACGCTCTTGACACTATCCCTCATTGCATCTTCGCGTATCCAGGGGATAGGACCACGATGTGGCATACTTTGAGCCCCTATGGTCCGAGCTCTAAGACCTTAAACTAAGATCATCCCCTATGGTCCGAGCTCTAAGACCTTAAACTAAGATCTTCCCCTATGGTCCGAGCTCTAAGACCTTAAACTAAGATCTTCCCCTATGGTCCGAGCTCTAAGACCTTAAACTAAGATCTTCCCCTATGGTCCGAGCTCTAAGACCTTAAACTAAGATCTCCCCCTATGGTCCGAGCTCTAAGACCATAAACTAAGATCTCTCCTTATGGTCCGAGCTCTAAGACCTTAAACTAAGATCCCCCCCTTATGGTCCGAGCTCTAAGACCTTAAACTAAGATCTAGCCCTTATGGTCCGAGCTCTAAGACCTTAAACTAAGATCTAGCCCTTATGGTCCGAGCTCTAAGACCTTAAACTAAGATCTACCCCTACGGTCCGAGCTCTACGACCCTAAACTAAGATCTCCCCAAATGGGGTCTTACGTCCTGCATGACGTTAAACTGCACTCTCAGAACTACGTGTGGCTTGATCTCCAGCCTGATGGAGTACGTAGGAACGCCCGGGCATTCCGACTCGGGTCCAGCCTCAGGGATCGTTAAGTCCCGCCCCTCCTCGTCGCCGGCCGTCTGGCCTGGCTTCTGGTAGAGTGGTGCAGTCGTGATATTCTCCCCGATTCAGCTTGGGATGCCCCATCGCAATGATGGGAAGCGACGGTTTCCTCGTCAAAGAGGTGCTGTCTGAGGATTGAGGTGATTCACGGCCAGATTAGTGCATCCGCCTAATACGCTTTCTCCACGGTGGCGCAATTTTGAGAGCGTTGGATTCTGTCCGAACAAATCGTCACTTCGCCCCACGCTTCGCATGCCCTGTTGATCTGGATTTTCCACCCTTGTGTCTGAAGGAACCCCAAAGCGGTATTCATGATGACATGTGGTCCGCCTCCTGCAATATGAATGATGACCTTTTTCGGTCCGTCGATTGCAGTTGTTATGGTCGATCCACTGTCCGCCTACCGTCTTGGGCATTTCCTGGAAGGCCGACCGTTGTGGGTGTCTGGATTCGGGACACGCGATTCACTCTTTCTCATTTCCCTATGTTCGGATAAAATCTCAACGCCCCTAGCGTTGTCCCGCTCGTGTGTTGGAACAAGTTGGGGGGATGATACATTGATTAGGTCTGAGGTCTCCTTTCCTAGGAATGACCTCCCTCTTTTCTCCAGCAATCCAGGCCCAATTATGGATGCATGATGCTTGGTTAACACTCCCGCAAGACAACGAATTGTGGTTCAGCATGCTAAACCAAAAGATGCAGATAAATATATTGATTCATATAGATGGATCAAAGTAGCGGAAGCAAAAGATTTGGGAATGGCAAAACAAAGCCCTTAGGGATTAGCGTGCTGAATGAGTCTTTCTAATGCCGCTACCCTTTGGCTGGTGGCCTCCAGAGCTGCTTCTCGCTCTCTGCGTGCCCTCTCTTCGTCGGCGGTCGCAGCGCGCAGTTCGTCGATTCTGGCTTGTGCACGCTCCCGCTCGACCTGAATTGTGACCATCTGTTGGCCCGCCTCCGTCAGCTGTACCTGAGCGTCAACCAGCTGGGCTGCTAGTTGCTCCACAAGCTCAGTACACGTTGCGACGAAGGCCTCCTTCTCTGCCGCCTGCCCTTCGAGGCGCCGGACTTCCTGCTCCGCCGCGAGGAGCGCCCGCGTGCTCTCCCACATGTCCCGACTTTGTGTGACGTCGGCACGCCGGCAGCTCTCGCGCATCTTTTCGGCCATGAAATCACGGACCGTTAGATGGAGGCGTTGAGCATCAGCTCCCCCGGCGCACAGAAAGCGCAGCCAGGTTTGAAGTGATCCCATGCGCCCCAGCCACTCCGACGGGTCTCGCTTGAGGAAGCGCTGGATGCACTTACACCCCCTACGGCGCGTTATCCGGCTCTCCTCGACCGCCTCCGTGTCTGAGTCGTCCATCTCCTCGGGATCGGCAGGCCGGTAGGCAGGGAAGGCAGCCAGCAGGTCTGCTGCAGGGTCCGCCCCTGGGAGGTCCTCACGAGGGATAGGTTCCCCAACATCCGGGCGACCTTCTTCTCTCTCCCCAGCGGCGTTGACACCCTCGTCAGCCCCCAACCTCTCTCCGGTGGCAGCACCGCCGACGTCCGCAGCCCCTTGATCAGCAGTTGGTGGGGCCGGCTCGGTTTGGGAAGCCTGTTCCGGAGCAGGCGGCATGTCCACCACTGGTCCACTCGTAGATGGCCCGGGTTCGGCAACCCGATGAGCCTCCAGTGTTGAGATCACTGCGCAGGGCGTGCCATGGTTAGTCACGGATCGTCAACGGCAAGCACCAGCAGTAAAGTAGGGAGACTTACGGGAGTTCGGAGCGTCATCTTCCGCTATCCCGGTCGCCGCAGGAACAGTTGCAGCAGGGGACCCCTTAGCGCTTGTCAGTTCAATAATGGGTGCCTGGCCCCCGCCTTGTCCTGCTGGCGCCTCTCCTACTCCTGTTGAGGACGCCTGACCGACATCCGTGTGCTCATGAGAAGGATGGAGAAACAGGTTAGAAGCTGCATAAGAGAATGGATGAAGCAAGTTGAGTAGGGATAGAAGCGGACCTCGAGGAGCTCAGTGACATCAACGTTGTCAGAGCCGGCCACCTCGCCGCTCTCCCGTGGGCTCCCCCGATGGGACCTTCCCTCGGAGCCTTCATCCTCCCCCGTCTCCTCCTCCTCCTCGGAGTCGTTACTGTCATCTTCTTCCGGCGGCATCTGTTCCGGAGCGGGCTCGAGGCCGAGCATCACCTTCACCAGAAGGGATGGCTCCGCGCGCTGACCACGTTGGCGCGCGTACTCGTCCATGGCCGTCAGATACGCATACTGCCGGTTGAAGTCCACTCTGTCGGCAATCTGGAGGCGCCCGACCTCTGGCAGATAGATTCCTTCTCTGAGTATCTTTCGCCAGATGGCGTCGGTCCCCAGTGACTGCCGCAGAGTCATCCAGGCCGACCACAGCGCCAGGAAGACCGCATCATGGGAAGGTTCGAGCAGACGTCTCACCTGCTTCCCGGGCCGCTCGTCGACCACCGCACGTGCCCCCTCTCTGGACGCTGAGGTCGTGGCGGCAGCCCGCGATGTGCCCGCCGCCGAAGTCCCTGCCCGCGCCGGCTCCGCTGCTTGGCGCACCTCCGTTCTCCCCCGTGTGGCGGCGCCTTGCCTCCTTCCTTGACGCCCAGTCTCCGCACGGGTAACCTCGAGCCGCCGAACTAGCTTCCGCAAAAGCCCCTCGGGGTACGCGATGGCCCAGTGTTCGGCGTACTCGGTTGCCAAGCCTGCGTCAACTCCGGTAGGAGGGAGAGTGATGACGTCGCCAGAGCCGAAAGCGGCAAACATCAGCCACATCTGGCGAAGGACGCTAGGGTTCGTCTCCTCCCGGACAGCAGTGAATACCCTCTTCGGCATCCGTTGAAGGCACCCGAACTGCCTGGCGAACCGGGTCGGCACGTAAGGCTCGCAGATCACCTTCCCGTCGATCCGAGCCACGAGCACCCCGCCCCGCATGTTCAGGAAGTACTCATGCTGCTCCAACGGACCCTGCCCGTTGTCGATCATTTGGCCAACGGGAGTGGGGAACGGACTGAAGTTGAAATTGGCATGATTGCCAATCCGGATCCGCACGCCCTCCTCACTTAGGGTCATCGGAGCGACCCCCGCGATGTTCAGCAGGGAGGGTCGCAGGCCGTTTCCCGGAGGAATGATGGCGTTCGGAAACGTGTACCCACCGAGGTGAGCAGCCACCCAGCCGTGGAAGAACTGAAAGGGCCCACAGATCCTTCGTGGTGACCCCCCTCGTGAGATGCGTCCCAGAATGGCATACAGCCTCGCCAACACTGGGACCCCGAGGTTGTATCTTTTGTTGGCGGCCATAGCGCCCGCCATCGCCAGAGTCGCCGGGCGAACGCCCATTCTCGCGTCCCGCACTGGCAGGAGCCACCCACTCAGAAAGGCGGCCTGGAACGCCGCGTACCGGACATTTGGGTCCCGGGCCTCGATGACGCGGTACCCCCATGAGCGGTAGTCACCCGTCTCCAGGACCCGCCAGTACGACCCGTTCCGGCTCCTCTGAGCTGCGGTCGGGCACCGCTTCCCCCTACCTGGCATCTTGACCGCTGGGTCATGCTCCAAGAACTGGTCGAACCACTCCTTGTAGGCTATGTCCTTCTGGAAGTCCTTGATCCCAAGCCGCTGCGTAGCCAGGTCAAGGAGATGCCATGTCAGGATGGGAGTCCGTGACCTGTCTTCCCAGATGTTCTTCGGGGGCAGGAACTCATCGTATTGGAAGCCCTCCAGCGGGATGCCTCCGATGCAGTGGATGTCCCAGAGACCGATGACGACCTCCCCATGGTGAAGATGGAAGGTGTTGGTATCCGGAGACCATCGGGTGAACAGCTCCGGCCCGAGCTCGGACTGCTGGTAGAAGTGGAACTGCGACGTCCACACCGCCTCGAACAGGCCAATGTACCGCAGCTCCTCTGCGAAGTGATCGCAAGTGTGGCGTACCCAGAACGCCCAGGCCCACTCACTGGTGAAGTTTCCCCCAGACCGCAAATCCCAGTCCTTCAGCCAGCCCTTGGTGTCGTCCGTGACGCTCTGGCGATATATGCTCGAGTAGAGGGCTGGAGAATTCTCCGCAGTAGGCTCACCCCCATCAATGGTTCGTGTCCTCGGGTTCAGGACATAGACATCCAAGTGTCTGGTGTCCCTGGAAGGATGCCCATTGTTGGTGATGTTATAGCGGAGAAGCTCGTCCTCCCGGGTCACCCAGGTCCGCGGCGCATCAATCTCGAACCCTGGCACCGGAACCTCATCTAGGATGCCGAAATTCCAGAGCGGCAGGTTGTCTGACAGGGGATATGTCTTCTGGGCCGGTGTTAGTAAGTCGAACAAGGATTGATTGTTGGAAACAATCTCCTTGGCTCCGTAAACCTCCTCGTTCGTCGCCATCTCAGCCCTGCGAGTGGCGGCATCCCCCTCATTTCCTCTGTGCGCGGCCATCTCAGAAGTTTCGGGAGTCGGGCGGGTTAAGGGATGAAGCGTGCGGGATCGGACGAGGCTGGTAGAGAAGTTTGAAGGCTGGCGCGCAATCCAAGTGGACGGCGCGCAATTGGGAAGAGTGTCGCGCAAAGTTCCGGGTTTTCGCGCAAAAACAGGCGAAATCCGGATGGTTTTGCGCGCCGATCGGGCGAATTTCGCGACCGGAAGAGGCAATTTCGCGCACGAGAGCTTTGGAGCTTATCGCGCGGAAGGCCGGAGTACGGAACGCGGGACCCAGGGCCCCTATTTATAGGCGAGGCCGGGTCCGCGCTGCGCGGAAAGCGCTTTGCGCGACCGCAGCGGCGAATTTCGCGCCCGGCGCCCCTTTTTGCGCGCCTAAGTCCCGCGCAGCCCAGGATTTCGGCATTCCGGCGTCTCCCTCGGAACCCGATCGTTGCGACCTCTCGCCGATCAGATTCCGAGGGGGGGCTTTTGTAGACGCCGGAAAAGTCCGTTGTTCCCAAACGAAGCTCCGGATGCGGAAAGCGAAGTGATATTTGGAGTCAGAGGCACGTTCCGGAGGGCCCGGAGGACTTGCGCGAAATTTCAGAGGCCCGCGCGCAAAGTTGAGTCGCAGCGCGCAATCCTCCCGGGATGCGCGCAATGCGCTGGGCCGGCGCGCTATTTTGCGCGCCCGCGGCCTGCGCGGCGCCCTTTGCGCGCTGGGTCCTGATTCCGCGCCCGCGAACCGAATTGCGCGCCCGAGACCGGATTCCGCGCCCGGCGTTGCCTATAAATATAAGGCGACCCCCGACGTTTTGAAGGTTGCCAGAATCCGAAGCGTCGCTCGTTCGCGCAATCCATCCCCTTCCGCGCGCAATGCCGATCTTCAGGTAACCTCCTTTCTTTCGCGCAATAGAGCCTTGGGGTCCGCCTTCGCGCGCAATCCCCTTGGCTCATTTCCTTTGAATAAATTTCAACCCGAAGGCCTTTGCGCGCAAAAGAAGCCTCTTGCGCGCAATTGCCCCCCGGGTGCGCGCAATCCAGCCCGATTGCGCGCACCCCCCATTTTCAAAGTGGCCATTCGTTAGAGAATGAGCCGTTGCCCCCACGCGCTATCCGAAGCCCGGTGCGCGCAATCCCAACCATCCGCGCGCGAAGCGCTGGCCCAATTGCGCGCCAGCCCGCCATTTTGCGCGCCGACCCGCGGTTTTGCACGCAAAGCTCCTCTTTTGCGCGCAATCCGCCAGGGTCGCCTCCCTTGACCCCCCGAGGGTACCCGCCTGCGTGGCGCCCGATGATCCTCATCCTGGGTGCCCGCACCGTGCGTTGTCTTCCCGTGCGGCCCTCCAGGCTTGCGCGAAGTGACACGCACGTACGTCCATCATGACGTTAAACTGCATATTCGTCCAGCATGACGTTAAACTGCATATACGTCCTGCACGACGTTAAACTATACCTCGTCCGAGCTACAAGACGTTAAACTGTTCAGCATACGTCCAAGCTGCACGACGCTAAACTGCCTAGCCTTCATCGTCCAAGCTACAAAGACGTTAAACTGTACAACATTCGTCCAGCATGACGTTAAACTGCATATCCGTCCCGCATGACGTTAAACTGCACGTATGTCCCGCATGACGTTAAACTGCACATCCGTACAGCATGACGTTAAATTGCACATACGTCCAAGCTGCACGACGCTAAACTGCCTAGCCCCCATCGTCCGCGCTGCAAGACGTTAAACTGCCAAGTGCTTCGTCCTCAACACACGACGTTAAACTGTACTTCGTCTGGCAAGACGTTAAACCGTCCGCCTCGTCCTCAACACACGACGTTAAACTGTACTTCGTCTGGCAAGACGCTAAACCGTCCGCATCATTTGATCCCGTGCCTCGCACGCAGGGTCTCCCCCGGTTTGGATGTGGCCCCCACCCGCTCGTCTCTGCAGGGATGTCGGGATTGTCCCGCTTTTGGGACGATTTAATGGGAGCGGCTTTTCCCTACGGGGGCAGGGTATTACAAACCCCTAGTTTCTCGTGGGAGGCTGCACATGTGTATCTCCATTGCGCCTCCCCACGGCCGAAGCCAGTAGAGGGTATGACTGGGATCGAGGTGTCTTCTGCTTTCGGTCCAAGTCCCTTCCAACTGAGTTTTGCCACCCGGGCTGTCTCAAGTGCGTAAGTCCTGACAGAATGAACTACGTGGACTTTGATCCCTGTCTTCTATACAGGGTACGTAGGAAGCCTCCCTGAGGTTCAAACCCGCCACCTGGTCGTCCCGGTCGTATTTACGTCGGTTCGTCCATCAGTGGACCCCTCCAGGGTTCACGCTTGCGTCGATTCACCTATGAATCCGCCCCTGTGGGAGACTCCCCGTGTGTATCTCCACGGTGCCTCCCCACAGCTCCCCTTTTCCATTTCTCCTTTTATCGTCCAACATGACGTGAAACTGTGATCCACCCGGCCGTTCCATCCCCCTCTGTGCGAGGTGGTTCGGTTCAATCCTCCGCCCGGCGGCCTCGATCTCTTCGTGAGTCGGCTTGCCGACGTCCAGCATGACGTTAAACTGTATACCCGAACTACGTTGACTTTGATCCGTGCTAACGCGCGGTACGTAGGAAGCCCCTCCGGGGTCCAAGATCTTCACTCCATCATCCATCCTGATCCTTACCCGGGCCGCCACATCCCGGTGGGGTCATGCCACTTCACTCCACTCCACGTTACCTGGGAAGCCGCCCATGTGCTGGCCCCAGCGTCGGAGGTTCCCCGCAAGGGGTTCTGTCATCTGATCCACTTTTCGTGTTGATCGGTCCGATGCCATCCCCGCTGGACGTTAAACTCGCGGCATACCCCGTGTTAAACATGGGAAGCTGAGGAAAACCTCAGGTGACGCAGTTCCCCGCACCCCGTGCGGGATGCCTCAGGCCATCATGCCTTCGAGAAGCCCTATTAGGGACGGAAGACAGACGTGCAAAGCCGCAGTGTTACGACACGCCCCCAGCACCCAGAGCCACCCGGCCTTCTCACCGCAGGTTGCTGCCCCGACCAGACTCCTTGGAACGTCCGGGCGGAAGCAGCGTAATTAACCGGTGTCCATGAAGATATGGCGCCGGGAACGAGATTCACGAACATTCTTAAGTCTATGAGGGAGACTCGGATTAGGTGACGAGTTCCGAGGAGACGTCCAAGGAAGGAGGAGCCGACATCCCATCATCCCGGTTTCGATCAAGGAGCAGACGCCCCTGAATAAGGGACGAATGCCGCCCGCCCTTGGAAAGCGGGACTGAGGGACCACAAGCCGCGCGCCCATCCCCTCGGGTTGACGGGTGCACGCGCGAACGCGTCCTGGCGGAACAGCGTAACCCGACGCACATCCGCACCGAAACAATTTCCCTGACAAATTATTTCCTATTTAGTATAAGGGTCACAGTGTTTTCATATAAGTGTTAATTCTGATCATATTCTTTCCATGTTTTTGTAATGATAATGTTTTGAATGTAATGCTATAATGAAATTATAAGGACACTTAGTATTTTACTGGGTTCACCCTAACTAGGCTACATCAGAGGGGCATATAACTATAATGTGCCAATTGTACCAAATTCACTAAGGCTCAGTACAAATAATTATGGTTTGGGATAGATCTCGTCTATACGTAGGCTCATTACCTTTATTTGGATTAGGGTTTTATCACTACCATTCCTAGGGTAACTCCCTATATCTCTTTCTTTAGAACACTGCTGGTGGAAAGGATCACTGTGTCGTTCATCCTTATCTCACTCCTCTTGGAAGGGATTCACCCATAGTTTATGGACTTGTATGTACATTCATTATCTCTAAGGAACATATCCTTAGTTGTATATCAATGCCCTATTGATGTTCCATAATTATCCAGTATATGAACACCACTTTACCACATACATAATGGGAAATGATTTCTGAAAATCTTTCATTATGCTCACTTTCTTCACAAATCTCCTCTTTCAAAAATCTCAAACTTCCTTCCACAAACCTTCTACATTTTTCAAAGCTCACTTATCATTTACAAAGCACACCTATTTCACAAATCTCAACTAGCTTTCTTGAAGATCCTTCTTTTCATGAAGATCAAATCATTTATTATATTTTTATCCTTTGAAAAAATCTTCTCAAATCACATTTACGAACAAAAATGTGTGAACCACCTTCACAATTATGGTGCATTAAGAGTTTCATTAAGTTTCAATTCATTTCTAAAGGGTGTAGAGGCCTATTTATAACATTTCCACTAATTCCAAATCATTCCATTCCACCTCATCGCCACTTCATTAATCTCATTAATTAACTTCACTATGATCATTTTTTCCACGAAGCTCCACATGAATTTCCCATTTGTGATGCTTTTTGTAATCACAGAGATCACTATCACAACTTCACACTTCCACGATGCTCCACTCATGATACTCCTCAACATCACCATTTGTGATGCTCATTGTTGTTCACATATATCATTGTAAAAATTCTTTAATCCTTCACGAGACACTCTTTGTGAATCCCATCTTTGTGATACTCATACCTTTTCTATATTTTTATGATATCATCAATGAAATCCATAATTCGTGATGCTAGCCAAACTCTAAATTATAGACCCTAAAAATTTGGAAAACATTTGGAAACAGCATCACGCTGTGTACAAAATTTTGTGTACCACTTCTTGGTAATCCATTCCTTAATATTGAATATTTTTCAACATATTGTTCCAAAAATCTATCTATACTACACAAATTATATTGTAATCCTTCTTTGTTAACAAACAAAATAAACACAAAATTTACAATGCTAACTTGGGATATTTTTTTCCAACACTATCATCCAAAGAATTGAATGAGGGAGGTAATTAGGGGAAATGGGTCTTGTAAATATAGTAAGTGGTTCAAAAATTAATTTTTGGGCTTCACGAATGGGATATCTCCGTTAGACTCATGAAGAGAACCATCAATCCTTTATGCATTCATGAAGAACTATCAAACTTGTAGACGACACCATAAATCCTTCTCCTAATTTCGAAGTTTTGTCAGGATCATGGAGGATAGAATCCTAGCATCACATGTTCACAAAGGGTATTTATCATCTGGGTGGTCTTTGGGATCCAGCCATTTGCGAAGAGGAAGGCCATCATGATGTAGAACCTTAAGAGGGTTCTTGGCCTATATTGGAATGGATTTACACAATTTTAGCCATGTATTCCTTAAAAATTCTCACGAGATATATTTGGACACCAATAAAGACACGCCATCACATGAACCAAATAAAGTCACATAGTTGGATTTTGGGTTTCATGTGATTCGATAAAGATAATGTAAATCCCCTTTAATGAATCCTTATGATCATACAATTTCCCATCAAACAGCCTGCTTCATCACATGAAGCCCTTTCAACAGGTCTTCCTGATTATATGAACCTCTTTCAGATGAGTTCCTCCATTCATGTAACATTTAAATAATCATTCTCTTTACAATTTACTAAAACCCATTGTAAAATAAAAGATAAAAAAGGCAGAAGCATCATGAGATGAAAGTTACGTTGAATTTCTTGAGAAGGGATTATACATCTCATAGGATTAGTTCAACATTCACACGTAATCCTTAACAGTATGTCATATATACCTCACAAAATAATTTGGGAATGTCACCATCCTTATGGGAAGTCCCTCGAACATGGCCATTCAATCATATGATTCCATGAAATACAATCAGTGGGAAAATGTAAAAAGTCTTAAAAAATAAAGAACAAAAGATGAAAAAGGTACCCTCGTGTGAAGAAAAGTTACACTAATTTTCATATAAAGGGGTTATGAACCTCATCTGAAAAGCCCATTGATCATGTAATGTCCCTTTTACATTCATGTTTGATCTCAAGAAGGGCCAACAATAGGGTAGTTTGATCTCACGAAGGCCCCCAAACATGAAATCCATAATCTTTTGAAAATACTCTTTGATAGGAATCCTAGTATCTCAATGAATCCCAAACATATCATACTCATATTTAGAAGGTAGTTTGAAATATAAAACCAAATATGAGTAATAATATGAAGATACATGAGATAAATAAACATTTCAATGGTGGAAATATCATGTTTTCATTGTTTGGAAGATGATGCAAGGATGAATTCATGGATAACCCATAGAGGGATCATGCAAAAAAATTTGATGCAATAATCTATCCACCGACCCATGACCATACCCGAAATATATATATTATAAAAAGTCATGTAGATCTAGGTTGGTGAGTCCAATTAATTACTTCATCCTAACATAAAAAATAGAGAGACACTAGAGTGCAGAGACAAGAGAAGCATTCTCAGAGCAGAGAGCCATACAATCACCAGAGTCATCTATTAGGTAAACCCTGTGGAATTATTAAGAGATTATGTGAAATGAATATATGATTTTGTGTGATAAAAATATTTGTCATACAAATGGATTTCAGTGAACTGGTGAGATTACGCAAATAATTTTTATTATGTCGACTTGATCATGTGAGGTATCAAGAGGCCAATTCCTGATGAACATTGAGGAACCTATAAGATAAAGTCTAAAAATTATGGAAGTATTATGAAATAGTGAATATTTGTATATTTATATGAAGGGGTCACATGCTTTGTGTGAACTATTCATTATTAATGTGAAAAAACTCTACATGTCATCCAAATCATGCAACAATACTCAGGAATGCCAACCAAGTCTAATAATTCCCTCTAGACGTGTTTTCCATGTCAAACAAAGTCCTCTAGACATATCATCCATTCCCCATGAATTCTTATAAACAATTCATCTTGATTTTTCCTAATCCCTTCATAACATCATCCATGACCACACAAAATCATTGTATGTGTTTGAATCGGTCACATGAAGAGTCCTTTGAAACATTATCTAGATCACACGACCAACATTAGACATGTCCTTTGGACTACTAGGACATGTACATACATCCTAAGACATGTCAAGAAGATGACCATGACCTATTTTGACATCCCCATACATGTTACAAAGACAACTAGGACTTTCCTAGTAGATATCCCCAACATGTTAACCATGTTATGCATAGACCCTCTAACATGTCAAGCATGTCCAGAAGGCACCATGAGACATGAAAACCTTGTATGATAGACACACTTGGACAAAAACCATGTAAAAATCGGACCATAAACCATTTACCGAGTACCCATTTACAAGGTTAGTTTTCTTAATGGGTTAGGATTATGAACTCATTAAACCCTATTCTGATAATTCTCTCAGAAGGGTCTGTGTACCATAGAAAATTATTTGATCAACCTTTCTGGGGCCATTATTTGAAATTATCTATAAGAGGATAAATGAATAAATTTGTGACTTGGGAATATTCCCTTGTGAAGGTCCTTTGATATTATAAATACCTTGGCTCATAGAAACTAGATTGTCCTACGAGTCCATTATCCATATTTATCTATCAGCGGGTAGAAAGAGGGTTTATATACAGGTATACTATTGAGTTTAAGCCATATCCAAGCACCTAATTACGATAGAACCATTATCGGGTTAGGGGGAAAGTGAACTTTGAGGAATCTTATTCCTGATATAAGCAGGATATATAGGAAACCTTCCTAAGGACTGAGATCTATATCAAACACCCCATTAAGGTCATCCTAGTGCATACACCCCGTATCCATATGCAGGGGGTTTGATAATTTGTTATCCCTTATTTCTCACACTGAGCATGAATCATGTAGGAATAGGGATTTTAAATGATCATATCACTACATCATAAATCCCCTCATCAAATAAAGTAAACCTCAGTATATAATCCCTATTCAAAAACATGATGGAGATGCCTTTGTACATGGGCCTCCACCTTGGTATAAGTCCCAAATAAATTCCAATGTTGAAAACACATGGGAATATAACCCTTAAAAGAATATATAATCCTCCCCATACCATCAACAGGTTAAGGGTAGTAAAAAACTATGATGACTATAATTCATGTTATAAGAAGGATACATTGGACACCTTTCTAAGAATGTGCTTCATACCTAGTTCCTACACAGCCTCATATATTTCATTTGTATATGACATTAAACTACAAAGAATGGAATTAAAAGAACTATGTGGGTTTTGGCTCATATTTAAAACATGATATGTAGGACACCTGATAAAGGTTAAATCTTATCCTTGAAACAAAAATCACCCCTATATGGTTATAAATTCCACATTTCCGAGTTATATGGATTTAAAATATAAGAATCTACACACTACTATGAAATAACATGAAACAGATGGAGAAACTCATATATATTCAGATGATCATATCAATAGAACCCCCTATATGCATAATGATTCTACACCTGATAATTTTATTAGGGTAATATATCTCTTATCGAGATTTTGGAGATACTCATGAACATATATTAAATCTATAATAGTGTACAAAAGTAGGCAATAATCCCCATCAAAAGGGTTTAATGATCCCGAAGTCCCATCCTCTTGAACAATTTGAGTTCTTATGTGATATTGGGTCAAAAACCATAAATTACCACCTGCCTTTGGAAAGTAGGTATGTAACTTATTTTGAATGTTGAATCCATTGGGATTTTCCATGAGAGATAAAAATGGTAAACTCAAAGTCAATTATTGTGAAACCATACATGAACCCCCCACAATCATTCATCAATCACTAATATTAAATAGAGATAAAAATGGTGAACCCATCATGAATGCCTGTAATTAGAGAATAAATAAATCATTATAAGATTCATGAATCTTTTGTATTTAACAAGGGGAATAATAATCTTCCAAGAGAATCCGAAATGGTGAACCCAACACAAACCTCATAGGTATCAATGAAAATTGTTTTAGGAATTTTGGTCCATTTTGTTCCAACCTTCTTCAAAAAACAATGAAAAACATATCTATATTAATAAATTTATTAATATACTTACAAATATCCACTATCATTCACACTCTTCATCATTTAAGATTGCCAATATGAATTCTTCTGATTTTCAACATTGAGTGCTTATTATTTTGATTGTCTTTATGAGATTCATAATATTGGGTTATTTATTCATTATTAATTAAAATATCTTCAATCTAGATCATTAAAATTAACATTAGGAATTATTTATAATTATTTATTATGTTTCAAATTCCTTCCATGATTATTTTAGTCTTTATCAATGAATATGAATTCAATTACAAACATGTTGTGGTGACTCTTGATGATTTAGGTGTGTTTTATTAATTAATGTTTTACAAGTTGATATAAACCTAATTCATAAATAACATTATATATATATATTTATATCATGTTAAAAAGGTATATAATTAACCATATCCATCCATGACATAAATTTATAGTATTATCATATTATGATTTTAAATTGACCCAAACATGAATGTATCCTAATTTATTGAATGATTATGAGGTGGTTATGTTATAATATAATTACACAAGAAGAATAGTGATATTTGTATAGTGATTATTAGAGTGATATATCAAAATTATAATCATTTAAAATAATAAGTAATGGAAATGAAAATATTACACATTATGAATAAATATTTATCCACTATGTTACCATATTTGAAATGATTAAATTATTGATGGCTTCTTTTTGATAATATAATTAATAGGTTCTATATTTTTTAATACAATAATATTAATGATATTATAAAAATAATATTTATCTTTTAATATAATAATTATATCTAAAATTTCAAGATGATGAAGGAAAATAAAACACATTATGTCGTGGAGATGATCATCAATGAAACAAACAGACAATGATTTTTCACTTAATGGATGGGTTATATGTATAAAAATGTATAACAAACTTAAGACAATGACATTAATTTATTTAAATGACTCTAATATAATGATATTTGTGTGGTTATAAAAAATGTTAAATAATAAAACTATGAAGAAAAACTAGGTAGTTGATAATACTCATGTCAGGGGGCTTAATTTTCCTTGGAAGTGTCCTTGTATTTGCGGGGTTAGGATAAATATGAGTGGAAAGGGTTTTATATTATTAGGAAAATTTTCCTAAGGAGAGTAAAATCTCATAGTTTCAAGGATTAATTCTATGTTAAGGTATTTTTGGAAGTGGCGAAGTTGTCACCCATTTATAATTGAATGAAACGGTAGTTTTTGAGAATACCATTATGATTTACAATAATTCCATGATAATATTCAACGTTCAAGGGATAAAAAGTGGAAAATGTTTAGGGTGAACATGTCTTAGGAGAGAAAAATATCAAAAAAAATTCCTAGTCACATTTTTTAAATGTTTTAGTTCCGTCACATAAGTTTAAACCCATTTTACCCCTTTTACTTTTACCTTGGTAGTTAATTTGTCTCCTTTGTAATTAATTTTACGGAATTAGATTAAGACTGAAACTTTTAACCAATTTTATACTTATAATTTAAAATATAAACTTAATTATACGAAATATAATATTAAATGGTGTGAAAATATATTTTCAAAATAAAAAAACATAATCATGTAAAAAAGGCTCAGAGAAAATTAATGTTTTTATGATTTAAATTTTTATATAAGTCAAAATTAACTTGGTTATTGATTTTAATGACAAAATTTAATTTACAATGAATTTAATAAAACGTAAGATGATTTCAAGGTAATCTAAAACTCAACCTCACCGTGAAAATAATTGATTCAATGAAAAGAGTAAAAATAATATTTATATTTAAGTGACAATTTAATTTGATATAAATATGTTTTCTATAGGATTTTTAAGAATAATGAATATTATAAAATGAATAATTATATCCCTAAAATTCACATTTTTTAATAAAACTGTTTTTAAATCTTCTAGGTTACAATTAAATAGTGATAAAGTCACCAAAATTATAATTTTTTTAAATCCTATAATTTTGACAAAAAATAATCCTTTTTATAAAAAGTTCAGAATTTAATAATAAGAAAATTTTGATATGAGGAAATAATAAACATCAGATATTTTTATTTATTTCAAATTCCAAAACATATAAATTCAGTTTTTGAATAAAATTTTAAAATATAATGAAAATTAATTTTATCAGAAAATGAAATTTTAATATATTAACTAATATAATTATTATATCATATATTTCAAAAACCAAATTTTAAATAAATTATTCATATATATCATAATTGATCATTAATAATACTTTTAATGAAATATAAGTGTTTTTCACATAAAATGAAATTTAATAGAAAATTACTTTTCTAAATAATAAAATATCCTAATATTTATTTAAGGTAATTTTTTTTATTTTTATAATTAGTAAAAGATGAATTTATTTTATTTAAATATATATTTCATAAATTAGTTATTATAATTATTTAATAATAATTCCACATCAAGGTTTTAATGGTCATACTTAAATATTCATGTTTTATCTAAATATATCTTGATTTTAATTAGTTTGGTGTTGTATATAGAGCAAGATTTCATAGAAATTACCTTAATTAAAGGTAATAATATATGATAATTTTGGGGTGTTTCCTTATCCCCCCTTAAATAATTTGATTCCTCAGATTTTTGTTAACCATATCAGAGTAATTACTTATGGAAAATCTTAATTAAACATATATCACAAAATGATCATGGGTTTATTTATGATTGGGAAAGATATTTACCTGTGTGAAAAATTATTATAAGTTCATTATAAAGGGATATAACCCATTTTTAATTTCATTTATAATTATACCAAGAGATATTATTATTTATCCATAAGTATTAACTTACCACAAACCTAGGAAGTTATTTATATCATAATCATATCTCTAGGGGTTTTTATAATTCAATATCCAGTTTTTATTAAATATTTACATGACATAGGATACATAAAATATGGAGTTAAGACTCACTATCTGATCCATTAGTAGTAATTTCATATGATTTTTGTTCTTTTCATGTTTGTTGGTGACTAATTTCCTCATTTTCCCTTAGATTAGGATGTTGAGATATATAATGAGAATATATCTTGCAACTGAACTAACATATTTTTATATCTTCTCAATATTTATTACAATTATGATTCATGTGACCTTAATCAATTTATATTTTGTGAGTATCTACCATTATTTTCTCGGTGTTGTTTGCGACTTTGACTATGTTCACATTATTAATCATATTTTTTATGCTGGTTTGTAATAATCACAATACTTCTTACACCATATCCCATTCCACTAAGATTCCCATTAAGGTAGTCTTATCATTGTCCATTTTACCCATGGTTCATTCTAGTTCCATCTATTATAAAACCAAAAATAGTTAAATTGAGTGATTATCATTATTATAGAATTATCATAAATAACCATATAGATATTCAACCTTAAGATTTGTCGCATTATAAGACTCTTGTTTATACAAAACCTAAATTATCATACATATAAATGATATCTTAATATATTAATATTCATTATAAAACATAACGCTCAAAACCGTAGTTATTTAGCTCAATTACCTTTCAAACATGGAAACATAAATAAATATTTCATAAGTGAGAAAATTCATATTCGAATAAGTTCCTCATAACTATCACCCTTCTTGTACATGTCATACATAATAAATTTTTAAAAAATATAGGTAATGAAAACATAATAATGGGTGAGATTAGATGATCAGTAAGGGTAAATAATGGAGATATGAAAATGGAATGATCATAATGGTATGATAACATGAGAATGACATACGAAAACCATACCCTATATATCATAGATCACAAACATGAGTCATGGATTAAATATTCTATGTTTATAATACATGAACCATAAATTAATCAAATAAAATAATCCAAGAGATCATAACATGGTAATAAGACCTATATTAGTGGTATACACACAAGTATAGATAATTTAATATTGAGGCTACCCACCAGACATTCAAGACATGTTAGGCTTGGGATAACTAGACATTTACGTTCTTTTATCATGAGATACCCTCCCATGTACCCTCATTTGGGATTTGGATAAACTCATGTGTATCCTCTTTCTTTGGTCTCGGTATAACCTCATGTTTACCCTCTTTCGAGCTTGGGATAACCCCCAGTGTGCCCTATGATCTCATAGAACATTAACTATTACCCAATTCATTGGAATGAGATATAGGTTCCACCCATCACATGAAGCATACATTAAGGTCCCACGATATCATAAAAAATTCATCATATCATAAAATATAGAATAGAAATGGGTGTAATAAACATTTTATCATTGAATAACCCTTATAAAGGAAATGGGTTTCTTAATCATCTCATCAATTCATCATAGCATGACCCATGGAAAAGGAATTATTTTCCTAAAAATATCTTCAACATAATAATAAAAAATATATATAAATAATATGGATGATATAATTGGATCATTTCTCCATTAAAATAATATAAACACAAGAGTTCATTTTTTATGAATAATAACTCTATAAAAGTTCATTAAAACATTCTTGAGGGAGATATCATTTAGATTTTGAAAAAAATATTTAAAACTTAAAAATTTTCAAATTTTAAATAAAACATTTTATTTGAAAATATCTATAGAAACATGTCATGGTAGATTAAAATCATTGATTCGTCATGATGATGATAAAAACTGTTTATGATGTACACGTTAAAATAAATATTCCATTCACAATTTCGGAAAAAAGTTAAAATTACCTTGTTTGTATAACAAGAAGTATATTAATTTTTAAATTTAATTATAAAATGTAAATAATGGGTAAACATTTCATTAAAAAATTATTGTAAAAGGGGGAAAACTACCTTTAAAATATTTTTTTTAAGATGAATGTGCATGAAAAAGTGATTCTGGCCCAAAGGGGAAATTAAATCAAATTTTCAATTAAAAAAAATTCTTTTGAAACATTTATTAGATGAAAGGAAAATATGTATTATCTATAAATTACTATAGGAGAATAAAATTCATGATGTTATTGAGATTTATAACATAATATTTCATCATTATAATCTTAATCATAAATAATCCAGATAAATAGTGACATTGTAACGTAAACCATTTTACACTTCTAAATTTTTTTAATCATAAGACCCATGAAAGAAATAACATTATATATATTTTTATACCATTATATTAATTATAATAAAAATAAAATACATTCATGGTTAGTTCATATACCCCACATAAAATAAACAAGTGGAGTATATGACATGTGTTCCCGGGAAATGAATGTGTGATTAAAATCCCTTACCAAAATTATTAACTTCTTTCATACACATTAAAACATCCTGTATAATAACTATATGTTAATTATAAATATATTCCAAATAAAATATTATTTATATGATATTATTTACTTATGAACTTTAATTACACATGTAATAACAATTCCTTGTTAAAATCATGTTTTGGGTAATAACTGCTTTGTTTTTCAAGTATGCTTTAGTTTGGTTTTAGTGATATTAATTTGATAGTGGTAACATAATATTAAAAAATTTATCCATGATATAAATATAATATATAATCATTATATATTTATTTATCATAATCCAATAATGTTTTAGATAGAAAATGAATTATACCATTCATGAAGATGCTAGACAATACGCCCACATTGCGTTGCTTCCATTTTCTTAATGGATGGAATGAAAGGAAGGTAAATAATAACTAAAATTTATTGAATAATTATTAATATATCATACATCTGATCATTAAATTAACCTTATTTTCTTCCATGGAAACTGTATGTGAAAAACAAATCACTTTGCTTCAAATGGCGGTAGTTCTCCACACACATGACTGATGTTATCATATTCCCACAAAATGGAAATTAATAATTCATATTGATATTATAAATCCATAAGTATTATTTTTTTTCAAAAATATCATATAAATATGTAAAATACATCATTATATATATCTGTTATAGGTGTTAATGGTAAAGGAACTACGTTGGTTTGTGAGGCCATAGTCTGCCGTACACACGATCGATGGTTTAGTTTCCCATTTGATGGAAGAGGAGATAGATCTAAGTAATGAAATTAACACAACAACATATATGTATATTAAGAAACATAATTTCTTATATTAACATGTTTTAAGAATATGTTAGGAATTTATTGATGAAATAAAATGAAAACTTATGGTTAAGGATTATACCACTTATTAGGAGAACCCATTTAGGTTTATACATAACTCTTTCATAGGATGGGTTATTAGTAAAAATAATTCCTATAAAAAGTTAATAGGTGAGTGGGGGAGATGACACAATTAGAACATTTGGAATGAAAAATGTGTATGCAAATTTAAAACATTAAAAAATGAACCAAAATTGTTCATTATATATAATTAGATGTGATATGGTATAAATATTTCCATAAAATGTGATTTGGACAATTTTCTAGGTTATTTAACACCCTTTATTTTCTGTTTAACCCTTGGTAACCTCATTTTAACTTTAACCCAAATAATAAATTTTCACTATTTTTACTATTGACTATGAAAAAAATTAAATTGAACTTATTAAATTGAGTAAATAATTATTATTCAAAATGTGGAATATATTTTTTGAAATTACATTGATATAAAGAGAAAATTTTAATTCAAAATGAAACCATCATCCATAACAAAAAACAGTTTTCCAAAGAGAAACCTTTCATTAGTATAGATTGTTTTAATACCAAAATTCAATATAAAATTAATTCCAATGAATTAAATTGTATTAATATGTATATAATTGAACATAATTTTCTTTTAAAAGCATATATATATATATATATAATGGATCTCTTCAACACTTTTAATGAAAAGTTAATTTTTTAAAAAAATCATCAATTTTACTTTTCTTTGGATAATTAATCATTGTAGAAAATTTAAAAAAACACCAAAAGATTATTTTTATATGTATATTAATAAAATTATGTTTATTATTTCAAATAAAATTTAAAAAATTGGAAAAAATTACTTTTATTATTTTTTTCACAAAATGAAATAAAAACACTTTGTTGAGAAAATAGTATTTTCAAAACATAAAAATATTTTTCTAAATTTATATACATTTTTTAACATGATTTATTTGTATAAAACCATTAGAATTAATTTTTTAAATTTGGTTATTTTTATTCATATATCCAACTTTAACATCTAGGTTATAACAATCATTTTTAAATAATAAAATCGATTATATATTATAGTTCGTTAAAATTTGGTATTTTGTGTAATGAAAGATATCAAACAAACTAAATTTATTCAGAAAATATATTACATAAAAACATGGTGTGTTACATTCTACCCTAATTAAAATGAAAATACCCCATGATATTCATCCTCCATCGTTATAACCTCCAAGTTTAGTACATTTGGAGGATCATGTATATACTTCCTCTAGGGAGATCCATGGAACATGTCATGGACTTGAGAGAGGTTTGGGGGAAGTGCCAATCGATAATATACCATCCTAATATGATTAATAATTTCAAGAGGAATGATAAACATAGTGACTATTTTTCCATTATGTCTAAATATCATTATCTTCTTCCATGGAGAAATTCTTAGAAACACATTGCATCGACATTAAATTCTAGATCACGTTGTCAATTTTCAATAGATATTTTCTGATATCTTTTTGCTTCCCTTAGTTTTGGTTGAATAGATATAAACATATATTCCATTTATTCAGAAAACACATGTTCTTATATATTTATTTCTCTAACATCCTCCCAGTATATTGGATTTTACACTTATTTTTATAGGAGACTTCATAAAGATGCATATGAATGATTGAGTGGAAGATATTTCTGTATGAAAATTAAACCAGAGGAAAGTGTTTATCCTATCCACCATTGAACTCCCTCTAATTGTTTTTTAAAATATCCTATAAGGTTGAAATTGTTACAATAAACTGAAAATCTATCTGAGTATGGTATGTAGTGCTAAAAATAAACCCTGTATCGAGTGTTTATTGGATAATATTAATGAACTATTAGGTAAAACTCATATCCTAATCAAATAAAATAGAATTTGGTACTCTATGAAACCTTACCACTCCCTTAATACATATTCACAAAATAAAATAAAGAGTTAAATATTAATTAAAAGTGATGAAGTGTGATAATTTGTTTCAGTTTAACGACTACGGATGAACCTGATTTGTGTATATTTTTCCATATATTTGATTGAGAATAAAAACTTGTTTTTTTCCAAATATCAATTTTTTATGGATCAAATTATTTATATTTGGGATTATGATGATTTTTAGGTGTTTTCATTCCAAAGAGACAAGTCAGGAAAGGATAGAAAAAAATTCAAAACTATGCGCCGTGTATTTAGTATACACACCGTGTATTGTTTCCATGACATAGATCGGGAAGACTTGATTCACTCCCATGTTGTTGGACAAAGCATACACATTGTGATCTTCCCATATAAACTCCATGTTTACCCTTCTAAAAGAGGTTGGTGGCTGATGAATGATTACACCCCATGAATGGTGGAATTACAAGTCGCGTACTTTTACCTACGAGGCATTGCTCTGTTCCAAGTCAATGGTGGTGTGGTAGCCCACCCACTGAAAAAGAAAAGAGGGCCAAACTATGTTGACCTGGTTACACACCATGTTCTTTCTAGTACATGTTGTGTGTTCATAAAACCTATAAATTGAGGGAAGGCCCTCCATGTTGAGTAACTATGGATTCATTCCAAAACAAAAGAAGGGGTAAATTTATGGATATGCCTAAGGAGAGAAAAGAAGAAAAGAGGGGATGTTGCTACCTCTCTGAAGATCTTCAATCTAAAATTTGTGACATGTTTAATTTAAGTATCTTAAGTAGTTTATTCATTAGATACTCCATGAGTAGGTAAATCCATTATGTGTCAGGGATGTGGAAAATTATATGTTGTGTTTCATCAATTGTGATATTTTAATCATTTTATTTATTCTTCTCTCATAACCCCTTAACAATTCATTATAAATTTCACTAGAAATCTCGTATCAGACCAAGAACAGGATTTCTATAGATCTTATATGGAATTACAATTAAGAACATCTATTATCATTGGATGTTCTTATCACCTCAAAAGGGATGCAATTAATAAAATTAAGAGAAATCAGTTTTTAGAACAAGGAATTGGTTTCTATTCATTTACAAAAAAGTCACTAGACTAAGGGGGTTCTGTTATATTCATATCCCAGAGATGTGAGTTATTATGAACAACACAACCTCCAAAGAAAATTGATTTAATAACAACCTTAAAAACCCACATCCCTGACGCATTCTTCCCATTTTTCATCAAAAATCAAATTCTATGTTTTTATTTATCTTTAAGGTAATTAGTTAATGCAACTGAAATTTAATCACCCTGTTATTAAAACACAAAAATCAACTATGAATTTCATCCAAATTCACTAAATTAATCAAAAATTAGAAACCAAAATAACAATAACACCCACTCCCCATGGATTGATATCTTACTTGCACTATACTCGTTTGAGTAAATTAATTTGGATTGTTGAAAGTAACACTTTGGCAGAAATGATACCAAATTTTGGCACCGTTGTCAGGGAATCCGATGTTAATGGTGTTTTAATTAATTAGTTTTTATCAATTAATGTGAAAATAATATATAAAAATTCTAAAAATTTCTATTTTTGTTCTCATTTCTATTTTTCTATATTTTTCCTGTTTTATTATTGGTATTTTTTTTAGTGTTGTGCATATTAAAAAGTGCATGAGTAGAAAAGTCACACATTCCAAGAGCACTAAATCATCAGATATCCTTTCACCTGATCGAGATATTGAACAAACGATCTTGTGTTGACCTAGTGAACTTATGGATGATCACAACCAGATCTATCCCATGGCGTACATAGAAGAATGATATCCAACTATTGTCCAAGGAGTTGGACAACCATTTGTCCCATATGACAATAAAAACTTGCAAAGACAACCATCCCCATTTGTTCTAGGGTATAGCCTGTAGCAACTCTAGCAGCTCAAATCGGAGTGATTCCATACATACTGCCAGGTTAGGGGTCTTATTTTGATCAAGAGAAATAATTTTTGCCCCCGACTACTCATGAAAAATTACCCCACAACATACCCATATAGATTATGATCTTCCTTCCATCCAAAGGGAAAAAACGGGATTTGTTAGTCCCCCGATGTTGTCTCTACATTTCAAGATCAAGTCGAACACCATGAAACTCATTCAAAACATGGTTCCATTTAGAGCCTTACCCAGTTAAGACCCCAATGCTCATGTCTCCAATTTTCTGTAGATATGTGATACCTTCTACAACCATGGGGTTTTTGAGGACACCATCCACCTTTGGTTATTTCACTTTTCATTAAGGGATAAAGTGAAGGAATGTATCAAAGAACTACCTCAAAAATCTATCCTCACTTGGGAGGCGTTGGCCCGGGCATTTATGCCAAAATATTTCGCACCCTCCAAGATGGTGACACTGCAGAATAAAATTCATAATTTCCAGTATCAAGATTCAGAATCCTTATATGAATCATGGGAGAGTTTCAAATAAATGATAAAGAAGTTCCCTCATCATGTCATTCCATTATGGATTCATGTCCAAACATTATTTTTCGATCTCATAACAAACACCAAATTCGCGGTGGACGTAGCTACTGGAGGAAAAATAATGAGGAAATGACAGAAGGAAATCTTTGAATTTCTTGAATAAATATATGAAAATAGCTTCCAATGGAACTATGTGGGAGGAAATCAGAATAGAGGCATGCAAAAAACTGATGCCACTATGATTCTTGCTACTCAACATGATGAACTTTCCAAGAGAATTGATGTGTTAAATCTTAAAAACACATCTTCATCTCAAACAGTGAATCACCCAACAAGAAGTGAATGTGCTTACAGTCACTTCATGGGTAAATACCAACATAAAAGTGACGGTGCCTCAATGAGTGAGGTAAAATTTGTTTCTCAGAAAAGAGGGCCGAATATGATCCTTCTCTACCAAAACCCGACTTGTCAATGGAACTCAAGGATAGGCTAGGGGAAACAACAAAAAAATCCACAACCCCTCCCCGAAAGGTCAACCAATTAGAGGAAACAACAATACCAAAATCTGTATCCAAGACAAAAGCAGGAAGGTTCTTTCCAACAACAAGGGTATCAAAACCTTCATCTGGGTAAACAACTGAGGTAGCCAAAATCTCAACAGCTGTACAACAACCTCAGTATGAACCTCCTCTAAATCTTGAAGAAATGATGAAAAAATTCATAACAATGGTTGAATCAAGATTTCAAAATCAATAGGCATTCATTCAAGGCCTTGAGAATCAAATTGGGAAACATGATAATCAGCTCTCCTCAAGGTGACCTGGTACTCTGCCTTGTATTACTGAGAAGAACCCATAATAAGAATCCAATGATATAATATTACGAAGTTAAAAAGAGTTACCTCAGAATACAAAAACAATTAAAGGTAAAAATCTAGCTCAACCGACATCCTCTTCTGAAAAATAAGTCATTTTTGAGGAGTCTCCCTCAAACCAGGAACTCCTAGAGATCATACATGACAAGGTAAAAGAAGTGGTTAAACCACTTGAAACCCATTTTCCATTTCATTCATGAATGAAGAAAAGGAATCTAGACCAGTAGTTTGTGAAATTAATGGAGGTATTCTAGAAACAACCTATAAATATTCCTCTCATCGAGGCATTAACAAAACTACCAATGTACTTTATGTTTATGAAGGAGATACTCTCAAACATAAGGAATATGGTTTATTTGGGCACAACTCCTCTTAAAAAACAATTCCTAGCAATGGTACAACATTTTATTCCTACCAAACTCTATGATCTATGAAGATTCAAAATCCCATGAATAATTGGATCTTGTGAGTTTGGGAAATCCCTTTGTGACTTGGGGGTGAGTGTAAACCTTACTACCTATGGAGTCTTCAAAAAGTTATGTCTCAATGATCTTCAACCAAATTAGGTAGCCCTTCAAATAGAAGATCGATCCATAAAATATTCTAAAGGGATACATGAGGATGTGATCATAAAAATTGGACGTCTTATTCTTCCTGCTGACTTCATCATACTCGACATAGAAGAATATTAAGAGGAACATTTCATTCTAGGAAGACCCTTCTTCTCTACTGGTAAGGTGTTGATCAATTTACATCAACGAGAGTTGATCTTTCGAGTGGGAGATGAAAAAGTCTCCCACAACGTCCTCAAAGCAGTGAAGAACGTATCACTTCTAGAAAATGTGGATTGTTTTGGCTGAAAAATGATGAAAAATACCTTGGAATATATGGACGATGACATGAATATTATACTATAACCACTGATATAGTCATAAAGGAAATATATTTAGAAGATGAACAAGTAGAGTTGAAATTCATCATTAGTCAGGGCAGTCATTATTGGCAATGAGAATCATTCCAGATATCCTAGAATGATCCAAGGTAGAACCCATGGTTCCCTCAGTTATGAAATCCCATCTAATTGAACACAATACTCTACCATAATCCTTAAAATATGAATACAGGGTTGATGAGAACACTCTTCTAGTAATCCTTAATGCTTCACTCACAAAATATCAAGAGGAGGCACTCTTACAACATCTACGGAGAAGAAAATAGGCCCTTGGGTGGAATGTTGTTGTTCTTAAAGGGATCAGCCCCACCATTTGCACTCATAAAGTGTTACTTAAAGAAGGAGCTAAAACCTATCGGCAGCCACATCAACAGTTAAAGCCTCCCACGAAGGAGTTTGTGAAGAAGGAGTAAACCGAGCTCATAGATGTGGGGATCATCTACCTGATATTCGATAGCCCATGGGTAATTCTTCTGTAAGTGGTACCAAAAAATGGGGGTATTAGCATAATCACTAAGGATAAAAATGAACTTATCCCCACAAGAACAGTCACAGGATGGCTGGTATGTGTGGATTACAAAAAATAAATGATTCCACACAAAAAGACAACTTCCCACTCCCTTTCATGGATCAAATGCTGAAGCGCTTAGCAGGGTATGAAGTTTATTGCTTTCTATATGGCTATTCTAGTTATAACCAAATATCTATCTCCCCTAAAGTCAGATAAAAAAACACCTTCACATGCCCATATAAATATTTTTCCTATCGGAGGATGACTTTTCGCATGTATAATGCTCCTTCCACCATTCAACATTTCTTATTGTCCATCTTCCATGATAAGGTAGAATAAATTTTGGAAGTATTCATGGATGATTTTTCCATATATGGGAAATCATTCATCACTTTCATGTGAAATCAGGAATTTATTCTAGAATGGTGTAAAAACACCCTTCAAGTTTTAAACTTGGAGAATTTCCACTTCATGGTACAACATGGAATTGTCTTAGGCTATCAAATTTATAAGAAGGGAATTGATGTTTACCTGGAAAAGATTGAAATAATCCCACAATTGCCTCTTACCACACTTGTCTGGGAAATCTGAAGCTTTCTTGGGCATGTTAGTTTCTACAGGAGATTTGTTCATTATTTTTGAAAGATTTCTCAACCATTAACCAATCTACTTACAAAAGATTATATCTTTTAATTTTATGAAAAATGCACCATATATTTCCAACTTATGAACTAAACATTAGTAGAATCCCTTATCTTGATCACCCAAAGTTGGGAAGATAAGTTTGAGGTTATGTGTGATGCAAGTGACTATGCAGTGGGAGCAGTTCTTGTGAAGAGAATCGATCGAATCATCAGACAAATCTAGTATTTCAGTAGACCCTTAAATGAACCACAAATAAACTAAACTACTACTGATACAGAGATGCTTGTCGGGGTATTTGCATTCAATAGGTTCCATTCTTATTTATTGCTTTCCAATGTAATTTTCTACACTGATCATATAACATTGAAATACTTGCTGAAAAAGATGGATGAAAAACCATAACTCATCTGTTGGGTTTTTCCTCCCTAAGAATTTGACATGGAGATCTATGACAAGAAGGAAAGTGAAAATGTTGTGGATGATCATCTCTCCAGGTAAGAATTTCCTCATCTCGAAATAGAATAAGATAAAGACATCAAGGAAGACTTCCCGAACAAGTATCTTTTCTCTATTGAAGCTTCACCTCACCCATCTTATGCTGACATAGACAAATACCTGGCTATAGGAGTCATTCAACATGATTTGAAATTCCAACAAAAGAAAAGATTTTTGTCTAATGTCAGAAGATATTTCTGTGAAGACCCTCTAAACTTCCACTCATATGGGGATGGAGTGATCCGACGCTGCATCCCAAAAGAAGAAATTCATGAAATTATGGAATTCTATAATTCTTCCCCAGCCATGGGACTTCATGGGCCATTATGAACAGTTAAAAAAAACTCACCAATCTGGGTTTTTCTATCCCACTATGCACAAAGATGCCATATATTTTTTGACACACTGTGATCGACGCTAACGGAAAGGTGACCTTGGGAACTGAGATGAAATGACTCAACACTCCATTCTTGAGGTCGAGATCTTAGATGTTTCAGGTATTGACTTCATGAGGCCTTTTTCTTCATCCCTTGGAAACTATTACATACTGGTTTGTTTTGAATACCTATCAAAATGGGTGGAATCCACTACCACAACACACAACACTGCAAATGTCAAAGTGGATTTCTCAAAGAAGAACTTTTTCAGAAGGTAGTGTGCCACAGATGAGATATAACCAGGGGACACCTTATGATCCCAAATCTAGTGGTCAAGTGGAAGTCTTAAACTATGAATTAATGAAGATCCTGGAAATGATAGTGTGAGATTCAAGAGGTACTTTTCCAATAAACTTGATGATGTATTTTGGGAATACAAGATGGCCTTCTAGACACCTTCGGGGATGTCTCCATTCCAGTTGATATACAGGAAGTACTCTCATTTACCTGTATATCTTGAGCATAATTCATATTTGGATGTGAAAACCCTGAACTATGATCTCAAGGTGTAACATAAAAACGGATGTTTCAAATGAAAGAACATGATGAGATTCAGCAGGAGGCATATGAGAATACCAAGATATATAAATAGAAGTAAAAGGTGGTCCACAACCACATCATCTCTTGGAAATAATTCATTCCCGGTGTTGAGGTACTTTTATTTAACATATGTTTGAGATTATTCCCATGTAAACTCATGTCCTGGTGGTCAACACCTTTCAAAGTGATCAGGGTTTTTCTCCATGGTGCAGTAGAAATGGATGGAGAAGACAACCAATAATTCAACATAAATATGAATAATTTAAAAACCTATTTTCAAAAATAATATATGGTGGGTACACTCTCCACTATACAATTCAAGCAGCATAATGATTAGGTACGGTCGAGCCAACAACGTAAAACAAAGGCACTTCCTAGGAGGCAACCCAATGATTACACAACATGTACCACAAATATACATGACATGTACATATATTTTTAGTTTACATTCTTAATATTATATGTATATAGATTAAATAAGTTACAAAATGGGGACAATCCCGGTGCCAATGGTAAAGTCACTAGAATATATCTAAGCCATCACCGGTTCAAATCCCTCCATACTTACCTTTAGGATGAGTTTTATCTTTTTTATACTCATGTTTAACTAAACGATGTGTGTGGTATTTTTCAAAATAATAAATTAGTTTTTCTAAGTAAATTATATCCCATGATCGAGATGGACCCACTCTCCAGGGTCGTAAACCGGTTCCAACAGACCCATGTTCAAATCCTAACAACCAGCCCATTCCCATCCTTTTTCAGGTTAATAAAACAACATGGCATGCATTTAGTTAAATTTCATATGTGAAATCCTTTCAATGATAATTTAAAATGTTTTTGAAATACGAACATACAAGAAAGTGACGTTGGTAGATTTATAGAGTCTCAGCACTAGATCCTAAAGACCCAGGTTCGAACTCGGATAGTCTCTCTACTTCATCCCTTTTATTCATATTAAAAACCAAAAACCATGCATTTTCTTTATCCCATGTAGAATTTTCCCTTTCCTTTAAATAATAAATGTAACTAAAACTGTATTGTACTACAACCTTTGATCTAGTTGTTGAGGTCTTGTATTTGGATCGACCGACCGTGGGATCGAATCTCGCACCAAGCACCAGACTGAAGGTTGTAGTTCTCTTTTTCCAATTTTAGAATACACGACATGTATTTCTCGATACATTATGTGTATAGATTGATTTTCAGTACATTATATATATATATATATATATATTAATTTATGTTATTAATATTTATTATTATATAGTTTACAATAATATTTATATTATATTAATTATATAATAGAAATCCAAAAAAACACATACAGAGCCTGTATGGTCTTCTACACATCCTAAACTCTGGCTATAAAATTCAGGCCCTACTTGGCCTTAGGCCATGTCACGTGAGCCCCCATACTCCATGTTTCTTCTTTTTCACGTCATCCTCCCTCCCTGATCTCCATATGATGATTTACATTATTTCATGGCCTGATTTCTAATGCATTATGATCCTCCGACTAGGTATACTGTTTTACTCTGCTTGTTTCAAATTTTCACTCGTGTTTTGGTTGGTTTCAAGATCGGTCACCCGTTCGGCTTCCCACAAAATACACGGGGTGTGCGAAGAATACACATTGTGTACGTACTATACATGTCCATACACAACACACAGTTCCCATTTTAAATATAAAGGGAATGTACATTCGGTACAAGCCATGTGTCGTTCCTCCCCTCCCCTTCGGGCCCCAACCATGTCCACTAGAACACATCCCCTTCCCTTGTTCCTATACACAATGTGTCTATTCAGGACACACCGTGTCCTCCAACTATTTGTCAGATTCTGTGTGGATGGTGTATATACCTCAAAAACCATGTTTCCATACATGGCATGTAACCATTTCTACACGGTCTGTGTACTGTCCAATTACTTTCCCTCGTCGATCCATGTTTGGCCCCTTACATGGAGACCACTCCATATTGTCTTACATGCCGTGTACATATTGTCACATGTCATGTTGTGGTTTTACATGACACATTCCCTCATGGAATGTCTATCTAGAGTACTTGGGTTCTTCAATAGATCATACTAGACGCCGTGTACCCTAGATCTACATGTCACGTTATACTATATTTTCAATTTTCTTAAATTTTCTTATTTTTATTTTTCTTCTTATATTATTTTTAATTATATTTTCTTCCCTATACGGATGATAGATATCATGCCAGTGGGAAGAATCCGACTTCCACTACTGAGTGAAAGCTGCCTCCATGACTTTGGATTCATCTTCGACATTCCGAGTGGCTAGATTTTTATTTACCAGTTTTCCTGTGCCCAACGTTGGCTTCTATGCCTCCTATTTTGATAACACCACCATCTCTGACATCTACAGATCCATAATTTTTGTGGTGCCTTCTCCATCCACCTATGATCATCTCATAATGACATCTGTACCATCCACGGTGTCCGAGAGATCCAGTGTTTTTCCTCTTTTTTCAGCTCCTCCCCTTAGAGAAGCTCTCCATGCTTGTAGTGGACCAGACCGAGCCGGATCCTCCACCCTCTACTGGAAAGCCCATTGGGTCAGCTCAGGTATCTGCTACTGGACTTCCTACCACTGTAGTGGGACCATCTTCTCTACCACCTACTATTCCCCCACCGCATGCACTGGCTAGTGCCTTCCCTCCACCATATCTATGCCTATTCTTTTCCAAGGGTCATTCTGCGGCATAGAGGATTCAGTGATTCTCCTGACGAACTATTCAGTTGACCGGCCACTACTTGGACATCTACGTTCTCCAGTGTTTGGTCATTTGGGAGGATCTTGAGGGGATTATTGTCCGTACTAATCTACTGGACACTTTTCAGGTAAGAACTCCTACTTATCGCGATTTATTTTTGGATTCTATATACACCTTCATGTTCGATAGCCATGCCTACCAACAGATTACCCTTAATACTGCTCTCTTGGTTTGCTTTCAACTGGGGGATGTCGTTTTCCTTTACCATGATAGAATTTGGCTGGGGTTGTGGCTTCTAACCCCATCCTTCCACCCACCTCCCATTTCAACCTTTACCCTCCTCGAGCACTCTGAACTTGTTCCCGGTGGAAGGGGATTTCTTGGCCTAACCACAGGTATACCCCCACACCACATAAGAAAAAACTCATCATTTACCCTCCCATTTATTTCCTTCACTAGTGCTTTTGTGCCATTATTTTTTCTCACCGTGAGAAAATGGGTTTCATTTTTGGTTGGGACATGGAGCTCCTTACATGTATTTTCCGGCACGTTACCCTATCCTCCCCTCCCTTTCCACCACCTACTTACATTACATGATTCATGGCCGTCAAGGTAACTTGAATGGAAGTTTCTATTCCACCTACTTGGAATGCCATATGGGATTCTTTCAGCCCTCATTCCATCATGACCCATTGGGCTCTCCTCAACATCTTTAATTCTTTATTCATATTCGTATGAAGTTGGTCGGGTGATGGGAGGATGACTACAAGATTGTGTAAGATTCCCCTTCTCCTACAGGGGTGAGAGATGACCCAGATGCTCCCACTGGTTTTTCTAACTAGGACCAACCACATCCACCAGTGGATGTTCCCTCACCACCCCACCCCCTTCTTCTACTATCGCCTCTTCTTCTGTGCCTTCCACCTCCTCACGTCAAGCCGCACCCTCGACCAATCCCTCCTTTACCCTCCACCTAGATAAGCTGGAGCACCACCAAGAAGCTATGGTATAGATACCTGGGAGGATTGAGCATATGTTGTGGATTCATCATCACCACCATGGACTTTCACTACCGGTGACCTCTCTGACTCTGACACCACCCTCTTCTCCTCAGCCTTCTACTTCTCAACCTTCGTCAATAGCTCTTGCCACAGATTTTGTTATTCTCTCTACTACTAGCCCAGCTGCTACCTCCTCTATTGAGCCTGTGGTGCCTCATGTGCCTACCACTCAGAGTTCCAAGAATGTGTCTTTGGTATCCATTGCAGTTTCTACTCCTTTTCTGGATTATTCTATTGCAGATGATGCCTTTTCTGAGGCTACCCACCAACTTGTTTTTGGGAACATTTATTTCCATTATATATATATTTTTTGTACTCTTCTTAGGATGTGATGATGTGTGTATCTGCATATTTTCTTTTCCCTTCCCTCGATCATCACAGGTACACTCGAGTGACTTAGAAATCTCTATTTCGACTACTTACCCCATTTTTTCGATTTACCATGAGGGTGGTATTTTTTAGTGTTTCATTATTTCCTTTATAATTTGGATTTACTTCTTCCATGCTTTCCCTTGTCTTACACCCATTTTCCCCAATATTCCCTCCCCTTTTTGGTATTGCACATGGGGGACCATGTGTTGTCTTAAGTGTGGGGGGAGGGTCGCGGATTACCCTAGTCTTTTCCTTGAACTGATTTAGGATTCATCTTTAATAGTTCACATATTTTAAACTATGGATAATTTTTGATTAATTATAATTATAAATTATAATAACATAAAAAGGAATTTAAAAAATTACATCTTATTTCAAAATTTTAAACTATTTTAAAATGATTTTTGATAAAGTTTGATTCTAGATTTAAAGCCGTGGACATTAACAATTATTAGAACTGATTTTTTTACTCATGTCATGACCTGATTAAACCCTATATTTTTTCCATTCCCTAGAGGTATTCTAATACTTTTTAACATAATCTTTCTAATACCCTCTTTTCTTGAGAGATTCTTGGGATATGCATAACTTCCATAACTTTCTACTTTTTCTCTTCAAAATAAGAATATTTTTTAATCACATTTAAATGATTGAGGAATTTGATTGTTTTTTTCATCCCCTTGGACATTGAGACCTACCCTACATCTGATCTTCGTAAAACACATAGAAACCACAAACTTCTTTGATAGGAAGCTACATTAACGGCCTATTTTCTCTTCTTACCCTAATTATTTTATAATTTTTCCTAATTATTCACTAGATCTTTAAAAAGGGTGTTTGGCCATTCATGTTATATGTTGGTGAGAAACCATGAATTTAAGTGTGGGGAAGTTTATCACTAGTTCTTATGGGATGAAGGGTTTCCAAAACCATTGTTCATTATATTCTTAGTGGTCCATATATTTAAAAAAAATGAAAAAGAGGGACCAGATTCATTGAAGGTTTTTTGCCCATATTTGAAAGGTAATATCATAGTGATGATACCATTGAGAGATATTGATTGGGGGTGAAATTTCAGGAATATTTACTTTGAGTATCATGCATTATTGTTTAATAATTCGGCCTCCTTTTCAATCCTCTATGATTGTTTTTCATCTTTACCTACCAACCCTTAACCACAAAAAAGTGAAAATTATTGAAATCCCTCACGATTTTTCTGATTTGACTTCTAAAGTAGAGAATGTGAACACTTGAAAGCTGATAGATAGATTTTATATATTTAAGAATGAGCATAACTATGAATAAATAATCTTGAGTGATGAGTGTGGTACTTGTTGGTGAGGTAAATAATCAAGTGTCATGTTAATTTATGAACAGTTAAGTAATGTGGATGAAAGTGGATGAAATTTTTAATAAAAATATATATGAGGCATGATTTGAATATCATTGTAATCGAAATATGTTTTGTGCTTTTTAAAATCTTTTGATGTGGCTATAGTATTTACAATTTTAATTAGCTGGGTGCTTTCCTTATTAGAGTATGGATTATATTGATTTGATGTTGAGATCTTTTTTGAGGACAATCAAATGACTATGTATCATAGAATTTGATGAAATAGAATTTCTTATACTTTTCCATATATTTGATTGAGCATAAAAACATTTTTTTCACCAAAAATCAATTGTTTTATGGATATTTTTTTATATTTGTGATTAAGATAATTTTCAATTTTTTTTCTATCCAAAGTCAGAAATTCGGAAAGGAAATAACAACAATTCAAAACTACACGTCATGTATTCAATATACACGCCATGTACTATTGTCACGACATGGATCGAGAAGACTGTATACATGCCCATGTTTTCGGCCAAAGCATACACATCGTGTTCCTCCCGTATACATGATATGTTTACCCTTCTAGAAGTGGTTAGTGGCCTATGGCCTATATTAAATGCCATTTATGGTGACACTACATGCCATGTGCTTCTATCAACCATCAGGTTCCATGTTCCAAGTCAAGGGTGGTGCAGTAGCTCACCCACTGAGGAAGATAAGAGGGCCTAACTGTGTTGACCAGGGTACATGGCATGATGTTTCTGGTACACATCATCTATTTAGAAAACCTATAAAAGGATGGAAATCCTTACAAGTTTGGGAAAGAAGGATTCATTCCAAAACAAACCAAGGGGGAAATTTTAGGAGATTCCCAAGGAGAGAAGAGAATAAAAGAGGTTCTACCACTACCTCATTGATGATCTTCAATCCAAAATTTGTGGCATTTTTAATTCAGGTATCATAAGTAGTATATTCATTTTCTACTCCATGAGTAGTTAAATACCCTATGTATTGGGGATATGGAAAATTATGTGTTTTATTTCATCAATTGAGATATTTTAATCGTTTTATTTATTCTTATCTCATAATTCCTTAATAATGTTTTCAAAATTCCACAAGAAAAATTATATCATAACAATAATAGGATTTCTAGAGATCTTCTAAGGAAGTACGATTAAGAACACACATGATCATTGGATATTCTTATCATCTAAAAAGGGTTGAAATTTATAAAATTAAATGAAATTTATTTTTAGAACAAGAAAATGGTTTCTATTGATTTTTACAAAACTCACCAGACCAAGGGGGTTCTGTTACATTTCTAACCCAGAGATGTGAGTTATTATAAACAAAATAACTTCATAATAAAATTTATTTAATGACACCCTTAAAAATCCACATCTCAAACACATTATTACCATTTTTGATTAAGAATCATATTTTATGTTTTTCTTTATCTTTAAAGTAATTTTTTAAAGAAATTGAAATTTAATAACCCTATTATTAAAAGGCAAAAATTAGCTCTTAATTTCTGTCAACTTCACTAAATTAATCACAAATTAGAAAACCAAATCACAATAACTCTCTCTCGTCAGGGATCGATCCCTTACTTTCACTATAGTTGCTTAGGTAAATTCAATTGGATTTTCAAAAGTAATACATCAGTAGAAACAATAAAAAATACCACTCATATGGTAATATTCTATTAATATTCTTTGGGGAATCTGATGAAAAAAATCCACAGTGATGTTTTCCCATTTAAATTCTGTTATAGTTAATGACTGTAATATACCCATAAAATCTTGTCTCTCAACCTTAACTTGATGACATGTGAAGCACTGAGATACTTATTTTTCAGTATCCATATTTATTCCAACCGACCATAAATACCCTTTCATATCTTTATATGTCACTGTAATTATAGTATTAATATAGAATTAATAACTATGACCCTCCTTTAACAACTCCTTCTTCAAATTTCATATGTATGTAACATATACACAGTTCCTAAAAGTTATCATTATGTTATAATCAAGATTAAACTAAATAATGTTTCTAACCTTATTCTGTAACTATATATATTTCTTCCAAGAATCTTTAATATTTACATGGACAGATGGTTGAGAAATAATTTTAGAAAGATTCTATTTCTCCCCTTCCTTCATGATTTCTAGATATATCTTTTTAAAATCCATAAATATTGGATCTTTTTTGATCCTCATCATAGATAAGCTATCACGATCCTTTCAACTCAAAATATCGACCAATATGTTCACTATTCAGGGGTGGAAATATATTCAGAAACTATAATCATTAGTTAGATCTAACAATATTTTATAGCGCATATTCAACTACTTATATGCAAATATATACTTTAAAAATTTATGATTATTATATATATCAACATTTTATACATAAAGATAATGACCTCCGAATTTTTAATGAACAAATTATCACATTTAACTCCAAATCAGAAGTTGGGTAAATTTTCTAAGGAAACATCAATTATAAAGATGCATAGGCTATCACTATTTATTTTTGAATAATAATTTATCTCTATCCCTTCTTCAAAAAATAACTCAATATTACATACCCTTCTATACTCTAGGGTAATATAAAAATATGTGTGTTGACTAATATTCTCTTAATTTTCTTGAAATTTTCCTCACATCCATTAGTGTAGAGGAACTTTTCTCCCTTACGAGTTAACTTCATGAGTGGATATGACAGACTGGATAAACTTTCCACAAACCATTGATAATATCTGTCTAACTTACGAAAACATCAAACCTCTATAACTATGGTTGGTCTTGGACAATGATAAATAGCCTTTGTCTTTGATGAGTTCACTAATATACCCATTCTTGAGATTATATGACCCAAAAGAAATCTTTTTTAAGACAAAATGCACATTCTATACATATTCCCCATAGTTTTTCCTTCCATATGGTCTTTAGTGAAATTCTTAATTGATCTTCATTATCATCCATTTTCTTTGAATATATAAAATATCATCTATAAAGTATATGCTAAGCTGATTGAGGTAATATCTAAAAACTATATTAATTATATTCATAAAGCTAGCAGGAAAATTAGTAAGGCTAAATGGTATCAATATATATTCATAGTGTTCATACCTTACAACAAAGGATTTTTAGGTATATAATCCATCTTAACCCTCAATTGATAATATATAGAATGTAGGTATATCATGGAAATTTATTTATAAGCACATTTTTGATCAAACAAGTCATCAATATGGGGTATAATATTTGTTTTCTTGATTTTTTTTATTTTTTAGATATCGATTATCGATGCAGAGTTTCATCAATCCATCTATAATATTAAAAAAATAATAGGTGAACCCCATGGTGAAACACTTCTATGAATAAATACCTTTTCAAGATTTTATTGGAGTTGATTCTTTAATTACTATAAATCAATAGAGGAAATTATATTTGGATTCCTTGAGATATGTGTAGTAGAAGGCATGGGTCCCATTAAGAACTCAACTTCATGATTTTGTGGAAGACTAGGAAACACTTCTAGAATGAAATTAACTAAATCCAAAAAAATATTCATCTCATCATTTTTTGTTTCTCCCCAACCATCTAAGAGGAAACCCCATTTAATACAGGAATAAAGACCCAAACAATAGGTGAAATTTCTAATGGAAGTTCATATTTATCATCACACTTGTTGATGATTACATGTTATTTCATAATATCAAACGTAACTTACCATACATAGTAATTAATGTGAGATTTATATAGAGGAGACCAATACATGACTAAGAAAACATAAAATTCAAATAGAGGGAGAATAAAAATATTTTCAGTAAATATAATCTCAAAAGCATCAACTGGGGATAAATCATTAACTTAATATAAAATCATCATTCCATTAGGGGGTTTCACTACTAATTAAATATCTAGTTATTGAGGATAACAATGAAAATACTAAGATGATTTTCATGTAATAAATAAAATATTATAATAATGATAAAATTATTCACATCTCTATTTGAGTATACTTATTACCACCTCAACTATATTGTTATATCGTCAATGTCATCCTATAACCAAAATGGATACCATGAGCATTATGCATCATTAATCCGAGTGATCAATCATGAAAAGTCTTTCAAAGGATGACTAAATCACAACACCTTCTATTGTACGTTAGGCTTAACCTAGGTCATTAATTATCATTATTCAAATACTTCATTATGTTTTATAAAGAGTTTATAAATTTCAAAATAATTTCTCCTTGTATTTTAAAAATAGGTCTACACAAAGACCTGTTATCATACTCCATTTTATGACAGAGTCCAGCTCTGTGTTCCCTTTTTAGAGTTTTTAAACCTTGGTACTATTGTGATAATGCCACATCCACTTGTAGTATATAGAAAAGTATTTAATTTCTAGGAAACCACTAACTATATCCATAACTAAAATTTCATTTAATATTCATGTACTTTAAATTATCCTTAGACTTATCATTAAATATACCGTTAGGGATCTCACTAAAGTTTTATGATCCTCATTTCCAAACATTAAGTAAAGATTAATTTTATATCAACTATAAAGACCTGAACTTCTCATTACTAGATACGAAACTTTAATAAATGAATATTCATTACATAACATAATGATATATGCTAGAATAATTTAGGTCCAGTGCCTTCAGAAACATAGATACACAAATAAAAAGTTTATAATTTTACTACATATTATCCAACTAGGTTATTCATAAATATAACCATTCATAGAAATATAATAAACAATACCTTTCTTCATAACTTGGGGAAAGGAAACATAATAAAGGGTGAGATCAGATTGAATGTAAGGGTAAACAAGGGATATATTAGTATAACACGAGAATAATGGAATAAGAACATGTAAATAACATTTTAAAACCACACTATTCAAATCATAGATCATAAACATGTGTCATGGAATAAATCATGTAAATTCATAAGACAAAAATTATAAAGGAATAAACAACCATGATCCCCATGATGATTACAAGGTCAAAAAACATAGATGTATCGAATGAACATAAAGGCAAAAAACTATTTTGTCAAATCTAACTAGAAATACAATCATAACATGTTAGGATTGGTATAAAAACATTTATACCTACTCTAGAGTTGGGATACCATCTTGTGTACCCTAATCTAGGATAGGGAAACCATTGGTGTACAGTCTTATTTCAGGATTGGGGTAACCTCCCATGTATACTCTTTTGGTGTTGGGATAAACTCCAATGTACTCTTTGATCTCATAGAGCATTAATCATTTCCCAAGGCATTGGAAGGAGATATAGGTCCCACTAATCACATAATCCATTCATTAACATTTCATAAGATCATAAAACATTATCATATCATAACCCATAGGAATCAAATGGGTATCATAAATATTAAATCATATCATAACCCATATAAAGGAAATGGGTTCCATAATCATCTATTCAATTAATAATAGCATAACTTGTGAAAAAAGAATGAGTCTCAAAAATATATTTTCATTATAATCATAAAAAATACATAATAATAATAGTTATGGGAAATTATATTATATTTCTAGAAAAACATAAGCAACACCAAAGGTCATTGCTGTTGATTAATATAAATATCATAAAAGTCAATTTAAAAATGCATATGGAAAACAACTTTTCCATTTTGTAAATAATTATTTAAAATATAAAAATGTCCCAAATATTAATGAAAAAATATATTCAAAAATAGCATTGAATCATTTAATGAAATCCTTAAATAATTGAGTAGTCATGAGGATGAAAAATTCTGTTCATTCCATACAAATTAAAACGAATATTTTTTTTTCACATTTTTGGAAATAAGTAAAAAGAGACTTGTTTGAAAAAAATAAGAATATTACATTTAAAATAATATTTTTAAAAATAAAACATGGGTAAAAATGAATTAAATAAATCATTGGAGAATAATATGAACATATCATAAAATAATTTTAGAAATCCTAGACATATAAGATAAATGGTTTTCAACTGAGGGGAGAAATAATTTTCGTTTTTACTTAAAAAGAGTCTTTTGGAATCTTGATTAAATGGAAGTAAAACTTTTATTATATTGAAATAACCATATTATAGGAAAAAAGGAGTTTTTTTATATTTATATCATAATATTTAATTATCATAAACTTAATAAAAAAATCGGGATTGACAATGAAATTGTAACGGACAACTTTTACCACATTGCAAACCTTTGAATCATAATCACCATGAAAGAAATAAACACAAATGGAAATTTATATTCCATACTTTTTATGATAATAATCCTAAAATAAATTCATGTTCAGTATATATACACCCCACAAAAGAAACATGTGGCATATAAGGCATGTGTCCCATGAAAATAAAAGTGAGTCGGAAAACCATTACCTTAAGTGTCAACTTCCTTCATACATGATGAATCATCCTGTATAATAAATACACGTTTATTATAAATATATTATATAGCCATATATATATAGTACCATATATTATTTACTTATCACTTTTTATTACCTGTTTTTTGAAAATTCTTTGTCAAAATCATGTTTCACGTAATAACAACATTCTTTTTCATGTATGTTTGGGTTTGGTATTTTCAAAAATTTTAATTTGGTCATGGTTTTATAATATAAATATTTATAAAAATTCTATACATATATTATTTATTTATTATATATATGTTTTTTCATTAATCTATTAAATACAGAGATACAAAATGAAGGGCACCATTCATGAAGATGATAGGCAATATCTTCACAAGTACGCTGATTCCATTTTATAGACGGATAGAAGAAAAGAAAGGTATATAATAAATAAACCATAAATAGTCATTATTATTTATTTTATATCCCATAATTTTATTATAAAGATCGTTATCACCTTCCATGTGAAGTGTATGTGGAAAATGGATCATGTTGCTTCGTGAGGCGGTAGTCCGCCATACACAAGAACGACTTTATCGTATTCCAATGAAATAGAAAGTAATAAGTTGTATATGATACAATAATTAAATAAATATAATTATTTCATAAATATTATATACTTTGTTTAAATCCATAATTATATCTAGTAACGATAGATGGTGAGAGAAAACGAACTACATCGGTTTGTGAGGCGGTAGTCTACCGTACACAAAATCACCGATTTCATTTCCAACATGATGGAAGAATTGGTAGATATATATCAGGAAAATAATATAATAACATCTAATTATTTGTAATATTATTATTTTATTATATTTGTTTACAAAAATACAGTAAATAGTTAGAGAATGAATAAAATGAAAACACATAATTAAAGACTATACCTCTTCTTCAGAGAAGCCCTTTAGGTTTATACAAAAAGCCTTTATAGAAGGGATTGATAATAAAACAAGTATTCCAATAATTTCATATGGAATTTATAAAGTTATTTTTTTAATATATTAACTTATCTAAAGGTTTTTTTAAATGTGAAGGGGAGAGGAGAGGTGGTGGTCTTTTATAAGTTGGGGAGGGACATAATTGGAATTTTTGGAAAGAAAAAGGTATACGACCATCTCAAACATGCAAAAAGGCTTCCAAATAGATCATTATAGAATTTTATATGAGGAAATATTTATCTTTTTCCATAAAAATTATTTTTTACAAGTTTTTAGTTTATTTTACCCCTTATAATTTTAGTTTAACCCCTCAAAATACTCGTTTTAACCATAATTGCAATAATTATTCTTTACTATTTTTAATATTTTTCTATAAAAAAATTAATTTTACTTATTATATAAAATTATTTATCTTGATTCAAAACATTGTAAATTTTTCCCTAATTCTTGAAACATAATTGGAAAAAATTAATTTAAAATTAACACACATACACGATGACAAAGTATTTTTCCAATGTAAAAATATTAATAAGTATAAAATACTTTAAGATCAATATTAAATATGAAATTGGTTACAATAAAATAAATTCTAATAATAAATATATAATTGAATAATTTTAATTTTAAAACTTAATTAAAATTAAATAGATCTCTCAATTACTTTAAATGAAAATGTGGGTTTTAATAAAAACCGGTATTTATTTACTATTCATCTAAAAAATTTATTTTATTATTTTTTCCAAAACAACACTATTTTTTTTTTGAGAAAATATTATTTTCAAAACATATAAATACATTAATAAAAATTAAGAAATTTTTTATCAAGGTGGTCTATTTTTTTAAAACCACTACACATAATTTTTAAATTATTTTTTTCCTATTCATACAATGTTGTTTAATTGTTTTTATTTAACGATCTTATCTAGTTAATAATATTTTTATATTATTATTTATCATTAAAATTCAGTGTTGAGTGTAACAAAATATATTGAAGAAATTAAATTTATTTTATAAAATATTCCCGAAAAACACATGTATTTTAATGTTAGCTAATAGTTCTTTCAACTCAACTTCCATTAGACTCAGTTCAACATATATCACTATTGTATATCATTTTGGATTAAACATTGGTTATATTGATATATATTCTCTCATAATTATTAGACTTATCTTTAAAATTGTTATCTATAATTACCATGAACTTTATTATAATTTTATAAAACAAATAATTATAGAAATTTGTGCTCTAAAAATCCAACTTATCTTTTCTCAAGAAACATTTTTCATTACTAAAATCATATACCAAAGTATGTATTCACCCTAATAATAAACTATCAATAACATACCATTCCATAAAACCATTTTATAGTCTATGAAACTAAAACATAATGGGATTATATAATCTTATAAAAATTACCACTATATTTAACACAAAAATTGTTTCAAAGAATTTTACATTTGGTGACACACATTTCAATATATATTATTATTCCCAGAACTTGATAAACATTACCAATTAATTATCATCAATCCTAAAGATATTGATAATATAAAAACTTAATTTTCAAAATTGACCAGCCATTTTTGTCTCAACATCAAATATAAACTATACCTAAATATTATCTATCCCTCAAACATGTGTTATTATATACATATATCCAAAAATATAGCCTTGAAATAAAATCTTTTCTCAATGTTATTGATATAATAATATCTAAAATTTCATACCCTTAATGAAAAAATACTTAAGAATGATCCTTATATTTTTTATATAATCCTTTATAATACTTAAAATGGACCAAAATGTCATCTATAAATATCACCTCACTAAATAAAATACCTAAGAGTATCAAGAGTGGATTTATATTATGATACCATCTTAACTACCAAAGATAAGAATAGTAAACTCATATTTTACTTTATAATAGGAATATAATTAAATTTTAACCATTTATGTATTTTCCCGTATTCTATTATCATATATAACGGTTTCTAGGTACATTAATTTCCCAACATCATTCTCATGATCCTATTTAAATTAAATTAAAAAGCCAATATTTTTTTTATCAATAATTTTTTATTAAATTATAATATTAATATAAAAAACAAATCCTAATATTTCTTCTCTAGTGATACCTTAATTTCATCCTTTTACACTTATAGTTTAATCAATTTTTCATAAATTTATGTTCCCTTTTACTTCTAACACTAAAATATTATTGTAATTAAGAAATAAATACTTCATAATTATTCCTATATAGAATTCTATTATCAAAATTATAACCCCGAGGAGATTTTTTCCTTGAGTGTAGTCTTAATACTACTCATAATTCATTATATGGGTGATTGATTTAATACTCAACCAACCCTTTTAGGGAGATTTTCCCTTGGTTCATCTATACCACAACTACATCCACTTTAAACTATCAAAACATGGATATATTTCTAGGAAAAAAACCACACAATCTCTACTTTACCCAAATATAAAACTGATATCCAATACTTAGACTTGTCATTAGGGTTTTTTTCTGATGTTTTCATTCCCTAATCTCCAAATAAAATGTGCATTATTTCAATAACATTTAATCATATACTCATCCCAAAGGTTTATCTATACCTTTGAAATTATGCTGAGCCCTAACATATCAACACCTTAAATATACTTAATAAACATCAAAAATTAAAATGTAATATAAACCATTCCTTTGATATGAAATGAGAAACCTTAGACCTGCACTCTCAGATATGATTCTCATAGATTCATACATTACATTCCATTTTTGATAAAAACTGTAAAATGATGGATATAACTATCTAAAACTACTAAAATAATAATAACAATTAAATATATTAAATATGAATTATATTTTAAGGATTATAAATTTAGATAATTAAGACTTAACAAAACTGATAAATCACATGTTCTTTGTATGGAATGGAAATTTTCCCACTATACACAAACTACAAGATTCATTAAAAGTCTTCAATGTCTCCCACGAAATCAATAAAAAAATTATCCTTTTAAACATTTCATGTGTACTAGTTTTCTCATTACCGGGGGAAATGGAAAACATAAGAAGGGGTGACATGAAATGTTTGTTAATGGAAGAATATAACTAAATAAATCCTAGCATAAACATGGAAGAAATATTATTGTTGGAATAGTTAAACGACATGTATCTATACTTAGCTTAAATTTGGGAGCACTCTATATCCATGATAATATATGAAAACATGGATATGAATAATAAATATCTAATACTAATGCAATCTATAATTATGGGTATTAAAAAAATGTTTTCAAGGCCTTTTGACAAGGCAAATTACTTATTATCCAAATTATAGTCAACCCATCCTATTGTTAAGGATTTTAGCTGAGAAAATATCCTGTTATGGGAAGATGTGTCCAACGATACTCAACATGGATTTTCAAATGAGACATGTCAATAAATCAATGGGATATAAAATTTTGTGCCCCACCCTTCAATTGTTTAAGTCCAATGCATTCACCGTAAGAAAAAATTTATTACAATACCTAATAAACATTACTAATAATAATATATACTGAAATAAAAACATATATAATTAAAATACTTTTCCAAAGTCAATAAAATGCATTACCCAATCATTAATCATCAAGGGGAAAATGGTGGATGTATAATAATCCATATTTTAATACAAATACTTTTCCCCAGGTAAATAAAATATCATATATTTTTTGTGAACATCATCTAATATGAGTTATGTAAAATGTGATGTTCTCACCATATAGATAAATGTTCATTTGTAAAGGAAAATATTGGGATAACATGTTAATAATCCATCTAGATAAAGGAAGTGTATTGTTTTAATAGAATATATCCTAAAAATGATAAAATGTTTCAAAGGGTTTATGTGGTAAGAATATATATCCCCATAAAGAAATTACAGAACACTAAATAATTATAATCAAAGGGTATAATGTACCTTAATTTTTTAATATATGTTCAAATAAAGATCATAAATATATAAATGAAAATTCTGTGATAAAAAAAAATCGCACTACTAGGGAAACAAGTGAATCACTATACACTTGAATAATAGAGAAATAAATGGAAATTAATTCCCCTCAATTAAATTTACAATTATATTTAGGGAATGTAAAATATATAGAACACCATACAACGGGAACATTCTACATAAAACACATTATGGATTAATGAATGAAAATGAGACAAAGAAAAGGCTTACAAAAAAGAATGATTAGAATCCAAAACCCTCTAAGAGTTGAAATAGAGAATTTATATTTATATACTGTTAAATAATTTAGATTCAAGATTAAACTTCTCAAATTTTTAGTATACACATCTTAATAATTAGAATAGTTACATAAATATAATACTCATCTCAATGATAAGAAATTGAGAGGAAACCCTTACCACTCGTCATGGATTACATGAACATACATTTAAAATCATATATCACAAACATATCTATCTTAATTAATTAATTCATAAACATTTTCATTTTCATTTTTATTCATACTATTCACAATTAGTCTTTTTTTACAATAATTTTGTGGACTTTCTACATTAGGTGTTTATTATTTTGATAATTTTTACTAGTTTCAAAATAGTGTTGTTGTTTTTCATTATTCATTCATAGTTTATCACTTATAGAATATTATTTCTTGATGTTTGATTTATAATTATTTATTTTGTTTAAAATTCCTTTGTTGAGAGTTTTATTCATTATCTATAAAGATGAAATTGATTACTAGCATTTTTCATTGATTTATGACAATCAAAGTGGGTTTTATGAATTAATGGGGTAAATTTTGAAAACAAATAAATAAGGAAATATATATATATATATATGATATTACACCAGTAAAATTTCTCTCATAGTCATCCATGACATATTTTCATAGTATTGTTCCATTAGTTGCCTAAAATTACTCAAACATGAACATACCCCGATTTAATGAATGATTATGAGGTGGTTTAGTTTTAATACACTCATATGAAAATAATAATATTATTATTTGGTGATTTTTATCATGTTATATCATAATTAAAAGGAAGTATAAAAAATAAGTAATGGATGTGAAAATATTATACAATATAAATAAACAATTATCCCATAAATACACATATTTTAAATGATTAAATTAACAATGATCATTTATTAATCATATCAATAAAATATTCTCTAAATTTTTATACCATAACCTTAAATATAAAATAAAAACTATCTTTATCCTTTAATTCCATCCTAATATTTGATAATATAATGAATTGAACAAAAACGAATCACATTATGTCCTGGAGGTGGTGGTCCGCACAACATACAAACGAAAATTATTTTCTTAATGGATGGGTTATATAAATAAAAAATGACAATTAATTTAACATAATAACATTACAGTATATAAATTATAAAAATATAATTATATTGGTGTGGTTAATAGAAATTTTAATGAAGAAAATTAAGAAGAAAAACAATGTCGTTGATAATACTCACATCAAGAGGATTGAATTATCCTTGGATGTTTCCATGATTTTTAATGTATTGGGATAAATATGAGTGTCTATAGTGTTATGTTATCGGAATAGGGTTATACATACTAAAATGGAATACTTTTCAGTAATAATCTGATGTTAAGTTGTGTCTTGAAGTGGATATGATGTTACCCTTTTTTAAGAGAAGGAAAGGGTAGTTTTGGGAACACCTCAGAATTCTTTATTAATGTCATGAAACTACCAAATATTAAATAGATTAAAATAAGAATAATGTTTTGGGGATGCATTTATTGGTGAATAAAAGTCTCATCTATTCATTTCCATGTATGTTTTTTGTAATTTTTTTAGTTTATTTACACTAGGGTAAACTCAATTTACCCCTTTTAATTTTCCCTTGGTAATCAATTTATAAACATAATAATTAATTTTCGTGAGAAATATTAATATTGAACAAATTAAATAAATTTAATATTCAGATTTAAAATATAAAAATAATTATTTAAAATATAATTTTAAATTTTTTCCAAATTTAATTAAAAATAACTACACTTAATCATGTAAAAATAGTTTTTTGAAAAATGACTCTATTTTGTTTTAAATTTATATATTAGAGAAAATTATAATGGTAATTGATTTTAATGAAATTAATTAACTTATAATTAATGTAATAAAACTTATATAGCTTCAATGGAAATCCAAAAATGAAACTCTTGTTAAAAATACTTGATTTCATGAAAAGAGAGAATTGTTTTATACAAAAGTAACATTTTAATTAGATATAAAAATGTTTTACATATGTTTTCTAAGTTAAATAATATTTTAAAATGAATATTATGATTCAGAAAATTCATATTTGAGTAATTTAAATGTTTTATAATAATCTATGTTACTCTTACATATTGTTGCAATCATGGAAATTATAATTTTCAAAAATCCAATATTTTTCAAATAAAAAAGAAAACTTTTTAGATATACTGAAAAATTAATATTAAGTCAATTTTGATACTAGGAATTAAAAAATGAAGTTCATTTTTATTTATTTCAAATTGTAAAATTTATCAACTCATATTTTTAATAAAATACTAAAAAATAATGGCAAACATTTTTACTAGTAAATGAAATTTTTAAATATTTACCGACATTATTCTTATTTCATATCATTATCCATGTAAATTTATTTTAATCAATTATTAATATTAAACATAATTTATCATTAATTATATGACTCTTGAAATTGAAATTTGTATCATATAAAATACAATTTCATTGAAAAATAACTTATTAAATATTTAATGATCTTATATGTCATTTTTGGTAATCTAATTAATTTTCATTATAATTCAATGTTGTATTTATTTTTTTACATATATTCTAAAATGTCGTTACTCCAATTCATTACCAATAATTCAATGAATAGTTTTTAATGGTCATACATAAATATTCATATTTGTTTCTAAATATATCATGGTTTCTTTTAAGTTGTGTTGTGTGTGTGGAAAAAGCAATTGAAAAAATTAACATATTAAAATTTAATCTCATATTATAATTTTTTGGAGTTAAAAATGATATAATTATTTATTTTTTCAAATTTTATATATTTTATTAATGAAAAAAAATTAATTTGTTTTTTTAAAAAACCTGATATATGAGATAAATGATAATGTTTGGTCCGAAATTATTAAAATAATCATTTTTTTCAAATGAGGTTGGATAAGGATTATAAAATTGTTAATCATTAGAAATACCTAAGAACTGATTTTTTTAGGATAAAAAAAATATTGGATGTCCCTCAAAGGGATATATTAAAATTAATATTAAAATAATAAGCATGGGAACTAATTTATTTTTATTATTATTGAAAACTAGGAAATGGATTAATAAAAAACCATTATTCCTCTGTTTGGTATGAAAAAAATTATTGGATACAAAGAATTAGTAAGAGAAATGTGTTGAATCCTCATTTGGTATGAAATAAAGGGAGATTTTGATTGAGTTTCAACTCTATTATTTATGGGAATTAATAATCCTTATAATTTTGGGGGAAATTTTTTAGCCTTCTTTGGAAACAATTTTGTAAAAAAAAATTCACCCCACATTCCCTTAATTAGTAAAAAACATATATTTACACTAAATAAAATATTAACTCAGAAATATTATTCTCAATATCTTTCTCACTTTTTTTCATTCTGATCACAAAGGATTAACTTGTGCAGACCAGATCCTAAATCAATTACCAAAATCACATTATTCAATTTAATTCTATATAAATGAAAAAAATGATGAATAATAAAACTTCATATCTCAGAACTAAAAACTATCATTCAAACATGATAAAATAATTGATCAATTAAAGGAGGGGTGGTTTAATGTAACTCCAATTCTAAAAATGGAATGATAAAACAATCATCAGGTTAATAGATAAGATACAAAGAGAATAATTGATTGATCTATACTGTGGTTGTGGAACATAGTGTATAGGGTCATGGGGAAGAGGAGTGGGATAATAGTGAATATTTGGGATGATCTATAGGGATGGGTTTCTATCAGGTGTGAGGGGAAATGATACAACTAATATAATCATGTAGGTTGTGAATGAATAGGTATATAGATAATATTTCATGTATCATTTTAAATAGCTATAGTTTTTAAAAAAAATAAAAAATTAATAATAAAAAAATATTTCATTTATGTTTAATAGTCTTTGAAAAAAATCATCATAAAATATAGTGAATTTTTCTATTTTTTGTTTCGTGAAGTTTTATAAGATTCTGACTATAAAATAATGAAAATACATCAAATTCTAATAGTGTCAAGGATAGAATTATAATGTTTTTAAAGTATGAAGATTCTTAATATGAGTATAATATTAACCTTAGTTAATGAGGATTCAGTATGAAAGAAGCACCTATGATATTTAAAAACATATTGCATGTCACTCTATGTGGTATACATTGTGGGTCATCCAGAACACCAAACTCTTTCTACCCCTAATGAATGAATCTCAAATATATATATTAAACATAGAAAACACTAATATTCACTCAAAATAATAACCTATAGAACTCTATTTTTATCATAGATTAGGGATAGATCAAATTCATACTTTAGAGGTTAATTACAATTTTACATTATATAAAATGTAAAAAAAATATGAAATAATGAGAACATAGATAGTGAATTATATAGAATAATGTTCATTTTATATTCTTAAAAACTATTAATAAAACTAAAAAAATAAGAACCAATATAATCACATCTCACACGGTAAAACACCAAAGAGACTGTATATTTACACCATTTTAAGGGTTTTTAAAATTAATTATCCATGTTGGTAAATCTTGTTTTGTCTCTATGAGATATCTAGATATTTTTTTGAATGGTTTTGTTCACTTTAAGGATGAATATTTGTATATCCAAACTTAGGATAGGAATATTCTGGAAGGGGATCATAACACCATGTTTTATTATTAAAAGTTTTCTTTTAGTAGAATAAAAAATTCTTTTCAAATGATTAGATCTAATAATGGTTTCTATGTCAAGAATAAGGAAATAATTAAGTATATCATTACAAAAATATTGTGGAAAATTATTTCATATTAGGTGTATTTATATTTTAGATAAAATTCATGAATGTATTTGACCAATCGATTCAATTAAAATGAAGGAAATAAATGTGTGAATTATTGGTGTGGATAAAATATGTTGAGTATTTGAAAAAATTTCATTATACAAAGTCACTTGGTTCTAATGGTTTTTATTCCATCTTCTATAAATGTTTATGTAAAGTGTGGTAGTCACTATTCATATAGTAATGAATTATATAATTGTATGAAATCACTATATAATTATAATGCTACAAACATTTCTTTGATTTATAAATTTATCGTGCCAAAAAATGTTTTAAAATTTAGTACTTTAGTACATTGAAATGTTATTTAAAATATTTACTCAGTGGTTTTGGCTAATAAATTATGATGCGTCTTACCATTTAGTATTTTAGTTTCTAAAAGTTCATTCATTACATAGTGATGAATCACTAATAATATGATTACTACACATAAATTTTTCTTAGTTAATAAATGTGTGGTAATTTTATAAAAGATACTAAATGTTGTTGAAACTCAATATAATGGAAGTTTATGATAGAGTAGTGTGGATATTCTTTTAATTCACACTTCTAAATAGTTAATTTAATAAAAAAAATTAATAATATCATGAGATGTATCACCTAAGTTTCATATAAAAAAAGGTTATTAGTGAATTAATAAGAATAATTGTTCTTTCAAGGGTTTCATATCAAGGTGATATAACTTACTTATATTTATCCATCATTACAGTAGATGTTTTCATAAAACTTACAACAAATGTTACTATTTGGGGGAGAGTGTTTTGTGTTAATTCTATAAGGAATGAGTTATTTAGAATAGAAATTATCATTTAATTTTAATTTCTTCTTCTCAATATGGTAATAATGTATGAGTGATAATCTTGTGATAAGCTTGTTTATTTCGATTACATGGAATAAGGTTGGGAAGTAAATTTTCAAAAATTTGAAGTATCATATAGTAAAAGTATTTATTCGGGGATAAGAAATTATTTTTTTCATTTATCTATGTGTAATCGTTTTAGAATCATAATAAATATCATATATTTATTTATATTATTAAGGGATACAAGTATAAATTTATTCAATCAATTCTTCAAAGAGGTTACATTCATATTTGTGGATGATGAAGGATGATTTTGTCAAGAGAAGAGAATGGTGTTTTGATTAAAACAATGGTCCAATCAATTCCAAAATATTTTGTGTCACTGTTTATACTGCCAAAAAGGATTATAAATCATGTTATTTCTACTTATTAAAATTTCTTTTTGGGTAATTTTGATGGAAAAAATAAGAATCACTGACTTATATGGGTCAATTTTTATCCACATAAGATGTCATGTTGAATGGGTTTTCAACGCATGAGAATATTTAATGGTTAAATTCAAAATAAGAAATGATAAATGTTATATACATCTCCTCATTATCTCTTATATCATGTTTTAATTGAAAAATAATTTTCCAAACATGACCTATTTCGATAAGGGCATAGATTGAGACCCAATTTTTATGGATAAGTCTATTAAAATCTGGGATGTATTAGCATATTCAAGATGGTGGAGTTCTTAATATTTGATAGGACCCATGGATTCTAGACATGAATATCAAGTTTATTAATTTTGTTATCCCAACAAGTATATATTATTATGTGGTCCATTATTTAATGAATGGTGAATTTTATGCCTAGAATAATGATTTTGTTTTCTTGGTTTTCAATAAGAGGGATAAAAGTATTATCATTAGTTTACTAGTTTGATGGTGAGGTGGGGGATCTAATAATTTGGTATTTATCTAAAAATAGAGAATTTAATGTTATGTACAATTACTTTTTGGACATGGGGATATGATATTTTACAATTATTGATATCTATAATAGGGGTTGTTATATTAATTCGTATTCAATGATCTGTCACTTTTAGTGGAAAGTCTAATGGGGTGTTCTTTTTGTTTTCTATTTTATTATATATATATATATATATATATGATATTCATATGTATCGTCTTTGTAGTGGTTGTGATGAAATGGTAATACATTCCCTTTTTCATTATCCAATAATTTATTTTATTTAGAGTTTTTGGGGGAAATTCCTTATGTTGACACTAACTAATATTACTAGTATGGAAGATATTTTTTCAAACTAGAATGGGTCATTGGTATCTTCTAATTTTAATGAGTTTTGAAAATTTTCAATTCATAAAATAGATAATATATTATGATGTTTCTTTAAAAAATAAACTTTTCTAAATAAGTCATGGTTATAGCGGTGTGATGATTTTATTGAAACTTAGAGAATAAGGAAAGATGATTTAGTGGTTAGCAGATAACAGTGGGTTTCAATTTAATGGAAATCATAATCAGTCAGAATTATTTAAAATGACATGGATGTTATAGTTTTTGAAAGAAATAATGCTGTTTTGGTTAATTTTTTATGTTGTTCTTTATGATATAATTTGTAATTTATTCAAAAACAATCTTTGAATATATGGTATTTAATGATTTAGATATTTTTTAGAGGATATTGGGTCATCTGAATCAATTTTTATTTCGTTCTCACCTTTTTTTTGGAATAAGGGAGGTGGTATGGTAGCACATCATATTTCTATACTTAGGGGTGACTTCCCAATTAGTTTTTGGTTTTATAGATTATCTTTGTTTGTTATATCTGTTTTTACTCAATGACTTCTATCATTAATATATTATAATTTGAATAAAAAACTTTTTTTTCTATATATAAATATGTAAAAAATAAACTATTAATGAACATATCATATATTTCATTCTATATATTTCTGGATGGAGCCATTTCAGATCATCTATCATCCTAAAAGAGGCAATATTATCATATTTCTTTCAAAGCATGAGATCCATAGGAACAAGAATCGACATAAAGGTATTGATAAAATTTTTACTATGATTACAATGAAACTTTAAAATATTGAATAAATTCATCAGCTTGGGATTTCTTGGGATGTTCTTTCCCTAATACATAGAAAATTTATTCTTTCTCAAGAACTATTATCAAGTCCATATATCCATCAAAGAAGTTTTTTTTATTAATATTTTTTTTATAGTATTGATATAATTGTAAATATAGATAATGATAATGAAATTTTATCTATAATATATGTTTTTATGAGATGAGTATCATGTTTTACAATCATTTAATAATTAATTTTATTAATTGCACTTCCAATAAGATGGTGGTCCCCTAAACATTTACATATTATATATATTTGGGATAAGATCCATATTTTACTCGGATTAGAGTCCTCTAAAACATATTAATTTTGTTTGAAAATAATGTTAGTCATATGACATATAAATCATGGATATTTGAGAAATGATCTCTCTCCAAGAATAAATTATACAAATGATTCAAAATATTTTCCTCAGATATCATATTTTTTTAGATTTACCAGATAAGTGTGACTAAAAGATCACTATACTATTTGGTTACATAACTATTATTTTTATCTATTTCCAACACAGCTTAAACTAGATAATTCATGAGAACCCGGATTTATGATTGACTAACTAATTTGGATAATTGAGGTCATAAAATTTTTCTACAAGGAATAGATTTAGAATTTAGTATTATTCATGGGTTTTAAAATCTCACAATTTTTTTATATGTTTTCCTATTATGTACGTGTGCATATAAAAATTTAGTTTCTATGTACTATACTTTTAACCAAATTAATATATTCCAAGCATATTAATGTATAACTTTTTGTAGAATTTATAATTTATATAACATCCCAAAAAATAAAATCCAATCATATTCACATAAATCCAAAGGAATTTCAGGAATAATATATATGAAATACTTTCATTAAAATGAATTGAATCATATGAATAAAAAATCCTTATAATATTATTCACAATGAGATTGGTAGTCAACATCTAATTTTGTAGATTTTTCTTAATCCCCCATTATAGTGAGAAGTACAACCCATATCTCCACTATTTGGGGAACATTACTCAAGAGGCACTTCAATTCAAATAAAATCCAAACACCCAATATATATATGAATCATTATCATTATTTATTTTGAAGTCAATAAAATATATATAAAGAATATTCATTTTTAATGTAACTATATCTTATATCATTCATATAATATAACTCCTCATATGCATGGTGTGGAAATAATAAGTAGCATTTTAACACTTTAAACTAAATTATTCATTTGTTCTCAATATAACACTTATATTAATGAATAAATAATTCATGAGATAATATAAAAACATAAACAATTCATAAATTTTGAAATGAGATAAAAATTTATGAAAATTTCATAAATAAATAAATTTTAAACAATTTACGGTTAAATAATCATTATGATCATTCCATTATAAAAAAAACATAACCATTTCATATTTATGACAATATAAAAACATTATGTTATAAATATAAATGGTTGTTAATGTGAAAGAATATATATTTAACACAAAAATATTGTAGTTTATGAATACCATGTAAAATGGCTTGTGATATATGTAATCGTGATATTTAAAGAACCATGATATAATATGGAACACTTATTATTTAAATATAAATGTTATAAATTATTTGTTGTATTGTAGGGAATGTATAGTAGTAATCACATTATGAAATACGTGTACAAAATTATTAATTAATTCCTAGGAAGAAAGTACTGAGTTTTGAATGAAAATAGTTAAATTATATAATGTTAAGAACAATTACTATTTAAATGGGTCATTTCTCTATAAAAGAAGGTTTTTTATATTATATATATTTCATTAAAAAGAAAACTCGCTCATATTTTCAGTATTAAATTTATCTATTTTTTTGTTTATACTTACAATCTAATGAATAATTATTCATAATTTTTTATCAATTATTTAAAAATAAAGATAAAATATTTAGATGGAAAAATGAGATATTTTTAAAAAAAAACTAATTTTAAAGCATGATATTTTTCATTTTAAGAAATTATATTTATAAAAATTCATTAGTTGTTTTATGAAGTAAATTGATAAATTATTTTATAAAATAACATAATAATCACTTAATGGTTGTTAACAATTAATGACTGAGATTAAATTAATTTTTTTCCTTGAAAATATTTTTTTTATCAAAATGGGTTGTAAGCATATTGTGAGTGGATAGTATAACTATTTTCTACTACATTTATAAATTCAATAAGATAAAATTAACTCCATTTTTATATCATCAAATCAAAATTTTCTTAGGTTAACTTTTGTGTATTTCTTGTAAATTTTTTATTTTACGTGGATAGTGAAAAATACTGATTTTACAAATATAGTAATTTTTATGAAATTATTAAGATATAAAAGTGAATTGAATGTTAAAAAAACATTTTATAGAAGAAAATATATTTTTAAAATGTAATATACTGGAATTTTTAACTTATAAATATATCTTTGACATTTTAAAATCTATGTAATTTTTTAATTATTATGAAGATTATTTTTATTACAACCATTTTATAAAATTATTCACAATATTTAGTGTATAATCATTTCTATGGTATAAAAAGATAATTTTCTAAAAATAGTTTTTGTTGTGTTTTGCAGATTATTTTAAAACTTTTTTTAACCACTTCTTGGAATTGAACATTCTAAAATACATTCCATATATGGAATAAAAATAATTAATAATAGGTAATTAGTTCAAATAATTTTTCATTTATAATGAATAGTAACCACATTGAAAATCTATCACCTCGGTTAAGGGTAAAATGATTTAAAAGGGTCAAAATAAATAGATAGGGATTGAATATAACAAAATTCACATAATTAAATCTCATTTGTTAGTTTTAATTATAAAATAATCCTTTCATATTTTAAACTATGACAATTTTTAGAAACATTACTAGAGTATGACATATATAATATAATAAAATTTTTAGTATTTATAAGTTTTCTATAAACCACTATTATAAATGGAATTTCCAATGCTTATTTATTCATAAAATATGAACACTTTTTCACAAATAAACAAAGATGAAATACATTAATAAATTTATTCCCTACATATTGGATTAACTATACTTACTAAAATAATATCTTAAAAATTGTTATGGTTTAAGAGAAAGGTGGTTTTATAAAGGGTTAGAACACCTAACTGAATTCTTTAATGTTTATTTCCTCTCCCACGACCTTCAAACATATCATAAACATTCATAAATTGAATCCCTAGTATATAAAATATACTAAAATGTTATTATTTTTAAACTATAAACATTTCTCATCACTTTTTTCATTCAATTATAAATTAAATCATCCCTCATGCACAGGTAAAGGATACCATCACCACGAAGAAATGTGTATCATTTTTCATAACCAGATAACTTGGATGGTCATGAATATTTATTTAATGAATGCATATGTTTTTAATGATATAGTTATAATTATTAAAAGATAAAATAGTGTTAAACTTTTAACTCTACCATTTTTTATAAAATGATAACATCACTCATGCGTAAGTGTAGACAACCGCCTCCATTAAGCAGTGTAATTAATTTTTTATTTTAATTTTACATAGATAATAATAATGATAGATTAAATGAATATATATATATATATATATTTTATATTAATGATATAAATATAATTTGGGTGGTATTAATCATTACATACCTCCCTTCAATTCCAACTATTAAAAAATGATAACATCATCATGCGTTCATGCAGACTACCCTCTCCACGACAATCATTTTTATATTTTCTATTACCACCTTTCATGGTTGGTTATAATATTAAATAAAATTAATAAAAATGGTAATAAGGATATTTTTAACATTATGGAGATAATTTAAGAATTTAATAATTCCTTTATCCATGGTCAATATACCAAATTAGTTATAGGGGAAATTAACTGAACCATATGCCAAAAACCCCTTGATTATAAAAGAGAAACATCACGTTTGATAGCATGTATGACACAAAAAAACAATTTTATAAGATAATACAACATGTTGAGACTTTATGTTATATATATTATTAAATAAATTCAATCTATTTAATATCTTGCAATGCAAAAACACTTGGTTTAAGCGAAACATGATACTCTTTTAGAATATTATTTAAACATGACCATTATTACCTAGCCGTTAAATTGATAGGTATGAATATGAATAAATAAATGTTGAAAAACATTTTTTTATTGATTTTATTTTTTATATATTTATTATAAATAAAAATAATAATCATTTTGAGTGAAGTAAATGTATTTTTAATAACATTATTTTTTTAAAAAAATACATTTTCGTCGCTTCTTGAGAAAATATGATAAATTTAAGTTTTAAACTTCTAGAAAATTTATTTTATAAAAGAAAACTTATTTTTAAAATAACCATAACTATATTATTATTGGGTTATTTTCTTGTTATTTTTATGAAAAGTATCATTTCTTGATGAATAATGAAAAAACTATAATTTTTAGTGAAAATTACATATTCATTTATATTATATAAAAAATTTAATTAAATTAGAAATTGTATTTAAAGTAAAATTAGTTCAATTATATCATAATAAATTCAATTTAGGTTATTTATATTAATTTCAGAATAAATTTTGATTTTAAAACCTAATATACTTATGTGAATTCACTATTTGGAACCACACTTTTTCATCTCTATTGAGGGTATAATTTTAATTTAAATTATACTACTAATGTGAATTTAATTTTTCAAAATGGATTACATTTTTGTAATTATAATAATTTTTGTTATCCCAAAATTATAACATAATATTTTACCATAATTAATATTGAAAATGTTAAATATTATTTACCATGACTAAAGTAAAAAATGAGTTTACTGGGAGTTATAATAAGAAGATAAAGTTTGAAGATAACCTGAAACTTTTAGAATCCAATTTTATGGACATATTTCAACGTTATAACCTCTAAAGAATGGTAATTATCCATATTTTTAGGATTTTGGTGTAATAAAAATGTGGGTATCACTTTTTATTTTCAAAAATACCAACTGTTTCCTCTCCCCAACTTATAAAATGACACCCCTCCATTCTTCTCTTAACACATCCAAAAACCCTTTGGTTCTTAAAATACAAACCAATATACCTTATATAATCATATAAAAAATCTGATAGTCCATTGTTTGATCATAATCATAATCTATAAAGGTTTTAGGTATAAACCTAAAAGAGTTCACTATAGAGGTGGTAAAATTATTTATGTACGTATTTGTTTTATTTCTTATTCGGATTCATTAAAATACTATTAAATAATAATAATATAATAACACTGCTAAATCCAATATAATTATATACTATTATGTTTTTGTAATAGACCATATGTGTCTCCACTTCCTTCAAATTGAAAAGAAAATTGTCAATCGTGTGTATAATGGACTACCACCTCGCAAAAAAATGTAATTCTTTTTCAATCCCCAACTTCAAAGGCTATATATAATTTTGTATTTAATATATTGATATGACAATGATGAAATTATTACATTTTTGGAATTATCATATCATATATACCTTCTTATGTTTAATTCCATGGGGGATAAGATAACGTTGCTTGTGTGAATGGCTCACAACTGCATTATAAAGCATTCTAATTCATTTTTCTTGCTATTACCACTCATTTTTTTAATGTTTATTTTAATTTTTCTTAAAGGTTATTTTAAAATAAAAATATTTTAAAAATATTTTTTTTGAACATTTTGTTCTAAAAATATTTTCCATGTAAAAAGTTATTTTCCAAAAAAAAATTTCAGGACAACAAAAGAAGCCCTTAACAGTGCTAGAATAGGCCATTACCAATGATAAAAAAGGGACTGACTAATGCAGTATGGTTAAAACCCCTATGCTCTTATTAGTTTTAGAAAAGAACTAATAAAATATATAATTTATCAGTGATTTTATTTAGTACTAATATAGGGACCCTTTATTATTGCTTCTACAAGTGTTGATAGAGGCATCTCCTATTAGTGAAACTAAATGTGCCAATAAAGGAAAAAATTAATAGTTCTGATAAAGGGACCCTTTATTAGTGCTTTTAGATTCATATATAAGTGGATCCTTTATCAATTCTTTTAGAATCGATGATAAAGGGTCCCTTTATTATCACACCCCGACCACAGAATCCCATAATCAGTGTATTATTTTAATACATTAGTATATAAACAAGGAAGATGCATTCCGAAGAAACGAATAAACTATTAGCTTTGTAAAAAACAATTATATACAGACGCTAAACATTACAACATGAAATAAAATACATCATAGAAAATCCTTTGGAAGCACTCTTATTCTTCAATATTATCTTTTCATGTCATTCATAAAATTCATCTTCATATCCTTGGGGAAAACAAAACATAAGAAAGGAGATAGATCAGATGCATAGTAAGGCTATGTAATAGAGTAGAAGCCAAAATATAAAGCATGGTGAGTAAGAAAAAAGTTCACATGCCCTTAAAACATATTGTTGAGCATAAAATGGAAGGAATTAAAAACAGATAACGACATAATAAATCATACTCATCGATATTATACTTGTAGAATAATCACATGGATAAACAATTACTAGTTTCATAATGAGGAAACACATAATTCCTTACATCATATTCATATCGTCAAGGCCTCATCCATGACACCATACACAATGGGTAAAAACCCAGGATAGTTTGTCTCATTAGACCTACTAATCCTTAGAGGGGCTATAGAGGGACCAAACCATCACTTACTAAGCCTAATGAATTCTTTAAAGGAAAGGGGAGAAACAAAATAAAAAAATACATTAATATTGAAACTAACATAAAAAATGTAAATAACTTTCCCTAATTAGAAAACATAAACACTAACCATTAGAAGTAATATGTGGAATGGTATCGAGATAGCAAATAGCGAGTAAAAATAATTATAAATCATTTAATAAAATATGGTAGATGATTTAGTGAGATATTAATCCCAATAAAAAAAGAACCAAAAAGTGTTTTGAAAAAGATGGAGATACTCTTATAAAATAATCGAGTAATAATTGAGGGAAATACACTTTTACTTAGAAAACAAGAGTTCATTTGAAAAAAATATTTGTATAAAACTAGTAGTGAACTAATATAGTGTTTTAAAAATAAAACTAGTTATTATAGAAAAATAATGGTGGATTAAAACAGTTTATAGAGTTCACTTGAAAATAGGTATGACTTGGAGAAGATCCCTTGAATCAAGCCAATTTATTTAGAAGAATTTCAAAAAGATCCATTTAAAACGTATAAATCCCCAAAAAATACAGATGTATTATGATTAGTATATAAATTTATATAGAACATTAAAACATAATTTATGAAAATTAAATGTGAATAATTTATAATTTCATTGGGTTAAAGGGAAAAATGTGTAACCCAAAATAAATTGGAGGTTCTAGTATAAAACATTTACCTTATGTCTAAATGCATGCTGCACTTACCCTTAATTTCTTGGATAATAAAATTTAATCAATTAATAAATTAATTAAAAATATCATTTACATGAATTTTATATATTATAATTTTATTAAGTTTATTTATGTCCCTTTTTTATGAGTTATATGATACTATTTTATTTCTGGTAAGTGTTCATTTCCTTGGTTTTCACGATTGGTAAACTTGTATACGAGTATGGAAGCTCATATAGAATGGGTACAATTCTATGAATTTATTAATATTATAATAATGAACACATATATATTTAAATAGTTATATATATCATTTTGATATATGGTATTAGTATTAATCAATAAATAAGAAATTTTGTGATAATAGTTTATATTATTACGATGGTTATTGATCTTAACAAACTCATTTTATTTTATTATTTAGTATTATGTAAATATGTTAATTCTAAAACATAATAAATGTTATAATATATATATTATGGTCTTTTTTAACCATAAAAAAGGTTCAATTACTACCCTTGATGGATATATTTAGAAACAAAAATTTGTTATCCATGAAGGTTGTAAACCGACACCCCACAGATGATGATTTCATTTTTAAAATAAAAGAGAGGGAGAGAAAGGATTTTGATGAAAGATATTGAATTAAAATGATATAATTCAATTAAATAGATGTTAATGGAGTTATCATGATCATTTGTACATTAGAGGTGAGGAGAGGATAATAAAAGAAAATAAATTGAAATGATACTAATATAAAAAGGAAGAGTATTTACCTATTGAATTATCCTCTTTGAGAACCTCCAAAAAGGAAAGAGTTTTTGTATTTTGGAAAGAACAAGAGATCCTGGAAATGGAGGGAGACTAGGGAATATTATATGGGAATAATTTTGGTATTCTTATATAATTATAGGTGTGATGATTAGTGTTGATGAGGGGTGGTATTTATAGTGGAGGAGATTTGTGATTTCTCATTATTTTATTCATTATTTTATTATTTTTCTCAATACAAGAAAAATCATTGATTTTTGTGACTAAATATAGTAAAAAGTTCATGTTAATTTGAATCATGGTTTATTAAATTATACATGACTAAATGAATATTTTTTTTATCTTATAATGTATTTATACTATAAATTGCTGTATTTTACTATTCACAAAAAATTCATGTATCTCAGAAAAAGTCCAAAAAAATCACCTTAACATTTTTTGGATGTGTAAAATTAAAAATTGAACTCCATTTTCTGAAAATAATTTTTTTAAATTTAATTTTTAACTAAAATGACTAATTTCCCAAAAAATACAGTTTTAAAATTTATAACTAATTTTATAACACTTTAAAATTTTAACTAAGGTACCATAAAATTATCCTAAAATTATAAGACATGAAAATACTGATTTATGAATAATTTTTATGAAAATGAATTATCTTTTAAATCATTTTATCAATTTTAATATTGTAATTAAATATTTATGAGTTACCGAAATATCAACAATTAAATATTAATTTTTAAAATATTTATTTACTTAAAGTATGATATAATTATATCATCATTTCATTTATAATATGGAAAAATATTATTTATAGTTTCATTGGTAAGGTTTCTATTCTATTAGCCGATTTACTACTCATAAGGTTCACATTACTATTTCTAAGTACATGTTACTATTTCGTCAGTATAGGTTCCTTAACTTCTCGAAATACCAATTATTTCATTCATTCCTCATTTATGTTTATATTGTGTTCCATAAGTGATTTTATATGATATATAATATATGAAATAAACATAATAATGGAAATTTCATTGATAGTGTTCTGGGTCCTTACATTCTCCCCTCCTATAAAAAATCCATCCACAAAATTTTCCAATTCTCACCCCATAAGACGATTTTAGCAGTTCTTCATCATAAGCTCCTTTGGATCCCATGTCACCACTTCAATTTTATGAATTTTCTAATGTATTTTTACTGGCCGAGTTGTCTAATTCCTCAAAACATATTAATTAGTTTCCAGAATCTGGACAGGCTCTTCATTGTAAGATAATTTAGCTTCCAATTCTATTCATTTAGAAGTGAGTACATGTGTTAGGTATGACATGTACTTACTTAATAAAGAGAGGTGGAACACATTGTGTGTCTTATAAAGTATAGGTATCTGTTACAAATGATAATACACATCCCCGATTATCTCCATAATTTCAATAGGATTAATGTACCTAGGGCTCAGTTTCCCTTTCTTCCCAATTATTTTAACACCCATCCTTGGATATACTTTGAAGAAAAAGCTATCTCCACACAAAATTACAAATACTTCCATAGAATATTGATATAGTTATTTTTCCGTTTTTGAGTTACTTTAATATGGGTTAAAATAGTATTTATCTTCATTGTTGTTTCCTATACAAGCCTTGGGCCTGCAAGCTTCCTTCCACCAACTTCATACCAACAATTTGGTGTGAAACATCTCTTTCCATACAATGCTTCATATGGTTCCATTTGAATATTTGAATGGAATCTAATTTTTTTTGGAAAACTCTACTAAAGGTAAATACTAACCCCACATACCTTTAATATCAAGTGATAATGATATGAACATTTATTCTAATGTTTTTATCATCCTTTCTGACTACCCATTAGTTTGAGGGTGATACGATGTACTCAAATGAAGATCAATATCTAATGATTTTTGGAGACTTTTCCATAATTTCGATGTACATTGGGGATCCTGATCAGAAAAAACTAAGAGAGGTTCTCTATGTTGTCTTACAAATTCATTGATATAGAGTCATTCATGGTGATCCAGGGGAAAATATTCCCTTATAGCGAGTAAATGTGACGATTTGGAAAATCGATCAACAATTACCCATATTTCATCATTCATTCCTGGAGATTTGGGTAATCTAGTGAAAAAAATCCACATTCACGTCCTCCCATTTACATGTAAGAGTAGTAATAGGTAGCAAGACTCCTCTAAGATGTTGTCTTTTAGCCTTAAATAGTTTAAAGAACAATTATCTTAATACCAAATCAGTAATTCATCACTTCATATTATCCCACCAGAAATGTTACATTATATATTTATACATATTAGTGCTACCCGGGTGTATAATGAAATTTGGGCTATGATAATTATCCTATAAATCCCTTTTTAGATTGGGGATAGAGGAAAAATATAGCCTCCTATAAAATTTTAGAATTCCATCTTCATACATGAATTATTACATCTTTTGAAAATTCACAACTTTAATTTTCTTTTGAGTATTATCATCATCGGGCTAATAAATTTTAAGACTTTATAATAAATATGGTTGTGTGAAAAAAAGAAAAATTAGTGATGTTTCACATTTTTTTAATAATTTTCACATCCATCCTCGCTAGATCCATATATATAAGATCCTTTTCAATTCTCAGTTTTTCCAAAACTCCATGATCCTTCCAACACAATGCATCATGAACCTTATATTAATTCTGTGGGTGATAGAGTAATGAAAAATCATAATCCTTTTGAAATTCAAGCCATCGCATTTGCCTCATGTTGATTTATTTCCATGAGATGATATATTTCAGGCTCCTATGATCTGTCTATATCTCACATCATTGATCATATAGATAATGTTTACATATCTTCATAGAAAATATAACAAATGCTAAGTCAAGATCATGAGTTGGATAGTTATCTTCATGAGGTTTTAAATTCATTTATGCATATCCAATAACTCTATCATTTTAAATATGGATGTATCCATGTCGTTTCCTTGATGAATCACTATAAATAAAAAATTCATCATTTCCTGATGGTAGATCCTGATTGGAGAAATCACTATCATATTATTCAATTCTTAAAAACATTATTGACAATATTTCTTCAATAAAAACTTAAAATCTTTACAAGTAATATTAGTTAACAGGTCAGATAATTGGGAATATTTCTGAATGAAACACCAATAATAACCTACTAAACCAATAAAACTGTGTACCGCGGTTATATATATTGGTGTAGGCCATTCCGAATTTTCTTTTTACATAATTAGATCAACTAAGATTCCATCCTTTTATAAAATATGCCCAGGAAAATAAAATATTTGAAGCTATAATTCACACTTTCTAAACATACCATGTAACTCATTCCTTTTAAGAGTCTTCATAACAGGGCACATTTTATTCTCATGATGTTCATAGCTTTTGTAGTAGACCTAAATATCATCAAAAATACCACAAAAAATTAATCATGATATTCCATTAAATCTATATTCATTAGATCCATGAAAATATAGGGTTCCATAGTTAGTCCAAAAATAATTATTATAAACTCATAATTCCCATACGTCATTCAAAATGTTGTCTTTGGAATACTTCATTCCACACACAAAACTAATGATATCCAGATCAAATTTAAACACTTGAAAATTATTTAGCTCCATTATATTGATAAAAAATCATCAATGTGAGGAAGGGGATACTTTTTCTTTATTTTTATAGCATGTATTTCTCTATAATCAATGTAGAGCCTCACGTGTGTTTCTTCTTAACAAATAGAATAAGGGCTCCAAATGGAGATACACTAGGGTGAATAAATAATTTATCACTTAATTACTCTAGTCATTTATTTAATTTTACTAATTATATAGTGTCCATTCTATAAGGAGGCTCTGATATAGGTCTTGAACCAGGAATTAAATCAATAGAGAAGTCAACTTTTTTCTCTGGAGGATGTCGATTTAAAAGCTTTGGAAATACATCGATATATTCTTTCACAATACATACAACATCAATTTTAATATTTATTTCCTCGCCCATAGATATTTCAATCTCATCATCCCCAAGAATTTAATTTATTGGAGAAACTGTGGGTGGATCTAGATAAGAATCAGATGTCAAGGTTTCTACAATATAGATAAGGGATTCTACATCATTCTCAAAATTGTAATTCCTTCTTCTTGTAATATATTTTCACCTCATAATTGGAAAACAAACCCATATCCAGTATTATATAAAAGTAAATCTTCTATATAATGATAAGGCTAGAAACTAAATCATGTATATGTATCATGAAGAGGAAATATCAACACATAGTTGTTTAACTGATTCTTCCCTTAAGAGTTTTGACAGAAAAATACTTTATTAAATAAAAAGGTTAATGTAAATTGTTTTTGGAAAATTAGGAATTTATAAATGAATGTGATGATCCAAAATCAAATAAATCATTGGATAAGTTTTAGTAAATGATTAAAGTACTTGTCACCTCATCATTTGGAAGTTCAACCTTAGCAGTTGTGACCACAAAATCTTGGACTTTCTCCCTTGGCCTTCTTTGGGTAAATTTTCCTTAATGAATAAGAAAATAATTTTCAAAATTTCCAATCTCATGAAAATTTGTATAATTGGAAATTTTTAGATAATTTCTTTTCATTTCAATCATGGGAATCATGACCTCTTCCTCCAGACTTATAACAAACACCCATACTATTTAGATAAGTATTGAGGTGTTTCTTCCCCTAATTATAAGAGGATAGAAAATAAATTCTTCCATTATACCCTATTTAAATATTTCTTTTTCTAGAGTGTTTAATTGCCCTCTTCTTCTCATAATTTACTTAGAAGTCATATAACCTGAAGACTTGTTTTTCTAAATTTATAGTAGATGAGAATATATCTTTATACAACTAAAAATTTTGGGAGGCTACTTTCCTTCAAAAGAATGGTTTTCAACCATCAATGAATCGATAAATATTACTCTGTTGATTATATATATATTAAAGAACCTAAAATTATAATATTGTAATGTTGGATTCATACATAGAAATATTTTCATCCTCTTTCTATTATAGACCCAATAATTGCCTCTCCATATCCACTCGATGTTCGTGATAAAAATATTTATTTAGAAAAATTTATTTAAAATAATTAAACTCTATATTTGAGATTTTATCCTTTTAATTTGTGTTTGAATTAACAAACTCCCCTGATTTTCATCTCCCATGATATGATAAAATAACATGATAACCTTCTCCCTATCAATAATTTTCGAAGAGTGAAATATCTTCTCCAAGGAACTTATCCAATGATCCACTACAAATGGGTATGTAGTCCCATGGGATGACATAGGATATTGTTGGATAAACTAGTATAACACTACTACTCCATATTGTGGATCAGGGTGCCCCATATGGGTGAGGTTTTTTACATAACCCAATTCATCTATCCTAATATAGTTATATGTTTTTCTATAGTAGTCACAACTCCAATATCAAAATAATTGTCTTGAATAATAGTGAAATCCCTTCATGGGATACACACATTCATGTAGTTTCCATTCCATCACCTATGATTAATTTATAAATAATGAAAAACACTAAATTGGGTTATGAATCATAATATATATTATCAAACTATCAAAACACATAACATAAATTGAAATTTCATGAATGTATAATATCATAATCATAAGTATGGTTTTATTGGGGACATATTTACATTTTAATCCTTCATAATGGTTTATAAATATAAAGTGAATTATCCTTAGAATATACCTTGGGTTTGTTAAACCATGTGGGAATTAAGGCCTGATGTTATGTACATGGTTACCCTAAGTTACCCTGAGACACCATGTCGAAGATGTTACCCGAAGGTAGATCTATGCTAGAAGCATGTCCACTTATAGTGTCCAAGGAAGGATGTATTTCTATAACAATCCACATAATCTATATTTTAAAAAAATTCTATGATGTTCTAATATTCTTATCTTTAAATACTATATTAGGGTTATGTTCCCTAATGTATATTTTAAAAATTTAGTTTTTAATGTTTCTAATAAAATCCCACTAATACCTACTATAATGCACTGACCCAAAATCCTGGAGATGCTGCATAATTTTATTACATTTGCATGTAAACAAGGAAGAAACATCCCAAAATAATGAATTGTTTAGTATATTTGGAAATACTCTATAGAGATATAAGTTCAACATTCTAACATGAAATGAAAAAAATCATATAAACTCCTTTGGAAACACTTTTATTTCTTCTTGATTATATTTTAATGTCATTCATAAAATTCATCTTTTCATATTAGGGAAAAATAAAACATAGAAAAGGGGTGAGCTTAGCTGATCAATAAGGGTATGTAATATAGGAGAATAAAAAAAATATAAAGCGTGGTGAGTAACAAAAATTACACCTTCCATTAAAACATAATATTGAGAATAAAATAAAAGGAATTAAAAAAATGATAATTCGATAATAAAACAAAACAATGGTTATTATACCATCCAAATAATCCCATGAAAAAATGACTAGCTTCATAATGAAGGAATGCATAATTGTGGTCATTATAATCTTACTATCATGGCCTTGGCAACGACATCATACAAAATGGGTAAAAATCTAGGACAGATTGTCTGAAGAGATAAACTGATCAATAGAGGGGCTATAGTGGCCCCCACACATCACATAATAGGTAAAATTCATTCCTAATATGAAATTGGAGAATAATATCCAACATATAACTTTACATTGAAACAAACATATGAAATACAAATAACTTTCCTCAGTTAGTAAACATAAACACTAACCATTCAGAGTAATATGGTGAATGAAATCAAGATAGAACATCTATAGTAAAACTAATAATAAACCATTTAATAAAATATAGAATGTGGTATAATAAAATATTAGTCCCAATTAAACATAATAATAAATAATAGTGTTGAAATTGATAGCAATAGTCATATAAATTCATCGAGTAATTCTTGAGAGAGATACTTTTTTTACTTTAAAAAGAAGATTTATTTTAGAAAAATATTTTTATAAAACAAGAAGTGAAAGAATATATTTTTTTCATAATAAGATGATTAATTTTATAAAATTAATGGTGGATTAAAATAGATTATACAGTTCACTTGAAAATAGGTAAGAATTCAAGAAGTTCCCTTGAATCGGGATTGTTTATCGGGATAAACTTCAGAAAGATCTATTTTAAACATGTAAATATCTATCAAATAAAGAAGGAATATGATTGGTACAGATATATAGAAAATGATAACATAGTTTGTGATGAGTAAGTAATAATAATTTATAATTTAATTGTGGTAAATATTGAAAAAGAATCACCCGAAATAAATTGGTGGTTCAGGTAGAAAACTCATACCTTATGTATGAATGTGTTATTCCCTTTACCTTGATGTCCTAGATATTCAAATTAAACAGAGTAATTAATTAATTTAGAACATAATATATATGAATTTTATTACTTATAATTTTATTAAGTTCATTTATGTCCATTTTTAATGAGTTGTAAGATACAATTTTATTGCCCGGGAGTGTTCGTTTCCAATGTTTTTACAATTAATTAACTTGCATATGAGTGTAAAAGATCACGTGGAATGGGTATAACTATAAGAAATGAATATATATGATGATAATGAAAATATGGAAGTGTAAATTGTAATATATCATTTTTTATATGGTGTTAGGATTAATTAATAGATAATACCATTAGCGATAATCATTTACATTATTACAATGGTTATTGATCACCATGAACTCATTTTATGTTATTATTTATTATTATGTAAATATGTTACTTATAGAAAACAAAAAAGGTTATAATAAATATATTATAGTCTGTTTTAACCATACAAATGATTTCATTACCACCCTTGAAGGATAAATTGATAAATGAAAACCCGTCATCCACGAAGGATATAAATTGGCACCTCACAGACAATGATTTCATTTTTAAAATAAAAGAGAGAGTGGAAGGAGTTGGATGATGGATATTCCATTAACATCATATCATTATAGTATATAGATAATACTAGAGTAATAATGATCATTTCTAAAGAGGATGATAGGAGAGTATAAGAAAATAAAATAAATTGGAATGATATTAAAAGGAAAAGGAAGAAGATTTACGTTTTGAATGATCAACATTGAGAACATCCTTAAGGGAAGGATTTTTGGAATTTTTGAAAAAACAAGAGCTTCTAGATGTAGGGAGAGAGTAGGGAAGAGGATTTGGGAAGAATTTTTACAATTTTAAAGGCTTAGAGGTGTGATGAAATGTGGTGTTGAGGGATGATATTTAGAGTGGAGGAGAGGAGTGATTCCTCATTATTTTATTTATTATTTTATTATTTTCCTCAAGACAAGAAGTAGTGCAGATTCATAAGACCATATCCAATAACAAGTGCATGTGATTTTGAACCGAGGTTGATTACATCATCCATGACTCATAAAATGGTGTATTTAGCATATAAATTATATATAATGCAAATTACTATATTTTACTATTCACTAGAAATACAAGTATTTCAGAAGAATACAAAAAAATTGAACAACACCATTTTTAGGCATGTAGAATTAAAAAATAAACTTCAATTATGAAAATAATTTTTGTAAATTTTATTTTTAATAAAATCCTTATTAACTAAAAAAATTTATTAAAATTTAAACTGATTTTATATCTCTTTAAAAAAACAACTAAGGTCTCATAAAAATATAATAAAATAATAAGGTAACAAAATACTGATTTATAAATAATTGTTATGAAAATGAATTTTATTTTAATTAATATTACTATTTATAATACTATAATTAAATATGTATGTCTTACCAAAATACCAACAATTAAATATTAATTTTTAAAATATTCATCTACTTACACTATGATATAATTATTTCATAATTTCAATTAATAGATGGCCAAATTTTATTTACACTTTCATTAGTGAGGTTACTATTCTATTGTCTGTTTTACTATTCTTAAGGGTCACATTACTATTCCTTAGGACATGTTACTATTTCATCAGTATAGGTTATTTAACTTATAGAAATACATCTTACTTCATTCATGCTTAATTATTGTTTGAATTTTTTTCTATAAGTTATTTTATCTGATCTATACTATATGAAATAAACATTAGAAGCTAAATTCTATTAATAGAGTTCTGGTTCATTACATTTATCATCGCTTCTAGAAGTGCTGATAAAAGATTCATTTATTAGTGCATTTAGTAGTGCTGATAAAGTGGCCTAAAAATGGGGTATATTGTAGTGTGCGACAAAAGAATATTATAGCACAAAAAATATCACCATAAATTATAAAAATTATAAGTAAATAGAGAATTTAAATGAAATAAAATTTTGCAACAAAAATACAAGAAAAACACTATTATAAAGAAAAAGAAAACACCTATATAAAAGAATAAACCAACCCCACTCAAGAAAAAGGGAACTCGTATTAAATAAAAAAAATTATTAAGTTACTAATTATATAAAGAAATAAATTATAAAAAATGTTTTTATTTTAAACTAAACTTTTAGTCATACCTAGAACATTGTGTATCATATTGAGGTGTAGTTGATTCATGTACGTCACATCATTTATTAATTGTATTCCAGAATTATCTCTATAAAAATTAAATACATAATTGTATGATAATTATTTTATGGAAATTAATTATGTAATATGAGATAGTATTATTAGAAAGCAATACAGGATCCTTTTCTCAAATTTGGTGGTGTGATGTGTGTTTTAAACCAAAATGACACTTATAAATTGAAATGATGAACATGAAGTCATACTGGTCACAATTTTCATCAGATTTAGGTAAAAATAATATCTATATGTACTAAATGAATTTTGGATTATTTTCCTAAATTATCAAAATAGTATGAACCCATTTTCTTGGTTTTCAGTACGCCAGTTGTGTTTTTTACTAAAATGTTATTTTAAAATAGAAACACCCACATTAAGTCATACCGGAAACATCATGTGTGGGTTTGATGTGAAACTAACTCCTACACATTAAAAATTAATTATAAATAATTTTCCTCAACTATCATGAATTTTTTAGCTTGTTTTCTTAGTTTTAGTGACAAATATTTTTTGAACTAAACTGTTGATTTTTAATTGTTAACAGGAACTTTGAGTCATACTGGGGAAATAATGTGTCATATTTTGGTTTGGTTTATTCCAACATGGCCAAAACAACATATAGATCGCTTTACTAATGTATCAAAACAATCTTAAGGTGTTTTAAAAATTTTCAATATCTCACAATTATTTATATACCAAAATTAATGTCAATTTTAAATAAAAATACACACTTTGCGCCATAACGATCTCATCATGTGTATAATTGAGGTTTGGATGATTCATACATGTCATAAATGACTTATGTATCATTTTAATAAAATATCAATACAACCCAAATGTGTTCACTCTGTTTTCAGTACTTCACTCTTGTTTTTTTTACTAAAATGTCATTTTAAACGCAAAACACACACTTTGTGTCATATCAAAAACATAGTGTCTGGGTTCGACATACTAAAAATTATTAAATATAAAAAATGAATTATGAATCATTTACCAAAATTATAAATCCAATATGAGCACGATTTATTAGTTTTCAAGGAGTGAAAAGTTTCTACTAAAATGTCAATTTTATATTGATAAGAGACACTTTGAGTCATACTGAGAAAATTATGTATGCGATTAGGGTTCTGTTGATCCCTACACTTCTAAATTAAAATATGTATCATTTAAATAAAGTATCAAGAAAATTATAATGTGTTTTATTTGTTTTTAGAATGTCATTTTTTGTTTTTACTATAATTATTCTAAATTTAAAATAAGAATACACACTTGGAGTCATATCAGTCACACAGTGCATCATATTGATATGAAGATGATTCCTACATGTACTAAATGACTTATGTATCATTTTACTAATGTATAAAAACAATTAAAATTAATTCTACTAGTTTTTAGTATTCCACTTATGTTTTTTACTAAAATATTATTTTAAACTGGGAACACACACTTTGTGTCACACCAGTCACATCATATGAGGGTTTGACATGAGACCGATTCTTAGATGTCACAAATAAATTATGTATCCTTTTTCTAAATTATCAATACAATTATAGTTTGTTTTGTTGGTTTTTAGTGATTATGCTTTTTGAACTAAAATTTCAATTTTAAATTAATAATGCACAATTTGAGTCGTACCAAGCATATCGTGTATCATATTGAGGTGTGGCTGATTCATACACATCAAAAATGACTTGTGAATTATTTCCCTAAGGTATAAAAACAATATTAATTCATTCTACTAGTTTTGAGTATATCATTTGTCTTTTTTAATATAGTTATTTTCAATTTAAAAAAAAGGATGAAATTAGAGTCATGCCGGTTACGCCATTCATCGGATTGAGGTGAGGATGATTCCTCTATATCCCAAATAAATTACTATTTTTTTATAAAGAATGAAGACAATTGAAAATAATTTTTTCCTATTTTCATTAAATCATTTGTGTTTTTTACAAAAATGTAATTTTTAACTGGAAACACACACTTTGACTCATACTGGTCACATCATGTGACTATTTTACATGAGAATAATTATCACACATCAAAATTGAATTACGAACCATTTAATTAAATTATCAAGATAATCTGATCATGTTTTCTTATTTTTTAGGGAGTGGCACTTTTGGATCTAAAATTTCAATTTTAAATTTATAATTGAAACTTCAGTTATACCAATTACATAATGTATTGTATTAAAAGGAGGATAATTACTAGGGATAATTTTACTAATGCACCAAAATAACCCTAATGTTTTTATTATATTTGAGTTTTTTAGTTGTAATTTTTATTAATTTTTATGTCAATTTTAAATAAATATACACCCTTAAAGTCATACCTGTCACACTGTGCATTATATTGATGTAGGGATGATTCTTACATGTCCCAAATGACTTACGGATCATTTTACCAAATTTTTAAAATAATATGAATTCATTTTCTTTGTTTTGAATATGAAACATGTTTTTTTAATAAAATTTCATATTAAAATGGATACAAGAAAATTGAATCACACTGACCATATTGTTTTCTTGTTTGATTTTAAAATAATTCAAACACAATACAAATGACTTATTAATTATTTTACTAAATTATCATGAAAATAAGAGAATGTTTTTCAAGTTTTTAGTGACTGGTGTGTGGTGAAATTAAATGTAAATTTTAAACTGATAAAGTAAACTTTGTATCGTACCCACAATATCATGTATCAAATTGAGGTGTGGTTGATGGATATATGTCTCAAATGATTTTTGGATTTTTTAACTAAACTATAAAAAATATTAATGTATTGGAACAGTTTTGATAATGTGATGTATTCTTTTATATAAAATGTAAATTATAAGCTAAAAACATACCATTATATTCAAACTAGTCACACAGTACATCACATTGAGTTGTGGATGATTTAGTTTGTGATTTGTGTTTTTCATTCAACCATCTCAACCTAAAAAAATAAAGAAATGTAACATTTTAATGGAAGATGAAACCACATGCTACCTGAAATAGCTAATACAAAACCAATATGTTATCTCTTTTATGTCTTGTAATATTTGATTGAAAAAAATATAAATTCCAAGAAAATATATGAAAAAATATTAGATAACAATTATAAGGAAATTAACATAAAAATATTAGATAAATGGTGAAAAAATTAATTAAATAATTATTATGAATTCACGTTTCAATGATGGGTGTATACATTTTTTAACCATTTTATTGATGTTGTTATATTAGTTGTTGCCTTGAAGTCCAATCTCTTAGGAGCATGAGATGCTTCGAACAAACCACCCCAACTTGAGAAAAATAATCCACCAGTATAATAAAACAATTATTATGTAAGTAATACTATAAAGAAACAAATTAATCAAAAATATGAATTAATAAATTTATAAAATTTCAATTTTAAACTAAAACCACTGAATTTTATTCATATCAGGTACATGATGTATTTCATTAAGGTATAGCTGATTCCACCATGTATTTTTATCCCATAGTGAATTCAACACTCTGTTCCATATATTAATATTATAGTTTGAAATCCCAAATTCATGAATATATTATATTTTGAAAAATAAAATTGCATCATCAAGAGTGAATCACCCTTTTTGAGTGCATGATCATACTGGGAATGTCTCATATCACGATTTGAAGGAAAAATCATACTCCCCAAAAATTTATGAAAGAAAAGAGTTAAAATGGTTACTTGAGGTGAAATAATCTTTCATTAACAAAGATTAAATGTAATAAAGTACAAGGAAGACTGTAAGACATTGCTAGATATAAAATTTTTGGACATCTCAATGTGAAATTCATACAATGATACTTACTGAAACATCAATACATGACATCAAAATACACCTATCATTTTGGAGTTTCTTTCAAAATAGATCCAATCTACAACATGTAAATCATAATTCCAACTTCCTTGATAAAACAATTGGTTTTCTTCAGTAAAAAAATGCTACTTATCCCTCTCATAAACAAGTACCAGATGTTAATTTTAATCATCTGAGTCATATATAAAAAGCTATACATCAAATAGAAAAAGAAGGAATGATCCATGTCTACCTAATAAAATAGTCCTTGATCTGCATTGTTATTAAATAAACAACTTTCAATAAATCTAGCCACTATTATCATCAGTGTATAAGTAAAGCACCAAAATTCTCCTCAGTATATGAGAAATAATAAAACATAAAACCTATGAATCTAAAAGAACTTGTCCTTCCAATCTTTAAAACATTTGGAAAGACACCAGAATAATATCAACCACTTATGATGAGTCAAATACTTATTTGACTGAGGAGAACCCAACTGAAATCCGCCTACATATTTTAATATGGAGAAATATCTAATTTTATTTCATCATTAATGAACTAGAAGAAACCATTAATCTTGTTGAAAAATCCACAACATCCAAAAAACACCCATCTTGGTGATCTCTCTATAATTTGATCCTTCAATCAAGCATGTTTCTTCACAGATCAAATAGATAAACTCTCTAGAAATATCCCAAGAGACAAAAAAATGACATAAGACATGCCATAAAACCCAATCCCATCTGTTCAAAAAGAGAAAATACATCCATTTGGTTAAGCTCTAGATCATAAATCAATGACACAGAGTAATTTTTCCCTCTAAACCTAATTAAAAAGGAAGACCACTATTTTTATTTCATGAAATACATCAATTACACGGTAAACCTATAAAAAAGTTCATAATAGAAAATACTCAGCAAAAAAACAAGAAATGACATAACAAAAACATCTCATGATAAGAAATATGAACCACATCTATGGTAAAACAGCATTGTAAATACTCATCCATGGAAAACTATTCCCCCACAAATTGTAAAATAACAAAAGTTGGGTCACTATCAAGTTCAAATTCCACAAAATAAAATATACACTATCTAATACATAGATACTCATCTATATCTATTAACACTCCTTTCTGTCATAGAGTCTAACGAATGGAAATGGGGAATACCTTAAGAACAAAGAGATTCATCCATTGAATAACATCAAAAATTGACAAAGGAGTGAACAAGGAAACCATTAAGAATGGGTCGCGCAAGATTCCTTCTGGTCGCGCAAGTCACTTGCGCACCACATTTTGGTCGTGCAAGTCACAAGAATGCCTATTATTTTTTTCTCCCAAGGTGTTCAGTGGCATATAAATATCCCTCTGTGGGCCCCCCATTTGAAGAACAAATTTTTCAAAACTCAGATTCAAGCTCTGGTCGCCCAAGTCTTTGTATGACGTCTTCTGAACACTTCTAAGGCAATTCTTTACAATGAATGGAAGCTCTAAAGAGGAAGGATAAGTCATAAGTGTTAGAAATCATCAATACTTGTGCGTTTAAGTGTCCATCCCTTAAGGGAAGTAATGAAACTTGTGCGCCTCCCTTCCCTCTCAAGAGAACATTCTCCCAACCCTTCTGGAAGCCTCTAGTGATGATACTACGGGCTTGAGTTGAAAGTATCCAAAGTATTACCCTATGGATTCTTCGTCACCCAAGGTGACTCATGACACGTATGTATACTTGGGCGACCATGACTTGCGTTCCAGAACAATACTTGTGCGCCTCCTTACTAGTCACCTCCTTTCTTCAAATCCACCTCTCCTCTTCAATGATAAAATTCAAACCCCTCTTCAAATCCATTTGTGGCATGGTTACTTTGTTGGATTCCTTATTTGAGAGGAATTCATTGGGCCTCCTTCCCTGGAGTAAGACCCAAATTACAAGTCCTCTTGATATGGACCTCCTTCTTAGAAATAAGTCCGAATCATAATACCCTTTATAGGGTATCCTTTTTAGGAGTATTCCCCAATATTATTATCTTTTGATTTGGGTATCCTTATTAGGGGTAAAATCCAATCATAAGTCCTTATTAATTTGGGCTTCCTTTTAAAGAGTAAGTCCCAAGTTAAAATCCCAAATCTTCATAAAGTACAAATACCTTTATGGACCCTACTCTTGGGCAGTCAAATATATGTAAGACCCATATCATTTCTTATGATTTCATCTTTTGTGGCACAATCGTCAGTTTTACTGATACCACTTGTTTCTCACATCGAGCATGACTCACGTGATCTTAGAGTGTAAAATTAATTACAAAATCTTTCTTTGGGACATTAATCATGCATAAACATCATACTTCTTTACCCGAACTACATAGACTTTGATCTCGTCCTTAAAAGTAGAGTATGTAGGAATCATTTCTAATGTTCAATCCCATATTTCATTAATTCTTTTCCATATCATATGACATTAAAATATATCCTTCTTATCGAACTATGTGGGTTCTGATTCCTTTCTTTTGAATAATGATATGAAGGTAGCCCATCTTTGGGTACAATCCCAACTCTGAAATAATCCTGTCTTTTTGAATGAAAATAAACTTCATGTGCCCCACTGAGTGTCTTTAAAACCAGTATGGTCATCATAATGACCAAGAGATTTCTATATAATGTATAGAAGGATACCATTTACTAAGAATCTCTAATTCATATGGATGACTCTCTATTGATGAATAACCTAAAATACATTTAAAAGACACTATAAATTACCTACATATCAATCATTGATGACAATATCTAAATGGAAAAACTCATTTTCATGCTTGGTAAATTAATAAGGATTCATGAACATAACTTAAATCTATAAGAGTGTCCCGGAGTAGACAATAATTCCCCCCAAAATGGTGTGATGAGTCTGAACTCCCATCCTCTCGAACAATGAAAATTCTTAAGCCTCATCAGTCCACAACTAATGGGAACCTACCTTTGGAACGTAGGTCCAAATGGATATAGAATAATTGGATGTTTCGATTTCTATGAATAAACCTTTTAGAAAGCGATTAGAAAGTTTTAACCTCAAAAAAAACTAGGTCATCCTCATTTCCAGAAGGAACAAAAATGGTGAACCTGACGTGAATCCTTAATAATGTTAAAGGATGTTTTACTTATTTGTTAGGCCCCTATTTAACTCAATGTGAGGGCCAACAAAGCAATCAATCACATACGTGTTCATCCAAAATATGTAGTCTAGCAAATATTATCTTGATTATGTTTGTTATATCAAACATGCACTATTTTCCAAGATCTCTCTACAATACAGAAATGGCTTCTTTAAAGTTCACACTTGTCAATGCCTCGGCTGCTACTCCTGTTGGATCCTCGTCCACTCTAAGGAGGACATAACCTACTAAGAGTCTTCAACGCTGCGTATCAAATGCATTAGTGAGGGAATACCATCCACATGGTACCATCCTGACTATGGTGGCTGCTCGACAGGACCTCTAAGTTAATAACTCACCATGGTTGTCCGTACAACGATGAACAATGGTCAAGGAGCAGGTGGTTCCAACCACCTTATCCAACCATTTCGGGTCGTTATCCCCAAAATGCAATCACCAGTCTATCCCATTTTATAGGGAGGTAAATGAAGAGGTCATCCAAGGCCTCAATTCAAAATGACATGAGTCCTTTCTGTGGGCTCCCATCAACAATTGCCTCCAGACTCATGCGGTAGTGCGCCCTCAACATGATGAGGGCATCACCTTTAGGGGTTCGGCTCAGGTTCCTCATACCTGAGCACGCAAGATGAACCGACAGAGGTGAAATTCGGACAACAGGGAGAAGGTTATTATTTTTTCCTCCTCCAGAGAAGTCCATCATGCTAACTTGATGGAAAACAATGACCATGCATATACACCCGTCTATCCTGATTTTACTACCCTGCAGACCTGTTTGGAAGTAACACGCCAATCCCAGTAGGAAATTCTAGTGGAGTATTATAGGCAGGCTTATACACCTATTTATAATTCATCAGCTAGTCAGCAGGCTTGTCTGACTGCAACTAAATAAACTCACCAATTAAATATGGTGAAGAACAATCAGTAGGGACATACACCTAAAATTCACTAGGCTAACCGATAGTCTCATTTGGTAGTACCCAGAGATGTCAATTGGAATGCTCCAATGACAAGCAGGAGGAAGAAAGATTTTTTTTACCCCATATATGAGTACTGTCAAAATTCATTGATAGGAAAATGAGGACAGGAGAAGGAACATACACCTACTCCAGACATGGAATGGATGTATATTCCCATTCCGGCAGCAGATGTTGCCAAAAACATTCTGACAATGGTGAAAGAGCATAAACAAATCCCTGCCCATATTCTGGATACCTGTACAAATATTATAAAAACATCAGTAGCAACACAAGAAAAGAATCATAAATATATCCCTATTAGTGGAGTGACTCAACAACATATCACTCCGGAGAAGATACACACCTCTGTCCCAATCCAGGAGGGTTGTGGGGCATACTCCCCCATGCCATACGAACAATCTAGTCAGGCACATACACTCAATTTGAATGGAGATAGTCAGCTTAACCTGACCATTTCTCCTGATCAGGCATATACACCTCCCCATAATAACCATTTTCGTCAATCAGTGGTTTCCAAAGATAGTAAGAGGGCATCTAAGAAAAATACCCATCCAACACAGTTGATAAATCAAGAGCCAATCTGCTATAAGGCTTTGCTTGATTCTAGAGTTCTTGATGAACTCATACAATTGTCTATTGCAACTCAAGATTCTACTCTCTCATTTATAGATTCTAAAAGTAACAAAAATAATTCTGAAGGTATTCATTAGATTTTTCCTCATGAAGGCTTGATTCATGAAATTTCGGTTGATCTTGAAGTATCATCTTTAGATGAGAGCCAGAATAACCGTCTGTGTGGCTGAAAGACCAAGGGGCAAGAGGTTTCATCTTTTGTTGTAACCCACCATAGTGGTCCTTCCCATGAGGATGAATTTATCTACGAAAGTCCTATCCACAGTAGTAATTCGCATTGCTTAGAAAATTCTTCAATGGAAATTGATGTAATGAGAAATACCTCTTATCTTGAGGCACCTGCAAATGCAAAGCTAGTCATGTACGATGCCTTACCGCTAGTGGGTGAAATACTTTCTCAATCAAAAGATAGCTTGGGGTGTAGGTTATTCTACGAACCACCCATGGGTCATTCATATTCTAATTTTACAAATGAATTCTCTACTAATCATGTTGAATCTAATGAAGCAACAAAGAAGAACCAGCTTTGGTCCAATTAGGTAGAAGAATCTTCATCAAATGATAAGGAGGAAGTGATGAATATGAGAAAACAACTGGAAGAAGGTGAAGTACCAGTCATGTTTTGTCCTTTGGCTGACTCTCAATATGATATTCCTGAAATTTTGATTGAAGATTGTATTCACGATGTTCGTCTCAACATGTGGAAAAATCTCTGTCACTTAAAAGAGAAAATATTATCTTTTGATGAATATAAAAATCAAGTCAAGATAATAGAAGGGTTACAACGCCAAATTGATTTGGAATTTTTCTCAGTTTCCCGACATTAAAATGTTGAGAAGCAGCAGAGATCCCTTCAGCATTCATGTATTGGCGCATTAAAAAGGTTGCGACATTTAATTACAAATGCCCTATCTAGTATTCATACCAGTGGATGGGGTGTTCATGGAGAACTACATTTCACTGTACTCTCCAGTCAACAAAGCCTACCAAAAGTGGTCTCAGGCAATGTTATTTACCATGGTTGGCCACATCTAGCATGTTTTTTGTGTAATCAAAGGCTTTCCCAAGAAAACGCCTCAACTAGTTCTTCCCAAAGTCAGGCATATAAATAGAAAGTTGTCGAATTACTCCTTCATCAAGCAAATGAGAACATCGAACATGCATCTTGTTTAGAGAATGAACATCATCAGGTGACAGAAGTGTCAGAAATAATCCAACGGTCATCTAAGCCAGGTGATTTGAGTGGATGTCAGATGATGCATCTAGATAATTTTCGGACAAAAGTTCGGAAAATCAGGAGATTTTTTAAGAAAGTCTCAGATGTAGCAGCTCAAGAGCCACCTCAGTGTACCAGACTGGGGACTCTTTTAATCCAACCCTCGGGATCAACAGATAGGATTCGAGGAGTTGAGTAGGAACAGCAGGAACATCAGGAATATCCCCCATCCACTGGACTGGGGACTTTTTAAAATTCTCAATATATTCCTTAGCAAAAGCCAGTCTTCTCTCGATTAGGGAAGAAGCAACAAGTGGAATGCAGATCCGAATTATCATGATATTCCCTCCAAATTATAGTTCATCAATATGTTCTTGGGGGGGTCAACTAAACAAAAGGAAATGTCTCATAAAGTACATGGAAGAAGGCAATATCGCAGAAATACTGACATAAGGGATGCAATGCGTTATGCATCGATAAATGTCATCAATGTCGTTGTCACCGATCCCCTAGAACATGAGGTTCACTGAGAGGAATCAGATGAAGAAGTTCATATTCAAGAGGTTTTACACATAGAAATAAATGAAGAAGGTGTGTGTTCCAGAAGCTAGAGGGCTGCCCAGAGGTAAGATATTCGTTCGGGTAATGCCCTTCCATACTATAGAAAGGCACATGCCAAGGAAAAGGGTAAAAGTCAGGTTACATCCCAACCTACCTCTGAAGAAGGATAATCACTCTCATTAGAGGAAAGTTTTGCACAACAAGAAGAAGAAATGAAGGAGTTAAAGAGGTTAAATGCAGAACTACATCAAGGTAGTCTTCCTCCTATGCGTGCTGGAGTTAGTCAGTCAAGGGAATTCGTTACAGCTATTGGGATGGATCAAGAATATCCTCCTTTACAAGTACACCCACATAGGTCCAATCCTTTGGGTCATGAGTGACAACAACCGGTAGTACTACCATCAGTTGTAGTACCAGTCACCACACCCGTCCAAACTTCAGTTATTGCACCTGCTCAGGTCCAAGATCAACCAGATGTTTCTCAAAAATTAATAACTACCATTAAGTCATTAACATCTCGGTTGGAAGCTATGGAAGGAAAACATGCAAAAGTTTAACCGGAAAATAAATCTTACCTTGAATTGGTTGATGCAATTTGTCCTCCATCAAAATTTTTTAATACCACGTTCAAATTTTTTAATGGTTCAGGAGATCCATAACAACACTTAACACATTATGTTTCTTATTGTGATCCTATTATGGGAACTCCTCAACAACAAGAAGCAGTCAAGCTTAGGTGTTTTGTACAGTCATTACAAGGGCCTGTTTTTGTCTGGTATACAAGTCTGCAATCTCAATCAATTACTGGGTGGGAAGATCTCCATCAAAGATTTATTCTTCAATTTAGCTCAACATTGCCAGTGACGATAGTTTTTGATCTTACCAATTTTATGAAAAGGGGAAATGAAAGAGTTTCATATTTTATTGCTCGATGGAAGGGATTAACATATTCCTTAATTTTAGCACTCCCTCAAGTATAATTGTTTCCAATATGTGTGGAAAATCTGCGTGATCAATTATGCACACCGTTGATCCCTGTGAAACACACAAAAGGGGTTTGAGACCTTACTTCAATCGCTCAGTAGATCGAAGACTCTCTTACAAATACTAAGGCTAAAACTTGTGTAATTCCATCAGTTTCAGGAAAGAGAACGGGGAATGTAGAGAATGCTACAGGTACACTTACACAAGCACTTGTACCTGCTTCCACTTCCAAACCATCATCATATCAATGGGATCCACCTCCTGAGAATCAACAAAAATGGATGCCTCATCAATATGATCAAAGAGATCAAAGCCGAAAACAATTTTAAGATTTTAAGAACAAAGATTACTCTTTTCAGAATGAACAAGTTCCTTTCTACTTCATCTCAGCTATGGAAAACAATATGGTTCAGTTTCCAAGGCCCAAAGGGCCGAACAAGGAAGGATATGTGGACCTACCCAACTATTTCCATTTCATCAGATGTTGGGGCATCCCATTCAGGAGTGTTTTGACTTCAAAGACCTCCTGTAAAAGATGGTGGACACTGGACATATAAAATTGAAAGGTTCTTTATCCCAGGTAGCATGTGTTACTGCTAATGATCCAGACGAAGAAGGAAAGTGGAATGAAGTCAAAAGTAAAAATGCATAGAAATATGATGATTGGATGGTCAGAAAAATGTTTAACCGAACTCATTCCATTTTACGAACACAATTGAATCAACCAATTGTGTCTTCTACTATGAATGCCACAACAAAAATCCCTTTGTAATAAGGAAAATATTCAAAGAGGTGCCATAATTCATATAAAGAAGAGCAGTCAGAAGAAGATGAGTTTGTGTCAAAGCCTAAATTATCTTTGACTCTGTAAGATTTTATTCCATCTGCTTCAAAAGCATGGGCACCGCCCTACCAAACGGCACAAACTGAACTGGATAGTCAGGCAGAATCTTCATCAGATGAAGAGTTGATCTTCTGTTCTATTAACATGATTCACATAATAGATCTATATGCCAACCACAGTTTCAATCTTGATGAGAATGAGTTCTCTATATCAAACATAGGAATTAGAATAAGAGATAGAGGTATATGATACATGGGAAGACGTGGATATTTCAGAATCCACTATTTCAATCCTACCCTTGGTAGAACTGTATATGTGGTAGAAACTCATGGCAAAGCCCTTCAGTAGTCTCAACAGGAACAAGAAAGTTCTTCCACACATGGTAGATTCATTCCTGGCATATTTATTTTGGAGGATTGGATAGAGGTTACACCTTCTTTCTCTCAGCAAATAAATAGACATATTCGGTCTAATATGCCGAAGCCAGGAGTATTTACAACTCTTACCCAATACGAGATGCGTCTACTTCCAAAGCATCAACTTCTAAGGTGCCTGCAAAACCAAAGTTTTCTGTTGAGAAACACAGACCTTCGGACCAAAAGTATGATGTCTAGAAACAGTTGTCCCAAGTATCATCCTAGTTATCAGTCATGGATGGATTGAATATATAAAAAGATCTTCGGGAGGCACTTATTGAGGCTTTGTCAAGTCCTCATGAATTCGAAACTAAAATTGCTACAGCTGAGTTTTACCATATAGAGAATGATCATACAGAATTCCATGCACTGATATCTTTTATAGATGAATATTAACATAATGTTGTACATGGACATATTAGACCTTTGTATTTATCTGGAAAGGTCAATGATGTAGATATCCGATGAGCTTTCATTGATAATACTTCAGGATTCAACTTCATCCCTATTCGTACACATCATTCATTGGGCCTCATCGAATCTGATTTGTATCCTTCTACTTTGATGTTGCAAGGATATGATAAAAATGAATAAGAACCTCTGGGCAAGATTACACTCAGAACTCCATTTGGAGACCTTGTGTCTAATTTAGATTTCATTGTTGTTCACCATGACACAACCATCAAATTTTTCATGTAATACCTTGACTACATCAACATGCATCTATACCTTCACCATACCATCAATGTCTCAAATATTGTTTCAATGGTTAAATTGGGGAATTGTATGGTGATAAATCCCCATTAAAAACATGTTAATCTCAATACATTGAGGAAGAATTCTATCACATGGAGGGAAAGGAGAAATCCATGAAAAACGAGGTTAACAAAATTAATGCTCCAAATGGTTTGGAAAAGAAACCAGTAAACCCATGCATACATGTGAGTATAGATTATGTGTTTCCTATCCGTCAAATTGACAAGATAGACCCAAATCCAAACACTCTTATAGAAACTTCCACAATGTCAATTACGGCTACCAAGCTAGACAACATGGTAGAAATTGTCGATTGGCTATGTAATGATGAAATCTTAAATGGAGGTTTCTTCATTTCATCCACTGAAATCTAGAAAATCTGTACTTCATTAACCATGCTAGAAGAAGTTATAGCAATGTCAGAGGAGAACGATGATGACCCTTAATCATCTATAGGGTTATAAATGGTAGTCTCTTCTTCAAGATGTTCAAATTTTAACTTCTACCCTGATCATGAAAATTCTGCTTCATCATCTACTATGAAAGTAGAAACAAAATAAGTAAGACATATTGAAGAAGAAGAGGAAGATCTCAGGGATTCTCATCCAGCATTTGAAAAGGGTATCTCTACCACTGTGGATGAACTCAGAGAAATAAATCTAGGTACAAAAGAAGATCCACTCCCAACATTAATTAGTGCAGACATGACTATTGAAGATAAAGAAACGTATACTTCATTTTTAAAGTAAATTCGAGATGTTTTTTCTTGGAATTATACTAAAATTCCATGTCTTGTTCCCGAAGTTGCCACTCATAATTTGGGCTTGCCAGAAGAACATCGAGGATTCAAGAAAGCTGCAAGAAGAACACACCCAACTTATACCTCCAAAATTAAAGTTGGAGGGGATAAGCTTATCAAGGATAACTTCATCAGAGAAGTTCAATATCCCAAATGGCTGGCTAATATTGCCCCTGTGAAAAATAAGAATGGACAAATTAGAGTTTGTATTGAATTTAGAGATCTTAATCGGCATTGTCCCAAGGATGATATTCCAGTTCCGACCACAGAACTCTTAATTGATGAAACAACTGGATATGAAGCTCTTTCCTTCATGGATGGTTATTTTCAGTACAATCAAATATGAATGGCCCTAGAGGATTAGGAGTCCATAACTTTCAGATCCCCTCAAGGTGTGTTTTTCTATCGGGTAATGCCATTTGGCCTGAAGAATGTAGTTGCAACGTACCAATGTTCTATACACCATATCTTCAAACCCTTTTTAAAGAAATTTATTGAATGTTTTGTGGATGATTTTGTAGTTAAATCCAAAAAAAATTCTAATCACTTGGCCGATATGGAAATAATAGTCAATAAACCTAAAAAACACAATTTGAAGATGAACCCTATGAAATGTGCTTTCAGGGTAACCTCAGGAAAATTTATCAGCTTTGTTGTATGCCATCGTTGTATCTAAGTTGATCCTGAGAAGAAAAAATCAATCCTTGGTATGTTACCTCCATTAAATTTCAAATAATTAAGATGACTTCAAGGACACTTGGCCTATATTTGGTGTTTCATTGCCAATTTGGCAGGCAAGTGTTTACCCTTCACCAAATTAATTAAGAAGGAAGTCACTTACCAATGGACTGAAGAATGTCAAGAAGCATTTGATATTCTCAAGAGATATCTCTTGAGTCCACCAGTATTAATGACACCTGTTGAAGGAAGACCACTTATTCTTTGTGTGACAGCTTTAGAGCAATAATTAGGTGCCTTACCTTCCCAAAAGAATGATGTTGGGAATGAAAAATGCCTTTACTATCTTAGTCGGACTATGCTTGAGGAAAAAACTTGATATTCAAGTATTGAAAAGTGTTTCCTAGCATTAATATTTGAAGTTTAGATATTGAGAAACTACCTGAAACATCATGAGGTTCAATTTTTATCTCGCAATAACCCGCTCAAAATTACCCTTAGTCGTCCAATGCTTACAGGACATCTGGAATGGTGGAGAGTTATTTTGTAGCAGTTTGATATCCAGTATGTGTCTCAAAAGGCAATAAAGGGACAAGATCTGGTCGATTTTCTTGCTGAACACCCATCTATAGAAGATAAATCTTTAAATGTTAAACTTCCTAAGGAGAAAGTCTTCTCTATTCAAGATAATCCTCAAACATGGTAAATTTACTTTAATGGTGCTTCCAGAATTCCAACAAGGAAGAAAATGGAAGATCCTAAATTCAACAAAGTTGGGTTAGGAATTATGCTTATTTCCCCAGAAAAGGTAATACTACCTTATTACTTATTATTGTTGGAATGTTGTAAAAACAATGAATCATAATATCAAGATCTCATCATATTATTGGAGTTGGCACTTCAGGCACAGGTGAGTCACTTGAAGGTAAAAGGTGATTCGGATTTGGTAATCAAACAAATAAATGGGGATTATGACATTAAAAAAGAAGAGTTAATCTGTTTGTGTGATTACATTAGTGAGTTAATGGTGGAATTTCCCTCTGAACCCACATTTTATTATGTCCCGCGATCACAAAATGCCCAAGCTGATGCACTGGGTAATGTAGCCATAACCCTGGAAGATCCAAACTAGGACTAAACAATCATCAGTATTGCCCACCGTCATGTAGTTTCACCTTTTGTTCAAATCAAAATAGAGGAAATCAATGAAATCAGTCCAATTTCTTAATCATATGGTCATACTATGGGATGGATTACATATATTAGAGAATAACTTCAAAATAGAACAATCTCACCTGATAGAACCAGGAAAAAACAAGTTCGGCGATGTGTGGTCAATTTTACTCTTTATGATAGCACAGATAACCAAAAAATTCTCTACAAGAGAGGTTTTGATGGAATTTTCTTCAGATGCATTGATGGTGAAGAGACAATGGCTATCATGAATGAAGTAAATGCAAGAGTTTGTGGTGCCCACCAGTCTATACATAGACTATCTGATCAAATTAGAAGGCATGGATACTTCTGGCCTTCAATGATACAAGATTGTGTTGATTTCACTAAGAAGTGTCATTATTTCCAAGTATATGTCAATTTCATTCATCAACCCCCAGAGTTTCTCCATATAGCTAAATACTCATGGAAATTTTCTATATGGGGAATGGATGTAGTAGGACCTTACCCTTCAGCTACATCCTAGCAGTTTAAGAATATTCTTACTACTATTGACTTCTTTTCCAAATGGGAAGAGGAAATACCTCTCAAAGAAGTTAGTTCTAAAATTATTGTTAGCTTCATTAAGTCTAACATCATTCCCAGATTTGGTGTCCCTCATACCATATTGATGGACAATGGAACCAACTTCTGTTCATCCGAGGTAAGGAAGTTGTATCAAGAATAAAACATCAAATCCAACCTTTCATCTCGGTATCATGCAGCAGCCAATGGACAAATAGAATACCCCAATAAGACTCTTTCAAACAGACTACAAATTATGGTTGATAAAGATAAGAAATCATGGCATGATAAAAATTTTCATACTTTACAGGATTATCAGACCACCACCCGCACTGCTACGCAGTCAACTCCATATTCATTGGTATATGGAACAAAAGCAGTCTTTCCCATTGAGGTTCAATTAATTTCTCTCTGAGTAGCCATTTGTGATCAGTCATCTACTGATGAACAATCTCAAAAGCGATTGGATGAATTGGAATGATTAGATGAAAAATGATTGTGCACCCTGCACCACTTGGAAATCTATCAGAATCGAATAGCACATGCTTTCAACAAAAAATCTCATCTTTGTTCATTCATTCAAGGAGAATTAGTATTTTTCCTCAAAACTCCAATGATACTAGGAATGAAACCTCCAAATATTGAGTCAAATTGGGAAGGACCTTATTCAATACATAAGGTCTACTTCAATGGAGCTTATTCTTTAATCTCAATGGATGGAGAACTCATCATTACTCTAACTAATGCTAGATTTCTAAAGTAGTATTTTGTGTAACACAAACACACCATTTAGTCCTTACTAAAAGACTTTAAAATGCATGGTCTCTTTTTTCCTTGCTGCAGGACATTAAAGTGCAAAGCTCCATCCATTGTCCAACGTGATGTTAAACTGTGTCCAGTCCCTTGTATGTCCTACATGATGTTAAACTATGCCTTGTTAGAGTTATTGATACCTCTTGTTTCTCACACCGAGCATGACTCACGTGAGCTTAGAGTAAGCTTCAATCATAACTCCCTCTATGGGCTGCTAACCATGCATAAGTCCCAACACCATCTTTAGGTTTTTTCCCTCAAGTACAACCTGATCACCAATTCATTCTTCAATTGAACTACACGGACTTTGATCCTTGCCTTCTAGGCTGGGTATGTAGGCAACCTCCTATGGTTCAAGCCCAAAACTAATATCTTCACATTGGTTCACCATCGTCCTTGCTATATGATGTTAAACTATTCTGTCCCCCGTTATCCCCAATGTAAGACATTAAACTGCATAGCCATATGTCTTAGCTACATGATGATAAACTATGCAGCACCGTTCTATGAAAATGACCTTAAACTATTCAAACTTTTTTCCTATATGACAATAAACTACAACATTCTTTGACACCCTCACCTGAGAGGGAATCATTTTTGAAATTGATTTCCTATCATGTTATATTCCAAAGTCTACATGCATACATGGCAATGCTCGAACCTTTAATCTTGGATCCAACAATCATTACACTAAAGTCCCCTTTCACCCTTCACATGTATGAACCAAATCTGTACATAGGGTATTTTAATTACTACATATGGCTTGATTCCCGTCCATATTGGGATGTAGGAACATTCGAGCATCCCTCGAACCCAGCCCCAAGTCTTTGGGCTTAACCCCAAATTCCACTTTCAGTCCCTTGGATGAAAATTCCCCCTGTGAGAACTTGATTGTGGTATGAAAACCATGGTCTTTATTCAAATCAGGTATATAACAAACACACAATATGTCTCCCTTATTATGGTCCAAACTCCACCACCCTAAAATAAGATCTCTTACGCTCCCATCCCACATGACATTAAAGTGTATTTCAAGAACTACATATGGCTTGATTCTCATCTTAATGAGATATGTAGTGAAGTTCAACATCTCAATTCAGGACCCAGCCACAACATGATTATGGCCAGCATTGGTCTATGTAACTCCTTCATGCATTGGAAAATACCCATTTTCATATGTCATACTCCTAACCTTAAATACTTCCAGATATCCATAACCTTTTTCATGACTTTTGGTCACAAAATCTATGATACTTGGGAATTATTTTTCCTTACTATACAGCATGTGCCCCTAGGAGGCCTTGCATAAGGGGTCTACATAAGGGACCTGTCAGCCAAAAGATTTTATTATTTGAATATGAATCCAATTCCCTTAAGTGGACCTGCATAATTCAAACCCCCTAACGAGTTTTTCAAATAGTGGTAACTTCATTCCTAGGGGGAAAGCCCCTTTTGTCCTTATTGGTCTTAACAATGATATGTAGGGATCCTGAAAAACATTCATCCTTAATATATTTGTCCCATACTCATTTTTATGATCAAAATATATTCAAGTATATGGTTTATATTTCCCTTCCCTACATTTGGGTCAGATCATTGTAGGAGTGACATTCATCCAATTATTTGACAATCTTGATTGGAAATATCTTCGTCATAATCAAGTACCTCTCTCCATACAGTAGACTCTATGCTTTGGAAAATTTGAATCTCTATAAACTTCCACTAGCTTTTAACAATAGAAAAGTAAAATTTCTGAGAGTTCTTTTGCCTGACTATGCAGCACGTGCCCTTAGGTGGCCTTGCATAAGTAGTCTACATAACAGACCTGTCAACCAAAAGATGCTATTATTTTACTATGTTGCCAATGCCCATAAGTGGGCCTGCATAATTCAACCCCCTAACAGGTTTTTTAAATAGTGGTAACTTCACTCTTAGGAAATAATTCCTCTAATTATTTTTAGCCTTTTTTTCATATCATCCCTCAGATTCAAAATTTTTAAATCATAGTTTACATGTTTTCCCCCATACATGAATGTGATATTATGTTTTCAAAAAAAATTATCAAGGAATTGAGTCAATTTTAATCCATTTGGTCAAATCTATTTGACCTTAAAAATTATCCTTTTTATGTCCGACATCCATGACCTAAAACTGCCAACAAGAGATAGGGAACTCATTAAGTTGTGAACCTGTAAAAGGAACTTTGAACAAAAGTCGACTCCCAGCTTACTAAACATACATATTGTATGATTTAGGAAATATTGAGCAATAAAAGATGTAATGTTTGTGGGGTCGTTTGTATAATCCTAGCACAAATCAAACTATGCTTTTACTATGACCATTGGAATAGGTAAAATATATATATAAGTAATTAGCAAGAGAATATAGATACGAAGGATTGAAGATGAAATGTCTTTTTCATTCACTACTACAACTTGGCCTTTTATCGGCGATAAAAACCGAAATTAATAGCACTAAAAAAGATCTGTTAATGCTTGCGTAGATAGAGGGTCCCGTTTATCACCACTCCAAAAAGCGCTGATAAAGGAAACCTTTATCAATGCAAAAAAAATCTCTAATAAAGGACACCCTTATTCAGTTCTTTTTTTAGCACTCATAAAGGGGACCCCCCCTTATCTATGCCAGAATTAACAGCGATATTTTAGTGTTGATAAAGGGGTTCCTTTATCAGCGCTATCTTGAGAACTGATAATAGGGCCCTTTATCAGCGCTCTTTTAGCACTGTTAAAGGTTTCCTTTATCTACGCTCAGAAAAGCGCGGATAAAGGCACCTTCCCCCTGCACCTGCAGAACTAGCACCTGCACACCTACACACCTGCACAAACCAGCACCTTCACACCTACACAAAATAGCACCTGCACACCTATACAAAATAGCACCCACACACAATATTTTGAAAAACAATGCTATATACATTTACTTAACATCATGAATACAAAAAAACAAAGCTATATACATTTAAAACAATGGTTTACATGGTTGCAATTACAATTATCCAACAACAGTTATAAACATTAATTTTTCATCCATTTATATCCATGATCTTCCCTCAAAAATTTCCGTCCACGGTATATTTTGCCGAACAAAGAATCTGAACTCAAGGAAAAAAATTCACTTATATAAGAAAACAAATATTATGTTAGTAATACAATAATGAAATAAATTAAAACATTAATATAAAAGAATAAATTAATATGTAAATGTGAATCTAACATATGGAAATGATAAACTCAAATTTTTTCATTCTGATAACAATGAAATGGAATAATGTAAAATCAATATGTTTTTGGATGATTTATCTCATTTAATAAATACTGATTCTTTAACTAATGAAACGCTTTACTGGTCACACTTTGCGTCGGATTGAGGTGTGGTTGATTCGTACACCTCACAAATGACTCATGGATCATTTTTATAAAGTATCAAAACAATTCGAATGCGTTTTCTCGGTTTTTCGTATGTCACTTGTGTTGTTTTCTAATGTTTATGTCAATTTGAAACTAATATCAGACACTTTTAGCCACACCGGTCACACCGTGTGTCAGATTGAGGTGCGGTCGATTCGTACACCTCACAAATGACTCATGGATCATTTTCCTACAGTATCAAAACAATCTGAATGTGTTTGCTCGGTTTCCCGTATGTTAGTAGTGTTGTTTTCTAAAGTTAATGTCAATTAAAAAGTGATACCAGACACATTTATCCATACCAGTCACACTGTGCATCGGATTGAGGTGAGGTTGATTTGTACACCTCAAAAATGACTCATGGATCATTGTAATAATGTATCAAAACAATCCTAATGCATTGTCTTGGTTTTTTGTATGTCACTTGTGTTGTTTTCTAAAGCTAATGTCAATTTGAAACTAATATCGGGCACTTTTAGCCATACCCGCCACACGATGCTTCGGATTGAGTTACAGTCAATTCATACACCTCAAAAATGACACATGGACCGTTTTACTGAAGTATCAAAACACTCTGACCACGTTTTCCTAGTTTTTCATATGTCACTTGTGTTGTTTTTTAAAGTTAATGTCAATTTCAAACTGATATCATACACTTTTATCCACACAAGTCACATCATGTGTCGGATTGAGGTGTGGCTGATTTGTACACATCAAAAATGACTCATAGATCGTTTTTCTAAAGTATCGAAACAATATGACCGTGTTTTATCAGTTTTCCTTATGTCAGTAGTGTTGTTTTATAAAGTTAATGTCAATTTCAAACTGTTATCAGATAGCTTTAGCCATACCAGTCAAACCGTTTGTCGGATTGAGGTTCAGTCGATTCTTACACCTCACAAATGACACATCGATCGTTTTCCTAAAGTATCAATACAATGAAAATGTGTTCTCTCAATTTTTCGTATGTCACTTGTGTTTTTTTCTAAAGTTAATGTCATTTTGAAACTGATATCATACACTTTTAGCCATACTGGCCACACCGTGCGTCAGATTGAGGTGTGGTCAATTTTTACACCTCAAAAATGACTCATGGATCATTGTCCTAATGTATCAAAACAATACGAATGCATTTTATTGATTTTTCGTATGTCACTTGTGTTGTTTTCTAAGGTTAATGTCAATTTCAAACTGATAATAGACACTTTTAGCCATACTGGTGACACCATGCGTCGGATTGAGGTGAGGTAAATTATTACACATCATAAACAACTCATATAGCATTGTCCTAATGTATCAGAACAATACAAATGCATTTTCTATGTTTTCCGTATGTTAGTAGTGTATTTTTCTAAAGTTAATGTCAATTTGAAACTGATATCAGACACTTTTAGCCATAACGGTCACACCGTGAATCAGATTGAGGTTAGGTCAGTTTGTACACCTCACAAATTACTCATCGATCGTTTTCAAAATGTATGAAAACAATCTGAATGTGTTTTCTCAGTTTTCCGTATGTCACTTTTGTTGTTTTCTAAAGCTTATGTTAATTTGAAACTGATATCAGATACTTTTAGCCATACCGGTCACACCGTGCGTTGGATTGAGGTGAGGTCATTTCATACGCCTCAAAAATGACTCATGGATCGTTTTCCTAAAATATCAAAACAATCCGAATGTGTTTTCTTGGTTTTTCGTATGTCACTTCGGTTGTTTTCTAAAGTTAATGTCAATTTCAAAATGACTCAGTCCCTCTTGTCTACGGGAAACCCCCGCATCTATGTTGAACTCGACCTGGCCAAGAAACCGCCCTCCATGGTTATTCTATAGGCTAGCAATGGTTTTTCATGGAGACAACAGGTCAGATTTCACCACCCCTTGAAGTTCTGCACCCTTTGCGGGCTGCATGGCCACCGAGATTCGGCTTGTAGGAGGAGGAAGGACACTGCTAGCTCATCCCGGCAAGCTCCTCAGGCGGGTCCGGGTCAGGCGTCGCCTGGTTGAGGGCGTGTGGGGTCCCCCGTTCGGCTCGTTACGATTTCAAATTTGACTTCTTCCAGGAGGGATGATGCACCAGAAGAGGTTTGCATGGGGGTGCGGTCTCCAGTGTCGGATAGGTTGTCCGCCCCTCATGAGCCTCGCGACCTGATTTCCTAGTCGCCCTGTCCTGTTGCCGAGATTTCCCCTCGACAGGATCGAAGAGCAGTGTTCAAGCATGACCGTTTCCTAGATCTTCTGGGGAGTCATCCCAGGTATCTCTCCCCTTCTCCCCCTTCTTTTTGCATCTCAACCCAGCTTTCCCCATAGTTCCTCCTAAAATCTCTTGTGAGTAGCCTCACTCTGGATGTGGAGGGGTTGGCCAAGAAGAACCACCCCTCGTATGGCCTGGAGAAAGAGCTGACGCTCGCTCGTCGCTCCCCGCAACGTCGCCTGTTGTCTTCCTCTTGTAATGGAGATGCAGGTTCGTTTTTGGATGATGTTGCTAAAGGCAAATGGAAAGCTCCGATGGAGGAGGATTTTTCTCTTTCAAAAAGGTGGTTCTTTCTCCCAAATCAGCGCCCCTCGAGGCAGTGTTTTCAGGTCCTGTCACCCGCTCCAAACTCAAAGATTCTGGCCGTTTTGCGCCTGCTCTAATTTCTTTGTCCTCCCCATCTAGAGCCCGGAAGGGCCTACCTTGATGCTACCCATCCTCATCTGGAATGCACGGGGCTTAGGGGCTAAATCCAAATGTGCTTTCATGGCCTCTGGGGCTAGGAGTTTTCTTGCTCAAGTTGTGGTGATCCTGGAACCAAAACAGGTACATAATAAAGGCGCTACTCTCACAAGGAAAATGGGTTTCCCCAACTTCTTCCATGGCGGCGATGAGAACTCCCACATCTGGATTGGCTAGAAGAACCACGTTTCGGTTGAGATTTTGAGTCTCTCTTCTCAATGTATCAATGTTAAGATCTCTACAGCAAGCCACGACATGGTTTTCTCCTTCGTTTATGCGGCCACTGAGGTTCTCAAGAGGAGGGAACTTTGGCATTGTCTGGGAAACATTCAAGCAGGGCCTCTCCCTTGGTTCGTGGGAGGTGATTTCAACACTATTGCGGACGTCTCTGAGAAAAAGGGGGGAGTCAGATATAATTTTGGTGGCATGGATGATTTTAATGACTTCATGAGGAGCGCTGGGCTTCTGGACCTTGGATTCTCTGGACCCAAGTTCACCTGGTGCAACAACCGTAAGGGTGCAGATCACATTTGGTGCCGGTTGGACCGTTGCCTCTCCAACCTTATTGGGTGGGACACTTTCCCAAAGACGACAGTCACTCACCTTCAGCGGGTGTTATCTGATCACAACTCGCTCCTGATCAACATCAAGAGGGAGGAGGCTGAGAATTCTCCCTTCTCCTACTCGACTGCATGGCATGGGGACGACTCTTTTCTAAATGCTATCAGGATGTCCTCGTCTAAAGATGAAGCTTCCAGATCATGGGGTGGCCTGGTGAACCGCCTCAGGCATCTCAAAATGGATTAGAAAAGTTGGGTGTGCACCAGACCTGATGTTGCCCAGGGTATCAACAGCCTCAGGTTGGAAGTCGACAGGTTGGAGGAATCCCTTCAGAACTATTGGGATGAGAATTTGTTCGTCGCTCTGTGTGACAAACAACATAACCTATCCGAGAGGCTTCTTTCTCTGGAGAGATATTTCCAACAGAGATCACGGGTTAGATGGCTGAAGGAAGGGGATAGAAACAGTGCTTTTTTCCATGCTTGCATCAACGAGAGGAAACGCTCAAGGATGAACCTGAGAATGGAGAACGGTGGCTACACGTCGGATGTGAACACTGCGGGGAAGATGTCTCTGGACTACTTCGAAAACATCCTTGCAGGGGAGAATGTTTGTTCCTTCATGAGGGGGAATCAAGACACTGAGGATTTCCTCAACCATATCCCCTCAACGGTTAATCAGGTGGACAACTGCGCTCTCTCCGCCATCCCCTCGGCCGAGGAGATCCAGGTGGATGTCAGAAGAATGCCCGAGGATAGCGCGCCGGGTCCCGATGGCTTCCCGGCCAGCTTCTTCAGCTTCGCTTGGGGGATTGTCGGCCAGCTTGTTGTGGAGTCGATCCAGGACTTCTTCCTCAGTGGCCCTCTCATCCGGGGCATTTCAGCCTCCAGACTGGTCCTCATTCCGAAGATCAGAAATCCCACCCTTGTGAGCTCGTACAGGCCAATCTGCCTTTGCAAAGTTGCCTATAAAATTCTATCCTCTATCCTCGTCAGAAGGCTCGACAAAGTTATTCCCCGCCTGGTCTGAATGGAGCAGCACAGTTTCATCAAGGGAAGGAGCATTCAAGGGGTGGTGGGCATCGCTAATGAATTGTTGCAGGACATTAACAGAAAATCGGTTGGACACAATGTCATCTTCCAAGTCGACATGAACAAGGCTTATGATATGTTGGAATGGAGTTTCATCATCCGGGTCATGAGGAAGTTTGGGTTCAGTGAGGTCTTTTGCGATATCTTCTTTAGATGCTATTCATCACCATGGCTCTCCATTGCCTTGATGGGCAAAACTTTTGGCTTCTTTAAGACTGTCCGTGGTGTTCACCAAGGGGACCCCTTGTCTCCTTTCCTCTTTGTTCTCGCCCAGGATGCGCTCTCAAGAAATTTGAAATATGGGATGGATTTAGACCTCATGTTCCCTTTCCGTGGAAGGAATAGTGCTTCCATTTCCCATCTTATGTTTTCTGATGATATTCTAATCTTTATCAATGGCAGGAAAAGTTCGCTGAAGGCTCTCATGGACACCTTAACCACCTACGGCAGATGGAGGGGGCAGAGTGTCAACCCTACTAAAAGCCATTTCTTCACTTTAGACAAATGCCCGGCCCCAAGGAACAAGGAGATACAAAAAATCCTTGGTTACAGTAGGATGACGTTTCCCATTTATTATCTCGGGGTGCCGATCTCCTGTGGCCGCGTCAAGAAGGTGCACTTCTCTGCGACCCTTGATCGCATTCTGGGCAGAATCTAAAACTGGAAGAATAAGCTCCTCTCCTTCGGTGGACGGATTACGCTGATCAACAGTGTCCTCACGTCCATCCCCATGCACGTCTTCTCGGTGATCCATCCTCCTAAGGGTACTGTGGAGAGAATGGAAGTTATCCTCAATTCTTTTCTATGGGACGCCAAGGAGGAGGGAAGGTCCCACTGGGCCTCCTGGAAGCGCCTCGCCAGACCTGTGGAGGCAGGAGGAGTGGGCCTCCGTGATATTCAGGATACTCTTCAAAGCCTCCAGGCTCGACTCTCTTGGGAAGTTATCATCGGGGATTCGCTGTGGGCGAAATTTTTTAGAGCACGATACCCAGGGCTAGAAGAACAGGGCCTCTACAGGTCCACGCAGCTGGCAAGGTGCATGTTCTCCTTTATGGAAACGTTATCAGGTCACGCGAGATGGATCATCGGCGCTGGGAAGATTAGTTTTTGGGACACCAATTGGTCCGGGGAACCCTTGGGATACCCCGACTGCCCTTCTCCGGATATCACCTTCAGTAATGCATGCGAGGAGTACGGCTTGATCAATACCTCTTTGAACGCCAACCATATGTCTGTGTTTGAAAATATTTTTATGAGTGAGGAACCCGATAGGTGTTTCTTCTCGGCTACTAGCTCGGGCAGATTCACCGCGCAAGGCTTCAGAATTATCGCTCTGCCAGGAAGCACCTCCAATGCTTGGGCTCCATCTCCCTGGTACAATGAAATACCGATCAGAATGAATTTTTTACTATGGAGAATCAGGAACAGGGCGCTTCCTACGGAGGACAACATCCAGCGCCGGGGCGTTTCTTTGGCCTCTAAATGTGCCTGCTGCACTACTCACAGGTGCGAGTCGGCGAAGCACCTCTTCTTTCAAAGCCATTGGGAGCTTCACCTCTGGTCACTGTTCACGCATAACCCATGCAAAAACGATGGAGAGTCTTCTCTCCATGAATATATGGAGTGCTGGTTTTCTGGCTCGGGTTCTTCTGGCCAGGAGCGGACGGTTAGAATGATTATCCTTGTGGCCTTGTGATGGGTGCTTTGGGAGGCTCGCAATCAAGCTAGGAGGGGAGAAGGCCGTTCGCTGTTGTTCCTCCAGGAAAGTCCCAAATCCCACATCTTCGAGATTTCTTCCCAGATCAAAGGTGGTTCAACGTCAAATGCCATCAACAACCTGCTAATTCGCCCCTGTTTTCTAAGGAAAGGTACTGGTCAGTGGGTTAAATGGCACCCGCCGATCATGGGACTCAAACTCAACGTTGATGGCTCATGCATGGGGGGAAACATGAGAGGGGGAGGGGTCCTGCGAGACTCATCAGGCTCGGTTTTCCTCACCTCTAGTGCCTTTTATGGGCCAGGAAGTTCTCTGAGTGCGGAGGTCCATGCACTGGCCTCGGGTCTGCTGGTGTGTAGAAGGAAGAGGTTGACAGCGACCGAAATAGAGACAGACTCGGAAACCCTTGAGAGTATCATGAATGGGACTAGTGGGGTTCCTTGGGAGCTCACTTACATCATTAGAAGGTTCAATATCGGAACTGCACATGGGAATATTGTTCATCATAGTTGGAGGGAGGCAAACTTCGCAGCGGACTCCCTTGCCCGCTTGGGTAGGTAGGAGGTGCCTCTCGTTATTTATGACTCACTTTCTTCCCTCCCTCCAGAATCTGCTTCTTTTGTGCTGGGGGATGCCCTTGGACTCCACCATTTCCGACCCCCTTGAGGGGTGTTGTCTTCCTTGCCCCTTTCCCTTTCCTTTTGAATAAAAAAAATGCAAAAAAAAAGTCAATGTCAATTTCAAACTGATATCAAACACTTTTAGCTATACCGGTCACACCATGCATCGGATTGAGGTGCGATAGATTTTTACTTGTCAAAAATGACTCATGGATTTTTTTCTAAAGTATCAAAACAATCTGAACATGTTTGCTCAGTTTTTCGTATGTCACTTGGGTTGTTTTCTAAATTTTATGTCAATTTGAAACTAATATTAGGTACTTTTAGACATACCAGTCACACCATGTGTTAGATTAAGGTGAGGTCAATTCGTACACCTAAAAAATGACTCATGGATCGTTGTAAAAAAATATCAATACAATCAAAACGCATTTTCTTAGTTTGACGTATGTCACTTGTGTTGTTTTCAAAAGTTAATTTCAATTTCAAACTGATATCAGGCACTTTTAGCCATACTGGTCTCACTGTGCGTCGGATTGACGTGAGGTCAATTTTTACACCTCAAAAAACGACTCATGGATCATTTTAATATAGTATCAAAACAATACGAATTCATTAGCTCAGTTTTTTGTATGTCACTTGTGTTTTTTTCTAAAGTTAATGTCAATTTCAAACTGATTTCAGACACTTTTCTCTATATCAGTCACACCGGGCATTGGATTGAGTTGAGTTCGATTCGTACAATTCAAAAATGACTCATGGATCATTGTACTAAATTATTATAACAATCAGAACGTGCTTTCTCGGTTTTCCGTATGTTAGTAGTGTTTCTTTCTAAAGTTAATGTCAATTTCAAACTAATATCGGACACTTTTAGCCATACCGGTCACACCGTGCATCAGATTGAGGTGCGGTCGATTTTTACACCTCACAAATGACTAATGGATCGTTTTCCTAAAGTATCAAATCATTCCGAATGCATTTTCTTGGTTTTTCGTATGTCACTTGTGTTTTTTTCTAAATTTAATATCAATTTGAAACTGATATCAGACACTTTTAGCCATAATGGCCACACCATGAGTCAGATTGAGGTGAGGTAGATTTGTACACCTCAAAAATGACTCATGGACCATTTCCCTAAATTATCAAATGAATCCAAATGCGTTTTCTTGATTTTTCATATGTCACTTGTGTTTTTTTCTAAAGTTAATATCAATTTCAAACTAATATCATAATCATTTAGCCATACTGATCACACTGTGCGTCAGATTGATGTGCGGTTAATTCATATTGGTCACAATTGACTCATGGATCTTTTTTATAAAGTATAGAAACAATACGAACGTTTTTTTTCAGTTTTCCATATGTCACTTGTGTTGTTTTCTAAAATTTAGGTCAATTTGAAACTAATATCAGACACTTTTAGCCATACCGGTCACACCATGCATTGGATTGAGGTGTGTTCGATTCGCACACCTCAAAAAATGACTCATGGATCGTTTTCTAAAAGTATCAAAATAATCTAAATGCATTTTATCGGTTTGTCGTATGTCACTTGTGTTGTTTTCTAAAGTTAATGTCAATTTCAAACTGATATCAAACACTTTTAGCCATACCGGTCACACCGTACATCATATTGAGGTGCGGTAAATTCGTACACCTCACAAATGACTCATAGATCATGTTACTAAACTATAAAAATAATATTAATGCTTTTTCTCGGTTTTTCGTATATCTCTGGTGTCGTTTTCTAAAGTTAATGTCAATTTAAAACTGATATCAGACACTTTTATCCATACCGGTCACACCGTGTGTCGGATTGAGGTGCGGTTAATTCGTTCAAGTCAAAAATGACTCATGGATAGTTTTCCTAATGTATAAAAACAATCCGAATGTGTTTGCTCAGTTTTCTAAAAGTATAAAGATTAGATAAGGCATGTATTGTCTTGGTTGAGGATGAGTTGATCTTGGTAAGGGGGTTACTCCGTTTTTTGAGGGAGGTAGACCCTATAAAACAAAAACATGTTCCAATTTATGCATGATTGTGCATTCATGCATGATTATATGTGTTCCAGCGAAAGGGGTAGAAATCAAGAGCAACCTAGGTAAATAAATATGGTGTTTTTGATTGACCAAGAGATAGAGTGAGGGTTCTATTGAATTTTTGTGATTTTGTGATCATCTAGAGATTATTTCTCCATGGAGGTGAGTTTTATAGTTGTGTTTATGAGAGGATCGAGTTTGGTATGATATTTGTATAGCCTAGTTAAGTTTTCTACGGCTATTTGAGTAGGTATTAGATTCTTATGCCTAATGAAGATGGCTGATATAGTTTTATATATCACGTATGATGGGAAACACCCTCTTAAGGATATATAAGAGTCATGGCGTGTCCGATGAGTAGGATATTCCATATAGGTATTGGTGAAGTGTGACATAGAGAATTTTCTCCTTATAATTGGATTAAGAGATCTCACTCCCCTCTTGGACACCCCACTCATGGAAACCCCCATGGACACACCCCCTCCCTCCCCTCCTGGACACCCTCACACCTAGACACCCCCTCCCTCTTGGACACACCCCCTCCTGGAAACCCCACTCATGGAAACCCCCATAGACACACCCCCTCCCTCCTCTCCTGGACACCTTCACACCTGGACACCCCTTCCCTCTTGGACACACCCCCTCCTGGACACCCCCCACTCCTGGACACCCCCTCCCTCCTAGACATCCCCCACCCACATATAAGGGAAAATAAAATTAGAAAATTGAAAATCCAACATATTGGTTCACATAAAGCTATTATGATGCTTGTGAGTAGACTGAATGACTATGCATAGGTCGACTGCCACACTATAGACAAGTGTAGTCCAATGAGTTTTGCTTTACTAGAAAGACAAATCATATCTAAAACCATTCTTCATAACCTAAGGATATAAAACATAATAAAGGGTGATCATATATGATCAATAATTGTAAAGAAGGGATATATCAATGATCATATATGGATTACATTAGTACGAATTCACCTTTATCCTATTTGTGTACAATCATCCATATGATATGTTGCCCATTCGTTTCTAAACACATTTATATCATCTTCTGAATAAAAGTTTTTGTGACAGTCATGGTAGTACTGAACAAATATAAATGCACAAAGGATTAATAAATATTTTAAATGAACTCGTAATTATTTTCAAAAATACATCGTCAGGGATGCTAGTTTGTTGATGAAATACGATATCTTTCATAAATTTAAAAACATAATAACCACAGTCCTTTCCGTTTGTTTGTTTTGGACACTACAGAAACATCGACAAAAATAAGTAATTTGTTTTGATATGTGTTTGGAAAGTGAAATGTTATTATATATACCCAGATACTTTCCCAGTTATAGATCTTGTAGGCATGCTCATCCTTATGCCCTGTATTCATTCCATGAATTAGAAGATATTGATGCATCGCCCTATCATAATAGAATCCTCATTAAAAGATAACATATATTATATAACTAGATTTTTAGTTTTAAAATGTTGGATCTAGTGTATTACAAATTAATAAACTCCATCATTCGTGGTCGATTTGTTGGATATCAATGCGTTGAATCAAGAAAATAAATCTTTGGAGTATCCAAATTGACTACAATCAGCTTCCAATACTCCCTAAAAACACAAAAAGGAATAATTAAAGAAAGAAATGAAAATATAGTTGATATGATTAAATTGTAGAGTTTTACCCCTACAACATTGGTATTAAAAAGAGTCTATCATCTATAATTTTGTTTTCAAATGATTTGAGCAAGGATGATTATTGCATCTTCTTTATCAGAATCTATTTCTTCTTTTGAAGAGGTGGTGTGAGGACTAACGAGTCCAAATTTTTGTTCATGGGGAAATCACTTTAATTGTTTTTCATATATATGCCTGTGAAAAATATAAAATGTATTTAGTCATAATTATCATAGTATATCATCTTTTGTAAAATCAAATCATGAAAACATACCTCATGTATACATTTATAACAAAGGCGCCTAGCCATTCATACATGAGAATTTCATTTACATTTTCTGCACTAATGAAATCTGATGTTTCTTCTCCATACATATTTTTTTCAAAATCAATTGTGTTAGCATTGCTGTCTATCAACATTGTATCCACATGATCTTGTAATGATATTAACTATGGATATAGAACGGGCGGGGTGAAGGTGCTCTCAGTAAACCATTTCAATCGGTTGGCTGGTCCTTGATATAGTTTTAAGATGATATTTCATTTCACCCCCTTCTCATTTTCATTATATAATAAAAATCATCGGGTCAGACCTTTTTCAATAAAATGTTAAAGGTTGAGCTTGAAAAATAAATCGGAAATGGATACCTCTTTATCGACATGTTTTTTTACAAGAACTGATGTCCATGTGATGAATGTTTTAACAGCTTGTTCAACCGTATGAATGTCGTAACCATCATTTGGAATAGGTAGCTCGACACTCGGCTCATTAACTACGTTAATTGACACTCTGAAATGATTTATTAGAATTTTTCTGTTGTGTAGCATGTCGTTCTGCGTATGGAACACCGTAGCCCTCGTTATAAGGTGATAGGTGGGAGTTGATAGATACAAATCACAGTCATTTTCACCCTGTATAATATTATTAAAGGAAAGGTATTGGTGAATATGTGAATCACATTTCAGAAATACAATTATTAAAACATTGATTACCTCAGCCAAGTCAGGTTTTTTAGGAGACTGGCTTGCCTCAAAGCTGGCGAGGGTGGGGCGGGATCATCACACACATGTTGTTGTTGAGTTTTTTCTCCTCTTTGCATCTCCCCTATCAATGTTTCTATCATCTCTCTTTGGTATTTTAATTATTCATGAAAAATATCTAATTTTTCTTGCATGTTTTCCATTTTTTCTTTTTTATCCTCTGTTTGTTTTTGTTTTTGAAAATATGTTCGGGGTGTCACCCCAAAACCCGCACCTCTGACGCGGACATACTGTTCTGGCTGCTTCAAGGCTGCTGAAATTATGTCTGCATCTGGTGCAGCTGTTTTTGATTCCTATGACTTTGTTAGATAGAAAATATAGAAAAATAAATAGTCATTATAATATAATGGCGATTTAAAACAAATCAAATTTATATTATGTCATAATTACACATGGTTCCCACACTTTTTGTGTGTCTTCATCTATCAATATCCCCTATTTATTTACACGAGCCTCCTTCTATAACACATGGTGTGGTATGAAAATGGATTTCGATTTCGATTCATCAATCTGCATATAAACAAAGAAACATGGTTATGGTGTTGTTTTATGTCACATATAAGTAGTACAATTGATTTAAATGACGTACTAATTTTTTCTCAATTGAAGCATATCCCATCCATGATTTATGGTAAGGGTACCCTAGTTCTGCTATGCGTTTTTTATTTTCATCACTCAGTTTCTGTTTCATAAATAAAAAACTATCAATCAAAGTGATGAATACAAGCAACGTCAAACAACATATTACCCCACACAATGTACCAGAAAAGTGTGATCCCCACGATGGTTGGTAAACGCGTCCCATGCTCCTAGGGATATCAAGTGTGCATAAAGAGGAGTTGGGTGAGGCTTGATTTTCCCTTCAGCATCTTTAAGATGATATTTCATTAAAATTGTGTGGAGAACTCTATGAATCCTTCCTGTAACTCTTAACACATATTCCTTGTGCGAGGAATCTACTGTAAATGCACTCTACAATGGATGATGAAGAGTAAGTCAATGTTTTGGTATTTTATTTTAATAAATTAAAAAAATGATATCATAATGTTACCATAATATCTTCCCACATTAGTTTCTTAAGACCAGTGGCAACATGGTGAAACGACTGTACATCAATCGGAACACGTTTCCGAGTGACGATTCCAATGTAGCTACTAAAGATGTATTTGTTGGGGTTAACATGTTGGCCTTGCTTCTTCCATCCCACCTCAAATTTTATGCCTTTTCTTTTGCCTTATGAATTTTTTCTAACACTGTCAAACTATGGCGCTCTTGGTTTTTGTTCCGCTTTCAGGGTTTCATTTCCTAACATTTTCTCAGAAGTATCATCAATATGTTTTTTCAGAGAACTAGCATCAGCACTGGGACTGACAACAATAGGTTGAGAAACCTATTGTACCTTAGCACTGGGACCAACAACAACAGGTTGAGAAAATTGTTGTTTCTATGCACTGGGACCACCAGTAGCCGGTTGAGAAACCTATTTTTCCTCTGCACTGGGGCCACCTTCAGGTGGTTTAGAGAACTTTTGTGCCTCGGGATTGGGTGCCTCAGCAGGTGCAAAAGTCATTATCTACAGAAGTGGTTTAACATTTAATTTAGATTACATAAAAGTTGCATCGAATAGATAATAACATAACATAACACAATGTATATTAAAATAAACAAATAACCTGATTATTGTACTCTTTTTTATTCTTTAAAGCCCGAAGAGATTTGACTCCTCTATCAACTATGTAAATCCCTTTATTGTGGTCTCCCCTGACATACAAAATGCCGTCTACATTGGGCCCTCTATGAAATGATTGTGAAGTCCCTATAAAAGGTCCATCCTCTGTTGAACTTTTGTCGTACCCTTCAGTTGTTTTGGTCGATAAGAGAAAAATTGACCAATTTCATTTTGTGGGGTGTGGAACATAAAATACCTGTACTGCCTGTGATGCCATTATAAATGGTTCGTATTTCTCCCCTTACTTACTAAAATCATCTTTCAGGAATTCTAATTCATCTATTTTAACAGCACTCCTGTTATCAACCCACTTGCATTGAAAAATTGGCACTTTGAGTTTTGTATAATCCAACTCCCATATTCATTTGATGATGCCAAAGTATGACATATTCGCATAAATTGGATTTTTGTTCTTAGCACCAGAAACATGCATCGCCTCAACCACAAGTGTAACCATGCTATTCTCCATGGTAATTTCTTCCTCATGTTTATTAGCATAGAATGTATAACCATTAACTGCATAAGCATTGTAAGATAATACATACAAACGTCCTCCTTCGGCTAACCATAGAAGTCATTATGAAATTGAGTCTAGATTTTCATCTAACTACTTCAAAATATGGTCCTGAAACCATCCTATAAACTTCCGATTATGTGTATCTGATATCCATTTTTCCTCTATAGATGGATTCAAATGCCTAATAATTTCTTTGTGTGTTTGAACATACGGGTCAACGTCGAAATTGTTATGAAAAACGTAAAGGTGAGCCAGATCTTCATCTGTAATATTGATTGTGACAACCTATCTTCAAGAAATTCCTTTACCCACAAGCTGCTCAGTGTCACTAGATTTAGGTATGCTAATGTTTTCCACACCAGATAGGTATTTGGTACCAAATTCAACAGCTTCCTCAACAATATAGTTCTCCACAATACAACCCTCTGGCCGACTTTGATTTTTCACATACCCTTTCAAAATATTCATATAACATTCAATGGGGTACATCTATATATAATGTATAAGACCACATAGTCAAATCTCTTTCACCAAATGAACCATCAAATGAACCATAATATCGAAAAATGACGGTGGGAAGAACATTTCCAATTCACATAATATGACGGATATTTCTCTTTCCATAGTTGGAAATTTCACCGGGTCTATAACTTTTCTGCATATAGCTTCGAAGAAGAAATAGAGCATCGTTAATGTATGGCATACATTATTGGAAAAAATGCAACATAAAGCTATAGAAATTAGATCTTGCATCAAAACATGGTAGTCGTGTGATTTCAGACCCTTTAATTTTAAATCGCTCATTGACACGATGTTCTTGATATTTGATGAATAACCTTCTAGAACCTTTACATCATTAAAGAAGTTAGGAAACCGATATCTCCCCTGATTGGAAAGAGTGTAAGTATCAGGAAGAAGAAATGTTCTTTTTTCACCCTTCACTGGTGCCAACTCTTCTCATATTCCCATCTAAACCAAGTCCAATCTAGCCTTAATTCTATCCTTCATTTTTTCAGGTGCATTTAGCAACATGCCGATGACACTATCACATATTTTTTTTTCAATATGAATAACATCAAGAAAATTTCTGACATACAGACAATTCCAGTATGGTAATTAAAAAAACCCGATCTCTTTTTCCAACCAGTTTTCGTATGGTTTTTTGAAAAAGGTTTTCCAAAAGTAGTGTCCAAATATTTTACCTTCTCAACCAATTGATCACCTGTTATTATAGATAGTGTTTTACGTTCTTCTAGACATCTGTCGAATGATGTCATCCAAGATCTGTACTTATGTCATCGGGGTATAAATCTGTGATGTCCTAAAAACATGATTTTCGAGGAATATTTCAACCTAATTGACTGTGTACCTTGTTCGCAAACGAGACACCCTTGAGTTCCTTTACTGCTATATCCTAAAATATTTCCATAAGAAGGAAAGTCATTTATCGTCCCATACAACATGGATTTTAACGTGAAATCTTTTTTTTGTAAGCATCATACAACATAACACCTGAATCCCACGATATTTTCAAATCCCCGATCAATGGAGGAAAATAAACATCAATATCATTACCCGATTGTTTTAGTCCTGATATAAGCATAGATAACATGATGTATTTTCGTTTCATGCATAACCACGGTGGTAAGTTATAATTTACCAACATAACCGGCCATGTACTGTGACTGGTGCTTTGAAAACCAAAAGGATTCACCCCATCTATAGATAATGCCAGACGTAGGTTTCTCGGCATGTTTCCAAATTCAGGATACTTGTGATCAATTCTCTTCCACTGAGGAGAGTCTGCCAGGTGACGTAGTTTCCCATCTTTAATTCTTATATCTGCATGCCATGTCAATTGTCTTAATGTCTCCTCACTTCCATATAGGTGTCTAAACATTGGAATGATTTGAATGTACCATACAACTTTCGTAGGACTATAATAATCTTTCCTGTATTGAGAATCACCACACTTTGGGCATTCTTTAAGTGATTTTTGGTCCTTGCGAAACTATACACAGTCATTCAGGAAAGCGTGTATTCTTTCAGAGATCATACCCATCGATCTTAAAATTTGTTTAGCATCGTATGTTTGGCTTGGGAGTTCATTATCTTCTGGGATCATGTCATTTAGGAGAGAAATTAGTTCCGTAAAACTGGGGTCACTCCACTCATTGCCTGCTTTCAAATTATATAGCTTCAGTACGGCTGACAAGGCTGTATATTTAGTACACCTAGCATACAACAGCGTTTTTTCACAATTCCTAAACTTCTAAAATAATTTTTCCCAATCAAAAAGTTCATCTTCAACTGTCCTTTTTATTTCTTCAATACAATCTTCATCATCATTTACATATGTAATCACACTCTCCATACATTCGTCTTCACTGTTCATGCTTATAATCATATCAGATCTTCCATAAAATATCTTGTTATCCGAGCCACTACCTACTTTAGTTTTTCCCCATGTTTATTCCAATATGTATAACTTTGATCTATTCTATGATAGTTTAGGTGTTCTTCCAACTCCTCCAGACTAATTTGTCTTGAATAACAACAGCGTAGACACGGAAAAAGGATTTGAGAAGGGTCACATGAATGATCTCCTGCAAACATGATAACCTCTTTCACGCCATCTTCATACTCTTTTGTCAACCGATTGGCATTCATCCATTATTTATTCATATTTATCATCTTTATGGGTTCGATCTCGAACTTGACTAATATTATGTTTTAATTAATCAAGTATCATTGTTTGGGTTTTATAAAAAAAATCAGGGTACAAATGCCTCTACAATGAAATAGAGGAACCTACCCCAAAACATGTGAAAGTAATTGAACTCTATATATATACAGGGGACTATGCCCTATCTTTTGTATATCTCCATGGAGTACCTAAAACCAATACATGGAGGAATCTTCACCAAAACATGGGGGAGTACCATAATCCACATTTTCTCCAAACATCTCACTTGTCACTTGTAAACTGTCAAGCAGAGTGAAGTAAATTAAAATATCAAAACGACATCGTTTGTAATATACAATGAATGAGGGAATCATAATATTGTGATATACATGAGAAGGTATTTATAATGGGATACTCATACATGAAATATTAATATATAAGTGGAAAATAAATAATAATAATGAAATTAACATAGCACACAATTTGTTCAATGGATAAAAAATGTGTAGGGTTCTCAGTCATGGTTGGTTCTATACTACCATTTCTAAAATCATGTGAAATCCATATACATGGTGTTTCCAGTAGGTTGAACATCATCTACGGATAAGATACCTGATTTAATATGACATATATCAAATTAATTCCAAGTTAGTCTTACAAAGACTGCATGATTCCTTTGAAAATACATGACTTATAGAAAAAATTGAGCTAAAGACGTGTAATTTAGATAAAAAATGAGTCACTTCACCGGCTATGCATCACATTTTTGTGGAATACATGGTGTGTAGTCCTTACATGACCACTAGGGGTGTATAGTCTATACACATCAAGTTTCTATAGTATCTATACATGGTGTGAGTGAAGTAACTCACATATCATTTGGTTCTACCATTATTTCATGGCATGTATATAGTTTTATGATGAAGTATATGTATTGGAGATACATTTTGTGTGACCTATGTTCACATGACATATAACATTTAAAATAAAACTTATTCCATGTTTGAGTCAGAAGATGAGTAATGTGGTGCAACTCATGGAGATAACTGTTGTCTGGCATTAAAATCTATACGAAATCCATGTATAGTGAAGCATGTTCCATTTAACAAAACTGCATACCATGTATTTTAAAAATATATGGAATCTGAAAAACATCATCTTCTCACCATAAAGTGTCTCAAAGAGTCATCTAGACGAGTTTTTTTAGGATTCAGTGGAAATGAAGTAACAAAGTGGTGGTGACATTGAAATGGGTAATGTTTGGATTGATATTAAATAGTGGAAGAACTACAACATGGGAGACAAATGGGATTTCAATCATGCCAAAAACCGCAACACCATACAGAAAACACAATTGTGCTTACAATAGGAACCTCATATTAACCAAACAATCACAATTTTAGATTTTACAAATCATCCCTTATTCAATTTTGTTTGTTAATTCAGGGGTTATCAAATATGTTTTATCATCCCAGGGAATTCATTCATAAGTCAAGTATACATAAATTACCAATTTTTATATTAAAATTTTTAACAAGAACCAACCAACATGCAATTCATTTAGTGCGCAAAAAAGGACCACCAACGACCACAATTTTCAGCAGGGCATTTGGCCCGTACATTTCACATTATAACCATCAATATCAAACAGTAATAACATGAAAAAAAGAGGAAACTAATGATTAACAGGAGAAAACTCACCGTAAAGGTGTCGTTAATCACACGATAGAGGTGCGTTCGTGGCAGAGGAGAGGCGCACAATAGAGGATATTTCCAACTGAAAGGAAAACATAAAATAAGGGAAACCCATGTGAATAAATTAATCTAAAATCGAGTACACCATTTACCACATCCCAAAAACCCCAAGAACCCACTAAAACCGAAATCAACCGACACCATGGTTAAACACACTTTAAGATAATAATAAATTATAGAACCCACCTTCGAAATAACGAGTTCAACAGACTTTTTAAAATATAAAAGATTAACATAAAATGGGTAAGCCCTGACTAATAGGTCCTTCATACTAGGTATATTCCCCAAGTTTATTCTAGATAGCATATCCCAAATGAGTAAGCCCTAATTAGTCTTATGTTTTAACACCTTTAATGACACATACATCCTAATCGCATGACTTTAAAATTCATGGTACAATCTTTTCAAACAACCTTAAACTATTTCCCTTAAACTAAATGTTCCCTTGCTTCAATTTCTGCCAAATCTACAACCCCCATGATCCAATGCAATACATCACCTATTTGGAGACCTCAAAACTAGGTGGATGACATGAAGGTAAGGGTGTACCACTAACACAATACAGTCCCTACTCTGGAAGTTTCATATGAGGGTCTTCATGTGTTGAAGCCTCACAACCCACCCCATTATAGGGAAACTATAATAAAGCAAGTGGAACCTACCACCACCATTAATTAATTCAAAATTATATCCCTATAGAATGATATTCATTATATTCCTTATCTTAGTAAGGTGGATCAAGAAGTCATCCATGACCTCAACTCAGTTCAAGGGTCACCTAGTAGGTCTCCTAACAATTGCCACTATCGCCAACATCATGTGACCAGTAAACCTTAGAAGCTTGTTGAGGGCACTACAATGCAGACCACTTCCCTGATCTCTTAGATCCAAGAATCTATGAGATACCTCAAGTAATTAAGATCTATTGATCATAGGGAGAAGGTTCATATCCTCACTTCCCCATTATAAGTTTCCCAACACAACACGTGGTATCTAGTGAGTAGGATCATATCCATATTCAAACTCAATGAGCCTACCCATGCATCTTGAAAAAAATTAGGGGGAACACACATATTTCCAATGGGACACCCCTCATACTCTTTTCCAATATTAACATCACACCATGCCAAAACTCACCACACGATCACCAGTTACCCAATATTATTCCCAAACCAAAAGGAATATACGCATGCTTCATTACCCTAAACCCATCCATCTAGGTTCAATAGTGATGGTCACATTAAAACCATGCTGTAAATCAATAGGGTTTGGAATCCAAATGATCTTGTCCCTCAACCCAATCATAACACCATAAATCAAGAATAGAGAGTTCTTCCCTTATACAAATCTAAGGCATGACCATTCTTTCGCTATCAACTTGATAACAACTAATATGCATCAATCTGTCATGTCAAAGAATATACCCTGGATATATGTATCTAAGGTATTCGTAACCCCATGATAACCCCACTCATTAGTCTCCCCAATAACCAAAACTCACTAACTCGCTACCATCCTAAGTCAAATGCTAACGACCACTGGGATCTGACAAAAACCCCTTACATTAGTTCTTATACAATCCTTATCCCATGGGTGCCACTCGTATCCCCACCTCAAAACACACATAATCTAGTGAACCAAACCAACAACTTACTATAGGTTCTCACACACCCATATATTTATCATCATTGAGTACCATCTTCCCAGGGAACCAACTATGGTTATTACACATAATAATGTTTACGTTCAATCAATCGTACCCACTTTTGGGCCAAACATAGACCCACAAGGGTAATAAGTAATCATAAATTAACATAACATACCAAACTATTAGTTTCACTACTCAGACTAAAAATGTAGCATGATAGAACCATGCTATCTAAAACCACCTACAATATATGGGTTTCACCACTTGGGCTCTCAATCTTGCCCCAACTACCCATACATAGGTTCAAATCACTTATAAAAAAACTATAAGTCATCATAATCATTCAAGGATCATCATTTATAATTTATATTAACCCAATAGAAGGAAACATACTCCTACACTGACTAGCGGTGGTGGAGGCAGGGGCGGCGGAGGCAGCGGCGGTGGAGGCAGCGGCGGTGGAGGCAGCAACAGCGGAGGCAGCAGCGGCGGAGGCAGTGGTGGTCGCGGTGGAGGAGGAAAACCTAGCGGCAGTGGAGGTAGTGGTGGTCGCGGCCGAGGAATAAAACCCAATGGCGGCGGAGGCAGTGGTGGAGGAGAAAAATCCAATAGCGGTGGCGGAGGAGGAGGACGAGGTGGAGGACGAGGAAGAGGATGCAGAAGAGGAGGAGGCTGAGGAGGAGAGGTCGCGGCAGAAGAGGGGTCTGGTTCAGCTTCTGCGAAATATTGACCGCATGAGAGAGAGGAGGGCCTGTTTGGGTTATTGAAAAGAAACCACTGGAACCTTTATCAACGCTCATTGAAAGATCTACTAAAGGTATGTTTTATCAGTTCTTTTATTTTAGGACTGATAAATATTATAATTTTATATAAATTAATAATAATTTTTTTTATCAGTACTAAAATAAGCGCTGATAAATGTAACCTTTTATCAGTGCTAAAAAGGCACTGATAAAGGGTATAACTTTATCAGTGCTTATTTAAGAACTGATAAAGGTTAAATTTATCAGGTCTTTCTTTTTATCACAAATAAAGGGCATCACTTCCCTTGCCCTATTTTGTGGTAGTGATTGATGAAGAAAAATAAAAGAACATCCACAGGTTGGATTATCTTCTGTTTTTCATGAATTACAAGAGGCTTTCAACATAACTCTTCATTTGATTTACGACATCCTGAGCTTCATCAGCAGCCAGTTGAAGTTCATTCACTCAACCAACTTCACTCTTTTAAGCTTTATGGAGTGCTTTATTAGCATCTATAATGGATTTCATACCATTCGTTTGGACTCCTTCTAGTGAATTGTTAAGCTTATAAAGTTCCCTAGTAATGGTATCTAACTGTTGCTGAAGGTGCATCTGCTGTAAAACTTTCTCTTTGATCTTATCCTCCAGCTCCTTCAACTTTGCAGCATGATCAGCCTCATCTCAGGACACCACAACCTCAAATTCTCTAATATTGGTCAACAACATTGCTCTAGTCAGATCTTGACGGTACTTTTTCTCCTGCTCCCTCCTTAATATGACTTGTTTAACCATGGAATGGATCTCTTGATATCCATAACCACCAAGTCCTTACATGATGAACAAGGATGACAGTCATTGTATCTTTGAAGACATTTCTTCAAGAGGCACCTCAGATATGATTTTCCATATATTCTACCATGCCTTGTGACGTGAGAATTAGAGTGCCTTATGCCCCTCTGGGTCTGACTCAGCATCACTATCACTAAGGGGAAATTTAGTCCAGTATTAATGCACTTAAAGAAGTGACCTGTTCTACTCCTTCCCCCCGGACCCTTGGTACTTCACTTTCTAATCCCATTGGGGAGGAGGTTGAGGCTTCACCTCCGGGTTTAGCCACTTAAATTGATGTCCCTAAATAGTTAATTGAAATATTTGGTTAGTTACAATGGATATAAAAATTTATTTAGCTATTTTACAGTTTATGTACAGCCACAAATATTATCATCTCTTACCCAATGGTAGATCGACATTATGAGAAGAATCTTCCCCATCTTTCCTAGCCTCAACAGGATTTTCAGGATGGGTTTCAGGAAGTTCTGCTGGGTTATGTTCTAGTTGAGCTAGCATCTGTGGAATGATAGAGTCATCTCTACCCCCTTCAGGCATCAGCAGATCAGAAGCTTTCTCAGATTAAATTGCACATTTTAACTAATCATGGTTAGATATGTAATAAAAAAATTTAACATGACTAAGGGTAACAATCACGTCCAAAAATATTCTAAATCACATGGTAATTTAACATGATCTAAAATTTCTTCCAAATATGCACCAAGTTTCATCATTTCATCCATTGATATCTCAGATTCCTGGTTAGTCTCACCAGTGAGAGAATTTTATGTGTCTTCTTGGAGACCCTTCTCCTGTGACCTCCGACACCGAACAACATCCTCAGAGAATACTACAGAGTTAGTTTCAATGGTCGCCAAATGTTCTAGTGTAGGTGTTGGACATAAAGCTTCATAGAATGAAAGTCAGTTTATGTCTATGTTCTATGAAGTATTGTTAATTTAGCAAAAGCAGGTTCCTCTCTCCTTACAGTAGCAATAGGCGTAGTGCTGGGAACAGAAGATGGCTCTTCTTCTCCCCTTGTATCATTAAGAGTATCCAGGTCATCATAAATTTCCAATTGTTCATCAGCACCCTCCATTATCCTTAGAGGAGGGTCAGACCACTCCCTCAAAGGGTAAACTGAGGAATCCCCTGAAATCCCAAGAAATATGAGCAATCGTTTCAGGAGTTAGGATTTATGACTATCCGAAGGACTTACCACTACTGATGAAGCATTTAGCTGTGTGATTCTTCCTTCGATGCCTCTAATTATTTGAATTTTTGGGTGTGTTGACATCGTCACCTCCAAATATAGGTATTGGAGAGTGAAAATCACTTTCTAACTCCTCGTACATGGCTTGCCGACCTAGAGATACCTCGCCCGACTCGCGAGGAGATTCAACGGCTCCAAGAGCGGTGCCACCAGGGCTGTACTATGATGAAGGAAGCTCAATAGTTCCTTTCTTAACAAGATGCAGGATGAAGAAAGTAATTTCCTTGAGTAACAAAGCTTTGACTGAAAATAATGTTTTAAAAAAAATAAGGAAAGAAACTTACATCTTCAGGAGCCAGGTAATTGTGCCACTAATCATCTACTGAAGCACCAATCTCCTAAGTGGTGCCAAGATTCATCATTTTTTTCACCGACTTGGTAATAGGAATGGAATCATCAGTGGCATATATGAGAATTTATAGCTCTCTGATGCAAGCCCGCACTTCATCAGGGTTATCCTTGAAGTAGATATCAGTAGAAGCTCAGAGATTCTCCATTCCAGGGATATATAGCCCTTCATATAAGTCCATGCAGACGGTTTCAACATCACAATATAGACTCTTCCATGTCTTGACATCCTCTGGTCATAAATATTCAGCATTTGCACTAGAAGGCCGTGAGGAGGGTCCAACAATATCGGACTTCAACTTCTTCTCAGCTCCTGCAATCACAACTAAAGGATAAGAAAATGGATCTTTTTTACCTATAAAATAATGAAGACTAAATTGACTCAATGATATAACTCACCAGGAGTAAATGGATTAGGTATCTTGACCCTAGCAGGAGGATTAAATCTGGTATGAGGCAGCATTGAAGCATGTTTTGCCTCATCATCCCCATCTTGGGAATCCGATGAATCAACTTCGTGTGAGGAACCCAGTGAATCAGCTATGGGTGAGGAAGATTCACCTTCCAGACAAAATGTTTCCTTCCTAATAGTTATCTTTTTTGTCCCCACCCGAGGAACTGGATGATTCAATACCCCTTCAGGGTATGATGCTACCCCGTTCTCAGCATACCATGTAGTAAATTGACTCAGTGCTCCAGCAACTAGTAGATCAAACACTGCACCAGTCTTCTCCAAAGCTGTCAGCAACCATAGTTGTCGGGAAACCATTGGATGCTTCTCTGACCTGATAGGCACGGGAGGGGATACAACAATCTGATACAGACAATTGAACTGGCATTCAAATCTATATAGATCTTAGGCCTCACATATAATATCTCCTTCAATTCTGGTGGCCAATACACCATCTCTGCAGGCCATCTTATACAACCTAAATTCCAAGGTTGCTATTTCATCATCAACAAACCAACTATTTGGATTATTTCCATAAGTAATGAAATGAAATTCCTCGTACATGCTCATCCTCACCATTAAATCATAAGGATTTAGGGACCATGGAGAAATTCGAGAAAAGGCCTACACATATGGCCAAAAAAACATTCAGGAACCTGTACTCCACTCGGTACAGCATAAGTCCTGAAGTGAGTGGTGATCCATCCCCACCAAACTTGGAATGGTCCCACTATTCTCAAAGGAGACTTACCCATATAGACATCGAGTAAGCTCCTTTGAATCTTCGCCAAAATCGGGGTATCCAACCCAACCATTTTCCTCTCATCCAACATGGCTGCAACAATGAAGGTCCCTGGCCTGATGACTCCCTTCGAATCCCTAACTTGAAGAAGATAAACACTGAGCTACAATGCTAAAAATCCCGCTAGACGGGTCTTCTCTGGGATTCTTTGGTCCACTTCATACACCCACTTTTCAAACTCTCCCGCTTCCAGAGTTGGCTAGAATGTTCCAAGAGCATCCCTCTTCTATGTTTTAGGGCAGCTGGTAGGACGAGTACAGGTGGGCCCCTTCACTTTATTCTTGATAAGAAACATATCCATCCTCTCCTCTGGATTAAATCCTTTCTATAATGAGTTTTTGTGGACTTTGAATTCTTGATCTTGTGGAAAGTTTTCAATAACTCTGAAGACAAATTCGAAGTCTTCTTTGAATCATTCCAGTTCACCTTGGGGGAATGAATTAATCATACATATCACCCAAAATTGGAACCCCCGAGATCTTGTAAACATCCCACCAGTTGATGCCTACTTCTCCATGATTCAGATGGAAAAAATTGGTTTTTGGGCTCCAGCGGCTGATTAGCTCTGGCACAAAATTATCATTCCTATAGACATATGTTTGCCCAGCCCAGATGAATTCATATATTGCAGCTCCCTTCAAATCATCAACAAACTCTACACAGGTTTTTTGCACCCAATAGGCCCACATCCAAGTCGGCCTCACACCTCCTCTGGGATAGAAATCCCAACACTTTTCTCCATCCCTTCGATTGATCCATCTGAGAATTTCAAAAAATAAAGGGATAGCAATGGGACTGCAACTCAGGCTTGTGAGGTTTCAGATCTGGAGAAAATGGTCTATGATGAATTATGTATGCCATCTCCACTGTTCCAACATTAAAAAATGATCATGCAACTGAGACATTTTCTGAAGCGAAGTCGGTGTATGTCTGAAAGTACGAATGAGGAATGTAGTTTTTTGCATTTGGAACGTTGACTCCTTGCTGATGACCATGAACATATAAAGGAAATTAAATACTCTATGGGAAATTGACATGATATTTATTCAAGTACTTAGCCAAATATGGGAGAGTACTGTCGCAGAAATCATAGTATTCATGACCAACTATGTTCATCATATCATCAATTCTTTTACTAGTCAACTCATTAGCCGATCCAATTATTTTTGGAGCCATTGAATCTTCACAATCGTCTAACAGTTAACTTTTAAATAAGTCTGTTTTTTATGAAATACTTGTGAAGAAATACAAAAAAAAGGCCAAGGCATTAAGGCCTGCAGGTGTGGTCACACAAGTGTGGTCACACAAGTACTATCGCGCAAGTAAATTTTTTACTAAGAAGCACGAAAAAAAAAGAGTGACCGAAGAGATGAAGATACTTGCGCGATGAGAGCTCAAAAAATCAGAAGGCAGGATGGTTTGCACGAAGTGGGACCCATATACATAGGGGATCCCGCAACCCTGCGTGTCGGAACCTGTACACCCGAACATGTGCGCCAACCACCTACACGCCGCAGAACCTTTGTATCTCATTTTCCTCAGAGTCAAATTCTCACTCCTTTTTCAGATCCAAATATGAGGGGGGGAATTTTGTTGATGCTCCTTTCCATCACATAGTCTAATGAATGGAAATGTGGAATAACTTAAGCACAAAGAGAGTCATCCTTTGAAGAACATTAGAAATTGACAAAGGCATGAACAAGGAAACCATTAAGAATGGGTCGTGAAAGTTTCCTTCTGGTCTATCAAGTCACTTACGCGGCACATTTTGGTCGCTCAAGTCACTTTTAGGCCCAATTATTTTTTTTCTCCCAAGGTTTTCAGTGGCCTATAAATAGCCCCTGTGGGCCCCCAATTTGAAGGACGAATTTTCCAAAACTCAGATTCAAGCTCTGGTCGCCCAAGTATTTGTCTAACTTCTTCTGAACAAATCTAAGGTAATTGTTTACCAAGAATGGAAGCTATAAAGAGGAAGGATACATCCTATGTATTAGAACTCATAAATACTTGCACGCCTAAGTGTCCAGCCCTTAAGGGAAGTGAAGACACTTGTGCGCCACCCTTCCCTCGCAAGAGAACTTGCATGCCACCCTTCTGGAAGCCTCTTGGGATGATACTAAGGGCTTGAGTTCAAAGTCTCCCAAGTATTACCATATGAATTCATCATCGCCCAATGTGACTCATGTCGCACAAGTATACTTGCACGACCAAGACTTGCATGCCTCTTTACTAGTCACCTCTTTTCTTCAAATCCACCTATCCTCTTCAAATATAGCCTTCAAAACCCACTTTAAAGCCATTTGTGGCATGGTTCCTTTGTTTTCTTCCTTATCTAAGAAGAATTCGTTGGGGCTCCTTCTCTGGAGTATGCCCCAAATTACAAGTCCCTTTAATATGGGCCTCCTTCTCAAGAATATGTCCCAATAATAATTTCTCTTAATTGAGCATCCTTCTTAGGAGTAAGCCCCATTCTTAATTTATTTTGATTTGGGCATCCTTCTTAGAAGTAAAATCCAATCATTAGTCCTTAATTTGGGCTTCCATTTCAAGAGTATGTCCCGCGTTAAAATCCCAAATCTCCATAAAGTAAAAATACCTTTATAGACCCCGCTCTTGGGCAGTCATACATACATAAGCCCCACATCATTTTCTTATGATTGCATCTTTCATGGAACAATCGTCATTTTTACTAATACCTCTTGTTTCTCACACTGAGCATGACTCACATGAGCTTAAAGTGTAAAATTAATTACGACATCTCTCTTTGGGCCATTAATCATGCATAAACATCGTACTTCTTCACCCGATCTATGTGGACTTTGATCTATGCCTTAAAATTACAGTACGTAGGAATCCTTTGTATGGATCAAACCCATCTATAATTAATTATTTTCCATCTCATATGACATTAAAAATATATTCTTCTTATCAAACTACGTGGGTTATGATTCCTTTCTTTTTATTAAGGATATGTAGGTAGTCCATCTACGGGTATGATCCCAACTCTGAAATAATCCAATCTTTTTGAATGAAAATAAACATCAAGTTCCCCACTAAGTGGATTTAAAAACAGTTTGGACATCATAATGACCAAGATATTTCTATATAATGCATGGAAGGATACCATTGACTATGAATCTCTAATTCATATGGATGATTCTCTATTGGTCAATAACCTCAAATACATATAAAAGACTCTCTAAATTCCCTACATATAAATCATTGATTACAAGATCTAAAGGAAAAAACTCATTTTCATGCTTGTTAAATTAATAAAGATTCATGAACATAACATAAATCTATAAGAGAGTCCTGGAATAGACAATAATTTCCCCAAAAAAGTTGTGATGAGTATGAACTCCCATCCTCTCGACCAATGAAAATTCTTAAGCCTCATCAGTCCACAACTAATGGGCACCTACCATTCGAAGGTAGGTCCAAATGGATATAGAATCATTGGATATTTCCCGTTCTATGAATAAACCCATTAAAACCGATTGGAAGGTTTGAACCTTAAAACAAACAAGGTCATCCTCATTTCCAGAAAGAACAATATCTATATTATTATTATGATACCTTCCAAATGAATTCCACCTTTTCCTTAATAAAAGGGAAAAATTCCTCCATACAATCCTTCTTGATAACATAGGTGCAATTAATCATCTAAATAGAAACATCTGACTCCTATGAATCCAAGGATAAGGAGGAACCCTCTTCCTCCAATGTGGGGTTGGGATCCCCATCATCTTCTGGATGATGAGGGATTATAGGGTTTTCCTATTTAATCATGGAGGATCTGGAGAAAATATTTCTCTCCGACTTATAATAGTAGATAGATTTCCAGGTCTTATTGGGGGATGGAGTAATAAATCCATCCATGTTAACAATCGTCTTTTTTATTTTTTTATAAATTGAGTGTAGGTTGTCATCCTCAATTTGACATACTTTCTCATTTGCATATTGATTGGATTAACTAGAGTAAGATTATGTCTCATATTTTCCCTTCGGAATAAAAGGATTAGTTTTTAAGGTAATAATGATGGGCCGAGCATTATTAAAAACATCTAAAAATCCAAGGAAATCATAAAAAATAGGAGTCATAGGCAGGGACTATTTAGAATGACCAACCACATACCTATGGGGTTTGAAACTCATTGAATCCTCTTTATGCACTACTTCAGGATTTGTTTTGGCATTATCCATTAGTACGGTCTCATGGGGATGTTGTGTATCAACAGATCCAGCAGGGGGAATAGGTATCCCTAAGCTTCTATTATCATAATAATAATATTATTTGGGAACTAAATTATCCTTACACTTTACAACCCATACTAACTTGTTATGGGTGAGAGGGCCTAGGATTTTTAATTCATGATTGAAACCTTCATAGGAATGACCAATGTCATGACATTTGTTATAATATGCTAGTAATTTTCCATAAGTTATCTTTTGAAAAAAACATGAATCACTATTTGGTATCCAAACAATGTTTGGAAGAGGTTGAGAGATGTAATTTTTAGTGAAAACCCTCACAACTAAAGGTCTTGAAAGGATTCTGATAACATATTCCGTTTGAAGTGATTGTATAATTATGTATGAAATTGCAAAGAGGGTTTCTTATTTGAATAAGTGAAGTGGAAGGCCAAAACATCCTAACTAGATTAGAATTATGAGTGGTTCAAATAATGGTTGAAAGATGTGTTGTATTTGAAAACTTCAATAGGGAAACCCCAAAGAACCCATGAATTTTTCATATAGAAATGATAGTAATAAAATTCATATGAAAATTTAAAAACAACATCTAAGGAGTTCAAAATGCCAGTGTAAAAACTATCAAACCCAAATAGATTCTATTTTTATTCTAAAGTAGTTAAAATAGGGATAAATCTTAAAAATCATACAAATAAGAATGAAATGACAATTCAAGGAGAGGAGGAGTACCTCATTTAGGGAGAAATATATTTCCTAGTGACCTCAATGCACTACAAGAATTTTACTCTTTACCAACGGTTCTGAACCGTTGGTAAAGTCTTAGAAACCGTTGGTATAATATATACCAACGGTTTCCCAAACTATGGACAAGTAAGCTGTTTTTATAAGCTTATACCAACGGTTCTGTGTAAACTATTTGTATATGTGTTAAAGGAAGAGATATACCAATGGTTTCACAAACCGTTGATATATGTTACCCTTATACCAACGGTTTAGAACCATTGTTATATAGTGTACAATATACTTGAAAAGGATATACCAATGGTTTTAAACCGTTGGTAAAAGTCTATACCAACGGTTATAAAAAATTGTTGGTATAATATATATCAAAAGGATATACCAATGGTTTTGAAAACTGTTGGAATACATATGTTGTACCTCCACAGCAGTAGCCACCTCCACAACAGCTCCACAACTACAGCAGCCAGTAGCCACATCCAACCTGCTCTCCATGACCTAAAAGAATACACACACCTAGGATCCAAAAGGCTACATGGGATGTTTAAAATTCATCCAGAACTCAGAAATTTAGAAATTTAAATTTCATTCCTCACTCAAACCACAACACAAGAGAAAAATCTAGAATCCAATACATCCACAATCCAATACATCCAGAATTGAAAAGAAATAACACCCATAACACCAATAAAAAATTAAAATCCAAGACATCCAGAATCCAATACACATAACAGTATTAAAAATTTAGAATTCACTCCTCACTCGAACCACAACACCAATACACACAAGATAAAAAACCTACATGTTATAGGAAGCACATGGGATGCTTACTCATGGTCTTGGGTTAACTATCTTAAAACCAATAGAAAAACGTGGGTAGAGTGGACAAGGATCATGATACCCATAAGATATAAAAAGGTAGTGGTAATGTTCTTAGACCTAGGATGAGTTATAGGAAGTTCATGGGATGTTTATATTCATCTAATGACAATGTATCCGTGTATAAATTCTTCTTGATGTGTTAGTGGAAAACATTGGACAATCTCGACATATGAGATGGGTTACCAGGATAGCCTACATGTTTTTCACAGAATTTTCAATTTGAATAAGAGGGTATGTGGCTAATTGTAATTTGGTCTCCTGGGTGTGATGTGAGATGAATCCCCATTTTGGGTTGTGGGTATGAATATTCAATTATGTCTTTGGTATTGGGTTCCCAAAGGGACTTTGGTTTGGTCCTAGAACCCACTATTTGAGGATGATATTGGCGTATTAAATGTTATGTGTTTTAGAATAGGGGTATGATTTCCTCACATGAGAAGTGGGTTGTGTGAGGCTGGACCATGGATCCTTGTGCTAAGGTATCAACACAATCTGAATACGTTTGTTCGGTTTTCCGTATGCAAGTTGTTTTTTTCACTTAAAATTTTGTCCATTTCAAATTAATGTGTGACAGGTTTTGTGGTACTAGCCACACCGTGCCTTATATTGAGGTAGGGTTGACTCGTACATGTCCCAAATGACCCAGGGATCCTTGTCATAAATTATCCACAGAATCCGAATTCATTTGCTCAGTTTTTCATACGTCAGTTTTTTTTTCTCTTAAAATGTTGTCCATTTGAAATAAATGTGAGACAATTAGAGTGGTACCGGCCACACCGTGCTGTGAATTGATATGGGTTTGACTCATACACATCATAAATGACCCACTGATCCTTGTGATAAATTATCAAAACAATCAGAATGCGTTTGGTCAGTTTTCCGAATGTCTGTTGTTTTTACTTAAAACAGTGTCCATTTTAAACAAAAGAGAGACATTTTGAGTGATATCGGCCACAAAAGTTTTCAGATTGAGGCGATCTTGACTCGTACACATCAAAAATTACCCATGGATCATTGTCCTGAAGTATCAAAACAATCAGAAAGTGTTTGTTCAGCTTTCCGTATGCAAGTTGTTTTTTTCACTTAAATTTCTGTGCATTTCAAATAAAAGTGAGACAATTTGAGTTGTGCCAGCCACACCATTCCTCGGATTGTGATGGGGTTGAGTTTTACACGTCAAAAATGACCCATGGATCATTTTCCTACTGTATCAAAAGAATCCGAATGCATTTAGTTAGTTTTCGGTATGCCAGTTATTGTTTTCACTTAAAATGTAGTCCAATTCAAATTAAAGTGAGACACTTTGAGTGGTACCGGCCACACCGTGCCTCGGATTAAGGCATAGTTGACTTGTACACGTCAATAAACGTACCATGGATCCTTTTTCTAAAGTATCAACACAATCTGAATAATATTGGTTTGTTTTCTGTATGCATGTTGTTTTTACTTAAAAGGGTGTCCATTTTAAACAAAAGAAAGACACTTCAAGTGATACTGGCCACACCGTGCCTCAGATTGACGCGGGTTTGACTCATACACATCACATATAAAACATGTATCATTGTCCTAATGTGTCAACACAACATAAATTCATTTCTTCAGTTTTCCGTATTCTAGTTGTTGTCTTCACTTAAAATGTTGTCCATTTCAATTAAAGGTGAGACACTTTGATTGGTACCATCTACACTATGTCTCATATTGAGACGGGGTTGACTCTTACACATCAAAAATGACCCATGGATCCTTGTGATAAAATATCAAAAAAATTAGAATACGTTTGGTCAGTTTTCTGAATGTCTGTTTTCTTATTTAAAACAGTGTCCATTTTAAACAAAAGAGAGACACATTGAGTGATACTAGCCACACTATGCCTCATATTGAGACAGTTTTGACTCGTCCATGTCAAAAATGACCCATGGATCATTTTCCTGAAGTATCAATACAATCAGAAAGCATTTGGTTGGCTTTCGGTATGCAAGTTTTTATTTTCACTTAAATTCCTGTCCATTTCAAATAAAATTGAGACAATTTGAGTGGTAACAGCCACACCATGCCTTTTATTGAGGCATGGTTGATTTTTACATGTCAAAAATGACCCATGGATTGTCTTCCTAACGTAACAATAGAAACTGAATGCTTTTGGTTTGTTTTTTATATGTCATTTGTTGTTTTCACTTAAAATGTTGTTTAATTCAAATAAAAGTGAGACACTTTGAGTGGTACCAGCCACACCATGCCTCAGATTGAGGTGGAGTTTACTTTTACACGTCAAAAATGAACCATGGATCCTTGTGTTAATGTATCAAGACAATACAAATAAGATTGGTCAGTTTTCCATCTGCCAGTTGTTTTTACTTAAAAGGGTGTCGATTTTAAACAAAAGAAAGACACTTCGTGTGATACCGGCCACACCGTGCTTCAGATTGAGGTGTGGTTGACTTTTACACATCACATATGACACATGGATCATTGTACTAAAGTATCAACAAAATCTGAATGTGTCTGGTCTATTTTCCATATGCCAGTTGTTGTTTTCACTTAAAATGTTGTCCATTTCAAATAAAGGTGAGACACTTTGAGTGGTACCCGCCACTCCATGCCTCTAAATGAGTAGGGGTTGACTCATACACATTAGAAACTACCCATGTATCCTTTTTCTAAACTATCAACACAATCAGCATATATTTGGTCAGTTTTACATATGTCTATTGTTTTTACATAAAAGAGTGTCCATTTTAATCAAAATAGAGACACTTTGAGTGTATTCAGCCACACCATGCTTTAGATTGTGGCGGGGTTAACTTGTACATGTCACAAATGAACCATGTATAATTGTTCTGAAGTATCAACACAATCAGAAAGCAATTGGTTGGATTTCCATATGCATGATGTTCTTTTCACTTAAAATCTTGTCCATTTCCAATAAAAGTGAGACAGTTTAAGAGGTACCGGCCTCACCATACCTCAGATTGAGGTGGGGTTGAATTGTACACATCAAAAATTACCCACTTATATTTTTCCTAATGTATCAATAGAATATGAATGCGTTTGGTTGGTTTTTCATATGAAACTTTTCATTTTCACTTAAAATATTGTGCATTTCTAATAAAAGTGAGACAATTTGGGTGTTACTAGCCACACCGTGCCTCAGATTGGAGATGGGTTTACTCATAAATGTCACAAAGAACCCATGGATTGTTGTTCTAAAGTTTCAATAGAATATGAAGGCGTTTGGTCGATTTTCCGTATGCGAGTTGTTGTGTTCACATAAAATGTTTTCCAATTAAAATAAAAGTGAGACACTTTGACTGGTACCAGCCACACCATGCCTCGGATTGAGGCGGGGTTGACTTGCACATGTCACGAATGGCCCATGGGTCCTTTTTCTAAAGTATCAACAAGATACAAGTACTTTTGGTTGGTTTTACATATGCCATTAGTTTTTACTTAAAAGGGTGTCCATTTTAAAGTGAGATTAGATTGGGATCCAAGACGCCGAATAAAGACTGTGATTGTCTCTGGAATCAAGGTAAATGGTCCTTAGACTTTCGTGAATTGTCGTGATGTTTTATATATGTTGAATCGTCACTTGCCCAATGTTGGGATGTTGGGTCGTGGGGTTGTCTGGGGTCCAGAGAGAAGGGAGGGGGGCCAATCCGGGGTCCTGGGAGGAGGGTGGGGGGCTGTCTGGGAGTTTTTCCAGGGGGATGTCAGGGGTCTAGGGAGAAGGGTGGGTGGGGGGGGGGGATTTCAGGGGGGCTATCCAAGGGGCTATTTGGGGGCTGTTTGGGGTCCAGAGAGGAGGGGGACTGTCCGGGGTCTAGGGAGGAGGGTGGGGGATGTCTGGGGGCTTGTCCGGGGTCCAGGAAAGAGTGGGGGCTGTATGAGGTCTAGGGAGGAGGGTGGGGGATGGTCGGGGGGCTAGTCGAGGGGGGGGGGGCTATTTGGGGTCCAGGGAGGGGGGGTGCTGTCCGGGGGAAGTTCGGGGGGGGGGGGGGGGTGTATGGGGGATTTCCGTGGTCCAGGGAGGAGGGTGGGGGGCTATCCAGGGTCCAAGGAGGAGGGAGGTTGTCTAGGGTCCAAGGAGGATGGGGCGCTATCTGGGGGGGCTCTCCGGGTGTTGTCTAGGGTCCAGGGAGGAGGGTGGGGGGATGTACAGGGTCCAGGGAGGAGGGGGGATGTCTGGGGGTTGTCCGGGGTTCGGGGAGGAGGGTGGGGGATGTACATGGTCCAGGGAGGGGGGGGGGGATATCCGGGGTCCAGGGAGGAGGGTGGCGGGCTATCCGGGGGGCTGTCTGGTGGTTGTCCGGGGTCCAGGGAGGATGGTGGGGGGGGGGGGGGCTGTTCAGGAGGCTATCTCGGACACATGGGATGGTATTTACATATTTTCTAAGAAAATTATTTCACTGTTAAAAAAATAATTTCAATATATCAACTTCTAATCAGACGCTCAATTATTTAAATTCCACTAAAAAATTACAATTTCATTAAAACAGATAAAAAATAAAGATATTGTGACCTACATAATCAGACATATTTTTTGGCACAATAAATCAATAAACATCAATGGTTAGTAATATCAGTTAAAAATGTAATGAGTCAATTTGTCTCTCATCACTGTCACTATCACCACCACCATTGTCACCCTCACCCACGTCCTCATCATCGCCTCCATCATCGTCCCTACCCTCCTCCTCACCCTAATACCCAGCCTCGGTCTCATCATCACCCGCCTCCTCTACCTTGGCCTCCTCCTCACCCTCCTCGTCCACCTCAGCCTCCTCCTCAACCTCCTCCTCCTCTGCTACGGCCTCCTCCTCGCCATTGTCTCGACCACCAATAGAACTGCCACCTGGTTCACCATATTTAGAATGCATCGATGACATATATTCATCACTAATAGTTCTAGCCTCTGGTGGATGTGTTGTACATAAAACATCCATCCGTTTCCTAAATGTAGTGCTAGCTCTAGAGGACTGTTCTTCCATCTATGTGGCCCTTTTTTCAGCCTATTCTTCTTGTGCCTTAACCTAATGCAACTCTGAGGCACTACAAATCGTACTTGAGGAGGGCCAATACATCATCAGAACTATACTCTTCCTATGTCAGCATCATACTCTACCAGGGTGCTCATCTCCCAACACTTGATGTAAGTGATCATTTAGCCCAAAATTGTCAGGTTCCTGGGAATCTAGGTCCTCTAAAGCAACATGTTAAAAATATAAATAGATTATTAAGTTAAAAATAGAGATTAAAATTTTAAATCTACAAAGTAAAACATACAATCTGCTGCTGAGTCGGTTCATTAACCACACTTCAATCTTTCTTATTTCTACTCAATCAAAACAATTTTTCTCAAGGCACATGTCCTTCTATATTCAATTTATGCCTCTATAATGACATTGAATGTAGAAAACCATAATTAAAACTTGAATATGAAAAAATAGTAATTGCATAACTAAAATTATATAACAACTTTAGAACTCAAATAAATTATGGAGGAAGCAATAGAAAGTTCATTTCATAAAGAAATATTATAAACTGTCATACCTGCGGTATCTCATGATCTGGAATCATAGTACGTCCCAATGTATATACTTATTTCATAGAATCAATGTTTTTTTATTTCTTGCAGATTCATCCAAAATAAATTTCAATAACTAGTATTAACGAAAAATATGAAAATTTTCATTTAAATACTTCTAATTTGATTAATAAGGTAAATTGGATAGTCACCCAATGAGTAATCATCTGTCGATACTGTTCTAATGGACAATCATCCATGAGAGGGACTGCCATTAACTTTGTTCCAACTCTAGCATGCTAACCAATGTACAAATCATTCTTATGAGCTTTCCAAAGATCACCTGAATCCTTTATACGTGCTGGTCGTGCACCCCTCACCATCGGGGAAATTAATCGCAGCTGAAACCAAAATATTAATTCATATAAATACAAAAATTAATATATTTCATTAAATACAAAAGATTTTTTTACCCATATCTCTTCCCAGGCTTTATCCTTGACTTCATTTGGCAGGTGTCTCCATTAGAGCGGTCTAACATTAATGATGTCAAAGTATTTGGAATGAATCGCAAAAACACTTCGACATTGCTGCCCTGATTTTTCAATAATCTGACTATCTTCATTGTATTCCACCATCAACTGCATGTGGCGATTCCACACCAAACACATGCATGTATTCCCCCTCCCCCACCTCCCAGCATTAGATGTATCTGTTATGAAAAAAACAAATATTTTATCAAACATGTTGTAATTAAAATAAATAATGGTTGTACCAAATATTCCAACAGTAGTTTGATCATGGGAACCGCTGGATCCACAGAAAATGAAGGAACACCCTGTATAGATGGAGTGTGTCCCATTGTATGCTATGCAAGGATAGACTCTAGCAGAGTAGTAGTTAAAAAAGATGGAATATAAAATCTCAGAGAGATCAAAGAAGTAGTAAAAGAAGATAACAGGGATGGCTGGCCTAATGATGGATGGGGAGTGGGAATCATCATCGGATATGATACAGATGGGTGAGGAGGGTCAGATGTAAAGGGTGGTGAAAACATGGGTGGCCTAAATATCCCATGTGTCCCTAAAGACACACTGGATCATATTGTGGGATGGTTGGTATTTTAGTGGGAGGGGCAGGGTCTAATCAGCACGCCGACAAAATCGTATAGCTCCCGTACTACCCCCCTCATACGAACACCTTGAGTACTGGGACCACTACTCGGCTGCTCCTCAAATAACAGTCTCCTTACAGATGGATCCTGAAAAAATGATTAAAAAAATTAATCACATGACATTATATATAATTTAAATAAATATATTTGAAATAAAATACTCACTGCATGAACTAGTGATAGAATGCCCAGCTCGGTCATCCGATGATTGTTTGTCCATAATCTGTTTATGTCGCCTCTCTTCAATTTGTTTCATTTCCTCCATTTGAAAACAAATATAGAAGTAAATAGAAAAGTATAAACTAATGTGTAACCCAAAAAACAAAATAAATGGAGGGAATAGGGGATTCATGGATAATTTACCTAACCATTATTTTAGGTGAGCTTGAACACATATATAATGAAGTCAATAAATCGTACAAGATGAAATAAAGAAATTTAATTTTAAATAGGATGATTATTTACTATGTGTCATCATTATATTAAAATCATAGAATATTGTTTCTGCTAGATTCATAAGTGGAAAACTAATTGTCAAAATTAAGGAAAATTTTAATTTCTTTAGCTCAAGTGGATGATGCAGGTTTCAATATTAAATCAATTTAAATAGAACCAACCTTAACAACCCAACTCAAGGTAAACCAAAAGAATTGAGAACATGAATGAATGATTTTATATATTTTACAACACAAATTCAGGTTCACAGTCAACTCTGAAAAATGAGTTATTTGAGTCATCAAAAGAAATAAATGGATTGGTTCTAATGGAAGTAGGGATGGTGTCAATTCCATCATCACCATCATCAAAAATATGTCTTGGAATTACTTCAACTATGGCACCAAATTTAGGTTGAAGTTTGGTATTTTGACATAAAAAACATGTTTATTAATTGATGCCAATACATATGTTTCTTCGGTAGTAAGAGTGTGAGTCATATTAATTACTCAAAATCCGCAATCATCAAGAAATGTGCCTTGTCTTGTCATCAAATCAAACCAATGACATTTCATCATCGTGACGTGTCCATGAGAGTAATAATCCAACATTATTATCTTTTCAATGACTCCATAATAACCCACATTTTCAAATCATGGTCTACTATCTGATGCATTGGCACAACAATTTTTCATGTCAGTAACCATAACACCATCATGTTTTGTTTTCATGTTCTTTTCTCGTTCAATGACAATAAAATTGTACCCATTGATAACAACTGATTTACAGTCATGAACCACAGTATTAGGAACAAAATCTAAAGCTCTTATTTCCTTAGAGATCGATTTGGTAAGAAAACTCAAAACTTTAAATATAAATGAATATTAAACTTAATTAAATATTGATTTAATTATTATAAATAGGTAATATTTTTACCTTCAATTTTAACCAAGCAGAAAACTCTTTTCTATGAAAAGCCTCCCTCCTTCTCAAATATATAGAATAGTGCTTTCTATTTATCATTGTTTTATGCTTCTTGTAGATAAAAAAATATGAATAGTTTCATAGATATATATATATATATATATATGATATACATCTTCAATTTAGTTACCTGATGTACTCATCAAAAAAATCACAGTTGAACAAAACTGTGCGATGTTCCATCTCCCGCTCTTCAAGGATTAATGTCTTCAATGTATATGATCAAGGAATTCCTCCTATTTGAGGTAGTGATGGAAAACTGGGTTCAATTTTTTCATTCTATTCTTCTTCATTTCTCATTATTCTGTTCATTCTTGTAGTAAGATCAGAAAAATACATTGAGCATAAATCCCTACATTCTTGGTCCAAGAAACCCTTCACGATAGAACCTTCAAGATGTTTCATGTTTTGGACATAAGACTTTAATGTGTACATATTTCATTCATTTGGATACATCCAACAAAAAGAAACAGGTCCTCTGAGAAGTATTTCAGTTGGAATATGAACAGTCAGATGCTGAATGCATGTGAATAATGATGGAGGAAATATTTTATCAAACTCACAAAAAATTAATGGGGCATCTGTGAACATTTTTTTTGAAAGAAAGACATGGAAAACTTCTTAGTAAAATGATCTCTAAACAAATGGAACAACCAAATAATATTCACCCTTACATTATTGGATAAAATATGAAGAATTTCTACTAGAATCAACTCATGTATAAGAACATGATAATCATGAGTCTTCAAAGACTTTTTCTTCAACTCTCTTATATTGACCCGTTTAGATATGTTGCTTGAATATCCATCAGGAACTCTAATAGTCTCTAATAATTCCAGAAATTGATTTTTTTATAGGTGTCATCACATAAGAACCACATGGAAGTTGCGATTTATTTTCACTGATACACACAAGATGCAATTCTGGTCTGATGCCCCAATCCACCAAGTCACACCGAGACCATAATTAATCTTTTATCTTTCTATTAACATTTAGAAGTTTCGAAAGTAACATTTCACATATATTCTTTTCAATGTGCATTACAACTAAGAAATGATGTAATAAATTGGTTGACCAATAAGGCAAATAAAAACATATATTCATCTTCCTCCAACTGTAACAGGTTTCAGTGGAAACATTCTTCCTCCTTCCCGATTTCATTTGACACTTCCCAAATAAAAAACTAAAATATTTCAATTCATTAATCACATCAGTTTCATACATACGCTGAGGTGGATCATTAGTCTCTATGGTATTCTCAAATCTTCAATGATTATTTTTATATGGATGGCCTATTGTAAAGAGTCGTCGATGTACCGTAAAACTAAATCTACAGTGATGTTTTAGTCTTATAGATCATGTATTCTTCATACAAATAGGACATGACAATTTTCCCTTTGTTCTCCTACTATACATCATTATATAAGCTGAAAAATCATTGATCGTCCACATAAGCGTAGTGCGCATCTAAAATATGCCTTTCGAATATGCATCGTATGTGCACACACCCACATCCCAAAGAAGTTTCAACTCTTTTACTAAAGGTTTCATGTATACGTCAATATCGATGCCGAGATCAGAGGGCCAGATATGAGTATACTCATGAAAGTGAAAGTTTTTTTCATACACAACCATGGGGGAAGATTATAAATGTGTATAAAAACTGTCCATGTGCTGTGCAAAGTAAGAATTTTCCCAAAAGGATTAAAACCATCATAGGAAAGACCCAGCCTCACACTACACATGTCAGCTGCAAAATCAGGACATTGAGCATCAAATCTCTACCATGCAAATCCATATGCCGGGTGAACCAACTCATCAGTAGTCTTCTTTCTCTTGGTACCATTCCATCTCATTTTTATTGATATTTCATCAAACATAAAACGATTCAGGGGTCTGGGGATCAATGGAAAGTTACACATTACTTTTTGTGGCACACGGGATGGTGTTCCATCAGATTTTGACCTCCAGTGGGATGTGCCACATTTTATACAATCATTTCATTCACATGTTTCCTCCTAGAATAAACTACAGTGTTTCGGGAAAGCATGAATTTTGTTTCTTGAAAATCTATGTTCATCAACTAACTTCCATGCCATATAGTGGTTTGAGGGAAAATCTACATCAACTGGATGTAAATCCATCAACAAGGTAAGAATGAAGTCGATTTTTATATTAGAAATCCCATACATAGTTTTCCCATGAAACAATCAGATTAAGAATTACAGCTTTTTCATTTTATCACACTGTCGATATACTTGATTCGTGGCAGCATCAGTCAATTTTGTCACCCTAAAAATATCATAATTTTCATTAGATGCATCATCTGTCATAATATCAAAGTCTTATTGAGTCAAAATCCTTTCTTTTTGAAGATGAGGAATAAATGGAAACCATTCATCTAACAAATTCTCCGGTCATGTCCTTTCATTTAGATCATCAGCAATTTGAGTTTTCATTTTCTTCCCATTGTGATACCACACATAGTAGTTTTCTTGAAAACCATATTTTGTTATGTGGTATCTGACTTCTTCATGGATCAACCAAAGTCTACCAATATAATTGGAACATGGTTAGTGTATGCGACCACTATCTGAAGCATTGTGAAATGAAAAATCTTAAAATCTCTTCAAATTGTTTTGAAAATCGCTTGAGATCCGATCAGTTTCATACATCCAACTTCTATCCATTATGTAAAAAAATTGTTATAAGTCATTTCGTCATAATAAATTCAATAAGATTGATGTTTAATAGAAAATATATTTAAATAAATGATAAAGGATAGAGTTTCTTGTTGATGTTGGGAACTATTAAAACAATGGAAAGATATACAAATTAATTCAGTTATGTGTGCCTAAATTTGAGATGAGATGTGTTTTGTATTTTTTCATTTATGACATACCAAGAAGACACCATAGACCTAATAAAACATTGTTCAAGATATTACAATGTTAAGGCTTTTCATGAAAGATGTAGAATGTGTAAAGACAATTTTTTGAATAAATTATTGATGCTAAAAATGGAAATATTGTGAAAAGTTAGTACATTTCATAACACCCAAACTAAAGTCCACAAAAAGTACCATATCACCACAATAAAAAAAGAAAAATCACAAAAAAGGAGTGGCTATTAAGACTTAAAATCATGTTGATTCATTTAATCATGCCACTTGAATTGTAAAACAAAAATAGAAAACAAATCAAACTGCACTTATTGGAAGGGCTGCCCAGGCGGTGGGAGGGCTGTCCAGGGGGTGGGGTGGCGTCCAGGGGGGCTATCCAAGAGGTGGGATGGCTATCCAGGGGGTGGGGGGTTGTCCAAGAGGGTGGGTTGGTGTCTAGGGGGATGTCCAAGGGGATGGGAGGGATTTCTAGTGGGTGGGGTGGTGTTAGGGGGGGCTTTCCAAGGGGGTGGGGGTGTCTAGGGTGTGGGGTCTCCAAGGGGTGGGGTAGTGTCTATGGGGGGTTGTCCAAGGGGGTGGGGGTGTCCTGGGGGTGGGTGTGTCTAGGGGGTGGGAGGGATATCCAGGGGGCGGGGTGGTGCCCAGGGTGGGTTTTCCGGGGGTGGGGATGTCTAAGGGGAGGGGTGGTGCGGTGTCTAGGGGGGCTATCTAGGGGATGTGGGGGCTGTCCAAGGGGGTGGGGTGGTGTCCATGGGGGTTGTCCAATGGAGTGGGGGTGTCCAGGGGGTGGGGTGGGGTCCAGGGGGGTTGTCCAAGGGGGTGGGGGTGGAAAACTCCCCTCCCTCCCATGATAGCCCACACCCCCTCCTAAGTGAAATTTGTATAAGCAAATCAGCATCAATTTTCTTATCCCATCTGACCATATACCATTCCTCTCATGGAATACCCTATAACTTAGAAATATCCAAATTCTATACACAATCCCATAGGACATAATCGATATATGGGAAATCTCATCAGCCACCCTCATCCACATCCCATCATAACACCCCTCTCGGTTGTAACCATACCTCGTAGGCCACAAGGAACTCACATAACAATTTACAACTTACCCGACTCACTCAATATTATATCCCGAAAGAGTTACTCAAACCATTATCCCTTTAAAACACATTCCATGTACTACATGAATAAAAAAACTAAGGATTTCACCATATTTCTTCTTATGAAGAGGTTTCACTACAAAAATTCTACCAAAACTAAACTACACTAAGAAAACATCTTACATTTATCAATAGAGACAACAAGATAAATAATAAAAATCAACAAAACAGGTTATCACATTATACATGAAATTGATGAATCAAATTTCTACAACACTATACATGAAATCCCACATAAAACATGACTCATTATATAACCAATACCTCTCATAATTGAGATAACATAACCCACAAAAAATAGAACCGAAATTATTCAACACGTCAAATGGGTTTTCACTATCCACACGGGACACTAGAGTGGCTTACTGTACAAATTCAAAGGATTACACTAGAAGGAAATTCTACCCAAGGCCCCCATCACATTAAATAATATTAAACCTCACTCTCATGATCAGCTCTTGTAGAAGGTTCATGTGGTAAGAGAACATGATAGGAGAAATAGAAATAGAAGTAGACAACACGGATCTCGTTTAGACAAAATCAAAATAAATAACAAAAAAATTTAGAAGCACGAAATTCCACTTACAGATTCGAAATGTATAATTAATGAACTACCTGATTTCAAAGAGATATTTGAGTGATACCTAGGGCTAAAGAGAGAGCATCAGCGTCAATTAGGTTTATGGATACAATCGGGATCCAATCAGGAAGAGGGATTCTGAAAGTGCTGCTATTTGGGGGAAAATTTTCCCAACGATTTGCTAAAAACGTTGGGAAAGATTGTACTTACAAATAGTTTTTATAAACCGTAGGTATATATATAGATTTTCCAAGCTTTTCCCAATGGTTTAAGTAAACTGTTGGGAAAAGCTAATTCTCATCCCATTATCCCAACATTTTGAAGAAACTGTTGAAAAAAATTAAGTATACCAATGGTTTGAATAAACCATTGGTATACAAGTGTTGGGGAAAATCGTTTTCCAGTAGTGAACCTTCTCAAATTCTTTATTCTTATTTCTATTCTTGTTATTCAAGAAAAATTAAATGTTTCACTACTCATGTAGATAATGAGTTAATCACATGATGATTTTACCAATCCCAAGGAATAACATATTATAAAGGATGAAACTACATAATTATTAGGGGATAGAAAATATGTTTATGAAAAAACCAATGATGACGCATTATTATTGTGACGGAAAAAATTATCAATGTAAGATGTCTGTGTATAAAATTTGTGGTTAGTTGGAATCAATGCAGACAACCTATTGACCCAAAAAGAAAATTTTGATTAGTAATGTTGGGGTAATAAAAAAATTAAATGTGTCCATTAATATTGATTCATGGTACAATGAATTTCCTAGAATGAACAAAACCCCTTGTAATGATTTACAGGTGATATTTAAATATATTTTCACTAATTAATAAAAATTTTAAATAATGAATCATTGATTTAATTTTCATTATTTCTATCATAGTTTTTTTTATTTTAAAATATTTAAATAATAAAATTATCTCAATGGACACTAGAAAATCTTTTAGAGTCTTCTAGACTCTTCTTAACAAGTTACATATTAGGGATTCTAAGTGGAATGTAAATCCCAACCCAGTAGTTAGTTATGACCACATTATATAGTAGAATACATGGAATTATTTCAGTAATTTACATAGTGATAAATAATTTTAAGTAAATTATAGTCGATAATATATTATTTGAAAACATTTATTTTAACTAATTTTATTCAAAAAATTTAATTTATTAAATAGAAAAGTAGTGTTGAAAATAAAGAACCTTTTTCAAACCATTGTATCTATATCACAAATCAAGGATGGGGTACACTTAACTAGAGAAGAAATTGGTATTTAATAAAATCAAAAATAAAATTTTTATGTGAAAAGAAACAACATATGTTGTTTTGTTTATATCCAAATTAATAGATCAAAATTCGAAACCACTTGTATCCCATGTCATCTATTATGGAAAGAGGCTCTCATAAATAAAAAGGATAAACTATTATGGAAAGAGTCTCTCATTAATTTAAGGCCATCTTTGAAGTATCTTCACTCATCCCTTGAAGCGATAGGCTTTACGGGTTTTCAAATCGGTCTCCTGAACCCCTCTCACATTGTTTTTCGGTTTGCATCTGAGGAGGGATACTATAGGCTTTGGGTCAAGAGGTCATGGTCCTTTGGAGGTTGAAAATTGAAAATTCTTAAGTGGACTCTAGAATTGGATGCCTATACTGAATCCCCTATTGTTCCTATTTGGGTTAGCTTCCCAAAGTTACCACTTCACCTGTTCAAGAAGGCAGCCCTTTTCCCTATTGCTAATCTTATTGGGAATCCTCTGAAGTTAGATTTTGCAACAAAAATGCTTTCAAGACCCTCAATTGCTAGGATTTGTATAGAGTTAGATGGTTCTCAGCTTTTTCCCTCCAGTATTTGGATTCAAAGTGGGGACATTTCCTTCTCCCAAGAAGTCATTTATGAAAGATTGTCAGACTACTGCTCTAAGTGCTTCAGATTAGGGCACCGTAGAAGAAATTGTGGAAAAACTATTGATCATTTTAAAAACCTTAAACCTGTTTGGATAGAAAAGTGTAAAAATAACCAAGAAAACATGTATGGACCTTCTAAATTTGATAGTTGAGAAGATGAACATGTGGTTAAGGATAAAGAAAAAATCCCTGATTGTGTTTTCAAGGAAAGAGATGATGGGGTAAAAGGACAATTGAATTCTCAAACATCTCGAGATCAACTCTCAGACTTTTTCAATGATGTTCTTGCTGTCACTAAGCAGCAAGAACATCTTGATGCAGAAAAGAGTGATTCCACCCCACCAACCATGAAGGAAGATGAAAAATTTGAGGGTCATGTGATTAACAAAGATGGGCATACAGAGGAGTCTCTCTGGGTTGTTGTTGATAAGATTCCTAAAGTAGGGGAATCTTTTCATCTACATGATCAAAAAGGTAAAAACTTTATTGTGGACTCAGATGGTTTCATCACTCCATTCCCCAGGAAAACCTGGAAACATAGAGACAATTTCAGCTATGAAAGAACCATCATTATAAGATCATTTGCGACCAAAAGTTCTGCCTTTGAAGTTCCTCCACAGCCTATTCCTATAGTGCCCCTGCCTGAATATTCACAAAACTCTGATTGTTCTGATGCAGACACTTCTTCAATTGAAGTTGATGAAAATGAACCGGCATATAGGGATGCCTACCAGTATGATAATGATCTGGATTTTCCAAAAGAGCTTGACTCCTGGTTCGGGGAAAATGAGACAAATACATTTAGGAAGTATAAAAATGGTGATATAACTGCTCTTGATTACCTTGATATCAGAAAGAGGATGTTTATCAAAGTTTATGAGGAATTCAATAAGGATCCAAACTTTGATTTCATGAGTATTCCATGGCAATAAGTTTTGGATCTGGTTCAATCTTTGATTGAATTTTTGTTTTGATGACTCTGGTGGATACTGAATGATTTCTTTCATAAGGTTTTCTTCTGAGTGTTTTCTTCTTGTCTTGGCACATGCTCCTGGTTCACCTCTCAACCCGGTTGATGTTTGTCTTTGTTCAATTTCTTCTTAAATTCTGTCTTATTATAATTTTCTCAAGGATGTTTCTGCTTCATTTGGAGTTCATCTGGACTGGTCTAGTTTCTTGGACAGTACAGGTTTTAGGGCTGTTTTTGGGCTGAGACCTTTCAACCTGTTTGGGGTTTTGGCTATGATCTCTTAATCATATCTTCTTTTCATTTCTGAATTGGTGATATTTGGATCTGTTTATTTCAACATGAAGGATAAGACGGTATAAGTGGAGCAGAGGCCATTCCTCCAAACATTTTTGGAGAGGGCTGCAGAGATGTTATGTTTTTTTGTCTTCATAGCCAGGCATATATGCTGTGAAACTTCTTGATAAATTGTACCCATACAGGAAGCTTATATCTCGTTGAGTCTATCGTGAATCATGTATTTTCTCAGATGGCAGTTACACGAAAGACTTGACAGTTCTGGGTATTGATCTTGCAAAGGTGTCCATAATTGATAACCCCCCCAGATCTTGTCATGGATATGGATCAGACAACATTGTAAAAAATGAAGAGAACAAAGACAAATTTAAGAGGGGTTCTTTAGCAGGGGGAGAATCATCATGTGATTCAATAGTGAAGCATAATACTGAAATTCTCATTGCCATCCTTCAGGATTCTCAAAACCTGGCGACAATTTTCTCACCTTTTCTGAAGTCTGCTGAGCACTTTTGTGGAGCCGACATTAGTGTAGTAGATTATTTTAACCATAAGATCTTATGTGTTGAAGATCTATTTTCCGAGTTCTTATGTGGTGGGAAAATCTTCCCATTTGGTGTGGCTGAGAGACATTTGATGCTTCCCTTCTGATAGTCATGGAGGCTCATCTTTCTCTCAATGAAGGTACCCTGTTGGTGTCTATTTTTTTGCTATGATTTTTAATCTCTAATTCCCTGCTGGTGTAATTCCCTACTGGTGTAAGTCTGTTACACCTCGAGCTTGTTTTGTTAACTCTTTTTTCAGATTAATAAATTCTTTTGGGGAATGTGCTAGGAAACCAGTTCATGTCACCACATTTAAAAAAAATATTTATGTTCATCTTTTTCATGTGTTTTGTACAAAATAATTGGTAGTAACCTTACCAACAGAAAAAAAAACTTCATTTTATATGAAACAATATGAACAGTATGGGTGTGTTAAAGGATTAGGTTTTTGAGTATCTCCTTGAACATATTATGAGAAGTCAAAACCACATGAAGATACATACAATATGGCTAATTGATTTCACACATAAATACACTCACTCCAATATATTATTTCCCAATTTGGTTTAGAAGAAAAATGTTTGAGAAATCATTAAAGGGAATCCGTGCTGGAAAAAATTTCATCAAATGAACCAAATGGCTCCACTATCTTTGAGGATAATCATTATCTCTACGAAATAACTTACCAAAGGTAACCAATTTTTTCATTACTCATCCAAAATTTGAATCAAAAAACATCTTGTAACTTTATATTACTAAAATTGGAAGGGTATAATTGTATGTGATTTGTATTTTTCAACACCAACACAGTACCTTATTGCTTGGGGTACAGTTCATAATATCCCAAAAGACAAGATACACCATAAATGCCTCCCAAAAGATGACATGATAATTGGGATTGTGGTAGATCATGATTTTACTACAGAGTTGCATGTTCCACTTTATGATCTATATATTATAATGGTCAATGATGTAATTTTAACAATCATAGCTTGTTCATGTAATCTTATAATGATACATTAGGTATGTATTTATCATATATTTTGATATGATTTATATGTAATAGTAGATGAAAAAATTTATCAAGTTATGTATGATATAATATAAGGATAGAGTGACAGGGAAATGGAAGGTCTGATCAGGATAATATATCAAATCGACCATTAAATCAAAATGACCTCTTAAGATTACCTCCTTCTGTTCAGTTCTAGAGAAACTGTTATAATAATTTAAAATTCATGTATATACCACATTTAAATATGTAAATATTTCATATATTGCATATGAAAAGGAAATTTATGGAACTTTCATGACATACATAATTGGTCTTAAGACTATAAATGAAATTCTCAAGAATAAATGGTTTGGCGTTGTAGTCATGAAAACAAATATAAAGTGAATTTTCATAATTCATATGTCTAAATAGTGGAATAATATGTATCTCAAAGTTAATAAAAATTTATATTTTTAATAGGTGTTTATATTACTACAATATATACAAAACTATTTGAAAAAGTTTTTAGATTCATTAATCCCTATATAATTTCTCTGAAAAAACATACATTGGATAAGGATTAATAGTAAAGAAATCAGAGGAGAAACTCTAAGAGTTTGATAAAAAAATATCACATGAATAACTCTTTTTTATTTCTACAATGCAGAATTAAACACGAAAATCAAATCACATAAAATATATTTTTAATTTTTTCATTACTTATTTGAATATTTTTTTCTAGGTAACATTAGATGCTGATCAAAGTCAATATTGATTCCCCAAATATGAATTTTTTGGATCCAATTCATGGATATCCAAAAACAATTACCACACATGATGTGTATTATGAATTTGTAATAGACTACAGTCAATATTTTATAGATTAAAAACTAATTATATTTTTTATTTAGTGTTTTGATAATAATTTTGTTATGATATGGATGACACTAAATATAGGATAAATCTTGGCATGAAGATTGTTTCTGAATAGATAATCTTAATGATTAGTTCGAATGGAAACATAATAAGGTGTTTATTTAAATATTTAACTGTTAAAACATACTTGAAAACAATTTAATTATTTTGGCCAATGTTTATACAATATCTGAAAAAATTATGGAAATGATTATGGATATTATGTTTTCACATATATGAGATAGATCAGAAAGCATGGAAATACTAGAATCCCCCAACAATTAATTTCTGAATGTAATTAAAATTATATTAAATATATTTCTTAATAATTTGTTCTTCTATATTTTCTCAGTACTATCAATATTAAAAACATCCATTATAAAGAAAATAATAGGTAAATTTGTTTATAGATGAGTGGGAAGCGTACATGTTGTCAAAATATTTTCCAAAAATATATTAATGTTATTTCCAATGATTTTAGTGATCTATTATGAGCTATAAACATAGAAATATATTTGGGGCATGAATTATTAGTGTCAGAATCCTCATATATTATTTTTAATATGTTTCTCAAGGAGAATTATAATGGGTTAAATTAATTTGTTTAGATGCATTGAATAGAAAAAAAAACATATATTGGGTATTGATGATGGATGAGGTGTTGATGAAGGCAGAAGTGGAGTTGTAAGCGGAGTCCAAGTTGGTGACCGAGGTGGATGGGGAAGTAGAGGTGGAGAACACATTAGAGTAGGGCAGATAGTGTTTGATAACGAAAAATAAATGTTTTTAAAAATAGAGTATAATGGGGATAATACCAATGTTTCATTTGAGAAAAATTGTTGAAAAGTTTGCAGAATTATATTCACTTATGATAAGAAACATTATGAAAGTTTTTCATGTGTATTATTTAATAAAATCATCTCTCTATAGGATTTTATATGGGTATATAATTGGGGATTTTTTTTATAAATAAAACGAACACATCTAACTTTTTAAAACTTATTAACATTGAGTACAATTTCTATTATCTCGTACCATGTATTATCAAATATTTTGAAAATGTGAAAGAAACCCATCACCAAGAAAAAACTGAAGAATAAAAAAATAGATGCAATTGCGTTCCCATTACTTCTTAACGCTGCAAATAAAGGATCCTTATAGTGGATCCAAGAGTCACTTGAGATTCACACAACTCTAATCCAATAATAAAAAGGTAAATAATCCCTCTAAAATGATATAATAAATAAGTATGAAATAAACCAATAAATCCAAGAGGTGTATGAGAGAACTATTGGAGTACAACTGGGGTTGAGAGGTTGTGGTCATTGAGGATGGATGGAATAAAAGGAAACATGAAATCAAATGAATTGAATCCTCATTATGAAGAAGTCCCTAAAAATGAAAACCCCACATCAAATAAAATCATGAATCACCAAAGATAAAGTTAAATAAAACTTTGGAAAAAATCTAGTTGCTAGTTCCAAAAACTCTAAAAATCAGAGAAATAAAAAAATTCATCGACTAAACCATTAATTTTCATAAAAGAACAATATTTTTGCTTCAATTTAGTGACTGGTAAAATTATTTGAGATATTATGTCATCAATTATATTCATTATATAATATCACATATTCTTATAAAATCTATACATTTAATATCCATTATCCAGGTGCATATTCATTTTATAAAATTACCCGTGTTTACATGCTCATTAATAAAATATGTATTATCATTCTCATTAAATAAATACATGAGAATATGGATATTCACATTATAATAAAAAAAATAATTATAATATAATGTTAGAGTTTATCATCACATATAATATTGAAAATGATATACATATGTAAAGCAAAATCCAATAAGACTTAATTAATGTGTTATATTTTAGGTCATTTGGATATTATAAAGGGATTACTATTATTTAATACTCTCAGATAGGGTTAAATAATTTATAATGTAGTGGATTCTAAATGTATTCACTAGGTTACAATGACGTTTTTTCCATTAAATAAGGTAAATATTTTATCATGGAGTTTTCACTATCTATGATGGATAAAGGTTAATATTGAATTTATTATCTTCCATAAAAACTTATATTTACATATTTATTTTCATTCAATATATAAATGTAGATGGTTTAGAAAAATGAATAATGATTTCTAGGAATAAATGACTTCATCAATAAGTAAAATCCACTCATGTACTATGATAATGCACTAACATCGAAATGGAATTAAGAGAACGGGGGATATTTCCCCTAGGATACCACTAAAGAAACTCTAACACCAATGCTAAATACTTTGTAGATGTTTTTTTTAGTCGAGATATCAAATTAAAGGAATCTTTCGGCAACTCGGAAGCAGATTCTTTTCTTTCATTGTACTTGATTTGACTTCATATGCATTCTATGTTGAAAATTTTATAAACTCTTTAACTCATTCTTCATTCTATTTTTTCAAATGATTTTCAGGAAACAAATTTGAAGGAAATTGTTAATTAAATTTTAGAGAATAATTACTCAACTATGGTATGTTTTTTTCTTTGAATTCTTTCAAAGATGAAAGTTCAATATTATTATAAAATTCATCATCTTTTTCTCCTGAACAAATTTTGATACGGAACTGTTGAGGATGAAAATATTTTCCTTAAAACATTTTAAATTACCACATATTAATTTAAAAGTTGAAATGTCATCTCAAAATTCTAAAAGGCCCTAGATACTACTTTGAGAACAGAAAATCATCCCCATTAAGTTGAACCAACTCTAATCTATGTTACTATTCATTTCACTCACATATATCTGAAATATAACAGCTTTAAATGCACTTATTTTCATATGTAGGATTTGAGTATAAAAATAAACAATTAAATATTGACAGGGTGCCTAAATTATAGAACAATACATATATTTGAGTATATGTTCAATGTAACGACACTAAAAATACACATGTAAGTTAAGTCATTGTGTACTGACTAGGGCTCTATGATAACCTAATTTACCAACTTCATTTCATAATTGTGAATTATAATAATCATACCATATGGTTATAGGATGATTATTCCCTAACATTTAAATTATTTAAATAATTAGAGGTTGAAATTTGAATCATATGAGGAGAAAAAATTATTTATCTCCCTCAAGAAATAACCACATCACAAGTACCATGCGATTCGACCTCAAAACATGGAATCCAAGACTATCCCTTAGGGATAACCATCACATGTACATATTACATCCTAATCATGAAATAGGTATAACATAGCTTGGTTTTTTGAACTTATGATGGTTCTGTTTTTTTTTCTGGATGATTCCCTCCAACCCATCAGATTCCTCCCTCAGGGATATAGGGTTTCAATCCTCCCTTTTGGATTTATTTATTCTTCACTACTGCTTGGAGGGCACCAAATTTCTATAGAGACCGACCTGTCTCTTGTTTCATTGAGGTTCATTTATTTCTTGGATCTTTGGGAATTAGAGGGTTTTATACACTTCCTCCTACCCTACCCATGGGCCTCCCAATTCCTCAAGACTCTATTAGTTCTCATCATCATCATTTCCTTTTCCCTTGCTATCTATTGATTTTTTTTCTCTTGTCATTCCTCAGTTTCGGTTCTTCTCAAGTCTCGGTCGATCAGTAATCAAGCCCATAGCAGCATTTTCGGATCTGATCAACTTGTGTCCCCACATCCGGTGACGTATATTATATTTTCATATTCAGTCTTTTATCCCTGAGTGTTGTTGACTCCACTTAAGATCCATTTAATATCTATACAATCAAATGTATTCTTTATATTGATTGGGGTTTGGTCTCAATTTAATGTTTTATCTTAGGTGGGTTCTATTTCTAGGTCATCCCCATTTTGTTTGGTTTTGATCTTCACTGGTATTATTTAAGGCTTTTTGTTTATTATTTAGATTCCAAATCTACTATGCATGGACTTAGGTTGGTGTAAGAAATTAAGGCTAATGTTCATGCTCTTATTGTGATTTTTCATATATTCGGTTTTGGTTATGCGCTTAAAGGACTCATATTCCCAACAATGGTGTTTCATAGGGATTTCTAGGTGGAATATAATTCAGATGAAGGAGGTATGGGTGTTCCCTATGATAGTGTTTGTGACACGATCAGATAATTATTTTTGATGATATGTGATCATTTTTTGGGCATGATTTGGTTGGTGTTCTTCCATCGAAGAGATCCTTCATAGTGGTGTAAGTTTCTCCGAAGGTGTGGTAAGGATAACAGGAGTGGTTATCATCAGCGGTTCTCTATCTATATGGAAACAGGAAACCACTCATTTTAGATGAGTGTGACTTGAGTTTGGAATGACATTTCTGGGATCAAGGGAATTTTTATTAGAATGGCTGTTTTGGATTCTCCTTTCAGTTTAATTATTAAATTTAAATGTTCTATTTGGTTTTTTTGGGGGTTTCCTATCATGTTTTCATGGATCGCTGTGCAGTTCTCCACTTTTACCCTTAGAACATATTTTAAAAAAGTTTAAAAGAATAATTCAGGTATAACATATCCATTTTTTAGGAAGTTCATTTAAAACATTATGATGTCTAAACATAATTTCTTCCCTTTGGAAATATCATCATAATGAGTGTTGCAATACATTAGTTAAACTTATTTTCCGAAAAACCATAATGAAGAAAAATCAACAATAATAAATTCACATCACCCACACTATATACCTCAATGAATCACAAACATGTCTATAGTAACTCACATTCTAACATACCATACCTATCCCTAACATAATACCCATCATATTCTATTATACGATAAATATTATTTTTACCACATCCAAACATGTATTTATTATAGAAAAATATTGTAATAATATATTGAGAGGTATATTAAAAATGACATAAAATAATATCAAGTGATTATTCAAATAAAATATTATAAGGAAATAGTTTTCCAAATTTAGCACAAAAAGTTACATATTATGTTTAGTACCATAATTTTCAAAGAAAAATTAACACAGAAAACAAATTATTAGACAATTAAACAAAGAAAAATTATTAAAAAATCAGTTAATAATGCATACCAAGATAAAAATGAACAAATTTTTAATGAAAAATAAAAAAAATCATTTCATAAAATTTTAATATCTAGAATTAATTATTTATAAATGTGTATTAGTTCATTTTAAAATATAAATATTATTAAAACAATGTATGTGTAAGATCTCAGTTAAATTATTTGAATAATATACTTATCGTATCAATATATATATATATATATATATATATATAATGAACCATTTCATTTGAAAAATAATATATCAAATACATATATAAAAACTATAACTAATCTGGCATCATATACTTCAAATTCCAAAATTAAATAATAAAACATGATAATCACTTAAATATTTATGTCACAATATGTGTCAAACATAATAATTGATCAAGATTCCATATAACCAATGTTTTCTGAAATCTGAAATAATTAAAACTATTTCGTATTATTTATTAAGTTCAAAATAATTCTAAAACCCTTTTGAATAGAGTTATATAATAAGTATTTAATTATTGAAATCATGAGTGAGATATTTCAGTGTTTGATAAACAATAAATTATCTATTTTTAAAAAATACTATAAAATACTAACATTATAAACTCTTACATTTCCTATATGATTTAAATATTGTGATATTAGTGTAGATAAACTTATACATAAAGGAAATAATGAAGTAATTTATATATTCAATGTGAAAATATTCATTACAGCTAATTAGAACAACAAACTATAGAAACATTTGTTTCAAAAAAACCTAGAACTTATTATTTTTAAAAAATATGCTTATCCCATTTATACTCTAAACCAACTCATATTTGAAAATGACCTCAATGAAATTTTAATTAATGATTCTAACATTTTACATTTCAAATATATAATTCTATAAATATAATTTTCTATTTATTATCACACTTATAAAAAAATATTTTAGAATGTACCAAAAAATAAAATATTAGAAGTTGAGAATAACTATTTTCTAAACCAATTTTTCATTAAAAAAATCACATTAAATTAAATTCATATTATATTAACATATGTATAAAAATAAATATAACTATCAATGTAGAATTATTTTGAAAAAAGTAGGGAACATGTGAAATACAAATCAATGTAGACTGTAATATATGAAGCACAAAACCCATTTCCATTTACCATCAGTATAGTTATGATATAACAATTAAATATACAATATATATCATATATTAATAATTCCAACTGGCTTCTGTTTTTTTATACATTTTTTCAGGGAGTCAAATTGAATTAGGTTATGGGAGAGATTAGAAAGGGTGGGATCAAAAACCTCAATAAACAAAAACCTACATGGCAGTTCCAATGCTACGTTGAATGGAAAAAGTTAATTTTCATCCCTAATTGAAACTTTTATTTTAACCTGAAATAATAGATCAAAATCATAGATGATAAAACTAATTCCTAGGATCTCATAACAAGCATCATATAATGAAAAAAACTTGATGAAACTGATCATCGATGATTGGAAGTTAGTAATTAGGCAATATCCTTGGTTCTCTATAAGAGAATAGAAGTGGGGTCCTCCATGGTTGAGAGTAGAAAATAAATATAATCCACAAAACCCAAAAAAGCAATCAACAAGAGTGGAAGACGAGAAAATAACATACCATCAAATTTGGAATTGATTCATCTGAAAGAATGCAGAGGAGGAGCACCAGCAATAGGGGAGTTCAACGAGATCTTTAGAATCATGACTAAATCAATTTAGATTAGGGTTATCTTAAATAGATTGTGGACACTTTTATTAGTGTTTGCAAAAATGTTCTGATAAAGATCCATTTATCTGCTCTAAATGGATATTTAATAATAAAAGGAATATTTATCAATGCTAATGTTTTAGGGCTGATAAGGATGCCCTTTATGAGAGATTTTTAGCACTGATAAACCTCTACCTTTATCAACACAAAAGTTGCATTAATAGAAAGATCCTCTGTTATCGCAAAAAGTTTAGAAATAATAAAGGATTTATAAATATAATAATTTTAATTGAAAAAAAATTAAAGATATATTTATATATTTATATATATATTTATTATAATTTTATAATTATTTAAATATATAATTATTTATTTATAATTACATAAATATTTTTAAGGAAATTATAATTTTTATTTACAATTGTAAATTTATAAATTTATAAATATAGAAAATATACCAATAAAAGTTTTTTTATGAATAAATTTATTTGTAAATTTATTTATAATTATTTATTTATGATTTTAAATATATTAATATCATTATATATAATTATATAAATACATATATATAATAAATATATATAAATATAAATATAATAAATTCAATAATTAATTAAATATATTCATTATAATTTTATCATTATAAATATATTTTAATCATTATATATATAATTACATAATTATCTTTTTATAATTATATTTTTATAAATATAGTAAATTTATTCACTATTTAAATATATTTTTTTATAATTTCATAATTATTTAAATATATAATTATTTATTTTTATATATGAGAATACGTTTGAAGAAAAAAATATTTATATATTTATATAATTATATATATAATAAATATAAATATAAATTTATAAATAAAAAATAGTGTATTCATTATTTAAATAAATTTACTATAATTATTTAAATATATCTAATTATTTATTTACAATCATATAAATACTTTTTTTAAAAATAATTTTTATTTATTTATAAAAGTTATAAATTTATAATTTATTAATATAATATATATACATTTATAAATATATATATTCATACATATTTATTTACAAATATATATTTTACATTATTAATGAATATATAATCTAAAAAAGTTTCATTTAAAAAATGAGTGAAATTGAATATTATAAAATGTATAAAATTCTTAAATGTTAAAAAATATATTTTTTTGTTAATTAAATGTAAATTATTAAAAATCATGGATATATATTGATGTAAAGATAAATATATATTGAAAATACTAAAACATTGTAAATTAATATATTGAAACAAATCATAGGAGATGATTAAATTCTAATATATATATATATATATATATTAAATATGAATAAATTATTCTTAAGTATAATTTTATTAAAAATAGATAAATAAAAATTTTTGATTAAAAACATGATATATTAAATGCAACATGTTATAATGAAACTATAAAATATACTAAAATTTGAATAAATTACAAAAATATTAGGTGTATTTGTTTCTATAGAATATTACAATAATTGTATAAATATTTGGGTGTGAGAATTGTATATAAAACTTAATTTTTTACATATACATATGTGAATTCAATGTAACATACATTTGATATATGATAAATTAATAAATCAAAAAACATTAAAAATTTATAAAACATTAATATTTTCTAATTATTATTTTGTAATCATTTTATATATATTTATATTTAATATATCTTATTTATTACAATATATAATTAATGTATATATATACATTAAACTTATACATTTTTGTAGTAATTGTTTCATTAATAATATTTTTAATAATTTTTTAATCTATGCGTCTTTAGTTTTTTTGTTTTGTTATTTTAATTTATTCATTTTATATATTTATATATTATATATACTATTTATTAATATAAATAATCCATATATATGTATATTAAATGCACTAATTTTTATTAATAACTATTTAATTAGTAAAATGTTTAATTTTTTTAATTTAATCATTACATATTCTTATTTGTTTAATTAAATCATTTTTTCCATTTTACATATGTATATATATATATATATTTAATATATATTATTTATTAACAGTATAATTATATATATGTATTTTCAATTTATTTATTTTTATTAATAATTATTTAGTTAATAAATTTGCCAATATTTTTTTTATTTGATTCGTTTAATTATTAAATTTTATTCCAGGTCTTTATTAGTGATAAAAATGTGGTGACAAATGATTCCCTTTATTAGTGCTTTATGTAAAGTCTTGATAAATAGAACCCATTACCAGTGGTAAAAATTAATCACTAATAAATGTAACCATTTATCAGTGCTAAATAAAAGTGCTGATAAAGGACCCCTTTATCAGTTCTTTTTTCTAGCACTAATGATGGCAAGTCCAATTAAAGTTCTGTTTTGTATTAGTATTTAACAACATTCTTATTAAATTTCTATTCAGAAATAACATCAACCAATTTTTTGTGTGATTTGAAAGGATTTTTGGAGGCATGCATCCAACATTTTACCTTGATCTGCCTTAGATGGGGCTCAATGCATATATCTTTCATCTATGCTTGCCATTTGGATTAGGAAGATTGAGAGGGTATGGCTATGTCATCGGTACCAGGCCCATATATCATTGCATGAGATAGCTAGATGAGTGGTCTTGTATTGGTGAAGGTTTCTCTTCATGCTTTAGTTTCTGGGGAGAGGGAGATCCTATAGTTTTCTTTGGGTTTTATTCTATTATGGTTATATTTGATTGTAATGCTGGATTTTGTGGTTTCTCACATTCCCATTAAAAGTGTTTGGACACTAAAAACGTTAATTTTCCATGTGTCTAATAGTGATATGTTGAACTTATATCATTATTATGTTTTATATGGATGGTTTATTAAAATTTTTGACTAAGTATATACAATTTTACTACCCATTACCATATTAATCTTGATGGTTTATGATTATGTTTTTTTCATTTGGGTAGTTATTAACATTTGGTAAACTAATAGTTCAATATGAATATTTATATTGATTATTTCTCACCCTTTTAATATGAGTAATGAATTAGACATAGTATATGATGGGTGGGGACCAAATATAAACATCCCATTGATTCATCGATAGGTCGCATGAGATAAATCATATGGCCAAATTAGATAGATTTCTACCTATAGATTTAAATTGTCTTGTGAAAGGCCTGGATAGTATGTTTTAGATGTCTAGATTTATTCATTACCTCATTATGAGATTATTTATTTATGGTTCAGGTAATTATTCTACTTGCTATAATATCAAGGTTAATGGTTTAGGCTCATGTGATTATTTATAATGAATTATTCGATCATCATATATTCCTTCAATGTAATTCTCCATGTTATGTTTTGGATTAAATGGAATTTGTTTATGTTATTTAATATTTCAAATTGATTATGTATTATGTATTCATGATAGATTCCATTGAATACATACCCTTATAGAGCCTTATAGATCACCTCTTTATTATGTTTTATTCCCTAATATTCCATGATGAGTATAATAATTGACATGCAGGGTTATGCTAGAGGAAATAATATTTCACTTGAAGAAAATATAGTGTTGTATTTTATGTTTTCAATTATAACGTGAGATACATGTATGTAAATATTTTACCAAGACTACTAAACTATAAAGTCCTTTAAGATTCTCTTCCATATATCTAGTGCTAATTTAATACTGTAGACATTGACTCTGAGCTACTAGGGTTGGGGATTTTAGAGTTTGTATTAGAGAATGTTTTGTAAAACCCTTGAGAAAAATATTTAGGAAAACAAATATTATATAACAAACATCAATAAATGAAATTGAGGATAATTATAGAATAAAATCCTAAAATTTTGATATGGAAGATATTATATAGTTTTCCTTGTAATAAATTCCTATATGGATACTACAAGTGGCTCTAGTTCTGGAAAAAAATGTATCTAGGGGCAAAATATGTGAAAAAGGTACATCGGGCTTGACACAAGAAATGACTGGTACATGATAATGGGCCTTACAGTGAACCTAGTTTGACACTTCTAGGGGATGTTCTTAAGCTAAAACACATTTTCATTAAAAATAATTATTAAGGATTTGAAATTATATTTATGATTTAAAAACATTACCAAAGAAACTAGTTTTTATTATGTAATTATACATGCTTTAATTTTTTAATTTATGATAAGTATTTAATTATCTTAGGTATTAGACACTATGTTTCACAATTTTTTTTAAATATTCTTGTGTGTTACATTATTTAGAAATTTCACCATCAGAATGAATACAAACCATAAAAATTCATGTACCGCATGTAGGTATTTCCCTCTTAAGAAAGAAAATGAACATAGAGTTGGAGATAAACCACAAACTAAATGAATTATAACCATATTGGGGAAACTAATGGGTTCAGAAGAAATAAACTTGCCTATATAAAGAATCATGTTGATCCACAAAGTACTGTAAGAATGTTAGTACGCTTTATGTATCAACAATGTCAATCATTCATTGTGACCCCAAATCCATTTATAGATGAGAAATTGATAAGATCCTTATAGATTATATTTCATTCATTTTTTTTAACAAAAGGTAGAAGGTTTTCATGCCAGTTTATCATATCTCTAGATATGAAAATAAATGGTGGTAATTTATTCAAAACACTGAGGATGAAGAATAAATAAAAAACATGGAATGAAATGATTTTATGATACAATTTACTGAAATTATTTTCCTTGTGAGAAAAGAGAAAATATAGATAATCAAATAATGAGTCTAATATAAAAGAAATAAGAAAATGTATCTAGGTATGAATCTAAATTTACAAGGTTAGAATGGAATGTTACGTACATCATATGTAATCCAAAAAATAAATATTGATCGTTTCATATATTGGTTAATTGCAATCATTAAAACGAAATTAGTAGCCCAGAAATACCATTATACAAGGACATAGTATTTTGGGCTACCAAGATAGAGAAAAAAATTATCCATGTACTATGGATTTTAATGGGAGAAAGATATGAAGAGGATGAAAGAGAAAAATACATATAAAGGGAATAATGGAGAGAAATATTTTCATACATGAGATAATTTTGGAACAAAACACTGTCATACTATCTTGAAGGGATTGTGAGTTTGATACAAGTGTGGAGAGAAAGGACACCATGATTTTGATTTCAAGGTAAAGAAATATGTTTTCAATTTTCAATGCATTAACTATAAGGATATGGGGAACTATGTAAACAAATACCCCAAGTGTCAAGGTAATATACCATAGAACATGTTAAGGGAGCAAGGTCAAGCTTATTATATTACTATACATTATTTGGAATGATTAATTTTCTTATGTTTGGATTAAATAATAATGTTACAAGATTATTTTTATAAATTATACTCACATTATAAGAAATATGAAATATTTATGTGTTCTACTTTAGTAATTTTTATTTAATGATTTGAGAGAATATGTTGAAGAGTACAAATGATCTAGAAAAGTGATTCAGGGTAAATTTGAACTTCTTGGAAAATAAATCATTGAGGGAAGATAATAATTAATATATTCCCTATGTATAAATGACAATGATAGAGAGATGTTTATGGGATGGTACTGGTGACCTTGTAATTTGTTAATGATTTTATGGTCAATGTAATGTTTGTGGGAATTTGAATTTTTTTTGGATTTATAGAATATATTTGACATCCAAATATTATATTTTAGGGAGAATTGAAGTTTTCATTATGTTTTTATTGTGATCAAGGTGTTCACATGTTTGGAATGAAACATTCATAGCCACTTTATATTGTTTATGGAATATAATGTTGATTTAGGGACCTTCCATCTATATATTTTTTACTTGGAATTTGGTTAAACATATTTTGGATGTGTATTAAGGTTAACTTTATATAGAGTGGATTAATTTTAACATTAGGTGTTATTGGATACCTTGTACTAACCATTTTTCTTTTTTAAAATATCTAGAGACACGAGGAATAAATTTTCCTTTTAATTATTTAATAACTTTGCATCAAGAAAAAAAATACATTTTGGATATTCGTTTGGAAGAGTAAGAAACGAAGTGGGAATTGAATGAATCATAGAAATTATATTAAATTTGGAAAATAAAATATAAATTTATATAGTATGAATTTTTTATTATGTTCGTAGCCTAGTTGGTAAATAAATTTTCCAACTCCGGGAAAAGGATCCTGGAAAAAAATTATCCTAGTACATTCATTTATAATTAATCAAATAGTCCTTTAACTTATTACATATTTTTGGATTTATAGTTATTTAATTTTCTGGATCACTTGTTTTCTTGTAATCAAGGATCTATATTACCGTCCAATTTTTTTTAATATTTTCTTCCATGCCCATTTCATCACTTCCCACCAATATTCTTATATTTGGAAACCTAGTTATGTTATTATTTCATATGACCAAGATACGTCACTTTCTACCTTATCAATAAGATTATTTATTAACCCTTCACACAATATTGGATTTTCATAAGGGTATTTTCATAGGTCAATCCTTGAAAATTGAGATCAAGATTAAATTTTGAGGAATCAATTTATTTAAGGTAAGAACTTGAGAATTAAAAACATGAACATCATGTTTAATAGCATGTGTGTAATGAAGAAAAAAATCATTAGAGAGTATATAACCCCAATAATTTATGATATATATATATATATTTAAAATAAAATTAATATCTTAAATATCATGTGATGTACACAACACCAAGTTTAAATGAAATGAGACACTATATTAAAATATTATTTAAATCGGACTATTATAACCAAGACATTAAATTAGAGGGTATGAATAGGACTAACTATATAACAAAAAATATATGTTTTACATATAATATTTTTTTATTTATTGAATATAAATAAAAATAATAATAATTTTAAATTAAAAAAATGTTTTGAAAAAAAAAATATATTTTTAGGAAAATAGTTTCATCGGTTCTTTCAAACTTATAATAAAATTATATTATCAAACATTTTGAAAATTAATTTGTTAAAATTAAATTAGTTTATAAATTATCGTATCAAAATTATCTTAGTGTAAATTTTAGGTTTTTTTGGAAACGGTTCAATTTTCAATGAATATTTACAAGTAGAGATTTTAATTGAAAACTACCTTTTTGATTAAGTTATTAAAAAAATATTATTATGTTTTGAATTTATTATAAACTAAAATTAGTTCAAAAATATTATAATAAATTTAAATTTAGGTATGTGAATTCAATTTCATATTTATTTTTGTTATTAAAAAATTCTGTAATTATGTGACTTTTAATATTGAAACCCCTCTTTTTAATCATGCCTATATGTATAATTTTAAATTAAATTCTTCCACTTCTATGAATTGATTTTTGAAAAATGGAATCAATATTTTTAATCAGAATAATTTATATTATTTAAAACTAAAAAATTAGTTCTTTTACTATAATGAATTTTGAAAAATGTAAAAATTAATTACCATGGTTAAAGTAAAAATGGATTTATCAGAGGTTAAACTATGAACACAAGGGTTAAAATGAAAAAAAACATTAAAATATAAAAATTATGTTTATATTTAAACTTCATAGCCTTTAATATTCAATAATGAACCATTTTGAGTCCTGTGGCATGAGAAAACATGGGAATGAATTTTTATTTTAAAAAATACCAAGTGTGCCATCTCTGCCATTTATAAAATGCAACCCACTCTCATCTTTTATTCACACTTACACAACATTTTATTCTATTTAGAACTAAATAAATCAATTATTTACTCTTAGAAAAATATACTAGAGCCATTATTTATCATAAATTCAATCTATGATGGATTAAGGTACTAACATGAAAGAGTTCTCCAAAGAAGATAAATAATTATTAACTTGTATATTTGTTTTAATTATTCCTCCACATACAAAAGATGTTTTTCAATAAAGATAATATAATAGAACCAATATTTAATATATAATGAGAAGTTATTATTTCAATGGAATAACATTTTCCATCTTTACATCAATCAAATTGAAAATGAATCCATCGATCGTGTGTACGACATATTACTGCCTCACGAACCAATGTAATTCATTTTCCATCACAAAATTTCAAGGATGAATAAAATAATTTATTTATCATATTTATTAAATATTTAAGAAAATATTATTCTTATATAATTATCATATCACATATAAATTCTTACTTATTTTGTGTGAGATACGATAACGTCGCTCGTGTGTATGATGGACCGCCATCCCACAAAGCGATGTGATTCATTTTTTTACTTACACATTACATGGTAGGAAGTAAGGATAATATTAATGAATATAGGTGATAGTTATGTGGTATATATTCTTCTACAAATATAATATCATATATTACTTATAATAATCCTTTCTATCTGAATATAATAACATTGCTCGTGCGTACATTTGGACTACGACCTCTACGTAAAGATGTGAAAGGGTTTTCATTTTATTTTTACATGGATGATAATAAGGATGAATTTTATTAATATAAATTATACATATAAAATATTAATGGTTCGATAATGGTTAACTTATATTTCTTTATTTCAATCTATCCTTAAAAATGGAAACAACGTTCATAAAAACATACGATCCGCATTCTCCATGTATATTTTAATCCATTTTATATCTCTAACTATTATAAATTAATATAAATACTTATAAAATGAATATATAAAATATTTATATCATTTTTAGATTTCATTATTATTTAACCATGATCAAAATAAATGGAACAAAATCACTCCCATTAAAACATAATTGAAAAACAAAGAAGTTATCATCTGAATTATTGATCTTTAAAAATAATTGTTAATAATCATGTGATAAAAAAATATAAGTAAATCATATATGAAATGATATATATGATTATGGTTCTTTAATATATTTATAATAAACCTATATTTATTACATTGGATGTTTGGACACATACGAAGGATGTCAAATATGAGGTAAGGGTTTCTCATCTCACTTTTAGATCTATGAGACATACTCTATATGCACAACTTATTTCATTGTGTAGTGCATATAATACAATCTTCGAAATTTTATATCATTAATATCTTTATATTTATGGTATTTAATGTTTCATTTTATGTTTATTATTTTATGGGGATTAGGATTCAAATGTTTCCTTAGATATAAGGGTTTATTTAACTATCTCATTAGGGGTTGTCCATGTTGATGTCTATATTAGAGTAATTGTTTGATATTTCTACCATAAAATCAATATATTTTATTATATTATTTTTATTAATGAACTTATTCAATTAATAGAACAATTTTCCATCTCTTTGGTACTTAAAATAATTCATTTTTTATTAAACTGGACTTAATTTTTCTCTTCGTCTAAAAATCCATTTTCTTCCAATACCATGCTTTCTTAAAAATTTATCAAATTTTTTATAAAATTATTTAAACTAATTATTAAAAAAATTTACCCATGTTTTATTTTTTATAATTTTTTTAGAATTCATCCTCATTTGATTTTAAAAACAATGCATATTAAGATTTTACAAAGAATAAGAAAGGAACCATTATTTTAATGTGTACATCAGGAAAGGAATTTTAGTCAATCATGAATAGTGAATGTTTTAAAGGTTATTTTAGAATTTAAATTTTTATTTTTAAAAAATTATTTTCAAAATATTTTGTGAACATTTTGTTAGAAATATTGACAATGTGGAGATTTTATTGTCTTGGAAATGTTTTAATATCATTTTTATTTCGTTTATATTCATTAATTATATAATACTTTTTTTTATAAATATGATACACTGGGGATATGTTTTATTGATATCATCCTTATTCATTATTTGGATAGTTTACGATCTTTTTGATTGAGGATGTACAATTTTATTAAAATTTATTATATTACTCTAGAAGTTTTATGATTACATTTATTTGATTGGAGTAAGTATTAAATTTTCATACAATTGTTTCTCAATATAAATATTTATATTTATAATGTTTTAGCCCTTATGTATGATGAATGAATTAGAATTAGAATGTTATGGGTGTGTATCAGTTATAAATATCCCATTGATGCATCGACAAGCCTCATGAGAAATATTAGTTTAACAAATTTGATGGTTTTCAACCCAATGATTGAAACTATATTGTGAAAGTCCAAGGAATTAGGTTTCATATGTCCATAGTTATGAAATAACTCAATATTATATTAGTTATTAATATTTTATGATGTTATTAGATTAGTTAGGATATCCATGGATATGTTTAAATCTCACATTATTATTTATAAGGAATTATTCGTTCACCATTTATTCCTACCATTATATTCTTTATTTTCATGTTATTGATTAAATTGAATGTGTTTAAGTCATTTACCTTTCAATATTTATTATATCTTATGGATTCATAACATCTTACTCCATACGTATACCCTTACTATGTATAATAACTCACCCCTTTCTTAGGTTTCTTTCCCCATGATGCCAAGATGAGTATTATGATTGATATACAAGGATCTCATAATGGAAACAATGATACACTCTAATAAAATACTATGTTGTATTTAATATTTTATTTTTAATGTGAGATTAAACTTTGTATCTACTATAACATGAATACTAAACTATATGGTCTTTTGGGATGTGATTCCTTATTTCTAGGGTCAATTTTAATAAGTAGACAACATATCTATGCTACTTTTGTTGAGGTCATTATATAAGTGACTGATGTAAGGCATAAATATAAAATAAGCAGATTTTATTTGATAATAAAACGAAATTATACATGATATATAGATGAGAAAGGTTCTTAATAATGTATTTAATAAATTTAAATTGATTATTCAGAAGGATACCAAGACATAATTCAAGGTGAAAGTATTTTCATCTCAATTACACTCTATTGAATAATATGTTATATTAGGCTCCTAATTTATTTCATATTGTCTAAATATTTCCCCTTTGAAATATTATATCATGAAACCCTTTTATTAGTGTAATTTAATTTGTTTATTCAATTTTTATCTTTTAAAGTGTTTTTATGAAAAAGTTATTAAATCTGTAAAGGTTTATTTTACAAAACTAACTCTTACTCGGGATAGTTCATGTTTGAATTTACCATAGAATAATTATTTTATATATATATATTTGTTATTAGAGAAAATAAATTTTATTCTCATATAGATATCATAATATTTCTTTTTTCCCTTATAACATTTCCTCTCTTTGGTAATCAAAAGTCTTAAAGAATGTTTTTAAGAAAATACTTCCTTATTTCTCTTATCTTGGTAAGAAATTTTTTTTATTACATATCCATATTATTTAAATTATTATATGGATATTTTTTATACATATAAATTATTGGAAAATATTTTTTTATTCTACCATTTTATTTTATTAGTTAATTTTTAAAAGGAATTTTATAATGTTTTCTGAATAAGTGTCTTTTTTAATTTTTATATAAGTGTGAAAAAATGTTATATTTTGTGAATACAGTGTGAATGAATGTTCCCACCTCTATTAATCTTATTCTATATTTAGATTCCTTTACAAGTTTTTTAGTTTTTCAATGAATATACTATTTACATTATTCTGGGAGTGTCGTGTTTTTTATTAAAAGAAAAGGACAATATTTTCTTACTGAATTGAAAATTGGTTTCATATAACTAAAATTTATTTTATATTCAACTCCACATATATTTTATTATAATCTTATATTTTCATGATTATATTAATTTTCATAGAATATTCTAAAATTATCTTTAAAACATCATGAAAAGATTTTTAAAAATTATTTCTAACTTTATTTTGATGAAAATATTGAAAAATTTTAAGGAAAGTTATTTTTTAATTTTCAATACCATTTTCCTTTCTAATTTTTAAAAGACATTAATTTACATGAAACATTAATTTCGGATGAATTTATGGTATTATATGATTTTTTACTGATTTATGTTTTATGTCTCATTTAGTTCATAAGGAATTATCTTAGTTTCTTTAAGATATATTCTATAACATTATTTATCGCAATGTTACTAAACCGTATATCATTATTATTTAGAGTGTGAACTAAAATGTTTTTAATAATAAGGTATTTTCATTTAGAAAGTAAATATTCATCTTTCATATTATTTATTCAATACAAATAGTTATTGTCTGATAAGTAACATCGATTGTTTTGTATATTGTCGATTGAATATTTGATAAATGAATTAGACATGTGTAAGAAGAGGGTGGGGGATAGTTAGAAATAACCCCTCTATGCATCTATAGGTCTCATAATATAAATAATAATAAGTATTTTTATGTTTCTTATAGTCAATATAATTAAAATTTTTGGGCATAATGACTTGATGCTATGTATGTTATCTCAACATAAGGCCATGATAGAAAGATTCATGAAGTCTTGGAATGATACCTTGATGGTAATATCATGAATGTAACTTCCTTTCCCAGCTCACTTAATAATAGTAGCCAACACATTCACTTACTCAATACTATCAAGGGAACATTTTTTTATATTGGGGAGACTATACCGATTTCATTAGAGTGAATCACAACAGTATATAATAAATATTATCAACATAAATAATAATAAATAACTAGGTAATGATAAAAAAATGTATATATAATGAACATGGGGAAGAGGAAACAATATCATATACAAATTGATAATCATTTTATGATTCTATAATAATGGAAAAGTATGTGGGATATAGATGTACATTAATATATGTCATTCTATTCCAATGAAAAAGGACCAAAACTATCTTTCATTACATCATGCGAAAAATTTTAGTCCTACCATACCTTAATTCATCATAGAATAAAATATTATACATATGATGATATATAATTCTATTTTTCCCTAACAGTATCCCCAAATTATGTATGAGTACCAACTGGAAGCCTAAACATGGTGTGAGATATACTCAGCAGGCTACCACCAATGGTGTCTAGAACTATCTCGTCAGTGCATATAAAATAAGTAGTGTGTATTTAATAATAAATTCATAAGGGTAAATTAAATAAATCAAATTTCCTTAGGCTCCTCATAGGACCCCAATCGACACTATATTCTTTGACCTATGCATGAAAATCTCAAAAAAGGTATTTCCCTGCATATATAATATAAGGGTAGGTATGTGTGTATATGAATGAATATTATACATATGAAAATATATTTTTATATATATATACAAAATATTATCTTGGAATTGAGGTGCATACCCAAGCCATTGATCCATTTTCATAAGGGGATTCCTAATACTCAAGATATTATATACTAGGAAGGGAGTGTAACTAAGATATTATATAATTGTAGTATTGAGAATCTAAAATCATGTTCATAGAACAAGAATTAACAGAAAATAATTTATTTAATTGGCTTCCTAAGACCTTCCAATGTTCTCACAAAAAGGAATCCTTGAATCATTCTAGGTGCATTAAAAACCCTTCACCATAAGAGACTCTCCAGGGAGTTTCCTATATTAAACCCAAGTATCAAACATGGAATAATAAAAGGAAAACCCCTCTAAGACCATGATTGGTATACCACATAGAGAATTATTTATCATTTCTGTCACGGTAAAACAGTAGTTCTCATAGAGCCCATCCTAAGCAATGCCTAGGGAAAAAGGTATCACTCATGGGTAGTAATAAAGTCATCCACCTGATTATCATATCTAATGAAATCTATAAAGAATAAACGTATTGATCACAATATACTGAAACTAAATTATAAATTATAATTATAATGCTCGAAAAAACCATCCAAGGAATCCCTAATTATAACCCTTGTATTTCCCTCTACATGATGTAAAGGATGATCATGGATAACATTCAACTCATATCATCAAAACCGTATATTTAATACATATTGGGAAATTCAATTAATATTAATACCTTATGTTTTAAAAAGTACTAAAACAAGGGATTATGTACATGAACTAAATGTTTCCTTACTTATAATTAAAATTAAATTTTATTTTCAAGGGTATACTCACATCCCCTTATGTGGTGTCTCAATTTGATTTCAAAGAATATCACTCCCAACCATTAAATGAAACAGACCCTAGGTGGTAGATTACATTGAGTTTTTATCCTCTGGTGTTTATTTATGGGTTGTTAGAACTACTCTATGCATGAAAATATCATATTACGTAATTAATTTGTCATTTATAAGGAATCATGTTGAAGGTATGGTGCATGGAACAATGATACATGATACAAGAAATAAGACTTCAGGGGAAAAGAAATAAAAACCCTACCCTAGATATGTATTATCCTCCTAGTCTGTTGGCATCCAATAATTCGGTCTATAATGAGAGAAATCAGCAAATTAAACAATGGAACTGAAAATATTACATATTATCTTTCCTAGAAATAGAAATCGTGAGGCCATGAAAAACCAATAATGGAAGAAGGCATATTGAATCTCTTAATTGTTTGATTCCAACGTGACATAAAGAAGTAAAAAAATATCTCTGATAAGGGGTTGGTTTCAAAGGAAAGAATGGGAGATGAAGGGGCATCCCATGTGTATGGATAATGTAGAAAAGGAGGGGGAAGGGAAATTTTAGGTTTTTAAGGAAAATAGTTCAAAATATTCATTTTACCCAACTTTTAAAGGTGCTCAGGGTTTACTACACAGTTTTTCAAATAGTTCACCTATATTGGTTATGTGGCACTAAGGGTATAACCTTGGGTGCATGGTTTCAGAAAATCATGTGACCCCTTCATTATAATGCAACACCCCGTATGACCATGAGATTTATGGTTCAGGGTTTAAAAGAAATATTTTTCTCTTCTTTAGTTTCTTGCAGCACCCCTCATTGTTTAGTCACACAGTTAAAACTAACCATTCACTAACCATGTGACTTAGTGTGACTTTCAAACATTTTGAGTATAGCATCCAAACAAGCCTTATATTCTCTTAAAACACTACTTAGCCTATTAAGAAAATAAATTAGGAAAAAAGTTTCAATGGTATTAAAAAGGGTTCATATATCATTTGAAAAGTCAGTATGTTATAATGAATGTTAAAAAAGTTGCATTTCTCTCATTGAGATTTCAATTATTATTATCAATTTGATTACTATGTTATAATTATCCCTGGATGTATTTTGAGATCATGTTATTAATTAAGTGAAATGATTTTTTTTATCTACCCTTCCATATTTAATATTCTTTTTTACACATGATAGCTGTCATTTTATGTCGCTATTAAATTGAATTTGGGATGATTTCTTTTCCATTCACTCAGATATAAAGAAGAAATTTTTGAATTATTTTCTTGGATGAAAGAATGTTTTTCATGATTCATTTTTATCTGATGATTTAATATGAAATTCATGTATGTATATAGTTTTCCAATATTTTCTATGTAGTACCCCAACTCGAATTTCAACCTGAATTGTGCTTCTAGTCCAATTACCCCAGCCTTAGGCATGCTTCATAGTATGTCAAAGTCTATCAAATGGCAGCGAGGGTGTAATATGGGTGATAGTTGGGAGAATACAACCATAGGTGATGGTAATATAATCATCTGCTTATATATATATATAACATGTAGTGGAAATAAATAAACAACAGACATGGACCAGACCCGCCCATGGAGGAATCATAGTCAATATCATACAATAGTGAAAGCATAACTAACGTTAGTAGTGAAAGTAAGTAAATAGGCCAACGATTCCATTTGTGAAAACTAAAACAGAGCATTAATCCATTAAAGGTCATAAACTATATTAATCAGAAGGGTTCTCCAATGGTTAAACATATTATATACATATACATAATAATTTTGATACACAATAGTATACCAAAAGGATAAACTCCAACTGAGGCAAGAACCTCAAGGTCCCTTTCCATCCAACCATTCCAACTAAACTAGGATCTAGCTTCAGATACCAAACACTTAATTTGGTGTAAAATAATAATGTCTATATGCATCTTGAAGGTCCTATGTGGGGTGTGAGAAATAATCTCAGTATGTTACCACCCACATGTGTGTACTTTAAATTTTTCACTAAGAAGGTGTATACAAATAATAAATAAAGAATTTAATGCATTGATTTTAAATAATAGAAACTTCTGTTGTGCTCAACAGCCCCCATGATGATATCACTTACCTCAAACAACAATATAATTCCATAGGGGATAGGTTACTTTAACTAATCTCAAGGAAACCCCTAATATAGAAAATCGAGGTGAACCCTTAGGTTCCACCTATAGTAGTGTAACCCATCACGATGTGCCTCCCAACACCTCAAGTTTAAAAAATTCACCAGCATCCCAAAGGCATGCAAAAAAATAAGTGTCTAGATCCTTAGATCCCTCCTCAAAAGCACTCGTTGGCTTGAAGACCGATGTCTGGAGGCACAATGACATATATCCTAAATTAAAAATCACTATCAAATAAAATCACAATGTCTTGAGGAATGGTGATGCCCATCCTCTAAAAGACGTCATAGAAAATTATCATCAAATATGGAGAGCCTCATCCCCCAAGCTACAACTACAACACGACACCCAATGGATCCTCACTATCCTCATGGATTTCTACATCAAGAACACCCAAAACAAGTATATACGTCGCACTACCTAGGACCTCTACCAAATCTATTAGATAAATCCACCTCATCTCTAAGTCAACCTGTGTGCATAAGACTCCAAATCTATTGTGTAATTGTAAAAGAATAGATTTTAGAATCCATTTCCATCCTCTATTCCTCCAATGTTTTCCTAAACCACTAGTGATTTATAAAAAAACATAGTCCACACCTAAAAAAGTTTTGGGTAAAAATAACCTTGGAATTAGCTGCCAAATGTCATAAAAATAGGTTTTTATGACCACAAACTAAAAAATTTATTTTTACCTGGAAAACGAAACATTAAAAACCCTAATAATTATAGGTAAAATGATTGATCATTTATGGTGTCATCCCTCAAAAATTCATTCCGGGCACACTGGGTCTCAGTATCATGCACTCTCAATTTTCACGGACTCGTAATATTCCCATATAATTATAAAAATTACCTGGAAAATTCCAGGTCTTTACATTCTCCCCACCTGATGTCTTTGCATCTCCAAAAGCCATACCACAAAATAGGGAATCAAGTGGGGGTAATGAGAACAAATATGATACTCCCACTCCCATGTGCCCTCCTAGAGGTTCTCGTGCTGCCAATATACGTGCACAAGAGGAATCAATTTCCAAAATAGGAATCACTCCCGTTGATCCTCAATCTCTACTGAAACCTCCCAAAAAATCTCCCCATCATTGATGTCCAGATCGCCTAGTCAATGATGTGCAAGAGATCATGAACGTACCTCCCCAGGTGAGATACGTGGAAAACATCATGCACCCAGTGCAATTGTGGGGGATGTGCTAAGCTGTATGCCACCTTGCCTACTCTGCTGAGGTCCTGACAGGGTTCGATGGTCCTCAGAGATAACTTGACTCCCAGGACAAATCTCCACAAACCTCATTGAGGTGAGACCTGTAGAAAGACATGGTCAACATCCTCAAACTATAGTGTCCTCTGTCTCCTTTCAGCATAAGATTTTTGCCTGCTCTGTGAAGTCTTTATCTGTTCTTGGATGATCTACACCTTCTCCATGGTAGCATGTACCTTCTCTGGTCCCACGAGATCTGACTCCCCTCACTACTACAAATACGACCTTTATTAGCGCTAAAAATGGCGTTTAACAGTGCTAGAAAAGTGATGTTAAAGCCGGTGAAGATAAAGGGGAGGGTGTCCCCTTTATCAATGCTGAAAAGCATTGATAAAAGTACCACTTTATCAGCGCTTTTTTTAGCGCTAATAAAGGGGTCCTATATCAGCGCTTTCGTTTTAGCGCTGATAAAGGACCCTTTTATCAGCACTTATAAAAACGATCTGATAAAAGTTAAAAAAAATTAAAAAAAAATTTAAAAAATTAAAACAAATTACAAAAAAATTGCAAAAAATTAATAAAATCATGCCAATCTGAGGGGGATTTGATAGCACTTGAGCCCCATTTTTAATAGCGCTTTCCACCCCCTCCACCAACCCGCACGCACCCCCTCCACCGTTTATCAGCGCTAGCCCCCCACATCCACCCATATGCGTGCGCCTCTGCCTCTAGTAGGTTTTGAACTCGAGACCTCCCCCCCGCACGCCTAAGCCCTTACCCCTACTCTATTTTGGTTTGTTTACTATTTCATGATATCTTTGTTTATATATATATATAGTTATATTTATTCATATAGTAATATATATATTTATATTAATATATATATAGATATATTAATATATATATAGTTATATTAATATATATAGTTATATTAATATATATATAGTTATATTAATATATATATAGTTATATTAGTATATATATAGTTATATTAATATATATATAGTTATATTAATATATATATAGTTATACTAATATATATAGTTATATTAATATATATATATAGCTATATTAATATACTTCTCTATATATATATATAGTTATATTTATTCGTATAGTAATATATATTTATATTAATATATATATATATATATAGTTATATTAATATACATCTCAATTTATATATATATATTTTGTTATATTTATTCATATAGTAATATATATTTATATTAGTATATATATAGTTATATGAATATATATATTTATAGTGATATTAATATAAATATTTATAGTGATATTAATATATATATAGTAATATTAATATATATGTAGTTATATTAATATATATATATATATCTAGATTAATATATATATAGTTAGATAAATATATAGGTATATAAATATTCATATATTTTTATTTTAAATAAAATTAATTTTAGTTATTATTTAGATAAAGCTAATATATTTTATATGTAAATATACTTTATTATTTATATTTATAATTGATTTTTATGTGTGAATATATAAAAAATATGTATATATTGTTATATATTTGATTATAAATAGCAGTGAATTATAAAAAACTATAATATTTCAAAGTCATAATATCAATATAAATGTAATACCTTGGAAGAAATTTAGTCCATACCAAAAAAAGTCAATAATACCCCCTTAAACGAGGCTGAAAATCCAAAAAATGTTAAAAAATCGGGGCACCCCAACTAAAAACTCAGCTTTAGAGGCCTTCTTGGCCTCTTTTGGCCTCTAAAAACCCTTGACCGAGGTCCCCTGGGTCACAGCGGCGTAGAGCTCATACCAGGCTTTGATTTGATATGTGGTAGAGCTCAAACGGACACCCAGATCAAATTTTATGGTGGTTTGAAGTTTGAGTTGTGTTTTCAACATATTTTGGATCTTTTTTTTAATTTTTTTAATTTTTTTAGTCTTTGAATTGTTATTAAATGACTATTACTCCATAATAATTAAAAAATTATTAATTAAAATTATTTTATTAATTTTGTAGAAGCCATTTTCCCTAAATATCTTATATATTCATTATATTAAGTGTAAATGTACATTTATACTTATCTAAAATATATTTAAAAATTATATACTATATTTATATCAATATAACTATATTTATATATTTATTTATTAATATATTTTTTAATTTTTTTAATTCGACCCTTTATCAGCGCTTTTCAAAAAATTGTTGATAAAGGCCCCCCTTTATCAGTGCTACTAAACAAGCGCTGATAAGGGGGGGGGGGGGCTTTATCATCCCTTTTTTGTTAGCGCTGATAAAGGGGGGGGGGGCGCTGGGAAAAACTATTTTTGTGGTAGTTCCTGGGTCAGTCCAGCATATAAGTGATATGAAAGGTCCACCATACAACACCTCAAATGGTTCCATACCGATAGTGGAGTGATAACTATTGTTGTATGCGAACTCTCCCAAGGGCAGGTGATCCTCCCAGCTGCGGCTGAAATCAAGGATATATATACGAAGCATGCCCTCTAGTGTCAGAATGGTTCGATCTTTCTGACCATCCATCTGAGGATGGAAGGCGGTTCTCAAACGAAGCTATGTACCAAATGCCTCCTTCAACCCCTTCCATATTCTGGAACAAAAACGTGTATCACGATCGAACAAAATCGTAGAGGGATCTCAATGAAGACATACAATCTCCTACACATAGAGGTGTCTCAAGACCTCTACTGGTCCCTGCTCTGTAATAGGTAGGAAGTGGGCTGACTTGTTGAGTCAATCAACGATCACCCAGATGGAATCATGCCCTTTGGACATGCATGGAAGTCCTGTCACAAAGTCCATGGAGATTCCATCCCACTTACACTTTGGAACCTTCAGCAGTTGAACTAAGCCCACTGGAACTTGATGATATGCTTTACTTACTGATAGGTGAGGTACCAAGAGACAATCTCTGCCACTTCTTTCTTTATTCCCAGTCACTAGTCATAACACCGATGGTCCTGGAACATCTTATCCACTCTAGGATGTATAGTAAGAGGGGATGTATTAAACTCACTAAACACTTCCTCCCATAGCACCACAAGTACCATAGTACGCCCTCTGAAGAGGATGAATTTATCCCCACCTTCAGAAAATCCATCTGCTGCATGTCCTGTGCATATATGAGCATATAGAGCCTTGCAGTTAGTGTCCCCAAGCTGTGCCTCCCTGACCCGCTGAAGGTGTAGGGAGTGACTGTCAGAGACTGAAGATAAGCTGCTCCATCTCGATCCATATAAGATATCCGCAAAGCGACTAGCTGTTCCATTTACTCACTCAGCAACTGTATACCAGATCTTCTGTTGAGTGAATCTACTACTGCATTCCCCTTTCCTGGAGTATAGACTATCTTGATGTCATAGTCCTGGAGGAACTCAATCCAACACCGTTGTCTCAGTTTCATGTTCTTCTGAGATAAATTATACATAATACTCATGTGATCTGAGTAGATTGTAAAACGTTCTACCATCAAGTAATGTCACCACATCTTCACGACGAAGACCACTGCTGCTAACTCACGGTCATGGGTAGCATTGTTCTACTCATGCTGTCTTAGCTATCAACAACCATACGCGATCACTGCTCTCTCCAACATCGGGACACATCCGAGCCCAGTACCCGATGTGTCGCTGTAGACTACGTACCCAACTCCCTCCTCTGGTAGCCTTAATATGGGGGCACCTATCAGTCTCTACCTTAGGTCATGGAAACATTTCAGAAATCTATCAGACCACACAAAGGTTTCCCCTTCTTTTTCAATGCTAATAAGGGTTCCTAAACTCTAGAAATGTCAGGCACAAACCTCTGGTAGTAACCAGCCAAACCTAGGAAACTCCGTACTTCCGTCACACTCCTGGGTGGCTCCCAACAAAGCACAGACTCGATCTTCACTGGATCAGCCGCAACTCCAGCCTCCAAGATAACATGTCCCAGAATGTGGACCTCTCATATCTAGAACTAGAACTTCGAGAGCTTACTATAAAGATGGTGCACTCGGAGAGTGTCCAAGACTATCTAAATATGATATACATGCTCCTCATATGTAGCTAAGTATATCAGGATGTCATTGATGAAGACTACCAAAATGTGATTGAGGTATGTCTGGAAGATCGTATTCAAAAGTCCCATGAACACTGCTAGGGAATTGTTCATGCCGAATGGCATAACCAAGAATTCATATTTTCCATACCAACATCTAAAGGTCGTCTTCTACACATCCTTGTCTCATTCCCTAAGCTGGTGATAGCCTGATCCGAGGTCTTTCTTCGATAACCATCGTGCTCCCTTCAGTTAATCATAGAGATCATCAATCATCAGAAGTGGGTACTTGTTCTTCACAGTAACCTGGTTTAGGCGCTGATAGTCCACATTGAGTCTCAAACTCCCATCCGCCTTCTTGGCGTTCAAAATTAGGGCTGCCTAAGGGGAAAAACTGGGCCTAATGAACCCTTTTCCCTGTAAGTCCTTTAGATATACACGCATCTCTCTATGCTCTGCGGGAGCCATCTGATATGCTAGTGTAGATACCAATGTTGTATTGGAGTAAAAGTCGATATAAAATTACACCTATATGCGAGGAGGTAGACCTAAAACATCATCAGGGAAAACATCAGTGTACTAGTCCACCACAATAGGATAACTCTGACTATCAACATTAAATGCTCTAAGGGTAAGGCTAGCCAACTGATGTGTGATTAGCTGCACCCTCCTCCGTGTAAGTCCATCATGTGCTGCAATGGTTCCCTTCATTCTAGTAAAGGAAACCCTGGTCATGTCCTCACGGACACACTGCACTTTCTGTCTAATATAGTCAATCTAAGCATGGACTTTGGATAACCAGTCCATACCCCAGATGATGTCGTAAAGCCTAAACGCTGCTACCAGAAGATCCTAGTTGAAGCTCACACCTCATAGAGTATGCTGACATATCTGAAACCAATGTGTAGTCATGGAGCCCTCTCCTTTAGGTGTCTTTAGTCATAAGGATCGAGCTAATTGCTCCAGCGGTATCTCTGAGCTCCGAACGAGGGTCCTAAAAATAAAAGAGTGACTGGAACATGGGTCTATAAGTACCGCAGCTAAAGTGGAGTAGACATAGATCATCCCTAGTATCATCTCTAGAGCACCGTGATCATTGGCCTCAGCTTCCTGGTTCTGAGCTCGTTCTTGCCACATGCCCCATGTGGTTGCGGTGGACCACCTGGTGGTGGCGGTGGTAGAACCTCGAATCGCTACCCACCGCCTAATACACGGCTAGCTCCTCTTCCATGTCTGCCTCCTTCTTGCGGGAATCCTCGATCGATTATTCTCCTCTACCCAGGAAGTCCTTCTACCTTCTACTGGTTGTCCATATGGTGGGTCGGGCAGTTGTGAGATATGTGACCCAACCCTCCACACAAGTAACACTGCCTGCTTTTTTTCCAGTCCTGCTCTGTCTCGAGAGCCTCACAAAACTGACCCTATATCTTGTGGTTGTCCAACTGTAGTTTTAGTCCTCTTGGAACTCTATGTCATATGTATGTTTCCAACTATATATGAAACTTATACATGACGTCTGGTGGTGGGTCTCGCTGCTGGTGACTGCACAGAAAGGAAAATATCCACTAAGAGTGCCCCCTCTAACACCCCCGTCTGCATCGGGATGCTGTGAGAAATCATTGAAGCTCTAATCTACCATCTGAGCCCCTGCTCAAATTTACGGGCCCTGAAGAATGGGTCACGCACCATGTTAGTGGAGTAGAGTAAGAGGTCGGTGAACCTCACTGAATACAGAGCCACAGTCATGTTTCCCTGCTACAGGTGAAGAAGCTTTTGTATACCCACTGAGCATAAAGTTGCTGGGATAAAAACTGATGTTAAAAGGCTCTCAAAGTCCACCTAGTTGAGAGTGACCTCGTCTTGAACCTAGAGAATCAAGCTCCATAATCTACCTGCTGCTTCCCGAAGGAGACTGGAGGCAAGGATTACCCTGAGATTAGATGATGTCCCTACCAGTGGGAAAACTCTAACTACGGTCTCCAGCCAGTCCTCAGCCGCCTATGGATCCATCTCTCCCCGGAACCATGGTGGCCTCTGGCACTGAAACTCGTGAAATTTGCTCATGCATCATGAAACCTCTACTGTTGGGAATGTTTTCATTGGCATACCAATGGGTAGTGGTGATTCTGGTACACCACATGATGGTACAACTGCTAAAAGGGGGCCCTACACCAAAGACTCATCCCTCAGTGGGTTGTCATCACATACTCTATCTGGAACCCTGGCCGGCTGTCTGCGTGGAGGCACCCTAAAAAGAAACAGGTGCACCACAGTTAATAAGTTATACCTGGTGAGCTGAATCAAGAGATCACAAAGAAACGTTTATGAAAAGACACATTCAATTAGTGTTTTCGAGTAATGAGTAAGAAATAAGAGGTCAGGGGTCCTGGTGTATGGATACGCCGGCCACTACACCAACACAAGATTCCCTAAACTGAAAACCACACTCATCACACTTAACACCATTGACAAATAAAAAGATCATAGTCCAATTTCTCTAGTATAATCAACTCCTCTGATACAAATTTTTCACACCTCATCTACCAGGGCCTATGTCTTGACTACCACAAGCCTGCCTTCCATAGGCCCGAGGCCGAAAACTAGAACTGGAAAGGTATGTCCCTGAAATAGGGAACCCATTGAATTTTTAACCTACAAACCACACTGTCCAAGAACATATCAAGATACAAGCACAATGTAAACTATATAGTAAATAGAGTGAGTACAATAAGTAAAGGGGGCCAGAATACAAGCCCAACTGGAAAGTATAAGTAAGACTGGAAAAAAACTCTTGTGAACACTCTTCAAGGATCCTACCTGAAGGGTAGGTACATCTCTCGAACAATCATCTATGGGGTACGCCTCTTCTAAGGTCCACCTCTGAGAATCCTCCAGTCCTAGTACCCTCATCCTCAATCAGAACTATTCTTCATCTGCACAAGTCACAACAAGGTGAGGGCATAGCCCATGCAGGGGTGAGTATAACAATACTCAGTATGGACCCCGAGACCCCCGAAAGTCTCTCAAAATCCACAAAGGATAAACCACAATGCAATATCAAAAACACCAATGATGAAAAAAACAATCAAAACTACTTAGGTATTTGCACATACATATACCTAAGTTATCAAGTATGCCCATCTCATTCAAGAGGAAACACTTTCTTGAAAGTTATTTTTTATTGAGGAAAAGAAAAGAAAATTACATGAAGAAAACCCTTCAAGGGGGGATGAAATGATGTAGTCTTATGGAATCCTCTAGTATTACACTTATACACTCAATGGGCAGAGAGTTAGGACCACTATAAAACATTAGATCTTCATCATGCCTACCTATGCGATCCATCATATCTTCTACACAATTGGCCTCCCTCCAACTGTGATGAAGCTTCTTACCTTGGTTGGTCTCCACCTTACATCTATGGATGAGATACACCAGCTCCTAAAGAATATCCTCTCGACTGTGTAACTCCATCACAAGGTATTTAGATTCCAACTCAATATCCTTCGCTTGAAGTCCCCATCTTCTACATATCGTCAAAACACAAAACAGGGCTCGAACCTCCACACTGAAGGAGTTACCCGGACCATATTAAGCATTGAATGCAACATGCACTAATCCCCATGAATCTCTAAGAAACCCACCTCCTCTCATAACCCCCTCCATGTAATATCTGTCAATTTTAAGTTTCAAACCGCTATCTAGAGGCTGTCACCTAACCCAACATCTTCTTTCTATGAACTTTATGTGTTGTCAGTTCATAAGGCTGCAAATTGTGGCTGACATGTACCCTACTTTAACCAGAGAGGACAACTCAATGATGAGTGATATTAAACGCATCTGTAGGTACAAAATAGATCGCTTGGACCACAGTCTAACTTGATTTCTCACCACCCTAATGACCTAGAAAATGGAAACTAGGATAATAATCCGTGTTATGCATTCTATAGTTCTATAATCTATATCCTGAAACCACTCCGTCATGAGAGACTATAGAGAGGGGAATCATTATCGGTGTTTGGATGGGGGTTGAAGAAGGACCAAATATAGGAGGCCCATTGGCCTTGAAAAAACAGATGGAGCGTCAACTTTGTCTTTGGTCTCTTGAAATAGTAGCATCGAGAAGCCATGGATATACCATACCGTTGGATATTCTCCTCCTTTGGAATATCCTTGTTTATGATCCTCCACCACAAGAAACTCATTCTTGTTTTTATTTCATTGCACCATGCTATTGATGTCTCCTTGGCCACAATATTATCCATCTGGAGAGTCATCCTAAAATCCTAGGCACTGCACCTACCATTTAAGAGGAAACTGAAGGCCCAAATCTTTATCTAAAAGAAAAATTGTTACCCAAAGGAATGAATACCATGAAGGTAACACCACAAAGGTATGTAGCACAAATGAAACACCATAAATAATAATACCATAAAGGTATCACCACGAAGGTAAGTACCACAAAGGTAAGACATACAGAATAATACCACTAAGGTATACCCACGGAGGTTTGTACCACAAAGGTACACCACACAGAATTATACCACAAAGGTAAAGACTCAGCTCCAACTAGGTATAACTTAATTAAGGATGTATAATTGATTAGCAGTATTGTTAGATAATCTTACTTCGTCAAGAATCAATTTTGTTGACCCACACAGAATCAAAGATGACCCACACAGGATTCGAAGATGACCCACACATGACTTGAAGATGACCCACACAATATTGGTATGTGCGGACCAACATAGGATCACTAAGTGCTAACCCACATAGGATCTGAAGATGAACCACATAGGATATGAAGATGACCAACACATGATCTGAAGACTCCTCAAGTATAGCCAGCCATAGGGTTCCTGCACTAAGCATGCTAGATTCTGGGAGGTTCCAATCCTCAAGCCAATGGTAGATGATTCAACTACCATGAAGTCCCATGAAAAATTATCCCAATGGTCCGTCACATAAAAATGGACCTAACACGATAGACACTGCATCAATCGGACGACTGGTCTATATGTTATTAGTGTTTCTGTTCTAAGGGCCCGGTTGGATTCAGATATGATCCAACCCGGTCATACATCTTCTTCTTCCAAAACTCAAGTGGTGTATGCCCAAAAGACCATGTTGATCCAAGTATTCTGGTGCTATAGACGGTTCATCAAACTGATGCTTGGTTCTAAAGATATAACCTCAAAGGCGCATCTGGGTCCAGATGGGCCCAGGTCTGGTCTGACCCGGTCGGACCGACGCGGCCAGGCCCGACCCAATTCTGGCCAACCCAACCCGACCAGACCTAAACCGATTCAGGCCAACCCAAGTCAGTTCAGGTCACCAGACCTGGTCCGAGTCCAGCCTAGTTGTCCTGGGTAGCCCTCAGTGTACTGTCGCAGCTAAAATGAAATCCACGAAGGAAATTTATAACAATTCCCGACCTTATGCAGCTTCGAGAAGAATGTTTCAACATTAAACCATGATGAACAGACATAAACACACCACTACCTTGTTTTCTTGTTGGAAATGGCTTGAAGAAGAGGATGATGTGGATAAAGTGATCTCTAGAGTTCGTCTCTCCCATAACACGTTTCAGATCCGGGCTCGTGTGTCGTCCTTATTCTTCGTTGAGGGTGGTTCTTCATTGGCGGATGATCTTCAAGGCTCTCCCCTTGTTCTGCCTTTTACAACGATTCCCACACAAATAGATGAGGTTCCAATATTAATTAAGTTAAGTTAATTAATATAATTAATGTTGGCACATTAATTAGAATAATTCCAAGGGTTTCCTCATAATAAATGGGAGTTTGGGTGGTCCCCACCACCAAGAATTCAAATGGGAGGTTTCAAATTAAAATAAAATTTATTGTTTTATTTTTAATATATTTTTTAACTCTCCCACAAAAATTGAAAAACTAACTTCCACCCTCCACCTATTGTGGTCGAGGTGAATGTCTCCTTAAGCAAAAATAGGTGTTGTGAGTTCTTTGTTGTCCTTGGATTTAAATTCTGAGCACCAGTTCAAAAGGTACAAAACTCCGCTCGTGCGTTTACTAAACGTACCTAAAAAAAGTTCAAAAATTCATTCTAGGCACAATGGGCCTCAGAATCATGCACCACCAATTTTCGTGGACTCGTAATATTTCCACATTATTAAATAAATTAAACGGAACATTATAGGTCTTTAGAGATTGAGGTAATTTATAAATAATATATTCATTTTATTCATAAATCTAACAAGAGAATTAGTAAGTCTAAATGGTATAACTATATATTCATAGTGTTCGTACCTTTTAATTTTTTTTTCATAGGTATATCCTCTATCGTAACCCTCAATTGATAACAAATAGAATGAAGGTATAATGTGGAATGTTATTTACCTCTATATTGTTGATAACAAATTCATCAATACGGATTAGAGGATACTTTTTATTGATTTTTTCTTATTCAGATACTAAAAATAAATATAGAGTTGCATCAATCAATCTATATTATTAAGAAAAAAATAGGTGCACCCCATGGTGAAACACTTCTATGAATAAATCAATTTTCAAGATTCTATTAGAGTTGTTTCTTCAATAATTGTAACTCAATAGAGGAAATTATATTAGTACTTTTTTAGGATAGGTGTAGTGGAAGACATGAGTTCCATTGAGAACTCAACTTCATGATTTTGTGGAAGATTAGGAAACACTTCTAGAAAGATATCCTGAAACTCCATCAAAATATTCATATATTCATTTTTTAATTTTTACCTAACCATATAATATAAAATCCCATTTTAAATTCTAATAATGACCAATACAATAGGTGATATTTTAATTGGGATTTAATATTTATCCTCACACTAGTAGATAATCACAAGTTATTTCATAATATCATATGCAACTTACCATTCATAGCAATTAATGTGAGATTTATATAGAGAAGACCAATCCATGACTAAGAAAACATCAAATTCAACTAGAGGGATAATAAAAATAATTTCCTAATATAAAATCCCACAAAAATAAGCTAAGGATGAATCATTAAATTACAATGAAATCATCATCCCATTAGGGTTTCACTATTAATTAAATATCTAGTCGTTGAAGATAAAAATGAACATCCATAGATGATTATGAAGATATAAATAAAATCTTATAAATTTGATCAAATTAATCACATAAGTATTTAAGCCTAATTATTACAAAATTAACTTTATCATTCTTTATTCAATCTCATAGTATAACCAAAATGGTTAGCATGAAAATCATGCATCATTAATTAGAGTGATCAATCAGGAAAAGTCATTTTTTTGATGACTAATTCAGAACACCTTATATAAAACATTAAGCTTAACCTATTTCATTCATTATCATTATTATAATAAATCATGACATTTCATATAGTGTTTGTAAATTTAAAAAGTATTTCCCCTTAATGTTTAAAACTAGGTGTGCATCATGATCCATTATCATACTCCATTTTCTGATCGATTCTAGCTCAATGATCCCTTTTATGAGTTTATTCACCTAGGTACTATTTGTGATAATGCCACATCCACTTGTTGCGTCTAGACAAGGATTTAAATTCTTGGAAAAACTATTGGAAATAAAATATATACCAACATATTGAAACCATTGGTATAGGCCTCAAAACCATTGGTATACTATATACCATCAATTTTTCCAACCGTTGGCTAATAAGCCATTGTTGAAAGCCTATAATGACATTTTTCCTCTAACTGTTGGTATATGGAACTCTAAAATTTAGTATGCCAATTTTTTTATAGAAACCGTTGGTATATATTTATACCAATAGTTGATTACATGTAGTTCACAAACGGTTTCAAACTGTTGGTATATAGTATTACCAACGGTTCCTTGAAACCGTTGGAACAAATATTCTAGAAATACATTATACCAACGGTTCAAAACCGTTGGTATAGTGTATTACCAACGGTTCAAAACCATTGGTATAGTGTGTTACCAATGGTTTATTTAAACCATTTGTGAACTATTCTTCAAAAACACTTTACCAATAGTTTAAAACCTTGGTATAGTGTTTTTTTAGAAAACCGCATAGCAGCCACCCTTTCCTTTCACTACACACTCCTGAAAACACAGGTTGCACTGCATACACCTACAAACATAGCTGCAAACAACACTTAAAATAGAATAATTTTCACTTAAAATAGAATAAAAAACAAAACACTAAAAATAGAACTATTTTCACTTAAAATAGTACAAAAAACACTCGTAATATCGCATAAAAAATAGTATACTCTTCCAACCATGACATGTACCACGACATAGTTTTCCCCATTTAAATCTTCTCTTGATAACCACTCTTATAACTAACCCATTTCAATTTCATGGGTGTAGACATCTCATAATGGTTAGAGGACAATAAAATTTTTGAGGGCCCGTCACAGTCAAAGTTACATACACCATTAACAGAATTAACACATAATTCATAAGGTAATTACAACAATTATACACATACGAAAATTATACACATACTCCATTAACACATAACTTATAAGTTAATTAAATATATAAAGAATTAAATTCATAAATTACAGGGTTGGGGCTGTTTAGGGGTTTGTGGTGACAGTCCGAGGGGGGTAGGGGTGTCCAGATGGGTGGGGGTGTTCAGGGGGATGGGGGTGTCCTAGGGGTGTGGGGGGGGGGGGGGTTGTCCAGGTTGGGGGGGGGGGCAGTCCATGGGGTGTCTGGGGGGTGTCCAGGGGTTGGGGGGATATCTAGGGGTGGGGGTGTCCAGGGGTGGGGTGGTGTCCATGGGGGGATCCAGGGGGGTTGTCCAATGGGGTGGATTGGTGTCCACGGGGGTGGGCACTGTCCAGGGGGTGGGAGCGATCTAGGATGGTGGAGGGGTGGCACACGGGGGTAGAGGGGTTGTCCAATGGGTTGGGGGTCTCCAGGGGGCGGGCGAGCTATCCATTGGGGGTAGGGGTACCCAAGGGGGTGGGAGGGCTATCTACAGGGGTGGGGCTGTCCATGAGGGGAGGGGATATTTAGGGGGTGGGCGAGGGTGTCTATCGTGGTGGGTGGGGATGTTTAGCAGGGTGGGCTGGGCTGTCAAAAGTAGTGGGGGCTGTCCATGGGGGTGGGTGGGGCTGTCAAGGGGGGTGGGTGGGACTTTCCATGGGGGTGGGTGGGGCTGTCCAGGGGGTATAGGGTGTCCAGAGGGTTGGGAGGCCGTCCACAGGAGGAGGTGTTGTCCAGGGGGTGGGCGGGTTGTCCACGGGGGTGGCGGGGTTGTCCAGGGGGTACAGGGTTTCCAGGGGGTGTGGGGGGGGTGGAGGGTGGGGTGTCCATGGTGGTGGGGTTTGGGGGGGTGGGATTTCCAGGGTGGTGGGGGTGGGGGGGGGGTGTCCATGGTGGTGGGGTTTGTGGGGTGGGATTTCGAGGGTGGTGGGGGTGGGTGGGGGCTATCAAGGGTGTTGGGGGTAGGGGGCTGTCCATGGGGGTGTCTAGGGGGTGGGTTGGTGTCCCACGAGGGGGGGGGGTCCAAGAGGGTGGGGTAGTGTCTGGGGTGGGGTGGTGTCCAGCAGGGGTGGGGTGGTGTCCAGGGGGTGGGGTTGTTTCCAGGGGGTTGTGGGCTATTTCTAGGGGTGGGGGTGTCCAATGGGTGTGGGGTTGTCTAGGGGGTGGGTGGGGCTATCCACGGGGGTGGGGGGGGGGTGTTGTCCACGGGGGTGGGCGGGGCTATCTAGGGGAGGTGGGCGGGCTGTCCAAGGAGTGTTCGGGCTGTCCTAGGGGGTAGGTGGTGTCTAGGGGGTGGGCAAGCAATCTATGGGGGTGGGCGGGGCTGTCCAGGAGGGTATTAGGTGTCCATGGGGTGGGGGGGGGTTGTGCCCAGGGGGAGGGGCTATCCTGCGGGGTGTCCAGGCTGTCCACGGGGGTGGAGGAGCTGTCTAGGGGGTACGTGGTGTCCATAGAGTGGTGGGATGTCTAGGAGATGGGTAAATCTGTCATAGAAAATCATACAATCTTGTTTTATCATTTATAGATAAAAAAAGATAATGTGACTTACCTAATCACACATATATTTAGGCACAACAAATTATAAACATCAAATGTCTGTAATATCTGTCAAAAATGTAATGGATCAATCTATCTCTCATAACCATCACTATCATCAACATCATCATCACCACTCCCGTCCTCATCACCGTCCCCATCATCATTCCCTTCTGTCTCCTCACCCTCGTACTCAGCCACATCCTCCTCATCATGATCCTCCTTCGCATCATCCTCCCCCTCACCCTCCTCCTCGGACTTGGTCTCCTCCTCGCTCTCTGCCTTAGCCTCCTCTCCTCCATTATCTCAACCCCCACTAGAACATACACCTGGTGCACCATATATAGAGTGCATCGATGACATATATTCATCACAAGCAGTGCTGGCCTCTGGTGGAAGTGTTGGACATAAAACATCCATCAGTTTCATAAATGTAGTGTTTTCCCTAGAAGATTGTTCTTCCATCCCTATGTCCCTTTTTTCAGCCTTTTCTGCCTGTTCCTTAACCTACTACAACTCAGTGGAACTACAACTCATACTTGAGGAGGTCCAATAACTCTTCAGAAATATAATCTTCCCATGTTGATAGCGTACTCTACCAGGGTTCTCATCTCCCAACACTTGATATAAGTGATCTTTTCGCCCAGAATTGTTAGGTTTTTGGGAATCAAGGGCCTCTAAAGAAAACTGTTACGAATATACATAGATTATTATGTTACAAAATAGAGATTAAATTTTAGATATAAAAAGTAATACTGATAATATTCTACTGAGTCAGTTCATTAACCACACATCCATATTTCCTCTTTCTACTCAAGAAAAATAGTTTTTCTTGAGGCACATGTCCATCGATATTCAATTTATGCAACTACAATGAAATTGAATGTAAGAAAACATAATTAAAAATAGGATACCAAAAAAACATTAATTTCATAACTAAAATTATATAACCACTTTAGAAATCGAATAAATAATAGAGGAAGAAATAGAAAGTGCAAGTCGTAAAGAAAGAATATAAATTGTCGTACCTACTGCCTCTCATAATCTGGAATTCTAGTACGTCCCAATGTGTGAGCATATTTCTTAGAATCAATATTTTATTATTTCTTCCAGATGAATATTAAATAAAATTCAATAATTTTTATTAACAAAAATCCTTAAAATTTTCATTTAACTATCTTTAATTTAATTAATACTGTAAATTTGATATTCTTCCAATAAGTAATCATCCATCGATACTATTATAATGGACAATCATCCATGATAAGGAATTCCTCTGACTCTGTGCCCACTCTAGCTTGTCATCCAATGTACAACTCATGCTTATAAGCTCTCTAAAGCTTGCCTAAATCCTTTTGGCGTGCGGGTCATGCACCCTCACCATCGAGGAAATTAAACCACAGATGACACCAAAATATTAATTCATATAAATACAAAAATTTATATATTGCATTAAATAAAATAGATTGTTTTACCCATATCTCTGCCTAAGATTTATCCTTGACATAATTTGGCAGATGTCTCCATGAGAGCGGGCTGACAAGAATGATGTCGGAGTATTTGGAAAGCATCGCCAAAAAACTCCCACATTGCTACCCTGATTATTCAATCATCTGACTATCTTCACTGTACTCCACCATCAACTGTGTGTGGTAGTTCCATACCTCACGCATGCATGTACCCCCCACCTCCTATCAATAGATGTATCTGTTATGAAAGAAAAACAAATATTTTATCAATACATGTTATAATGAAAATAAATAATGGTGTAAAAATTTGTTAGGGTTGTACAAGTATACCTATGGTAGTCTTATCAATGGGCACTACTGGATCCATAGAAACTGAAGAAACACTATGTACAAATGGATTGGGTCCCAATGTATGCTCCATAGGGATAGACTCTGGCAGAGCAGGAGTCGAAGAAAATGGAATATAAAGACCCATAGAGAAGGAAGCATAAGTAAAAGAAGATGACAGGGATGGCTAGACGAATGTTGGATGGGTAGTGGGAATCATTATTGGATATAGTACTGATGGGTGAGGAGGCTCAGATGTAAACGGTGGTGAAAAAATGGGGGGCCTAAATAGCATGTGTGTCCCTAATGACATACCGAGGTTAGTATGTGGGATGGCTGGTATATCACTGGAGGGGCATGGTATAATCGGGTACGCCGACTAGATCGTCTAGCTCTCCTACCACCCCCTAATACGAACACCCTGAGTACTGGGACCACAACTAGGCTCCTCATAAAATAATTGTCACCTAATACATGGATCCTGTAAAAATTTTCAAAAAAAATTAATCACATGACATTATATATTATTTAAATATATATATTTGAAATAAAATACTCACTACAGGAAGTAATGGTGGAATTCCTAGCTCAGTCATGCAACTATTTTTGTCTATAATCTATTTTCATCTCCTATCTTCAATTGTTTTCATTTACTAAATTTGAAAACAAATATGGAATTAAATAGAAATTGATAACTAATGTGTAACCCAAAAAACAAAATAAATGAGAGGGAATAGCGGGATTTGTGGATAATTTAACTAACCATGGTTTTAGGTGATCTTGACCAAATATATAATGAAGTCAATAAATTGTAGAAGATGTAAAAATGAAATTTAATTTTTAGTAGGACGTTTATTTACTAAGTTTAATCAGTCTTTAATAATCATGGAACATTGATTCTACCAAATTCATATGTGATAAAGCAGTTGTCAAAATTAAGGAAAAAATTAATTTCTTTAGCTCAGGTAGATGTTGCCCGTTTCAATACATGTTTTGCAGAAGAATACAAACCATCATGTTCATTACCTTGTAAAATGTAAAAGATAGGTCTTAGAGTCATACAAATTTTATACAAATCATAGTTAAAGCATTGAAATGTTCTCCATGTTAGAAATGTTGGTTTTGTATGTTTGAATATAGTTCAATTCCAAATTATAAAATGAAATTCAAATAAAATTTCAACCTATAAACACTAAAAATTCACATAATGGTCAACTCGGATACAACATATTGGTAATAAATATTAAATCAATTTGAATAGTACTAACCGTAACAACCCAAGTTGAGGTAAACCAAAATAATTGAGAACATGAATGGATGATTTTATATATTTCCCACCACAACATCAGTTTAATAGTCAAATTTTACAATTGAGCTATTGGAGTCATCAAAATTAATAAATAGATAATTTCCAATGGCAGTAAGGATGGTGTCAATTCCATCATCCCCAACATCAAAAATATGTCCTGGAATTACTTCAACAAAGACACCAAATTCAGGTCAAAGATGGTCTTTGACATAAAAAATTTGTTTTTCCATTGATGCCAATACTATGGTTCATCGGTATCGAGATTACGAGTCATATCAATTACATGAAATCCACAATCATCAATAAATATCCCCTTATTCATCATTTAATCAAACAACTTACATTTCATTAGCATGACTCATCCATGAGAATAATAATCCAAAATTGTTATGCTTTCAATGGCTCCGTAATAAATTACATTTTCAAATCATCATATACTATCTAATGCACTAGCATAACTGTCTGTTGTAGAAGTAACCAAAACACCATCATGTTGTGTTCTCTTGTTATTTTCTCATTCAGTGATAATAAATTTGTACCAATTGATAAAAATTTATATACATTCAAGAACCATGGTATTTGGACCAATATCTAGAGCTATTATTTCCTCAGAGATAGAGTCAGCAGGAAAACTCAATACCTAAAATATAAATCAATATTAAACTAAATTAATTATTTTTTAGTTATTTAAAAAGTAATATTATTACCTTTAATTTTAACCAAGAAGAAAACTCTTTGCAATGAAAAGTCTACCTGATTTTCAATGATAAAGAATGATGCTTTCTATTTATCATCAATTTATGTTCCCTGTTGATAAAAATAGGAATATTATAATATATATATATAAGATATAAATATAATATTTACATACAAGTTGTAGTCATTGAACAAGTCATAGATGAACAAAACCAGGCGATGTGTTTAATCTCCCGCTCATCAAGGCTTAAAGTCATCAATGTATATGATCCATGAATTCCTCTTTTTTGAGGAAGTGATAGAAAACTGGGTTCAATTTTCTCATACTGTTCTTCTTTATTTCTCATTGGTATGTTCTTTCTTGTAGTAAGACCAGACAAATACATAGAGCAGAAATCCATACATTCTTGAGACAAGTAACCATTCACGATAGAACCTTCAATAGGATTCTTGTTTCGGATATAAGACTTTAATGTGTAAATATTTCTTTTAGTTGGATACATCCAAAGAAAATAAATAGGTCCTCTGAGAAGTATTTTAGTTGTAATATGGATAGTCAGATGTAGCATGCATGTGAAAAATGATGGATGAAATATTATCTATAACTCACACAAAATTCATGGGGCATTTTCCAACATTTTTTGAAAGAAAGACTTGGAGAACTTCTTAGAACAAAGATATCTAAAAAATGACACAACCGAATAACAAACACCGTTACATTATAGGAAAAAGATGATTAATTTCTATTGGAATAAACTCATGTAGAAGGATGTGATAATCATGAGACTTCAATGATTTTAGATTCAACTCTCTTCTATTTACCCGTTTGGATATGTTGCTTGAATATCTATCAGGAACATTAATAATCTATAGTACTTCCATAAATTTCTTTTTTTCTGTAGGTGTAATCCCATAAGAAGCACATGGAAGTTTCCATTTATTTTCAATAATATGCACATGATACAATTTCGGTATAATTCCCCAATCCACCAAGTCACGCTGAGACCATAAATCATCTTTTGACATTCTATTAACATTTAAAAGAATCAAAAGAAACATTTCCCATATATTTTCTAAAATTTTCATTACGTCTGAGCAATGGCGTAAAAAATTGGTTGACCGATAAGTAAAATCAAAGAAGATACATATCTTCTTCCAATTGTAACCAGTTTCAGTGGAAACATTATTTCTATTTCTAGATTTTATTTGACCCTTCCCATATGAAAAACTGAAATATTTCAATTCATTGAGCACATAAGTTCCAGACATACGTTGAGGTAGATCCTTTGTCTCCATGGTATTTTCAAATTATTTAAGATTATTTCTATATGGATGGTCCATTAGCAAGAATCATTGATTTCCCATTAAATTGAAACTACAATGATGATTCAGTATTCTAGATCGTGTATTCTTCATACAAATAGTACATGATAGTTTTCCCTTTTTGATCCATCTAGACATCATTTCATAATCAGAAAAATCATTGATCGTCCACATAAGCGCACCACGCATCTGAAATATGTCTTTCGAACAAGCCTCATATGTGCGCACACCCACATCCCAAAGATGTTTCAAACTTTTTATTAAAGGTTTCATTTATACGTCTATATCATTGATGGATCAAAAGGGATGTGTATGAGTATACTTATGAAAGTGAAAGGTTTTTTCATACACAACCATGGGGCAAGATTATAAATGTGTATACAAATCAACCATGTGTTGTGCGATGTAAGCATCATCCCAAATAGATTAAAACAACCACAAGAAAGACCCAACCTCACATACGAACATCAACTGCAAAATTAGGATATCGAGCATCAAATTTCTTCCATTAAAATCCATCTACATGGTGAACTAACTCATTATTAGTCTTCTTTCTCTCGATATCCGACCATCACATTTTTATTGATATTTCATCAGACATAAAAATATTTTCTAGTATGGGGATCAATGGAAAGTGCCACATTACTTTCTATGGAACACGGGATGGTGTTCCATCAGCTTTTGACATCCAACGAGATGTGACACATTTTATAAAATCATTCCGTTCAGCATTTTCCTACCAGAATAAACTGATATCTTTCGAGCAAGCATGATTTTTTTTTCTTGAAAATAAACATTCCTAAACTAAATTCCATGCCATAGAGTGGTTTGAGGTAATATCTACATCATATAGAAGTAAGTCCATCAAGAAGGTTAGAATGGAATCTATTGAAGTATTAGAAATCCCATACATAGTTTTCTAATGAAAAAATCAGATTAAAAATTCCAGCCTTTTCATTTTATCGCATTGTCGATATACTAGATTCATGGAAGCATCATTCAGTTTTTACACCCTGACAACACAATCATATTCATTTGATGCATCATGTGTGGTCATATCAAAATATCCTTAGGTCATAATCCTTTCTTTTTCATGATGATAAATAAACATAAACTGGTCATATAACAAATTTTCCAATCCAGTCCTCTCATTTTGATCATCAGCAATTTGAGATGTCCTTTTCTCCCCATTGTGATACCACATATAGTAGTTTTCTTGAAAACCATATTTTGTTATGTGGTAGCTAACTTATTCACGGCTCAACCAAGGTCTTCCAACACACTCGTATCAATGGGAGTGTCTGTGACCACTATCTTACGCATTGTGAAGTTTAAAGTCTAAAAAGCTCTCTAAATTGTTTTGAAAATAACTTGAGACATGATTTGATTCACACATCCAACTTCCATAAATTCTATAAAAAAATTCTTATAAGTCATTTCATCAAAATCAATTCAATAAGATTGATGTTTCATCGAAAATATATTTATGTAAACAAGAATTGTTCACTTTATATTAAACCATAATTGACAAACTACTCTATATGAAAATCATAATATAAAAGACAACAAAATACTATATTTATAACAAAATATTTGTGAAGAACTATACAGGAGTGTACAAGATCATGTCCACTTGTGGAGGAGAATTATTCAGGAGTTGAATAAATTTTAGATTAAAGAAATTTTATATTTTAGTAGATAATTTGAGTGATCACATACATTGCCCAAGGGTGTGGGGGTTTCCAAGGGGTGTGGGGTGTCCAGGGGGTGGCAGGGCTGTCTAGGGGGTTGGAGGTGTCTAGGGGTGGGGGGCTGTCTAGGGGGGTCGGGGTGTCCAGGTGGGTGGGCTGTCCCCGATGGTGGGGGATGTCCAGTGGGTAAGAGGTGTCTAGGGGGTGGGCAGGCTATCCACGGAGGTGGCGATGCTGTCCAGGGGGTCGGGGGTGTCCTGTGGGTGGGGGGATTTCTACGGGTGGGGGCTGTCTAGGGGGGGTATAATGAGTCTAGGTGTATGAGAGGGGTGTCCAGGGGGTGGGCATGGCTGTCCAAGGTGGTATGGGGTGTCCAAGGGGGTGGGCGGGCTGTCCATGGGGGTGGCAAGGCTTTCAAGGGAGTATTGGATGTTCAGGGGTTGGGCAGGCTGTCCAGGGGGTGGGCGGGCTGTCCACGGGGGGTGGTTTGGCTATCTACTAGGGTGGAGGGGCTGTTTAGTAGGGTCATGGGTATCAGGGGGGGATTTTAAGGGGGTGGGGTTGTTCGGGGGGTGTGTTCCGGGGGGAAGGTTGTTCATGGGGGTGGGGGTGGGGTGTTCAAGGGGTATGGGTGGTCTAGCGGGGTTGGCGGGCTATCTACAGGGGTGGAGAGGATGTCCAGGGGGTCGGGGTGTCCAGGGGGTGTGGGGGGGGGGGGCTTTCCAGGGGTAGGGTGCTGTCCAGGGGGTGGGGAGGCTGTACAGGGGGGTGGAGGGGGTGGCGGGGCTATCCAGGGTGTACGGGGTGTTCAAGGGGGTGAGCGGGCTGCCCACGGGGGTGGCGAGGCTGTTCATTGGGTCGGGTGTCTAGGGGGTGGGGGGCTCTCTAGGGGGTGTGGGTGTCTGGGGGGATAGGGGTGTCCAGTGGGTGGTGGGAGGGTGTCGGGGGGTGTCCATGGGGGTGGGTGGGCTGTCCACGGGGGTGGTGGGGCTTTCTAGGGGGATCAGGGTGTCCAGGGGGTGGGGGATGTCCAGTGGGGTGGGCGGGTTATTAACGGGGTGGTTGGGCTGTCTAGGGGGTACGAGGTGGGTGGACGAGCTATCCATAAGTGTGGAAGGGCTGTCCAAGGTGGTACGAGGTTTCTAGGTGAGTGGTTGGGTTGTCCATGTGGGTGGGGGGATCCATGGGTATAAGAGGTGTCTACGGGGTGGGTGGGCTATCCACAGGGGTGGCAGGGCTATTCAGGGGGGTCAGGGGGGGTCCAGGTGGGTGGGGTGGGGCTTTCGAGGGGGGATGTTCAGGGGGTACGAGGGGGTGGTGGGGCTGTCCATGGGGTACGGGGTGGGTGGGCTAGTTGTCCACCTGGGTGGTGGAGCTGTCCAGTGGGGTACATGGTATCCAGAGGGTGGGTGGGTTGTCCATAGGGGGTGGGCGAGCTATCCATGGGGGTGGAAGGGCTGTCCGCGGGGGTGGCAGGACTGTCCAGGGGGTGGGGGTGTCCCGGCCGTCCAACGGGGTGGGGGGCTGTCCAAGCGGTGGGGTTATCCACCCCCAAAGTAGAGTCGTAAAATCCAATCATTATCCAATTTTATCATGATTTCAAGCCTATTATAGATAAACAAGAAAACTATTGGTGTAAACCACGAATATCATACATATAAATCACAACACACCCAATTGTAAACACACCACCGAATATCATATGTGGATCGGATTTTATGATTCATGTTTCAATGGGACACTACTCATATGAGTATGATCCTTGTTATATCATTAGGTGATACGGAGTTGTACGAATGTTAAATTTGTATGAGATCAATACGGATTGTGGATAAGAACCTGATTGATATTTCTTTGCAGAGATCAATTCTTCTTGGAATGGTAAAAGTGAGTGTTGGTATGGAACTTCATGAAATGTATTAACGTGGGAAAGCAACTATCCATTTGTTATATTTAATTCTTATTTTTTATAGAGTATCAGAGTGGACAACCCACCCCTTCCCTGGACTACCCACACCCCCCACACCCCTACAGCCCCTACCCCCTGCACCCCCACACGGATATCCCCCAACCCCATCTTGACACCCCACCACACTGGGATAGCCCACCCCCTCTCCTCTAAACAACCAACACCCGTCCCCCACCTAGACAGCCAAGCCCATCCCCCATGGATAGTCCACCCCCCTTGATAGCACACACCCTCCCCCACCTGGACATCCCACCCACCACCACCCATGGACAACCACCTACCTGGATAGCCCAAACCCCCTCCCCTGTAGCCCCCCCGAATGCCCCTGGACAACCCACCCCCCACTTTGACAACCCCCCCCCCCCCCCCCCTCACCACCATTGGATAACCCACATCATTGGACTGCCCATATCCCCTCCCCGACCTGGATATCCCCCCCAAGATAGCTCACCCCCTCCCTAGACAGCCCACACCCCTCCCCTGTAGCCCCTCCACCTCGACAGCCCCCCACCTTGACAACTCCCTCACCTGGATAACCCACCCCACCCCCACCTAGATAGCCTACCCCTACCTATACATCCCCCACCCCCACCTGGACAGCCCACCCCCTCCCTAGACATCCCACACCCCCTCCCCCCACCTGGACACCATAGCCTGCCCCCTGGACAGCCCACACCCCTCCTTGGGGTAGCCCATACCCCATCCCCGACACACCTATAGCCCCTACCCCCAGCACCCCCTACCCCTGGACAAACCACCCCCACCTAGACAACCCCCACTCCTAGACAGCCCTATACCCCTCATGAAACCCCTCTTAGGGTATTTTTATTTAAAATCATTTTATTCATTAAGAAATTCAAACGATCATGCATTAACCATTTCATTCCCCACAACCCATTCAATTTATCAAAACATGAAAAATTCAATTTATCAAAACCTGTAAAATTAAATTTATCAAAACAAGAAAAATTCAATTTATAAGGATCTATGTGTCCCTTAGAAAATGTCATTTTGAAAAGGGGAAATCAACTACATTGTTAATTCCAATTAAAAAATTGGGTCATCCGCTTAGGAGGTGTCGTGGTGTTTAAGAGGTGTGGTGGTGTCTGGGGGGGTGGGGCACTGTCTAAGGGGTTAGAGGTGGGGTATGGGGATATCCAAGGGGGTAGTGGGCCTCCATGGTGTGGGGGTGTCTAGGGGTGGTGGGGGTGTCTAGGGGTTGTGGGGTGGAGGCGATTGTCCAGAGGGTGGGGGTGTCCAGGGAGGTGGGGGGGGGGGTGCTGTCCAAAGGGTTGGGGGTGTCCAAGTGGGTGGGGGGGGGGGTGTACTGGGGGGTGTGTTGTCCATGGGAGGTGAGGGGAGTCCATGGAGGGTGGGGGTGTCCATGGGGTGGGGGGAGGGATCTATACAATGGATGGGGGTGTCCAATAGGGTGGGGGTGTAGGGGCTGGGGGGGATGTCCAATGGGGGTGTCCAGGGGGGTGGGGGAGCTGTCTAGGGGGTGTGAGGTGTCCTGGGGGTGGGGGTGGGGGTGTTAACAATTGAAATCCATCATCCAACTAACACAAATATCCAAATATAATTTTCAACTAAAAAAAGTTCAAAAAACCAAAAACTAACCCTTTACACCCATGCACTAAACAAACCCCACTAAAGAAACCCTTTACGATGTTTTAAGTGTAGAAAAAATGACCTAAAAAGAAACCAAAGGGTTCAGTACTCCAAATATAGTAATAACTCTAATTTAGATGAAATCAAACCATCAAATAGAAAAAATAGGAATAACACTAAAACTAATGTAACCCTTACTAATTTTAAGTGTAGAAATAAAAATTTGTTTGATTGAAGAAGGATATACAGATGTAAGAAGTTTTGAGACTGAGAAGTATTCGGGATGAGATATAGATTAGGTATGCGATCGGGCTGAGTGGGAGCTGGGGCACTGGGTATTTGGTGGAAAACATTCCCAATAGTTTTTAAAAATTTCTGGGAAAGTCTCTCTTTACCAATGGTTTAGTAAAACTGTTGGGAAAGCTTAACAATATTAACATGTTTGCTAACAGTTTGGGAAAATCGTTGGCAAATGTCACTTTTTTTACAGTATACCAATAGTTTCTTCAGACTATTGGTTTATATCCTATTATAAAACCACCATTTCCATTAGTGAAACCACTAACTATATCCATCACTTGAATTCCATGTAATATTTTTATACTTTTAATTATCCTTAGACTTGTCCTTTTTGATATCCTAAGGGATCTCACTAATGTTTTATCATCCTAGTTTATAAAGGTTAACAAAACCTTACTTTTATATAAACTATAAAGATCCAAAATTCTCATACATTGATATGAAATATTAATATATGAATATTCATTACATAACATAATGATTAATGCAATAATAATTTAGGTCTATTGCCTTCAAAAACATGGATTCATAAATAACTAGTTTATAAGTTTGCTACATATTCTCCCACTAGGTTGTTCATAACTAGTACACTTCTTGGAAATATCATACACAATAACATTCTTAATAACCTGGGAAAAGGGAACATAAGAAAGGGTGAGATTAGATGCCATGTATGGGTATACAAGGGATATATTAGTATAACATGAGAATAAGGGTATGTGAAAATGTGAATAACATTTGGAAACCATACAATACATATCATATATAAGAAATACGAGTCCTAGAATAAATCATGGAAATTAATAAGATAAAAATAATAAATAAATAAACAAACATAATCCATGAGATCATTACATGGTCGTAAAACCTAGATTTGTTGAATGCACATAATCCCAAAAAATATTATGTCAAGGTTCACTAAAAAGACATTCGTAACATGTTAGGATTGGTATAACAATATGTATACCTAAATTTTCCTTGGGATGCCATATTGTATTCTGTTCTTCATGCTTAGGATAACCTCTAGTGTATCGTCTTGTTTTTGATATGGTATAACCTCCCATGTCCACTCTTTTGGTATTGGGATAATCTCCCATGTACCATTTGTTCTCATAGAGAGTTAATCATTTCCCAAGGAATTGGAAGGAGATATAAGTCCCACACATCAAATAATCCATACATTAATATTCCAAAAGATCAAAAAAAAATTATCATATCATAACCCATAGGAATTAACTGGGTATGATAAACATCAAACTGTATCATAACCCAAATAGATGAAATGGGTTTCATAATCATCTCATCAATTAATCATAGAATAAATCCATGAAAAGGAGTTAGTTTTATAAAAATATTTTCAATATAATCATAACTCATGCACAAAAATAATAGTTATGGTGAAATTGGATAATATTTCTTGTAAAAAATAAGCAACACCAAAGTTCATTTTCCTTGATAAATAAAAATTTCATAAAAGGTTATTTAAAAAATCATAATGAAAACAATGTTTACATTTTGAAAATATTTTTTTAAAATATAAAAATTCCCCAAATATTAATAAAATTTTTTAATAAAAAATATCCATGGATCATTTAATAAAATCATTTAATCATTTAATATTCAAGATGATGAAAAATTTTATTCATTCCACACACATTTAAAATATTTTTTTTCACATTTTTGGTAATAAGTTAACAGAGATTTGTTTGGAAAAATAAGAATATTACTTTTAATATATTTTTTAAAAACTCAATCATGGGTAAAAATTTATTCAACAAATAATTAAAGAATACTGAAAAAATTCTATAAAATAGTTTTAGAAAACATAGATATGACAGAAAAATGGTTTTTGGTTGAGGAGAGAAATAACTTTTTTTACTTAATAAAATTATTTTGGAATATAAATTAAATGAAAGGAAAACTTATATCATATATAAATAACCATAGGATATTAGAAAAACATCAGTTTTTTTGATATTTATAACATAATATTACATTATCTTAAACTCAATCATAAAAAATCCAGATAAATAATGAAATTCAAACATACAACTTTTACCACATTTCTAACTTTAGAATCAAAATACCAATGAAAGAAACAACCACATATGTAAATTTATATTCCATAAATTTTATTATAATAATCATAAAATAAATTTATTTGAATAATATATACACACTACAAAAGAAAAATGTGGTGTATAAGGTATGTGTCCTACAAAAATAAAAGTGAGATGAAAACCTAAGAACATACATTTTGACTTCCTTCGTACACGATGAAACCTCCTGTATAATAAATGAATTTTTATTATAAAAATATTTTATAAAAATAAATATATATAAAATACCATATATTATTTACTTATGACATTTTATTATTGATTTATTGACATTTTTTTTTGTCAAAATCATGTTTCAGGTAATAACTACATTCTTTTTCATGTATGTTTTAGTTTGGTATTTTGAATCCTTTTACTCTGGTCCTAGATCCATCATATATATAATTATAACCATGATATAAATATCATATATATTAATTATATATGTATTTATATTAATCCATTAAATATAGAGATTGAAAATAAAGTACACCGTTAATGAAAATGATAGGCAATATCTTCGTGTGAACATTGTTTCCATTTTATCGATGGATGGAACAAAAGAAAGGTAAATAATAAATCAACATTAAATAGAAATTATTTTGTATTTTATATCACATATTTTAATTACAAATATCGTTATCATCATACATGTGTAGTGTATGTGGAAAATGAATTATATCACTTCGCAATGTAGTGGTCCGCCGTACACATGAACAACATTATCATATTCCAAAGAAATTAAATTTAAAAATGTATATTTGATATAATAATTAAAAAAAATAAATTATTTAATAAATATTATATAATTGTGTTAAATCCAAAATTATATCAAGTAATGAGAGGTGGTGATGGAAAACAAACTACATTAGATTGCATGGCAGTAGTCTACTATACACACAATCACCAATTTCATTTCCCACTTGATAGAAGAAGTGGTAGATATAGGTTATGAAAATAATATAATAACATCTATGTATTTGGTATATAATTATGTGACTATATCAACATGTTTTAATAATACATTAATGTGTTATAGAATGAATAAAATGAGAATGTATAATTAAGGACTATACCTCTTCTTCAGAGAACCCATTTAGGTTTAGACCTAAAGCCTTCTTAGGAGAGATTAATAATAAAAATAAGGACTCCAAGAATTATATAGGGAATTAAGGAATTTATTTTTTTAGTTATTATCTGATCTAAAGGGTTTTTATGTGTGAATGGGAGGGGAGAGGTGGTGGCCTTTTATAATTTAGGGAGAGGACATAATTGGAATTTTTGGAAATAAAAAGGTGCACCCACATCATAAACATGAAAAAGGACTTAAATAAGATTATTATAAGAAATTATATAAGATAAGATTTAAATTCTTCCATAAGATTATATTTTTACAAGTTTTTAGTTCATTTTACCCCGTATCATATTATTTTAACCCCACAGAAAAAACATTTTAACCATAATCACAATAATTAATCTTTACTAATTTTACTCTTTTTTATGAGAAAAATTGAATTTTAATTATTATACTAAATTAATTATTCTGATTCCAAACATGGAAATTTTCCCAAATTCTAGTCACATAATTTTAAAATTTTAATTTCAAATTAATAAACATATATGATGAAAAATCAGTTTTCCAAAGATAAAATTTTTATAAGTATATAAAGATTTAATATCAAGACTAAATATAAAATTGAATATATTTAAATAAATTGATTTAATAAAGATATAATTTAAGTAACTTGAATTTTAAAACTATATTAAAACAAAATGGATCTATCAAATACTTTAAATTAAAATATGGGTTTTAATAAAGAGTTCTATTCATTAAATAGTCACCTAAAAAATAATTATATTATTTTTTCAAAAAAAGAAATAAAATTTTTTTTTTGAGAAAATATTAATTTAAAAACATATAAATACATTACTAAAAATTAATAATTTTTTTATCAACATGAATTCTTTATATAAAACTACTACACATAATTTTTAATTTTTTTTATTCCTATTTGTATTGTGATGTTTAAAATAAATGTTTTAACAATCCTATTTTATTAATATTATTAATATTATATTATTTCTCAATAATATGTAGTATTTTGTCTAACAAAAGCTATCAAATAAATTAAATTTATTTAAAAAATATTCCCTAAAAAAGGTGTTTCAATGTTAGCCAATAGTTTTTACCAATCAACTTCCATTTGACACAGTTCAACATATATCAATCACCTATATCATTATTTATTCAAATGTGGTTATATTTATTTAGGTACTCTCATACTTATTAACCTAAAACAAAAAATAGAGATTCATAATTACCATAAACTTTATTATAATTTTATAAAGCTAATAATTATAAAAATTTGTTCTCTAAAATTCTAACTTATCTTTTATCAAGAAACATTTGGAATTCATAAAATTTGATATCATAGAATGTATTTACCATAATGATAAACTCTCAATAAATTACCAATCTATAAAACCATTTGATTGACCAAGAAATTAAAACAAAATAAGAATATATATTCAAATACAAATTAACTATATATTTAACCTCAAAATGGTATTAAAAACTACTACATAAGGTCACACACATTTCAATATATATAACTATTCAATTTTTTTTATAAAAATCAACAATCAATTATCATCAATCCAAATGATCTTGATAATGTAATAATTAAATTTTCAAAATCAACCAACCATTTTTTGACTCAAAATCAAATATATACTACAACTAAAACTTATCTATCCCACAAAAATGAGTTCTTATATATTTATCTCAAAAAATATAGACATTGAATAAAATCATTTATCAGGGTTATTGAAAAAATTTAATATAAAATTTCATACCATTAATGGAAAACTACTTCAGAATTATCCTTATATGCTTCATATATTATGTAATAATACATAGAATGTACCAAAAATGTCATCAATAAATATCACTTCACTAATTAAAATACATAAGAGTATCGAGAGTTGATTTATATTATGACTGCATCCTCACTACCAAAGGTAAGACTAGTAAAATCATATTTTACATTATAATAAGAATATGACGAAATTTTAACCATTTATATATTCTATATTATTGTATTATAATATATAATTGGTTCTCGGTACATGAATTTCCCAGCATCATTATCATGAACATATTTAACTTAAATACTAAAACCCAAAAAATTTATCAATAATGTGTGAAAAAAATATAATATTAATATGGAAAATAAATCATAATATATTTTCTCTAGCGACACCTGAATTTCATCCTTTGACACTTCTAGTTCAATCTACATTTCTTAATGTTAGGTTCTCTTGTACTTTTCAAACTAATATATTATTTTAATTAAGAAATAAATCCTTTATAAGGTTTCCTAAATATAATTTTAATAGACAAATAATAACCCCTTGGAGTTTATTTACTTATGTGTAGTCCTAATCCCACTCATAATTTGTAATAGGGATGATAGAATCAATGCTCACCCAACAATGTTTTGGAGAGTTCCTTTAAGTGAATCCATACCACAACTAAATCCACTTTATAGTATCTAAACACCGATGAATTTATTGGAAAAAACCACATAATATCATCTTTACCAACATATAAAAATGTTATCCAGTACAAAGACTTATTCCAAGGATTTTTGCTGACCTTTTCTTATCCAAATCCCTAATTAAAATGTGCATTTTTTATTAACATTAAATCACGTACTTATCCCAACAGTTTATCAATACCTTTGAAATTATGTTCAAACCTAACATGTCAACACATAAATTATACTTAATAAACATATTAATTTCTAATGTTATCTAAACCATTCATTCAATATAAAATGATACACCTTAGACCCTCACTCCTAGATCTGATTCTCATAGATACATACTTTACAAAATTTATTTGTTACAAACTATAATATGATAGATATAAATATCTACATTTACTAAAATAATAATAATTATTAAATATATTAAATACAAATGATCATTTAATGTTTATAGATTTAGATAATTAAAAATAGCATAATCTAATAAATCTCATGTTCTTTGTATCAAATGGAATGTTTCGACACTATAACCAAAAATACTATATTCATGAAAAGTATTCAATGTCTCCAAAACAATTTATCAAACATTATATCACTATAAACATTTCATGTGTATTAATTTTCTCATTACCTAGAGAAATTGATAACAAAAGAAGTTGTGACTTGAAGGATTTGTTAATGGAAGAATATAACAACATAAATCTTGGTGTAAACATGGCATAAAAATTATTATTAGAATGTGTAAATGACATGAATCTATATAAAACATGAAACTGGGATCATTTTATATCCATGATCATAAATAAAAACATAGATATCAATAATAGTATTCAAATTCAAATGTAATCTATAATGATGGATATTAAAATCATTCTTTAAAGGCCTTTTTCTAGGAAACATTAATTATTATTAGGACTATAATCAACACATCCTATGGTTAATGCTTTGTTCTAAGAAAATATACAATTTGGTTGATAAGAATGATCATAAATAACCCAAGGGACACTGCCTACTTACCACTACCAAGGTTAGGTCTAAGTCAATCTCTATGATTTATTTTAGGTTTCTGACATATAATGTTTCAAGTGAATGTTATAGAGGAAAATTCTCTTTAAATTGAAGTCAGAGTCACAATTTATTGGAAATAATTTTCATATTAATTTTGAACTCAATAGTTCTAAATATATTATATATGTTTAGAAATTTACTATTAAATTTTCTATTATTTATATGTTTTACATTACACATCTTTGTACCTCAAAAAATGTACCACATGTAACTATAACCACACTTTTAAGGAGCTTTAATTAGATAAATCTCAATTTTCAATTTATAGAGGCCCTCACACTCTTTAAATTTCAATTGGCATAAAAATAATTTCAACCAACTAAGGTTTCATCTTGTGTAACTGATGGTTCTAGGATAAAAAATGATATAATTGGATAATTAAGGTTTCATCATCACAATATATGGAAAAACACCATTTTGGTTGTGGCATACACATTAATTATCACAATTATTTATCACTATAAAAAAAGTTAACATAATTTCAAATATAACTATCAAAACACAAGGAATATATAAAAATAATGCACATAATAAGTAAACGTGGAATCTCATAATGCATGAAAAATGAATCCACACCTGCCTATAATGATGCATGAGTCATTAAATCAATGTTCTATCAGGCCAAGGGAAAATATATTTCACAATAATAATGAAATCCATAACCCATGTGCATAAAAAAAGTAGTAAAATTAGGGATACTGTAATAGGTATAATCTAGAAAATCATATCCCTTCCTATGAAACATGTATTTTATCTCTTTTGTCAGTTAGATAAACTTCATAACAGGATCATTACAAAATTTTGGCACATAATAGTGTCTTTCCTACCATAAAAAAATTTAATGAAAAGAAAAAAAGCATTCAATACCAATTATTAATGTCTTGGACCTATTTGAATCAAAAGTTACCATACCTGAATAGTCACATGGACTCATGTGTACCTTCCCATACACAAGAGTTGGTTGACTAATAGAGAGGGTCTATGGTGGTATAATGGGGAGACTGTACCCTTGTGATACGAGTATCACAACATTGTAATGAATGGTTAAATAGTGGAATAATAATACTGAATGGAAAATAAAGATAAATAATCCCAATATGATCAAAATACATCTGTGCAAAAATCCAAGCCATATAAAAAGGATTTAATGTCTTGTATCTAATAAAAATAGAACATTAAAACTTTGAATCAGGGTCACATACATATAAGGGTACTAAAAGAACCAAAATACAAAAATATTATCCCTAGATTGAATCATGAGACATATAATAGTCATAAGATACCATAATCCATCATTCTACAATCAAATCAAGCATAAAAATTAGTCCCTTACCCAGGTACCTACCATCATCAATGAATCTTATCCATTCTCCAATTAGTGACCCAAATACAGTTTGATATATACTCAGTATTCCACCACTAATTTTGTCTATAACAAATCAATTCTATGAAAATATACTATTACTATGTGTACGTATAACTTGTATGATGTAATGTGAAATAAAAATATGAAAAGTCCACAATAATATTCTATAATAACACTATGATATAATAGGAGAAAATCAATTTGTATATGAAGTTTCAATAGAAGGTTACTACTTGCTCGACATACATCACATGTGAAAAGAGAATCATTCATACATGATATTGGTCCCTCGGCATATAACTAGGGTGTCCACCTAATTGTAATCTATGAATAGTAACAGACCCACACAGACAAGGTTAAATGGTGATGACCAGGGAGACCTATATATTATGATATGAAAATATATGGATATCATAGTTTCCACACCTCAATCTCCATCATTAGTTCCATACCATAAGTAATCAGACCTAGGGGTCTTAGTTTCCATACATTGATCGCCGTGACGATACCATACCATTACGAAAAAGGTGCCACACCTTCATAAGAAGTCTGTGCCATACTGAAATGTCCAATATCATTAATGTAATATAAAATGAAAAGGGTTATATTAGTGTCCATACCCAATTAAAATTGTCAGTATTAAAATGCACAATCCAAGATAATATCCATCTCATTCCAAATTTTCATTTCAAATAAACCATTTAATCATTTTGATAAAATTTAATATCATATTAATGAGGCATTTATATCTCCATATATCTCATTAAATTTTAAAAAGAATCCAACAAAAAGATAGAAATATCACACACCCAAAGGGGTAGTTTTAGCATGAGAAAGATTAAATAAATCACGTCATATGTAGATCGGGATGAGTTTGAAAAACTCAAACCACGAGAAGGTGATAAATGGGAAATACATTAATATTTGAAAAATTTAATTAAGACATTTAATTAATTTAGGAGCAATGAATTAATGGTCTGGCATATGGCGTAATACTGATTTTTAAATAGACTACAAAAGCCATGGTAAAAGGTAAAAACCACCTACCTTATAAAAATGGAATAACACTCATCAAATGTCATCCATTATTGCATCCCAAATCATAATAAAATAGAACAATAGATGAATACAATAAATATAGGGCATACTAGTTTCCTTCAAAATAATGATAAACATGGAATGATAGATGAAGGAAGGAAGGAAATGGACTACAGATTTTACTCATGGTGATTCAATGTTATGAACAAAACTTGAATTAGAATCTGTATAGATAAATGGATTTAAAGCCTAATTTTGGACATGGGAGGATCTTCCAAGAGTAGTAGAGGAGCCTATTGTACACTTGAGGAAAATAAATAGGAGAGGGTTATAAAAATGGAGGAGGAAAAAATGGTATTTTCTTCCATATTTTAAGAGGTTCACAATTTAGATGAATGGATTCCCAAACCATACACCAACCGTGGGGCGGGAACATTCTAAAGAATGAACCTATCATATTTTTTGCACACGGTTTGTCAAATTGTTCACACCCCATTCACTAGGAACTTCCCAGTTGACAGCCTAGTACCACAGGCTTGTAACATAGTTAAGAAAACATTTTCCATCTCATGTGCACCGTCTGTATCCCCCTAAAACACATGTCATGGTATTTACAAACTATATAGCCTCTAGTTCAAGGTTTGGTCAAACCTTTCACGTGTTATGTTCCTCCCAAAATCAGAGCTCTGAGCTCCGAACAAGCCCCATTAACTCATTATCCTTACTTTGAAAATGTAGAACATTTATAACGATAAAAAATTAATTTTATGAGAAATTTTAATGATACATACCACATAGAAAAACTAGTTATCATACAGATATATCATTATGGTCCACATCTTACTAAAATACCTACATAAGAAAGATTAAGGTGTTAGCCAAAAGAGATTTCCAAAAGAGGTTTTATAACTCTTAACCAAGTTCCTTCATGTTTATTTATCACTATATCTATTTACATCCTATAATTACCATTATTATATAATACTATAATTACTTAAAAAATTGTAAAATTTAATACTGTTCATGGTATAACCCATTTTCATAACCTTTTCAATTCAATGATAAATGAAATTATCACTCAAGCATATATACACACTATCATCTACACAAATCTATACATATCATTTTTCATCAATGAATCACATGATTTTTTAAAAAGATAGATTTAATGGTTATATATATATATGATGTTTATAAAATAATTTATATTTCCAAAAGATTAAATATTTTCTACCCTCATAACCATCAATCTGTTTTAAAATGACAACGCCACTCATGTGTAGGTGTGAACTACCACCTTCATGAAGCGATGGGATTCATTTCCATTTCCTCATTACATGAATGATCAAAAGGATATTTTTTCTGAATATATATGATATTTATAATATAAATATGATTCTAGAAATATAAATCATTATATATATAATTTCCCTTCAATCCATTATAAAAATGAAAATGTCATCTTCTGTATGTACAGACTACCGCCTCCATGAATGATATTTTCTATTTTTATACTACCAACAAACAGGGTTGTTTATAAAATTTCATAATATGAATAAAAATTATATTAATGAAATTATTAAAATACATTATATAGAAGAACAATTTCATAATAACATTAACCATGGTCGATAATCTAATGTAATTTTGGGGAAATTAATCAAACAACCTTAAATGGTTGAAATAAGAAATAACTATACAATGAATAAATGAAAAATAATTATAAAAGGGAATTTAAAATTTAAATATAGATGAAAATTTTTCTTAGGAAAGTATTTAAAAAAATTAAATTGAATATTTTGGAAAACATAATGTAACTGACCATGCAGAATACCTTGATAAGTGGTTTTCATCTAATTTCTACTCATTCAAGGTATATGTTATGTTTTTCCCCTATTTTATATAGTTTATGTAATTACAATTTAACATATTATAACATTAATTAATCTTAATTCATTTTATTTAAATTTTCAATTCATGTTTTATCATTTAAGGGGTGTGGATACAAAATTTATTAAAGTCACAAAGGATTATTTTAAAAACTCACTCATATTTTGGACTATTAATTTTTTAAATTTAAATTTGAAAAATTATGTACTATTTAACTAATTAAAAATTATATATTTTCTTATTATATGGTTTTTAGCCAAATGTTATCTTCTTTGATATTAAAAAATAACAATGATTTTTTTATAAAATAAGACATTAATTCTCTTCTTTTGGTTGGGAATATTTCCCATACATATATATATTAATAAAATTATTTTATTTAAATTTTAATATAAATTGAAATTATTGGTAAAGGTATTTTGTACTACCTTTTATTTTCTTTATAATGTATTTAAATAATTTTTTAAAAGTTTTCCAAATTTTTTTACGTCTTATAGAAGTGTCAAAATAATGAATGTTTTAATAAATAAATTGTGAAAATGTCTTCCCCCTACATAACAATTATTAAATATTTATACTCCTTTATATGATTCCATGGATTTAGAAAGATAATTATTAGTTAATTTTTCTATGTAGTTTTTTTTATTAAAAATAAAAGTGTAATATTTCAATAAAGGGTTGAAAAATGCTTCTTATTAATTAAATGTATTTTATTTTTCACTCCAAATTTCTTTTATATGTATATTATATTATAAAGAAGTTATTATTTTAAAAAAATATTTAAAAATTATATTTAATACCTCATGAAAATATTGATTAAATGATTTGTAACTTCTTTCTTAAAAAAATTTAAAAAATATTTAAGGAATGTTTTTTTTAAAATATTCTCTACCATCTTCCTCTTTATTTTACAAAGAGTTTACTTTACCTAAAACCTCCATTTATTAATTATAATGGTCTTATATCATTATTTATTGATTTATGGTATATGAATAATTTTTTTCACTCGTAAAAATTTCATTTTCTTTCAGATAAGTTCCCTATAATTTTTATCTTAATGTTGAAAAACACTCATTATTATATAGGATGTGAACTAAAGGATTTTTACTAAGAATGTTTTTTCATTTATTTGGGAATTGTTTATATACAATGTTATTAATTATGTATATATATTTTGATATGAAAAGAATATTCATTATTTGTCATGAACTAGGTTAAGAAGCCATTGGACCTGACATTTGACCTAGTCCGAGACATGACCTGATGGGCGTTCTCGATCCGCATAGGCTGAAAACCAGTGCTGGTCATCGAATTAATCTATGTGGGAATGAATTTTCCAAATAAAATAGGATCACAATAAAAAAACTGAACAAGTGGGTTGATTAACACTAACTGAATCTCACATAAATATATAATATTGACGGAGTTACAATAGTTGAAAAAAAGAAACAAAAATAAAAAACTGCAACTAAACCATGTTACCAGGATCTCCATGTGACATCTTGGTCACCACAATCCACAATAATAAACTACTTTATGATCCATCATAATCCCAAATAACATGAAAAAAAATGATGATCCTACAAAATAGTATGGGCCTATTAGCACTAAGTGGTATGAGTATGGTTTGAGCTAAACCCCTTAGTAAGAAACCACCCTAGAATCCATAAATCTCCTTTCCAGAATAGTCTATAGACACTCTTTTGTATTAAATATATAATAATAGGTTTTTAAAATTTGTAAAATACAATCACATGCTTCCCTTTTTTCGAGAAAACACATGCCACATTCCCATTCTCAAAACAGGTTCACTATTTTAGAAAAAAATAACAAGAATAAAATCCCACAATGTGTTACGAAGAAATAATAAATGTAAATAGGTATAGAGTACAAGAAACAAAGTGAAATTTAAATTAAACAAACTTATATATAGAGAAGACATGTAAATTCATAAACATCCCTAAATAAATCTACTTTCATAATCAGTTAGGAACCACCTATTGGTGTATGGTGAATCTCCCTAGTCAATAAACAACTGACCAATCCAATGGACATCCCACCTAGTCTCTTAACTAATCTATGAGGTACCAATGAGTCTAATTAGGGTTGATCATAAACCATCAATGGACCCTCTAAAAGGCACCCATGAACCCATGGTAAAAGTAACATGTGTAAGTAGGAGGACCTCACATGTGTGACTCACCTTACCAACTGTTACCACACTTGCCTACCCCAAACACCGACACCACCTATACAATAACCCATAAAAAGAAATCTTCAATAATAGTTCCCATCATATTAAAAACCAAAGAAAGGTTCCAATTGGTTCATCACATAACATTGTTTTATAAAAAATATCTCAGAAACATTCAAGTATATCGATCAGTTGTTTACAATTTATTCCATTTCAAAAACAACAAAAAGTACCAACTAATCATTCAACACTATCAAATCCAATAAATTATTAATAGTTCTTTAAAACATTTACAAAACAACATCGCACCGCATTTTTTTCAAAGAGAAACATGCCATTAATATTTTCTAATCCAATCAATTTTACCAAAACCACTTCCCAAAAATTTAGTTAATGAATGAAACTTCATAAAATATACCAAATGCGACTTTATACTAAAATGTCACCAAAAAATGTCTCAATTTCTAAATGTGAATTACATTGAACTTTTCATTTAAAACCACTTTTAGAAATAACACAACAGATCCATTTATGAAACAAAGGATTAAGGGAAACATTATATTAGAGTACCATCTTCATTTGAATGCCCATCCACGTGTGCATCTGGTGCACCCAAGGATGTTTCAACATATAATGAAACACTCTAAATTTCATAAAATACACCCAAAAACAATTTAATATCCATCAATTTGTTTTTAAATCAAACCCAACAATTCTAAATAATTTCAATATAATAAAAAACCCCTTTAGAAACCATTATAATCCTACCAAAACCTTTCACAACAACCATCAAGACAAAAAAATTACAATATCACACATACAATCTGAAATTCAAAATAGAACAATGATTACATAACATAAATAATTTTAAACATTTCCCAAAATCCTAAATATAATTTTAAAAGAATACATGGCATTTCAATAAACACATTATATGCACATTTACATAAGAATATCTCAATAATCACATAGAAAAAAAAATTAAAAAAATTTTGACCATAACATAATAACACAATAAACTAACCATGTGAATTATAATGATTTGAATGATGTTTAAAAAATAATTTAAATCACCCAAGCATCAAAAAATTGCATCTGAAAGGAAATGTGTTGAGACGCCTACCTCAATGAGGTGCAGATACAATAAAATTCAGAGTGAAGGGAGAACCAAGCCTTATAGACGATCCAAACACCCTAAATCCAAATGAAATAGAGTAACACACAAACACTAACACCCCAGATTCGTCCAAGAGGTGAAAACCATAAAGAAAACACATGAAATCTAAGAGTGGAGAAGATAAAGTGGATAAAAATGACCAAAACCCTAAAAACACACCTTGGAATCGAAGGAGAAGAACCAAAGAGTGAGGATGATCAAAGGAAGAGGGGTATTTGGACCCCTTTGTTTTCCAAAATAGACCAATGAGGGAGAGGACTGATTTTGGTAAAAAAAAATTGGGGGTGAGAAATAAGGTTTCTAATTTTTAAAATCTATGAGCAGCTCACACGGTTTGGCCGTATAATTTACCAAACTGTGCACCAACCATGCAGTAACTACAACCCAAGAGGAGACCGACCACATGACCATCCCTCTTGGTTTGAATTACTATGCTCAGAATTTTAGATAGATTCTTTCCAACTCCATGATGTACCACACAGTTACCTGGGATGGGATGTATAGTTTATACTAACAATGTGATGCCCGTACATAGGCCAAAATTTACGAAAAAACTAAAAAACATAAATGTTTAAGTCAAGAATTCAACCTGAAAATCAACCCAAGGAATTGAGATCATGATGAGAAGAAAAAAAAGGATTATCCAAGGGCATGATGTAGGGATTATCTCCACCACACACACTTTTTTTCCCTATAAAGTCCCAAAGTAAAAAAGTCAACCAAAACTCAAATCCATGTCTAATGAAAACAAAAAGAATTAACAAACCTTGGGGTGACATTTTTGACTCCAAAAGTCTCACCTGATTGATCACAAGGAAAACAAATCAGAAAAATGAGGGTAAAACACCAGAGGTTTCTACGCACCACAAGAAATAAACTAAAAAATAATATTTAAAACCCAAACTATACCACAAAGTTTTAAAGAGGAAACCCACTAAATTAAAAAAATGGAAACGGGACACTAGGATGAGGGAAAACCCTACAAGAACAAAAAACAGTCCACAAGGGAAAATAACAACAACATTAGTACTATGAAATTTCCACACTAATCAAAGAGTCCCAACATAATTGGAGGGTAAACCCAAAAAAAGAAAATCAAAACAAATAGATAACCCGAAATTATATCCATCAACTCCAAAAAAAATATATCCCAATGAGAACAAATGAAACCAAAACTAGCCCACACAAGTTTTAATAATACTCAAATAAAAGTGAATGATTCTAGAAGACCAATCCAATGAAAAAACCACTTAGATGACAGAAGGATGAGTTCGTCAAAATTTTATAATGAAAATATGATCTTACTATAGCAACAAAACCAAATCAACTTATCTTTAAATGTTTCCATCCCAACATGGGAGACATAATTGGGACACACTAGTTCATATCTTCTTCTGACTTCTGACTATTTGTGAGCTTCACTTCAAGGATTGTGGCTGGATCCCTGATGAAAGAATAATCGCCAACCTCATATTCAAGCACTGAAATCCTCCAATCAAAATGTCTTCTTTGGGTGATGTTTCCTACAAAACTTCTCCAAATCAACCATGTAGCTGCAATGATATAATGTCTTTAGAGGGATGCTATAAGAAGGCTTGAAATGCCAAAACTAGACACACTAGTGGCACAAAATAGAACACCCTAACTAATAGAAGCCAAAACCATTGAATTATAACTCTGAAAGATAGGTTCTACTATCATAAAATCCTCGAAAAATGGGAAATGTTCATGAAAAACAAGAGAAACCAAACATTCAACTTCCAGAACTCATGAAACCAGCTCAAAAAAGAATGATTTTTCACTGACTTCTCAAAACAATGATCATTGGAGGAGATGACTTGATCCTTGATCTCATGAAGATGACCAAAAATGAAATGAAAATACTACATCAGATCTTATGACACAACATCTAGTTAATATAAATCCAGATCCATGAAGTGGTCAACAAAATCCTTCACCATCCACTGGCCTTGCAGAAGACACATGAGCTCTTCCCTTTTCTCCACCTCCACCTCCTTAGGTATGAACCATCAAACAGAGACATACATAAAAACATCCCACATCATCAAAAATTACATCTATGTAGGGGAAAAAATCCCACATTAATGTTAATATAAACCCTCAAATAAACCCATAACAATGCGAACCCTAATAGCTTCGACAGTTCCGAACAATATGAAGACACTCTCAACTTACCTAATCCAATCAACTTCCTCTAATGAACCTTGATCCCCATTAAGGATAGGAAACATCTTAGGAGAACACGGAACATGACATGAATCATTAGAAATTTTAGGGTCCTTTTTGGGTGGAACATTCTGAATAACAAAATAAACATGAAACCAAAACCAATATGAGTGAAAAGAAAACAAGAAAATAATTCCTCGAGAAAAATAGTGGGATCTCAAGTAAAACACATACAATAAAAATAGAGATTAACCTTTCCAAAAATTCAATTTTCATTTTAATTTTCAAACCCATCCTCTTTCAATGCCACTTTATGAACACAAAATCCACTCCCCAAAAAGCAAAATCCACATTATATGGAAAAAAACAATTTTCCAAAATCATTTTCCTTTTAAAAAAAATCACTTTGGATAAATAAGTCCAATATTTTGATACCAATAATCCCACTCAAGGAATCCCTTGAACTAACACTTATGTTTCCATCCATTTCCATTGAAAAATCGTAAATTTGAAGGAAATTTTTTTCTTAATTTCGTTGGGATTTTACGAGTATGTAGTTTCTAACGGCACGTGATTCCAATTCCCGGTGTGCCCGGAATCATTTTCCAAATTTTTTCTCAGGTACGTTCAGTGAAAGAAAAAGCAGGTTTTTCTATCTTTTGAACTGGTGCTCGGAATCGAAATATGAGGGCACCAATGAAACCACAGCGGCGGTATTTTCTTAAGAGGACCTTTTCCGAAGGTGCGTTTTCTCAGGAGGAGTTGTTAAAAATTGAGAATTAAATGTGAAGTAAATAAAATTTGTGGAAAAAATTTTACTTCTATCCTAAGTGGTTTTATCCTAAGTATGTGAGTTGGGGTGGGACCCACTAGATCCTAACTCCACTTGTTAGGATATTTGTGAGGTGGCGCCCACATGAGCCCCACCCTTTCAAATTCCTTTAACTCCTTTAACCCCTCTTAAAGTTAGAAACTCCCCATTAATTTGTAACTCTCCCCTCCCTCCTCTTTAATTACACAACTCAAGATTAATTAATGAAGTGAGTTATATGTTTATTTTCAAAATTGAAATGCATGGCTTGAAGTAATAAAATAATATAAGTCTTATTTTATTTTGGGGGTTTAGTTGTTGTGTGAAGATATTGGGAGGGGGAGCTCTAAAATCTTGAAGAACATCATCTTCTTCATTGAAGAATTTGAAGAACGCCGACGCCAACCTTAGCTTCTTTATTTTCGACATTGACGAAGAGACGCCGCCTTTCCATGGGAACATAAACGAAAGCGTCTCCATCCTTCTTCAAGCGATCAACCTTCTTTATTTGAGGTAGGGTGTGATTTGAATTGAGAAATATAGGGTTTCCTTCCATGTTGATGTTTCTCTATAAACCTTTTTCTATCAAACTAATGCGGAAGGAACCAGACCAAACAAACACGGTTTGATTCGTCCGCCAATCTTGTTGTATTGTGTTCTCCAACTGTTCTTGAGCAGTGAATCAAGGAAAGATTTTGGAGCCGATCGGAGGTCTGAAAACATCATAAATGGCCTCAGAACATTGGGACGACCTAGAAATTGGAGTTTTGTAGCAAATGGATCATCGAAACAAAAGATGGATGCCTCAGGAGGCGTGCTGGCCAAAGGTGTCATTTCTGGAAAATTCCAGAATACACAGCGTGTCCTTCCAAAGCACACGCCATGTAGTACAAGCTTTCAGCAGTATAAGTAACGGACATCAGAAGAAGTGACACATGATGTGTGACACTGGTCACACGGCATGTACTGTCCACACAGTTTGAAAGAGGAGACTTTGATGGACATAGAATTTATTCAAGGGAAATACACGGACTCAGACAGAAATACATGGCCATTACGGCACAGCGTGTATTACCTTCATTGAAAGGAAGAAGTGGATTCGTGAGGCCCAGTGTGTAATCTGGGAGATACACGGACATGGGAAGAACCACACGGCCACGAGGAACGAAGTGTACTACCACCACCATGGACGAAGTGGCTTCGCGGGGGTTGGCATGTAATATGGGAGATACACGGACACATGCAGAACTACATGGCTAAGAGGCATGACGTGTACTTCCTTCACCATGGTAGAAGTAGCTTCGAAATGACTCGACGTGTAATCTAGGGATACATGGACACAGGGTGGAGTACACGAGCATGTACTCCACCACACGTCTAGGCATGAACAGTGTACACGGAGCCGACCCCAGAAGTTTGGACACAATGTGTAACCATACCACACACATTGTACTTACTTTTTACATGAATAGCCCTTTGACACAGGCTGTGGTACACAGACAGTACCCATGAACTGAAGACACAACGTGTAACCATACCACCTGCCGTGTACTAAATTTTTACATGAATAGCCCCATGACATGGGACATTTCACATGGGCAGTACCTGGTTTCTAATGACACAGCATGTATTGATTACCTACATGCTCTGTACTTTTGAAAAAATGTCTTGATCGTCTTGTCCTTCATGACTCAGGCATGTTTTTATTGTTTTTTCCCTATGACGTGGGATGAAACTACGGGATACATAAACTCTAGTCTTCGTGACAGTTGATGTATCCACCCCTTTTGACTTGAGGAGCAGACCCTCATGGAATCGAGTGTGCTGTGTACGGGAACCCTATAGCTGGATGCGACTGCGACGACGATGGTGACTATACATGGATCCTACGTGGGTTCGGCAATGAGGATGACTATACTTGGATCCTACATGGGTTCGGTAATGATGATTATTTTACTTGGATCCTACGTGGGTTCGGCAATGATGGTTACTATATTAGGATCCAACGTGGGTTCGGCAGCGATGACTTCTATACTTGGATCCCACATGGGTCCAGCAGAGGAGATGATTCAGAGGCTACATCTAACCATATCTACCCCTCTTCGTGAGTAGTATACTTGTGTGAGCTGAGTCTTGAATTTCAGTCATTATCTTCGATATGATTGACTTGCTATCTTGTGTTCCTGTGTGGATTGGGTTGTACCTTCCTGTGTGGACAGGGTTGATCTTCGGCTTGTGAGTTGGAGTAGAACTGGAATTGATGACTTAGTTATATGTATGGGAATATACCTAAGTAGAGTTGGTTTATACTTCGTGATTGTATCTTTCCATTGTGCTTTATCCTTCGTTGATTCTGGGAGACCTTCAAGAGTCTCGGGGTCCCTACTGAGTATCGTATACTCACCCCTGCACGGGCTTTGCCCGCACTACGTTGTGTTGGATACAAAAAACGGATAGCACTGATCAAGGTGGAGGCTCAGGGAGCTGGATGGTACATGGAGGTGGATCACTGGATGGGACGTATATGGAGCGGACGACTGGATCCAAGGAGCTGAGGGGACTATCTGTACCCACCCATCAGGTGGGAATTCCAGTGGAAGGCTTGGTGTTGATGCTTTACTTTCCTGCTGTTGTACTTTCTTTTCAGTTGTACTTTACTTTCAGTTGGGTTTGTATTCTGGCTAATTTACTTTCCAGCACTTAATTTTGTACTCATTTTACCTAGTGTTTAGTTTAGCTTGTGTACTCTGTAGTGGTTGTTTTCTTATATAAAGGCAATTCCTTCCCATTTATCATGATTTATTCCTTTGGTGCTAGTCACCAGCCCCTGGACTATGGAAGGCGGGCTTAGGGTAGTCACGACATAGGCCCTGATGATGGGTCGTGACAAATTGGAATTAGAAGAGTCGGTTCTATCACAGAACTTAGGAATCTGATAATTTCTTCTATGTGAAACAATAGTGTTTAGGGTATTGAGTGTGGTTATCAGTCCATGGAGTCCGGTGTTGGTGCGGCGGCCGACGTATCCATACACCAGGACCCTGACTTATAATTTCCGACTTAATGAACAAAAACATTGATTGCATGCGTGTTTCAAAAATTTTCTTTCTGATTACATTGTTTCAGCTCACCAGTTATACTATATTAACAGTGGCGCACCTGTTTCTTTTAGGATGGCCCCACGACATTAGCCAGCTAGAGTTCCGAGTTTTGTGCAAGACAGCAGCCCATCGAGTGACGAGGCCTCTGTGTAGGGCCCCATTACAGCAGAGGCACATGTGGTACCTTTACCCGCTGATCCACCAATGCCACCAGCCCCAGCAGCTGAGAGTGCACTGCACGAGTTTCAGCATCAGAGACCACCCATGTTCTGTAGGGAGATGGACCCTCAGGCAGTTGAGGATTGGCTGGAGGTAGTAATTTGAGTCTTCATATTGGTAGGGATACCAGCAGACCTCACGGTGATCCTTGAGGCGAGTCTCCTGCACACAACATCAGGTAGATTGCGGAGCCTGATGATCCAGGTTCACGACGAGACATCACTCCTTTTGTCGGACTTTGAGAGCCTCTTCGACTTGGAGTTCGTTCCAGCCACACATCGTGTGGTGCGAATTCAAGAGTTACTATAGATGTGGCAGGCAGCATGAGAGTAGCCCGGTACTTGGCGAGATTTACCGACCTCTCGCGCTACTCCACAGACATGGTACATTACCCATTATTTCGGGCCTAGAACTTTGAGCAGGGACTGAGGAATGAGATCATGACATCGATGATCTCCCTCCGTATTCCGACGCAGGAAGGAGTAATGGAGCTAGCCCTTCTTGTGGGGAGATTTATAGATGAGCCCACGCCAGCAGTGAGACCTACCGTAGGGCCACACGTAGCGGAGTATTCAGTAGCTGGTAGTAGACATGCATCGTAGGGGTCCAAGAAGACCAAACCATCAGGTGGGTGAACTTAGGACACTGGTTCAGATGTGCGGGGAACACGCAGTAGAGCCAGTCATACGAGAGGCAGCCAATGCTATGCATGCGGTGGACATGGCCACATGGCTCGTGACTGCCTGAACCGCCATGCAGAGGAGTAGAAGCCGGTTGAGGTACCACCCAGGTAGAGGTAGAGGCTTGACCGTGGTGGTCTGCAGGGAGCAGGCAGACGAGGCAGAGGAGCTGGCCGAGCAGCGGGTGGTGGGCGACGCTTTGAGGCTCTACCACCACCACCACCAGGAGGTCCACCCCGACTACAGGGAGTTGGAGGATAAAATCAGGCTCAGCTTCAGGCAGTAGAGGCCTACGACCACGATGCACCTGAGATGATTCGAGGCACTATCTGTGTCTACTATACCCTTGCTGCAGTTCTTATAGACACAGGAGCGAGTCATTATTTCATTGTCGCTGCCCTTGTTCGGAGCTCGGAGATTCCAACGGAGCTGTTGGCTTGATCCTTACGGCTAGAGAATCCTACGGGAGAATACTCGACGATTACGCACTAGCTCTTGTAGTGTGAGGTTACTCTAGGAGGGGAGATATTCAACTGGGATCTTCTTGTAGCGGTGTCTATGCCTTACAAAATCATATTGGGCATGGATTGGTTATCTACGGTCCATGCTCAGATAGACTGTATTAGGCGTAAGGTGCGATTTGCTCGCACCGATTGGAGCGGGTTCACCTTCACCGGTGATAAGGGAGCCATTGTAGCACAGGATGGACTTACGTAGAGGAGAGGACAGCCGATCACTCATCAGTTCGCTAGTCTCATCCTAGGAGCAGTTGACATGCAGAGTCCGAGTTTTCTTGTTGTGGTGGATCAGTATGCGTACGTTTTTCCTGACGACATTCCACGACTAGCTCCTCACAGAGAGGTAGACTTCTATATTGACCTATACTGAAGGACAACCCCGATATCTACACTAGAATATAGGATGGCTCCTACTGAGCTTCGAGAGCTACGGGTACAGCTGGAGGACTTTAAGGGAAAGGGATTTATTTGACCCAGGGTTTCACGCTGGGCTTCCCCGATTTTTTTTCCAAGAGGCGGACAAGAGCTTGCAACTGTGTGTCGACTACCGTCACCTGAACCAGGTGACCGTGAAGAACAAGTATCCACTTCCGAGGATTGATGACCTCTTCGATCATCTCAAGGGAGCACGATGGTTTTTGAAGATAGACCTCAGGTCAGGCTTTCATCAGCCCAGAGTTCGAGATGAGGATGTGCAGAAGACGACTTTCAGGTGTCGGTATGGCCACTATGAGTTCATGGTTATGATTTTAGCGTAACCAACGCTCCAGTAGTGTTCATGAGTCTCATGAATAGGATCTTCCAGCCTCATCTTGATCGATTTGTCATAGTCTTCATCAACAACATATGGATTTACTCGGCTACTAAGGACAAGCACGCCTACCACTGGCAGGTTGTTCTAGACACACTCCGAGAGCACCAGCTTTATGGTAAGATCTCGAAGTGTCAGTTCTTGATTCGAGAGGTCCACTTCTTGGGACACGTCATCTCAAAGGTGGGAGTTGCGGTGGATCCTGCGAAGATCGAGGTAGTGCTAGCTTGGGAGCCACCTAGGAGCATGACGAAGGTATGGAGTTTCCTAGTTTTGGCTGGGTATTTTCGGAGAATTGTGCCAAACTTCTCCAGAGTTGCAACCCCACTCTCATCTTTGATGAATAAGGGGAAACCCTTCATGTGGTCAGATAGATGTCAGCAGAGCTTCCAAGATCTGAGACAGAGATTGACCACTGCACCCATCTTGAGGCTACGAGAGGAGGGAGTAGGGTAGGTAGTTTACTGCGATGCATTAGGGACCGGACTCGGGTGTGTCCTGATGCAGGAGCAGGCAGTGATCACCTATGGATCACGATAGCTAAGGAAGAAAGAGAAGAACCATGCTACCCATGAACTGGAGTTATAAACAGTGGTCTTTGCCTTGAATATGTCGTGGCACTATCTGATGGGCGAGTGCTTTACAGTTTACTCTGACCACTAGAGTCTCAGGTACATCTTCTCGTAGAAGGACCTGAACTTGAGATAGCGTTGATGGCTCGAGTTCCTCCAATACTATGGATTTGAGATAGTATATACTCTTGGGAAGAGGAATGTAGTTGTTGATGCTCTTAGCAGGAGTTCAGGAATTCAGCTACTTGGAGAGGCGATGGAGCAGTTAGCTGCGTTGTAGATATGCTTCATGGATAGAGATGGGGAAACCTTTCTACAGTCACTCACAGTCACACCTCCACTACTTCAACGGGTTAGAGAGGAACAATGTGGGGATGTTGACTCTAAGACGAGATGTGCACAGATATCCACAGGACAGGCACCTGATGGATTTTAATTAGGAGGAGAGAACGTCATCCTTTTTAGAGGATGTACCGTGGTACCAGCTGTATTACATGAGGAGGTGCTAACAGAGTTTCACACTTATCCATTAGCAGTACATCCTGGAGTGGTGAAGATGTACCAGTATCTCGGATGACAGCACTAGTGGCTGGGTACGAAGAAGGTTTTGGCAGAGTTCGTTCCGCGATACCTCACCTGCCAGCAGGTGAAGGTGGAGCACCAGGTACCAGCAGGATTGGTATAACCCTTGGAGGTCCCAGAGTTGAAGTGGGATGGGATATCTAAGGATTTCATAATAGGGATTCCATGTACTTCCAGAGGACACGACTCCATCTGGGTGATCGTAGACCGACTTAACAAGTCGGCCCACTTCTTACCCATCAGAGAGCATGGCTCAGGGGAGAGCTTGGGATGCCTCAACGTTCCGTAGATTGTACGACTTCATGGTGTGGAATCAACTATCATCTCTGATCGAGATGCTTGCTTTACTTCCTAGCTTTGGAAGGGGTTGCAGGAGGCATTTGGGACGCAGCTACGCCTGAGCACCACCTTTCACCCACAGATGGATGGTCAGACTGAGAGGACCATTCAAACTCTCGAGGACATGCTCCATGCATGTGTCCTTGACTTTGGTCACAGCTGGGAGGATCACCTATACTTGGTGGAGTTTTCGTACAACAATAGCTACAACTCCACCATTGAGATGGCACCATAAGAGGAATTGTACGATCAACCTTGCAGATCACCTCTATGCTGGAAAGACCCTGGAGAGTAAGCACTTGTAGGACTAGAGATTGTCCAGGCTAGGATGCAGAAGGTTCAGATAATCCAGGAGCAGATGAGGACTTCTCAGAGCCGACAGAAGTCTTATGCTGACAAGAGGTGGAGACAACAAGAGTTCGAGGATGATGACCATGTTTTTTTAGGGGTCTCACCTCGATGTTGATTACAGAGATTTGGTCGGGGCGGCAGGTTATCTCCATGCTTCATCGGAGCATTCCAGGATCTCAGCAGGATAGGCGAGGTGGCTTATCGCCTAGCTCTTCCTCCTCAGTTGCACCGGGTGCACGACATCTTCCATGTATCTCCGCTAAGGAGATATGTGCACAACCCGACACATATCATTGATCACAGGGAGATGGACATCGATGACGGGGTGACTTTTGCGGAGGTTATAGTGGAGATCAAGGATCGACAGAAGTGGGTCCTACGTGGATGATTGATTCCTCTAGTGCACATCAGGTGACAGTACAGGAACCTCCAAGAGAGCACATGGGAGCGGGATGCTCAAATGCGTGCTTAGTACCCTCATTTGTTTCCCTATTTTTGTGATTTATCTTTATGGGGACATAATTTAATGAGGTGGGAGTAATGTAAAGACCCATAAAATTCATGGAAAATTATTTCTTAATTTTTTTGGGATTTAACAAGTACGTAGTTTCTAAGGGCACTAATTCCGAGGCCTTGTGTGCCCAAAATCATTTTCCAAAGTTTAGCACGGGTACATTCAGTGAACGAACTAGCAGGTTTTTCTATCTTCTGAACCGTTTCTCAGAATTGAAATTTGAGGGCACTGATGAAAGCACAACAACGGTATTTTCTTAAGAGGACCTTTTCCGAAGGTGCGTTTTCTTGGGAGGAGTTGTTAAAAATTGAGGATTAAATGTGATATAAATAAAATTTGTGGAATTTTTTTTACTTCTATCCTAAGTGGTTTTATCATAAGTATGGGAGTTGGGGTGGGACCGACTAGAACCTAACTCCACTTGTTAGGATATTTTTGAGGTGGGGCCCACACAAGCCCCACCCCTTCAAATTCCTTTAACTCCTCTAACCCCTCTTAAAGTTGGAAACTCCCCATTAATTTGTAAATCTCCCCTATCTCCTCTTTAATTAGATAACTCAAGCTTAATAAATAAAGTAAGTTATGTGTTGATTTTTAAAATTGAAATGCATGGCTTGAAGTAATAAAATCAGATAAGTCTTATTTTATTTTTGTGGGTTAGTTGTTGTGTGAAGATATTGGGAGAGAGAGCTCTAAACTCTTGAATAACTTCATCTTCTTCATTGAAGAACATGAAGAACACCGGCGCAAACCACGGCTTCTTTCTTCTCAATGTTGACAAAGCGATGTCGCCTTTCCGTGGGAACATCAACGAAAGCATCTCAATCCTTCTTCAAGTGACAAACCTTCTTGATTTGAGGTGGGGGTGTGATTTTAATTGAGAAATATTGGTTTTCCTTCCATGTTGATGTTTCTCTCTAAACATTTTTCTATCAATCTAATGTAGAGGGAACCCGACCAAACTAACACGGTCTGATTCCTCCGCCAATCTTGTTGTATGGTGTTCTCCAACCATTCTTGAGCGGTGAATCAAGGTATGTTTTAAGAGCCGACCAGAGGCCCAAAAACATCGGAAACAGCCCCAGAACATCGGGACGACCTAGAAATGGGAGTTTTGTAGCAAACAGATCATTGGAACAAAGGACGAATGCCTCGGGAGGCTTGATGGACAGAGGCGTCGTTTCTGGAAAATTCCTTAATACACGGCATTTACTTCCAAATCACATGTCGTGTAGTACAAGCGTTCAACAACAGAAGTAACGGACATAAGACGAAGTGACACACGACGTGTGACACCGGTCACACGGCGTGTACTGTCCACATAGTTTGATAGAGGAGACTTCGATGGACATGGTGTGTATTCAAGGGAAATACACGGACTCGGACAGAAATAAATGGCCAGGATGGCACGGCGTGTATTTCCTTCATTGAAAGGTAGAAGCGACTTCATGAGGTCTGGCGTGTAATATGAGAGATACACAGACACAGGAAGAACCACACGGCCACGAGGCACGGTGTGTACTACCACCACCATGGAAGAAGCGGATTCATGAAGCTCGACATGTAATCCGAGAGATACACAGACACAGGCAGAACGACACGGCCAAGAGGCACGGCATGTACTTCCTTCACCATGGAAGAAGCGGCTTCGAAATGACTCGGCGTGTAATTTGGGGATACATGGACACGGGGTGGATTACACGAGCATGTAATCCACCACACATCCATCCATGGACTGTGTACACGGAGCCAACCCTAGAAGTTTTGACACGGTGTGTAACCATACCACACATCGTGTACTTACTTTTTACATGAACAACCCTTTGACACTGGTTGTGGTACACTGACAGTACCCGTGGACTAAATACATGGCGTGTAACTATACCACATTCCATTTACTTACATTTTACACGACTATCCCCATGACACATGCCATTTCACATGGGCAGTACCCGGTGTCTGATGACACGACGTGTATTGATTACCTACACGTCGTGTACTTTTGAAAATATGGATTGATCATCTTGTTCTCCATGACTCGGGCACGTTTTTCTTGGTTTTCCTCTATGAAGTGGGACAGAACTACGAGATACATTAACTCTAGTCGTTGTGATGGTTGATGTATCCACCCCCTTTGACTCGAGGAGAGGACCCTCCCATAATCGAGTGTGTTGTGTGCAAGAACCGTAGAGCTGGCTGTGACTACGATGATGATGGAGACTGTACATGGATCCTATGTGGGTTCGGTAGTGAGGATGACGATACTTGGATCCTACATGGGTTTGACAACAATGATTACTGTATTTGGATCCTACGTGGGTTCATAAACAATGGTTATTGTACTATGATCGTATGTGGGTTCGGTAGCGATGACTTCTGTACTTGGATCCTACGTGGGTTCGATAGGGGAGATGATTCAGAGGCTTCATCTAATCATCTCCCCCCTCTTAGTGAGTAGTAAACTTGTGTGAGCTGAGTCTTGACTTTCAATCCTTATCTTCAATATGATTGACTTTCTATCCTCTGTTGATTGGGTTGTGCTTTCCTGTGTGGGTTGGGTTGTACCTTCTTGTGTGGACTGGGTTGATCTTGGGCTCGTGAGTTGGAGCAGAACTGGAATTGATGACTTAGGTATATATATGGTCATATACCTAAGTAGAGTTGGTTGATACTTTTTGATTGTATCTTTCCTTTGTGCTTTATCCTTCATGGATTCTGGGAGACCTTCGGGAGTCTCAGGGTCCTTACTGAGTATCGTATACTCACCCCAGCACGGGCTTTTCCCGCACTAAGTTTTGTTGGATGCAGACAACGGACATCCCTGATCAAGGTAGAGGCTCATGGAGCTGGATGGTACCTAGAGGTGGATCAATGGATGTGACGTACATGGAGCGGACGGCTGGATCCAAGGAGCTGAGGAGAGTATCTGTACCCACCCTTCAGGTGGTAATTCCAGTGGACGGCTCGGTGTTGCTGCTTTACTTTCATGCTGCTATACTTTCTTTTCAGTTGTACTTTACTTGCAGTTAGGTTTGTATTCTGGCCCATTTACTGTCCAACACTTACTTTTGTACTTAGTTTACCAAGTGTTTACTTCATCTTGCGTACTCTGTGGTGTTTGTTTTCTTATATAAAGTTAATTCCTTCCCTTTTATCGGGATTTACGTCGTTGGTGCTAGTCGCCATCCCTTGCCCTATGGAAGGCGGGCTTGGGGTAGTCACGACATGGGCCCCGATGATGGGCCGTGACATCCATAAACATGTGAAAACATGCACTTTCCACACATACCCACATACATGAGAAATTTCATAATAAGTACCAAGGGCCACACTTATAATTTAATTATCAAAACCCTAGCATTTACGAAATTTTATATCCAAAAAATTTCAAATTAAATCCAATTTCACAATCCAAAACCATTGGAAATAATTCTTTACCATTTTTAAAAACCATTTTAATTTTTAAAAGCTTACTCACACCAACAGATACCAAAACAGGATGCAAATCACCCCAAAACATTAGAATAACAAACCGATGTCAATGTCGGACTTACTAACATGGTTGTGGGCCATTCTAGAGACAAATAATAATAATAAGAGGAACTATAACCATGTACTCAAACTCCCCATGGGTCACTGCTCTATGTAAAATCATGACATAACACTGAATCAACTCCATTTCCATTCTTTAATCTAAAACAAGAAAAAAGACTCAAATCATAGAATACCCCTAGGAAATCAGGCCTTGTCATGAGTGGTGGTGATCAGGAACTGACCCATAACCTACCTCCTTAGCACTGACAGTCCTAGTATCCCATCTACTTAACACCCAAAATAAAATGAAAATTATCTGATACCATTTTGTTACAAACCAGGTTAGGATATCATCTGGCCCGAAATATGACCTAGTTCGAGAAATTTCCTGAATGAAAATTTTCGTTCCCCACAAACTGGAAACTAGTGTCTAGCATCAACATAACCACTGTAAAAATGTTTCTTTCCTAATAACCCAGGATCACAATAAAACAACTGAAGAAGTTGAAGGACCAACATTAACTTCATATCAAATAAATACAAAAGACTGATTTAGTTACAACATCTGAACAAAATAGAAACTAAATACACAACTAAAACTAAACCATGGTACCATTATCATCATGCGACCTTTTGGTCACCACCATCCACAAGAATGAATTGATCCAAGATCTATCTTGATCATCAATAACATTAAAAATAAATTTAACCTGTGAAACAGCTCATGCCTGTCGAAACTGAGTGGTATGGGTAGGGTGTGAGAAAAATAGCTTAGTAGGAAACCACCATAGAATCCATACATATTATTTCAGTCAAGAAATCAAAAAACACTATTTTTTAAATATATATATGAAAATAGGTTTTCAACATTTTAATAATACAACCACAACCTTCCCTTTTTTCCCAAATCCACAAGCCACATTCCCATTTTCAAAATAGGTTCACCATTTTAGAAACCAAATCCCAAAACTAATATCCCAAAAGGGGTTTATATGAAAGGATAAAAGTAAATAGATAAAAAATATTGTAAACCATGTCAAATGAAATGTAAAAAAACAACTACAGATAATAACCATGGTTATCCCTAAACTTCCCTTTAGAAATATATGGATGTACTCGGTTCGGAACCTCCTGTCAGCATACGGTGATGATCCCTAGTCAATAACCAACTGGATACCCTAAACAGACCAATATAGTATTACATTCCACATATCTTATCAGATAATCTATGGGGTAAAAACCTGACTAATCCTAATGATTAGAAACTATCACTTGACCCTCTAAAACATGCCCATGAACCAATGGTAGAAGTATAATATGTAATTAGGAGGCCCTTGCAAGTGTGGATCACCTTACCTACCATCACCACACTTCCCTACGCCAAACAATGACACCACCTATATAATAAACTATATGGGGAAATCCCCAATAGGTGTTCCCATTATATATCAATCCAAACACAAGTTCTTGTCTAGTTGTCACATCATATGGTTTAATATAACATTTCTAAAAAACATTTAAGAATGTCGATTGGACATTTACACTTTCAAAACCATATTCTACATCTAAAAAACACAAATTTCCAACTTGTACATCAAAAATATCAATACCAATATTTTTTTTATTTAAACCATTTTCAGGACAACCTGACACAACTTTTATGTTTACAAATCCAAACAATCCTTTATGAATTCTTAATCCAATTACATGTACCAAAAACCCTTCCCAAACTTTTTGGTAAATCATGAAACCTCATAAAATGTACCAAACACAAATTTATATGAAACATTATCCCAAAAGAAATCTTAGTTTTCAAAAGGGCATAACTTTGAAGATTTCATTTGAAACCTATTTTAGAAATCAATGAAAGGAACCTTTTAAGGGAAAAAGGTTTAAGGGAAAAATTATTTTAGAGTTCCATCTTTGTTTGAATTCCCATCCATGTGTGCACCTTGGGAACCCGTTGAAGTTCCAATATCCAATAGAATAATATAAATTTCAATGCAAAAAAAAAACCATTTCATAATAATTACTTTAGTTTTTTAAACCAAACCCAACAATTCTACATAACTTGAAGAGAATAATCAATCCATTTAAAAATGATAAAAATCCTCCAAAAACATTTCACTACAACCATAAATCCCTAAAAATTATCTTGTCAAAAATACAATGGAAAATTCAAAATCCTAACATAACATAAATATGGATTAACATTTCCCAAAAAATTAATTCCATTTTAAAATAATACATGGGATTTTAACAAACACCTTAGGTGCACAATTACTTAGTCATATTTTAAGAATAATTTTGAAAAAATATTTTTAATAATCTCTAAAAACAGTAAAACACCACAATAAACAAACCATGGGAATTATAAGGATATAAATCATGAATAAATTTTTATTTAAATCACTCAACCATCAAAAAAATTCATCGAAAAAATTTTATGGAGGCACCTACCTCAATGGGGTGCAGATGAAATAAAAATATAAGGAAAGGGAGAACTGAGACCCATGGATGATCCACACACCCAAAATCTAAAATAAATAGATTTACACAAAAACTGTAACCACTAGGGTTCTCCAAGAGGTAAACACCATAAAGAACCCAAAAAAATCATAGTGGGGAGAAGAGAAAGTGGAGAAAAAATAACCAAAAATTCTAAAAACTCAACATGGAATCAAAGGAGAAACACCAAGGAGGGGGAGGGAAAATGGAAGAGGGGTATTGGCACAAATTCATGAACTAAAATATATGGAGGTAGATGATAGATTTTATGATAAAAATATGGGAGAGATAAATTGGTTTTTAATTTTTAAAAGTTCTTAAAAGCTCACCTGGTTTGGCCTCACTCTTTACCAAGTCGTGCAACAACCATAATATAGGTATTTCCCAAGGGGAGACCGACCACATGACCAACCTACACAGTTTGACTTTCCAGGATGAAACTATGTGGTAGCTTCTATCCAACTCCAACACATTCCACACTGTTACCTAGGCCAGGATGCAATGTTTTTATTAACCATGTGCTGCCCATGGACCTGCCAAAATTCCCCCAAAAACATAAAAACTAAAAATTTAATGCCATGAACTCAAACTGAACCTCAACCAAAAGAGAAAAGAATAATATAACAATAAAATAAATGGGTATCATTGGTCAAGGTGTAAAATTATGTATTATATATTTGATTCAATATATACAAAATTAATTTTTCACATATAAGTGATGGTTGGGGACCAATTATAGTTATTCCCTTGATTCATCAATAGGTCGCATGAGACAAATAAATTAGATATTGATCACTAAATGATAGATTATATAATTAAAATTTCTTAGCATAACGCCTTTATATAATGTATGATATATTTGAACAATTACATGATGGTAATATTCATATTGTCTTGGCATGAGGCCTTAATGGAAACATCATGGATGACATACATTATTCATTTATTTCATTGTAAATTTAGTTATTAGTATCCATGTGATTTATACGATAATAGTATACTTGTATTTATTTTGTGATAAAGTTGTTAATTAAATGGAACATGTTTTTATTATCTAATCTTCTATATTAATTATGCTCTATTTATCCAAGATAGCTTCTATTGTATGCTACCCTAACCGAGGATCTGATCTCAAATTTTTTATTTTTTACTTTCCAGGGTATATTAAAATGTATTCATTTAATGATTTTTAATATTGAAAGAATATTCTTCATGTTATGTCTTTATCTTCACATATTTTATGGAATCCTTGTTTGTATCATGTTTTCCTAGATTTTTAAACTGATTGATCAATTGTGGTGTGGTACCTTGTATCTTATACAAATATAATAAAGTAATCACTAAATCTGGATTAAAAAAATTCACGGTTGATTTTATATGTTTAGAATATATGATATCTATGAAAATTTATATAATAAAATGAACATTTAATATTCATTGTAAAAAAAATTTATGATGTAAATATCACATATTTTATTTTATTTAATCCTTGACTAAATCAACCAAAAAAACATTTTGGAATCATTTATATAAATTGTCAAATAATCATTTTAAATATGAATATTTCATATTAAAAATAAACCATCCTATATTTTCTTTATTTTATAAGTTATAAAATGTTTTTAAATTAATTAACCATGTAAATTCACTTTACACATAGATAACATTGAAAAAATGTTTTTAGTGTGGTTTAAATGTATTTTCAAATTCAGTTTGGGCCATTTGAGGTATTTACAAAAATGATTTCGAAACATCTAATAAAAAATTATTTAGAACATGAAAACATGATAATTTTTAATAAGATAAGGGAATGGGTTTTCCTTGTGATAAAACATTCTAAGGGAGTATTTTTCTATTTTTATTTAGAAAGGTAATTTTTGGAGAAAATTCATAATTTATACATGTAAAACCATAATGCTATCTTACTATACTACATCATTATTTTCTTATAGAAATAACATTTCAATATTAACCATTCCTTTTTAATCAAATAAGAGACTATAATTTTCTCATTCTATAACATGGCTTTATATATTTTATAATAGTGGAATTGTTTTTTAAATTAAATTATGTCTTGGTCATGTAAAAAAATCTTGACCCATGATGAATTTTTTTAAATGTCATTGTTCAAGTAAATAAAAACTTTTACATTTCACAATCTATTTAAAACATAAATTTAATGATTATGCAAGTGGATGTGAAACTAATTTTTGGTTTTAGATGGGAGTTACCTTGATCAAAAATTGTGAAACAATCAACCAAACCAAATAATTATAAAGATCCATCCATATTTTATGGATTTAATATATATAATATATGAATGAATAATTATTCTATAATTATTTTATCTTTGAAATATCCTTTCACATGAGTTTGGTAGGGATCCCTTAGAAGCATCTAATGGGCTCTGTTTCCTCCTAGGATATTCATAGGATATCTGAGTTATAACTACCCATGTTGTTATGGGTTAGGGAATTATGGTAAATTATAATTTTGAGCTCCAAAGCTAGGGTAAGATAGATAATTTCGATTCATATTAGAATAATAGGAATTTGATATTCCACAAGAGTTATTTTTTTATTATATAAAAATATTGTTTGGGTGTTCTAGGTTGTTATAGTTGTATGGGTTCTAGATAATGTGGTGTTGGATATCTTTAAGAAACTATAGTAGATATTTGGTACTCGATTAGGAAGAATGAGATAGTAATTTATTATTAGTGGATTTATAGAATACTAAAAAATATATTGGTTATTTGAGGGAGGGGTATTTGGTGCCTGATGGTGTGGCCAGTGGTGTGAATCATCTATGAGGTCTATCAGGTACTCAATTGGGGTAAAACAATTACCAATTATGGCTTCATCATGTTTTTTTTCAAATCAATTAAAATAGGTAATTTCATATGCCATATCCTCCCCATTTGGGGGCTGTTTTTTCTTTGTTGATCTAATTAGAGGGGATATACCTTACATGCTCTTATCTTCGTCTCCTTTTCTACTTTTGTTCTAGGAAAATTAGAGAGGATTTTATTTATCCTTTAGGGTGAATTAATTACCTATGCTCCTCTTTTCCTCCACTCACATATCTTCCTTTGTATTGCGAAATTTTCATTTAGGATTATTAGGATGATTCCACTAAAATAAGTTCAAATTGTCCTCTAATTATTTTTGTTTTGAGTGTGGTGGGGGTCAATTCATAAAGATGAATAATTTTAGCATTGCTCGCAATTTTATTGAAAGTATATCATTTGGTAGATTTTTTAAGGTACATGTTAATCTTGGTATTTTAAAAATAGTGAGTATCTAATGATGAGGATTTTTTATACAAGAGTATCGAAGGGATTCCATGAGTCTTTGAAATTATATTAATCAATGATTTGTCCATTGTTTTTTTTCAATGATATTTTTATTATTATTTATATTAGACTAAATTATCTTACTAATTAAAATTTTATATATTTAGTTACATAAAATGTATGATTTCAGAATGGTGATCTGATATTGATGTGTCTTGGTGTGGGAATGGATGAATCTTGTTCAAGAATTGATTGAGGAAGTTGACTTCATTTTAGGGGTATGTGTTCTATTTAATACTTAACCATAAGGGATTTTACATTTGTATTGCATGGGTGTTCCTTAGGGACTACGTTCTATTTATGGAAACTCTATGAAGAGAGTTGGGTGAGTCCCAAGATGTGATTTGTGGTAGAGTGAACCTTTTTACCCATAATCAGAATGTTCCACAAATGCAATATAGATTTGATATATGTTTTAATACAATTCAAAAAAAGAACATGGAATTTATAATAACATGAAGGACTAAAAATTTTTATGAACAATGAAATAAAGTGTGAATGACTTAGGATAATCATTAATGAGTTGATTACTAGAATCACAAGTAGTTAAGAATTTAGGAATGTACTAGTTAGGGTTGAATGTTGAAAATCATTAGTGGGATGATATTTGAATATCATTGTAACCTTGAAACACATCTTTGGAGTTGAGTAAAATGTTGGGAATAGTTTTACTGATCCATAGTGAGTTTTTAGTCTTGGGATATTCATATTATTGGAGGGTGGCAGTAATAAACTGTTATCTAATGTTCGGATAGTGGGAATTTATGATATTAAAGTTGTGTCTTGGTACTCCTTGATCATGGGGATCTTGTGGGAGAGAAATATGTGTTTGATATTAGGATAGGTATCTAACATGAATCTTTCAGGGGAACAACTATGGTTGATGGGTATATGCATATGGGTGTTTCTGAGTATGGTTTTGGGTATTTAAACATGAGGACGTATTGAATGAGAATATTTAGGATGAGAATTATGTATATAGTTGGACACTTTAGGATGTTATTTTATCCTAGTGGTGTTATAGTGATGATATCTGATGATGGAATGTTCTCCTTGAGGCCCTATAACATTGTTCATGTATTGAGAGAGGTTTTTTGTATGGATTGAATATGAAATATAGTTTGGGAATGAAGTCTTAAAATGTACTAAGGTCCTAAGATAATTTTTCTAGTATTTGTATCCATAGTTGGCATTCGTGTTGTTCATGTGTGATGAGGCTAGTCCGGGTATAAAATGATGAGTTGTATGTGCTACCCTTTAATAGATAGCATCATTAGGGATGTGTGTGTTGGTAATTGGGGATATGAGTTGGACTATGTTTTATATATATTTCATTTTTACTATTATTTAACCATGCTAGTATTTTTATAAGATACCTCACCATGAGTGATAGGGTGTTGAATGAGACATTCCAAAGGATTACTTAGGGTGGGTCCCCAAATGATATGTTCATGAGGACTAACTAGAGTGGTTCCCAAAATGATATGGGTTTGTGGAAAATAGAGAGAGTTTCCCTAGATGATATTTTTTGATTACTACTAAGAGATGTTACCAATTTGATATATTCTTGAGGAACCTAGATGCGGTTTACCAATTTTTTTGTGTTTGAGGGCCACCAAGAGAGGGTCCATAAATATTCCATGCTTAGGGATCATTGGGAGAGTATTCCTAGTTTCTATGTATGATCAGGCATAAATCATATTTTATTTTCCATAATGGGATTATAAAAATATATGACTATTATGGATGTATTACTAAAGAGGGATGAACATGGAAGGGTTTGTTATCAGGATGGCCTGCTTAACATTTTTTAACTAGAAATGTTTTCTTAGATGTTCAATGATCTTCTTTATTTTTTTCCCATACATGAATATAATGTATATGATGGTGTATATAAGAGACACTTTATTAGATCTGTACTTAGTTCTATATTCACACCTTTCATGAGAATATTGGTTAGTGTGTTGACCATTTGTTTGTCTTTTAAGTGGCATGTTGTATGAGGGATCTGCATAAAGTATATTGACATAGTTTGTGGGACATGTTAGGGAGGGAATCATGGTTGTGGTTATGTATCCAATGTATTTTTTTTCGTTTTTCATTTTTACTTTTAAATAATAATTAGATAACCCTTTTGTATGTTTATATATGTTTCACTATGGGTTGCACTACTATTATGATATAATAATTTTTTTGTTTCTATTGGTTAAACATTAGATATAAATCATTTAATTTACTCATATGTTTTATAGGATGATTATAATATTTATTTATGACTTATGTTATGGTGAAAATATTATAGACTCACCTCATTGTTTATTGACTCTCACCACTAGTCCAAAGCCTCTAGAGTACGAGAAGGAATTTTTGAGGTATTATGGAATATCTGGTCCAAGTTAATTTATGGTTTTCCATGAAGAGGGATTATAAAATGGTATTAGAGCATTTTTTTTGGTTAATTTAGTATTTTATAATTATAGTTTGATCGTGGGATGGACCATATACTATGTTTTAGATAACCCATATAAAAAAAGTCATATATATAAGAAAAATGATTATTGTTCATTGAATTTCACTATTACGATCAATATGTTGATTCATGTTTGATATTATTGGTGATAAAGTTATTTTTTTATTCTTGTTATGGTGTGGAAATAGCTCTGTGTTCTTGCATCATAATAGGTACATAGGTATCTCAGACATACAAATGGAAGCTTGTCGATGTGAAATAGTTTTCTAATGAGGAAATTATTTCATAAATATTTAAAGGAAAATAACATTTTAAGAAAATTTCCAATTAATTATAGTGTAATTAATAATGTATCTGTTATTTTACCAAATAAATTATTAGTGGAACCTTAATTAACTGATTTTGTAAGAGATTTTTTATTTATTTTTATTATAATGCTGCTCTAGTTATTCCCATTATAAATGATAAACCATTAGTGGTTAGGTATGTGTATAATATTTCGTTTGATGGGAATTTTGTGTGCATGAATATGCTGTATGGTAATGACCTTGTGAAGGTTTTTAATAATACAAGACTATCAAGTTGGTCAATTTGGTTGGTTAAGTTTTTCTCATATTGGATACATGCCTATGGATGAGGTAGTTTATGTTAATTACAAGGCATGACTGGTGGTTACACTTATAGATGTGATTGGTTATGGATTGATTATATGGGTGGGGTTTCTTTCATTCACCTAATATTTAGATGAATGAACAACTTTTATTGATCTAGGTGCATGGGCAACGAATCCTAGTTTTTGTGGAGCATGGTATGCTGGGATATTGGAGTGGTGTTTGAAAATTTTGGGATATTTGTTTTAATTTTTATAGCTATTTACTAGAGTATGTTAGGAATTAAATAATCACTGATGATTCATGGGGGTGTATTGGCCCTTTAGATATGATAAATTTTGTGTTGCATTGATTTTTTTTGGAAAATGGAGTTTTGTTTTGAAACATGTTGGAATCTTGGGTTATAGATTGGGATAATGAAAATACATGTGACGTATAGTGGTCTTGAGGAGTAGGGTGGTATACCTTTATTAGATAATAATGTTATGTAGAAATGGGTTTTAGTTGTTAGTGGTTTGTGGAACATTGTGGTCTTGGACAGATGATGGTGTGAGGAGTACAGATGGGTCATTAATTAATGACCATCCAGTAGGTATGTTGGAATTGATGAGAAATGTTATGCATGAATTTGCTACATGAACATAAATAGTAGTTATGAAACGTCTCTACTAGATATTTGCCGAGCTAAAATACAATGGGAGTTTCCATGTTTTGAATCTTTAAAGCTTTCCATGGTGGGTTCATTAATAGATAGGGATAATCGTGTGGTTTGGGTCTCCATTGAAATCTTGTTAGATCCTTGGGAATTATGGTATGGCCAGGATGGAATTAAATAAATCTATAGAGGGTATAATTATTATATAAGGGAGGCCTGGACCATGAGATTTTTAGGAAGGGGGATATATGTTTTTATGAATGGTGTGTTACTAACCTATTTTATGTGTAATGTTGATTCCCTCTACATATTTGCGGGGATTTCATAATTAATCATGGGGTATGTATGTTGTGGTAATGGGTGTTCATAGGGAATTATAGAATATTGAAAATGTACTACAGAGATGAATTTAGACTAGTATAATGGGTAATGTACACATGCCTTTAAAGGATGATGCATGTCTACGTTTATTGGAGTCGACCGGGGGTTTACTGTTTCTTTTGAGATTTTCTTGGAGATAACATGATATTTCAAGACATGATAGTGTTTGTAATGGGAAAAGGTTATTAAGATTGGATGATTAGGGATCACAAGAGGAAAATACCAATATGATACTATTTTACCTCTCTTTATCATGTTATTTCCATGATAAAAAAATCCCACTTATGTTTCCAACATTTTCATTTAAGCGAGTTTCAATATATTTATTTAATTAAAAGTAGTAGAAATCATGGATGATTTATTTTATTTTAATTTATTTTTAAAAGATTCAATATATTCATTTCCACTATTAAATCCCTTGGACATAATTTAAAAGATCCATAAAAGTACTTGGAATAAAGGGCAGGTGGATACACATGAGTTTGGACCTATTCTAATAGCACTGAACAGTCCATTTAGGGAAACAACCAGTTGGTTCCATTATGGAATCAAATTAAATCTCTAGTAGGACCACTGACTAGAAAATAAAGGATAATCATCTTGATAGTTGATTATCTAGTGGGGATGGAATTAGATCGAAGTACCATCTATCCACTTGACAATAGCAGCTACCTGGTGGTGGTTCTCCAAATCCTATTTGTTCTATATAGGTCTACGATTACTTGGTATTGTCTATAGAGTATCCGGTGGTGTCGAGTAGACTACAATGAGGTGGTATTTATTATATTGAATATAACCATAATATCAGTATTATATTTTATTTAAGGAAGCTAAATTCTATTTACTTTTAGTATTTTTTGGAGGCTATAATATGACCCCGCCTTCGATTCATGAAGATATAACTTTTGATCCTTTCTCCCAAAAATCATTCTATCAATTATCAAATTGGAAATGAAGCTCTAAAATTATATTTTCTCTCAAATAGCCTTCAATGTTCAAATTCTTTAAAGGATCACTACACTTTATCTCAAATATCTCATTGTAAATTTTATTTCATCCATCCCAATAGATTTCTTGAGTTAGTTCTAATTTGTTTGTTAAGAAGTCGTAATTCTCCTCAACCTTCTTTCATAAATTCTTAACCTTTCACAAGAGTATGGGATAAGATACATGGATATTACAAAATCTCAAGAGGGTGATAGAAAACCACAATTATATAAGATGTGATTCCTATTTACCATTCAGTATAGTGGATTTAAATAATTGAACTATCAAGTGAAGGGGTATAGACTTAGTGAAGCACTTCCTCCTTTAGGTGAACTCTTTATTAATTTGGTTTTTACATTATTTAATTTTTCTCTTTGCAATATTTTACATCAAATTGAATACTTTTATAAGTTTGGTTAGTATATTTCCATGATTAAATTACTTTTTCAATTTCTTTATAAACTCAAATATAATTTATAAATTACCATGCATCCTGTTATTTAATTTTTTTTATCTATTTATCACTATAGTTTCAAAAAATAATTTTATTTATCTTTATATTTTTAAAATAAATCAATCCTAACCTATTGTTATAATCTCCAATCAAAAATTGGTATCAAGGGGTTTTTCAATCATTTTCAAACCTATCTTATTTAAAAAGGTTCATTCAATTTTGTTTGTGAAATCTTAACCAATTTCAAGGATAGATTATATTCTATCATCTAAATTTAATATGCATTCTTATATTTTTTATGACAACAACTATTCTAATTAGGAAAATAATATGTCCAATTTTTTGGTATCATTTATTATCATGTATGGAAAATGGTAATTTAAGAGTACATTCCCACCAGTGAATTTGATGAAAAATGGACTCGCAAACATATTATAAATTTTTATATAAATGAAAATTCTATTAATTTCATTTATTTTGGTCTTGATCGAATTAAATTAAATCATGTTTCTTTATGACCAAATATGAGATCTCAAGGTTATTATAAGTAACCAAATAAGTTAAAATTCATTAAAGGACACTAGATTAGATTTGAACTATAATGATTTTTATGTTTTTACCAAGCATACCACCGAATCTATTATAAACATGTTTATGAGATCTAATAACATAAACAGTGATAAAAACACCATTGGTGATGAAAAATCTATATAAAATTACATAGATAATATATTATGGGGTTTAACTAGATCAAAAGGTCCTAAATTTAAAACCATTAAATTAGATAAAGATATAAAAAAGATAGTATTTAAGTAACTATGAAATACCTGAACACAAAATCCCAGAAGTAGGGAATTGTTTTATTTGATTAGAATAGATACAAGCTTAAAATACCAAGGTACTAAAACATTTAGTAGTTTTGTAAAACCATAATTCATAAATGTTACCCATATTACATTGGGAAATGGAAAATAAAACATAATACATAAAAAATAACAATAAACTACATCCATGAAAATCATTCAAAGGATTGCTCTTCATATCCTGGGGAAAGGAAACAAAAAATAATGATGCTCCCAAATTCTCAGTAAGGATATGTACATAAGAATAATTAATAAATAAATTATAATTAATCCACTTGTTAAGGTGAAAAAATGAGAACATATTCCATTTAAATAACTGAATAAGGAATAATCAATATGGCAAGGTAAGAGACAAAAAATGCATTACGTTATATCAATAAACTGAGAATAAAATACATCCATATAATTTTTCATTGTGAAAATATCATGTAAAAGAAATACTAAATCAAAATGAATGAAATTATTAATTATTTTACTTCATGTGTTAGTAATATAAAAACATCTACTATCAAGATCTATCAACCAGATAATTTAAGACTATAGTTAGAAACCTATTTAATTTGGCCTACTGATTTTCCTCATGGGCACCTATAGATACATTTAGTGACAATATGAAGTTATATCCCCACCCATAATTTCATGTACAAATCATTCCTTATATCTAATAATCTATTAAATGACTAAATATTATTCCTTATAAAATATTCATTTTGAATAAAAGATAGAGTTTTATCAATAATTCATTATTTAATAACATAACTATCAAAGTAACAAGGTTTGTAAAAATGATATAAAGTTTATGAAATAATTATACCAATTCCATTATATTATGGATATTAAAAACTAAATTTTTATACAATGAAAAATGATCATAAGGAACTTATTTTTTTAAGAGAATGTTATCAATCACAAAATAAAGTGAGATTTTCAAGAGAGCTTTTACCACTTGGTAATTTTTGTGTGAAAACCCCTTGGATGATGTAATTCAAAGTAAAAAATTAAATACAATTAATATAAATGGATTTATGGTATAATATATTAAATTTATAATTTGATACACCACCCAACAGAAGTAAGAATTTAACATGACATTTATCTCATTGAAGTAAAAAGTGAGATGAAAATCTCTTACCTTATGTTACCTATTGGGTGAATGTCCTTTAAAATCCTGTATACTTTTTTTAATAATGATAATAACTTATAAAAAAACCATAATAATATTTGAAATATCATATATTATCTTATGATAATGTTTTATTACCCGTTTGTTAACAATATTTCATCATTTTCATTATTTTGGATGTTAAATGCCTAGTTTTCTGAGTATGTTTTGACTTGTTACGTATTTCTCCCACTGAATACATCATGATTTAATCATCTTCATATTGTAAAAAATTATATAATTAATATTTATATTCCTTATATATGTATTTATATAGATCCAAAATATTTTGAGAAATTAAATGAAATGCATTGTTCATGGTAACTATAAGCCGTACTTAAGCAAGAACACTACATTCATTTTTTCCATATTTGGAAGAATTAAAATTAAATGAAATATATGTATATTATAATTAGAATATCATATTTATGTCATATATGTTTCATATGTTTAGTAAAACCATCCTTTATATGTTTCCTGAATAGTGTGAATGGATCACATTAATTTGAGGAGGCAATAGTCCACACATCGTCAATCAATGTTATTGTATTCCACACAACTACACGAAGCCCGCCTCTATAGGCCAGAGGCTGGCGACCAGCGCCGAAGGCACAAAAACTCAGGGAGGCTTTTGCCTAAGAACTTTTACACACACACGCAACACACTCAATGCGAAAGTGCAGAGTAAAAGAAAGAAAAAGAAGAGTAAAAAATAACAATTTCTTTGTATATAAACCACAGATGTGCATCGACCTCTAAATAGTACAAAGTAAAAGCTGAAAGGAAAAGGAAAAAACACGCGCCCTACTAGAAAAGGTGCCACAACCCGGAAACAGGTAAACAGAAAGAAACAACTGATGAGTCTCCCACTTAGAACATGACTACGACCACCACACGCAGCCCAAGATCCCAAGCTCATATGCTCCAATGAAGTCACACTCCACCTTTCTGTCATCTGCAAGGGCACACCAAGTGCGGGAAAATCCGAAGCAGGGGTGATTATAAAAATACTCAGTAGGATACCCCGATGGCTCGAGGGAGAAACAAAGGAGGTACCGAAGGGTGAGCAGTAGAGAGAACGGGAAAAGTAATGGAGTAAAACAGAGAGTGCAGTAGAATACTAGTAGGGAGTCCAGCTCAACCCAAAAAAAGAAAGGAGGTAGACTCGTCCAGACACAAGGAGCTGGAAACGGTGAGAAGACGAACTTCTCATCAAGTCTTCGCTACATATAGTAGGAGAGTGGACTCGTCCAACCACGAGAAGCTAGACACGGAAAGCGCGTGGAATACCCCGCATGTCTTCGCCTCTCTTGGAAGGAGATTAGCCAAAACCCAAGGAGTGGGTACTGGAACAAGGTTTATAATTATACATATGCTCAAAAAGAAGCACGAACAATCTCGTAATGGGATCTCTATCCCGTAGCTCAGCCCAAGGAAGTGAGTAGTCAATAGTCCCAGAGGTAAACTCCATCGATGCCCAGCATCCCGCACGTCTGCCCTGAACTACAAGTCAAGGGGCTCAAACCACCGCACCTCGACACTATCCATTTTAGGCAGAACTGACTCACCCGCATGGTTTCAGGTCGCGTCACAAGGACGTGTCTCGATGGGGGAATGTGCCCCTCGTACTTGAGAGTTCTAGGTTAAGTCAAACCATGCCTTGTCACTGCCTCGCAGTCGAGAGGTCTCTTCAACGTCAAAGTCGTCACAACACTGACCTGTATTACCAAGGGTCCCGATTTGGTAATCATGGAGGAAATCCATAGGCTAGCCTAGTAGAAATGACTGACCCTGGAAGGCCAATAGGTGTCGCACTGCACAGCCCTGCTGGAGGGTAGTTCATAACTAGATATCGGGCGACCCACTGCCCAGCCATGCTGGAGGGTAAACCCAAATACATCAACTGGAGACCCACTGCCCTGCCCCGCTGGAGGGTAGAACATAATACATCATCAGGAGACCCACTGCCCAGCCCCGCAGGAGGGTTGACCCGGAATAAGTTGACAGGCGACCCACTGCCCAGCCTTGCTTGAGGGTAGACCTGGAATTAGTCGACAGGCGACCCACTTCCCAACCGTGCTGGAGGGTAGACCAGGAACTAGACGACGGGCGACCCACTACCTAGCCCTGCTGGAGGGTAGACCCTAAGAGGTCATTGGGTGACCCACTACCCAGTCTCTGCTGAAGGGTAGACCCTAAGTGCATCGGGTGACCCATTTCCCAGTCTCTGCTGGAGGGTAAACCCTAAGAGCCTCGAGTGACCCACAACCCAGTCTCTACTGGAGGGTAAACCCTAGAAGTCAGTGAGAAACCCACTACCCAGCCTTGCTGGAGGGTAAAACTCAGAACTGCTCTGCCCATCTATACCAGAGGGTACACCACTGGCTAACCGTACACGCAGTGGGTATCGCGCAACCACCCAACTCTAGCACAATGCACCCAAAGGGGTTCAATGCTTGTTCCATCACTAGGTGTCACTAGAACCGCTATCGGCCAATCCATCGAGAATGAAGCCAGGGGGAGTCCACTCAACCCTGCTGGTCAAACCAATGAGCACCGAGCTAGGGGAAAAACTCCACCCTGCTGGTCAAACAAACGAGCACAGAGGGAACCTCTACGTCGCGAGAGGTCAAAGTACGTAAAGCAGAGCCCGGCACGCACGTGGGGCCCACACAATGTGTGGCCCCATCTCAACCCCAACCAAGCGTACAAATGTCCTCACGTACAAACAACCACATGTACCTCCAAGGGTTCCCGTATACTCCCGGAGTATACCACGTTCCAACCCAAAGGCTATCGTGCACACGACACCCAACGTTAACGCGAAGGTGTGATGTAATAACTCCACCTTTCCACCTCAACGATTGGGGCACAACCAACCACATCTCTTTAACCACCAACATCACTCTCCCAAGAGTGCAGGCGATCACATGCCTAGGGTCTGCTACGAACACGGTAGAGGAACCGCCGCCGGGGCACCATTCATATTTCTACATTTAATAAGATCATGAAAGAGGCTCCGTACAATCAAAAGGATTGCACCATTGTAATCCTCACGGAAAAACATGCGAGATTGGCTACTCACTCGCCTGAAATGGTCAACCGGTGAAAAAGGTACTATTCACCGTAACCAACCTGTGTGGGGCCCACCACAAAATCCCGAAACTGAACAAAAGGATCATGCCACTGCGATCCCCTTGGAAAAACACATGGGATTAAAATCTCAACTACCCAAAATGGATACCTAGTGAAAAATGTACTATTCACCGTATCCAGGTTGGGTGGGACCCACACCATGTCCCCGAAAAAGGTCGGGTGAACTGCGCCATCGCAAGGCTCTCGGAAAAGCACGTCCAATTGACTACTTGCGTGGAATGGGTATCCGGAGAAAAAGATGCCCTCAGGCTTACCGTGCACGAGCAGTACCATGCAGGACCCGCACACCGATCCCGAAGCGCTGCGAACGGATCGCACCGTTGCGATCCTCTCAAAAAGTACACAAGTTCGACTAATCACTTGTCCAAAACGGACACCCGGTGATAAAGATAGAAAATCACCATCAACGCCCAAACGGCCCTCGTGGGGCCCGCACCAGCGTGCCGAATTTGAGCAGGCGGATTGCATCATTGCAATCCCCTCGGAAAAACATCCAGAATCGACTGCCCGCACACCCCGAACGAACGTTCGATGAGAAAGTTGCTAAACACTGCACGCAACCTGAAAGAACAGGCCATGGGTACCACACATAAACTCCAGTTTCGGCACCCGAAACAACCCTACAAAGCTCCGCCTCAATGCCAGGGTCCCAACGCCACTGACAGCGCTTAAATCGGACGTTGGACGCGTCCGCACCGTCGAAAAAAAGTTCCCCCAGAAAAACAACAATCCCCTCAACATACGTGTCGCGCCACCGAGGCCCCTTGTTTTGGGAATTAAAAATTCCTGAAACCATCTCAAAAAGTCCGCCTCGTCAATACTGTTCCGCCTCCATAGACGGTGCTCAAATCGGACACCCGTAGCGGAAAATACGGTTGTCTGAAAACTGAGGGGGCAAGGCCCCTGGGGTTGGACCAGCCTGGACCTGCCGGTCCGCCCGGCCTAGGCCGGCCCGCGGGTTAGCAGCGCGGGCCAGCCGGGGACTCGCGGTCCGCGCACAGACCGGCCATGAGGTCCGGTCGTGGCGTCCCGAGAGTACCCGCGCGGCGCGGGTCTTTGTCGCCGCACAGGGGTCGCGCGCCGCGACCCCGCGGTCGCCGCTCCCTAGCGATCGCCGCCTCATCGAGGTGCTCCGCCTAAGCCCCAGCCTCCTACTAACGCCACCCCCTCACCCTGAAGACTGCCAACCCCCCAGAAGCAAGGCTGCAACCTCACGCCGCGACACCCATAGAGGTCCGCGGACACCCCAAGCGCTCGCTGCCGCTCATCGTCGCCCCCAGCGCCCGCCGCCGCTGCCGCCGCACCAGAGCTCCCTGGACCACCGCGTTGTGGCTGCAAAACCCTAAAACCCGCAAACTTCGGCGGGTGTTTGTGATCATCTCTGAACTCGGATTTTTGATCTGAAAGAAGCGATGGGAAGAACAGAAACTGTACTACGCATCTACGGGCGTTGTTCGAAGATTTAATATCAAATCGACGCATAAAATTGAATTCAAAGGGCGGTTTGGAAATGAAAACTCAACGAAACCTCTTACGTCGCTGGGCTTCGCCCGGAGCATCGCGTCGATCCGCCGACATCACCGCACCTCATCGGAGTCGCCTCGCCAGAGATGGAGGAGGAGAGGGGAGGGGTTTCACTAGGGGTTTCAATGGGGAGTAAGGGGAGAGTTTAAATAAATAAATTAACGATTTAATTAATTTAAACCCCCCGAAAAGACCCGCATCTGAAACTCCCGATGGAGTCGAGGTTATGCCTCCCCTAGGCTGAACAAAACCTCCTGAGCACAACGGAGGTCTTAGAATTTTTTTCCAAGGCCCCATTCAAATGTTATTAAACTCAACGCCCGAGGGTTCCAAATTACGAAAACGCCCCTAGGGCCATTTTTCACAGATGGCCTGCACCCGCAAAACTTATACCCCTCCAAGGGTAAAAAACACGCTACAAACTCAACAGTGCCCTCGGTTTTCCAATCCGAGACACCATTTGAGAGATACTTGAGTTTCACCCTTAAACGAATAAATTAAATATTTAATTTATTCGTTCCACGTTTCGAGAGCGAGCGAGGGGTCCAAACGTCCCGCGCCGACAAGTTTTATATCGTTCCTATGGTAAAAACCCCATTACAGACCCATCCGTCCACTCGGATATCTGATCTTGATCACTGTTTAGGAGTTATCTCATTTATTTGAAATTTCCAGTGTGAATGCACTGAAAATTTAATTCCGGCCACTCCGAGGCTCAGAATCACACGCCGTCTGAAGGCACTGCTCTGGAATATCATCAAGAATATTCCCAAGCCTTTCATAGAAAAAAAAACCGGGTTCTTACATCATTCCCTCCTTCAATCATTTTCGTCCCCGAAAAGGAAAACTAGGGAGAAACATAGTGTACTAATCCCACACCTGGCTTTCCCATACGCAAAAGAACCCATGCACAGCTCTACGTCACCGCACACAGACCAAAGGATTGATCCGTTCATGCGAGGTCGTCCCTTGCCGATGTCGTGCACCCACTCCAGACTTTGGAGTTAGGGAGAGGCGGTAGACAACCTCGCCATCCCTTTGCACGGTGTCAAACAACCTGAAGGCTCTCAGGGGTAGCTCACCTCCCCAAACGAACCTCTACGTCGCACGCTGCGACTAGAATCACCACCTGAACCTGGAACAAGGCCCGGTGATTCCCTCCTTCAGAACATCCATATGGTGAAACACCCAAGGATATCTGGTCACACAAGATTTCACAGTCGAGGCTCTCTTAAATGCTCGAATGGATAAGGAGTCGACACCATCGACTAAAGAAAAAGGTCCCACGCCTTTCATCATACCAACCCAGGGTTACACCGACGCCCCGCGCCACCTTGGTAAAACCTCATTCAAGGAGCATGGAGGAAATAATTCCACACATAGAGTATAAAAATTCAACTGCAAAGAGTAGAAGATCTCTGGAGTGAACCTCTTATCACCTCATGCTCCGCAAGATCGTAGACAGCCAAAGCTCGTGACTATCCGTGGTCCCAACTTTCAGCTGCCGGAGCCTGACGTAGACCACCTAGTGGTGCTGGGAAGATCTCGTAAAGTCGTCCCCCACTACCAGCTCCTTCTGCTCCTCTGCTAGAACCACCTCTCTGGGTACTACTATGATCACGGTGCTACCTCTATCGTGGTGGCGCACCTGCTGCCTGCCCGAAGCTCTCCGCAACTCGAGTCGGACAGTCTCGTGCCAAGTGATCTCTCCTATCAAAATCATAACACCGATGATCTCTGGGCTTCCCTAGTGCCCTCCGGCGCCACTATAGTGTATGACCACGGCCCGGGATCCACTCCCGGAAGGGCATCCTCAGCTGAGGCCCTGCACCTTTTCGCCACAGTGGTATACAACCATGTCTCCGAAACCAGCAGTGGGAAGGACACCTACATCGGGGTCCTGTCCTCCAGCGCCTGCTAACTACGACGGACGTCTTGGCTCCGTCATGCCCACTGCCACTACCAACCGCAAAACGTGACAGGAAGCTCTCCGTCACCAACGCCTGCTCTAGCACCCGACATATGTGGAAATGCCCAAGGGTACTATGACTACAGAAATCTCTTGGCGGAGATCCTGCTCAAACATCCATGCTAGGATGTTGTCGTCATGGACCAAGTCCGGGTAAAAGCATGCACGGTCTGAAAAACTAGTCGCGTACTCGGCCACCGTCATCCCTCCCTGCTGAAACTGCAGGAGCTCCTGAATCGAAATGGAGCGCAAGCAGGAGGGGAAAAACTCGTCACGGGGCAACAACTGAAAGTCACCCCACGAAAGCGATTACTCATCAAGAAACTAAGTCACCAGACTCCACCAATGCCAAGCTGCTCCAAGAAAAAGGTTGGCTTCCAAAGCCACTCTCTGATCTTTCGTCATCTGCACAAGCCTGAAAAGGCTAACCACTATCTCTAGCCAAACCTCTACTGCCTGATAGTCTTGCTCACCACTGAACCTCTGCGGTATCTGCCACTAGAACTCACAGAGTGCGCTCTATCTACACTCAAGCACCGTCTGCTCTACTGAAGCTGTATGCTGCTCAACAGGTGGGGTGATACTACCGGCACACTCGGAGAAAGGGGCTCGCATGATGGGTTCTGGATTGTGGCCTCGTAGCTCACAGGGTCGTCGTCATGAACAAAAGCTGGTATCCTGGCTGGATGTCCTCACGGAGACATCATAAGTATTATCATGGAGTTCCACGGTCAGATGAGCATATATGTATATACCAAAAACAACAATGATGGGGAGCTAACTCAAGAAGGACAATCAAAGACTCGATCCTATTTGATGCACAAACCAAATTTACCTGCAACAAGTGTCTCAGCATGCCGATTCGACAAGCGGGTTATCAGGGTCCTGGTGAATGGATATGTCGACCGTCACACCATCACTCGACTCCCTGGCCTAAGAGCCGCTCTTGAGACATGTTAATACCTGTGCCCTAAATCCCAACCAATTTCTTTTATTTTAGGGACGTCCGAACATCATTACAAGGAACGAACAACCTATGATACCACTTTGTCATGACGTGACCCTACCCGGGCTCGAGCCGAAACTACCCCAAGCCCCCCTCCATAGGCCAGGGGCTGGAAACTAGTGCCGAAGGTACAACAACTCGGGAAGGCCTTTGTCGAAGCACCTGTACACACACACGCAACACACTCAATGCGAAAGTGAAGAGTAAAATAAAGAACAAGCAGAGTAAAAAAGAAAAACTACTATGTATATAAACCACAGATGTGCATCGACCTCTAAATAGTACAAAGTAAAAGCTGAAAGGAAAAGGAAAAAACACACGCCCAACCAGAAAAGGTGCCACAACCCGGCAATGGGTAAACAAAAAGAAACAGCTGACGGGTCTCCCACCTGGAACCCGGCTACGACCACCGCCCATGGCCCAATCTCCCAAGCTCCAATGCTCCACTGAATTCATGCTCCACCTATCCGTCGTCTGCAAGGGAACACCAAGTGCGGGCAATGCGCAAGCAGGGGTGAGTATAAAAATACTCAGTAGGATACCCCCAAGGATCGAGGGAGCAACAAAGGAGGTACCGAAGGGTGAGAAGTAGAGCGAATAGGAAAAGTAATGGAGTACAACAGAAAGTGCAGTAGAATACCAGTAGAGAGTCCAACTCAATCCAACAAAAGAAAGGAGGTAGACTCGTCCAGACATAAGGAGCTAGAAACAGTGAGAAGATGAACTTCTCGTTGAGTCTTCTCTACCTATAGTAGGAGAGTAGACTCGTCCAACCACGAGAAGCGAGACACAGAAAGCACGTGGCATACCCCGCGCGTCTTTGCCTCTCCTCGAAGGAGAGTTTCCAAAACCCAAGGAGTGGGTACTGGAACAAGGTATATACATATACATATGCTCAACAAGAAGCCCGAACAAGCTCGTAAGGGGATCTCCATCCCGTAGCTCAGACCAAGTAAGTGAGTAGCCAACAGTCCCAGAGGTAAAATCCATCGATGCCCAGCATCCCGCACATCTGCCCCGAACTACAAGTCAAGGGGCTCAAACCACCGCACCTCGACACTATCTGCTTTGGGAGGCACTGACTCGCCCGCACAGTTTTAGGTCGCGTCACAAGGACGCATCTCTGTGGGGGAAAGCACCCCTCGTACTTGAGAGTTCGGGGTTAAGTAAAACCATGCCTCGTCACTGCCCCGCAGTCGAGAGGCCTCCTCAAAGTCAAAGTCGTCATAACATTGACCCGTATAACCAAGGGTGTCGCTCCGGTAATCACGGAGGAAAGACATAGTCTAGCCTAGTAGAAAGGACTGAGCCTAGAATGCCAACAGGTTTCCCACTTCCCAGCCCTGCTGGAGGGTAGTTCATAACTAGATATCAGGTGACCCACTACCCAGCCCTACTGGAGTGTAATCCCTAATACATAAACCGGTGACCCACTGCCCAGCCCCACTGGAGGGTAGACCTTAATACATCATCAGGAGACCCATTGCCCAGCCCCGCTGGAGGGTAGACCTGGAATAAGTCAACAAGCGACCCACTGCCCAGCCTTGCTGGAGGGTAGACTTGGAATAAGTCGACAGGCGACCCACTGCCCAGCCGTGCTGGAGGGTAGACCTGGAACTAGACGACGGGCGACTCACTGCCCAAACTGCTAGAGGGTAGACCCTAAGAGGTCGTCGGGTGACCCACTGCCCAGTCTCTGTTGGAGGGTAGACCCTAAGTGCGTTGGGTGACCCATTGCCCAGTCTCTGTTGGAGGGTACACCCTAAGAGCGTCGGGTGACCCACTGCCTAGTCTCTGATGGAGGGTAAACCCTAGAAGTCAGTGAGCAACCCACTACCCAGCCCTACTGAAGGGTAAAACTCAGAACTACTCTGGCCATCTCTATTGGGGGGTACACCACTGGCCAACCGTACACACAGTGGGTATCACGCAACCACCCAACTCCATCACAACTCACCCAAAGGGGTTCAACGCCTGTTCCATCACTAGGTGTCACTAGCCCCGCTATTGACCGATCCATCGAGAACGAAGCCAGGGGGAGTCCACTCAACCCTACTGGTCCAACCAATGAGCACTGAGCCATGGGAAAAACTCCACCCTGCTGGTCAAACCAACGAGCACAGAGGGACCCTCTACGTCGCGAGAGGTCAAAGTATGTAAAGCAGAGCCCGGCACGCACGTGGGCCCCACACAACATGTGGCCCCATCTCAACCCCAACCAAGCATACAAACGTCCTCAGGTACAAACAACCACATGTACCTCCAAGGGTTCTTGTATACTCCCATAGTATACCACGTTCCAACCCAAAGGCTATCGTGCACATGGCACCCAGTGTCAATGCGAAGGCATGACGTAACAACTCCACCTTGCATCTTCAACGACTGGGGCACAACCAACCACATCTCTTTAACCACCAAAATCACTCTCCCAGGAGTGCACGCGATCACATGCCTAGGGTCCGCTACGAACACGGTAGAGGAACCGCCAATGGGGAACCTTTCATATTTCTACATTTAATAAGATCGTGAAAGAGGCTCCGTACAAACAAATGGATCACACCATTGTAATCCACATGGAGAAACATACGAGATAGGCTACTCACTCGCCCGAAACAGTCAACCGGTGAAAAAGGTACTATTCACTGTAACCAACCCATGTGGGGCACACCACAAAATTCCGAAACTGAACAAAAGGATCATGCCTCTACGATCCCCTCAGAAAAACACACGGGATTGAAATCTCAACTAACCAAAATGGATACCCGGTGAAAAATTTACTATTCACCATATCCAGGTCGGGTGGGACCCACACCACGTCCCTGAAAAAGGTCGGGCGAACTGCACCATCGCAAGGCTCTCGGAAAAGCACGTCCAATTGACTACTTGCGTGGAACGGGTATCCAGAGAAAAAGATGCACTCCGGCTTACCGCGCACGAGCGGTACCACGCGGGACCCGCACCTCTATCCCGAAGCGCTGCCAACGGATCCCACCATTGCGATCCTCTCGAAAAATACACAAGTTCGACTAATCACTTGTCCAAAACAGACACCCGGTGATAAAGCTGGAAAATCACCGTCAACGCCCAAATAGCCCTCGCGGGGCCCTCACCAGCGTGCCAAATTAGAGAAGGCAGATTGCATCATCGCAATCCACTCGGAAAAACATCCATAATTGACTGCTCGCACGCCCCGAACGAACGTCTGATGAGAAAGTTGCTAAACGCTGCACGCAGCTCCAAAGAACGGGCCATGGGGCCCACACCTAAACTCTAGTTTCGGCACCCGAAACCACCCTAGAAAGATCTGTCTCTGTGCCAGGCTCCCAACGCCACTGACGCTGCTTAAATCGGACTTCGGACTCGTCCACGCCGTCCAAAACAAGTTCCCCCGGAAAATCGACAACCTCCTCGACGTACGTGTCGCACCATCGAGGCCCCTCGTTTCGGGAATTAAAACTTCCCGAAACCATCTCAAAAATTCCGCATCGTCGATACGGTTCCACCGTCGTAGATGGAACTCAAATCGGACACCCGTAGCGGAAAATACGGGTGTCCGAAAACCGAGGGGGCAAGGCCCCTGGGGCTGGACCGGCCAGCGGCTTAGCCGCGCGGGCCGGTCGCGGAAGCTGCGTAAAGACCCATGGGGCGCGGGTCTTTGTCTCCCTACAGGGGTCGCGCGCCGCGACCCCGCGGTCGCTGCTCCCTGGTGACCGCCGCCTCGCCGAGGCGCTCTGCCTAAGCCCCGGCCCCCTCCTGACGTCGCCCCCTCACCCTGAAGACCACCGACCCCCCCTGAAGCACGGCCTCTGCCACATGCCGCGACCCCCAAAGATGCCCGCGGACACCCCCAACGCCCGCTGCCGCTCGCCGTCTCCCCCAGTGCCCGCTGTGGCTGCCGCCGCACCGGAGCTCCCCGGACCACTGCGCTGCCGCCGCAAAACCCTAAAACCCGCAAACTTAGGCGGGTGATTACGATCATCTCCGAACTCGGATTTTTGATCCTAAAGATGAGATTGGAAGAATAGAAAACGTACTACGCATATACGGGTGTTTTTTGAAGATTAAACATCAAATCGACGCATAAAATTGAATTCAAAGGGCGGTTCGGAAATGATAACGCAACGAATCCTCCTACCTCGCTGGACTTCGCCCAGAGCTTCGCGTCGATCCGCCGACATCACCGCGCCTCTCCGGAGTCGCCTCGCCGGAGATAGAGGAGTAGAGGGGAGGGGTTTTTCCAGGGGTTTCAATGGTGAGGAAGGGGAGAGTTTAAATAAATTAATTAACGATTTAATTAATTTAAAACCCCTGAAAAGACCCGCATCCGAAACTCCCGACGGGGTCAAGGTTATGCCTCCCCTAGGCCAAACACCACCTCCCGAGCACAACGGCGGTCTCAGAATTTTAATCCGAGGCCCCGTTCAAAAGTTATTAAACTCAACGCCCGAGGGTGCCAAATTACGAAAACGCCCCTGGGGCCATTTTTCACAGACGGCCCGCACCCGCAAAACTTATACCCCCTCCTAGGGTAAACAGCACGCTCCGAACTCATCGGTTCCCTCGGTTTGCCAATCCGAGCCACCATTTGAGAGATAATTGAGTTTCACCATTAAACTAATAAATTAATTATTTAATTTATCTGTTCCATGTTCCGAGAGAGAGAGAGGGTTCCAAAAGTCCCACGCTGACAAGTTTTATGTCGTTCCTAAGGTAAAAACCCCTTTCTGGACCTATCCATACACTCATATCTCTGATCCAGATCACCGTTTAAATGTTATCTCATTTATTTGATGTTTCCAGTGTGAACGCACTGAAAATTTAATTCCGGCCACTCCGAGGCTCGGAATTGCATGCCGTCTGACGGCACTGCTCTGGAATATCATCAAAATATTTCCAAGTCTTTCGTAGAAAAAAAAACCAGGTTCTTGAAAAAACAATGACACTATTTTGTGAAGTATTAGTTCATCGTACACGTAAATGGTAATTTTGTTACCCATCAGATGGAAGTATGTGTAATTATAGGTAAAAAATTTATAATAAAAAATAATTAGTATATTTATGATATTGGTGTTATTATATATTCATGTAATAATAATATTTTATGGGGTGAATAATTAAAATAATGAAAGATAGTTCGAGGAAGGGTGTCACCTCTTCTTTGGGTAACTCCTTTTACTTTGCAGCAAAGGGCTTCATTGGATGGATTTCTGCCCAAAGGGTGGATACTAGGACGGGGGGGGGGATTTTGGTAGAATATTTTAGCAGATTTCTTTATTCAAAGGTCTTGATATGTGTGAATAAGTTTGAGGGGTTCAAGCCTTAATATAGTAGAGTAGGGGAGGCTTTCTAGTAAATTTTTGAGAATGGAATTTTGCCCTTGATTTTCGTTTGACAAGTGGATCCAATAATGGTATAAAAAACCATAGGGATTATTGGATCTAAAAATGGATATAAAATGGTTTTTTAAAATATTTTAAAGGCCATTTTGGCCCATATGTTTACAATTAGGTCCCTTTTTAATCTAATTTTCCTCTTAATCATTGTAATTAATTCTTATCACTTTCCAAAGTATTTTTTTATCAAAAACAATGTTTAAATAATAGAAATTATAAATTATTATTATTCCAAATAATTGATCAATTTACCAAAATTCTAATCACTAAAGTGGTAGAAATTAATTTAATTTTCATCCCGCAAATTTGATGAAAATGATGGTTTTTAAAGAAACAATGTTCATATTTTTTGTTTGTTGTTATATCATATTTCATTGAGAAGTTATTTATAATGATATAAATTGTTTTAATTGATATATATTTCAAATAATATAAATTTGGAAAAAATTATAATATAAATTATCCATTAAAATAAATTAGATGAAAAGCAGTTTTGAATTAAAATTCATTATTTTTTCCCTATTTATTTAAAAATGAAACTTCTTTGAAAAATACAAAACAATCACCCTATATTTTAGATGTTTCCAATAAAAAATTATTTTAATTCTTTATAATAAATTTAGAACGGTTTAAGAATTCATATCTAATGTATGTGCACTTTTAAAAGGTGTTAAAACTTCTTTTATAAAAATATTGGGTTTTATTAGTAAAATTTGGTTTGTTCTTGCTTTGTGCCTATATAATATTTTGTATTGATTTCAAAAAAATTTAATTAATATATAACATATAAATTTACTATATAATTTTTCATAGTGTGTTAGAATTTAATTGAACTTTACCTAATATTGTTTTTTTAAACCTTATTTTGTGTGCATTTCTAGTAATCAAAATTAATTTTTTTCTAAAAGAAATATATACTAAAATGTTGGGGGTGGTAAATTCTTCCACATAAAAAAATTTATCATTGAAATTTTATGGGTATTACCTTCTTAAATTATATTGATAGTCCTCCTTCATATAATCCCTCGGTTCCCTTGTGTCTTCTTCTATTATTGGGATTTCTCAAGAATACCTTTACCAGTGAGTAGTCCTTGTCCACAACACTTGATCTTTGGTATCTAGAATCCGAATGAGTTCTTTATAGTACGATAGGTTAGGTCCCAACTATATTTCTTCATAGGTTATCACATGAGTTAGGTCTAACATGTACTTCATTATCATACATATATGGAAAACATCATGTACGTTTGTGTGATTTTGTGAAAACAACAAATGATAAGTGAAAACTCCAACTCGTTAAAGAATATCAAAGGGTCCAATGTACATAGGGATCAGTTTAACATTCTTAAGAACTCAAATAAAACCCTTCCGTAGAGATAATTTCATGAAAAAATGATCTCCCACTTGGAACTCAAAATATTTCCTCCAATTTTTAGCACAACTCTTCTTTCTTTTTTGAGATTCTTTAATATAAGCCTAAATAGCTATTACCTTTATCTTCATATATTGCACATGTTTATGGTCTATGTGTTTCCTTTCACCAACTACATCCATAAAAATTTGTAGTATGAAACCTCTTTCTACATGATGATTTATATGACACCATTTCAATGCTTGTATGGAAACTATTATTATAAGAAAAATACACCATAGGTAAGTACTAAAACCACTTACCTATAATGTCATGTGAAAATGACCACAAAATTTATTCAATAGTTTGAATTGTTATTTTAGACTGTCTATCAGTGTGATGATGATAGACATCACTCAAATGAAGATTAGTTTCAAGATCCTTCTAAATAATATTCTAGATTTTGATGTTAAGTGGGGATTTCAATTAGAAACAATTGATAGGGGTGTGCCATGATGTCTTATTACATAATTAATATAGAGATATAAAAGGTGAATATGAGGAGTCTCTTCCCTTATAAGGATAAACTATGTATATTTCGTAAGGCATTCAACGATAACCCATATTGCGTCATTCTTCATAGGAGTCATTGGTATTCCCCAAAAAATACCCATATTAATTTCATCACATTTATACATAATAATAGGACGATGTTACATGACTGATTTAGGATTCCTCCATATGGAATTAATTTTTTTGACAAACCAATCATTTATACACATAATCAGCAATTATCCACATGATGTGATCCCACAAAAAATTATCCTTCAGGTCCCTATACATCTTTATGCTACAATGGTTTATATAGAAATTTGAGTTATGAGAATCATCTCATAATTGTATTTTTATATCAAGTAATGATGGAACATTTAGAAACGTTCCAAATTTTAGAACACCAAATTTACAAAAAAAAAAGTCTTTTAATTTTCTATCATTCATAATACTTATTTTATTCTAAATGTTATCATCATAATATTGAGGATTATTTATCCTCTCTAGTAAATACCATTTTAAAAAAAATTGAAAAATTGATGGATGTATCCCTTTCCTTTTAAATTCCCATATCTCTCTTTATTAGATCTATGAAAATATGATTCTTATCAATCCTCATTTACGTTATAACTCCATGATACTTTAAACTCAATGAATCTAATACCTTATTTTCATTTCATGGGTGGTAGTATATTGATAAATCATAATACTTTAGAAGATAAATCCTTCTCCTTTGTCTCATGTCGATATATTTTTTGTGAGAATATGTATTTCAGTATTTTATGATCAATGTATAAAACACATATTTTATCATTGATATAATGTATCCATATTTTAAAATAGAATATTTCAATTTCTAACACATGATCATGGGTTGGATAGTTTTGTTTTCGAGTATTTATTTTCCTCAATTAAAATGAAATAACATTATGATTTTTCATTAGGACAGAACTAAGTACTTTCTTTAAAGAATCGCCATATATGACAACCCCATTACATATATTTGGAAGAGTAATAGTTAGGGAATTGAATGATTTTATCTTTAGTTCGTGAAAAAATTATTCACCTTCATTTTTCCAATAAAAACTATCTTAATTACATGTTAGATTGGTTAACAGGATAGATAATCGAGAAACATTCTGAATGAATTGCTGATAGGAACCTACCAAACCAAAAAACCATGAAAATCAGATATGTTTGTTAGAATAGAACATTATATGACTTCCTTTTTCATTGTAGGATAAACTAGAATTCTATCCATAGAGACAATATTTCCTAGAAATTAAACATCTTGATTCCATAAATAACAGTTTCAAATTTTCTCATATAACACCTCTCTTCTAAGAGTATTATGTATAATCCCAAAATTATTCTCCTAGTCCCATTAGGTTTTAGAATACAAAAGAATATCATCATATAATACCAAAAATAATTGTCAATATATTCCTTAAATAATATTTTCATTAGGTATAAAAAAAGACGGTTCATTAGTCAATGCAAATGGAATTACTATAAAATCGTAATTCCCATACCTCATTTGAAAATCGATATTTGAAATAAATTCCTTCATCAATTTCAATTGGGGATACCAATAACGAAGATGAATATTTTAAAAACATTTTGATCTATAAAGTTGTTCAAACATGTCATCAATTCATAGTTGGATATACTTGTTCTGTATTGTAATTAAATTTATTCACCTATAATAAATAAAAAACCTCATGGATCCATTGTTATTATTAATAAAGATGATAGGGTATCCCCATGTTTAATGTATAGGGAGAATAAATAAGATATTTTCCAAAACCTATAGTTATTTATTCAACATCACTAATTACACATTTTATATTCTATATAGAGTCTTTGATTTTGGCCTTACATTAGGGATTAAATCAATGGAAAATTAAAATTCATAATTTTGGGGATGACTAGGTAATTACTCATAAAATACATCAATGTTTGATACATAATAAGTACATCCTCAATTTTAATACTACCTTGTTCATTGCTCGATGTTTTTTATCTTATTCCACAAGAATTTCATTTAGTAGAGCTACTGGGGGTGGATCTAGATAAGAATCTCAGAAGGAAGTTTTTCCTCTAAATATGATGGATTCTACATCATCCACACAAATCTAAATTTACTTCCTCTAGAAAGAAATAATTGAATCATATTTTGATATATATTCCATATCGAGGATTATGTCAAATTCAACCATAGATTAGACAACAAGGTCAGAAAGTAAAAAAACAATTATGTTTTATAATTGGGGCTGCTCGAAAAATCCATTTTTCTATGAGACATACCTTAGGAGTGTAGAATAACCAATTGATAGTAAAATTAAAATTAAAATTGATATTTTGATTAGAAAGTTTGGTAGATATAAAAGTGTGTGATAATCCGGAACCAAATAAGGAATTGGATGAATTTGAATATATAATTAATGTAGCTTCCACCACCTCATTGGGTACATATACCCTAGCTGTTGTGATTGCATAAGTCTAGACATCTCCCATTGGCATCTTCTATGGGATATTCCCTTAATGCCTAGGGAATTAATTTTCATAGTTCCCCATCTCCCTATAGTTCAAACATTACAGAGAAGTGTTTTTACTACATTTACAATCATGAACCTATTGATCCCTATCTCTGCACCTAAAAAATAATTTGAGCCCCTTAAAACCATTTTCATGGGTGTATTTCCACATTTTTTACAAGGTAGTAAATTTTGAGCATTATTAAACTTCATATATGAATTCCCATTTACATAATTCTCAAAAAAAACTCTTCTTCTCTTGGTTTCCCTTTAATATATTGATTATAGAAAATTCATTCCCCACTTTTATGGCACATAATACTATTTATTCTATGATGAAAATGCCTAAGAAACCAGTACCATTTAGATATTTGGATTAAGCCCTTCATAGAAGTGGTGATATTTCACTCCATGTTGCATATGTAATCTGCAACATACCTAAATATCCTTTAAGGGTAGCATCAAAATATACAACACTTTCTTCTTCCATTTTCTTTAAGATAAGGAAATATCTCTTCATCTCATTTTTTTGTCATGAGGAATGTATTTAAAAAAGAATGTATCCTTACAATTTTCCCTTCCATGAGTTCAATTCCTACTTAATCCTATGTGTTTGAGATCAAGGACCACAGTTGATCAACATCACGAGTGAGAAAGCACACTACAAGTGTAATATTTTCTATTTCACTACATCCCAAGTCCAAAAATAACTTTTCCAATGACCTAATACATTGACAATCTATAATTGGATTATTAGTACCACTAAATAATGGGGGATTATTTTATATAAAGTGATCAAGAATTAGAGATTCACTCCATGGATTAGGTTGCTCCATTTGGGAAAGGTTATTTTTCATAACCTAATTATGTTTCCCTAAAATTTCCATAATTCGTACCTTTCCAATATCAACAGTATTTGTTTCCTCGATAGAGGAATATCTAAATTTTCTACATGTATTGATACTATTCATCCTTTTATGAACCATCTCAAAACAAAGGCATTTACTTGTCCTGATCATAAAACCATAATGTATAATTCCAACTATGGTATAGTATATAACATAAATTTATGAATTGGAAATAATAGAATCATAAGGTTTTTTCTTCTTTTGGGACATCATTAATTTTAAATCCTTCATAATGCTTTATATAGGAAATGTGAATTATCTTAAGAATATCTCTTGAGAGTGAAAAACCAGGTATATAGTAAATACCATTTTCATGTAACAGGTTACACTGAGTGAGGCATGACACACCTTGTCATAGTTGTTACCTTACTTATATTTGTACAAGAACAACAACTACTTATAGTATCTAGACATGTATTTTTTTCTTGTAAGACCCACATAGTCTCTATAATAACAAAATTCTAGGATGTTCTTCTATACTAATTCTAAATGTCAATATTTGGGTTATGTTACCTAATCTATGATTTCTATAAATTTTTTCCAATGTTACTATTAAACTTTATATGATACCAAATGTAACATAATAACCCTAGAACCCTGTGTTTAGTGCATAATTTTATTAAATTATCATATATAGAAGATTCAAATCCTTAGGGACTAAACGATTTACATGTTTTGGAAAACCAGATTACATACCTGATACCCATATTACATTAGGAAATCAGAAATCAGAAATAATATTTATAAAATACTAATATAATATATCCATGAAACTCATTCTACAGATTTCTCTTCATAACCTGGTGAAAGGAAACAAAATATATGGGTGAGATTGAATGCTCAGAAAGGGTAAGTACAATAGATGTAGGAATGAATCAGTAAGAATGAATCAACAAGGAAATATGAATAACTGACGACACATGAAATTTAGAGATCCGGATATGGAATAATAGATATGGAAATGAAAGAAACTAAAAACACATTTCATTAAATAAAAAATATAGTAATGAAATGAATCCCTATATTTATTCATAGCTAAAATATCATGGACAAGAAATACTGTACCAAAATGAAGGGAATGCTTAATTATTATAATAATGCCTGATATTAAAGACCAAATTCAATCCATATATGTTCCAATATTTCCAAAATGAATACTTCCAAACATATATAGATATGAAAATTTTTATTCAATAACATAATCAGACCCATGTTTGTGTGAGTATTAAAACCCTAAATCCTTTAATTTTATAGGAAAAGTGTCTTCCAAGAATAGCCTAAAAAGTAATGTGGTGCCTAGATAGTTCTTCCTTGAGTAACTTGTGTGGTGTAATATATTAATTTAATAAAATCAATAAAATTAAATAAGGTACAATCACTTATTATAATAATTATAAGGTAATTATAATCCGTAAAGGTACCATCAGTTTTTATAACACAACCTTAGTTAAAAATTTTCAATTTTAAAAGGATTGAAGAATAATTTACTATATATCAGTCAATTGTGTGATAATAGTTTTAAAATATCTTTTTAAAATTATTTTTTAACGTTTTAAAGTCAAAATTAAATATTTTATTTACCACTTTAAGATTTTATAATATTTAAACAATTAAATTAAAAACTCTTGCGAGCCAAAACAACAAAATTTTGAGTGCACAAGTAAACAAATCATGACTTTAGAATAGAATCCTCAGTCAATGTATCTCACATTATCATATAAAAATCCATCATTATCAACTAGGATGATATCATCCCACATCCCACTTCAATAATGAAATGTTTTGTGACACATTCCTTTGTGGTAAGAAATATAGGTCTTCCATAAAATAAAAATAAGTAATTTTATATTCAAACGATATAAAACTAATTCATATTTACAATTTTTTTACTAATAATATTTAAATAATAGGTGGAAAATACTACACTCTTTTAATTTTTGATGACATTAGATGATTTATAAGGACTTATTTCTTATCTCATAAAATGGATCTTGAAAATGATTCCCCATGTATTAATGAAAAGGTTTAAAATGATTTTTTTAAAAATTAGTTCATTTTGAAGTGGTAATGGGGAATAATTCAATAATAAAGAATTTATTTATATATTTTATTCCAATGTATATAAAGAAAATTTTTTAATCCCCAAACCCATCAACAAAATGGGGTCTTAGGGAGCTAAAATAAAACAATGTAATAATGTTCATAAACTGTTTTAAATGAATTTTTTCTTCTAAAGTATTTTTGGTTTGAGGCACTAACTAGATAATATGAAGTCATTAATCAAAATATCCTTTTTAATTATCTCAATAAATTCAAATACTATCTTTGTTAAAATAAAAAACATAATGTAGGAGTTTTTCAAAATTTTCAGTTTAAATTTTTTATTTTTTTCAAAAAATAAAATATTAGTAAATTTGATTATAAATCTAATGAAGCTCTCTTTCTTGGGTATTGAAAGTAAAAAAAAATATTAATATATCTTTAAATAAAAAACTTAAATTGTTTAACAATTTATCCATTTTGTTTCTTTGAAATATTTTTGAAATATATTCCTCAAATTGTTTTCAGAAATATAACGTTAAATAAGCCTTTTCAAACTAAAAATATTGAAAAATAATAAGACTCTACTTTGAATTATCTTATAAATGTTTTCATAAAATATAAATACCATCCCCTTGAAAATATCATTTTATATTTATAATAGGAAACTTCTACACAATGATTAGTCTTGAATGAGGTTGAAAACCTTTCTTTTGTATCACACCTCGAACCCCAAAACTATATCGATGACCATAATGCGGAAAATTTGTAAATTTAAATACAATAGAAACATATTAATTTTACTACAAAAAAATGTATGGACTATCATGTAATGTCTTACTGATCATTAAGTTATTTGATCTAAATGTATTTTTAGATACAAAGTATATAAATATGACAATATCAATTGAAAAAACTCTATTTTAGTTATATAAGTTTATAAATAAGAAGAAGGAATAAAATATGATGAAACAACTTCACCCATATATTGGTTAGAATATATAAGATTATTTTTTGATTTTTCCTCACATATACATTTCAATTTCCTATAAACTGATTTTAAAAGGACTTTCCTAAATGGTTTTATTTTTGGAAATATTTTGGTTGAATGAACACATGGTCCTGAAAATCCAGATTTTCCATATTTGGGATTCAAATATTCCAAATGGAATTATTTTTTATAAAAATCACCATGAGTTTGGTATGAACTCATTTCAAATTATATACTTTTAAAAAAATTTAAAAATTTAAAAGCTGATCAAAATCCCTTTTAAAAAACTTCTTATATGATTTATCAATCGATAAAATTTACATTTATGGTGTTTTTTTGGCTCTACCAATGAAAAAAATTGTTATAAATTTTCAGATGTAATGAATAAAGGATTTTAGATCAGCTTTATGGGTGAAATCAAATACATCATTGGATTTAAAATTTCTCAAATTAATGATGGAATATTTTTAAACAAAGGAAAGTACATAAATCAAATCTTATAATTATTTATAATGGGTCATGATATGGTAATTAACATATCCCTAAGTATAACTTGTACGTTAAAATTGGATGAAGCTATTAAAATAGTCAATAACAAAGGAGATAGAATGTGGTCAGTAGTCTACTTTATCTCATTATGAATTGACCCAATATCATGTCAAGTATATTTATATATTCTCATTTTCAATAAAATACATAATAACCTCATTTAAAATATATCTAAATGATATTTTGTTCTTTTAAAGAATAAAAAATCTCATTTTGTTTTACCCAAATGGAATTCCTTTTAATTAAATACATTTTCTGATAGTGATCATGGTGGATTTTATCAGGATTGTAAAATTAATAGTGAAAAATTATATATACTTGGAAAAAACCTTATCACATGATGTAGTAATAACTAGAATTAAGTTTTCCAATATACAGATGAAGAAGAATATATATCAGATGGGAGTTGTTGTACTCATGTTCAATAATTACAACACCCTCTCATAATCTTTTTTATATCATTTTACCATATTTATATGAAGTGAGATAATAACAATGATGTCTCTGTATCTAGATATCTTTTCTATAACTCTCCTAAAAAACATTTATTTATTTCACAATTTCTATGGGAACACTTCCAAATCGATGACATTTTAATATAATTTTTCTTAATGAAATATCAAATCACATAAATTTTCACCAAACCATAATCTCAGATCATTTTGAATTTGTTAAATGTGAAAATCAAATGGATCTATTACCACATTATTTGTATCGTCTAGAGTTATCTTTATTTATTTCAAAAAATATTTTTGAATATAATTTTTTCTTGATTTTATTATTTTATTATTTTATTTTATCTCGGTTATGATCTCTTTATATCGCCTTTGTTATCATTTGAGGTGGATCGTCGTATCTTTTAATTTTGAATTTCTATTTTTGATAGATCATTTATTTTCAAACTCAATTAATAAATTATTTCCAAAATGTTTTATCTTATTTTTAAAATTTAAAAGTCATATCTCTTAAATAATATGTTTTAATGATCATATTATAAATAAATTTAAAATAACCATTGATACATTTGATTTTAAAATTTTATTTTTAAATTATTTTTCTAAAAAAATTTATTTAGTTATGTATACACTTTTTTTAATAAAAAATAAAATTTTTATTACCTCTCATAAAGAATATTATTGATGAGTAAAAAAAATATTTTATATATTTGACTCTAACATTATTTTTGAGTGAACTTAGATGAAAATCAAGGGATATATTTTTCAAAGCATTCTTTCAGATTCCAAATGATTTTTTCTCTTCAATATCTTTTAATGGAGAAATTAATAAATGGAGGTAAAGTCAATAATTTAGGAAAAGTAATGTCATGGAGAAGTTATGGAACATTTTATTCTCTTTTTCTTCATTTTTTATACTCATTTATGTTTCTATTTTAATATATTATTATAATATTTTTATTAATTATTTATCATTTCTTCTTTATTTATTTTTTCTCATTCTCAAATCATTAATATTCATATCTCCCTCTTTAATGAATACATTATTAGTGGAGTCAATATGTTAAGAGGTGTTTTTCAAATTATTCTATTTCTCTCTTCTGTATTTATTTCCTCTCTCCATATAATGGTTATATTATTTGTGAATATTTGTAAGGTAAAATTAATTTTCAAATATTTTTCTTATCTTTAAAATATTTCTCTCTTTTAAACTTGTATTTAAAAATTCCATTTGATATTTAATATCTCCCTTGAGATATTTCTTTAAAATTATGCATAAGTATCTAATTACACATGGTTTTTACTATTTTTTATGTTTTTACCTATTTGATAATCAAAATGGAAGATAAATATCCCAAAAGGTTGATAAATGTCCTAAAAATTATATTTTTACAAAGGAGTGTTTTTTTCAAAAAAATCCACAATGTTGGAGTAGTTTTTTAATGTTCACTAAATTATTTTTCTCTTCTATAGTGATTAATTATTTTACAATGGGGGATTTTTGTAATTATCTTTATTTTTTAGTAACATGAGACATTTACTCTTAATAAAAATTAATATCCAATTAAGTCCTTGAATTTCATTTGATATCATGAATCTCTTTTAGTATTTATTTACAATTAATTTATCATTTTTATGTTAACTGTTTGTGATCATAAATATGGATGATAATGCCTCACCTTTATCAATCACGGTGTTTCCATTATCAAAACCACTCACATAGTCTTCTAATATTATAATTTAAGTGAGTATTAGTATTTTTATTAAATTTGAAGTTATGGAATTTATGGAATATTTATGTTCTTTTGATCTATTGTCAAATGATTCAACATATTACTTTACACTCTTCAAGAAATTATATACACATTGAATGATCCATACATGTCAATGTAATTAAGTGAAGGTTGAAATTTTTTTTTGTTAGAACTATGAAGATATCACTAGATAGTTATTGGATGGTACTGGAATGTTGGTTCCTTGATTACAACATCATGGATCTCTAGTAGAACTACCTTCCATCTGGTGGAGGATTACCAACCAGATAGTGGCTCATCCAGTGAAAAAATAGTCTACCTAATGGATAGTTGGTGTCTGGTAGAAGAGTTATAATGTATATTCTCTAGTAGGTCCCATCTCCATGTAGACCACTGGCTACCTGATGGTGGCTACCAGGTATCCAATAGAATCACAAAAACTCGGGAAAGGTGGAATTTATTATGGTATAAATGACTCTTATTTTGATATTTGATGGCTTTTATACACCCAATGAATTCAAGAACCCTTCCTTCTATTTTAGAGACCATTAAATGACCCCCATACATGTTAATGACATTCCTTATGATACATTCTCCCAAAGATGCACTTTTAAAAATAAAATTTCTTTTGAATCACTAGAACTCACTTTTCTCACAATGTTCCTTCGAATTTCCAACTATCTCAAGGATATCCACTGTAACGTTCTGACCCAGCTCACCACTAAACTAGTGGCCAGACTGGTCGCCACATGACCTCAAGTACATATCCCCGTATGCCAGAGGCTGCCGACTAGCAGCGAAGGTATACAGATATTTAGTGGGGAGACTATACCCTCTTATCATAGTTTCATGGCGGTATATCAAAGTAAATAACAAACAATGTAAATAAATAGCGAAAGTAGTCTAATAAATGATAAAGCAGCAGTAGGTAGATTTTATAAATTCTGTACAAACAAATGGACAACATCAATTATATAGAAGATGCATGCATGACATGCTCATGATACAAAATGGAAAATAGTAAACAAAACATCATTATGAACATTACATTACAAAAATAAATAAACAATGACTCCAAGACCTGAGGGTAGTCTCCTCAAGAATCCTGAGTTTCTGCTCGGTCATTTGCTCCTATATTTCATGTAAATGCAAACAACACAATCCTGCAATCAAATAGAATCTACTCGGGTACCCCAGTGCAATGGCGGCCTGAGTAGTGTGTGAGATATAAATCTCAGTAGGCCAGTACCACCGATGTCTACCCCAAATTCTGACATTAGATAAATAAATTAAACAGTTCAAGCATGCATTATTAAGGTAAGCAGTGCAATAAAACTATATACCCAAGTACCTGGTTTAGCTCTCAGCTAGTTTCTGAACCTGTACTATACATTTTTCATGCTTACATAATAGTCATTACACAATAATTTTCATTAATAAATTATAGAAACCTCATTAAACTACACAATTATCATGATATATACTGAGCCCAACATTCCCTGTATAAGTCAGTCACCACAGATGTCTCTAAAGACCATTAAATTAATCAATGTTAAGACCAAATCCAAGCTTGTTCTTTGGCTGGGATAATATGTCATAAGAAATTCAAATTAATCTTTCATATACTATATCTGAGACCATACACTAAAATAGTGATTCATTCCTGGGTCTGTCCACTAACATTGATTCACCCAATTCATTAATAATCATGAACCCTTTCTCATATTCAATTGAAAAATCATTCATTCACCACAGTTTTCATTAATCATTAATTCAATTCATGTACGAACAATTGGACCCACAGTCCAATGTCAATTAATGGCTATAGAACATCATGTCTAGATCCCTCATGAGTATTTGGAGTGTCAGTTCTTGTCTTAAAACCCATGGGTATTTAGAGCATCAGTCCCTAATCCATAAAATAATATTTTCTTGCAAGCTGGTTGTAGAACTCCATGTCTAGCACCCCATGAGTATTTGGAGCATCAGTCCCTGTCTCACAACCCGTAAATCAATAATTCCTATATATTTATCATTGGTGTATGATTCCATGTCTAAAACCCCACAACCATCCATTAATTAATTCATAAATTAATTAATCCAATCCGTTAATTAATTCAACAAGTAATTAACAGCATAAATTGCCCGTCAAAATTCAACCATTAATTAATCATTCAACTTCTTAATAGTAAATAATTAATTAAAAATTAATTATTCTTAGCAAGCCAAATAAATAATTAACTCACATTTAATTATCCAAATTCTTTAACATGTCTGAATCCATCCACTCAAATAGTGATTCGTTCAGGACTTTAATAAATTACATGCATGTTATAATCATCTCAAAACATGATGAACAAAGCCTAGATATTTAGCAACCATCGCACATAGAATATCATGTTTTTTAAAAACTTCATCCAAGACAACTTAAGGCATTGAAAGATAATACACATAAAAAATTACCCTTGGCCAATAGTCATAACAAATAATCAATTCAGAAAACATAGTTAAATTAATGAAAATTAATTAATTCCACAGTTAATTAATTAATTAAATCTTATTTATTAAAAAAATCATCAATTAAATTACCAATTATAATTTAACATGTAATAATTAATCCATCCATTAATTATTACCAGTATCTAAAATATATTCTGAACATTTCAAATATTCAATATTTCCAATAATTTGTAATAGACACAATTTTTATTCCAACTCATGACATGATAATTAATTCTAAAATTAATTACCATATTACCCATTCTTCACATTCAAATCATTTAACTATTTAACAATATCAACTTAACCAAATTAGAAAAACATGATTAAAATCAAAACATGTTAAAGTCCTAATTTATCTCAAATGAGTGACATCATTTAATAACACCAAAAGTGTCATGCATTATCATAATCAATAAAACTCACATTAAAAATTTATTTGAAGAAGCTATAATTCATAAATTAAGTGATAGGGATTTGAGAACCTACCTCGGGGTGGCATCATTTGAATACACAACAACTTGACATTAACGACGACAATCAATTGCAATTACCATGAAGTCGCATACACACAACTATTATACGTATATATATACATATATACATATGTAAATATGTGTATATATGTATATATATTTAGACACATGCGCGCACCCTCTGAAATGACATCGATGAATTGAAATGGCTCGAACCGCGTCACCCTTGGTGGCGGTTGTTGGAACGCAGACCAATGAGTACTACTCGCATACCCTATCGAATGAAGAATACCAAAAATGGGTATTATCCCAAAACCCTATAATCAGCCGGAACCATAATGGATTCCAAGATTAAAGCAAATCACCAAAGTGATGAAGGAGACCATGAGGTGATATCTTATGTCTTTGAATTGAACCAAAACGAAGAACAATGTTAAAGAAAAATTTGTGCAAAGAAGGACCCGCAAGGGGGGTCGCACGCTACAAAGATTCTGCTTGGGAAGTGGTCACGTGCTTCTGCCATAGGCTATACGGGGGGTCGCGTGCCTCTTGGTCGCACCACGGGGAGGATCTTTCTCTGAGGAGGAAGCTCGGTGGACGGGGAATGGGGCCACGTCATGGGGTGCGATGTTGTGTGCGCCCAGTGCCTTGTACACAGGGAGGAAGAAGAAGGGAATTGGCTTCCCTTTATTTTGTTTTTCAACCCCCTAAATTAATTTCCATTAATAATAGTTATTATTACACTCTTAAAACCCAATAATAATACTACCATTAATGTGATAATAATAATAACAATAATATATAATAATAATACACATTTTTTTATTATTACTATACACATTAAACACTTATCTAAAAAGTGAAAAACTCCGCATTTAAAAAAGAAACGTTTGTTTGAAAAACTCCCAATTTTAAATACTATTATCGATAATAATGATTTTATTAAAACTAAAATAATAATAATCTTATTATTATTATTTTTCAAACCATAGATAAAACCGAACACCGCTTATTAAATAAAATAACTTCATTATTAATTACGAAACTCCTTATTTAATTAGATGTTTCTTTGGGTTACCCAAAAGCCTCAACAATTTCACATAAATGTTACACCTCATTAAACATCCAATTAAAATATTTTAATATAAATGTTACACCCCATTTAATTAAAAATGCCTCTCCATTCATTATTCTCTTAATAAATATTTCATAATTAATTATGAAACTCCCAATTTATTAGAATATTATTAATATGTTAAAAAATCCATCCCACAACTCCTTATTTAAATGCCATAATAATAATTATTATTACATTCATAAAACCAAAATATTAATGATCTCATTATTATTATTTTTCAAACTTTTGATAAACCCCACACCACTACATATTTACTACACTTCATTAAATCTGAAAATCTTCATTTATTAAATGTTTCATTACGATGCTCAAAATCCACATTATATTCTCATTAAAGATACACTCCTTTAACATGCAATTAAAATATCAAAGCATTAAAAAAATTAATGACACTATAATAATAATAATAACATTATTATTGTTAGGAAATTCTTCCATTTAATAATGAATGGTCCTTTAATAATTATGAAACTCTTTATTTAATTAAAACGGTTCTTAGGGAAACCCAAAATCCACATTAAATTTTTCAACCATCATTTAAATAATTATTTATCATTCATTTAACTAAACAACCAAAACAATAATAATAATAATAAATTCATTATTATTATTATTAAAACATTATTTTAATTAATCCCAATCTCTCATATCAACTTATTTAATTTAATTAAATAATTTATTAAACCAGATAAACTGCACGGGTTGGACCACAACTTTGCGATGCTTGCGTAGATCCATTAAAGTGGAATTTTCCGAAATCAGTGTTCCTGAGACCCATCGGGACACCTACGAAAAATATCGAGTAATTACGCAAGTCCAAAAACGACACCTTTAGGTGTTCCAATAATCAAAATAAAATTCCAGAGCTCGGTTTAAAAAATGACTCATTGATAAACTAAAAAAAATTCTAAAACATTTGTATTTTAACCCAGTTCAAAAACACGAGACTTTACAATATACCCACCTTGAAAACTTCTCATCCCCGAGAAGCCATCAGAAACCATTACTAAAACAACAAACCTACCAAGGTCATTTAGTATTGTTAGAAGTGATGTGTTGGGTTCCCAATGCCAAAAAAACCTTTAACACTTCAAAATCCTAATGACTAAACCTTTAAAAATAGAGCCAATTCTCAGTATTTAGCTTATACATCAAAATGGTTATTATATCTTACATCATTAAAATGACCTCATCAACAAAAATGGTTGAAACTTGATCAATCAAGAGAACATTTTTCACATGTTTCCCTCGAAAGACATTGAGGACCCAAAACCCCATTTCACCTTTTCTCTGATAATGATCCTTTAAAACTATCCAAAACCATCCGCAAGTTAAACGAAGTCCTTACTCGTCCCCTAGTGAAATTTCCAAGTCAAATCATCACAAGGATATTTTAAAACAACTGTTCCCCCCCCCCCAAAAAAAAGAAAATATCCCAAGGAATCAACGCATCCCGCGTACTACTAAGATAAAAACCACTCATCAAGCCCCACAACATTTAAACTATAGTGCGGTGTAAGGAAAACACTTTCTTAGTGTCTCCATGATGAAGTCAATATAGGGTACATGCTCGTCGTGTTCAGAAGAGTGTACTAAGATAAAAACCAAGGTCATTAAGAAGATCAGTCAAACTATTAATGAACATCTATGTTCTAAAAGCTCAACATAACCTGATGATACATTTATTGAAAAGGATGAAACAATATCCACCTTAGGATTTTCCATGACGTCATAAGAAAAGATCATCTGCTCACCAGCATGTGTTTTTAGAACACATTAACGCATGTGTGTGACAATCCTCAAACCACGATCACCACATCAAACATTGATTATAAAAACTGTAACATAAACCTATCAGTGTGCCAAAACATCCATGTCCCAAGAAGTCCTCTCGAGAAGTGGAACGAACTAACTTTAACGGCCTAGAAAAATCTAAGGGTACTACCTATCATGGGTTATTCCATTAAAAAACATAACTGTCGACCCTCTCCTTGTTACACAAAACCAAAATCACAAGATTTAAAATCCCCTTTTTCATTTTAGCCATTTTAATTAATCCATTTCAACCTTTCAACATTTGAATGAATTTTAACAAACAGAGAAGCATTGAACAACAAAAAACATGATAATAACTGAGGCAGTATGGAATATAATCACCCAAGCATGTTAAATATATCACCAAAACATGCTATCTAGAGATGCATGATAAAGCACATCAAAACATGGCATTGCACCCAAGGAACACAATCCAAATTAGCAGGCATCCTACTAATGCAAAAACATGGCATGTTATAGGCAGAACATGTGAATCACTATGTGCCTAACATGATGCATGTATGAAACATCCTTACCATATCATGCGATGACTATTATTTTTTAAAATTTTCACAATCAATAAACAGCGGAAAAATACATCAGTCACTCAAGGTGAAATCTTATCAACTGTAACCTCTAATTGTACAAACATCAATTCCCATTCCTGGACACTTGGAAATTTCCCGTACATGAGGTGATCAGTCCCAAGCACGACTATTAACCTAAGCACCAACACATTCTTAGTATCCAGTCTACCAACCCCAAAAAATTAAGACAAAGGAAATGAACGAAAATCTAAACCTTTGATACCACTTTGTAATGTCCCGACCCGGCTCACCACTAAACCAGTGGCCGGACCAGTCACCACATGACCTCAAGAATGTCTCCATGTATGCCAAAGGCTACTGACTAGCAGAGAGGGTCTAAGGAAAGTTAGTGGGGGAGAATATAACCTCTTATCAGAGTTTCAGAGTGGTATATCAAAGTAAATAACAAATCATGTCAATAAATTGTGGAATCAGTATAATAAATGATAAAGCAGTAGAAGGTAGATTTTATAAATCTTGTACAAAAAAATGGCCAATGTCAATTATATAGAAGATGCACGCACGACATGCTAGTGATACAAAATAGAAAACAGTGAACAAACCAGCATTATTAACATTCCATTACAAAAATAAATAAACAATGACTCCAGGCCCTGGGGGTAGTCTCCTCGAGCATCCTGAGATTCTACTCGGTCCTTTGCTTTTATCTTCCAAGTAAATGCAAACAAAAAAAATCCTGAAACCAAATAGAATCTACTCAAGTACCCCAGTGCAATGGTGGCCTGAGTAGAGTGTGAGATATAAATATCAGTAGGTCGGGACCAGCAGTGTCTACCCCATATCCTGACATTAAATAAATAATTTAAACAGTGTAAGCCTACATAATTAAGGTAAGCAGTACAATATAAATATATTCCCAAGTACCTACTTCAGCTCTCAGCTGGTGTCAGAACCTTTATTATACCTTTTTCATGATTACAGAATAGTCATTACACAATCATTTTAATTTATCAATTATACAAACCTCATTAAACTATATAATTCTTAGGATCTAGGATGAGCCCGACAGTCCCTGTATAAGTCACTCACCATAGATGTCTCTAAGGACCATTTAATTAATCAAAGTTAAGGCCAAATCCAGGCTTGTGCTTTGGCTTGGATAATATCTCATAAGATATTAAAATTAATCTTTCAAATACTATATCTGAGCCCGTACACCAAAATAGTGATTTACCCCTGGGTCTATCCACTAACAGTGATTCATCCATTTCATTAATAATCATGAACCCTTTCTCATTTTCAATTCACAAATAATTAAGTCACAACAGTTTTCATTAATCATTAATTCATTTCATGTATGACCAATTGGACCCCCAGTCCAATGTCAATTAATGGGTGTAGAACATCATGTCTAGCCTCCTCGTGAGTATTTGGAGCGTCAGTCCTTTCCTCCCAATCCATGGGTATTTGGAGCATCAGTCCCTTAACCATAAAAAATATTTTCTTGCAAGCTCAGTGTAGAATGCCATGTCTAGTACCCCCTGAGTGTTTGGAGAATTAGTCCCTTTCTCACAACATGTTAATAAATAATACATATATATTTATCATTGGTGTATTATTCCATGTGTAAAACCCCACAACCATCCATTAATTAATTCATTAATTAATCCATCCAATCTATTAATTAATTCAACAAATAATTAGTAACATAAATTACCCGTCAAAAGTCAACCATTAATTAACCATTCAACATATTAATAGTAAATAATTAATTAAAAAATAATTCTTCTTAGCAAGCCAAATAAATAATTAACTCAAAATTCAATTATCCAAATTCTTTAACTAGTCTGAAACCATCCAGTAAAATATTGATTCGTTTAGTACTTTAATAATTTACATGCATGTTATAATCATATTAAAACATGATGAAAAAATCCCAAATATTTAGCAACCATATCACATAGCATATCATTTTTTTAACAACTTCATCCAAGACAACTTAAGGCATGGAAAGATAATACACATAAAAAAGTATCGTTGTCCAATAGTCGTAACAAATACTTAATTCACAACCTTAATTTAATGGATGAAAATTAATTAATTCAACAATTAATTAACTAATTAAATCTTACTTATTTAACAAATCATCAATTAATTAACCAATTAGCATTTAACGTGTAATAATTAATCCATCCATTAATTATTACTAGTATCCAAAATATATTTCGAAGATTTCAAATACTCAATATTCTCAATAATAATTAATAGCCATAATTTTTATTCCAACTCATCACTTGATAATTAATTCTGCAATTAATTACCCTATTACCCATTCTTGAAATTCTAATCATTTAACTACTTAATCATATCAATTTAACCAATTTAGAAAAACATGCTTAAAATAAACTCAAGTTCATGTCCTAATTTATCTCAAATGGGCGGCATCATTTAATGACACCAAAAGTGTCATGAATAGAAATATCATAATCAATGAAAATCACATAAAAGATTTATTTAAAGAATCTATAATTCTTAAATTAAGTGATAGGGATTTGAGACCCTACCTCGGGGTGGAATCATTTTAATACACATCAACTTGACATTAACGACGGTAAACAATTAGAATTACCGTGCGGTCGCACGCACACAACTATTATACAAATACAAATACACACATATATATATATACATATGTACATATGTGTATATATGTATATATATTTAAAAACTTGTGCGCGCCCTATGAAATGACATCGATGAATCGAAACGCCTCGAATTACCTCACCCTTGTCGGCGGTTGTCAGAACGTGGACCAATGAGTCCCGATACACTGCTCGCATACCCTATCGAAGGAAGAATACGAAAAATGGGTATTATCGGAAAACAGAAAAATCAACCGAAACTATAATGGATTCCAATATTAAAGAAAATCACCAAAGTGATGAAGGAGACCATGCGTGGATATCTTACCTCTTCGAATCATACCAAAATGAAGAACAATGTTAATGAAAAACCCGTGAAAAGAAGGACCCCCAAGGGGGGTCACACATTGCAGCAATTCTGCCAAGGAATGGGTCACACGCTGCTACCACATGCTGTCCGGGGGGTCACGTGTGTCTTAGTCACAGCACGGGGAGGAGCTCGCAACAAGGAGGAAGCTCGATGGAGGAGGAAAGGGGAAAAGTCATGGGGTGCGCTGCTGCGTGCGTGTTGTGCCTTGTGTGTAGGGAGGAAGAAGAGGGGAATTGGATTCCCTTTATTTTCTTTTTCAAACCCTTAAATTAATTTCCATTAATAATAGTTGTTATTACACTCTTAAAAACCAATAATAATACTACCATTAATCTGATAATTATAATAACAATAAAAAATAATAATAATACTCATTTTATTATTATTATTATTATACACATTAATCACCTATCTAAAAAGTGAAAAACTCCCCATTTTAAAAGAAATGTTTGTTCGAAAAACTCCCAATTTTAAATACTATTATCGATAATAATGATTTTATGAAAACTAATATAAAAATAATCCTATTATTATTATTTTTAAAACCATAGATAAAACCTAACACCGCTTATTAAATAATATCACTTCATTTTTAATTACGAAACTCATTATTTAATTAGGCATTTTTTTGAGATAACCAAAAGCCTTAAGAATTTCACATAATTATTACACATCATTAAACATCCAATTAAAATATTTTAACATAAATGTTACACCCCATTGAATTAAAAACGCCTATTCATTCATTATTCTCTTAATAAACATTTCATAACTAAATATAAAACTCCCATTTTATTGAAATATCATTAATATGATAAAAACTCCAACCCATAACTCCTAATTTAAATTCCATAATAATAATAATTATTAAATTCATAAAACTAAAATATAAATGATCTCATTATTATTATTTTTCAAACTTTTGATAAACCCAACAACACTACTTATTAACTACACTTCATTAAATTTGAAACTCCTCATTTATTTAATGTTTCATTGCAATGCCCAAAATCCACATGAAATTCTCTTAAAAGATACACTCCTTTAACAAGAAATTAAAATATCAAAGTATTAAAAAATTTATGACACTATAATAATAATAATAACATTATTATTGTTAGTAAATTCTACCATTTAATATTAAATGGTCCTTTAATAATTATTAAACTATTTATTTAATTAAAACGTTTCTTCGATAAACCCAAAATCCACATTAATTTTTCAACCGTCATTTAAAAAATTAATTATCATTCATTTAATTAAACAACCACAATAATAATAATAATAATAAATTCATTATTATTATTATTGAAACATTATTTTAATTAATCACAATCTCTCATATAAAATTATTTAATTTAATTAACTAATTTATTAAACCAGATAAAATGCACGGGTTGGACTGCAACTGTGCACTACTTGTGTAGATCCATTAAAGTGGACTTTTCCGAAATCGGTGTTCCCGAGATCCATCGGGACACCTGTTAAAATTATCATGTAATTAAGCAAGTCTAAAAACGACACCTTTAGGTGTTCCAATACTCAAAATAAAATTCCAGAACTCGGTTTAAAAAATTGACACATTGATAATCTAAAAAAATTTCAAAAACATTCGTATTTTAACCCGGTTCAAAAACACGAGACTTTACATCAACCATTTCATTGAAATGTATCATTCTCTATTTTATTTCATCCATCTAAATTTATTTGTTAGCATCTTTTAATGTGATTTCCTAAAAAAACATATCTCTCCTCAACCTTCATTCACCAATGTTTCACACTATACAAAATTGTGGGAGGAGTTACATGGATTCTGAAGAATATCAAGAGGGTTCTCAAAAATGACAATTAAGGGGGATTTATTTATTAGTAAACACCAAGATCAAGGTATTTATAGAATATACCACTTTTATTGTGGGAGAAGACAAAGGGGAATACATTGTTCTTTAGTCGAAATTCTTATAAATTATATTTATCCTCTATTTTATTCACTCCATTACATCATTTAACATTTTCATGAATTCTTTCATAAATCCAATTAATTATTATTTGTGCTTAAAATACATTGATATTACATTTAAAATGTTTAATATATTTTACTATAAATTTATCATTTTATTTATTTATTTATTATTTTTATATGAATTTATTTTAAGATTATCCTTTTATTTTTCATTATATATTTAAACAAAAATTCACCCCTTTTTCCATAATATTCAACTAATAGATATTGGTGATTTGGTACAGTTGTATCAGCGGGATGATTGTATGGAAAATTTCATAGTGTGGATCATTACATTGATACTTGGAAAATAAACCGCATGTTAGGTGATTGATGGTCGATGTTGGGGTTGTGGAATGATGACTGTTGTTTGTAGAATGTTAAATATAGTGAAGATCAAGAGAGATTTATAAAGAATTATATTTAGTTATGAGATAAAACTATTTTTAGTGACTTATCCATGGTGTTGTTGACTATCAATGAATTTGGAAACAAATAGAGAACATTTAATGATAAATAGGATGGATTGATCTCATGTATTTCAGGATATCATTCATTGGAGACATCATGTTATGGGTAAAGAGTTGTCAACATGGTGCACTAGTGTTTGATTAGGGAAAGTTGATTCGAGAGATAGAAAATTATTATTTTTCACATTAATTGGTTAGGGAACAATGTTTTTGTTTCAAGAACATTTTTTAGATGATGATATATACAATTTTAGTATCACTTTTAGGGTTCTAAATAAAAATTGAGTTGGGTTGGATCAAGAGTTGGTATAGTGGAGATGGCACCCACTGAATCAGGAAACAATAGTGTTAAAAGATTTAGACTGTCATTATGAGAATTGAAAATCAACCCACATGCTTCTTGGGGATCAAGATCTATATTTTGGGAATTTTGAAAAAACCCACATCAATACAGGCTATTCAATTTGGGGAAATTCAAATGTTGAGATATTTAGTAAGGATTATTTTAATAATTCAAATCATGACTGGAATTATAAGAGTTTGGAAATATATAAGAATTATTTTCCTAGAATTGATGGTTGTTCGTGTTCTCAAGGTAGTAATGGAGGTTTGAGTTATAGTGAAACATGTGGTGGCCAATTAAATAAAACTATAGTTTCTATTGGGTATCCAATTTATACTGGTGGGTCTAAAAATCTCAAGGCTACACTAGGATTTTGGTGTATGGGTATAGAGTACACATTCGAGTGGTCAGTTATGTCCCCCCTTTCTAAGGGCTACTGGGCACTTAATTTTTGCTAATTGGGTACCTGATAGAGTTGGGTTGAGTTTTATTAAAATAAAGGGGGGGATTGGTCATTTTATACCCCTTAATTCATTCAAATTCATGTCCCTTTATTCATTGGTTTATTGAACTAGAAAGGGTATCCCTATTCTTCTCTTCTATTCTTCCCCCTTTCCCCCATGAATCTATGTAAACATGATGGAGGTTTCTTCATTGTTTTGGGTGAGTTCCTTACCTATCATAATATTTTCTTCCCCCCTTTCCTCCTTCAAGTTTTTGATGATTTTATTTAGGTACAATAAGAATATTAAATTAGAATGTTATGGAATCATCAAGACATGATGTGTATTTTGGTGTAGTGACTTTTAGATGTTTGCTGAGGAGGAATTATGTTGTTACTCTCTATTCCATGTGATGCACATCACTCAGAAGATTTTTCTAGGTATTCCACCAAATTTTCATGAAATTAATGATCCATTGGGTATATAATGATAATTTTTTTCATTATAGATTCCTGGGAATTGTACACATAAATGATGTTCCCTTACTCAATGAACCATCCATTAGAGGACACATGGTTAGTTTTCTATGATTATTCATATTGGATTAAATTAATTAATTAATTATAAATGATTATATGTAATTATAATAGCTTCTTTATATGGTATAGGGGCTCAAATAGTAGAATAATTTATTGAAATATTATATGAGTCCTGGTCACACATGACTTGAGTATTGTAACCCCATTTTAGAGGTACATGGTCCCTTTAATACTTAACAATATACGTACATTCATGTGAATTTAATGAATGTGTCAGGGGGTTTGGGTTCTAGGTACAATATCTTTATGAATTGGTCTAGGACAATATTGATATGTGAGTTAGGCTAGGGATAAACCTTCTAGGCCTGATTTGTGTCTACCATGCATGAGTTTGAGACTAAAGAGTTTAAGATTGAAATGTTTCCAAATTAAGGGGTGTCTAGAATCTCGTCAAGGACCAAAATGTGGTATTGGATCATGGAATAATGAATGAATAGTATGTGATGATCCCTAATGAGTGAATTGAGGGACTCATATGTGGTTATCCATTGAAGAATCAATCAGTTAGGGATGATTCTTGTTAATATAAGTGAATGGCTATGAGAATATCCCATAAACATTGAAACTCTTCAAGTGGGAGTAGTAGGATTCTTAGAATGGATTTAGTGATCCATGTTGATCCATTGTTCTTGGAATGTTCAAGTGATTGGATGGTGGAAGAGAGATACTAAACTGTAGAGAATTCATGGTGTTACATTGTAATCATAAAGTGTGGGATTGGATTATTTGAGCATGAGTAACTTGGCAGAGTGGGAAAAGATCTTGAGATATGTATGTACAACCAATTGGAATTCATTAGGGCATTGGATAATATTAATAGGAATATTCTACTTGATATATTTGATTAGGGTTTTAGGTTAATCCGTGAAATGAAATAATGAATGGGAAGTGTTGGAATAAAATCATGAATATTTTTAGATAAATTAGAGAATCGTTAGAACCGATTGGTGTTTTAGTGATGAGAGTAAATACTGGAATGTGCATATTGAGTATCTACTAGTTTTTTCAGGGAATAAGAGTGGGTTTCTATTTAGTGTAACAAAATATAAACTATGAAATGGTCTTGAAAATCGGTCATGAACTAAGTTCAAGGGATCTACATGGGTGTATGTGTATTTGTAGATTCTATTTGTGTTGTTCATATGCGATGATGCTATTCAAGGCATTAAATTTTGATTTGTAAGTGATACCTTTTAGCATAAATCTATGTGGGGATGTGTTTGTGGGTAACTGGGGGCTATGCAATATATCATGTATTCAATGTATTTACTTTTTATAATAATCTGAATGTGTAGTGTATATGTGATGAAACATCACCTGGAGTGAAAGGGTGTTAGATGAAATGATCATGTGGTCCACCGAGAGAGGGTAATCAAATTATATTTTCCTGGAGACTACAGGGAGAGGGTCCACAGATTATATTTTTTTGGGGTCCACCAAGAGAGGTTCCCCAAATAATATGTTATCAGGGGCCACTAAATGAGGGTTCCTATATTATTTATACACAATGGATACTAATATAGGTAACTTATACAATGTGTTCTATAGGACCATTGAGGGAAGGTCCCCAGATGATATGTTCCTAAGGTCCACCGAGATAGGGGTTTTAGATATTATGTACATGGGAATCATTGAGATTTAAATCACTATCTTCTCTGTATACCCATGTATAGATATTTTTTTTCCTATATTATATTTTGATGATATAATATTCTTATATATATCTTATCAGTAATGGTCAAATGTGGTGTAGATAGATGACAAGGTGACCTATTTACCACATGTTAACCGGATATTTATTGTTTAATTGTATCTATATTTCTTAATCTATTTACCAACACATGAATACACTATATATGAGGGAATATATTAGAGATGTATTGGTCATGACCTATATATCATAATGATCAAAACCTAATCAAGCACTGTTGTGTGTGTTTAAACCTTATGTTTTTATATTAAGTGACACACCGTACATGGGATATAGATGGATTTATATTTATTATTATCCTAAATTCTCTCAACAGATTAGGGATTTTTTCTACGTGTATTTAAAGATATGAAATATGATTTTATAATTATGATCCTTGATGTTTATCACAAAATATTTCAATATAATTTAATATATTTTTGGTAATTTATATTTTACGAAAGCAAATGGAATATGGGAAACAATTTCTAGAGAAAATGAATTGAGGAAGAAAAATATTACAAAAAAACTCAATATGAATGATTTTGGTTGATCTAATATAACCATTAACTATTCATTAATCATTATCTATTAATATAGAATTTATTAAATTATCATTCCATATTTTTTTCTTAGAACTTAGGAAAGAAAACACAACCACAATGATTGGAACAAATGTACCTCGATCTATCTTTGGGATTCTCAATTGTAGCTCCTTGCTTTGATTACATTACCAAATCCAAATTATGATCAATGTAAAATTAAAAAAACACATGAAATCTATAAATGATAATATATTTAGTATGGGGATTAGATTTTATGCCTTAATATTGATCCCATTTTTTATGATTTGAAGATAAATATGTTTCTCTCACAAGTCACACTTATTGGGCCTCACATGCAATGTGTGAACTACTCGAGTGATTGAAACACACCAAACGCATTTAATTATTCATTATTTAATGAATTATAGTGATTATATGAATTAAAAACATATAGTGGAGTATTTAATAATTAGATCAATAATAAAATGATCTACCCTCCCATGGGTTGATTTGAAATCTTGGAGATGATTGGCACATGAAATTATTTGAAAGGGTAATACACAATCACAGATTCACTATCCAATTCATGAGAAAGGAATAAAAATAAAATAATATAAATTTAATAAAAAAATAATTTTTACCGATGAAAAAATATATTATAAGTACACAAGAAAAGTAATAGGAAGTAAAAAACTTAATGATACCATTGCGGTATGAGAAGCTTACAAAAATACTTCCTACATCAAAATGTATGTAGTGGTGTAAAGTAATAAATATATTAATAAAAACCTATAATTTATAATTAAAAACATAAACAATGTGGGAAATTAAAATAAATATAGTGGCGGAAGGTTTGAATTTGAAATGTCAACAAGTGTATACATGGAATTTTTCCTTCAAAATTTACATCACATTGATTTTCCACATCTATTGAGTTCACTTGTGAATCAAATATCCATATAGTTGAATGAAATTTAAAAAATTGATATCTTTATCATCAGAAAATGTTTTATTCCAATCCATGAATGGTTGTAAATGTTATAGCCTTAATGGGGAGGTAAGGTGCAGTCTATAGAATCTAGTATATCTATAAATTCATGGAAACTTTCTTCCTTTAAAAAATTATGTGCAAAGTGAATGGACTAAATGAAATATTCTATTTTTTTAATTATTTCATAATATATCTTGTTAAAATTAATCCCATATAAAATTTCATGATATAGATAATAGTGTGAAACTATAATGGAAGATGAAATTGTTTATGGAATTTACAAATTGAATATAAAAAATATAAATTTATAGTAGCTCTTCTAATAATGCTCTATGTTGAGAAATTATTTCAATTATTTTCAATATAATAGTCAACAAAAAAATGGTTTATCAAATCCCCCACAATTACCTATTTTCAATTTTGGGTAAAACTATCTAATATCTTTATGAAATTCACTGATAATTCATTAACGAGAGAATAATATAGGAACTTATATGAGGTATAATTCATCATGTATAATTTATGAAAAACAATTTTCTTTCTTTTTAATTTCTCATATTTAATATTTTTGAACATCAAATATCCATCAAAGACTTAATCATCACATACCTCACATTTAATTTCATGAAAATCTTCTCTCGGGAAAAATATAATCTAGAGGTATGACAAAAAATATATAATTAATGTATTAACAGATGCTTATAAAGATTCTCATCCCTGTATGCCATGATACATATATATTTTTTCAATCATGATGTCTTTTCAAGTTGATTATGTTGCTATGTGTTGGTGGGTAAAAACATTTAAAAATTCACTGACTAAAAAGAGGTGTTTGAACCCTTAAATACAATTTTAGGAATAATATATTGAATTGAATGAAAATATATTTCACTCAATTATGAAAATAAGATTCAAACAACACTCTCTTTTTGGGGCATGGGCTTGGAATAAAAAATGCAATGACTAAATTAATCCAAATTCACCAAAAATATTTCAATTTTTTCCAATTCAAGATGAGATGAAAATGGAATATAATGAAAGAATGACAATTTATGTTCTTGATGAAAGTTTGAACAATTATTAATTAAATATAATCTCCATATTTTTGAGGAAAATATTAGAATGAATAAATTATAATGGATAAAATTTACTCATTCCAATTCCTCTCACAAATTCTTATAATAGTTTCACACAACTAGTATTGAGATTCATCCCACAAACCACAAAATGAATCTTCCCCAAAACTATAACATTAAACTTTCCATGAAAAAATTGTAATAGTGTGGTTTGGTTAGGAATAATTTTCTTATAATGTGTCTTAAAACTATTAAAAAATTCATGGAGTCTAATGGATAAACAATGGTGGATATAAAGGGTGGGTATCAAGTAAATTTTTTTTCTTCCTAATCAAATTCCCAAATCAATTTAAAAAAAATCCTGACCCCTAATTTTTTGAAATAACAATAATAAAATACCAAATTATGAAACAAAATCCATGTTTCTCTAAATAAAGTGAGGATATTATGAATAACAAGTCAACATGGTTTTATAATACCTCATAATACTAGAATATATCTATATATTTTTTTAAGTCATTATATCATGGGTAAGGATTTAAAAAATTATTCAAACACAAAAAAGTAATTGAGTATAAAATGCTATGAAAAATATTCATATCAATCGTCATTTCAAATATATTATTTTTAAAAATCATGTGTAATCTCTCCAAATTAAGTCCCTAGTGAAAAATGATAATGAATACTATTTAAAACACAATGTTCATAGAAATATAAAAAATGAAATTGAAAACAAATCCTATGTAGAATGAAACACCCCAATAATTATATAAAACTACCCATTTTAAATAAAAAAATGAAACGGGAGCAAGGAATGAATAAAATATAAAGGTGAAATATAACCTAGTCAAATGTGAATCTACTAGAATTAAGTTAAGGTTATAATTACCACCTTATACAAGCATCAAAATAAAACAACATAATTACTAAATTTTGAATAAACCGGTAAATGAAAGATGTAAAGATAAACATGGGTTATACATTAATGTGTGTTGTGTATATAATTTGATCAAACAGGTATTCATGGTGTGAATCCACAATTAAAATTTGGATTTATTTTGTGGAATGAACAATCTAATTTTATTTATCCTAGTATATTTGATCAAACATAATGTGTGGAGACCGATAAGAAAAGTTAAAAATGATCCATCCAAAATAATAGAAAAATAAAATATGTTAGAATTTGGTGAAGGAGAAAGGAGTGGGTACGCACTATCAATTTTTTAGTGTTATCCTATAGTCGATGTTCCCATTTTTATATAGGTTATAATCGCATCACCATAAGATCCATGAGATATTTCTCTTCTTCAGTCACCTCACTCTGGGTTTTTCTTTGGTAAAATTATGCTTTTGTTTTTTTTAAATACAAATTTTACAAAAAAATCATGAAAAAAATAATTTAAAATTCCATTTTATAATGACTAAAATAGTAATAATTCAAATCCACATCATCCCCTGGTTGTAATGAAATTTAATGTAAACTTTGACAGCTCTTAGAACATTTTTATCTTTGAATCAAAGCACTATATTCTCCAAGATGGTGGTTTCTTCAAGATCATTATCACCACCCTCCATGGAAATTATAGGTGATGGTTATTGAAAATATAAACAAGTGTAGTTAATTGTCTTAGATTGTAGTGTAAATATAAAATACTATATAATTAATGTTGAAGACAATACCTTTAATCAATTATGTTTATATTTTTGTTCCTATTATAAGTAATCTATTACATTTTTTGTCCTTGAAAACATGTTGATATAAATCTTGAATGTAGTTAAATAATTAAATTTTATCATTGGTAAGTGGTTATAAAATTATTTTCACACGATATTCCTTTTAGTCATAAAATATCTTCTGGAATTCCTTTTCTCTTCAGTTGGATTTCCAGGACCATGAAATCTACCATGAAAATAGATATATAGTTTCACTAATCAAATGGTATAATTAAATGATAATTCCTTTTTTTTAAGAATCTGTTTTCAAAAAATTATAAAATAGTAAAATGTTTATATGGTGAAGAGAAATAATAAACGATTGTCGTGGCTCCCATGAAATGGCAGAAAATTGTTAACTGTTCTCATGCACCATCTCAAAATATTTTTGATTTTTACTATGTGAAAAATAGGGTTACACACAATTTAATTCTCTTAATTTTATTTAGTTTTAGTAACTCAATATTCTAATTTAATTAATTATAAATTGTGTATTTTAGACTTTACCGAAAAATGAAATTGAGATATGATTTATAAAAAAAATGAATCGGGAAAGAAAATATTACTTAAAAACATGAATATGAATGATTATGATCGATATAATATATCCCTTAATTATTTATTATTTATTATACCTTATGATTAATTTAATTTAATTATTATTACCTAATTTGTTAAATCTTAAACCCTATGAAAGAAAACATGCCATGAATTATTGAAAAAAATGAACCCAAAGATAGCTTTTGGATTTCTGATTGCAAAACCCTACTCTAATTTTAATCCCAAATACAACTTATGATTGGTGAAAAATTATTAAATCACATAAATTCTATAAATGAGAATATCTTGATTATATAAATTAGATTTAAAACTCATGAATCTATGCCATGTTGACAATATTTTATGATGAAATTGTTTCTCTCACAAATCACACATGATTAGGAACACATGCAATGTGGGATTCACCGAAGTGATATAAACATTCAAAAATCATTTCATTAACAATTAATTAATTAATTTTTTTTATGTGGATCCAAAACAAATAATTAATGAGGTAATAATTATATCAACCATTGAAAGAAATAATGTCCCATGGGTGGATTTGTCATCATGGGTAAGATTTATGAAAGAAAATTTTTTAAGGGGTGTAACCCAAAATCATCTATAATCACAAACTATATCACTAATAAAAAAAAGGACTAAAATATAAAAAAATAGGCGTTATTGAAGAAAAAGGATATTAAAATCATTCGATAAATGTAATAAAAATTAGAAGTAGATGATGATTGACTTCTTGTAAGAGATTATTACTATAAGAATTCCTTCATATAAATTGTCAAAGAGGTCAAAAAGAAACATCTATATTTATAAAACCACTCTAAATTATACTCCAATTATCCTCAAGTGTGAAAAAATCAATGGAATATACTAGAGAAGGACTATCATTTAAAATCTAAAAACATTTCCATGAAAAATTATGACATCAAAAATGACTTCACCTTGGGACACATTTTCAATTGAGTTCATTTGTGAACCATCTATCTATCTAATTTAAATAAATTAACTAAATTTTTTCCTTTAAAAAATAAAATAAATCTGTCCCATTACAAACATGGATGAAGAATTTCTAGCCAAAATAGTTTGGTAAGATTAAATCATCTGAATCAGTTCTTTATTTGAATTCATAGTCAGTTTTTATCCATTAAACATGGAATAGAATTAACATGGTCTCAATTAAAAATATAAAAAAATTAGTTGATAATTATTCCATAAAATTGAATTTAAAAATTATTCCCATTTAAGATTTTATGATAAAAATATAAAAATAAAATTAAAATGGAAAAATAAAATTTATATGAAATATAAAAATTATAGATCAGTATATAAAGTTTTATTACATATTTAAATAAATATCCATGTGGGGAAATAATATCAATTTTTATCAAGAACATATTTAGGAAAATAATTATTTATCACATAGTTGGATAGATTTTGGGAAACAGGTACAATTATTTACATAGGGTTGTGGTTAAGTATCTAGTGTATATTTTTTATTTTTTTATTTTTTACATGAATATCCTTATAGGGAGATTCATAATGTTTTTATATTTGTTTGTTAGAATGGGTTTTCCTATAGTTATAATATGGTGATATTTAGTTTTTACTTTTTATGGTTCTTTAATGGTAAAAAATATATATTTACATTTATGTTTCATATGATTTATATGTTATTAATTGTTTTTTACACTAATGGTATTGATAGTTTAATCTCACCACGATGTTAATAGAGTCAATTATAGTTATAAACCTCTAGAATATTGGGATATGAATATGAGTTCATGTAGTGCACCCTGTTTAGGATGACATATGGTTTTAAAATCATGGAAATTTCATGAATCTCTCATGACATGGGAAAGATCATATTTAAGACATGGAATTATAGAACCACAAATTAAAGGATTAAAGAAAGAGAGAGGCTTTGTTTTCTTCGATTCAAAGAGTTTTCATCGAATATAAATTTTATTTGAATTTCAATTATAATAACAAATTGTGGTATTGTTTATTCGTCCATCCAATGAGACTTCTTTCATTATAAAAATTTATTAAATATCCATAATTAAATAAATAATTATATAATGTATAACCCTATATAACTTAGAGATCATTATTTTAATAAATTATATAATGTTCAAACAAGTTATTTTCCCACTCCAACTCCTAAGATCATAGTCACAAGACGATCACCCAAAAAATTGATAGAGTATTTGGATGATATAATCAAAATCATGTGTTATCTTATAATTCATGAAATTACATGTACAAAAACAGAACATAGTGATGTTAACTATATCATGATCTACATCATCTTAAACCAAAATGAGGTCACACCACCATTTCATGGTTTGGGCTTAATGAATATTTCTATTGGACCTTTATTTATCTCAATTTAAAGTGAATGATAATGAAATTATTATTTCTGAATAAAAATGGGTAGGGTTGATAATATACACACCCCAACATATTGATTTCCCCTATAATTATCTTCCTAAATCCACACATACACATCAAATCATGACTATCCTTGGATATGGTCATCGAAAATATTCTTTCCAATTTGGGTATCATCTTGAATATCACTCACAGTAGAGGCTTATGCCTCATATTCCTCTAATGATGTATTAATAATAAAAATAATTAAAATTAATATATATATATATAAGTATAATTTTAATATAATATAATCTATTTATATAATAACTATACATTTCTTCAATCTCACACTGAATAATTATGTAGTAAAATGTGATATAGAGTGAGATTGATAAAATATTTTTATTCATGATGTTGAAATTATTGGGTTACATGGGTCACAGTATATCCTTTAATGGGATAAAATAATTTATATATGAGGTGCAGAATTTGGTAGGATAGAATGGAGGATGATAACATATCATACCAAAAAAAAGATGAAATATTTTTATTGGTATTATTTTTACAACAATAATTTTGGCCTAAAATATTATGACTGTAGGTAAAACAAATATAACCTCGAGAGGATCAATAAGAACATAGTCTCATGATCTGAACACCATTCCATTATAGAGTAAATTCATTCCATTAAAATAAGAAGAGTATTATCAGTTTCGTCATGATGAAAATAATGATGATAGATCTATTCATTATCCAACTAAACAAGAGAAATATTAGTTGGAAAAGAAAAATAAAGAAAATGATATCTTGTATAAACATACTGAAAGAGATCTAAAAGATTATGTTATGGATATTAAAAAATAGTAATTCATCCAATATAACTTGAAATTATAGTTTTTTATATAAAATAGTGAATTTTGTGGATAAAGTGATTGAATTTGGTACTAATGATTATTTAATTATCAAAGGTAGTGGTAAGATGAGGTATCTGCTGAAGAAGTATAGAATATTGAAAAAGACATAATATTTTTTGTTTTGTACACTTTGTGAATTGGCACTAAATGTGACATTCAACCACATGGGTCACTTGATCAAAGGAAATGATAGGGATGCATTGATACCGGTATAGTTGAAAAATGATAATTTCTATTAGGTGGATATAAAAAATCTTGTTTCATTATGGTGGAAGGGGAAAAAGCTTATGGAATAAATGAATTGGGAATATATAATAGAAAATAATGAGTACTAATTCAAAGAATAAGGTGATGATATAAATTTATAATCTAAAAAGAGATTTTATAATGACATGTGATACATGCATGAGGTATAAAATTTTGAAAATCCATACATTATATAGAATAACAGAGTAATACATTGGTTTGATTTGGTGTATGCCTACATGTGTGGTCCCATGACACATACATGAGTAGGAGGAGAAATGTATTTTATACTATATATTGATGGATATATGAAAATTTAATGAATTATGTTTATATAAATGAATAAATAAGTAAATGAATTTATCAAAATAAATACATGGTGAGAAGAAAATAAAATTAAATTTGAAATAAAAAAATCTTACTTCTAGATATTTATATGGAGAATTATTCAGTATATTTTTATAATTTTTAATAAAAACGTTGAATCAAAAAAGTGGTGTCATCGATGATATTTCCATTTCAGAATGGATATGTTTAAATGTGAAACCACTTAGTGAATAATAAGGAAAATATGATATTTAGGGTAAAATATCAAGGAACTATTGAGATGATTATGTTCAAGTTGATGTCTGAACTTAATATAGAGTTTTGTTAAGACGTGTAGAAAACATGAAACCCTATGACATGTGGGGTGAAACGAGGGAAAATCTATAAAATTTTAGAGCATTAATAAATTAAATAAAGTTATAGTAATGATATATTAATATATAGGGGTGGAATGGTATTACGTGGATAATAAACCTGAGAATACAATTTCTTTAATAAGACGCTAAAAATTTCAGTGAATGTTTTTATGTTAATGTGATTGGAGAAAAATATATATAAAAGTTTATAAATAAAAATATAGGGGAAGTAATTGAAGACGTAGATTATTAAAAATTAACTCTTAGGTTACCACCAATAATATCACATTATGATTTTTATAAAGCTAAATTAGGAGTTCGAATTTATTTTAGTCAATCACCGATGAAAAGGTGAAAAATGTGGTGAAATTGGTGAATCTTATTTTATTAAAGACATGAATTTACCCACAAAAAATTATTGAATAATTATTTTTGATAAATAAATTTTTTATCATTGGTGGATGTGTTGTAATTTAAAAAGTTGGTAAATTATAAATCATACACTAAATCCATGAATGAATAGTTTGATCAAATAGGGGAAAAATTGGTTTCAAAGACTATGAAGATGCCATGTGATCATAACATCCTTATAATAAAATGGGAGTTCAAAAATATATAATGTGTATGGAAATGTATTCTAGAAAAGATAAATGTGAGTATAAAAAGGTTATACTCAAATTAAAGTTACAACCATGGGATAAATGTTTAAATTGGTTCCAAAACAGTTATAAATATATTCTTTTTCTATGATAGAAATTTAAATGGGATTCAAGGTTTATTAAATGGATATAAATACAAAATTATTAAATGGATTACTCAAATTGGAGATTGATATTAAATAAATGGTTTGTTTTAAATTTTGTAATGTTAGAAGTAAATCCATCATATCAAGATATATTTTTTTGGTTTAATGTAAGTACTATGAGCATGAAATTTTCATTTTGATTTATTCTCTATGAAATAGGTAATGAAGTGAGGTGGTTTTGAACAATGTATTTACCTAAAAATATTATTGGAGGAAAAGTTCATGAACTATACTATGTTGTAAATATCATATTTCATTATAATAAGAAATAATTAGTTGAATATTTTACAATATTAACGTTATTTAATTTTGTGATGTAAATTATTAGAGAAATCACATAAATTCTCAAGATAAAATTTCATAAAGAATGTTAGTATAGTTTCATATAAGAAGATAATTATAACTTAGAACTATTGAATATGTTTTAAATACAATATTGTCAACTAGTTTCAACACTAATCCCAAAGGAAAATGAAATTAGGGAACATGATGTCGGAAGGGTTATGGATTTTGAATTTTTTTGGATTTTTTTGGAATCTAATTATATCTGATAACAACTAGAAAAAAAATATTTTATGAAATATGTTTGGTATCTTAGTTTAAAATAAATCCAAAAATACAGATACCTTAGAAAGAGAAGCACTTTGAACAGTCCAAGTATAATATATCTCTATAATAAATGGTTTTACATAACTGATTTGAATAAATAAAAAATTAGAATATCATAGTGAAGGAGTATAATTACCTATGGTGATATTTAATGTAATAAATATTATGATGAAATATTTATAGAATTTTTGTACAAATCATATTTAAACATAGCATCACTATATCAAATAAAATCAGATACATATTGTTATAATAGTGGATCACATTTGAATAAGTACATAGTGATAGGTATCTTCAAAAAACCATTGGACACCTTGGTGATTGAGAAACATTATTTTCATATTGGTGTTCAACAACCCCTAATGAATAAATAGGTTTGGTGTATCACCTCTCCTCATATATGTTTAATGATTAACCTAATTTTTTAACCTTGATTGATTAACTTTTCTTTTAGTTTGTATTAAAAAATCGAGAAAAAAATAAAAAGTAGATGTCCTAGAAAGGGGGTGGTTATCAATAAAATTATATTTTTTATGAATTAAAATAAGATGAATTATATTGTATGATTCATTTTTATTATAACAGGTGTTATTCATTTGATGCATATCACATGTTGCGTTATAGTACCGGATCACATGCAATTATAGTAGTGAGATGCCTATATAATGACATATTATGGAGTTATAATATGTGATATCACATTACATGCCACATGTATAAATGGTTTATCCTCGTTTATGGGTCATTTATATGATTTGTTTGTGGAATAATAAATTTTATATAATGAAGGAAATTTTCAAATATCATTTAAATCAAATTTATATACATTATAGGTAATGTATAGTGGCTTCAAAACATTGGAAGCTATGCTCAAAATCTATCATTGATTGAAGTGGGGATATATAAATGATTTTTTCCATCCCATATATGTTTTTGATGAAATGTTAATCTAACATGAAACAATATCCTTCCATATTATCCATTCATCTTCAAGGAGAATTTGATAGCCTACCCTATGGAGATTAATGGGGAATCACATAGTGTCCATGGATTATATTTTTTATTTTACTATCTATTGAGGAAAGATCTTGTCTTTTATTACTTAATGATCTTTACCAAGTAAACTTCATAATGATGAAGCTCTGTATACTTGAGGTAATCACAATAATTTAATGTTCTTCAATTTTCATGATGATTATATAATGATAGTTATGCATGTCTAATGGGTTTATTACACTATTTTGATAATTTTATGATCTTTGAAAACCCATCAGTGGTATTAAATCTACCTTCATCATAGAATAAAATAGTTATCAAACTGTATTTATATAGAATGTGTATAACATAATATAAAGTTAAATATATTTTAATCTATTATATTACATATCTAAATGTTATTCACTATATTTTCAAACAATTAAATACAATATTAGATATCATAAGAAGTGATTCACTTATTTGTTTTTATATTGAATAGTTTGAAAATATGATTCATAGTGTGTGATTCATCGAAACATGTAGTTTTAAACATTATCATAAGCTAAAATAATTATTATCATTTTTAGAAATGGGGGGTGAAATGTTTTCAAAATAGTATGTAGTGTCATACTGTAAATATATGAGATATTTTCAATTATTATATGGTTCTTAATTAGAATCATAATATAGGATATCATTATGCAATTGTTAACAATTTACTATTGGTGATAAATCCTACTGTATGAAGAAATTTGATACAAGTAAAATAATATAGATATATCATTAAATAAAATGTAGTAAAAAACTGAAAAAATATTTTATAAAGAATTATTGTAGTTTATAAACAGTTTATAATAGATAAGTGTTACCAATTATTTATTGAATGTTTTTTATTATAAAATTAAATATGAAATGTTTATATTAAAACATCATGTCTATTAAATAAGTGAAATATTTATTAGTTTATTTTATTCTTATTTATTCATTTATATAATTTTTTATATTATATAAATAATATGTATTTTTAATGTATATAATGAACTTATTATTATTAAATTTTCATAGCATGTATTCCACCTACGTATAACAATATAATATTTAGTTTTATATAACATTTATATTGGCGTAATGTGGACTTATGACCGTGACTTTAGAAATTGGTTATAATTTATACATATTGGTTATTAAAATCATGATGTAATTAAAGTATATATTGAGTGCTAAATCATGGGTTTTAGGGATTTGGGTTAGACTAATCACTCTCCTAGGATTTTGTTATCTGTCTAAAAAATCAAGGGTTCTCTACCTGTCAAAAAATCCATTCACCTATTGTTTTTCATTTCATATGATTCGACCGCTTACATGAAAGGGTTATATATAATTTATTCCTGAGATGAATTATGATATGTATAGATATAATTATCATATATTATTTGGATAGTAAGACAACCTATGACTATCTAAATATTTATATATTAATATGGTTTGAAAAATACTAATTCAGTGAATGGAATAAAAATTCCAAAAACAGAATCATTAGAAACATTCATACATAGAGGAATAAAACATGACAAAAAACTTTAATGAGATGAAATAGTAATGAATTTAATATACACAATAAATATATTATCACGGTGATACTAAAAACCATTCAAATATTTTAATTTGATATTCCTTTCAATGTTAAAACATGTCTAAAACAAGATCATCAAACATTGTAAGTTCTTTCAATGTTGGTTAAAAATGGATTATATTATATAACATATGGTGGAATTTTCTAAACCTAAGAGTAATAAAAAAAATCCCACTATGATATTTAGTTTTCACTAATCTAGGAAAATCTATAAGATAGGGTCCTTAATGATTATAGTTGAATTTATCCATTTGATGAGTTTGTAAAAAGAGTTTTCCACACATCTATCCAAGAGTTATGTGTGGTATTATTGGTATGAAAATCTACATAAATAATTAAGTGATGAGGGAAACATAAAATTGAACTCATTACTAAGAGTAATATAGATCTTTCACCATGAAAGGTAATGTTGTATGGGATTATCATTTAAGTGGGATTAATTTCAATGAAATTCATTGATGAACATATATCAAACATGATACTCACCAAAATATATGTCTTTATGGAGTTTTAAATTCATCATGATTACCAATATCAGATCACATGATTATCTTTATGAGAAATATTAAAAGCATGAACAATAAAAAACATATTGGTCAATATCTTAGGATGAAATTAGTTTGTAAAAATATAGTTTGAATAAATTGTTATTAATGTTATTGAATGTAATTTATAAAATTTTAATTAATGGGTATTTAATATCATGTGTAAATTACACATTTTTATAAATAAATATAGATTAAAAATTACGATTTAATTGGTAAAAGATGTTTTGGATCAAAATATTAGAAATGGGCCATAGTATCTAAATTTGTGTTTGGAAATTATTATATGTGAATATATAGTGTATTAATTCTTTAATTGCAATGTTGTTTCTGTGTTATACTGATATATAGATTTTTTATTTCTTATTTGGACAAGAAATGATTTTATTTAATTATTTACAACATGATTTGTTTTATATATATTAAAGAAACATGTTATGTAATTGGTAATCTAGTGAATGCTTTATATATTCTAGACATGGATAATACATTTTCTGAAAATAAATATAAGATCACAAAGGTTGATACTAATACTACTTATTTTTTCATTTTCACCTATGTAACATAAATGAGAATCACATCCAAAGAGTCAACAGATATGGATTTATAGACACAATCAATTATAAATCATTTGAGATTTATAAATCTTGTTTATTAGGCAAAATGATCAATGAAACATTTATTGGGAAAGGTGAGAGGACCAATAGACTTATGCATCATATAAATTGTGATGTATTTTTCCAATGATTAATTAATAACATAGTGTAAATAAGTACTACATGAAATTTACAAATGATTTAAACTGGTTTGGTTATGTGTTTCTTATGATACATGAGTTTGAAACATTTTAGAATTTTGAGTTCTTTAAAAATAATGTATAAAATAAAATTGGAATGTGTATTGGTTTCTCTAATTATATTTGGGTGGTGAATACATAATCTATGAATTCACTGATCATATGAGATATTGAAGACTTTTTCCAATACTCACTCCTCCTGGAGTACAATAATAAATGGTGTAATAGAGATATGGAATTATACCCTTTTTGTAATGGTTTGATAGATAAAAAGTATATTAGACCTTCCAATATCATTTTGAGGATATTATATAGAAACTCATATATTTATACATAATATTATTCAATATAAAATATTCATAAATAAACTAAATGAGATATAGACTATGAAATAACCCAATATGTCTTCCATAATAATTTGAAATCATGAAGCATAAATATGATATTTATCTTCTGACAAACCTGTCCCTAAATCATAAAAATGATTATTTTTTGATTATTCAAAGGTAAAAAAATGGATATTATTTCTATAATTCTACTAAGGAAAAACTTTAGATTTATCAATTTCTTATGTCCCTTGATAATTAATATGTGTGTTTATATATATATATATATATATATATTACTGTGTCAGTGAAAGAAAATTTAATCTTAGATATGGACAAAAATCAACAAATATATGTTTTTATTGATATGAAAAGTGAGATGGATTTACAAGAGGTTACATTAATAGAATAGAATCAAGTTATAAAATAACATCATATGTCTGTTTTGATTCATTAGAGTGTGGAGAGACATGGATTTATTATAGAGAATGAAGATGAAGTAATAAAAATATATGATGAACCCACTAATTATAGGGATTCCATTGAGAGTTATGATTCTATGAAATATTTTAAGGATATAAAATATTAAATAGAACCCATATAAAAAACATAAATGGAACTCATTGTATGAAGCAAGTGGGTATTCTATAAGAAAACATACATGTATGGTAGAATTTATTCTTATAAATCATGATTGGTGACATTTTTTTAGAAATAAATTCTGGGTATTTGTAGTGAAGATACCATTTCTCTAATTTTGATGATATATTATTTTAAGATATTTAATCCTTTAGAAGCTCATTATGATAATAATAAATGAAATATATTTTAAATACTATTTTCATAATGGGAATTTAGTGAAGGATGTGTATATAATTTAACCTAACAATTTGATGTTTAAATGATCAGGATAAGAATTTTAAGTTTCCATGGTACATTAATGGATATAAGTTATATTATTAGTGAAAATAATCATGTTGTACGATTCAATAAAAAATTTTGGTTTTATCAAGAACAAAGACGGACCTTGTGTATATAAGATAGTTAATGGGTGTATTGGGATATTTTTGATGTTATATGTTCATGAAATAATAACTATTAAAAATTATTTCGTAAATTTTCATTCTCTAAATATGTGAATGATAAAATGCTTCTCAATTAAATTAATGGGTAAACTATCCTACATGTTAGGTATGAATATAAATAAACAAAAACCGACATGGTTTCTTAGGTTGAGTCAAAACACATATATTAGTAAATTGTTTAATTTTTTTATCATGAAGAACTCCAATGAAGGGTGTTGAATAGTGTTGAATGGTATGAATCATAAGAATATATAAGATCATTATAAAAATTTAGAAATTAATAATAATATTACTTATATAACCATTATAGGATCTATCATTAATGTAATGTTATGTACTAATCCCGATGTCACATAGGATTTGGTCATGTTAAGTAGATACCAATCCAATCCTAGTGGGAGTATTTGGATTTCTATGAATATCATATTTTAATAAATTAGAATGTGTAAGGATATATTATTAGTCTTTTGAGATTATTATAACCTCATTATAATGGGTTACACTATAACATGTTTTTAAAAAGGTAGAGATAATAGGAAATCTAAATCTGGTTTCATGTTTTTTATTAATAGTAGATATATCACTAGGTATAGTTCCAAACAATCCATTGTGGTAGACATGATAATAGAGATAGAGAACTTTTCCACATTGAGTAATATGAAAGAATCATTTTGGATTAATAATTTCAGTAAAAAACATGTTGTAGTTCTTAGCATAAAGGAAGAAATATAACTTGATTATGAAAATTATAGAGATATTGCTTCAGCTCTGGACCCCTAGTCTCACAAAATAAGAAAATCACATCATTTAAATATATCATATTATTATTGAAATCATTAATAGGGGATATATATATATTTTTTGGTTTTGATACATAAAAAAATGTAATGTATCCATTAATGAAATCATTTACACTATAAAAGCATGAGTGTCATGTAAAATTAGTGGGTATTAGATAAATGACAGATTATATGTAATAGTTTTAAAGTGTATTATTTTTTAAAATATATATAATCTACATTTATCATTTATTCATGTATCCTACAATTATTAAATATGGATTATATAATGGTAAATCATATTCAAATAATGATTTTTGACTTACCCCTAATCAAATATCACCATGGTTTATTATGGGTTATGATGATATGTTATGATTGTTAAGAATATTATTTTTATCTATGATACATATAAGAATCAGATAATGGTAAGTAGATAATTATTACATAGACTATGAATGAAATTATATCACATAGAATGCCATATAATCATTGAAATACTTTGGGGTGTATGATTAATATAAATTCATATTACATAAGGTTGATAGGGTACTTTTAATGTAAAGCATCATACATTGATACCTTTGTTAATACTAAGCTAATTAGTGGGTGTTTGGGTGTATTTATAATCATGGGGTTGTCCTATATGCAACAAATGAAAACAATTAATTTTATTACATAGATTTCGTGAGTTTATTATATACCACCTAGGGTGTGGGGTGATAGGGAGATTCAAGACCTATATAGGGTGTGAATGTTTATGAACAACAAATGATATAAATGGGGATCAATAATCCTTTTCATGAGGCCTTTTTTTATATGTGATGATAAATTTTGAATAAAAATATATGGGGGTAATTCCCAAAGCATAAAATGTTATGGGAATCAGAGCACTTGTGCATGACCACCCTCGTTGTGGCTACATGATGATACCTTATCTCACATATTGTAATTTTTATCAGAGTGGGTTATTGTATTTGATTGATTTAGTGAAGGAATTGATGGATAATTATTTGTCTCCTATGCACTGCTTGACCTAAAAAAGTTTTTTGACAAGGTTATAATGCGCCTACCTTATGCTTCCTAGGGTGAGATATATCAGTGAGATTCAAGTATCACCTGGGGCGTGGAGGTTGGGTCGTAACACATGATAATAAGGGTGACCAATCCTGTAAAGTTACATGTCCTTTTATTATATGGGATGATACCCAAAGAATAAAACCATATGGGGGTAATGAAAAGAAAATGTAAAATCGTAGGAGTTATAGCACTAGTAAACGAACACAATCACTGTGGATATAGGATGATACATGATCTCACTACCTAGTACTAGTTATAGGTTGTGAATCCATGTAACATCATGTAGTCAAAACGAGTGTGTTTATAAAACATTTATTTTATTTTAATGATAAGTTTAACTATGATGAGTACACCATATGGTTTTATTCCCTGGTTACAATACCTTATAGGAAAAGGCCACATGTCTTGGAGGACTGGGCACCCTTATTATCAAGTTTTGTGACTCCACATCCATGCCCCATAGAGGACAAGTATCTCACTAATATATTAGACCCTAGGAAGTGCACATGAAAATCATGATATCACTACTATTGATTTATTTGAGGTTGAATGTTTCTAATTGTATTACATAAAGAAATTAAATGAAAATAAATATTTGAATCGACTAGTTGATATATAACTGTATAGAAAATATAAAACTAATTTAATATGCTAATTTATTTTGAATAATTCAATATAATTACCTTCATATCATTTACACCATTTTGAAATATTTAATTAATAAGTGGAAATGTTGTAGATTTGGGGAACCTTGTATTTGATGGTGATTCATTATTAAATTTCGTAATCACATAACATCGAGTTAGTGATTTCTTGGTACATGAGTACATATCTAATCTGTTGTCCTTAGATGTTACCTTTCTAGAAGAAACATCCTAATTCCTTATGAACATGTTATTTAAATTATTTTTATGGATGTTGTTAATCATTTTATTAGATCGAGAAATTTTATTATTCATTATGTTAAAATAATATTATTTACACTTAAATTAATTTTTATCACCATAATACACCCCCATATTAGAGTGATTTGGGACCCAAAAGTTGAAACAATAACAACATGGACTATAAATTAAATAAAAAATGCTGGTAAAATAATATGGAAAGATATATTGATAAAATTTTTCATAACCCCAAGTGGCTATATAGTGTATTTTTTAAATTATAATAATATTATTTGAGTTAATACTGATCTTTAAATATTTTTATAAGCATTTAGTTGTAAAAAGTAACAACCATGGTAAAATTCATGATAATGAAGATAAATTCCATGAATAAAAATTATATTTTTTTAAATTTTAGAGATTCCCCTATATATAAATCCATTTTTTTCTTTTTATTTTTAAGACTAGGAAAAATTATTTAATGGACAATGGGCGATGCAAGGCCTGACTAATTACCAAAGTATCTATAACCCCCTATGATTTTATAGACCATTATATCGAATGAATTAATTTTCATTGATTTAATTATTTTCAATAAGTCAAAAATTCCTTTCACAAGACATTGACTCAGGGTATGTCACATACAACAATGACTTGATGTATGTCACATGCAACACCGACTTTGCATACATTACATGAAACACTGAGTTTCTACAAAAAATATTTTTTATAATTATTTAATAGATATTGTTATATCCTATCCGTTAAACATATTAATATGAATATTAATAACTAATTTTTAAATAAGTTTTATTATGGATTTGTATAAATAGAACATATTGATAACGTAAAATATGATATTTGGTAAATTATTTATATGTTTTAAAATTATATTTTGTCAAATGAACTGATTTTCATACCCCTATATGAAAAACAATAAAATTAATTTTAAAAACATTTATAAGTTTTATTTTATAACATATAATTTATTTTTTAATTTATAATTTTGAAATTATCTTAGTTTGATTTTTGGGATTTTTCTAAGCAATATCATTTTTGGATGAATTGTAAAAAATAGTGAATTTTATTTCAAATGTTTTTAATATAATTTTTTTATAATGGAAAAATATATTTTAAATTTATTTACTTTGTTAATTTATAATATTTTTATCCATTAATCCAATTTTGGCTATTATAATCAATTTCACTTAGGAATTAGGTATTAAAATTTAGAAAACTATTGGATATTTTTACATCAAAAACCTTCATTGTCGTCCCATTTGTGGGATTAAAGTTTAAATAGTTTTTTCCACTTCTATGATTAGAATTTGGGAAAATGGATTTCATTTTTGGATTTATTATAATTTAAAATTTCTAATTTGTTCAACATAGTTTTTTACGAAAGATAATAGTGAATGTAATTAAAATTAATTACAATGATTATGGTAAAAATAAGATTAATAAGCGACTAATCCTTAAACATAAGGGCCCAAATGGCCTATTAGCTTATTTAAAGACAATTTTATTTTCATTATTTGTCCAATAACCTTTTATTATTTATTTTTCAGGTTTCTTATGATCTGTTTAGGTAAAAACGTGGGTACACCTAACTTGTTTTACAAAATACAAAGTTAGTCCTTTTCCACCAATATAAAATGCAAACACCTCTCCCCCTTTCTCACACCTCTCAAAAACCTTATGTTTTGGCACTATATTTTTAAAAAAACTAGAAAGTACACTAAATTAATCCTTTAATCTAAAATTTTAGAATAAATAAATCCAATGAATCCCTTTTCTGCAAACCAAAAGAGTTACCCAAAGAAGGGGTAGCAAGGTTAGTCAAGCTCCATTCTTTTATTTTCATTCTCCATCACCCAAAATCCTTGTATTAAATGATTATACATCAACAAAATTATTATAAATATAATAATATGTTTTTATGATATGGTTTATACCTACATTTAAACAAACTTTCATCTAATAGGTAACAAATACACTTTTTATGTGTACGGTGAACTACCGCCTCATGAAAGGATGATTGTTAATTTTTAATTTACCACCTTTAATTATTTGAAATTATGATTTAAATAAGGTTTATATATGATATATATGATACATATTATGTCTTTAAGCTTCTTAATTATTTTATAACACATATTTGTTGGATTTTTAGCCTAGAACCAATTACTTTTTACTTTATGAAAAACTTGTAGTCATTGATTTGAATATTAATAAATACATTATCACATATTGATTGTTATTATATTTTAAAATTAGGGTGATGATGTCCTAAGGATTTCACTTTCCCTACAGGTTCATAGAGGATCCCTTATATGATTAGAACTTGGAAGTGCTATAACACTATTCCTGAATATATGTTCTATAGTCTGATGACATTATTTGAAGGACAAAAATAATACAAGAGATTAAGGGTGGGGATTATAAAACATTGAGGCACCTTCTCATGTTTTTTCCCTTAGTAATATCTAGGAGGATGTTATGAGAACGAGACCCACCAGTAGGAAATACACATTTCATAGAGTCATTGGATGTTCCTATTTACAGAGGTGTGTATTTGTCCTTAGACATTAAATTATAATTAATGTGCACAACAACATACACACTTATATATATTGACATAAATTGTGATGACACACTATTTTCATTGAGGTAGGATATGTTGGGTGTGTCACGAGTAATACCACATTAATAGAAAATGCAAGAAATGATTTTTACCTTCAGTTTGATAATGAAAGTTGATATCGCAAGCTCTTTAATGGAATTTATATTCCCTAAATAAATCCATGACCATTGTCGAGAATGTGAAATTTCAATATTGGGAAGTCAAAGAAAGAATAATTGAGCACATGGTTTGATGGCACTAGCATGAAACCCGCTTAATCAGTTATATTGAGACAAAGGGATTACATTACATGGTAAGCATTCATATGAGGTGACACATCATTGTGAAAATAAATTCTTTCTCTATGAGAGACTTGGAATGTTTCTAGATTCTAACCAAGGAATTTAGGTAGGATCCACCTAATTCCCTTGAGAAAGAGGCCTCGAGGGTCACACGGTATGTTTATCCAGTTATCTTAAAGAAATATTCATTTAAGAAGATGAATTAGGATTATTCTTGATTATGGATTAATAATTATTCAAGGGTTCTAGATCACATTTATTTTTAAACTATTTATTCAAGAGAATATATTTTGGGAGAAATAATATATTTATTAGAGAATAATGCAGTGATATATATTTAATAAATAAATAGTCATTATTCAAGGTCTAGTAATATGGTGGAGTAAATAAAGAAAATAGAAAAACACACATACACACCATGTATATTAATATACAATCCATGTAGTATTTCTTGGGATTTGTGAGAAATACAATTATATATTTAATTAAATAATATTAGGTTTAATTTTCTAGTTCCAAGTCAAGTGATAAAAATAGTCGAATGTTATTGTTAAAAAATGGGTCTTACAAAGAATCAAATTAAATGAATGAATGCCTTTGTGTAATTAATTCATTTTATTATTCTATGTAATATAAATTTCAATTACATTATTCTTATTTAGATCTAGCCATTTTTGTTGTTGTGTACAACTGATCTTGAGAAAGCTCTCAAGACAAGAAGGAATTCCATTCCTCTATGAAGGCTCTCAAGATAAGATAGAGATCCTCATTCACTAGATCAAGAGAGTGATTCAGAATCATCTATCAAAGAGATCGATAACAGACACTATAGAAGAAGGATCTTCTACTCTAGCACCAAGAGATCAATTCAGTGACATCTAGAGATATGTGGAACATGTGTGGATCACTGCTAGAGGAATCCAACACATGGATTCTATGATACAATGACATATTACATTGGATGAATACTAGAAACATCCATGGAGAGACAATTACATCTAGGTAATTCTTGTCATTTAATTAAATTATTTATAACCAATATAGGATGATCATCACTATGGTTTTGAGACTTCCCTCTTTCCTTTTGGTTCTTCATTTTATTACAAAGATCCGGTGTTTTATCATCGTGTTGGATCTCAGATTGATCGTTGTTAACGGTAAAATTAATGGTGGGTAATCCTATCCATGTGATTCCAGAACAATCGGAACCTACAAGTGGAATCAATGGGGGCATATCGTTGATTATAATTATTTAGTTTTTCATTTATGATTTACGCATTTAATAATTTTTTTTTCAATTCAAGTTAATAGTTATTAAATCTAAATGTCAACATATATTCTACCTCTTTTGTTTCTCATTCACATTACAAAAATAATCATTTCTTTTAGTTTTGATTAAAATTATACATATTATCTCTCTTGGAGGTGCTAAATGTTCCTAACCGTAAAACACTAGAACACACAACATGTATTCGGTAGTACACACCATGTAGTCAAGGTTCAATGCATCGAGACTGGTCCTCCAAACCAATCCATGTGATTAGAGTTTTTCTAAGTCTTAATGACTTTGTGAGTTGAACAAGAACATATGGAAGAGAGTTTCTAGATTACACACCATGTGGCCCACTAGATACGGATTTTATTTCCTTCAGGTTTAGGGTTGGTCCGTGTACCCCATACACAGATTCCTCGGCTGGAGACCGTGTAACACAAATACTACATGGAGTGTGGCCAAATGGACACACCATGCACTCTAAAGATTTCTAAAGTAAATCTATAAGATATATCCTAATGTGTGTACATTGAAAGGAAGTATAACTATAGTACAATCCATGTAGTTGGAACTAAATCCCATATACTCATCAAAATTACATAGATTTAATAAAATTTATTATTATATTATACAAACCCTTTGAGATGTGTACCATAGTGCGGGCATAATGTTGGGGCACAAATGTGATAAGTGTTTTATATATGTGTGTTTTACTTAACATATGTGTAATGTTCATTTATACTCACTTGAATAGTTATGAACATGTATTAACCAAGTTACCACCAAGGTATAAGTTACGTACAATGATAATTTTAAATGAATTTATTTTTAAAAAAATTATAATGGATGAGAATCTCAAGGAAATTCAGAGAAAGTGTTTCAGATAAAATGATTTATTAATTAAATAAAATAATTAATTGGTTCGAACATGATTTATCTTAAAGAATAAAGATTAAATAATTTAATGCGAGTTTCATTAATTCATAAGAATAGTTTCATGCATGGGTGACTATGAGCTAGACCAGAACCTTTTATTGTGGATGATTTCTTTTAAATAATTTATTTTATTTAAATTTGTTAGCATAGAAGACATATTCTCATTAATATATAGGGTCTATGTGCCCATGGTTTTATTTATATAAAACCCCATTTCAGCCCTCACATGAAAGTGAGATAAAAGAATATGTAGTGGATGGATCTCCCAAGCTAGTGGAGGCGGCTCAACTTAGGAGCCAAGGAGAAACCAATCCAAGGAGATAAAAAGGTGGACAAGTGGGAAGTTGTAACCATGAACCCAAAAGTTTAAAGGAGTTTCTCCCCTAGGTCATAGGTTATTTTATCAACCAGTTGATAAACTAACCAATATAATAATCTCATGATCATTCATTTTATTTTATTTCAATCAGTTGCATGGTTTATTTATTGTGGGTGTGTTTTCACAATCACACAACTAATGAATTAAACTAGCATGCAATATAAAACTAACATAAGACTGTATTATGAGTAAATATTATCTTAGACAAGGGAAATCACTTCAGTTTATCCGACTTAGTATTAAAAAAAAGTAAGAAATATAATAAAATTGAAATTTACATACAAGGATAAAATCCACCAATGAAATCTCAAGTCTGTATAGCCTACCATAATCTTGGCTAGAATTGAACCATATTTTAATGGGCCGGACCAACCCTAGTTGGGGTACTCTCAATTATTGGGGAATTCTAATTGGAGGTTGGTGGTTGAGTTGACTTAGCTCAAATCATGGGTTTACTGCGACAACTGGACATTGTGTTACCAAGTGGAAATGGTTGAGGAAATCTAAAATAAAATAATTTTAGGATTGGGGATTCCACTCAGCAGATCAAGGAGATGCAAGTTAATACATGAAACCTTTGGAATGACTAACTAAAACCTTTCATGTTGTTTAATGAATCCTATTTAGGGTAATGTGATGATAAATATGGATCATTTCCAAAAAACAATTCAAGAAATATAATGTTCTAAAGTCAATGGTGAGGGCTATTGGATTTTGATAATATAGTGGGAGACTAATAAGTATTCATATATTTATTTGTCTGAGTTTTCTGATGATAATGTACTAAATATTTTCTTAACTTAATTTTTAGTAACATTAAGAAAAATAAAATCAGAAATATCATTTAAAACCATAATCAGGAATGAAAACCTTTTCACCGACCCCAATTTCCAGGAGTGGAAGAGGTGTTTACACATCATATTTCTCCATGAGATGAAATTTTATGTGCTGGAAGAGCCTTTTCTAGTTACTCCTATAAATGAGGTTAGTGATTAGGAAATATCTCTCTGTATGAAACATTTGGATGATGCCACATATGTATAATGTTTCATGCTATCGACCATATCTAATGAGCTCTTGAAGAAACATGAAAACATGGATTTATATTGTACGAAGTCTCAAATTATGGATATATATCAAGAGAATTCAAGAAAATAGAGATATGCAATCTCCAACGCTTTGATTACAACTTTTCTTAGAGATTCTGTGCTAGCTCGGACTCATATAGTCAAGCTTATTGGCTACATTAAATGCATGTACATCATAGGGATGTAGTTACAGGATGAGTTGTGAATAGATATCATCCTACTATCATTTCCCAAGAACTTATGTAGATTTATTATCAACTACAACATGAAAAATAATGATAAGATTCTATCAGAGCTTATGACCTTAATTCTCTAGGTATATATGGACATAGGGGCATGACAAACCTGCAGTCCTTATAATGAATAAAAAGAGGAAGGACAAGAAAAAGTGTCCAAGGATTGATAAATAGTCTGAAGACCCCAAGAACTATCCCTCCAAGAAGGGGAAGATCCAGAGGCAGGGAAAGGAATGGGAGGCAATATGTTTTGCGTGTGGCAAGCCAGGTGATTAGAAGAGGAACTGCACCCAGAAGCATGGGGATGCTAAAGGTGTGTTTGTTATCGAGTGTAATCATTCAATTTCTATATATTGGGTATTAGATACCACATGGGGGGCTCACATCTATATTCAAATGTAGGAACCAAGTATATTTAGAAATATTTCCAAAGGAGAGGCAGTTCATCGAGTTTCAAATGGCCCGAGATTGGTTGCTCTAGCCATTAGTGATTACAATCTCTCATTACCATCTAGAATGATTTTGATTTTACATTACTTTTATTATGTACCTAGTGTTACAAGGAACATAATTTCTGCATCATGTTTGGATATGGATGGATTTATTTTCATGTTTGGAAATAAGGGTTGTTTCTTTTATAAGATCAACGTATGTTATGGTATGTTGTATTTAAATAACAATTCATATGTATTAAATTACAAAAATAAAGTGTTAGAAATCGATAACAAAACAAACTCACAGGACTCATAAACGCCCAGTTGTGGAATCACCATCTCGATAATGTAAATTAGAATCACTTGAAAAAGCTCTACCAAGTTTGTTAGTTAGACTCTACTGAGCTAAAACCACTTGTCAGATGTAACACTTGTTTACAAAGGAAAATGACTAATCCCACTTTCAGTGGATAAGGTGAAAATGAACATGGAGCTTCTTGGATTGGTACACATGGATGTGTGGGGTCTATTTCTAGTTGAAACTAGTGGTGGATATTCTCACTTCATTACTTTTACTGATTATTTGAGAAGATATGGATATATTTACATAATGAGGTATAAGTCAGAGTCCATGGAGAAAATTACGGAATTAAATAATGAATTAGAGAATCATTTTGGTAAAAAATATAAAGTTGATTCGATCAGATCGAGGTGAAGAATTTATAAACCAATAGGTCATTGACCTTTTACGGGAGTTTGGGATTCTATCTCAACTCACTCCTCCTTATACAATATGGTGGAATAGAGTTAGTGAAAGTAGGAAACACACCTTGTTGGACATGGTGAGTTCGATGATGAGTCATACCGATCTTCCATTACCCTTTTGGGGATCTGCATTACAAAAAGAAGCATTCAAATTAAACTGAGTACCAACTATGGTGTAAAATGGAATTACTGCTGAGTTATGGAATGGAAAGAAACCAATTTTGTTGCAGACAAGTTTATAGTGATGTGAGGAGTTTGTTAAGGATTTCTCAGGAAATAAACGTGCACCCTAAGGAACGAGGTGTATCTTTATAAGAAATCCCAAGGAACAGAAATGAGATTACCTACAAACCCCTTCAGAAAAGAATGTGATTGTCACCAGAAAAGCCGTATTTCTTGAGGGGGAGCACATACTAAAAGGGTATTATCAGAGAAAAATTTAATTCAATGAAGTTAATGCAAAATATTCACAGAAGTTGGTAAAGGAACAAGATCCATAGGTCCCTGTGGAAGATTATTCTAAAATAAAAGTACTACATTGGATCTCAAGAGAGGTAAGGGAAACAGAGAGATTTGGTTTTCTAGTCACCGAGGATGGTGAAACATTATTATTGACAATGATGAACCTCTCTCCTACAAGGATGAATTAGAGATATTATAAGCTACCATATGGATAAAAACTATGAATTATGAGATGGATTCCTTGTATCATAACCATGTCTGGGTTCTGATCGATGAGCAAATTGATGTAAATCATGTTGGATGCAAATGCGTGTTAAAGAGAAATATGGACATGGAAGGTAGAGTTAACACCTATAATGCAAGTCTATTTGATAAAGGATTTAGAAAACATCAAGGAATTTACTAAGATGAAACCTTCTCTATAGTTTCCATGTTTAACTCCCTAATAATCATACTTTCCATAACATCTTACCATGACTACGAGATTTGGAATATGGATAAAAAATATAATTTTTAACAGGAATCTTCTGACAGATATCTATATGACACACCCATAAAGTTTTGTGTCACATAGTGAATCCAAATGGGTTTTCAAGTTACAAAAATCCATTGATGAATAAAATAAAGAATCCAGGTCATGGAACATTACATTTGATGAATCCATAAAAGAATTTGGTTTCATTAATAATGAATGTGAGCTATGTTTTTATGATTTGTTTAATGGGAGTGTGATTTTTATCCTAATATTATATGTTGACGACATATTACTTATTGGAAATGATGTATCAGCCCTATAGTCAGTTAAGGACTAGTTGAACAAGTGTTTCTCCACAAAAGACTTAGGTGAAGCAGCCTAAATAACAGGGACAAGATCATTTGTGATCAATCTATGAGGATTCATGGAGTGAATCAAGGAATATACATTGACCATATACTAATGATATTTAGTATGGAAAAAATCCAAGAGGGGATTTGTTCCTATGTCACATAGCCTATATCTTTCTAAGGGAATGTTTCCTCAGACAAAACTAGAGAAAGATAGGATGGGAAAGATCCCAAACACATAGGCTATAGGATCCATAGTATATGCCTTGTTATATACCAGGACTGATGTTGTCTATGTGCTGGGAATGGTTGGAAACAATCAAGCAGATCCACAAGAAAAACATTGGAATCTTGTTAAAACCATCATTAAGTATCTGAGAAAAACTAAGGATATATTCCTGGTGTCTAGTGAGATGAAGATATTTTCATCATAATATATACTGATACTAGAATTCAGACAGATCAAAATGATATAAAGTCACAATAAATATATGTTTTCTATCTCAACAGATGAGCTTTGAGCTAGAAGTGTTCAAAGAAGCTTGTTGTCACTGATTCTACAGTGGAGTCTGAAAATATATAGTGGAATTGGATGATTCCAAATAAGTTGTCTAGATTAAGATGATTTTCTAGATCGTGATGTGGTGTATAAAAGTACGGACCCTATCACATTGTACTGTGATAATACCACAGTGAGGAATCTTGAAATTGAACCAAGTTCACATCAACAGATAAAGCGCATTCTCCAGAAGTATCACATCTTGAGGTATTTCAATCAAAGGAGTGAATTTTCAGTGAGTAGTGTGTCCACATAATAGAACGTGGTGGACCCCATGACTAAAGGCCTATCTCAACATAAGCATGAATATCATGTGAGAGCTAGCAGGTTAAAGGATATTAGCAGCTGGCCCAAGTCCAAGTGGAAGTCTGTTGGAGTTGGTGGCCTAGAACCAACTACATTGTACTTAATGATAAACTTTTATTCATGGATTTGAATATTAATAAATACCATATCAAGTCTTTATTGCAATTATATGGGACTATGCATTAGATAATGACCTAAGGATAGATGCTGCACTAATGGGTCATAGTGGATCCCTACTATAGTGATAAACTAAAGGTTCCATGACACTATTCTTGAATATATGTTTTATGGAAAGAAAATGTTAGTTTATGGACACAAATAACAAATTAAATTAGGGGTGAGGACTGATAACACATTGAGTCCTATTATCTTGGTGTGTGCCTATGGTAATATCTAAGAGGATATTATGAGAATGAGACCCACTAGTAGAAAATATACATTTCTTAGTGTGATTGGATGTTCCTATCTATGGGAGCGTGTATTGTTCCTTGGACTTTATGATTATTATTAATGGGTATTACAACTCGTGCACTTATATTTGTTGACAAAAAATATTAAGGACCCACTTTTCATTGTGAGGTAGGATATATTGGGTGTGTCACGAGTGATACTGCATTAATAGATAATACGAGAAAGGACTTTTCCCTTATTTTCAATAACTAAATTTGATATCTCAAGGCCTTTGATCAAATTTATATAGCCTAAATAAATCCTTGGCCATGGTAAATAATAGGCAAGTTCAATTCGGGGAAGTCATAGAAAGAATAATCGAACACATGGGATGATGAAACTAGCATGCACCCCACTTGATTGGAGATATCAAGATGAAGGGATTATAATACATGGTAAGCGTTCATATGAGGTGAAATGTCATTGCAGCATTAACTTCATTCCATATGGGTGCCTTGGCATGTTTCTAGATGCTAACCATGGACTTTAGGAAGTCTCCGCCTAATGCCACTGAGAAAAAGGCCTAAAGGCCCATACACTAAATGTATCCAAGTATCTCATTTATCAATTTGAATTATGACTATTCTTGATTGTGGTTTAATAATTATTCAATGATGTCTAATATCATTAATTTCAGCACAAGTTATTCGAGATAATATATTATTGGTGAAATAATATATTTATTAGAGAATAATGTAGTGATATTTATTTTAAAAATAAATAGTCATTATTCCAAATATAATAAATTTAGTGAAGAAATTAATGAAAATGGAATAACAAAAGTACATGACATTTATATTCATAAACATTCCATGTAGTATTTTTGGGGATTTTTGGTAAATAATATTATTTATGTATTTAAATAATATTGGGTGTAATTGTCGGGGTGCATGTCAAGTGATAATAATAGTCAAATTTTATTATTAGAAGTGTGGTATTACTAAGAATTAAAAGAAATGAATAAATGACTTTGGGTTATTAATTCATTTTATTATTCTAAATAATTTAAATCCCAATTACATTATTCTCATTTAGATATATCCATTTTTTATGGTTGTGAACTATAGATCTGGAGAAACCTCTCAAGCCAAGACAAAATTCATTTCCTCTTAGAACTCACTCAATTTATGAGAGAGATCCTATTACAATGGATCAAGGAGTGATCTTTCTAAGAGGCTCTTTAAGAGATCTTTTTCATCCATTATCAGTGAGGTCTCTTATCCACTAGCACCCAGAGATCCTTTCAATGACATCCAGATACATGTTCAATATGTGTGGATCACCGTTAGAGGAAGACTGCACATGGATTCTACAACACAATGATAGATCACATTGAATCATGGCCAGAAACATCAACGAAGAGATAATTTCAACAAAGAAATTATTTTATTTTTATTAAATTAATTATAGACAACATATGATGATTGTCACTATGGTTCTAGGACTTCCCTCTTCCCTTTTCATTCTTCATTCTATTCCAAAGATCTAGAACTTCATCACCATGATGGATCTCATATCGATCTTTGTTAGTGGTAATGTTAATGTTGGGAACACCCATACACATGCTTTCACTACAACCAGAACCTTCAATATCTTTATAATTTCTATTTTCTTTAAATACAATAATTTCATTTGTGGAAGTGTAGACTACTGCCCCCCCAAAGGGATCTGATTCATTCACGCACTTCATTGAATGTTTTAAAAAATGTTAAGTGAACATATATGTTATATATGAAATAATAATTATACTATAATGATATTATATACATATATGTCATTTTCTTTCTTTCTATTAACAAAACAATAAAAACTAAAATAATGTTCATGCGTACATATGACCTACCATCTCCATTAATGATGTATTCCATTTCATAATTATATATCATAAAGATAATTATAATAAAAATATATTAAATATAAATGATTTTTATATCATTTCTACATTATTTAAATCATTATATATTTATAAGGACCAACGATATAAAAAATAGGAACAGATGCAAAAAAAAATGAATATTACCTGAAGCGCAAGATTAATATGAAATTGTAATCAATTGGATAATATAAAGTTATAATAAAATAATTTATTTTATTAGTTAATATAATTGGTCTTTTACAGGTTAATAATAAACATATATTTTCTATAATAGAAGCTTGTTTGAGTATAAAGAGATTCAAGACATAAGGTAAGGGAATTTCATCTTACTTTTTATTTCTGTGAGATACATGCTTTATTCACCACTCACTCCTTTTGTGTGGTGTATATAATACCCATTAATGTATTATATATCTCTTATAATTAAGTTTATAAGTATTTACATATCCAACCTATGGTCTATATTTCATGGGATTATGTTTCAAAAGTTTCCAAACTAGTAAGATAATTTATTCCCAATTTTCCTTCTTTGAGACTCATGTTTTTAAATGAACCTAAATTATATCTTTAGGTGAAAATACATCCATTTTACAAGTTATATCATGAATTTCATTCATTTCATGATAATGTATGATTCATTAAATTTCATTTACTTACATGGAGATTTTCATCCCATGTTACCATATGGTAAATTTTTTGTGATTCAATATCATCTTTTATAGTGACTGTTTATTATTATTCTTCTATTGATGATAAAAATATTATCCATATCTCAAGAAGACTCATGATTTTTTTTATCCTCTATTTATTAATGTAATATCCATAAATAAGTAACATTTTCTACTCTTTTGTCCTTAAAATAAATCATAATATTTTTTTAATAAAATTTTGACATTATTTCCCTCTTTGGTTGGAAGTCTATTTTATTTTAAATACCATTTTTTTAAAAGTGTTTTATAACTTTTTTAACTATTATTGAATATATTTTTCAAGGGAAAATTATTTTAAAAATTTTACTGTCTTCCAGGATTCTTTTTTATGTTTTGAAAGAAATTTTTAAATAAAAACATTTTCTAGAATGTTTTATTTTCTAAAAAGAATTTTTCTATATTGAAATAATAGTATCATGACGAATTTTTTTTGAAATATCATTCAAAAGTATTTCTCATCAAGTATGAAATTTGTTGGGGACACACTATCCTTTATGTGTAAATTATTCAATGTTTCCATTCAAATTCATTCTCTATATGGTTTATGTTTTTTTGGATTGATATCAATGAAACCAACATCTATTTAACTGGTTAAATTGTAACACCCCGAGATTTTATGAGATATATTATTTTTTAATTTATTTGATGTATTATATTGTACACTACACTAAGAATAGCTTATACTATACACAACAACGCATTAGCTTGCAGTATATGCAACACTATTCTTCGCTCGTGTTACACACAATTTCACGTTCGTTTTGTGGGAATTATTCTACGCATCATTAAGTATAGATTTTTTTAATGTATAAATGAAATAAGTTTGGATTATGATATAAGAAACACCAAAGGGAGATTGCACTACACGCAGCCCTGATTTAGATTGCATTATATGCAATCACGACCTTCCTCGATAGCGTGTGTAGTACGCAATATCGGGTTTCACTAAACAACTATATGTTATTAAAATATTATATAAACTAGTCGTTATGAATAGTAATACACATTTTTTGAAATTTTATATATTTTATCATTCAAAATGGACTTCATTTCTCGATACGGAATATCAAAATTATCCTAGGGTGAATTTTTGGTATTTTTCTGAAAACATTCAATTTTTGATGAATAGTGAAAACACTGAATTATTGGATAAAACCGAATTTTTATTTAAATAATAATTTATTTTATTGAAATATATTTTAGGTAAAAATAGATACATAATACCTAAGTTCAATTTAATTCATTGGAGTCATTTTATAATAATTTTAGATATATAAATATTTTATTGAATTTTTTACCGTCTTTTACCCACCTCCTAGGAGAATTTAAAAATTCGCATAAAAAATAATTTTACCACTTCTATGTGTGGAATTTTGAAAATCCGAGAGACATGGTGAATATCAAGGATTAAAATGTGGCTCAATAAGATGAAAATAATTTTGGTTCAATAGTAACTTTTAACTTTTATTTACCATGGTTAAAATTAAATAGGTAAATTAAGGGTAAAAATGATATTTTTATTATCCTAACACATGTCCTAATTCTATTGGATAAGATTAATATGACCAAAAACAAACTTAGGAATAAAATATTACCCTTTATGTCAACTTGTATTAGATTAGGAAATTTATTATTATTTAATTCAAAGAACAGTTAAAAGAGGTAAAATCAAATTTTAATAATTTAAACATTTTTAAAATAGGGTTATACATTAGATAAATCCGTTTATAAATATTAATTAGAATGAAAAAAATATTTCCTACATAATGGTGTTTTTTTAATAATTTTTTGACTTTAAATAATTTAATTTATTTATGACACAATGATAATGCAGTAATTACCCTATTAATGAAATATTAACATAATTGATATTATAAATCCCTAAATAAATGTAATTTGAGAGTTTTTATGAATTAAACTAATTTTATAGGTTAATATAAAATATTAGGGTTGTTTAGATTAATTTTTTTTGAAGTAACAATGTTGTTATAAATTTATAAAAAACAAAATACCAAATAGTCTCAAAATTGACATAAAAGAGTTTTTAAAACAAATATTATATTATTAATTGATATAATGGTTTTAAAAATCTATGGTTCGGCTAAAAGAATTATATAATAATATATATTACATTAAATAACCAATTGGGACTCTATTTGAAGTTTATAGTAAGTTTATTAACCATATAGTGTAAGAATACAAGAAGACACGGTAAAAGATAAATTATTTAACTTACAGTTAAATCTAAATGATAAGGTTAAAATGACAACCTATACTTGTCTAAAACCTATTGGTTGAGAGTATATATACCCATACCCACCCTAGCCTCGAAATAAGTCACTTTTTATCCATTATAAACCGAATATTGATTTATTATAAAATAATATTTTATGTTTTTTCATAAGGTGTCCCTCACCCCCCTTATAAAAGGGCACCTCCTCCATCTCCTCTTCACACAAATTTGAGCCTTAAATATCAGTCAAACCCTGCCCATTTCTCTTCTCAACATATATAGTTATATCATAGAGGTTTGGTTCTTCTCAAAAGACCAACTCTATTTCCTTAAGAGGAATTTTAAAAGAGGCACGTTGAGGAAGAGGTAATCTCTTCTACCGATTCCTTCAAGTTTTCTTTATTCTTCTACTTCCACATATTTATTTTTTTCATTATAATGTAATAACATTTGTATCAGTAATTTAATTATATTTTATTATAAAAATTAAACAACCCTAGTTCACCTTCTATTCATCATATCGAAAACAAAATCATCGCGCGTGCGTACGTACAGAATACAGTCTCCACGTCATGGAGTAATCTTTTTTTCCACCACCACCTTACTTGGATGGATATAATGTTGTAAAGAATTACTATATATGGTTATTATAAAATGATACTAATTCTTAGTTACTATATAATCCACTCTAATTCGATTCATTAATAATGGTAAGGATATCATCGCTCGTGCGTACGTACGGATTACCGTCTCTACGACGCGATGTGATTCATTCTCCATGTTAACCATTAAAGAATGATTATAAAGTATATATAATGAAGAATAATTATATTTATGACATAATAATACTACTGGATATATATATATATATATATATCATCTACTTATTCCATTCAATTCAATAAGGAAAGGAAAACATCGTTCATGCGTACTTACGACCTACTGTCTCCATGAACAGTGTGTTTTATTTCATTTATCATTCCATTTTATATATATATATATATACTGAATATATATGATATATAAATCATGTTTTACAATATGGATATAAGTAAATAATGATTTAATTAATAATAATATCACGAACAACATGTCCAAACACGTACGATAAATGAAACTATTTTAGCCAAAATGCTGCTTTAAAATGGAACTGACAAAAGAAAAGATAGTTTAAAGTCATAAGTGAATCATATATGATATCATAAATATTCTTATGGTTCTGTTACAAGTTAATAATATGTTTAAACCCACTATATAGGAGTCTAAGACACAAATGTAAGAAATTGGACATACGGTAAGGGATAATTTTGCAATCTCATTTTTATCCGAGATTGCTTATACGTAAGTATGTACTGGGGTTATATTTTTCATCCATGTCCATAAAATGTTTTTCATAAAGTGTTTAATATTCTTCCATGAATGTTTAAATTCATGTTTACCCCTCTTTGACTTTTACATTGTGTTATGGAAATAATCTTTCTTTTGTTTACCATAGGAAGAACTTTTTGACTTTTCCGGAAAAAGTACGAGGAGAATGTTTTTTAACTTATATGGACTGAACAGATTTTCACGATTTCATAACACCTAATTTTCATGAAGCTTCCTCTAAAATATTTCATTATTATTTTCATAAAAATACTTTTATTTTAAAATTGAATGGCATTTTGTGAGAATAAAATGATTTTGAAGAAGAAAAGATATTTTCCTCAAGAATTCATTTCAAGTGTTTTGTCAAAACTATTTTCCATCTAAGATGGCATTATTTGGTATGATTATGTTTCATGTATAATGTCTCTATTATTTCCATGGTTTGATTCTTCTTATTATGAAATGATAACCATTTGTATTATATAGATCATGTTATGATGGGATGATGTTTAAGGAACTCATTTTATTCTTTGGGTTATGATGAATGATTTATGATTATTTTGTGGCACAAGTAAGAATAATTTAATTATGAGATGGGTGGGACCTATATCTCCATACAGTACATTGGGTAAAGATTTATATCTCATGAGATAGACATGGATGGAATGACAAGTTAATCTGGTTCAGTGATATAGGACTGGAATGAGGAATGGACTCGATTCAGTAAGGGACTTTGTCCATTAAGATGGTCTTGGCAGCAATGTCTTGGATATTATGGAAATAATATCATGTACTTAATGGTTTCCACAATTAAATGTTTTATTCACATTCTATTTTATCATTATTAATGTTACTTTATTATCTATGCCTTATGTACTTCCATGTTTTATGTAATTTCTCAAGATTTTAATGCTTTGATTTTATGATCATGTTTTTACGTTCAAATGTTAGGGGATTGTTTTATGCTCTCCATGTTTACACTTACTGATCATTTGATATCACCCTTTTTATTTTTTCTTTTCCCCATGATATAATTAATATTTTTACGTTGAAAAAAAAGGAAATAACTTGATGGGAGATGTTGAAGATCTTTCACCATGATGAGAGGATTTTGTTCTGAGTTTCCAAAGACACTAAACTAATACGGTCTTTGGGAATTTTTCTTGTTATGTCTTAAGTATTACGCAAAAGCAATGTAACATCCATGTATGTCAAGCTTTGGGTCTCTACAGTTGGTATTAGAGAAAAGGTTTAGTTAACCTTTAGAAAATAGGATGCGAATACTTTAGTGAGATACCTAGAGATATTTCTATGGTATGTGTAGGGATGTCCCTAAGGATAAGTATACGTATAAGTTATAGTTCTATAATTACGGTAACGATTTTAGAATTAAACCTAAGATGTTATATATTGAAGGTACTCCTCCTTTATTATGTTGTTTTCCTAGCATGATTTTTGCCTCTCACACTGTTCTTTTTGGGTTTTAGACGATGGATGGAACCCGAAGGAACCATGTTGATCAATGTAATGGAAAATGCCATGATTGTCCTCCCGAACAACCAAATGTGATGGGAGATGGAGTACAAAATCTTATTTCTATACTTAAAAAAGCTATGAATCACTCTGGACTTTCGAATGAGCAGAGAAGGGAACAATATTCTATTTGTGTCCTTCATGAGGCAACGTCCACCTTCTTTCAATGGGTCTTTTGATCCACATGTTTATGAACAATTGATCAGTACCATTGAAAAGATATTTTCCATTCTTCATTGTATAGATCATGAAAAAGTCATTTTGGCTATTTATCAGTTAGAAGGTGAAGCATACTAGTGGTGGACTCTAATTAAGTATACAAGGCCCCAAGATTAAATTGAATCCATGAAATTGGATGAGTTCACGAACTTGTTTTTCAGTAAGTACTTCCCTCATATTCTTCAAAAAAAGATGAAAAAGGAGTTCCTGGAGCTTAAGTAGAAGGATGATGAATATGTTGGTATATACGAAGTGAATTTTACAAGCATGCAAGGTATGAATCTGGCTTTATCAACCAACCTGAAAGTAAAGTTGATCGATTCTTTAGTTGATTAAAACCAAGTCTTCGAAGAGCATTAACAATAAGAGACTTCAGTACCTATGAAGAAATTTTTCATTGTGCTATCAAGGTAGAACTAGAAGTTGGTGTTACATATCCTTCTCATGGTTTTGACAAGAAACGAAAGATGGAGTTCAAGGAAAAATCTCAAAACAATGGTGAAAAGAAGGTGAATGTTTCTTTATGCTCAAAATGTTGAAGGAAGCATGGTCGAGATTGTATTAAAGGGACTAGAAAATGTTTTATGTGTGGAAAAGAAGGTCATCGAGCAACAGAGTGTCTAAGTAAAGGGAAAAAGTTTGCTAATGATGTGAATAAAAAAATACTGCAGAAAACGCACCACCAAAACTTCAATTCTTCCAGTACAAGGAAATGGGGCATTATACTAACCTATTCCCAAATACAAGGGTTAATGATGATCGACATCAACAACCTATTAAGGAAAAGGATAAAGGGAAGTCATATGCGATCACTATTTGAGATGTTGAGTTTGACAATGATGTGGTGGAATGATTATGTGTTTATGTAACAAAATAATGGTGTGGAATCTCATTTATAGTATCGTAGAATATTGGAATATTTATGTAATGGTTTGTTCTGGTTTTCGATAATTATATATACAGGTAACCATGAAAAGTGATTGAAGTATTTTTGGAAAGTAGATGATATGTGCATAATGATGGGATAAAGAGAAACTAATATGTTTGATAGTGTACATGAGCTCATGATTGGTATAAGGAAAATTTGATATCATGGTTTTAGTGTATAGAAATTTTGGGATTTTCATATGTGGAAAGAGTTTCCTTTTGAAAAAATTCATGTTTTCACTAAGGTTCTATGGAAATTTATGTTTCAAGAGAATACATGATTAAGGTATTCACATGTTTGGAATGTGATCAATAAGATATATCTTATGATATATGGGGGATAAGTGATGGTATTCACGTGCTTGTTATATGACCTTTTTAGTAATCGTTCTCTTAATACTATGAGTTCGGAAAGAAGTATTTTGGATAAGTCTAAATATTGGAATGAATTATGTAGGATATAAGATATTATTGTTTAAGGCAAGAACTTTTTTTGATATTATTTATTTAATGTTGTAATAGTATAGTTTTCAAAAAAGGACAACCTGCAGGATAGGCGACAACCCATCACGTCAGACAAGGTTGTGGGAATCAAACCCACAACTGAAGTGTGACACGCCTTTATTGCCTATCACTGGCCATCAAGAAGTCCCTGGTCAGTAGAAGTGAGTGTTATTTTATTAACAGGTAAGATAGTTGGAGTCTAAGTACATTTTTGGAATCATATACAATTAACCTCACCATATATGGACTTATGTATATTTAATAACTTTTGTTAACCTTTTGTTTGAGACAGATGGAATGACCAATCATTCTATCACATGATCTGCTAACTTTTCAAGAAGGAAATTTTCAACTTCATTTATTTAAATAATAGATGAATTGGAAATTGTTCAATGAATGACCAATGATGATATTACACTGAAATCAAGTAAGTATTTCTCCTTGTGAAAAAATTTATCAACATTAGGGAAATGATCTTGAAAACTGAAAACGTTGTCCTAGTACCCTCATATTCGATGAATTAGATGGTACCTTAGATCATCACAAATTTATGGCTTTGTGATTATTGTCTTTTTCATAGCTATGTTCTCTACCACTCTTCATTGGAACTTGAAGGTTGGATTTCTCTTCCATATCCATATTTTCACCAATGTTCTCCTATGTGGAAACCCAGTGATGAGTGAATTTGGGTAACTGTTACATTTCATACTTCACTTTATAAAATTATGTTTTAGTATTCTTTTATATGATATGGGTTTCTATGAATGAAACTTTCAAGTAGTAAACAATTTATAACCCCGATGAATTTCGAGGGAGAAATTCATTTTAAGTGGGCAAGAATGTAACACCACGAGATTTTTTGAGATACATTCCTTTTAATTTCATTGATGTATCCTATTGTACACCACACCAAGATTATCTCGTACTATACTCAACACCGTATTAGCTTGAAGTATACACAACACTATTCTTGGCTCGTGTTACACACAATTTCAAGTTCGTTTTGTTGGATTTATTCTAAGCAACATTAAGTATAGATTTTGTTTAATATATAAATGAAATAAGTTTTGATTATGATATATGCAACACCAAAGGGAGATTGCACTACACGCAGCCTTGATTTGGCTTGCATTTCACACAATCACAACCTTCCTCGATAGCGTGTGTAGTACGCAATACCGGGTTTCACTAAACAACGATATGTTATTACAAGATTATATAAACAAGATGTTATGAATAGTAATACCCACATTTTGAAATTTTATAAATTGTATCTTTCAAAATGGGATTTATTTTTGGATTTGGAATATCAAAATTAGCCTAGGGTGAATTTTTGGTATTTTTCTGAAAACTTTCTATTTTTGATGAATAGTGAAAACATGAGTTTTTGGTTAAAACCGACTTTTTATTTAAATAATCATTTATTTTATTTAAATTTATTTTAGGTCAAAATAGATACATAATACCTATATTATTTCAATATAATTGATTAGAGTCATTTAATAATAATTTTAGATACATGAAATTTTTATTGAACTTTATACCGTCTTTTACGCACCTCCTAGGAGAATTTGAAAATTCAAATAAAACTTAATTTTACTGCTTATGTTAGTGGAATTTTGATAATCTGAGAGACATGGTTAAAATCAAGGAGGAATATGTGGTTCAATAAGATAAAAATTATTTTTGGTGAATAGTAACTTTTAACTTTTATTACCACGGTTAAAAGTAAATAGGGAAATTCTGGGTAAAAAAAATATTATTATTACCCTAACACAAGTCCTAATTCTATTGGATAAGTGTAATTCGACCAAAAACAACCATCGGAATAATATATGACCCTTTATGTTCACTTGGATTAGATTAGGACATTTATTACTATTTAATTCAAAGAAGAGTTAAAAGAGCTAAAATCAAAGTTTAATAAGTAAAAAAATTTAATATAGGGTTATACATTAGATAAATTCGACTATAAATATTCATTATAAATCAAAAAAAATTACCTAAATAATGGTATTTTATTTATATTTTTTAGACTATAAATAATTTAATTTATCTATGACACAATTATGATGCAGTAATTACCTTATTAATGAAATATTAACATAATTGATATTATAAATACCCAAATAAATTTCATTTTAGACTTTCTATGAATAAAAATATTTTTCTAGGCTAATATAACATATTAAAATTCGTTAAATAAATTTTTTTCGAAGTAATAATGATTTTATGAATTTAGAAAAAACAAAATACCAAATAGTGTCAAAATTGACATAAAAGAGTTTTTAAAACAAATATTATATTATTAATTGATATAATGGTCCTAAAAATATAAGGTTCTGAAAAAAGACTTATATAATAAAATATATGACACTAATGAACCAATTGGGGTTCGATTGTCAGTTTATAGTAAGTTTATTAACAATAAAGTGTAATAATACCAGAAGACACGGTAAAAGATAAATTATTTAACATAGAGTCAAATATAAATGATAAGGTTAAAATGGTAACCTAAACATGTCTAAAATCTATTGGTTGAGAGTATTTCGACCCATCCCCACCCTATCCTCTAAATAAGTCAATTTGGAGCCATTAAAAACCGAATATAAATATAATTATAAAATAATATTTTTATGTTTTTTTAAGGTACCCCTCACTCCCCTTATAAAAGGGCACATCATCCCTCTCCTCCTCACACAAATTTGAGCCTTAAAGCTCAGAAAAACCCTGCCAATTTATCTTCTCAACAACGATATTTATATCATATAGGTTATGGTATTCTAAAAATATTATCTCTAGTGCCCTAAGAGGAAGTTTAAAAGAGGCACGTTGAGGAAGAGGTAATCTCTTCTACCGATTCTTTCAAGTTTCTTTCTTCCTCTACTTCCTCTTATTTATTTGTTTCATTATAAATTAAGAACATCAGTATCACTCATATACTTATATGTTATTATAAATATGAAATAACCCTACTTCACCTTCTATCTATCCTACGGAAAATGAAATCACCGCACGTGCATACATATGGAATACCGTCTCCACGCCGTGGTGTAATATGTTTTTCCACCACCACCTTACTTGGATGGATATAATGGTGTAAATAATAACTATATATGGTTATTATAACAATATACTAATTCTGAGATATTATATGATCCACTCCAATTCCACTCAATAATAATGGGAATGATATCATTGCTCGTGCGTACGTACAGATTAGCATCTCCACGACACGATGAGATTCATTCTCCATGTTAACCATTCAAGAATGATTATAAAGTATATATAATGAATAATAGTGATATATATGACATAATAATGATACTGGATTTATATATATATATATATATATATTATCTACTTACTTCCATTCAAGTCAATAAGGAAAGGAAAACAGTGTTCATGTGTACGTACGACCTACCGTCTACATGAACGGTGTGTATAATATCATTTATATATCTATTATATATATATATACTGAATATATATGATATATAAACCATCTCCTAAATTATGTAAGTATGTAAATCAGGATATAAGTAATAATAATATCAAGAAAAAGAAGTCAAAACGCATACGATAAATGAAACAATTTTCCCCAAAACGCTGCTTTAACATGGAATTGACAAAAGAACGGATAATATAAAGTCATACCTGAAACATATATGATATCATAAATATTATTATGGTTCTATTACAAGTTAATAATATGTTTAAACCCACTATACATAATTCTCATACACATATGGAAGAAATTGGACATAAGGTAAGGGATAATTTTACAATCTCATTTTTATCCAAGATTACTTATACGTAATTATTTACTGGGGTTATATTTTTCAACCATGTCCATAAAATGTTTTTCATAAAGAGTTTAATATTCAACCATTTATTTTTAAATTCATGTTTACCCCTCTTTGAATTTTACATTGGGTTATATAAAGAATCTTTCTTCTGTTTACCATACGAGGAGCTTTTTGTCTTTTCCGAAAAAATTACGAGGAGAATGTGTTTTTAACTTATACGGCATGAACGGATTTTCACAGTTTCATAATGCCAAATTTTCATGAAGATTCCTCGACAAGATTTAATGATTATTTTCATAAGAATACTTTTATTTTAAAATTTAATAGAATTTTGTGAAAAGAAAATGATTATGAAGAACAAAGGATATTTTCCTTAAGAATTCATTTCAAGTGTTTTGTCAAAACTATATTCCATCACAAGAAAATTATTTAGCATGATTATGTTTCAAGTATAATGTATTTATTATTTACATGGATTTATTATTATTATTATGAAATGATATCCATTTGTTTTATATGGATTATGATATGATGGGATGATGTTTATGAAACTCATTTTATTCTTTGCGTAATAATAAATGATTTATGATTATTTTGTGGAACAAGTAAGAATGATTTAATTATGAGATTAGTGGGACCTATATCTCCCTCCAATGCATTGGGTAAAGATTTATATCTCATGATATATACATGGATTTAATGACAAGTTAATATTGTTCAGTGATACAGGACTGGAATGAGGAATGAACTCAATTCAGTAAGGGACTTTGTCCACTAAGATGGTCTTGGCAGCAATGCCTAGGCTACTATGAAAATCAAAACATGTGCTGAATGGTTTCCACAATTAAAAGTTTTATTCCAATGCTATTTTATCACGATTAATGTTCCTTTATGATTTATTCCTTATGTACTGACATGTTTTATGTCATTGCTCAAGATTTTGATGTTTAGATTTTATGCTCATGTTTTTACGTTCAAATGTTTATCGATTGTTTTTTTTTCTCAATGTGTACCCTTACTGAGCATTTAAACTCACCCATTTTATGTTTTCTTTTACCCATGATATAAAAAAAATTAGGTAGAACAAAAAGGGGAAGAACTTTATGGGAGATGTTGAAGGTCTTTCACCATGATTAGAATATTTTGTTCCGAGTTTCCAAAGACACTAAACAAATACGGCCTTTGGTAATTTTTATGTTATCTATTAAGTATTAAGAAAAAGTAATGTAATATTCATGTACGTAATGCTTTGGGTCTCTACATAAATGCTTATGAAACATGTTTCTCATTCATGGGTTATATGCTTTCAAAACCTGCTTATTTTCTTGGGTTATGATTCAATGAAATGATTATGAAACTTGTATCTGTTTCCACATGTTATGATATGATTACATGTTTATAATACCCATTTTATATAGTGGGTTATGATATGATTTTCAATGATATTGTTGAAAATTTATGTATAATTTCATTATGAGATAGTTGATACCTATATCTCCATACAATGCATTTAGAAAAGGTGTATATCTCATGTGATAGACTGAGAAGGTCTTGGGAGAGAACCCTGACTACTAAGATTGCCATGGGGGTGAACCATGACTAACAAGATGGTAAGATGATTGAACTTGTGCTTCTATGATGTCCATGGGAGTAAACCATGACTACTAGGATTGTATGGAGAGTGAAAAAATACTACCAATATGGTCTTGGAAGTGATTCCTTGAATAATATTAAAATAATATTATATGTTTTTGTGTTTTCCACAATTCCATGTTTTATTCCATTATTATGAACTCTGGAATTCTATTCTTTATTTCAGTTTTATTCATGTCTTATGAACTGAAAATACATATTCCATGATTCATGTATATTATCTTTGATATTCATGTTATGATCTTCAATTTTCATTATCATGTTATAAAACCATTATGATCAGGATTATGATTATATGTATCCCTTATTTACCCTTACTGAGCATTTGAGCTCATCATATTATGTTTATTTCCCATGGTTATAAAGATATATATTATTTTTGATGTGTCTATGAAGGGTTATAGTCAGTAAGATCCTAGTGTGAGATAATGTAGATCACTAATTTACACGTTTTTATGTTTCTATGTTTCCAAAGGTAGTATACTAGTACAATTTTTTTGGAATCTATTTGTATAATGTTTTACGTATCAACAAAAGTTATGAAGTGTTAATGTATGGAACGTGAGGGTTTCTATAGTTGGTATCAGAGAAAACGTTCAGTGAACCTTTTGAAACTAGGTTGGGAAAACCTTAGTGGGATCCTAAGTCCATTTATAAGGATTAATTTAAGGATATGAAAAAGTATAGGAAAATGTACTAGAATTTTGGTAGTGTATAGAGTGTGTGTTTTCCTAGAAATAAATCCCTATCAAGATATTATAAGTGGATGTAGCTTAGTCATAGATTAACCTTGGAGTAAAAACTCTGATAAGGTGTATCAGGTCTAACTCGGCATAACTAGGTACACTAAAACAGTCCATGTGTCACTCCTAGATAGAATCTCCTAGGGGATATTCATTTGGAATTAAATCACTCCTCAGGAACCATCATGATGGAATTAAATAGAATATATAATTTAATTACCTAGGAAAAACAAAAACTGTAATAAATAATAGAAGTTTTCTTCATTTAAATATCCTATAAGTTACTTTTCCAGATTATGTGCTTCCTCATTATGATACCTAATTATTACTCCCTAATTTTGGTATTAGTAAATGTCTAGAATTCTAAGGAACTATGTTGATGGAGTTTGTGATATAAAAATACAATTAGTGTACTCTTAAGAAACTGAATTCTATGCGATCTGTAATTAAAAATATTTTTGTTATGCTCGCCCAAATCTCTCAAGATATGAATCATGATAGATTAAAATTTGAAAAAAGGAGGGAAACAAATTCTATTAAGTCCTTTAAAAGGAAATGTCCACATTCTTTCAAAGAGTCTTTAGATCCAAAAGTTGCTGAAAAATGGATTAATACTATTGAAAATAAATTCTTCATTCTACATTGTTCAGATTATGAAAAATTCATTCTATCTATTTATCAATTAGAATGATAATCAGACTAGTAGTAGACTCTAATCATGAATATGAGTAATCAATATGAAATTGAATCCATGGATTGGGATGAGGTCACAAAATTATATTCTAATAAGTAAATTTTTCATATTATTCATACCAAGATAGAGAAAGGGTTTCTCAATTTGAAGAAAAGGGATGATGAATCTTTTGGTACCTAAGAGGACAATTTCATAAGAATTATCAGGTACACATTATGAATTTTCATCCAACCAAAAAGTTAATTTGATAGGTTATTCAATTTATTAATTCAATTTTTCAGAAGGTTTTTGGCCACATAATACATGAGTATCTATTAAGAGACTATGCATTATGAAATCATGGTTGAAATGGAGGTTCAAGTCATGTATCAATCTCATGGGTTCTATAATAAAATGAATAAGAAGTTTAATAGGAAATATAAAAACCATGAATAGAAGAATATGGTATTTCATTTACTCTCTATGTGTGGGATGAAGCATAGAAGAAATTTACATGTGGGAACTAATAAATTTTTTATGTGAGAAATGGTATCCCATAGTGCATTTTATTTCCAAAGTGATAGGATGAATTTAGCTTACAGTGTGAATATAAAAAATTCAACACAGAATACACCATCCCTACTTGAGTGTTTCAAGGGTAAAAATAATGGGAATTATTCTAATGGGTGCCCAAATCCAAGGGATGATGATGATGATCGACCTCAAAAACATCTTAAGATGATTGATAAGGGGAAATCTCATTCAGTCACTATTTTTTATTAGGGGTGTAATAACGAAGTAGTTAAATGTACACATATCATCCACTCTAAAATTTGTAATGTATTATCTCATTATGGTTCAACCAAATAATTAATATATATCTAATTTTATGAAGGTGTTATGATTCTACCAAAATTATTAGATGTGGTTTTATCAATGAAAAACTGTAATGGTATGGTGATTGTATTCCATGTCTTGGATTCATATTTGGTTGACATTTAAGATAATTTGATTCTTAAAAAAATTTACCTTATTTTTTGGTTTAATTTCATGTCATCTTGGGAATATATTGGATTTTTCATCATAAATCGTACATCAAGTTTTGAGAAAGTAAAGTTATGTTTTATTTTTCTAAACCTTTATGATCACCCATCAATGTGATGATAAGTATGAACATCCTATAACTTACTTAAAATTAATTTTTTTTATTTCAAATTAACTTTTGAGGAATAAGTGGTAATCTATACCATTCTATATAATGATCCATTAAAAATAGTAGGAAATAAAAAAATTATTAAAAATGATATTGAAATTATTAGAGTCACTAACCATGTATATCCCCCAATAAATACTATGTATCTTACTTTCTTGGTCCTTTATGACTATGTTCTCAAAGTGGTTTCCTAGATTTTTTTATTTTTAAAATATTCCTCTACATTAATCATCTTTTATTTGAACCCACATGTAAAGATTTTTTTCTTGTTTATTGATATAATCCCTTTGGGCTCTGTTGACATCGACTCATAATTATTTTTATATGATTCTATAAAAATTATGCAATCCCTTAAGATGTTTATCTAATATGGTTGGGATGAATATTGGAATTGATGATATGACTATTGTTCTGCAATTTGGAGATGTATTTTTAAGAGAGTTTACTAGCCTTACAACAAAAACTGTAGTTGTGTTCTCAATATAACTCTTACCTAGTTCCACCCCAATTACAATGAATCCTAATAGAATGGAAAATATTAATTTGTAGGAATTGAAGAAGAAACTCCAAGAAAACCATGATAAGGGATTCAATTTCTCATGTGGATTACCTTGGGGTGTTCTTGTTCTTTTTGAGAAAAATAAATATGTATCAATGTGAATTTGAATTGATTATTGATATTTGAATAATATAAAAATCAAGAACATATTTCCTCTTCCCTATATTAATGAATTTTTTGATCAACTATGTGGAGTTCAGTACTTTTCCAATATTGACCTTCATTCTGGATATCATCGATTGAGGGTTAAAAAGAATGTTATACCCAATATGACATTCTGTATAAGGTATGGACACTATGAATATATATTTATTCCTTTTAGTATTTCTAATTCCCCTATTATATTCATAGACTTGATGAATAGATTCTTTATAGATGACCTTTATCGGTTAGTGTTAGTAATTATAGATGTTATTATTATCTATTCAAGGAACAAGTAAGAGCCTGAAGATCACTTGATAATTATACTGAAGATCCCATGGAAGGGGAAACTATATGAAAAATTAAAAAGGGGGAATTTTGGTTTCAAATGGATTAATTTTTTGGTCACATAATCTCACAAGATGTTGTTGAAGTAGATCCATCAAAGACGGAGGTTATTGGATGATATCCTAGATTAACCAGGGTGTCTGAGATCTATTGTTACCTTTGTAAACCTGGATGTTATCAACAATTTTTGGAGAACTTATAATGAATATGTAATCTTATGAAAATTTTAATTAATAAGGGTGCTATGTTCCTATGGACGGATAGATGTGAGGAAAATTACATGTAACTGAATAGAATATTATTCAACACACTTTATTGCTATTAAATAAGTCTTCTATCTGGATCACCTTTCCAATATATACATTAAGGAAGTTGTAAGGTTTCATGGAGTAGCTCATTCAATTATATCAGATCAGGATACATGGATAACCAATATGGTCTGGAAAATTATTCAGCAATCACATGACATGGATTTAAGTTTCAACACAACTTATCATCCTTGGAAATATGAAATTTTTAAAAGATTAGTTCAAAAACCAAAGAATATTTTGAGTTATGTTTCTACGCATTTAAAATGTGTTTAGGATCAATTAATTCCTCTAATTGATTTTTATTATAAAAATGGAATTCAATCAAGAATTTAGATGGAACCTAATGAATACCAATATGGGAAAAAATATAGATCTCATACAGTAAAGGATGATGTTGGAGAAAAAAATATATTCGGACCAAGGATTGTTGATAAAATGGTGGATCTTGTTAGAACCATTAAGCAACATATCAATGAAGCTTATAGTCAAGATAAAATTTATATTGAAAACCATGGGTGTAATATAGAATTTGAATTTTTTGAAAACGTTTTTCTATGAATCTCTTCATGGAAGAAGGTTATGAGATTCAGGAAGAAAGCAAAATTTATCTCTATGCAAATCGGTCCCTTTGAGATTATTGATTGTATTAGGATGGTATCTTATCTCTTCGAACATCCTCCAAATATATCTCAATTACATGATGTGTTCTATGTATATATTTTAAAGAACTATATACCAGACCCTTCACTTATAATGAACTCAGATTTCATACCATGATAGTAAGACCTATCTTACGAGAAACAACATGGTAAAATTATGGATCATATAATGATAGTTCTATAAAACATGACCAATCACATGGTTAATGTTTTATAGAGAAATCAAATTTTAGAGGAAGCTACATGGGATGATGAGGATATGATTAATAATAACTATCCCCATTTTTTTTACCAAAATGATGAATTTTGAGTGTAAAATTCAATTTAATGGGGTAGAATAAAACACCCCAATTTTTTCTAGAACTCTTTTTTTGGAAGGAATTATTTTTCATAGTTGTATTAAATCACTCTAACTAAAAAATTCCATTAAAAAACATCAAGTCAGTGTACATTACATTCATCACCAACGTAGCTTAGATTACACACAACAATGACTTGTCATACGTTACACACAACACTGAGTTTCTATGAAACATATTTTTTTCAGTTAAAATTATTTAAATGGGATATTTATAACCAATTTATGAACCATAGTAATATGAATTGTAATAAATAATTTTCAAATATTTTTTATAATTATTTTATATATATATAACATTTTTATTATGAAAAATATAATATTTGGTAATGTCTGTATATGTTTAAAAATACTATTTTTTTCAATTGAAATACTTTTCATGTCCTATAAAAAAATAAAATTAATTTTAGACACTTTTATAAATTTAATTTAATAAAATAAAATTCATTTTTTAATTTATAATATCTAAATTATCATAGGGTGAATTGTTTGGGACATTTATGAGAAACATTATTGTTGGATTAATAGAGGAAAATAAATAATTTGAATTCAAAACTAATTTTTCATATAATTTTTTTATATGGAAAAAATTATATTTATAATTGGTTGAAAAGTTTAATTATATAATATTCTTATATATTAATACAATTTAGGTCATTGTAATCAATTTAACTTTCATATTGGGTAGCAAAACCTAGAAATCTTTGGGATTGCTTAACTTTAAAAACATGTATTGTCATCCCAAGCATTGGATAAAATTTAAATTACCTTCTGCCACTTATATTATTGGACTTTTAAAAAATTGATTCTGTATTTTGATCCATTATAATTTATAATGTCTAATATGATCAACATAGTGTTTTACCAAAAGGATTTTTGAGAGTAATTAAAATTATTTACAATGATAAAGGTAAAATTAGGTTTAATAACGAATTAAACATTAAATATAAGGGAAAAATGATATATACACTTGTAAAACTCCCATTTATTTTCCCTTAATATATAATTAGCCTTCCATTCTTGAGTTTTTTGGTTTTGGATGAATTATATTAGGTAAAAACAAAGGAACACCTAACTTTTTTTTCTAAAATTCCTATTGTATGCTTTTCTTCCCCGATAAAAAGCCATCTCATATATACCTTATTCACACCTATTAAACCACATATGTTAGGCCAATTTCTACCCAATAAACCTCTTAAAATCCCTAAAATCCTTATTGAATTATCCCTTTGTGAATAAAAAATCCATGTATTCCCTTAGGTGAAAACCAAAATGAGTTACCCAAAAGAACATGAAACATCCTTCCTCAAACTCCTTTCTTTTATTTTCTTTATCCATCCACAGTAGTACACTACGTCCATGATTATAAAACTCAAAAAGTATCCTCAATATAATTATATGTTTTTATTCTATTGTTACAATCTACACTTACACACATGTCCAAAATATGGGTAATAAAGATTCTGTTTATGTGTATGGTGAACATCCTCCTTACGAAACAGTGAATGTTCGTTTTTCCATTACCACCAATCACGATTGAAAATTATGCAGGACATGTTTTTATAATATTATATATATTATAAATACTATGTTTGTAATATTACATAATTATGATACTACACTTATATTTGTACTATATATTTTTTGTAAATTTGATGATTTTGTTTGAGGAAGGGTGGACTACCGCCCACTCAAAGCGAGGTGATTCTATCAAAAACTACATGGAATGTATTAAGAAATTTATTAGTGAAATTATATGATATATATGAAATAATAATGAAACGAAAATTATATTATATACATATTTGTAATTCTATTTTGTTCTATCAAATATGAAAATAAAAAATAGAAACAACATTCACATGTATGTACGACCTACCATCTCCATGAACGATGTATTCCCTTTCCTACTTCTATACTATATAGAATATTATAATAAAAATATAATGAATATAATTTAAATTTATATCATTGAATAATGTCTTGAAATAATTATATATGTATAAGGACCAACGATATAACAAATTTTGACACAAGAAAAAAACAAAACGTGTATTACACAAAGCGTAACATTAACAAGAAATTAGTAAAAATTGGGTAATATAAAGCCATTATAAAACCATATATATGTTATTAGATATATAAAAAATGTAATTTTATTGATTAATAATAAGATTATATTTATTATACATGAATATTTTATGAGCATAATGGGATTCAATACATACGGTAATGAAATTTCATCGCACATTTTATTTTTGTGAGATACATGCCTTATAAACCACAATCTCCATTTTTATGGTGTATATATTACAAAATATTGTATTAAGTAGAAATTATACTCAAATTTATGGGTGTTTAAATATCTCTTATAAAGTCTTTCATTCATAGTGTTTATTTTTTCCAAATTTACCAAATCGGAAAATATAAATATGTATCAATTATAATTCTTTGAGACTCATGATTTGTTATGAACATAAATTATTTTTCTAGGTGTATATACATCCATTTTACAAATTATTTCATAAATTTAATTATTTTAATTATATTTTAAGATTTATGAAAATTCATTTTCTTTCATGGAGTGTATGATCCCATGTTTTGATTTGGTAATATTTTTGTGAAACAATATTATCATTTATCTAGATTGTTTATGATTATGCTTATCTTGATGAAATACTATATGCCCTATCTCAAGAAAACTAATTAGTTTACTTCTAATATATTTATTCATTTTTTCTCTATGTATTATTAAAAATTTTACTCTCTTTGGTATATAAAATAATTTAAAAAATATTAAGGAAGATCCGACAATATTTCCCTCTTCTATGAGAAATCTGTTTTATTTCAAAAACCATATTTTCATAAATGTTTTATAATTTTTTTTTCAAATTCTCCATGAATATAATTTTTAAGGAAAAATTATTTAATTTATTAATATTTTTTAAAAATATTAATTTATATTTTTTCAAATATACTTTCAATGAAAAATGTTTTCAATAAGGTTTTATGATTTAATGATCATTTTAAAATGCCAAAATAATATTTTACTCACAAAATGTTTTTAAAAAATCATTCAAAATTATTTCACATATAAAATGACATACATTTGTGTTACTAAAGCCTTTATGGGTAAATGATTCAATATTTCCATTCATATTCTTTCTCTGGATGGTTTATGTTTTGTTGGCATGATATTTATGAAACCCATTTCACTTTTATATGTTATATTTTTATGAAACCCATTTATATTTTAGGGGTTATGTTTTCTTAAAACCCTCTTCTTTTAATTAGTTATGATTTGATGAAATTATTAAAAAACCTTTACCTCTTCCAATTTTTATGATAATATTACATTTTTATAATACCCATTTAATTTCGTGGGTTATTATATCATTTTAATGATTTTATTGAAACTGGATGAATGATTTCATTATGATATTGGTGAGACCTATATCCCTCTCCAATATATTGGGAAAAGACTTATATATCATGAGAAATTCATAGTTGGACTAGGGAGTGAACCTTGACTACTAAGTTGTATATGGGAGTGAAATTGGATTACCAAGATGGTATGAGGAGTAACCTCGTGCTACTATGATAGAAAAATGAGTGAACCCTGACTACCCTGCTGGTATGGGGAGTGTACCCATACTACCAAGATGATCTTGGATGTGATTCCTTTACTAATATAGAAATCATATTATATGTTTATTTGTTTTTCATAATTCTATGTATTATTCCTATGTTATGATTTCATGGATTATGTTCTTCATATATATATGATTAATGCCTTATGAATTAAGAATATTTATTTCGTGTTTCATGTATATGATTTTATATGAAGGGTATGATATTATATATTCTTGATCATGTTACCATACCCTTATGCTCTTGATTATTCTTGTATATCTTCATATTTTATCCCTGATGATTATATGAGATGAACCATTTTTTATTTTTCCTTTATAAGGATATGAGGATATTTATTATGTTATATGGGTCTAAGAAGGGTTATAATAAATAATATCCTAGTGGGAGATAATGTAGCTCACTTATGTACCAGTGTTTATGTTTCCATGTTTCTAATGGCACTAGACTAGTATGATCATTGGGCACCTGTTTGTATAATGTTTTTTGTATTCCACAAAAGTTATGTAATGTTAATGTATGAAAAGAGTGGGTTACAATAGCATTACCTTAAAATTATTATATTAATTACAAAATAACATTATCTCTTTTTTATCAATAATTTTTAGTAAGTATATCATTGTAATTGGTAGTCTATTTTTTACTTCTAATCATAATAATTGGATGTGATTTTTTTTAAATTCTTTTACTAACATGAAAATCCCATAGTGGTGAAACTCTATAAGGCCTCAAGTGCACTTCTAATACCCTATATGATAGTGGCTTGCACAAAAGTTATATGATTGTCACATTGAAATAAATTTTACATCTGATAGATCATTAAATCAGAATACTACCAAATCAGAGTAAAATGTAATGGAAGAAACAAATACCAATAAATCATGACAAAAGATAAAAAAATTACAATGAATTCCTAAAATTAATGTAATGATAAAAATAAATAAATAACCCAATACAATCATTTTAAAAAAATAATACATTAAAATAAACCAGTGTAAAATAAAGGAGAGAGACACTCTCTTTTAACACTTTTGAGATCCATCGGTATCAACATAATGATATCATAAACAAGATCCCAACTCCATATAAACCTGGCTCAATCCTGAATGAAAACGTAAAATACAAAACATCCATAATTGGTAAATGTAATAATTATTGGAAATAATCTTGTGTACAATACAACCAGGATTCCAAATATATCTTGGTTTCTGAAATTTTCATCTATGAATAGTTTGAATATATACTTGAATTTAAATTAATTGACTTTGAATGAATATATCACAATACTTTTACCTATTTTTATTTAGAATATAATAAATTTGATAATATCTCGTATGAACCCAGAATATTTCAATGAATATTATACTAAAAATCATAGCTCATATTGAAGCCATATGAAAAGCATATCATAATCCCACAATAACTCTATTCATGGATTGTCCAATCTCATGATAAAATAAACTTTTTTCCAAAATTATAACTAATATTAGTCTATATTATCATAAGGATTAACTTTCATCATACCCAAAATCATGCTAATCATATATACAAACTCATGACTTTTACCTATAAAAAAGTTAAAAAATTTACCTTATAGAAAAAATATGGATTCTACATGATGTTATACATTAAAAACTTCAATTAAATTATATTTAATATTGATACCTAAATAAATTGATCATCACATTATGATAACATATGAATTTCATCATCATTTAATTTTTTATTTAACTCTGTATTAAACAAAAAAATGGTTTGAACATACAACATCATTTAACAGTTATTCCATTAATTACAACATTAAAATTGTAATAAATCCCATTTAACTATCTCATAACACAACTCATTAAACACTTATCATATCAAATTAATGACATTTTACCCCTTTCATATTAGGGAAAACTAAATAATTTAAACACACTAACCATACCCAAACACCCAATTTATATTTTCATTTAATGTTATTATCACATGTATTTATCAAATAATTTTAGTTATAAAAATAATCATCGAATTCCAAAAATAAATCATAATAATTCAGTAAGAAACATCTCTTTTAACACTACCCATACATTATCTTTATAAATTATTTATCTGATCCATGATATTACCCAATACGATTAGTTAAACTGGTTCAATAAAATAAATGAATAACAACATTTATACGTTCCTCACATCATATGTTTCCAAACACATAATCTTGTTTTCAATCATTGAATACAATTTAATTATTTATATAATAAATTTCCAATAAAAACTATCACATTACATGAAGAAAAGTATTAAATTAAAACCATTAAACAATTTAAGATCCAATATTTACCCAATAGCCTCACTTAACCCAATGTCAAACACATATTTATATTTAACCAATTTATCCTATATTACACCCTAACACTAAAACAGACCACTCAAGGACTCATCCGCTTGATGTTATCAACCAATAATTTCTCATTTATTTTAAACCACATGAAAAACCCTAAAAATTAGTTAATTAAAACCAACCACCCCTTTCCCATTTATGTTACAAACCACACACACAATGAATTATACAACCTAATATAACTTTTATAATTTAGAGTGCACATAAAATAAACTATAGGTTTAAAACTCCCAAATTATATCATATAATAAAATAAGAATTTATACATTTATTTTCTCTTTAATAATTTCCTTGAACCCATCAAATGATTAAATTTATTTTTTAGTACCAAACAAGTGTTATACACTTAAACAACTCTCAAATAAAATGTATTATTTAAATTCCAACATCATAAACATATTTATTTATCCTAATAAGCAATGTTAGGAAATTTAAAACATCATTTACATGTCTAGTGAAATATATAATAATTTTAATAAAAAATTATAAATCAACAATAGTAAAATATTACATAAACAAAATATTTCACAAGGTAATTCCATCCCACGAAATATGATTTAGTTATATTATTTTATCAATTAATATCACTATCAACTTTATAAATTGTTTCATTAATTTACCCTATTCAATCACATGGTATGTATATAAAATACATAGAAATAAATTATTCACAATAAAATTTCAACAAAATAATTAATGATTATTATATAAATTCTTCAAAAATCATTAGTTAATATCTATTCTTTTTAATTAATAATGCATACCCATTTTATAATTTTGAAAAAAAAAATAATTTGAAAAATAACACATTCATATCACTTTTGGTAATCCACACCAACTCATTTTTTTAATATCCTCTTAAATTAATAATCAATTTGATGTCATATAAGGAAAATGTGAATAAATTCTAGTAATATATTAACCATATGAAATTTATTAGTGAATTATAAAGTTACAAAATATAATGAACACTTAACTCATGACATTTCAATAGTCAGTAAATGGAATTGAATCCTAATTAGACCACAACCTAAAAATAAACATCACATAATTTTAATGAACCCATGATAATAATGGTCTCCTTGCTATTTTAGTTCCAATTCCAAAAAAAGTTCATCAATCAAATATGATATTAAAATATTAATAAAGGAAGATTGAGGAATTTGAGAGAAAAAATAGAGGAAGTACCCAAAGATAATGACATTCAAGAAAAAAATATAATCATAAATTCTCAAATTCATTATCATGGATTTAGTAAACTGTCCATTTTTAAAAAATGAAATTACAACACATCAGGTAATTACTTTCTCACTACCAATAACTCAGTGGTCTTTGGCTACCTGATAAAAACCAAATGAGTACCCAATGTATTTATTGAGCAACTATACCCTTATTCCTCTCATAATGGATACCTTATGGATTCATATTTTGTACTTAGTTCTTCATTATACTTGTTTCCCTAAAATACATTCTTTATCTTCCCTCTCGATGCCACAATATTATATATTAACTCCCAAAATAAATTCATGAAATTACCTAAAATAAATCCACAATATATAAATTAAAATAAAAAAGCCACTAAAAAAGCTGGATATTTTAAACTCCCACTATAATACTTATCATCCTCAATAAGTTTCTTCTGTTTCTCTAGTGATTAAATACATCATTGGGACCTCAATTTGTTTCTCTTTCCCAAACATGAATGCAGAAAACCATCACCATAAAATAAAAATACATGAGGCTCCCCACCAAAGGGATCTATATACAAAAATGTATACATACCCATATATACTTACAATATTAGAAAAAAGATTAATAGAACCTCATGAAACCACCACAAACCTCAAGACAATATAATGAAAATTCAATTTGAATTTTGAATTCATCAGTAAGATCACCAACACCAGTCTATACTAGATCTTTCCAAATCACATGAAAAACACCAATCTACGCCTTTATTAAGAAAAACTCATGAATTAATTGTTATAAATAATGTCACCCACATCCCAATAATTCACAAAAAACCCAAAAAAAATACAATTCCAAAGAATACTGATTAAACTGACCATTTAAACAAGGAACGATGATCTCATAAATATCTCATATTATATTGATTTTCCTCTTTCTAGATTTTAAAATTTAAATCCTGAACTAAATAATTACATATCAAAACATCACCTCAAGAAAAGTATATTCACTAAATTTTATTTAATTAAACTAAAATAATCATTTTTACCAACATGTTTTAAAAATAATTTTTTTTATTTCATCACATGAAAAAATAAAAACTTTTCCATTTAAATTAATTTAAATTGACCCCTTTCATGTTCATAAAATTTAAAAAAAAAATTAAGAACACTTTAAATTCTAATTATATCATTTTATTATAGCATGCTCTTTATAAAAATTTAATAGATTTATCAACATTAATCATATTCAAAATTATCACTTTACTTTAACATGATATTTAGTATAGAAATTAAATTATGGTAATCAATTTCAATTAAAAAATTTCATCAACACAAAACAAATTGGATTAAAAAATTTAAAATCAACATGGTGACATTCTAACTTAAAATTAATATTATTTAATATATTGAATATTAAATCCAATTTCTTTATGCTTTAGAGAGACCAAACAACCATAACATATAACATCATACTGAAATGATGCTATAATTAAACAACATAATGAACATCAACATGCTTCAATAATTTATTAAAACCCTAAATAAATTAAAAAATATATAAAATAAAAGAATCATTTTATTTACCCAAAATACTATTTAATAATTTTTTAACATTTTTTGATCAAATAAATATCAAATATACTCATTAGTAAGATATATATCACATAATATAAAATTAACACATCTATTCTAAATTTATATCTTTGTGATTGTTATCCATTATCATATAACTATTCAGGACATTATATATTTGAATATCATTATTGATAAATCATAGTAATAGATAAGTAATCAATCAAATAATTAGTCAGAAAATAATACAAAATTCCAATTACTATGTTACATACTTCTCAAACCTTCCACAATTCATTATTTAAATAGTTCATGTTCAAAATTACAACTCGTTTGATTCACGTATGGAAATAGAAAATATCATAATCAATTCAATTCCATAATCACATTTATTTTTTTCACCAAATTTTTAATCAAAATTAATTCCCATTATTCATTTTTCAAAATTATAAAAACGTAATACAACATTCAAAAAATGTTCACAACAACATCATGTATAGAAACATGTAAATTTAATTATATATCATGTTCTTATGGGATAAAATGCTACATTGAAACCCCACTATTCACCAAATACTTGGATTAATTTATCATTTATAAAAAATATTACATTATTTGAAAATAAAAAAATAATAACTCGTCAAAAATAATAAAATATGATCACTCCTTACCTGGTGAATAAAACTTTCACTATGGATGTTCTGAACTGAAACAAACTCATATATTTCATATTATTTTTCAATCTCTATTCTACCTTATATAATTTTATCAAATATAAAATTCATAAAAACAAAATAACTCCAATATCATTTTTTTAATTTCCTTCCACGACTTAATAGTACCCCTCAGATAAAATTACTCATGCCCTCAAGTGTGTTCCCCCACCATCAATGTCTATAAACAAATGTAGAGGGTATATGAGTATGTCTTATGGAGTGATTTATCCCCTAATAGATCACTTCATTAGAATATTACACAATTAGAATATAAACTACAAAAAAACTAAAATTAATAAATCTTAATAAACATAAGATGAATTCCCAATAATGGTCAGATGTCATACAATAAGACAAGTCAGTAAACAAAACCCAATAAAAAATTACATATAAGTGCATTAGAAGAGCCTAATGTAAAAAAAATATGAGAACCACTCTATATAAACACCTTTGAAATCCATCAGTAGAAAAAATGACTCTAGGATCCAACTCCTAAATCTCTAGGAACCCTACATATTACTTAATTAAAAAATGTAGGTCAAAATCTCTATGGGTTTGAATTATATAATGTGTGAGAAATAATTCCTTATATGGTACCACCAGTATCCCATTGATCACATTGTTTCAAACATAATCATGCGTGTATAATGAGAATTCACACTATAATTTAATTTAATTAATTTATTTAAAATAAAAGAATTACATGATTGTTAACTATTTTGGTTTATAACACTACTAGAAAAACAGGCAAAGGATGCGCTTCACTTTTATCTGCACTAAAAAAAAGCACGGATAAAGGGGGCCTTTATCAGTGCTTCTTTAAGTAGTGCTGATAAAGGTGGGATTTATCAGTGCTTTTGTTGAGAGATGATAAAGGTTAAGTTTCAGAAAAAAAATATTTTTTCATGAAAAATAATATTTTGTTATATAAGTATATTTATATTGATATAAATACAATATATATTTTTTAAATATGTTATAGATACATATAAATACACTATTACATTTAATAAATAAGAAATTTAGTGAAAATGGCTTCAAAATATCTTTAAACAAAATTATAAATTAATAATTTTCTAATTATTATCGGTTAAAAATCATTTAGTAACAATTTGAGGACACAAAAAATCAAAACAATTAATAAAATATCCAAAATATGTTGAAAATGTATCTCAAACTTCAAACGACCATAACTTTTGATTCAGGTGTCTGTTTGAGCTATACAACATATCAAATCAAAGCCTGCGATGAGCTCTATGCGCTATTGATTGAGGCAAAGCCTCTGTCACTTTTTTCGAGCCCAAAAAAGGCTCAAAAGTCCTCCAAAATTGAGTTTTTAGTCGGGATACCCAGATTTTTTAACATTCAAACAAGTATAACTCTTGATCCGGAGTTTTGTTAGGCCTGTACGACATATCATATCGAATATTGTTTCATTTTCTTCGATTTTATTAGTTTTAGTGTTGAAACGGGATTCTATATTATGTGTTAGGGGCATTTTAACATTCTATGGCTTTTCAAATACACACATATATGTATTTATTCATAAATATATATGTGTTTGTGTGTGTGTGGGTGTCTATATGTGTGTTTGTGTATTATATATATGTATATATGTATTTTTTTATCTATTTACTTATAAACACACATCAAAAACATATTTTTTCATAAATGTATTTAAAACTAATCTTTATAAGTACATTTTATGGAATTTCAAATACACATATATATGTATTTATTCGTAAATATATATGTGTTTGTGTGTGTGTGTCTCTCTGTGTGTGTCTGTGTATTGTATATATCTATGTATGTATGTATTTACTTATTTATAAAAACATATAAAAATATATTTTTTCATAAATGTATTTAAAAGTAATCATATAAGTATATATTAATATACAAATAAATATACGTATAAAAAATTATAACTAAAAATATATATATTAATATATTAATATATGATTTAATATATATATATATATACTAATATATGAATAAATATAAATATATTAATATGAATCTATATCAATATATGAATAAATATATCTATATATATATATAGATATATCATTAAATAGAGAAAAAAACGTAAAGGCATAGTGGTAAAGGTGTTGTGCGAAAGGGGGGAGGTCCCAGGTTCGAGTTTGGGTGGAAGAGAAGAGGGTGTGTGAATATGAGGATGTGTGGGAAGGTTAGGGCGCAAGAGAACTCCTAGCGCTTATAAAGGGGGTGTGAAGTGCTGATAAAATCTCTCCTCACATTATTTTTAATGTTTTTTAATTTTTTTTTTGACCTTTATCAGTGCTTTTTAAAAGCACTGATAAAGGTCCCTTTTTCAGCGCTAAAAAAAGTGCAGATAATGGGGTCTTTTATCAGCTCTTTTTTAGCACTGATAATGGATACCTTTATCAGTGATTTTTGGAGCGCTGATAAATGGGACCCTCATATATTAGCGCTGATCTTTAGAGCGCTGTTTTAGCGTTGTTAAAGCCCATTTTGAGCCCTGATATAGGCTGTTTTTTTAGTAGTGTAATATACCTTTATCAACCATTATTAGTATAATAAAAAAAATTTCTAAACATATCATATCCAAACTCATGGACTATATAGCAATCCTGTCATCGTATTAACCTCTAATTTGTTTTTATGACCATAATAACCTAATGTGTTTCTTACTTTTTTTAGTTTATTTTTGTGTATGGTATTGAAACATCTTTCTTTGGAACCAATATACCAATAAAAGAAATCCAAATGAGCGTGATGGTAACTTTTAATACCCTAACCTCATGGAAGCTCCATATATTTTGTAGGAGTTCACCAAAAAATTGATAGAGGGGATAATAGAACCAGTGGATTTGTAAGGCTCACTATCTAGCTGGTAGAGCTCAACAGAAAGTTAGTGGAGTCAATATAAACCTGTAGAACCATAGAATTGTAATTGGTTTTCTAATTTATTTGATCTAGATCATTCAAATGTGTATCTAATGTTGGTCTAAAATCCTTGATCCATCTCATAAATTCATTTACTTGACTATATGGTTCTCTATTTCATATAAAGGATATATATTGACATTTATACAATCAATATTGTGCCACAAATCCCAAAAAAATAGTTTTAAAAGGCAAAAACATTCCACAAAATGATTTTTTATTAAGACATAACATGATTTTACATGATACCCCTAAGAAAAATTTTCTTCTCAATTGGTGACTGGGATTTAAGGTCTTTAATAGAATTTTTTCATTTTATTTTTGAAAAAAAATTGTCGCGTTATTGTAATTGTTGAAGTATATTCTTATTCCTTCCCTCTATCACTTTATATTTCATATTATTTTATAACTTATTTAGAGTGTTGAATAAATTTTAAGGGGTCAATAAAAAGACACCAAAATCTTTTTTATATTCATAATTAGGTGATAAAAACCATTATAGTAGGGGCTCAATGTTTTTTGTTTCCAATAAAACAAAGAGACATTTTTTTGTTCTTTGTTTTTATTAAAAAAAGGTTTTCCATTCTTATTTGGTTCATGGTTTCCATTAAAACTAAGATAGAAATAAAACCCTCTTATGAATTTTTTATGGAAGGAGACGTAGCGGAATATTCTTAAGTTATTTATGAACTCATTTATCAATGTTTTCTTTTTAATTTTTTCAATTTATCTTCCATGAAAATTAATGTTTTATTTTATATTAAAGAAAATTTAATATTTTCTCTTTATACATAAATAAATTTATTTATTTATAATTAGTTTTATTTTTAGCATAATTTTAGAATTATTTTTAAATACAGTTTACTCCCCCATATTCATTATTATCATGGACCTATATTTGGTATCAAATGGTTTTTTTGGGTTTTCTTAAAATATCATTCTTATAAAAAGTTAATTTTTCTTTTCAAATATCCTAACTTGTTTGAATGTTTCATATTTTTATTTAGATGATTTTTTAGACACCCATGGTTCTCAGAAATGTATGTTTATGGGTCATGGACCATATTTAGATGGGTAAAATGGTAGTTATCAGTAAAAAAACACATGTCAACCTTTATTATAAGTAGATGATATCCTACATGGATTTTTTTCATTGTTATATTCCTACATGTGAAAAAGAAAAAAAATGTGCACCCAATTATATTACATATTTTGAAATAGATGGTTAATAACTGAATGTATTATATTGTGGATTAGATATAAAATGAGTTTAATCAAATTTCTATATGACAAACTACTCATTAAATTTAAAAAAAATTAAAAGTTACTCATGATGGAATGAATTAATGTTAAAGATACTATAGATGATATATATAGAAAAATATTTATAATTTTTATTATAAAAACCTAAAATATATATTACTGAAATTTTTGAGCACTTAACAAGCATATATAATTGAATAATACCTCTTGGTGGTACTATTATAATAGAAACAACTATCATGAAAATAATTTGTGATTTATAAAGAAATTTTTCACCTAATGTGGTATAAATATATGAAGGGAATGAGTTAAGGAACATATCGATCAAAGAGATAATTTGATCTCTCATGAGCAATGAGATAAAAATGAAGCAGAAAACTAATAATGAATATAATATTGAAATGAAGAAAAATATAATTTATTTCAATGAAATTAATTAAGTCTCTTACAATGATGATAAATTTATTATCATTCTTAGAATATGAAAAAAACAATTCAAAAGTAATAAATCCTTCCATAATTCCAAAAATGGAGGATGATTAATGTGATTAAGAAGTAAAGATATTATAATGTAAAATTAGGGACATGTAAGGCTGCAATTTCCCTTGATTAAAAATAAAAACAAGAAAAATAATAATAGAAGAATGAAAGATTTAAATGTTTCAACCTAGTCTAACAGTGGTGATTCCGTCTCCTCAAGTGAGTGAAGTGATTAAATCTCCAAATGTATTATGTTTAATGATAAGGTTATTCTAGATGTAAAATATAAATCATCATCTTCCCCCACCTCAATCTCCTCCACCTACACGTCTTAATCGTCTAATTAACTAAGTTATAAAGGTCTAAAATATATTAATGGTCAACTATCATATAGTTTTTTAAATTTAAATTCTGTATATAAATAGCTTAAAAAGAAGTACAATCATGTTATTAATGGAATGGATAACCATTCAACTGAAAAAGACAAATTACAAACATAATTTAATGATAAATTTATTTGCATGAGTAAATATAAAATTCAATGATATAAAAACAAATCTCAAGAGGTTAAATCAATGTAAAATAAATATAAATAAACTTTGGGGTTCTCAATGACAAGTAAAAACTCATTTTTGTTTTTTTGAATAATTTTGGTTCTTAAAAAAATTATGACTTATTGAAAAATTAGGATTCTATTTTATGAATACTTTTGAAAAAATTATTGATATGCTGACCAAAAGGTATCCATATTTCTTCTCGTATCTCATCTAAATAATCATTTTCAAAACAATTTTTTTTACAAAAATCCCTCTTATCTAATATATATCGAATCAAAATCTGGGTATAAAAAATTTTAATTTATTAATTTTTTAGAAAAATGTTCTAAATAGTAAATTTTAAAAAGAAATATGGTACATAGACTATTTATTCACTTCACAAATTTGTGTTTACCCATCTAAATTTAATTGACATAAATAATTTTATGGAGGATATGTGTCTTTACATGATAATTTAAGATGTAAAATAATATGTCTTGGTATAATCAGTGATCTAAATTCAATGCTTTAAAAATATAATTTTTTCATTTTTGGTTTAAAACCAAATTTTATTTTCAATTTACAATTTTTTCCATATATTTTTAAAATATATTTTAGAAATTATTTTTAAAAGTTTGTAATGTTAAATTAATTTTTTATCACATTTCATTTTCAAAATGATTAAATTTTTTATTTAAAATTTATTTCTTCAGAAAATGTAAAATGCATGAGTGTTCTAGATAGGGATACTTGGATTGGAAATAGATACCATATTAAATGTATCACAAAGTTACTTTTTAAGATCAATTAACATCGTCTAGTATGATATTTTCCAAATTTTTATTTCAAAGATGATGTTGTAAGTGAACCTTGCCAATTTGGTTAGCACTAATAAACTTTTTACAAACCTAACCAATAAGTATAAAACTCCAAATCTATTAATCTTCTTTGCCTGTATCTTTTTGGTCAAAATTATGTTGAAAGTATTGGAGTCGAATCATACATTAGTTTTTGATATTAAATAATTACAGAATATTCACGTGGGTATATTTATAGGCACCAGAAAATGTGTCTTGTAATATATTCATAAGATTTACCGATAAGGTAGAAAATGAAAAATGGTCAAAAATAATTTCCATTCATAGTGATTGGGGGGGATTGTTTGATATCACTATGTTTGAAGAACTTTATTCTTCACAATGATATAACTGTACTATTCTTCCCTTATAACACCTCCAAAAATTGGTTAGTTTGAATGGAAATTGGAACTCTTGACTAAATATCAAGGTCATTTATAAAAAATTCAAAGTCTCGAAATTTGTTTCGACTAAGGTGGTTAATATAACTTTTTATATCCTAAACCATGTTATCATATGAACCTTCCCTAAAAATAATCATTGAGTACTTTAGATAAATAAAGTTATTAATGATTGATTTTTAAAAGTCTTCAGATTAAAATGTTTTATTCTCAACACCAATGGAAAACTATGTAATTTTGATAAAAAATAAAAAGAAATAATCATTCTCGGGTCCTCAAACCAAAGTACATTTTAACAATCCTTAAATAAAAGAAACAAAAACATTGATGAATCCATTCTTACCAAACTAAATGAAAATAATATTAAACCTTCTTTCTAATTTCATGGTGTGGATAACCTTTAGGCATTGAATTTTAATGATCCAAATTATCCTAATGTTTTTATCAAGGATGAATCCACATATACACCTTTAGCTAAATATTTTAAAAAAAACCAAATATGATCCCTTGGAAAATATTATTGGTGATCTCCAAGTTGGTCCTCATACTATAAGTTATTTTTTAAATTATGTTGATCATCATTTTTTTATTTTAATTGTCAATCCTAAAAACATCAATGATTCTATTAATGATTAAAACTATAAATTTTCTATAATAGAATAGCTAAAAAATTCTAATAGAATAATGGTATTGGTACAAAATGGGTTTTCAGAATTAAATTAGATGAGAAGATTAACATCACACATATCAAATATAGACTCATAACCAAAGTCTATAATCAAGAATAAGGAATTGGCTATGGTGAAACATTTCCATCTATTTATTATATAGAATGAATAAAAATAATTTTTGGGAATTTAGTACTCATATAAAATTCAATATTTTTCAAATCATGGTTGTAAGTTATTTTCTATACCATTTTATTTCTAAAAATGTTTTTATAGAAGAATCAACCCATTTTGAATGTCCAAAATCTTCAAATTTTGTTTTCTTGTTAATGAATGTTTTTTATAGTTCAAAAAAATCCACTAGGTATTGGTGTGAATGGTTAATAAATTTTATTATATAAAATAATTCAAAATGGGAAAAGTGGATTCAACATTATTTCTAATAATATTTCAAATGAATTTTTAATCATTCAAATATATATCGATGAAATAGTTTTTTGATCAAAAAATGAATCCCTTTGTAATGAATTTTCCAATATTATGAGAAAAGAATTTAAAATGATTTTATAGTTTTATTTAAAATATTTTATGGTATTTAAATCTATTTAATTGATTATAAATCATTCATAATCTAAATTAAATACACTAATTAAATTTTAAAGAATTTTTTCATGGATAAATATAAGGATAATAATAATCATATGAGTATTTATTAATTCTAAAATTTGATGAATCCAGTATACCATCTAACATCATGCTTTATAGAAGTATGATTGTGAGTATTTTTTTAAGTTACCATGAACCAACCATACATTATGCTCAGTGTTTTTCATTATGCTAATTTTCAAGACAATCCTAAATATTTTAATTTAAAATATCAAAAAAATATCATGAATATTTTAAAAGGTTCTAAATATCATGGTTTAATATATCCGAATAGATCCTCTTTAAATCTATTAATGTTATCTAATATATAAGCTGGATAATTGTAATTATATAATAAAATGTACTATAGGGAATTGTAAATTTCTTGGACATTTCATAATCACTTAGAGTAATAAAAATTAAAATTCAATTTCTCATTATTCAGAAATAGATGAATATAATGTCATAGAGAGATGATACACAAAAATTATATGGGGAAATGAAAATATCTTATATTTTGGGATAAATTTTTCCATGTTCCTATTCAATTTGATAGTCCAAGTTCCATAAGCATCTCTATAAAATTTTTTCAGCATGTATGCAATAAGTAAATTGATATTTGGTATCACATTTTTAGAGACATTATTAAAAATAGATATTGTGATTGTATATAATATCACTAATCTTCAATTATCTGGTATATTTATAAAACCCAATTCATTGGTTAATTTTATTTTTATTACGGGGTGTTAAAAATGGCATACTTGTAATTTTTTTCTTATATATTTTTTTTCTATGTTTTCTCTTATAAAATCATGATTTATTTTTAAAAAAATTATTTTATTTTCTAAAAATATCGTGGTCAAAATTTTAAAACCACGTTTATATAATCGCCTTGATTATCTAATACAAGTTTTATATTTTGTCTAAATTATCCTTTTGGATTAAAATCCTTTTTTAAAATCCCAAAGGGGGAAAAAGTGCTAATGTATATGGGGAAATATAATTTATTTGGAGAATATTTTAAAAAATGAGGAAGATAAAACTTTTAAAATGTGATTGTTCAAACTAAGTAGAAGATCATGATTCAAGGTGGTTACATATGATTTTATAGAAATTTTATTTATAAATATTTTACATTTTCCATAATATTTTTTACTCATTAATTTTTACCTATGTCTTATCATTTATTTATTTATTTTTATCTCCAATGTGTTTTTATATACTCAAAAGTAGGGGGGATTATTAAACCTATAATTTTATTTTATGATCTTGATCACTAAAGGTGATTCTTAACATTCCATTTTTTGAGTTTTTTGATAAAGTATTTATACATATTATTAGGGAAAAAATTGACCAAATATAAGAACCAAAGAAACATATAGGGTCACATTGACGAACCTTACTACCTGACAACACAGAGCAATTAGTAGGAGTGAATCGACCTACAAGAGGAGGAAATAATAGAACTTACCAACCTATCATGATAACTAGATCATTTATTATTATCACTGGATGACTTATAAATTCTAAAAAACCTATATAACTTTAATAATGACACCATTTTGACAATAGAATCGGGCAGCTATCATGTGTATTTTATTTTGTTTAGTAAAATATTCATTTAATCTTTCTATAAAAGACTATATTCAACTCATTATTTCCCTTAATCATCCATAGGATCCTCCTGATCCTTTAAATGAAATAAATAGACATCTTGTGAGGCTTATATCTCAACTATGATAATCTATGAAAAATTCATACGATTGATTTATTATAGATCGATCAACATTATTTTTTTTTTCAAGGGATATCCATGAAAAATTACAATATAAAAAAGAAATTGTACCTCAATAGATTCAATATAATTTCTTCTACCTTTTCACTTGTAGCTATTTTTACCTATTTTTAATTATTAACAGATCTTCTTCTATTTTTTCTCAATCCCTATCAGTATTTCAAATTATTCTAAACATTTTAGAGAGTGTCAATTATTTGTAAATGGTTTGTAAAATCATGCCATTGTCTTCTTCTATAGGTGTTCACCATCGTTAAAGTGATGTTTCTTGTTTCATGGTTTCTAATATTACAAGGGTCATATTTTTTTGTTTTATATTAAAACCAAGATATTCTTTTAATCTTTTGTTCTTGGATTCTTCTAAAACCTTGTGAGATATATCAACCTCTCAATCATTTTTGAGGTGAGGATATGTAGTGGAACATTATTGATCTATTTATGAACTCGTTTATAATTGTTTGAATTGTTTTTATTTTTTTTACACATAAGGATCTAATTTATTTTACACTCACTTAACATTAATTTATTTATACATAAATCAGTTTTTTGTCATGGTAATAGCTTTTACTTTTTAACATTATTATAAAATTTGTTTAAAGGTAATTCAACTCCTCTTGAAACTTTACATTCAAAATGCACCAAAAAATATTGTATAATATTAAGATTTAAAAAAAAACATAAAAAATATCATGTAAAAATCAAATTTTTCAAAACTCTTGACATACATTAGTCCTTCCTATAAAAAGACTTAACGCCCATCATTAATAAAATCGTCGTTATCCTATAACAAAAATCAATGATTACCCCTTGAAACATAATTAGAAAACACACCTCATTGAAAAAATATAAAAAAATTCATATTATCATTATAGAGACCCAATTTTTATACATATATTATTACATTATTTTTATCAAAAATATAAAATAAACAAAAACCAATGATTGAGTAGCCTAGTGTCTTTAGAAGACTATGAATATAAAATATGAACATGAAAGTAAAATAAATCAATATTATTTCTCTCTCTATAAAGAGATCTTAAATCCCATCAAGATCATAAAACTACATGGTATATAATAAAGAATACAAAAAACCAAAGGGTCTATCTATAAATTATGTTTGGGGAATAAGCATGATAAAGAATCATCACATATGGGTTAAAATTCATACCATAATATCATAAAATAAAAGGATAATTAATAATAATATTTGAGAATGACATTAAGAATATGGAATCATAAGATCACAAAAACATAGTAATGAGGAATCAAATTAAATTAGGACATAATCATATGTCAATGATAACAACCATCAATACATCACATGGTGAAAAAATTCTCATCATGGATTAGGTTTACTCATTTATCCTAAACATATCATCTTATTAGATAAAAACATTTCCCAATGAATTGGAGATCTATATTGGTTCACCCATTAGAAAATTAACATGCATATGTATTCTATATAATTAAATCATGTGTAATGCATAAGAATAAAAACAAAAAATCAAACGACAATGGGTTATATAATCTTGTCTTATGACATAGGCAAATGGAATATCGTAACTAATTCCCTGAAATATGGTATTGAATCATTATTGGAATTCTTTAGACAAATAAACTAGAATAGGACATTAAAATGAACTATAAGTAAATTTTTGACATAAAAGGGAGTTTATAAATAATTTTTGAAATATTACTTTTAGGTGAGGTTTTAGAAAAATTGATAAAGAACCATTAAATTGGTTAAGGGCATATCAATTTCCATAAAACTAGAAATTGAATAAACAAATTCCATAATAAAATTAGTGTTTCTAAAAAAATTAAGGATACAAAATTTCATTTATTAGTAAATGAAATGATGTGAGATAGTAGATAAGTTCCCTCTATATATATTTTCATAATGAGATAAATTGATATTGGAAACTATAAAACACATATATCCCTATCAAGGAAAGGTGAATTTAACAAGGTATATATATAACAACTATTCTTTTTGTTACACACATAACATAAATTATTACATAAAACCATCACTTAATTCAAAATAGATGATCGATAAGTCTTGTGTATTTGGGTCTTATGAACATTACATAAGAACTTTAAACTTAAAAAGACAAATATTATTGAAAACTTCCTTTACATGACCACTATATTACCTCTTACTTAGCATTTCATGGGATAACCTGATGACATACATAAAAAAGGGGTGAGCTATGAAAACTAGTAATGGAATAAACATGGAATAACATGAGGAATACAATATATGTTAGTCAAGAGTCATATCAATGTTTCAGAAGAGAAACATGAACATAAAGGCATGAAAAAGCATGATAATCATAATATGGAGATGTGGAAACAACACTTAACATGGAATTAGCATGCACCAAGGCTAATTGCACATGGAGAATGAATAAACCCTAATTTCACATGAAGCACGAGTAAAACCTCACTCCACTTGAATTATAATGAGTAAAAACCCATTGCACATGACATTTTATTATACTATACTTTTTCTAAGGCATTAGAGTGAAATTTGGGTAAACCCTTCATAATCATTTCATTACATGCATAAGTGTTCCACATAGATCATACCACATGGATTAATTAACATTATAATTAATTCCATGAATAAGGGATGTTAAATACAATAAAATTAAGTACTCCATCAGTAGTTACATGTGCATAAAGGTCAATACCCCTGATAAAGGATTGGGTATAGTATTCACTACCCAATGTTTTTGGCATGTAAATTTTGGTGTAATTTCAGTAGCATGATAATGTCAAATAAGAATTCATAAAATGGGTTGATGAGAGTGAATGGGGTATCTAATAATTTAGACAATATATTGAAAATAATGGAATCATGGTACATAATATGCCAACATATGAAATGGAATTTATATGCATAATATAAAATAATTACTTGAATGTTAATGAGGAGGGAGAAATTTCTTATGGAATTTCAGTATGGTAACGTGTGTACATAGGACGAATTAATTAGATATAAAAAGGGTATCTAATCATTAAAAAATTAATAGGTATGTATGGGGGAGATGAGAAATCATACCCCAACATTTTTAATTTAAAATAAAAGGGCATAACAACAAAATGAAATTTGGAGAAAAATGAGAAAGGAAAAAATCCCTTACTTGGAAGTGTGATCCCAAAGGATTGGGAGGAGATTGAGAGAGGATTATTGGGAGAATATGGAACCTTGGGAGGATTTTAGAGAGAGGAGGGAAAATTTTGGACGAACTAAAAAAGGTTTTTTATGAAGAGGAAGTGGGAGCTTGGGTGGGTTTATATAGGAAATGAGGGGGAATTCTTTAATATTTTGGTTTGGGACACCACGCAATAAACTAATCCAAACCAAAAACCAGTGCATGGTTATTGCCAATGGTTTTCGAAAATGGTGAGTGGATAGAAGTATTATATAAGGCCAATGGCTAAACGTTTTAAGACAATATGGTTGCCTTTGTGGAGGTGAGTCACAGTCTCAAGGAAATCAATTCAAAAGGCTAAAATGTTTTATAAGTCCTGGAGGATCCACTAATGCTTTGTAAAATAAATCAAAAAAACCCTAACATTAAGTAATTTTAATGGTAAAACATGTATTTTCTAAATAAAATTTCTATATATTTTTGTTACATCAATATTGGGTCTTTATGATGTCATAAAACACACTATATATTTAAATGATATTTAATTTTTACCCAAAAATTGGACAGTTTCAGAAAATTATGAAAAATTCACAGTTGGATAATATAGACATTCTGTTTCTGAAAATAATATTAATTTTGTGCTAATAATTTTAAAAATATTAGAATATTCACTTTTAAATAAAAACCGACATTTATTGAAAATTCATGGGCTTTGAAAAAACAACTTTCAAACATTAATAAAAATTACAATTTTATTTATAAAAATTATACAATATTTTTACTTAAAAAACAAATTTAATAATAATAATAATAATTTATTAAAATATTATATAAATAAAAAATCCATTAATTTATAAAAATAGATTTATTAGTTGAATATAAACTAAAAAAATAGTTGGGATTTAAAAACTATTTACAATGTATCAATAATAAAATGAATGTATATTGATTATTAAATAAAAATAATAATGCACATAATCATGGTGCTATGTTCTTGCTATATAACCCCTTATAACACCCACATAAAACCTGAGGGTATGGTGTGAGATGGTGACGAACTATTGGGGTAGCTCAGATAACGTTGCTCAGGTGGTAATATCTATCAACTTCTACTTCTCCTGTAGGCAGTTCCTTTCAAGATTTATATATTGATACTCAGCTTGGGATTGGTCATGATCGATGCCCAATGATTCCAACTCCTTTACGAGCTTCGACAAATTGTCTTCATACGGGGAAGTCTACTTTATAAGGCTATCATATCCTTTTTGTAAGTAAATTGGGTTTATTAAAGCCCTATATTTAAACTAATCATGAGATCACTGATGAACGACTATATTTGCAATGGTCAAAATTCATAACAGTATTTTAAAATTCCCAAAACATAAAACCAATTAAGTTCATATTTTATATAACCATTTTACATAATAAGACATTTAATCAAATCAAGAAGAAATTTCATTAATGAATGTCTGGGTCGTTGAAATCTTCACCCTTAAGAAATTTCGCCCTTGAAATTTCCTTTTCCCACACTAAAATAGATGTGGGTAACTTTTCTTTGTCACTTCCTCCAATTTCCACATTACTTTTTCAAACTTTTGGTTTCTCTACAACACCTTGTGGAGGGGCATTGTCTTATTTTATAGAATGTTTTCTCTGAGATCTAAGATCTTCACTAGTTTCTCCTCATAATAATGATCATCCAATAACTATACTACCTTAGAAAGAAGTACATGTGAAGTGTCTGGTATGTATTTTCTTAAGAGGGATACATGAAAGATATTATGTACTTTAGCCATAGTAGGTGGAAGTGCTAGTTGATAGGACACAACCCTGACACGATCATGAATCTCGAAGGGGCTGATGTACCTAGGACTTAACATCCATTTTCATCACAAACCTCATGACCGTCTTCCATGGAGATATGCATAAACATACCATGTATCAAACTTTCAATTCATGTTATCATCGACGATTGTAGGCATATCTCTTCTGTAGAAATTTTTCTGCCCTGATATGATGTTGAATGGTTATCACCTTCTCCGCCATTAATTTGACCATTTCAGGTCCTAGTAGCTTACACCCTCCGAATGTATCCCAACACACCGGTGTTCTACACCATTTCACATAAATGTCTTTATATGGTGCCATTCAGATGCTCAAGTAGAAACTGTTATTGTAGGAGAATTCAACTAATGGAAGATGTTTGTCCCATCCTCCTTTGAATTCCAAAGAACATGATCTTAACATATCTTATAGTGTCTGAATAGTTTGCTCTCATTAGCCACCATTTTGAGGATGATAGGTTGTATTGATGTCAGTTCATTACTTAGATCATGTTGGAGACATTTCTAGATCTTCTAGGTGAATCTCGGATCACGATCAGATACAATAGATAGTGATACTTCACACATACTAATAGCTTCATTGATGTAAATCTGTAGAAGTTGATCCAATGAGAAGCCCTCTCAAATAGCGATAAATTGAGATGTATTCATAAGACTATCCACGTAGAGACATATAGGAATGTTTCCACTATATTTACTTGGAAGTCCAGGCAAAAAGTCCATGGTAATGTTCTCCCACTTACATGTTGTTGTGGGTAGTGATTGCAACATCCCCTTAGACTTTTTCCTCTCATCATTCACTTGCTAACATACCAGGAACATTGATGTATATTCAGAAATATCCCATTTCATATTGTCCCACCAAAATTTTTCACAGAGATCTCGATACATCATTGTGAGCCCTAGGTGAATAAAAAAGGTTGAGCCTTGTGCGTCATTCAGGATCTCCTTCTTTATCTAGGGATCAGATGGTACACATAATCATGACCCAAATCTCAGAATTCCATCCTTGTAAACCCGAAATGCTAAGGATTTCACATTTCCGATAGATACAACCCTTTTGAAAATTTCCACATCCTTTCTTTCAGAGTTATTAATTTTCTCCATGAGGTATGATTGAGCGGTTTTTTGTGTAAGGATTGATGATTCTCCCTTCTTTATGATTCCAATTCCGATCATCATAAAATATAATAAGATTGGATCATTTTATATTCTCATCAATGATGGAATGTTTGGATCCTTTCTACTTAGAGCGTCTACTACATTGTTCGTATTCCCAGGGTGGTAATGGATTGAGCGGTCATAATCTGTGATCATCTATAACCATATTCGTTGGTTCATATTCAACTATTTCTTAGTAAATATATACTTGTGGCTCTTGTGATCCATGTACATTTCACACTTATCCCAAAAGAGGTAATGCCACAAAATTTTTAAAGAGAAGATCACTGCAGCCAACTCTACATCATGTGTTGCATAATTCTGCTAATGAACATTCAATTGCCATGAAGCATAGGCAATGACATCGTCTTTCTCCATCAAAACACAACCCAGACCCTTCTTCAAAGCATCACTGAATACTACAAAAAGATATCCACTTGTGGTTAATGTGATCACGGGTGCAGTGACAAGCTTCCTTTTCAAATCCATGACTCTTTATTCTAATTCATCAATCCATGAAAACATTACTCCCTTTCGAGTTAGCTTGGTAAGAGTGTAGGAAAATCATGATAAATTTTCCATAAATAATAGATAATATCTAGCTAACCCCAAGAAGCTACAAATATCTGTTACCGATGTTTCCTTGGCCATCCCTCAATTGCAGCTGTCTTCGAGGGATCCGTAGATATCCCATTTCTTGTGATGATATCACCCAAGAATGAGACTTCCTTGAACTAGAACTCACACTAGTTGTACTTTTCATAGAGCTTATCCTTTCACTATGTCTCTAGTATAGTTCTTAGATGCTCATCATGATACCCCTTGGTTTAGAAGTATATTAGAATATCATATATAAAGACAATCACAAATTTTTCGAGATAATATCTAATGACCTAATTCATCAAGTCCATAAAGATTGATGGAGGATCAGTGGGTCCGAAAGGCATTAATATGAATTCCTAGTGTCTGTATCTTGTACCAAAAGTAGTATTGGGGCTATTTTCCTTCTTCAATCTTACTTTATAATATCCTGACTGCATGTCCACCTTGGAGAAGTATTGTCCTCCATGCTGCTGATCAAACATATCATCAACTCATGGAAAAGGATACTTGTTCTTTATCGTGATTTTTTGAGCTCATTATAATCAATGAAAAGGTGCATTAACCCATTCTTCTTCGTGATTAAGAGGACTGGTGCACCCCATAGTGAATCACTTGGGCATATAAACCCTATATCTAGATTCTCCTGTAGCTGTTTCTTTCAACTCCTCAAGCTACACAACTGTCATTCTATACAGAGTCTTGGATATTGGCAATGCCCCATGTATAAGGTCAATTGATAATTCAACATCTCATATTGAAGTAAGATAAGGAAATTAATTGGAAAACAATTTAGTGAATTCCCTCACAATAGGCATGTCTTCAAGGATGATTTCTTCTTTAGACTCAACCATCTGAGCCAGATACTCTTGTTCATAGGACAATAATTTCCATGTTTGAGATGATGGTGATAAGGAAGATTCATCTTCCTCCATGCACTTGTAATGAATCATGGGTTGATTCTCTATATAGAGGGTGATTTCCCTCTCACAGAAATTTATAATGGCTCTATATAGGCAAATCCAATCAATGCCAATAATTGCATCAAATTCCACGATAGGGAGTATGACAAGGTTCTCCGGGAAGTTCAATCCAAAAATTTTGATAGGGGAGGAGTTTTATTCATGGGATGAAATGATTGACCCATTTTTCATACTCACCAACATATTCACTTCCATGATTTTTGTTGGTGTTAGTATTGTTCTTCTAAACATTAAGGATATAAATGAATTCATAGAACTATAAACAAAAAGTATGTTCGATATTCTTGAATGAATAAGTAGCGTACCTATCACCACTTTGTTTCTAGGGTTCACATCAGGAGTAGTAATGGAAAAAGATCACCCTTTCTACCATGGAGGTAGTTGGTTGCCACCGAAAACCCTTGGCTTATGGAATTGATTTTCAAGGTGCCTCGTTTCTTTGTATTTGAAGCAATGAACAACACTTTGAGAGTCGAATGGAGTGTTCCTCTCTTCTATTGTAGCCGCAAGTTTTTCTTATTGGTAGTTAACAGCTATGTGCACTTCTCTTCCACACATAAATCATTTCCTTATCCCCTTCAGGAAATTTCTGTGGTGCTTCTTTCCACATCTTAGGAAAGTGGGGTGCAGGATTTTCTAAGCACAATTGGATTTATCCATCAGACTACTAGAATTTAAGTCCACCTTACACTTCTTATCCCCATGATACCATTGAGATTCTTCGATATCTATTTTGACCTTGAGGGTACATCAGACAATTTTGTCATAGAGATCAAAGTCTCAGATTTCCAGGCCTTTCCGGAGGCTAGGATTCCACCCACCAAAGAAGCAGTTAACCTTGAATTTGGGGGTAACGACAAAGTTGGAGGCATATCATGCAAGATTTGTGAATTTTTACAAATTTTCTCTGATGGATTCGTCTTCTTTTTGTTTAAAGGAAAGGAGGTCCCTTTCTATCTTAAGATGGAGGGTTCGAGGAAAATATTTATCGGAAAACATTTTCTGAAAATACTTCCATTACAAGGCCTCGATCTCCTCATTACGCTTTGTATTTTTGATCAATTTGTAGTATTGATAGAATTCACCCACCATACGATAAGAAGCTAGAAGAACCATCTCTTTTTTGGAACATTGAAGGATGGAGAAGATATTTTCAATGGAGTTGATCAATTGTTCAGTGATTAGGGGATCAAATGATCCATTAAAAATAGAAGGACTTTATCTCATGAAGCTCTTGATAGTTCCTTGATCTTTCTTTGGGGGGGGGGGGGGGTTGAACGTTCCTCTTGACCCATGTTTCTATTCAAATATCGATTTAACTGAGAGAGTATTTTGACAATGTTAGTGATTCCTTCTCCCATCAGATTTGGTATCTCATTAGAATAATAATCACATTGATCATCACATTAGTTGTTACCCTCAGTCCTCCTATTACCAGTTATTGGCTGGAATAAAAGTAAAGTTAGGGGTAACACAAAAAGGGTAATCCAATGAAAAAACTGATGAATTATAAGTAGATTTTATTTCATGAACATATGAATCTATATGCTTCAGTCAATGTTATCCATGATATAGTTTGTAAAATATATTCTTAGGGGCATTAGTTTTATTCCCTTTATAATGGTTCATACTAAGCTTGTAAATTTTCCAAAGCATATCCCCCAGGAGTCTCATAACCAAGAGTGTAGCAAGGCCAATTGTCATGAAAATGGATACCCAGGTCAAGCTTGAAACTCCTTGTCGGAGTTTCCACTGCTTGTCAGAGTTTTCCCTCCTAGTTATATTTATGATAGAGCCGCCTCTACATTCTCGTATCTAGATAGGGATGTAATTTCTTGATAAACCACTTATTCAACACTCACCAAAATTTAGGGATGTTTTTATTATACTTAGTCATAACCCTAAGTATTTCACTAGGGTTTTCTAATCCTAATCCCAAAAAAATTAAACCCATCCTCTAGTACCAACTATAACCACCCTTATTTTTGTTACACACATAACATAAATTATTACATAAAACCATCACATTATACAACATAGAATATGATTAGGTATAGTTTCTTTGGGTCTTAGTAACATTACATAACAAATTAAAACATAAAACACAACATCTTATTGAAAACTTCATTTACTTGACCACTACATTCCCTCATACTTAGCATTTCATGGGATAACCTGAGGACATACATAAGAAAAGGGTGAGCTATAAAGCCCAGTAAGGGGATAAAAATGGAATAAAATGATGAATAAAATGAATGTTAGTAAATAGGAATACCAATGGAGCACAAGAGAATCATGAGAATAAAGGTGTTATAAATCATGATAATCACAACATGGAGATGTGACAAAAACACTTAACATGGAATTAACTTGATCCAAGGCACATTGCACATGGAGCACGAGTAAACCCCTAATTTCAAATGATTCATGAGTAAACCCTAGTTTCACTTGAATTTGAATTAGAAAACACCCATTCCACATGATGTATCATGATACCATACTTTTCAAAATTCATTAGAGCGCTATTTGGTCACACCCTTCATAATCATTTCATTTCATGAAAAAGGGTTCTAGATAGATAACACAACATGGATTCATTAACATCATAATTAATTACAAGAATAAGAGTTTTTGAATATATATAATTAAGTAATAAATCAATAATACATTTTCTTAATGGTTAATAACCCTAAATAAGTAATGGGTAAGGTATTCACTACATAATGATTTTGGCATAGAGATTTTGGTGTAATTTCAACTGCATAAAGACGTCGAATAGAAATTTGTAAAATGGGTTGATAAGAGTGAAAGGGGTATCTCTTCATTTAGAAATTAATTAGATAGTAATGGAATTGTGGAAAATAATATACCAACATATGAAATGTAATTTATATGTATAATATAAAAGTATTTATTGAATGTAAATGAGGAGAGAGAAATTCCTTACGGAATTTCAGGATGTTAACTAGTGTACATGGGAGGAATTAATGAGAGTGACAGGGGGTATCTCATCTTTATATAATTTATAGGGAAGTATGGGGGACGTTTGAAATAATACCCCAACATTTTTAATTGAAAATAAAAGGGCATAACAACATAATGAAATTCAGAACAAATTAAGAAAGGAAGAAATCTCTTACCTGGAAGTGTGACATAAAAGGATTAAGAGTTTCTTGAGAGAGGCTTCATGGGAGCTTGAGGAACCTTGGGAGGATTTAGAGAAAGGATGTAAGAAGTTAGAGGAACTCCAAAAGCTTTTATTGAAGAGTAAGTGGGATATTGGGTGGCTTTATATAGGAAAGTAGGGTAAATTATTTATTATTTAGGTTTGGGACACCACGCATTAAACTAATAAAAACCACAAGACAACCCATGGTTATTGCCTATGGTTTTTCCCAAGGGTTTTGGAAAATAATATTAATTAAGGAAAATGTAAGAACTTCTTTAGATAAAAGGTTTTCTTATGGGGAGGTGAGTCACACTCCTGAGGAAATCAATTTAAAAGGCTAAAATGATTTATAAGTCATGGAAGGTCCACTAATGCTTTGTAAAGTAAATAAAACTAACATAAAATAACATTACTTTAATTATAAAACATATATTTTCCGAATATAATGTTTATATTATTTTATTACATCACTATTGGGACATTATGATGTCATAAAACACATTTTATATTTAAACTGAATTTCATTTTTACCTAAAAATTCGACAGTCTCCAAAAATAATAAAAAATTCACTATTGGATAATTTTGATGTCATGATGCCAAAAATAATATTTATTTTATTCAAATAATTTTTTAAATATTTTAATTATCACTTTTAATATCAAAAACTGACATTTATTCAAAATTCATGGGCTATGACAAAAACAACTTTCAAACCTTAATAAAATTTACAATTGTATTCATAAATATTATATGATCATTTATAATTAATAGAAATTAATTTAATAATTATAATAATAAATTTCTGATAAATAATATTTTATTAAAAAATCCATTAAATTATCAATATAGATTTATTAGTTGAATATTAACTAAAAATGCTATCTGTGCATTAATAATATTTACAAACATTAATAAAATGAATGTACATTCTTTATTATATAAAAAATAGTGCATATAAGCATGGTTGTACAGTCTTGTTACATAACCCCTTATAAAATTTGCACAATACCTTAGGGTAATGTGTGTGATGTAGACAAACTCTTGTGGTGGCTCGGATAACTTCGTTTGGGTGGTAATCTCTATAAATTTTCACTTCTCCTGTTGGAAGTTCCATTCAATCTTATCTTGTTGATGATCGTCTTGGGCTTGGTCAAGAGAAAATTCCATGATGCCACCTCCTTTCCAAGATTCGACAAACAAGATTTATATAGGGCAAGTCTACTAGATGAGTCAATTGCTTCCTTTGTTTGAGTAAATTGGATTTGTTAAAGCCCTATATTTATACTAATCATGGGATCACTGTTCAACTGTGAAATTAGAAATGGTCCAATTAGTAATGGTATTTTAAAAATCCAAAACATAATACCAAAGAACTGTATATTTTATATAAACATTTAACATAATAAAACATTTAATCAGATCAAGAGTAATTTTCATTAATGAATTTTTGGGTCGTTTCAATCTTCCCCCCTTAATAAATTTTACCAGTGAAATTTTTTTCCCACACTAAAAAATGTTTGGCTAACTTTGCTTCATCAATTCCTCTAATTCCCACGTCGCTTCTTCAAACTAGTAGTTTCACAACAACACATTTGCGAGGGGCATTACCTAATTTCATAAACTTTTTCTCTACAATCTAAGATCTTCACTGGTTGCATCTCATTAGAATGTTGATCCTCTAACTGTACTACCTCTGAAGATAGTACATGTGACGAGTCTGTTATGTACTTTTTAAAGAGGGATACATGAATGACATCATGTACTTTGGCCATAGTAGGTGGATCTTCTAGTCGATAGGCCATAACCCTAACACAATCAAGAATATAGAGGGGGGATGATGTACCAAGTACTTAACTTCCCTATATTTCCAAACCTCATGACCTTATTCCATGGATACATACATAGAAATACTATGTCTCCAACTTTGAATTCAAGGTCTTATCGATGGTTCTCTGCAAAAAGCTTCTGTAGACATTGGTTTGCCTTGATATGCTGCTAAATGGTTTTCACCTTCTCCACCATTTCTTCGACCATTTCAGGTCCTAGAAGCTTACACTCATTGACTTCATCCCAACATGCCAATATTCTGCACCCTTTCATGGAAACGTCTTCATATGGGGCCATTCAGATGCTCGAGTGGAAACTATTATTGTAGGAGAATTCAAATAGTGGAAGATGTTGGTCCCATCATCCTTTGATGTCCATAAAACATGATCTAAACATATCTTAAATTGTTTAAATAGTTTTCTCAGACTGGCCCTCAGTTTGATGATGATAGGCCATACTGAAGTTCAGTTCACTGCTTAGAGAATGTTGGATACTTTTCCAGAACATCGAGCTCAATCTCAGATCATGATCAGATATAATAGATACCGGTACACCATGCATCCTTACCACTTTATCGATATTAATAGGATCATGTTAATCAATGTAAAAGTCCTCTCTAATCATGATAATGCGATTTTTCTTCATAAGATGATCCATAATGACCCATATAGTGTTGTTTCCTCTTGATTCCCTTAGAATTCTAGTGATAAAGTCTATTGTAATGTTATCTCTCTTCCATGTTGGTATTGGTAGTGGTTGCATCACACCCTTAGACTTTTTCCTCTTAGCATTCACTTGAGGACATAACAGGCACATTGATATATATTCAAAAATCTCCCTTTTCATATTGTCCCCCAATGGTTTTATCAGAGGTATCGATAGATATTTGTGCTCTCCAGGTGAATTGAGAAGGTTGAGCTATATGCATCATTCAGAAGCTCCTTATGTTATCTCTAGATCGAATGGTACATATAATCATGAACCGAATCTTACAATTCGATCCTTGTTAACCATGAACTCCGAGGATTTTCCATTTCTGATAGCTTCCACCTTTATTAGAATTTCCACATCCTTTATTTGAAAATCCATTATTTTCTCCATAAGGGATATTTGATCAATAATTTGTGAAAGGATTGAAGATGTTCATTCTCTATGATTCTCATGTCTATGTTCATTAAATTTATGAAGATTGGATCCTTCTTAATTCTCAACAATGACAGAATTTCTAGATCCTTTTTATTTAGAGCATCTGCCACCTACTTCTCTTTCCTAAGGGTGGTAAGGGATTGAGCAGTCATAATCTTTGATCAGCTCTAACCATCTTCATTAGAATATGTTCAATTTTTTCTATGTGAATATAAATTTTAGGCTTTTGGTATCCTTCTATATTTCACACTTCTCCCCAAAGATGTAATGGCACCAAATTATTAAAGCGAATATTACCACATCTAACATTAGATAATGTGTTAGATAATTAAGCTCAATAAATTTCAATTCACTTGATGCATATGAGATGAATTTTTCATTCTACATCAACACATAACTGAGGCCCTTCTTTAAAGAATCACTGAATATAACAAAAATTTCTCCACTTGTGGGTAATGTGAGAACATGTGCAGTGATAATCCTCTTTTTCAACTCCTTGTATCCTTCAACACATTCATCAATCTATGAAAACATTACTCCCATCCAAGTTAGATCTGTAAGGGGGTTCGACAATCATGAGAAATTTCTCACAAATCATTGATAATATATAGAAAACCCCCAGAATCTACGGATATCAGTTATCGATGATGGCCTTGGACATCTCTCTATTGTAACTATCTTTGAAGGATATATAGATATCCCATTACTTGTGATGATATGTCCCATGAATGAGACCACTTTAAACTAGAACAAACACATTCTATACTTTTTTATAGAGCCTCTCCTTTCGCAAGGACTCCAGTACAGTTCTTAGATGCTCCTCATGACCCTCCTCGGTTTTGGAGTATATTAGAATATCATCTATAAAGAATACAAAAAATTAGTCAAGGTAATCTCTAACGACCCTATTCATCAATTCTACAATTAATGATGAATAATTTCTGATTCCAAATGGTATTACTATGAATTCATAGTGCCCGTATCTTTTATGAAAAGCAATCTTGGGGATATCTTCCTTTTTCACCCTTATATAATAATATCTCAACCAAAAGTCCACCTTGGAGAAGTATTGTTCTCCATAAAACTGATCAAAGTATTATTAAATTAATGGAATATGATACTTTTTCTTCATTGTGATTTTGTTGAGCTCACGATAATCAATGTAGTGGCGCATTGACCAATCCTTCATCTTGACGAAGAGGACTGGTTCATCCCCATGGTGATGCACTTGGTTGTATTAATACATTATCTGGATTATCCTGTAGTTATTTCTTCACCTCCCCAAGCTCCAAAACAACCATTTTATATGATTTATTGGATATTGGAAACTCCCTAGTATATGGAAAATTTAAAATTCAAAATCTCTTATAGGAGGAAGAACAGACAATTTTTCTAGAAACACTTCAACGAATTCCATCACAATAGGCATGTATTCAAGGACTGTTACTTCCTTAGACTCAATCATCTGAGCTAGATATGCATGCTCATAGGGTAGTAATATCCTCTATTGAGATGATGGAGCTAAATAATATTCATATTCCTCCTTTCACTTGTATAGAATTAGGGGCTGATTCCTTATATGTAGAGTGATTCCCCTCTCACGGCAATTTATGTTTTCTCTATATAGAGAAATTCAATCCATGCTAAGAATTGCATCAAATTCCACTAGAGGGTGTATTATGACATTCTATGAAAAGTTCAATCCACAATTTATGATAGGAGATGAGTTATATTCCTGGGATACAATGATTTCCCCATTTTTTGTACTCACTGATATGTTCATTTCCATGATTTGTAGTGGGCTTTGGATTGTTCTTCTAAATTTTTGGGATTTAAAAGAATGCATAGAACATGAATAAAAAAGTGAATTCACTATTATTTAATTAATAACTAGCATACCTATCACCAAATCATTTTCAGGGTTCAAAACAGCTGTAGTGATGGAAGAAGATCTCCATTGCTACCTTGGAGGTTGTAGGTTGCCTCTGAAAACCCTCGGCTTAGGGCACTGATTTGTAAGTTCCACTGGTTCTTTGTAATTGAATTAATGAACAATGCATTGAGATTCAAATAGAGTGCTCCTCTACTATATCACATTTGAGGGTTTTACTTTTCGGTAGCTAATGTCTAGGTTCCCTTCTCTTCCACACCTAAAGCATTTCGTCGTCCCTTTCAGGCAAATTCTAGGGTGCTTCTTTCATCACCTTTGGCAAGTGGGGTGCTAGTTTTTCTTAGCACTGTTGAATTTATCCATTAGACTACCATAATTGAAGTCCACCTTACTATTATTATCCCCATGATACCCCTGTGATTTTCCGATCACCATTTCGACCATGAGGGAAGATCATACAATTTCCACATAACTATCGAAGTCACGGATCGCCAGTGCCTTCTGCAGGCTAGGTTTCATCCCACCAAAGAAGTGGTCAACCTTGAATTTTGGGGTAACGATAAAGCCAGAGTCATATCCTGAATTACTTGTTATGTTTTCCAAGTTTTCTCTAATGGATTCGTTTACTTTTTTGTTTGAAGGCAAGGAAGTCCCTTTCCATTTTAAGCTAGAGGATGCGAGGAATATTTTAACGAAAAACATTTTCCAATACCTACAATTTAAACGCCTCGATCTCCTCCTCATGATTCATATTTTTGATCAATGTAAACCATTGATAGGCTTCACCCTCTATACAATAAGCATCCAAAAGAACCTTCTCTTGTTCGGAACATTTAATTGTGGAGAAGATATTTTCAATAGAGTTGATCTATTGTTCGAAGATTGAGGGATTATATGATCTATTAAACATAGGAGGCCTTTGTCTCACGAATCTCTCGATGGCGACATGATCTTTCATTGTGGGGGGAAGAATGTTCCTCTTAAACCAAGTTTCTATTCAAATCATGAGTTAAATGAGAGAGTATTGTGACAATGTTCACAAATTCTGTAGGTTCTAGGCGCAACGGAAGCACGTTGGTTAGAGTTCCCAACATTAATTTTATCGTTAAAGATGATCAATCATAGATCTGCCATGATGTAAAACGCCAAATCTTCAGAATAGAACGAAGAACAGAAAATAAAATATGAAGTATTAGAACCATAGAGATATGAACATCATATGTTGGTTATAATTAATTTAATTAATTGACAATAATTACCTTGATGGAATTATTTCTTTATTGATGTCTCTGGTCACGATCTGGTGTGATCGGTCATTACATCGTATAATCCTAGTGTATGCTTCCTCTATCGGTGATCCACATGTGTGCCACATATCTTTGGACATCGCCGAAGGGATCTCTGGGTGCTACCGCGGAAGATCCTTCACCTTTGATGTCCGCCTTCGATAGCCTTGATCTGATGGAGGAGGTCCTCTCTCTGTCTTGAGAGCATTCTTGGAGGTAGTAGTTCTTTCGGCCTTGAATAAATTATCTTGAACTGTTGTGCACAATGGTTCTCTATGGAAAATTGTTGGGGTTGTGAGGATATTTATAATCAGGTTAGTGGTCATAGAGTTATGACAATAAATAAACACGTTACACATTTTATTTATTTCATCAACTATTATTGAAAAACCCCAGGTAGAATTATAAATTTCATGGCATGCACCCATGATGATTATAATAAAGATCATTTAATAAAACAATATTATATCCTAAAAATCCAGACATGAAAAACTACATGCCGTGTAATCATTAATACACGGTGTGTACTCATTTTCCATAAAACTACATACCCTGTATAGTTAATATACAAGATGTGTACTCATTTTCCCTTTCGAATTGATTTTCTTGATTCATGTATTTCCTATAATTGAACAATCTCCACGTTTACATGTGGTAGTTTTCATGTTGTGCCTTAAATAAATTCAAACTGGTGATTAGTTAGTTTTTCATTTCTCTATGGAATTTATTCGTTGATTCTATCAAATTAAACTCTATTTTATGAATTTTAACCCCATCCCCATAATGCCACTAAGATCCACCAATATCCATATTAACCTTTAGGGAATGAATGATGTTATATTCATACATTAAATGTATATAACCACAAATTATTTTCACATACTGATATTTAATTGACTAAAGAAGTGGTATACCTTAGCATTATTTTCAATGAAAAGTTAGAGACATTCCATGCATGTCTTGTGATGTTTTCCTCATAAGACATAATAACATGATAATTATTTTAATTAATTACTATAAACAGTTATTCTATTATAATATTAAGATTTCATGGATAATTTTTATTGAAAAATATTTTATTCAATCTTGTCCATTATATTGAATTTATTTCCTTCTTATGCTTCATGTTCCTTGATAATTTTCCACCAATAATTTTCATCCCACTCCATGTGATAAATGTATTATATGACTTTATATTATTCCAATCAATGTAAGAAATAATCAATATTATCAATATAGTTAATATATTGTTCTTTTATGTGGGGATCATAAGATCCACTAATGGGAGGAGTAATTTTTCACATAATGTACTCAACCAAAACATTCTATTTCTCATGAGAAGAAGGGTGTTCCGTACTAATCACATTATTACTGATAACTTGATTAAGTTTATCTAGTAATTCCATCATTTTCTTGACTATTGAGCCCATTAGGATAGAAGTATCAATAAGTAAATCATCACATTTCTAGTCATATATGTAGTTGTCATCATTCCTTATATTTCATTCATTTAACTGAAATAATGTAAAATTAGGGATGAGAATACTTCAACTAATAAAAATATGATGAGTGAAACTACTAAAATAGGAGGAATACCATATAAATTAAAGGTATATCCTAACATATTAGCCATTATATTTTAATCAAGTTTGAACATATTATTTTTCAATTTATTTTTTATAATATAAAATTTTATTCAAGTCTTTTATAATGGTTTTTTAAAAGTATTTAAATTTACCAAAGCATATCCTTTAGAGGTAATACCATGCATACACAAAGTAATATTTATCATCAATCAGGTAAAAGTTGAGTTAATATCCAATGAACCCTTTCAGGGTTATTACCCTTTGGAACATCTGTTCTAGAGTAAGATCATTTATAGTATCCAGACATGGGTGTAATTTCTTGGAATATTCTAACTCTTTTACTTCACCAAAATTTTTGGATATTTTCAAATACGTAGACTTATCCCTATAAGGTTTTAAAATTTATTAGTATCTTATCACAAAAATATAACAGTAACATACATTGATACAAAATATAGATACACATGCCTATTACACAACTTATTACATGATTTGTAACATAAATATAAAATAAAAACAACCAAAAGTTCACGGGGAATAGTTTATTTTTGGGAGTATGTAAATAAAATATAAAAATGAATCTAAAATGTGACATGTTTATTTTACTCTCCATAATGTGTTTCAAAATCTCTTTGAGATCCTTAAATTTCATGGGATTACTTGTGGAATATAGGAATAGAAAGTGAGATATATAAATCCCAATTAGGGAATAAATATTATGATGAAACATAGATTATGATTGAAAAAGAATACCATGATTTCAGAAAATAAATGTCTCTTAAATAATAATAATAAAGAATAATGATAGAAAGAATATAAAATTATAAGATCTGGGAAAACTAAGAATGTGTTAATAATATTAAACATTACATAAACATAAGTCAAGGCTAACCACAATTAAAACATCACATAGTGTACTATGTCCCATCATGGAATATGTTTAATTCATAATACAATACATATTGTATCATTATAAATAAAAATTACACAATACATTATAGTATTGTCTAATTTCACCCACTATTTCATTTAAATGCATATGTTTTCAAATAAGGAAATTATTCAAAAAGTCATAATCATATTAAAGTCTCATAGAAAGAAAATGGGTTACATAATCAAGCCTTATACGTATCCAAATAGTAGATCATATTGAATTCCTCGAAATAATGGATTAAAACATTCTTAGATGTTCATAAATAAATAAATAATAATAAGATGTTAAAATTAGCTCCAAGGGAACTAAAGACATAAAAAAATTGGAGAAATAATTTTGTGAATTACTCATTTTACGTGAGATTTTTGGAAAAAGGGAAAAGAGTCATTGAAGAGGGTAATGGTGTAACAATTTCTATAAAACAAGGAATTTACTAAAATGGGTTTTCATAATTAAATGAGTTTATTATAGAACATTTAAGGTTAAAAACGTTTCATAGAGTGATATATTAAATAAACAGAGAAAATTGGGAAATTTCTCATAATAGACCCTACTAATCATAAACAATTAATAAAAAAATGTTTAAAATACATCTATACCAATAAATGAAAGGTGAAGTAAACTAGATAAATTTTTTTAGAATATATAAATATAGAATATTGATGATTTTAATTAGAATAATCTATAGATTTTGTGAGGTAAATAAAGAAAATTTATAACCCAAATTAAACAGGGTGGTTTGGAGAGATCCCTTAACAAAGGTACATGATTATTATGTACTCTCAATTATAATCGTGAATAATCAAATTATATTAATTTATTACTTATTTAATAAACATTTACATCTATATTTTGTTTAATATAATAATATAATGGTGATTTACAACCATTATAATGAGATGCTAATTTTAATTTTGTTGTTTTGTGGGCATTCATTTCCTAGTTATAAGATCTAATCACTTGAAGATAATTATCCAAGTTATAATATAATAAGAATAAAACATCATAATTTAAATAGTTCATACATTGTGATGATTTATGTTCTTTTATAAATTTATATATTCCCAAATATCTATATGGTTTCTGACAGAGGGATGAATCATTTTGTATAAATGTTTCCATTTTATGATTAATTCATTTTGGTGTTTTTACCAGACATCAAGAACTAGATTTGTTTTTTTATATTATTAAATTCCAATACATAAATTAGGGTATAATATACTTATTATCACCATATTTAACCATAATAATATTTCAATGACCATTCTTGAATACGGTGGAGGAAACAAAGTATGTTTTTTACGGATGTAGTGACCCGTCTATATTGAGAAAAAAACCATTGGTTTTAAAATTAGATGAGAAGAGAAGACAATGTATGATAGATATTCCATTAAAAAATAAAATTAAATTATATATATGATAATATATTAAATATTCCATGTTTTACTTATTTTTATTAGAGGATGAGGAGGAAGAAAACATTTAAAATCTCGGATGGGGGAATTAACTTCCCCTTTGGATGTATCTCCTAAGGCTACCACATAAAGAATCTTGGATTTGTATTTTTATGAGACCAAATATTATAGGGATTTTGGGGGATATGGGGAGATCTTTTGTTAGATATTTTTTATAACTACCAAACATTTCCATACATAAATTTTACATCTGAAAAGTATAATATTAAATACATTACAATATGATCTACCCCAAAACTGTTACATTTTAGAGTATTTCGAGATTAGATATAAAATTTTATTATTTTATGAAATATCCTCATCATATACCAAAAATATATTTCCACATTTTACACTTTATAGGCATGCCATACTAACAAAATTCTTCATAAAATGCGAATAGGAATCATAAGAAAGGGGTTCTATCAAATTCTCAATAAGGGAAAACCTGGGAGATATCAAATGATGATCATATGAAAGAATAAGATAATAAAAATTTCATGAAATCTTGAAAATAAATTAAAATTTTCATACACTATATTAAAAAGATCATAAATATGAGTTATGGAATAAAACATTATTATTTCAAAAGACATGAATAATAATGATGGGAACTCGTTAATACTCAGTAATGAACCATATGTCCATGTCATATATATATATAGCCTCATTACAAGTATAATAACAATTTAATATGTTAAGGTTAACTTCCAAGAACATTGGATGAGTAATAAGAACCTATTTACTATCATTGATGAATCACATAAGCCTATTTCCAATAACAGATCAATTACATAAACTTGTTTCCCATAAAGGATCAATCACATAGACTAGTTTCCAATAACGAATCAATAAGATTGAATTGTTTAAAATTATTACCTAATTATATATAATAAATTAAAAAAATGAATTATATGATTTTATAGGTCCCAAAAATAAAATAACTCAAGTCATAAATATGTGTGCAATAATATAAAGAATTCACTATATCTGAACCCATGAATTATAATTCGATCTATAAAAATGATGAAATCATATGAATAAACCATCTAGGAAAATAAAAATGATGGTATACTTGTAAAGTATCACTAGTAAGTTATAAGTTAAATCAATTTATTCCATATAAGATGTAAATTTATTTTTAAATATCATTTGTAAAAATTCTTGTGGAAAATAACATTTCTATTTTAGAATCACTTCTCTTTTTAAAAATCATTACACTTTTAAATAAATAAAATAAAATTTAAAATAAAATTTTAAAATTTAAAAGTAATATTAAAATAAAGGATAAAACATTATGGAATGAATCTTCACAGATTTTATAAAAGTAAAAAATCATTCATTCAATATTTTTTTGGAAATGTCACAATGTACCTCGTCAGAAAGATGAGAAAAATATTCCTTCAAAAATATTTTTGGAACAGTCAAACATGAGCATGAAGTTATTTTTAAAAATTTTAAGATAATTATAAATAATTTTTTAATTTTTTATAAAACATGGACATGTAATATAAATATCTCCCTGTAGAGACCAACACATAAACAATCATGAATAATGATGTGATTGTGAAATAAAACCATACCTCAAGTCTCACTATTCCATATTCATTTTCAAACCTCCTCTATAATAAATATAGATATATTATAAATATATTTAACAAACATATCCACATCAATAATAACATTTTTGATTAATTTTTATCATCTCATCTCCCATTTATTAATTTTTTTATTAAAATAACTGTTATCGATGACAACTGTTTTGTTTTCCAAACATGTTTCAATTAGGTTATCCCAGTTTATATTGATTTATCATGGACATATATAATCCATTAGTTTATTTTTTTATAAAATAAATATATATTAAGATTATAAATATCTATAATAATTCCCAAAAATCAATGCTAAAGAAACTAATTTAACTATTTATGGAGACCGTAGGCTATACATACACATGAATGTGGTTTCTATTATTTTACTGATGTATTGAAATAATGGAAATTAATAATTCACTTTAAAAAAATTATTATAAAATAATATATATCATATATATTAATAAAACTAATTCTTACTACAATTTGTGAAAAATATAAATGAAAAACAAATCTCATCACATCATCTAGGTTGTAGTCTAAACATATTGACAAAAAATGTTAGCAATTATCAAAGGATTGGATGGTGAGAAGGTGGAAATTATATTATCATTATTGAACTATAATTATTTCAATAATATAATATAAAAACATTAAAATAATAATAATAATCATCCATAAAATATGATGATGAAAAATGAATTGTATCACTCTAGGGAGACAATATGTCGTACATTCCCACGACACAAACGATACATTCACTTATTTTAGGATGGGAAACTTGGTGTATAATGGTTTTTTTCAAAAACAATATTTAATAATTTATATGATACATAAGTTATTATAATATTCTGAATACCATAAATTTATAGGAAAAAAAGAAGACTATAAAATGAAACTGATCGGTTAGTGCAATTACCTCTTATTCAAAACGACTCCTTTAGATCCACTCAAAAGGGTTATAGGGTTGGAATATTGGGTAGACCATCACCTATATAATGTGTATCATAGATTTTGTAATATGAATTTTATGATTTTCTTCAATATAAAAGTCTAAAAGTTAGTTGAATATTTATGGGTGAGGTTTCCATTAATAGTTGAGGTGAGAGATAGTTTTGTAATTTCTCCAAAGAATAATTTATATTAAATTTAATCTCATCACAAATACCACAAAATAGACACTAAATTCATATAATATGATATTATAGACCATATATTATTCCCTTTTTCCTATTAAAATATATTTATGTTTTTTATATTATCTAATAAATTAGTATTTTCATAGAATATCATCTTTTTCATTGTTGACCCTATTCATTACATTGTGTTTCAACACATCATGATGAAAAACTAAAATTACAAAGCAAATAGTAAATATATAATATTTTAGTATTATCTATAAAATTATTTTATCACATTAATTATCTCAAATTATATTAATTTTAATATTTTCAATACCATTTCTTTTATTATTTCTTCAATTTAATAAGTACCATTTTTGCATTGTGAAAGTATTTAAAGAAATAATTTAATTAGTAAAAATAATAAATAATATAACATGATTAATATAATTTCATTATTAACTAAATTTATATTAATATTCATCCATAAATAATTGTTTCCTATGTGAAGTCATAAATGATATTTAGAATTTGGAGAGTGACATTTTGTAACCACCTTTGGATTAAATAATATATAAGTCATTTTCACAGAGGAGTGTTCAAAAAACTACTCAAATTAGAGAATTAAGATATAGGGGTCTTATATTTTCCATCCAATAATAATTAGTAATAAAAAATATGTCTTTATAACATAGTTTTAACGAAGATTTATCCAATTTACCCTTTACAAAAGTGATAAATTTTACCACTGATGCTATTAATTTTACTCAAATGTAAAAGGGTAATATTTACCAAATTTTGAAGTCAATATTCAAAATATAAGATAATTTTTTTATATTCAATTTCTATATGTTGAAGAAAATAATTTTAACATAAATTCTTAAAATATAATGGACACCTGTTTTTTTTTTGAAAAATACATTTTAACCCAAAATATACAGTTAAACCCAAAAAATGAATAATGATAATTCAAATGAAGTTAATTAGATTATATATAATTAAATAAAAATTATATTAATTTGACATAAAATTAAAATTTTAATGATAATTTATATAAAAATAAAATGATAGTTTTATAAAAATATGTATTTTCACTATTCACTAAAAAATTAATCATTTTAGAAAAATACTAAAATTTCCTATGAAAAATATTTAGAAATGTTTCTTTAAGAAATATTGTTAATTTTATCATATGTATTTTCTAAAATTTTCCAAAAATATCAATAATATTTTTAAAAAAAATCAATTAAAATTATTTTTTAAAGAAAATAGATTTTTGAAGAATAAAATGTCTTTACTAAAAATTGAATGATTATATAATAAGATTTTATATTGGGTATGGAATTTATAATTAATTCATAATTTAGTTAATCATATTCATACACTCCAATTTAACAGTTAGGAGAAAAAAATATATAATAATATTTAATATTTAATTTCATGGTTTTCATAAACATTTGGTTACAAGTAAAACATGCTATGAAAGATGTCCAATATAGTTTAAATAAAAAATTTATAAAATACAAGAGTTTTAATTTTGGTTAGTTAAGGGTGTTATAAAGTGTTAGGAGAAGAGGTGGGAAGGGGTTCTATTTATAATGGTCATGGATAGGTATTTTTTGAATATTATATCCATTAGATTTTTATTTTATCTCATGACTAGCAGTAGTTATGAATATAAAAACTATATTTTGTAAACGGTTCAAGTGAGTTTAAACTAGTTGCTTCTTAAATAACTCCTTATTTAATTAACCATGTATCTATCTTATAATTTTATGTGTAAAGACCCAAGCTTGACATACATGGACATTACAGTACATTTTCAGAATACTTAATACATAACCAAAACCAACACTGAAGGACCGTAATAGTTTACTATCTTTGGAAACTTGGAACATAATCTTATAATCATGGTGAATGATCTTCAACATCTCCCATAAAGATCCTCCCCATTTTTTCTTACCTAAAAAAATTCTTTATATCCTGGTCAAAATAAAACATATAAAGGCTGAGCTCAAATGCTCAGTAAGGGTAAGCATGGAGAAAACAAAACAAAACATATACATTTGAATTTCAAAACATGAACATAAAGTTTAAACGTCAAAATCATGAGTTGTGAAATAAATCCTTGCAGTACGTGAGGCATAGATCATAAAGGAACATCAATCATGATAAAATAGCATGGGAATAAAATATGTAATTATGGAAAACATTAAGCACATGCTATAATTTCCATAGTATCCAAGGCATTTCTGCCAAGACCATCTTAGTGGAAAAAGTCCCTTTCTGAATTGAGTTCACTCCTCGTTCCAGTCCTGTATTACTGAACCGAATTAACTTACCATTCCGGTCATGTCAATCTCATGAGATTTAAATCTTTACCCAATGCATTGGATAGAGATATAGGTCCCACCCATATCATAATGAAATCATTCTTACATGTGCCAAAACATAAACATAAATCATTCATCATAACCCAATGAATTAAATGGGGTTCATAAACATCATCCCAACATAACATAATCCATATGAAATAGATGGATATAATTTCATCATAAGAAAAGTGAAACCATGTAAATCATAGAGAAATTATACTTCAATCATAAACATATGAAATAATTTCATCTTAAATGGAAAATGGTTTTGATAAAACACTTGAAATGAATTCTTGAGGAAAATATTATTTCTTCTTCAAAATCATTTTCTTTTCACAAACTCCATGAAATTTTAAAAGAAACTGATTTTGTTGAAAATAGTCATGAAATATTGTAGAGTAAGCTTCATGAAAATAATGCGTTATAAAACCGTAAAAATACGTTTATGCTGTATAAGTTAATTAAACATTCTCCTCAAACTTTTGTCGGAAAAGTCATAAAGTATCACGTAAAGTAAACAAAAGAAAGATTAATTCCATAAGACAAAGTAAAAGTCAAATAGGGTTAAAAATGACTTTAATCATATATGGAATAATATTACACACTTTATGAAAAAACTTTTTATGGACATGGATGAAAAATATAACCCTAGTAAATACTTACATATAAGCAATGTCGAATAAAAATGAGATTGAAAATTTATCCCTTACCTTAGGTCCGATATGCTTCGTACATTTATGAACCTCCAATATAATGATTTAAATAATTTCATTGACTTATTAAAGAATTATATTCATTGTTATGATATCATATATGTTTCACTTATGACTTTATATTACCCGTTCTTTTGTAAATTCCATGTTAAAGCACCGTTTTGGGAAAAATCTTTTTATTTATCGTACATGTTTGGAATTTTTGTTCTTGATATTATTATTTCTTATAACATATTTTAATTACTTCCATAATTTAAATCATGATTTATATATCATATATATTTGGTATATATATATATAATAGATAGATAAATGAAATGAAATACACCGTTCATGGAGACGGCAGGCCGTACGTACGCATGAATGCTGTTTTCCTTTCTTTATTGACTTGAATGGAAGTAATTATATGACATATATATATATATATATAAAGTAGCTTTATCATGTCATTTATTTCATTAATATTCATTATATATACTTTATAATCATTATTGAGTGGTTAACATGGAGAATGAATCTCATCGCGTCGTGGAGATGGTAATCCGTACGTACGCACGAGCGATGATATCATTCCCATAATTACTGAATAGAATTATATTGGATGATATAATATGTCATTATTAGTATCACTTTATAATAACCATATATATAGTAATTATTTATACCATTATACCCATCCATTTAAGGTGGTGGTGGAAAAACAGATTACACCCCGGCGTGGAGACGGTATTCCGTACGTACGCACACGCAGTTATTTTGTTTTCCATAGGTTGGATAGAAGGTGAAATGGGGTTGTTTAATATTTATAAAAAAATATCATTATTTTATTTATACATATGTTATTAATTTATAATAAAACAACTAAAGAATAAGAAGTTGAAGAAGAAAGAAACTTGGAAGAATCAGTAGAAGAGATTACCTCTTCTTCAACGCACCTCTTTTAAGCTTCCTCTTAAGGCACTTGAGTTAGTCTTTTGACAAGACTAGAACCTCCAGAGTGTTTCTAGGGAAGTGGAGAAGAGAAAAGGGAAGGGTTTGGCCGAGCTTGAAGGCTCAATGTGTTGTGAAGAGGGGAGGAAGGAGGTTCCCTTTTATAAGGGAGGAGAGGGGAACCTTTGGAAACCTCAAAAATATTAATTTATAATAAATAAAACCCCACATAAAAACGTCCACAATGACCCATATCCAAATATTATATGAGATAAGGTTTTAATATCATCATAAAATAAAATTTAGAGATGTTTGGAATTTATTTTAATCCTTATATATTTTATTTATCTTTATTTAATTTATTTAATCTTATTTGTGGTAATAATATTTTAGATTTTAAATTGTTTTAAATAATTACCTATGTGTTGTGAATTATCCATAATTGGGTAAATTATGACATTTTAGACAATATAAATATTAATTTTTAATTTTTAAATATTTATGTGATTTTTAAACAATTTAATAATATGTTATTGTTTTAAAATAACAATAGTGTTCATTTTGACACTATCCATTTATTTTAATTTAAATAAAATCCACAAAAAGGATATATTCAAAAAAAAATGTTTAATAGATTTATAACAAGTCTTATTAATCTATAAAATTTTTTGAGAACATTAATTAGTTCATATAATGTTTATTTTAATATTTATAAAACCATTTATTTGATAAGCCTCTTAATAAAACAATTACTACATCATTTTTCTATAGCCATTTAATAAACATATTTGTTGCATAAAAATTACAAATAAAATCCTATGATAAAGATAAATATAATACCTTTCATAATAATATTTTTACTATAATTTATCATCTTTAAATAACAACATTTAAATTGATATATTTATTAAAATTTCAAGTTGACATCTTTGACAACATTTAAAATAAAATAATATAAATCTCCTAATCGGTTTTATAAGAATCCAAATGGTCCGAAAATATACCCTTGGATGCTTAGGGTATAGATATACTCGACCAATAATTTTTGGTCAAGTTTATGGTCATTTTTATAGGTATTGTTATTTTAATAAAAACTATATTATTCTTTCTTCACTAAATAAATAATTTCTACATCCTTAATGTATAAGCTATTAAGGTAATTAAATATTTCTTAAAAATTAAAAATAAATTACCATGATAAAGAAAAAAAAATTTATCTTTAAAATGAGTATTTATAATCTAATTTATGTTATGTATACCTATATATTAAAGATAATCTAATTATTGATGTTTGAGTGAGACATTTTACTTTCCTTTAAATAAACTAAATAAAAGGTCTTAATCAAATACAAGTGGGTTCCAGTAGATTTAATTTCAACCCCAGTATGAATTAGGGTAAAATATAATCATAAAATGGTATTAGGGCACGTTTTAGGGTAATTTTATAATATTATATTTACTCTTAATTGCCCGATTTACCTTTAACAATGGTAAATAAAATTTACTGTGGTTACTATTCATAATGACTAAAAATAAAAAGTAACTTATGAACATAATTTGGACCTACTGATTCCAAATATGGAATCCATTTTTCCAAATTCAAATCACATATGTTTCAGAAATTAATTCAAAATTAATCCCGATGTTAAGAAAACGAGTTTCGAAAGTTAAAACATTGAAAAGATAGAAATGATTGTACCTCTGAATTCAATGTAAAATCAATGCTAATGACATAAATTATATTAAATGGTAAAAATATATTCTATATATTCTTTAAAACCATTCAATACTATAATTTAATTATATAAATTATTACGATGAAAAAGTTGTTTTTAATTAAAATATGACGTGTTTTTACTATTCATTAGAATATGAAAGTAATCAGAATAATATGAAAAAGTTATCCATAGTAAATTTTTATATCCTGATTTAAAATAAGAGTCTTATTTTTTCCAATTGATCTTATAAACATGTCCAAAAATAGAAATAATGTGGGTGCACCATCAAAAGGCGGCAAAACTGTATTTTTTTAAAAATACGTATTTTACCCAAAAAATTTATTTTTTTCTCATATAATGTTCCAGAAAATGTGTAAGATGAATAATAATGTTATAAAATTAAAAATTTAGTTAATACTATTCATAATGTCTATTCCATAATAATATTATATCAATATATCGATGTTTCTTGAAACTCAGTATTACCTACTACACATGCTATCGAGGAAGGTCGTGATTGCGTGTAACTCAAGCCAAGCCAGTGTTGTGTGTAGTGAAAGATTCTTTTGGTCTTGCGTATAACATAAGACATAAAAAAATATTTCTCATAAAATCTCAGGGTGTTACATTATGTATCCTATTTGTTTTTATATCTATATTCCCCAAAAATTTACCTATTTTTCAAAAATGATAAATCATTTGCCTTACCATTTTTCATCATGTAGATTCCAAAAAGCAAAAAAAAATTATGAAAATAATTTTATAAATATGTGACCTTTATTTTTAAAATATAATACTTATTTATTTGAAAGGTAAAAATTTTATTATTTTGATCCTTTTTATGACCCTTTGAATAATTATTTATTGCCACATAAAATAATGTCATTATAATAATGTAAAATATTAATGCTTTATAAAACCATTTATGAAAATAAATTTATTTTCAAATATTTATATTTATAATAAAAATGAAACTAAATCATACATGTTTTATAAAAATAAAAAAAAAATTATCATTTATAAAACATATATTTACTTGTATCATGATATACATATGTCATATATTAATTTTAGAGGGTATATATATATTATTTTGAACATCCATAGGTGAGGATGTTATTATAATATCTTGGTTACTATTTTTAACAAACATATTACTATTCCAACAATCATATTACTATTCTTAAGGTCATATAGGTTTCCTACATTCTAAAAATACATCATATTTAATTCATTGTTAATTCATTTCTATTTTATCTCATGGTTATGTAATTTTTATTTTCAGAATGAATGTAAAATTATTAATATTCTGTTTCATTTCTACAATATTGATATGAGTTTGATCATTCTATGGGATCAAACATATCCAATTTTTTCATTATTGTTATCTTATTTTTTATTTTTTTGTCCAATTGTAATGAATTCAATTCTTATAGAAATCTTTACTTTCAAAATTTAATGGTAAAATTAATATAATAAAATGTTGTTGGTTCTATCATGCAGTGAATGTGATTTATTTAATACCACATTACTAAATATGACACATTTATATAAGAAGGGAAATCTCACTGATAAAATTCCAGGTCATTACAATCATAAATTCACCACATTAATTATATAAAATTTCATTTTTTAACATCAAGTGATTGCTAATCCATTTTGATAACATGTTCATTTTATTATCAGTTAGTGTTTATTATAAATCTATATTAAACCAAACAAATTATTTTGAACACAAAATATTATTACCCCTTCTATTAATTAAATTTTAGAGTCCAAATCATAATTAAATCTCCCTGAATGTATCTCATATCTAATGTCATTCTTCACTTCATATTTCAAAATATTGATACATTTTTAACTACATTGGTGAATATATAAAAAAGTTCAATATATTATGGAATGATAATGAATTTTATCAATGAAATTTTCCCTTCTTATAATTATATCATGTAGTATAAAGCACATACATTAAATAGATAAAAACTTAAAATCACCATCCTCATATATAAATAATGATATATTTGTAAGAAGATGAAATAATAACAATACCAAATATTATAGTGGGACAATAAGTGGAAAATAATATAATAAGAATAAGAAAATTTGGATCTACTTGATCCACTAGAATGGCCGCTCGCACGAAAAAAGATGTAGAAATAAACCATAATGTATAAAATATAATATTCAATTATGATATTAAATTATATATAACATTGGGAATATAGAAGTGACTAATAAATGTAATAAGAGGTATTTATTAGAAGTAGTAAACCCATATGACCGTTAGAAATATGACCCTAGGAATAGAAACCTTACCATTAGAATAGAAATGTAACCGTTTAGAATTGTAATCTAGACATTAGAATAGTAAACTCACTTATGAATTTGTATATATAATTTTATAATCCTATAAATGAAAATAAGATATTTTGATTTTATAGAATAAGTAAATAAATGATTCAAAAATGATAAATTAAGTGTTTGTATTTTTTTAATGTGTGACTACTTATTTAAAATTTTATAATTAATATAATGATTTTAAATAATTTTTTTATAAAATATATTAAAAAATTAATATTTTTTTCTTAAAAATATATAATAAATTTTTAGACCTTAATTAATTTTTCACAGTGTTATGAAATGTGTTATAAAATTAAAATAGCTATTTTTCAAATAAAAGATTATTTTGAATTTAAAATTAAATTTCTCAAATGTCCAAAACAATCATTATAAAATGGGGTCATTATATGAAATATATACATTGAAAAAATGGATAGGGAAAATTTTTGGTATTTTTCTAATATTGGATAATTTTTAGTGAATAGTAAGATAAGGTAATTTGCTATATTTATCATATACATGAATTATTTAGTCATGGATGATGTATGGATTAGGTAAGAACACATATTTTAAACTCCTAGTAACTATTTAAAATATTTATCCATAGGAAAAAACACTATTGATAGTCATGCACAATAATAATAAACAAATGAATAATATTATCAAAAACACTCTCCTCCTCCCACAATGAATATCACCCTCACTACCGCTTCACCTCACACGTTATAAGACATTAATATTACCTAAATTACACCCAAATACCTTCCCAAACTTCTTTACCATGTCTCTTATATTATAGTCTCAATAAAATACCAAAATCAAGTTCTTTAAGGATGTTCTGAGGAAAACGTCGTTCAAAAGATAAAATCCTGCACCTTTTTCTTTTAAATTCCTTATTTATTCCACCTCATCCTTTACCCCATTGTCCCAAGTAAAATTATAACTACAATTTTAATTAATATAATCTTATTGTATTATTTTAATTCAATATCCATCATAAAATCTATTCTGTTCATTTTTTATCTTAAAAAAACAAAACTTTCGTTGTGTGGATTCATAACCTTCATGGATGATAGGTTTTTGTTTTTCATTTCTACCTTCAAGGATGGTTCTAAAACCATTTTTATGGTTAAATGAGATTATAATATTTTTATTATAATTTATTTCATTCTATATAATAAATATATAAATGTACTACTAATTTAAACAACACTAGTTTGGGATGGTCATAAAAAACCCTAAAATAATCTAATCATATATTCTTAACATTTTTTATAATGAATCATCTCATATAAAAAAATTATTTATGGGACCATTTTAACATCTAGAAGAAAATTAAATCTATTTCACTACACTTATATATTTTTCATTTCATTTTACAAGAACTCTCAAAATATTTCCCAAGTGAACCGACTATAAAACCATGAAATGAATTATATAGGAACAACGAAATTAAATATTATAACTCATCTAAAAAGCACTAAAATAAATTAATAAAATCAAAATAAATTGAATATATATAAAAATATATTATTCTTTTAATTGATGGATCTAACATTAATATCTTGGACATTAAGTGGAAGTTTAGAACACATTCAGACAGAAGTTAAGGGATATCTCTGAACCTCAAAATTACTTTTAAGTTATACTTTCTGTCTCTATAAAACTATTTGTTTCATTATTATTCTTATATATTTTTTCTAAATTATGTGTATATGTTACAAAAATATTTATAAAAATCAATATATCCTTATTTTATTGTTAAATACTTATTTTATAAGGCCCCCCTTTTAACTCCTCCCTATATGAAAGCCTTATTAAAGGGGACATTCCAATTTCTTACACATTTTCATATACACTAATAAAAGTAATATTTTAATCCAATAATATTTTTGAAAAATAAATATTTTTATCTGGAAAAAATATATTAGTTTCTACTTGGTTTTATATAATCAATTATTTATTTTCCATCTTTAATGACTCGTTGATATTTTCTCTTAAAATGTTGTAGAGTTTATCATTTCTAACATTTCATGAAATATTTTTTTTTCAAAATTATCATCATTTAGACATAATTTATCATGTTCTTTAACTATTTTTTCTTTATGCGTGTATAATTATGATTTAAATCCATTATTTATTTTACACTATTATGATACACCATTTGGTTCTGCCTTATGAAATGATTATGATACCAATTTCCTTTCCATGCGTAACCATTACTTTTATTCATTATGTTTTATTCTTTATGAAGCTCAAATATACATGAACATGCTATGATGGGTGTACCAAAATATATATCCTATTCATTGGGTAATTTTTTGTCTCATGAGACATCTTCTATGAGATTAAGGATTAAACCTAATAGAATATGGGACATTGGCACCATGTGATGTAGTCTTGGTAGTTAGGCTTGACTCATATTTATGTCATGTTATATGTCACTGCCATATTTGTATTGTTCGACGATTATATGACTCCATGTTTAATGTTTTATGATTCCGTATTATTATTCATGTTCAATTACTTCTATGTTATCATGTTATTCATTTTAATCACGTGTTATGCTATATTCCCATGTTTACTCCCTTATTAGGTTTTTTGGCTCATTCATTTTGTCTATGTAATCCCTAAGTGATCCTATATAGTTTTAGGAGCTCAAATCGGGATAATATCCCATTATGAAAATGATTTTATATTTTGATTTCATGTTTTAGAATTATGTTCCTAATATTTCAAATACACTATACATTACCATCCATGGTTTGTATTTGTTGGATAATTGTGCTTAAAATCATGTAATAATATTTTTAGAGGATTAGGTGTCTATCATTGTTATCAAAGGATGATTGTGATATTTTTATGTATTTGGACTAGTAAGCTTTAGTAACAACCCTATGGATAATTATATTACCAAGTATAACAGACTTTGTAACATAGTGCATCAAAATTTGGGATATACATATCAATTTCATGTTTATCCTTATATGTTAAATGTTTTTTACACGATTATTTTATATGTATTCAAGCCCTGTAATTTTATATTATTTTTTATATTAAATTCACATAAATTGTAGAACATTTCACAAAATTTAATGTGATAAGAAATTTTATAATTAACCTACTAAAATACCAAATCAGAAGGGAATAAAATCTCAAAACGTCGTGATAGTACAAGTATAATTTGGACATTTTATGATTAATTACTTATATTTTGTAGAACTAACACGATATTTTAATAATGATAATGTTGTGGTTAAAATAATTATGTGACAAATTACCACTATATTTAGTGGTTATTCTAATCTTCTCCTTGGGGAACAATGGATTATCTCTATTGAGAAGATATTCTTTGTCCCATACAGTTCAAAAGATAAGAAAGTATTTCTAGACGTATATCATATTAATAGGGAAACTAATACATGGTGGATACTGATAAAAGAGAAAGTTATAAGGAGGTAGTTGATTCTGTGTATTTAGAAGAATTTATGAAAATATATTCCAGTAAATATTTTCCCTAAACTCTATATATTATGATGGGGATGGAGTTACTCTGTATGGAGTAAAAAAAATATGAGTCCAAAAAGGTGTGTGAGGAAAACCTTACAATGGCTTCATGAAATTATACCAGCTTTGTCATGAACACAAAAACCAAGGTTGATCGCTTATTTAGATGACTAAAGTAGAGTCTATGAAAAGATATTGTATTTTTTTAATTTCACAGCTATGAAGATATTTTACATTATTCCATTAAGGTTGAAATGGAGATATGAGACTCTCAGTGGTCTCATGAGATCAGAGAAAAAAACTAAGAACAAGATATTTAATATGGGAGGATCAAGAGATAAATACCTGGATAGAAAGAAAACCCATCATCTGATATGTCATAAGTGTGGAGAGAAACATCCTTGGAACATTCTAAAGGGAATGAATACATGCTTCAAATGTGGAAGGGGGTTCATTAGGATAATATTTTATAAAGTTATTTGAAGAGTACCACTAATGTGCAAGAAGAAATTAAGTTTTATACTAACAGTCATAATTTATTTCATTATTTCAAATGAAAGGAACAAGATAATTATGTGACCAAATTTCCTAAGATAGGGGTTGTCAGAGGGAATTGACAACAGCATTCTATAAGGTATAAAATTAGGGAATATGATATCACTATTGATGAGGTGGATCCTAAAAATGATGTGGTGAAAGGTATACTAGTTATTCGTTGAAGAATAGTGAATGTAATTTTGGATTCTTGTTCAACATGTCTTCCATATATTTTATGTTTAATAGATTTCTTCGAACACCATCTAAAAAAATGATGTTTTAGTTTCCTTTGAGAATAAAGAATGGAAGATTTATTTCCTCAAAAGTATATAATTCATCCATAATGAAAGAATATATATTGAAAATCAAAGAAGATATTGTCTTACTTCCTTTAGTGTAGTTTGATGCTACATTGGGAATGTGTTGGATAGATTTATAAAAATCCAACATTAACTGTTGAGAAAGTTAGATCACTCTTCCTAACCAATTGTATCCTCTATTTCTATACAAGTGTACAGATGAGGCTGAATCTCATCTAGATTCATCATCATAAATGTGGATATTATTTCCTTATGTGAAATCATATCTAGATAAAATGGTAGAGTCCAAAGGGAGGATCATGCTCTAAGATAAGCCCATTTTAAATGACTACATTAATGTGTTCCCCAAATAATATATTGGCCATTATTCTGACTGAGATGTCGAGTTATAAATTAAAATTTCTCAGGGACCTCATCCAATATCAGAGACCTCTTATATAATAACCACCATTGAGTTATAGGAACTAAAGAAGAAGCTACAATATAATATAGAAAAGGGTTTTATATGCCCAAATGATTCACCATAGGGGTTATATAGTACACTTTTGCATGAAGAATGATGCCTTAATGCAGATCTGCATTGATTATCATGAGATTGGTGAAATCAAAATAAATAAGAAGTAATCGTGTTCATGGATACATGACTTGTTTGATCAACTATGTGGGGATATGTATTTTTCTTTGGCACACCTTAATTTCATATATCACTATCTAAAGGTGATGAAGGGATATATTCCCTAGAATTCCTTTCAAATGATGAATGGGCACTATAAGTTCATATTTATTCCTTTCAAACTCAATTATGAGAAACAAATTTTAATGGACATGTTGAATATAGTCTTTAAATATTAACTTATCAAATTTTTGGTAGTCTTTATCGATAATATTATGAACTACTTTAAGAGTAAAGGGGAATGAATGGAATTTGTATACAATTCTAAATAATTTGAGAAGTGATAAATTATATGAAAAAGTACAAAAAAATTGATTTCTAGATTGAGTAATAACCATTATTGGGGATGTTATCACCAGAAAGAGAATATCTATATAATCTTATAAAAAATGAAATTGATGTGTGGTGGAAACTGACATCTATAACAAAGATCAGTAGTTTTCTTTCTCTAGCTCGGTATTACTGAAATTTTGTGAAGAACTTATCATGATTGTCAAACCGACTAACCATGATAACATGATCGGGTGTAATGTTTTTTTGAATATATGAATGTGAATAATGATTCAACGAGTTGAAAAAGAGGCGTATCACTACATGAGTACTCGCACTACCGAAAATTGGGAAACTCTTTGTGGTTTACACAAATTATTTAAAGAAGGGATTATGTTTTTAATGATGGAAAATGATACATTTATATCCTATGCCTCAAGGAAGTTGAATGATCATGAGAAAAACTATCCCATGAATGATATGAAGTTAGAGGCTATTATCTTCATGTTTAAATTCTTGCATTATTTTTTCTATGGTGAGAAGTGTGAGATATATATTGATCGGAAGAGCCTCAAATATATATTCGCACATATTGAGCATAATATGTGATGATGATGATGGTTATATTTCATAATCGATTATGATTACTCAGTCCACTAACATCCTATTACAGAAAATAACGTGGAATATTCTCTAAGAAGAATAGATCCTACAACATTATCAAGGATTAGAACTGATATGGATCTGATCTTATTTGACTCAAAAATTATAGACACAGAATCCATTGAGGAAGGAATATCATCAACCCTTTCTTAAATTATCACTCAACCAAAAATTTTGGAGAAACTAAAGGGTACTCAAATAATTGATGTGAAAATTTAGAAATAGATGGAAACTATAATGAAGAAGAAATCATTGGAGTTTAAAATTGAAAAAGAATGAGTTATAAGATTTGGGTCATGTCTACGTGTACAATTCAATCTAGAGATAAATAATGAGCTTCTGAATGACGCAAATAGCTTAGCCTCCTCTATTCACCTTGGGAGAACAAATATGTATCGAGATCTCTAAGAGCATTTTTGGTGGGACATTATAATGAAGGAGGTATCTAAATATACATCAAAGTGGCTGGTAATCCAGGAAGTGAAGGCTAAAAAGTAATAGTATAAGGGTATGATGCAACCATTACCCATACCAACATAGAAATGCAAAAAAATTACTATTGACTTTTTCACCAAACATCTAAAGAAATACAAAGGAAACGATGATATATGAGTTATTTCAGCTCATCTCACAATGATATATCACTTTATCACAATTCTTGGGACTTCTCACCCAATAAAAACCATAAATATAAATTATAGAAGTTATGAGACTACATGGATTACCATTATTGATTTTATCCGATCTAGATCAGAGATTTACCTCTATGTTCTGAAAAAATTCTTGAACATTCTCTAAAAACTGATTTGGAATGTAGTATGGTTTATCATTCTCCAACTGATGGCTAATATGAGTAGAATATTAATACACAATAAGTCATGTTGATATCATTATCAATGGATTTTAAAGGAGGATGATACCAATATTTTCCACTAGTTGAGTTCTTTTATAGTAACAGTTTACACTCAAGAGTACAAATAGAGACAAATGAATCATAGTGTGGGAAAATATGTGGAATATCAATATAATAGTTTTAAGTTGCGGAATCCATGTTGTTGGGGCTTGAAATTGTCAAATAATTGGTAGTAAAGGTAAGAACCATTTAGCAGCACATCATGGAATCCCAAAGTTGACAAAAGAGCTATGTAGATAATCATTGATGAGACTTAGAGTTTAAAGATGAAGACATGGTATTCATATACATATATTTTGGGAATGGATTCATGATATTTGGGATGAATGGAATGTTAATCCCTTGGTTTATCATTCCCTTTTTGATTCTTTATCTTTTAGGAGATATGGCCTATCAACTATCACTTCCAACAACCATGTCTTGTGTGCATGATATATTCCACGTATCTTTCTTGAGGATGTACATAACAGATCACTCACATGTATTTAATTTTGAGGTGGTATAACTGAAAAATGATCTCCCTTATGAGGAGAAGCTGATGAAGACCATGGGATGTAAAGATAATTTTCTATGCAATAAGACTACTCACCTAGAGAAACTATTATAGAAGAACCATAAATAAAAAAAGGTGATAGGAGAACCTGAAGAACTAATGAAAGAGAAGAACCTCGTGTATTTTCACCTTAGTATATAGAACAAAATTTCAATGGTGAAATTTCCTGAGGCAATAATAATATAACATCCTGGAATTTTATCAATGAAATATTCCCTTCTTATACTTATGTCATGTAGTATAAAAAAATACATCACATAGAGATAAAAATATAAACATGGTTCTAATTTATGAACAATGATACATTATTCATCAAATAAACCAATAATATTTCTCAATATTACTATTAGATAACACATAGAAAATAGAAAAATAAGAAATGAGAACTTTGGATATGCTTGATCCACTATAATGACTGCACTCATACAAAAAGTTGTGGAAATAAGACATAGTATTAATAATAAAATATTCATTTAATATATTAAATTATATATACCCATGGGAAAATATAATTTACTAATGAATTTAATAATAGGTATTTATAGGATGTAGATAACTCGTATGACCATTAGAATTCTGAAAGTTGTAATAGTAACCTAACCATTGGAATAGTAATGTGATTGTTTGGAATAGTAATATGGCCACAGAATAGTAACCTAATATATGAAATTATAAAGAAAATTTACTTATCCTTTTAATGAAAATATGAAATTTTTATATCTTGTAATATGTAAATAATTTTATAAAAAATAAAAAATGATGTGTTCATATTTTTTGTGAAATAGAAATTTTTATTTACAATTTCATAAATAATATAATTATTAAAAACAAAAATTATTTTTATAAAATAGATTAAAAAAATAATATTTTTATTTCTTATAACAATATAATAATTTAATGAGACATTAAATAATTTTGCAGGGTGCCATAAAATTAGTTATATTAATAAAATTAATATTTTTCGAATAAATAATGATTAAAATAAAAACTGAATTTATCATATTTAAAATCTTATTTTCATAAAATCAAGTGCACTTTTGAAAACAACCCGTTGAAAATTAGTTTTGTTGATTTTTTGGGATTTTTCTATAAAAGTTGAGATTTTGGTAAATAGTTAAATGAAGTAAATTATGTTATTTAAAAAATACATGAATTATTGAGTGATATTTGATCTATGAATGAGGTAAACACCCCTTAGATCAAACACCCTAGATCCTTTTACAATAGTTTTTCATTGTAAACAATACTATTGATTATATTTACCCAGAATAATAAACAAATGAAAAAAATAATCAAAAACACCCATCTCCTCCCACTATAAATACCACCCTCACCACCCCTAATCCTCAAACATTATAGGATTTTAATATTTTATAAACTATACCAAATTACCTTCAATATTATCTTCCCAATTTAAAATTTTTTCCTATATCAATAAAATACCAAACCCGAATTCTTTAAGGAGGTTATTAATGAGATAGTTTTAAAGAGGTGAAATCCTCCACCTTTTAATTTTAGATTCATTCATTCTCCCACTTCATCAATTACCCCACTTTAAATAGTGACATGATAAATCTAGTATCATAAAAATAAGGTATGTAACATACATTATTAAATATCTTATCTTCACTTTTTTGTCTTAAAAATGAAAACATTGCTCTCAATGTCTCGATTCATCACCTTCATAGACGATGAATATTCATATTTCATTACCCCCTTCAAATATGGTTGTAAAAAATAAATGGTATAAAAGTATTATAATATGTGTATTATATCTTATCTCTTGTTATGGAACAAAGAAAAAACATAATATTAAATAAAATGATTCAAGTTCATGAATGTCGTAAAACCCTCCAAAATAAACTAATCATTTTTCATTAACAGTATACCTATAGAATAACCCTCATATTGTGGAAAAAATTATATATATGTTAATTTAACATTTTTTTAGATATATTAACACCAATTCATCCTACTTATATTGTTTTTCAACCATTTTACATGTACTTTCAAAATTATACCCAAGGGAAATGACCATAAAACCCTAAAATGAACAGTCTTGAAACAAAAAAATTAAACATTAAACCTAATCAAAATAAAAATTAATCAACTTAATAAATTTATAATTGATAAAATATATATATAAGGGGTATGTAATTAATTAATTAATCAATCTAATTGGATTATCCAAGATACTAAGTGCAAGGGAAGAACACATTCAGACATAAGGCAAGGGATATTTCAGAACTTCCAAATTACATTTTGGTTATTCTATCTATCTCTTTAAAATAATTTATTTATTTATTATTCAAATATACTTATTCAAAATTATTTTTATATGTTCCAAAATTGTGTTTCTAGATCAATAGCTCCTTATTGTATCGGTAAATACACATTTGTATGGTTCCCTATTTAATTCCTCCAAATAAGAATGTTCGATTAAAGGGAACCTCCAAATTTCGTACCCATTTTTAATACAGTCCACAAAATAATTCAATAAACAAATATATTCCTAAAATAAATTTTTTTTTTCATGAAACACTTACTTAGTTATTCTCTGGTTTTATACGATCAATTATTCCCTTTTCAACTTTAACGACTGTTGGATATTTTACCATAAATCGTAGAAAGGTAGCTCATTTCTAATGTTTCTTAAACACTCATTTAACATGTTTCCACATTATATGGACATAATTTATAAATATATATACCTATTTTTAATTATTTATGTCCATTTATGTTTTAAATTAAATTTTTATTTCACATAATTATGATACAACCTTTTGTTATTCCTTCTGGCATGATTAAGATTCCAATTTACTATCATTAGGTAACCCTTATATTTATTATGTATATTTGATTCTTTATGCATCAAACATAGGCATGACCATGTTATGATGCGTGATTATAGAAATATCCGCAATGCATTGCATAATATTTAGACACATTAGACATTGTGTATGGGATTAAAGAGTAAACCTAGCCTTTTATGGGAATTTTTCTACCATGTGATATAGTTTTGGCGGTTTTCCTTGACTCATGTTTATAACATGTTGTATGTTTCAATCACATTCCTATGTTTATATTTTCTTATGATTCCATTTTACATGTTCTATTCTTCTATGTGATAATTCATGTTCCACCAATTTTATTTTATCATGTTATTAATTTTAACTCTTGTGTGGTTCTATATTCACATGTTTATTCCATTAACTAGATTTTTATCTATTATATTTGGTCTATGTATTCCCCCAGGTTATCCCATGAATTTTTAAGAGCTAAATTTTTTTAGAATTTCATTATTACAAATATGGTATATTTTGGTATCATATGATCTAATTATGTACCTAATGTTTCAAAGACTATATATTTTATGGTCCTTGGTTTTTATTTTGTGGATATTTCTTCTTAAAATAATGTAATAAAATTTGTAAATGGATAGGGTTTTTATACACTAACCCATTACAAACACCCAATTTATATTCAAATGTAATTTTATTCAAACTATTCATTTGAAAAGGAAGTTTGTTATTAACATAACCACCTAATTATATAATTGAATGAAAGTAATTAGGTGAGAAACATCACTTTCACCCATACTAAAATATTTTATTTATAAACTATTTTATCCAACCTTAATACAACTAATTTTCATTATTCCACCCTATTAAACAATCAAAATTATGATTACTAATATTTTTAAATCACCTCCCACAATAATTAATTTAAAACATAATCAAAATTTCAGTAATTAAATTCAATATAATATTTTATTAAATAAAATATAAAATAAAGAGACAATCACATTACCTGAGATAAAATAATTCACTAAAAAATCATTATGAAATTTCTTATACCAAAATTTTCAAAATTTTTTAATTAACTCAAGGACAAACACATATTTATTATTAGCAAATTTATCATCTGTTATATTTTGAAAAATCCCAACATGAGTTAATTCAATATCACATTAACTATATACACTTACGTAGTGAATTAAAAACATGAAAATGCTCCAGACCCATTGGCTTAGGTATTCTAATAATCAACATAAGAATTGGAATCCCAGTTCTTACTATAACAACTATATATCTAGAATTTATCAAGAATTATAAGATAAATTATAATTATAATACAATAGAAACTAAAATTTTACACCCTATAAAAATAAAATAGGAAAAAATAACTAAATACAATTATCATTCTAATATAATAAATAGATCATTAATATATTAATGAATGAAGGATAAATTAATAAGACAATATTTGGATAGGTTTTGAAAAAATAGAGGAGCAAGCTTAAGCTAATGACTTACAATAAATGAAAACAGTCTCCCAAATCCCCAAAATTATGATAACTTAATTACCAACCTACCTTTAAAAAAACCAAAAACACACTGCGTACCTGGTGTTTCACAACTATACGCCTTTTGACTCCCAAATGAGTTCTTAGTGGCTAAACTAGGAAACCAGCCCATTCTACCACTCATAACGGGTACCTATTTGTTCCCTATATTGGTTTCTAAAAATCGCTACTTCCAATTAACACCATAGAGTAATCTAATATACTATTAATACAATGACCCCATATGAACATACATAGAGATTACTTAATTTTTGTGGTATATTTCATACATTACAAAAATTAATGCCCAAACACCATATTGGTGTAGTTCCTATCGAATCTTAGAAACATAAAAAACTAGTTCATAATACATTGGTATCTTTTACCTCCTATTTATTAATAATTAAAACATGTATTAACATATCCTACATAATAACTTTCATTGTATCTTGGGAAAATGAATCATAAGAAAGGGTGAGATCATATTCTCATTAAGGGTAAATGAGGAAGATACATAAGTATATCATGCCAATATGGGTATGAGAATATAAAAAAACATTTAAAGATCATACCCTTCATCTAAAAGTCCTCATATAAGAGTTATAGATTAAATATTGGTATTTCATAATACATGAATCATTGGGAATTAAATATTATAAACTGTGAAAGCATAACATAAGAAAAAGAAATGGAATTTTGTAAAAAACATAATCAATATAATATTATTTTCATAGTAGTAAAGGCTTGTGACCAAATATATCTTAGTGGAATGGGTTTACTCCTAAAACCATATTAGTATTCAAGGTCCACTCCCCAGACCATCACAGTAGTCAATGGTAACTCCCAATAACATCTTAATAGTCGAGGTTCACTTTCAAGACTATCATAGTAAACAATTTACTTTACTAAAACTGTAACACCCCAGCCTCAGATCACCTGAGGAAAGAAAATTATTTCATTTCATTGGAATTAATACAAGAAAGAAAATCCCAAAAAACCATACTGTTTAGAAACCTTGGAAATCCAGATTACATACATGATACCCAGAATAGATTGGGAAAACAAAATAAAACATGCTACCCAATAATTGAAATTAACTGCATCCTTGAAAGCATAATCAATATTCTCATCTTCATAACCTAGGTAGAGAAACCTAACAATGGTGAGCTCATAATCTCAGTAAGGGTAAGTACAACCGAAGGAATACTCAATCTATATGGAAAGGTAAATATCTGAGAACACCTTCCATTTATAAAACTAGATGAGGAAAATATTATATGGAAGAAAAGAAATGAAACACATTCCATAAACCAATAAATAGAGAATTAATTACTTCCATAGATATGTTGGGGAAAAATCTCATGGAGAAATAACAACTAAAATTAAATGAGGGAAAAAATTTATTTAAGGACGTCATGTCTTAGGAACATGAAAACATATTACAATCAAGAGATTTCACAAAAATGTTTAAAATTAAGGGTAGAAACCCATTTGAAAAACTTAGTCATCTCATGAGAAATAGTCAATCCATCGAGGAGAAATATAATTTTCGGGCTCTACCCATCATTGCTAGTCCAAAGTATTTCTCATATTGAATAACCGAAATAAAAAAATTTCCTTATCAAATTACCATATTAAATGAGTAATATGGATCTTTCAATAATTCACAAGAAGGAAATAATATAATATCATAGAAATAATGATATTGATGATATAATAATTCAAAAGGTAAAATATACACTGTATAAAAGTAAATAAGAGCAAAAAATTACAATTTTCCTCAATTAAATGAAATTGAGATGAAATCCCTTACCTAAAGTTCGATACTCAATGTTTTTATCTGAAACTCCTATATGATAATTTTATTACCTTATATTAGAATCACAATAATATTTATTATATCATATATGAGTCATTTATGTCCTTATATTTCACATTTATAAACTATTCCAAGTTAATGGCACATTTTGGTTAATAATCATATTATTTTATCACACATGTTTTTAATTGTTATTCTTGTTAATATTATGTAGAACATGATTTTATTTACATAAAAAATGTCTAATATTATTTATATATCATAAATAATCATAACATAAATATATATAATTGATAGATATAGTAAATGGAATACACCATTAATGGAGACGGTGGGTCGTATGTACGCATTAACGTTGTTTCCGTTTACATATCATATTGAATGGAAATAAGTGAATATCATATTTTTAAATACAGAAAAACAAATATATATTATTCTAGTAGAATTATTATGTCATATATTTCATAATTATACATAATACTTATCTTTAAAATCATTGTTTTATGGTGAACATTGAATATGATTCTCATCACATTTTGGAAATGGTAAGTTGTACGTACACAGGAGGGGTGATATCATTTACTTAATAGTTTAATGGTATGGATTTGGATTGAATAAGAATTATAGTGAAATAATATAACGTTATATTTATTATTTAGGTCATTTTTATTCATCATTACACCCATATAAATGATGTTTAGATGGAAAATAGTTTACACCACGACATGGAGGTGGTAAGCCATACGTACGCACACAAGGTGATATTGTTTTTCATAGGATGGGTAAAAGAGGAATATGGTGTAACAGACTCATAAAAAATCCAATAATATATTAGATTCTGGATTTATTATTTTATTATAGTAACAACATAGTAATAGGAAGTAGAAGAAGCAATGAACTTTGGAAGAAGTGATAAAACGATTACCACTTCTTCATGTATCTCCTTTTGATTTCCATAAAAGGACTCCATAAGCTGTTTTACTTCAAAATGGTGGCCTCAAAGATGAATTTAAGTATTTTGGGAGTAGATTTGGATAGTTTTTGGTCGGTCCAAAGGTCTTTGGATTTGTGAATAAGTGGGTAAAGGTGGTTCTCTTTTATAGTAGGGAGGTGGGGCACTTTATGAAAGTCTAGAAATATTAATTTATTGTAAATTAAATTTTGATTATAATTGTTCCAAAACTCATTTAATTAAAACATAAGATGAATTTGGTTCTCATACCCATTATCCAATAAATTTTAGTTAAGTTTTAAATATTTTTTCCATATCCTTTTGTTTTAACCCTTATTTTACCTTTTTTAATCTTACCATGATATCATGTTATTTACCCATTGTGGGTTAAGGTAATTACCATATCTTCTCAAACGACCCACAAGAAGTAATTTATGACATATTTTTACTTTTCCAACTGTATGGATGAATCCTAGAATTTTAGGAATTTATTATCATATTATAAACTATTATATGTTTTATGTCAGGAATTCTGTCAATTATTGACACTATTCATACTTGTTTTTGTAAACAATTCACAACAACCTAATTCAATCAAACCAAATGTATTAAATAAAATATAATATTTCAATATCATTAATAAAATTCATGGATGTAATCAAAATATCCGAATTATATGGTATTAAAGTTAATCATTCACTAATATGGTAATCACTACATCATTTTTGTGTCATAAATAAATTTATTTATTTAATGTCTCAAAAATATAAAAAAATACTCTGATATATGAAATATTTTTATATTTCTAATGACTATTTATATTCAATGATAAAATTTATAAATCTCTATATTAAAATTGTTTTATTAAAACATATATGTTTATGTTACATTTAACGTCACTTAATTCTTATAAAATATCATTATCACATCCAAGTGGCCTCATGGGGTCCTATAATCATCCCAACAATGCCCATGGTCTAAAATATCTCATAATATATAATTAGGAATTGTTTTCGGGTAGTGTTATATTATTATAACATAAATTTATTACCCATATTTACTTTAATTACCCTTTCTACCATGGTAAATAAAAATAATTACTAAATATACTATTCCTAATGTCCAAATATTAAAGGTACCTATTTAAAAAAATTGAACTTCTGATTCAAAATATGGAATCAATTTTTCCAAATTCAAAGCATAGAAGTTGCAGTAAATAATTTAATATTAATTCTTGTTTTCAGCAAAAGAAATATGGTTTTTAGGAAGTAATATCTATAAAAATATTGATATGTGTTTATGTGTAATTCATATGAGAAATTACATTCAATGAAAATAACTGGATTAAATGATAAAATATAAATCCAATTACACTTTAAAAGAAATTGAAAATATAATCTAACAGTGTTAATAAATTATATGAAAAGGCAGTTTCCAATTAAAATGTAGTATTTTTCACTATTCAACAAAAATTGATTTTTTTCCTAAAATTACAAATATTTCACCATAAGATAATTTTGAAATTCAGAAGTCAAAACTGATGTCTATTTTGAAAAATAAATTTTAAAAAATATAAAATTTTGGATAATAATATTCATAACTTCTTTTTTAACAGTTTCTTTGATAGGTCGTGGTGTGATTGATATCAGTGTTGTGTACAACACAAGCCATTGAACAATTTAAAAAGAAGCATATCGTGAAATCTTGGGTGTTACATTACTCCCCCTTAAAATAATTTAATCCTCAAAATTTTTTTAATATCATGAAATAAAATGATTTTGGTGGTTCTTCATCATATGTTCTTTAGGTTCTAACTTCGTCTCTTCAATTTTATGGTTTCTCCAAATAACTTTTAACATAAGAGTTGTCTGATTTCTCAAAACATGATCTCTAGTATCAAAAATATTGATAGGCTCATCACAATAAGATTGATCAGGTTTCAGTTATATTTCATCATAGATGAGTTCCTACGTTGTGTCCGGCATGTGTTTCCTTAACAGTGATATATGTAACACATCATGAACTTTCTAGAGACTAGGTGGCATTGCAATACATTATGCTGCATCTACTATTCGTTCTAGAATTGAAAAAGTTCTCATGTACCAAGGAGTTAATTTAACCTTCTTACCTAAATGTATAACACCCCTCCATGGAGATACCTTCAAGAAAACATGATCTCCTACTTGAAATTCCAAATCATTGCTTCCATCATTGGAATAGCTATTTTCCCTACATTGATCTATTTTGATATGGGTTTGGATAATATTCACTTTTCCATTGTTTCTTCAACAAGTTCTAGACATATAAGATTCCTTTCACTAACATTATCCCAACAAGTTTGTGTACGACATATCTTTCCATATAACACTTCATATGGTACTATCTAAATACATGAATGGAAGCTATAGTTATAGCAAAAATCTTATAGAGGTAAATATTGATCCCACATACCTTTAAAGTCAAGGGAGAAGGATCTCCACATGTCTTCTAATGTTTGAATAGTCCAATCTAATTGTCCATCAGTTTGAGGATGGTATGTAGTGCTCAAATAAAGTTTAGTATCTATGTAGTTCTATATACTTTTCTAGAATCTTGATGTAAAACAAGGATCACGATCAGAGACAATTGACAGGGGTACACCAGGAAGTCATAAAATTTCATTAATATATAGCCTTTCTAAACATTCCAGTGGAAATATAATCTTATATACAAAAAAATTGTGGAATTTGTAAGATGATAAAAAATAACCCATATCCCATCATTCCTTCAAGAAGTATTTGGTTGCCCCATGATAATTTCCATCATAATATCATCCTATTTCCACATAGGTATAGGAAGAGGCTTTTTGAATCCTCTAGGATGTTGTCATCCAACATTTACCTGCTCATAAACCAAACATTTCGATACATAATCAGTAATCTCCCTCTTCATGATATCCCACCAGAAAAGTTCATTAAAATATCTTTACATCATAGTGCCTCCTAGATGTATAGTGAAATTGGAGCAATTAGAATCATCCAATAATTCCATTTTTATCCCAGGTTTAGAGGGAACACAATGTCTCTTCCCAAATTTCAAAATCCCATCTTCAAATATGAAATCAATCAATATCCCATCTTTCACATATTTAATTTTCTTTTGAAACTCCTCATCATTATCATGAGAACTTTTTATACTTTCTAGTTAAGATGGTTTAGCATCCATTTCAAAAACATGCAATGCTTCACTTTCAATGATAATTCCAATATCCATATTTACTAGATCCATGAACATAGGATCCCTTCCAACTCTCATCTTGTTTAGAACTCCATTTTAATTTCTGATCAATGAATCCACCACTTTATTTTCCTTCACTGGGGGTATTTTATTGTGAAATCATAATCCTTGAGTAGCTCAAGCCAATCCAATTTCTGATGTTGAGTGCTTTCTGTGAGAAAATTTAATTCAAACTTCTGTGATCAAAATACATCTCCCATTTTTCACCGTAGAGATAGTGTCTCCATATCTTCAGAGTGAAGATTACTGCAGCTAACTCAAGATCATTGGTTAGATATTATAGTTCTTATGTTTTTAATTGGATTGATGCATATAAAATAACCCTATCATTCTACAGAAGGACACAACAACTATATTTTTTAATTAATCAGTATAAATAACAAGCCAATCATTCCCATATGGTAATGTAAAGGTAAGAGAATTGAATAATATTCTTTTCAATTCCTGAAAATATAATTCACACAATTTTTTTAAAAAAAAATTAATAGCTTTGCGTGTGAGCTTGGTTAATGGGTTAGCCAATCAGGAAAAATTCTGGATGAAACACCGATCGTAACATTCTAAACCCATAAATCGACATACCTCAGTTATACTGGTCATTGTTGGCCATTCTTGAATTCCATATGTCTTTGATGGATCAATTGAGATTCCATCCTTGGAGAATATATGGCTATGGAACAAAATTTCCTAAGTCCAAAATTCACACTTGCTAAATTTACCATATAATTCTTCTATCCTAAGAGTCTCAAGAATGATTCAGAAGTGATACTCATGGTCTTAAAATAATTAAAAATATATCAAGAAACCATCAATGAATGCCACAATAAAATAATCAACATATTCCTAGAATACACAATTCACAAGATTCATTAAAACTAAGGTTGAATTAGTCAATCCAAAAGGCATTACTTGAAATTCATAATGAACATAACTCAACTGAAAAGCTATCTTCAGAATGGATTCCTTCTTCACTCGTAAAGGATAATATCCAAGATAATGAAAAATCTTTAAAAATAAATGATCTCCTTTATATTGATCAAATAAATCATTGATATGAGGTATAGGAAACATGTTCTTTATTGTAGTCACATTTATTTCCCTATAATCAATACACGGCCTCATAGATCCATATTTTTTTGAGAAAGAGACCATGGTCTCTCCATAGAGAAACACTAGGTCAGATATGTCTCTTTTGACCCAACACTTGAATATTTTTTTTCGCTCTACTAATTCCATAGATTCCATTATATAGGGAGATTTTGATATTGTCATTTAATCTGGGATTAAATCAATAAAAAACTCAACATCACTCTCTAGGGGTGCCTAGGTAAATATTCATGATAAAAAAATGTATTCCTTTACAATACGTACATCCTTAATTTGAATATTTCCTCATTAATCGCTAGAAGTTATTTTCTCTTCATCCTCATGATTCTCAATCAGTAAAGATACTAGGTTGGATTTTCATAATAATAAGGTGATTATGTTTCTAATGTAAAGATAATCGATTATACGTTTTCCTCACAAATCAAAACTCCCTCCTACTTGCAATACATTTTTGCATCATATTTTGAAATCCAATCCATACCTTGGATTATATAAAAATCCACCATAGGTACGATAAAACAATTAGCAATTATAGAATGTTTATATTCCCAAATAAGAACATCTCAACACATATTTGTTGCGATAAGGGTCCCACTAGGTGTACTAACTGATAATTCACTTTTCATGGGAAATTAGAAATATCTAATTTTTAAAGAAAACTAGGAAGATATAAATGAATGTGATGATCTAGAATCAAATAAGTATTTAGCTAAATTTGAGAATATAATTAGAGTACCATCCATCATATCATTAGGACCTTTAACTATAGCAGTTGTGATTGAAAAAGATTGACCATCTCCCCTTGGCCCCTTCTATGGTAGATTCCCTTGACATTAGGGGAATTAATTTGAATAGTGTCCCATCTCATTACAATTTTAGAACGGGATATCATTGATTCTATTCTTCCCTTTTCATTCATGAGCATGGTGTTCCTTATCTCCGTACTTATAAAACACCCTCAATCCCTTCATACATTTCCCATGGTCCTTTTTTATACCATTTTCACAAGATGAAAATCATTCAAAATTCTTCTTATTATTTAATGTATTCCGTTTTTCATGGTTATCAGTTGGCCTCTTATTATCTTGGATTCCTTTTAATATATTGATCCTAGATAATTCCTTCCTCGTCTTTATGCCTCAAAAAACTAGTTAATCATATGATGAACAATTCATAAAAATAAGTTACCTTCATATATTTGGCTTTAGACCATCAAAGAAGTGACTGATCTTATCCTATGTGTTACATATCTAATCTGTAGAAGGAATGGATAAACTTGGAAAGGTTTCTTCATATTTTATAACACACTCTTCTTACTTTTTCTTTAAGCTGATGAACATCAAATTCATCTCAATTTGTTGATCATGAGAAAAGTGTTTGTCAAATAATGTCTCCATAAAAGTTCTACATTACATATGTTTTATTTCTTCTTCATCCCTAGTATTTAGAGTCAATATGAACCATTGATGAACATCCCCTTTGAGATAATAGATCTCAAAATTAACCTTTTCTATTTTACTAGATCTTATGGCCATAAATATCTTTTCCAGATACTTAATCCACTTCTCACCTATAATTATATTAGTATTCACACTATATAATGGGGGATTTTGTCATATAAATTGATACATCATAGGAGATTCCCTCTGTGGAATGGGTTGTTCAATTCAGGAAATGTTATTTTTCATAACCTGATTATGTTTCCCTAATATCACCATATTTTTCTCTATTCCAATAATTTCTGTATTGGTTTCCACTATAGGAAATCCCCTACAATTTTCTTGAGTAGTGATACCATTCATACTTCTAGGTTCCATATCTATATAATGACACATATCAGATTAGTTCATAAAATTTTGAGTTTCATATATGGTAAAAAACTCATCATAATTTAAAAAAATATGCATCATAAATCATAGACTATTTTTACTTTGGGTGAATTATCATAAGTGTATTCCTAAAGTCTAACATTGTGTATGTACCCTAATTTATGTTCACTAAATATAGATTCCATAGTTGTTGCTAAACTTCTTATGATACCAAATGTAACACCCCGACCTCAGATCAATAGAAATAGGGGCATTATTACATTTCATTGGAATTATTATAAGGGAACAAATCCTGAATGGTCGTACAGTTTAACAGCCTTTAAAATACAAATTAAATACATGATATCAAAAATACATAGGGAAAACAAAATAAAACATGATACAAAATAATTGAAATAAACCACATCCTTGAAAGAGTAATGAATATTCTCTTCTTCATAACCTTTGGAGAGAAACTTTATAAGGGTGAGCTCAAATTCTCAATAAGGGTAAGTAAAACAGAAGCCATACTCAATATATATAGAGAGGTAAATATAATAGAACACATTCCATTTATATAACTAGATAAAGAACAATTAATATTGAAAGTAAATAACTGAAACATATTCCATCAATCAATAAACTGAGAATTAACTACTTCCATAGATATGTCAACAAAAAATCTCATGGATAAATAATAAATTAAATTAAAAAAGGGAAATACTTTATTTAAGTATGTTGTGTCTAAGGAACATGAAAACCTAGTACTGTCAGTACCATTCTCAAAATGGTTTAAAAATAAGGGTATAAACACATTTTTTAAACTTATTAGCATCATGAGAACATGTTGATGCATCAAAGAGCTATATAAATTCTAGTATCCACTTGTCATTTCCATTCAAATGTATTTCTCATATTGAATAACCAAAATAAATAATACGCCTTATCAATAAACCATACTGAATGAGTAATATGGATCTATAAAAACTTCCCATGAATGAAATAATATAATATAATGAATATGATGATATTCATGTTATATCAAATCAAAAGGTAAAATATGTACCATATAAATGGAACTAGGTGTGAAACATTACAATTTTCCAAAATGAAATGTAATTTAGACGAAATCCCTTACCATAAGTCCGATACTCATTGTATTTTCCCAAAAATTTAGTATGAGGGTATTATTGAATTAAATAAGAGTAATAATAATATTTATGATATCATATATGATTCATTTATGAATTTATATTACCCATTTATTAATAATTCCATGTTAATGCAACATTTTGGGTACTAATCTCTTTATTTTATCATACATTATTTGACTTGTAATTCATTATCTTATTACATAGATCATGATTTGATAACTAACAAAATGTATAATATGATTTATATATCATAAATATTCACAATATAAATATATATTATAGATATCTATATTACATATAATACACCATTCATGGAGATGGTAGGTCGTACATACACATGGATGTTGTTTCCATTTTCCTATCGTATTGAATGGAAGTAAGTAAATATCATATATGAACACTCAAACACACACACACACAAACACACAGACATGTATATATATATTATTATAGTAGAATTATTATGTCATATATTTCATAATTAATCAAAATATTTATCTTTAGAATCATTTTTGGATGGTGAAAATGGAAGATTAGTCTCATCGCGTCGTAGAGACTGTAAGCCAAACTTACGCACGAGTGATGATATCATTTCGATAATGGTATAATTGTATAGATTAGGATTGAATATGAATTATAAGGAAATAATATCATGTTATATTTATTATTTAAATCATTTTTATTCATCATTACAACCATATAAATGAAGTATAGATGAAGAACTATTTACACCACGGTGTAGAGATTGTAAGCCGTATGTACACACACATTGTGATATTATTATTCATAAGATGGGTAAAAGAGGAATATGGTTGTATAATAATCATAACAAAATCTCATAATATAGTAGATTCTTGAGTTATTATTTTAGTATGGTAACAACTTAGTAAGAAGAGGTAGAAGATGAAATGAACTTTGAAAGAAGAGGTAAAACAATTTACCTCTTCTTCAGGTGTCTCCTTTTGATTTTTACAAAAGGACTCATTAAGTTGGTTTTCATCCCAAAGGGTGTCCTATAAGATGAAATTAGCTAAGTTTGGAGTACATTTGGGCATGTTTTGGCTATGAAAAAGGGGTTTGGAGGTGTGAATAAGTGGGTAATGGTGGTTCCCTTTTATAAGGGGGAGGAGGGTCACTTTAGGATTGTCTAGAAATATTAATTTATTATAAAATAAATATCATTTAAAAATAGTCCAAAACTCATTTAATTAGAATATATGATGATTTTTTCTTGTAATAACCTTATTCTAATAAAATTTAGGCACTTTTTTAATATTTTTTATCCTTTTCTTTTTGGTTTAACCTTTATTTTACTTTTTTTAATTTTACCATGATATCATGTTATTTACATATTTTGGATTAATGTAATTAACATATCATGTCAAATGACCCAAAAAAGGTCATTAATGGAATATTTGGACTTTTATTAACCATTTTTTTGAATCATATATATTTATGAATTTAATATCGATTAATAAACAATTTTATATTTTAAGTTATGAATTATGTCAATTCTGGACACTATTCATATTTAATTTTTAAAAAAAAATCATAATAACCTTAGTTATTTGAACCAAAGGAATTAACTCAAATATAATATGTCAATATCATCCAAAACATTATTGGATGGCGTAAAATTGTTAAAATTATGTATATTTTAATTTTTATAATATCAATTAAATGAATCTTTCTTTAATAATATAATCACTGCATTATTATTATGTCATAATTTTTTAACGTATAAAATTTATAAATAAAATAACATGATATAGAAAATATTTAATATATTTATAATGACTATTTTTATTCAAATTGATCATTCATATTACCCTATATTAAAATTTTATTAGTAAAACATCCAGGTTTATGTTACATTTATCTTTACTTTAAATTAATTCTTATAAAATGTAATTATCACACCCAAGTGGTCTCATAGGGTACTCAAATCGACCCAATGATGATAATGGACGGAAAAATATCATACAATAGGATTATGAAATGTATTTGGATAGTTTTATATTATTATAATATTATTTTGTTACCCTTATTTTCTTTATTTACCCTTTTTACCATGGTAAATAGAAATAATTACTGTAGTTACTATTCATAATGTCCAGAAATTAAACGTACCTATTTAAAAAAATAGAAATTATGATTCCAATATAGATTTAATTTTTCCAAATTCAAAACATAGAGGTTTTAGTAATTAAATTATAATTAATTCTCAATGTTAAAACTAGAAAGAAGGTTTTTAAGAAGTATTATCTGTCAAATGATTGACAAGTGTTTATGTAGAATTAAAATTTAAAATTACATAAAATAACTATAATTGGATTAAATGAAGAACCATAAATCCAATTACACTTTAAAACTAATTAAAAAACAATCAAACAATATTATTAATAAGATGAAAATGTTTTCTTCAATTAAAATGCTGTATTTTTCACTATTCATCAAAAATTGAATCCTTTCAGAAAAATACCAAAATTTCACCATAAGATAATTTTGTTATTCTAAATTAAAAAATGATTTTAAATTTGGAAAATAAATTATATTAAATTTAAAAATGTGGTTAATAATATTCATAACTACTTTTTAAACGGCTATATTGATGGGTCTTGGTGTGCGTGAACTCGAGGTTGCGTACAACGCAAGACATTGAATTATTTAAAAAGAAGCATACAGTTGAAGTTTGAGGTGTTATAGAACTAGGTTCACTTTCCATTTAACCCATGGATATCTCATGAGATATAAATCATTACCCAATGTAATTGTGGGAGATGTTGTTCCCAACTGCAATATAATTAAAATCATACATACGTGTTCCACAAGAGCATAAATCATTCATCATGAGAATAAACCGACCATTGAATTAATAATTATAGCATCCTAGAATTACAACCCAATTACATCATATGTATCATCAAATAATCATATCTTTTATGGAAAGTGGTTTTAAAATAACATTTTAAATAATTTTTGAGGAAAATATCCTTTCTAATTTTAAATTCAAACATTTTATAAATCATTAACTATTTATATAACATTTACATTGAATGTAACATTGAAAAATTATAAAGGAATTTTTTAAAACTAAAATTTCAAAATATTTTAACACATAAACATCTTTTAAATAATTTTACTTGAAAAATATTAAAATATCATTTAAAAATATTTTTGAAAACAATTTAAACAAAATTGGTTTTGAATAAAAAAATTCAACCCAAAAAGATAATACCATTACATAATTTGTAAAATATCATAAAAGGAAGGAAATTAATGATACAAAATGTTAATGGAAATTATTTATTCCTCTTAAAATAATATAGTATTATAGCATACCATGTGTCTCAAAGAAGGAAATTTGAGATAAAATTGCCTTATTGATTTGGTAACTTTTGAACTATAAACACCATTAATGGGTTATCATAAAACTTATCAGTAAATAATGATAAATTTTAAGATAATTATAAGTTAATAAATTCATTTTCAACATATAAACCACACAAAATTCTCAATTTGTGAATATGGAATAATTATAGCTGAAATCAAAGTGAGACTAAAAATCCCCTTACATTCATTCTTTACTTCCTACATATACGTTAAAACCTACTATATAATAAATATAATTGTATTATAAATATAACATAAAAAATTTTCAAATATATAATAACATATCTGATTTAATTATGACTTTATATTACTCTTTTATTAACAAGTCCATATTAATGATACCTCTTTGTTTTTCTTATATGTATTGAGTTGTTATTCTGGATATTCTTACATAGTTCATGATTTCATAATCTCCAAAATGATAAAAAATATATAAATATCATATATTTACTTAGTATATATTTATTAATGGTGATTCATAAAAAAAATTTGTTTAAAATAAAATACATTATTCATGGATATGGTAGGTCGTATGTATGCATGAACACTATTTTCATTTTCTTATAGTATTAAAAGAAAGTGAAGTATATGATATATTTTCTTTCCATAATAATGTTTATGTCATATAAATCATATATTATTATTAATACTATTCTTAATACATTCTATGTAATTAATGAATGAATCACATCGCTTCATGAGACAATAGTCCATCATACATGTGAATGTCGTTATCTTATTCCCATTAAAATGGAAAGAATGAAGGTATTTAGGATATAACCATTCCAAAATCGTAATACAATCTTAAAAATAATATATTTAATATATAAAAATACATATCATTAATCCAAACCATTAATGGTTGTAATGGAACAGTGAATGATAATGGTTCCAAGGGCGGCAATCCACAATACACCGAAATGATGATTGTGTATCCCATTTTATGGAAGTGTGTATTTTTTTAAGTTATAACAATAATATAGCAAATTATTAGTATTTTTATGATACCAATATAATTATATAAAAATGATAAAAAATAATTTATGTATTTTGTGAAATAAAAAAAAATAGAAAAGTTTGTGGATGAATGTTACATCCTCTTCAGATTTCATCTTTTTATTTACACTAAAGGACATATATGGTTGTATTTATACCCATATTAAAGATTCTAGGATTAAGGTAGAGAAGTTATGGGGTTATTTGGATTGTTTCATTTAAAAAAATTGATTTTATGTATAATGAAAAGAGAAGAAGAGGTAAACTTTTATAAGAGATAAAAGGGATACTTATTGAATTTTACAAAAAAATAATTTTTAATAAATTTAATCTCAATATAAATACCTCAAAAATTTCTTGTACTCAAAGATAATATAATACATGGTCTTAGTAACATAATAAAATATATTTCATACATGTTATTGGTGTTATTTTAAACATTATCATTTTTATTATCACTTAGTTAACCTATTTTAATTTCAACTATAGTTACAAATTATCTATATTAAAATGTTTTAATTTCTATTTATAAAGCTTAAATTGGACCATAAATGGAATATTTTTTATATTATAAACCATATATCTTACCCTTAATACTTATTAAATATTTATATGATTTATAAATGACTCAATAAAAAATTGCTTTCATAAAATATTATTAGTGTTAGTTTTGAGAGTATTCATTACTTTGACTCTAAGAAAATAGATATGGTAAGATAAATTAAAAATAATAATTAAAGAAACCCCTAATATGTCTTATTAAAATAAAAAAATTTATTTCAACCATAATTAATTAAAAATAAATTTCTTTTAATTTTTATTATATAATTTAATTTCTTTTTTCATTAATCAAATTATGACTGCATCATAATTGATTAATTACTTATGATAATTATTTCTTCACTGAAATTAAAAATGATTTTCCATGATATAGATAAACAATTAATATTTAATTATACTATTTATATTTTATTATATCTTCTATTTATCACTATATTTAATATATTATACTCATTCTAAGTATGAGTGTGATGTTTTTCCACTATTTGATATTAAAATTTTCAATGTCATTTTCATGGGAAGGTGTCTCTTAAATAATTTAATTTTTAAAAGTAGTTTAAATGGTTGAATTAAATTCATCCAATAATATTTGGGAATGTGTTAGTGTTATTTTATAATATTTGTATTATTAACTTTACCTTTAATTAATCAAGTCACTCTTAATATGATATTTAAATTACTATGGTTACTATTTATGTTGTCCAGATTTAAAAGGGAACTATTTAGTAAATTTCAACTTTCTGATTAAAAATATTTAATCCATTATTTAAATTTAAAACACATAAGGGGATAAAATTAATTTAAAATTAGTCCCATAAACGGGGTGAGAATGCTGGGTTTTAATGTGAAAATGTGCAATGTTTTAGTAAGTATTTATATCTAAATGAAATATAAAAATGATTACAATGATCAAAATTAGATTAATGGATTCATAATTTAACTATTATTAATTTAAAAAAAATTAAATAAAAATTTCCCAGAGTAAATTATTTAGTTGAAAAGGCTATTTTGTATTAAAATTTAGTACTGTCACTTTTCACCAAAAGATGAAACTTTTAAGAAAAAACATAAAAATTAACCCGAAGTTAATTTTTTTTGTTAAACTATAAAAAGAAGTTAATATTTTCCAAAAAAAATATTAATGTGTAAAATTTACCCTTTAAAAAGTCTTCCATTAAAAGGTGGGAATACTTTCTTTTAGGGAAACATAGCTTTTTATCACTAAAATGGATTTGTTCTTATTTTTTTCCTAAAAAACTTATTTGATTAATTTAAAAACATTTTATATAATATATAACATTAATATTAATTAATATCATTAAATAATAGATAAATTTTTGTTTTAAAATATAAAATACCTTTCTGGGAATGAAAATACATTTTCATAAAAAACATATCTTTTAGTTTCAATTGGATTTTATCCTCCTTCCTATATAATTATTTATCAAAGAATTAAATTTATAAACTTTCAGAAACTATATTTTCATAATCTAGTTAATAATAAACATTCTATACATTCTAATAAATATCTCATAGCTATCATTTTAAATATTAATAGTTTATGAATTTTCAATAAAACTCGATTTTTCAAATAACACAAGAAATCTATGGCACTCATAGTTGCAAGTACTTAAAATAGAACTCTGTGTTTTGTGTAGTGCAAGATTGTGTAAAAATAAAGATTTAATTTCTATATCATGTAAAGCAAACCATAATTAATATCAGCTTATTTGAAAATAAATAATTCCTAAAACTCAGGGTGTTACATTCTACCCACCTGAAAATAGATTTCACCCTTGAAATTAATCATTATTATCAGTGTTTTATTACAATAAAGTAAAATTTAAAAAAATTAAAAATTTAAATTTAATACTAAAATATCATTTATAAATGGAATGTTGAAAATTTATTTTTTACCCACATCAACTCATAATTAGGTTTCCATATAGGAGAACATATGTGGCATGTGAAAAAATTGAAATTGATGAGAAAAATAAATATCATGTTCTAATGGAGAGTAATAGAGAAGATGGTCATTATAAAATTAGCCATCAAAATCATTAAGTGTGTAATGATATAGAGTCCATTTGATTCATCCTTAAATAAGGTACTAGGATAATATTTTTGTGTTAACATACTTTCCCTAAGGATGACAGATTTTAAAAAAAAAGATATACTTGCATGATTTAATTCCATTTTTTAGGAAAAATGTCATCCATAGTTTAATCCTTGACAAATTTACACATCATATCTTACTCTATTAAATGGGGATAAAGTTTTACATTCATGATGAAATACTAGAACACAATATCTATAATGGTATGACATGTTATTACTTTTGTATCTTGTTAGATTCATAAGAAAATGGTATGAATAAGTTATCCAATACACATAAATCATCATATGTTGATGTTATACATTAATCCCTAAAATCTCATCAAAATTTAGACCTACAATTTTTTTATAAATGGTTTCTCCTATGAACCTTGCAAAATATTAAATTCAAAAACATTCAAAAAAATATTCTAAATTTCTAAAATCAACATATAATTAATCCCCCGAATAACTTGATTTATCTCTTAATTGTCACATACCAATCATGTGAAGACTATTATCATGTATTATATTAGAACATTATAATAAATTTAATTACCATATTACCTTAGTGAAAACATGATTTCTTTCAAAAATTAATTCCTTCATCATACCAAAAATCAAAAAATTCAATAAACTTAATCTATGATATTGTAAACAACCTTTCCATCAGTCCCAAGGTCATCAATAAAATCCAAATTATTTTATCACAATAAAACATATGTAAATATCAATACTATCAAAGTAACATGCACACATTATGTGTTATCTTTCTCTTAATATTTTATTATAAAAAAATATCACATTTCACCCACAATCAATTTTCCTCATTACTAGTACCATTCAACATATGCTTCGAAATAATTTTATAAAAACTACAGTAGGAAAATCCATAGATTTCCAATTATTTAATAATAAAATTAAATTACTTCTACAAATTTTTTAATGAAATACAATAAATAAACACTCATTTATCCCACCACTTAGTTATTGTACTCAACATTGGAAATAGTGATCACATAAGCATTATCTTTCTCATTAGCTTTAAGATGTTGTATACGTTGATCATCATCGATAACGCTAAGCTTTCATAAATGATTACCATAATTCCTATTTTACTTACACTTGAATCATTAGTGTTTGAGGGTGAATTTCATGCCTCTTTATCTTTATTCACATTGATGGATATCTTTTTCACATAAATTTAGCAGTCAAATTATGGATGATCTTCTTTTCCATATATAAAATATTTCCTAGTCCCCTTAAAGACAATTTTCTCCATGTTTCTTTCTACTATTTTAGAATAAAGGAAAGATCATATTTATTTCCCCATGGTTTTTATATTTTACTCTAATCGTAATATTGTATTTCTTCTCAAAACCAGGATATTAACATGTAAATCCAACCTCCACTTCCACATTGATAGAATAATACATAATATCTTCATAGATATTAATGTAACTTATGGATAACTCCCTTAAAAGATTTGGTTTTAATCCAATGAATATTCTTTACACCTTACATTTAGGTTGGTTTACAATATTGTAAAAAGACCTCACACATCTTGTAAAAGTTTCCTTGAAGGTACCAGGAGACTCATCTTCCCTTTTCATTAACATAATAAACTCATAATCTATATTCGTATGAAGAATACGGGGAAAGTACTTATTTATGAATAAGTTCTTGATATCATCCCAATCTATGGTTTCAATTTTAGGTGGTCTCCTTTTATTATTGTTTAGATCCAAACACTATTCCTCTTGAACTTATATACGATAAAAATAGAAAATGATTTTTTCATGTTCCGAACACTGAAGGATGAACTATAACTTTTTAGTTGTATCAATAAATTTTTTAGAAAGAAGATTATCAGATGTCCCCCTAAAATATGGTGTATATTTCATCATGGAATCAATAGAATGTTATTCCCTCCACCATTCATTTGAAATTCTATCTATATTTATATCTTGGGTGAATATATCGATAAGATTTTACATTTCATCTCCTATAATGTTGGTTGCTCAGGAGGAAAACCATTTCATTGTCCATTGCATTCATAATTAATATGATTCCTTTAGGTTCCAACCATTGAAAAAAACCAAAAAATAATAGTATATGAAACACCAATCATACTGAAAAATACTAATAATCAAGGAGATTGAACGTCAATATATAACATCTTAGGTTTAATACTAGTTTATTCAGGATCATTGCCAAAATTCTAGGATTGTAAAATATACATAGACTTATTATTAGGAATCTTACTAAGTTTTTTCCATACTTTTTTCCAAATATAGGCTAAATATTTTCTCTGATAGCAACTATAATTACCTTGGCTTAACGTACATGGAAATTACATCATTTTTTGAGAAATATTTCTTATATTACAAAAACCAATTCCCAAATACCATATTATTTTAGTTCCTTTGGAATTATAGAATTATAAAAAATTGGTTCATAATACATCTACATATTCTCCCCCAAATTTATTCATAACATACTCTATTTTTCACATATCATATATAATAACGTTCTTCTTATCCTGAAGAGAAGTTGCATAAGAATGGGTGAACTCAGATGACAATTAAGGGCTAATAAGAGATATACGTAAGCATAATATTAAAATATGGGCATAAGAACATATGAAAAACATTTTATGATTATACCCTCCATCTCAAGGTTCATATAAATGAGTCATGAAATAAAGATTGGTAGTTCATAAGACATGAATCATAAGGAAGTAAATAGTATTAACAATGATTGAATGACATTGAAAAATGACATAAAATTTTAGACGAGACATAATATAAATAAAATGATTTCCATAGTTGTTAAGGATAACATTCAAGGATATATTAGTTGAATATGTTCAATCTTTGAACCATCTTTGCTTCTAAGGATCACATCCAAGACCATTTTTGTAGACAAGGTTCACTCTAAATTCCATATTAGTAGTGAGTGTTCACACCCAATACAATATTAGCATAAAAATTATTTAATGAACTATTTTTACTCCCCATTTCATCCATATCATTGTCATGATATATAAATCATTACCCAATTCATTGTAGGGAGATATTGGTCCCACCTATAAAATAATGAAAACCATACGTACTTGTTTAAGAAGAACATAAACCATTAATCACAACCTTTAACAAAACATAGAAAGAATAAGGATAGTATCTTGGGATCATAACACCAAGAAATCATACCTAACATCGAATATTTTTTTCTTATAGGTAAATGGTTTTGAAATATCATTTAAAACAATTATTTTTGAAAACATCCTTTTAGCTTTTGAAAACAAAGTATTTTTAAATCATAAAATATTTGGAAAACATTGTTCTTTGAAAATAAACAGGAAAACATTTACTACAATATTTTAAAACAAATTACAATCTTCTGAGACATAAAAAGTATTTTAATCATTTTCTTTATAAATTCATAAATGTTAATTTAAAAAACTTGAATTTTTTTTAGAAAACTTTGTTTTTAAATATAAAAATATTCATACCAAAGAGAGAAAAACATTACATAAAGCATAAAAAATCATTAAAATAATTATATTAGTGAAACAACATTTCAAATGGAATTAAATACACCTCATAAATTAATATAGTTGAATAACATAAAATATGTCTCAAAGAAGGAAAATTGGGATTAAACTAGCTTACCGATTTGGTAACATTTTATCCATAAACCCCATGTAAGAGAGATCATAAAATGTGTTTTTAAATAACCATAAATTTATGTATAAGAATATAAGAATAAATTCATGGATAATATATATAATTCACATAAGAAACAAGGTACTAATATAAAATAATTCTCACAGAAATAAAAGTGAGTCTAGAAATCCCTTTACCTTAATTCTTGATTTCCAACATACATGTCAAATCCTGATGTGTAATAAATACACGTTTATTATAAATATAACAAATAACCATATTAATATATATAATACTATATATTATTAACTTATGACATTACATAACTCATTTATTAAAAAAATCGATGTTATTGTTTCTACATTGTTCTTCCTATATGTTTTGATATGTTATTCTTGGTCTTGTTGCATTGATAATTATTTATGCATATAAATATTGATAAAAATTATATAAATAGGATATATAAATTTATATATTCATTATATAATTATTTATGGTGGTTCATAATAGTTAGAGGTCGAATATAAAATACCCCGTTCATGGAGACAGTAGTTCGTATGTACACAGGAATGAAGTTTTCATTTTCTTATGATATTAAATGAAAGAAAAGTAGATGATATATTATAATTAAATAATATATATATATATATCATATATATCAAATATTTTTATTAAAACTCTCATTAATTAATTCCATGTAAATAATGAATGAATCATATTGCTACTCGAGGCAGCAGTCCATCGTACACATGAATGACATTATCGTATTCCCAAAAAATCGACAGCATGCAGGTATGTGTGGTTTAAAAAATAATTAAGCAATATAACATCATAAAATTAAAAAATATATATATATATATTATATTAACTATATATCCACAATTATTATAAACTATTAATGGTTTCAATGGAAGAAGGAACTACATCTATTCGTGAGGCGGTAGTCTGTCGTGCACACGAATGATGATTGCACATCTCATTTGATGGTAGCCTATGATTTTTTAGGTATTAAAATTAACATAATTACATATAAGTATATTTAAGATATGTATTTTGTTATATTAACATGAAGTAAAGATAATTTACGTGGTTACATGATGAAATAAAAAAATGTTAGTAGATGAACGTTACCTATTCTTCAGGTATCTTCTTTTGGTTTGCACTAAAAGAATTCCTTGGTTGGATTTCTTCATAAAGGATGGATTATAAGATGAATGGATGGAATATTGTGGGATATTTTGATATCTTTTTTCATAAAAATATATATTATTAGGTGTGATTAAATTAGAAGAAGAGGTCCCATTTTATAAGAGAAGGAAGTGGCACTTTTGGAATTTCTTGAAATATTAATTTATAATAAATTCAATATCAATCCAAATACCTCCAAACGACCTTGGATTAGAATCTATGATAATTTTTTTTCTAATATAATAAACCAATATATTTTATATTACTTCTTAGTTTTATTTAAATCCTTATCATTTAGATTAACCATTATTTAACCTATGTTTATTTTAAATATGATATCAAATTTGTCAATATTAAAATGTTGGAATTTTAATATACAATGTTTCAATTGGGAAATAAATGGAAAATTTATGAAATATTTGACAATAACTCTTCCAATTTGAACTTATTTTATATATTATTGGGTTATAAATAATTTAATAGGATATTTTTTCATCAAATATCATTATTATAAATATTGATAATAATCATTAATTAGACATTACCAAAATAAATACAACAATATAAATTCGAAAAAAAATATTTAATACACCCATATTATATTATATTAAACAATAAAATTAAAATATCACCTAATTAAATTCAATTAAGTTTCTTTTAATATTTCTAATATCATTTAACTGTATTTTTCATTAATTAAATAAGTAATATATCATCACTATGTAATTATTTATGATAATTATTTATTATCTAAAATTAAAAAAATATATAAATGATTTAGATAAAAATTTTATATTTCAGAATAATAATCATAGTCTAGTATTTATTCTATTTATCCCTATATTCAAAATGATATAAATATTAAATGTAAGAGTGTGTCATTTTTTCACTCGCTTTGAATTTAAAAATATCTCTATAATTTTCATGGACATGTGTCCCATAAATAATTAAATTTCCAACCATAGGTGTTAAGGGTCAAATTAAATTCATAAAATAACATTTTTGAAATTATTGGTGTAATTTTATAATACTTAGATTATTATTTTACCCTTAATTTCTAGATTTACCCTTAACCTTGGTAATAAAATTAATAAGATTACTATTCATATTTTCCAATAATAATTCAGTATGTTTTACTAAATTTCGAAATTTTTATTCGAAATATGAAATAATTTATTATAAATTAAAAAAATAAGCCCCTAAAATTAATTCATAAATAATCTTGTAGATGAGGTGGAAAACCCATTTTTAAGGTGAAAATGTTTAAAATTATACTATGTTTTTATATCTAAATGCAATATAAAAAAGATTCTAATGAACTAAATTGGATTAATTTATGTATAATTTTACTATTTTTACTTAAAAAGTAATTTAAAAAATAATTTACTTTTATAAATTATTTTGAGAAAATGACCATTTTGAATTTAAATCTAGTATTTTCACTACTCTTAAAAAGATTAATATTTTTTAAAAACCCTAAAAAATACCCAAATATTTTTTTGAAATTTTTTTTTAAAAAAAAATATTTTTTAAAATAGAAATTATTAATTTTTTAAAATTTATTTTGAAAACAAGACTTCCATTAAAAGTTGTTAAAACTATCTTTTAGAAAAATACATAGTTTATGATTAAAAATGGATTTTCTATTATTTTATGTTTAAAAGACATATTTGATGAATATAAAAACATGTAATATAATAAATAAAATATAAATTTACTTAATATCATTAAATAATATTGATTAATTTAACTTACTAAGACAAATATTCATGACTGAAAATAATAAATTTTCCAAAATAACACATCATGTATTTTAATTGGGTTGTAACTTAATTTATAAATACTTGGTTAGAAAATAAATCATTTTTAGACATTTTTTACAATATTTTTATAATTTACTTTATCTCATTCATTATATACATTTTAAAATCTTATATATAAGTATCATACTAAATATTAATAGAATATTGTTGTTTGATATAACTTGGTGTTGGGTGTAATAGAATCTATCAAAGGAACTCGTTGTAGAATATAACACAAAAAACACACTGCTTCATGTAGTGAAATCTCCTTTATAGATAACTAAATACATGGTCTAGCATAAAACACAATCCACAAATTAATTTCAATTTAATTGTAAAAACATAATTTATACAAACAGAGAGTGTTGCACATAAACCCCAAAATTAATCTAAAAATGAAAAAAAGATTTTTGGTCATTCTAGAATTTAAATAAAAACTCTCCTCAATTCCCAATAATGTAACAATTTGGACCACTTGTAAACTAGATGATGATATTTACATGTATTGATCATGAGGGATCCCCATTAGCAATGGTGATTATTTTGAGTGTAAAATTAAATCTTGATTTATGGTTTAATATAAAAATATCAATATTTTATGATCAAATTACATGGATTTATTTCCATTTTATTTATATTAGTGCATAATGGAATATTTTTCATACTAGAAGTTATGTTGGTGTAAAATTTGTATGATGTTTTTTTGTATATAGATGTAATTTTACTTATTTATGATGATAACTGTTTCGTACATGTGGTTAAATAAATATTCAAAAATATTTTATCATAAATGATATCGTTTATGATTTAAATTAATTAATATAAACAAATATTAAATTATCTAAAAGATATTTTGACTTGTCTCGAGAAATATATGTTAATGATGTTTTATAGAGGTTTTAGATGACTAATTATGTGTAAAGTATTAATATTTTTCTTGAGATTAATGTATTTAATCTAAATATATGTCTTAAAAATTATTTTTAAAGAAATAAAATAAATAAAAAATCATATTCTATCATTATGAGAAAATTAATGTACGTTCTGTTTCACCCAAGTCATAGAAATGCATTAATTATATGATTTTTGGGAAATTTTAGTGTAATTCAAAAATGAACCATTAAAATTATAAATAGAAGATATTAAGGTATATTAAAGGTACTATGTACTGTGATATTGTATATAAATAGGTAAAAATATTGTGTTTAATATTGTCATGATTGTAGGTATTTTTGATAATGTTGATTCATGTAAATTAAACATAAGTTATAGTTTATAATGTTTAACAATGTATTATAATAAAGGGTTATCCCATACCTACTAATAAAAAACTTCATGTTGAATCCATGAAGTTTTATACTAGATTTATTTACAATAATATTTGGAGTTTTGGAAATTAAATGAACGCTAACATGAAAATACATGCAACTTAGAAAATTTAATAAAAATATTGATAATTACCATACATGAGAAACACAGAGAGTGAAGGTGGAATGAAAGGGACAAACATGGCAGCGAAGGATGAAGATGATCTTGGTATATTTGGTGTGGAAGCATTAAATCCAATATTTTATCTATATAGTGGAAGGCGACACCGTAGTAGTTGTGTGTATCAAGGACATGACTTGTGAAGAAATGGAATTGATTGATGTGGATTTGGTAAGGTTCACATTGTCTTGTACTAGTCTACTAAATTGATATAAGAATATGGAAACCATATAGTTTTAATTGTAAAATGGTGTATTTTTTTGAAGAAAGAGAACATCATTCCATGATGGTGTTTATCAAATTGTGAAGGATGGTAAAAAAGATTAACTAGATGTCTATGTAATAAATGATAAATATTGTGCAAGAATAATATGGATTTCTATAAGAGTGTTGTGCACTAATTTAATCAATAATTAGATTAATTTTCATGTATATGAGAAGACATATTTCATGAAAGTGTAAAATGGATATACATAAGGTTTGTTCCATGAATGAAGAAACCGCACCACAACTAGTAATTTATAAGAATGAAAATGGTTACGAAATGGTAATCCTTAGCATAATAGGTCATTCTGAAGAATAACCTATGGAGTTCTATGATTCAATAGATATAATTACACCAACATATATGATAAATTGAAAACCATGAGGTAATTTCATTCCATAATTAGTGGCTGGGAGGAATTTGTGTGGAACAAGAATGTGATGGATTAGAGTAATCACATTTTAATGCATGTTCTATAATGAAATTGTATAGGAGAAAATAACTTCCATGTTGTATGGTATTTGTTCCATGGAGGACACATTTCTAGAAGAATATATTAAACCCAAAAAATATTCATAAATATGAGGTAGTTTAATGAAGTGTCTAGTCATGTCACAACAAAAGTTATGGTATAAGGGGATATGAAAGATACAACAGTGATTCTCATGTAATTAAAAATTATATATACAATGATTTTATAGATTCCACTGTTGACATAGGATCACACAAAAGTGGAAGAGATCGAGTTACAATATGGATAATGTTTAGGTAGATCATATCTTAATAGAGTGTATAACTCCATGATCAGGTAGATTCTTGAATATTAATTATGATTCATGTTAAATTCAAAATTATAATAGAAACATTATTCTATAAAATGAAAAATTGTTCGATAAATCATTCAAGATAGTCAAATAATTGAAATTTCCCCTTAGTAGAGGTTTGATTATTCCTTGAACATTATAAATCATGTGACCCTTAACATAGTGTGGTTAAGTCTAGAAATTTTATCAACCAAAAAGTGTGTGATATTAGATTATACCACATCCAGAAACCCTTAGTGTGTTCTCCTTATACATTTACCATTACAGATGAACCAATTAAATCAATTAGGTGATTTTTCATTTGGATTTATACATATCGATTAGATGTTTTGGTGAGAGCATCATTAAGTTGTTGAAATTGAATATGTTATTTGAAACAAGGGAACAAGTTCTGACAAAGTTAGGAATGTGACGGGGGAGTGTTAATTGGGTGAAACCCTAATAGATCGCCTATAATGGATTATATATTCAACTTGTTATGAATAAGTGGCACCACAACCTAGTGATTTTTATTTTAGGATGAATATTTAAACATATTTTGGATTTTTTCACTTATATATTCAATGATGAACCATGTTATTTTTAGTGGTATTATATTTAAATGATGGTAAAAGGTGATTTATTGATTATTATAGGCTTTTGGTGAAGATATCATTTTAATTTTTACATTATGATATAGATTTGATAAATTATGAGTAAATATTTCACAAATCAAGGAAAAAGAACATCTTGGTATGGTTAATTTCCATCGAGGTATATAATAAAACCACTCATTTTATATTACATTTGAGATACTAAAATAATTTGAAATTATTTATCGAAAATATTGGGGAGAAAACTTTATTGATGTAGAACTATCAAATATGGTCAATTCTTGTCTCATTTCAAGAGTAAATAAGAAGAACAAGAAGAATGCGGCAATCGAGAAGGATACATCCATCGAGTTAAGTGTGATTAGTTATATTGATAATAGAAAACCAGAATATTTTGTTGAATAATCTTTGAAATCTTGAAATTTAGATCCCCCCATGGATAATTAGGTGGGTTTTGATTGTAGTGAATAAAAAACATCAATACTCAAACTATATAATGTTTCTTCAACAATCATGGAGTGTTCTAATTCTTATAAAAAAATTTATTAATGGGAAATCATACATGAGGTCTAATAAATTTTCATAACTTAGTTTTTATTTGAATGTAGGAAATTGAAGGAGGATTTGGACTTGGAAAAATCAATTACAATAATGAATGAAAAGTTGAAAGGGAAAATTGATATAATTAAAGAACTTTCATATGAAATGGATTAATAGATAGACATCAAGATGGAGAGGAAATTTTGCTTTATTCCTCTAAAGATATATATTTAAGTGAGAATGAAATTAAAAAATGAACATTTCTTGAGGATTAAGTAAATGACTATTCAGTTAAAGGGGAATGATGTGAAGATAAAGGATCATGAACTGAAGTTAATATCCGTAAATGGAAATATAGTGATTCCTTCTAAACTGTACTCAACAAGTACATCCCAAAAATGTTGAAATATATAATTTGTAACAATATGGAAGGTTTGAAAAAAGTACACAAGTATATTTCCTCAAAGGAATGTCGAATAAAAAATGATACCATCATTAAATCTTGGGATGTTCTATGAGTATTTTTCTAGAAGCCTATTGACTCAATGGTGGATGAAATTATAATAAAAAAACATATCAACTAAAGAAAATATATGTTATGTGTTTGTTTAATAGGATGTGTTTTATATGTTCTAACCACATATATATAATAATGTAATGTATCCTGAAATGTAATGGTGTTATTAAGATGATTACCCCATTCCCTTTCCACTAGAGAGGAAAGAATAAATGGATAAAAAATCTATTACCTTCGAAAATAGATTTACTAGATTGATGAAATAAGGAGAAGGAAATTAAATAAGGGTGCATCACGAACCAAAAATTACTTACTCACAACATCCATTGTGGAGAGAATGAAAATAAATATATAAAATAACTAACTAAGTCATGGTATTGATAACAAATAAGGATTAACAAGTGATTATATTCACATCAAGTATAAATAATTCTATAGTGATTCCAATTGAAATTTAGAAGGATAATCATATTGTGTTCCAAAGTGGTTTTAAAAAATATACCACATCGAAAGAGAATAAGACTAGTATAAAACATTTCATATAGAAGAGAAATCATTATAAAGGATTCAATTGAAATTAATCAAAAGAAGATAAATGTACATGTCGGATTTATCTCACAATGGAGATGAATATAAAGCCAAAGAAGATAGAAAATTTAAATTTATATATCCAATGTAATGTTTATATAGGTGGTGTTTCGAGGATAACCACAATTAAATCATTAAATCAATCTAAAATTAATTGGTTAGTTCACAAAGACTAGCCAAAACTATATACATGTTCATGATTTGGAAGTCTCCAATTCCGCTCTGTTGGTATCAAAATCCATGCCATGGAAAAAATAAGAAAATAACACTAAAATAAATCAAATGAGGCTGCTTCACAAAGCTACATTGCAATTCCCTTCACTACTGTGGCTATAGAAAAGATACCATGGTCTCTAGGACTGCTGTGGAGGGAGTGATAGCCACCTCTGGGACTTAGAGGAAATTGAGGGAAGACAAAATCCTTTGTGATCGCCGTAGAGGGACTGACAATCATCTCTATGATTATGAGAATCTTGATAGAGTCTAACTCCAACTATGTAGTGAAAATATCTTCATGGAACTCCTTTAGACCATCACACCCCATGTAGAATATAAATACCTGGCTCCCCCCCCCCAAACTCCATGGGAGAGACCCCAACCTTTTTCCTTCAGAATACCCAAATTGCGAAGCATTATTTTCTCTACAAAACAACTAGGAATATAAATCATCTAAGGTACATGGAAATTATGAAACCCTTTTCCATTTGATCAAAATTACACCCTAATTGAATAGTGATGTAATTTGAGAAGCCTATGGGCCACCAAAATTGAAATAGACCCCTTCAGGTACTCGGGACATTCTAACGCACCCAGCTTTGTGAAGCACACACCATGAATATGTGAAATTCATGCTTGGGAAGGGTCACCATGCTCCGTGAAGCCCTATCCTTTACAAAGCCATATCCTCTACGATCCCTAGGCTCTGAGATCCCATGTGATTTGAAATTATATATGGTCTGTGATATCTTGAGATCTACAAAGCAATTTTGTCTGTAATCCCCTATCCTCTGCGTTCCCCTGAACTTTGCAAAGACCCTCTCTATGAGGCCTCATTATTCATGAACCCCTCTTCTATGTGGCCCTCCAGGATTTTACAATTTGATTTCAATGTCACTTGGTGGTGCTTCTTTTTTTGTTTCCCTACCTCAAGATTCTTTTCATAGGCATACTAATGGCTATTCCTTCATTGTGTAGTCATGATAATGTTAGACCCTCAATAAATCTCTCTACATCCACATTAACCACTACATTGCTGGTGCCTTCCCTTCACCATTGGTTTAAATTGGTATAGTTATGTAAATCCTAGGGGTGAGGAGTGAACCCTCATCGTCTGAGCTATAGGATGTTAAAATACCCAAAACCTATGTCCTCAATACACGATGTTAATATGCGACCACCGCATGAGGGACATGTTTTAGAAGACTAAGAATGATATGGGCACTGATGCACTCTAACTCTTCCTCTCCCTTTGATCTTTTTCTGCATGAACACCTTGGGTATCCTCTGTGTAATCCTCGATCCAACATGAAAAGTTTCTCCTTTTTTGACTACCATATCCTCCTCAAACATCTGTACATCCTCAATGGTCATCCCATGAAGAAATCCCATGTTTCCTTTATAGGCCACTAAACATGTGTAATCCCTACTCCACTCCTCAAAGATGCACCTTTAGAAACACGATTGTTAGGTATTTTGTTTCCTTTTGTTTCTCACACTGATCATGAACAATGTGGTCATAAGGTATGAATCGACCAATACATCTTCATGGGTCGTTAGCCATACGTAAATCCTAATCCCCTATACACAGAAATACATGGACATTAATCATTTAACATTCCAACCATCTCTTATCTGTCCCAACCACTTCATGTTGGTTCACCCTCATCCTAAATGACGTTAAAATGTATACCCCTTATGTCCCATATGATGTTGAACTACAATCTTATGAAATATAATGGATTTGATCCATGTCTTCAAGACATGGTATGTAGGAAGCATCTCTGAGGATCAACCCAAAAAACATGAAAACATTGGTGTCACCTTTGTTGGGACCCACATCATTGTTCCACCTCTTAGTGGTGTCAAGCTAGTTCTTGGGTAGCTAACCATGCATTATCTGTACACACAATCCATACTCCTCCAACCAAGAGTGTCCCTCTTACGATGGGCTGCTAACCACATGTAATCCAAAACATGCATCAAGTTTTTGTCCTTTGTGTACACCCAAATACTATGCACCCATATCCAAACTACTCAATCTTTGAACATTTCACCTTTTGTGTATGGTACGTTGAATTCTTCCCTAGGGTTCCAGCCCATATTTCATCTCCCATGTCACATCAAGGTCCTTTCCTCAAGAATTTGTGTCTCAATAAGATCATGGCTCAACCTCGGGGTTCTATAGCCTTTAGGACCCATCCAAGAATCCATTATCATGATCCACCTCCTCAGGTGACTCATCACCGCTTTCCTAGAACAACATGTACTTTGATTCTCTATCATTGGGATATGTGGGAAACCTCTTTGAGGTTAAATCCCATTACCATCACCTTCACACTGTTTATTGGTTCCACCCCCATTTATTATATCCTTCGACACATCATCCATTACCATCCTTATTTTACCCAGGCCACAACATCCTAGTAAAATATTGAAATCCATATGGGACTGTAACCATTTGAATTTCCCATTCATCTAATTTATCATTACCGTACTTGGGACGCTAAACAAGATTAATCCCCAACACACTCTGGGGCTGTTGTCCTTTGTGTATATGCCAATTCCTTGCACCACCCATTTGAACAACATGGATTTTGATATTTGTCCTCTAAAAGGGTATGGACGACTCCTCTTTTAGGTTCAATCCTATAAAATATAAATCCTTGGTGTCATCTTCTCGTGGATCCATCTTTCACTCTAATCTTCCTTTTGTGGTGTACAAATCTGTTTTCACGGTGTGAAATCTTCCCCTTTGTGGGACACACCATCATGGGTCCACTCTCATTGGGCATTCAAACCCATCCATTTAGCAAACATTCTTAGTACTTCCTCCAAGGGATGTACCCATCTGATCCAATTCTAATAGTGTTATGATTATTCTGGTCCCTCTCTACTATATTATTAAACTCGAGGTAGGCCCCTTGTGTAACCCTAGAAGCTGGGGAAAACATCTATGATATGCCTCCAAAATATAATTCCCCACATTTAATGTGGGATTCCATAGAATTTCGTGCACTCTAGAATCCCTATGATAATTGAAAATTTAGGCGTGCTAGTGTTTCAGCATCGAAACATGCTAATGATGCCCTAATGTGACTACAAACCTAACTGAAGGATACAACCTTGTCATGGCCCCTTGGAATGTTTGGACAGAAGCAGTGTCATTAATCGACATCCACATAAATTTTTCACTATGCATAATTTCATCAAAAACACCTTAATATTTATAGGTGATCGGAAATAGGTGAAAAATTGTGAGGAAAAATCCACAGACGGGGATACTGACATCCCATCAACCCATTTCAATCAAGTAGAAAACATCACTGAAGAAGTGACGAATGCCTCCCACCTTTGGAAAGAAGGAATGCGGGGAAACAGTTAGTGCGTCCTCATAGATGGATGTGTGCCCCCATGAAAGCATCAAAAACTGAAATGGTGATCCCGACATGAATTTCTTCTCATCAATATGGGTATTTGAAGTGTTCGAGACAATAATAGATAACCGTGTTATTGGATCCAGTTATCCGGCACCTGGTCTCGATAAGAAAATAGTAGTCTTGGCATAAATCACACAAGGATTTGGGGAATTAAATCGTTGGGCATCCTGGTCTATGATGATTTTAGCCTAGATCATTCTATCTCTCCATGGAAAAATGAATAGAGCTAGGGAACTATGATTTGATTTATTACTATCTGTGTTGATGGTGGATTCTTCCTGTATTGTAGGTCCCAAGCTACACCTTTAGGAAATGGATAACCTCCTTCTTGTTGACGCAAGGCAGTGTTAAAACAAATGTGACAATCCTGCATGGCTTCACCTCTTATGTGACAACTCCCACAACCGTATCTACTGGTAACCCATGCCCACCTCACCATCCAAATTCTTTCAACGGTAGGTGACTAATATTCTTGTTCAATTATATGAATAAGAGGGGGTCATCCTGATGGGGGATATGGCCTATCAAGATTTGGAGGCATCCATACCCCATCAATGCCACCACCCCCATGAGTCATGTTGGGAGATGTGACATCCTACTCTGGCATTGAACCGGTTCAGTAGCCTCTCCCTAGAATTCGCTAATGAATCACTCCATTTTTTAGATAAGGAAATGGATGTCCATGTCATCCCGATTTTGAGTTTGGCCAGCGAACTTCCATGAAGGGCTCCCACTAGGCCACGTCAGCGCTGTCAACTGGTCCCACAGACCATGGAGAAGGCGTTATATAAACATGTATATCTAGCCCCTGCATGGCTGACCTGAGATCAACACCAGGTACAGACTTAGGAGGATGCCCACCAGGAGGCATCATCTTCCACGTCTCCAATGTCCCAAGCCACCATCAACACTAGCCATCAGTCCCCTATTACTACATAGTATGGGAACATACCTATTACCAAGTAGTTGTAATTCCTTGTCTAGTCAGATTTGATGTACCATCCAACCTATGAGTATGCTGGGTTGACTCTCCCGGATTTTGAGGTATGTAGCAGCCATTGCAGGCTGACCTACGGTGATGACATTCAATACACTGTGTTATTTTTTTCAAAGCATTGGTCCCTAAAATCAGGATCCCAAAGCACATTAATTGAGCATGCAGAGAATCAAATATTTAAGAGGTCAATCATGGAAGTGTAGAGATATGAGAGGAAAAACAAAAGGTTTTCCTCCCCCATTTATAGGAAATGACCCCTGAGCATCGTAGTGTTCATGGATATGGTAGCTTTGTGGATTTCTCAACCCATGCACCACCTAGTCTCATAACAAGCTGGCTTTACAATCCCACTTTAGGACATGCCTAAATTTTGGTGATCTACCCACCGAACTAGATCCATGTTTTCTCCTCATCTCTAATTCTGTGGGGGGGTTCATTTCCTTCCTAAAATCCATTCATTGGAAAAAATAAGGAAAGAAAACTAAAAAAAAGAAAAATCATCTACTGGGAGAAGCAACATCAAAAGACCTCAAGTACCATGGCTGACACAAATCTAACAATGTCTTTGAGACCACCACTGAGGGATTGACCACTACCTCTTGAAATATGAGGAAATTATTGGAAGCTGAAATCCTCTGTGACCACCGTGGAGGGAGTGAAGTTCAACTCTATAATTCCAAGATACTTGAAAGAGTATGTCTCTGGCTACAAAGAATAAATTTATTCGCGACACATGCTCATCCCATCGTGACACTAGGTGCCTATAAATACTAGGCTCACCCCACTCCATAAGATTATACCACGACCTTTCTCCTTCCAAATTCCCAAATTGAGAAGCATTCTTTTCTATATGAACCAATCTAGAAAATTAATCATCTGAGGTAATTGGGAATTGCAAAACCATTTCCCCTTTGATCAAAATTATCCCCTCTTCAAATAGGGATGACATTAATGAATCATATGGTCCATCATAAAGGAAATTTACCCCTATTGGTTCTTGGGACATCACAAATCACCCAAACATTGTAAATAACCCTCTAAGAACATGTGATATCCAAGCTTAGGCTGGGTCATGATTCTTTGTGAATCTGTATACATTGAGAATCCATATCCTCTGTGAGAGAAACGCTATGTGATCAACTATTCTTTACGAAGCCATGTGATCTTTGAGCCTTTGATAATTGCGAATATCTATTCTCTATGAGCCCCTATCCATTAGGATCCCCTTATCATTGAAAAACCCCACTCTACAAGGCCTCTTAATTCATAAACCCCTATTCTGTGCGGACCACCCGGATTGTAAAAAGTGATTTCAAAGTCCCTTGAGAGGTGCATCATATTGCATTTACCTACCTCATGCTTCTTCACATAATCCTGATAATGGATATTGGTTCTTTAGATATCCATGATAACATGATCCCCTCAATGGACCACTCAACAACCCCATTATCTATGACATTGCTGGAGTCTAACCTTCACCAATGGTTTAAAGTGAATCAGTTATGTAGGTCATAAGGGTGAGGAGTGAACCCTCATTGTCTGAGTTGTAGGATGTTAAACTGATAATCACCCACATCTTCGACACATTATTTTAATTTGTGACCACAACATGAGGGACATGTTTGAGAGGATCCATAAGAGGATGGGAACCAGTTCCCTCTCACTCCTATTTTTTTAAGAATTGTCTCTATTCATACCTCAGACAACCTTTCTAGAAGCCTCGACCAGGCTTGATAGGGTTCTCCTTATATAGAGACCATATCCACCTCATACAATTGGACATATTCATTGTAATTTCCTCTCGATGTAATCCCATGTTTCTTATTTTGTCTGCTAAGCATGCATAATCCCCACTCCACGCCTAGCATACACATCTTTCGTGATGTGATCGTCATGTCTTTTCTTGCCTCTTGTTTCCCACACTAAGCATGGATCACATTGGATTATATTAAGCATTGACCGCGAAATCCTCATTTCTTCATTAACCACACATAAAACTACATGGAATTTGATCATTTCCCTTTCCATGCAAGGTATAGAGGAATCCTCCCCAAGGATCAATACCATCACCATTGGTCCTGACCACTTCACGTCGGTTCACCCTCATCCTGCATGATGTTGAATTATATTCCTCTTCTATCTCGCATGGCGTTAAACTGCATTCTTACCAAATACCTAGGTTTTATCCCTGTCTTCTAGGAAGAATATAGAGTAAGCCTCCTTAAGAATTATCCCTAAACACTAGAAAACATCAGTGTCCCCATTGATGGGAACCACGTCCTTGGTCTTCCCGTGGTGGTGTTAGACTATCCAGGGTAGCTAACAATGCGTAATCCCCATAATAAATCCATACTATTCCAAAGAATAGTGTCCCTATTGTGATGGGATGATAACCACATGGAAGCCACATCACACATTCGAGGTGATGTCCTTTGTGTATACCCTGATAATGTGCTCCCATATCCAAACTACACATACATAAATCCTTTCCCTTTTTTTGAGAAAGGTACATAGCATGACTCTTTGTGGTTTGAGCCCATCTTCCATCTCCCATGTCACATTCTAGTCCTTACCTTGAGCCTTTGTTCCTCAAGAATAGCATGCCCCATTCCAGGGCTATACTTCCTTTGGGTCTCATCCATGTGTCAATTCTCATGTGCCACCTCCTCAGGTGACTCATTGCCCCATTCACAGAACTACATAGAATTTGATTCCCTATCATGAGGACACATGGAAAACCAATTCAAGGTTCAATACCATTACCATCACCTACACACTAGTTTTCATTTCCACCCCAACTTCATTCTATCCTTTGACACTTTATCCATGTACATCCTGATTTTACCTAGGCCACCACATCCCGGTGAAATAATGCCATCCATATGGGCAGCTAACCGTGTGTATTTATCATTCATCTCATTACCCTTTATAGAACTTAGTTTGATAAACATGATTAATCCCCAACATTCACTTCATTTGTTTTCCATTTAGTACACCCCGATTCCATGCCCCACCCATTTGAACTACATGGGTTTGATCTTTTTCCACTACACTGGTTAAGTAAGAAACCTATTTGAGGTTCAATAAAATGCAATGGTAATCCAGGGTTTCCCCTTTGTATGGACCCATATTCCATACTAATTTACCTTTTGTGGCATCTAAATATGATTTCAAAGTTTGGATCCTTCCCCTTTGTGGGACATTCCATCTTGGTTTCACTCTAATTAGGTGTTCTGACCCATCCATTTAATAAATGTTTTTCGTACTCCCTCCTTGGGATTTACCCAACTCATCCACTCCCATTAGTGTTCTGATCAATGTGATTCATCTATTATAGATGTTAAACTTGATACATACTCCATGTTAAACATGTTAAGCCAAGGAACCCATTAGAGACATGCCACCATCATATAATTCACTGCATTTTACGTGGTATGCCTCAGGATTCTATGCCCTTGGGAAGCCCTCTGATAAGGGAAAATCTAGGTCTTCAAGTGTTTCACCATCCATACATGCCATCAATGCCCAAACATGACTACTTCTTTGGACAAAGGTTTCTTCCTTGACTTGACCCCTCGAAATGTCCTGACAGAATTTGTGTAATTAATCGTCATGCACAAAAATATGGAACGAAGAAGAGTTTCATGAACAATGTCATAATCCTTAAGGGAGACCCTAACTAGGTGATGAATTCTGGGGAGAAATCCATTAAAGAGTGAATGTCATCCCATCATCCAGTTTTGATAAAGGAGAAAACATTGGGGGAGAAGTGATAAATGCCACCCGCCTTTGGAAAGTAGGAATACGGGGCAACAATTAGGGCATCCACATAGACAGATGTGCGCCCTGACGAAAGTGTTGGAAATAGGAACGGTGAACCAAATGTGAATTTGATCTCCATAATAAAAGGATAAGTAGTATTGAAGACATCAACAAGTAAGCCTATTAGTCGATATAGTTATCCAAAGCCAGGTCCCACCAAGAAAATAGTGCCCCTGGAACGAAACTCACTTGGATTTGGGGCAGTAAACCATTGGAAATCTTGATGTGTGACGTTGTGAGTGTGGATCCTTCTATCCAGCCATGGAAGACAAAATGGAACTCAGGAACTATGCATTTATTTACTACTATTCCTGTTGATGTTTGAATCCTATTACTTTATAGGACCATAGATAAAACTATATGAAATTGATCACCTCCTTCCCGCAGATGAAGGGGAAGGGACATACAAATATAGAAATCTCGTACGGCTTCATATCTTTTATGAAAACTCCCATGACCACAGATACTAGATTCCCATTCCCCATCTCATCTTCTGAATTCATTAAAAGGTGGGTGATTGATATTATTATTCAATGATACAAACATGAGGGGTCATCCCAATGAGGGATATGGCCCATCAAGATTCGGAGGAATTTTTTCCATGTCAATGTTGCCTCCCAAAGGTCATGCAGGGAGCTAATACTCACCAATCTGACCTTGAACACCTTCGAGACCCTATCCCTAGAAAGCGATTTTGAGTCACTCTATTATGTAGATGAGGTAAAAGATGTTATATTCATCCGAGGATTGACTTCAGCTAGGGATCTTCCATGAAGGGAACCCACCCGACATCATCATCACCGTTAAATGTCCCCACAGATTAAGGAGAATGGGGTCCATACCCCAAAAAATCCAGACCTAGGTCGGCTAAACTGGTGTCAATTCCTGATATAGATATAGGATTATGCTCTCCCTGAGGCATCATCTTCTATGACTCCAATGGACCCGGCCTCCAATGGTGTATTCCATTAGGCCCCTACTACTATAGACTAGGGGAACCACCCTATTATAGAGTAGGGGAAATTTATTGCTTGGCCGGTTATGAGGTACCATACACTCTACAAGCCGGTAGGGTTGACTTTCCTAGTTACAAGGAAAATCATGAGCCATTGCAGGATGACCTATGTTGATGATAATCATTATATAGGTCATCCCTATATTTCCATCAGACATAGTGAAGGTCCTCCCCACTATTACATCCAACATGGAGGTCCACCCTATGCCACTATCATGAGCCTGAGCAGAGGTCATGCATGTCTTTTTGACCATCAATACAATGGTCCTCCTCGTGCCCTTAGTTTTAGGTATAAAAATTTCCCCTACCAACCAGTTTATGAACACGAGGATCTCACTCTCCCTATAACTTAACTATGTGGTGGTCCTCCTCAATTCCTCACTGATTCTAGCGAAGTCCCACCCCACTTAATTTATGGTCATCACGAATGTATTTCCTTTATCCACTATGTTTAGTTTGAAGTCCCTCCACATACCACACCTACCAGAGTTGGAAAACGTGAAGGTCCACCTTACTCCAAAACTCTCACTAAGGGAGGTACTCCCCGTGTTCTGTTCGATATCTCCATAGGTGGTCCGTGTAACTTAGATTTTCCCTGATCATGTCCTTCCCATGCCAAAGATCAACCCTAACCAGAAGAACCATCCTAGAGAAGGAGGGTGGGTCTGCTCCACCAGAGGAATAACCCTAAGAAACCTCAGATCATAATTGACCTTGTATGATTTTCTAACACTGAATAAGAGTATGATTCGCTGAAGGAACCCTCACCCAAATCTTATGTATCAAGGACTAAGGTTGGATCTAGGAATTACATATATTTATTTCTAGAAAGTGAGATGCACCGGATCTATGAATCCCACTATGACGACATGTAAGAGGAGGAATATCAGCCTCCTTTTCAGGGTATTACTATGCAGTCCTCCCAGTCATCCATGGGATCATTGTCTTCCTCGACAAGAGATCACAGAGAATTGTTCTAGGGAACTTTCAATGATAGCAACCCTGTTTAACCACCGCCAATGAACTACCCTCCAATGCATGAATCAATGGGCAAAAACTCATCCAACAGGGATGTGGAGATACAACCAATGTATATTTTAGATGAATACCCACGATGCAACAGTTTTTCACCTCACACATCGTACTCTCCACTAACTAGTATACCACTACAATGGTCCAATTGAGTGCTACTATCATTCCCTAAACATCCCCAAGTTTATGAATAAGGAAACCAAGGTCCAGATCCTGTGTCGGATATGAGAAGTTTGTGGTACGTTCTCATTATGGATAGTTTTCCCAAGATGTTTGTGCCGATTGTAACTGAAAGATTCAATGTTCCAGAGTCCTTCACAGAAGACGAGGTTATGTGCTTCCACCAAACCATAGGGATGACTAATTTTCTTCTCCATCATCAATTCTTAGCTTATCCAAAATATCGGGAACACCTTGATGAAATTGGCCAGTTGTGCTTCCTAGTTTAGTTGGTTGTACTACCTATTGCTCAACACCCTACATCATCTGGTTTTCATTAGACCCTCCAGAAATAATGTGTTTAAATATTTATAATGCTCCGAAAAGTAATTAAGGAGGCTTCCCCACATATCCAGATCTATGGAAGTGTAATCACACTAACCTTCATTTTAGTCATATCAATTGCCTACCTTGTTTGCCCAGTGTTATCGTGGATATTCCTTTTGGTGTCATCACAATAAATATGGAAATTCTTGAGATATACCTCGATGGGGGAATTAGCATAGCACCAGGAGAATAGGAACAAACAATCGGTGTTGAAAAACACCCGACAAACCCTTTAGGTGTCTAATCATTCCAAAAAAAATTACTTTTTTAGGCCTTCCCACACCTTCCAAGTCGTTACTTCTTGGTTGAGACCCCATATAGGGTAAAGAGTACGATGGGATGGTCAAACCCTCTGACCCATTAGGTTCATCTCATAAAAGGGAGGATGACCCAGAAAATTCCGTACTACCTTAGCATCTCGCTTAAAAAATACTTTTGATGAACTCCTTGTCGAACGCGCTATGGAGTGACAGCTATATTATGTTAATCATAGACCAGGGATTCAGGGGAAGGAATATATTCCCCACAAAAAATTTCCACCAAGTTATCGTGATAACCCTTCTCATCTGGATAGGTTAGAGGCCGGTTTTTATTGATTTTAGTAGTGATATGCATCACCAAATCTAGATTATCTATGCAATGAGCTAGCTCAAGACTCGACGTAGGTTCCACCATCCACTCCACAGGCTCCACCAGCCACTCCTCAGTTTCCTCCATCATCCCCACAGGTTATTCCCGTAGCTCCTCAAGTAATTCTTCCATTCGCTCATCGAGCCATTGGGACTGCATACCATATTGAAGAACCTCTTAATTCTTTGGTCTTCAGAGACCCTTGTCAAGGTAGGAATCCTCGTCAAGATGATCTGATAGATTCTCTTATCTATCACCTTAAGGCTCTTGAAACTCAACAGGTGGAAATCCCCCTGATGGAAAGCAATTTTCAGTATGGGTGGATGATATAACATCCCCCAAGGTATCAAAAATATAAATTCTCCCCTTTCAATGGGATGCGACATCCCTTGCAACACCTTTATGATTTTATTTTGAGATGCAGAGGCATGATGAGAACTCCAGTGCAGAAGGAGGCTTCCAAACTCTAGTGTTTCATACAAACACTGGAAGGGTCCATATTTTTCGGGTACTTCTAGCTACACATTGGGCCCGAAGTCGGTTGTGAGGATCTTCATAGGCATTTCCTTTACCAGTTTAGTTCTTCCACCCACAAAACAAGTATATTCAACCTCTTTAGTGATAGAATAGGCCAAACGAGTGAGTCACAGACTTTGTCCCTAGGTGGAAGGGCCTCAAATATTCCTTTGATATGCCATTGACTGAGGAGTATGTTCAAATGATGTGCATACAGAATGTGTAGAACAAACTGGTCCCTTATCTCCTCCCTCAGAACATCCCTGGTTTATTTTTGTATTTCGCTGAAAAATCTCTGTGTCTATAAAATTTTTTCCAACAATCCAAGAAGTCATGAATATTTCTTCCCATAGCTCCTGCAAGAAGAGTCCCTAAGGCCAAGACCACTATTTTTGTATAAATAGAGTCCCTTAGATAGTTGTAACTATTATCGGAATATCCACCTCCATAGCTTCATCGAGAGCCACTACCACAGGCTAAGCCTCCATATCAGAATGGGCCACCTCAGAATCGATAGGAACCACCATGTAACAAACCACCATTGCCCATGAGGGAAAACCAGGTTCCACATTCTTGTGAGGCTCTTCCAACCCCTCATTAAGGATAGGCTCCCATATTACCTTTCTTAGATCAAAGAATCCAAACATACTCATTCAATGAGGATTAGTTCCCTAGCTATTTCTGGAGTTCCAAGGATCAGTGAATCCTTCTATTACTAGAATTCAAGAGACTCAATGTGGAAAATATTACTACTCTCCCCTATTACATCTTCAATAACTGGTTCTTTGGACACACTCTAAAATAGTGTTTTGTGTTCAATGACATTCTCTAGGACCAATTTGATAACAACATAGTTAGGTTGGGTCCATCCCAAGTGTAGGTAGCATATGTGATCGTGATAGAGAGGGTGAATGACATCATGAACATAACAGCGGGTCTCAAAACTATAGAGACTGGATAACAAACAAGGTAATTTCATGGGACCATTATATTCTGCATTCCTATTTAAATAAACTTGATCCTTCCGAATTTGATGTATCACCCCCATCCACTACTTCTGCATTTACATCTTATATTTCTCAATCTTATTGGATTAGGCACCGATAAAACAAGTATGATCGAACCCATCCACTTGTTCCAAATCTTTCCCATACTCTCGACAGTTTAATTCCCCCCCAGAGATGTGGATTTCCCCTAGAACACTCCTAAAAGTAGAATACTCCTCAATCGATAATCAGAAGTATGATTCAGTGAATACCGTCAAACGAGTGGACCCATAAATGGTTCATGAAGATGAGGAATTCCAGGAAGACCCTCCTAATGTCACCCATCAACGCCAGCGTTGACAAAGTCATGGGTATGAATATTTCCAGAATATTCAAGTTTGTTATCCTAGCCATGATATGCATACTACCGAAACCTAATAGCAGGCCCAACATAAAGATCAACACACACAACCTTCTCATCATGTTTTATTAGATTCACCTCCCCCATCGTTCATATTTCTTGATCAAGTGGATCCACCATGAATAAATCATGAACAACCACGCTTAGTTGAAGATAGGCCTCATTCATCTGGTTGTCACCTGGTGGACACTTTATGTTGTTCGACTAGTGCATAATGGGATATTACCAGCACCATCCATAATATACTGGTTCGACCAACATCACCCACCATGCCTCCTATAGATGAGAAACCTTTTATCGGAAGAAGTGTGCACCTTGTGTGGAAGTATGATGTGATGGACCACATTTCCGACATTCCTTCATGGATCAAGATTCTCAAAGAACTCATCCTATTTACATATATCTGAAAAGGCCTCGTAGAGGCTTTAAGGATCCCCCTCCAGTTTGAAACAAAGGTATTATCCAACGAATACATCCATGCTAAGGAAGTAGACCATACAGAATGTGAGCCCATCATCTCTTTATCTGGAGAATATGAATGATCTCCCATACAATGGAAAATCCACCCGCTGTATATCACTGGTCAGTTCAACGGTGTAGATTCTTACCATTGTTTCGTCGATATGGGTTCTGAGATCAATATCATCCCAAACTAGACACTCCACATGTTGGGTCTCTCTAAAAAATATCTTGATTCCACGGTCCTGAATATTCAGGGTTATGAGTGGACATAATAGACGTCTGTTAGAAAAACCTAATTGAAGACCAAATTTACTTGTCAGATTTCCAACACAGAGTTCATGGTTGTCTTGAAGGACATCACCTACAATGCGCTGATCGGTATACCCTCACTCCATCTACACACAGTAGTCCCATCCTCATATCATTAATTCATTAAGTACTCCTTTAATGGTTCAATGGGTGTACTCTAAGACAATCCATCGCATGTTGTCTCTTGTGAAGAGTGTTACATAGATACCGACTACTACAAGAGAACGGACTAGTAGGTTCAAGCCAAATAGGTTGATCACTCTACTACTATGACCAACCCATGGATAGAAATTGATGAGGCCTTTATTATCCCAATCCACCGGTTAGAGGCCACGACCCTAGAACTAGGGAACTACTTCTTCATTTCTAGAAAAAGTGAAAAGTGTATTCCTAGTTATAAATAATGATAGAATAACAGCTTCTATTCTTATATGAATGAATCCCGAGTTATTCAAGTGTCCCTTACCCCTAAATGGTATTAGGATGTTCTCCCCTGGGAAACGAAAATATGTCATAATTTATTGTTTTTCAAGGATAGGTTGAATTGTCTCAAGATGACACACTAATATTGCTTTGATATTAAAAAACATGGCCCTTCAGGATGAAGGCCTAATGGAATTAGATCGATATATTTTGCCTCCATGGTTTCAGTAGTGTGATATCCCTCCTTTGAACATTCAACCACCACTAAGGCCAGCACCGACATTCCTTCATAATCTTCAAAATCAGAATAATTTATCCAACCTATGATCATCCAATAGCTAATGGTGAAGAGGATTGGGTTGGAACTTATCTCACATTAATTAAAGGTGTATCCACCACTATTGATGAGTTGGTACTGGATAACGTTAATAATGAGAAAGATTTGAGGTCGACACTGATCAACACAACAATGCCTATAAAGGAATAGTATAAATTATTTGTGTTCTTGAAGAAACATCGGGAAGTATTTTCTTGGAGATATGAAGATATGATAGAACTAGATCCTCAGATTATCGCCCACTACCTCAGTCTCCTAATAAACTATAATGTCTTCAAATAGCCTCTTAAATAGAGGCACCCCTCTCATGGGTCCTTGGTTGAGGTCAAAGCTGATAAGTTCATTAAATCCATCTTTGTCAAGGATATCCAGTACCCAAAATGGTTCGCCAACATTGTCAATGTCATAAAGGTAAACAGAACGGTCACATTCTACATCGAATTTTGAGACCTCAACCATCACTGTCTAATGGATGATGTCCCCCTTATGGAGAACAATATTTTTAATGAATCTACCAATATATTCCAAGATCTTTACTTTATGGATGGGTATTTCAGATATAATCAAATCCAAATATCCCAAGAGGGTAAAGAGTCTTCCACCTTCAGAGAACCACAAGGTACATTTTGTTTTCATGTGATTCCTTTCGGTCTGAAGAACGTAGGTTTCGCCTATCAGTGTGTCATTCCATTCATATTATTTATGTTCATAAAAGGCATTAGTGGAATTCTATATTGATTATTTGGTTGTAAAATCCCGCTAGCGTCAGGTCCATATCAGAGACCTTGAGATAGTTTTTGGCTTCCTATACTCCCGTTATCTAATGACAAACCACTCGGGGTGTGCATTTGGGGTTATCTATGGAACGTTTCATGAATTCTTCCTTAGATATAGAGGCATAGAGGTCATTCCAGATAAGATAAAGGCCATCAGTCAGATGCCTCCTTTGAGAATTATTCATGAGTTTCAAGTTTTGAAAACTCACTTAGCCTAAATATTCCGAATAATTCTGAATATGGCTGCCTAGTGGAAGCACTTTTCCCAGCGCATGAAGAAAGGTTCTGAATAGTAATGGGATGGAGAGTGTCAAACCTATTTTTAGGATACCATGATGTACAACCTATAGCCTCCGGTGCTGATGCCACCCATCTCTAGAAATCTTCTATTCCTTTATGTGATATACTTGGAACAGTCTCTTGGTTCCCATATAACCTTGGAGAACAAATATAGGAAAGATAATATTTTATATTATCTCATCTACATTCTCCTTGTTATATAGACCTAATATTCCACTATCTAGAAGTGATTCTGTGCAATGTTACTTGCATTGCGGAAGTTTCGACATTACCTACAACAACATGATATAAAACCGGTGTCATGTGAAGACCAATATAAGTACATTTTGTACCACCTAATGTTGAAAGGACATATTGCTCACTGGGTAGTGATTCCTCAATAGTTCGACATCAGGTTCATCCCCCAAAAATATTTCAAGGTATAGGAACTGTCTGATTTTCTAGCCACCCATCTGGACCATTCAGAGCAGTCACTTGATATTGAATTCCTAGAAAAGGATATCCCTTTAGTGGACCATGAAATACTATGTTGTTATATGCACTTTTATAGATCCTCACAGATCACAACCAGTAGATGGATCAATTCTCCAAAACTTAGTGGAGTTGGCCTAGATTTTGTCTTCATCACAACTACACATGCCATCCAACCCTATTTGTTTCTCTTTTCTAGTGGCTGTATTAATAATGAGGTAGAGTATCAGTCCCTCACCACTGGTATTGAGATGGCCCTCAAGATTGATGTCCCCCATTTACACATGAAGGGGGTCTCTGAGATGGCCATTAAATAAATGAATGTTGACTATGTCATCAGAAAGTAAGCGATCATTCCCCCGTTAGAGAGCACTCATCAACTAATAGCTTATTTCCATTCTCTACCAAAGGTTATTCATGTTCTCTAGTAACAGAAAGGTTGTTCCGATTCTTTGGCAAACCTTGTTGCATATCCTGAAGAGCTTGATCAAGATGATATCATTATCCATGGGCCACACTGAAGATTCATCACTCCAATAACTCTTGATAATGATGATAGCTAGCAGGTAATCAATATTACCACTGGTATATCCATAATGGAAACTCTAGGTCCCCCATTTTTAGCAGAAGATACCCCTAATTGGAAAATATCTGTTGTCGAGTATCTCCAAAATGACTATCTCCGGATAGACAGATCTGATCATGAGAAAATATATTAGTGCGTCGTAAATTTCTCTCTTCCAAGTGGCCCCAGCCCTGAAAATATACTCTATAGAAGTGGGTTTTATGAAGTTATCCTATAATTCATTTAGGGATAATAGATTCTTCGAGTTATGCAGGATGTCCATTCCTGTTCCTATGGAGCTCATCATGAAGGGATGAAAATTTCTCATCAAATTCCTTGTTTGGGCTATATTTGTCCCACCATTATCTATGACTACATCGAGTTCACCAAGATGTTCCATGATTTCCAGATCCATGCCAAATGCGTGCATCAACTACCATAGCCTCTCAAAACAACCTTCTACTCTTGGTCCTTTTCACTCTAGGGACTTGAGGTCATTGGATGTTATCCACTAGAAACAAACCTCCAATGACTGTTTATCTTGACTTCCACAGATTGATTTTCTAGGTGGGAATAGGTGACACTGCTCAATGAAGTCAATTCATGTTCTATTGTTAATTTTGTGAGATCCAAAAATATTCAACGATTCTATGTCCCTTACGTTATTTTGACTGATAATGAATCCAACATCTGAGCATCTGAGATGATGAAATTGTATGAAATGTATATTATCTTGTCCAACCACACTTCTCGCTATCATGCATAAGAAAAGGGGTAGATCAATGCATTCAAGAAGACCCGCTCTAATATCTTGTAGAAGATGATTGGTTAGAATAAGAAAAGTTGGTCAGATAAGATCCCCAATGTGCTATGGTCTTACCAGAAAACAACTCATAATCCCACATAGGTGACTCCATATTCCCTTCTCAATAAAACAGAGGTAGTTCTACCTAGCGAGATTCAGTTGTTATCACTTCACATAGAAATATATGATCAACAGATGTTAGACAGAGTAGTTGAAGACCGTCTGCCTAAACAGGAATCTCTTGATGAGAATTGTCTCCAAGCCTTTCTAATAAAGAGAGGGTTAATAATAAAATAACCATATCTTTAAAAAAGAATGTTTTACTTCACTCTTTCCTTCATGGTGGCATGTTCTTGGATTTCAGAACACCAATGATACTGGCAAGAAGCTACCAAAGTTGGATCCCAAATGGGAGTTACCTTATATAATTCACACATTTTACCGAAATGGTGCTTAATACATAGTTAACATGGATGGTGAATGTATCCCTCACCCCCTTCATTTTCAAATTCCTAATGTATTATATCTCATGAGTGAACATAATGTCCTTACTGTATGACATTAAACAGCATGGAAATTTCATCCTACATGGCATTAAACATACCATTATCATCCTGCATGATGATAAACTACAAAAGGTAAACATAACATTATGGTAAAATATATACAAACCTATACTTTGATCATCCTATTCCTTACCAAATTACGTTAAACTGTTCTATATCCTAATAACTACATATGGCTTGATTCATTCCCTCGCAAGATACATAGGAATGAATTGACATTTTTTCCTCAGGTCTAGCCTAGGTTCCACAAATTATCTACTATGTTATTTCCCATAACCATAAACCTTATAGGATTATAATGTGTGGCATGTGGAATTCTTGTTTCCTCATTCAAGTTGGTTTTAAAATAGTAGCACCTTGTACCCCCATATAGGGGATAATCCTTTCATATTCCTCATTTACACTTGATGTTAACCTACATGACAATTCTATAACTACATGTGGCTTTATTCATGGACCTATAGGATATATAATAATGCCTGGACATCTTGCCTTTGGGCCCATCCCCACATTTCTCAATCGTTGGTATCTCGACCATCGGTTCATCCTGATGACTTGTGGTGTGGCATGTGGACTACTTTTTCCTCATTCACATCGGGTTTGAATAAACCACACAATTTGAATCCCTTAAAAATACCATATCCCATATAAATCATTACCACACAATGCTAATGATCATGGGTTGGTCCTATCATATGACCTTAAACAGCGACAGTAATTTCCTAGTCACATGAAAAAAAAATGGAAAAACATTGTATTTTCCTTTCCTAAGGGGGAATCATGTTTGGAATCGATAACCAACCACACTATTTTTTAAGGAATATAATGGATTGATTCCTACAGTGACACCTAGACTTCTCTTACGGGGTTTTTTTCAAAAAAAAAGAAAAAACAAATAGAGATGATGAAGAACAAACAAGATACATCCAATGCCTTTTCTTTCCATACATGGGTCAGACCTGTACGACGGAACCATTCCAGAATTACATGTGGCTTGATTCATGACCTCATATGACACATAGGAATGCCCCAAAATCTTGTCTTCAGGTCTATCCTAGGATACATGACTAACTATTTCTCTCGGCCTCCTCTCCTCGATCATTTTGGGAGCATGTGGTGTGGTGTCGAATTCTTTGGTACTCATTCACATCAGGTTTTCAAGAGTCATATCGTGTGCCTCCCCCATAGACCCCCTTTTCATCCCAAATCCTTACAACACAACATTAAAATAAATGAAATTTTATGAAATATGGGTGTCTTGTTTCCCATATTTAGGGAATAAAATGTGATACCCTGATTGTTGATACTAGGCCTACCTGCAACACTATTTCTTTTTTATTCCATCATCCTTAACGGATGACATTAAACTGTATGGGACATGAATAACTACATGTGCCTTGATTATTTCTCTTGTAGGATACATACGAATGCTAAGAAACTTCGTCTTCAGGTCCAGCCCCATAAATTTTTTCATTTTTTTGGTTTCCCCCATGGGTTTTATTCGCTTTGAATATTGTAATGGTGTTTTGTGGACTTCTTTGGCCTTCATTCACATCAGGTTTACATTGGTCGTTCCATGTTCCCCTATTGAGAATGTCCCTTTCCCTACATGTCCTTAACGCTTGATGTTGAACTGAATGTCATTTTAATAACTATATAGGGATTTTATTCTTCCCTTGAATGATAGGTAGCGATGCCCAACCATTTTTTCTTTTGGTCCAACCCCATGTTTCTTCAATTTTGGTCTCTCCATTGGAGATATCATTTTATTTGGCGTTAATGATGTGGTGTGGAATTCCCTTTCCTACATTTACATCAGTTTTTTTACCACACCGTGCAAATCCACCTTGGGACATTAATTCCCCCATAGTTTCCTAGCCACAATTCAATAAACTGCATCCCAACACTACATCTTTTCCACATAATGTTAAACTACCCGAAATTCTATGGACTATGTATGGCTTGATTCACATCCTTAAGGGATACATTGAAATTCTCAGAAAAATCACCTTTGGTCCAGCCCCCAGGTCCCTTGACCTTTTCATCGATTTGGCCATATCCTATGTTCTGAGTTCTAGGAATTTATACTAAAATCACTTTCATCCTATATGACGAAATATTGCTGAATTCCATCTCCCTTTCCCCCTAGGCTAGATAACATTCCTTAGAATGAGTGGTGTAGTGTGGAATTATTTGGCCCTCTATAACATTGGGATTTTGGTATCCACAAAATGTAATTCCCTTTAGGGATCTCTCCTATATAATCTCCTTTCTTACCCCATGTCGTTAAACTGCATGGCATTTCCAAAACTACATATGGATTGATTCCTACCTCACAGGATATGTAAGAACACCCAGACATTTTGTCTTTGGTTCCAAACCCAGGTTTATCAATCCATTTTCCCCTTTTCCTACACTCACCTCTTCAATCCCTCTACTCTTAATTGGACCCCTCAAAACATTTATTCCCCATCAATTCACTCAAATGAACTATAGTTTAGGACTTAGTGTGTTGGATTTTGCAAGGAAATGATTTCGTCTATTTATATGCTTCATATCTCCCTTTATTTGGGCTTCCATAATCATTCACATCTAAAAGGACCCCTAGATTGAATGGATACTTATCCTTATTGATCTCTTACTACTTTAGTTGATTGACCTGGAAGATTTGTAACGACCTTACGAGACAGGTCTCGTGTAGCAAATTTGGTCAGTGTTTGAACCTAATTTTTGTTTTGATTTCAGTTAACGAAATATGGATTCTATGATCTAAATATGGAAGATAGTATTCTTTCATCGTTATGCCACCACCATTATGCCCAAAATATTGTTCTTAGGATTCCCATCAATTCCCAGTACATCATGTTCAAGTGGATGTTTGACACCCTTGGTGTCATACCTTTATGTTATTTTCATGTTAAGAAGGTGAATCAATGTCATTGGATAATATTGGACTCCACACTATATCCCATTTCTGAGTATTCCATGTGTTATAAAGACCTTATCCACACTTTTCCCCTCCTTGGTCACATATCACATAGGCTTAGAGAAATGGGTAATGTTTGTGGCTATATGGAAGAACCATATTTCTATTTCTTTAAGATCAATGACCATAAACTATTATTTAGTACATCCTTATCATATAATGTTAAACTCCATATTATTCATCTGGATTGTGTGTTGATAACTACCCGACCATGTGATATCTTCGTTTGAGAATACATTGTCCCTCTAGCATTGTCCTTTTTCCATGCCACATTTAAGAACTGCATGTAGCTTCTTTATCACTCTTGTGGGATACATAGAAACTCTTGGGCACTCTTACTTGAGGTACAACTATTTATTTAGGGACCTTATTTGTCTCTTTTTTTGGTTATGGTTCTTTTTTTCTTGGAAACATGTGATCAAGTTTTGATTTCTTCCGTCTTACCCAAGTTGGGTTTGCCCTGTGGTGTTTTGACGCACCTCTCTGTACCTTACAGTCTGAACTCTATGACCATAAACTATGACCCTTAGATGCAAAGACCACCCATTATGACTTCAAAACATGTTTATTATCATGTATGTGTGTGGTGTGTGGCGGAATTTTCTATCCTAATTCATGTGAGGTTTTCAATAACCACATTCCGTACCACCCTTATGATCTTTTCATCCTTTTTTCCAATCCTCATTATGATAAAATGTAGAGGCATGTCCCACCAACATGAAATTAAATAGGTCATTTTATATTCTTATATCTACAACCATGATCTTTTATTAATACTATATATGTTCGCACAACGCTAAAATGCATAACAATTACAGTATTTATCTTTAAAAGATGATATTGCTCCGTTTTGGTATTGGACACCTTCAATACTCTCTCCAAGAACAACATGTGTCTTGATTCCCATCCTTATGGGACATGTAATAATTCCCAAAATTCTTATATGTGATCCAGTCTCAACCACTTTCATCTGCTCGACCCCATATAGCCTAGGTTTTCCTAGAATTATGTGGTGTGGTAAGGACATCTTTAGTCCTCATTCATGTTGAGTTTATAGTAATGGTGTCATGTACATCCTTTTTCATTACCCCTCTTTGTGCTGGTCTTTCATGAAACTTAAACATCTGTTGACACTCTTTTTTTGTCACATTGTATAAAAGAATGTAAAGGGAAATGACTTAGCACAAATTGATTCATCCTTTGAAGAAAACATCAAAAATGGACAAAGGCATGAATAAGGCTTCAAAAGCACATGTGTCGCCCAAGTTCCATCACTGTCACGCATGTCCACTTGCACGATGCCTAATGGTTGCGAAAGTGACTTGCGCGCCCTAAAGGATAACCGCACGGGGTCTTCTCCAGCCTATAAATAGACCCTGTGGGCCCCCCATTAGGGGGGGGGGATTTTTTCCAGAATTATGATTTAGAGATCTGAATGCCCAAGTCTCTTCTTCAGGTCTTACGGACACTTCTAAGGTAATTATTTAACTAGAATGGAAGGTCAAAACAAGAGGAGGAAGGACTAAGTGTTAGAATTGACTAACACTTGCACGCCTACGGTGTTTTACCCTTAAGGGAAATGAACATACTTGCGTGCCACACTACTTCCTCACCAAAACGTGTGTGCCTGTCTTCTGGAAGTACCTCAGGATAATTCTAAAGGCATTGGTCAAGGATCACCCAGGTATTACCATGCTGATTTACAAATGCGCAAGTCCCCATGTGTCGCGCAGGTATACCTGCGCGACCAGGACTTGCGCGCCCACGCAGTACCTGCGCACCTGCTAGGACTTGCGCGCCCCTGCCTTTTTAGGTGCCCTTCTTGCCCATTTCACCCCTCTTATTCCATTCCACCTCCCCTCTTCAAGATTCAGTCTTCAAGACACTCTTCAAGGCCATTTATGGCATGATTTCTTGATTCGAATTCCTTATCTGAAAGGAATTCTGTGGAATATCTCTCAAAACCTAGTGATTTACACTTCTTTATGTCACTAAAGATTGAGATTTCATTCATTCAACCTCATTCATTAAGATGAGAGAACTCATTAACCTGGGCCTCCTTTTCAAGAATAATCCCCAGTCATAATTCTCAAATATGGGCATCCTCCTTAAGAGTAATCCCCAAGTCCCTTAATTTTTCAAGCCCCTTAACCTGGGCCTCCTTCTCAGGAGTAAGCCCCAGTCTTAATTTCTCTTAATAAGTCCTAATTTAAATTTGATCTGGGATTCCATCTCAGGAGTAAAACCCAATCATAAGACATCTCCTAATTTGGTCGTCCTTTTCAGGAGTAAGCCCCAAGTTAGAGTATTCAAACCTCCATGAAGCACATATACCTTTTATGGACCCTGTTCTTGGATTTCTTCCCTGAAGTAAATCTTAATCTTCATTTATCTGGGCAGTCATACATACATAAGCCCCATATTATTTCTTATGATTGCATCTTTCATGGCACAATAGTCTAGTTTTTACCAATACTTCTTGTTTCTCACACCGAGAATGACTAACGTAATCTTATAGTGTAAAAGTAATTATGAAATCCTTCTTTGAGCCATTAATCATAAACATCATACTACCTTACTCGAACTACGTGGCTTTTGATTCCTTTTCTAAACAAAGGATACGTAAGTAGAAAATCTGTGGGTTCGATCCCAACTCTAAAATAATCCATGTCCTTCTGAATGAAAATAAACTTCAAGTGCCCCACTGAGTGGCTTTAAAACCAGAATGGTCATCATAATGACCGAGAGACTTATATATAAATGTGTCAAAGGATATCATTGACCATTAATCTCTAATAAATACAGATGATTCTCTATCGATGAAGAACCCCGAATACCTATAAAAGATTCTATAAATTTCCTACATATTTAATCATTGATTTTCAGATCTGAAGGAAATCTCATTTTATACTTCGTAATGTAATAAGAATTCACGAACATAACTTAAATCTATAAATAGAGTCCCGGAGTAGACAATAATTCACCTCAAAAAGGTGTGATGAGTCTGACCTCCCATCCTCTTGACCAATGCAAATTCCTAAGCCTCATCATTCCACAAACTAATGAGCGCCTACCTTTGGAAAGTAGGTCCAGATGGATATGGAATCATTGGATGTTTCTGGTTCTATGAACAAACCCATTAGAAACCGATTGGAATGTTTTAACCTTCAATCAAGGAGGTCATCCCCAAATTTTGAGGGAAACAAAAAAATGATGAACCCGACATGAATCCATAACCAGGTTAAAATGATGTTTTACCTATTTGTTAGGCCCCTATTTAAAACTCAATGAGAGGCCCAACAAAAACAATCATTGACATATGTGATCATCCAAAAGAGGTAGTGGTTGAATTTATCTTTATTACATCTGTTATATCAAACATGCACTCTTTTCCAAGATCTTCTACATTTCCAGAATGGCTTCTCTCAAGTTCACACCTGTGAATACTGCTGCTGTAAATGCCACTGCTACTACTCTTGCTAGATCGTCATCCGCTCTAAGTATGACATCACCTACTCAGTTTCTTCAATGTTGGGTATCAAATGCGCTGATTAAGGAGTACCGTCAACACGGTACCATCCCAAATATGGAGGCTTCCCGACAATCCCTCCAAGTGAACAACTCACACTGGTCATCTGAACAATGACGACCAGTGATCAAGAAGCAGGCGGTGCTAACCACCGTCTCCAACCATTTTGGGTCGTTATCCCCGGAATGTAATCACCATTCACTCCCATATTCTGTGTAGGTGAATGAGCAGGTCCCTCAGGGCCTTAATTCAAGGAAGAAAGAGTCCTTCCTGAGGGATCCCATCAACAATCGCTGCCAGACTCATGTGGAAGTTTTCCAGAAACATGATGAGGGTGTCGACTCCAGGCGTTCGGCTCAGGTTCCTCGAACCCGAGCAAGAAAGACTAATCGCTAGAGGCAAAATCCGGTTAACAGTGAGTAAGTTCTCATCTCCGCCATATCCGGAGAATTCCACCAACCAAACATGGGGGAAACCAACAAGCGGGCATACACACCTTCCCGTTTTAATTCTACTATCCAGCATACTCGTCTAGCAGCATCACTCCAATCCCGCCGGGCAATTCCGTCGGAGTACTATAGGCAGGAACATACACCTGTTTATACATCATCAGCTTGTCAGCAGGCTCGTCTGACTACATATGACGGAGTTCATCAACCACGTTCGGCGAAGTGCAATCAGATGGCACATACACATACTAGTATTAATCAATCCCACCAACAGTCTCGCTTGGTAGCATTCAGAAAAGTTAGTCGGAAAGCCCCGATAACAAACTGGAGGCAGAATTAACTTTCTACCCCCACACTTGAGTACTGTCAGGATTCACTGACAGGGAAAAGAGGACAAGAGTAGGCACATACACCTACTCCAATCACGGAATGGACATATATCCCCGTTCCGGCAGCTGAAGTCACCAAGCATATTCTATCAATGGTGAAAGATCAGAAGCAAATCCTTGCTCATATTCTGGATGTCTGCCATGATATTATAACAACTTCAGCCGCATCTCTGGGAAAGACACATAAATCTATCCCTACCAGTGGAGTAACACATCAACAGTTCACTCCAGAACAGACAAACACATCTGTTCCAGTCCAAGAGGGTTGTAGGTCATACTCCCCCATATCATACGGACAAACAAATCAGGAAAATACACCTGATTTGAGTGGAGATCGTCAGCCTAACATGACTATATCTCTTGATCAGGCACATACACCTGCTTAGAGCATCCACTTTCGTCAACAAGTTGTTTCCAAGGTGAGTAAGAAGGCGTCTAAGAAGAAGACCCCCCAACACAGTCAAAAGATCAAGAGCCAATCTGTAATAAGGCCTTGGTCGATCTTGGAGTTCTTGAAGCCCTCAAACAATTATCTATTGGAATCCAAGATTCTACTCCCTCATTTCCCAATAGTGGGAACATTAATTCTGATGTTCTTCAACAGACACTTCTTCATGAAGGCTTGCTTCATGAAAATTTGGTCGATCTTGAATTTTCATCTTCAGATGAGAGCTACAATAACCCTCTGTGTGGCCAGAAGACCAAGGAGAAAGATATCTCATATTTTGCTGTAATCCACCATGGTGGTCCTACCCATGATGATGAATTTCGCTATGAAAGTCCTCTCTATAGTAGTGATGCACATTTCCCAGAAAATGCCCTAGTGGACAATGTAGTTCCGAGAAAGCCCTCTTATCTCGAGGAACTTGCAAATGTGAAACCAGTAATTTCTGATGCTTCATCACTAGTAGGTGAAATACTTTCTCAGTCATAAGATAGTCCATGGTGTAGTTCATTCTCCGAACCACCCCTAAGTCATGAATCTTCTAGTTTAATCAGTGATCTCCCTAACAATCTTGTTGAATCTGATGAAGTAACAAGGAAGCACGAGCTCTGGTCAAATCTTGAAGAAGAATACTCATTTATTGATAAAGAGGAAATGATGATCATTGAAAACAACTTTCAAAAGGTAAAGTACCAGTCATGTTTGGGCCCTGCCTGACTCAGTATGACATTCCAAAGATGTTGACGGAAGATGGAATTCATGATATTTGTCTCAACATATGTAAAACTCTTTGTCAGATGAAGAAGAAAGTGTTATCTTATGATGAATATGAAAATCATCTTATGATAATAGAAGGGTTACAAAGTCAGATTGATTTGGCATCTCTATTAGTCTCTCGATATCCGAAGGCTAAAAAGTAATAAAGAGCCCTTCAGCGTTAATGCCTTAGCGCACTAAGAAGATTGCGTCAGTTAATTTCCAATTCCCCATATGGTATTCATGTCAAAGGATGGGGTGTTCATGGAGCACTACATTTCACTATGCTCTCTAGTCAGCAAAGCCTTCAAAAAATGGTCTCATGCAATGTTATTTCCCATGGCCGGCCAAATTCAATGGGCTTTGTTTGTAATCAAAAGCTTTCTCAAGAACAGGCTTCAACTAGTTCCTCTCAAAATCAAGCATACAGAGAACACATTATTGAATTACTCCTACATCAAGCAAAAAAGAATATTGAATAGGCCTCTCTTATGGAACAAGCACATCAGCAAGTGACCGAAGTTTTGAAAATCATCCAACAGTCTTTTGAACCAGGTGATAAAAGTGGATATAGGTTAATGAATCCAGCTAATTTCCGGACTAAGGTTCACAAGATTAGGACAGATTTTAAGAGCGTATCAGACATAGAATGTCAAGAGCCACCCCATCTTTCCAGACTGGGGACTCTTTTAAACCAACCCTTGGAATCAATAAATAGGATTCGAGGAGTTGAGCGGGAACTGCAGGAACAGCCCCAGTCCACCAGACTGGGGACTTTTTCAAATAATCAATCCCCTCCTCAGAGAAATTCTGTCTTTTGTCGATTATTGAAGAAGCCTCAAGAGGAACGAAGAGCCAAATTATCAGGAGATTCCCTCCAAATTACGGTTCGTCAAGAAGTTCCTCAGGGATCGAATCAACAAAAGGAAATGTCTCAACAAAGACATGGAAGAAGAAAATATCATAGAAATTATGATAGAAGGGATGTGATGCGTTATGCATCAATCAATGTCATCAATTCTGTTGTTTTTTATCCACCAAATGAGGCTCACTCAGGGGACTCTGATAAAGAGGTTTCTACTCAAGAAGATGTACACATCGAAACAAATGAAGAAGGTGTGCATACACGAAATCAAAATATTACTCAGAACCTAGGTAACCGTTCAATTAACCCACTTCCACCTCTCCGTTAAGGATCCAACAATGGTAGGGGAAAGAATCAGGTTACATATCCTTCCTCTGGAGAATGCCAATTGATCTCACTAGATAAAGGTTTGCACAATAGGAGGAAGAAATTAAGGAATTAAGGAGGTTGAATGCAGAACTACTTCAGGGTAGTATTCTTTTTAAGCGTGTTGGAGTCAGTCAGCTGATGAAATTTGTTGTAGCTACTGAGATGGATCAAGAATATCCTCCTCTATCAGTACACCCTCATAGGTCTAATCCTATGGGTCAAGTGCAACAATAGTTGGCAGTGCTACCATCAGTTGCCGCACCAAGCAGCACATCTGTCCAAGCTCCAGTCATTGCACCTACTATAGTCCAAGTTCAACTGGATGTTTCTCAAAAGTTAATAACTACCATTGAGTCATTAACAGCTCCGTTAGAAACTATGGAAGGGAAACGTGCGAAGGTTCAACCAGAAAAGAAAGTTTACCTTGAATGGGTAGATTCAATCTCTCCTCCATCTAGTTTTGGAAACTCTGTATTCCCTATTTTCAATGGATTAGGCAACCCTGAATATCATTTGATGCATTACATGTCTTGTTGTGATCTTATGATGGGAACTCCAGAGCAGAAAGAAGCAGTAAAACTCAGATGCTTTGTACGGACCTTACAAGGACCAGCCTTTTCTAGTATACAAGCGGGAAATCCTGGTCAATTACCAAAGGGGAGGATCTTCGCCAAAAATTTCTTCTTCAGTTCAGCTCAACTTTTCCAAAGACAAAGGTTTTCGATCTTACAAATTTTAAGCAAATAGAGAATGAAAGGGTCTCAGATTTCATTGCTCGCTAGAAGGGATTAACATATTCCCTATGCTTAGCACTCCCTCAAGAGGAATTGTTTCCAATATGTGTGGAAAATCTACATGACGAATTGCGCATGCCATTGATCCCTATAAAATACACAGGAGGGTTTCAAGACATTACTTCAATCACTCAACAAATTTAATATTCCATTATATAGGCTAAGGCTAAATCTCGTGTAATTACATCATCTCCAGGAAGGAGAATGGGTAATGCAGAAACTGCTACAGTTATGGTCAAACAAACACCTGTAATGGTTTCTATTTCAAAACCTCCATCTTCTCGAAGGGATCCTCCTCCTGAGTGCCAAAAAAGGCCATTTCATCCAAATGATCAAAGAGATCAAAGATGAAAACAATTTGAGTATATAAAGAGCAAAACATACTCCTTCCAAAATGAACAAGTTCCTGGTTACTTCATTTCAGCTCTAGAAAATTACCTGGTTCAATTTCCAAGGCCTAAGAGGTCAAACAAGGAAGGAGATGAAGGCCATCCCAATTATTTCTCTTTTCATCCAATGTTGGGGAATCCCATCTAGGAGTGTTTTGTCTTCAAAGACCTCATGCAAAAGATGGTCGACTCAGGACAAGTCAAACTGAAAGGTTCTTTAGCTCAGGTAGCATGTGTTACTGCTACAGTTCCAGAGGAGGAAGGCGAATGGAAAAAAGTGAAAAGAAAAAATGCAAAAAATTATGATGATTGGATGGTCATAAAGATAATCAACCGAAATCATGCTATTTTGCGAACACAATTAAAGAAACCGATTGTGTCTTCTGCCATGAATGTTGTGGCAAAACCCTCTTCATCAGAGGAAAAGTCCTCAAAGAAACAACATGATTCAAAGAAATAAAAAGAATTATAAAAAGATGAGTATGTTTCAAAGCCTAAGTTGTCTTGGACTCTGGAAGACATCATGCCATCTACTTCAATGCCACGGGCACCACCCCATCAAACTGCACAGCCTAAACAGGCTAATCAGGCAGAGTCTTCATCAGACGATGAGTTAATCATCGGTTTTGTTAGTATGAATCAATTAACAGATCCATATGCCAGTTGCAGTTTCGATTTCGATGAGCCTGAATTCCCTGTATCCAAAAGGGAAATCAGAGGAATTTCTAGAGGCTCAGGATACTGGGGAAGACGTGGATCTTTTAGAAGCCACTATTCCAATTCTACCCTTTCTAGAACTGTGTACGCAATAGAAACTCATGGTAGAGCCCTTCAGGGAGCTCAGAAAGAACAAGAAAGTTCTTCTACCAAAAGAAAATTCTGTCCTGGCACAATTATTTTGGAAGACTGGTTGAAGGTTTCAACTTTTTCCTCTCAGTAATTAAATGGATCTAATCGGTCTAATCATCCAAAACCAGGAATATTTCCAACTCCTATCCCAATACAGGATGCATCAACTTCAAAAGCATCTACTTCCAAGGAACCTACTAAACCACATATGTAAAGACCCGTAAAATTCAAGGGAAATTTTTTCTTAATTTTCTTTAGAATTTTACAAGAGCGCGGTTTCAGACGGCACCTGATTCCGAGGCCCGGAGTGCCCGGAATTAATTTCCGAAGTTTGGCTCGGGTACGTTCAGTGAACGAACGAGCGGGAATTCCTAACTTTTGATCCGGTGCTCGGAATTGAAATCCGAGGGCACCGATGAACTCGCAGCGCCGATATTCGCTTAAAGAGACCTTTTCGGGAGTTGCGTTTGTTGCGGGTTGAAAGTTAGTTTTGGGGTTTTTAGTTTGAGTTAAATAAAATTGTGTAGAACAATTTTATTGTAACTTCTTAAAACCTATCAAAGGAGGTTGGAAGTGGTACCCACACCCACTTAACCTCCCTTGGGAGGATTAAGTGTGGTGGAGCCCACACGAACCCCTAATTCTTTTCAAATTCCCTAACCCCTCTAAACCCCCTCTTAATTCTGTAACTCTCCCCTATTTTAATTCTTGCCAACCTATCTCTTCACTTAATTTTGCCAACTCTAGATTTAATTATTGTATTGAATTCAACTTTTGAATTTTGAAAGGTTGGCAAAGTGAAAATAAAATAAGGTGTAGCTTATTTTATTTTGGGGTTATTTTTTTGTTTGTCTTCTTGAGAGGTGGAGAGCTCCTCTTCTTCTTCTTCAAACTCAACGAAGAACGCGAAGAACGTCGTTCTTCAACGAAGAACTTCTCCGCCGAAGAACACGGTCCATCCGCGACGCCGTATCCGCGACGCGACGTACTTCTTCCGCGTCATCTCTTCCGCGACGGTTTTCCGCGACGAACGCCATCGACAATGACTCTTCCTCCAACGTCAAAGGAATCGACACCGATTTTCCACGACTACGTCAACGTGTGACTATCGAGAACGCCGATCCGCTCTTCTTCGTTTACCATGTCAACGAAAGGGGACGCCACTTCTTCCTCAGACAATCTTCGTCGGCGTACAAGTTTCGCCAACGACGTGTCTCTTCGAACGCATCCCTTCGTCATCGGATTTGACGAACGGCTTCTGCGACGCCCGACCTCCGCGACGTCGTCTTCCGCGGAACCTTGACAATCCTCGAACCTTATACCCGAGGTAGGGGTTGTTGTTTTATTCTTTAATTATTCCATTTCTTGCTCGTGGATCGCATGTCTACGTGAGGCTTTTGAATATTTTATATAAGTGTTTTTGTTAACGCAAGGGGGGGGCGGACTGCACGAACACGGCCGAACCCCCCTCCAACGTTCTTGAAGATTCTACCTCGGCGTGGCGCGACGGCGCCGTGTAAAATATAAGCATGATCATCCGCGTGGTGCGACGGCACCACGCTACTTGCTTCCACCCGCATGAATAAACAAGAACGTTGGAGGGGGGTTCGTCCGTGTTCGTGCAGTCCGCCCCCCCCCCCCTTGCGTTAACAAAAACACTTATATAAAATATTCAAAAGCCTCACGTAGACATGCGATCCACGAGCAAGAAATGGAATAATTAAAGAATAAAACAACAACCCCTACCTCGGGTATAAGGTTCGAGGATTGTCAAGGTTCCGCGGAAGACGACGTCGCGGAGGTCGGGCGTCGCGAAAGCCGTTCGTCAAATCCGATGACGAAGGGATGCATTCGAAGAGACACGTCGTTGGCGAAACTTGTACGCCGAAGAAGATTGTCTGAGGAAGAAGTGGCGTCCCCTTTCGTTGACACGGTAAACGAAGAAGAGCGGAGCGGCATTCTCGATAGTCGCACGTTGACGTAGTCGTGGAAAATCGGTGTCGATTCCTTTGACGTCGAAGGAAGAGTCGTTGTCGATGGCGTTCGTCGCGGAAAACCGTCGCGGAAGAGATGACGCGGAAGAAGTACGTCGCGTCACAGATACGGCGTCGTGGATGGACCGTGTTCTTCGGTGGAGAAGTTCTTCGTTGAAGAACGACGTTCTTCGCGTTCTTCGTTGAGTTTGAAGAAGAAGAAGAGGAGCTCTCCACCTCTCAAGAAGACAAACAAAAAAATAACCCCAAAATAAAATAAGCTACACCTTATTTTATTTTCACTTTGCCAACCTTTCAAAATTCAAAAGTTGAATTCAATACAATAATTAAATCTAGAGTTGACAAAATTAAGTGAAGAGATAGGTTGGCAAGAATTAAAGTAGGGGAGAGTTACAGAATTAAGAGGGGGTTTAGAGGGGTTAGGGAATTTGAAAAGAATTAGGGGTTCGTGTGGGCCCCACCACACTTAATCCTCCCAAGGGAGGTTAAGTGGGTGTGGGTCCCACTTCCAACCTCCTTTGATAGGTTTTAAGAAGTTACAATAAAATTGTTCTACACAATTTTATTTAACTCAAACTAAAAACCCCAAAACTAACTTTCAACCCGCAACAAACGCAACTCCCGAAAAGGTCTCTTTAAGCGAATATTGGCGCTGCGAGTTCATCGGTGCCCTCGGATTTCAATTCCGAGCACCAGATCAAAATTTAGGAATTCCCGCTCGTTCGTTCACTGAACGTACCCGAGCCAAACTTCGGAAATTAATTCCGGGCACTCCGGGCCTCGGAATCAGGTGCCGTCTAAAACCGCCCTCTTGTAAAATTCTAAAGAAAATTAAGAAAAAATTTCCCTTGAATTTTACGGGTCTTTACATTACTCCCACCTCAGGGCTTTACGTCCCCGTAAAGATACAACAAAAACTAGGGAAACAAATGAGGGTACTGAGCACGCATCTGAGCCTCCCACTCCCATGTGCTCTCCTTTAGATTCCTGTGCTGCCATCTGATGCGCACAAGAGGAATCGATCGCCCACGCAGGACCCACTCCTGTCGATCCTCTATCTCCACCGGGACCTCCGTAAAAGTCGCCCCATCGTCAACGTCAAGCTCCCCATGATCAATGATGTGCGTCGGGTCGTGCACGTATCTCCTCAGCTGAGATACGTGGAAGACGTCGTGCACCCGGTGCAACTGAGGTGGTAGAGCCAGGCGATAAGCCACCTCACCAATCCTGTGGAGAATCTGGAAGGGTCCGATGAAGCGCGGAGATAACTTGCCGCCTCGGCCAAATCTCTGAATACCACGTCGAGGTGAGACCCGCAAGAAGACGTGGTCGCCATCCTCGAACTCCAGTGGCCTCCGCCTCCTGTCAGCATACGACTTCTGCCGGCTCTGAGCTGTCCTCATCCACTCCTGGATGACCTGGACCTTCTCTGTCGTGGCCTGGACCATCTCCGGTCCCACCAGTGCTGACTCCCCAGGGTCTGTCCAGCACAAAGGAGATCTACATGGTCGGTCGTACAATGCCTCGTACGGTGCCATCCCGATGGTGGAGTGGTAGTTGTTGTTGTACACGAACTCCACCAAGGGTAGGTGGTCCTCCCAGCTACGACCAAAGTCGAGGACACATGCGCGGAGCATGTCCTCGAGAGTCTGAATGGTCATCTCCGTCTGACCATCCGTCTGAGGGTGAAAAGCTGTGCTAAGACGTAGCTGCGTCCCGAACGCCTCCTATAACCCCTTCCAAAGCCGGGAAGTAAAGCGGGCATCTCGATCGGAAACGATAGATGATGGCACGCCGTGGAGCCGCACAATCTCCTGAACGTAGAGACGTCCCAAGCTCTCCACTGAGCCCTGCTCTCTGATGGGTAAGAAGTGTGCCGACTTGGTGAGTCGGTCAACAATCACCCAGATGGAGTCGTGACCTCTGGAAGTGCGTGGAAGTCCAGTCACGAAGTCCATAGATATGCGGTCCCACATCCACTCCGGAACCTCCAAGGGTTGTACCAAGCCTGCTGGTACCTGATGCTCTGCCTTTACCTGCTGACAGGTGAGGCATCGAGATACGAACTCTGCTACTGCCTTCTTCATGCCCGGCCACCAGTGTTGTCGTCTGAGGTCCTGGTACATCTTCGCCACTCCAGGATGTACCGCTAAAGGAGAAGTGTGAAACTCTCTCAGTACTTCCTCTCGCAGAGCGACTGGTACCATGGTACGTCCTCTGAAAAGGATGTCGTGCTCTGCTCCAAGGGAGAAACCATCAGGTGCCTGTCCCGAGGATATCTGTGCACGCCGTGTCTCACAGTCAGCGTCCCCACGCTGTGCCTCCCTGACCCGCTGCAGTAGTGGAGGAGTGACTGTGAGAGACTGAAGAAAGGCTGCTCCATCTCTATCCACGAAGGATATCTGCAAAGAGGCTAGCTGCTCCGTCGCCTCCTCGAGTAGCTGAATTCCCGTCCTCTTGCTGAGGGCATCGGCTACTACGTTCCCCTTCCCAGGAGTATAGACTATCTCAAAGTCATAGTCCTGGAGGAACTCGAGCCATCGTCGCTGTCTCAGGTTCAGGTCCTTCTGCGAGAAGATATACCTGAGACTCTGATGATCGGAAAAGACTGTAAAGCGCTCGCCCATCAGATAGTGTCGCCATGTCTTCAGAGCGAAGACCACTGCTGCTAACTCCAGGTCATGGGTAGCGTAGTTCTGCTTATGCGGCCTCAACTGACGTGATCCATAGGCGATCACTGCCCGCTCCTACATCAGAACACATCCGAGTCCGGTCCCTGATGCATCGCAGTAGACTACGTACCCTACTCCCTCCTCAGGCAACCTCAAGATAGGTGCGCTAGTCAATCTCTGTCTCAGCTCCTGGAAGCTCTGCTGACATCTGTCTGACCACACAAAGGGTTTCCCTTTCTTCGTCAAAGCTGTGAGTGATGCTGCAACTCTAGAGAAATCTGGAACGAATCTCCGATAGTATCCAGCTAGTCCCAAGAAACTCCGAACCTCAGTCACGCTCCTGGGTGGCTCCCATGCTAACACAGCCTCAATCTTCGCGGGATCCACTGCAACTCCCGCCTCAGAGATAACGTGTCCCAAAAAGTGGACCTCACGTATCCAGAACTGGCACTTCGAGAGCTTACCATAAAGCTGGTGCTCTCGGAGTGTGTCAAGAACAACTCGCAAGAGATAGGCGTGCTCCTCCTCTGTCGTAGAGTAAATCAGAATGTCGTCGATGAAGACCACGACAAACCGATCGAGGTATGGCTGAAAGATCCTGTTCATGAGAGCCATGAACACTGCTGGAGCATTGGTTACACCGAAAGGCATAACCAAGAACTCATAGTGGCCATACCGACATCTGAAGGCCGTCTTCTGCACATCCTCGTCTCTGACTCTGAGCTGATGATAGCCTGACCTGAGGTCTATCTTCAACGAAAGGGGATGCCACTTCTTCCTCGGACAATCTTCGTCGGCATACAAGTTTCGCCAACGACGTGTCTCTTCGAACGCATCCCTTCGTCATCGGATTTGACGAACGGCTTCCGCGACGCCCGACCTCCGCGACGTCGTCTTCCGCGAAACCTTGACAATCCTCGAACCTTATACCCGAGGTAGGGGTTGTTGTTTTATTCTTTAATTATTCCATTTCTTGCTCGTGGATCGCATGTCTACGTGAGGCTTTTGAATATTTTATATAAGTGTTTTTGTTAACGCAAGGGGGGGGGGGGGCGGACTGCACGAACACGGCCGAACCCCCCTCCAACGTTCTTGTTTATTCATGCGGGTGGAAGCAAGTAGCGTGGTGTCGTCGCACCACGCGGATGATCGTGCTTATATTTTACGCGGCGCCGTCGCGCCACGCCGAGGTAGAATCTTCAAGAACGCGACGCCGTCGTGCCGCGTTGAAAGGAATCAAGACACGGCGAAGGGGCACGGTGCCGTCGCACCGCGCCGGACGACGAACACCGCGGCCGGTTCCGGGCCACGGCGGAAGAGAAAACCGGCGGCCGGGCCGCCTGCGTCGGAAGCCGAAGGGGGGACCGGAAATTACCGGTCCCGTTGGAGAAAACCGGCCGGCCAGCTGGCCGGCCGGAAGGCATTAAACCGGGGGAATTAATCCCCCGGCCAGCCTGTAAAACCCCCCTCTTTAAGAGGGGGGTGGTTCCATGAAAGGGGGGCAACAACCCCCCGGTTCCTTTAATTAAACAGGCCCCCACGTGGGGGCCGTTTGTTGCAAAGGCGCGGCACAAAGGTCGTGCCGCTTCCCAAAACAGCGGGGCTTGCCCCCCGCGTGCCGACCGTGTGCGGCCCCTCGCGGCACCCCGAGCCGCCGCGGCACCCCGCGCCGCCGCGCCGCCCGGGGGGGGGGGGGGGGGGGGTCGGGCCGGGTCGGCCCAGACCCGGACCCCCCCGTTTCGAACCAGAATTGGTTTTTGGCCCATAACTTGAGCCTCGGACCTCCGATCGATGAACCGTCAGCGGCAACGCGATCCTTGGATCGAGACAGTCGTTTCGGTATATCGCACTCAAGGTTTCGGATTACTTTGAGTTCGTCCGGGTTGGTTCGTTCACGAAACCAACCGGGCTTTCGGAGCGGAAACGCTCATATCTTGAGCTACGAACGTCCGATTGACGCGCCGTCAGTCGCGTTGTGTTCCTCTTAGTGAGACGGATCTTTTGGCATAGTCCGCCCGAGGTTTGGACGCAGGTGGAGTACGGTCGGGTTGGTTTAGCCTTAAAAACCAACCGGGCCCCGGAGACGAAAATGCCAATAACTCTCAGACCGGGCGTCCGATCGACGCGCCGTCTGTTGCGTTGAGTTCCTGTTGACGATACGGAACTTTTGGATACATTAACTCTGGTCTTCGTGACAGTTGATGTATCAGCCTCTCGGCTCGTGGAGCGGACCCTCCGAACGAGCTTGCTATGTGCGGGAACCCTAGTGCTGGCTGCGACTGTTACTGCTACTACTACTGCTACGACTGCTACTGTGACTGCGACGACGACAGTACAGAGATCCTGTGTGGATTCGACGACGACGACTACAGCACTCAGCGATCCTACGTGGATCAGTGCTACAGGTCCTTTGTGGGCCCGATCCTGTGTGGGTCCTTGCGATCAGCGGTTCTGTGTGAGCCAGCGCCTACAGGTTTTGTGTGAGCCCGATCCTGTGTGGGTCTTCTGCGGGGGTTAGTTACCTATCGATCCTTCGTGGGTCCGACGACTTAGATGGATCAGTGATCATCTTTTTCGTCCTTTGAAGAAGTATACCTGTGTGAGCTGAATCCTGTTGCTTTCCTGTGTGGATTGTGTTGTGCAATCCTGTGTGGATTATGTTTTGCTTTCCTATGTGGAATACGTATACTTTCCTGCGTGGACTGAGTTGTACTTGGGCTCGGAGGTTGGAGCGTATTTTAATTGATGACTTAGGTATATGTATGGGCATATACCTAAGCAGTGTCGGTTGTTACTTCGTGTTTGTACTTTTCTTCGTGGTTTATCCTTTGTGGATTTGAGAGACCTTCAGGGGTCTCGGGGTCCCTACTGAGTAGCTTATACTCACCCCTGCACAGGCTTCGCCCGCACTACGTTGTGTTGGTTGCAGACGACGGACAGCGTTGACCTTAGCTGAGGCCTACAGAGTGGGACGGTACCCGAAGGAGGACCACTGGGCGGGACGTGCATGGAGCGGACGGCGGGACCCGTGGAGCAGAGGAGCTATCTGTACCCACCCTTCAGGTGGGATTTCCAGTGGACAGCACGGAGTAGCGGCTTTTACTTTTCAGTTGCTGTTTTCCCTTTCGAGTTGTACTTTACTTTCAGTTGGGTTTGCATACTGGCCCATTTACTTTTCCGCACTTTCAGTAGTACTTTGCTTTTGTTTAGTGTTTACTTTCTGCTTGCTTACTCTGTGGTGTTTGTTTACTTATCAAAGGCAATGCCTTCCCTTTTTACTGGGATTTACGCCTTGGTGCTAGTCGCCAGCCCCTGGCCTATGGAAGGCGGGCTTGGGGTAGTCACGGCACGGACCCCGAGGGCGGGTCGTGACAACATATTCCTGTTGGGAAACGCAGACCTCAAGATCAAAATTATGATGTATTGAAACACTTGGCCCATGTACTAGCCAAGTTATCAATTCTGGATGCTTTGAATCTGTCAAAGGATCTTTGGGAACCACTCATCGAGGCTTTGTCAAGTCCTCAAGAGTTTGAAACTGAAATTGATGCAGCTGAATTCTATCACATAGAGAATAATCTCGCAGAATGCCATGCAATAATATCTTTTACTGATGAAGATGAAGATGATGTTGTGAATGGGCATATTAGACCATGGTACTTATCTGGCATGGTTAATGGCGTAAACGTCCTAAGAGATTTCATTGACAATGGTTCAGGAGTCAACCTCATCCCCATTCATACACTTCGTCGATTGGGCCTCACAGAATCTGATTTATCTCCTTCTACCATGATGTTACAAGAATATGATAAAAGTGAACAATAACCACTATGCGATTTTACACTCAGAACTCAGTTTGGAGATCTTGTATCCAATTCAGATTTCATGGTTGTTGATCAAGACTCAGCTTTCAACATCTTGCTTGGAAGACCTTGGCTACATAAACATGTAGTTATCACCTCATCATACCATCAATGTCTCAAATATTGTTTTGATGGTCAAGTTATGACATTGTATAGTGATAAGGCCTCGTTCAAGACATGTGAGTCTCAATACATTGAGGCGGAATTCTATCACATGAAGGGAAGGGAGAAATCCACAACAAAGGAGATTTCCAAAGTTAATTCTCCATATGGTTTGTAGAAGATTCCAGTAAATCCATTTACACATGTGAGTACAGATTATGTGTTTCCTATCAGTCAAATTGAAAAGATAGACCCAAATCAAAATACTCTTATGGAAAGATCCATAATGTCAATTACGGAAATAGAGCCAGAAAACATGGGAGAAATTGGTAACCCACCAAGCAGTGATGAAAGCACAAATGGCGACGTCTTCACTTCATCTGCTGAAATACAACAAGTCTATACATCACCAATTAGGCCAGAAGAATTTATAGCCACATCGGAGGTGAACAATTATGTCGATTATCAATCCATCATCTCCTCTTTATTACCCAAAGAAGACCCTTCATCATCAATCGGGTCAGAAATGGAAGCTTCTTCTTTAAGATTTTCAAATTTTGACATCTCTTCTAATCATGAAAATACTGATTTATCATCTACTATGCAAGTAGAAACAGAAGAAATAACACATGATGAAGAAGAAGAGGAAGATCTCAGAGATTCTCCCCAAGCATTTGAAGAGGGTATCTCTACCACTGTGGATGAACTCAGAAAAATAAATCTGGGTACAAAAGAAGATCCACACCCCACATTAATCAGTGCGACCATGACTCTTAAAGAGAAAGAGATGTATATTTCTTTTCTAAAGGGAAATAGAGATATATTTTCTTGGAACTATACAGAAATTCTCGGGCTTGATCCTGAGGTTGCTACTCATCATTTGGGTTTACCAGAAGAACATCGAGGATTTAAGAAAGCTGCGAGAAGAACACACCCAACTTATGCTTCCAAAATTGAGGCTGAAGTGGATAAGATTATCAAATATAACATCGTCAGAGAAGTTCAATATCCCAAGTAGTTGGATAATATTGTCCATGTAAAGAATAAGAACATACAAATTAGAGTTTGCATCGATTTCAGAGATCTTAATCGTTATTGTCCTAAGGATGATTTCCCAATTCCAATTACAGAACTTTTAATTGATGCAACAACTGGCTATGAAGAACTTTCCTTCATGGATGGATATTTTGGATATAATCAGACCTGAATGGCCCCAGAAGACGAGAAATCCACAGCCTTAAGAGCCCCTCAAGGTGTGTTTTTCTAGTGGGTAACTCACTTTGGCTTAAAGAATGTAGGTGTAACATATCAGTGTGCCATGCATTGTATCTTCAAACCCTTCTTAGGGAAGTTTGTTAAATTCTATGTAGACGATTTGGTGGTTAAATCCAAAAATCGTTCTAATCACTTGGATGATTTGGAAGTCATATTCCGCAAGCTTCGACAATATAATTTGAAGATGAACCCCTTAAAATGTGATTTTGGGGTAACCTCAGGAAACATTCTTGGCTTTGTTGTATTCCATTGTTGTATTGATGTCGATCCTGAGAAGACCAGGTCAATCCTTGGTAAGTCACCTACTCGAAATTTAAATGAATTAAAAGGTCTTCAAGGAAACTTAGCCTATATTCGGCGTTTCATTTCCAATTTGGAAGGAAAAAGTTTACCCTTCACCAAATTTATGAAGAAGGGAGTCACTTACCAGTGGACTGAAGAATGTCAAGAAGCATTCGATATTCTCAAGAAATACCTCTTGAGTCCACCGGTACTCATGCCACCTGTTGAAGGAAGACCACTTATCCTCTACGTGACATATCTAGAGCGATCATTGGGTGCCTTTCTTGCTCAAAAGAATGATGCTGGGAATGAAAACAGCCTCTACTATCTCAGTCGAACTATGCTTGAAGCAGAAACCCGATATTCAAGTATTGAGAAGTGCTGCATGGAATTAATCTTTGCAGTTCAGAAGTTGAGACACGACCTGCAACATCACGAGGTCCAATTGGCATCTCGCAATAACCCGCTCAAATTCATCCTTAGTTATCCAATGCTTACAGGACGTCTGGCAAGGTGGGCAGTTATTTTGCAGCAATTCAACATTCAGTATGTGTCTCAAAAGGTGATAAAGGGCCATGATCTGGCTGATTTCCTGGCCGAACACTCTTCAGTGGAAGACACATCTTCAGATATTGAACTCCCTGATGATGAAGTCTTATCTATTCAATAAATTCCTCAGGCATGGGGAATGTATTTTGATGGTGCTTCCAGAAGTTCAACAGGGAGGAAAATGGAAAATCCTAAATGCAACAAAGTTGGCTTAGGAATTGTGCTCATTTCTATAGAAAAGGAAGTGTTAACTTATTCCTTCTTATTGTGGGAAGGTGGTACTGATAATGAAGAAGAATACCAAGCTCTCATCGCAAGCTTTGAATTAGTACTTCATGCACAAGTGAATCCCTTAAAGGTGAAAGGTGATTCAGACCTTGTAATCAAAAAAATCAATGGGGATTATGCCATCAGAAAAGAAGAACTAATCCCTTTGTATGATTACGTCAGAGAGTTAATGACGGAATTCCCTTCGGAACCGAAATTTTCTTATGTCCCACGCTCACAAAATGCTCAAGTTGATGCACTGGCTAATATAGCCACAGCTCTGGCAGATCCAAATCGGGATGAGACAACCATCAGTATTGCCCACCGTCGTGAAATTTCACCTTATGTTTGAATCAGAACAGAGGAAATTAATGAAATCAGTCTCATTCCTGAACCGTATGGTCATACTACAGGATGGATGTCACCTATCAGGGAATACCTTCAAAATGGAACACTTCCACCTGATAGAGCCGAGAAAGAACAAATCTGGCGATGTGTGGTCAATTTTACTCTTTATGATAGCCCAGATCACCTAGTGAAAATTCTCTACAAATTTGGTTTTGATGGAGTTCTCTTCAGATGCATTAATGGTGAAGAGACAATTTCTGTCATTAAAGAAGTGCGTGCAGGAGACTGTGGTGCCCACCAGTATGGACATAGACTGTCTAATCAGTTTCGAAGGCTTAGATAATTTTGGCCTTCAATGATACAAGATTGTGTTGATTTCACAATGAAGTATCATTCATGCCATGTACATGAAAACTTCATTCATCAACCTCCAGAGTTGCTTCATATAGCAAAATACTCATGGATATTTTCCACATGGGGAATGGATGTGGTGGGACCTTTCCCTTCGGCTACGACCAAGCAGTTTAAGTACATTCTTACTGCTAAAGACTTATTTTCCAAATGGGCAGAGGTAATACCTCTCAAGGAAGTTAGTTCTAAATGAGTTGTTAGCTTCACCAAGTCTAACATCATTACCAGATTTGGTGTCCCTCATACCATATTGACGGACAATGGCACCAACTTCTGTTCATCTGAGGTGAAGAATGTGTATCAAGAATACAACATCAAATCCAACCATTCATCTCAGTATTATACAACGGTCAATGTCTAGATAGAATCCTTCAACAAGAATATTTCAAATATATTGCAAAAGATGGTGGATAAAGATAAGAAGTCATGTCCTCATAAACTCTTTCATGCCTTATGGGCTTATCGGACTACCACCCGCACTGCAACGCGGTAACCTCCATATTCATTGGTATATGGAACGGAAGCAGTCTTGCCAATTGAAGTTTAACTACCCTCACTCAAATTTTCCATTTGTGATCAATCATCTACAGATGAACAATCTCAAAAGCGATTGAATGAATTGGAACAGTTAGATGAGAAAATATTGTGCACTTTGCACCACTTGGCAGTCTATCATAATTGAATAGCACGAGCTTTTAACAAAAAAAATTTTCTACGTTCATTCACTTAGGGAGAATTGGTATTAGTTCTTAGAACTCCAATGATACCAGGAAAGAAGCCTCCCAAGCTTTAGCCAAAATGGGAAGGACCTTACTCAATACATAGAGTCTACTCCCATGGAGCTTATTCTTCAATATCAATGGAAGGAGAACTCATCACTACTCCAACCAATGACAGATTTTTAAGAAGTATTTTTTATAAACACAAAATATATAACCAATGGCCATTCATATGACCTTAAACTATCCGCAATTACGTCTAACATGACGTTAAATGTTGTACTCTTTTGTCCTCAGTACATGACATTAAACTGCACATTCCTCTTTTTGTCCAACATGACATTAAACTATATTGTCCCCATCATCCTAACTAAATGACTCTAGACTGTACAAAAAATCCTTTAATACATCTTACATGACATTAAATTGCACTTTTTCCCTGCTACATGACATTAAACTGTGCATCACCAATAGTCCTAACTGCAAGACCTTACAACTGCATAGTCCCTTCATATGTCCTACATGACATTATACTTTGCATCTTTAGGGTTGTTGCTACCTCTTGTTTCCCACACCAAGTATGACTCACATGATATTAGAAAAAACTTCAACCATAAAACCCTCTCTGGGCCGCTAACCATGCGTAAGTCCCAACATCATTGTTTAGGTCGTTTTCCCCCAAGAACAACTTGATCATTAATTCATTCTTTAATTGAACTACGCAGACTTTGATCCTTTCCTTCTAAGCTGGGTACGTAGGAAACCTCCCAAGGTTCAATCCCAAAACCAATCTCTTCACATTGGTTCACCTCTATCCCATACGATGTTGATTCAAGAAACCACCCCTAGAATCAAAATCTTTACATTGGTTCACTTTCGTCCTTGTTATACGACGTTAAAATATACTACACTTTTGTCCAGTATGACAATAAACTATAATAGTCTATGATACCCTCACATGAGGGGGAACCATTATTTACATTGATTTTTCAATCATGTTTCATTTCAATGACTACGTGCATACATGGAAATTCCCAAACCTTTTATCTTGGGATAAACCATCATTGTACTAATGTCCCCTTTCACCCTTCACATGTATGAACCAAATTTGTACAGAGGGTATTTCTAGAACTACGTGGGATTGATTCCCATCTTTATGGGATACGCAGGAACATTCGAGTGTCCCTCGAATCCAGCCCCAAGTCTTTTGGGCCTAACCCCAAATTCCACTTCTAGTCCCTTAGCGGAAAAGTCCCCATGAAAACACACACTGTGTATTTCTTGCAATGGTACAAGCTCTATGACCCTAAACTAAGATCTCTAATATTTTTGTCCCACGCGACGTTAAACTGTAGTTCAAGAAAAATGTTTGTCTTGATTCCCATCCTTATGGGATACGTAGTGAAGTCCAACATTTCCATTCAGAACCCAGCCACAACATGATTATGGTTAGCATTGATCTGTGTATCTTTGTATACATTGGAGAATACCCATCTTTATGTGTCATAATCCTCACCTTAAATATTTTCAGATCTTCATAACCCGTTTCTTGACTTTTAGTCACAAAAATGTCAAATTTCTCAGAGTTCTTTTACCTAACTATGCAGTACATGCCCTTAGGCGGCCTTGCATAAACAGTTTCCATAATAGATTTGTTAGCCAAAGGATACTATTATTTGACTATCCAGCCAATGCCCTTTGGTGGCCCTTCATAATTCAACCCCCTAACGGGTTTGTCAAATAATGGTAACTTCATTCTTGGGAAGAAAGCCTCTTTTTTCCTTATTGGTCTTAAATGACAGTATGTAGGGATCTGCAAAAATAGCCATCCTTAACATATTTGTCCCATATCCTTTTTCATGATCTAAAAGTATTCAAGTCTATGGTTTATATTCTCCTTACCTACGTTTGGGTCAGACCTTAGTAGTAGTGATATCCATCCAGTTCATTGATAATCTTGTTTGGAAATATCTTCTCCATATTCATGTACCTCTTTCCATACAGCAAACTCTATACTTTGGAAAATTTGAATCTCCATAGACTTTCACTGGCTTTTAGCAGTAGAAAGGTAAATTTCTGAGAGTTCTTTTGCCTGACTATACAGCACGTGCCCTTAGGCGGCCTTGCATAAACAGTCTACATAACAGTCTTGTCTTCCAAAAGATACTATTATTTGACTATGCAGCCAATTCGCTTAGGTGGCCCTACATAATTCAACCCCATAACGGGTTTGTTAAATAATGGTAACTTCATTCTTGGGAACTACTTCTTCAAATGACTTTTAGCTCTTTTTCATATCATTCCTCAGATTCAAATTTTCTTAAGTCATAGTTTACATTTTTCCCCCTCATACTTGAGTATGGTAATATGTTTTCAGATAAATTGTCTAGGAATTGAGTCAATTTTAATCCATTTCGGTCAAAGCTATTTTGACCTTAAACATTAGCCTCCTTATGTCCGACATGCATGACTTTAAACTTCCCACAAAAGACAAGGGAAATATGAATTAAAGTCAAGTTCCATCTCACTAAACATACATTTTGTATGATTTAGGTAATATTTAGCAATTAAGAGTTTCAAAGTTTGTAGGGTTATTTATATTAATCCTAGTAAAAATCAAACTATGCTTACTAGGCCCATTGGCTTAGGTAAAATTTAAAGCAGATAGTGAAAGAATAAAAGCATAAATGATTGAAGATAAAAGTACTCTTCATTGATGCACAATAATTAGAGGGACATCCACAGATTGGAGCATCTTCTCTTTTTCAAGAGATTACAAAAGACTGTCAACATAAGTCTTTACTTGATGTACAGCATCCCGAGCTTCATCAGCAGCTACTTGAAGCTCGTGCACTCGACCAGTTTCACTCTTCTCAGCTTGATGAAGTGAATTCTTGGCATCTTCAATGGCTTTCATACCATTCGTTTGAGCTCCCTCTAATGAATTATTGAGCTGATCAAGTTCCACAGTAACAGTATCTAACTGTTGCTGGAGCTGCACCTGCTGGATGACTTTTTCTTTGATTTTATGCTTCAACTCCTTCATCTTAGCAGCATAATCAGCCTCATCTCAGGATATCACAGCCTCAAATTCGGCGATGTTAATTGACAGTTTCACCCTGGTCAGATCCTCATGACACTTTTGCACCTACTCCCTCCTGAAGATGACCTGTTTCACCACGGCATGGATCTTTTCATATCCAAAACCGCCAAGTCCTAGAATGAATAACTGGGATGACAATCGAGGGATCTCTGATGATAGCTTTTCTAAAGGAACCTTAGATATGATTTTCTATATGTTGTTACATGCCTTGCGTCGTGAAAATATGAACACTTTAAGCACCTCTGGGTCTGATTCAACATCATCATCACAGGGGGGCATGTAATCTGGGATTATTTCACATAAAGAAGTGCCCTATTCTACTCTTTCCCCCCTAACCTGTGCTTCTTCGCTTTCAATTCCCGTTGGGGCAGAGGTAGAGGCCTCACCTTTAGATCTAGCCACTGCATTTGATGGCCCTGCATGATTAATTGAAATATTTGGTTAGCTTCAATGGATAACAAAATAATCGATTGTCTTGCAAATTATGTACAATCACAAATATTGTTATCCCTTACCCGACGGTGGATCAGAAACTTGAGAAGACTCCTCCCCATGTTTCCCGGTATCAATAGGATCTTAAAAATGGGTCTCAGAAGGTTTTACTAGGTTTATCTCTAATTGAGCTAATGTTTCTGCAATGGTAGGGTTGACATCAATTTCCACACCCTCTTCAGGAATTTGCAGTTCAATAGCTTCTATGGATGGAACTGCATATTATTTTCAGTCATGATTAGAAGTGTAAATTATAAGAAAATTTAATGGGCAAAGGATAACACTCATGCCCAAGGTCTTCTAAATCACATGAAAACATAGCATGATCATAAAATTTTTCGAAATACATGGCACGATTCATCATTTCATCCAATGATATTTAAGAATCCTGGTTAGTCTCACCAGTGGGAGAATTTGATGTGTCTTCTTAACGACTTACGTCCTACATCCCCTGACCCTGGACAACATCTTCAGATAAAATCACGACATCAGTTGCAACAGCTGCCATAATCTCTAATGCAGGAGTTGAACCTGAAGTATCACAGAATGGAAGTTCTTCTCTTCTTGAAACAGTTGTAGGAGGTATACTTGGAATAGATGCTAGCTCTTCTCCAGGAGCAGCCAAGTTAGCTTGAATCTGGGATTGTTCTATAGCACCCTCCGTGGTCCTTGAAGGAGGATCAGTCCTTTCCCTCAGGGGGGAAATTGAAGAAGCCCCTACAATCCCTAGAAATATCAGTAACCTTTTCACGGGTATAGACTCATGATTACCCAAAGGATGTACCGCTTCTAATGATGCATTTAGCTGTGGACTTCCTCCTTTGTTTCCTTTGTTTCATTGGGTTTTTAGGAGTATCAGGAGTCTCCTTTATTGGCACTTTTATTGGCGAATGGAAGGCTATGTCCAATGCCTCATTCATGGCCTACTGGCCTGGAGATATCTCGCCCGGTTCGCGAGGAGAATCAGCAGCAGACCTGATGACAGTACCACCAGGGCTATAATGTGGCAAAGGAACCTCGGTTTATTTCTTTTCAAGCAGCTAGAGGAAGAAAATATTATCCTTAAGTAACAATGCTTCGACTGGAATCAAGTTGCAAAGAAAATAAGGAAATAATACTTACATCTACAAGAGCCACATAATCATGCCACTCCTCATCTCCAGAACCACCAGCGCCCTCAATGGCACCACAATCAATCATTTCCTTCACTTGTCTGGTGACAGGAACAGACTCATCAGTGGCATATATGAGCCTCTCCAGCTCTCTGATGTAAGCCTGCGCTTCATTGGGGTTATCCTCATATTGGATATCTGTAGAAGCTAGAAGGTTTCCTATTCTAGGAAGTTGTAAGCCCTCACACAAATCCAGCCAGGCGGTCTGAGTACCACATTATAAAGCCCACCATGTTTGGACAGCCTCTGGTCTTAGATATGAAGGCTGCAAGGAAGGCCCTACAATTATTGATTTCAGTTTCTTCCCAGATCCTGCAACTACATATAGAGAATAAGAAAATAAGACTTATTGCTTTATAAATTAGTGGTGATTAAATTTCCACAATGAAGTAACTCACCAGGAGTTGATGGAGTGTGTATTTTAATTATGACCGGAGGATTATATCGGGTACAAAACCGCTTTTCCACTGGTTGTGCCTCATCATCCCCATCATGGGAATCCGGTGAATAAGTTCTAGAGGAGGAATCTGGAGAATCAACTTCAGGTGGGGAAGTATCTCCTTCATGAGTAAGGGTTTCTTTCTCTATAGTCCTATTCCTTTTCCCCACTTGATAAACTGGGTGACTCAGCACCCCTTTGGGGTATGATGCTATCCAGTGTTCGGCATAATATGTAGTCAAATTATATGCCTCCTTTTCAACTGGTAGATCAAATACCACCCTAGTCTTCTCCCTTGACTTCAGCAGCCATAGTTTCCGAGCAACCAACAGATGTTGCTCTAACCTGACATGTACTGGAGGAGATACAACAATCTGTTGCAGACATTTTAATTGACGTGCAAATCTATATGGAGCATAGGCTTCACATATAATTTCTCCGTCAATCCTGGAAACTATCAAACCATCCCTATAAGCTAGTATGTATGCCCTAAAATCCAAGTGGGTTGTTCCATCATCAATAAACCGCCCGGTTGGCAGCTTTCCATAGGGAAAGAAGTTGAATTCCATAAACATTCTCATCCTCACTTTCATGTCATAGGCATTACGATCTAATGGAGCAACTCCATAGAATGCTTTCACTAACGTCCTGAAAGAACTTCCAGGAATTTGTAATCCATTCTGTACATTATAAGTCCTAAAGTGAGTGGCGATCCATCCCCATAAAACTTGGAATGGTCCCACTATTCTTAAAGGATATTTACCCATGAATACATGAAGTAAACTCCTGTGAATATTCGCTAAAATGGGGGTATCCAACCCAACCGTTTTCCCTCATCCAATTTTCCCGCAACGACAAAGGTCCCTAGCCTGACGCCTCCCTTCCTATCCCTGACTGGCAAAAGATAAATGCTAAGCCATAAATCCAAGAAGCCTACCAGATGAGTCTTCTTTGGAATCCTCTAATTCAACTCATACCCCCATTTCTCAAACTCCCCTGCTTCTAGAGTTGGCCAGAATGTGCCAGGAGCACCCCTCTTCTCAGGTTTTGGGAAGGTGGTAGGACGGGTGGGCCTCTTATCCTTGGATTTCTTTTTCTTGGGTCCTTTTTCTTTTGGTTCCTTCTCCTTTGGCTCCCTCTCTTTCTTCTCAATAAGAAATATATTCATCCACTATTATGGATGAATATGTTTTCTAGAATGAGTTAATGAGGTCTCTGAACTCTTGAGCCTGTGGAAGATCATAAATAATTCTCGAGCTAAAGCAGGAGTCTTCTCTGAATCATTCCAAGTCACCTTGGGTGGAATGAATTCATCATACATGTCACCCAAAATTGGATCCCCTGAGATCTTGTGGACATCCCACATACTAATACCTATATCTCCATGATTCAGATGGAATGAATTAGTTTCTGGGCTCCAGTGGATGAGTATCTCCGGCACGAAGTTATCATGTCTATAAACATATGTTTTCCCAACCCAAACAACTTCGTATATCGCCACTCCTTTCAGATCCTCGAAAAACTCTGAACAGGTTTGTCGCACCCAGTATGCCCACATCCAAGTTGGCTTCACACCTCCCCCAGGATGGAAGTCCCAAATTTTCTTCCAGCCTTTGGATTGATCCATCTGAGCGTTTCGAAAGATTGAAGGATGACAATGTGGTTGCAGCTCGGGCGTATGAGGTTTTAAATCTGGTGTACAAGGGCTATGATGCATCATGTGGGCCTTCTCCGCTGTTCCAGCATTTATTAATCCATATCCACATGAGATATTTGCTGAAGCAAAGTTGGTGTAATTTTGAAACAATGAAAATGGAAGATATTTCTTTGCTTATGGAATAGTGAATTCTCACAGATGACCATAGCCATACAAAGGTAGATAAGTTCTTTGGGGGATGTCGCGATGATATTTCTTTAGATACTTAGCCAAATACGGAAGAGTGCTATCTTTGACGGTATAATAATTGTGTCCAATGATTTTCATCATATCATCAATCCGCTTGCTAGACAGTTTATCAGCTATTCCAGTTCTAAGAGCCATTCATTCTTCATGAAACTTGAATAAATTAACTTTTAAGTATGTTTATTTTTCATAAAATTTGTGAAGGAAATTTCAAAAAAATGGCTATGGAATTAAGGCGCACAAGTCTAAAATTGGTGGGAAAATATGGATGTGTCGCGCAAGTGTTAATGTGTTGCGCTTGTTTTTGGCGTGCAAGTATCACCGTGCAAGTCCTAATACATTGACAACATCGTGAAAATGAAGAAACAACGGAAAATGAGCATCTTGCACGGTGAAGGGGACCTGCGCGGCAAGAGCTCGAGAATACGGAATCAGATGTTATGTGCGGAAAATGAATGCGTATTTATAAGCCAGGTGGCCCTCCTACGTGCCTCCACCCAACGTGCTCCTGCCCTGCGCGAATCGAACCTACGCACCAAGTGTTGCACACTGAAAGACTTGCGCACCACCTTTCCTTTGGTTTTCTTCTTTTCCTCAGAGTCACATCCTCATTTCCTTCAGATCCAACTCTGAGGGGGGGACTTTTGTTGACACTCTTTTTTTGTCACAGTGTCTAAAAGAATGTAAAGGGAAATGACTTAGCAGAAATTGATTCATCCTTTGAAGAAAACATCAAAAATGGAGAAAGGCATGAACAAGGCTTCAAAAGCACAAGTGCCGCGCAAGTTCCATCACTGTCACGCAAGTCCACTTGCGCGACGCCTAATGGTCATGCAAGTGACTTGCGCGCCCTAAAGATTAACTGCCCGGGGTCTTCTACAGCTTATAAATAGACCCTGTGGGCCCCACATTAGGGGTGGAATTTTTTCCAGAATTCAGATTTAGAGCTCTGAATGCCCAAGTCTCTTCTTCATGTCCTTCGAACACTTCTAAGGTAATTCTTTACCTAGAATGGAAGGTCTCAACAAGAGGAGTAAGGTCTAAGTGTTAGAATTCACTAACACTTGCGCGCCTAAGGTGTTTTACCCTTATGGTAAATGAACATACTTGTGCACTGCCCTACATCCTCACCAAAACCTATGTGCCCCTCTTTTGGAAGTACCTTAGGATAATTATAAAGGCATTAGTCAAGGATTTCCCAAGTATTACCATGCTAGTTTACAAACGTGCAAGTAACCATGTGTTGCGCAGGTATGCCTGCGCGACTAGGACTTGCGTGCCCACAAAGTACCTACGCGCCTGCTTGGACTTGCGCGCCCCTACCTTTTGGGTGCCTTTATTGCCCATTTCACCTCTCTTATGCCATTACACCTCTCCAATTCAAGATTCAGTCTTCAAGACACTCTTGAAAGCCATTTATAGCATGATTTTTTGATTTAAATTCTTTATCTGAAAGGAATTCTGTGGAATATCTCTCAAAACCTAGTCATTTACACATCTTTATGTCACTAAAGATTGAGATTTCATTCATTCAACCTCATCCTTTAAGATGAGAGAAATCATTAACCTAGGCCTCCTTTTCAAGAATAATCCCCAGTCATAATTCTCAAATATGGGCATCCTCTTTAGGAGTAAGCCCCAAGTCAATTAATTTTTCAAGTCCCTTAACCTGGGCCTCCTTCTCAAGAGTAAGCCCCAGTCTAAATTTCTCTTAACAAGTCCTAATTTACCTTTGACTTGGGATTCCTTCTCAGGAGTAAAACCCAATCATAAGTCCTCTCTTAATTTGGGCCCCCTTTTCAGGAGTAAGCCCCAAGTTAGAGTATTCAAACCTCCATGAAGCACATATACCTTTATGGACCCTGTTCCTAGATTTCTTCCCTGAAGTAAATCATAATATTTATTTGTCTGGGCAGTCATACATACATAAGGTCCACATTATTTCTTATGATTGCATCTTTCATGGAACAATTGTCTGGTTTTTACCAATACCTCTTATTTCTCACACCGATCATGAATCACGTAAGCTTAGAGTGTAAAAGTAATTATGACATCCTTCTTTGAGGCATCAATCATAAACATCATACTCCCTTACTCGAACTACATTGGTTCTGATTCCTTTTCTAAACAAAGGATACATAGGTAGCCCATCTGCGGGTTTGATCCCAACTCTGAAATAATCCATGTCCTTCTGAATGACAATAAACATCAAGTGCCCCAATGAGTGGCTTTAAAACCACCATGGTTGTCATAATGACTGAGAGACTTCTATATAAATGTGTCGAAGGATACCATTGACCAGGAATATCTAATAAATACAGACAATTCTCTATCGACGAAGAACCTCAAATACATATAAAAGATTCTCTAAATTTCCTACATATTTAATCATTGATTGTCAGATCTGAAGGAAAGATCATTTTATACATGGTAATGTAATAAGGATTCCCAAACATAACTTAAATCTATAAAGAGTGTCCCAGAGTAGACAATAATTCCCCTAAAAAAGGTGTGATGAGTACGACCTCCCATCCTCTCGACCAATGAAAATTCCTAAGCCTCATCAGTTCACAAACTAATGAGATCCTAGATTTGGAAAGTAGGTCCAAATGGATTTGGAATCATTGGATGTTTCTGTTTCTATGAACAAACCCTTTAGAAACCGATTAGAATGTTTGAACCTTCAATCAAAGAGGTTATCCCCAAATTCCATGGGAAACAACATCATGGGTAATGATTTATCTTTTCACTATCATTCATTTGGGTTTTTGTTATATTTCACGTCCAATGGGACACCCTAATGACATAGATTCTAGGACTTAGTTCTCCCCTACAATCCTTGGACAATGACCTGAAAGATTTGGAACTACAATTTGTTATAAGTACCACATCTCAAATATGGTCAGTGATCAACCCTCATTTGTTTGTTCCCATTCTAGGATAATGGGAAATGGATTTTGTGTTTTGGACAAGGTCAACATTTATATTTCATCATTATGCCGCTCCCAATGTGTCCCAAATATCAGATGTTGTGAATCCTATGTTTAATAAACATTTCCATTTACAAATCCATAGCACCCCTAGAGTTCTAACTCTATTCATTAATGGGTGTTGAGTTAAAATGTTTGTTGATCTGGGATTTTACCCACATGAAATTTACATTCCACCATTGATCACTCTCATTAGAAAGGGAAGTTCTGATAACTCTCCTTGTTTCCTACACCGAGCATGGATCCCATTGGATTAGGGGTTGTAGTAGGGAAATATCCATATATGAGACTGTGTGAACTTTTGGTCTTCCCATATGACCTTAAATTGTTAAACTATCGACCTCACTAGATGGGGTTAAACAATTAAAAATACAAAAAACTTTGTAAGGATTGATTCTATCCGTTTTAGGATACGTAGAGACATTTTATAATCTAATCCCCAAGTACTTCCACTGAATGGTAAGATCCTTATATTGGACTTCTTGGCCCTAACATCCCATTCATGAACATTCTGTGTCATTTAGACCTCTTTATTCAGCATTCCCATAGGGTTATCATCCTCACCACACATTTCTCTTTTGGGGTACCAATGTCCTCAATGCATAAAATAAAATTGTGGCCCTACCATGAATAAGTTACGGATGCCCTGGGATAATTATTAGTTGTGTGAGCATCCTTTCCAAAAAGGATTTCTCCCACCAATGTTGGCCTATGACCACACTATGATTAGGATGTATGTTTATATTGATTCCTATCCTTATAAGATATGTAGCGATGCCTATGAATTTCACCACATGCCTAGCCCCATAACCATTAAATTTCATGGTTTTATTCCACTAATCATGGTCCAAAATCTATGAACTTAATATATGGGTTCCCTATCCATGTAACATGTCTTTAAACAGTTGGGAAGGGTCCAGGCACTATGAACTTAAGCAATGTGCAACTTCCTTACCATACAATGCTAAAATATTTCATGCATTGTTTTCACAGTATAACGCTAACCTAATTTTTTTATCATCCTCATTTACATGATGTAAAACTATACACCATCTTATTTCCTCTCCAAAGTGGTCCTCCTAGAAGAATTATTGATCTAAATACAGACAGATTCACTCACCCAATGAATTTTTTCCGTGGTGTCATAATTCTAAGAGTGATGAAATCCATTCCAAATGCACATCACACCTTCCCACACATTAAGTGAACCACATTTTGATCCTCACCCTCTTTCACAGGTTATGTGACCCCAAATGGCGTGGATGCTGGGCCTTTCAGCTCTCCTACCATTTAGGGACAACATTACAGAATATATTGGATGGAATTTTTAGTTAAGCATCGTGTTTTCGAATACGATCTAAGGATGGACCTCATTTTTTATCTCTATTTCAAGCTAATATGATATGGATAATGTGTTTTGAATATGGTGAACAATTATCCTCCGTTGTCAAGCCGCCTCTAACTGTGTTATTAATTTTGATTATCAGGATTCACACTTCTCATTACCATTTGTTTGGATTGATTCTAATGCCCCTAGTGTTATCCCATTGATGTACTAGTGTGTGATGGGAAAGATAATTTGGCTGCATCAAGAACCCTATTCTCTATTTGCAACCCCTCACTGAGTCCAAAATATATCAGGCGATCATCCGAGCCCCGGGTTCTAGAAAATTTTCTAGAGATATCATACCGAAAGTGAATAATTATGTATTCATCCCTTATTTCTCACAACCAACATGACCCATGTGAGATAGGGATTGATTGATAGTTATTTCACAAGTTATGATTGAGATTCCCTAATTAAAACAAACAAGAAACAATATTTTCACGCACACATGACAAATAAACAAACAACAATGAATGTTTGTTTTTTAGTTTATTAAAATTACATCACCCATTGATTGACCCATCCAATGGATGGATTGACCTCTACAATAGAGAGTTCAAGCTCCACCACTCATTGGTGTGTGACCACCAGATTTTTCTATTTTCTAGAAAGATCTCTTTCTTCCTCGTTTTCTATGGGTATAGTTTTTTATCCTTGTTCAGTGCATTATCCCTCTCAATTTAGATGTTGGACATTTCATAGGATTATCTCCCTATATTTTCATTGACTTCTACTAGATATGTCTAAAATTATTATATATACCTTTTTTGGGTATCAATGAAAGAGGAGTTCCCATCTAGATACGCTCCTAAGAACAAGATCTCCTATTCAACCTCCAAAAGCCTTTGGATGTTGACTGCCTTTCACCACAACCTGTCTACAATGAGGCCATGAAAGTACTCTTAAAACCTCTTGTCAGGGTAATATTGGATGATCACGTGAGGGAACAAGATAGCTACACCTCCAGAACAAAATTCCTGAAACCATGGGTGAAGTCTTCCCACCAGTATAACCCACTCCAATAATATTGTTTTATCGATGAAGCGAATAATAAATTTCCTAAACTGGTAGTGAATGTCCTTCATATTCTCTTCATCCGAAGAAGTCTCATCCTAGTCCTATGGGTCGACAGATTATTATACTAGGAACAACTACATATGTTTGGCAGCAGGATCTTCCACTAGTGTCCTATTAGATAGGTTTGGTTGCACATCATGTGACTATTCTCCTTCACTAAATTACACCTTGATAATTTCTGGTTCAGTATCACTGATAACCACCCTCGTAGTCACACATGTCATGATTTTTTCCAAAAAAACTAGCATTCCCCTCAGGAACGGAGCATCAGGATCCCCAAACATCATAACCAATATGGAACACACTATTTGAATAACTATTAAGATATAAATATAGAATGAAAGTGGGATGGGATCAATAGACAATAGTTATAAATTTTGTGAAGGAGGGGACATACAAATGTCAAACAATGGGTCTCGCTCTTGAGTGGTTGCTATCAGAATCCCCAGATGTGCCACCTATATATAGTTGGGATCTCTGAAGAGTCCAGGAGAACCACCTAGGTTGTTGAAGACCTACTAGTTTCTACAGTCACCATCGTCACAGAAATTGGAACCTAGGCTACACTTGTGGTCATACGGGAAGGGGTCTCAGGTAATAGGCTCTCCTGGAAATAACAAATGTTAGTTGAGATACCAAGGAAGCCTAAGCAGGCTCCACAATAGAATGGTTTAGTATTTTCCTCATGTGTTTTCGTAAAATCTTCAACCTATGAGGCCACAACCTCACCTTACTGGAATGGGATCCCCATGTCAGCCTCATCTCCCCTAGAGGACCCCTCAGATTCCTCAGGTAAAGGGAAACACACCCTATTCTCAGTGGAGGAAAGTGGGGTTGAGACTATTTTAATGAGAAGTTCTTTTACCTAGTCCTTCATCGGATGTGGAGTATCCCAAGAATGTATGATGTCTTCCATATTAGGGATGTATTGTTTCCATTCTTCCTGAGAAACCATAAATCCAAACTCAGCATGACCAATCTATAGGAAATCCAACCCATGATGATTCATGAGATCTCGTATCTAGGAAAAAATATAAAATTGTATGTTGACTTCCCAGTTATCCCAAGCCATTAGAGAGCCAGCATATAGATGAATATCTATGTGGAACAACTAGTTCCTAGGAGCCTGAGTGGGTATCCAACATAACTCTTTTGATAGCCTTCTTCTCTTCTAGGCCTCCTCATATATGGCTACTGGGTCAATCGTTAATTCCATTCCTCCACTCAGTGCATTCCATGGGAGAACTGGCCATGCATAGGCCTGCCCCTAAAATGTGTATTGGCTCGGCCACCATGATGTGTCCTTTCTATTCTCCGTCCTCGGCCATGAGGTGGAGGGGGGACATCATCTTGAACAGAAATAGTACATTGATTCTAAATCTCCCCCAGGATGGTCAACTCTATACTATTGGTATATTATTTTAATAACCCAAAAAATACCAGTAAATGGAGGTAGATCATTCCACATCACTTCATCCTCCCATGTACCAAATCTATCTCATCTCGCACGGGTGATCCTCATGGTGTTCCCCCAGGTAGACTTCTGAGGTTAATCTCTTCATACACTGAAACTGACTCAAAATGTGTTGCATGGTATTTGTTTCATAGATAGGTTCACAGACTACCCATGCCTCAATAAATCCACCCTAGAAGTCTATAAGGTAGTATAGATGCTCCTCAGTCCCCTAACCATCATCAGTTACACACATGGAAATAATAGGAATGGGTTGAAGTTGAACTCATCCACCTTCCAGATGTTTTTCAGCACAATTGGTGGGGTCAACATGGTCGAAAAGACCCCCACATCATTTAAGATGGTCAATCGAAAGTCTGACCCTAGAAGGGAAATGGTGTTCAAATATTCAAATACCCTATTGTGTACCACTATCCAGCCATACAATAAATGGAGAGGTTCACATAAATGTTGTGTCATCTTCCCTTCGTTGATGTTCCACAACACCCTGTAAATCATGGTTAGCACAGGGATCCCTTGGATGACACGACCCCTATTTCCAGCATGTAATCCATAATGAAAGAATATGGTCTCACACCGATGTTCTTATCCATGACTAGAAACATCTAGCCACATATATGTCTAGATATAAACCAGAACTGACTAACCACCAGTTTCTGATCAATGTGGACAATGTATCCCCATAGCTTCCATTGGGTTTCCTCCAGAATTATTCGTTAGTAATTTTATCTGCTACACTTAACTACCTTTGGATAGGATATAGGATTTACTAGTATCTTCTTGGGTGCCTCCCCCCCTTCAACAACAGAATTTTGCAGAAAGTTCATAAAACACCAAAAACCATTGTTTTATGTTGATGTCCCTCACCGAATGTTTGTCACTTCCAATCACCCAGTCCATTAGTGCCTTTATTGACCTTGTCATCTACTCTGGTTCCTCCCATGCATTTTTTATGGGTAGGAATTCATTATACATCTTCCCAAAAATTTGAATCCCAGAAATATGGTGGAGGTCCCAGAGGCTAATGTCGACCTCCCCTTGGTAGAGATTGAATGTGTTAGTCCTTGATGACCACCTTCTTAGAAACTCTAGTATCACATACTTTGGCTGATAGATATGGAATTGGGAATCCCACGTGGCCTCATATTAACATACCTAGTATATTTCTACCTGAACTCATCAAATGCTGCAAATACATTGTTATCCCAGGCCCAGTCGTTTGTGTAGTTTCCATACTGGCACATGTACCACTCATTGGTCCACCACTTTTCCAGGTTCCCAAAATCCAGCTTAGAAATTGTATGGTACTATGGGGGTGATACCTCCGGATAGAGCTCCTTCCCAGCGACGTCATTAACAAGGTTATGTATACAGACAATGTCAACAGGTGTTTGTTCTTCCCCTGTATGGCTAGAAGTAGCTGGGAACCCCTGATGATTGCATGGTGTTCTTATGAACCTGTAAGTAGGATCATCCCTACATTCCTATGGGATGAAAACTTCATCACTCAGAATAAATCCATATAGTGGTAGTGTTTTGCTAGCTGTGTTGTTCTTCTTCCCTTCTGACAGGATCTCCCCCAAGGATTCATGATCAGAATGGATTCACACATATTCCCTAATGGCCAGATTATATTCCATATCTTCCCTTCGGGCATCAGCTGCAAGGACCACATGAGGGACTTCTTGGTTGGCCATTCCATTCAAAATATTTTTTTGGTATTTTCTTTAATGTTCGCAGAGCATGTTCGCAGAGCTTGTTCGTAGAGCTTTTTCGCAGAGCTCAGTTGAAGAACTTAGTCGTAAATATCAGTCGCAAAGTCATCTCACCGAAATCGTTTGCAAACATGTCTCATGAAGTTTGTAGTCATAGAGTATAAAGACCAAATTCATGATGCAAATTATCAATGTATCGTGGTGCAACAATTCACCGATTAGCATTTTCAATGCACTAGTCCATGAAATGTAGTCCGCAAAGTGTGTTCCCAGAAGGTGCGGAGCTTCGCAAGTTTGAGAGCCTAATAACAGATGTTCAGAGATAGGATATGAAAAAATGGGGGCATTACTCCCTTACATATATATGAATAACCCTTATCTTTGTGGAATTCCAATTTTCAAATGATTCATAATGTTGTGAACCCACTCACATCCTACCCACATCGCGATCAGGCGTCATAATCCCTCTTCGTGACTTTCCTAAATTTTGGAGATATACACTCATTTCCTAATCCGTATTTTCTCCTTATCTCCCTTTCTATGGGGGGTATTCATTGGCCCCAAAATCATTTCATTAGAATAAAATAAGTGAAGAACACTAAAATATACCAATTGAGGAAACTTCGTGAAGTATCTTCACAAATCTCTCTAGTACCATGGCCGGTGAAAATCTACCATGGTCTCTACGACCATCACGGTGGGAGTGACGATCACCTATGCAGCATCAAAGAAAATGATGGAAGTAATAATCCCCTATGGCCGCTATAGTGGGAGTGACATTTGACTTTGTGATTTCTAGATACTTGAAAGAGTCTTCCTCTAGTTACAGTGTAAAAATTTCTTCATGGTACACCCATAGTCCATCATTCCCCCTGGCACCATTAAATACCCATCTCCACCACTCTAAAGGATATACCATGACCTTTCACCTTCCAAATTCCTAAATTGAGAATCATTCATTGAAATGTGAACCAATCAGGAAAATGAATCATGTGAGGTACTTGGGAAATGAGAAACACATTTCCCAGTGACCAAAATTACCCCATCATCAAAGAGGGATGCTCTTCTCAAAGCCTATGGGCCATCGTAATTGAAAGAGACCCCTTCAGGTACTCATGACATCACAATGAACCTAGATATCATGAAATAAGCTCTTAGAACCCGTGAAATCCACACTGTGGCTGGGTCACTATGCTACACGAAACCATATCCGGTGTGAAGACCTATCCTCTACAGGACATGTTCTCTATGATCCCCTATGCTCTGTGAATCCATATACTTTGTGAGAACCTAATATCTGCAATGAACTTTTCACTGTGAGCCTATATCCTTTATTCTCCCATGATCTTTGTGATGATCCTCTCTATGAGGCCTCATTCTTTGTGAACCCCTCTACCGTGCGGCCCTCCAGGATTGTACAAATTGATTTCAAAGTCTCATGGGTGGTGATTGATGTTGAATTTATATAAATCATGCTTCTTCTCATAGGCACACAAATGGATATTGATTATTCTCATAGCCATGATAACATTATCCCCTCAATAGATCACTCCATGAACCCATTAACCAGGGAATTTCTGGTGCCTTCCCTTAATCGGGGGATTATAGTGATCCAGTTATATATGTCGCAGGGGTGAGGGGTGAACCCTCATCATCTGAGCTGCAGGATGCAGAACTACCAACCACCCACATCCCCAATAGATGATGTTAAACTATTATCACCTCATAAGATACATTTTTAAGAGGACTAAGAAGGGGATGGGAACCAGCGCCCTCTCACATATAATACCCCTTTTAACTTTTTCCTATACGAACCTCGAACATCCTCTGTGTAAGCCCCAAGCCGACTTGATAGCGTGCTCCTTGTATAATGACCATATCCTCCTCAAACATCTAGGCACCCTCCATAGGATTCCCTCTCAAATGAATCACTTGTTTCTTATTTGTGCCTCTAACCATGCGTAATCCCTACTCCACCCCTCACATACACACCATTAACTATGTGATCATCAAGTATTTTGTTTCCTCTTGTTACTTAGACTGAGAAAGAATCATGTGGCCTTAGATAAAGTATCAACCAAGGCATCCTTTTTTTGTTGTTAAGCATTCATAAAACCCAAGCCCCTCTACCCCAAAATACAAGGAATTTTATCCTTTCCCTTTCCAAGAAAGGTATTTCAGAAGACTCATTGAGGTTCCATCCTATCTCCCATTGATTCTAACCACTTCACGTTGGTTCACCCTCATCCTGCATGATGTTAAAATGTATACCCCCTCCGTCCTGCATGAGGTTAAACTACAATGTTATGAAATACATGGGTTTGGATCCCTCTATTTTAGATAGAGTACATAGGTAGCCTCCCTAATGTTGAACCCCAAAATCCAGAAAACATTGGTGTCCCCTATATTGGTACCCACATCTTTGGTTTTCTCCATGGTGGTGTTAGACTAGATCCCATGCAGCTAACCATGTTTTTGACCTAAACTCAATCTATACTCCTCAAACCAAAAGTGTCCTTCTTATGATGGGTTAATAATAATGAGTATTACCTAACAAGAATTCAAGTTTTTTCCTTTTGTGTACACACTGATAATGTTCCCCCCATATAGAAACAACAAAGAAATTGAGTTTTTCCCTTTTCTGAGCATGGTACATAGGAAGCCTCCCTGAGGATTGAGCCCATCTTCTATCTCCCATTTTTTATCCCGATCATTCCCTCCAACATATGTGGCTCTGGAATATCATGCATTGTCCTGGGGATACTGATTCCTTTTGGTCCCATCCATGCATCCATTCTCAAGATTCACCTCCTAAGGTGAATTATCACCTCATTCCCAGAACCACTTAGACTTTGATTCCCTATCACTAGGATTAGTAGGAATCATGTTTGTGGTTCAAGCCCATTGCATTCACTTTCACACATTTTTTGGTTCTACCACAATTAGTTCTATCCTTAGGCGCTTCATCCATGTCCATCCTCATTTTACCCATCCCTCCACATATCGGTGAAGTCATGTAATCTATATGATCGTCTTACCATGTTTGAGCCCCATTCATATCATTTCCCATTGAAATACTTGGTCTACTAATCATGTATAAGCCCAACATGCTCCTGGGATATTTTCCCTCATATAAATCCCGATTCTATGCCCCACCCATTTGAACTACATGAGTTTTGATCTCTATCCTCTACAAATGTTATGTATGAATCCTCATAAAGGTTCAATACTAGAGAATGGTAAAAATTGGTGTCCCCTTTTCCTGGACCCATAATCTTCTCTGATCTACCTTTTGTGGCATCCAAATTATTTTTCATGTTGTGAAACCTTCCCCTTTGTGGGACACACCATTCTAGGTCATCTTTCCTTGACAGTTTTATCCCATCCATTTAGTAAACTTTACATGTACTCCCGTGTAAGTATGTACCCATCTAATCCACTCCCATTCGTATTCCATTCAATTCGGTCCATCTCCTCTAGAAGTTAAACTCAGGCAATACCCTTTGTTGAACATTTGGAATTTGAGGAAACCCTAAGATACACGACATCAGTATTTAATTCCCTACATTTGACATGGGATGCCTCATGAATTTGTTCCCTTGAGAAGACCTCTGATAAGGGAAAATCTAAGTGCACTAGTGTTTCAGCATCCAGACAAGCTAGTGATGTCCCAACGTGACTACTGCCGAAGGTGAAGCTTTATCCCCTGACATGACCCCCTTAGAATATCTTAATTGAAGCAGTGTAATTGACTGATGTCCTAAAAGATATGTCACTAGGAAGAGTTTCCTGAAAAATGTCTTAATATTTAACCGAGACCCAAACTAGGAGATGAATTTTGAGGAGAAATCCACATGTAGAGAGAATAAAATCCCACCATCCAATTTTGATCAAGGTGCATACATCATTGAAGAAGTTATGAATGTCTCCCGCCTTTAGAAAGCGGGAATATGGGGAAACAATCAGCGCGTCCTCATAGAAATATACACCCCTCGATAAGAGTGTCAGAAACACACAGACACTTTATTTTTACAATTCATGATTGGAATGATAAATATTTTAAGGTGATATATGATCCATGAGGTTATTATACTGAACAAATATTTACAAATATTGAAAAGGGATACATATAAAAAATGGTGTCAAAGATATTTGGGTTATTGATTGGTATCAATACTGAAAAAAATAAAAATTTCATTCAGGCTTTATTTTTATCTATAATTTTTTTATGAAAATGGTATAGATATCAAATATAAATTTGTAATTACATGCTAAGATAAATAATTATAATTTGTATAAAATATGATTTAAATATAATTTTTTTTGAATCTTAATATATATTTTTATAATGTTATCAAGGAAAATTTTGTAATAAAAAATTATTTCAATATATATATTACGTGTTGTTAGAAAATTAACTAAGAGATTACATATGGAGGGATAAATAACAACATTTTGGGAGAAATTAATGTTTTATCTAATTTTATTATAACAAAATAGAATCATTTGATAATATTTATGAGTATACATAATTATTTTTTAAATATATTTCCCTCATGTACCATAATATGTGATTATATGGATTATAATTGATATTAAAAAAATTTATATCCAAGGGGAAGTTGATATTATGAATGTAAAGATGGATTAGTGTTATATGAGAAAGAAGGACAACCATATTCTGAAGGAAGATCATGGATATCATAGTGATAACTTAAAGTATGAGTAGTATTATCTGAGATTGAAGGTGAATCTTATGTTTATGTAAGATCATGGATATCAATGTGTATCACGAGTTTATCAAAATGAGAGTTAACAATTGGTTTAACATGTGGTTTGAGGTAAATAATTTTTTACATTATTACTTATTCATTAACATTTTTGTGTATGTGTGATAGAGATCACTATAATTTTTTGTTAAATGAATTGTAATTACATGTTTCTGGTGTTTTTATATATTTATAAGTTCCATGAATAGCAGTCATTTTATTAGCAAAGAGTATTATTTCCTATATTTAGTTTTGATTTAATCGTCGTAGTGTAATTTATGATGACTCTTTGTAAATTGGTAAATTAATTCACTATAATATTTGAGAGAGTGTGAAAACATGTGAAAGGTATTTAAGCTTAAAATAAGATGTGGAAATATAATCCAGTAAGTGTAAATTCATTCCAAGGTAGAAATGGGTTTCAATAAATTTTAATGGCATGTGGCTTATGAAAAGTTAGAATGAGTTATAAATTAGATAGAATGTGATAAGTATTTATTAGATGAGAATGTTTCTAGAATGTTTAATAAACAAGAGGTATTAATAAGTGCTTAATTATGCCTAATATTATAAATAATTAAAGTATTTGGTTTTGATTTTTATATTGTTGGAAAAATCCAAAGGTGAAGAGGATAATATTTTAATAGTTGCAATAACCTAGATGTTTTGGATGTCAAAAGTGCAATCAAATGGGATGTGAAGAATTTTTAACTAAAAAGGGGAACATAAAATCTTTAAATCTAGTTTTTAGAGGCTATGGTGATAGAAGTTTTCCCAGTAAGACTGTAGTAGAGATCGAAAAATAACCTGGATCATGTATTTTATAGAAAAAGGGGTAGTATAGCTAATAAGATACCCCCATGTATTTTAGTAATAAAGGGGAGAATTTGAATGGAAATGAAGGTGATAGAAAATAAACATCTAATAGAGAAGGAACATTATATTTTATTGACCACAGAGGAATGAGAACATTACATAAATCTATATATTGATTTGATGTATTTAGTGTTAAATGGAAGGGTAAGCTTTATAGTAATATTGAAAAAAATACAATGTTAGAGAATATTGAAACTAGGATGTTGTGTGTAAAATTTAATGAAAATATGTGTTGGATTTGTAAATAATACGTATAGGATAACATTTTAAGACATTGAAAATAAGAATATTGATAAATTTGGAGATCATTACCATACATGGGAACCACACTTGGTTAATGTGGTATGACAATGATAAACATGGCAGTAAAGGTTGAGGGTGATCATAAAATATCTAGTGTGGAAGCATTAAATCCACTAAAGAGGATATATGGAGGAAGGATACACCTTGATAGTTTTATATATTAAGGAAGTGGAATTTGAATAATTTAAATGGATTTATATGGCTTTGGTGACTTACAGATTAGATTTTTATTTTCTAAAAATGTGCTATAAGAAGCAGGGAAAGGTACAATGTTGTTAGGGAAAGAATGGATGTTTTGGTGAAGAAGGAGAACATCTAGTAACAACAGTTCCTGTCATGTTACAATGGATGGTAAGGAATATTAAATATAGGTTTTTATAAAAATAAACCTATACTATATAAGAATAACTAGAGAAAACATAAGTGTGTTGCATCAGGGAGTAATAGATTATGCTTCACCTTATCATTTTTAAGAGTTGACACATATCATGTAAGAAAAATCCAAAGATAAATTATTTTTTATGCTGTAAATGAAGAAACCACACCATTATTGGTATTTAATTACAAATAAATAAGTATACATAAGATTTAATATTCCAATGAAAGGTCAATCATATGAAATGTTTTTGGAGTTCCATGATGCAACTGTTATGATCACACAGCCATCGATGTTAAATTATATACTGTGGTATAAATATACATTATAGTGATAGGTCTAGAATAATATATATATCATTTAAATGTGGTGGATTTTTAGAATTAAAAAACAACGTGTGTGTCAATCCCCAATAGTTAAAGAGTCAAGCATCACAACAACATGATCGTGTAGTTCATGTGATAGTGGACATGATTATGGTAGAATATCTTGAGCATTTGGAGGATTTGGAAATACGTGTCCATGAAATGAAATGGTTTTTCATGTCAGAATAAAGGTTAATTTTCTAGGAGATACTAAAGATCATGATGATATTCCTATGTAATTAAAAATAAGACTTACCGGAATTTAATGGATCTATATGTTCATTTAATATCATTCAGTAGTGGTGGATATCATTCTACAATCTTGACGAAGTTGAGGTGTTTCATGAAGTAATGTATAGTATCAGACCACGATTATGTGGTTTAAAAAATATTAATGAATATTAAATTTTTATTAAAAAGGTTAATATTTATCTCAATATATATGGAATTGACTTTCTAACACATCATGATTTTATGGTTTTTCAATTTTAATATTTATTCTCTTAAAATTTTATGTTTCACACAACACTGAGCTTAAATAAAATCCGACATAGTATTAAAATTATTATAAAAAATGAAATTATATTTTAGCTATTAAATTGGGGGTTTTTAATAGTATTTATTAAATTAAAAAGATATATTATTAAACTCATTGGTTACCAATTAGTTATAAATAAATAAAAAACACATAAAATATAAATAAGTTGTTTTGAAAAAAATATTTTAATGCACACTAGTGTTTTTGTACCAATAAAATAAAAAAAGTACTTTTGGATAATATTAAATATATATATATATATATCATATACTCAATCTAATTTTTAACATTCATCATTTTTGGTTTCTATAAATGATATAAGAATGAATCCAATTTTACACATAAAAGATATATTTTTAAAAAAGATAGTCTTACTGACTTTTGGTTGAACATTTCTTATAAATATAGGTATTGAAACATTCATAAATTCAATTGGGTAAAATAAAATTATTTCATTAAATAAAAATATCTAAATTCACTTGGGTTTAATTATTGGTAATTTCAGATATGTTTCATGTTTTGAGGAATAGTGATAAAATATTTCATTTTAATAAAAATAAACTTTTTCATATAAATAAATTATAGTGTTAAATTATATTTTTAATTAGTTTTAAACAGTAACTATATAATTTTTTAATCATTTCATATAATTTACGTCATTTTAATCAATTTCACATTGAATTTGGATATAAAAACAATTCAATATTTTTAATGTTTTCACTTTAGAAACATAGGTTCTTGTTATGTCAATGATATTAATTTTAAATTAATTTAATCCAATTTTGTGTTTTGGATTAAAAAATATATTCAAAATTTGGAGTAATGAGGTCAAAATTTAATAAAATTTTCCCATTTTATTTTTAGAAAATATGAATACTAAAACTAATATATATTTTTTAATTTCAAATATAATGAGTAAATCAGGTAATTTAGGTGAAAAATAATATTATATGTGTTATCAAATTACCATAATAGTTGTACTAATTTTATTATATTTGGTTTTTTAAACCAAAATCATACTTGGGCTAATTTTATGGCATGTTGAATCCATGTGTATGACTTTAATCCTTTTATAATATTTTATTTTAAGGATTTACAAATATGTCATATTCATGTTTTAAATAAGTATTACATTTTTAATAGGTTGTTATTAATAAAATATCTTCAAATATAAAAGAGTAATTTGAAATATAAATTTTTTATCTTCATCCTAATAATTCATTATTAAATTTTATAAATTAAATAATTAACTTAAAGGATTTTAAAATGATGATGTAATAATTGTTCAATTAATTTAAATATCAAATAAATGACATTAAAAATATTAAAACAAATGTAATTATATCCAATTAATTCCATACAAAAATTTTATAGATTACATAGATATATTATATATTTATTAAATTCTTTGGTTTTAAGGTATCTTGTGTGTTGATATTTTTTTAAATTTCATGTAATGAATAGTTTCAAAATTAAAATTAGTGATATTTTAATATAAATAATATTTCATTAAATATTGTAAAATTAATGAAATTATAAACATTGGGTAACTCATTTCTACATGGTTCAAATTTTCATCCATGACTAATTTATGATTCATTTGGAATTTTATTTTAACTTAATTTACCCTTAAGTAGTAAAAAAACATGTTGTCTGAGTAAGAGTTAATGGGATTAAATAGGGGTTAAATTCAAAAGATAAGGGTAACAATGGGATCTAAACATATCTAAAAAATATTTGTTGAGATTATTTCTACCCATACTCAAATTATCATCTAACTATCTCACATTATATCCACTTTTAAGTGAAAATTAATTTATACTAATTTAATAGTTTTGGAGTTTTCAAAAGTCCCCCTCTCCTCCATTATAAAATTGCACCTCCTCTCTCACTTATCTACACCACTATGAGACTTATAGATCGACATAAACTTGTACATTTATCCTAAAAAATCCGTAAAATTTTTAAAGAGGTGTTTTTCATCCAAAAAGTCCAACCTTATATCTCTTAGGAAAAGATCTCAAGGAAGTCCTCCAAAGAACATGTAATCGTTTTTACCTACTCATCCAAGTCCATTTCATCATATACATCACCTTATTGTGTTTTATCCATGAAAAATAATAAATAAATTATCTTATATATTATAAGATGTTATTATTATTTTTTTACAAATATATTACACATTTTATCAATCCTACAGAAAATAAAACCCTCATGCGTGAGTACATACCACATATAGTATCCTAACCATGGTGTAGTATTTTTTTCATAACAACATTACATGGATTGGAATACTGTTGGAAATATGGAATATATATGATTATTATGACATGATAATTATTAAATAAAAATTATTACACTATCCACTTCCATACCATTTCACAATTAATGGAATGATATCGTTGCTCATGCGTACGTGTGACCTACCGCCTCCGCGATGCTTTGTGATTTATTTTCCATGTCATCAAATAAAGAATAAATATAAAAATTTATTTAATTAATAAATATTATATTTATGACATTAATATTATTCTGAATTTGTTATATATATATGCTATATGTGTGAGAAATAATAATTTCAATTCCAAACATGCATTAGAAAACGTAGCAATTAACACCCGAAACTGGGAAATGGATAAATATTAAAAATAAACTATTTGTAAAATTTTATAAGGGAATAATAAATGATAAATATTTTTATAAAAATATTATAAGGTAATAATATTTTTAAAAACAATTACATATGATTTTTAGAAAATTTGTGATGAAATAAAATTAGTGGTAAGAGATTTTCACCTCAATTTTATTTATGTGGGATACATGATTTACTCACCACTTATTTCCTATATGAGGTGTATATACAACCCCTTTTATGTTATATCATGAATATCCCTATATTAATGGTATTTAATTTTTCATTTTAGGTTATGGTACATACTATTTATCTTTTAAAATGTTTTAAGGGTTTAATTTACAATCTCATCATTAATCATGATTGTTTTTATTTAAGTCTCTACTAGAGAATATTTATCCGTGACCATGTTTTAAAAAATTATTTTCAAACATGTTTTTTAAATTTTCAAATAAAATTATTAATTACTTTTACACCGATTGTATAATTTCTAATAATGATTTAAAAGTTATATTGTGTAATGTTCTAAACAAGGTTCTTTGAAACTGTTTTGAGAAAAAAATAGAAGAAATATATTTTTAACTTATATGACATGAGTATATTTTATGTTGGACGCTATGCATTAATACATTACAACAACCTTTACTAGTTTTCTTTATTAATTTAGAATGAATTAATTTCTTTTATATTTTTTATTGATTTAAAAATAAGCGATTTCTAATGTGAAAAGGTTATTTTCCTCAATAAATTGGCAAAAAATTTGTTATAGTATCTTCGTCTATGTTAACACCATATATTAAGACTTATTCATAATTGATTGGATATATTATGATATATTATATTGTTTTTTTTCAATAGTTTGTGATCAGTTTAACTATGGAGGTTCTATTTTGATACTATTCTGGGTTTATGGTTTAAGTATTGATATTATGTATGCTATGTTTGAATAAGAATATTTTGGTTGTTCATATTTCTCACTTTTTATATAACGAATGAATTGGGCTTAGTATGTGACGGGAGGGACCGCTATAACCCCTCGATGAATCAGTAGATCTAATGATACAAACTAGTTTGGTTGTTTTCTAAGGCCATGCCCATTTATGTATGGTGTCTTGGTCAAAGCATTGACAATATGTTTATGATATTTTGTGTCATTAATTGCCACATTATGATATTATCTATTGATATTCCATGTGATTAATCGGATAGTATAATATCCAATGTTATGTTTAATTCTCGTGTGATTATTTATATGGAATTATCTGATTTTCACTTATTCTTTTTGTATTATTCTCATGATTATGTTTATATTTCATGGGTTTCAGTTAATCACCATTATATAATAATTTATGTTTGTTTATGATATCTTCCACTATATGTATACCCTTAATGATTATTTGAGATCACCCCTTTCTTATGTTTCATTTTTTCCCAAGATTTTAAGAGGTACATTACAAATGACGTATATGGTTATGCTAATGGAATAATGGTGTTATTAATGATAATACTTTTTATATTTTATAATTAAAATATCATATTAATTTAAAATATTTTCTATTTTACCAGGAATACTAAACTCTTTGGCCTTTTTGGATGTGATTTATTGTATAATATGCCAATGTAATAATGTAAGGAGATGACTCTAGGAAACAGGAGTCTGGGTCATTATAGTTGTTATCACAAAAGGTTTAGTTGAAACCTTGGAACTTGATTTATAAAATATTGGATTACAATACATATCTCTATGAGTGACTGTGAGGATAAGTATATGCATAGGATATCGACATATAGATGTGTTAATTCCATGGATCTCCTTAGATAAACTTATGGACTCATAGATTGAGAAAAAGACTTCATGACTTAGACATCCTATTAATGATTCTTGATGACTGTATCTCTATAATTAGTTTTGATCAAATTATTCTTTGTGATTTGGTAAATGGTTACAATCAGCATGGTTATAGAGGTAAGGGTTGTCATTCTATTGATGCAAATATTACCACATAAAAATGAAAGGAATGAGGTAGTAACAAATAAGAGTATGAATTGTAGTTAATGGTTTAATAATGAACATGAATGATTTATGTACTTGTGTATTTGGATTCATGAATTATTTTATCTCTAGTTCCTGGGTTATAATAAGGAAGAGATATATATTTATTGTAATATTTAACTTCTACTTTATTCATTTAGAAGCACAACAATTTTTATTAATTTTTTAAGTTGACCACGGTATTCATATATGTGGTATGTGACAATAAGAATGATATTACGTGGTTTGGGGTAAAAAACATTAATTTCATTTTGTAAATTTAGTGATAGTATAAAGTTTTTGTATTTGTATTTGGAAAGAGTTATTTTGGACATGTCTCAAGGTTACTACTTATGGAATGAATTATGTTGAACTTTGGGGATTGTTTTTTTATGTTAAAATATGATTTATCATATTGGGTAACCTACACTGTCCATTTTGTTTTCAGTAAATGTTTTAAAGTTGAGGAACGACATGTGAATATTATGATTGAAAAAAGATCATTGAGTGTGAAAAAAATCTTCTTGAACATTCATTTCGAGGTGTCAAGGATAATGTGAAAATAAATCAAATCACAACAAAATAGTGAGATTATTATTAGGAACTATAAAAAAATAAAGTATGTGATTAAATGTAATTTAAAACAATCCTTAAACTCTAGTAATAGTATTATGAAAAAAAAATTATACAATTACTTTTCTTTCAATGTAATCAATGGTCTTTTAGCTAATCACAAATTTACGGTTTTGTGATTGTTACATTTCTACTGACCAAGTTCTCTATCACTATACATCATAACTTTATAGTTAGTTATTCAGAACATGTCCATGTTTTCTTACATAAAATCCTTGTATATTTTATCTCATGTGACCATCATACTAACCTTTATTTATTTCATAGTGGAACATACATTAATTTTTCTCTCTTATGTGTTTTTCTCACAATTAAATTTTAATGTATCAACCTTTGATTTTTTAAGGGTAATTTCAAGTTATAAGGACAAGATTTATTGATGGAGGGGGGAATATAACACCTCCGTATTTTAATGTTTGTTTTTTTAAAATTTAATCAATTAAAAATCTTATTTTGCACACAACATCGTTTATAAAAGAACTACAATGTAATTTTAAAATTATTATTTTAAATGAAATTATATCTTGGGTGTTTAATTGGTTATTATGAATGGGATTAAATACATTGTTAAGTTGTGTTAATTAATTTATTGGTTATAAATTAATTATCAAAATAAAAAAAAACTATTTTAGTATAAATTAAATTTTTTCAATAAAAACTATTTAAATGCACCCAAATGTGTTTTAATCAAATAAAATAAAAAATCCCACATTTTTTATTATATTAATCATATATATATATAATATTCAATTTAATTTTTGACATTCATCCGATGTGTTTTCTATACATGATATAAGAACATATCCAATTTGATGCATAAAAGATGTATTCTTAAAAAAAGATAGGTTTACCACCTATTGTTGGTGCAGTTATATTAAATATTTTTTTGACACATTCATATATATTAATTGATAAAATGAACTTATTATTTTAAATCATAATATAAAAAATCACTTTTTTTGTATTTTGTTTTATTTTTTTGGTATAATTTTCATTTTATGATGAATACTAATAGAAAATTACATTTTTATTGTAATAAACTTTTTTAACTAAATAATTTATAGTGTTAATTTATATTATTAATTAATTTCAATGTATAATTATATTTTTTATTATAATCTAATCCAATATAGCTGATTAGCATCAATTTCATTTTGATTTTATATATAAAAAAAAATCTATCTTTTGAATGCTTTCATTTTAAAAACTCATTTTCTCGTTCAGCCATTGGGATTAATTTTAAATTAATTTTATAAAATTATGTGTTTTAATAAGGAAAATTGATTACATATTTAGAATCTGAAATTCTAAATTTATTTTTTTGTACCCATTTATTTTGGGTCAATATGTATAATAACTTTATTATTTTTTTTCAATTTCCATAGTTGAGGGTAAATCAAGTAATTAAGGGTAAAAATAAACTTATAAGTGTTTTAAAATTACCCCCAAACATGTCCTAAATTTATTGGATGTGTTAGAATAAAAAAATCATCATTGGTTATATTTTATTTCATGTTGGAGCTACTTGGATGACTTTAATCCTTTTATAGTATTTTTTTAGTAGAATTTCAAATATGTCATACACATGTTTTTAATAAGTATTATATTTTTAATATGTAGTTATTCTGAACATATATTTGACAGTAAATGTTAATATGAATAATAAAAGCATTATATTCATATGGATAATTTATTTTTAATTTTATAATCTAAAAAATTAACTTAAAGTCTTGCGTGATGATGATGGAGTAATAGTATAATTAAAATAAATTTAAATAAATGATATTAAAAACAATAAAAATAATAAAATTTGAAAAAATTAATGGCATACAGAATTTTTTAGTGGAATTAAACATATTATAAATGTAATAGTTTTTTTCTAAATTTATCTTGTTTATTTTAATTTTTTAGAAGTCAAGTAATGAGCAGTTAAAAATTAGATATTAATTATGTTTTAAAATAAATAATATTTAGTTAAATGATAAAAAATTCTAAAAAATTTAATCTTAATCCAAATTATTTTGATAATGTAATAAATTTAATCCATCAATAATTTATTTTTATTTTAGTATTTTATTATAACTATATTTACCTTTAAGTAGTAAAAACACATATTGTCATGGTAAGAGTTAAATGGATTAAATAATGGTAAAAGTTAAAGAATAAGGGTGTGAATGTGAACTAAAATAGTATAAAATTAATTGTTTGAGAATATTTTAACCCATACACATATTATATTAAAAATAAATCAATTTAGATAATTTTATAATTTAAAACTAATTTATATTAATTGAATATTTTTAGAGCTTCCAAATGTGCCCCCAACTCAATTATAAAAGTGAAGATCCACCCTTAATTCTTCACAAAAATTTGATCCTTATATATTGAACAAACCCTAATAAAATCTCATCACAACATAATTATAAAATTTATGATGATTTTGTTCTTCACAAAATACACACCCCAGATCCCTTAAGAAGTGATCTAAAGTAAGTATAGCAAAGAAGAGGTAATTGTTTTTACCAAATCATTTAAGTTCATTTATTATTATATTTTATATTATTGTTTTTTTCTATGGTATAATAATAAATATACTATAATATAAATTATGATATGTTATTATGATAATGGTACAACCATATTACACTTTTTGTCAATCCAATGAAATATGAAAGCACTACTCGTGCATACAAACTTTATACCATCTCCACACTGTGGAGTAATATGTTTTCCATCAAAAACTTATTTAGATGTGTATAATAATTGAAGTAATCTATATATATGATAATAATGCTATTAAATTTTTTTAGAAAGATTAATGTAGTATCCACTTGCTTATTCTTTCACCATTAATGGAATGATATGATCGCTAGTGTAGACATATGACCTACCATCTCCGTAACACGATGTCATCCATTTTCCATTTTAACCATTCAAGAATGATTATAAAAATTTATATAAAGAATAAATATGGTATTAATGACATTAATATTATTTTTTATAAGTTTTATATATAATCTATGGAATAGAACCTTGACATTCATGACAAAACAAGCAAGAGAAAATACGGTAATTGACACCCGAAACAATGAAATGAAGAAAATATTATTATTAACTGTGTGATAAAATTTTAAAAGGTAATAATATTTGATAAATATTATAATGATTTTGGTAAAAGTTAAAAATAAGATTGAAAATAAAAATATAAATGATTTGTACACATACTGGTTAAATGAGACCTGTGGTAAGAGATTTTCAACTCACTTTTACTACTACGTGATACATGATATATTCATCATTTTTTTCTTTTGTGTTATGCTTATACTTCGAGTTTAGTATAATATCATGAATATACCTTTCTTCGTGGCATTTAAAGTTTCATTTAATGTTATGGGTCATAAAATTCAATTGATTACAAAGTGGTAAGGGATTAATTCACAATCTCATTAGTAATCGAAATTGTTTTTGTTTTGGTGTCCACTGGAGAATAAATCTTCATGTCCATGTTTTCTAAAAATGTTTTTACTATTATATTATGATATTTTAAACTTGTTTTTAATAATTTTTTAATAATAAAAAAATTGTTAAAAGTGTTTTTTTACTTTTGAAAAATGTTTCTTTGAGTATTTTCCTATAAAAATATGAATATATTGTTTTTTAACTTATATGGAACATACAGAATTTACAATTTTCATGAATCCTTAGTTATTTAAAAAATAATTTACAAGTTTTATTTGTTAGAGTGTTTTCATCTATATCAAATTACATTATTTAGTATTATGATAAATCAATTATATATAGTGTGATATATTCTACCATATTTTTTTAATGGTTTGGGATCATTTTGACTAGGGATTTTCTATTTTGATAACATTAATGGTTTATGGTTAAAGTATACACATTTCATATGATAGTTTTTATTATGAACTTTTATGTTTGTTATGATTCAACCCTTTAATCTGTAGAATTCATTGTACAATTTAAGTGATAGAATAGGACTAATATAGACCCGAGATGCATCAATAGGTTTCATGATACAAACTAGTTTGGGTATTGGTTGAGGCCTCACCCATTTATGTATGGTGTCTTGGTCGAAGCTTTGATGTTATGTTTATGTTGTTTGTAATTATGAATTCCAACATTATTATACTAGTTATGGATATTCCATGTGGTTAATCAACTAGTTTATTATCCATCATTATGTTTTCTTCTCATTTTATTAGTTATATGGAATTATTTTATTTTTGTTTATAATTTCCATATAATTATCTAGATTATGTTTAAATAGAATGTGTTTTTGGTAATCACCTTTCTATAATCATTTAAAAAAGTTAATGATAGCCTCCACTATTTGTAAACCCTTACTGAGCATCTAATATGACCCCTTTCATGTGGTTCTTTTCTCCCAAGTAATACAATAAGAACATTATTACCTGTATATAGGGTTAAAATAATGGGTAATAATATTATCATCAATGAAAATACATTTTTTTAAAATTTTAAAAGGAATTTCAAATTTTCAACATTCACCATGTTTACCAAGTCTACTAAAATATTCAGTCTATTGGAATTTGATTTCATTTATCTTTTTCCAATGTAAAAAAGTAAGGCATAAATGTCGAGAAACTAGATTCTTGTTCTTTATCGACCTGTATTGAAGAGGAATGCATTGATACTCTAAAATAATTGGCCATATGGCTAAATATTGAACGACTATAAGAAGGATTATAAATAACAATCAATCGATTATGGTTTCGATACAAAATGATTGTCCATAAAAATAGATCACAGCAGTTCTATATAAAGACATTGAGAGATATTTCTATATATATTTAATTCATGGTATAAAAGTAAAAGAGAGTTTTAGAGAGAGTGAAGTTACATATCTAACTTTAGTTTGCTAAAGGTAGAGTCTTAAAGAATATGGAGTAAATAAAATTATTCAATTTTTTAAGAAATATAGTGAAACAATATAATTACAGGGAATAATTATCTCTATCTGGATGAGTTTGTTGTTTTTTGTGATTATTTTGAAAGATAAAGACTCAAAAATCACATTGTGAGGTCATTATCATTTGTATATGGAATGAAAAGACAAATCACTCTTATAAATTAGTTTATCTCATTTCTATTAAGAAGAATATAAGTGTAACAATGCAAACCATAACAGAGAATCAAATATGGAATCATTGATGTAAGGGAAATTAATATATTACACTAATATGTAAGTGACCTTAATTTCAATAAAATTTAGAAGAGACCCAACATTATATATACTGAAATCCTCCCATAATGTAGTTTGAATGATGGAAGAAGAGGTAGTTCCCATTATGTAAAGAGTGATTGAGCCCAGAAATTTTTATAGAAAGTGATCATTTTCATAGACTAAACATGACCAAAAATTCTATTCAATAAATAGTTAGTGAGAATATATTCTGGAACATCGACTCATTATTGATGTGTTGTCCTTAAATGTTGCTCAGTTCATTTTAATTGACTAAAATATATATGTGATTTATTATTCACATTTTTTTATATGTTTTTGATTTTTTGATGAGAGTTACATTCAGTGTTTTATATGTTGAACGTGTTAATTCTAATAAGGTGATGAGATTCAAAAGGAGAGAATTATATTTAAGTAAAAATGTTTTAATTAGGAGACACTCTGATTCACCTCTCCCTTAGTGTATATGAATATAAATTGGTTCCATCATTTTAATTATAGAAATCAGATTCATACCATATCTTGAGACAACTTCCCAAGGAATGTGTCAGAGTGTTTCAATTTCGGGATTACGATGATGGGTTTATTCCAATTTCACATATTGTATATTATTTCAATTCATTTTTTGCATTTATAGATAAGAAAATTGTATTAATTGACTTTTAATATGTATGCATGCATATAAAATAGGGTTCCCCATAACCAAGAAATGAAATAAAATTTTTACATATTATAAAAGTAAACAATAAATGTTAGACATTTATTGTGAGTTCTATAAATGAGTGTGAGAAAATAATGAGGTGAAATAATTATTATTGGGATTAAATGAATCATCTTATAGTGTGCCACTAATTGTTACGTGTACTATAAAAATAATGGCTATGATAAAAAAGTCCCAAATTGAATTTGAATAACTATTTTGTACAGTGAATTCAAAAAAATTTAGAGAAATTTGTAAGAACGAGGTATGTTGTTTGAAGGATTATATTTGATAGAATTTACTGGAAAGATGAAAATTGTTTATATGATATTTATGATGGTATCCATCAAACGTTATCATTACAAGAAACAACTACAATATAGATTCATTGGTGTACATGTATTTTCATGTACAAAAAATGCTTCATAACACCTAAAAAAGCATGTATAACTTTATGGAATCATAAAAGCCTAAACATATATTTAATTTATCAAAATAATTTCAATATGTTTAAAATTTAACACAGGAAAAATTATTTATACTTCTTGAATTATGAATTTTATATTTGTTAAAGATAACCTTCTAGAACATTTCCTAAAAAATAATAACATATGATTATGAATGTTAAAAAACATTTTTGTAGAATCTCGTATTAATTAATTTTATTAAATATTTGATATAATAGTAGATATTGTATTTTTTTGATTCCTAAAACATATATTCTTAAGAATGGTTTATATTAAATTTAATTTTCAAATCACATAAAATAATTCTCAATATCTAAAATATTTTTAAAATTTTAAAAACCATATTTCATTTTCTAATTTATTTGGATGAATAATTAATGATAAAATATGTATTTTAAGTGATCTTAGATGTAAAATTCCATTTCCATAGACAATAACATGTTTGGCAGCAGTGATGTTCTAAAAAAACAATGTAAAAAGACAATTTAGGATGAAAACAGATAGTTAATTGTTGTTTTGAACAAAAAATACTTGCAAATTTCAAATAAATAACAAAAAGTTATTAAATCTTCAAATAAAATAAAATTATAATTTGATCTAAAAAATATTTATGGCCAATAATTGGAATTTAAAAACTATTTATCTGCAAAAAAACTCCCATACATCCTCCCCATCTGAAACCTAACCCAAGCCGTCAATTTTCCTGACACAAAATTCTAGCTACTTGAGATCCACCATCACTAGTGACCAGAACCCTAGTCCATAATCCCCAATTCACTATGTAGTTTGAGTTGTTCACCAATTTACAACTCTAACACACAAATAATTTCAAAATATAACTTATCCTCTAATATTAAACCCCTATGGCTGACACCTCTTCGCGGTATAATTTCCTATAGATATAATTGAATACATGTTTGATTCTTCATTGAAGAATATAGAATCCAACTCACCACATTAATCTTATTCAATGACTATGCATGTCTTCATGGAGATATTTATGCAATGGGAAACTTGTAAATATATTCCCATTAATTTTTCCCAATATTATTTCAATACCATGTATGTATATCTAATATTGACTAGGTCTAAGAGTACATTTGATCTACTACTGTAGATTGCATTCCCCAAAACTTAGGTTTCTTCATTAAGTCAATCACTGAAGTTTTACATTCATACCGACCTTCACTAACTGTAAAACCATTAATTTTTTTCCATATGTTACAAATAATAATTTATATAGAAAATAATGGTGATCTATGGTTACACTCACTTGTCATGCTTGTCTAATACTTAATTTTTTAAAACACTTAATACATTACAAAAATATATTCCCAAATACTATATTAGTTTAGTTCCTTTGTAAACATGAAAACATAAACACAACAATATTTTTGATATAAACTATCTCCCAATAGGTAATTCATTACTACTACCCTTATTATACACATCGTACATAATACAGGACATCATATTCTCGGGAAAGGAAATATATAAAGTACTGATCTCATTTTCTTAGTAAAGGTAAACAAGGGAGATATGTAGTCCTAAACATGAGAACAAGGGATGAGTACATGATTATAACATTAGAATATCTTAAACTACATATCAAATATCATAAAAATGAATCATGTTATAAATATTGTAAGTTAATAAGACATGAATCATTATGGAATCAAGATCATAATTCTTGAAATCAGATCCTAGGAATAAAACATGGAGTTGTGGGACAAACATATGCCTATATAATGATTTCCATAGAAGTGAAAGAATCACGTACAAAGACATATTAATATTATGGGTTCACCCCCATAACATATTGGTAGTCATAGTTCACTTACATGACTATATTTGCAGTCAAGTTTCACTCTTAAGACCATCATAGTGGACATAGTCCTTTATTGAACCGAGTTCACACCTCGCTCAATCCATGTCATTCTCATGAGATATAAATCATTACCCTATGCATTTGAGGATGATATATTTCCCAGAAATATCATAATGAAATCATACATATGTGTTCCAAAAGATCATAAATAATCATATCATAACCCATCGAATTAAATGGATATCATAAACATGCCATTATATCATAAACTATAGAAAAAATATTTGGTTCATAATAATTATATCAAATAATAATCACAAAAATGAAGTGGGATTCATAGTAATATAACCCATAACGTAGAACATTGTTTCTCAAACACATAACCAATCAAATAAAAATGGGTTTCATTAACATGATTCCATCAAAACATAATCTGAATGGAGAAAGAATATGAACGGAAACATTTATCATTTCCCCAAAAAAGGCAAGATCAATACCAATAAATGTCATTTAGATGGGGAATAATTAAAATGGATATTTTAGAAACATTTAGTGGGTAAAATATCATCTATTCTTTGAAATAGTAATTTTAAAACATAATCCTTTTGAAAATCATTTTCATAAAAAATTACCATGAAATCATATAAAGGAATCAGAAAATCATTTTCAAAACTTTTTCCTTGAAAACATATTTAAAACTTATAAAGGAATAATTAATATATATTATTAGAATTTTCATAATTTTTTTTTTAAAATATATAAGGAAATCATGAAATAATTTTTAAAACCTTTTTACATGAAAATATATTTGAAAACATATAAATAAATTTTCACACAATTTTTAAAATCATTTCAATGAAAATATATTAAAAATAATATAACGAATTTTTGAAATCATTTTACAAAAATTATTATTTGAAAATATATTGAATAATTATAATTAAATATTGAAAAGAATTTAAAAACGTTTTTTTAAATTTTCTTAAAATATAATTTGAAATACTGTTTTTAAATTATTTTTTGCAAAGATGGTTTTTTTGGAAAAAAATAGATTTCAGTCCGAAGAGAGAAATGATGTGATATTTTCATAGTTTTGGTTATAATTATCTTATGTAAAAAAATAGTGGTGAAATGGTACTAATAGTTGTATAAATATTTAATAACCATATGGGAATAAAATTAATTTTTTTTGAGATATGGATCATAATATTACATCAATAGAATCAAAATAATAAACAATCCCGATAAATGATGAGATTTGTGCAATAAACTATTACCACTTAATTACATTAAATCATACTATTCATGTAATAAATTTTAATTACATGATGCTGGAAATATAATAAAAATAAATATATTAATTATATAACATGGAAAATTCATGTTTATACACCTCATAAAACATTATATGTGCATAACAAAACATGTTTCTTAAAGAATGAAAATTGAGATAGAACTACATTTATGATTTTGTAACTTTTTAAAACTAATACCCTATGAATGGGAGATCATAAAATGGATATGAAAATAAAAAAACTATGGATAAATGTAATATATTATATTCATGGTAATTATATACACCACACCAAAAATATTAGTGTTGAATAAATCATAAATTTCAGAGAAATAAAAGTGAGATGAGAAAACCCTTATTACTTGACTAACATTAGAATCATGATTCCAATGAACTATTAACATAAAACAAATCATAGGTTATCATTAAATAATGTATATAAATTATATAAAATTCCATAGAGAACTATATACACCACACAAGAGATTTACGTTGTGAATAAGGAATGCATCTCACTAAAATAAAAAGAGATCATATTCCCTAACCTTATGTTTGGACTCTCATCGTAATCATTAAAAAATAATGTATAATAAATATAAGTTTATTATAAATCAACCAAATATTCATATAATTGTATATAATACCATGTATAATTCTATAAATGACTTTATATTACCGGTTTATTAACAATTTCATCATCATGTTATGGTTTGGGTAATACATACAATATTTTTTCTATATATTTTGACTTATTATTCATGATCCTTATACATAGATCATTACGTACATATTTTGAAATGTTAAAAATTATATATATATAATAACATATATATATATTACACAAATATTTATTACAACATATAAAATATTGAAATATGAAATAGAATACACTATTCATTGAGACAATTGGTCATAAGTACACATGGATGCTATTTCTATTTTATTATAGTATTTAAAGAAAGTAGGTAAATGATATATATATATATCCTTAAATTAACATTATTATTATATATATATATCATATATTTTAATTAATTAATATTTATTATATTCTATGTAAGGTGTTAATGAATAACATTGCTTTGAGGGGGCGGTTGTGAATATATCCACAAATGATGTTATCTTGTTTACAAAAAATGAGAATAATGATTCTATGTTTTATAAAATAATTAAATAAAAATTAATACATCATAAATACAATATATATCATATAAAATTAGTGTTTCTGTTATAATTTCCACCCATGATATGTGGTAAATGAAAAATTAACAACATCATTTTGTGAGGCGGTAGTCTTTCATACAAATTAATGGTAAGTTCGTTACCCATTAGAAAAAAGTATGAGTTTGTATTGGTCTAACCCATATAATTAAATTGTCTATGTATATTTATTAAACATATATTTTTATATATTCATGGAATAAAAATATTTTAGGTGGTGGAGAATGATAGTAAAACACATGAACTTGAGGAAGGATGTTACCTCTTCTTTGGATAATTCTTATTGGTTTTCACCAACATGACTTATTTTATGATTTTAAAAACAAAGGTAGGATTATAAGACTAATTTATGTTATTATGGATGAGATTTGGGAAAAAATTGTTGATCTAAAGGGATTGAGAGTTGTTAATAATTGGGTGGGGTGAGGGCTTTTTAATAGTGGATGAGTGAGAATCATGTAAATTTTGTATACGAGAATTTCCCCCACATTTTCACCATGTAAAGAGACACCAATAATGTTTTGAAACATATAATATATTGTTTAGTGTTTAAATATAAACATCCAATATATTTTTGTAAAGTTTATAAGTCATTTTAGGTTTCATGTTAAACGATTAGTCCATTGTTAAGTTATTATTTCTCTTAACCACTGTAATTAATTTTAATGACTTTCGCTAATATTTTTTTGTCAAAAAAGAAGTTGAAATTATTAAAAATTATAATGACTATTCTTAATAATATAGAATCCAATTTTTAAAATTATAATAATTGAAGTGAGATAAATTATTTTAAAATTAGTCTTGCTAATGGGATGACAATGAAAATATTTAAAGTAAAAATTTTAAACATATTTAAATGGTTCTATATCGAATTTCAATGTGAAATTGGTTACAATAACCTAAATTGGATTAATATATGTATAATTTAACTAATTAAGTTATAAAACATAATTAAAATACTATTTAACGATATATATAAATTAGAATAAAAAAAAGTTTTGAAAAATAATTCAGCATTTTCACTATTCATGAAAATATGAAACATCACTGAAAAATAAATAAAATTCTCCCAATATTTTTCAAGATTCTAATTTCATATTTGAATTTTATTTTTTCACCTAATAATCTTTAAAATTTCAAAAATTATATTTAAAACAGGTTTCCCACTAAAAGGTAGTAAAATCACCTTTTAGAAAATACATCTTTTTATACATAAAATTGGATTTATTCTTCTTTTATTACTATTAAACATATTGGATTACAATAAATTCTTTTAATGAATATATAATATATTTATTTTATTAAAAATATTCATCATGAGTTGGTTGTTTAATTTATTCATATGAAATGGTGTTCATACATAAAAATATAGTATTCTTGGAAAATGAATTTCTTTATTTTGAAGTAGTTTTTTGATACAATTATACTAATTAATAATAAAAGTGTTTATTTTATATTCTTTTGTAAATTATACTTTCAAATTTTAGTTAATATTATCTGTGACATCCATTCCAATGAGTAGGAGGTAGCTATAATTGTATTTTAATAATAATATTAATTATATATTGTAGTGTAGTAAAAACATTGAGTTATATTTAATGTAATAAATATAATAGACTCAGAGTTGTGTGTAATAGAATACAAAAATAGTGTTTTGATATACCAAAATCCAATCTATATGTTTCATGTAGTGTTATATTAACTTTTAATTTTGTATAACATAAGACAAACAAAGTTATCTTATATATAAAAACTAAATTTAGTGTTTCCTAGAAATAAAAATATCTAAAATTTCAAATTAATTTGGAAAAATAAAAAAATATTTTAGAAAATCTAATGGTGCTACATTCAATCCCATTAAAATTAAATTCTCCCATGAAATTCATTTTGGTTGTTAATGTTTTAATACTTGAAAGTCACTTTCATAGAAACCCACATCATAAAAATAAATACTAAAACATTCGTTAGAAAAGGAAAGTTGGTAGCACAATAGTTACCCAAAGTTACTCATAACTTAAATTCCACATATGATAAAATAAGTGCAAAGTGAAAACATGGACATCTAAGGGAAATCTAACCATCAAGTTCTGAAGGATAGTGATAGATTACATGGCTAGGATAATGCAAACAATCATAAATCCATAACCCAAAGAGTCTTGAAAATGGTTATGGTATCATAACAAATAATGATAAATTGGTTTTTTATTTCGGAAAACTTTTTTTCCTCTGGTCAAATAATTTTCATGAAAATATATACTTAAAAAATTAAACGAAAACCATATCCTTTTTTACTTGATCAACTTCCACATCATATCTCATTCCTAGAAAAGAAGGTAAATTTTTTCATTCTAGAAGCATTAACTGATCAAGATATACATAAATATAATAATATGTCATTCCATATATCATTATTTATAAAGATAAGGTTAGTACATGTTATCAAATATGCATAAATCCTCATATAGAGATATCTTACTTTATTCTCTAAAGGCTCGTATGACGTTTACCATAAACCATTCCATAAATGGTTAACCTTATAACCCGTTTGTTAGAGTTGGACTCTCAAGAGGGGGTAAATTGAGTTACTATAAAAAATTATGTTAAAAATAATATTTAAAATTTAACCCAATTTAAAATCTAAATAGAAATGTTAACCAATGGAACAGATTTATAAAAGATTTTAATTTTAAATTACATTCATAAAATATTGATTAATTCTAAGTTATAAAAATTTCAAGTATTTATATAACCATTGAAAGTAATTTACTAAATCAAAAATAGTTATAAACACTAACTATGATTATCTTTAATATTATTATATAGATTTATGAAATATGTTTGAAAAAAGAGAAAGAAAAATATGAAAAATAGAGATGACAAAAAAAGAGGCTCAATATCACGTAGAGACCTAGTCCTCTCCACTTGGTGATCTCTTATCACAAATAATTTATATTAATAAATGTGATCCACACTGTGGATCAGGGTTCAAAACATTAAAAAGGATTCCTAGGTCAACTAGACCTCTTCCATAGTTATTTGTGGGATACAAAATACAACCAGGACAGACAGGTACCTCTTAAAAAAAATTCGTGGGAGAAAAATGGTGTAAATGAGTGAGAGAGTGAAGATATATTGTATCTCCCTGATATATTCATGAGATAGTATGTGTTTGTGATGTAGACACACACCCTTATTTAAAAGCAATAAGAATGTTAACAACAGAGAAGAAATAATGAGAAATGCTTCAAAATGATCTATGTGATGTGCTTGAAGCTTCTGGACTTCTTTAGTGTAGTAGATGTGTAGCTCGAGTACACTTCTGGAAGCAGACACAAAAATAGATTATTGTGGAAGCTTTCTTTTCTAGTTTCCAGTGAGGTGAGATGCTTATCGAAGTTGTTCGGTTTGTTTCCGCAAGGATTCTGAGATTTTTTGTTCACATTAAATCCTTCATTGTTCATAGGAAACAGGAATGGGTTCTCTTCTCATATATTCTTTTCTGCTCTATGTAAATTCTCTATATATGGTTGATGCGATTTTTTCTCCAGTTATTTCATTATATACTATAGAGGGTGACAATATGAATGTTTTCTATCTTGTGCAAGTACCTCATACCTTGTACTGGTCTCCAAAAATGTCTACAAAAGACATGCATGGTCATTAATATAATAAAAAGTACTGATATTCATAAATATAACCGTTAGAATTAATTTTTAATTTAAGAATAAATGAAATTTTCTGATCGGTAAGTCATTCTATCAGCAAGTCCTTTAGTCATTTAGAAGGTATGTGGTTATGTACTTCTATCTATAGGTATGTACTTCTGTCAATATGTCCTTATATATGTTGGTAGGTCCTTCTATCATTAGGTAGGTCCTTCTGTTGGTAGATAGGTCCTTCTGTTAGGAAGTCCTTCTAATGGTATGTCATTGTGTTTGTGTTTTGATGTGTTAGTAAGTCATTTTTATCTATGAGTTTTTATATTGGTAATTCAGACTATCTGTGACTCAAACATATATCGGTGGTTGAACCTATTGGTAGGTTGATTGGTCAGTGATTCATTCATCTTTGTGAGTTTTTCGGTCGAGAGAACATACTTCTGTTGGAGACTCATATGTTAGTAGCTCAGAATTCTATTGGTGAGTCATGATATCAGTGACTCATGCATGACCTTTTTTTTCTATCTTATATTATTAAAATTAATAGAATATATTAAACTCAAAGTTTATCATAGATAATCATAATTAAGATTTTTTTTAAAAAAATAAGACGTGATTAAACAACATTTGACATGATTTGGCATGATTTGTGAGTCATTATAACTAAAGAAGGCAAAAAATCACCCCTGATGATCACAAATCATAGAATTATTAATCACAATTACTTGATTCATAATGGTCAAAGAATTCATTCTACTCAATATCTCCCCATTAATGTTTTTTATAAAAAGAATGAATCAGCATGCCCCCATTCATGTTTCCATATTATCAATGTTAAAATAAAAATGCATAAATAATTCTCTCCCCTTTGGGATTATCAAAAAGTGTAAATTACATAAAATAATAAAGACTAAATAAGAATATAAAAATAGAAACAAGAATGGAATGAAGATATAATAAATATCATGATAAAGTAAAATTACATTTGTAAATAACATAAAAAAATTAAATAATGAAGCCCTATCATGAAAGTGATAAAAACTCTTTATTCTACAAAGTGGAGTCAATCACTACCTTTCACTTATCAGAATCTATATGGGTGGGTGAGGTGGTTTTAAATGTATTGGATGGAGGTTCAGTGTGAATACTGAGAGGAAGAAGAGGAACTAAAGAAAACACTGAAAGGGTCAAGGTTGGGGTAGAGGAGGATATAAGGCTAGTAAACTCTCTAAATATGGTAAGACAGATCCTCTTGAAAGCTTGATTAGCATAGAGTCCCTAAAAAGGCAAAGAGAAAGAAGGATATGTATTAGATTGGAGAGCTGTTATGAGAGATGAGGTAGCTGGTACAAGAATATTTGTACACTGGACATGTAGATAAGGATTGAGAAGGTTGAGGAAATCCAAGATAAGCAGCACACCATATCCTATAGCCTTGGTGAAATATTCCCTGTTTACTAGAAACTTCTCAATTATAGTAGTAAACTACTTATGTTGCTTTACCTAATCCCTAAAAGCCTATGTCACTGGAGGAAGTCCTAGATTCTTTACTAAATAATTGAAGTGGCTAGTGAGATGATGTTCGGTGTATATTATCTTGAAATAAAAATATTGTTTCATAGATATTTCTCTGTGTGCATTTGTGGGGCATTTGGAATACATTCTCACCATTTCATGGATGCGATCATTGTTCATCCTAATCTAGGAGAGAATCTCCTTGATAGTGCCACAAATAATAGTTTGAATCCCTTCTATGATCACATTTCAAACCATCTCAATATCAAGAGGGTTTTCAACTATAGCTACTTTACTAGATGCATATCGAACTATATCTCTAAGTTTCTCTCTCAACAGATTCATGTCAATATCAGTGGTCAGAGGTCGATTTGAAACATTTCAATAATAGTTATCCTTAAAGGTCATTATCAATTTATCCACATATGATTTTTACTAATAGTAAGTCTTTTTATGGAAGAAAACATTTCATTAAACTCATTCCTCATGCTCTCGTTATCCATCACTATAATATCAACAACAATGATCAACGTATGTTCTACTTGAAAAATCACTATTTCTATCAGAAAAAAATACCCCTTTCACTTAGAGTAGGAATATGATAATTTTTATGTTGAGATGAATCTCTAATAAGGGATATTATACTTCCTTAAACCTTTCAAACCCAGATTTGGTGACATAGTGACTTAGGAATGAAGTCAGTGGAGGTGCATGATCAAAAGAAGATGTAACTGCTTTAGGTGCCTCTGGATGAACAGTTTCTTTAACTAATGGTCTCCTTAGAACACCTACACCATCCTCAACATCTGAATCCAAAATAATCCATAATGAGAGAAATATAAATAGGTTGTGTTTCCCATTCAGATACCACAATAGCATCAAAACTAGTGAGTGTATTAACTCTCACATTCTTGTCTTAAGTCTCCCTCTTAATTTGAGCTCTGATTCTATCCTAAACAAATTTTGGTACAGGAGCTCCCTGTGCTTTTACATCACAATAAACATAAACTAAATAACTTTATACAAAATTAGCTTCAGGGAGTTCAACAAATCTCTTCTAGATCCAAATTTCCAAAATGTTTTGTATTAACACCTTGTTCATCATCTGGATGATTCAAACTAGTATCGCTTCCACCACTTCCATGATCACCATTATCTTCTCCATAATCTCCACATTTAACACTATTTTTTCATCCTCTTCCTCACTTAATCTTCTTTTTGCTTCAATACCATTTTCCAATTCCACAAAATATTCTTCTTCTTCTCTAGTTTCTTCATCTGAACCATTAGATTGGATGTAATACTCCACATTGCTAGATTCCCCAATCCCATCATCATCATCCTGGGATAGAATTTGTTCCATGGAAGATACAGATAAAATTGGACTATATGGTCCAAAATTCATCCTCTTAGGAATTTTACCAATATCAAGGTCACTCCAATCACTTATAGGAAATTTAGCTTCCCTACCACTTTTAACCACTTCCTCTTCATTAGAATAGACACCATTAGAATATGGTGGCATACTATGATCAACTACATCTCTTGGCCTAGATGGATGGAAAACATGGTTGAAATTGTCATATGATTTCTCATAATCTCAAAACTAGTCCATCTTATATAGATTCCAAACTATCCTCATTCTCTTGAAAATATCTTTACTTAAGAAGATTTCATTACAAGAATAGATGGTTTCTTCACCTTCACTTGCATATCCTTCATCTTTTAGCATGGAAGATATAACTCTTTGGTAGAATAGATAATTTTTCTTACAATAAGGATTTATTATTTCTCTTATAAGTACTATTAAATACCTTGATATATTTACCTTATTTCATTTCTTCAGAATGTATTGTAGATAGACATTTTGATACTTGAGTGAATCAAAGTCCCCTTCTATAGGACACGACTCGTGTTGGATGAACATGAATAAAAACCAAATTTAACCATCCATCTCAGTTGCAATTGGTCGTTTGTGTTCTTCATTAGTAGTTAGCTCACCCAATGATGACTAATTGAAAAATAAATCACTTGTGGGAGTAAAACTCATCTGATAGTCATAAAAAATCTCTTTGATGTGGCTCTATTTTTACATATTTTTCCTACATATTTTATTTAATATTTAACTTTTTAATTATTTATATTAAATCTTTTTAATAAATAATGGAAGTTATTTATTTTTAATACTTAATTTATTAATTAAATATGATTTTTTAGTCTTTTTATTTAGTCAATCTAATTATTCTAATTATTTTCATTAATTTTTTGTTTTATAATCTTAAACTGGTTAACAAATTAATAATTTTGAATGTTTAATATTTAATCAATCATTCATTTCTTTATTTTCATTAATTTAATTTATTTTTTAATTTTAAAAAGTACTCTCAAAATTATATTTTTTAAAATAAATTAACATCATTTATTAACTTGATTAATTATTTTTCTAAATAAATAAGTTAAAAATTATGTTAATGATTAATAAAATAATGTGTTTATAATTCTATATTTCATTTTTTCATTTAAATAATTAAATTTATTGTTTAATATATTTATTTAATTTTAATTATTTTAATTTTATGTCTGTAGATAAATACTTGTATGTGTTTTGCATGTATTTAAAATTTAATTAATCTTGATAATTATATTTTTAGTTAATAATTAAGTTACTTTTATTTTTATTTTTTTAAATAATTTAGTGAGATTTTAGTTACAGTTAATTAATTAGTATTTAACCACTATGTCATTTTGACTTTTTTTAATTAATTAATGTTTTATTCATTTTCTTATATGTTTTAAATTATTTCTTATTGTTAACATCTCATTTTGTTCTATCGGTATGTTTACACAGCGATGCTGTGTCACACCGATTATTTTTCACGACTCGCTGATCGTGACTCACAGATCCCTTGACACACTAAAGTTTTTTTATAACTATCAGTGAGTCGTGACTCACTGATCACTTTGAAACAACATCGGTCTCTCCTGTGCATCGATTTTAGTCTCCCGTTTTTATCTATCAGTGAGTTGCCTTTTATTTTAACAAATGGTTTCTCTTGAAGAGCCGATGTTGTGACTCACCAATATTTTTTATTTTATTTAGTCCCGCTACGACCAATTATTATTCTTTCTGTCGGTGAGTCATGAATCACTGGTACAAATCTTCCATCGGTTTCACGTCTCACCGATTACTCTTTATTTTAATTACCAGTGACTCATTTTCTTATTTTCAATTTTCTGTGAGTTCTCTTTTTAACTATTGCTGAGTTTATGTGACTCACTATTCCCCCAAATCCCTATCAGTCATATCCCCTAGCACCGATCTCGATTCCCAGCCTCCCCTACTCTCCACTTTTCTTCACACCGACACATCCTTCCACTTTTTTATCCTTGACACCGTTTTCCCAGTCACCGAAACCTATCTTCGACAACACCATTCCGCAGGTTTCTCTTCACCATTTTTGTCTCACTACCACACCTGCAATTCTCCACCGAGACTGTAACTATGAAGGTCTAACATTGCTACTTCCCTACTTCAACCTCACTCTTCACCATTTTCATCATACCCGAACCAATGACCACTCTTTACTCTCTTCCACCGACGCCTCCTACACGAACCAAAATACTAGAATCACCACTTTTCTTCATTCACACATTCAATCTCAAATAAAACCACGGGAAACTGGTAACCCTTTTCTAGATTTTCTGTTGATTCCACTGTCGCACCATAGGAAGCTGTTTTTGCAGTTCTAGAGCATCCATGAACCGTGCTGATTTGAGGAGGAATCACCTGGATTTGTAGCTTGAAATCCATTCAATGAAGGGTCCTCCACTCACCAAGGTTGACTGGTGCTGCGTGAAGAAGAGTCTAACCAGATGCCACCACTGTTGGTTTATTCCAACATCGAGGGTCCATTGTGAAGAGTATGAACTGCGCCGCTCTGCAGGAGTCGAATCACTAGTGATGGAGTCTGAGATGTGCTGTTGGATGGATATAATCATGCTGAAGAAAGATGCTGCCATACTGGACCTGCACAAGGGAGGAATTGGAAGCTCCGGGAAACCTTCTCCCCCTATGCAGCGTCATTGGGGGGGGGAATAATAGTACAATAAAAAAATAAAAACAATAATATAAAAATAATTTAAAAATTAATAAGTTAAACTGAAATTATCTTTAAATAATAAATAACTATTATAATAGGTAACTATTATAATACGTAACTATTATAATATTAAAAAATAATTAATTTAAAAAAAATAAATTAAAAAAATAATAATAATTAAAGAAATTAAATTATAAACAATAATAATTTATAAATAAAGTCAAATATTATTTAATTTAAATATATTAACATCTTAATTTAATTTCAACAGAATTAATATAACAATTAAATTAATATATTAATTTATTTGGATCTAACTTAAGAATTTAATTATGTTATACAAACTAATTATAATTAATTCTTACACTTACTAAATAATATAATGAATAATAATAAATTTGGAACATAATAATTTTTAGAAATAATTTATAATAAATCAATAATCATAATAATTATATTTAATAACAAATATCAGTTATGATATTTATTAATTATCATTAATTAATTTATAATAATTATTAAAAATTAAAATAAAAAACTATTATTGAATGTTAATTAACTTTCATCATGTTTTAATTGTTTTGTTTGGTTTTTAAACGGCCAGTTTCACACAACTTACACAACGAGAGTTAGTTACATGAGAAAAAATAGTGTGATGTGCCAGTCACGAAAACATTCACGTGTGAGGTGCAAATGTAAAGGACATTTGAAGTTGGTGAAAAACATTCAGTGACATGCAGCAGATGAAGACTGATATTTAATGCAGAGCAGAAATAGAAAAAGTGGGGGTACTCTCATTCTAATTCCACGAAAACACCTTTGGAGAGCATATCCAAGGACGCAAATACTCCCCGGAGATGATATAGCTACATGGAGGCGAAGGAGCATAAGAACTGAGTATCACTGAGGGAATTATTTTCCCTTATTGTATTTCATTTCACATTACACTGTAATTGATTGTTTTCCAAATATTTAATCACGATGATCATTTGTTAATATTGTCTTAACCTGGGAATTTAATTTTGTTTGTCTATCTTTAAAACATCTTCAATTAATTTACATTTTTCAAAATCAAAATCAATCAGTGAGATTGAATTATTATTATCTATTATGTTCAATCTCCTCTCAATATATTTCAAAATTCACATTTTCAATATCGACCGGTGAGGTTGTTTTTGAATGCATATATCAGAACTTTAATGTCATTAATTTTGGAAATTCATGGTGAGTTTATTTCCAAATATAAACTTTTTCAAACTTCCTAGCAGTTCGGTTATGTTTTGGTGTGGCGAACTCCAAGGCATAATCCTGCACTTGTTGAATTTCATGGAAAGGGAGATTCATCAGTTTTGCGTTGATGTGTTTTTTAGAAAAACATTTTGATGACAAAAAACTATATCAACCTTTAGATTAAATTTTCCATGTGACTTTTGTTGGTCTGGGGTACTTTTCCATTGCTTCCTTGTATTAGTTTACTATTTTCTTATCCAAACATTAGTGCAAGTTTAGTGAAATATTCAGCGTTAGATCTTGTTTCCTTGGAAAATTTATGTTTCCATATTTATGTTAACCAAATAAATTCATAAAAAAATTAAAAATAAAAAAATAAAAAGTAAAAAGATGTTCACTCTCTCCATTTCTGACAACATTAGAGTTTTATAAAAATATACCTTTATAAAAATCATCTACCTTCCCCTAGGTTCAACCCTTCACTACTATACTAGTATAGGTTTATAAATAACATTTTGAGGGCTATGATGACATCAGGCCACATCACCCTTCATGAGGTAATTTCAGACATTCTTCTAAATTCCTTGAAGAAAACGATACTCTCAATCCATTCACTAAAGATTTGTTCCAGTATGTCTCACTACCTTCCATAATAAACTAAACATGAATATAAAAATTATTTACCAGTCTAGGGTAACAAGGTAATTCATTATCTGAGAACCATTCAAACCATCAATGTGTCTGCAACACTTTTAACAAGAGAGACTTTCTTGTTAAAAAACATTTTGACTACAAATTTCTCTTAAGGGTTACCACACGATTTTGAAGTCCTATATTAATAATAATATACCTACTATATTATCCCTCTAGTGTTTTCATGGGTTTCGACTCATCTCTATATCCTTCCAAGAATCATTTTACTCTAACCATATTTATTGTTTTATTTAAGGTAAGAAGGTGAAGGGGTTTTAGGTGAAAAGATCTTAAGGGTAAAAGTGCGAGAGTGGAGGTCTGAGAGTACGAAGTAGGTAGAATCGACTTGGAATTATCATTTAGGGTCTTATAAACCATAAATCGATTAATTTGGGTCAAATAAAAAGAAATAATTGAAACATTGTTGTTTTTATGAAAACAAAAAAACACTTTCGTAAATTTCTATTGGTGAGTGGCCATCGACGACACATCATTGTTATAGGTAAAAACTGTCAGCAAGAAACTATCTGTGTCAGTATGACACTATCAACGTGACACTATTGGTGTCAGCATGGCACTGTCTGCATGACATCATTGGCATGGAACTGTTGGTATGACATTGTCAGTATGACAATATCAGTATGACATTGTCAGTGTCAGCGATACATTACCAATGTCCTATTAGTTATTCAACTGCACTATGTTTCAACAGTGTTATTAACAGTAGGTCCTAAAAAATTAATTATCTTTTATTCATCTATAATGTAACTCATTGTTTTTGAGTTTAATTCCTCAGTAAATATATTAGCAAGCTGATGTCCTATGCCAACAAATTCAATAGTTATATCATATTTTGTAAAATGATCTCTCAAAAAGTGATGGATTACAACAATATGTTTTTTTCTAGTGTGAAAATCATGATTCTTTAATTTTTTAATAACACTTTTATTATCATAATTTAATGGTACATGTCTAAAATAATATCCATAATCATGAAATGTTTTTTAGACACAAATTCATAGCATAAAAACTACTTGCAACTATGTATTCAGCCTCATTAGTAGATATTTCAATAGAATTTTTCTTCTTACTACACCCTAATACTAGATACTTTCCCAAAAAGTGAGATTTTCCCGAGTTTCTATTTTTATATAACTTACAACCACCAAAATTATCATTTGAATAATGACCTAAATCAAACGCTTTTCCTCTTCGGTAGAACAATCCTAAGTTGGTAGTATACAATATGTATTTAAAAAATATTTTAACAACATCTAAATGAGATTGTTTGGTTCTTTCTTGAGATCGAGCACACATACAAACACTAAACATAATATCAGGATTCCTATTATTCAAGTAAAGTACACATCCAATCATCCCTCTATAATTGGTTTGATCAACATATTTACCATTTTCATCAAGGTCCAACTTATAGGTGGTACTCATTACAGTATCACAACATTTTTTACTACCAAATCCAAACCTTTTTAAAATATAATTAGTATATTTACTTTGGTTTAAGATAATATCTTATTTATTTTGAATGATTTTAAATCCAAGAAATAATTTGATCTCTTCCATTAATCTCATTTATAATTCAATTTGAATCATTTTTGAAAAATCCATACATAATGAATTATTTTAAGATCTAAAAATAATGTCATCAACATAGATTTTCACTACTAAATAACTATAAATTATTTTATAGATTGATTAGTATCAGCTTTACCTTTTTGAAAACCATTATAAATAAGAAAATTACTTATCCTATTATACTAAGCTCTTTGATCTTATTTCAAACCATATAAATCATTTGTTGACGTAAAAAACATGATTCGGAAAATGAGGGATTGTAAAACCAAGGGATTGTTCAAAGAAATAATAATCAACTATATACCATTTTAAGAATGAAATTTTAACAACCATATTATATATTTTGAAATTGAGATGAGCTGCATATGCAAGTAGTATTGTAATGGATTAATTTCTAGAAACTATTGCTAAGGTTTCTTCATAGTCAATTCCTTCTTCTTGACAATATCCGTGTGAAACCAGTCAGGCCTTATTCATCACTATGGAGCCTTCTTCATATATTTTATACCTAAATAACCACTTAGTGCCCATGGTAAAGGTTTCTTTAGGTTTATCCACTATTTTCCCAAAATTATTTCTTTCAAACTAATTCAACTCCTCTTACATAACTATAACCAAAAATTCATTACCTATTACATCATTAATGTTTTTAGGTTCAAGAAGTTACAAGAATGCTTCATGTGAAACTTATTTCCTATGAGAAGCTCTAGTATGTGTCCCTTTATCTAAGTCTCCAACTACAACATATAGGGGAAGGTTCAATAGGGTTCTAACAGATCTTGTAATATAAGGACTAGTTATTTTAGGATCAGGTTCACTATAATTAGATTCTATATATTATCCAAAACTGGAGGATTTAATATATTTCTTAACACCAGGGTCTGGTGGTTTGGTATTTTTCCAGATTATACATGTCATCCTCAATATTTTCAATAGGGGTTTTAAGTTCATGTGGATATGTTTCATCAAATTTATCTTGTAAATATTCTTCAACATATTAGGTTCATTTCTTAAAAACCCTATAAGATTTTCTAGAGGTTAGGTAAACTAAGAAATAACCTTTATCACTTTTGGGGGAAAATTTATTAATATTGTCTTTAGTATTGAGAATATAAAATACAAAACCAAAAACATTAACACACATATCTTTTGGGATTTTTGTTGTTTCATAGCTCATAAATAATTTTCAAATTAGTTGGTTTGATTAAGACTATATTAATTACAATACAAGATGTATTGATATATTTATCCAAAAAATGAATAGGTAAGCCATACTCATTATGCATTGTATAGGATATTTCATGTAAGGTTCTATTTCTTCTTCTACATCTTTATTCAGCTAGGGTGTCCTAGGAGAAGAGAATTGATGACTATAACACTTTTTTTAGAAAGAATATTGAAACTATTGGTTCTAAAACTCACATCCACTATCAATCCTTATGGTTTATATCCTATGACCTCTTAGGTTCTCTGTGGATCTAGCATATTTGGTGAAGAAAGAATAAACATCACTCTTGAGAGCTAAAAAATAAGGTCCAAGTTTACCTATTGAAGACATTTACAAGAACATAAACATATTGCTTACCATTAATACATGAACCTCTTGATGGTCCAAACAAATACATGTGTACCAACTAAAGTGGTTCAGAAATTGAAACTTCATTCATTGGTTTGAATGATATTTTGGGTTGTTTTATTTTTTGATAAGGATTGTAGACTATATTTTTTGGAAATTCTGGTTTGGGTAGAACCTTAAATAACCCTTTCCATAAATTCTTTCTATGTGGGTAAGTATTACTATGACCTAATCTCCTATTCCAAATCTAGTATTCTTTTTTAAATACAGTTAATCAAGAAACATTTTGAGAAACTAAATAATAAAATTTCACAACATATAAATTCTCATTTCATAAACAATCAAATACTAACATATTTATAAAATTAAACACATTACATGCATCAATTTCAAATTTCAAATTGAAACCATCATCCCATAAATGTGATATAATAAGAAGACTGTTATTTAATCCATTAATAAAATGTAATACGGAAATTAAAATCGAATTGGTTTTAACTATTTTTCCAAGGCTAATTGTTTTGTATTTAGAATTGTTTCCAAAAGAGACCATCCCACCATCAATCATTTTAAGATTCATGGATCTTGATGAGTCGTTTGTCATGTTTCATGAAAATATATTGTCTAATAACCATAATTTTTTATAGGAGCACTTTAAGCATGCTTCATAGAAATACAATTCAAGAAATTTCATATTTTGGTACCTAGACTTTATTAGGTCTAGTAATATTAGTAATTAATGCTTTGGTAACCCATGATTACTTTATGGGTTTCGTATAATTTATATTAAAATATTGTAAAAATAAACACTATTTGGTCAGAAAAAAGAAGATGTAATAAAATAATGTCCACTTATAGATATTGCAGTAGATCTTTCAAAACTATTATAAAATCCAAATTTTCAAGATTTGAATAAAAATTTACTTTTAACAAATTTTCTTTGTCCTGGTTGATAACCCATACCTGTAGCATGTTATGGTGAAGCCTGTATTCCAAGAACATGGGTGAGAGTGTTCTTTACATTGGTAAAATTTTCTATGACACATTTAACTACTCATTTGATAATTTATGATAATTATTTTTGTAACACCCGGAGCTTCCACGGTACGTTTCACATTGAATAATGCAATAGCGTGTGTTGTACGCAACCTCGAGCTCTAACACACACCACAACGAATTAAAGTAGTCGTTATGAATAGTAATAACCACTTTTTAAAATTATAGAAATTTTATATTTCAAAATGGACTTCATTTTTGGATTCGGAATATCGAAATTAGCCTATGTTGAATTTTTGGTATTTTTCTGAGAACTTCTAATTTTTTATGAATAGTGAAAAATACTTAAAAACAACTTTTTTGATCAAAATAATTTATAGTGATAAATTATACTAATTAGTGGTTTTAAAGTATAATTAGAATATATTTTTACCATTTTATCCAATGGTGGTCACTAGAATTAATTTAACATTGAAATTGGACATAAACAATTGCCAATCTTTTGATATAAATTGTTTCTTAAAAACACGCTATTTGTCGTAACAGCGGGAATTAATTATAAAATTAATTAATACAACTTATATGTTTGGAATTTTTTAAAATAGAAATCATTTTTGAACTCGGAATATCAATTATAGCTTAGGGTGAAATTTTGGCCTTTTCTGAAAAACTTCAATTTTTGATGAATAGTGAAACCACTAAGTGGTAGTTAAATAACTGATTTTTCGTTTAAATGAAATATTACCACTTCTATGATTTGATTTTCAAAAATCCGACATACATGGTTGTCATTAAGAAGTAAAATGTGGTTCAATGAGATTAAAATAATTTTTTGTTGAATAGTAACTTTTAAGTTCTTAATCGCGATTAGAGGTAATTAGTGTAGTTTAAGGTACAAGTAATGTTTTAATAATATGATATGAGCTTGAAACTTGTCCTACTCCTATTTGATGAGTCATGGCCGACCAAGACAACCCATGGGACAACTTGGATACCCCATGGAGCCACTTTAGTTGGAAGGTGACATTAATATATATTTATTTAATGTTAAAATTAAATTGACACAAACATGAGTTATTTTACTAAAATAGTTTTTAAGTGGGATTACACAAGTCCAAATTTTGATTATAAATATTCATTAGAAATATAAAAAGATTTCCTACATCATAGTATTTTTTTATAATTTTTAGACATTAAATAAATTAAATTATTTATGACATCATGATGATGCAGTGATGACCTCATTATTTAACGATTTAAATAAAATGGAAAGATAATGTAAAATCCAAAGCGTAAAATTGTAAAAAACCTATTGGATGAGTATATTTCGAACCCTTATCATCTTATCCTAGAATTATATAAGTTTGTGACCTCTAAAATCCGAAACTCATTTTATAATAAAGTGACTTTTCTTTACTTTCCAAGAGTGCCCCTCCTCTCCACTTATAAAAGGCCCCCACCTCTCCCACCTTATTCACACCTTCAAGCCATTTGGCTCGGCCAAAATCTGCCCAAATACTCTCCCAACTTCCCCCTCTTACTCCTAGAAGCCTCACTTTGGGCAGAACTCTTCTCAAGGAAGCCTTTGGCTCAAATTAAAAAGAGTTACCCGATTTTGAGGTAATGTCTTCTCTAATGTTGTTTTGTTTTATTTTTCTTCTTCAACACCCTAAACTCTTTTTATTAATTTCTTTTGTAACAACACCAGTATCCTCAATATACTAGGATGTTGTTATTAGAATTATTAGAGCTACACTTACACACACCTACATCTAATGGTTAAAGAACATACAGTTTCTGTGGATGGCGAATTTCTGCCTCACGAAACGATGATTGTTCAACACTCATATAACACCTTCAAAGGTGGCCATTAAGATGTCACTATATTTATATATATGATATAAAATATGTTTATGTTTTACTTATTCTTATGTATTTCTCATTTATGGCAAACTTTATGATTTCCATTATGGGTAAAATGCGATAATTTCATTTTAGGAAGTGCGGACTACCGCCCCCTCAAAGTGATTTGAATCGTTAATGCCATATTTGGGATGTATAAAGGATGGATTAAATGGTATTATACACTATATTATACTTTAATTATATTATAAATTTATATCATTATGATTCCGTTCCATTAAATATGAAATAGAAATGAAAGTAGCGTTCATGCGTACGTACGGCTTACCGTCTCCATGAACGGTGCATTTCATTTATTACCTCTAAATGTTACGTAATATTATAAATCAATGTATATACTAGATATATATGATATATATGACATCTAAATCATGAATATAATTCTGGAGATAATGGATATTCTACCACATAAACAACTTGTAATTATAAGAAGTTTATTGTTGACTCAAGTACCAAAGATCGACAAAACGACCGTTATTAACTTAAATAATTACATAATGTTCATATCATTGTAATAAGTGATATAAAAATGATAATGAAATTGAAAATGGTTCTTAATAAGGTATATATTAACTCTAGTTTATTATTCAGGAGGTTAAGGAACGGTTGAGTCAAGTCAGACACGAGGTAAGGGAACTTCTTAACCCAACTTCCATTCTTTGGGTTAATCTCCTACTTTCAAATTATGCCATGATATTATTATGTCCTATCTTGTATTTGTACTGTATTTATGTATAGTGAATACACATAATAGATCTATTTTCTTTTAAAAATGATCTTTTAAGGACTTCGTCTCAATCTCCTTTCATTGAGGCATATTTCGTTTTATACACAACTTTCTTTTATACGGTGTATAAACCCCCTTGACTTTTACGTTTATTAAAAATGAATATTTTTTATATGAAGCATTTTGCTAAACGAAAAAGGGGAATGTTTTTCTTTCCGTACTTATGCGGCGACAACGAATTCTCCGCCGCCGTGACCATTATTTGAGTTTCGGCTTCCTCTGCAAGCCACTATTTTTTTTAATGAAAAATAAATACAAAGTTTTAACTTTATTTTATTTTGGTATTGAAAATGGTTTTGAAAGCGTTTTTATTATATCAATGTGTTGTATTAATATCTTGTGATTGAAATGTGGAAATTTTATGTTTCCTTTATGCATGTTTTATGTGATACGATTATGTTATGGTTTATGATATGTTTAAACCTATTCATATGAGGAATGTATTGGACTTAATAAGTGACGGGTGGAGCCCGCTATAGCTCCTCGATGCATCGGTAGGTCTCATGAGACAACTAGACGTGGAATTGGCCAAGGCCCTTTCCCAATTTTATTTATGGTTTTGGCCGAGGCCTTAATCATTTTAGACGTATTGGCCGAGGCCTTGACAAAATGTTTCAGAATGTCCGGCATTATACATTCCCTCATTATGAAAGTGGTTATTGATATTTCATGTGATTATTCGACCAGTAGAATATCCATGTGAAGAAGTGAATGGAATTATCTCATTTTACTTTTTCCATATTATTTTGAAGCTCATGTTTAAAAGGCTTTTGTTTTAGTTATACATTGCCTTAAATGTTAATGTTTATTTATGAAAGCTTCCGCAATATTGTTATCCATACTGAGTATCTGAGCTCACCCCTTTCAATGTTTTAATATTTTCCAGGATGTGAAGAAGTATTTTATGAATGACCTACAGGGATTGTCATAAGAGGATATGAGTGTGGACTATGGAGACTTTGTTATTGTAGTTTTTCACTTTATGATGTAATTTAACGTTTACGAATGTATCTAGTGTTTCCAAGGCTACTAAACTAATCGGTCTTTCGAGACTTGATCTTTCGTGATCATGCCAATGTTACGAAGTATGCACCGACTACGGGTAGCTGGGGTCGGGGTGTTACAATTGGTATCAGAGGCAGTTTAGTTCTAACCTTGGAAGCTAGATTTAGATAAACTATGATTAGAGCACATAGCCCAAAGATAGACTTTGAGGATTAGTATAGAAGAACTTCCTAGAATTTTGTTATTATAGAGATTTTGTGAGTTTTCTGAGCAATACATCCCTGTCTGGATACGAGCAGGTAGAGGCGGCTCTGGCACAGATGTACCTAGGGGTAAAACCCGAAAACACCGCTTTGAGCTAGACTCGAACGGGAACTGGTGCACAACAACGGGCCTTGCTGCACTCTTGGTTACGACACTCCCGGGGGATATGCTTAGGATAATTCTCGTTTTCTTTATAAAACACTATGAAGGGTTATGATTATATACTTCCTCAAAGAAAACATTTTTATGATTATGGATTATATCCATAAATAGTTCAATTTATTATAAGTGTTTGTTATTATGTATTTCGATTCATAAACTAACCTAGTTTATAGCATTGTATAGAAATGGCGCCCAGTAGAAGGAATGTGAACTCCATCAATACGTATGATCCAAAGAGTAATAAGGATCATATCTTTCATGGTATTAAGCCAACATTTAGAATGGAAATGTTCTCCCATGTGTTATTAAAATATGATGAAATAGTACCATGTGTTAATAAGATAAGTAGAGAATTATCTGAGTCTTATGGATTTGAAGGGATGAAAGAGAAGAAATGGACGGAAGAGAGAATGATGGATAAAGGGACGAGGGAAAAGAGGAATTTTCCAATATGTGATAACTGTGGGAAGAAACACCTTGGAATTTGCCTGAAGGGAATGAGAGTTTGTTATAAGTGTGTAGAAAAAGGACACAAAGTGCGTGACTGCAAGGGTAAGGAAAAGGTTTCAAATGTACAATGCTTCATCTGCAAGGAGTGGGGACACTACGCAAAACAATGTCCAAATCATCATAGTATGCCCCAAATGATGTTATTAGATAATAATCAAGTTATGATACTACCACAGATAAGGAGGAATGATTAGAGTTCTTATGTTGTTATTAAATAATTTTGTCATTTGAGTGTTGTATCAATGGTGTACTGGTTATAATAATTATTGAGTATATAAGGATTGTACTGCAGTACTATTTCATCAAGGACTTGAGATTGTGTGGAACCAAGAAAAGTTACTCCACAGCAGGTTAAAGTTTTGGAAAATATATGGTTGAGAGAAAGATAAACAATAATATGGTTCTGATACCGAGATAGTGATTTTGGAATAATACATGATTGATTTGGATAAATTATATTGGATATTCTTAACTTCCTTGAAACTGATTAATGATTTGTATACATTTTTGGATAGAAGGAGTATATATAGTATTATATAAGGAATAAGGGATCATTGGTAACTGTAGTGTTTTAAAAGAATACATGATGAAGGTGTTCACATGTTGTTACTCAGAAAAAAGGATCTTCATTATGTTTACCTTCCTTATAAAATTTGGACTGTGAGTTGGACAGATGTATTTTGGATAACTACAAAGTTTGGAATGGATTGTATTTTACATTGGATACTATTGTTAAGTTTATTTTTGGATATTTATAAAAAGGACAACACGCAGACCGAGTGACAACCCATCGCGTCGGACAAAGTTGTGGGAATCAAACCCACAACCATAGTGTGATTGGGATTAATCGCCTACCACTGGACTACGTGAAGTCCCTAGTTATTACAAAATAGTTTTTCTAATCTAAATGGTATGTGTTAATATTTGGAACCTTATACAATTAGGATAAATAGAATATTTTTGAGTTCTATTACCTTTTAGAGTGAAAGATGGGTTTGTGGTAAAAATTTATTAAATAATGAAAGTCTACATGACAAGTATGTATATTCCCTTACGTTCTTAGTAAATCTCCTAAATAAATTCCTCATCTTTATAAAAGGTAACTCAAAACAAAAATGTTGTCGGTTAACTTTTCCTACTGGGGAATCAATGATCGTTTAACTAATCACAAGGTTGCGATTTTCTTGTAGTTAAACTTTCTCTTAATCCTATTTTCTATAACTCTCCATCAGACCTTGATGGTTTGTTTCTCCTCCATATCCATATTTTCATAGAATCCTATAATGGGCTATCTCAGGTGACCTTTGTACTTATCTTGCTTTCTTTTAATGTTATATATTTGTTAACCTTATTTCCGATGTGGGTTTTCCACAAAGGTATTTTCTATTTTCAACCTTTTGTTTTCAAAGAAAAATTTCAAATTGCGAGGATGCAATTTATTGAAGTAGGGGAGAATGTAACACCCCGAGCTTCCACGGTACGTTTCACTTTGAATAATGCAATAGCGTGTGTTGTACGCAACCTCGAGCTCTAACACACACCACAACAAATTAAAGTAGCCGTTATGAATAGTAATAACCACTTTTTAAAATTATATAAATTTTATATTTCAAAATGGACTTCATTTTTGGATTTGGAATATCGAAATTAGCCTATGTTGAATTTTTGGTATTTTTCTGAGAACTTCTAATTTTTTATGAATAGTGAAAAATACTTAAAAATAACTTTTTTGATCAAAATAATTTATAGTGATAAATTATACTATTTAGTGGTTTTAAAGTATAATTAGAATATATTTTTACCATTTTATCCAATGGTGGTCATTAGAATTAATTTAACATTGAAATTGGACATAAACAATTGCCAATCTTTTGATATAAATTGTTTCTTAAAAAACGCTATTTGTCGTAACAGCGGGAATTAATTATAAAATTAATTAATGCAACTTATATGTTTGGAATTTTTTAAAATAGACATAATTTTTGAATTCGGAATATCAATTATAGCTTAGGGTGAAATTTTGGCATTGTTCTGAAAAACTTCAATTTTTGATGAATAGTGAAACCACTAAGTGGTAGTAAAATAACTGATTTTTCGTTTAAATGAAATATTACCACTTCTGTGATTTGATTTTCAAAAATCCTACATACATGGTTGTCATTAAGAAGTAAAATGTGGTTCAATGAGATTAAAATAATTTTTTGGAGAATAGTAACTTTTAAGTTATTAATCGCGATTAGAGGTAATTAGTGTAGTTTAAGGTACAAGTAATGTTTTAATAATATGATATGAGCTTGAAACTTGTCCTACTCCTATTGGATGAGTCATGGCCAAAACATACAACCCATGGGTAAACTTGGAGACCCCATGGAGCCACTTTAGTTGGAAAGTGACATTAATATATATTTATTTAATGTTAAAATTAAATTGACACAAACATGAGTTATTTTACTAAAATAGTTTTTAAGTGGGGTTACACAAGTCCAAATTTTGATTATAAATATTCATTAGAAATATAAAAAGATTTCCTACATCATAGTATTTTTTTTATAATTTTTAGACATTAAATAAATTAAATTATTTATGACATCATGATGATGCAGTGATGACCTCATTATTTAACGATTTAAATAAAATGGAAAGATAATGTAAAATCCAAAGCGTACAATTGTCAAAAACCTATTGTATGAGTAGATTTAGAACCCTTATAATCTTATCCTAGAATTATATAAGTGTGGGACCTCTAAAATCCGAAACTCATTTTATAATAAAGTGACTTTTCTTTACTTTCCAAGAGTGCCCCTCCTCTCCACTTATAAAAGGCCCCCACCTCTCCCACCTTATTCACACCTTCAAGCCATTTGGCTCGGCCAACCTCTACCCAAAAACTCTCCCAACTTCCCCCTATTACTCCTAGAAGCCTCACTTTGGGCAGAACTCTTCTCAAGGAAGCCTTTGGCTCAAATCAAAAAGAGTTACCCGATTTTGAGGTAATGTCTTCTCTAATGTTGTTTTGTTTTATTTTTCTTCTTCAACCCCCTAAACTCTTTTTATTCATTTCTTTTGTAACAAAAACAGTATCCTAAATATACTAGGATGTTGTTATAATAAGTATTAGAGCTACACTTACACACACCTACATCTAATGGTTAAAGAACATACGGTTTCTGTGGATGGCGAATTTCTGCCTCACGAAACGATGATTGTTCAACACTCATATAACACCTTCAAAGGTGGCCATTAAGATGTCACTATATTTATATATGATATAAAATATGTTTATGTTTTACTTATGCTTCTGTATTTCTCATTTATGGAATACTTTATGATTTCCATTATGGGTAAAATGCGATAATTTCATTTTAGGAAGTGCGGACTACCGCCCCCTCAAAGTGATTTGAATCGTTAATGCCATATGTGGGATGTATAAAGGATGGATTAAATGGTATTATACACTATATTATACTGTAATTATATTATAAATTTATATCATTATGATTCCGTTCCATTAAATACGAAATAGAAATGAAAGTAGCGTTCATGCGTACGTACGGCTTACCGTCTCCATGAACGGTGCATTTCATTTATTACCTCTAAATGTTACGTAATATTATAAATGAATGTATATACTATATATATATGATATATATGACATCTAAATCATGAATATAATTCTGGAGATAATGGATATTCTACCACATAAACAACTTGTAATTATAAGAAGTTTATTGTTGACTCAAGTACCAAAGATCGACAAAACGACCGTTATTAACTTAAATAATTACATAATGTTCATATCATTGTAATAAGTGATATAAAAAGGATAATGAAATTGAAAATGGTTCTTAATAAGGTATATATTAACTCTAGTTTATTATTCAGGAGGTTAAGGAACGGTTGAGTCAAGTCAGACACGAGGTAAGGGAACTTCTTAACCCAACTTCCATTCTTTGGGTTAATCTCCTACTTTCAAATTATGCCAAGATATTATTATGTCCTATCTTGTATTTGTACTGTATTTATGTATAGTGAATACACATAATAGATCTATTTTCTTTTAAAAATGATCTTTTAAGGACTTCGTCTCAATCTCCTTTCATTGAGGCATATTTCGTTTTATACACAACTTTCTTTTATACGGTGTATAAACCCCCTTGACTTTTACGTTTACTCAAAAGGAATATTTTTTATATGAAGCGTTTTTCTAAACGAAAAAGGGGAATGTTTTTCTTTCCGTACTTATGCGGCGACAACGAATTCTCCGCCGCCGTGACCATTATTTGAGTTTCGGCTTCCTCTGCAAGCCATCATTTTTTTTAATGAAAAATAAATACAAAGTTTTAACTTTCTTTTATTTTGGTATTGAAAATGGTTTTGAAAGCGTTTTTATTATATCAATGTGTTGTATTGATATCTTGTGATTGAAATGTGGAAATGTTATGTTTCCTTTATGCATGTTTTATGTGATACGATTATGTTATGGTTTATGATATGTTTAAACCTATTCATATGAGGAATGTATTGGACTTAATAAGTGACGGGTGGAGCCCGCTATAGCTCCTCGATGCATCGGTAGGTCTCATGAGACAACTAGACGTGGAATTGGCCGAGGCCCTTTCCCAATTTGATTTATGGTTTTGGCCGAGGCCTTAATCATTTTAGACGTATTGGCCGAGGCCTTGACAAAATGTTTCAGAATGTCCGGCATTATACATTCCCTCATTATGAAAGTGGTTATTGATATTTCATGTGATTATTCGACCAGTAGAATATCCATGTGAAGAAGTGAATGGAATTATCTCATTTTACTTTTTCCATATTATGTTGAAGATCATGTTTAAAAGGCTTTTGTTTTAGTTATACATTGCCTTAAATGTTAATGTTTATTTATGAAAGCTTCCGCAATATTGTTATCCTTACTGAGCATCTGAGCTCACCCCTTTCAATGTTTTAATATTTTCCAGGATGTGAAGAAGTATTTTATGAATGACCTACAGGGATTGTCAGAAGAGGATATGAGTGTGGACTATGGAGACTTTGTTATTGTAGTTTTTCACTTTATGATGTAATGTAACGTTTACGAATGTATCTAGTGTTTCCAAGGCTACTAAACTAATCGGTCTTTCGAGACTTGATCTTTCGTGATCATGCCAATGTTACGAAGTAATGCACCGACTACGGGTAGTTGGGGTCAGGGCGTTACAATTTTATTTACGAAATTGATCATTTGTTCTCTCTTTGTAGTAATGTCATATTTAATAGTAGATGTGATAGAATGTTTCTTCTTCAAAACATTATATTTATATTTTAATTAATTACTTGTGTCTTCAAGAATTTTTATGTATTCAAACGTTTCTTCATTGGTCTTTTTTCCAAAATCAGAATAATCTCTATAATAGTATGAAATTGGTATAGGAGATTCAATGGTTACCTCAGAAGTGTTTTTCATGTAACACATGTTAGGATTTTCAAAATTCTGGTCATGTGAAGACATTGAATTATTGGAGATATACTCATAATCACTCCAATTTTCCTTAATTTCATTCTTATACATTTTATTTTTATCCTAATATTTCTTCGTTTAAGTTAACTTTTGAAAATCATATTTTACATGTCCTCATATATAACATTCATTATAGACTATGTAATTAGTGTTATCACCTATCTTCTATGCCTTTTTCCAGTTTCCCTTATATCCATACATTTCTATGTAACAAGTCTTCCTAAATAACTTCTTTTATCTATAATTTATTTTAAACCTTCTATAAAACTAACCAATTCCTCATCAATATTATATAGTGATTAATGATTTCTTAAACTATTATAATGAGTTTTTGCCTTCTAATTTTCATTATGTTTATAATTAGTGTTCATGAAATCTATTGAATTTTTATTTGGTTCTTCACTCTCTTCTTTTTTGACCTTCAATTCTTTCTCGTACATTATCAGCTTACCAATCAGCTTCATTATAGGAAAAATAATATTATAACTGGATTCTCTAATTGAAACAAAGGTCCCTCTCCATTTTTCTAGTATACATCTGAGAATTCACATGATTTTCTACTTAGATGTAACATCCTTTCCCTGAGAGATCATAGTATTTTCCATTTCATTAAACAAGAGATACATGTCAGATATCATTTCATCAGGATTCATTTTTATGTTATTATATTTAATAGTATATGTATTGTGTCTCATTTCCTTAACATTAGTGACTCTTTCATGTAAAACAACTAGAGTGTTCGAAATTTTAGGGGTTGTTTTATATGTAGAAATCATACTGTATACTTCATCTACTAAGGAACAATATAATTCATTCATTTCTTTACATTTCTTATGTCACGACCCATCCTCGGGGCCCGTGTCGTGACTACCCCAAGCCCGCCTTCCATAGGCCAGGGGCTGGCGACTAGCACCAAGGTGTAAATCCTGGAAAAAGGGAAGGCATTGCCTTTGAAAAGTAAACAAGCACCACAGAGTAAGCAAGAGGAAAGGTAAACACTAAGAAAAAACTGTAACAAGCTGTGCTAAAAGTAAAAGGGGCCAGAAATACAAGCCCAACTGTAATGTACAACTGAAAGGGGAAAAACAACTGAAAAGAAAATCCGCAGCATCGAGCCGTCCTCTGGAAGTCCCACCTGAGGGGTGGGTACAGATAGCCACCACTGCTCCTCAGGTCCACCTGACCGCTCCGAGTATGTCCCGCCCAGTGGTCCACCTCCAGGTACCGTCCTGCTCCGCAAGCCTCCACAACGATCAGCGTTGTCCGTCGTCTGAATCCAACACAATGAAGTGCGGGCATAGCCCGTGCAGGGGTGAGTATAACGATACTCATTGGGGACCCCGAGACCCTCAAGGTCTCACTAAAACCAACAAGTATAACCACAAAGAGGATCTCAACAGATAACCTCTACTTAGGTATATGCCCATACATATACCTAAGTTACCAAGTAACCCATCTCAATCATGAGGAAACACAAAGATCAAGACTCAGCTCAAACTGGGATTTTCATTATCGAAACCGCAACTGCCGAAGAACCTCGTCTATAGAGTGTACAGTGGTCCTGTCACAACTCTGAGGTACTGCTCACTGACCTAAGACTGCTGTAGTAATCCACCTATCGAGTACTGTAGGCCAGCTACTAAAACCAAGCGCTCCCTTGTGCCGCTACAACCAAGCGCTCTCCCGTGCCACTATAACCAAGTTCTCCTCCGTCGTGGGTCTGCCGCTACAACCAAGCTCTCCCCAGTGCCGCTACAACCAAGCGCACCTCTGTCGTGGGTCTCCCGCTACAACAAAGCGCTCCCCTGTGCCGCTACAACCAAGCGCACCTCTGTCGTGGGTCTACCACCACAACCAAGCGCTCCCCTGTGCCGCTACAACCAAGCGCACCTCTGTCGTGGGTCTGCCGCTACAACCAAGCTCTCCCCACTGGACTTTCTGTAACACACCGAGTTGTTCGATCAGCAGTCGTCAGGTCTCAGTCGGCTACATGGTCTCCGTATTCCGCACACTCGTCTCCGGGAGGGTCCGATCCACGAGCTGTTGGTATTTTCTATAAGTATCTCAAATTCCCACTAAGAAGTATCTCAAAGGACCCCCTCATCATATGGGTCTCAATGCAACAGACGGCACGTCAATCGGACACCCGGTCTGTGAGTTACTAGCCCTTTCGTCCCAGGGGCCCGGTTGGTTTCGTGAGCGAACCAACCCGGCCGTATCTCAACTGTACCCCAAACTCTCATAGGGTATACTCATAGGGACTGTTTCTCAAAGTGATCAACAACGCCACTGACGGTTCGTCAAACGGACGTCATGTCTGAAAGATATCAGCTTTTCTGTTCGAGGGGCCCGGTTGGATTTAGGGTACAATCCAACCCGGCCGTATCTCAACTGCATCCAAAACTCGGGCGAAGTACGCCAAAAGTTCCGTCTCATCAAGAGGAATTCAACGAAACAGACGGCGCGTCAATCGGACACCCGGTCTATGAGTTATTGGCTTTTTCGTTCCAGGGGCCCGGTTGGTTTCTGGAGAGAACCAACCCGACCGCACTCTGACGTCATCCAAACCTCGAGCGGAGTAAGCCAAAACATCTGTCTCACTTAGAGGAAATCAACAAAGTCAACGGCACGTCATTCAGACGTCCGGAACTCAAGTTACGAGCGTTTCCGCTCCAAGGGCCCGGTTGGTTTCGTGTACGAACCAACCCGGCCGAACCCAAAGTTCCTCGAAACCATGAGTTTAATATACCGAAACGACCATCTCGATCCAAGGATTGCGTTTCCGCTGACGGCGAGTCGTTTGGAGGCCCGTAGCTCAAGTTACGGGCTTTTGACCGAAAGTGGTCCGAAAACGGGGGTCTGGGCCCGGGGCGACCCGGCCCGACCCCCCCCCCCCCCCCCCCGGGTCGACCCGAACCGGGTCGACCCAACCCGGGTCCGACCCGGCTGGGCCCGGCTCGGCCCGGCCCGACCGGCCGGCCGCAGCTCGGCCAGCGTGGCCGAGCCGAATCGCGGGCGGGGTGCGCGGCTCCCCCGCCCTTCGCTGCTAATTGAGGCCGGCGGTTCACCGATCGCCTCCCTTCCGGCAGCGCGCCGCCACCGCCAGTCGCCGGCGCCGCCGCGCCGGTGAGGCGTGCCGCCGCCGCCTTCCGCGGACCACCGGACGCGCTCCGGTGGTCCGTTCCTTCTGCCGTCTTCGCCTATAGTCCCCCCGGGACCCCACCTTCACTGCGAAGGGACTCAAACGCCCAAACGACCTACTTCGTCGTCGCCCGTCAATCCGCATGTCAAAACAATATGCGCCGTCTTCGTGGTTCTTCGGCGTGGCGTGCTGGCGCCGCGCCCCTTCGCTGTGGCTCCGCTCCGGCCGCGGCGCCTTCGACTTCCTTCGACGCGGCGCGACGGCGTCACGTTCTTGTTCGACTTCTCGGCGTGGCACGACGGCGTCGCGTAATACTTGCCGAGCAATTCTCGCGTGGTGCGACGGCACCACGCCATTCCGTTCCATTCACAAAGAGACAGTCATGAACATAGGAGGGGGTTAGGCCGTGTTTGTGCGGTCCGGCCCCCCTCTCGTGAAACGATAACAAATAGTCGATTAACTACGAAATACGACATGCTAGAATCAAGAACGGAAATAATTTAAATAAATAACAATAATCCCCTACCTCGGTTCAGGAACGGAGTTCGTCAACGACCCGTGGAAGATGAGCGTCGCGGAGGTCGGGCGTCGCGGGGAAAGAACATCGACGTCGCGATGCAAGGATTCGATGTTCTTTGACGGCGATTTCATCGTGGAAATCCGTCACGGAAGGGACGACGCGGAAGAAGAATGTCGCGTCGCGGATACGGCGTCGCGGAAGAACTGTGTTCTTCGGCGGAGAAGTTCTTCGTTGAAGAACGGTGTTCTTCGCGTTCTTCGTTGAGGTTGAAGAAGATGAAGAAGAAGAAGAAGTAGATGCTTCCCAACTCTCTCAAGGTGAAAAAACTCTAACCAAAAATAAAATAAGACTCTTTCTTATTTTATTAACACATCAACACATTTGAAATTCAAGAGTTTGAAATTCAATAACCACACACAACTCATCTCATTAAACTCATTACATTTAAGTCATACGTTATAACTTGAGTTAACATAATTTAAGTGGGAGTTGAGGGGGGTTTTAGAGGATATGAAGAGGTGGGGTTTGTGTGGGCCCCACCACCCTCATAACCTCCCAAGGGAGGTTGGGTGGTTACCCAACTTCCATCAAGAGCTAACACTTAGAGTAAAATAATAAAAAATGTAGTGTAATTATAAAATAAACTTCCACAATTTTTATTATCAACACTTGTGTAAACGCAACTCCTAAACAGAAGTTCCTAAGCAATTACCAGCGCTGCGGTTCCATCGGTGCCCTCGGAATTCGATTCCGGGCACCGGTTAAAAAGTTAGAAAAACCCTCTCATTCGTTCACTGAACGTACCCGAGCCAAGCTTCGGAAATTGATTCCGGGCACACCGGGCCTCGGAATCAGGCGCTGTCAGAAACTGTGTTCTTGTAAAATTCCAAAGATAATTAAGAAAAAAAAATTCCTTGAAATTTCCGGGTCTTTACATTACTCCCACCTCAGGGCTTTACGTCCCCGTAAAGCTTCAACACAAACTAGGGTCACAAAAGTGGTACAAAGCACGCATCTTGAGCCTTCCGCTCCCATGTGCTCACCTGGAAGTTCCCGTACTGTCAAAGAAAGTGTACTCGAGGAATCGATCGTCCTCGTAGGATCTGCTCCTGTCGATCCTCGATCCCCACTAGACCTCCGTGAATGTCGCCCTATCATCGACGTCAAGCTCCCCATGGTCAAAGATGTGCGTTAGGTCGTGCACGTATCTCCTCAGCTGAGATACGTGGAAGACGTCGTGCACCCGGTGCAACTGAGGTGGTAGAGCCAGGCGATAAGCCACCTCGCCAATCCTGCTGAGGACCTGGAAGGGTCCGATGAAGCGCGGAGATAACTTGCCGCCTCGGCCAAATCTCCGTATACCATGTCGAGGTGAGACCCGCAAGAAGGCGTGGTCGCCATCCTCAAACTCTAGTGGCCTCCGCCTCCTGTCAGCATATGACTTCTGCCGGCTCTGAGCTGTCCTCATCCGCTCCTGAATGACCTGGACCTTCTCTATCGTGGCCTAGACCACCTCTGGTCCCACAAGAGCTGCTATGATTTCTTCCTTGCCGATAAGAGAAATCCGGTCTCATCCCCTGGATGAACCACGTTCTTTTGCCTAATACAGTCAATCCCGACATGGATGATACTAATCCATACCAAGGATGACGTCGTAAGGCCTCGACGCTACTACCAAGTGATCTAACCGTTACTCTCGCCTCCAAGGGTTGAGTCACACTGTCGGCATCAGTGTGTGGTGACTCGGTCTCCTCCAGTAGATGTCTCACAAGTGAGGGGCAAGTCAACAGTCTAAACTGGAACCTCTTAGTAACAATACAAGAGAGGACAGGGAAGTAAATGCCACAAGAAAATGTGTCTTTTACTGCTGTAGCTCAAGTACAAAGACACAAAGCATCCACAAACATATATCAACAAAACTGGAAGCAACATGAACAAAAGTCTACAGGTCTGGAGCTAGTCCCGCTCCTGTCCATCTGATCCCGGAGCTCCATGATCGTAGGCCTCAGCTGCCTGAAGCTGAGCTCTCTCATGTCCTCCTGTCCCCTGCGGTCGGGGTGGACCTCCTGGGGGTGGTGGTGGCAACACCCTGAAGCGTCGTCCACCTCCAGCTGCATGGACAGCTCCCCTACCATGGCCGCCTGCTCCTTGCGGCCCGCCCTGATCGAACCTATGCCTCTGCCTGGGGGGCCCTTCGTCCATCTGTTGGACATCCGTATGGCGGGTCGGACAGTCACGAGCCATGTGACCAATCCCGCCGTAGGGGTAACACTGCCCTCTCATGGCAAGTCGTTGTCCACCCCGAGTGCCTCACACAAACGATCCAGAGTCATGCTGTCGACCACCTGTAGGTCTAGTCCTCTTAGACCCCGGCGTCACCTGTCTACTGCCCGCTATAGAAGACTCTGCCGCATGCCGGCAAGTGGTGGGTCCTGCTGCTGGAGACTGATCAGTAAGGAAACTCTCCACTAAGAGGGCTCGCTCCAACACCCCTGCCTGAGTCGGAATTTTGAGGGAGATCATCGAAGCTATGATCTCGTGCCTCAGTCCCTACTCGAAGGTCCGGGCCCGGAAGAACGGGTCTCATACCATATCTATGGAGTAGCGTGAGAGATGAGTAAATCTCGCCGAGTACTGGGCCACTGTCATGCTGCCCCTGCCGCACCTGTAGTAGCTCCTGGATGCGTACCGCTCGGAGGGTGGCTGGGACAAACTCTGAGCGGAAGAGGATCTCGAAGTCCATACAGAGAAGAGATGCCTCATCGTGCACCTGTAGCATCAAGCTCCACCATCGGCCTGCTGCTGCGTGCAGTAGGCTTGCTGCGAGGATCACCATGAGGTCTGATGGGGTCCTCACTAGCCTGAAAACTTGTACGACCGCCTCCAGCCAGTCCTCGGCTGCCTGGGGGTCCGTCTCCCCGCGGAACTTGGGCGGTCGCTGGCGCTGGAACTCATGCAGTGCACTAAGGAGATGTGCATCGTCAGCGGCTGGGGCTGGTAGCATCGGTGGCTCGGCGGGTATAGGTACTGCTGGTTCCTCAGATGTCAAAGGGCCATGTACCGAGTCCTCGATGCTCATTGGGCTCTCGCCACGCACATCGCTCGGAACCCTAGCTGGCTGCCGTCGTGGGGCCATCCTGAAAAGGAAACAGGTGCGCCACGGTCAGAACAGTATACCTGGTGAGCTGACATAAAGTAATCACAAAGAAAACTTGAAACACACATGCAATCAATGTTTTCGTGCATTAAGTCGGAAATCAGAAGTCAGGGTCCTGGTGTACGGATACGTTGGTCGCCGCACCAACATTGGACTCCCTGGACTGATAACCACACTCAATATTCTAAACACTATTGCTTCACATAGAAAAGATTAGAGTTTGCGGTAGAACCAAACTCCTCTGATGCCAATTTGTCACGACCCGTCCTCGGGGCCCGTGCCGTGACTACCCCAAGCCCGCCTTCCATAGGCCCTGGCGACTAGCACCAAGGCGTAAATCCCGGAAAAAGGGAAGGCATTTCCTTTTAAAAGTAAACAAGCACCACAGAGTAAGGAAGCAGAAAGGTAAAAACTAAGCAAAAGCTGTAACAAGCTGTGCTAAAAGTAAAAGGGACCGGAAATACAAGCCCAACTGTAAAGTACAACAGAAAGGGGAAAACATCAACTGAAAAGAAAAGCTGCAGCGTCGAGCCGTCCTCTGGAAGTCCCACCTGAGGGGTGGGTACAGATAGCCACCACTGCTCCTCAGGTCCACCTGACCGCTCCGAGTATGTCCCGCCCAGTGGTCCACCTCCAGGTACCATCCTGCTCTGCAAGCCTCCACCACGATCAGCGATGTCCGTCGTCTGCATCCAACACAACGAAGTGTGGGAATAGCCCGTGCAGGGGTGAGTATAACGATACTCAGTGGGGACCCCGAGACCCTCAAGGTCTCACTAAAACCAACAAGGATAACCACAAAGAAGATCTCAACAGATAACCTCTACTTAGATATATTCCCATACATATACCTAAGTTACCAAGTAACCCATCTCAATCATGAGGAAACACAAAGATCAAGACTCAGCTCAAACCAGGATTTTCATTATCGAAACCGCAACTACCAAAGAACCTCATCTCTAGAGTGTACAGTGGTCCTGTCATGACTCCGAGGTACTGATCACTGACCTAAGACTGCTGTAGTACTCCACCTAACGATTCCTGCGGGCCAGCTGCTACAACCAAGCGGTCCCCCATGCCACTACAACCAAGCGCTCTCCCGTGCCGCTACAACCAAGCACTCCTCTGTCGTGGGTCTGCCGCTATAACCAAGCACTCCCCTATGCCGCTACAACCAAGCGCACTTCTGTCGTGGGTCTGCCGCTACAACCAAGCGCTCCCCTATGCCGCTACAACCAAGCGCACCTCTGTCGTGGGTCTGCCGCTACAACCAATTTCTCCCCTATGCCGCTACAACCAAGCGCACCTCTGTCGTGGGTCTACCGCTACAACCAAGCGCTCCCCACTGGGCTTTCTGTAACACACTGAGTTGTTCAATCAGCAGTCGTCAGGTCTCAGTCGGCTACATGGTCTCCGTATTCCGCACGCTCATCTTCGGGAGGGTCCGCTCCATGAGCTGTTGGTCGTTTCTACAAGTATCTCAAAGTCCCACGAAGAAGTATCTCAAAGGACCGCCTCGTCATAGGGGTCTCAATGCAACAGACGGCGCGTCAATCAGACGCTCGGTCTGTGAGTTACTAGCCCTTTCGTCCCAGGGGCCCGGTTGGTTTTGTGAGCGAACCAACCCGGCCGTATCTCAACTGTTCCCTGAACTCTCATAGGGTATACTCATAGGGACCGTTTCTCAACGTGATCAACAACGCCGCTGATGGTTCGTCAAACAGACGTCCTATCTGAAAGATATCAGCTTTTCCGTTTCAGGGGCCCGGTTGGATTTCGGGTACAATCCAACCTGACCGTATCTCAACTGCTTCCAAAACTCGGGCAAAGTACGCCAAAAGTTCCATATCATCAAGAGGAATTCAACGAAATAGACGGCGCGTCAATCGGACACCCGGTCTGTGAGTTATTGGCTTTTTCGTTCCAGGGGCCCGGTTGGTTTCGTGAGCGAACCAACCTGACCGCACTCCGACGGCATCCAAACCTCGAGCTGAGTAAGCCAAAAGATCCGTCTCTCTTAGAGGAAATCAAAAAACTCGATGGCATGTCATTCGTACGTCTGGAACTCATGTTACGAGCATTTCTGCTCCGAGGGCCCGGTTCGTTTCGTGTACGAACCAACCCGGCCGAACCCAAAGTTCTCCGAAACCTTGAGTGTAATATACCGAAACGACCTTCTAGATCAAAGGATCGTGTTGCCACTGACGGCGAGTCGTTTGGAGGCCCGTAGATCAAGTTACGGGCTTTTGACCAAAAGTGGTCCGAAAACGGGGGTCTGGGCCCGGGGCGACCCTGCCCGACCCCCCTGGGTCGGCTGAACCTGGTCGACCCGAACCGGGTCGACCCGACCCGGGTCTGACCCGGCTGGGCCCGGCCCGGCCCGGCCCGGCTCGGTCTGGCCCGGTCCGGCTCGGTCCGGCCCGACCGGCCAGCCGCGGCTCGGCCAGCGTGGCCGAGCCGAATCGCGGGCGGGGTGCGCGGCTCCCCCGCCCTTCGCCGCTAATTGAGGTCGGCGGTTCGTCGGCCGCCTCCCTTCCGGCGGTGCGCCGCCACCACCTTCCGCGGACCACCGGACGCGCTCCGGTGGTCCGTTCTTTCTGCCGTCTTCGCCTATGGTCCCCCCGGGACACCACCTTCACTGCGAAGGGACTCAAACGCCCAAACGGCCTGCTTTGTTGTCGCCCATCAATCTGCATGTCAAAACGATACGCGCCATCTTCATGGTTCTCCGGCGCGGCGTGCTGGCGCCGCGCCCCTTCGTCATGGCTCCGCTCCGGCCGCGGCGCCTTCGACTTCCTTCGACGCGGCGCGACGGCTTCGCATTCTTGTTCGACTTCTCAGCATGGCGCAACGGCGTCGCGTAATACTTGCCGAGCGATTCTCCCACGGTGCGACGACACCACGCCATTCTGTTCCATTCACAAAGAGACAATCATGAACATATGAGGGGGTTAGGCCGTGTTTGTGCAGTCCAGCCCCCCTATCGTTAAACGATAACAAATAGTCGATTAACCACGAAATTCGACAGGCTAGAATCAAGAACGGAAATAATTTAAATAAATAACAATAATCCCCTACCTCGGTTCAGGAATGGAGTTCGTCAACGACCCGCGGAAGACGAGCGTCGCGGAGGTCGGGCGTCGCGGGGAAAGAACGTCGACGTCGCAAAGCGAGGATTCGAAGTTCTTTGACGGAAATTTCGTCGCGGAAATCCGTCGCGGAAGAGACGATGCGGAAGAAGAACGTCGCGTCGCAGATACGGCGTCGCGGAAGAACCGTGTTCTTCGGCGGAGAAGTTCTTCGTTGAAGAACGATGTTCTTCGCGTTCTTCGTCGAGGTTGAAGAAGATGAAGAAGAAGAAGAAGAAGATGCTTCCCAACTCTCTCAAGGTTACAAAACTCTAACCAAACATAAAATAAGACTCTTTCTTATTTTATTAACACATCAACACATTTGAATTTCAAGAGTTTGAAATTCAATAACCACACACAACTCACCTCATTAAACTCATTACATTTAAGTCATAGGTTATAACTTAAGTTAACATAATTTAAGTGGGAGTTGAGGGGGGTTTTAGAGGATATGAAGAGGTGGGGTTCGGGTGGGCCCCACCACCCTCATAACCTCCCAAGGGAGGTTGGGTGGTTACCCAACTTCCATCAAGAGCTAACACTTAGAGTAAAATAATAAAAATTGTAGTGTAATTATAAAATAAACTTCCACAATTTTTATTATCAACACTTGTGTAAACGCAACTCCGGAACAAGAGTTACTAAGCAATTATCGGCGCTGCGGTTCCATCGGTGCCCTCAAAATTCGATTCCAGGCACCGGTTCAAAAGTTAGAAAAACCAGCTCATTCGTTCACTGAACGTACCCGAGCCAAACTTCTGAAATTGATTCCGGGCACACCAGGCCTCAGAATCAGGCGCCGTCAGAAACTGCGTTCTTGTAAAATTCCAAAGAAAATTAAGAAAAAAAATTTCCTTGAAATTTCCGGGTCTTTACATATTATTATAAGCTACCTTATTTGGGTAATCCTACGAGTTTTAGGTAGTAGCAATAATCTTATATTAATCCATAATTTAAGACAAGAATAAAAAAACCATACTTTCTAAATGCATTGTAATGTTAATTTTCCACCTAGAATAATTAGTTCCAATAAAAATGGAGGTATGTTGGTAGAAACACCATCCAATCTATTATCCATAATAAATAATAACATATAAGTTTTTAAAGAGCAAAAAAGTTACAACTAATAGAAATTTAGAGATCACTAAAATACAACTAAAATCAAAGTTAAAAATATTTGAAAAACATTTGAAAACATTGAAAATATAAGATTAAAAAAACCCTTTGATATCAAATTTTGGTCAGATTAGAGCACCTAAGGGCGGTGTGAATTGAGTTCCTATAGGAATTCCAATTAAACCCTTATTTAAACATTCACCTAAATTTTTAATATAAATATCCCAGTTTACTAAAGTAGAATATTTATAAGAGTTTCTAATGTATAATTAATTTCCCAAAACATTGATTAATTGTTAGTTACATCAACTTTTAAGATTGATATAATTTTTTGAAAGTATTTCACTCAATAAAAATAGTTATCAACACTCACTAAGATTAACTATCAAAGTAATATTTGTTTTCTAAAATATGGGTGAAAATAAAGAAAACTGAATTTGAGAAATTCAATGGATAAAAAAAGAGAGTCAATCTCAAGAAGAGACCAAGTCCTCTCCACTAGGTTATCAATTTCCATCAATTAGTTTATATCAATAAACCTGATCCACACCCCGGATCGAGGTTCACAAGAACACCCATAGATTCATAGGCCAAGTAGATCTCTACCACAATTATTTTTGGGAAACCAAATATAACCATGACACACATGAACCGCTTCCACAGTTATTAATGGAAGAAAAATGGTGTATAATAGTGAGAGAGTGAGATATATTGTATCTTCTATCATATCTCATGAGATAGCATGTGTTCGTGATACAAACACACAGACTGCTAGACAAGTAATAAGAATGTTCACCACTGATCTTAAATAATTATAATAGGTTTATAATTATCTGTGTGTTTCTCTTGATGTTTATGGGTTTCATAGGTGTAGAATATGTGAATCTAGAGTCCACTTATAGAAACAAACACCAATACATAGTGTCATGGAATATTTCAATTCTTGATTCTAGTTAGGTGAGATTCATCTCAAAGGTGGTCAATTTTTTTTAAAAAGGATGTGAGGATTTTTGGTTCATAGAAAATCCATCCTTGTTCAGAACTGTTAAGAATGAGTGATATTATTATATATTATTCTCTCAACCTTGTATTTTTTCTCTATATGGTTGTTTCACTTTTTTGTCAGGTGATTTCTTTATAAACATTAGAGGTCAACAATTGACATGTTCTTTATCTTGTGCAGTTACCTCATACCTTGTGCTAGTGTCTAACTATGTCAACAAAATACAACCATGGTCATTAATATATTTAGTAGTACTGATATTTCAAAATATTTCTATAAGAATTAATTTTGAATTTAAGATTAATGAATTTATTTTGATCAGTAGGTCATTCTATGAGTAAGTCCTTCTGTCAGTAAGTCGGTCTATGGGTTCCAACTTTTCCCTAAGTGTAAAATCTATAATGAAAAAGAGAAGATGCAAACAACCTATTCTAATATTGTTCTACCACTTATTCTCTATACAAATAAATTCTTGACATTTTTATTTCATATGGTTGATTCTTTACTCCGTCAAAAATCAACTAAAAATTTTGAAAAATTGGATTGATTTCAGCAAATGGATAACCTTTTCCTTGTTGTAGTTTCTAAGCTCCACCATGTGATCTAGTATGATCAGAATTATATTACTCATAAAAATTACTCACTCAATCAAAATTCATGTTGGATGAGTATCCTTATGTCTATACATGAAGTTTCTTTGTTACAAATGGGTCATTGTCACAACAACGTCCATGGCATTGGAATCAAGAAACATCTTCAGATTAATCACAATTTATGTCAATCACATCACACTCTAGAGGTGTTTAGTAGATACCCTCTCTTTGTATGGATGAAAATAAATATTTATGGTTCCACCAAGGGAATCCTTAGCCCTACTAGGTGTGGTGCTGTCTTCAGGAATCACCTCGGTTAGATCCTTGGATGTTTCATATGTAAATGTGGTATTTCAACCTCCCCTGAAGCTAAGATGCTAAGCTTGATATAGGATGTTTCCTTTTTCAAGATCATGGTATAGAAAAACATTTGTATTGAAAGTGACTCGACGACTATCATACAAGAAATTTGGAATGGTATAATTCCCCTTTCATGGCTGATCACCACCGGTTAGATGGAATACAACCGCTTTCATATCGATATTAACTATATCATCACACTTGTTTATCTAGAAGAAAACACAGTTGAAAATGATGTAGCCAAGATGGGCATAAATCAAGAAATTACCAAGCTCAAATAACTCCCTACTGCTCTTATTTCCTTTCATGAAAAAAATTGTAACATGATACTATACTTTTCAATTCTATAAACATTCCTTAAAAATTTAATATGCTTTGTTCGTTTAGGACAAGGCATCACCTTTTTCAAAAAACAACTTATGTCGGTCTATAGTAATTTCCTACTCTTGGTAGGTAGGTCATTCCATTAGTAGTTAAGCCCTAATATCAATAAGTAGGTCCTTCTATTAGTAGGTCATTCTATCGTAATTCCCTTATATTGGTATGTTCAGGTGTTGGAGAGTCATTGCTCTTAGTGAGATGTTATGTTGGTAAGTCAGACTATCAGTGACTCAAAAATATATCGGTGACTAACCCTTTTGGAAGGTTGATGGGTCATTGTGTCATTGTTATAGGGGAGTTGTTCAGTCGATAGTTTTTACTTCTGTTGTTGACTCATATCTCGATAGCTCAAACTTCTGTCGGTGAGTCATGATATCAATTACTCATACTTGGCCATTTTTTCTGTATGCCTATCTTATATTATTAACATTAATAGAATATTTTAAACATATATTTAAACATGGATAATATAATTTATCATATTTTAAATTTAAACATAATACATGGTTAAATAAGATTTGACATAATTTTTGATCCATTAACACTAGAGAGGGACAACATAACACTTCCAAAAGTTAGACGTCCAAAAATTTATAAACAACATCACTAAATTTCTTTAAATCAACCTAACAATGATCCCCTATATGTATTAAAGTTTCTCCTAGTTGTCTCATTCCAATCATGTGAATACCTTTATCATGTATTATCTTAAAACATGGTAATAACCTGAATTACCATGCATTGTTATTGAAAACATTCATGTTTCATTATTGAAAAATTAATTGGATATATTACTTAAATCTAAAAATTCTACCAACACCATCAATGATAATAAAAACTACTATTTAAATAAATCTATTATAATTTCCTAGGTAATCAATACCATCTAATATAAATATTAATATATTACATATTGTAATAAAAAAATCATTATCATGACATGGGGACTATATTAAGGATTATCATTATCTTTATAATGTGTTTCCCCTGAATATCACCTTACCATTAAATAATATTTCTATCCCATCAAAACCATTAAATATATTCATGTAAATCCTTATAAAAAAACCGACATCGAACAATCCTTATATATTTTCCAACTCGTAATTATTGAATCCAATTACATAAACACTAAAATTACTTTACAACATCCATAATCCATTAACAAGGATACCTTATCCTATTACATAATATCTCATTACATTCAAATTTTACTTATTGTCTCAACCACATCAACAGTGAAATTAGTACTCATAACACCTTGCTAATTCTCTTCTTGATCATTCCATATGGGACATCGATTTTCATAATGACCATTCAATACAAAGTTAAATCATTTTACCATATCTGATTTCATAGGAAGGTGAATATTCCCATCAATTTCATTGACCAAATTATTCATTTTTCATTGGTATTTACATGATTTGTTTCATTATTTTTCATATTCAAATAAAATTCATGTTCCTCTAAGACATTCACATGGGTGATTCTTTCAACATTATCAACATATAAGAAACCTAACATTGTTTCCTCAGTGACATCCCTTACACGAGAACTTAGAGGTATCTTTCCTTCTCTTCTTTGGTGAGTTCGAGAGTTGGGTAAGGTACATGTTGTTAATCTTGTTCCATGAAAACTGATTAGGGATGATCATAATATCCATCACTCAAACAATTATCACATTTTACTTCATATGAAAAAAAAATTCTATCACATTAAATGTTTACCCAATTTCTCCAAGATCCCGCCGGTTAATAATAGAAGAAAGGATATTGTGAGATATAATTATCATATATTGAAACCACATGATCATGAAAGATTTATTATGTGATTTCTAGATAATGGAACCTTCTTTTTATGCTTTGGCACATAAGTATTATACTTATAATCAACCATAGACATATTCTTAGAAATATTCATAGCTATATAAATAAGGTTTTATCATTCTTGTATCCAACGGTTGACTAAAAAATTTCAATAATGCCGACTATAGAAAATGTAACACCCGAGATTTTTATGAGTAATATTTTGTTTTTTATATATATCATCAAAGGAATCTTTCACTACATACTAGCTTGACTTACTTTACACGCAATCGCGACCTTCCTCGATAGCTTGCGTCGTACGCAATACCGAGTTTCACTAAACAACGATATGCTATTATTAAAACTAGCCGTTATGAATAGTAATAACCACTTTTTGAAATTTTATAAATTTTATTTTTTAAAATGGACTTCATTTTAGGATTCAGAATACCGAAATTAGCCTAGGGTGAAATTTTGGTATTTTTTTGAAAACTTTCAATTTTTTATGAATAGTGAAACCACTAAGTGGTAGGATAAAAACTGAATTTTGCATAAAACTTAATTTTACCACTTCTGTGAATGGAATTTCGAAAATCTGACAGACACGGTTGATATCAGTAAGTAAAATGTGGTTCAATGAGATAAAAATAATTTTTTGGTGAATAGTAACTTTTTACTTTTTTTTACCGCGGTTAATAGTAAATAGGGTAACTAAGGGTAAATATGATATTACTATTACCCTAACACATGTCCTAATTCTATTGGATAAGTGTAATTCGACCACAAACAACCTTATGAATAAAATATGACCATTTTCTCCCACTTGAGTTAGATTAGGACATTTATTATTAATTTATTTAAAGAAGGGTTAAAATAGTTAAAATCAAAGTTTAATAAGTAAATCATTTTTAATATGGGGTTATACATGAGATAAATTCGACAATAAATATTCATTATAAAGATAAAAAGATTTCCGACCTAATGGTATTTTATTTATAATTTTTATACATTATATAATTTAATTTAATTATGACACAACGATGATGCAGTAATTATCTCATTTATGAAATATTGACATAATTGATGTTATAAACACCAAAATAAATGTAATTTGAGACTTTTTATGAATTACACTAATTTTATAGGTTACTATGATATATTAGTGTTGATTTAATCAACTTGGTTAGAACATATAATTCTTTTATGACTTTCACAAAAATCATATATCAAATAGTGTCAAAATTGACACAAAATAGTTTTTAAATCAAATATTATATTATTAATTGTTATTTTATTCCTAAAAATCTAAGGTTCGGCCAAATGACTTATATAAGGATATATATATTAATAATAAACAATTTGGGGTTCGTTTGGCATGTTATAGTAAGTGTATTAACCATATAGTGAAAGAAAACAAAAAGACATGGTAAAAGTTAAATTATTTAACTTAGAGTTAAATCTAATTGATAAGGTTAAAATAATACCCTAAACTTGTCTAAATCCTATTGGTTGATATTATTTCGACCCATCCCCACTTTAGCTTCGAAATAAGACCCTTTGGAACCATTATAAACTGATTTTGACTTTAATATAAACTAATATTTTGAGATATTCCTAAGGTGCCCCTCTCCTCCCTTATAAAAGGGCACCTCCTCCCCCTCCTCCTCACACCAATTTGAGCACTCAAGCTCGGCCAACCCCTGCCATTTTCTCCTCTCCACTTCCCTAGAATAATCCTAGAGGTCCTGGTATTCTCCAAAGACCAATCTTAGTTCCCTAAGTGGATGATTCAAAGAGGCGTTCCAAAGAAGAGGTAATATCCATTACCGATCTTTTCAATTTCTTTCTTCTTCAACTTCTTCTTCTTTAGTTGTTTCATGATAAATTAATAACATCAGTATTACTTACATACTGATATGTTATTATAAATATGAAACAACCCTAATTCACCTACTATCCATCCTACGGAAAAATAAAATCACCACGCGTGCGTACGTACGGAATACCGTCTCCACGCCGTGGTGTAATCTATTTTCTACCACCACCTTACAAGGATGGGTATAATGGTGTAATGAGTAACTATTTATGATTATTATAAAGTAATATTGATACTGAAATAATATATATATACTCCAATACAATTCCACGATCATAGGAACGATATCATCACTCGTGCGTACGTACGGAATACCGTCTCCACAATGTGATGCGACTCGTTCTACATGATCATCATTACATAGTAATTATATAAATGAATTGAATGAATAAATATGATATATGTTACACTAATACCATTCTGGATATAAGTTATCTATAACCTTAAAATAAGAATAAGAATTTATTCGGCAACACACGCATAAGAACAAAAGGCAATAAAGACCCGAGTAACAAGTAACAATGAAATATTACTAACAAGAAGCTAAGAATATGACCATATATGATATCATATCAATATGTATGATTCTGGAATAAGTCAATAACATTATTTAAACCATTATACAGGATCTTCGGACACGTACAAAGAAAATCAGACCTAAGGTAAGGGAAAATATCACAATCTCATTTTTATCCGAGATTGTTTTTACTTTGGCATTTACTGGGGTGTATTTTATCATCCACATCCATGTTTCATCAATATGTAATATTACTTCCATCCACCTACAATTGTTTAAATCCATTTTTACCCTTCGGTGAGTTTTTAGTAATATGTATGAAAGGAATCTTTTTTCGTTTTTCGTACGAGGTAATTTTTGACTTTTCCGACAAAAGTACGAAGAATGTTTTTTTAACTTATATGGCATGAATGGATTTTTAAAACATTATTTCCAAGAAACTTCCTTTACAAGTTTTCAAGTTTATTTTTAATCAACTTCTTTTATTTTAAAGTCGTATGACATGTTATGAAAGGAAAAATGTTTTTGAAGTAGAAAGGATATTTTCCTCAAGAATGGAGTTCAAGTATTTTATCAAAATTATTTTCCATCTAAGATAATAAAAGGGTTCTGTTTTTATCCCTATTATTGCATTGGTTTGATTATGTTGTGATGGAAATATTTTTATGAATTCCTTTATCTTATATGAATTGTTTTATGATGTCATGTTGTTTAAGAATCCCATTTTTATTACATGGGTTACGCTATGATGTATGGTTTATGATTATGTGGCACACATAAGAAAGGATTCATTATAAGATGGGTGGGACCTATATCTCCCTCCAATGCATTGGGTAAAGATTTTATATCTCATGAGATAGACATGGCTGGAACGGAAGGTTATTTCGGTTCAGTTATACAGGACTGAAACGAGGAGTGAACTCGGTTCAGAAAGGGACTTTGTCCACTAATATAGTCTTGGCAATGAGTCATGACTAACAAGAAATGATTTTCCATGATTATGTGTGCATGCCACAAAGTTTCAAGTTTCATGTTATGATTATGGGGATCTCATTTTCACTTCTACGATTTATTCCATGTTAAGATATTATGATCTCTTTTGCAGGTTATGATTTTCAAAAAGATATGATATAATTTTTATTTCCTTTATTTTCCCTTGCTGAGCATTTGAGCTCACCCTTTTATGTTTTCTTTTCCCCAGGTCAGGAAGATGGATATTAAGTAGAATATGCTAAAAGGGACCCTAGATATGATGAAATAAATGGGAGACACTGTAGAAGATTTATGAACCAGTTGTTTATGTTTCCCAGTTTCTAAAGACACTATACCTATACGGTCCTTTGTGGTTTTGTCATATGTTGTAATAAGTGTGCTTCAATTTTGAAGTATTAACAATGTATGTAAAGTATGGGTCGTTATAGTTGGTATCAGAGGAAAGGTATAGTCAACATTTGGAAACTAGGATGTGAAAGCCTTAGTAAGAACCCTAAGGATAAGTCTAAGCATAGAACACAATCTTATTGTTTTAGAAATAGCCATGAATACCCTAGGATAAGACCTTAAGTGTGGAATTTTATCCTTGATTATGTGGTTTTCCTATTATAATTAGTGTTGCTCACACTATTCTTCTTGGTTTTAGTCAATGGCTGGAACCAGAAGGAACCGTGTTAATGCGGAATGCGATGGGCAATGCAATGATTGTCCCCCTGAGCAACCAAACGATATGGGAGCTGGAATGCAAAATCTTGTAGCCATGCTCACACAACTTTCTCAAGCTATGAATCATGCAGGACTTCCAAACGAGCAAAGGAAGGAGAAACATTCTGTTGAATCCTTCATGAGGCAGCGTCCACCTTCTTTCAGTGGGTCTACTGATCCATTAGTTGCTGAACAATGGATTAGTACTACTAAAAAGATATTTTCAGTTCTTCAATGTTCTGAACATGATAAAGTCATCCTAACAGTGTATCGTTTGGAAGGAGATGCTGATCAATGGTGGAATCTTATTAAGAATACGAGGCAAAGGGATGAAATTGAGTCTATGGAATGGGACGAGTTCAAGAACTTATTTTTCAATAAGTACTTCCCTCGTATTCTCCGAACAAAGATGGAGAAAGAGTTTCTTGAACTGAAGCAAAGGGATGATGAATCTGTTGGTACCTATGAAGCAAATTTTACAAGACTTGCAAGGTACGCTTCTGGTATTATTATCCAACCTGAGAGTAAGATCGATCGATTCTTTATTGGCTTAAAACCAAGTCTTCCAAGGGCGTTAGCCATAAGGGACTTCAATAGCTACGAGGAAATCGTTTGATGTTCTCTCAAAGTCGAGATGGAGATTGGAGTAACCCATCAGTCACATGGGTTTGATAAGAAGATGAAGATGGAATTCAAAGGAAAATCTAAAGAGCACACTAAAAAGAAGATGAGATTTCCCTTATGCTCAAAGTGTGGAAAGAAACATGGAGGGAGTTGTCTTAAAGGGACAAGTAAATGTTTCAAATGTGGAAAGGAAGGTCATCGGGCATTTGAATGCCGTGATAATGGGAAGAAGATGTCTAATGATGCAAACAAAGGAAGGGATACACAGAATGAACCTACTACACTTCAATGTTTCAAGTGCAAGGAGATGGGGCATTATGCCAATCAATGCCCAAATCCAAGGGTTGATGATGATGGTCGACGTCAACAAAATATTAAGGCTAAAGACAAAAGAATGTCACATGCAATTTCTATCAGCGATGTGGAGTACGATAACGAAGTGGTGAAAGGTACACTTACCATCCACTCTAAAGTAGCAAATGTTTTATTTGATTCTGGATCCACCCACTCTTTTATTTATGAAAAAATTTCTAAGGGTATCACCGTACTACCTCAACAATTAGATGTTGAGTTAGCTGTGACAACACCTAATGGCACAACAGTCGCATCAAAAGTTTATAATTCTTCTCCGATCGAAGTTTGTGGGAAAGTGCTTCCTGCAAATCTTGTGATCCTTCCTTTAGTGGAATTTGATGTGATTCTTAGCATGAATTGGCTTTCTCTACATGGAGCTCATATCAATTGCCAAATAAGGGAAGTCACATTTCATATTCCAGATCAATCTACGATCGTCTATCGATGCAAGGATGAATATATCCTTCCAGTAGAAATTTCATCCATCTTATGGGTCTTGATTCCACTAAATGAAGGTTATTTATCTCAAATGGTTGGTGAGAAACTCATGATTAAGAATATGCCCATCGTACGGGAGTTTGATGATGTCTTTCCGGAGGAATTACCGGGTCTTCCACCAAATCGTGAAGTTGAGTTTTCAATAGAACTCGTACCGGGTGCTTTTCCTATTTCAAAGACACCTTATAGAATGGCCCCAATTGAGTTGCAGGAATTGAAGAAGCAACTCCAGGAGAATCTTGATAAGGGATTCATACGCCCTAGTGCGTCACCTTGGGGAGCACCTGTTCTATTTGTTAAGAAGAAAGATGGATCAATGAGACTCTGCATTGATTATTGAGAACTATCAAGAACAAATATCCTCTCCCACGCATTGATGACTTATTTGACCAACTACGCGGAGCTCAATACTTTTCCAAGATTGATCTTCGTTCATGGTATCATCAATTAAGGGTCAAAAGGGAGGATATACCAAAGATGGCATTCCGCACAAGGTATGGACACTATGAATTTATAGTGATGTCATTTGGTCTTACTAATGCCCCTGCTATCTTCATGGATCTAATGAATAGAGTCTTTAGAGACTATCTTGATCAATTTGTGGTAGTCTTTATAGACGATATTCTTGTCTATTCAAAGAGCAAGTAAGAGCATGAAGATCACTTGAGAATTATATTGAAGACTCTGAGAAAGGATAAGCTTTATGCCAAATTTACCAAGTGAGAATTTTGGCTTCAAAAAGTTTCATTTTTGGGTCACATAATCTCAAAAGAGGGGATATCTGTGGATCCAGCAAAAACAAAGGTTATCGAAAGATGGTCAAGACCAACAACAGTAACTGAGATCCGAAGTTTTCTTGGTTTGGATGGATATTATAGACGTTTTGTAAAAGATTTTTCATGATTATCTAATCCACTCACCAAGTTGACTCGGAAAGGAGTTAAGTTTGTTTGGACAGAGGAATGTGAAGAGAATTTCAAGGAGTTGAAAAGAAGGTTATCCAGTGCACCTGTGCTCACACTGCCTTGTAGTGGAGAAAGGTTTGTGATCTACAGTGATGCATCCAAGAAGGGATTGGGGTGTGTTCTTATGCAAAATGATATGGTGATAGCTTATCCCTCACGACAGTTGAAAATCCATGAGCAAAATTACCCAACTCATGCTTTGGAGTTGGCTGCGGTAATCTTTGCATTAAAGATTTGGATGCATTACCTTTATGGTGAAAGGTGTGATATTTATACTGATCATAAAAGTTTAAAGTATATTTTCACACAAAAGGAGTTGAATATGCGTCAAAGAAGATGGTTGGAGCTGATTAAGGATTACGACTGCTCAATCCATTACCACCCTGGGAAAGCAAACAAGGTGGCAGATGCATTAAGTCGACAAGAACATGCTAGTTTATCCATGATGAGGATCACAAAGGATCCAATATTTATGGATTTACAAAGGATGGATCTTGGAATTATAATGGAAGGGGAAAAATCTTATCTTTCTCAAATGAATGTTCAACCATCTATACATGCGAAGATTAAGGAGGCACAAAAAGAAGATGTCGAGTTACAAAAGAAGGTGAGAAATGTTCCTGAATTCAACCTTGATTGTGATGGGATAATAAAGTTCAGGAATCGGTTTTGTGTTCCTCCCATCCCCGAATTAAAGAGGGAGCTGCTGGATGAGGCTCATAGTTCTTCATTCTCTATTCATCCTTGAAGCACGAAGATGTATAGGGACCTGAAAGAGTACTTCTGGTGGGATGGCATGAAAAGAGATGTTGCTGAATATGTCTCTCGATGCTTGGTTTGTCAACAAGTTAAAGCTGAGAGACAGAAGTCTAAGGGGATGTTACAACCATTACCCATACCCGAATGGAAATGGGAAAACATCACTATGGACTTTGTCACAGGACTTCCTAAAACATCCAAAGACAATAATTCTATTTGGGTCATAGTTGATCATCTTACAAAGTCTGTACACTTCATTGCTATTAGAGAGTATTTCTCTCTAGATCAGCTTGCCAGGATATATGTAAAGGAAGTGGTAAGATTGCATGGAGTACCACTTTCTATTATATCTGATCGGGATCCGAGATTTACCTCGAAGTTCTGGCGAAGTCTTCAGCATACTCTGGGTACAGAGTTGAGTTTCAGCACTGCTTATCATCCTCAGACAGACGGTCAGTCTGAGAGAACAATTCAAACCCTAGAAGATATGTTGAGAGCTTGATCTATGGATTTCAAAGGAGGTTGGGATCAACACCTACCTTTGGTGGAATTTTCTTATAATAATAGCTTTCACTCCAGTATTCATATGGCTCCTTATGAAGCTCTCTATGGAAAGAAATGCAGGACTCCAACTTGCTGGGATGAAGTTGGGGAAAGAAAGCTATTAGGACCTGATCTCGTTGATGAAATGGCAGAAAAGGTCAGATCTATTCAACAACACATAAGAGCAGCTCAGAGTCGACAGAAAAGTTATGCCGACAACCGAAGAAAAGACCTAGAGTTTGAAGTGGGTGATAAAGTGTTCTTACGAATATCTCCCTGGAAGAGGGTTATAAAGAAGGGGATGTTGAGCCTTAGATATATCGGTCCTTTCGAAATACTAGATCGTGTTGGAAAGGTAGCTTACTGATTGGCGCTTCCACCGAATCTCTCTCAAGTTCACGATGTGTTCCATGTATCTCTCCTGAGAAAGTACATACCTGATCCTTCACATGTACTCAGCTCAGAAGTTGTACCGCGGAGCAAGATCTTTCTTATGAAGAACAACCGATAGAGATTCTGGATCGTAGAGAAAAAGTCCAACGAAACAAGACCACTCGATTGGTGAAAGTTTTATGGAGGAACCACCAACTTGAAGAAGCTACATGGGAGCTTGAGGATATGATGAGGGAGAAGTATCCTCATCTGTTTGTTACAAAGTGACAAATTTCGAGGGCGAAATTCTTTTTAAGGGGGGTAGAATGTAACACCCGAGATTTTTATGAGTAATATTTTGTTTTTTATATATATCATCAAAGGAATCTTTCACTACATACTAGCTTGGCTTACTTTACACGCAATCACGACCTTCCTCGATAGCTTGCGTCGTACGCAATACCGAGTTTCACTAAACAACGATATGCTATTATTAAAACTAGCTGTTATGAATAGTAATAACCACTTTTTGAAATTTTATAAATTTTATTTTTTAAAATGGACTTCATTTTTGGATTCGGAATACCAAAATTAGCCTAGGGTGAAATTTTGGTATTTTTCTGAAAACTTTCAATTTTTGATGAATAGTGAAACCACTAAGTGGTAGGTTAAAAACTGAATTTTGCATAAAACTTAATTTTACCGCTTCTGTGAATGGAATTTTGAAAATCCGACAGACACGGTTGATATCAATAAGTAAAATGTGGTTCAATGAGATAAAAATAATTTTTTGGTGAATAGTAACTTTTTACTTTTTTTTACGGCGGTTAATAGTAAATAGGGTAACTAAGGGTAAATATGATATTACTATTACCCTAACACATGTACTAATTCTATTGGATAAGTGTAATTCGACCAAAAACAACCTTATGAATAAAATATGACCATTTACGCCCACTTGAGTTAGATTAGGACATTTATTATTAATTTATTTAAAGAATGGTTAAAATAGTTAAAATCAAAGTTTAATAAGTAAATAATTTTTAATATGGGGTTATACATGAGATAAATTCGACAATAAATATTCATTAGAAATATAAAAATATTTCCTACATAATCGTATTTTATTTATAATTTTTAGACATTAAATGATTTAATTTAATTATGACACAACGATGATGCAGTAATTATCTTATTTATGAAATATTGACATAATTGATGTTATAAACACCAAAATAAATGTAATTTGAGACTTTTTATGAATTAAACTAATTTTCTAGGTTACTATGATATATTATTGTTGATTTAATCAACTTGGTTCGAACATATAATTCTGTTATGACTTTCACAAAAATCATATATCAAATAGTGTCAAAATTGACACAAAATAGTTTTTAAATCAAATATTATATTATTAATTGTTATTTTATTCCTAAAAATCTAAGGTTCGGTCAAATGACTTAGATAAGGATATATATATTAATAATAAACAATTTGGGGTTTGTTTGGCATGTTATAGTAAGTGTATTAACCATATAGTGAAAGAAAACAAAAAGACATGGTAAAAGTTAAATTATTTAACTTAGAGTTAAATCTAATTGATAAGGTTAAAATAATACCCTAAACTTGTCTAAATCCTATTGGTTGATAGGATTTCGACCCATCACCACTTTAGCTTTGAAATAAGACCCTTTGGAACCATTATAAACCGATTTTGACTTTAATATAAAATAATATTTTGAGATATTCCTAAGGTGCCCATCTCCTCCCTTATAAAAGGGAACCTCCTCCGCCTCCTCCTCACACCAATTTGAGCCCTCAAGCTCAGAAAACCCCTGCCATTTTCTCCTCTCCACTTCCCTAGAATAATCCTAGAGGTCCTGGTCTTCTCCAAAGACCAATCTTAGTTCCCTAAGTGGAGGATTCAAAGAGGCGTTCCAAAGAAGAGGTAATATCCATTACCGATCTTTTCAATTTCTTTGTTCTTCAACCTCTTCTTCCTTAGTTGTTTCATGATAAAGTAATAACATCAGTATTAATTACATACTGATATGTTATTATAAATATGAAACAACCCTAATTCACCTACTATCCATCCTACGGAAAAATGAAATCACCGCGCGTGCGTACGTACGGAATACCGTCTCCACGCCGTGGTGTAATCTATTTTCCACCACCACCTTACAAGGATGGGTATAATGGTGTAATGAGTAACTATTTATGATTATTATAAAGTAATATTGATACTGAAATAATATATATATACTCCAATACAATTCCACGATCATAGGAACGATATCATCACTCGTGCGTACGTACGGAATACCGTCTCCACAATGTGATGTGACTCGTTCTACATGATCATCATTACATAGTAATTATATAAATGAATTGAATGAATAAATATGATATATGTTACACTAATACCATTCTGGATATAAGGTATCTATAACCTTAAAAGAAGAATAAGAATTTATTCGGCAACACACGCATAAGAACAAAAGGCAATAAAGACCCGAGTAACAAGTAACAATGAAATATTACTAACAAGAAGCTAAGAATATGACCATATATGATATAATATCAATATGTATGATTGTGGAATAAGTCAATAACATTATTTAAACCATTATACAGGAGCTTCGGACACGTACAAAGCAAATCGGACCTAAGGTAAGGGAAAATATCACAATCTCATTTTTATCCGAGATTGTTTTTACTTTGGCATTTAATGGGGTGTATTTTATCATCCACATTCATGTTTCATCAATATGTAATATTACTTCCATCCACCTACAATTGTTTAAATCCATTTTTACCCTTCGGTGAGTTTTTAGTAATATGTATGAAAGGAATCTTTTGTCGTTTTTCGTACGAGGTACTTTTTGACTTTTCCGACAAAAGTACGAAGAATGTTTTTTTTAACTTATACGGCATGAATGGATTTTTAAAACATTATTTCCAAGAAACTTCCTTTACAAGTTTTCAAGTTTATTTTTAATAAACTTCTTTTATTTAAAAGTCGTATGAGATGTTATGAAAGGAAAAATGTTTTTGAAGTAGAAAGGATATTTTCCTCAAGAATGGAGTTCAAGTATTTTATCAAAATTATTTTCCATCTAAGATAATAAAAGGGTTCTGTTTTTATCCCTATTATTACATTGGTTTGATTATGTTGTGATGGATATATTTTTATGAATTCCTTTATCTTATATGAATTGTTTTATGATGTCATGTTGTTTAAGAATCCCATTTTTATTACATGGGTTACGCTATGATGTATGGTTTATGATTATGTGGCACACATAAGAAAAGATTTATTATAAGATGGGTGGGACCTATATCTCCCTCCAATGCATTGGGTAAAGATTTTATATCTCATGAGATAGACATGGATGGAACGGAAGGTTATTTCGGTTCAGTGATACAGGACTGAAACGAGGAGTGAACTCGGTTCAGAAAGGGACTTTGTCCACTAAGATAGTCTTGGAAATGAGTCATGACTAACAAGAAATGATTTTCCATGATTATGTGTGCATGCCACAAAGTTTCAAGTTTCATGTTATGATTATGGGGATCTCATTTTCACTTCTATGATTTATTCCATGTTAAGATATTATGATCTCTTTTGTAGGTTATGATTTTCAAAAAGATATGATATGATTTTTATTTCCTTTATTTGCCCTTGCTGAGCATTTGAGCTCACCCTTTTATGTTTTCTTTTCCCCAGGTCAGGAAGATGGATATTAAGTAGAATATGCTAAAAGGGACCCTAGATATGATGAAATAAATGGGAGACACTGTAGAAGATTTATGAACCAGTTGTTTATGTTTCCCAGTTTCTAAAGACACTATACCTATACGGTCCTTTGTGGTTTTGTCATATGTTGTAATAAGTGTGATTCGATTTTTAAGTATTAACAATGTATGTAAAGTATGGGTTGTTATAGAAAAACTCAATTAAAGTACATATATGTTACATAAGTTTTGTGAATACATACTATTTTTCACAAATATATGCCCACATACAATATTTTTTGGGGGCCTTTGTAGACATGGAAACATAAACCCTTCTCTATATGTGAGATACACTATCTTGCACTAGGTTCATCATGGATGGAAATATTCTTAAACATGTTATACATAATAAATGACTTCCTAAAATGCGGAAATTAATCAAAAAAATGTGTGAGATTAGATGATCAATCAAGGTAAAAAAGGGAGATATGCAAGCATAAACATGATAATAAGGGTGTGAGAACAATATCGTAACATTAGAAGATCATAACCAACATATTAAAGATCATAAATTGGAATCTTGGAATAAATATTAGCATTTCAAAATACATGAATCATAAGGGGATTAATAGAAAAAGCCATTAAAACATAAACTAGGAATAAGGCATAGAGTTGTGGAGGAAAAATAAACATATAAAATGATTTCTAGAGTATTCCAGACATCACTTACAAGGACATCATTGTAATAAAAATCAACTCCACATACCATCTAGGTAGTAATGGTTCACTCCCATGATCATTATTGTATTGAAGGATCACTCAAAAGATCATTTTAGTGGACAAAGTCCATTACTAGACCGAGTTCACCCCCGTTTGATCAATGTCTATCTGATAATATATAAGTCTTTAACTAATGCATTGGTGGAGTTATAAGACCCACCCATATTATTATGAAATCATACATACATGGGACACTAGATTACAAAAAATCCAATCATAACCAATGAAATAAAATGGTTATAATAAAAATTTCACCATATCATAACCTGTGGAAATGATAAATGTTTCATAATCATTTAATGAAGTCATAACCTGTGAAAAGAAGTGGTATATATAAATATATAACCCATTAAAGAGTAATGTGTTTTTAAAAAATATATTTTGTAAAATAGAAATAGGTTTCCTTAATAGCATACCATAAAAATGTAAACCATTTATAGAAATAATATTAATGGATCTTTTGGATAATTTCCTTAAAAAGGCATGTGTAACACCAACAACTGTCATCTTAGATGTGAAATAATTTGATAGGATCATTAAAAAACATTAATAGATGAAAATATCCTATATTATTTGAACCATTATTCCAAAAACATGAATCCTTTTGAAAACCATTTTCATTTAAATATCCTTGAAAACATATAAATGAATCTCGAAATCTTTTTGAAATCCTTTTCCTTGAAAATATATTTGAAATCATATAAAGAAAAATTGAAACATTTTGAAAATATTTTATTTGAAAATATTTTGAAAACATATTAGTAAATCTTGAAATAATTTTCAAAACCCCTTTCCTTTAAAATATAATTTAAAACAAATAATTAAATATTCAAGAAAATTTGAAAAAATTCATTGAATATAGCTTTAAAAAACTATAAAGAAACCTTAAAAACACTTTAAAAAACTTTTTATATGAAAATAATTTTTAAAACATATAAAGAAATCTTGAAAAAAAATTATAACCATTTTCGATTAATATAATCTCATAATATAATTTTAAATACCATTTTTAGAACATTTTATAAAATATGTTATCTATAACAAAACAAATTTTGGGACAAAGACATAAATGTTGTTATATTTTGTTAAGAAAATTTTATAAATTATCTTAATTAACAATGAATGTAGAAAATAAATAATATATTAATACATTCTGAGTAACCATAAGAGAAGAAATTAATGAGTGTTCATGATAGATGTATCGTTAGATTTCATCAATGAAAGCATAATCATAAACAATCCTAATAAACGGTGTGATTATTGCAATTAACTATTACGACTTCATATCATTAAATAATACTCCCCATGTAAGAAAAATAAATTACATGAAGAATTAAATATTATGAAAAATGGATATTAATGGTATAACATTTAAAATGGATGTATGCAAACATCATGAATAATATAGGTCTAAAAAAGAACATGTCCCTCAAAGAAGACAAATTGAGACAAAAATACCTTAATAAGTTATTATCTTTTGAAATGTAAAGACCCATGAAAAATATATCATAAAATAGATATATAAATAAACATAAATTTAATGATAATATTAATAAAATATATTCATCAGAATTATATACACCACCCAAAATAAATTAGAGGTGAATAAGGCATAAATCTCATAGAAATAAAACTAAGATGAGGAAACTCAAAATAATTGAGTAAGTATAAAATTATTATCCAAAAAAAGAATAAAATAATCATTTAATGTAGTTAATTAACTTTTATTATTTATATAACATTTTATTAGGGAGTATATACATCACACAATAGAAGTTAGTAGAGAATATGGCATTTATCTCACATAAAAATAATGTGAGCTGAAATTCTTTTACCAAATATCTTGACTCTCGTCATACTCATTCAAAACTCCTATTTAATAAATATAATTTTATTATAAATTAAATAAATAAAAATATACTTATTTATAATAATATATATTATTTTACATGTGACTTTATATTATCCATTTATTAACAATTTCAAGTTAATGTTATGCTTCAGGTAATATCCTCTTTGTTTTTCGTACATAGTTTGACTTGTTATTTTTTATTCTATTACATTGATCTTGAATAACATATGATAATAATTTAAAAAATTACATAAATATAATATATATTCATATTTTAAATAGTTATATTAATCTATAAAATATTGACAAATGAAATGGAATACACTAGTCATGTAGATGATCAATCGTATGTTCGCATGGATGCTATTTTCGTTTTACTGTCATATTGAAAAAAATACAGTAAATAAAATACATATATATATATAATATAATTATAATATTTTCATTATTTCATATATATATTATATTTATACTAAACCCATCCTCAATACATTACATGTAATTTTTGAATGAATCACATCACTATGTGGAGGTGATAAAGCACACATCTGGAAACAAAGCTATCATATTGTCAAAAAATTTGAATGAATAAAGGTAATGTATAATAAAATATTTACAAAAGTATAGAGAAATAATAAGAGTCAAATATATCATATAGAAATATATTTTCCATCATAATATCTACCCTGAGAGTTCCAGATGGAAAAACGAACAACATCGTTTCATGAGGCGGTAGTCCCCTATACGCAAAAAAATATTGTTCGTTACCAATTAGAAGGAAAGGGTTGTAATTGAAGGGTTAAATCCTAGAATAAAAAAATCTCAATATATTAATTATAAAGAGAATATTATATAATAATGTAAAAAAAGATTTTATTTGGTGGAGAAAAAAAATAAAACAAAGGATCTTAAGGATGGATGCAACCTATTCTTTTGCAACCAACTATGTTTTCACAAAATGGGAATAATTGGTTGGATTTATTCCCAAATATAAGATGATAGGATGAATTTAGGTGACATTTAAGGAAATTTTGGAAAATATTTTTTCCACGACAAAGGGCTTACAATGTGTGAATTAGTGGGTGGAGGAGTTCCTATTTATAGTTGTTGAGGAGTGACATTATTGTATATATTTTGAAAGGGAATTTCTCCTAGGATTTCCCTTATTATGTTCCTCTGATATTTATCTAAAACTGATATAAGGTATAATAAGGTCTATATAATAACATATAATTTATTTTGGAAAATTTTCTAGTCGATTTTGTGCCTTATGATTAAGGTTTAGTCAATTGTTAATCTAAATTTTTATTTATCATTGTAATAACTTTAAACCACATTCACTAATATTTCTGGTAGAAATATATTTTTACCTTATTATCATTTTAAATTATTATTATTACCAATATATAATCCAATATTTTGAATTCTAATAACATATTAGGTATACATTAATTTTAAATTAATACCGATGAATGTACGATAAAGCGGGGGGTTTAAAGTAAAAATGATCAAAAGTTTGAAAATAATTTATATCAAATTTAAATCTGAAATTAGCCACAATGATATTAAATTGATTAATTAATATAAAATTTATCTAATTAAAATTTAAATTCAAGTTAAAATATTATTTAACAGTATAAATAAACTTGAGAAAATCATTGTTTTGAATTGAAAATATGTATTTTTTTCAATGCATCAAAACATGAATCTTCTCATAAGAACACCAGAATTTTACCCAAATTCAATTTTAATATTTATATTTAAAAAATAATGTTTATATTTTTCAAATAAATATTATAAAATTGTCAAAAATAATATTTAAAATGAGTTCTCCATTAAAATATGATAAAAACACAATTTTGAAAAATACAAATTTTTATTCATAAAATTGGATTTAATATTATCATATGATTATAATACATATTTTATGAGCATAATATTTTTATAGAAAGTTTAATTTTTAAACATAATTTAAAAAATTCATCAATAATTGTTTGATTAATTTATTAAGATTAAATAGTGTTTGTACATAAAATATAGTTTTATTAGAAAATGAATGTCATTATTTTTAAATAGTTATTTCATTCGCTCATACATATTGATAACAAATGAATTAATTTTATATAAATGTGTAAATAATTTTCTCAAATTTAGTTAATCTTATTCATAACATCAATTTTAAAGGATAGGTGGTAGAAATAATAGTATTTTAATGATAAAATTAGTATTATATGATAGTTTAGTGAAAACTCAACATTTAATGTAATTTAATATATCAAAGGGACTCAATATTGTCTTTAATATAATCCATACATAGTTCTTTTTATAATGAAAGGTAATATATGTGTTTCTATTATTGTAATATTTATAAAGAATTTATTATAACACAGCATAGAAAATGTTTTTTTATATAAAAAAGTTATATTAATTGTTGCGTGAAATAGAAAATATCAAAAAGATAAAATTTATTTATAAAAAAACATTTCCCAAATTCTATGGGTGTTAGAAACTTCCCCAAACATCGGGTAAAATCATGGAATAGTTTTTTTGGAAAATTAGTATTCTTTGATCTTGTTTCTTAGTTAAATCCCTAACTGGATCTGAGTAAATTACTTGCATTATTGGAATTCATTTGTGTAACCATCCATTTTTAGTTGAATTTTATAGAAACCTTCCTCAATTAATGTTCTTGACATTCAATGCTCAATAATAGTATCATTGAAATTATATATGACAAGTAAAATTCTAATAGATTGGAGAATATGTACCGGATATTACTAATTTATCCTTAATTGTATGACACTTATACCATTCATGTATAAAATCACTTGAATTTACACCACAGTATTCAAAATAACAAGCCCCATGTACATTGATACATGGAATCCATTATAGGAATTTAATTTATCTTGTCATTTTATCTAATTTCCATATACCTATAAATGGTAGGAATTATTATTCTCAAATAATAATTTATCACCTGCTATAGTGAATATAAAACCATCAATAAGGTTTTATCCTTCGTATGTATTATGTATCTCTAGAACATTCTTTGTTGAACCTCTTGTGGAACTCTTTCCTATGAAAGCGATTTGTGCTTCTTTGGAATTGACTAAACCTAAGTCAATATTTATCCCACTATCACAAATAGATATGTATTCCATTAAATAAAAATTTACTCTACCACTTGACTATTTCTTTTCTGTCATAGATATTTTTGTAATATTATAAGAAACTATTAGGATAATAACAATAAATGAACATTGTGTTTTTCTTTATGAATGTTTGTTTATATACTTAAAAAACACTTTACACCCAAACACATGTTCTAATATAAAATTTTATTTCCATTACAATATGACTCATATGATATAAATTTGTTCTTACAGTTTTTATTTTTTATGGGATAATGTTATTACTTATAATTAATGTCTCCAAATAGAAGTTTGTCACAGTTCTTATAAAACTCAACATTTTTTTTACAAACATCATGAATATTATGTTTATATGGAAATGTTGGGTTAGGAATTTCTCCATGAAACATTTTATCGATAAATGATTGTATGTAATATTCATCCTTAATCCACCTTATTAACATCATTGCTTTTATATGTCTAAGTTAATGTGCATTTAGGATTTAATCATTTCTACATTTTGTTGATCATTGAATGATTGATCAAGATATTCATCAGTATACCATCTTGAAGCATAATATATCTTATTACCATGAATATTATATTCTCCACTTACAAATTTGTTAATAAAAACATAATTTAATCTAATAATGTATATTTACCACTAGTTAACACTTGGAATAGTTCATGCTCTCTACCTAAACTAATTCTGAAAGATTTAGGGTGTTACTTTACATATAAATGTTTAGTTATCCAAACTAATTAAGTATAAACAATGATAATCCGTTGGTTTTTAGCTCCACTGAGTATAAATAAAATACTAGGTATATCCTTGATGCCATATTTTATTTTTACTTAATAATGATTTATCATTCTAGAACCAGGTTTATAAGTCTTACCTTATATCTTCACCAAAAATTTCATGTGATTCGTGTGTTACTAAACTAATGATCCTCTAAAATCAGAAAACATTGCAATATCGAAGTTGTGTGTTTCTCAATACTAACTTAGAAACCAGCCTTTCTCAACTACTTACAGAACACACCTTACTTATAATGGTGATTTTATACATGGTTTCTTAATTTAAGTACACATATCTAATAAAAACATTATATTTAATAACCACTAAGTTTGAAATAATAATTATTTAAAATTGATGAACATACCTAAATAAAAATTGATTAAATTATTATTTAATTCATTTTATAGAATTTACACTTCCTTATAATTTTTTCCTAATATGCATAGAAAATAGACTCTTATTTAGTAAATCTTTTTTAAAGAACTCTATAATTGGTACCTTGTAGTCACTCTCTCCATTGTATATTTCACCTTGTATTTTAACTTGTTCACCATTAGAAATAAAGATTAATATGTTTTTAATAATATTATTTCTTGGATAACCAAACCTAGATGGATGAAAAGATTTTTTATTCATACATTTAATTTTGTAATACTAAATGAAACTAGAGTAAATGAGTGAAAATGATATCAGAAATGGATTCATTGAAAGATGAGGATCCATATTTCAATTTACACACATTCAGTGTAATCATCACCTATACATATCTCATTTCTATTTCTCTTGGAAGGATTATAACAGATGAAAATATATGAAATATCTTTTATGTTTTTTTGTAGTATCAACAAATCACATTGAACATTGATTATATCATTATGAAATGACAATCATATGTGTCATACATGAGTTTCCTATAAGAATTTTCTCACCCTTCCATCCTAACGTGTCATAGTAGGTATTGGGGACACTAGCACCATGGATTTCTATTGTCATTGTACTTTTTTCATGAACCTGTAATATTCTGGGGAATTCATGCTAGTCTGATCATTTACTTTTTCAAATAATTATCATAGTGTACTTGTGGTATTACATTCATATTTTTTACAAAATTAAAATGAAATAGATTTTCACTTTTTTATTTATTACCAATTATAAAATATTGATTAAGTTAAATCATTAAATGACTCACACTAATTTAATGAACTATACAAACACTCTGCATTAGAAAAATAATACTATCTCTCCTGAGTATTTCAGTGTAAATGATCATTGAACCTCCCCTTAAACTCTAAAAGCTATGACCATTCAAATACATCAAGAGTTCAAGGTATGAGTTTTGCTGATGAAATGCATTAACTCATGGCTCCTTTTTCTGTTGAGTGAATGCCCATATTTTGAAATCAGAAACACAGTTTACAAAATTCATGGCACTAAAATTGCAAAAATATAGTTATGACTAACCCTTTGCTACAAAATTTAGTCATGTAAACTCATCATTATCATAAGGACTCCCCAGTAGCAGGATGGATCATCAAATATGGATAATCGAGAAGCCCTTATACAGGGTCTTTTATTAAATTTTGAATGATGGAGATGTTTCGGAATTAATATTTCATTGAGGGATTTTTATATATTTTTAGATTAATGAAATATATTTTTATTAATATTTTCTTTCTATGTTTTCTTGTCCATAGTTAGACCTTAATAAAAAAAACATCCATCATGTATTTATTAAATTTACTATTTATTAGTTTAAGTGTTTTCTACTATTTTTAAAATGTATAAATTAATAATAAAAATATTAAAGGATATAAAAATACATATCTGGTTTTGAGCATCTAATATCAGTTGATCCATTTCAACTTAATGGATGAACCACAACCTTGGGGAATCATACATGAGTCGTGTCTCGACTCATGATGAATCTTGACCCTCATATATTGTGTCAAATTCTTGTCTATAATTTTCCTCTACTTTATGTGGTATTTGACTTATATCATCCTTATCATAGAAAAAAAATCTCACATACTGGTGAGGGGTTATAAAAAGTAAAAAAATTTACATACATAAATTTGATACGCATACACTAATACATATTGAGTGAGAAATGTGATGATGTGAAGACCACCTAACTTAATCTAATTAATTATTTACAAAAATCATTCACATATAATAAATAATTAAATAAAGAAGTCATCCATGATCGATGATCAAAACCGATCATTGAGATAAAGTAAAAGATTGGTTAAATTTTAATTGAAATAAATTTAATGTATGTTATCTATTAAAAAAATTGAATGAAATAATTAAATTTAAATAGATTATTCACATATTTCATTATTATTCAGATACATCATTAATTTAATTATTATTCCAAAAGTAAAATATATTAATTAGTTAAATTTAATTCAAAAAATATTTTAATCATTCGGAGTGTTGAAAATATTATTTTAAACCCTTTTTTAATTATTTAAATTTTATATTAACATTAAAGTAATAAATTATATTAATTTATATATATATAAAATAAGTGAGGCCCCAAAACACTACACAATGACTGTTCAAGTTGGGATGAGCCCACACAAGCCCAGTTCGAGCCATGAATACCAGGTGTAAGAATGTTTTGTTCAAGTCAGGACCACCCATACTAGTTTTAGATTTGGAATACCTTTACATACCCACTATTGGAAAGATCAAATCCAATGGAACCTGATGAGGTTGGGGTAGGGGATACCTTGCTATTGAGAGGATATTGAAGCAACCCGAATAAAACGAGGTGAGGGGGGATTGAAAATAGATGGAATATGATACATTGGATGTTATTGGGAGGGGAAACAGTCAGCACCTGCCTAGATGACGGTTTCTATTTGTGGTATTTAACAAATCAATGAAATAATTAGGAGTGAAGGCATCCAACCTCAAGGCAGTCAAACCGTGGTGAAGGATGGCACATCGGGAGGTGGATGATGAGTGTTTTATTGGTCCACTGCTCAGTCGAATCTAGAGACAGCGGTAGCCAGGAACGAGGACGACTGCTCATGGTTCCATGTGGCCCATATAGTGGTTTAGTGGTGGCCTAGTCACTAGAGAATGAGCCCACATTATCATTACACTCTGGAGGAGGAGGCTTTGGTGTGACCCAACTTGGACAAGCTAGCTGCTAAAATTATTGGAAATAAGTGTGATATTGGGATGGTGGGTGGTGTGTCGGTTGGGGATTCACCATGGGGGGGAGGTAGTATATGAGTGTGGGCTTGCTAAGGTGAAAACATTGGTGACTTGGTGATAACCAAATCCTGTCAACTGGTCCAAGAGTGGGGATGGATAACTGAGAGGCAGGTGCCAATAATTTAAAAAATTATATATTTTTTTTGTTTTTAAATTTCATAGGTTGCACCACCCCATTTAAATAATTTTATTGACATTAGATAAAAAAGTATCCAATATTAAAAAAATCCACACATTTAATCCCACTATTTTATTAAAATCAAACAACATATCTTTGTTTGGATTTGAAAAAATTAATAATTATATTGTTATTATTCATCATTGATGGAATTTATCCCACCAAAATATACTACTTTCAATGACTATAATTTGAATAGATCATGGATGGATTTTTTAGGATGACTAGATATATCACATAAATCAGTATCTAATATTGAAATGGATAAAATAATAATATATTTAAAATATATGTTATTGTAATTTTAATACCATTAAATTGAAAAAATGACCTGTATTAAAAACATCAGATGACCATAACATGGATTTCCAAAATCCGATCAATGCGTGGTCTGTTCCCTTGGGATTGAAATTAAACTCCCTACTGAAGTTAAATATAATTTAATTTTCTAACATAAATTAATTCATGTGACTAATCTAATGATATTTTTTGATTTTGGGGTGTGCAGTAAAATATGGTGGTCTTGTTATTTTAAATCATTATCACAAATGTGATGAAACTTTTCATCTCTAGAGATCTGATCCCTGGTACAGTGTGAGGATCTCATATGAATTAAAATGCTCATGTGAATTCAAAATGGAAAAAATAAATTATTCTAAATGAAGCACATTTGACTAAATATAATATATAGTGACAGCTTCTCCAATTATTAGACTCTGAAAAACACCAGATCACCCAAACAATCTATAAGAAGAAATGTGATAATAGATAATAAAATTTCATGTGCTAGCATGGAGCTCTGACGAATTTTCTGGAATCATGATGATCACCTTGATCCCATACCTTTTATCCATGGAAGGTGTTTGTAGATTAAACACTTTGAGAGTGAATTTATCTCTCTAAATAGAGGTAGGAGAGAGAGGCTCTCATTTTTTGGAATAAAAAACCATCTTGAACGAGTCTCTCTTACAGTTATATAGTGGATATCGAAATACCTTTTTATGGTTCCCAGACCCCCGTATATTTAACAAGCCCAAAATAAGTAATAAATAAATAATTAGGATTAACTTAATACTGAATAAATATTATTTTTATTTTACCACATTTTTAATATATATTAATATATTATGTGATAAAACATGAATCACTAACAAGAATTGCAAATCCATCAAATATTAAACAAACCCTAAATAAAATGTATTCATATAAATTTTTTTCTTTTATTCAATAAATTCATCCTGAATACTATAAATAAATAAATTCAACCCAATTATTATATAGTACAATAATAATGAATTTATTTATTTATCAGTGATCAATGACATAGACAATTCTCAAACCAAGTGGTATGTCCAACCATGTCCTATATTCATATTCTCCATAATATGTTTGATCCTTTAATGTTCTTTTTTGTGTGACCATCTAGGCCCTTACCTTGATAGAAGTGAATAGGTTTTTAAGACCATAAGTGGATTCTAGAGACCCATCAAAACCCCTAAAGATATAAGGAGTAGTCATAGTAAAGACAACTAACCTACTAACATGTACTGTGTAATATAATCTTTTTTTCATATATCTCATAAACAAGGCTATGCACTGGTGTCATTATAATTTCATGGTTTATTGTTTGTCAATCTAAGTAGATGAACTTAAATTCGACTACCTTGGAGAATAATTTAGGAAAGCACTACCATCCTAATCAATCCGACACAAGATATTACTTCCTCAACTTGGAAGAAAAAAAGTCTATATTGACCCTTCCACCAATTCCATACCACTAGTGACACACCCAACATAAGATACCCTTCCATGATTTCATTATAATAGGTTTTCCCTTGAATCAAAGTATAAAATCATATAAAACACATTGATAATGATCTTATATAAGAAAACCAATAAATATGTTTGTATATTCAAACCACCAATGAAACCGAAAACATGAAGTGTTCCTATTACCGGGTTTTTACTCACGATCTCACCTACCAGAGTTAAGCACGACAGAACATCATGAGAATAATTCTCAATTTTTTTGATCACCCAACACCTGGTTTTGATACATCAACTATGTCTACTCCGTATGATGTATCTAGACCATAGGACCCATTTCTAAGATTAATGTCACAGTATCTCGAGGTTCTCATTATATCCAGAGATCTAATATAACAATTTTATATGAAAATAATCTATGGACATTACCATTTATGTATTGGATATAGAAATATCAACACTATAATAGTATGTGTGCATCATGAATATCTCTATGTATACATGAAATGGAAAGAGAAAAGTAATGTTTTTTTGGGTATAGGGAAATTAATATTTAAACAAATTAAACACCCTACTAAAATGGCAAGTCCTTTGATTACATAATCATAGTATACTACATGAAAAATATATTAAATTAAAAACTAATAGTTGTACAGTGTGCTACAAAATACATAATCAAATAAAGAAACTTTATAATCTTGAACTATGTAGAATCAAACATTAAAAATAATGAAAACATATAAGATATATTTATATTATGAATAAAAAAATAAGTAATGAAGTATACAATTAATACAAAATAAAAGAATTATATCAATAATTTTATGTGTTACATTGATGAGTATTGATAAGGGATAATATGACTATTGGAAGGGTAATGTGATAATTGGAATATAACCATTGGGAATCAGAATGTTTAAATTGTAATATTCAAATATGATCATTGTAACAGTAATATAACTGTTATGTAGATGTATCCAGTAAAATAAATAAAATTATATAGTAATAATATACTTATTAATTATATATTATCAATATTTATTAATTCATAGTAGTATAATTACACATATATTTCTTAAAATAAAAATATGTTTTATTAAAAAAGAGTATTTAAATATTTTATATTAAACACAAGATTTTACATTATATAAATAATTTTATTTAATAATTAAAATTATAATATATATATAAACTTTTTTCATAAAATTCAAATTTAGAATCATCAAATTATAATTAATCAATAGTGAAATTTACATGATTTTAAGAGACAATAATTTTTTGGTACATTTTAAAATATAGTACTAATATGCATTATGTATTATGACATCATTAAAATGTATAAATTATTTATTTACAAATATAAGGGAATCATTGACAAAAAATATGTAACTTTATTAGTATAACTTATTTTATTGTATTAAATTTTTTATATATATATAACTAACATTACAATATTTGAAATAGAAAATAAGGCTTTAAAATAAATTCATTGTGAATAAATATCTTTTCCACAACCCAAGTAATGTTAAAAAAATTATTTTTGTTCCTAAATGAATAAATGTAACAAATTATTTTATAATTTTCAGAAAACAATATTTGAATCCTAGGTAATCCAATGGTCTTTCATATTTCCAACCTATATTTCCAAATCATAAATCCCAATATTAATGAACAATTATCCCACATTTGATATAAATACCCACTAATCCTCTCATTCATCTTAACTCTAAAACTATTGATCATGTTTTGAATATATATTTACCTTTGAATATTCACCCTGAGATCTTAAAAGGTTCTAAGGAGTTATTATTAAAGCTTTAAGAAACTAAATTACAAGGTAAGAGTTTATAATATATTCTATTCCATTATTTAATATTCCTTTACCGCTCATTTTCATTTCAATATGAAATAATGTTATTATTCTATATAATAAAATAATTATTTTAATATTAATGAGATATTACAATTTATCTCACTATACCACATCCATTATGAAATATAAAGACAAATTATTTTGATAACATAAAACAACATTATGAAAATCTCTTCATATGACACGTATGAATTTTATTATGGACATATAATTTAAAATATAAGGAATTTTTATAAGTAAGAATGATAGAAATATATATAGTGGGGATTTTAATGTGTCCCAAGTAAATTAAATTAGACTTATTCACAAGTTAAAATATTTAATCAAATAATATCGACTATGAAGTTTAATTTTAAGACATTTTATATCCTGAATGCATATCAAATATGTATTTCACAAAGTCATACCATTTAGAGGGGTTATTTTACAAATTTAATTAGGTTATTCCTATTGGAATATATAGTTTCCATATGTTGATGATTATGAAATATTATCTTTTTTTCAATTGTTTGTGAAAATAAAAACAAGTAAAAATAATGATAATAAGGTTCTTATGGTAATTTTTTAAATAAACCCACATGAAGAACATAATAAATAATGATAATCCATAATAATACTAGAACACTTATAAAAGGAAGTGTAGATGGAGGAAAATATTCCTATGAATGTTCTGAAAGAATATTACATAGGAAGAACATACACTGAAAAGTGGAACCATAAAATGTTGGAACTCCATAGATCCAAAAGATAGTGAAGACAATATAGGGGGAGATTGTGGATGATATGCTAAAATAAGTATGTTCGAATGTGCAACCATTTGAAGAATAATAATAATTTTGATGAAATAAGGATTATTATAAAGAAAAAAAACATTAATGTACTGCCATAGTTTTTATGATTATTTTTTGTGGAATTAAATATGATTTTGTTCTATAATGAGAGTTGTAGACATAAAAATGAAAATAAATGAAGCGCATCACCACTATATTGTGATTAGAGAAAGATATTTCAGAATATGTTTTTATTATATTCACCAAAGAAACCGGTTATAGTATGTTTGGAGTAATGTTGAATGTTTTGTAAATGAGAATATGAAAACATCACCAGATAAATTTTTAACTATAAAAAGTTTTAATAGATGAATTTGAACCAATAAAATGTAAATTTTTATGAAGTTATTGTTATAAACATTTTGTGATATGAATGTTTTGGGGGAAAACACACTGAAATAACATACTCTGGATAAAGGACCCTAAAAATAAAGAAGACCATAGATAAAATGTCTGGTGAAGCCTACACAAGGACAAATTTATGAAGTTCCCCAGAATGAATTATTTTTGAAGGAAAACCCACCAAACTAACTGTAAGAAAGTTCAAGAAACTATAATAGATGAAAAGACAAATAAAATTGAATAATTGATAAATTAATTATGAATACTTTCTATGGAATATAAGATGATTTTATATTAAAAATAGAGTTGAGACCATAAAAATATAAATGAAAGAAGTAAATCCCCACCTGAAAAAGATTTTGGAAAGATATTCCAAAAGGGGTTATTATGAAGCTCACTAAAGAAATAAAATTTTTTAAGTGCTGTTTAATGCTGAATGTTTCTATTAGGGTAATATAAAAACATCACTAGAGAATGTTGTTTCTATAAAAACTACACAAAAAATAATTTTCAGTTTTAAAAAAATTGAATTGATGATGTTGCAATTCTACAATGCGTAAGCTATATAATTTTAAAATTATTTATTATTCTTAAATATTTCTATCATCATGACCACTAAATGTAATCATGGTTGAAGGAGAGTTTTTTATGATGTTTTCATTATGAAGTTGGATCGCTGTTGTTATTATCGGAGTAAGACTTCTTTATTCATATTTAAGGATATTTCATTAATACATTATATGGATAAAAATGGGGATGTCACTAGACCGAGTTCAAAAAACTACAATAACCAGATAAAGATGATTGACTGGTGGAGATCTTATTATGGTACCCTAAAAAGAAATAATTTTTCTTTGATGAACTTTTTTTGAGGATTACCTAATAAATAAGGTCAAATATCACTAAATAAAGGTTTTTTACTTCTTTAGTTATAGATGATCATATGAAGTTGAACTTGATAGAAAAAAGTATAATGTTTTTCAAGATTTAGGAAAAAATGTGAGGCTTTAAATTTAAATGAAAGATACAGATTTACACCAGATGTAGAGAAAATAAAATGTTAAAGCATATTGAGGAAAATAAAAACTTTCACGAACATAGAAAAATAAAAATATATATTCGATGAACAAAATAAAAAATTGTTCTAAATTGAGATATATATAAATTCTACATGATGAACTTTTGTAAGACCATAATATAGAGGAAATAAGATTGATGAAATATATAAAATGCGATGACCATAGTTCCTGATATATAAATAATTCCATATGGATGAATACCTTTATTAAAAAACATTATAAGGTCATATATTTGTGACCTTGTTTCTGGATGTTCAATGACTCTATCTTTATGAAGGAACAGTCAAGATTATCATCAATATTTGAGGATTGTTAGATTATAATAAGTTTTATAAGACTTATGATGAAGTAAAATCCCAATATCTTCTAATCACATTAATGGATGTCAATATGAGAGAAGTGATAATGATAATCTAAAATTGTGGCCAACACATTCCCAATATCTATTTAAGGATGATTTCCTGTATTAAGATGGGAATAACACTTGAGATATGGGGGTTTATCCATCCTTATAAGAATTATTGTTTAATGATTATTATGTTTTTTTTACCAAGGTTATATTATATTTTATAAGAGGAGATAAACATATATACACATGAAAAAGGCATATGAATCCCGAAAAACCAGATATATGCATATCAGATAGAGGCACATTTGACAAAAGGACTATTGAAAAGAGATGAAATATAATGAAGATAACTAGATGTTTCATTCGTAAGTAATACCAGTTGGAAGTGAAATAGATAGAGACATACTAGATTTAGGGGATCCAGGAACAACATAACAGATGGAGAAGTTCCAAGCATACTTTTCCTAGATAGTTAGATCTCTAGACAAACATTCTATAGAAATAATTATTATGTAAAAAATTATGTTTATTATAATATAAGATCTTGATTTAGTATAAGAATATTACATGGAGAAGTTATAGAAGATTACTTTAATACTAGTGATTCCCGTATATAGAACACAAAAATTCATATCGGGAGATAAGTGATGATTTTCAAGAGATATCTTAATCATGGTACATAGTTTAAAATATTTCAGTTATCTAATATAATTCAATAATTAGGTTAAGGAAAATTCATTCCCACACCGATTGTAAAATTTTACAGATAATATAAGTGGAATAATTTTTGACTTGAGGGAAGTTGACACATTAAAGGGTTACTTCTCACATCAATAGTGAACCTTATAAAAATATCTCGATTCAATTTAATTTACATTATCTGCATAAAACGATGGAAAAGTGTTTAGGGAGACTTATAAATATAAATATCTCCAATCAAATGGTAGAGGTTCAATTAACATAAATTGGGTAATAATTTAACTTGAAAATAATCAGTAAATGTTTGTCACCCTTAATTAACCACCCCTCATATTGACTGCATGTCCCACCTGAGAATCTAAATTAGCCTCAGAGGATAGGTTACCAATAATTAAATCTACAAATATTAGTTATGTGGTGAGTTTTAGAATTTTGAATGTAGTGTATTTTTTCAGAACAAAGTGGAATGTATTTACCAATAATATAATATAGTTATATTTGAGTTGAAGTGAACATAATTTATTACTAGTTGCACCCACACAAATGTATCACCAAAAAATGAAGAACTAGAATAAGAAAGAATCTAGTAAGCATTTGATGTTAGCATCTGAAATGTATTAGAAGGAGGATCCCCCACTACTGGAAGTTAAGGTGGGTGGTAAGAATACATGTGAAACTAAAAAAATTAATTCTATTGAAGTGTATTTCTCAAGGTGTGAGGATTATTATTTATTAGAAACTATTGAACCCTTTTACTCTAAATTAGAGATTACATGAAATTTTTTTATGTTGATGTTATTATATATGTATATATATATATATATTTACATATATCAATGGATAACATGGGGAAATATCGTAGATTAAAACATAACATGATGTTACATAGAATGGATTTGGGTAGAATTTATAAGAGAATAAAACACACACTAAAATCACTAAGATAAATAAATAAAATCTATTACATTCTCAATAAATGTTCAACCGTACAAAAAATAATTCTAATGGAGATTTTGTGAGAATGTGGCCAGAATGTATGTTAATAAGTAAAAGATAAATATATTCAAAAATATATTATTAATGTTATGAATACACAACTGGTGATCAAAGTAAATCGATTAAAGGGACATCATATTTCAACAAAATCATTGAATGGGTTTCATGAAGAAAGGATAAATTCTTTTCTGTTGAATGTGAAGAAAATCAAGGAGTCTTGAAAATAATAATATCACCTCAAATTTAATGTTCTTTTATAATGTGATGAGATTGATAAATATTATAATCTATTTAAGATGAGACATCACAAGAATCTATAAAAATAATCCCAATTGAGTTTATAGGAAAATCCCAACTTCTACAGAAACTCAATCTAGTATATTGATGAATGAAGAAAATAAAAAGTTACATATTCAAAGTAGATGAATGAAAATGAATCCCAATTTTTTGAACAATATGTAAGTTATAACTCCCATATATTTACTAGAGTTTATGTTTTGAGAAAAAAATGGGAGAAGAGAGGTGAGCAAAGAACCTCAAATGAGAAGTAGACATTAACAAATTAAAATATAAGGAGTCGCACAAGAAGATAAAAAACAAAGTAATGATTTAGAATAAATAAATTTCCAAATAAGTATCCACCACCCAAAACCTAAATAAATGGAAGAAGACACAATTTTTTGGAAACTATTGGTGTTGTTGGAGGTTTAAACACATTAATATCTATTTTTGGTATAATATTCTATGTTATGAAGAAATAATAAGTCCAAAAATATAGTGGATAAAAGTGAAAGGAATGTGAAACATAGTTGAGTATACCAAACCATTATAAAGAAGAAATATATATTGAAATATATCATATTTGAATATCATAAAAGCTTGTGTAATGATTGAAAAAGAGATATTCAATGTGAGTGATGGTTTAATTTTAACAAGTAAAACTCAAATGAAATAATATAAGAAGAAAAAATATGATGGAAAAGTAAATATATGCAATAATTAAACCATGTGGTGTAAAAAATTAGAATATATAAAGAATGTATGATGTAAATAGAATGTTTCCAAAGATATTGTGATAAAAAATGATACTTTTTTTGAAGAAAATGTAACTTTAGGGTCAGTTGAAAAATTTCCCTAATTTTGCAAGTGGAAATTTATAATATCATGAAAAAAAGTCAACCAATCTGAAAAATTGATATAGTACATGAATGGTGTAAAAAATTTCTGATGAAGAAGTGCAAGTTCTCCTGAATTTACCTATTAAGAATAATTTATTGGAAGATACGAATCTCTATTAATGGTGTACATTTTCTAAACACAATCTTAAAAATGACATGGATATTTTACCCATATAAGTGATTTTGGTGAATAAAAAAACATGAATCAAAAGAAAAAACTATTATTATTAAACAAAAATCTTTTTGAAAGAAGAATGATATATATATTTAGATGGTTTTTAATGTTGTGTGACCAAATAAGTTGAAATAATCATGGAAGATGAATTAAAAGACGATATGAAAATAATATGTACTTTTGTTGACAAATTTTAGAAAGAACCCATTCCACCCAAGAAGTTTAATGCCTGAAAATATAAGTGTGAATACATACAAAACGTTATGAAAAAAGGGATCTTATGGGTTATGAAAACATTATCATCCCAGTTTCTTTACTAGATGATCTTAAAATAGTCTACATCATTCCCTTACATGTATAATAGAACTTGTTTTTAAATGATAATTTAAGGTGAAGTCAATTAGTGGGATCCAGAAGGTGTGGATGAAATTGTTATTCATTATGCATTATAAAATGAAATAAAAAATGTCATATTTTCGATAACCAAGCTATTTTAACATCAGATACAAAATATTCAGTAGAATTAATATTGAATTGTTTAGAGACTAGATCTCTAGATGTGTTAAATAAGTTAAAAATACGTATGAATCCATATGATCAATGTTTCTATCCTTACCGAGGTATAATTTATATACTATGAAATCATCATATAAAAAATAAAAGATAAATACAAAAGGGAGAAATTAATATATTGATAACAATGTAAAATTGTTCTTTTAAATGTGTTGAAACCATATTTTTATGCTTTAGAATATTTAACTTATTTGTTGAAATCGATGCAAGAAGATTTGTTGAATAATATTTCATAAAATTATTCATAAATAATATTTACTAACAGTTGGCATCAAATTGTATTTCTATAGAGAAATTTAATGTTCGGGATAGCCACTATTTTATTACACTAATCATGAATCATATAGTCATAGATTTGGTTGATTTGTTAACAATTTCTTTAATAAATTTTATTTTTTCCTTATTTCAATGAATTAATGTTCAATAAATTAAAAATGAAAAGAATTGTTTTTGAATAATTTTCCTTCATCCCAAATCAAGATACCAATAAGGGAGATTCAAATTCCCAATTATCACGGGGAAGAGAAAATAATTCTTCCACCAAAATTTATCAAAATAAGTTGATAAAAGCTACATTTAATATATTTTAAATAAGGGGGAGAGAAAACTAATTTAATTTTAATGGAATTTATTATTGAAAAAAGGGTGGATATTTTAGTTCCCATCAGATGATGATGATGATAATTTTTTTAATAGTTTATGGAATATTTAATGCGTATGTTGAAGTAGAAGGAAGTTCAAATGAATGTTCTTGGAAAAAAATCACAAGAACATAATTTTTAATGAATATTCATTTGGAGATTACAAAACCTTTATAAGGAAGAATAAATGGGGGAAATGTTTCCTATGTATGTTCTATAAGAACAGTACACCAAAAAAGCATACTCGGAATGGTGGAATTATTTAAAGTAAAAACTATATAGTTAAAAGTTTGGTGAATCAAAATGATTGTGTGATTGAAAATGATCTATTTAAATTAGTAATATCAAAGGTAAAAAAATTAGAAGAACAACAACAAAGTTTAATATACTACAATGATCAGAAGTATAAATTACATTGAAGAATTTAAAATGACCATATGATATATTCATGATGAATATAAGATGATTCCATCTTAAAAAGAGTGTTTAAACCATAAAAATTGAAAAGGAATAATTTCAAACACCATCATAAGATCATTATTTAAGGGTATTCCAAAAAGAGTCTTTATGAAGATCAAAAAATAAACACATTGATGTAAGTGTTATAAAATGTTCAAATTTTCACAAAGGAGACTTTAAAAATATATCTAGACAATGTAATATCTATAAAATGTATAATGTGATAAATTTGTAGTTGTAAAAATTTATAAGTGATGAAGTTGATGCAATATAATGTTTAATCTTTGAATTCAAGTTATTATTTGTTGGTTTTAAATGTTTCTAACATCATTATTATTAAATGTTATCTTGGTTCAAGAAGATTTTATTCATTATGTTTTCATACAGATAACGTTTGTACAAACTCCAAGATACAAAGTAATGAAATTTTGGCTATATGAATTTTGATCTATGATGTTATGATTTCATGGTTACTTTTTAATTTGAATATAGATAGTGTTTTTAATTCCATTTTATAGATAATCCTCAAGAAGTCACCACACCATGTTCAGTAAAATATTGTTTTTATAAATAGATGGCCAGGTGGAGGAAAGCTTATGATTGGAGAAGACAAAGAAAATAATTTTATCAAAAAAATTATATGAAGCTCATCAGATAGATAATGTAGAAGATCACCAAATGGAGGAATATTACATCATTAGATCAAGGTGATTGGATGATGTTTTACTAGAGAGAGAAAATTAGAATGATGTATTTAAAAAATAAAAAATATAATGTTGTATAAAAGGGAGAAAAATATATAGTTTTAATATATTAAGAATAATACTATGTTCTAACTAATCAGTAAAAATACAAACTTATATTGGAAAGAGAAAATAAAATGTTTTAATGGATATTGGAAAATTAAAATGTATACTAGATGGAGAAAAAATAAAAATTCTACTAGATAAAGTTTTATAAAATCGTCGGATATAGAAAATTAGATGAAGGAAATATGTGAAATGTGATGTTCATTGGACTGTGATATATAATGATTATGATATGTGTGATCATGATCTTATAAGATAGAGGTTCCTAAATAGAGTATATATATATATGAAGAAGAAATGAATGATGGTTTTAGGATATTTAATAAAAAGTTATAAATTCATGCATTGTAATGATTCTAAGATGCAACTTTAATGAGTAAATATTCATGATTAAAATATCATGTTTCTCACTATGAATTGAGTAAGGTGTAATGATAGTTTATTCAAAGTATTATGGGGCCTCTGACATAGTAAAATCCAGATAAATTCAGAAGATATAAAAGGTGTTTAGTCTGAATAAAGAGGGAGTAGGAATTTAAAATTTATGCTCATGTGTTCTTGTATATATTAGAGGATTATTACATTGTGTTAGGTGGGTTGTTTAATCTCTATCAGAAGTATCATTTGATATTCAATGTGATTTTATAACCAATATTCTATTTCAATGATGATAGGAAAAACAAATATATGTTCACTAGACATTGGTGTATCAGGACCAATATGGTAGATAGTGGTATAATGGATAGATTGACATTAGATAGAATTAGTATCAGAAAAAAGTGAAAAAAACTAAAGGGAACCAGCCAAAAATTCATGAAGGAAAATCTGATAGAGGTGCACTATAAAAGAATTAGACCAGACTAAGGGGTACTAACCACAATATACTGGATGAATATTTACCAGATTGACTGGTCCCAAATATTGAGTGCTTTAAAAGAACACTATACCAAAACAAAGAAAGGGAAATTTTCATTTGGGGTAAAATAAATAATATTTACATAGTATAATAATAATTCATGATAAATTTAGAGATGTTTACATGAAGATATATGGTTCTAATATATACAATGCAAACATTCACATCATGATATAGGGTGTGATTTTGACGAGAGATCTCATATGTGGGTTGTATCATAAAGATACTTCACTTCTGTGATATAGTGAAGTAATTATGTTTAGGGTGATTGTATCCAACATTAAATTTAATATTCAATGGATAATATAAGTGGAAGAATCCATGATTCATTTGGAGTAATCTTGGAAAGGAGTAAATTTTCACATTGAATCCTACCAACAATAAAAATCCAATTTTTATATTTGCATAAACTTATATGGAAAAAATTATGGAAAAGTAGTGAGGGTAATTTAAAAATATCTATACATCCTAACTTGTTATAGAGGATATATTAGATTAAAATAAGTAAGAATTAATTTTGAACATAATTGGTAAACGTTAGCCACCCCTAATTCTCCACCTTATCAGGGTGATTAGACAATATACATGGGAACAACAAATATATTGTATAAAATATGAATTCCTATCGATTTTGTAATATGATAAACAGTTTATTATAATTTAATAACATCCCTTTGATAAGGATTATTTTTATTTAATTGTAAATATCAAATAGTTTCTTATTGGATTAATGGCTATTTACCTAGATAACTATATTATTCCCTCGAATGGGGTTAAGAATCATTATATCCCGTATATATATATATTAATAACCTAAAAGGATTATTTATAAAGTCACATTGTAAAATTAGTAATTTTATCAATTGTATATCCTATTCATATGATGGATACATTGGATTTATTCTGTGACCAGTGGGGCTTGAAATTATATAACCTCTTGATTCATTAGTAGGCCCTATAATAAAAACAACTCTTGTGTATTTGGGGGTTTATTTTCCTTTTAATTATGATTTCTTGTCCATGGCCTTGAATTTATTATTATGATATCCGTAATAATGAATTCCATCATTACAAGATCAATTATTATTATCCATGTGATTAATAATTTTTATTATTATGTTATCCATGAATAAATGTTCGTCCCACAAGGGAATAATGTGATTAATACTCAGGGGGTGAATCATGGTATGAAATCATTTCCAAAAAAAACTATTTTCCTTAAATTCTTATATACCTGTGTGATCTTGACCTATTAATTATAAGTGTAACCTATTTTTTATCCCCCTCTTATATGTTGTACTGATTAATAACCTGAGACATCCTTTAACCAAATATAATTAATTTATTCCTTTATCCTATTTATTAGATTGTTCCATGTAGGAAGTAAATAATCAAACAATAAAAGAGCCATATGATTTTAATTTGTTAAAAACTACAGTTTTATCTAATAGAAATTGGTCATAGTTTTTTTGAAACACCCAAATCTAAAAGGCTTATATATTCAGTGTGGTTTAGGCTAAGTCATTCTTACCTAGGTCCACTCCCCTTATTATGGTTTTAGGTTATCTCACTACCACCCAAGGCTAAATTCATCATGCACCCTTTACTTCACTCACTTATCCAAACTGAAAAAATAACATGCAAGAAAAAATATATCACCTATTATTGTTGATTCACCGAATATGATTGGATGAATTTGAATTTCTAAAACAACTCCTTTATAGGAAGGCTATTAAATTCCCCATGAACACCATCAATATTTCATGAGATTTGATGGAAACTCCCTTCAGATTCTCAATTGAAAATTTCCCCACAATAACCAAGATCTCTACATCTAATATGAGTTTAGATCACCTTCATCATTCTAGTTCTAAAATAACGACCCTCTCACCTTTTCTACAATGAATATATGTCATTCTTCTCAGAATATAGATCTTCAAGATTGTTTTTGGTTACTCCCCTTCATTGAAGTACATGAATTAAAAATAATATCCCATCAAGATCATATTAATTTTTTTACCAAGTGTATTTTAATATGAATATTATACTCTTTCCACTACCTCTCTCTCTTGTATCCGTGATAGGTAGTAAAAAATCCAGTGATTTTTCTTCCTTTTAATATTCTATATAAAGACATAACTTATGACAATATAATCTATCCTTCAATAACAATCCATATTATAAAAATATATTTCATGAAAACCAAACTTCATATTTAAATATGGAAACCTAAGACACCTCTTTCTTTTCATAATACTGGAAATATTTTGTTTTATAAAATGTAACAAGATTTCATGTGACAGCTAAATAGGTTATTGAAATAAATAAATTCTAACTTATTAAACAAATACATCACCACATACATTTTTTATTATCGAATTTGTATGAACAAAATCCAAATCCATAATATTTGTGATCCCCCACAATTCACAAGATGTTAAAATACAATCATAACTAATTTAAAAATACCCTCATGCCTTTATTTTTCTGTGGGAGTTGTAGCTTCATAGTGTATATTTTATTCTTTATTGTATGAAATCTATTTTAATTTATCTTACTAAAATATAATTATAACTCTATTATTCTCATTACAATTTAATCATATAATCCATTTGAATCATCTTGATAATTAAATAGTTGGGGATTTGAACAAGAATAATATAAAATAAATGGAAAACCGACTAGAATGTATTAAAAAATATTAGACATTAATTTAAGAAAATATCAATTGAAACTCATCTAAGTATAATTCATTTGATATTTAATTTACCACAAAATTTCTACAATTTTAATTTTAATTAGGAAGATATTACTTCTATTTAAAAAATAAAAATGTTATAGAATAATCTACCTTGAACATTGAAATACAATATAGTTGTTTTTTACATATAGTATATTTTTTTACACATCCTTAAATTATTTTTACATAGTAAACATTTATCCTTATTCATACCTATATGATGATTAAGTAAACCAATATCCATGGTTTCATATCACCGATTTATGTTTATAAAGATGATGGTTAATAAGAACCACACATACACAAAATTTTCTAAAAAAATACTTTCAATGATGATTACACAAACCCTTCAATGATGTTTATGAAAATTCCTTATTCAAATTTCTATGTCTTGTTTTCAACCAGGTGTCAATTTTTTTTTCAAAAATAATATGTATTAATTCTTAGATGATTAACATGAACTTATATCCTTCATAACACATCTCAGTAACTTCTACATTATATTCAAGACCCTATTAAATAATCTTATTATCAAATATGGAATCAATTCCCATTCCAAGATTCAAGCCATATTCCATTCCTTTCCATTTTTGACAAACCTAACTATAAAAACAATAAATTTACATTTGTTAACAATCCTCCAAGAATCACCACTTTATTTAATATCCCATTAATTCATCCATGTATTCATGATATTTTTAAAAAATCCAACACAAAACTATATAGTTTCTGATAATATCACCTTTATATTTTTATGAAAATATCTCTTCTCTTATCCCCCTTTGTCAATGAAATAAAAACATGCAAACTATAATTAGATATCACATAAAAATACATCATCACCACTCCCCCATTGTTAATAGAAATCAAGAGGGTTTTATTCATGTGTTTCAAATCATAATTTATGAGAAACTGCTCCACATTAACATATCCCATTTTGTTTGGGAAAAATACTTCTCCCCGTCTATGGATCGGGAATAACACATCATCTACCCATAATATCTCCATTTTTCATGGGAGATTTATTCTATCTCATTATTTTGATTTAGCCACTTGTTGACTAGGATCTAGATTTTTTGTCTCTTAACCTACATTTATTGTTGGAAATATTATTTCCATAATAACTCTTCTTAGACAATTCTGAACTATTTTTTTCACTTTACATAATTTACTCAATGAGCACCAATTTAATGAATTTACCAATTACCATTTGAGTAGTCAAAATACACTCTATGCCTATTGATCTTGGAATCAATGTAAGAAACAATATTTTATAAAATATCATATACTTTTTCTTGTTAATCAGGAGATTTCCAATTAAAATACATAGAATTGAAAAATAATTCATTTTCTCTTACAATTGTTTTCCAAAATAACCCGACATTAACATAAAAATTTTATTTAATTAGTAATAAATAAACTGTGTAACATACCACTTGGTGAATCAATTTATACCACTATTAATTATTAATCTAGTTATATAACAATAATTGTCACGGTTCTTGCTGCAATAGAAGTTTCCTTTAAAAGTATGAAAAAAGAAAACATTTTAATATTAAATTACACGTGATCATTTATTTACATGTTTAAAAATTCATGTAAACTAAATATAGTTGATTAATTGACTGTATTAAAATTTTTGAACCATATGTGAAGGATATTGTCATGTAATTTTAAATTTATTTATTAGTAGATGTAGAATTACCTCATCTTTTAATTCCTCATTCAATTATAGTCTATTATAAAAGATATTTTTCCACTGTCATCGTGCTATATGATCCTCATGAATAATCCCTCTAGTGGTGATCCACACATCCACCATAATATCTAAAAAACTCAATTGAATTAATGAATGCTAGTATGGCTGATCTGAATCACCTACATTGTTTGTGTTTGACCATAGTAAAATTCCTATCACGAGAGGAAGAACTCATGATAATATATCATTGAAATTAGATAGGATGAGAGGAGATAACTCTAGATCTCTTGATATCTACCCCTAGAAATAAAAATAGTATCTCTCAATCCATTGGGAACAAAAACTTTGTTGTAGAAATGATACCTAATAAGATATTTATTTTGATAGGATTAGGGTTGGTATATTTCACACAGAAGCCCTCTCCCGATTACATAATTCATAGTTGATCCCATGTTCAACAATATATATATATATATATATTAAATTCATGACTTGTGAAACACATAAATAATATAATAAAATATCACTGATACAATTTTCAATTGGACCATTAAAATCGGTCTTTTTACCCTCATTCACATTTACTGATCCTTGAATAATGACTAATTATTTAATAAATAAATATAAATAAATTATTCATCAATAAATATAAAAAATAATATATATAAAAAAAATTTAAAAATATTTATTATTATTATTTAACTCCCTATATTATTTATAGTAACTTATGATTAAATTATGGTTATCAACCAAACTTGAATAAATATAATGTAGATAACATGTTAAACCCCAAAAATTAATTTAAATGAGACTGAAGATACACTTTATATGTGACCCTATAGGACTCATTCTCACTTGAATTATGTATAATGACCTAAATTCTAGGTTTAATGTCAACCTACGTGCCAAGGAATCTATAGAAAAAGAATTTAACATTGTAATGATGTCCATATTCCTCTTAATATTTATTATGTATTATAATATTTCTATCACAATATATCTAATCGAGAATGTTTAATTCTGATTCCATAAATGAATATGATCGATTTATTTTTAATTCACTTTTTGGAAAAGAACTCACCCTCAAAACACAAATTCCATTGATTTATGTAAGTAGTTCCACTCTCATAATGAGAATTAGATATAAAACACTATCAAGACACCAATGTGATACATCCTTTCTCACCATATCAATTAATTTGATATCACTCATGACCAACCAAATGTATACCTCTTCAACACAAGCATATGTACTAATGGTTCTCATAAATACATCAAATTAAATAACCCATGATATCCATTAATGATAATACTTAATTCTAAAGGTCAATAAACGCATTTTAAATAGGAACATCCTATGAAACATGGAATGGAATATTTCCTATTTTATCATAACATCCTATAATAGATATTAATAAGGATGAAAATCATTATAATGTGTATTAATTTATTTTGATAATCCTACACCTAATAGCCTATATTTTCTGTTCAACATTGGACCATATGTTCTAGCTATGGAAAATGGTTGAAGAATAAATTCATAGAACCTTTTGATTATATTCATAGAGGTAACTATTATGAACATTTAGTGTGACATATATTATAATGAAATTATCCCATAAAAACATTATATATAATAAAAATAATTATGTGATAAGAAAAAACGTTTAATAAGAAAAAATGTAATAAAGTAGTAATAATTTTGGTTCTAGGAAAAAAACTCCCACAAACTCCCACCTTACCTAGAGATAACTGAAAAAAATCAATCCACTATCTCTCACATGGTACTCATGTTTATGTTAATTTCTTCTTTGATGGTACCATAATTTTTTCCACTATGGATACACTACTCACAGCAAATTTACTACTTTTGAAAAATCCCACAAGAGATGAACCATTAAATGTATATAGTTCTTATATTGGTGTGGCCTTATATATTTGGATTGACCCACCTCTTTAGGGATATTTTATTAATGTGTGATATTATATTTACTAATAGGTACCACATCAATAATATGTAAAAAAATGAATCCAAATTGCTTCCATAGAATCATTGGAAACCACAATATACTCAGGCTCTTCTACAGAACCAGCAAAAACTGGCTACTTTAAACTCTTCCAAGTTACAAATCCATTATTTAAAGAAATAATAAATATTTAATATGTCTTGATATCATTCTAATATATCATAAAACTAGAATTTACATAACCCCATGTTGAATAGTTTTTCATATCCTCCATACTGTAAAAACATATATTTTGTGTGCCTCATATTCTTAACGAGAACCTTAATAATATTCTAATGTTCTTCCTATGGATGTTCTTTATATATACCTTCCATGATAAAAGAATAGGAAATATGATTCCTTTTACACATTATGTCATACATTATAGATACTATCAAAGAAGGCTAGGAGATATTACATTCTCTCTCTCTTTCCTCTTGTATATGAGGGTGCATTTTCTTGCAAATATTTATACCATGTGACACTAGAACCAATCCTCTATATATTTTTCAAAACTAAACAAATTTATTATAATTTAAATATATATACATTGATGTATTCAATGAATCTTCTTGAATCTATCACACATGATATTGGTCACTACAATTTTGGCTGATTCGCCAATATCCTTCATGGAGATGCACTTTGTTAATAATTTTTTACCCTCTTTTCAGGCCAGTTTATCATTTTCAATTAGTAATATTTCATCCACATATTCTAAAATTAAATTGACTATTATCCCACAAAATATATATAAACACTTGGATTATACTCATTCTTATTGAATCCAAGTTCTGTTATGGCTTCACCAGATCAAATCTTTTGTGATCTTGATGCTTTTTTTAATCCATAAATGGAACTCTTTAACTTTTATTCCTTTCTTGGAATTTATTGGAGTCACAAATCCTTTTTGGTTGTCTCATATACACATACTATTTAAGGTTCCCATTAAATAATTTAGTTTTGATATCTATATTTCAAATGTAATGATCAAGGTGAATTACTTTGGAAAGTAAAACTATTATTGATTTAAAAATGGAAACCGGAGAAAATGTTTTCTTTTAGTAAATTTCATAAATGATTGAAAACCCATTGTCCAGTAGTAAATTTTATAGTTATTTAATTTACATTCCATGTCCATATTTCTCTTAAATATTCATTTACACCCATTGATGTTTACATCTAATGGTGGATTTATTAGAACCTAAACAATGTTATGATACAAGTAATCTATCCAAGAATTCATGTCTTATTGCTATCCAAGAGATTTGAAACTCTCTAATGCCTCATTTTAGGAGATGGTATCCCCACTGTGAACAAATTATGAGTAACCATCATCAGTGACTAGAAAACCATAGCTCTTTAGTCCTCTCACCTCTTTAGTAATCATATGAAACACTAGTGTTTCTTGAACATATTATTCATCATGTACCTATTGAATCATTTCTCATACCAACTCTTGTGTATCATGATCATAAAATTAATCAAATTCAATATTTCTCACATTATCCTTGTTATGGATGTGCTCTCTCTATCATGAAATATGATATATCTTATAATAATTACATTATTTTCCATTGGGTTTTATAGATAGCTTCCCATTATTTCCATGGGATATGATATAAAGATACAATTATTGCCTTGACGTGGAAGTCTTTTTCTCATGATTTAATTAACAAAATCTAAAGTATACATGCATGAATAAGTGACAAAACATATTTATTTCCACTCTATAACTCAAACATAATAACATTTCTTGATGTAGTCAGTATTCGATTTAGTAAGTATAATTTCATCTATAATACATATCCATTAAAGGATAACGGAGGTTTAACATGACTCATTATCGACCTTTCCATATACAATAAGGTACACTTACCTCATTCAGTTACACCATTCGTCGATGGTGTATAAAGTGGAGTGAGTTGAGATAAAATCCTACAATCCGTTAGAAATTTGAGAAACCCTCAGTTAAGATATTCAAAACCTTGATATGATCAAATTTAATTTTTATTTTTAACAATACAATTATCAAAATCATTCTCAAACACATTAAAATTATAAAAGTATTCATACTTGTACAACATAAAGTAGATATAACTATACCTACTTAATTAACCAATAAAAGTAATAAACTATTAGAATTTACCTCTATACACTACTTGAAAAGATCCACATGCAACCATGTGTACTAAATACCTAATCTCTATGGCCCTTTCACGTAGATGCCCGAATGATGACTTGATTATATTTCCTTATAAAAAATATTGACATCATTCAAGTGAATTAAGATTAAAATATTATAAATAACCCTCTTAAAAAATCGTTGTAAAATGACTCTCGTTTTGGTGACCAGCACAGTGATGCCACCACTAGGGTTTAATATGATTTGCCCATATTTTTTATAAATTTCAATTTCATTTTCACGGTTTAATAAATAAATACCTTTATTAAATTATGAAATACCATTATAGATGCAATATTAATTAAACTAATAACACTTAATTCCAAATTTTAATATAAATCTTTCCACGTCTAAACAAGAAACAAATATAATGTTTTACCTAATAGTAGGGACAAAATAAATATTCTATAAAACAAAATCAATAATTTTTTTTAATGTGAGATGGTATCACTTCTTTTCTTGTACAGAAATCCTTTATTCATTAGTATCATGTAGACTCACCCCATCTCTGGTAATCTTCCAAAATCTACATAGTTCAGATATTTGGATAAATATTTGATCCCCACAAGAAGTATCAGAAACCAAACTTTTATTCATGGAAAGATTAAAACTGATAGAAAGTGTACCAAATGATTCCAATTGATTATTTGGATGGGTGAAATTCTTCTTTTAGTGTCATTTTTTGAAATATTCAAATCAATCTACATAATTTTACATTCCTTGCCTTTGGGTCTATTTCTTCTTGGAAGGATTGTGCTCTGGATCTTTATACTTAGAATGAGTCTTTATCCCATTTTACATGTTCTTTATCTTCTTATTCACCATAACTATAAAGGGGTTTTCACACCTAATTTAGTTATCATTTTGGTGGATAATATCAGGAAGTTCCAATAGCGTCCTTTCACTATTTTCCATATTTTAATTCACAATAAAACTATATATGTTTTTATGTAACGAAGATAGAATGAGATTTTAGTACAAATCATCAGGTATGATAAAACCCCAAATGTCAAGGAACTCAATATGGCCAATTATCTTGACCATATGTTCCCCATAGGGTGCTAAATCAACATAAAAACATGTGGATAGTCCATTGGAGATCTCATATTTCTGGTATCACCTTTTCATTATAGATATCATAAAGGTTAGAGTCTTTTCAAAACAAATCCATTTCTCCATATTTATTTTAAATATTATTTTATATTGGGGAAAACATGAAACATTATTCTTATATATCATTATCCACATTTTTAAAATAGATAGATACTTTTTCTGTAAAATAATATAAAAATTAACTCATGAAGTGAAGTTTCTTACACATATTATTTCCATTCATGGTATATTATAACATGTAGAACAAATAACACTCCTTGAGATTTATTCCTATGATAATATTATCCTTCAAAATTATGGATCACAATAATATTATTGATGTTTTCAGATTTCTCTATTTTCTACAATTATTTTTACATAATTAGTAGATATTTTGATTAAAAAATTAAATAATATATTTAAAATTAATTTAATTATTACTAATATTCTACTATTTTTTGAATCATAATAGGCCTCTGTATCAGTTTTGGAAATATTATATCTTATATATTCAATTGACGAGGATCCATATATTCTTTTCATTATACAAACTTGGCTCAAAAATATATTTTAATTTTTTTAAGAATGTGTAACTCTCCAATAACATTTAATTATAGTTTTTTATCCTTTGAGTGGACCCTTAGCTACTAAAAATCCTACCTGGGTAGTGAACCATTGATGTAAACTATGTTACTTCTAACCAAAAATTCAAGCTAAAATTTATACATTAATTAAAAGTCCCTCAACATGGGTTGGTCATGTAATTTGAACTATGATGATGAATTTAACATAACTAGTGGATGAATAAGATGAAATAAAATTTTATTTTAGGGAATTATATTATTTTTCATAAATCCTATTTTTTTATTTTAATTTCCATGCTAACAATGTATTGATTTTATTTTAGTGATTAGCCATGTATGATAAATCATTTATGCATAATAAAATTAAATTTTATTCCATATTTCATGATTAAAAATTTATCAATCATGTGATCATGTAAAATTGACATGAATAAATAATTTTCCATGAAACAAACAGAAATAAATGAAAAATTTCTTGATCCTAAAATTCTATAATGGCTACTTTATCTAGTGGATGATAAAATGACCTTTGAACCTAGGGGATGGAACCATGAACCATAGGTAGGATAATGTTTCAGTATTCCACATTGGATCCTATATAACACCTTAATTGTTTCCTTTTAACCTTGAATAAGATCACCTCCTCTCACTTAGGAGATTTATCCTTACATAATCTTTTACTCACACATATGTCTGGGGGTCCAATGTATTTCATAGAGTTAGTTTACATAAAAGAAACCTTGATCATGTATACCCTTATATAATAACGAGAATAGGATTAATTTTAGTCCACTAATAATAATTTAACCAAAAGATATTAAAATAAACCAATGACGTACATGTTGTGGTCTAATCTAATGATCATCCATACATTAAGCAGTGAACATAAATTTTCAATCTGTATATATATTACATCAATTCATTATTTAATAAATATAACTGAAAATGAATTAATTTAGTTAACACAATATATCTTAACCACATATAACAATCATAACCTCCCCATTACATAAAATTTTAAACAAACATAACTTCATTTCGAATTAATTTATAACACATTTTTACTTGAAAGAAACCTCTTGTGTTCATCAAAAAGTTTAACAAAAAATTAATTTAATATTTAATTGTTAATCCTATGATATGAAATTTAATATAGAACAAACTAAAAATAGATCCCATAATAAATAATTTTTATCATACACTTAACTATTCATTCTGAAAAAATTTGATTACACTATAAGAAAAGGAATACACAGTGCTTAAAAAAGGACATGGCACATACCTATTTTATTACCATGTCCAAAACACAAATATTGGGCTTGGTTATGATTCATATCATGGACTTCTTCTAGGTACACATCATGTACTTGTAATAAATAGTGTGTAACCTCAAATTAAATGGAATAACATTTCCTGTGTCTCGTATTCGTTACATGACAAGCCTGTGACACCCTGTGTACTCGACAATGAGATAACGAAGGTTAAACATCACATACTATTTTTATACAAAATGTACTTATTCATTCCATATTCTAGATTATCTAGATATACGTACTCATATGATATATTCATATCTTAGATCTAATTCTGTCGAATGTAACCCTGTAGTGAATGATACAAATACAAAAACAAATGTACACAATTTGTATACAGAAAGTATACTCTATATATTCATGTTTAGTATAATAATAACCAATAGAACTTCTAGGTGGTATCTTTAAGGTAAATCATTAGGCTTATTCATTAACTGATTACTGGTTAGGTCATAAAAACAAATAAAGGAAAGATGTGATGCTGGAAAATATTAAAAAAACAAGTAATGTAAAATAAAACACAAACACATTAAATAAATTAGTAAATAATAAAATACTATAAATTAATCATGTGACCACTCTAATAGCACTTGATAGATCCAGGAAGAATAGAAGAGTCCTTTGATGGTATTACGATATCATCTTTTTGTCCAAATTTAGATGTAATCATGGATTTACATGAACAAAACTTCACGCCTAACCAAAATAGTTGATTACTTAACTAGATTAAAATTAAAGAAACATATGAGAAGGATATTCAAATGTAATTTATAATTAACTTATTAGAATATATAAAATTACCTCAACTTTAAATTCCACTTTCATTAATCATCTGATAGAATTTATGTTAGCAAAACATCGTTATGCTGAAGGATATAATCATAGGATATTTCTAGAGGTTATCTACACATGCACTGTAATCTTTTATGATTCTATATAATCACTAGGTACTAACATGGTCGATCTTCGATTATTTATGTGTTCATGTTTTATCGTAATAGAGTTTTTCTAAATAGATGAATAAATCCTAATGATATCTCAGTTTTATTAGAGAGGAGGGGAGGAGAGCACTCGAGATACTTTTATCTCTATCTAGGGATTGAGATAGCTTAACTCAATCCGTTGTGAACAAAAAAAAATTTTTAGGAATAAGATATGATAAGTTATTTATTTTGGAAGGTTTGGGTTTGTCAAATCACACAAACATGACCTTTTCCAATCCCATAATTCATAGTTAAACCCATGTACAATAATAATAAAACAAATATTATTTATTGAAGTCTTGGTATGTGATACAAAATAATAATATAAATAAATATAACTTTTAACATTTTAAATCAAAATAATAAACTCCTTATACTTTCCCTCATCATCTTGTATCGATTATTGAATATTAACTATTCATTTAATAAGTAAATATCAATGAATTAATCATCGAACATGATTAAATATTTATTATTATTAACTAATTCAGAATATTCTTTTGAATAACTTTTGATTAAATTATAGTGATCAACTGAACTTGAATAAATATTATTTATTACAACTACTTATGTTATATACTATAATTTATTTTATAATGGGGATGCACTTAGTGGGTGAACCTTTAGACATATTTCTTGGTGGAATTATGAGAAACCACATAATGTACAAAGTTGGTGTCTAGAAACATGTCAATGAATCTATATAGAAAGAAGTTAATATTAAAACAAGGTCCAAACTTCATTGAACATATATTGTGCAATATAATTACTTTATCAGGAAATATATAATCAAAAAATTAGCATACTATTACCATCAACCAATATGATCGATGTCATTTTCTTTGTATTTCTAAAAATAAACCCACCCACCAAAACCATGTCCAGGTATTTATGTTTTCAGTCCCATTCACATAAAATGTTCTGAGGTATCAACCAAAATCAGTGGAGAGAAGGGATAAATCCAATTTTTCATTATCCATTAATGAAATATCACTCATGCTATACCCAATATATGCTAATTTATAATGAGAATATGTCATAATAGTTTTCACCAATACCTCAATTCACATGATTCAGGATATCCATTGATGAAAATATTAATGTATTTGGATTAATACACATGTCCTCAGATAGGATCATCCAATAAAACATGGATGTGTTTATTTCTTATTTATGGTTATGTTGTTATAACCTCATATCTTGGATATTACCAAGGGTAAATACCATGAGAAGGAGTCTCTATATATTTTTAGCATCCAACCATTGATAAACTATATTGACTATGTCTTATCAGATAATATCATCGAGCCATAGTTAAAGGTTTAAAAAAAATTATGGAACCTCTCGATTCTCATCATGTGGGGATCTTCCAGGAACTGTCATCATGATATATATTTTAAAACTAAATCAAATACAAAATTTATACAAAATAACAATCAAGATGTTATGTGAAAATATTTTTAATAAGAAAAATGATTAATCAAGTACAAATAAATATGGTTATAAGGAACCAAATCAGATAAATTTATGGTTTTCATACATCCCATGTTTCATTAATCGTTGATGAGGCTGAATATCCTTGAAAAAAAATAAAAATCACCATTAATATCTAGATAATTTATTTCAATGGGTTCTTCATTTATATTTCATAACTATTTGTGAAATAATCCTCTTTTTTAATAATATTTTATTACTCAGTAATTAGCTAATAAGAAATATAATCCCATATAAAAAGAATCATGAAAACCATATTTTATTGTTGTTGCTTCAAATCAATAACATTACTTTTAGTGGATAAAATAACTTAATATATAACCCGATTCAAATTGTTTTAAATCATATTTATCATGATAACACATGATATCTCTAATGACGTTTTAACACCCTTGATTAAAATAATTCTATCCCTATTCTATAGGGTTTTTAGATTACACATAAACGTCGGCGTATGTTGATTTCAAATATCATTTTGAATTTGAATAATTTATAACACACTTTTTTGTCCTAATAACAACCTAATATTGTATTTCCATTGTATCCAATTGTTAAAATTATTGAAATCAATTTCCACCTTTCATGGATCTATATTCATCTCAGTCTCTTATACTTTTCCAGCACAATTGTTCTCATGGATTGTATGTCCACTAATTTTCACACCTCTTTCTAAAATATATAAACATTAATTGAATATCCAGAGAGGGGTAACATCAATGTTACACATTTTTTGGAAGATGATGATTAATTATAGTCTATCATTTCACCATTTTTCTATTATCTTAGAGCTTATCTTTAGATATGAATTGGATATAATGAAACTCAATATCTTTTCCACTTCTTTAGGATTCCTTTCTTCTACAAAAAATCTCATAGTCTACACCTCTATGGAAAACATTTTCAAAATTGATGTTAATTTTAATATCTAAAATATTTTTTTTATAGGCCATCTGACAAATTATATTATTCTAGTAAGAGATATTAGAATTTTCTATTCTCTTTTGACATGTGATAATTCAGTTTTGGAAACATGTAAAATATTCTCATTCTTCTAAAAAAATTTCTTTTGTCTTCAATAATTTTATGACTTAAAATTGTTTTCAATATAATTTTCAAATCCCATTCAGTATAGATGTTTTCTATAGAATACTCTTGAAATTTTATTCCCAAAGGAAAATATTCTCTATTATATTCCAACAAAATTCAACATTGAATACCTACTGATTTTTTTTAAAAAAGTTCATGTGAGGTATGACTAATATGGTAAGATTTAATGACATTATTTCTATACCTTATTTTTCATTTTTCGTTACTCTGTATCTGAAATTTCCCCTACATTAACAATAATTAATGTATTCCACTTTATCAGATAAAAAAACTAGAAATGTGTCCATGCAACCAGCATAAATTGAACATGTTTTAACACCTTAGTGTTGTGAATATTTGGTTTCCATTTACAATTATTGGTACTTTTTCATATCTAGTTCCAACACCTATATTACATATAATTTTCTTGGTAAATTACCATTTCTTTCTTATTTTTAGGCATTAGTGGGGTTCCGACATAACAAAAACAATCTTTTCCTAGGGAGTATGATATTTTTTATGGGATTATTTCTTCAAGATTATATTTTGATGAGGTGTACATAAAATTAAATTCACTATCACTTTCAAAAGTGAAATTATACAACACATAAAACACATCCTCTATTTTAGGATTTCATTTTCCACAATATTTCTCCACCTCTTTCAGGGATGAGAAGAACTTTTCTTCTAATTTCATGATCTTCATCATTTTTTCCTTAATATGAAAAACAATTCTTTATTTTATTGTATTTATTTTATTCATTTAAACCATGGATCTAAATAATGTAATGGGAAAAATAAAAACATCACTCTAAAAATAAATCAGATCAAGTTATAGTCAGAAAATCCATTAAAAAATACCATGTACCCTAAAGCCAATTATTCAGACCATAAAGGACTTTAGTGAGAAATAATCTAAGAATAGGGGGGTGAATTTGGGCATAAATTCATTCCTAAATAGAAGGGTTTTTTATAAACTCACACTACCATAATTGATCTTATACACTTTATTATATAGTTAAATTCACTTTTCTCTCTATATTATACATTAATTTTATTATTATCCTCAATAATCATCTTTATAAATATAATTAACGTTTATTTTACCCAAATTTTTGTATTGTTTCACACATGAAGTAGAGTATTTAAGAACATAATACACATGTATTGTATCATGGTTCACCACCATGGGATAATACAAGAATATTGTAATATTTTTTTTCATTACACTATAATTAATTATGGTCACAACATGTTTTGGGATTTAGGATAAAATACCCCTACCTAAATCAACCACATTATTAAGGTTTTGTGTTGGTTCACTACCACCCAATTATCACTTCTTCACACACTACCACCATTATTAAATACTATGAAGGGAAAAAATGTTATCTCCTAGTCCAATAAAACATCACCCATTATTTTTAAGGCACTTATTATCAATTAGTTCCTTTTATGTCCTCGAACTACTCTTTTATAAGATGGTTTTGAACTCATCCATGAAAAACATCAAATTTCCCTGATATTTCATGGAAACACCCATATAATACTTATATGGATTGTTCTCCATGATGTTTCATGACCTATACTTCCAGAATTATTCCTGATCATGTTTTTCAAATAATTATTCCACTAAAACACTCACAATTGTGGAAAATCAGTTATATCCCCCTTGGAATAAATATATTCAAAATAGTGCATGGTTACTCATATAATTTAACTTACAAGTATTCAAAAATAATTTACATTCATTATCCTCTTATTTTTTTCACATGTATTTTTATATGTGTAATAGGTTTTTTTATATCTATCTTATTTCACAGATTTTCCATGAAATATTTTTAAATAGTTTTTTTCTTCCTTTGAATCTTATTTATAAATATATAACATCCTATGAGAAATTTTTACTCCAATTTCATTCCATATATTAAAAAAAATATTTCATAAAACACATTTTCCATATATAAACATAGAAACTCAAGACACCACATTCTAATCACCAGACTATAAATATCATATTTTATAAAATCCATCAAGATTACACTTGAAATCCAATCTGGGTAATAAAATTCACACAAATCATGATCCAGTAACATCTAAATCACATAATCAATGCTTTGTTATAGAATGTTTCATTTAAAAACAAGATTTACCATAATTGGGATCTCCCAAATACCATGTAACATTAAAATGAAATCTTATTTAATTTAAAAATATCTACGTGGTTTGATATTCCCTTTTGAGATGATAATTCATGGTGTGGGTTTTATAATTTTTAAGAAGATATTTATTTACCATTTAATTCCCTATAATATCACTGTAACTCTCTCCTCCATATTCATATTGAATCAGGGATTCCATTAAACGAACCATGCCATCTGAATCAATGAAGATCAAAGTAATCATACTTAGGAAATAAGTATCAAACCATTTGAAATATCTCATATAATAGTACCCTTGAATAAAAGAAAATATCCCTAGATAATAATCTTAATTTTCACATTTTTAATATTAATTTAATGCACTAAAATATTGAAATTATAATCTTTTTAAACATCATTATGTATCCTCCATTTAAACCACTAAAATTTCATATCATAACCTCTACTGAACATTGATATATAGTGATGATTATTTTTATAGTATCACGTGTTAATAAAGCATGGGGTAAATCCTAGTGGTAAGTGTCAGGTGTAATATCTATGATTTGGGAGATCATTCTTGTGTTTTCATGTTAGTAGATAAAATTTTCAAGGGAAGTGGTATTGGTTGAAACCCAATAATTCCACATCAGTTCCCATATTAAATAGTGAATAACATGTAATATTTAATGTGATAAATTTCTAATCACTGATTTATTTAGGATGGATCCCTACAAGATTTGTTTCATTGGTCCTTGAAGGATTGGGATAGAGAAATGATCCTAAAACGTGGTATCTGAGCCATGTTGTGGACTAGGTCTGATGTGGTTTTCCCCAAACTATATTGATAATGATGAAATTAGACTGATTAAATTAGGTGGATCAACTGTTATTTATCAAAAATATTATCTATATAACAGTGGTTATGATTTCAGTTCATAAATGAGAAAAAAATAATGTTCTAAGATGTTTGGATCTAGTGGATTATTTTTGTGTAGTAGGCCGAATTGTTGGTTTATTGGGTTGAGGTAATGATTTTTGGTAGAAAAATAGAATAACATATCTATAAATATATAAGGAATAATTGATGGACTATAATCATTGATATACTTCTCCTCCTATAACTAATTAATCTTAGTTTATATCCCCAAAAGTGCTTATGTATTGGTCATTTATGGCTTGGTATAGAGGAAAGGATCCTGATGAATTTTATATAAAAAATTACATTTTTTAGGTTATAATTCTATAATGATTTATTAAATCAGTTATTTTATATTTTTCTTCATTAAATTCATATTTTCAAACTACATTGAATCTTACTTTTATTAATGTTCTTGTAGTTTATATTAGTGCACAATTTACATTCATTGAATTTTTTTGACTAAAATGTGTTTCTTATAGTAATTTTTTATCACACTACACATGTTCCTATAAATAATATAACACTTTATAATGTGTTATAAATTTATGATTGACTTTTTATTTATATAAATTTCTATTCTTACCTTTGTTGGTCAATTAAACATTTTTTTTGGGTTTAGAAGCAATAATTATATGAACATGATAAGCAAAGTCACTTATATTAATTTTTAACAAATAAAAGATATGTTTTTACAAAATATTGGAGAAGGAAACCAATTTTTTCATTAAGAAGCTCCCTCTTATGTCCTTTTACAATGTGTTAATAAGTATAATCATTTCATTCCATTATATTCGAATTTATTTATTAACAAATGGTCTAATGATAACTGCAGTAAATATTTAAATTTTTGGTGAGGTGATGATGTGGTTATTTTGGTCATAGAAAATAATGGTTCATATATGGGTTTGGGGTTTATAACCAAAATAGTATCATTAAAATTCCTAATGTTTTAATTACCAAATTATTTCATTATATGAATTGTAATTTTTAGTTTTGGTCAACTGTAATCCTTTAACTTATATTATGATTTTTTTAAATCACTTATAATTGATGATAATAAATGTTATAATACTTCAAAAATATAGAATTCAACATACATGTTTTAATGTGATTTATTTTTATATAGATAATTTTCAAATCATGAATCTTTTCTTAAATATAAATTCTTCCTTCCAAAGAAAATTGTTTTATTAATTTATTTTTTAATCATTAAAATCATATTTTCTAGAGAACGTATCTTTTCAAATTAGAGTGTAATGTCAACATTCATATTTTAATTATTTCTATTCATGTTATAATAAGTATATATTTTCATTATTAATAATATACATACTTTTTTATATTTTAATCATTAGTTTACACTTTATTTTCGAAAAATAATAATTATAACCTCATTTGTTTAATTTAAAAGAGCACTGTGAGATCCTATACAAACATTATCTATGATTTGGTATGATTCTCCCCTAGAGTTCCCAAAAACATTTTATAATTTGAGTTGTGACATGTGTACCCTTATGTTTATAATAATGAATGTTATTTTAATCTGGTCACCATGTATTAATATATTATTTAAGTAATGATTTTATGTAACTTGTATTTTAATTTTTTAGTGTAATGATTAATGGTTATTATTGTTTCATGTATATTAATATATATGTTAATTATTAGGATGTTTTTTTAAAATTATTTTTGATCATGACTATATATTTTATAGTTTATAATCATATTATAAGTCATAAATATATTTTAATATTTTATATAAACTATAAATAGGTTTTCCAGAAATTGATGTATAGGGTTAAGAGGGTTAGTTGTGTTTGCCTAACTACTATATACCCCTTTCCTAATTTCTTTGGATGAACTACTATTGCACCATGACTTATTATAAATCATTCCCTTTCCCAAATCATGGGCCTTTAGAAACTAAATTATTATTATTGTATATGATCAATTTGTCATTTTGAGGGTGACATTGGGGAATTCTCTTAGACCTATATCTAGTATAGATATAAGTATGTATGGTATAGACCATTATGACATAGGGAGTTAGTTAATTATAGAATTTAACCCCTCTATCAGCAGTTTTAGGTTAGATTAATTAGGGTTTTTTATGAATTTTGTGAAAATATTATATTTTAATTCTATTTAAATAAGTATAACTATCCATACATAAACCTTGTTATTAAATATTGCATTGAAAAATAATAGAGATTTCCTACTGAGAATTTATATTCTTATAAACATCATAGAAACTCTGGTCTATATGTATCATAACTTACTAAATTTTCTGTATTTATGGAATAATGTATATTTGTGGAATGTCTGGTGAGTTGGCTGCAGAATTTTAGTGATCTCTACCTAACTTTGGATGTCAAAGTTCGGTTGTTTATATTATCCTTCATCATATATCTGTCATTATATTTCCCTCTATATCTTAGGCATTATTTAAAATCATATTAGTTTTATTATTATTATTTTATATTATGTAATTCATCTTGGAAGGCTGACTGGATTTATATAGAGGTATCAATGTTGGTCTTATTTTTCAATTTTACTATGCACATTGTCTGTTTATTTTAAGAAACTATTAACTTATTGATGAGACATACTGGTGTTCTAGATATAGACGATCATAAATTATTAATTTACTCAAAATAGAAACATAGTTTCCTAAAGGTAAACTCATAACCTAAATGTAGGAACCATCCCATAAGGAACAAAACATTCTTTCCAGGTTATATCACATGTGGTCTAGATACAGATCCTATATTCATGTGATGATCAGTACAAAGGTATATCAAATAGATACTATGTATTTAGGATTTTCATTTTTTTACATGTGTTAAGAAAATTGAGACAAGATATGAAACCCATAAATTTTCTTGATCTACCTCTTTAAGGTTGAAAATATTTTTACCAGTAGACATGTAAAAAGTGATTATGTACCATAGGTTTGACTAAGGTTCTCATTTAATATATCAAGTATGTGGTGGTGAATTACAATAAGGGAATATAGCTTTATAAAGAGCTGGATTGTTATTAACTCATGAATTATATTGTCTAGAGGCATAGCAGGTCATATTTAGTTGATTAATATTTTCACCAATATTACAGAATGATCTTAAATAATTAAATTAAAATTATAAGAGTAAATAGTTCTTTCCAATATACCTAATTAGATTCAATAAAATTAATAATGATCTCTCACATATATTTGATTACTAATTTTGATTATGTACATCTATTTAGTGATGTATTATTCATATTTATTAGAAATATATATCTTTTCTCATAAGACATACTTCTAGTTTTGTAAAAAATTGTAAAATTATTATGAAAATAGACTTTTAATGCATGATATACATTAGTTTTTGATAATGAGTTTTTGGATTTTTAAATAATTTGAATGTAAAATAATTTCACTTTTTTCTATTTAGTATGATCCTCTATGAATTCCAAAGAATTATAATTATAGTCATGATATATCTATTTTACTTATAGAAATGGTTTCAAAATATATTAATCCATATAAGTAGTATGTTGTACGTTGCTTTCATATCAATTTTTATGAATTCTTCAGTAATTAAGATTTCATATTTTTTGAATTAATTTATTTTAGAGAAATTTTTTATTAAACTAATGTTGTAGAAAATTTATAATTATTCGAAATTATGGAAAAGGTATTTGTCTAGTGAATTTTAAAAAAAAGTTATTTTTTTTGTTTTACAGTTATAAAAATGGAATGATGAAACTATTTTCAAAAGGTTTATTCATGTCATAAGACAATTTTATAAAATACTGTGTTTTGGAAATGGTTTTAACCAGTAGTTTTGGAATGGTTATTTGTTTCTACAAAACTATTTTAATAAGGAAGTGATTTTGGTAAATTGTAACTTAATACCAGTGTATGGATAATAGATCCAAGGTGAATATTATGATGGGGATTTCCATATCCGTAAGGGCTTGTTTTTTATTTATAATTTTTATTCATTGAAATACAATATATTGAATTTTGGATTATAAGATAATAACGAATTTTTGGATTATAATGGGTTTAGAAGTCACACATAAGAAACCTGATGATTTTTTTGATAAGTTATGGCATTTTGATTTGAGAATTTTTCATTTAGAGATGGTTAAGAATTTAGAATGAGAAATTAACTTGGTATATTTGTATTTCAGGAATGTATGGTTATATTATCTGATTTTATTCATCACAAAATTCATTAATTTTTAGTATTTTATAATCACCATCTCACATAAAACCTGACCCAATATAGATTCATACCATAAATAATCACCATCGCATAGCTTATAGTGGGTCAGGTTTTATGTGAGATGGTGATTATTTATGGTATGAATCTATATTGAATTCTTATGTATGGGATGTTTTATAGTTGGGATATTCCAGTTATATATGTTTGTAATGAGATGATTTAAATTGAATTTTCATTTTTTTGAGGGAATTTGATGTGACGGGAAAATGAGTAATTTTTTATTTTTGATAGAGGATGAGGGTTTATTTTTTATTTTTTTTATTATTTAATAAATATTTATGTTTTAGGGTGGATATATAGGTATTTATAAGAATGGTTTAAGGTTTGATGGGTGGGTTGATAGTTTAGGTTTTCTAGAAGGATATTCCAAATCCAACGTTTCATTATAGATGATATGTGTACCTAATTGTGGATCACTGTGTACATGGTGATCCTAATAGTGAATATAGTTTCTATGTGAGTCATTTGGAAATTGGTGGAACCATACTATATACTCAATAAGATTATTTCATTTTTCAAAAAAAAATTCTGGAATTTTACTCTCACTCCATTTTCTCTATGTCATCCCCCTCAATATCATTTCCCACCATCCATCCATTGGACTTTATTAAATAATCATATATACATATCATTCATCTTATTTATTATATTTATTAAAGGGTGATACAAAATGTTATATCTCACAAAATTAGAATATCCTTTGTGATGTTTTCAAAAATAATGTTTTTTATTTTTTGACAACACATCATGTTATGTATTTTTTTTTAACATGTGCAACAAAGATGATGAAAGGTTTTGAATTAATTTTTCTATGAAATAATTTTATTAAGTTACTCTAGGAAGATGGAACATTGTTATAAAACTTAATAAATATTTTATATGATGATATGTAGATCAACAATTTCTTAAGATCATGAAGATGATAACAAAACAAGATTAATTTTATATAGGGTAAGAGAAGTGTAATAGTATTCTGGATAAACATAACAGACATAATTCACCAGAAAAACATTCAAAAATTATAAAGTATCTGTGTTTGTATAAATGTAAGTTTTCATGAATTTACTAGATAAAAAATGATGATATTTATAAAACAATTTTGGGTGAATGTAAATGTATTGATTGACGAGTTTGTAGAGCTTTATAAAATGAGAAATATATTCAAATGGAGAAAAACGTGAAAAATAAAAGCAGTTCACTAGAAAAATAATGTTTTATGTAAAAATTTCATTATATGTTTCAAAAATTTATTCATCCATTTTTAATGGGTCAAGAGAAACAAAAAGAGGACGGTGAGTTTCCAAAAAAATAGTTTGTATGATATTTTAAGAGTAGAGTTTTTTACAGAATGTGTAATGTTTGAATTTGTGAAGTCATGAAGAAGAATTACTAATTGAGTGGTTGTTAGATTAATATTTATAGAATGGATGATAATGGAATGAACATTATTGATTTCAGTAGATGTACTTTTCTGAGAAGAGTAGACCAAGTGGTGTATAAAGTTTGAGTTAAGAAAAATAAATAGTATGGATAAAAACTGATCCATGAGAAAATCATTTCAAAATTCCATCAGATGTTGAATGTTTTTAAAGAATAATTGTCAATGAAAATACAATGAAGAGTGATCTGATAGAGTGGGACCAAAAAAGATGATTAGAAAAACAAAACTAGATGAAGAGTTCCTAAATATGTTTTGAAAACTTTTTATAAACATCGTTTTTATGTGGATTTACATAGATATATAAGTCCCTTAATTTCAATCTTGTTGTACATATATTTTCATGTGGTTTATTGTATATAAATATTCAATTAACTTTGTTTGATTTCCTTAACCTATAAAGTTAGGGATGTTTTACAATCTAATGTGAATGATGGAGAATTAAATAAGCTTATAAATTCTTAAATAATAGTTTAGAAGGATCCAACAAATTTAATTTAAGGAGGAGTGATTGAATTTAGAATATTAGGGAGTGGGAAAGGGAAAGGGTTTCCTACCTTTTCTATTTTCGGTGTACTAATATCAATGGTGTGAAAAACTATAATTTAACATGACACTATTTCTATGTATGAAAATCCAAAATGCTTTAGAATTTATGTCAGTATATGTTTCTTAGAGAATATCATTTTTGGTTTGAGGAAGTTTATTAGAATGATGTTCAATTAGAAGAACTTGATATAGTTTTAATCCGAAGTTTCAAACATAGTTTTTCTTTAGATAAACAAAAAAAAAGATGCACATATAATGTTTTCGAGTAGAAGTTTGAGGTACAATAGTTTTCATAATCTGAAATAATTTTTTTTTTATATTTGGTTCAGGTTTTCATGAGGAACAATTGATATACTTTAAGAATATATATAAAATGGTACACCATATGAATAAATTCGAATGAATTAAACCATAGAGACATTCTAAAGGAACATTTTGGAGTCGAAGTGCAAATTATGCATACATTTTATGTGTTTTGGTTTTATAATAATACCATTTTAATCTAATGAGAGTTCGTATACTCATAAATATCAAGATATAGGAGTTTAATAATATTTGGGTCAATGTTTTATTCAGTTCATTCCAATAGTCAATTTCCACGGAATGACAAGAGTCTCTATGGAAAGGTAATTTTTTTTCACATGGTGTTCGAACATTTAAATTATTCCATTGTTTCCTTTATTATATTTCTCTATTTATGAGTTTTTGATTGACGATTATATGAAAAAATAACTCTAACACATTTTAGGGGTAAAATATCATAAATTTTTAAATTTTTAATAATGAAATAACTAATTCAACCCCCCATATTAGCGGTTCTTTGGTCAAATGGAACTTCAATTGTAATTATTTGGAAATATCCCTTATTTGATCCTTATTTGGAAAAATATCAATTCATTAAATTTTAAAGGTACTCCTACCATCGATAGAAAAAAATTTCATAGTTAGAAACATAGAATAAACCCATTTTTATATGACTTGGTGCATAGGATATTAATGTAACAAATATTATATTTCAACCAAATGAGAAAATGATCCAATTACTTTTACTAATAAGAGAAATATTTTGGTTTATGGGAAGGCCAGAAATTATATTCTTATATCTCTATTATAACTGTTATACATATAGTTAATGATTCATAAAGAATCTTAGGAAATTTGGGATAAGAATGAAAGTATCTTTGAAAAGAACAAAAATGTAATGTATAAAAAGTTATAAATTTAGTGAAGAAAGTTAAATGATGTCAGAATAAGTTATAAAGAAACCATTGATGTGTATATCATAAGATATAATGATACTGTGTAAGACATCCTAGGATTTAGATATGTATAGGTAATGAAATTTATTATAAACAGAATATTAGGAAACATCCCTGATAAGAATAAATCTAAAATTTCAACCTTATAAGATAAACATGATATATCTCTTGATGAATTGTAAAACATTCAGGTTGATTATTACAAGAGTAAAGCTCTAGCATTAAAAAAAGATCATCGATGAAATTAATTTTTAATCTATGAGAATGATGAAAATAAAATATCTTAGGACTATTGACCTCATTGATTTAGAAGAAAAATAAGATGGTGAAATGAATTAAATTGTCATATATATCATCACCAAAAACAATCAGAGTGGTAGAGAATTATATGAATGAAAAAACCCACTCATATATTTAGAGTGTTGAGGAAATGTAAATTTTTCAAAAAAAAATCCCTTATAATAATGTTTATGAATTTGAAATACATTTTGTAGAGAAAATAAGTATAAGAAGTGAAAAAATATTCAATGGAAGATATGATGTACACATCTGGTTAAAAATGTTTGATCGAAATAGAAGAAGAATGTTGATTATAAAAGTAGAATCTGACACTTCTAAAAATAATTACTTAGAAGATGAATTCATAGAATTATTTATAATGTTATTTGAAAATTCTAAGAAAGTGTTGGATTCTACAAATAGTGATGAATAAGGAGGAGGTGAATAATCTTTCATAGAATATCTGTTTAGATCATAACTTATAGCTTGCCATAAGAAAAATAAAAAACTCAATAATGAAATTATAATGATGACTAATGAAGTTTGAAATGAGATTAAAGTAATAACATATTTAAATCAATACGGTAATAAATTGTACATTCTCAAATTTTTTGTTAGAAAATTCTTGTGATTATTTCGAGACCAGGTGTTAAGATGGCATGCATTCCAAGGCTCAATGTGCGTGAAACTGCCCATCAAAAAATGTGATGTTTTTAAATAGTATGTGAGTAATTTTCCTAGAAATGTTGAATAAACCATAAATAGGTGCCCAGATCAGAAATCCTAGGACACTATTGCATTCAATAGGGCGAGTTCACCCTATGCATGACTTAACATTACATGGTGCGGGCCTCCAGCGAGAAATCTTGAAAATGCATAACTGTAAATAAAATTATTAAATAAAATAATTTTATTTTTCAATTAATTATAATTCATGAATGATTAATTGTATTGAAAATCTGAGACCACCACTGAGCTCGAGAGTGCGTGATTTCTTTAGGCAGATCCTAACATTAGCTGGTCTAGGCCATCTATGGAAAGTAGTTTTCGGGACATGAATGTAAATAAAATAATTAAATAAATATTATTTTATTTTTAAGTCCTTATAACTCATAAAGGTAAATCATATTGTAAATCTAAGAGTTATGATGAGCTCTTGAGGGCATGCTTTACTTAGGCGGGGATAAACATCTACCAATGCGGGTTGAGGGTAAGTGAGTTTTTTTAGGCATTTTGATGAAAAATGAAATAAACTTAAGAAATTTTATTTTAATAAAAATAACTTTTGATTCAATGCAACATCGAATGAGCTATTTCAGTTCATAAATGAAACATGATAACAATGTTTCCACTAAAGCATAACAGAAATTCTATTTCATAAATTAAATAGCATAATTACATGGAGACTTAGTGTAATAGAAACATTGAGACACATTTCCTCTTATAATGTATAATTAGAGGTAAGAGATCCAAAAATGACCTGGGAGATTCCTCTGAGGCTCTAGAATAATTCTGTTGGTGAGAAATTAATTACGATGAACGATGAATCACCAATGATGACAGATCACAAATCGTTGGTGTAGGAGACGACGGATCAAAACGTCTCTCAAAGGATCACCAATTATGATTTAACCCTGAAGCCGACCAATCCTAATTTCAAATTAGAGGTTGTTATTTTAAATTTTATTCGTTCGTTCATGATTTCTAAATGACAATTGTGGATCAACCCATAAATAAGTTGACCCGTGATTTGATTATTTTGCAGGATGTTTTGACAGTGGGATGATTTTGGGGGAAATTAGTTTTTTATTTTTTTCTCTTATCTTGATCCATCTTACATATCCGACTAAGTACAAAATAAACAAGTGAAAATGGTTTAATCCTTGAGTTGATTTTTTTCTTTACACCTGCAATATCTTCATGATCTTCATTTTGTTCACAATATGATGAACGGTAGATCATTGCACAACCATTTCATAGAAAAATGATATAAAATCATGTATCTGAGATAGACATGGAATGAGGAAGTTGTGATGATGATAGTGGTGATTAGATCGAGGTAGTGGGGGACATATTTCACACGAATGGATTCACACAGGAATGGTATTGTAACATGATATTGAACACCCGAAAATGGGGAGTATGACCCGATGACTCTGAAAATACTTTTGGATCGATGAACAGACCACCACAGTGAGTCTAGTGGCCCACAGAATGGCCTATTGGTGTGTTGGTGTCGGTGGCATGACGTGTCCTAGCATCTATGGTTGCAGCCGTGTCTATGCATCTTCCAGTGTAGAGGAGGCTATGGCTTCAAGCCACAATGGGGTCATATGGATTTGTGGATCATGTCGAGGGTAGGATCTATGACTGACTGAGATAGTCATGGGGTGCAGAGTGGATATGGAAGAACTCCTCATTCATGTATGTAAATCGGCCTGTATCCAAGTGGGTTGGGCTACATCTGGTGGGAAATCCCTGGGCCATACCCAGTGCCTCAAGTCAGGAAGGGCTAGGGAGACCGGGTCGTACACGGGTCATATATGACCTGGTGGACCAGGTCGGACCCAGGTCGGGTAGTTAGAACTTAGTCCATGTTGGTCCGAAAGAGTCAGACTGGACCCAAACCCAACTAGCCCCTTTTTCGTAAAATGAGGATAACATCCAAACTGTTCATTCGATTGATGATCTATTTATGGCATTGGGACCCTCATGATGAGACAGTCTACATGAAATTATTAATGTGAGTTTTAATGGTGGTTGAGGTATAACTGATGGATTGAGGAGTAGATTCTCCTATAATAATGTGTGCTACATGTTGAAATCCAATGGTCAGTAGTGATGAGAAGTAAGTGTCCAGTGGACCATAGTGGCTCAGGGGATGAGCAGACCTCATTGGCTCAAGAGATGAACATATTCTAGTATCCCAGTAGTTGAGCGGGCCTCAGTGACCAATCAGAAGAGAGGACCATAGTGACTTGATAGAGGAGTGGACCTCAGTGGCTGGGCATATGGGAAATTATCAATGGCTAAGTGGATGAGAGGACCTCAGTGTCTTGGAAGAAAAATGGACTTCAGTGGCCTGACAGATGAGTGGACCTCAGTGGCCTAATGGACGAGTGTACCACAGTGGCCCTGTGGAGCATCGGACCTCAGTGGCTTGGAAGAAAAGCAGACATTAGTGGCCAGGTGGATTAGCAGACTTCCGTGGCTGAGAGGATGAGCGGACAATAGTGTCCTGGTAGAGAAGCATACCTCAATGTTCTGGAAGACCCCTATGACGACAAGCAGACCATAGTTTCTTGACATGCGTTCAAACATCAGTGGCCTAACAGACCTTAGTGACTCATCGAGGATGAGTCCCTCATCATTATAATATGTTCATCCTTACAAATGAGTGTCTTACATTCTATAGTTTATGTCATGGTTGTCTGAACAGACTTCAATATTTCTATTAACTATACTTCTTATATGTTACACTTCATGTGCATCTTTGGTAGTATTCATTTTTTATTTCATAATAGTAAACCATTGTGGTTTGGGATCCATACTGAGTATTATTTTACTCACCCTTTCATAGGCATTACCCACACAATTAAAGTATTGTGATGATGATCAACACTTTGATAGATTCAATGGTGGACCTGGGCCATGTGGTGCTCAGAGAGACTCGAAAAATGATATGTGATTTTATGGCTTCAGAAAGGTGTTTATGTACCTGCCCTTTAGGAAGTTTCCAATACGGGGGTGTTGTAGAGACTTGTACCATTACTTTTTTTTATTTATGTTGACATCAAATACTTGCCCTATTTAAATTTAGTTCTCTATTATCATACCTTGTGTTGCTTCCTTAGTGTATTCACATTCCAACATCTGTGACTTGGATTTGTGTGCATGTGTATATGTACTTAGGGAAGTTCCACTCATTTGTTTGGGATATGGATACCCATCACTAGTCGCCAGCCCCTGTTTTATGGGAGGTGGGCTTGGGGTAGTCACAACATTGTACTCAAGGGATGGGGCATGACATTTTTGTATAAGAGTAGTTCGGTTCTACCTTAAGAACCCAGAGTCATTGTGTTTGTTTTGAGGAAACAGTTTTATGTGTTTCAAGATCAAATTTCTGGCCAGGGAATCCACTGTTGGTTCGGTAGCCGACGTATCCATACACCCGGACCCTGAATTATGTTTTTCAAATTAGTACATTAAATAAAGAGTTATAGGGAAAAATGATTGTACATGCATCATATTGGAATGGATTGATGTTTCCAGTTCCTTTTCTAGTTATCTCACCTGGTATAATATATTGATCTTGGTACATCTTGTTTTATTTCAAGATTCTTTTACACAGATAACAATCAAGGATTCCACTGAGTGATCACGATGATGATATGGGAGGTGAAAATAAGGTTATCGGGGTTTATACTAGAAAATACACCATAGGTTGGTGTAACAGCTATACCCCCACATGTGTAGTAGCACAAGATACTCATAGTACCAGCGGATGAGATGCGCGGGTTGAGTACATTTCACGTGTTTCAACGATAGAGACCCCTTATGTTCTGAGGAGATCCTGATTTACAGGAATCTAATAACTTAATTGAGGTTGTGACCATGTTTTCCATCTAGTCAGGAAGCGATTACATCAGATAAAAATCCTGATAGTGAGCCTTCTACGTGGATTACTAGGGTCATGGTTTGGTTTAAATTACAAAATCATACAGTGAGGTGACTCTTTGATGGGAAGAGAATGAGAAAATTTCTCAGAGAAGAGGATATTTCCATAAATTCTATGGGTTTCTTGTGCCAAAGAGCATATAAAGATTCGATAGGACGATATCTCAGTAGCTAAGTATTCAATAAGGTTTATCGAACACTCCATGTACTCAATTAATATGATACACCCAGTGATGCAGTGATCAAACCTCTGGGAAATGTGTGTTTAGGAAATTCCAAACAAGAACTACTACTACCTGCATTCATACTTATTATAGGGTGTTAAAGAGATCCATTTCTGTTGAATGTCATTCTGTTGAGCAGATATAGTCAATGGAAGTTAGTAGTGGGAAATCATAAAGCTGACGTCAGTCTCAGAGACCAGGGCATTAGTGACATTTTGAGAGGAGGTCCCAAGACAGTGGCTCTACAACTCAAGCCTCATGGGGTGAGTCCATTCATCCTAAAAAGAGGCAATTCCTTTCAAAAGAAGCTATGGTACATCTTATTTTAGATATTATTACCAGTCGTGCTAATAGTGAAATGGTGGATGGCCCACCAGGGTAGCAATAAGGACAGGAACAAATGCATCTGTTGGGAAGAATATTTGGAAGAGGACCTGGGGGATTAGCATGATGTGGTATTAATTTCGATATGTTTCAAACAACATCCTGAAGTGGTCCAAACCAGGCTATGGGAGCTATAGGATAAGTAGAGTGGGTTGCTGCATGCTGTCAAGGAATATGAAAAAATGGCTCCAGGGATGATTCATGGTATAGTCTATGTCTACTCATAACTTCAATATTAATGGACACATGTTATAATAATTCCTTCTTTCCTCGAATCATGATCAATTCGTAGAGTTTCTTGTTAAACTGTTTAATTGACCAATACATCTGAAGACCCCTATGGGAGGAGACATAATAATCACACTTATGTCGATGGTGTGATTTTACCTTCTAGGTGAGAGTCTTAGTAGTAACCTCTTGGTGGAAGCATCAAGGGCTTACATTGTTAGTTTGGGTTTGGGATTGTCATCCATAGTTCATGCATAGATTGAATATTTTAGGAAAAGGGAAGTGGTTTGTCCGTAGCTGTGGAATGAGGTTTTCCATGGTTGGTGAAAAAGGAAACCCAAGGAGCCTGGGATAAAATCATTTATAGGAGTTTCCAACCAATCGAAATTTATTTGGCCATCCTTAACCTCATGTGATTGGCTGTCTTGAGTTTTTAGTTCTCAGAAGTAGTGGAGGATTACAAGGGTGTATTTCCAAAATATGTTTCTAGGATTACCTCCCCATAGAGAGAGGTAATTCTAGAACATTATACTCATTGATATGGCACTGATATCAGCATCATTATATAGGATGGATTTAGAAGACATTTGAGAGCTGAGGGTGTAGGTTGGGGACTTGTAGAGGAAGGTCGTAGTAAGACCCAATGTTTGAGATTATGTGTGGATCACCAACACATTAACCAGCTGACATGTAGAATGAGTACCAACTACCAAAGGGATGAGGAATTCATCGATTAGTTAAAAGGGGACATCCTTTTTCAAGGATGGAATTGTGATCATAGCCTTTTCAGTAGTTGAGATAGAGTTTCAAGAGCATCCTGATAAGGAGTTGGCAGCTATAGTCTTCACATTGAAGATGTTGTGACACAACATTAAGTGAGAACATATTACTGTCTAATCTATCCCCAAGAGTCGCAAGCAAATATTTTCTCATTAGGGATTAAACATTAGACAAAGGTGATGGTTGGGGTTCCACTTGGACTATGACATTAAAGTAGTCTATACTCCTGGTAAAGAAAATGTGGTAGAAGATTTTCTAAGAATGAGATGCAGTTCGGAGTTGCTGAATGAGGAAATAGAGGAGTTGACCTTTTTACAGTTATCCTTCTTGAATAGAGATGATTTAGCTTACCTCAAATTAGTGGTTTCAACCCCTTGACTCTTAAAGTGATTTAGGGAGTCACAGCTCGATGATACCAACTGTGGGTCTTTAAGTGCTCAGTTGACCACATGGTATACCCTTGATGAATATTTGAAAGGGGGGAACACATTTTTCATTTTAGAGGATGCACAATAGAAGAAGTGAACACCTGTGTGAAATAATGCACCAGGATATTCATGTGGGTGTCATGGAGGAAACTGGGGATGAAAAAATAGGTTGAAGTTGGGCTTACCTATTGATATAAAATGTTATCACTTATTTAATCAGTTCGGTAGTTTGTCAACACACTGTGTCGGGCCCCTGTTCAGGGAAGTGGTTTCCGTTTTCATCCTTGGAGTGACAAGAAGGGAGTGAGGAAGGATATAAATGGGATTCATGATAGGTTTATCAATGGGATATCAATAGGATACATTACCATCATGATGATTGTTGACCAACACACTATATCGGTCTCTTATTATATTTTCAGGAACGAAGTCCTATAGAGAGATTGGGATATCTCTATATACAGGAGATAGTTCTACTACCTTGAGTTGCATAAATGATAGTATTAGATTGAGGTGCATGTTTTTAATCCCATTTGGGGAAGGGATTGCAGGAGGTGTGTGGGACACATCTGCGCTAGAGAACATCATTCCAGCCGCATACAGACGACGAGATAGAGTGGACTATTCAGGTCCTAGAAGACATCCTACATAATTATATCTTCTATTTTTCCTATAGTTGGTGGGATCAACAACCTCTGGTAGAGTTTTCATAAAACAAATACTGCAACTCCATCATTGGTATGTCACTGTTTGAGGCCTTGTATGGGTGACCCTATATGTTTCCACTTTGTGGGACTGACCATAAGGAGTTATCACTCCTCGGCTTGGAGTTAGTGTAGGATACTAAAATATTATTTAAGTTATCCAGGAGTCGATGAAGACCACACAGAGATGTCATATGTCCTATGATGATAAGTTATGGAGACCCTTTTGGTTCAAGGAGGAAGACCATGTGTTTCTTTAAGTGTCTCCTCGACGTGGGATATTGATATTTGACCAGGGAAAGAAAGATGTTGATGAAATGAAACTTTTACAAAGTTTCTGATGGAAAGCAAGGATCATTAGTGTTGGACCCTCCATGGTTGAATGATTCCTCTAGTTTGAATTCAGGGCTAGAACATGAATTTTTAGGAGGGAACATGGGAGTTGGTCACTCAGGTTCAAGCTCGTACCCTCATCACTTTTGGAATCCCTTAGTTTGGATTTCAGGGAAGTAAGTCCTTAAGCCGGAGAAGATGTAATGAGTTGTATTTTCCTGATTTATTTTAGATTTTTTTGGGAACATTATGAGAGAAGATGCTAAGACAAAATGTAATTCTTGAGGCCTAGTGTGCCCAAAATGGTCCATCTAAGAATGTTACGTTTTAAAATAGCGCAAGTGAGCAGTTTTCATGAAAAAAGTAGAATAACTCTAAAAAAATCCCTGGATCATAAAATCAAGGGCACCGTTGCATTAAATACAGTGGTTTTACTCTAGGCACGACTTATTTTTAGATGGCGCATTCCATAAAAATGAGAAAACCCAAAAATGGATTAATCATAAATTAAATAATTAAATAATATAATATAATTTTTCAAATCCTTATAACTCACAAATGATGACTTGGATGGAAAATATGAGACCACTTTTGATATTGAGAGGGTCTTTATTCCTCAGGTAGAGCCTAAAATTGGCCGGCATGGACCAACTATAGAAATTAGTTTTTTGGGACGTGACCGTAAATAAAATAATTAAATAAAGATTATTTTATTTTCAAGTCCTTATAACTCATAAATGGTGACTCGGATTGGAAATAAGAGTGTAATATTGATCTCATGAAGGTGTTGTTTTCTTATGCACTGATTAACCTGTACTATCATGGGTCAAGGGAAAAAGTTAATTCTTTTGGCTTTTTAAAGAAAAATAATTTAAACATAAGAATGTTTATTTTAATCAAAAAGGGTTTTTCGCTGCAACGCAACACCGAGTGAGATATTTCAATTCATAAATGAAATAGTGTTACAAAATTGAGGGTCGAGAATAATAGAAATGCTCATTCATATATGAAAAAATATAAATATTCATTAACTCAGAAAAAAATGAAAAATATGAACATGTTTTATCCTTTAATGGATTATTAGAGCTGTGGGATCCAGAAAGGACCCAAGAGATTTCTCTGAGGATCTGGAGGAATTACATTGGCATGAAATGAATGAAGATGAACAATGAATTACCAACAATGATAGATCATTTATCTAGGGTTGATGAGACAAAAGATCATGATGTCTCTTAACAGATCGCTAATGATGATCAAACCCCAAAGCTGACCAATCCTATTTTCTAGGTAGGTGTTGTTATTTTGAATTTTTCCCTCGTTCTTGATTTATAAACATAAAATGCAGATCAACACATGAATAGGTTGATCCATGAATCAATCATTCTTGTGAGTGGATTTGACTAAGGGTTGATTTAGCGAGAAATGAGTTTTTTAATTTTCTTCATTATATTGATCCTTCTAACTGATCATATTTAGGCCAGAACGAACAAAAGGCCAAGGTTCGATCATCCAATTGAATTATTTTGATTCTATCCATCACGATCTCTATGTTATCCTCTTTATTAGTGGGGTGTAAAATGGTCAAACTTTTCATAACCATTTCTTGTAGCATTGATCCCACATCATGGATTTGAGAAACACACTTTGTGAAGAGGGTACGATGACGATATTGGTGATCAGATCGAGGCGGTGTGGGAGATATCTCAAAAAAAATCTCACAGAAAAGGTATCGTATCATAGTTATGAACACATAGCGATGGATATCATGTCCCAAGGACTCCAAGACATCTTCTATATCGAAGAACGGACTAAGGGAGTGCATCTGGTGGCCCGTGGAAGGACTTGCTTGCGCGTCAGTGCCTATGGTGGTAGCAGCCACGTCTATGCCACTGCCAACATTGAAGAGGTTGTGACATTGAACCACGAAAAGGTTAGTTGTACCCGCGCCTCATTCCATAGGAGGGAACCATAGCTAGCTGAGCTGACCTAGGTGAGGTCGTACCTGGTGGACTATGTCAGAACTAGGTCAGGTCGAGGGACCCTGGTATAGGATGGATTGAGTTGGTCTGACCGGGTCGGACCAGACCCAGGCCCAACCGACCCCTTTTCAGTAAACCGTTCCAACTTCAAAACTGTGTGTCTGATTGATGATACATTTACGTATTTGGACCCTCAGTATGAGACAGTCCTGTTGAAATACTCTATTTGTGTTTTTGGGAGATTGAGATAAGACTGAGGGCTTGAGGAGTAGATTCCCCCCAAATCAAACATGCTCGGAGCTGAAATCTTGCAACTAATTCTGAAGATAAGGAAGTGGTGAGTGGACCTGAGTGGCCTGGTGGATGAGCAAACCATAGTAGCCTGGTGAAGTGTGGAACTAAGTGGCCCGAAAAAACTAGAAGACCTCAGTGTCCTGGTAGATGAGAGGACCTCAGTGGCCCGATAGACGAGCAGACCTCAGTGGCCCGGTAGACTAGTGATCCTCACTGGCCCGACGGAGGCGCGGACCTCAGTGGACCGACCAATGAAAAGACCTCAGGGGCCCAGCAGACCCTAGTGATGATTAGTGGACCTCAGTTCCCTAATAGACGAGTGGAACATTGTGTCATGAAAGATTTCATGGACTCATTGGGGATGATTCTCTCAGCAGTACAAGATGTTCATCCTTACGGCTGATAGTCTTACATTCTATATATTAGGTTATACCAGTGTGAGATGACTCAAGTAACTATATTATGTTTACTTCTTTGAAGTTACACATTGTGTACCTCTTTGTAGTCTATATTGTTTATTGGTTTTGTGTATATTTATCTTGTTTGGGGTCCCTACCGTGTATTGTTTTCCTCACCCATACATGGACTTCACCCTCACATGTCACGTCTTGTGAAAATTATCAATTCATTAATGGAGTACTTTGTGGACCAGGAACATGTGGTTCACATAGTGACCCGATAGATGAGATGTTCTTCTAAAGCTTCCGACAACTATTTCTGTACATATCCTTCAGGTTGGGTTTTCTACAGAGGAGTTATAGAGACTTGTACCTTTACATTTTTTTTCTATTGGGCATGAATTCTAGAATAATTTACCTGCATTTTTCCTATTTTTGTACCATGATTTTTTTTACTTGGTGTATTCTCATTCTAGAGTATGTTGATTGGATTTCCATGTGTGTGTACAGGTACATAAGAAAATGCCTCCCATTTTTTTGGGATATGTCTACCCTGCGCTAGTCGCCAGACCCTGGCCAATGGGATGTGAGCTTGTGGTAGTCACAACTCGGGCCTCATGGGGATAGGTCATGATAGATTGGAATATTATAATATCCATAATATTATAAACTCTGAAAAAAGTTTTGAATAAGGAATAAAGGTGGATGATCACCGTAAGAAACTTCACACATTGAAATAAGAGGTTATTAAATCCCGATAAAAATTATTAATGTTTAATATACCTTAAAAAAAATGAATTAAATGTTAAACAAGGAATCATAAGAAAATAAGGAATCATATCAATATTTAGAGAATTACCACACAATGAATCTTGTAAAAATTCACCCATCGAATGTAAAGGTACATCCGAATTAACTAATAATTCATGTGAGAGGTATTTTTCTTAGAAAATATTTGATATAGAAGGGATGTGAGAAATATATCCAATTAAAAAAATATAAGAACAAACTTTATGATAATGTTTCTAAATGACATGATAAAACAAAAAAACAATGATATTATGAACTTTATTAAACAAATTACAGGGAATGACTGTGTTTCTACAGAAGACTGATAATTAGAGGATATTAATCGTTATAAGGTATTATTGGTAATAAAACTTATAAATATTGAAAGAAAATGTCTATTCCTATATGTTTGTATGAATTAAGGGGGAAGATTATAATTAGAAAAATAATATTTTCTAGGACATATGGAAAAGGAAAAGAAAAAACAAGATTCTAGAAAATTTCCAATGAAAAATCAGTCTGGATACCTTAAAGATGTGTATAGAGGATGTGACTGATTGGTGCACCTTGCTAAAGAATGTTTGAATACTATTACGGGACATGTTTTATATTAGAAAAAACCAAGGGTGTCCATAATGAATAAATATAAATAAATGGAATTTATTATCTAGAAAACATGGAATGAATGTTAAAAAGAAAACGCATGATTTCTTGATTGTGTTGGTTCCTCATTGTTGAAAAGTGATTTAAAAAACACAAAATATGTTGAAAATCATGATGTATGAGTAATTACTTTAGAAATTTCTAGTTCTTAAAAAATCAAACAATTAAGAGTAGTTAAGATTAATGGTGGAAAATTTATATCTTATGAGGTCTTATATGTTTATCGGATCAAACTGAACAACATTAGTGTGAGAAAAAATTTTGAAAACAGAAAAGAAGTGATATTCTAGAAATATTCAGTTATTATCCGAAGTGTGGAGGATTCTATAGTTAGTACCATATGGGAAAGAACTAGCATAAATCTCTTTTAGGTTATAGAACATTATAACTCAGGTTACATAAGTGCTAAAGATGAGGACTAGTTGTGGAATCAATGATAGGGTAATCATGGGTAGAAAATAATGAATAAAATTTACAAGGTAGATTTCATAAGAAACATAACACCACATGATATAAAAAATATGACGTTTCTAAAACCTTTCATAGAAGGATTATGATTGTTAAAAATATTGAAAAAGTTGAAATTAATTTTACCATATATCTGAAGCCTTTTCAATTTGATATGTGTGTGTAAATGAGACATCAATCAATGAAGGGTGATTTTTACTTTATCACAAATATTGATGATTTCACTCAGATGAAGTAAAATTTTTTTATTAGTTATAAATCATAGGATTTGGAAAGGCATAGATTTTTTTGAAGAGAACTTGAAATAGATTTCAGTGTTTATATAATGAAACATAAAATAGATTATAGAAAAGATTACATATGTACTCATTATAAATCATATAAAAATATACATTGAATTAATCATTAATAAACTGCTCCATACAACCCTAAAAAATGTAGATACACAATTTGAAAACATATGTTTTGGATAAATGGGAAGAAGTATGCTAGAATGTATAAAATAAAATTATTCATGGTGACCTGTTTATAGTATTACTGTATATGTAAAATAAATATTTTTATGAAGGCCAAAATCCAACATGACTTTTGATGAAATATTGTATAAAAAACGTTCAATGAGGTATATCATGTGTTTTAGGTGTACCTGTTTAAATAATATAATTTTTTTTGATATTGTAAATTTTGATGAAAATATTAGGAAGGAAATTTCATGGGATATTCAACAAACATAATAATATATAAATATCTGAGTAAATTTTTACAAAAGGTTTTTGATTCTTACGATGTTAATGTTTTTGAAAACCCAAAAACCTTACCAAAGGTTATTGAAAATGCAATGAAAAATAAATTTAATACTTTAAGTGAGAAGAATAAAATAGAATATAAAAGTGATAATAAAAAATTGAATGAATAATCAGAAGAATATTGTAGTGAAGAATGTGAAGCATGAATAAATACTATAAAATTTCTTACCTCATTGAAACAGGATTAATCTAAAAACATTAATTGAAATTAGAAATCTCTAGTTCTGTCATGACCCGTCCTCAGGGCCCGTGTCATGATTACCCCAAGCCCGCTTTACATAGGCCACGGGTTGGAGACTAGCACCAAAGGAGTAATCCCAATAAAAAGGGAAGGCATTTCCTTTTAACCTGTAAGACACACACACAGTCTGAACACAAGTAGTAGAGGAAACAACTGGAAATAAAAACTAATTAAAACTGAATACAAGAAAATGTGATGAAAGGAAAAGGGATGGAAATACATGCCCGGCTGTAAAATACAACTGCATAAAAGTAAACAGGAACTACTAAGTTTTCCTCCTGAAATCCCACATGAAGGGTGGGTACAGAGGGCCTCCTCAGCACCTCAGATCCATATGTCTGCTTTGTGTACATCTCGCCAAGTGGTCAAACACCGGGTACTATCTATCTCCACAAGTCTCTACCTCGATCAATGCTTCCCATCATATGCAACCAACACAATGAAGTGCGGGCATAGCCCGTGTAGGGGTGAGTATAACAATACTCAGTAGGGGCCCTGAGACCCCCTAGGGTCTCCCAGAATCCACGAAGGATAAACCACAGAAGTAAGATAAAATCATGAAGTATGAACCAACCCTACGTAAGTATATTCCCATACATACACCTAAGTTATCAATTACAGTCAAGCTCCAACTCTAAATCCCAAGCACAACCAAGTCCACACAATAATGTAAGTCAATCACATCGATGATAATTATTGTAAGTCAAGACTCATCTCACCCAGGTATGCATATTTTATATAGAGATAGAGATGATTAGATGTAGTCACTGGTTCATCAAAGCTATCGGATCCACACAGGATACTAGACCTACTAAGTTGTCACACCCACACAGGATACAAGACCAGCTACTCTATCGGACCCACACAGGATACAAGAAGATAAGTCAAAACTATCAGAAGCACATAGGATACATGAATAATAGTCATCACTGTCAAACCCATGGAGGATTCCAGTACAATTGACATCGTCATCAAACCCCTGGAGGATCCTTGTACAGTAGTTATCGCTGCCGAACCCACGTAGGATTCTGGTATAATAGTAGTCACAGTCGCAATCAGCTTTAGGGTTCCCGCACACAGCACGCGCGATTCTAGGAAGTTCCGCTTCTCTAGCCAAGGGGGTTGATACATCAATAATCACTTAGTCCAGAGTTGATGTATACCAAAGTTCCGTCTCATCAAAAGGAACCCAATGCAATAGACTGCACGTCAATCGGACGCCCGGTCTGAGAGTTATTGGCTTTTCCATTCTAGGGGCCCAGTTGGATTTAAACTCATTCCAAACCCATCCGTTTTTCAAAGTTGTTCAAAACTCACTTAGAGTATCTCAAAAGGGCCTTCTATTCATGAGGATCCTAGTGCTGCAGATAGTGCGTCGATCGGACACGCGGTTTAGATGATATGCGCATTTAAGCGAAACGGGCCCGGGTCGTCCAACCCAGTTGGCTGGCTAGTCGGCTCGTCCCGATTTGGCAGGTCTGACCCACATGAGGGTTGGCCCAGCTCAGTGGAGCGCGGCCCAACCAGGAACTTGTCCTGGTGGGTCCAACGTGGTTAGGGGGTCGGCCTGGCCCGGTGGGGCGCGGCCCACCCGCGGACCCGGCCCGGGTCGCGGGCTGGTTTGGCTCGCCCGGCGGCGCCGAGCGGCACAACCCCTCCTTTCTACCCAGCCAGTCGAAGCCGGCCGGTTTTTTCCGGCGCGAGCTACCCTTGGTTGCAGGCTGCAGTTCCTCCGCACGCGGTGCCCATAGGCACTGCGGTTTCCATCAGCCCGGCCGGCAGCTAGCCAGCCGGTTTGCCCGTCGTGTGGCCCATGGTTGTGGGTCGCGGTTCCCTCGCAGCGTAGCGCCAACTGGCGCCACGGTCTTCTCCATCCTGGCAGGCAGTAGCCGGTCGGTTCTTCTAGCCCAACCAACATGAAGACGAGCGGTTCTTCTTCGGTCGAGCGGCCCGCGGTTTTCTTCCAAGCGGCCGGTGCATGGACGCCATTTTCGCTTCCACCTCCAGTCGTCGCCCCTTTTACGTCTCATGGTTCTCCTCTGGTTCGGTGCGACAGCACCACACCATTTCGATTCGCCTCTGTCGTCAATCAACAATAACCAAACGGAGGGATGTCGGGCCATGTTGGTTCGACCTGCGCCCTCCGTATTAGATGATATAATTTGGCCAAAGACGTTACAAGGCGTACATCGAAGAATGAGGTTATAATTGTAAACATTAAAATTTATCAAATTCCCCTACCTCGATTCGAGGTACGTTGTCGAAGTCGCAGAAGACGGCGTCGCGGAAGTCAGGATTCGTAGAAGACGGACATCATTCCATCAATGTGAGAGGGAAATACGTTGGTGATGTTCTTTGCAGGCGGCGTCTTCTCACTTTGCGCGAAGGAAGAAGAAAGAAGATAGGCATTCTTCGTGGGAATCGTCGTTCTTCGTCGACAGAGGAAATTGTTATTCATTGGAAGAAGGCCTTATCTATTCTCCAAAGCTCCACCAACACAATATGTGCCATCCCAAAAATAAAATTTTGGCTATTATTTTTATTCTTGATATTAATTTCAAAATAATTCAAATTTGGTGATCCATTTAATTAATTGCTAATTAATTAAGTGAGTGTTGGCATCTTTAATGGAAGTAGGTGAAAGGTTTAAGAGTTAAAGAGGGTTCATGGGAGTTATAGGGGGAGTTTAGGGGTTTGGAGATCATGTGGGCCCCACCACACATTTTCCTCTCATGGGAGGTTATGTGGGGTGCGGGCCCCACCTGCAACTCCTCTTTGGAGAAGATTACCACCCCCTTAACAATAATTATGTAACACAAATATTTTATTTATTTTAATTAGAAATTCCAAAAATTAACTTCTCCTCCCGACCAAATGCAACTACGGTAAAGGTACCCTTAGGCAAATAACGATGCTGTGAGTTCATCGGTGTCCTAGGATTTCAATTTAGAGAATTGGTTCAAAAGGTCGAAAAACCCGCATGTATGTTTACTGAACGTACCCGAACAAAACTTCAGAAAGTGATTCTGGGCACACCGGACCTCGGAATCAGGCGCCGTCTGAAACTGCGGACTCGTAAAATTAAAAAAAATTTAAGAAAAAAAATTCGTAGAAATTTACCGCTCTTTAAATTACCCCCACCTCAGGGAATTACATCCCCGTAAAGATACACCACACACTATGGCAACAAATAATGGTACTAAGCACGCATCTAAGCCTCCTTCTCTAATGTGCTCTCCTATAGGTTCCCGTGCTGCCAGTGAATGCATACCAGAGGAATCGATTTTACATGTAGGACCTACTCCTATCGATCCTCGATCTCTACTGGGGCCTCCATGAAAGGTACTCCATCATCATTGTCCATCTCCCCGTGGTCGATGATGTGGGGTGGGTCATGCACAAATCTCCTCAGCTGAGATATGTGGAAGACGTTGTGCACCCGATGCAACTAAGGTAGAAGGTCAAGCCGGTAAGCCATCTCACCTACCCTACAGAGGACCTGAAAATGCCCAATGAAATGTGGAGATAACTTGCCGCCCTGACCAAATCTACATAGACCTCGTCGAGGTGAGACTCGTAGGAAGACATGGTCGCCATCCTCGATCTTCAATGGTATCCGTCTCCTATCAGCATATGACTTCTATCTGCTATGTGTTGTCTTCATCCACTCCTGGATGATTTGCACCTTCTCTGTCATAGCATGCACCATCTTTGGTCCAACATGTGTTGTTTCCCTGGGTCAGTCCAGCACCGAGGTGATCTGCAAGGTCGGTCGTATTGTTCATCTTAAGGTGTCGTCTCGATGGTGGAGTGATAGTTGTTGTTGTACGCAAACTCCACCAAGGGTAAGTGATCCTCCCAACTGTGAAAAAAGTCAAGGAAACATCCAAGAATCATGTCCTCGAGAGTATGAATGGTCCTCTCAGTCTGACCGTCCGTCTGAGGATGGAAGGCGGTGCTCAAGCAAAGATGTGTCCTGAAAGCCTCCCGCAACCCCTTCCATACCCGGGAAGTTAAACGAGTATCCCGACCAGAGACGATCGTCGATGGAACACCATGAAGTTGTATGATCTCATGTATGTAGAGGCATCCCGTGATCTCTACTAAACCCTACTCTTTGATCAGTAGGAAGTGGGCCGACTTTTTGGGTCGGTCGATGATCACCCAGATAGAGTCATGTCCTTTGGATGTACGTGGAAGTGCCATAAAAAATCCATGGATATCCCGTCCCACTTCCACTTTGGAACCTCTAAGGGATGAACCAAGCATGTTAGAACCAGGTTATCTACCTTCACTTGCTGACAAGTGAGGCATCGAGAGACAAACTCTGCTACTGCTTTCTTCATACCCAGCCACCAATGTTGTCGTCTGAGGTTCGGATAATTATTTTCCACTCTAGGATATACCGCTAGAGGAGAAGTGTGAAACTCCCTCAACACCTCCTCCTATAGTGGAACTGGTACCATGGTACATCCTCTGAAGAGGATTACGTGTTCCCCAACATCATAAAAGCCATCAGGTGCTTGCCCTGAGGATATTTGAGCATGTCGCGTCTCATAGTCAACTTCTCCAAGATGTGGCTCCCTGACTCACTGAAGGAGAGGAGGAGTGACTGTAAGAGACTGCAGAAAGACTGCTCCATCTCTATCCACATAGGATATCTGCAACACGGCCAACTACTCTGTCACCTCTCCAAGCAGCTGAATGCCTGGTCTCCTGCTGAGAGCATCTGCTAAAACCTTTCCATTCCCAGGAGTATAAACTATCTCGAAGTCATATTCCTGGAGAAACTCAAGCCATCGTTGATGTCTCAGGTTCAGGTATTTCTACATGTAGATTTACTTGAGACTCTGGTGGTCATAGTAGACTGCAAATTCTTTCCCATTAGATAGTACCTCAACATCTATAAGGCAAAGACCACTGCTGCTAACTCCAGGTCATGGGTAGTGTAATTCTGCTCATGCTGTCTCAACTACCGTGAACCATACACGATCACTACTCACTTCTGCATCAGGACACACCCGAGTCAAGTCCCTGATGCATTGTAGTAAACTACGTACCCTACTCCCTCCTTTGGTAGCCTCAAGATGGGCGCACTGGTCAACCTCTTCCTCAGATCCTGAAATATCTACTGGTGTATCTCTGACCACACGAAGGGTTGCCCCTTCTTTATCAATGCTGAAAGTGGTGCTGCAACTCTGGAGAAATCTGGCACAAATCTCTGATTATATCCAGCCAGACCCAGGAAACTCCGTACCTCTGTTACACTCATGGGTGGCTCCCAAGCATATACCGCCTCAATCTTCACTGGGTCCACTGCATCTCCCGTATCCGAGATAGCTTGTCCCATGAAGTGAACATCTCGAATACAGAACTGGCACTTCAAGAGTATACCATAAAGCTGGTGCTCTTAGAGTGTGTCTACTACCACCCACAAATGGTAGGCGTGCTTCTCCTTAGTAGTCGAGTAAATCAGTATGTCGTCGATGAAGAATATGACAAAGCGATTGAGGTTGGGCTGGAAGATATTGTTCATGAGACTCAGGAACACTGCTGGAGCATTGGATACAACGAAGGGAATACCCAAGAACTCATAGTTTCCATACCGACACCTGAAGGCTGTCTTCTGTAAATTCTTGTCTCGAACTTCAAGCTGGTGATAGCCTAAACTAAGTTCTATCTTCGAAATCCATCATGCTACCTTGAGCTGATCAAAGATGTCGTCAATCCATCAGAGTGGGTACTTGTTCTTCATGGTCACCTAATTCAGGAAACAGTTGTCGACACACAGTCATAAGCTCCCATTAGCCTTCTTGGCGAACAAAATTGGAGATCCCCATGGCGAAAAACTGGGTTGGATAAATCCCTTCCCCTGAAAGTCCTCTAGCTATACCCACAGCTCATGAAGCTCAGTGGGATCCATCCGATATGCTGGAGTAGATATCGGTGCTTTCTCGGGGTACATGTCAATGTAGAAGTCTACCTTTCTACGAGGAGGTAGTCCTAGAACGTCATTAGGGGAAACATCCACGTAATGATCCTCCAAAATAGGAAAACTCGGCCTCCACACATCAACCACTCCGAGTATGAGACTAGCCAACTGATGTGTGATTGGCTGCCCCTCCTCTGCATAAGTCTATCATGTGCTGCAAATTCTTCCTTCTCGCTGCTGAAGGTGAACTTGGTCCCATCCTTGTGAATACACTACACTTTTCACCTAATATAGTCAATATGAGCCTGAACCATGGATAACCAGTCCATACCCCTGATGACGTCATAAGGCCTCGACGCCTCTACAAGAGGATCCCAGCCGAAGATCTCACCTCATAGAGTAAGATGACACTTTCGGCACCAGTGCGTAATCATTGAGTCTTCTCCCGTAGGAGTCTCTAGACGTAAGGATCGATCCAACATCTCCATCGAAATCACCGAGCTCCGAACAAGGGCGTCATCAGAAAAAGAATAACTATCACATGTGTCTATGTGTACTGCAGAAAGTGTGGATTAGGCACTGATAGTACCTAGAATCATCTCAGGTACACCGTGGTTGTAGGCCTTGACTGCCTGGAGTTGAGCCCGCCTCTGTCCGCCAGCACCCTGGGGTCGGGGTGGATGTCCTGGTGCTGGTGGTGGTAGTGCCTCAAAATGTCGTCCACCAACCACTGCTCGGCTCGCTCCTCTGCCACGTCTTCCTACTCCTGATGGACCACCACAGTAAAACCTCTACCTCTGCATGGGAGGTCCCTCTACTATCTGCTGCTCATCTGCATTGTGGGTCAGGCAGTCATGAGCCATGTGGCCCTGCCTGCCGCTTGGATAGAACTGCCTGCTCTTTGTATGGATGGATCTATTTCGTGTGGCCTCTACAATCAAACCTGTATCCTGAGGTCATCCACCTGATGGCCTAGTCTGATTGGAGCTCTATGTGAACTGTCTACTACCGGCTACAGAAGACTCCGCTACGTGTCGTCCTATGGTGGGTCTCGCTGCTAGTGACTGCTAAGCGAGAAAACTCTCCACTAAAAGGGATCTCTCCAGCACCCTAGCCTACGTCGGGATGCTGAGGGGAATCATTGAAGCCATGATCATGTGCATGAGTCCCTGCTCGAAGGTCCGGGCCCTGAAGAATAGGTCCCTTACCATATCTATAGTGTAGCACGAGAGGTCGGTGAACCTCGCTAAGTACTGGGCTACTATCATGTAGCCCTGATAATGATGAAGTAACTCATGAATCTGCATCGCACGAAGGGTGGCTAGAACAAATTCCGAAAATAAGAGACTCTCAAAGTTTATCTAGAGTAATGATGCCTCGTCAAGCACCTGGAGCATCAGACTCCACCATCTGCCTGCTGCCGCATGAATGAGACTCGCAGAAGGGATCTCCATGAGGTCGGATAGTGTCCCTCCGAATCTGAAAACTCTCACGATAGCCTCTATCCAATCCTCAGATGCCTATGGGTACTTCTCCCCTCAAAACCTAGGCAACCTTTGGCACTGGAACTCATGCAATGCACTCAGACGGCGTGCACTCTCTGATGCTGGGGCTAGTGGTATTGGTGGACCAGCGGGTAGTGGTATCGTTGGTACCTCCCCTGTGATGGGGCCCTATACTGAGGCCTCGTCGCTCAGTGGGATACCATATCATACGAAACTCGGAAACCTAGATGGCTGCCTTCGTGTGGCCATCATGAAAAGAAATAGGTGTGCCACGGTTATAACAATATACCTGGTGTGCTGACACAATGTAATCACAAAGACACGATTTCAAAGGAAACACAAACACAATCAGTGTTTTCGTGCACTGATTCGGAAATCAAAGGTCTGGGTCTTGGTGTATGGATACGTCGGCCGCCACACCAACATTAGCCTCCCTGGACAGAAAACCACACTCAATACACTTAACAATATTGTTTCATTGAAAGGAATGATCAGAGTCCTATGTTCTGCGGTAGAACCGACTCCTCTAATACCAATTTGTCATGACGCCTCCTCAGGGCCCGTGTCATGACTACCCTAGGCCCGCCTTCCATAGGCCAGGGGCTGGGGACTAGAACCAAATGCGTAATCCCGATAAAAAGTGATGGCATTTCCTTTTAACCTGTAACACACACACAGTCTGAACACAAGAAGTATAGCAAACAACTCGAAATAAACACTATGTAAAATTGAATACAAGAGAATGTTCTGCAAGGAAAGGGGCCAGAAATACAAGCTCAAATTTAAAATACAACTACAGAAAAGTAAACAAAAATTACTGAGTCGTTCTCCGGAAATCCCTCCTGAAGGGTGGGTATAGAGGGCCTCCTCAGCTCCTCAGTTCCATCTGTCCTCTCCGTGTACATCTCTCCAAGTGGTCAACCTCTAGGTACCATCTAGCTCCACAAGTCTATACCTCGATTAGTGCTTCCCTTATTCTTCAACCAACACAATGATGTGCAGGCATAACCCAAGAAGGGGTGACTATAACGATACTTAGTAGGGACCCCAAGACCCCTGAAGATCTCCCAAAATCCAAGAAGGATAAACTACAAAAGAAAGATACAATAATGAAGTATCAACCAACCCTACTTAGGTATATGACCATACATATACCTATGTTATCAACTAGAGTCCAACTCCAACTCTCGAGCCTAAGAACAAGTCAGTCCAGATAGGAAAGTAAGTCAATCACATCGATGATAATGATTATAATTCTAGACTCAACTCACACTGGTATACATTGTTCTTATAGCGATAGAGATGACCAGATGTAGTCACAGATTCATCTATGTTGTCAGACCCACACATGATACTACACCAGCTAAGCTATCAGACCCACACAGGATACAAGACCTGCTACTCTGTCAGACCCACACAGGATACAAGAACAGAAGTCAAAACTGTCGGACCCACACATGATAAAAGAACAGTAGACATCGCTGTCGAACCCACAGAGGATTCAGGTACAGTAGCCATCATCGTCGAACCCATGGAGGATCCCAGTACATGAGTCATCGCTGCCAAACCCACATAGGATTCTGGTACAGTAGTCATCGCAGTCGCATCCACCTCTAGGGTTACCACACACATCATGCTCGATTCCATGAAGGACTAACTCTCAAGCCATGTGGGTTGATACATCAGCTATCACATAGTCCAGAGTTGATGTATACCGAATTTCCATCTTTTTAAAAGGAACCCAACGCGACAGACAACACATCAATCAGATGCCCTGTCTGAGAGTTATTGGCTTTTCCGTTTCAGGGGCCCGGTTGGATTTACACTTGTTCCAAACCCGACCAGTTTCCAAAATTATCCGAAACTCAATTAGAGTATTTCAAAAAAACCGTCTCTTCGCGAGGATCCTAGTGTCATAGACGGCGTGTCGATCAGACGCATGGTCTAGAAGATATTCACGTTTAAGAAAAACGGGCCCAACCCGTCAAGCCCAGTGGGCTAGTGGGTCGGCCTGAACCGGTTTGGCGGGTCCGAACTGGCTGGGGGTCGGCCCAACCTGGTGGAGCGCGGCCCACCTAGGAACCCGGCTCGATGGGTCCGACCCGGTTAGGGGGTCGGCCTGGCCCGGTGTGGCGCGGCCCACCCGTGGACCCGGCTCGGGTCGCGGGACGATTCGGCTCGCCTGACAGTTCCACCTCTCAATGCTGCCCAGCCGGCTGAAGCCGGCTGGTTTTGTCTGGTGTGAGAGGCCCATGGTTGTGGGTCGTAGTTCCTCCGCACACGGCGCCCATAGGGGCAACCGTTTCCATCATCCCGGCCGGTTCGCATGCAAAGAAGCTCGCGTTTGCAGGCCGCGGTTCCCCCCGCAGAGCGGCGCCAAGAGGCATCACGGTCTTCTCCAGCCCGACCAGTAGTATCCGGCCATTTCTTCCAGCCCGACCAGCATGAATTCGGCCAGCTCTTCTTTGGCCGAGCGGTTGGCGGTTACGGGCCACAGTTTTTCTCCAAGTGGCCTGCGCATGACCACCATTGTCGTCGCGGCCTCCGGTCGTCGCCCCCCCTTCCGTCTCGTGGTTCTCCTCCGGCACAGTGTGACGACACCGCACCATTTCGATTCACCTCCATCATCAATCAAAAATAACCAAATGGAGGGATGTCAGGCCGTGTTGGTTCGACTTGCGCCCTCTGTATTAGATGATATCATTTGTCCAAAGACGTAACAAGGAATACATCGAAGAATAAGGGGATAATTTTATACATTAAAATTAATCAAATTACCCTACCTCGATTCAAGGTACGTTGTCGAAGTCGCGGATGATGGCGTCGCGGAAGTCGGGCGTCGCGGAAGAAGGACGTCATTCCGACAATGTTGGAGGGAAAGTCGTTGGCGACATTCTTCGCGGGTAGCATCTTCTCCCTTGGAACAGAGGAATAAGAAAAAAGATGGGCGTTCTTCGTGGGCGTCACCGTTCTTCGTTGAGAGAGGAAATTGTTCTTCATTGGACGAAGACCCTCTATATTCTCCAACGCTCCACCAACACAATATGTGCCAACCCAAAAATAATATCTTGGCAATTTTTTTATTCTCGATATGAATTTTGAAATAATTCAAATTGGGTGAGACATTTAATTAATTGCTAATTAATTATGTGAGTGTTGGCATCTTTAATGGAAGGAAGTGAATGGTTTAAGAGTTAAAGGGGGTTCATGGGAGTTAAAGGGGGATTTGAGGGGTTAAGTGCTCATTTGGGCCCCACCACACATTATCCTCCCATGGGAGGTTATGTGAGGTGTGGGCCCCAACTCCAACTCGTCTTTGGAGAAGATAACCACCACCTTAAAAAAAATTATGTGACGCATAATTTTTATTTATTTTAATTAGAAATCAAAAATTTTAACTTCTCCTCTCAACCAAATGCAACAGCAGTAAAGGTCCCTTTAGGTGAATACCGATGCTGCGAGTTCATTGGTGTCCCCAGATTTCAATTCCAAGAACCGGTTCAAAAGATAGAAAAACTCGCACGTATGTTTACTGAACATACCTAAAAAAACTTCAGAAATTGATTCTAGGCACACCGGGCCTGGGAATTAGGCACTGTCAGAAACTGCAGACTTGTAAAATTTTAATGAATTTAAGAAAACATTTTCCTTGAAATTTATAGGTATTTACATGTTTATACTTGAAGAAAGATGATTTTGGAAAATAAATCATCACATATTTCACATGTTGAAACAGTATCCAATTTAGAAGCACCAGAACATAAATAATGATTAGATCCTTTTAATGTTCATTTAGATCAGATAATAAAAAACGACACTTGAGAAATTGTACCATGAATAGTAGGGAAGAATATCATTGGGAAAAAATGGTTGTTCAGAAACAAGGTAAATAAACATGGGTATGGTACATGAAATAATTAATGACATGTTTTTAAATTCTATTTACATTATGATATTATAGATTTTGATGAATCTTATCTCCCATTATGATATTAGAAACCATTAGAATGTTCATAGTAGTGCTTTAACAACATTTTTATAATGTTTATCACATGGTGATAATGTTATCCTTCTAAAAAAAATTTATTGAGGAATAATTTTTATTTTAACTAATCTTGTGGGTTACTAATTGAAAAAGATTTAATCAAGGTATATAGGTTGAATAAAACCATATACATTTTAAAATATGATCCATAAACATGGTACTCAAAACGTGATAGCTTCTTGAAAATATTCAATTTTTTAAATGTAATGTTTATAGTAACTTATACAAGATGAATATGAACTGAGGTACAATAATTTTTATAATTTTATTGATGAAATATTTTTTCTGGGGATAAAGAAAATACAAGTAATGAATTTTTTATGAAATAATAGAAAATTTTGAAATGATAATGCGTGGAGAATTAACCTTCTCTCTAGGATTGTAAGTCAAACTAAAGGAAAAATAAATTTTTCTTTCACAAGGAATTATTTGAATGAATTGTTACAATATTTTGGCATGTATGTTTCATAAATAATACTCTTATATTATTTTATTTCAGATGATGATGTGTTTAGATAAATACAAGAAAAGTTTTATTTTTGATGATTTTTGAAAGTTGAAAGGATGTTTGTTATGTCTTATATTTTAAATGATCAACACCATTTTTGTTGTTACATTGTGTAAAATATATTTAATTGATAGAAAATAATAATATATTTTGTGAAAAAATATATGATTTATGTGGAAGGAACATCTTATTATAGGCTATTATATAAAAATGTTGAGATATAAATTCTCTCAGACATACTAATGTTGACCTGAATAGAGATAAAAATGATATAAAACCCATCTTCGGGGGATAATTTTTTTTGGGATAAGGTTGTGGGAGGTTGTATCATAAAAAATAGAGTAATGTGACATTAAACACAGTTGAAGAAAAATATTTTTTCTACCACCTATGATTATACTCAATTGATATGGATGAAATTCTAGTTTTATGAATTTATTTATAATGTTTCTACACCATTTAATATTCTTTATTATAATAACCTTTTAAATGGTCCTTCCAAAAATATAGTATATCATTCTATATAAAAACACATATTAATATCAAGAATCATTTAATAAAAGAGTAAGTTTTTGGTGTAGATGTTATGATGCCATATATTTCGAAAATGTATCAAATTTATGATGTTTTCACTATAGTTATGTCATAAGATAGATTTTAGGAATTGAGGATACCAACTCATATTGATCCTCATCCGAAAAATAATAATAATCTTTATAATGATCCCCCAACCATACATTATATTATACTGAAAAAATGGAATGAATATGAAATTATTTTCTATAAAGGGGAAGAGTGTGTATAGTTCATTAAAAAATGAACCTGAAGTTCAAGTTATCATTAAATGAAAGTTATAAATAAAAATGGTGAAATAAAATGTGAGATTGAATAGGTTAAGGGGGGATTATATAGTCATTACCTTAAATTTTTTATTTAAATAAGAATGGAATTTTGTTAAAAAATACAATATCCTGTAGTGGGGTATCAAATAATTATATATAAGAAAGGTTGTGATCTGATGAATGTTGTGAAAAGTTATAGGTGATAAAAAATGATGAGTTATAAATGATGTTAATAAAAATATAATAAACCCAAAGGGGGTAAATTAAAGTTCATTTTGTATATTTTACTGATTTTTTTTTGAGTTTTTTGAAAATGATTATTGTTAATTAGGTTTTTTTATTATGTGAATTTTTTCATAATTTTTTCAATGAATGATTTTTAGATAATTTTATCACAATGATTCTAGATGATGTTATCTGTTTTTTATGAAATATTTTAACAATGTAAGATAATGATATTTTAGTAAAAATGATCCTAACATCAAGAGTAATCTCAAGACATAAGAAAAAGATTACCTAACTCAAAGCAAGTGAAAATTAATTCCAAAAAACATATAAAAAAAATTTTCAAAAAGAAAATTCCCAAAAAAATAATGTGATTTATTTTTTATAAAATAATTATTGTTTGATGTCACTGGATAAACTAGATGAATATCATCTGCCAAACCCGATAATATGGATTGAATAAGTTTGTTTCTTAGTTTTTTGGAGATTTATAAAAGGAATAATAAATTCAAAGGTAGAAAGAAGATTGGGAAATAAAAGCAGTGCCCTGGGTGAGGAATTATTCATTATACCAATGTTTTAAAAAGAATAAAAAATGTAGTCATAGATTATTAGTGGGTAAAGATAAATAAATACATGTAAGTAAGTTTTGGAACAAAAGGTTTGTATGATGTTAAAAGAGATGAGTTTTGTTATAAGATGAGAAAATCATGATAATTTGATGTCATGATGAAACACTATTTATGGAATGATTATTGGTTGAATATTCACTAGATGTAAGATATTATGATGGTATTTTTCATATTACTATTAAAAAATTCATAAGAAAAGTAATCCAATTGGTGTATTATTGTTAAGATAAAGAAAATTAATTTTATAGAGAACCACTAATACAGTAAACAAAAATATCATAATTCATTGGACATGGGATGTTTGTAAAAATTAAAAATCAATGATTTGATGAGGAAGAGTGATCCAACAGAATGGGGCATACAAAGAAGGTCACATATGTAACGACCCGAAATTTTGAATAAATCTTGTTTCCTAATTTTGTGTGTTATTTTATTTATACTCAACAAAACTATTTCATTTGATAACATAAGTATAATTAAAATGAGACAGTTGGGTTTTGACTGTTATATGACCATTGGTCAATATGACCGCTGTAAACTAAAAGTTTCGATTATTGTCTCTAATTACAAGTGATCTTGGTTAATTAATATAGAAAGAAGATTCGATGGCCTCACCCAGTAGTCTTGGACCGATCAAAGCCCATCTAACAGAACTTGGGAAGGAGGTAGCACCACTAGGCTTTGCTCTGGACAAAACCCAAGCTGAACTTCATCATGTGAAGCTAGAACGGAATCGCCTTTGCGAGAAGTTCAAAATGATAGAAATTACTACTCATGCGATGTTAGCCGAGCCTCCCTCATATTCTCTCACCTTAGCACACCTTACACTTAGGTCCAATGCTGGTGTGATAAGGGGATATGTAAGGAAACCGTAACTTCCTTGTGTAATCCTTTGTTTTAAATAAAAATTGGGATTTCTTCTTATGATGAAGTTTATAAATTTTCCAATGACCAGATAAATATAGTATGCATGTTTTTGATGAATTTTCGAAAAAAGATATTTTAAAAATGTTTATGTAAACATTAAATAATTAAAAATGTGTAATGATATTCAAAAAATTGTCTTCTACATTTATGTTCAGTAGGAAATTTAGAGTCTAATAAGATCAACTTTATTTTTGATGAATAGTAAATTATGAATAGTGATTTTATGCTTAGGATTAGTTATGTGACCAAATGGATTAGTAATCTCACTTAAATAAAGCATTAATATAATCTAGACACCTTGATTAAGTAATGTGATTCAATAAAGTGGTTAAATAACGGTTTCATAAATTATTAGTCAAGTATTAGTTTTTCCGGGTGAATAGTGTTTTCTAATTAAAAATTGAATTAAAAATATTTAGAAAATTATTTTTATAAAATGGATTTCATTTTTGAACTTAGAGCATCGATATTATGTTAAGGTAATTTTTGGGGATTTTTCTGAAAAAAATGATTTTTTGGTGAATAGTGTATTTATTTAAAAATTATATTAAAATTATTTAGAAAATTATTTTTATAAAATGGAGTTCATTTTTGAAATTAGATCATCTATATTTGTTTAAGGTGACATTTTGGGATTTTTCTAAGAAAGTTGAATTTTCGATAAATAGTGAAAATACAGCTTTTAAGTTACGGGTGTTTAATGACATCATTAAAGGATGTATTAAGTATGTAATCAATATGGTCGACTTATGAATAGTAAGATAAGTCATGAGGTGTCCCAATTGGCCAATACCATGGGAAAATACCATGGACAAGCCCATGGTTTTTCCAAAACCACTAATGAGGTGTCCCTTGGCCATTAATGCCTTCTCCCCTCACTTTCCCTATAAATACCAAGCCATTGTCTCATCCTTTGGACTCCAAAATCATTATCAACGATGTTCTGGTCTCCTTAATTCCCAAGGAGTCCTCCCAAAGTGCCCCCAAGCCCTCAAGGTACCAACCTTTGAGTTTTAAGAGTTACGTTTTAAGGTAAGGGATCCTACCTCTCTCTTTCTTTTCAAGTAATCTCTTTTATGTCATTTCTTTTATGCTCCATGCTCTTATGTTGGAGGATGTTCTTTTATATTAATCTAACTGCCGTTTTTATGTTTATATTATGAGATACCCCCTTTTCCTTTCATCAATTTATTAAGAAAGTTTAAGTGGTGTCGTTAGGCTGCCGAATTATTAAGGGACTCGTTCACCTTTCTCATTTTTCAAAGATATATTTTCATGTCAAGTCTTTCAAGTTCATTTTTATTTTGGGTTATGATATCTATATCTATAATACTTATCTTATATGTTAATTTGATTAGAGACCCTATTTGATCTCTTCAATTCAGTATTTTGATGTTTTAAATGGCGCCGTTATGCTGCCGAATTTTTAAGGGATTCGTTCACCTTTCTCAATTTTCAAAGTTCTACTTTCATGTCAAGTATTTCAAGTTCCTTTTTATTATGTTGGGTTATGATATCTATAACTATCATACTGATATTTTATGTTCATATGATGAGAGACCCTATTTGATCTTTTTAATTTAGTATTTTGATGTTTTAAGTGGCGCTGTTAGGCTGCCGAATGTTTAAGGGATTTGTTCACCTTTCTCATTTTTCATAGTTCTACTTTCATGTCAAGTCTTTAAAGTTCCTTTTTATTTAGTTGGGTTATGATATCTACATCTATCACATTGATATTTTATGTTAATATGATAATAGACCCTATTTGATCTCTTCAATTCAGTATTTTGATGTTTTAAGTGGCGCCATTAGGCTGCCGAATGTTTAAGGGATTCGTTCACCTTTCTCATTTTTCAAAGTTCTACTTTCATGTCAAGTCATTCAAGTTATTTTTCATGATGTTGGGGTATGATCTATATATCTATAATACTTATCTTTTATTTTCATATGATTAGAGACCCTATTTGATCTCATCAATTCAATTTTTGAAGTTTAAGTGATGTCATTAGGCTGCCGAATTTTCATAAGAGAAATCTTATTTTTGTCTTCCTTTAATGTTCTTCATTTCATATGGTATATCTTTCAAATTTCATTACCATGTTCATATATCCTTTATATTATTTCCCTCTATTGTTTTATGGGTCATTTATGAATTTTTGACCCATGTCCCCTCTCTTTTTAATGTTTTCTAAAATCCCGAAACATAGTCGTTATGCTGCAGAATTTCCATATCAAAATGTCTCTTTATCTTTTTCTAAAGTTCTTTTAAATTACTATGTGAATACTCAAAGCTCTCTCTTCTATATGGGTATTCACATATATACCAAAATTTTCTATATTAAATTCTGGGATTTACATACATGAGACCCACCTTCTTTTTCTGTGGGTTTTAAAGTGAAACAAAAATCAGGTCTTTAAAGAAGTTTTTTAAATCGTTATGATTATAAAATGAAACCCATTCCTTTTATACTATATGGTTTCTTTATGAAATGATTGATGATGATATATGTGGCTCACATGATAATAAATACATGTCAAGGGTGCACCCTAATAGCGCTCCAATGCATTGGGTAAAGACTTAATCTCTAGAGATGACTATTTTTAACGACGCCTTGGTGAATAACCTTGGTAATTTTTAATGACACCTTGGGGATGGACCTTGGTGAAACAGAAATGATTTTCAATATTAAATGTTGTAGCCACATCTTTAAGTTATGAAAAATGTTATTTTTATTATGATATACCTCGTGATTTCATTCTCATGCCTTAAAGTTATTTTCATGACATTATTGATGTATCTCAAGTTCACATGTTAAATGTTTCCCTTGTTTCCCTTACTAGGCCTTCTGCTCACCCTTTCATTTGATGAATGTCCCCAGGTTATGAGATGCAGTAATGAACCTAGGGTAAACATGAGTAGAATCCTTTAAAGAGTTTAAGAATAATTTTTTATGTTTTCATGTTTTACGTTCCTGGTTTCCAAGACACTAAACCTTAAAGATCCTCGGTTTTGTAAAATGTAATGAAATATTATGTTTTCAAAAGGCGGGATTATATAGTTGGTATCAAAGGATGGTTTAGTTATTTGTGTAAATTAGTATATGAAAACTCTAGGTATAACCCTTTAGAAAAGTTTAAATATACGAAATCTTCCTGGTATTTTGGTGAGTATTGAGTAAGGGGTTTACAAGCAAATACATCCCTGTCTGGATACGAGCAGGTAGAGGTGGCTCTGGCACAGATGTATATACGGTTAAAACTCGAAAACACCACTTTGAGCTAGACTTGAATGGGAACAGGTACACGACAATGGGCCTTGATGCACTCTTGGTTACGACACTCCCGGGGGATATGCTTTGGTAAATTCACAAGCTTAGTATGAACCATTATTAAAGGAACAAAGATAAAATAAAATAAAGATTCACATAAGAATATATGATCATGGATAACCTAGTTTGAAACCTAGGGGATCACAATTTAGGGTATACTTTTCTTCTACAAGTTATCCTTATATGCTTTAAGTTCCTTTTCATGATTATTGGCTAAGTATTCAAGCCCCTAATTATACTTTCTCTTCTTAGTTAATTGTGGGAAATGGAAGAACATGTCCCAACAACCAATGTGATAGGAAATGCGACGATTGCCATATTAATGTGACAAATATGATTAGGGGATTAAATGATGATTAATATTTTGGAAGACGTTCACTATTTTGGGGACCCTATATGATCGAGGTAAATATATTACTACGGTATTTTCATTGAGGAGTAAGGTTGACTTATATTTTGAATAATGGATGAATTTAAGGTGGACTTATATTAATTTAGGTTACTCATGGAAATGATTAACCTATCTTGGGTAAAATATGTTTATGTTAGCTACTTTTGTTATAAGATGTTAAGAGTGGTTGATGTTGTTTGGAGATGAACAATGAAGTTTATTTTGGAAGACTATGTTATCAAATCCTTCTTGTATTTGGGTTTCAATCTTAGTGTGGTTTATTTTGAGGAATTTTAAGGACTGTTATTTAGGGAATGGTATATGATGAACTTTTGGTGGTACCATGGAATTTTGAATATTTAAAGATGTTTCCCTTCCCATGGGATTATTTATTTTTAAGAGTTGTTTAATCTTATCCTTTCTATATTTTTGGATAATAGAAGAAATAGATAGTTAATATTTTGTGGATTATGTGATTCTATAGAAGATGATTCTTGTGCTTTGAAAAGACCAAGTAGTTTTTAATGATCATAATTTGGAGAATTAGTCTTGGTTAAAAAATTATTAAAGGATGAAACTCTACTTGAAGGTAGGTATATTTCCCTGTGTTTTATTCTATGTATTAAATGAATTCCTCAAAACTATGAAAAGGAATGTAAAACAAAAAATGTTGTCTGTTAACATTTCCTAATGGGAAATCATATACCATTTAACCCATCATAATTTTGTGATTTTCTTATTTTTAACTTTCTCATAATCATTTTTCTATCACTCTCCTTCAGAACGTGACCCTTTGTTTTCTCCTCCATGTCCATGTTTTCCTACATGGAATCCTAGTATGGGTTAACTCGAGTGACATTTTTTACTTCCATTTCTTTCTTTTAATGTAATAGTTTTACTGACTCCTTTTCCGATGTGGGACTTTCAATAAAATTTCAAAAACAAATTTTAAAAATTGCGAGGATGCAATTTCTTAACGGGGGAAGATTGTAACGACCCGAAATTTTGAAAAAATCTTGGTTCCTAATTTTGTTTGTAATTTTATTTATACTCAACAAAACTACTTAATTTGATAACATGAGTATAATTAAAATGAGACCATTGGGTTTTGACTGTTATATGACCATTGGTCAATATAACCGCTGCAAACTAAAAGATTCGATTATTGTCACTAAGTAAAAGTAATCTTGGTTAATTGATATAGAAAGAAGATTTTATGGCCTCACCAAGTAGTCTTGGACCGATCGAAGCCCATCTAATGGAACTTGGGAAGAAGGTAGCACCACTGGGATTTTCTCTAGACCAAACATAAGCCGAACATCATCGTGTGAAGCTAGAACGGAATCGCCTTTGCGAGAAGTTAAAACTGATAGAAATTACTACTCGTGCGATGTTGGTCGAGTCTCCCTCGTATTCCCTCACCTTAGCACACCTTACACTTAGGTCCTATGCTGGTGTGATGAGGGGATATGTAAGGAGACCGTAACCGCCTTGTGTAATCCTTTGTTTTAAATAAAAATTGGGATTTCTTATTATTATGAAGTTTATGAATTTTCAAATGACCAGATAAATATAGTATGCATATTTTTGAAGAATTTTAGATAAAGGATATTTTAAATATGTTTATGTAAACATTAAATAATTAAAAATGTGTAATGATATTCAAAAAATGGTCTTCTACAATTATGTTCAGTACAAAATTTAGAGTCTAATAAGATCAACTTGATTTTTGATGAATAGTAAATTATGAATATTGATTTTATACTTAGGATTAGTAATGTGACCAAATGGATTAGAAATATCACTTAAATAAATCATTAATATAATCTAGGCACCTTGATTAAGTAATGTAATTCAATAAAATGGTTAAATAACGGTTTCATAAATTATTAGTCAAGTATTAGTTTTTTGGAGTGAATAGTGTTTTTAATTAAAAATTGAATTAAAAATATTTAGAAAATTATTTTTATAAAATGGATTTCATTTTTGAACTGAGAGCATCGATATTATGTTAAGGTAATTTTTGGGGAGTTTTCTAAAAAAATAAATTTTTAGTGAATAGTGTATTTATTTAAAAATTAAATTAAAAATATTTAAAAAATTATTTTCATAAAATGGAGTTCATTTTGTAAATTAGACCATCGATATTTGTTTAAGGTAAAATTTTGGGATTTTTCTGAGCAAGTTGAATTTTTGATAAATAGTGAAAATACAATTTTTAAGTTACGGGTGTTTAATGACATCATTAAAAGAAGTATTAAGTATGTAATCAATATGGTCGACTTATGAATAGTAAGATAAGGTATGAGGTGTCCCAAGTGGCCAATACCATGGGAAAATACCATGGGAAAACCCATGGTTTTTCCAAAATCAATAATGAGGTGTCCCTTGGCCATTAATGCCTTGTCCCCTCACATTCCCTATAAATACCAAGCCATTCTCCCATCCTTTGGACTCCAAAATCATTCTCAACGAAGTTCTGGTCTCCTTACCTCCCAAGGAGTCCTCCCAATGTTCCCCCAAGCCCTCAAGGTCCCAACCATTGAGTTTTAAGAGTTACGTTTTAAGGTAAGGGATCCTACCTGTCTCTTTCTTTTCAAGTAATCTCTTTTATGTCATTTCTTTTATGCTTCATGCTCTTATGTTGGAGGATGTTATTTTATGTTCATCTTACTTAACTTTTTATGTTCATATGATTAGATAACCCCATTTTTCTCTCATCAATTCATTTTAAGAACGTTTAAGTGGCGCTGTTAGGCTGCCGAATTTTTAAAGGACTCGTTCACCTTTCTCATTTTTCAAAGATCTATTTTCATGTCAAGTATTTCAAGTTCTTTTTCATGTTGGGGTATGTTATATATATCTATCATACTGATCTTATATGTTCATATGATTAGAGACCCAATTTTATCTCTTCAATTCAGTATTTTGATGTTTTAAGTGGCGCCGCTAGGCTGCCGAATTTTTAAGGGATTCGTTCACCTTTCTCATTTTTCAAAGTTCTACTTTCCTGTCAAGTCTTTCAAGTTCCTTTTTATTATGTTGGGGTATTATTTATATATCAATCATACTTATCTTCTATGTTAATATTATGAGAGACCCTATTTTATCTCTTCAATTCAGTATTTTGAAGTTTTAAGTGGCGCCGTTAGGCTGCCGAATTTTTAATGGATTTGTTCATCTTTCTCATTTTTCAAAGTTCTACTTTCATGTAAAGTCTTTCAAGTTCCTTTTTATTTTGTTGGGGTATGATATCTATATCTATCACACTGATCTTCTATGTTCATATGATGAGAGAACCTATTTGTTTTTTTCAATTCATTATTTTGAAGTTTTAAGTGGCGCCGTAAGGCTACCGAATTTTTAAGGGATTCGTTCACCTTTCTCATTTTTCAAAGTTCTACTTTCATGTCAAGTCTTTCAAGTTCCATTTTTATTATGTTGGGGTATGATCTCTATATATTTCATACTTATCTTTTATGTTCATATGATTAGAGACCCTATTTGATCTCGTCAATTCAATTTTTGATGTTTATGTGATGCCGTTAGGCTCTCGAATTTTTATAAGAGAAATCTTATTTTTGTCTTCCTTTCATGTTCTTCATTTCATATGGAATATCTCTCAATTTCCATTACCATGTTCATATATCCTTCTTATTCTTTCCCTATACTGTTTTATGGGTCATTTATGAATGTTTTACCCATGTCCCCTCTCCTTTCAATGTTTTCTAAAATCCCAAAGCATAGTCGTTATGCTGCAGAATTTCCATATCAAAATGTCTCTCTATCTTGTTCTAATGTTCTTTTATTTTATTATGTGAATACTCAAATATTTATCTTCTATAGGGGTATTTACATATATACCAATATTTTCTATATTAAATTCTGGGATTTACATATATGAGACCCACCTTCCTTTTCTGTGGGTTTTAAAGTGACACAAAGATCATGTCTTTAAAGCAGTTTTTTAAAACGTTATGATTATGAAATGAAACCCATTCCTTTTATACTATATGGGTTGTTTATGAAACGATTGATGATGATATATGTGGATCACATGATAATAAAGACATTTCAAGGGTGCGCCCTGATAGCGCTCCAATGCATTGGGTAAAGAATTAATCTCTAGAGATGACTATTTTTAACGACGCCTTGGTGAATAACCTTGGTAATTTTTAATGACCCCTTGGGGATGGACCTTGGTGAAACGGAAATGATTTTCAATATTAAATGTTGTAGCCACATCTTCAAGTTATGAAAAATTGGTATTTTTATTATGATATACCTCATGATTTCATTCTAATACCTTAAAGTTCTTTTCATGACTTTATTGATGTATCTCAAGTTCACATGTTAAATGTTTCCCTTGTTCCCCTTACTGGACCTTCTGCTCACCCTTTATTTTGATTTATATCCCCAGGTTATGAGATGTAGTAATGAACCTAGGTTGAACATGAGGAGAAGCCTTTCAAGTGTTTAATAAGAATGTTTTATGTTTTCATGTTTTATGTTCCTGGTTTCCAAGACACTGAACCTTAAAGATCATTGGTTTTGTAAAATGTAATGAATGTTTATGTTATAAAAAGTAGGGATTCTATAACATAAATAGAACTATAAAGAGAATTTCAAAAGATTTATTGGATAAAAAAATTTCATACAGAGATTTTTAAAGACGCTTTCTATAACATTATAAAGCCCCCAATTTATATAATGATGTAATACTGTTTTCAAGTGGGTTGTTATCTAGAAATTTCAAGGATGTTTGTTTGAGATCTATAATATATGAGGTTAAGGATGTTTTATGATGAAAAATTGTTGATGGAGAAATTAAGATGATTTAAAAATGTTCAAAAAGTGTTGATAACGATCCAAATAATTTCATTTAAGAGAGAATGATTAATTTTCTAATTTCCTTGATAAAGAATGTGATGATGGTTTCCTTTATTTTCAATTTTAGGAGAACCTATATAAAATATGTGAAAATGTACTAGTTTGATTCAGTCTATTTATAAATAAATAAAATAAATCTCTCCTAAATTTTCATTTGTCTGAGTTTCAAACTAAAAGTTTTATTTGGGTTAAAGAAGATTAATAGACAGAGTTTTGATCAAAAGTATCATACATAGTTTAGATAGTATGTATCAAACAAAGTTTTATTTTAGGGAAACATTACAGAAAGGAAAATATGGAGTTTCCACTCAGATGTTTGAGGCATAGGGGTTCTAATAATAATAAAAGTCCTAAGTTACATGTTAGGAATATGTTTCAGTGAGGGGAAATGGATAGACTCTCACTAAACATAGAAAAGGGTTCATCAGAAGAACTCTTTCAGATAGAGAAGATTAGGTGGAATTTCGAGGTGAACATTTAGGTGTTAAAGTTAAAACAGTTCATAAATTTATTTTCCTTAGTTCAGTATGAAAAAATTATAATATGAGTAGAATTAGTATAATCAAACCTATCATGAGATAGAAAGAGTCTAACGAGAGTTGACTCAAAGTGATATTAACTTATTTCTTATAGTGAATTTCAATGAGCTGATAAATGTCACCGTGAAGGAAATATAGGATCTCACAATGAGGCCAAAACATATAAATCTTATATTCCATCATTAATTTATCATATTTTCATTCTTCCCAGATTTTTTGTAAAAGTTTATAAAGAAAAAACAACCCTAACTATATACATAAATTTAATTTCATAATATAGGAAATTTATCAAAATACAACCACTAATTAAACCACATCACTCAATTGTTTAACGATTTGAAGTAAAAACAAAATTCATGGTAAAAATTCCCCTATCATCCCCCATTATTTTATTATACTCTCTTATATTCATTATTCCGTCATTGGTATAGTTTTTGATTTTTTTCTTGAAATATTCAAATAACATATAATAAAGGGGTTTCCCCATTAGTTTTTAGAGGAATACCAAGTTGGTTGTTTACAATCTATTTATCACAATTTTGATGTGAAGTGGAGATAATATATTTTACTTAGGGGTTTTCATGATTTATGGATTTAATTATAATAGAAGATTATTTTTTGTGTTAGGGGCTTAAGACATTGTGTATTTTAAATAATTTAGGTGATCTTCTCTTTGGTTTCTATTAGTTTGAGTTATTATTGATTTATAGTATGTAATTAATTGGAGTTAATTGTTTAGGTATTCATGGTTTATATTTTTAGTGAATACACCAAGATCATTCAAATTTGGGTATCTCACAAATATTTAAGAGATAGGATTTCAACTAATTGTGTTAATTTCTAGCCTATTCTTGGGAGATGTATTCCACTATATTTATAAATTAATAATAAACCATGATCCCCAATATTGATAATTAAAATTGGATTTTAAAGGATAATTTCATATAAATAATTAAAAACATTTAGAAGATAATTATATAAGGATCTATGTAATTGTTTATTGTATAGTATTCCCCCACAAATTATTTATTTAAAACATCATTGAATTTTTTTAGTAAATTAATTACTTGTCATATTAATGTTAATTTTAAATTCATTGAATTTGATGGGTTAGAAACATGTGTCTCTTATTGATTGGTTATCAGAAATCATGTTTATTATATGTAATCTAGGACTTAATAATGTGTTATCATTTATAATTATATTTTTTATTTTTTATTTATCTTTTTTACCCATGTATGTCAATTAAATATGTTGTGTTTTTTTAGATGGATTAATTCCTTGAACCTGAGAAGATAAGTACCCCAGTTACTTATAAATTAATCATAGTGACAATTAAAACTGAATTTAGAGTAGGTTTACCTTGATTCATTTGGAATATCCTTCCCTTTACTTTTACTTTATGTTACTAAGTGAAACTATTTCATTCAATTATTACCCTACTATGTTATATGTAAACATTTAAAATTACACTTTAGTAAATCATTTCATCAGTGATGTGGTGTTATATGGGTTAGTTAATTAGAATTAAATGAGGATTCTTATATGTTTTTTCCATTTCAACCAAAATAGTTTTAAAATAAATCCATGTTTTTTTCAAATACCAAATTTCATTATTGTATGTTGTGTTAATTGTTTTTTATTATTTTTAATCCCTTAAATTGTTTCATAATTTTATAAAATAACATCTTCTTAAATAACATATATTTTTATCATAATAAAAAAATATATTCTTCAATGAAAAGGATTAAAGTGTATTTATTTTTATATAATTTTTTTAAATGTGAAATGTATCTCAATTTTAACCATTTCCTTTCAAATAATTATTTTCATTAAATATGTTTTTACCCATAAAAAGACTTTTCAAAAGAACAATATTTTGTTCAAATTTTTGTTTAAAATAAATAATTATGTCTCAATTTATTCTAATTTAGGTTATTAAAAGTATGTATTTGTTATTCCTAAAATTATATTTAATATATCACATAGTAATAATTAGGTCACACCAAATGCTACCTATGTAATAAAGGGAACCTCAAGTTCTAAGGTTTAAAGAAAACCCTGAGATGCGATTTTCATAATATTTAATATTTGGTATGACTATATAGCTGGGTGGCCTAAATAACACATTATAATACGACTTTATATATATATATCCTTAATTTTTTAATCATTAATGTCTTCATACATTAGTATTGATGGATCCATTTATGATTTATGACATTTTTATATGTAACTAATGTATTCATTATGTTAGTTTGATTATTAATTCAAGTTGTTATAGTATGTATATTTATTTTTATGTTAATTAGAATGATATTTTTTATGATTGGAATTTTTTTAGTATGATTACTTCTTTAATTGTAGATAAGTATTTTAAAAAAGACATAAGTATATACATTTTTGATATAAAATGTAGCCATTTAGGATGACCATAAACATAAATTATTGAACATGATGGGTTTTGAACCCTAATTAATTCAAGAACCTTCTCACATTTAATGGTATAGGTTGTAGATGTACCCTAACATAGTATACACTTTCCCCTATCCATGATATAGTTCATTGGGTCTTGACATTGTACAATCATATATGATCAATATCTTCTTTTTAGGATGAAATTAGGTGATTGTTTTAGACCCTATTCTATGCAAGAAGTATGCATGTCAGGTATGGATGCACTCAATTTAGATGGTTATTTTATTATACCCTTTAATTACTCTTTCAACTATTGCTTTTTAATTTGGAAATTTTTTATTTGGTGACAATTATAAAAAAAATTATTTCATATGTATTCAAATGGGTAGACATGTTTATGAATATACTTGGTAATTCTCTATTTTGTCTAAAAATGATAGTGGTACCATACTGAGTATTTATATGTTCAAACACTCTATGGAAACATCGATGGGCATGTATATTCACATGTAAAATTTTATATACATTTAAATCGATATATATTTATGAAATTATGTGAAATTTGGTTCTAAGAGTATATATATATCTAGTCGATAGTGGAGATTGAGATCTGTTAAGATTGATGATTATTTGGAATATCCAATTATTCATATAGACCTATACATCTTTTTCCCTGTTTAACTCCAAACTTATGTATTAATAGTTTCTATATAGTGGAATTCTTCTTGATTTATTGACTACATTCATAAAATGTTATCAATTTTGATTTTAATTTTTTTTGTATTAACAAAATTTGTTCCTATTTTTGGGATACATATAACTTATGAATAAGTTCTATAATTCTTATCAAAGATAACTGGTCCTAACATATTCTATTGATGAAAGTGGATAAATTTTTCCTCAACAGAAAAATTTGACTAGAAGTTTTAGTTTCCACACCCTATAGATCAAGGAATTATCCAATAGTGGTACCACACATGATCTTGGGTATGGAATTGGTATTTAGGTCATAGAAATTACAATTCTTGAGTATTTATCTATTTTTATTTCACCCACCCATTCATGTAAAAAATTTATATATAAAATATACATGAAGGTGTAAAAATATAAATTATATCTAAATTAGTCATCACTTCTTTTCCTTAAAATTATTCCATAATTATCCATGAATGTATATAGTTCCTTCCCTTTTCATCCTCGATTTCATTTTCAATGAAATAGTTTCCAAATTCAATATAGTTTTCTTAAATTATATTTATTTATTATTATTTTTACCCTCAATTTTGTGAACTATTCCCTTTTTAAATAATCATACTTTATAGATTGAGAATCTATTAGCTCATCCTTATTAAAAGAAACTTCGATTAATTCATACACCCCATACACATAAATTTCCTTACACTTATATATTCTTATTAATAAAAGATTACATTTTATAGTTTTTACTCTCTTGAAATCCTCTTCGAGTCTTAAAATAATCGATATCAATGTTTTTGTGTTCTTTTATAATCAAAATCTTATCTCAATTAATATATTAATATAACTATATTCTATGACTTTATATTTTCCAATTCCATATTCTATAATCCCAGTTCTCCATTTACCAGTGCTTTTTAAAACCACTTCAAAATGTTCTAGTTTTTTTAGGATGTTTCTGAAAAACCACTACTAATCAATGATGTTTTTTATCAGGGGAGACTTAATTTAGAGGTTTTTTAAAGGACCAAAAAGTTATATATTTTATTTTGTAATGAATTTTATCAGTGATTTTTAAAAAATAAAACATTAAACCCTAGGAAAATATTTTTATTAAAATTTATAATTTAATTTTCATGATGGTTTTCATAAAAAATAATTATTAATATAATAAAATTTAATAAAAAAATTCTAAATAGTAATTATAAATGTTTATTTACAAAATATGTATAAATATATGTTATAAATAATTTATAATGATTGGAAATAATTAAAATTTAATAATTTATAATTAAATAATTAAATAATTTATTATTATTAATTACTAATTCATATTAAACACAAAAACACCCATCATGGTGAAAATATCCTTTATAACTAATATTCTATGAGAATTTTAAAATCAGACATCAACATCGAATGACATCAACTTATTATTCGAGTATCTTTTTATTCTATATGAACTATCAAGTTAATGATTATGCATATAATTACAATATAATTATATAATTAATTGATAATAGTTAATAATAATTTTATACCATTCTAAATAAAGTAAAATATCAAACACCAACTTGAAACAACAATAAATATTGATTGATGTGTCTGTTTGGGCTCCCTAAGACATCAAATCAATTTCTTTGAAGGGATCTTTTTACTGCTGAATTAAAGGTACCTTAGATATTATTTTTATTAAGGTAAAATGACCTGAAAGGCCTGTAAAACTGAATTTTTATTTGAGATACACCAATTTTAGAACATCAAATGGGCTTTCAGATTTGATTAAGAGTGTATTGTAATGGTTTTTTGGTTTTCTATGATTTTATTTACATATATATATATATATTTTTAAATGTAATTCATAATTTTTATATTTTTTTCTTTACACATGTTTATATATATAAAAAATAATATTTTCATATATATGTATGTTTATTTATCATTTATTATTAATTTATTATTGATATTTATAATTCATTATTAATTTCTTATATTATAATATATATTATTTAGTATTTATTTAGTATATATAATATATAATAAATTAATTATTTATTATTTATTATTTATTTTTGTAATTATCTATAGTATTTAATATTTAATATTTAATTAAATTTTTTTTTATTTAATAATATTTATTATTTATTAATGATTGATTTTTTTATTATTTATTTATAATATATTATTTATTATTAAATTATCATTTAATTATTAGTTATTATTTAGTAATCATTTATTATGAATTTACCTATATTTATCTCTCTGTATATATAGATATATAAATATATTGAAGCCAGTTTAGTCACCACATGATATTCTTGCTGGAGTGGTAAAGTCCTTATAGAATAATATAGAAGCATGGAATTCAAATCTCACCCTACACACAGACACAAATATATATATATATATATATATTCCCAAATTCTACATGATATGTTAAATAAATAAGTAATTATATAATTAAACAATAATTACTTAATAAATACATAATAAATGACAAATAAATGATAATTATGTAAATAATAATAGAAAGTAAATAAATACATAATTAAAACCTAAATTAAAGAATGAAATTAAAAAATTGAAAAAATTTCCTTTAAAAACACAATTCCCAAAAAAAACTATCCCAAAAAAACCTTTTCAAATTTATTAGTGAATCAGGTAAATGTAAAGGTTTAAAGAAATAGTCACAGATATTTTAGTGGTTGTTTAAACCATCACTACACACCAAAAAACCACCACTAAATGGTGTTTTTATTTTACTTGATGTCTAGTCTAATTTTCCCTTTCACCCTTGAGATTCCTCATGTTCTCTTTAAAACTATGTATCTTATCTTCTAATTCATAAAAATAATTTGTTCATATAGTCATCATATTATTTCTATTATTCTATTTTATCATTTAAATCAATTTTTCTCTGTCTAGTATTTAGTTTATCCTCGAGGTTTAGAACAGAACCCATCTTCAAGTTCTACACACCTCCAAATTTTATACCGATAGATTATTATATCCAAAATAACCAAGGCATCTTCATAAATAATATACCTCTATTTAACTATATAATTAAAAAGATTCAATAACATAAAGAATATAAATTTTATAATAATATAATGAATAACCCTCATAAAATCATTTTTAAACAGTTAAATTATTACTGTAGTAAAAATGATAGCATTAATAATTTGCATTCAATTATGAACCACATTCAATATGAGGTTCATGGGAATATTCAATTGACACAAAGATCCTATGAATAATAGAAAATCTATATTATGAGCGAAAATATACTAGTTCAAATTTTCCTTTCAACTATTTTTGTTTTTTATATCAATCATTTGAACTACTATATTGAGAACATGTGCATTAATAAAATTGAGAGAGATTTAAATATATTAAAAAAGATAAATGAGGAAAAAATATTCATATTTTCTTAATTTGTTTCTCACTCAATTAAAAATATAATTCTCATACAACTTTCATATATCGAGACAAAACATTTAGATTTTAAATAAGACAATAAAAAATATACAAATAAAACCAATTAACAAAAATATATATATATTATCCCAATGGTGTCTATATGTTTTAGTAGAAATGTTTAAGCTAATTGGATAAAAGATATACCTTGAGGGGGAATTTATTTAATGTGTGACCAATTTTATTCCATTTCAAATTCAATATGTCGTATAATAATATTTATCCACTATTAATTGAGTCGCTTTTATGTATTTTTTTTGATATGATTAGTTTCTCTCCCATACCTAGAGAATAATAAAATCAATAAAATATAAACATGATAATTTGTTTGATTCTCCTCTGTTGTAAATGATTATTTCGGTAATGGATTAACTAATTTTTAAATCATCTAAATATACCAAATCATTTTATGTGATATATTTTAGATGGAGTATCACATTACCAATTCTCACTAACTTTAAGAAAATTATATAGGTTCATCACTTTCTCTTGGGGAACTACCATTATGAATTATTGTATTTCTAATAAAAATGAATTTTATCAAATGAAATTACACATAAGATGATTTCTAGTTTACATTAATTTTATACAGTAGTAGGTTCAAGATTAAACTTCACGGTAAACATCAATCTTACCATATATAATCAATAGTAATCTCATATATATTATCGATATATAATATATTGTTATTTGTCTTATAACATATATACAATTATGTTCTTATAACCACACACATGATTTTGTTATCTTTAGTTGGGTTGATGGGTGATCTCCCTTATATCTTAATTCGTTCATATATAATTTTAAAATTTGTCCCTACATTTTATTTTTTTCAATAACATGTTTGTAATAAAAATAATTTTTTATACATAAGAAAACCTATAATTTACTTCATTTGTGAATATCTGTTACAAAAAAATCAATTACTGGAACCAAAACTCGTCCATAAATTCCCAAAAGGATCCATGAATATGTTATATCATATATTCAATAACTAAAAACTCATCAAACTTGAAAAAATATCTACACATTGAAAAATTTTATTAATATATATGAGAATGACTCCTTTAATAATACAACAATACATTATTATTATTTCTATAATATATATTTTTCCAAATTTCCACAATCAATTTATTGATAAATTCATATTTATCATCCAATTTTGTATGGCCACTATTCATGATAATTCCACCTAAATAGTTTAGCTGATTGTTTTTATAAGACGGAAGTACCCATGTTAAATATTTTAGGGAAAAATACAGTATTTTGAAATTATAAAAACTAAAATAATCTATATGGTTGATCAAATATTATGGTATGTTTAATACATTAAAAAATTATTATTATACAATTATTCCACTAAAATTGTAGTAATAATCATCAAATAATAATAATGTCATGGTAAATCTTAATATATTTCACAATTAATACATTATACTATATGTACCTTCCGTTTACATTAAAAATTGATCATTTAATCTATTTTTAAACAATATTAATAAGGGGAAATATTATTTATTGGTTTTTATTTTTTGTTACTACATAACTAGATAGCTTCATTAGATACTATTAAAATAATAGTTTGATGCATACAAGAATACAGAACATGTCCTATAAGTTCATTTCAAATAAAATATTGTATAAGTCATAGAATATTTGATATTATTATAATAAATTTGAACAATAACTAATTAATGAAGATATAAGAAGCTATTTTAAGAGGGTTGAAATATTTTCTATTCATTTATACACACTAAGAACCACTATACACTTAGAATATTTTTTGTGTCATATATTTCAATTAATAAAACATGAGTTTTTATATCACTTGTAAAATGAATGTAAAATTACTATACAACATACGCCTTTAAATATATATATAGAAAGAGTTAAAAAAAATTAGTGTATTTTTTTAAATTGGCGTCCAATTATGATTTGATATTTTAGAAAATGATATTGATATAATACCTAACATTAAAAAATTGTTATAACTAATATAATAGATGTTTGAAGCTTATAGAATAAATATTCAATGTTGATAAACACAGTTAAAATTCACAAAACATACACTTGAGATTGATTTTCATGTTTTATAAAAAATATATATCAAATAAAAATCATAGAACACAGTACTTTGAGAAAAAATAATTTGGAAAATTGTAAAACATATCTTTCTAGTGTGTAGAATATTCATTAAATTAATAGAATTAGAATAAATTTTTTAAAAAATACTAATACAATTATAATGGGTCTATTTTTATATTTTATGAAGACATAATTTAGGATTGAATTATTTAAAATAATTAAATGTTCATGAAACAAATATTAAATATCAACAGGATAGTTTAGATAAAAATATTTATTATAACAAAAAGTTTGATTTTCTAAAGTACATATTTGAAATTTTTATTTTAAATGGGGTTTTATACTATTAAAATATCTTAAATGATATGTAAACATCATTCATTCAAAGAAGGGTAGTCATATAGAGCATTTTCATAATACATAACGTTGTATGTACTTTTAACAAATATAATTTCATAAATTGAATTTCAATCATCATTTTATTATAGAGAGTTCATATTTACTATAATGTAATACATTTAATGATGTAATTTGTTTTCGGAATGTTTTAAAAAATATTTTAAGGAGGTGTAGTTTTTGTTAATGCGAGGAACATTTAATGCATTTAAATAGTTTTTTTTTTGATAAAACATATATTTGATCACAAAAAATAATAAATATAATTTCAATAGATCATTTTGAAAATGAATATAATAAAAAATATGACCAATATATATTACATAGAAAATTTTATTAAATTGATCTAAAAAAATATACAGTGACAATGAGAATTAATAAATGGATTCATGAAATATTTGAAGCAAAAAATTTTAAAACTAAAAAAATTATTATTCTATAAGTTATATTCCTGAAATTTTCATCAAAAATAATATTTATTTTTTATAGATCACTAATAAATTATGATAGTGGTTATTTGAATATGCCTTGATTGAAATATTAAAATATTTCACTAGATATAATCCATTTGTATATTTGAGTTAAATTAATGGTATTTTCTTGGGATCTTGAAATGACCCTAAATTAATCCTTGTAAAGAAGAAAGTGGTTGATGTGACTATTTTAAACTTTTTTTAAAAGATATGTGTCATAACATGAAATAAAACATAAAATTACTTATATTAATCAAGGGATATCATATAAAATTATAATAAAAAATAAAATTTAAAAAGAACACAATGATCATTCCTCTATAATATGTGTATCTTCCACTCATCATCAGTTTATCATATTTCAAATATTTAAGTCGATAATATATATACATATACATGAATCCACACAAGATCTACAAGATCCTTTTCAAACATAATATATTCTTTTATTTTATTATGTTATATTCAAAGGTATCATGATTCATCTGTGATAACAGGGGCCCTTAAATATAATCCAAAGAGGAATTGGTCTATAATTGTTACTCTATCTTTATTATATCTCTAAAACATGGGATAATGGAGGGAGGTAATATAAATTAGTTTCATATAGTATAAAAATATTTATTTATAATATAGGTGTTATAGTTTATTTTATTTTCTTATTTTTACTTTGGCCTACTAAGAAACATAACCCCATAAACAGATCCAACAATCCCATTATGAATTATTTAAATTTCCTTAATGTGTCAAGAAAATTACAACACACATATAGAACTTCAATGCATCACATTATTTAATAAAAACTGTAATTACCCACCCTTTTAAAAATGATGTTCTTTTGGTGGTGAAATTAAATTACATATTTTGTAATGTTTTTGTAGAAAAAGCGTGCACTAATTTTGTTATTTTAGACCATTATATGGATTGTAAAATTTAAAATATCATTTATAATCACAACCATTGATATTATTGTAAATTTTCAATTATCTTTTGATTAGTATATATTATGGGTATTGTTAAAGATTAATTGATAAAGATAAAATAAATGATAGCCTCATCTAATTGGATCATAACTGATGAAGCTCTATTATAGGAGCTTCTGAGGGTGATAACATTATTGGTATTTTACCATGATGAAGCCAAGATAATATTAATCAATTAAATAATTAGTGAAACCATTTATGGGATACATTCCAGCTTATCAAGATCATAACCAAAACCATGTACATCGAACAACCCTATAAAAGTCTCACCATCACACAACTTACCATTAGGGAATTCTCTAGTGTGATAATGGAATAAGATTCTTAAACCTAATATTAAATTTTATTATATTATATTTCAAGAGAATAATGAATATATTTACTTTAATTTAATATTAATTTTTAAACTACTAAATAAGTAGTTTGTTAAAAATTATAATGTAGAATTATGAAACACAAATAGTATTATTTTGGGAAATATATAGTTTCAATCCGGGCAAAATTTTCAAAGAATTAAATATTTCTTTAGTAAATCATATTTTAATAAAATTTTATTATTCAATAATATTTATTACATATAAATAATAATATAATTTCATGATATTAAATTTAATTTTTATTATAGTCAAGAAATAGCTATTATAAAAAACAATATTTTTCAATGAAAATGGTATTTTGATATAAAAGTGTAATTTATCATATTTGGATAACTATTTTGATAAAATGAATATTATTTTTGAAATTTTCACATTGGAATTATCCAATGGTGATTTGTTTATAATTTTTTGATAGAGTCGAATTTTTGGACAAAAAATAAATATGATATAAAAATATGATAAGTATTTTAACATAATAATGACCCAAAAGTTATTTAATATATTAAATAAATGGTATAAACTACCAAATAAATATTTAAACATCAAAATAATGTGTATTTGAAATTATTTTATTAATTATTTAAACCACAAATCAATCCCCTAAAACCTATGTAGTATTTTAATGTTTTAAAATAAATACTTTGTAAACATGACTCACTTCCACATCACCGAGGGTATTATTTAAATAATATCAGTTCAAAAAAATTGAAAATAATGAATGAAACATAAATTTTTTATAAAACATGGTAAAAAGAAATGGTATTTTTTTATAACTTTTGGATATAGATCCCAAAACCTACGTCTGCAAATTTGTAAAGAATCATCTTATATTTTAATATATAAATTCATAAAAACTTTCATTAATCTTCACTAAAAACCATTTATCATGAAATTATTTTTTATTTATATATATATAGTCCACCAAAGGTTCCCTAATCTCTTAATAGATCGTCACAGACTTTTAGAAGAATCCTATCATGGTGTGGGATCCTATCACTCTCCTCTTTATTCAAGAACCTTATATATATTTTACATTTTTATTTCTAATATATAATGTTAAGGTGTTTTTTTTAAAATATATTTTACTAATATCATGTTTTCCAGATGATTAGATATTCTTTTCTCTCTCATTATACCCTCCCATGAACTATTACACACACCCATTATGTTGCCCAAATTATCTTGCAGTTTTCTATGCCAAACATATTTGTAGTGAATACCTACACCCATTTCCATACAAGGGTATTCAAATAGTCATAGATATCCTTCATTTATTGGAAAATTACATTTATGTATCTCAAAATTCTAAATCATTCTATTATAATTGATGAAAAATGAACTTATGTTGTATGATGTATGTGGCACACTTATGCATGTACATGATATTAAAGTAATGGTTGTGTTGAGAAAACATAAAAATATATTTTCTAGTGTTTAAATATAATTATATTATACATATGGTTCATTGTAGGTTATCCTAATCACAATATGTTAATTTTTTTGGGTTTTTATCCTTGACATATGTCTATGATTCCATGTATTATGGTATTTCCACATTCATATGTTGCCTTTATGGTATCATGTTATATCATGCCTCATTATTCAATATTATGGTTCTCACCCCTCTTATGTTACATTAATATGAACCTTAGATCACATGTACTACTTTAACTTATGATATTTTATGTTTATTCTCATACTAGGCTTTATATATGACCCATTTCTATTGTATGTCCACAGGTTATCCTGTGCAGTTTTAGAAGATTGATTGAATTTTAGGAACATGTTAAGGAAGTATTAAATAAAATTATTGTATAAATGTTTTATATTGATGGGATATATAAATAATTTCATAAAAAAATGAAATTATTTATATTCTAGGACCGTTTTATGTGTTCCATTATATAATAAATCATGAAACGATGTATATTAAAATAAGTGTTTTCATAGATGGTATTATTGAAAAGTCAAAATATATTTGTGATTTGGATTAGAAAACTCAAATGAAATCAGTTGGCATAAAAATAAACTGATGAAAACATATATAAATTTTGGTAAAGTATAGATTAAGTGCTTTCTAATAAAATACATCCCTATAAGGATACTACGAGGAGATGTGGCTCTACTAAAGATGTATATAGGGAAAATAAACCCAAAAGGGTGTATTTTTCTAGACACAACCATGACCTGTTACATAATAATTGACCTTGATGATCACCTAAAATTACTCTCATAGAGGATATAATTCAGTAAATTATCAAGATCATTATAAATTATTATTAATGGAATTCAAATTTCAGAAAAACATTTGGTTATAAAATAAACAAAATATAACATATATTGAAACCTGGAAGTTAATAGGTTAAAAATATATGATTCCTCCATTTGATGTTCATGGTTTCTCATTCATGTATTTAATAGTTTAAAATATCTCATCCTTAATTTAAACTTTATTATTAGTAATGGATGGTAATATGAGGAACATAGTCAAAAAACTATTTGATGAACAATGTAATGAATTTCCAAATGAGATTCCCAACCCGATGGGAGGAGGAATCACAAACATCATGGAATGACAATCCCAATTGACTCTTGTTTTGAACTGAAAATGTAATAAGGAAGAATGTCCAAATCTCCCTATGAAATACAATGTTAAAATTTATAACTTCACATGATAATGAAAAATAACATTCAATGGATCATTCGACCCCTTAATAGTTGAAAAATATTTCAACTCCATTGAAATGGTATTTTCCATACATTAATAATCTGATAAAGGGATGGTTGTATTTATTATTTATCATATGGAAGGAGAATAAATTAAATAGTGGGAAATGGTAAAAAAAAATATGAAGCTTCTGAAGGTTATAAAATAAATGGTGAGGAAGATATTTTGGAAACAATTTAAATAAATATATTCCTCACACTCTCTAGCATAAAATGGAGAGTGATTTCATTATCCTAAAAAAAAGGGTGTCGAATCTATGAGGAAAACATCAAAATATTTTCATGGCATGCCTTCTACTTTTTCATTAAACCAGGATTTAAATTTGATAGTTTTTATTGTGGGGTAAATATGATTCTAAAACAGTACGTGTTCATTCTAGAATTATAAAGATATAGGAAAATTTTCTTATGTTCCCTCAAAGTCAACATGAAGATTTGAGAATCTAATGGGTCTCATGGGTTAAGAGTAAATAAGAACATAGTTGATTGTAATTCTAGAGGTGTTATGGAAAACCCCATGTGGGTATGAATGTCAATCATTAAACTTTCCAAAATTGTGGAAACAATCATCATAGAAATTTCATAATGGGGATAGCGAAAATTTTTAGGTGAGGGAATAAAGGTTACATAGCTAGAGATTTTTTATTGAAAAAAACAAACTAATGCGATTGAAGCAAGGAATGATCTAATCAAATCTCAACCTAATTTTCAAAGTTACAACTTGAAGGAAAAACTATGAAAATAAATTCTATAAGACATGTGTTTTTTGATGAAAAATGATTAAAAAAATTCCATGTCCTATATAAATGGGAGAGATTACTAAATAAAAATTATTGAGGTGGACCATGGAAAAAGTGGTGATAGGTATTCTATTTATATATTAAATAATAGTGAATATACTATTTTATAATTTTTATACTCATTATTTCATATCACATAATTTTAGTAAAACAATTAAAACAACACATAAAAATATGGAAGTGGATTAATCAGTGAAGACAAAAAAATGGTGGAATCATTGTATACCAACTATAAAAGTAATCCCATATCCATGTAGGTGTACTTAACTTCCCAAAAAACCTTTTGGTAATCTGTTTGTAAGAATTTTATACAATTATATTCATGGATTGGATTTCATTATATAGATGAAACATATATTTACGAGGGAAGGAAATCAACCACCTCATGATGAATCCCCATATGATTCTACAGAAGTGAATGGAGGATGATGAATCCTATATGGTACCAATATCTCAAAAATTAATATTATTAGATTTGGAGAAAGAGTATCTAGAAACAATTAGTGGTAATAAGTGATATATCATCCTTGATTTCATTTCCATTGTGTGGCAATTCATTTCGTGTCTCCTAATGAATTTTCTGGTTAGACTCATAGCATAATGGTTGTGTTGTAAATAGATCTAATACCTGAATGTTTTCTAATATATAAGACACTATTTTAATTTTTAATTTTTAATACTGTGGAGATGAAGAAATGAAATTGGATAATTTTGATGAAGGTTCAATACATCCAGGTGGTTCACCATGGGGATGCATTAATCCCCTTTATCAAGAAGAATGATGGTTCAATGTACCTCCATAATGATTATTGTGATCATAACAAGAATGTAATAAATAACAAGTATCCTCTTACAAAGTGTACTGAATTTTTTATATAGTATGTCAATACCAATATTTTTCTAAGGTTAGTGATCATTTGGGATATTATCTAGTAATTTTTAATATTAATAAGATCCCCATGACTTCATTTTGTACATGGTATGGTAGCTATGTGTTCATTTTGATGCTATTTGGAATCAATAATTATCTATAAATATTAATGTAATTAATGAATATAGTCATTAGGGATTACATCAACAAATTTGAGGTAGTATTTATATACGATATTATTATATTCTCTTAAAAAAGTGAAATAGAGAGAGAATTTGAATTCTACAGACAATACTTTGTAGAATGAAAGTTTATTTGTGTAGTACAATTACTGTAAGTTTTGGGTTGTAGAAATTATCTGTCATTGGAAATTTTATCACTAGTAAAAGGGTATTTGTGGATCCTTCAATAACTAAGGTAATTGAATGATGGCCAAGGCCAATATATATGATGAAAATCAAAATTTTACTAGGATTTGAGTGATATTATCATCGATTTGAGAAAAAATTATCAGGTTTTAAATCCCAATGACCAATATATATTTGAAGGGAGTGAAGTTATTATTGACAGTTGAATATGAAGAATATTTTAAAGAGGTGAAGAAGAGGCTAATCATTTCTTTAGTGCTCACATTACCCTCTAGTGGGAAAGGATGTTTGATCTATAGTGATACATCCAAAAATAGTTTGTGTATAAACTCATGGATTATGAAAAAGTGTTATCATATGACTCTCTATAATAAATGATCTAGGAAATGAACTACCCCACACATGATCATGAATCAGTATCAATGATCTTCATGTTGATTAATTCGAAAAATTATCTCTTCATAGAGAATTATTATATATATATATATATAAAGATCATAAAACCCTGAAGTTTATATTCTCATAAAAGGATATAAATATGTGGAAAAAGGTGTTTAGATATGGTTAAAAATTATTATATTCAAATCTATTAACTTAATGGGATGTAAAACAATGTGGAGAATTGTTAATGTAAAGAGGATCCCACAACCATATCTATGATGAGCATTGTAAGGTATCAGATATTCCTAGACATGAAAAGGATCAAAATGGGAATAATAAAATTATCTCCATATTACATTAATAAATTAACAGAATAACCTACTATTATTGATAAGATAAAGGAGTCTCAACTAGATGATTTTGTGAAACAAAATATGGTGGTGAATATTATAGAGATCAACTTTGCTGAAAATGGATTTATAAGGTTTGAAAGTTGTGTATGTGCACCAGAAAAAATAGAACTAATGAATTTACATCTAAATGATTCACATAGTTCATCCTTTTCTATTCATATAGGAAAAAATATATGTATAGGTATCTAAAGAAAAATATACGGTGGGATAAAATAATGATTGATATTGATGATTTTTCAACTCGAACCTTGGTATTCCAAAAAGTCATGGATGTGTACTGATGCATAATGGTATGATTCATTCATTTCTCATACCAGTATGGAAACAGGAAAAAAATTCATTGGTTTCATTATAGGACACCTTAGGAAATCAAAAGTAAGTCATAACATTCAGAATTTTGTTGATCACCTTAAAATGTCATTGATTTTCATTGTTATCATGGAATATTTCTATCTTGACCAACTCACCAAGACTTATATAAGGTAAGTGGTAAGTTTACATGGTGTTCATTACTCTATTATTTCTCCTCGATACCCTAGGTGTACTAAAAAGTTTTGGAGAAGTCATAATTAATCATCTGATGCATAAGTGAGATTCATAACTACTTAGCACACTTAGATGGATGGTCAGTCTGAATGTACCACTAAAACACCATAGGATATAATAATATCATATTCAATTGATTACCAAGGATGTTGGTATCAACAACTTCATCTTGTGGAGTAATCATATAAAAACGTTTCTAATTTAGTATTCAAGTGGAACCGTATGATGATCAGTATGGGATGAAGATTCAAACATTGACATGATGGGTTAATGTTGGAGATAAGAAGCTTATGGGAAATGACCATATCTAAGAGATGATATATATGGTTTAAAAAATTCAGATTCATATCAAATATGTAAAATGATGACATAAAATATATGCATACAATTATATATGAGGCATGGAGTTTTATGTTAGAGAAAATGTGTTCCTTCTTATATCACCAAGTATAAAATTCATTATGTTTGGGAAGAAGGTAAATATCATACCAAGATAAATCACCCCCTTTGATATCCCTGGTCACATCAGAGTGGTGGCATAGGGCCTAGTACTCCAACCTAACCTACCTCAAGTATATTATATGTTCTATGTATCCTTCTTAAGGAAGATAATACAAAACCCATCACATGTATTGAATCTATAGGTGATCACATTGGAGAATGGTCTTTCATACGAGGAGTAGTCGGTTATGTTCTTATACTATATAGGCAAAATTCTATGAAATAGGGAAACTCAACTGGTCAATGTGTTATGGAATAACCCCAACATTTATTAAGAGACATAGGATAAAAAAATGTATAAATAGAATTACTAAGTTCTATTTTATTATTTTAAATGACCAATTTGAATGTGACATTTCTTAAGGGGTACAAATTAATTACCTAAATGTTTATAAATTAAGTTCCTTTTGTGATTTAATTAAATTCCCCCTAATTTAACGTTGTTATATGAAACATATGCTCTACATTGGTTATTTATGACTCTTATACGGTCTTTCATATTTAAATTACCATTTTTCATCATAACCGTTGATATAATTTCCATTATATAGTGATAATATGATTAGTATTATTAAGGGTTATGATAAAGTCCAATTGACACAGACGAATGAAACAATGGCCTCAACCAGTAGGATCGTACTCTATAAAGCCCATTTTTTATGATTCTAGGGAGATATCATAATGGAGACTTTCCCAAGACTATGAAATAGAAAATACTCAACAATTAAAGAACTAGAAAAACTATTAATGTGAGAATTTAATGATCATAGAGATCACCACTTATAATATGTTTGTCGAACCACCCCATAAAAATATTATCACCACTCACCATACCCTTAAAGAATTATTTAATGTAATAAATGGAAATATTTATAGAACCTAACAATATGAATTTGTATATTTTTTTTAAAAAAAATGCTAATATCTTTTATTTTTTGATAATACTTTTTAAATGATTAAATAACAAGCTTGGTAAAACATAGATTTTGACATGATGTAAATAAAATTTCACTTTGGAGTAAATATAAAATTTCAATAAATATAATATCTTTGAAGAATTGTTTTATTTGAAAAAATAGTATTTTACTAAAATTTTACTATTAAATAATCTTTAATAAAAATAAATAATAAAATAATTTTATGTTGTCAAATATAAATTTTTAAGGGCCCGGAAACTGTTATTGTAAAAAATACCCAGTAGTTTCCAGAAACCAGGCATTTTTATTTAAACATCAAATTTCAAAAACATATATAGTAATTTTAATAATATAAATACTATTTTTGAAATTGTTGTTTTTAAATTATCCAATAGTTATTTTTTTATAAATTTATAAGATAGATGAATTTTCAGGAAAAAATTAAATGTTATATAAATATAGGGTATGTAATATGATATAATAATGAAAAAATTGGATTTAATTAAAACATAAAATATATCCACTACCAAATAAAAATTTACAATTTAAAATAATGTGTTTTGGAAATTTATTATTAATTTTATAAACCCTAAATGAATCCTCCAAAAACTATATTATATTTTATGGTTTTAAAATAAATTCATTATAAATATGACTCACTTCCACATAACTGAGGGTACTATTTTAATAATATAGATTATTAAAAATTTAATGTAATTAAAACACTTCAATTTGGTTGAAAACATGGGAAAAACCATGTAATGTTTTGTGGTTTGGATTGCATCATCATATAGAGTCCAAAACCAATGTTTGGAAATTAATAAATAATTATCTTCTCTTTTTTCATATAATACCACCCATAATTCAATTAATCTATAGTTAAAACACTAGGATCAAGAAAATACACCTACCTTCTCTCAATAGAGACCTCCCATGGTTCCCCCAATATCTTATAAATCTCTCCCATGTCTAAGAAGTGCCCTCTCAAGGTATGCAATCCTACCCTTATCGTCTTTATTCAAACACATTATTTATAGTATTCATTATGATTTAAAAATAAAAATGTGGGTGTATGTTTTAAAATATCCCACTTTCTAAACTTATTCTGACCATGTGATGAGAAAACCATTTCACTCTCGTTAAACCCTCCCATGCACGTGTATGTACTCCTATTATGCCACAAAAAGAATCGTAAAGAATTATATTCAAAACATTTTGTATAATGAATACCCACCACCCATTTCCATGCAGGTGTATTAAAATAGATGTTACTATCAATCATTAATTAGGTACATTTATTTATGTAATCTAAACTTCTTAATAGAGGTAAGAAAAAGTGATGAAAAATGATCTAATGTTTTATAGTCAATATTGAAAAATTACGCATGCATGTGATATGAATGTGATCGGTGTGCCCAGATAGTGCTCTAACGCAATTCTGTAATGTTTCAATATCTTGATATACCATGTTTGGTTAATTTGAGGTTATACTTATAACACTATGATATGTTTTCATGGTGGTTATCCTTGACTATTTTTTATGATTCCTTTTTTTATATTATCGCCACATACTTATATTTCCTTTAGTTTATCATGTTATATCATGCCTCACAATTTAATATTTTAATTCTCACAACTATTATGTTACCTTTATATTCAATTTTTATTAGATATACTACATTACCTTATTCTATGATTTATTTATTCCAGTACCAGGCCTTATATGTCCGCACATTATGATGAACATCTATACGTTATCTTCTTAAGTTTTAGACAAATGATGGATATGAGCATTTTAAAGAAGTTTTCAATAATGTTTTTATATAAATATTTAATGTTGATATGATACATACCTAATATGAAAAAGAAAATATGACTCATGATATTCTATGATTTTTTATATTCCCCTTTGCAAAATAAAAAAGGAAATAAACAGTATTAAATATATGGGTCATCAAAAATACCATTAACTCATCTCATGTTCTCCTATTTTAGTTTAAAAAAGTCTATGTATATTGGTTTTTATATAAATGTTTTTGTAATAAATTAATTAATATAAAATAAATTTTGAATACAATTAGAAAGTAGTTTAATTAATTTTATTATAAACCTAAATAACTTATAGTTGAATTTATTTGTTTATTATACTAGTGATAATTCATAATAGAATTGACATTAATTCCACTATCATGGGGAACAATTCATCCTAAACTCTTATCAAATTGATTTAATGAAATTTATAAACAAACCTTTGACGTGTGCCTATAAAATTTTATATTTATAATGGTGAGCCCAACAAAATAACTATGATATGTATTGTAAAATACATAGCTTGAACAACGAAAATAGTTCCCACGACCGATAGCTGCATGAAATTAAGAGAGGTTCCCAACATATTATAGGATTTTGACTAATGTTGAGGAACAAAATAAAATAATAATTAGATTATAAACATAAATAACTATGAGGGTTATGCCAAAATAAACCAAAGAAATTTTATAACTTATCAATACACAATACATGAACAAAACCCAAATAAATAAAACTAGGAGAAAAAAATGGAATCCCATTGTCCAATATATTAAAATAAAATATCATTATATATGATAAATTTAAAAAATATGTACTACTATCAAATATATAAACAATGAATCATAAAAAATAAATAAATTGGCCTATTTGTTGATTCATATATTCTCAAATAAAAATAAACTTTTTTTTAAATAAAATCAATCCCAAAACAATAGAAAATATCTTATAAAATCAACACCCCTTTACAAAATTCTCAAACTATGTTATATCACCAGATATAGGATGATTCCTAAATTTATAATGAATCAATAATTTCTATATATATATATATAAACCTTTTTTATCTATGGATACTGTTAGTGATTTATGAAAAACCATATATAATTATTCTTATCACCTAAACTAATAATGTATTAGTAATGATGTTGACGTATAAGTATGTTTTTGGTAAGTGTAACTCAATTAATCCTGAAAAGTATCTCATAAATTTTTATGTAAATTTCATGTTACCAATAATCCATCATAGGGATGAGGAAAATAATCTACTGAAGATACATACCAGATCAACCCATCTTTTATCTCTATCTAACCAACTTGTAACAAAATTTGTGTGTTCTATAATATCTTAATGAGGAATATCATATAGTTTCCCCCACCTCCTCTAACACAATCATAAATATGAATCACCTCACATACTTATGGAATATAACTCAAAATAATCCCACCATTCCCATTAACAATATTTCAATTTTTCAATAACCAATACAAAATACATCATGGTAAATAAAAATATTAACAAAAATACAACAAAAACAAAACTAATCAAACATAACTATAAATAGAAAATATAAAATGATAATGAAAATAAGAAGGTAACTCAATGATGTCCCAAATAAAAAAAAATAATATAAATCAAAATCTCAGGTGAAAACCAACACGAAAATAATCAATCTTTCTTAGTCATATCATATAATAAATTCCATCACTCATGAAATTCCCAATTTGAACAAACAAATTATCACTAATGTTATATTCTATAGTGATAACACTTATAGGATGAAAAAATCTCACTGAATATTTATGTCATCATCTATAAATGAAACCTAATAAGAAAAAAGATATACACTATATGAGATTTATCAGGATCCTTGAGGTTACCTCTTGTGTTGTCACCATACCTGAGTCATATCATGATGACTAATATTGTTCTGGAGGATGAATATATGCCATAGTTTCATAAATAACCTATCCTTATAATTTAAGTTACATGAATATTTTCTACACCACACATTCTAGTTTTGAGAATAACATTTCTAGGAAGGGAACCCACTTTTCTCATATCCAAAAATTCTAGACCCACTTGATGACACAAAAAAGTTGATCAATATCCCACATTGGTCATATCTTTTAATTACACAATTCTTGTTCTAACCCATTACATAAAAAAACATCACTAATTGTATGCACTAAACCAACTCATTATCACTAAATCCATCTAAATGTATCCCACACTTTCCAATGGTTATCCAACTACCTAAACAAAAAACATGTTTGGTCAACTAAAATATCCCACAGAGGTTCCATAACATAGCCCTAAATTTTTAAATACATTTGAGTTTTAGATCAGGATGAAGAACCCATTAGTATGATCCTAAAATACTAAAATAATATCATTGTTAACCATGTACACATTCAAATCAAAGTGGATTAGGAAAACCACTAATTCTCTATAAGATAATAGAATAGGTCGGCCACCCATGTCCAATTACATTTTAAAATAACTAGATATAAATATTTTCCCAAAGAATTTGAGGGATATAAAATATTTTTCATACCTATCATATAATTTTATATCTATATATATGTGTGTGATACATGAAAATGAAAATTTTCATAGATCAATCAATGGTCATAACATGAATAATTCACGCAATTAAATTTTGAAACATTAAAACTTTCATGGTGTGTAAAAACAATCTATGGAATGATATTGGGTATCTAGGTAAATGACACTCAATTAAACTAATTAATTATATAATATTTTAATTTATTTTATAATTTTGTAGATGTTAAAGTTATAAGTTTTTCATATTTTATAAAACAGTATGGTTATCTAGGTGAACACCCATAAATATAAAGAAGGAAGTATAATGTGCTCACAATGAAAATCATACAGTATAGAGGTTATATTTATCTATAGGAATTGATAAGGCCATAAAAAATAATTGATATATCAATTGTAACACAATTATTTTATTTCCTCATCGTCATTGATAAATAAGAATTTGCAAAATGAATCAAGTGATTATTTGAACTTCATTACATTTTTTTAGAAAGATATAATAATATGGAATATATAATAGGTAATATTTAAGGATTAGTATAAAAATATTAATGTATATAAATAAATAATTTTCGGGAAGATAATAAATTATGGATTTTTGAGGAGATATATTCCTTAGTTAGTACACGACGTCGAAATAATTAAAAAAGATGAAATTTTTAATGAATTATTTAACATTAGAATTTTTTTAATAAAAATGATATCTATACAAGAATAATTATTTGAAAAATTAATATAAATAAACTATATGAAATATAGTCTGCATAAAAATAAATTAAAAAATAAAGGGAATTTATGAAAAGTGTTTTCTTATTATTATGGTAATATTTTTATATAAAATAATATAAGTCACCAAATATACCATTCTCTTTTCTTTATGAAACTTTTCCATTACCTTTTAAATTAAATTAAATTTTTTAATTAGTTTTAAATTCATTAATTTTTATAAAATTTATATCACTTTATATGACAAGAAACGATAACCATGAACTATTTGGAATCGACCATTAATCTCAGTACCCGTACTGTACCACAACAAGGCTTAAAGAGAATTAATGATCCCCAATGTCACTGAATTAGTGACTCAACATCGATGAACACCTTTGGGGATGATTTCTCTAATAGAATAAAATCAATATCTACCATACATGTAACATTTAACATGGAATATAAATAATTACATAGATTTATGGGAAAAAACAAGTCCAAAATAGAATAAGAGATAATTCAAAAATTGTTACAATGAAAATTATAGGAAGACAAACCAAGATCCCAACTCTACTTCATCTATGGGACTGTATCTGATAAGACAAGTACCTTAATATCACACCATATATCCCACATACCGGTCATCAATATGAAAAAACTTTCTGTACCTATACATAAAAAACATTATTTTAAGATAAATCATTGTATATGTAGGTTTTGAGAACAATAAACGAAGTAGGGACCCTCCTTGTTTTCCATAAGTATACTTTAATAACTAAACATATTTTTCTCATTTTATGGAAAAAATATAAATAGAAAATTATTTTTATTGTTTTATATAAGAAAAGGAGAAAGAAGAATTTTCATGTCATTTAGAGAAAACTATCTCAAAATACCATTACAAAAACATAAATTAATAAATAAATTAAATAATAAATGAATGTAACACTTTTCAACGATCAAATTCATAAATAATTTTGAAAGGATAAAAAATTTAAGCATTTAATCATTGGGTAAAGACCTTGGGTAAGAAATATCTTGGTCTACTAGGATACTCATACCATAGTGATCATGGACATATTAAGTGCACATAAAAACCCCCAAGGTCAATTAACCACAAGTCCCATGGAAGGATATCACATGGGTTTGTGACTCCCCATTATATTTAAAAAATATTCATTTAATAGAGTAGTATAAATCCACAATATATGTATTTATAACCATCCTAGAATTATTTTTCTAAAATTAAAATTTAAATACCCTTGTTCCCATGTTCTATCATCAAATAATATTATAATATTTCATCAAGTAAATTTCAAAAAACATAGGTAGTTCATCAATCATGAAAAAATGACCCTAAAACCATTGTCACATTTCTTTCAACTTCTGTTGAAAAATATTATCAAGGAAACATTTATAAAAAAATTTCATTATTAAAAACCAATATTGTGGTACCATAAAATGATCAAAAAACGATTTTTTAAAATATATTAAAACATGTGAAATCATTACATTTTTATATAGAAAAAAAATACTGAAACCAACTACCACAATGTTCACACTCTCAAAGAAACACACCCTATCTAAAAAAAATGAAATGTCTATATATTTACCTAAATGGATCTATAATAATTTCTATTACAACTTATCTAAATCAAAGATATTGTCATAAAAATCTATATGTATCATTTATTTAAAAAAATATAAGATGATAAATATAACCGTGAAGATTAAAAGGTGTAGAATAAACATATAACTTCAATTTGATATAACGACCACACTTAGAATCAATAGAATCTCTCTCTAGGGAGGAATAAATCCCCAGACCCATAAAGAGAGATCCTTAGGTTTGACACTATAGGAAATTGGGGAAATATGGAGGGATTTAGTTGGATATTAGAAATTAAAATCAATTTATTTATATTATTAAAACATGTCTATAGAGTTTGGATGCACAGTTAGACAATCTAGGTGAGACTTTCTATCTCTCTGGAAACCTATATTATTTTCATGTATGGTTAGATGTACCTTGTTCCAACCATGAAAAAATAAAATATCCCAAGATTCATTCTTTCCTTGATAAGGATGAATGGTTTTCAAAATAAAATGAAACCCATGTTCTTTGTATTTATGACCATAACTTGCTACTTTATTTTCTATGAAAGTTGTATGGTTTCCCCCAAGAACGCACCAACTATGAAGCATCCAAAAACACCAAAAAACTAAAAAAAATACCCATGTTGAAATGATAAAAATAATAAGTAAACATATTTAAAAAATAATGTTATTAAGTACCTAAATGTTTCACTAGGACATGATAATTCTACCCACTATATCACATTCATCCCCCAAAAAGTCTAATCAAAGAAGGAAGACTCTAGAAAAATTGAGGCCACTACTCCCTCATCATTGATTCGTGTTCTATTGTCTCAAAAATATAAATCCCATATTTACAATGTGATAATAACAACAAAATAGTCTAACATTATAATATATTTTCCATAGAATAAACAATGAGAATATGGTGCTCAATATTTGATAAATACCATTCAAAATCATACTCTTTCCAACTCACACCATGATAGGGGTCTGAATGCTACTTTTGAGTAGATATAAATGGAATAAATTATTAATTGAATTCAATTGAGATGGTAATTTGAGAATATATACATCCATTAACATCTTCTCAGTGATCTCAAAATGTCTCGTGGATCTAGTACCCAATTTTCCTTTCTTTCCCAATAGTCGGTGTCCCAATGGAGGCAACACATTCATGAAAAAATGGTAACAAAAAATAAACTCTAAGGGTTAGTAAGGAAGATATTTATTGGATTATGTTGATAAATATTTTTCAATCTAAAGATTATAATGAATGATTCTTGGGATTATCAATGAGGTTTTAACCATCCCCAACTAATAAAGGGGTCATTTTCAAGGCTGACCATATAAAGATTCAAAGGGTTCCATTTTGATGGTGGATTGGTAACAATTGCTATAAATAATCTAATAAAATCCCAACTATCTATCCAATGATCCTTATTAGTATAGGATTCAAGCATAGATAATATGCTCTAGAATCCAAAGATCTCACCCAATTTTTCCATCCATCTGGGGATTGTAAGCCTTTCTCTGCTGGACTGGAGATCCCATCACAATCAGAATACGCTTCAAGAACAAGGAGGTAAAATAATGATATATTTATGATATGATTATTTATGTAACTCTGTGAAACATCATAATATATTTCACTTATAGAATTACCAAATATTCAACTTTGGTGGTGTTTTAAATTGGATTGAGGTGATCCAAATTGTTGAGTCAGTCAATAAAAACCCAAATAAAATTTGTCTCATATAAATTCACAGATATTCTAATGATAAAATAGATGGAAAATTCATCTCATTTTCATATTGGCACAAATATTGATAGGATTATCCTATATATTCATTGATGTTATTCTTTATTTTTTTGACTTTATAAAAATGATACATTAAGTCAGATATATAAAATATCAAATCTGACCACAAAAACATACCCATCATGATATAGTACATATTTGTAGTACCTAAATTAATGATCATTGAGAGTAATGTAATTCCCACCAGATGATCCATCTCAAAAATAATGTACCTATACACTAATTTATGATATAAATATTTCATTATTGGGAGAGTGACCACTCATGGATAGTCTCCAAACCATAGGATACCCTAAAATTAATTATCTCATTGTTTTTAATGGGAAACCAACTAAATGAGAGACGGTGAAAGCTGAATTCTTACCAAAAGGACAATAGTTCCACCAACATTTATATCCTATTATATTATATTAAATATTATTTTAAGATTCCACTCATCATTGGATTCACTAATTGCTTGAGATGGAAAAATCGTACTAGGAATTTCATTAAAAATATTATCCATTCCTAGTGTATTAGTGATATCGATGTCAAATGACTAAAGATAATCCATCCATCAAATTTCCCTAAGATATATGTATTTTTCAGAAAAAATGTACCTCAAACTCTTATGATTTCACTTAATAGTCAAATTTTTATAAAAAAGGTAGCATTTCCAACACTTGTGGGCATATAAAATGCTACAAGTACTAAATCATGAGTGGGGAAATTCTGAACATGTAGTAAATGTTAACGAAAACCATATTCAACGACAATATCTCCCTATATAAGAACACAATCCCCAACTAAATATTAATGATCACAATAGAACACATATCCATGACCAATCTATGAAAAAATTAATATAGGTATAAATTCCAGACAATTTTTTGACTCTTCAAATTAAGTTTGTCACTTCATGTACCACATAAAAATTACCTCATTTTGGGTAAAAGTAGTCAATGGTAGTGTGAAATTAAATAAATACTTCCTAAAATTCAAATTTTATCCATTTAATACCAAGAAACTCTAAATATTATTGAAATTATTTGGATCCTCTCTTGAAGTGACACCTCTTAAATTTTTTATGTCAACTAAGATGCCACATTCAAAGAGAATTTTCACCAAGAACATATCTTCTCAAATAAAAAAATATACATATTTATAAATTTTCATAATAGATGTAATATTTTAGGATTCTTAAACTAATCTTAAGGTGGAAATGATACTCTTCCATGATTCTTGAGAAGACTCGAACGTAATCCAAAACTAAGATACAAATTTAATTAAATTATGTGTGGAATATTTGATTCATCAAATCCCTGGAAAATATGGGAGTTTCAGTTTGGAAAAAAATCATAGATATATATTCAAATTGGATATTAATATTCTTGAAATATATTTTAGGGATAAAATATTCTATAACTCTATGCAGGTGATGCCCTGATTAGAAGACTATTTTTGAAAACAACTTTTTTCCAATTTAAATATTAAATAAAATCATCAATATGTGGAAATGGTTTCTTATTCATGACCTTCACTCGATTATGATTTTGATAATTGACACATAAATGAATGTTCCCATTGTCCTAATTGAAAAAACGTACTAGATATTCCCATGAGAACACACATAGATGGATAAAAACACTGGATTATAAATCATCTAACTATATCTACAACCCATTTAAATTAACTGTTTCCACTCATTAAGAAGGAATAGAAACAAGGGTTGTTCTCCGCATTAGATCTGTTGAGAACTTTACCTTCATCTCTAAATTTATACAAGAGATATATTCTGGAAACAATATAAGAAATTCTCCCACCACTTTGGAATGTTTGCAACCTAATGGATCTTCTTACGATTCAACCAAAAAAACAAGTAATTGATTTCAAAAACTGTAAAAATCAATATCCTCCTCTCTAGACCTCAAATTACATTACACTAAAAAGACCTTATAACTCCCAATAATGGAAGAAAATGACATAGGTAAATTGTAATAAATGATCTAAACATTTTTTGTAACTAAATATTCTATCACAAGTATAATATTATTGAGGTCTATATCGAGGACCAAGAGATCCCATACGAGCTCAAAATCATATATAGAGAATACTCAAAAGGGAATTATAATCCCATTACTAAATATTTCCAATAGGGTTCTACTATTCCATAATATATGGAATGATCTCCATCAGGTGGTTCAAGGAATTATTAAAACATGTCAATATAAAATAGTCATAGGAAATCATATTTAACAAAGAAATAACTATATATGAATGAATTAAAATAATATCCCTCACAGTTGTAGGAATTGCCTCTACTCATACTAATGATTCTTCCACTGTGTGATACTTCATTAACCCATAATTCACCTATTTCTAGATAAATAAATATTTGTAATAACCTACTACATCAAAGGAATAAAGACATACTAAATACCCTCTCGGTTCTAAAAAAACATAGTTATATATAAAGATAAGTTATCTTGATATAATATTTAACATAAAAGAATTTTTTCATCGGTTTCTATAATTTCATTCAAGATGACCAATCTTTCCACTCTGGTAGAAAGTGGTCCCCATGTAACTATGGAATACATGGTATAAGAATATTTATAGAAATTTCTACCAATTCATTTACAAGAATCATTATAAATAAACTTATTTCTATAAGAGCTACTTCAACTAACACCAAGAACATGAAGAAAAATAGGTCTCCCAGTCCTCACTAGTTGGTCAATCACTTCTATTTATGCCTTATTAACCATCACAACATGGGTGGAAAGATTCAATATGATGAACTAAGATCAGATATATAGTCATAGGCCCATCATAATTCTTTTTTTGTTTTGGTGTTTATTTTATACATCCTATGGTGAGAAACGAGCATGTTCAAAAAAGAGTTTCGTATACCACATAACTATTTGGTCAGCCAATTTATGGGTGAAAAATAGCGTGAAATATTCCAACATTAACATATTATGAAAATAATATTGAGATAAGATGCCCTTAAAAGATTGTGACATTAATCTGTCATGGTTATTTGATAAAACTACAATATCCCACAATCTCCTTTCAAAGATTTGATGTTTATATATATCACACTTGACCTTGAATGAGTATGGAGTTTTTATATAATCAAATATCCTTTCAATATTTTCAAGCATATCCTCCACTTCTCAATGGTTATTAATACCTTAAAAATAAGTTGGTTTCTAATAGAGAATCTCTTGGAATTGATCTCTTCCGCCCCTTGATTTGGGTTCTACTACTATAGATAGAATTGGAATTTAGATTGAATCATAATTCAGGGAATAATATACATGAACCATATCCTCAACAATATTTGGGTTTTATTGGGTATTATACCTAGAAACATTATTTGTATCTCTCACATGGACATTCACAAGGCATATTCTAGGAGGCATGGTACTACACAACATAAGATAAAAAGATAAATAAGTAAATAAAAGGTAAACTCCATTAAATTATAAGAAACCATTAAAAACAGATTTTCCTAAAAATTAAATTGATTTCCTATCATGAAATGACGCAAAGAAACCTTTTTCCAACACCTCATTGTAATATAATGCTTGTTGTGTTAAGATCTTTCTAGGTACTCACCCGTAACTGACCACTTAATTCCAAACAACCATATCTCCTTTCTACATAGACTAAATACCAAAAAATTATGAACCTCTTCTGATAAAATTTTTTCACATACCAATTTAGATCATAGATCAAATTACACACCCAAATAGCCTCATAATAAGTCATGAACGACACTCCTGATCACTATAAGTTGGATACTAGTGATTGAGCATGGATAAACACAATTAGGAATTATTTCCCCTTATTATACTATAAATATTAAGCATATATGTAATATATAACATAAATAATGAAATATTATAGATTTATGAAAACAAAACTTGTATATACTAGAGAAACAAAAATCCCAACTCTATGTGAAATGTTGGTGTACATCGTACCATTTCATCACCAAAATCAATCTTATTCTTCCCCGCATTCTTTTTTTCACGCTATAGTGACCCTAAATTACCTATAACTAAACTAATAAGGTCTATATATATACCCATTTGAATATGTTTGGCATGAGCACAATAAGCCCAGTAGGGTCCCACGAAGTTTTCTATAAGACATTTTTAATAATTGATCAAAATTTTCTTTTTTAAGGTGATAAATATAAATAAATCATGATTTTAAGAGTTTCATATAAATTATGGAGAAATAATATTTTTAATATCATTTATTGAAATATTTATCAATGATTAATTCAAGAAAACATTAATAAATTATTAATTTGAAGAATAACTTCAAGTTGTATATTTCAAAAAAAACATAATTTTTTTAAATAGAATAAATAGCTAATAATTTCATGAACCCATTACTTTGGGGAAAATCCCCTTGGTATGTTAGATCATGGTCAATAAGAATCCTCACACCTTGGTGAGAAATGATATATCATGTATACATGAGAACACATTGTGTGAGTACCTTATGTACTAGAGAAAGATTCCAAAAGGGATAATATTTCCCCATCATGTATAATGTATATTCTGTTAATGTCATTACAATAACACATTAATAGGTAGTCACTAGTCCTCGTAGAATTACTATCCCAACCATCCCACATAATTAATGAGATTCCTATGAGTTTCCATTATCACATATTAAAACATTTCCACTGGAGAATTTCAACAATCAAAAGCAGTTCATCAATTATGAAACAATGTCCCCAAAATGACAGTAAAATTCCCTTCAATTTCAGTTTAAAACCATTTTCAAGGAAATTTTATTGAAATATTTTCAACATTAAAAACCAATGTTATGGAACCATAACATGATTCAAAATAAATTTAGAAAAAATTGTTAAAACATGTGCAAGAATCACATGTTTATAAAAAAAAAAGAAAACTTATGAAACCACTTACCTCAATGAACAGATCCAAGAAGAAAACAAAATCAATATTACAAAAACTAAAATTTCCCACAATCTCTTCTACAAATAATCAATAATTTCCATTACATCAACCCAAATATGATATGGTCATAATATTTTGATCTATTATTCCATATAATGAGAGAAGAGGAAATTTATAAGCATAAAAAAATAGTTGAAGAACAAATATAGACCTACAATATCCCAAATCCAAAACCCTTTGAATAAATGGAATAAATCTAAATATTGGTATAAATCATCAATATTTTCAATTATGAGATATTTATTGAGACTCAATAACACGTAAGAATAAATGATTAAATTAGGAGTAAAATTAGATTAAACATTAGATCTTCTTAATATGAAAACATTTCAACATGAGTTGACCAAACAATTAGACAAATAATACAACAAACATTCGAAGAATATTATCTCTTAGTATACTAATATAGTTGATTACATTATCAGATGAAGCATATAAAAATCCAGAAAAATTCTATTATTCTATGATTCGTTGTTTTCTAGGGTAGGATGTATCGTTATCGTAGGATGTGTCTAACCTATGTTCCACTTCCTAGTAACCTCAAACCACCACATGGTTTCCTTGTAATGTGTTGTGGTTTCCCAAAAAAAAACATGTTTCCCATATTATCCTTCCAAAAAACTCACAATAAACTCTATAAAAAACTCAAAATAACTTGAGAAAATCTAGGAATAAATAGTGGTTAAAAAAAGCTGTAATTATCTAAAAGTGATAATAGGGTGTAAAAATTACTACATATAAAGTCTATAGTAGTACTCTAATGAATAAGGTTCCCTTCTATACCTGATATAATTTACTCCCAAAAAAGTATATACCATAAAATCTCATTGACCTGAAGATATGTTTTGCTTCTAGATATTATTAAGGAAAATACATGGATGATGGACTATTAAGATATATAAACCATGGAGATCAATCCTCAATCCCATAATTATTTAAAACACAACTATTTGAGTGAAGAAAAACATTTTTCCATTCACATTTCAGTCTGAATAACATTTTTATCTCACAGCTAAGTACAAAAATGAATTACCTTGGTACCAGATTATCCTCCAAATCTAGCCATTCCGAGTCACCTATGTTACAATTAGTATCATTTTTCTAGACTACCTCACATAGCGAGAGCCTAATAAATAAGTAACAATAAACTTTTCAATTTTCCCTCCATTATATTTTTCACATCATCCACCAAAATTTATACACTTAATTAAAATAAAGCATGAACTCCTTTGAATATAATAATGAGTCTGGATACTATTAACATATTCCATTAATGTTGTGAGTATGATTCATAATGTTTAAATCCATAACATTCTAATATTTATAATTTTAACAAAATTAAGGTTATATTTTAATTATTTATTAAACTATATATATTAACACTATATAATTATAAACACATCATAAATTCTTCATGAAAACCATATATTTTAATAATTTTTGTTTTTATACTCATCAATGATAAAATATTTCTAGAATAATTCATGTAGGTGGATAAGCTGACCCAAATATGAACATACTATAATTAATAAATGAGTAATAATAAGTTGTCATATTTTTATAAAAATAATTTTCAATTGATAAATTTTGAAAATTAGATGTTATTATAGTCTTAAATTAGATTCCAAAAGAGGTTGAGGATGTATATAAAGAAAATGATAAAGGAAACCATAACACTTATGTTCATGTGTGAAATATTTATTTAAAGGACTTCATTGAAATAGAGGATTTAAGACATTTTATTATGACAAAAAGTCATCAATCATGGAGGGGATTATTATGGAGTTAATATTTGTATTTTTTAGATATTAGACCTAAATATAGGTGTCAAATATAATTTTATTTCATTCATGGAATCCAACCCATAAAGGATGATATTAAAGAGGATATAAATAGTCTTAATTTGAATAGTACACTAGTTATTAATATCTTCCTAGTGACCTTCTACTTCACAACATGTTACACCATTAAATTTAATGTCATAGAGGTTGTGAAAGAGTACTTAATAAATGTATCTATCTCCCAAATCCACCAGTTACTCTACCCTTTTTCTTATCCCAAAAGTGAAACACCATAGGTCCTTCCAAAAATGAAAACCCATCATGTTATGTAATTTCTGTTACAATCTCTACAATAAAATGATAAATTTCATTCTTCTTACTATGACACTAATCCTAGAATATATTGGTAAAAGTTATTTTTAAGGGGATAAACATTCAGGGTGAAATTGGGTTTTCATATGAGATGATGTATGAATTAGACCAAAAAACAATTGGAATGAAAAAAAATAAAACTTTTGATATTGAAAAATATTATGGGAGAAATAAATGAAACCAAATCATAAATGTCATGGGATACCATAGTTATTCTAATTGGTTGTATGACATTCTTTTATATAGTTACTCAACTCCATGGTACTTGATTATTCTTATGGGAATCAATTTTTACTTCTTCAAGTCAACTTTATGTCTTCGATAAAAAGATCAAATTTCCTCTAGCCTCTTCATCCTCGCTCATAACATGATTAATATGAACATCGACAAAGACATGTCTAATGATGGGGTGCTACAATTTATAGGATGATATAGTTTCAAAGGTATCTTTCATATTTTATTTATAGATGATATAATTTTATTTCTTAATGGGATGAATCAATCAATATAATAATTTATTAAAATTACAGATTCATATTATTTTAGAAGTGGAAAAAATAGTAGTACTGATAAAATAAATGTGTTTATATCTTTTAGCTTTTTAATGAATTATCTCACCTATTGGTATGGTGGATTTATTTTATAATATTCTATATTCCTATGACATATTATAGATACCCTTTATCTACTCAATGAAGTTGTATACATAATTTCAATGGTATAATGAAAAAGAATACATATCTCATTTATACTAATAAAATTTGAGTTTTATCTTTTGGAGGAACATCTAATCTTATAAATAATGTTCTCTCTTATATGCCAATGAAAAATATATCTATTATTAGGGCCCCATGAACTATACTCAGAACCATTAATACTATAATTTATTTCTTTTTATGGGACTCTCATTATGAGGGATACTACAAGTATGTGAGTTGATATTGGCTTGTAAAACCATTATATGAAGGTAGTATCAACCCTCAGAATCTTCCCAAATTAATATAGTGTATGTAGAACAACCTAGATTGGTATATGCTAGGTTGGCATTCTTTATGGTAAAAATTCACTATGGTAAATTATGGAATCATCCAAAAGGCTTTACGCACTAGTTACACTAGAAACTCCCCCATCTATAATATTTTTATTATTTTTTGAATTTTACTCAAGAAATTGTGATTAATTATTGATTTTTAAGTTATATACTTATAATAATATATTGTTTTGGGCTTTATACTATTATAAATTAGTTTTCTTAACATCGGCTTGAATGTTTTTTAGGCCAAAGATCATCCAAGTCTGCTGAATAATGTGTTAAGTAAAGATCAAAATTCTTTCATTAAGTATATCAAGATTAATGATATAAGAACTAGATATTTTGTTATATATTTTATTCAAATAAATACTATATTTTTGAAAATTTTCATTCTACATAGTATTTTTTTATCTTGTGTTATATGAAACATGATTTTTTTTTAAAACACATGTCATTCTATTAAAATAGTATAATATAACAGTTATCAAAAAATGTATGAAAGGGTGGTATAAAAAGTATTAACCATATTATAAAAATATATAGATGGTAAATATATATAAAATGAATTTATTTTTTCCAATTTATTTAAAATGAAAATAAAACCCATTTGAAAATAAAAGAAAATCTATTTGAAAAAAACTATTTTAATGAAAAAAAGTGTTTTAACTAAATAAATTAAAGAATTTTTTTTAAGAAAATAATTTATATGAAATGTATATAACATATACTAAAATACCTACAAAAAATTCATCTTATGAGTAATATATAAAATTTATAAGAATAAATCCAATTTTACACTGAAAAAATTTGTTTTCCTAAAAAATAGTTTTTATCATTTTTACAAAATTATTTTTAAAACTATCTTCTGATAATTTTAGAAAAATTAATTTTAAAAATTATATTAATTTTTGGAATAATCATGTCAAAATTCGTTAAATGGGATTTTCATGGAATATTATGCCACGATACGTTTTTGATGAATAGTCTAAATTACTAAATTTTAATTGAAATCATCCTTTCTTAAAATTTTAATATATTTAAATTATATTTTTAATTGGTTTTATATTAATAATTTTTAAATAATATATCCTCTAATTGTATTTTGGTTAGCTGAATCATTTTCATATTGAATTTTGATATAAAAACCATGTAAACTTTTGAACATTTTCTCATTGAATCCCCACTTTCTCATTATATATGAATGATTAATTTAACATTTGATCCAATTATGTGAATGGAATTTATAAAACAAATATTCCATATTCTGAATAAGAATAAATTATATTTTTTAAATATGGTCAACATAATTTTTGACCTCAATGAATAGTCAAAACAATAAAAAATATTTACTACGTTTATGGTACAAATGAGTTTTCTAGGGGTTATACAATATATATATGTGTGTGTGTGGGTGCGCATGTGTGTGTTAAAAAGACATAGAAACCTGTATAGAATCTATTTTATGATAATATATACCCTATAATATATAATTAGTGATAATAATCAATTTTGGACCATTTTGGTGTATGGAAAACAAGGGTACACCTTTTTCTATTAAATAATTATTAGTGTTCCACTCACCTCACTTATAAAAGGCCTCACCCACTCCTTTTGTCTTCACCCCTTAATGTTTTTTTGGATAAGAAAATAGATCTGAAAAAGAAATAAAAAATTCTTTAATATCATTAAATAATCCATCTTTTGGGCATAAATCCAACCAAGGATGAATTTTGGTGCAAACCTATGGAGGATACCCAAAGAAGAGGTATCATTATTTAATGAGAATTTTTATTTTATTTCTTACTATAAATCATTAACTTGATATTAAACCATGATTATTTAATTAATTCACTATATAAAATATATTTTTATTTTTTTATATTAATTTAATTACCTAAAACCATCTCCACATTAATCAATGGGGTTATGAAATCATTATTCATGTGTATGGTGAACTGCTACCTCATGATGCGATGTGATTCAGTTTTCAATAACACTTTACATGGAAGATAATAAATATAAATTTAAAGAATATATGTGATATAAATGAAATAATTATGATATCTATGACATATTTATCATTATTAGAAGATAATATATCACTTTATTTCTTACCTTTTTCACTCACTAATGATTATAACATCATTCGTGTTTGTCTAGACTACCACCTTCAAGAAGTGATGTGAATATAAATTTTCATAAAAAACAAAATGGATGAAATTTATATGTTTATATAAAGAATAAATATCATATTATTACCATTATTGACTGAAACTATTATTTACCTTTTTTAAATAATGATTCTTGAAAAATGGAAACGTTACTCAGGCATACATTTGACGAACTATCTCCATGATCGTAACATACACCGTTTCTCAAAATTCTATTTCATGATTCATCTTAAAAGTATAATTTAGTTATAAATATAATAATTTTTTCACGATTATTATTATTGATATGACATAACCATGATCAATGTGATAGGACCCAAATTAAAAAATCAAATCATATCCGAAAAATAAAGCGATTATTACCAAAAATAAGATTTTAACAAGGGATTAATTTAATGGGTAATAAGTAGTCATAAGTAAATAAATTATGGTATAATATATAAAATTATGGTTCTATAATAGATATATAATAAAACTATATTAATTATATTATATTTTATAACATTTATGGAGGATGTCAAGACTTAAGGTATGAGAATCCTACTTCCTTTTTTATTTCTTAGAGACATATGCACAATCGCCACATATTTATTTTATTTGGTTTTTATAATATCCATTTTAACATTTATATATAGAATAAAATTATTTTCATAAAATATAAATTATCGTTTAATATCATTATTTATTGGGGATTATGATTTAAAATATTACTAAATACATGATTGATTTTTGTCCCAATTTTCCTTTGTTGAGTCTTATGTAATGATATTTACCTATCTACTTTTATGATGTGTATATAAATCCCATTTCACATGTAATATCAAGAATTTTATTATAATTGTGACATTTTAGGTTTTGTTTAATGGTATCCTTTTTTTATTCAATGTAACCAATGTGTGAAGGGTTTAATGTTACAATCAAATTATTTATCAGCATATCACATTATTATACATCTAATGGTGAAATATTATCATATATCACTGAATAAAATATCTAAATTTATTATCCTCGGGTATATTTTAGAGTGTAAATTTTTTCCCTTAGATTTCCACTATTTATGAAAAAATATTTCCAAAGAGTGTTTTTAAAAAAATCCTCCATTATATCTCTATTCTGTATAAAAATCATTTTCCTTCCAAAACTATGTATACCAAAAAAAATTCCAAAATGTATATATTAATATTAAAATAAATTATTAAATAAATTTTAACAATGTATTAATTAAATAAATTAAAATAAAATTCATGTCATTTTAAAAAATTGGGAATTTATATTTAACTAAAAATGTTAAAAGAATTATTGTTTTAATATGTACGACACGAATGGAATTTCCCACCATCATGACCATTATTTTATTCAAATATTCATTTATAAGTTTTCATGGATATTATAAAATTAATTTTAATTAAATATTAAAATTTTTAAATATGAAATGATATATTCCTCAGGGAAATGTATTAAATTATATTTAAATATTCCTTTATATTTTTTCAATGATATTTTCAAAGAAAAGTATTTTAAAAAAGCTTTGTGTTTTAAATTTTTTTTCTTAGTTAAATGTCTATTTTTCTAAATAACTATTCTAAACTATATTTAAATACTCTATTATTTGTTTTCAATATTATTTTCAATGTAAATAATTTTAAAATTATTTATTTTTTAATATGTTTTTTAAAATTGGAAAGGATATTTTAACCATATATTGATTTAAAATATTTTATTGCATCCTTCATTACATTTGATATTTATTTTCAAATAAATAAATTTTCAAAAAAGATTATGTATTGTAAGTATTAAAAATGGATTTTCAAAGAAATTATTTTCCCCAAGAAATGATCCATGTGATTTATCCTTAAAAATAATTTTCTATCAATGATGACCTCATTCGATGTAACATTAACTACAATAGGGATATGATCCATGGATAACATTATTATTATTTCTTTTAATGGTTTTCATTTATGATGAAAATATGTTTATGAATATATTTTATCATCTATGAGTTATATTATGATATAATTCATATAAAACATGTTTCTTTTTCCATGGGTTATTCTATGATGAAATGATGAAATTATTAGGAAACCATCATGTTTCCCACAAGTTATGATCTGATGAAATGTTCAGATGAATGTTTTATGATATTGTAGGACACATATGTATGAATTTCAATATTTGATGATTGTTATGTTATAACCCAAGAGAGTGGTTATGTTATAGCCAAAGATGTATTGGACCTATATCTCCCTAAAATGCATTGTGTGATGATTTATATCTAATGATAAAAATAGGTCTAGATTTTAAAGTGAAACCTGATTACTAAGGTACATTCTCCTCTATGATAGTCCTGGGAGTAAAACATAAATAATATGATGATTTGGGGAGTAACCGATTAAATTATGTTATAAATGGTAGCGATCCTTGACCACTATGGAATTTATTATCTATGATTATATTAATTACATAATTCTTTTTCTTATGACAATTTTATGCTCTCATGGCTGATGTCCATTGATTTCCTTATGATTCATGGCTTTTAAACAACCAACCCTTATTACATGACTCAATTTTATGATATTTTATATGAATGGTATGGTTTTAAAAATTTTATTCTACTATTTTCATACACTTATGTTCATGCTATTCTTACATATCTCTCATGTTCACCCTTATTGAGAATCTAATCCCACCCTTTATTATGTTTCCTTTACCTAGGTTATGAACTATGGTTTTAAAAATGGTATTTTTGTGAATATTATTAATGGGGAAGATAAATATAAGATATTTTGAAAATAATTCACCAAATTAGAAGATTGTGTTCCCAGTTACCAAATACACTTAACTATTATGGTCCTCAATCTTGTGTTTGTTTAATATATTAAATATTAATGGAAAAATATGTTTTCTCTATTTACAAATATCCTTGATCTCTATATTTACTATCTTAGGAATGTTTTAATTATCTTTTTGAAACTAGTATCAGAAAATATTAGTGATATACCAAGAGATATTTCAATTGATAAGTCTAGGTATAAGACTAAGGATAATTCGAAGGATGATTCAATGTATGAGATCATTTAATGGAATTTAGGTAATATATATAGAAAGTGGATCCTAGGAAATTACTTCCTTTTCTAGATACTACATGTGGACGTTCTTCTGGAAAAGTGGTACCTTGGGATAATAACTTTAAAAATATAAAACTGAAAAGGAATCGATCATCCACTGTTGCACGAAAATGGTCTGAAATACACACTAATTTTGACACTCCTTGGGTACATTCTTTGGAAACTCACAAAATCTTTTGGATCCATCATAGAGGATTTTAATAAATCATTACTATGAATTACCTATGATAAACATATGGTTTCTTATATTAAATTGATTGTGCCCTAAATTAGACATCCTAATATGGGGGTTTTTATGATTTTATTTTGGGTCTTTGGAATGATAAGTGTTGTTGAAGAAATGTTTTTTTTCGTTTTAGTAAATGGATGGAACCAAAAGGAACTGGGTTAACATAGAATGTGATGAACAATTTTCTTATGGGAAAGTAAATAGGATGATGACGAGAGTGAATGATATTTTTTTTATCTCTAATCAGTTATCATGAAATATGATTAACAATGTTCACCTAAACTAACTCTAAGTCTCACTAAAGAAGATGGGGAAATATTTATATAAGTGTTTGGGTAGTGGAGACTATGATTGAAGAAAGTTATAGTTTCCTATATGTCAAGAATTTGGTAAGAAGCACTCTAGGTATTATCACAAAGGAAGGCGAATATGTTTTATATGTAGAGATAATGGGAATATAATAATTAACTATTAAGTTAAAATTAATGGTTCTATTAGCATAATGGATGATGAAATTAGTCTCCATGTGGTATTATCAATGGATGAATTTTTATATATGGAAATTATGATCATTATGAAAATTGATGTTATAAAGGGAAATGTCATGAAGAGAATCAACAAGATTATACGAGTAACATTTTTTCTACTGATGATGGAGATATAATTAATAACATATTGTCAGAAAGAGGTATTATATAATATTTTGATGAAGCCTGTTTAGTGGATTACAGTTGAGGTGGAAAAAATATTTTTTTTATTTATGATAATTATAGAAATATAAATATATATATTTATTAGGATACTTATAGATGTTTTAGATTAGGTATTTTAAATAATATGATTAATGGTACTAATGAACATTAAATAATATTAATGATAAGGTTATAGTTTATGGATAACATGTGATTATGTAATGATTCCCCATAAAATATTCTTGATGATGAAAAAATGGTGTTATGTTTCGATGAAGAGATGATTGATATGTACAATGTAATTTAGAAAATTCATATTACCTTGGAACTAATTCATTATTTGTTGAAAAAGTTATTTTCTCTATCATTATGGGAGTTTAAAACATTTCATGTGGTTAAGTAATATATCTATTAATCTATGTTATATGTATGTAATTATTAAGAATATTTGTTTTCAATAATTTTATTATTGTAATTTATGTTATTACCATGTTTTAAGTGATTACATGATAAATGTATTCACAGGTTTCAAATGTGATAATCAAGATCTAATTTATGATATATGGGGGATTATTGTTATGTTTTATTGAGAAATTATGTGATATATTTATAAATTTTAAATAATGGACTATTTATAAGGTTAACAATTTATGAATGGTTTTTGTTGAACATTGGATGATGTTTTAGAGAATAATATATTACTTCACCATATAAATAATAATCCATATTGGATAACCAGTTGTAAAAGTTTTTTTACTAAAGATATAATTATTGACATATCATTATATTATAGATCATATGTAGTTATTTATGCATTAAAAAGTCATCTCTATGAGTAAGAGATGATGTGAAAATTTATCACGGAATAACCAAAGGATATAATTGTGCTTATAAAATTAAATTAAATCAAGTAAGTACTTTTTTATATATTCATAGTATAGATGGAAAAAACAAATCACCAACACTAGGAAAAGGATATTTTAATAAAAATTTCATCTATTATCATTATTTTTTATGAAATAAATTATTTTTTCACCCCTCGTTGGTTTATGAATTTCTAGTCATTATCTATCTTCTGACCATGTTCTCTATCACTCTCTATAAATATTTGGGTGTTAGTATTCTCTTCAATGTCCTTCTTTTCATATATAAAATATGTTATCATATATTTAAACCATTTTTTTATTTTGGATGACTTTAAAACCCCCCTTACATTTTTTTAAAATATTTTCATTAAAAAAAATTATGATCTGTATTTCTTTGATTGAAATTTGAAATGTAAAGCCTCTGATGACTGAAATGAATATCACTTGAAAAAATCATTTTATAGGGGTATAATGTCAAAACCAAATATTTTTGTTAAATATATATTTTCAAATTAATTTTATATTCCCAATATTATGTATTACACTTAACAATGAATTAAGCTATCATTAAATGCAAAACAATGTTTACATAAATCATGTCATATTATTAAAATGTTATTATTTGATATTTATCACCCAACTATTTTAATGGTGGGTATAAATATGATTAACTAAATAATTAAAATATTCAGTTTAATAATATATATAATATGATGTTTTTGGTAACCAATTAATTAAAAATGAAAATTAAAACCATTTCAAAATTAAGTGAATCTTTTTCTGAAAATATTTTTTTTATAAAAAACACACTTTACTTTAACAAACTAAAAAATTATTAATGATTTTAAGGGAATTTATATATTATATATTTAATAAAATAATTAACATTCATATTATGTTTTTTTATATATAACAGATAAGAATGAATCAAATTTTATGTGTAAAATTTTTATTTATTTAAAAATAAGTTTTATCACCATTTTGCACAATTATTTTTAAAAATATTTTTTAATTACTTCCAAAATGTATATTAAACATTAATTTTCATTTTTTAAATCATATTTTAAAAATTACCTAAGGGATAATTTTTGATAATTTTAAGAGAAGATTAAATTTTTTTGATGAATAGTAAAATATATAGAAATGTAATTGAAATCTACCAGTTCGATAAAATTTTTTAGGATGTTATATAATATTAAAGACTCATATGAAATTTATATTATTTAAAAAAAATATATATATATATATATTTCCAATTTAGGACATATTAATCATTATAACATTGAATCTTAATTTAAAAAAATATAATATTATGAAGATTTCCTCTTTGAAAACGTGCTCACTCATTGCATATATGGAATTAATTTCAAAATAAATTTCGAAACTAATGTGAATTTAATTGGTGAAAATGGATTTAATTCCTGCGATATGATTAATTTATATTATTTTACAGGGTAAAATATTTTTTTAACCATAATTAATTATGAAAATAGTAAATATTATTAACTGCGGTGAAGGGAATAAACGGTTTACTAAGTTGTTTAACAGAATATAAAGATTAAAATGACCTCTAGAACGTTCTAAAATATTTTTTAAGTCCATATTATTACATTATAAAGTTTATGTCTCTATGATAATCAATATTTTACTAGTTTTTTACGTGAACAAGGGTAAACCATTTAATTTGATAAAAAGTTCATGTGTGCTCCTCACCTCACTTATAAAAATTCAACCCCTATACTCACCTATTAACAACATAAAACCATTTTTCAGCCAAGACCTTCCAAAATTACATTGAAACATCCATAATTTCATCCCAGAAGAATTATTTTCTGTATAAAGTCAACCTACCAATGCCATTTCTGTAAAACTAAGGGGATTCCTGATGAAGATATAATGTTCATCAATGAGTTTTTATTATATTTCTTCCACCACCACCAAATATTATAAATGAGAAATTAAGATATAATATCCTTAATTTATTAAATGTACTTTTATTTTGTTATGTTATTTTAATGACCTAAAAACATTTTCACAATTATAAAATTGGTAGTGAAACCATCATTCATGTGTTTGGCAGTCCACAGCCTTAAAAGTGATGTGACTCAGTTTACACTAACGCTTTACATGGAGGATAATAACGATAAATTTAATGAATTTTTGTTATAAAAATGAAAACATTATTATATTCATGATATATTTATCATTGTTAAAAGTTAATATATAATTTTACATCTTATATTTTCCCTCAATAAAATATGATAACGTTGTTCGTGTACGTGTGGACTACCACCTTCATGAAGCAATGTGAGTCCCTCTATTCATCACAAAACAACATGGATAATTTTCATATGTATATTTAAATAATGTAATATAATATTAATATCATTCTGGAAATGTCAAATATTAATTTCCTTCTTTCTATAATGATCTATGAAAAATCAAAATGTTAGTCTGGAAAACATATTCCATGTTGTCTCTATGATCATAACATACATCATTTCTCAAAACCATCATTAATTATTGGTATTAAAATTATAATTTATGTTTAAATATGATAATTATTTGATTATTAGTATTTATGAGACAATTGAAACATATCAAGGATTGGGCACCGAGAATAAAAAATTTAAAATATATAAAAAACAAAGCTGTTATCACCAAATGGTTATTTTAAAAAAGAGCTTTTAATAGATACTTAATATATTGTAATAGTTAAATAATATATGGTATAATATATTTAAATATGGATATATAATATATATATAATAAATATATATTTATTATATAGTATTTTAGAATACATATAGTGGAAGTCAAGACTTTAGGTAATGGATTTCTCGTCACAATATTATTTTTGGGATAAATATGAAAATTTACAACTGGTATTTTTATATTTTATTTAATTCCATTTTTACACATTATATCATTAATTAAATTATTTTCATTATATCTTGTTAATGTTATACTTTATAATTTATTACTATTCAAAACATTACTAATGTTGTATGGGATTATGTCTCATTTTTCCTTCTTTGAGACTTATGTCATGTAATGCAACAATTTTTTTTAAAAGGTGTATATAATGATAGTTGGATAGTTAATATCATCATTTAATATGATCTTAATATATTTATTTTCTCACTTAATTTTTCCCTTTCATATGGTTTACAATTCAATGTTACCAAAGTGGTAAGATTTTATTGTTACAATGTCGTTGTTTATCAAGATTACTTCTGATTATGCTTCCAATAATGAAATATTATGATTTATATCTTAATAAATCCATTAAATTTATTATCCTTTGTTCACTTATAGAGAATAAAATTTCCCCCTTAAATTTTCTCTCTTTATATAAACAATATTTTATAAAATTGTTTTTCATAAGAATCATATTTACTTCTTTCTTTGGTTGAATACTCATTTTTCTTTCAAAAAACATTTGTTATAAAAATATTTTCAAAAATAATTTTGATAAATATTTATTGATTTATTATAAAAATTAATTACCCCTATTTTATTTTAATAAAAATTTAAAGGAATCTTCATTTTATTTTCCAAACAATATCTATTTGACTTTTACCCAAAATGAGAAAATAATATTTCTTTTAACATTCATGGAAGGAATGGAATTTCCCACACAAGAAACATTTTTTTCTTGGATTGTTACTATATAATATTCAATGTTTTTTTTCAAATAAAAATATTTCCAAATTTCTTTAAAATTTTTTCATAGTGGAATGAATATTTTCCTCAAGTAATGAGTTATATGTTTTTTAATATTTTTTATATGTTTTAAAGAATTTTTAAAAGAAAATTATTTTTAAAAAGTATTATATTTCAAAAATATTTTTAAAATAAAAAATGGTATTATCCTCATGAAACGATATAAATGATTTTAAATTTTAATTTATTTGTTTTTAAGGTTATTTTCATTGGAATTGATTTTAAAAATGGATTATGTTTTCAAAAGTGTATTTGAATTGGAATGGTTATTTTCCAAAAAAGTGTTTTTTATAATTTTAAAGCTTCATTAATAAGTTTCAATGCTTTATTTAAAATAAACGAATTTAAAAAAAAAATTAATTACTTTTTTGTTTTAATATTGAATTTTTAGGGAAATGATTTTTTTCTTAATAAAGATCTAATTGATTTATCTTTCAAAATAATATTCCATCGAAGCCAACATCCTTTGATATATGTTTTGATTTATTGGGGATATTATACAAGTATAAAATTATTATTCTACCTATGAATGGTTTATGTTTATGATTACATGATTTTTTTGAAACCCATTTCTCTTACATGGTTTATAACATGATTAAATTATTATGTAACTAGTTTCTTTTTTCAAAGGGTTTTTGTATTATTAAATGATGAAGTTATTATGAATCTTATATCTCATTCATTGGTTATAATATGATTAAATACTTATGAACCCCATTTTATTTCATTTGTTATGATACGATAACTGGTTTATAATCTTATGGAACACATATGTATAAATTTCATTAGATTAAGCTAATAACATTATATTAAAGGACATAGGAAAAATTATAGCCATTGTGGTATAGAACTAATATCTCTTTCTAATGTGTTGGGTATGTAATTATATCTAATGTGATATATTGGACTCAAATGGGGAGTGAACCTAGTTCAGTAATAAAATTGTTCCACTATGATTTTATTAGAAGATAACCTAAACTATAATGATGGTTTGGGGAGAAAATCCATTCCACTATTGAATCCTTGGTGGTGAGCTTTGACTACTATAGAAATGATTCCCTATACTTAAAGTGAATTCCATAATTCCATGTCTTATGCCAATGTTATGATCTCATGGATAATTTTATTTAATTTCCCTATGATTTAGGTCCTCTAAACTTCCAATAACTATTCAATGACTAAATATTATGATATTTTATACGCATGGTACGGTATTTAAATGTTACGATCATGTTCTTACACCCTTATGTTAATGTTATTCTTTTGTATCTCCTTTTTTACCTTTACCCACAATCTATTATCAACATTTCTTATGTTTCCTTTCCCTAGATTATGAATAAATGTTTAATGTAGGATATTTTTGTAATGTTTACTAAAGGGTAATATCTTTAATGGAGATATTGAATATCGTTCAACAAATAATATGATTGTGTACCCATTCTCATATGTCACTAAACTATTATGGTCCTCAAGCGTGTTTTTGAGAAATGTATAAAATATTCATATAAAAATATATAATATCAATGCATGAAAATCATGGATCAATATAAATATTGAGTTTGACTAACACATTTTCACTTAATAGATATATATAAATTTTATCTCATTTAACAATAAATTTTTCATTCATCTCAAGATGGGGTTGGACCCTTTAGATAAAAAAATTGTGTGAAAAAAAACCTTAATATTTTTCTTTTATGGAATATTAAGAATGAAGAATCCCATCTAATAAATTCGTTCAATGTAAAGGAATTCCCATGGATTCCAAATTCTTTGGATACTATTCATAATCACTTCATGGGAGACGATTTGTAGTTCCTCCTTTCGAACTAACCCAGAATCAATTTGGATATAACCATGTTTCTCTACTGAATAGATCAATTTCATACTACATAGTTCTTCAATGATGACATTTACTCCAATGAATGTTGATCTCACAATGTTGTACTCATTTTTTTCTTTGGTAAGAATCAAGGAATAAGGCATGATGTCTGATATCTTATGCTGGCACAGTCTACCTAAGATCTAATGTTATACGTTAAATAACTAAATTGTCTATGTAGTTTTAAAGATTCACCACCTCTATAAATTTTTGTTTATATCTTTCCTACCCCCAGTTATATATAATCACTACATATTAGGGTTACATGGTTTCATAGGAACATGGAATTTTATATTTTAAAATTAACACTGACGATGCTAGTTATCTTGGTAACATGAGAGGAAATAAACTCACCCATGATACTAGAGGCTCAGTGATTTTTTATTTCAGTTCCTTCTATAGATAAGGTTATTCTATAATTACATAGGCTCAATATATTCTTAATGGTAATTTCTTTCCCATCATTTTAATGTCACTACTTCACTTTTTTATTTTTAATTACATAATTTTTTCTAATTATTTTCTATATTTGATCTTATCAATTTTTCCACACTAGTGCAGAAAATGTTTTTTACGTCGGTTATTTTTCATTTTTTACCACAGTTTTTAGCCAATGTAAATAAAGACGACGTTATAAATATTGTTTTTACATCGGTTTTTAAATAACCAACGTAAAAAACATAACATCGTGGTGTTTATCACATCGGTTATTAATTAACCGATGTGCAAAAACCTGGGGGGAGGGTTTATCAAGTTGGATATTAATTAACCGACGTGATAAACCAGTGTAAGGGTGTTTATCAGGTAAGTTATATAATAACCGATGTAATAAACCATTTCTAAGGCCTTTATCACGTCGGTTATTACATAACTGACGTCATAAACTAGGGCGGGGGTTTATCACGTTGGTTATTATATAACTGATGTGATAAAACTCTAGGAAATCGTTTATCACGTCGGTTATTAAATAACTAACGTGATAGACCATTCCACAGGTGTTTATCACATCGGTTATTCAAATAATCGACGTGATAAACCCTTCCCATTCCTTTATCACGTCGGTTATAAAATAATCAACATGTGAGACCATTTTTTTTAAATGGAATGATGTCCTCTACTCTCCCCAGAAACAACCATAATCCAAATCACGAATTCGTACCACAAAAATAAAAGTAGACCAAAACAAGAACCAATGAAAAATTAAACATTTACATTGATAATATTTAAAACTTACCCCACAGGATATCCCCCCACAACCCCATAAACAGCCCACCTCACCCCACTGGACATCCCCCACCACACCCCTGGACTGCCCCCCAACCCCTTGGATAGCCCCAAACACCCTGGGACAACCCCCCACCCACATGTATACACCCCCCACCCACTGGAAAGCCCCCCACCACCCCCTGAACAACCCCCCCACCCCCACCCCCACTGGACAGCCACCACCACACCCCTATACTTCCCCCGAACCCCTAGACATCCCCAAACACCCCGGGACAACCCCCACCCTCATGTATACCCCCCCACACCCTGGAAAACACTCCCACAACCCTGTACAACACTCCCACCCCCCCCCCCACTCACCCCACTAGACCGCCCCCACCACACCCCTGGACTTCCCTCGACCCCCTGGACATCCCCAATCACCCTTGGGCAACCCCCACCCTCATGTATACCCCCAACCCCTAGAAATCACTCCCACACCCCTGGACAGCCCTCCCACACCCCTGAAACAGACCAAAAAGATACCAAAAACAAACCAGAACCCCCTCACCCCACTAGAATTCCCCCAACACACCCTTGGACACCCCCACAACCCTGGACATCACCCCCACCCCTGGACATCCGCCACCATCTTGTATACCCCCACCCCTTGGAAAAAACTCCCACACCCCTGGACAACCCTCCCACACCCCTAAAACAGACCAAAAAGTTACCTAAAATAGACCAGAACACCCTCAACCCACTGGACAACCCCCACCACACCCCTGGAACCCCCCCCCCCCCCCTCAGAACCCTGGACATCACCACCACCCCTTATACATCCCCCACCCTCCTGTATACCCACCTCCCCCTGGACTGCCCTCCCACACACCTGAAACAGACCAAAAAGTTACCAAAAACATACCAGAAAACCCTCAACCCACTGGACAGCCCCCACCACACCCCTAGACACCACACCACACCCCCACACCACTAGACTACCCCCCTCTACCCCATGGACATCCCCCAACACCCCTGGACAACCCCCACCCACCCTCGACACCCCCCACCTCTGGACTTCCCCTCCTCCCCACGGACAACCCCCCACACCCCTGGACACCCCCACACCCCTAGAATGCCCCCACCCCCCTAGACAGCCCCCAACAACACTAGAAAACCCCCTCCTCCACCCTCCTGGACGACCCACCACCCCTAGACAACCCCCTAACCCCACTTGATAGCCCCCACCACACCCCTGGACACCCCCCCCCCCACACACACACCCCGGGACTGCCCCTAACCCCTGGACATCCCCCACACCCCTAGACATCCCCACCACCCCTGGACATCCCCCACACCCCTGGAAAACCCCCAAACTATTTTATACCCCCAACCCCCTAGAAAACACTCCCACACCCCTAGACAGCCCTCCCACACCCCTAAAACAGACCAAAAAATTACCAAAAAACATGCCAGAACCCCCTCACCCCATTGGACTGCCCCCACCACACCCATGGACACCCCCATCCCCTGGACAAACCCCACCCTCCTAAACACCCCACCCCTAGACTTCCCCCCCACCCCCTGGACAACTACCCACACCCTTGGATGACCCCCACCCTACTACACACCCCCACACCCCTGGACTGCCCCCCCCCCCCCACCCTCCTGGACACCGCCCACCCTCCTAGACACACTCCTGGACACCCCCACAGGGGGCACACCACTGGAAGGTACAAATAACTCACACATGCGAATCTTGAGACCTCAAAATTTTTCACATGTGGGAGTGATGAATACCTTCCAGTGGCATTCATCCCCCCCCCCCCGAGGGATGGCGGAGCCTCCTCTCCCACTACACTGGACTGCGCCCCCCATCCCCATGAACACCCTCCCCCCCATGATACATCCCCCCTCCCCCACTCCACTGTACAAACCTCCTGCAGCCCTAGAAACCCCTCTCACCCCACAAGAAACCCGCACACCCCTAAACACCCCCTGGACAGCCTCCTACTCCCCTGGAAAAACCTTCCACCCTCCTGGAAACGCTCTCACCCCTAGACTTCCCCCCACTCTCATGGATACCATAGACCCCCCCCCCCCCCACCCCACCGGATATCCCTCCCACACCCCTAGACACCCCCACCACACTGAACAGCCCCCACAACCTTGGAACCCCCCCCCCCCCAGACCAGAATCCATATCATAAAAACCATCATAAGTAGACCAAAACAAGAAGTAGAGAAAAATTAAACATTCACATATATAACATTTATAAAATACACTTTCAACTTCAAAAAAAACTAAATCCAACGTAAACAACTACCAAATACATAATTAGAGTGATAATATTCTAAATTACATTTTACACTACAAACAACTAAAATTCAGTCAAACCTCTAAAATAATTTGACCACTACACTTATAAGTGTTTGATGTCTTGAGCAGTATATGGTTGAGGGACATCAAATAGATACAAATGAAAAGGATAATAGTTAAAGTGTATAAATAATAAATCAAATTTATATATTATTGCAAAGTTTATAAGGAAATCTTACCAGGTAAAAGTTCACAACTATCCCAGTTGTTATTATTTCATACATAAATCTTAACATATAATATCCGCATTTGATGACGCTTTGTTTTTCATGACAACTCTATTTGAAAGAGTGTAAATTCAATATATTATTTTTATGTAATAAATTATAAAGTTTAAAATATAAATCGATATTTACCTTCTCATTTACATATTTGATCTTTGCTCTCCTTTTCATTGTGTTTTTTCGAAAGTAGACCCATACCCTGTTAGAAAATAAAATGAATGGGGTAAATTTTAAATTCATTATAATATATAAAACTATTGAGAAATTGAAACTTACTTTTCCAATATATTCTAAAATCTTTCCCGCACGTCATCATGGACAGAGCATATCAAATAATGTTTTTTCTCCCTTGGGAAAAAAACCCCTAACATCCAATGATCACTGATAAAAGAAAATTTAAGGTTAGTGGTTTTTTATGTTAAAAGATAATGAACTCTTTGAGAGAGATTTGTTTCATACCTCTCACAAAAAGGCATCATCCAACATTGTGTGAATATATTATGTTCAAGTCTTTCAGCAATATGAAGCATTATTTGTTCCTCATCCAATGCACATGCTTCTGGGGAAATCAATTGCGGGTCCATGAATCCATATACGTCTGTCAGCACATTCCTCTCAAAAATGTTATAAAGATCCCTAATAAAAAATAGACATAAGTATACATTTTTAATAAATATAATGCAGGGAAAAGGTGTTAAGACTTACAGGGAAAAAAATTTCACCATGTTGATGCCCAACTTATCTCCAGTAAAAAGCTCCATTATATCAGTTTCCATAATCCCCATAGTTATTGCACGTCCACAAACATGATCTTCCATTGGAAACCCATAATGACCCTCCAACAAATTTGAATATCATGAAAATCTGTCAAGACTACTAGAATCTGTATCTGATGTCATAACCATTTGTCTTTGCTATTGTCTATACAATATTTTTTTACCTTTGAAGTATTCCTGTAAAAATAAATAGAAAAATATATTAGTTTTCAAATGATAAAACAACTATAATAAATAAAATAAAATAAAAGACATAACATTCATACCTATATGGTAATGAGTCGAAGAAGACTGGATGGATAAATTAAAAAATGGCTGATACTATGTCAAACCATCATCACCTCATCTGTAGGTAATGATACTCGATCTGATCAATCTATAATATCCTGTAAAGTGACCATCTGATTCTCTACCTATAATTGTTGATGATGAAAGGTATCTCCTATACAATATACTAACCCATATGAAACTATATGATGTTGAGGATCATCAATATACAACTCACAATAATTATGAAGCTGTGGCAGAGGAGTAGGACAAAAAAACGGATTTCGCAGGCTGAGGTGGGGGAGTGGGAGCTACTGGCAGAGGTGGAGGATAAGTAATGGGGTCTGTATGGGCGGTGGAGGAGTGGGATCTGCAGTCTGAAATTGTCTTTACATGTCTGCAAGCATAGATTGTACCGACGCTGTAATATTTTCCTCCATTGTCACATTAATATTATGAACTTCAACCTATACGGATTATATTTTTTTTATAAAAACCCTCAACGTTAGAAGTTGAAGAATGTGGAAACACTTTTCTTACCGATACATCTGCCAGATATCTTCTTACATGACCAGGATGTTCGGGAATTCCCAATGATACAGATAAAATATCTTTCCTCCTAGTAGCTGTAAATACCTCTATGATATCTACGCCTCAAGAGAGTCCTGTATTAATTAATTGAACATTTATGTAATGACTGAAATTATATGAAGAAAATATTTAACTTAAATAAATAAAATAGATATCTTACAATCCTCTCAGCTACGCTTCTCAATTATTCCGAAAGATATTTCCCTTTTTTCCCATCTGATATCTATTCCATTTTTCATGTCTATATGGAGGGGATAGAGGGGCCACATCTCTAGAGTTTGATGTCTCATCTCTTAGTTTTTGAAATTTTTCTACCATCATTTGTTGTTCAAAAAATGCATAGCCTCCCTGAGATAAATTATGAGGGTATACATTTTTAGATTTGATCTCCTGATGATCATTACTTGTTTTCTATAAATTAAGAATAATAAATCATTAACAAAATAATAATAAGATCATTTATATAAGAAAGATTATAAATGTTTACATTGCCCTTACAAAAAATGACTCTTTTCTTTGACTTTCAACAAATTGTCTCCATGTGTCTTCATCTATAAAAGGATATATATAACATGGATTTTCATGACTCATATGACCAAAAATGATATAATATGAGATGGTTGATTTGAAATCCTTCCGTCTCCTAGCAGCCATCTATAAGAATTTATTATTGACTCCTCCAGTGTCAAGAATATCAAATGTCATCTGATAAAGAAGAGTTAAACATATTATATATACTAGAAACATTTATCGAATAGTCAAACAATAGCAACAGATCTTACGAAATTCTTCTCCCACAACTAAGAGATTATCGCTTTATCCACATTTCTCTATTCATCACACAAAATGTTGACTTTTATCTTATCCTGAGTTGATACAAAACTCTTTAAATATTTTTCATTTTGACCTCTATGAATATCATCATCATCAAACTCAATGAGTATCCTCTGATCCTGCATATTGTCAAGTGATAATTTTGGTAAACGTGTGCACCCACGTTTACCAACTCTTAAACTCTTTGTCATAATAGGATCACATGAGGAAGATTTGGGAACATCAAGAGGAGCATGTGAATGTTCCTCCCCAGAGGTACGTCAAATATGCTCATCTCCAGAATCATGTGGTTGATCAACTGAACGATTTGTCATTATCCTTCAAAAAAAACAACATTATTTCACAAATATAAAAATTCAAATATTTTAATACTACTATAATCAAAAAAAAAAATTACTATGTTATGTAATAGTAATCATTGTTAATATGGTAAGCATGTTAAAAAATGGTCAAGATGGTCAAGATGGTCAAGATGGTAAACATGGTAAACATGGTAAACCTGGTAAACCTGGTAAAGTAATTGTCACTAAACAAAAATAATAGATATATAATTCATGTAATGGTAAACATGATAAAGTAAACTAAACAAACTTAAAACAAACAAAAACATATACTTATTTCATTTTAAGACATGTTTTAATAAAGAAAAAACTTACAATATCTAACATTTTATGAAAAAAATAAATGTAAAATAGAAATAAACATATGTTACCTGTAAGTTTTTGGAATGTACAAATGGATTGTTTTCCAAAATTCCTTCGTCGTGATCATTTCTTATGGCACAAATCATTTTTTCAACATGCTCATCATTATGTTCTGTTAATATTTCCATGGAAGTAGGGATCTCATATAAATCATCATCTTCATCATGTTCATCCTCACCAACATATTATTTTTTCCCTTGTAAAACAACAGCCCACTGCATATCTGATTGATCTACTACATAGAAAATTTGTTTTCTATGTGTTTCCATTATAAAATAATCAGCTATGTCTTCGAATCTATTCAGATTAACAAGTGTCATTCCAAATTCAAAATGTCTGGAACTATTTTTACCGATAAACAATTTATAGTTAAAAATAATAACTTTATTTTTAAATTAATCAACCTCCCATATGTCTCCAAACACTCCCTAATATGCACTTGTTGCAGAAATTGGGTTTTTGTCCCTAGCACTCGAAAAATGCATTGCTTCTACAAACACCAATACACCACTATTCTGAACCGCACTTCTGTTGTTTTGAGCTTTCATATGAAATGCATATCCATTAAAGTCATAACCATACCATGTTATCACATTTAAATATAGACCACCCACTATCCATGTTAATGTCTCTAATACATCTGATCTACCAAGCAAGGTCTTTTTAAACCATGACAAAAATGTTTTGTTGTGCTCATTCAAAATTCACATTTATTTCTTCTTTGGATGACATTGTTTCAAATCATTAATATGCAATGTGATATACGGTTGAGAATTAGCTACATTATTCAAGATGTATTATTCTAACTTCTCTATCTGTTCATCTAAAAATGATTTGACTTTGAAGCCACGAATCCCCTTTCCCACATTATTATCCCGTTCATAGCGAGATGAAGGCAAACCTATGTGATGCGTCATATCCAAGTAGCACGTACAAAACTCTGTAACCTCCTCAGAAATATAATTTTCAATAATGGAGGCTTCAGGTCAATATGGATTCTTAACATACCCCTTCAATATTTTCATATACCTTTCAAAATGATACATCCAATAAAAATATACATGTCCACAAATATTTATTTCTCAAACCAGATCAATCATTAAATGCACCATTATATCAAACCAAGTTGGCATAAAATAAATTTCCAATTGAAAAAGTATAAAAATTTAATCATTTTCCAAAATTTTCAAAGCATTCACCTCAATCTCCTTATTTCAAATTGAATTGAAACAATAACACAACTTCATTATAGTCATTATGCCACTAATGGGGAATATTCCACGCAATGTAACTAGTAGAATTTGTTGCATCATTACGTGACAATCATGTGATTTCATACCTATCAACTTTAAGTCCTTCAATGAGACAAAATTTTTTACTTTTGAAGAATAACCTTGAGGCACTTTCATATCATGAAGACACTGAAAAAATATAATTTTCTCCCTCTTCGATAAAGTATGTCAAGCTGGGGGAAGAAAAGTTCGTCTTCCTTTAGGAGTGGGAGCTAACTCCAAACTTATTCCCATTGATAGTAAGTCTAATCTTGCATTCAACCCATATTTTGTCTTTCCTTATATATCTAACAATGTTCCAATCAAACAATCACATATATTCTTCTACACGTGCGTGACATCAATATTATGTTTAAATTCATGATATCTCCAATATGGTAGCTCAAAAAATATTGACCTTTTCTTCCAAATATGTCTATCATTACCATATTTCGGTGTCTTTCTGAATGTCACATCAAGGTTTTTCACCCTCTCAAAATACAGATCAAGGGATAAAGGTTTTGGAGCAATATCAAATTCTTGTGAGCCATTGAATTCCTTTTTTAGTATTCTATAAGGGTGATGCATAGACAAAAACTTTTGATGACCCATGTACATTGTTTTCCTCCCATGATGCAATTGACAATATGACACCTGTTGTTTGAAAATTGGGCATACTTTAGGCCCTTTAATAATGTATCCAGACAAATTTCCATATGTTGGGAAGTCATTTATAGTGAATAAAAGCACTACATGCAGTTGAAAATATTCCATTTTATAAGAATCGTACACCCTAATACGATCAGCCCATAAAAGTTTCAAATCATCAATCAATGGTGGAAAGTAGACATCACTATCATTTCTGGGTTAATTCAGACCAGATATCATTATACTCAAAATGACTTATTTTTTCTTCATACAAACTTTAAGAGAGAGGTTGTAAATTACCAATAAAACAGGCCATGAACTATGTGGGCTACTGAGGGTTCGGTATGGATTCATTCCATCTATGCACAACCCTAGTATGAGGTTTATAATTTCATTTCCAAATGAAGAATATTGCTCATCAATTTTATTCCATTGTGGATAATCAGCTAGATGGCGTATTTTTCCATAAAAAAACCGCTCATTATCATGCTATATTATCATTTTTGCATCATGTGAATTAGCAAATAAACAATTGAAATGATGAATTTTAGAAAGATACCAAAATACCTTTGATGGGATCTTTGTAATCTCTACATCAGCCTGCGATATTTTATTTCACCTTAAACCATGATGTCCCACATTTAGGACACTCTGACAAAAATTCATATTCCTTCCTATATATAATACATTCATTCAGACAGGCATGTATTTTCTTGTATCCCAATCCCATCAGGCATAATATTTTCTTGGCCTTATAATGTGAATCAGAATGATCATTATCTTTTGGAAAAATTTCATTCATCAATTGTAGAATCTCTGTAAAACTTCTATCACTCCACCCATGTTTCACCTTCAGGTTAATCAATCATAACACTGCCGACAAAACCGTAAAATCTGTACAACCAGGATATAATGGGTTTTCAGTATAACCATGTAGACACACAACTATTGGTTCTATATCAATTTGTTCTGCTGTAATATCACAAATCATTTCTTAAATTCCATCAGAGTTACCATCTTGCGATTCATCATCACTAGTGAAATTCCGTCCAGTTTCACCATGCTGAATACAAGGGCTATAACTCAAATTAAAAACATGACAAATCAGATGATCTTTTATCTCTCTAATTTCGAATTCTTCATATTAAATCATTTCAGGCATGGATAGAAACAAATCTCACTTCTTGGAACATTTCGTTTAGCAAATTCAAAAAAGGCATCAACACCTTCCTCATATTCATTACTCATTCAATGTGCCGTAATTCTATTTTGATTCATTATTACCTATAAAAAATATCATCATTATATATCTTTTTAGGATAAGATAAATATATGTTCATATGAAAAAATCATAATTTGAATGTAAAACAATTTTGAAATATAAAACAAATCTATGTGTATTTAAAAAAATATGCTTGAATATGATTTTAAAAAGAAAATATAGTTAGATATAACAGTTTTAAATTCCATTGAATCAAAGAAAACCTTAGAGCCTCCAATGGTTGATAGAAAATTGGAGAAAATGGAATAAACCTGTGAATCAAGTCAAATTTAAAATAAAAACTCAGATAGAGAAAATCACAATGTAAAGCCAATCATCACGGAACAATGGGGCCAGGATAACTAGGAATATTTGAAAACCACGACATGGTCTCCCCCATAACCCATAATATTCTCATAGTCGATGAATTTCCAAAATATATATATATCCAAATAGAATAATATTGCAACACTAGTATCAATGAAATGATACAACCATCATGTCATAGTCTCATAAACCACGATGCAGTATTCAATCTCAACTGACACTTATCCCCCACCCCCTTGGACACCCCCTGGACACCACCACCCCCTTGGACAGCCCCCCACCCCACCCCCTTGGACAACCCCCCCCCCCCACCCCCCTGAACAACACCCCCATCCCCTTGGACACCCCCTGGACACCACCACACAGTTGGACACCCCCCCCCCCCCACCCCTCCTGGAAACCACCACCCTCCTCCTACCCCCTTGGACAACCCCCTGGACACCGCCCAACCCTCTAGAAACCCCCCCCCCCCCCCCCGAACAACCCCCAAACCCTCTGGACAGTCCCCCACACCGTTGGAAAGCCCCCACCCCCTTAGACACACCCACCCCCTTGGACCCCCCCCCCCCACACACACACACAGACACACACCCGTGGACTGCCCCCCACCCCCACCTCCATGGACACCCTGGACACCCCAACCCTCTCGACAGCCCCCCGAACCCTCTAAACAACACCCCACCCCTTGGACACCCCCTAGACACAACCACCCCCTTGGACATCCCCCACCCCTCTTGGCAGTCCCCCCACCCCCTGGACCACCCCAACCCTCTAGACAGCACCCCCACCCCTCCTTGACACCACCACCACCCCCTACCCCGTTGGACACCCCCTTGGACATCCCCAAACCTATGGATAGACCCCAACACTCAAGATATCCCCCACCACATGGGCAGGCCCCACCCCTCTAGACAACTCCCCCACCCCTCTTAATCACCACCCCCTCCCCTACCTCCTTGGACACCCCCTAAACACCCCCAACCCTCCGGACAACTCCTCACCCCCCAGACAACCTCACAAACCCTCTGGACAAGCCCCCTATATCTTGGACAACTCCCCTCCACCCACCCCTTTAAACAGCCCCCACCCCTTGGACCCCCCCCCCCCCCACCTCCATGGACACCCTAGACACCCCCAACCCCCTAGACAGCCCCCAAACCCTCTGAACACCACCCCCATCCCCTTGGTCACCCCCTAGACACCACCACCCCATTGGACAGCCCCCCACCCCTATGGAAATCCCCCCACCCCTAGACATCCCCACCCCTCTAGAGAGCACCTCCCCACCCCTCCTGGACACCACCCCCACCCCCTACCCCCTTGGACAACCCCTGGACACCCCCAACCCTCTGGACATCCCCCACCCTCGGAAAACCCCCAAACCCTCTGGAAAGGCCCCCACCCCTTGGACAACCCCCCCCACCCCCCCACCCCCACCCCCTTAGACAGTCCCCCCACCCCCATTCGACACCCCCCCCCCCCCTCCCCTCCCCCCCCCCCCACACCCCCCTAGACTCCCCCCCACCTCCATGTACACCCTGGACAACCCCAACCACTTGGACAGCCACCAACCCTCTTGACATCCCCCCAGAACTATGGGATTTTAACCTCAAGCTACTAGTTTGTCATATATATGGATTTTAACCTCAAGCTACTAGTTTTGGTGTCATTCCATTATTAAAAATGAGAACCATGAACTATATCTCCTACTAGTATAAAATTATCTATTGTGCAATGAATCAGGTTTTAATAGCATATGAAGACATGTAATAGTCCATGAAAATAAGCGACGTAAATGGATTATGGAACAAAAAAAATTGATACCCAAAATAGAAACAACCAAGGATCCAAAACAAACATTCCACCATGAAAAAACCATATATACTTATAAAATTAATCACACTTTTACATGGAATGAGTGTATCATAATGGTTTACCTATAAATTGCAAAAATTATATGTGAATGAGATCATTAGTTGTCAATAACAACCAAAATTACCATCAATGTCGGCCATCCGCGAAACAAAAACAAACGAAATAGAAGAAGGTGAGACTTATTAATATTGTGAGTCGATCTAATAGATTGGGTGATAATAAATAATATGATGATGGAAAAACGTGGTAAGTGGGTTCGAAATCAAAGAATATTACCTAGTTTAAACAATGAAATCACAAAATGTAAATATAGACTATCCGAAGAAAAAACCAACGAAATAAAGTTGTGGGAGGCTTACTTGAGTGTTGTGAGTGGAGATGATATATCTGAGGAGAGTAAAGATAATAAATGATAATGGAAAAATGAGATTAATGAACCGATATTGAAGAGTCGATTAGGGTTTTCCATGCGAGAGAGATGAGTCGTTGGTCTGTCGATCAAAAAATCGTATATGAAAATGCATGGGGTGTGTTAATTTTTAAAATGTTTTATAACGTCGGTTATTTAATAACCAATGTTATAAAATATTTTTATTACATTTATAATTTCGGTTATTGTAATAACTGACATTATAAATGTATCAGATACCACATTTTTAACATCGGTTAATTTATAACCGACATAAAAAAAAGTCGCGAGTTTGTTTTTTACGTCTCTTATTCTATAACCGACATAAAAAACAAATCTGAAACCACAACTTTTAGGTCGTTTATTTTATAACTGACGTAAAGACTGTCGGGTGTTTTTTTTACGTCAGTTATAATATATCTGACGTTAAAAATTCAGTGGGTTGGGTTTTTACATCGGTTATTAGATAATCGAAGTCAAAAAGGCCTCATATGCCAACTTTTATACATCAGTTATTTTATAAACGATGTAAAAAATTTGTAGATAACTTGTTTTTTTGTCGGTTATCTAATAACCGACATAAAAAATTTACTCTTTTTATTTTTACGTCGGTTATATAATATCCAACGTAAAAAACCACGTATCACAGATTTTCACGTCGGTTATATATAACAGACAAAAAAATGGTGATGTTAAAAACATTTTCTGCACTAGTTCCATTACATATTTTCTTAGAGAATTCATATGATGGAAAAAAGTATTGTTGAGGATCAGGTCAATTAGTGCAAGGGTAATAGAGAACTTGACATTTTATCTTCTAAAGGATACAACATTATCCATTTCTAAAATTTTCATACTAAATTATCCCTCACCCTTGATTTTTGTACTTTAATTCATGGATTTTCCATTGAGGTACCCTATTTCTAATCAAAATGATGCCTATTTTGGTATTCTGACATCTTAATATTTTTTTTCATGTTGGTTGTATCTACAAATACTCATTTCTAAAGTGCATGGAATGTATAGTTATATTTAACATGGTTAAAAAATGATAATTAATAGAGATATAAAATGAATTACATCATACACACATTTTGGTAATAAGGATCGAAGATATTTTGTCACTTTAATCATTTTCTTCTATTTACCTCATTATACCCTTTAACATCATAACTAACTTTTACCCCTAATTTCATATTTTTTTACTAAAAAAATAACCATATTACCACATTTTAAAACATTGATTCCAAATATAATATCAAATTTATGGAATAAAGTTTGTCAAATTGATTATAGCTGACTATAACATAAAACACATAACAAAAAAAATATTTTACCAGGTAATTTTTTAAAATCATTAAATGATTTTATTATTATTTTTTATCAATTACATATCATTTTATGAATTATAATTCATTTTTAGTATTTAATATCATTTAAATACTTGTTTAAATGTGATTAAATTTATTAAAATAATTAACCTATATATATATAAAAAATTTATATCAAAAAACACTTTTAGAAATTAATTATTAATATTTAATTTAATTTCACAATTATTTATTTTTTGTTAATTACATGCCATGTATATTTTTTGTGAAATATTATAATTATTTTTATTATAATTAGAAAAATATTTAACATATATTGGTTATAGGTGTACCGAATGAGTATATATCAAAATAAATATATCCAATAACCCTATATTCAATAGTCATATAGAGAAAATATTAAAATTTTCTATTCTTATATAAATTATTACACACCTCAACAAAATCATTCATAGAATTATATTATTTCAAACTCAATATTTATATTATATTTCAAATATTTTATATTCTTTCCATACTTTTATTCATTGATAGGATATTCGTTTGATACTATAGGGTTGAATACATCATGATTTCATTCTTTTTATTAACTTGTGCATATATTATACTTATATTTTGTATAATTATGTTTATTTAGTATTTTAGGTAATAATGTTCATTTCGTTTTATATTGTTACCTTTTACCTTAATGAATTTTTTTTTGGTAGTTTGATATGTAATATGATTTTTTATGTGTTTTCAATTATTTTAAATGAAAAAAAATATTTATTAATAATTTTCATATAATATAATGAAGGAAAATTTCTTTTTAAATATAGGATGTTACATTCTATACCAATTAAATTTTTTTCTTTTGATGTTTTTATTTTCCCTCATCAATTAAAAATAGTAGATACTGTATCTAATATATGTAAGACTCTAAATATAAGTTATATTGAGAACTAAAACTCCATATTTGGGATTAAAAAAAGAAACTAGTAATATTATGTTACTATTAGAATAAGATTAGGGTTTTAATAATGTCAATAATTCATTCCATTTATAAATATTTATAAGGAAATGAGGCACAAACATGTAAATGTGTTTTTATAGGTATACCGTAAATGTTTTTTGATGTATTCTATATAATATTAGATATATTGATCATCCAATTTCATTAGGTTAATGAATAATATCACTATTTAGTGATGGTTAGTCTGTGAAAAATATCACCTTTAATACCCTCAATATATATGATCAAATGCAACCTGTTGTTTTATATTCATGATATACGTTCTCTAAAGAATAAATTATTATTCTTAATAAATAATAAACAAGATGAATGTTTTTTATAAAATCATTGAAAAATTATATTTTATATCTTTTTTATCTATTTAAACCGTTAATAGATAAAAAGACTCACTAATGGATAGTGTCCATCATTGTATGATAGATTCAATAGAGAGTTAATTCTTATTTGGTGGATTATAGAGTTCTATATGATGCTTGTTATTACTCATAATATAAGATATTTGGGTGAGAACAATTATAATATTTTATAAAGCCCCTCTCATTTTATTTGATTGATTGTTGGTATAACTAACTCATCGTACATAACATTCAATTTTTACTCAATCTCTTATATTTCTGTTTATTGAAGAAGACAATTATTTTGTGTAATGAATATATCCAATTAAATTAGAGTATATTATCAAATGGATATGAAAATGTTAATCCTAGGATGTCTGATCCTATAACACCCTAATTAAATCCTAAAACACATAAGATTAAACATATTATATCATTTATTAAACAAATATTTCTTTATTTTAAGCTAAAATTAATACATGTGTTTTCCTTTTGTTATCCATAACATAACCCCAAAAAATAATGAAATCAATTTTTGATACAAATTATACATCCCCTAGACCCAAAATCCCAGATCTTGTTCTTTTAATATATAATTTATACATATAATATGATACCAACTGAGATAATAAAAAAACAAAAAAACAAAATAATATATTATACGTATCATCTCAATTTTACAACACACGTTGAGAACAAAAAGGATTATTTTATTTAGATATTAGCTAGGTGTTAATATTATTTCTATACATAGAGTGCATTTGTTCTAATTAATAAAGGATTCTCTTATAGAAAAATAATTATATAAAAAATTCATGGAAAATATGGGAAATATAAAAAATGAGTGAGATTAAACACTCTGTAGGGGAGAAACCAATAACAATGAGGCAAGAAATATTTGTCATTAAACTATAAAAATGATAGAAAAATTAAATATTTTTTGAAATAAAATTATTGATTTAATATATATATGAACATATAAATTTTCATTGGGAGGTGTGATAGAAAAATCATAGATCATGGAATAGAACTTGTATTGATGATACTGAAATCATAACATAAACTATGGTATAAAAAAATAGGAGTCATATAACATTAATTATTAATAAAGGTTTTATGAAATATAAATGTGGCATGATTTATGAATTTTCTAGATATATAATCATATGACACCATAATAATATATTTATGAAAACCACCAAGATTTTCCTATCATAGTGGAATAGACCAACTGTTTATGTCCAATAATAATAAGGATTGAGTTAACAAACCCTATCCCAGAACATAGTAATCTCATGGTATATTATTATTTTAAAAATGAATTGGAGGTTTGTAAAATTTTATGATCACCCCTATCATTATTATATATCCACACACAAACATGCAGACATGTTTTTTCTTAGTAAAGAACCATGAAAATAATCTTAGATAAATAAATAGATATAATATGAATAAACATAGAAAATAAAATAGTATACATAAAAACCTGCATGATGTAAAAAACCATTTAATGAATATTCAAATATATATAAGTAAAAAATATTGAATAATAAAAATAAAATATAGAGCATATTAAACATATTACATAAATTAATATAAATATTAAGGACAATAGTTTTCCTAATTCAATCGAATGGCATGGAAATCAAGTTGAATACCCATAAATAAAAATTATAATGGATAGGGTATTTATGATTGAAATTAATCATTATATTGTTAACTTTTGTGCAATTATGTTGATAAGTAAAGAAGAATCTAGGGATGGACCAATCCTATAAAAGATATTTCATTTCCTCATTTCCATTGATACATATGAATTTGGTTAATTATTCAAGGGTTTATTTCAGTATTGTAACTGTTTGTGAGAACTATAAAATGAGAAAGAATACAATATATTAATATTTATAAGTTTTGAATATAAAAAATATCAATTTATATGAAAAAATAATTTATAAGAATTTAATAAATTAAAGATGTTTTAAGAAAACAATTTCTTAATTTTTTTAAATTGCAATGAAATAAATAAGTAATGCATCATGTTATGGAATGAAATAAAAGAACATTAGTTTAAAAAATGATATTTTAAAATTTTAATAATTATTATAAAATTTAATATAATTAAAATATTTGAAAAATAATATTTATATGAATTGTAAAAAAATTGTGAAAATAATAGTCTTAATACTTTGGAAATATTGTTATAAAAAACAACAACACATGTCTCTTTCAAAATTATTTTCAAATGGAAAAACAAAGACATTAAACCATTATTTTAATCAAATAATGTATCCACAAAAACATAAGGTTAAATTATATAAATCATGGATAGAATGAATATAAATGGAATAAAAGTTGTAAAAAATAATTTTAAATAATTTTTACATAGTTTGAATTAAAGTAAATCAATGAAAAATATATATTTTTTCTTAAAATTAAAAGGAAATATATATGGTAAAATAATAATTCTTATTTATAATTCAAACAAATAAAAAAAATGTTTTAGTAAGAGAGAATTTGGATATTAAAGATAAATACAATAAAATATAGAGTAAAAGTTTTCCTTTTAAAAGGCCATATTTTATGGGATCGAAATAAATCAAAAGGAATATTTTATAATGATACATTTTATTCTATGAAAACAAGAGGAAACGTAATATAAAAAATTCAAATGCTTAAATATAAACCATATACAACATAGAAACTAAAGTAGAATGATTATTATTAAATGAAAGGAGAATGAGTCAATAATTTTTTTATAGATTATATTGAATGAAGTATTAATAAATAAAAATAGAATATAGTTTTAAATATATAAGATTCATATAATAGAATAAATATGTTTTTTATATTGAAATAATATAAATAACATCCAAATAAAAATAATACATATAAAATATCAAATTGTAATGATATTTAGAGGGAAATATCTATAAAACATCCTAATTTGTAAGGTATTAATGATAAATAAAATATGAGATAGTAAATGGAATATATATACTATAAAATAATATAAATATAAAAATAAATATAAATTTAATAATGTACAATGTATAATAATAATGTGGATAATGATAATGTAACCTAAACTGTAAAATAAAATATTGAGCAGAGGAACCTTAGGCAGCTTTGGTACAGTACGAATAAAAATCCAATTAATGAGGGAAAATGTGATGAAGCATCATATATAGTAAATAAAATTTAAATTAAATTAAAATATATAATCTTAGTAGTAAATACACCATATAAATGAATATAGGTCAATTATATGGGGCATGTTTCAATGAAATGAAATTGAGTTGAGAATCCCTTATAAACATCATGCGATATGAATTAAGAATAACTAATTGAGATATATATAAATTTCTATGTAAATCATTATAAAAACACATATGATAATGAATATAGTACATTAGATGAAAAAATATATTACTTATTCAAATGAATATTGGAAATATTATATCAAAAATTTGATGATAGATCAAAACAAATCCCCTCACCTTAACTCTAGACTTGGTTGAATGTTCTCCTGGTCTCTATATAACTTATTTTAGATTAATAAAATTACATGTAAGAACTATATATATAAATAATTATTATCAATCAACTGAATTATTTCATTTTATAGTTATTAGATATTTAGAGTTTATATTTACTGTTGATTATTAGTATTTTCAATTGATCCACGCTCATTTTAGTATGATGGTACTGGTTATCATTCCATTACTCTATGTTAGACATCTCAAAAATATAAATGCTGTTAGAGTCATAATTCTGTAATATTTTTATGTACCAATTGCATTCCAATGATGTTACGAGTATGATCTTTAATGAAAATTTTTATAATGCTGATATTGGAAAATTTTAAATTGTATATGGTTTTATTTTAATAAAAAAATAAAATAATTATATATTGTAATAAATTAATTATTAAAATAAAAAATTTCACAATTAATACAATATATTTCCATTATTTTATTTTTATAGTCATACAAGATAAAAAATTACCCACATCTTTCACATAGGCGGTTAAACAAACCTAAAAAAGGAACATTCCTTAATAAATGAAAGAGTAGTAATTTTTTTTGCTATATAAATTTCATAAAATAATAATTACATAAATAACAATTTATTAAAATGTTAAATCAAATTAAATGAAATTTAGTGTTATAAGGTAAATAAAATAATTAATGAAAATATACTAATTACATTGAAGAGTGATATCATCTTGAAAGGCCCCTCTTCTAAATGAAGGACTTGGGTATCCTTGTTGTGACTAAATGATCCCAAATATCATATAATATTATTAGAAAACTAAATTTGGTACATAATTATATGGAAATAGAGTGGAATTTTTTAATTTTCATTTGGTATAGGCGAGGTCCTTTATAGGTGAGATTGGGTGACATATTTGGAATTTCTCATTACATAAAGTTTTAGAAATGTAATTTTTTAAAGTGGATCCAAAATTGATATAAAATGAGGATAATTTATTAATTCCTTCACCTAAAAATTAATTTGTTATGTTTTGGTGTTATGTTAACACTTCAAAAATTTTAACTATTTACCAAATTATACCCATTAATATCATAACTCAGTTTTTACATTGGTAAATTATTTCTTTCCAAAAAAGAGAAACTAACCTAATTTACTAATTTTTATATGATTATTAACAATATGATAATCATTTAATAAAATTTAATTTCAAACAGTGATTAAAATTAACATCAATGTAACGTGAGTATTCAATAAAATTAAATTAATTAAAAAATATATTATAAAATATAAAATTTATTTATTATTTTTTATAACCAATTAAAAATATATATAATAATTTAAATTGATTAATTTATATTTATAAGAAATACATTCAACTAAAATCATTTTTAAAATGTTATATATTAAAAAAATGATTTAAACTATAAAAATAAACATTTTTATTAGAATTTAATATATTTTTACTAATGAATTTACATCAATTTATTTTATTTCATTATATTTTTGTTTTATTTTAATGACATGATAACTATATTATTTTCAACACATTATTCACTTAAGTATACAAATTACAATATTATCAATGTACTTATTAGATACAGTCATGCCCAAAGACCATATATCCAGTAACCATATATCTAATGACCATATTTATAATGGTCATATAATATTAATATTACCATATTCTATTAAATTTTATAATATTAAAAAATGATATTAATTTATTGATCATATTAATCTATTTATTCATCAATATTACTACCATATTTCTTATATAACACATTACATCTATAGTTATACTCAAAAATATATTCTTAATGGGTGACCATGATGTTACTACTTCATATTTGTAATATTCTTGTTTATCGGTGGATATATTCATTTGTTTGTTTTTTGTAATAATGTTATGTTAAAATTACTTGTAAAATGTTTATTTTATTTTATAGTGTATTGTTCTACCTTAATTAAATAATTTATTTTTCATGTTAGTTTGATATTTCAATCAATTAATTTTATACCAAAGGTCTATTCCAAAAAATGAAATTATTATTTAATATACAGTGATATAAATATAATATTGGGAAATTAAATTTGTTATAAAATATGTGATTTTATAAAACAAACCATTTAACATATCATTATCTTTTTTATTAAAACACATTTCAACACTATTTATTTAAATATCCATTTTGACTTTAAAATCCAATTTAGAAAAAATATTATTTAAATTATCAACATGAGGTTTAACAATTTTCTTTAATATAAAACCATTAGAAGAATAAAATATAACCTCTACAAAATCCTTAATATGGGTCATCTACATTCCTACATTCAAGGTACCTCATTATATATATTTTTTTATAGTTATATAACCCTTTGGTACTTATTAGATTGACATAGAATTCTCCCATTTTATAGATTTAATGAATGTAAAAAATAATATACGTTATAACAATAGTTAAATAAATATAAAATTAATTCAAGGAAATCTATAATAGACCCAATGATCAAAATTGTAAATGACTAAAGGCTACATACCTCAAATAACTATCTAATAATATCTCTAAATGTATCTAAACCATCACTAACTCTAATGATCTCCTATCATATACATAATTACTATAATCACATAATTTAATCCTCTTATATAAAAATATTATAATAGTCATAAATAGATAACTACTAATGAAACTAAAAAAAATTCTATAATAATGGGACATGAAGTGTAGATGAATCAAAACAAACCCTCAACATAATAATGATAAAAATATAATTTTTTTGAAACTAATCATTGGTTAATTTTATCCCACGTTAATTTAATTAAGAGGAAAACCTATTGATTAATATCAATTATTTTAAATGGTAACCATTAGTACATAATCCTCCTTCTGGATCCTCCACTAGGAACCATACATGATAACCCCATTGATATGGGATGATTTTAGAATGATATGGTGGTGTAAAAACAAAAAACGCAAATATAGCACCTTGTTACCCATCTGACATGTATGACATTAACTTGGTCATGGTTTTTATTTTACATTGAATGGGGAGGGTGGAGAATAAATTTAGGGGATACCTATAATCGTAAAGTTAGTGATTAGTTGGGCTCTCATCTTCGACTTGGATTTTATGTAGGCTACTAGTGGGTTATATGTTGTGTAACTAGGATACTCACAGTGAAACTAGGTTACGTGTTGTGTAATGGTTACTTGGTGAATATTGTGAAAGGTTCACACCCTGAATGTTAAATGAAATTATGAGTCATTACATGTTGTGAGGTAATTAATGAATGATTTTTAATTTTAAGTGACACATTTTTCAACTGTTACTGAAAATGACTATTTAATGACATGAAGTGGGATTACACATCTTATAACATGCCAGGTGTAGTTTTCTAAAAAGTTGAAAAACTAATCTATGTAATTTTTATCCCCTAAAAATTAATTCCCTTTAACCCAAATCCTTCCCCAGGTGATCATGGATCTCTCCAACCTTTATTGATCCATTCTATTGGTGTTGGATCATCGTTGCGTTGGCGGTGTGACTCACGGGTAAGTGTTCTCTTTGTTATTCATATTTCTCTACTTCTCCTCTTTGGTATTTCAAGGGATAATTATGAAATTTATGGATATATTATCCATACTATTGGATCTAACTTCTACATTTAGTTTTGAGGTCTTCTACCCCATTGTTCTTGTTGAAGGGTTCCATTTCGAGTGTCGAGATTCAGGAAAGAGTTAGGTGATTCTTTCCCATTTGGACAAATTAATTATCCCAGAATTAATTGATTTATTTAAATTGTTGATTTAAATTTAGTTTCCATAACATTATATATTCTAATTTTACAAAACCCAATACCCATGATTTGGGATATTTGAAATTATTTTGGCTTGAAAATTGGGGAAAACCCCATTTCCATTGAATTGGGAAGTGTTTATATAATTTGGTTAATTTAAATTCATTAATTTAAATTGTATATATGATATAAAATCTTTCAATTAAACTGTTGAATTTGATTGAAAAAATTAATTGTTAAATTTATTGAATTGGTTTTAAATTGATTTCAAACATGTGAAAATGGATTGTAATGTTTGGATAGACACCCTGTGGTTTCATCTAATTAAAGGTTCATGTTTTTTTATTAAAACTTCTTTTAAGATTAAATGGATAATTTAAATTGGAAATGGGATAAAGGGATTTGATTTTATTTTAAGAAGTCTAAAAATAATTTCCCATCATTAGTTGTGTAAGAGAACATGATTTCCATCGGTAGTATGTGAGTTATTTAGACACAGTCAATGCTATACAACATTCTAAAACATAAATATAGTAGGTCACATCCCCAATGGGAGGGTGATGAGTTTCCATTTACTAGTTTCATTGGGAAATGTTTATACACATATTTTCATGATCACTTAGAGTGTTAAGAGTCCTATAGCCTGGAACTATCAAACATATTTTACAGATGACCATGTTGATCGATTCTTTTATTTTTGATATATAAATATATAAAAATGATGTCGAACTTATTTACATGAATTCTATAATAATTTAATGTTTTTGAAATAAATTTTTTATTCAATACATTATTTTATAAATATTCTATCACTTGTAAATACATAGTTTAAAGTATTATCCAAAATTTTAACCGTATGACATGTTTTTTAAATATTATTTAAAATAAAAATAAATTACATTAAAATTGAAAGCATTTATTTGGTTAATATATTATTTTTAGCTTTTATTGAATCTATGGTGAGACCCTATATGGCTTTTTAGATAACACCCAACTCGTACCTTTGAGTGTCTGTGGCTTATCTTTTTCTAGGATCACACAAGGGGAAACGATCTCTTGGAGGTGGATCTAGCTATTGAACCATGGATGTGGTGGGTTAAATTCATAGAGTCATGGTTTTCTTCCCTATTTTTGAGCATGGGACACAATACTTTGGGCTTTAATTCCTTGTTGACTTATTGTACTATACTCCTAGTGTAGTTTTGTTTATATTTATATTGACATGTATGTCATTCTTCCACTATATTTTTTGAAAAAATCATTCCCATGTACATTTTGTATGATGCTAGGTGCTACTCACCTACCCACGGGGATTAATAATAGACCTAGGGATATGTTATGAAAAGATCAGTATTTGGGTTACCAAGATACCTAGGCTAGTTTGGGACAAAGTGGTATCAGAGGGAGGTTATTCATTTTTTTCCTGAAATCAATATGCATTTTCTAATTCATTTAATAACATAAGTGGTAGTTTCAATTGAGGGCATAGCCATATCTCACCATAATGAACCTTAAGTCATCAAGGGGTTAGGGAAAGGCATTTTATGGATTAGTTCTATTATTTCCAATATTGTGATTTAGATAGAGTGAAATACAAATTTTTTTGGTTCTGGATGTTGAGATTAATTTCTCTTGTTTATCAGTTTGACTGTTATTTTGATGACCTTTTTATTTCCTGATGATGTTAGGTAGAATTATGCCTATCAAAAGATGTGAAAATTTAATCATGGAGGAAGTTTATATTGAACCACACTGATCAAATCCTCGAGTGGACCTGAATCTAGTTTTGGTGATTGTGCACACTATCCATGATTTGGGACATACACCGACACCAGTCCCCATTCCGGCTCTAGATATGGATCCTCAAGGAGATGTTTCTCAAAATAATTCTCAAGAGTGCCTTCCACAGATGCCACCAATTTTCAATGTCCCCACTAATCATCAATATGATGGGGAACATTTGGATTAGATAGAATGTATGTTTTATTTGTTAGATTAATTGGGCGAAATCAAGGAAAAGGGTGCCACCTTCATGTTGGATAGACTGAGTAAGATTTTGTGGGACATGATGATGATAACATAGATACATGAGGGATCAGTATGTAAATACTTCAAGGCTCTATTCACCGCCAATTTATATCTATAGTAAATGGTTTTGTCCATGGTTGTGGAGTTTTTCAAGATCGAGAAGGTTTACAGAACCATAACTGTGTATTCAAATCATTTTGCTAACCTAGTGCAGTTTTTTCATGATAATATATCTAATTAGAAAATGAAGGCTAAATAGTTTGAGTAGGGATATAGATCAGATATCCATTCTCTGGTCTTCTTGCTGAAGCTTCCCACTAAATATAATGTGTTGGATAGGGTGATGATGGTTGATATGGACCTATATAGAATGTCAGGGTTGATGGGTGTTCCTTTTTCTCCAAATGGAAGAGTCTATTTTTTCAATGGAATGCAGAAGCGTTATGATTGTAACAATAGTTCTTGATGACACAATAATTATATACCCCATATAACATTAAGAGTAAGTCCTTTGGCTTGATATCAACATGGAAATCCCGGTGATTCAAAGAGGGTTTTCAAATCGGAACCCGAGAACTGTATCTCCTACATACATCTAGGACACTTGAAGTGATTTTTCCATACGTTTTGTACTCCTCATAGTGAAACAGGATCAACTTCTCCTCCTAAAATTATGGGCAATATGATGCTTCAAATAAAAAATGGTTCCACCCAGAAGCATCCAAAGTGAATCTACTTCATATTGTGGATGAGTCATCAGAGAAATCAGATATGGGTCTAGTGACTGTGAGAGGTACAATTACAATATATTTTTCATTAGCTACTCCAATATTTGATACTTGTTCATAACATTCAGTTATTTTAACTAGTATTTTCATTCTTTTAAGTCATCATATGTATATTTTTTCTTATGCAATAGATATTACTATTCCAATTGGAATGAAGATAGATCATGGCCCCTATAGTCCCACTTCTGTCTTATCCCTATAATATGTTGAGCTGGGGGGATCTTGGGATTAAACCTGATTTATCTTTGACTAAGAAGCCAGTTAGGATAGTCTATTCTGAGACCAAGGTTCTCTATGGGAGGAAGATCCCTTTAGTTTGCATCTGATTAAAGCGTGGTTCTGATAATCAGGAGATGTGGGAATCTGTGTATGTGATGAGAGAGATGTGTTCTCATCATTATGGAGTTGATGCTTCTATATATGCTTTTTGGGGATAGAAATTTTTTATGTTATGGAGTTTAACATGCCATTACCAACCTGACAGTTATTACAGTGTGATTCCCAAGTAAAAAATTACATTCATTTCTTATCTTTGTCTCCATGTGCAAATTTTGATTTCAATGTATCAACATGAAATTCAACGATATATGCTTCTTATAGTAGTATCTCGCTTCTCGGTTGAATTTCGAGGCCTTAAACACCATTATTCTCATTGACAGGTTCCGTTGCTAGTGTTGAGTAATAGGGAAAATGTTTGTGATTCTATCTAGTTTGGACAAATTGGTCAGCTATGAATTTCTTTATTTATTTGAATTAAATATATAAATTCAATTTCTCTATCTTTATTTCAATCGATTTTATAAAACCCAAATATAGTGAATTTGGATATTTGAAATTATTTTGTCATAAAAATATGGAAAAACCATGATTCCATTGAATTGAGGTGCATTTGTGGGAATTGGTTGATTAAAATTGTTTAATTTTAACTGCTGATATTATTGAACCTATTTTAGTTAAATTGATTTATTTTATAATGAAATTAATTGTTAAATAGTCATAATTGGTTTTCAATTGATTTCAAATTTGTGAAAATGGTTTAAAATGTTTTGATAGAAACCCATTTCATGTTTATTGTTAAAGAAGTAATTTTTTAATCCAACTTGTTTTGGTTTTAAATAGAAAATTGGAATTTTTAATAGTATAATGGGATTTAATTTTATTTTAATCTTCAATAAATAAATTCCCATCATTGGTTCTTCAAGATATCATGCAAGACTTAGGTAGTTTATGAGTTATTTGGACATACACTATGCTTATTCAAAATTCTTAAACCAAAATGTAGAAGGTCGCATTCCCAATGGGGTTGTGACAACCAACCATTGGCCAGTGTCAGAGGGATTTGTTTATAAAGCCTATTTCCATAATCATATAGATATTTTAGAGTCATATATACAAGAACATTCATACCTATTTGGAAGATGACCATGTTTCTCATTCATTTTGTATATGAGATATAAATATATTCTAAGGTTTTTGAAAACATTTACCTTCATTTTTTGATTTATATATACTATTTTATATAAATGATTTATTAAATTCCTATTTATAGAAATCTTCCATCACTTTTAAAGTATTTTCTTTAATAAATTTCCCTCATTTAAACTGTAAATATTGATTTTTTTAAAAATGATTTAAAATGACAAACACACTTTTATTAAAATTGAAAGAATTTATTTTCTTAATCTATTAGAGGTAACAATTATGGAATCCATGGCGGTACCCTACTAGTCTTTTTATCTCACAACCAACTTGTTCTTTTAGGTGTTTATAGATTATCTACTTCCAAGTTTGAGCAAGGAGAGAGGATATATTATAGATGGATCCAGCTGTTGAACCTTGTACATTTTGAGTTGTGTCCTAAGGTACTTGGGTTGTTTTTTCATGGTTTGGTAGTTGGTATGTTATACTTGGGTGTTTAATTCATTGTTGATATCTAGTAATTTACGCCCAGTGGAGTTTCATTTGTATGCATATTGTCTTTCTCTTATTTCTTCTCCTATGTTTTGTGGAAAATTCATTCCCACTATCATGTTGTATGATTCCAGGTGCTAGTATTTGACCCATGGGGATCAAAAATTCCCCTTTGTCTATATTTGGTCTAGCATAGTTATTGGTTTATCAGGTTACATAAGGAGGTTCATGACACCTAAACTAAACTGTCAAAATTAAAGTATAATAAGGTATGAGAAAGAGTACATATTATAGAAGGTAAATCAAGTTTCATTAATGAACCAGAACCATATTAATCATTCTAGATCAAATGGGAAAAAGTGAGAAAAATGTTTCATAGGGATGAAGTACCCTCTTTTCTAATAACATATTAGAAAAATATATTGATGTGTAATAAGAATAAAAACAAAAAATGATCAAGAAATAATCACTTTAAGATAGTCTTGGGGGTCACCCCCATAATCACGTTAGACCCCACTAACACCATAGTTTCCACCAAGGTCACATTGTTCTACCATATTTTACTCAAAGGTATGATAAGTTAGACTATCCCACTTCCTAGAGAAATAATATCCTATTTCCATGCCACTAGTGTTTGAGTGGGAGTCTTTTATTTCATACAATACATAGTTTATCACTTCAATAATTAAATTTATCCTTTGATCCTTACCAAAAGTCTCATGGAATTACCCCACGAAATCAGCATGTCCCAAGGGTGGGGAATCAATGATTATAAAAATATAGTTCATAACATTTCTAATACTAAAACATTTATAAAATAGTATAATTACGGAGTGTATGATGTTGGTCCATTGAAAATGGTACACATAGCCTAGCATAGTGGGTTTTTATTAATTTTAAATTTAATTTTTTATATATATATAAATTGAAAAAAATGAAAAATAGAAATAGGAACCAAGAACATTTAAAAGGAATACTTCCTATTAAAAAGTTATATTAGATAAATTTAACGGAAATTTTTTTCATAAAAACCATTATTTCATCATCTTGTAGATTATAATTATTCATTATTATTGATATTTCATAATGGAGGTCAATTTTATCTTATTCAGTATCAATCAAATTTACTTCAGTTATTTCAGTCAAAAATTGTCATAAGTGTATAATTTAAAAAAAAATTCACTATGAACTAATATCAATTTCAAAAGAATAATTAAATACTAATCTATAAGTCTAATCCTTCCATAAAAATTTTAGATATCCTCAATTAATTGTTACATTAATCTGTTAAAAATTAAGGAATGAAATATAAATTACTATCGATGTGACACTAAAAATTATATTCAATACTAAAGAAATAAATTTTTAATTAACAATGAATTTCCATTCTTTGACAGTGAATCCAATGTCCTATAAGATAATACTCACTCATAGAAGAAGGGAAATCTATCATGAGTGGAAAAGCGATCTAAAAAAATGGGAATGTAATGAAAATAAAAAACATGAAGAAAACAATTTCAAGAGAAGTGATAAAACTCAGATAACAAAAATCAATTTGATTCTAGAAATCCAAAGTAATAATATAATTTACCTAGTTATCTCTAGAAGATTTAAAGTCATCAGAAATTTCAATATTTAGGAAAAATTTTAAAAAAATATTTTTAAACTGGTAAACAATGTTATATTTCACTGGATATGGTTACAATATGAAAATTAAATATCAATAAAATATCCCCTATTATTTCTCCTTACACGGACCATGATGCACAATGAACTAAATAGACTATTATATATTGTACTAACATATGGTCTGATGCACACTTTACCACACACAAGAGGTGGCTGATATGTGGTGAGGGCCCATGTATTGATGTGCGTAGACTATTATCATGGTATTAGGTAACCATCATCAATAATTACAATATAAGAATAATAAAGTAAATAAATACTAGTAAGAGAAACACTTTTTAAGATAAAAGGTAATAATATAACATTTTAAAAGAAAATGGGATAGAAATCATTATTACATAAATGTAATAAAGGATCCACACATTCCATGTATCAATATATGTGATAAAAATTATTATAGCCATAGTAGAAAAATATCATATTTCATGTCATGGAATCACTTCAAACCCTGACTAGATCTTACAACTCATTATCTTGACCTAGATCCCTTTCCCTTTGTAGGATCCTTAATAAAAAATCAAGTACTCACATCAGGTTTCCCATGTAGGGTTTAAGTGATAAAACCCATTTAAAAATATCCTATTAATGGTTAATAGAAGTGAAATATAAATGAGAATTTATGAAAAGAAAAAAAATAAAAAAACCAATAATATTTACTGTATATTCATGTTCTAACTAGGACAAAATGAATCCTACAAATATATAATTTGGCTCAACACCCTAATGAAGTGTCATATCAACCACATATGTATACAATAACATGAATTTAATCTTATAAAATAAAGTATGACACCAAATCAAGTTATAGAATCTCCCCTACCTCTTAGTGGATGTCACACATGAAGTCTCTTACCGTCACCTCTCACTTGAGGAAGGGCCACACAGCATGTCTCATACCATCTCCTATCACTGACCAGAGGTCACATATCAATTCTGGGACCATATTATCTCACTCAGGGGAGGTCACACATCATCATCTTATAACCAAAACCACATACTCAGGGTGACCTCAATATCATAAATCCCACTATATCACATCAAAACCCTCCATTATTTCACTTGTGATAGGGTCCCACCACTTATTGTTAATAAATGAATAAATAAGTAGGAGAAACATAAAATATTCAGAAAACATAAAATCATCAAGCATTATTCTAATAGAAAATTATATGAATAGGATACCACTAGTATAAACCATTAATTATCTTTTAATAACCCCTATAGGTTCCATACACTATCCATTTGTGTGCACCAAACAACATCAAAAGTGAAGGGATTCATCACCAAAATATAGACATCAACCCATTAGGCAACCCAAGCCTTCCATGATCCCAAAACAATTATTTCATGTTGAACATATCTAATTATATTTCCCTACCTAAACCCTTAGAACAAGATTAAATATTGTCACACATGATATATTTTTGTCAAAATTACCATCTAAAGGTCCAAAATAACAATTTAGATCCCATAAAACATTTAGATTCCAAAAAAAGAACTTAATCATTCCAACTCACACTCTTAATGTAAAGTTAGAGTGTAAAACCACATATAAATTGAACATCATACAAACTTCCAAACTCATGTATAAGGGAGGCCACATGACAAAGTAATTCACACAAATTAGGTTTGATTGAATAAACAATTAATTTTTTCATAAACCTAAATTTTTTGGATATGAAATGTAAAAAAGGTAACTATAATAGAATGGGACAATATGTAACAGATGACATGAAAATCATGAAGGGATGATCAAATTGTCCAACCAAATTAAAATTTGGAAACATATGAGAGAATAAAAACTCCAAAAATCTAACTTACTCCAAAAATAGTTGATCAAGTCTAGTGAGTATTAATATAGGATAGGGTTATGTATGTAAGTGATTATCAAGTGTAATTATTTAAACTCCCTTAATAAACACACCATAGGGTTCACTAGGTACCCGCCCACCCTTGAATGGAATCCAATTGACCCTACCTAATATCCACATCATCTTTATTGGGGTGGATAGTAGGGATTTAACTCTTATAGTTATATTATCTTTCATACTAGGTAAGTGGTAGTATCATGTTTCATATTAAAGTAGGGTGGGAGGGGGTACCCATCTCTATTATTATTCATAATATATAATACAATCTAGTACATTTTAAAATGGACAAAATTAAATATTTCTAAACTAAAAATGATCCTTGAACTCATATATATAATTTAAGGACCATTATAAACTAAGATTGTAAGTGATTATTATCCATGAGAAGTCACATTATGCATCCCTTCCAAATAGATTGGCCATTGGACCAGTATGTTTCAATCCCATAAAATCTCTCCTCCATGATACTTGAATCCATCCACAATGTTTGAATAAGAAGCACTATATTCCCAAACAACACCTTCTCACTTTGGTATATGAAACAAATTAGGAACATTATAAATAATTATTATTCCTTAAACTCGATATTGTTCTAATAAAACTTGTGTAAAATTTCTAGATCATACATTTAGAGATGTGACATGTGAATCCCAAGTTATATTACATGATGTTATATAGTAAAATTAAATCAATTGGAAACTAGTATGATCCACTGTAAAACCACAAAGAGAATGAAACACCACAATTCAAGCTTCCCATAAATCCTCCAAAACTGATGAGAAAAACAATATAAAATCCTTTATAACATATAATTTCTCATAAACAACTCATTGGGTCATTTAATCCTATCAATATATGAGTGATTCCTACTCCATGTGATGATCTACAATTTATAGATAAAATTTACCCACTCAATGGTGTCAAGTACCATGATTGGCTAAATCATTTCTAACCCACATTCCTCTAGATATCATTGTAATGATTGTAATGACAAACCATTCCTATAATCAAAGGGTTAATCGATATGTAATCCTAAAAGATGTTTTTATTACCAAACTCTTCCTAATCAAAATGATCGTCACAAGATCCACTACAATTAATCACACATCTCTAGTATATTATTCAATAACTAGTTCATTATATCAAACTAAACTTTTATCTGTAGATGATAAGATATACACAGATTCAGCTAAGACCAAATGGAATCATTAAATCCCTATTTATATATCAATATCAAACACATATCGAAATATGAAACTATTATTAAAAGTACCCCATGAGACTGGAATATTTTCTATAGGTAAAACATCCTGAAATCATCATTCATCTAAGTCTCCTAAGTTGGATAAATGTGTATAAACATGGTTATCTAATCCACTATGACCCACACTGCATCATGACCCCTTGGGGTCCTGTTTTTCCTATGGTTAATTCCTTGGTCACATCATCTTACATCTATACTAGAATTTTAAGGGGTTGAAGTAACCCACTTTTCTGCTTGTGCTCTACCATTATACCATGAAAGTAAAGGTATTAAGAAACAAAACATATGATTTCCCTCCTCATAACCATCCACTATTAATGATACCTAATATAATATCACATCTCATTAATCACTTAAATCACTTACATATAAAAAGAATGAGAGACCCTCACCAACTCATATATCTTGTGTATTAGGACTTCCACCATTTCATGGACATATAGAATGTTATCCTCATCCTAAAACCATATTGGGATCAGTTCATCAACTGTGATCCATTCCCACGTCATAAGAAAACAAAAAATATGTTATTCTCTATACTTCACATGGTACACTAATGAAGAGGTCATGTACAAAGGGGAAGAATTTATAGTATCTCAACCCTTTAAAATATTCACATATCAATAAAAGATTAATCTCACCATGTTTCAATTTTCATATGATGTTTAAATTCTTTACTCCTGAGTATTTTTGATAATAGTTTATATCATGTTCTTCTCATATCTTTGTGCATACACCATTTCCATATTGAGGTCTATAGGTACATGATCCAATGACTAAACCTCACATTTATTTACCACTATGATATTATATACCATGATAAATTATCTTCTGTGTAGATGAGAAAAATGATACCAAAACTGTAAGGATTCTAATTTTTTTATGTGGACCATAATGAAAATATCAATTTATTAGATATAGTAGTTATACTTATGTGGTCGTACCTGATTAGACTTAGAAGTGACAACCCATTACCTAGTCATTAGTAACACTCCAATAATAACCATGAAGGCATAATAATTGATTGAAATAGTGTTACCTAAATTTGTAAGGAAAGAAATAATAGTACATATCAGCCTCAAATTCAACACATGGAAAGAATATTCATAATAATTGGTCCACTAAAACATTACTCTTTCATTGTTATCCTAGTCATGGGAATTAGAAAGAAAATTAAATCTTTAATTAACTGAATATAATAGATTTCATGGATTAGAAATATATATATCTCAATCATTTTTTATGAAAATCCCAAAATATCACTACCTCTAATTTCTCTTGATTGACAAGGAACCATGAATTTTAAATCACATTCTTAATAATTAAAAACACCTAAATCAGAAATTGGATCTTTGAGTAAATATAATAAATCATATTTTCACAAAGTAAACTAAATTTGATTATTAGGTTCTCCAAAAAAATCCCAAGTCCATGAGTATATCATAATTTATTTGACATACATTTTCATTAAGGAGTCTATGTAGGGATGAAAAATCCAGTTCAAGAGATCCAGAACTGTAACACCCAAAGATTTTTATGATATAAATGTTTTTAAATTCCATTGGTGTATTGTGTTGTACACTACACCAAGATATTATTCACTACAACAACACCAACTTAACTTGAAATATACACAACAGTATGATTGTCTTGTCTTACACAAAAGTTAGAGTCATTTTGATAGATTCTATTTAATGCATGATTGAATTTGAGAGAAGAAATAAATATTATTATATTACCTTAAAACCTATCAATTATAATGGTTGTTATTCGTAGTATTTATTTTACTATGAAAATATTCTTGGAACATGTATATATAATTAATTATCCCTTGAGATATTTCTTATAAATGATAATAAAACCCATTTTAAATAAAACGAAATGATTTTCAGAAAAACTATTTAAATAAAAATAGTCTAGTTTATAAAATAATAAAATCACTACTGATGGATTTTAATAATAATACATATATTTAATATCATCAATAAAATGTCCCAATTAAATCATATATGTTTTCTAGACATTATCTAAGAAAAAAATCAATTTTCATATAAAAGTTTTTTTTAAAAAATAATGTTCTGCCACCTATTGATGGTGCACCTTTTTAAAATCTAGTTTTAACACCTTTTTGTATTATATTTCATAAAATATAATTATTCTTTGGAATTGGGATATAAAAATTTATTGTGGATGCAATTTTTATATTTTTTCAAAAAAGATTCATGTTATGTTAGTAAACATATACTAAATTTTAATTATAAATAACCTTTTTCATAAAAACATTTTTTATGGATTAGTATTATTATTTATAATTTTTAAAATATAATCATATTATATTTTTATCATTAAATATAATTTAGTTCATTGGTATTAATTTTATATTGAATTTTTATTTAAAAACACTTCAATCTTTTACAATGATTTAACTTTTAAAACAAGTTTTCCAATCTAGAAAACAGGACAACATTAAAATTAATTACTTAAACATTTATATTTTGAAATCTGAAAAAATGAATTAAATATTTGTAATAGTGAGTCAAAAATATATAATTATAATTTTTTTCATTATGAATAATAACTTCATTAATTTTTTTAATAATATGGTAAAAAGGTAAATCATGTAATTAAAAGTGAAAATAATATGATAAAATCACCCTAACACTTATCCTAATATCATTGAATAAGTGTTAAATGAATTAAATCATCCTTATGTGGAAATTTAATCCTTTGGAAGACTCTTTTATATGATTAGGAAATTTAATATATTTTATTTGAAGAAAATTTAAAGATGTCATCATTAAATTTTAATAAATATATTATTTTTATTATAAGGTTATAGAGAAGATAAATAAAACTATAAATAATCATTTGAAAACTAAAATGTTTTATTTATCATGGTATTTTATTTAAATTTTTTTGAAAATAAATAAATATCTTAATGGATTATACAAGGATGATGCATATATTATTTAATAGATGAAAAAAATAAAATAATTTTATTAAAATTATAATAATCATTAAAATAACAAAAAAATGGAAAAATATAAATTTTTAAGTATATATAGACCATAATAATCCCTGGGAATAATTATTTACCATTTCAATCAACATGGAAATGATTATGACAGTTTGAATATTTTATCTAATGTAATGTTAACGTTGTCACATTCATATTTTTACAAATAAAAAGAACTTCTATTTAAGATTTTACGAATGTTATATTCGATAATAAGTATTATTTTAAAATATATATGATTTATATTCACTGAATTCTTTAAATTTTAATTTTTATTAAATGAATTATTATATTAAATAATTTTATAAAACTAATGTAGTAATTATTTTATTAATGGAAATATAAAATTAATGTTATTAAAAATATTATAATAAATATAATTTTGGATAATTAATATATCCAATGAATTTTCATGATGAATTAACCCATTATAAATATAATAAAATATTTTTCACGGGTATAACCTCTTATCTTGGTATTTTTTAAAATCCATGAAATAAATAGTCTCGAAATTGACACTCTTGATATTTTTTCCAAAATAATATTTTATATAATTATTTTAAAATAATAATACATTTTTAGAAATATAAAATAATTATGATATAGTCAAAAAAATTCTAAATTTTTCATTTCTAGTATAATTTATATAAACTAAATTAAAATACCACTATTTAATTATGGAATAATTTTTTACCCTAATTTAAATTAAAATATTATAAATAATGGTTAATTGAAATTATATAGTTAAAATTGATAGAAACAAATGTCTAAATATTATGGTTTTATGATACTAAAAACTTATCTCATGTTATAAAATATTATCTTTTAGGTTTTTGAATCTGGTTTGATTTTATTATAAATTGATATTTTTGGAGATTCCAAAAGTGTATCTCACCTCAATTATATAAGAGAACCTCATCCCTCATTTCATAACATCACCTAAAGACATCAAGCTAAGCCATACAAAGCCCAATTCCAATCTAAACCTTCCTATAAAATTTAGGTATATTCTTGTGTTCTCAAAATACCGACTCTAGTGTTTCTAAGAGGAGACAAAGGGGTCGCTTGCCGAAGAAGTGGTAATTTCCTTTACCAAATCTCTCAAGAACATTTCTTAATCTACATAAAAATCATGAGTTTTTCTAATTATAATATAATAAATATTGTATAAATTATATACTTAGTTTTTATTATGAGTATAGAACAACCGCATTCCTCCTTCTATTCCCCGATGTAAAACAAAATCAACACGTATGCGCACGTACGGCTCAACGTCCCCATGCCATGGTGTAATCTATTTTAAAAACATTATATTGATCGGTATAACGATGTAAATAATATAAATATATAGTTATAATAATTAGACATTTATTCTAGAACAAGAAATATATCATCCACTTCTATAATTTTCACTATTAAGAAAATGATACCATTGCTCGTGCGTATGTACAACCTACCGTCTCGACGATGCGATACGATTAATTTCAATTTAAACCATTAAAGATTTAATATATAAAGGTATATAAAGAATAAATATGATATATATTACCTTAATATAATTATATAAATTATGTTAATATATCTTATATATTTTAATTGGAACTTATATGAAAAAAACACGCATGAGAAAATAAAGCAGTCAACACCCAAAAGAAGCTTAGAAATGAAATTTTATTAAATAGGTGATAATATGATCATATATGATATAATAAATATAAATATGGCTCTATAATAAGTTAATAAAATTGTTAATCCCTCAATCATTAATTCCATATATGCACCATGGGAATCAGACCTGTGGAAATGAATTATTTTTTAGTACATTGTTTATTCTTTGAGACACATGTTGTATAGAATAAGTTCATTCTTCTACATGGTGTATATACTACCCATGACTGTATTTTATGAGTTATATCTAGAATATTATGTTATCTTTATAATTTTATTTCTTAAATTTGTAATTTTAATTAATTTATTATAATGTGAAGTCTGTTTGTTTCACAATCTCTTCAATATTTAGAATTGTTTAGTTTTAAGTCTCAATTGAGTAGTATGTATCATACTTGTCCATTATTACTGAAAATAATTTCTAAAATTCTTTACTGTACTCATATGGATATTTAATGTTATTTTTACCTTTTACTACCTGGTTTTAAAGGAAACATTTTTTCATTTTCCAAAAAGATATACATTTTACATTTCTAGAAAAAGTATGAGAAGAATTACCTCTTTTAACTTATAAGGCTTGAAAGATATTTTATAAATTCATAATGATTTATTTTGTGAAGTATTTCTTTAAAATGTTACTAGGTTATTTTCTAATAAATTCATTTCATTTAAAATTGTGTAGATTTTTAATAAAATTAAACTTCTTTGAAGAAGAAATAATATTTTCCTCATGAATTATTTTAATGTGATCTATCAAAATTATCTTACATATAATATGAAATTATTTTATGTTATATATTCATTAGTGTAGATTTTATTATTTAAATGATATTATCTCTACTATTACAATTATTTTATTATTTTTATGATTTAATTATATTAATGAGATCCATTTATTTTTCATGGATTATGTTATGATGGATTGATGTTTATAAAACCTATTTGATTACCTGGGTTATGATTAATGATTATATTATTATGGAACACATATGTATGGTTTTAATTATGTGATGGGTGGGTCTTATATATCCCTCCATTCTAATGGGTTAATATTTATATCTCATAAGATATATAGTAATTGAATGGGAAATAATTTGAAATTTATTAATAAAACAATAGAATATGAAATCCTCTCAATTTAGTAATATTGGGCTGGAATTTTAAGTAAACCCGGTATAATAATACAGAGTTGAACTTAGGAGTGAACATGGTTCATTAAATAACATTGTAAAATATAATGTACATTATTTCCTATTCGTATATATTTACCAAAATTCTATGTTCCATGTCGATTCTATTTTCTCATAGATCTTGAGGATTTATGATTTATTCCTTATAATCTACCACGATTTATTTTAGAACTCAACATTTTTATATGTGTTAAACATGGTATGATTTTAAAATTTTATGTTCATTTTTTTTACATTTTTTTGATCATTCATTTTGTGATAATTTACTTGTTTACCCTTACTAACAATCTGAGCTCACCCTTGTCATATGTTTGATTTTTACACGGTTATAAATAAGAGGTTTTAGAAGAAAACTAAAGGGGGAGATCTATATAAGAGATATTGAAGATCTTTATCCAAATGAGAATAATGTTGACCATGTTTCCAAAGACACATACCTAATATCATCATCGGGTGTTTGTTATTGTAATGTATTAAGTATTACACAAAATTAACATATTATAGGTGTACATCAATCATGGTTCATTAATGTTAGTATCAGAGAAATGGTTTATCCCACCTTAAAATGATAGGATGAAAAAACTCTAGTGATAACCCTAGATATATTTCTGAGCATATATCTAGGGTTGTATTTTTTATAATTATAATAATTAGTTAAAATACTAGAACTTTTGTAATGATTATGAATAATCTAGGACTAAACCTATGATATCATAGATTTAAATATTATAAGTAATATCACTTAATTATGGGTTATTGATATATGATAAGTATTTCTCACAACCAAATTTCTAGTCTTAGTAAATATATAGAAATAGATAGAACATAGTAACATTCAATGTTTAATTTGTTGAATGAATGGGAATTATATGTCCCAAGTGGAAATATCATGAAGATAATTGGGGAGGTGGTATGAGTATTGATTATACTACTGTGGATAAAGAGACTCCAAATGACATATGAAATGTATGTGATGATCTAACCATATTTTTTACCTTAAACATATAAATCATGATTCAATTATTGTTTAGGAACATTAATACATTATTCAAATTTCATATTATTTGATGGAATAAAATAATAAACACTGTGTAATGGGTTAAGAGTACTGTTAGATGATTAAAGTGTATATGTTTTTTAATTCAATGATTATGTATAAGTATTACCAATATATTTTTTTCATTAAGGATTGAAAATGATATTTTAAATGGGGATGAGGAATTATAAAATTTATTTATGAGAAATGGATTGTTTTGATTAATGTAATGTGCCCTTAATTTGTTCTAGATGTGGTGAAAATTGTTTTTATCTTGGATAAAGATATGTTGGACATAATTATTTGTATGATTCTAATTAAGGACTTATTGAAATGTATATTATTATATCATGGATTAAGTTTAAAAATATTTATGACTTAAGGAGTATATAAAATATTATTTGGAATAAAAAATCATGCATGTTCTCAATAAGGCTATATGGTAATTTAGGTTATTACCATTACTCAAGAGAATACATGATGAAGGCATTCATATATAAGGACCCGACATTATTACATACATAATCATTAATTTATTCAAGAAAACACATCCTTTTACATTGAGGATGTTTTCATGTTTAAATATTTAGATAATTGAGACATAATACATTCATAACATTACACATTGTTACAGATTGGATATAATAAAAACATTTTCTATTTTTCAAAATATTAAATATTAAAACATAAAACATGATTTCATAGCAATTATTCTAAAAGTCAACATGGATTCTTTCATTTTCCTACACATACTTATTAACTATAAAAAACATTTAATTACTTGGGATGAACACAAAATCTCGGTAAGGGATATAAAAATAAGGAAAGAACATATTAATCCATCAATACTTGTAACGTATTAAATAATTTTCAAAGGATATACATATAACCTGTATTTACATACACACATTGTCAAACATGAGAATTTAATAATATATAATAACATATGTAGAACCATTAAATTATCTTGGGGATTTACTTACATAATATTGTATCCCTCTTGGATAACTTATAATTTGTAACCCTCATGGGTACCTTACTATTTGTGTAACCATTGCAGTTACACATGGAGTATCCATACATATGAACTCCATCTTACACATACCCAATGCATTGGAGGGAAATATAGGTCCAAAAAATCATCATAAAAAATTCCCAAGATCCATAACATAATAATACAACATGAATATTATCATAAAGACATTGATTCGGAATTTTGAAAATTTGAATTTTAAAAGAGGATTTTAAAAGAAAAGCATCGTACATAAATCAATAAATTGAGGAAAGGAATAATAAAGTGGATAGAATATGTATATACGTTTAAATTATACATAATTCAAAAAAATATGAACAAAACCTATCACCCAATAAATTTTAATACCACATAAATAACGTTGTAGAAGATTAACCCTAATAATGGAAATCGGGTTAAGAATTCCCTTACATCAAGATTTTCTAACTTAAAACGTGTTTAACTTCATGTGTAATAGTTAAAAGAGTGTTATTGGTATATTTCAGAAACATGTTTTTGTTTATTACATCTTATATGATCATTTCATAACCTCATTTTACCCCTTAATTGTTAGAATTTATTTCCTTGCATTGTTTTGGGGGAGTTCCTTACATGATTTCCATGTTTGGTTCATGAGGGATGTTCTTGTTGAATGGAAGTGAAACTATAGAATTTGAATGGAAAGGTATTTACATATTTCATGTACCATAATTTATTCCATTTATCACTATAATGTTTTATATGAGGAAGGTTCATAAGTTTGAATATTAATAATGTTTGTTTTGATAATTTTAGTGGTTCTTTGATAATAACTACCTCATTTTGTCTTATAAATTAAAACCTAGAGTACAAACCAATTACAGAACCATGGATGAGACATAATATATATATTATAACCTATTTCAACCATAGAGATGGTTTCATGACCTGATTTTAAATAATTAACGGAAATTGAAATCACATCGTCCACGATGTCGGTAATTCGACACATCACGGACAATGTTTTTTATTCCTTAAATAAGTGGGAGAGTGGAAGAATAATAATGATCAATTTTCCATAAACATTAGAACATCCAAGATATAAATGATTTTATGGAGATTTCATGACTCTTAGTAAAGAAAATATTAGTAAATAATAAGAAATTAAATGAACTCAAAATAAAAGAGTAGTTGAGAAATCCCTTAAAAAAATTCGGCAGCCTAACGGCTATGCTACATGGTTCTACAAAATATTAAAAAGTGTGCAGAAAATGGTAACCCATCCATAAATGAATCATAATACCGAATAGATCATAACTAAGAAGTAATTAATAACATGGTATGGAAACATGAAAGTTATACCACATAAAAGAGAACTTGAATAGAAAAATAATGAAATTGAGAATTTTCTTACCTAATAGAGAAACTCATAGAACATGAATGTTGGACCCTTGGGGGCTTGAGGAAACCTTGAGAGGGATACTAGGGAGGAAAGGAGGCCATAAATTCATTGATGAGGATTTATGAATGATTTTAATGAAGGAATGAGTTGGTATTTATAGCAAAAGTGGGGGATTATTATAATAATTTCCAAGGGACACCTCATTAGTGGTATTTGTAAAATCATGGGCTTGCCCATGGTATTTCCCACGGTATAATAATCTTAAGAAACTTCATAAAAAAATTTAATATACAAAAGTCAAACAGATTTATTACATCATTATTACAAAATAAATGATGTCATTAACACAACAATACTCAAAACTGTATTTTTTACTATTCAACGAAAAATCTACTGTTTCAGAAAAATCCCCAAAATTCACCCTATCGATTTATCGATGTGTGGAAATCAAAAATGATTCCTTTTTTTAAATAATTTCCTATATATTTTTAATTTTATTTTTAAATAAAATCATACTTAAATTAAAAATTAAAAATTTAAAAACGATTACTGCTTTTATATCAAATTTAAAAATTAATGAAGATGACATTATCTTAAATACTTGAGAAAATAAAATAATAACAAAATTTACTATTCATCATGGTCATATTACTATTCATATTACTATTCATAATGTTATTCTACTATTCACCAAAAAATAAGTTAGTTCCAATAGACTCTAAAGAACATACTCTACACAATTATAGATGACCATTTTTCTAAATTCAAAACATAGAAGAAGAAAACTTATGATTAAAGGGAAATTATAAATATCGGCATTAAATTTTTTTCAAAAATTTCAATTTATTTTTAGAAAACCTTGGGCTGTAACATTATCCCCAAGTTCTGGAAATTGTGTCCTCACACTTTTATTTACTTATTAAATAAGTGTGGATACCTTTCACTCTTATAATTTTCAGAATCCTATGTTGCTTCATCAACCATGAGGTTTCTCTTTAAAACCTTTACCTGGTGGATTACCTAATTCTGCAATATCAGTTCCCTTCGATCCAAAATATGAAATGGTTACTTTTCATATGAAAGGTTCTCCTCCAGCAGAACTACTTCTGGGCTCAAAACATGAGTCGAATATGTTACATTTATCTTCAACATCGAAACATGAAAAACATTCTTTACCACAGACAAACTCAGAGGCAATGCTAATCAGTATGCAAATGGTACAACATTATCCAAGATTTCAAAAGGTCTAATAAACCATAGACTTAGATTTATTTTCTTACCAAAATGCATCAAACCTTTCCAAGGAGAGATTTTATGTAAAACATGGTCACCTACCTCAAAAGAGAATTTTTTCCCTTCCATTATCTGCATAACTTTCTACCTTCTCTATGTTGTTCTCATGTGCTACTGAATCATCTTCACTTTCTCTACCACATCCCCTACTATCTCTGGCCCCATAAACTTTCTTTCACTAACTTCATCTCAAAACGCTAGATTTTGACACCAATTTCGGTACAAAGCCTCAAAAGGTGACATTGGTATACTAGAATAAAAACTATTATTATAAGAAAACTCAACTAAAGAAGTTTTATGATACCCACATCCCTCGTAATCCATTGAACATGGTTGAAGCATATCCTCAAATTTTTTAATCGACCATTATGATGTCTCATATGATTGAGGATGAAAAGTTGTACTAAAAATTAATTCTGTGTCCATTGACTTGTGATGTCCCTTCCAAAATATAGAAGGGAACCTGGGATCCCGGTCAGATACAATGGAAAAAGGTACTCCATTTAACCTGAAAATCACCTTGATGTACAGTTGAAAAATCCGATCCAAAGGCATTGCATCTCGAATAGAAAGAAAATGCAAAGATTTATTCATCCAATCCACAATAAACCCAATTACATTGTTACCTTGAGGTGTTTTAGGTAGTCCCACAACAAATTCCATTGATACATTCTCCAACTTCCACTATGGCACTGGAAAAGGCTGAAGAATCCCCTTCGGTAACTACTCCCATAATTCTGTCTGACAACAATGACTACACTGAAACCAGAAATAAAAAATATGTATTCCCTGCACCAAAAACTTCTAAGGAAAAATTCATCCAATCATTAATCAAGGTATCATGTTTAAAATGTAACATGGTAAATGATGCATGGTGTTTTCAATTCAAGGCATCTGCTACTTTGTTTTCTTTTCCAGGATGGTAATTGATCATGTAATCATAATCATTCCTCAGTTCAATCCATCTTCACTAACTCATTTTTAATTACTTCTGAGTGAATATATAATTTAGACTTTTATGGTCAGTAAATATTTAAAATTTGGATCCGTATAAATGATGCCTCCAAATTTTAAATGAAAAAACCCACGGCTGCCAATTCCAAATCATGCTTGGGATAATTTAACTCCCGAGGTTTTTGTTGTCTTAAAAAATAAGCAATTAACTGATCATTCTGCATCAAAACCCAACCATGTCCCTTCAACGAAGCATCACTATTGATGGTGAAATCGCCATTTCAGGAAGGCAAGGAAAAAACTAGAGAATTTACCAATCTTATCTTTAGTTCATGAAAACAAAAATCTAATTCTTCTATCCAAACAAATTTAACCCCTTTATGTGTTAACATAGTTATCAGGCTACATAACCGAAAAAAGTTCTAAACAAAACATCGGTAATAACCTTCTAATCTAAGATAAACTAAAAATCTTGGAAACATTTGTGGGTCTTCGCCATTTATCAACCACTTTTGTTTTTTACAGGATGAACAACTATTCCATCCTTATTTACAAAGTACACATGAAAAGATATTTGTTGCAACAAAAAAAAACACTTTCTGAATTATCCATACTATTTATTTTATTTTAAGGTTTTTAAAACAACCCTTTGATGTTTTCCATTCTACACTTTTTTTTTGAAAATACTATAATCTCATTAATAAATACAACCATAAACATATCCATGAACTCATGAAATAATCTATTCATAATTCCCATATCTAGTACCAAATGCTGTTTTTGGGATGTCATCCTCCTCACCTTCTAGTGATGGTATCTAGATCACAAGTCAATCTTTGAAAAGTACTGATCACCCTAGAGCTGATGAATCAAGTAATTGATATGAGGCAAAGGACACTTTTTTTTAACAGTGATGTTATTAAAATCTCTATAATCAATGAAAAGTATCATGAAATCATCATTCTTTTTAACAAACCAAACATGGGCTCCCCATGGTGAAGTGTTTGGATGAATTAAGCCTTTATCAAGAAAATACTGGAATATATTTTTCAATTCAAGAAGTTCTATTTGAGTCATAACATATGGGGTTTTTGAAATTGGATTAGCATCATAAACTATGTAAATTGTGAATTATACTTTCTGATTATGTATGAAATAGGGTAACTCATTAGGAAAAATATCAAGGTATTTATTTACCATAGGCACATCATCAATCTAAACAGTTACCCTATTTTCAAAAATATGAGAAAGACATCTTTCATTTACATCTTTCAATAGTTTCTCAACTTCCTGATTTGTTATCAACTGTATGGGTTCATTCTTGTATACAAACTGATACTATTTATGAAAAACAACTTCTTTAGATCTAAAATCATTCTTAGCATGACAAACATAAATCTAATCAATTCCCAGTATAACATCTAACTCGACTAAGGGTAAAAAAAGGTTTGCAGGTATATTCCTCCCACAGACCTCTATAGTATGATTCTTATAATTCTTTTTTTATAATATTTCACCCTAGTGATTTAACAACATGTTCATCTCTCATTTTTCGATGTGGTATTTCCAATTTACCTTACAATTTATCAGAGATGAAGTAATGTGTATAACTCATATCAAACAAAACTTTCGAACACATTTAGAACACTTTCTGGTTTTTCTATGACATTCCCCAGGGTTTTTCTTGCCACACTTTTCAAAAACAAGAAACTAGATTTTCTTACCATAAGATTTATTTGGATGATTCTTACCCATCACACACCACCTCGACCTCTTCTTCTCCTTATTTCCAAAATGCACATAATCTTCCTTAAATTCTACCTCTACCCTCTCAGCACATCAGACTAGTTTCCCATAACTTTTGAATTAACGGGAGGCCAACACCCTTCAATACCATATCATCAGTTCTTTGTAAAAGTGTTTGATTTCTCTATCATGCTCCAGAATATGATTTGGAGCATACCTCACTATTCGGGTACAGTTCTCTTCATACATAACCAGTGAATTCTCATCATTTTTCTACAATTCATGAAGTTTCTTCTCCATCCTAAGTCACACCACTTTAGGAAAATATTTTTTAAGGAAAATAAATTTAAATTAATCCCACTCTACGGCATAAAAATCCTCTCTACCTCTGATATTCATTAACATTTACCACCACTGATCAACTTCAACATCAATAAGATAATTGGAAAGACTTACCTTTTGATTTTTTGAACATCCCATAACATCAAATATCTTTTCAAGGGCATTGATCCATCCTTCAGCTGATACTAGGTCAAATGATCCATTGAACGTAGAAGGGTGTTTTCTAAAAAAATGTTTCACTATTGTCATGTTCCATTGTGGTTCCTATGGTTGTTCTCATGCATGGATGCCACCACCATTTATTCCTTTCTTTAGTTGAGGCATTACTATCACAAACTACTCGGTTCTAATCTCTACCATTCTGGGCTGGTGCCTCCCCTCTTCATCTTCCCAATTTCTTTTGAAGAAAACCATTCAGAATAAACATACCTTAGATGAACCAACATGGTAATCATTAAATGCTATAATATTTCAAATTAATCAAAGAGTAAAAATCATTTATGGTATTCTTTTGACATCATCCTCATAACCCTTAATGTTATCTAAATCATCCTCTGATACTAACTATATGGACACGACCTTATTACATACATAATCTTGAATTAAGTCAAGAAAACACATTCTTTTACATTGAGGATATTTTCAGGTTTAGAGCTTTAGATAATTGGGACATATTATATTTATAACATTACACATTTTTACAGAGTGGATACCATAAAAATAGTTTCCACTTTTCAAAATATAAAACATTAAAACACAAAACATGATTTCATGATAATTCTTAAAAAATTTAACATGGAATCATTCATTGTCCTAAAAATCCTTATAAATGGTGAAAAAACATTTAAAAACTTGGGAAGATCACAAAAGCTCAGTAAGGTATATAAAAATAAGGAAGGAACACATTAGTCCATGAATACTTCTAACGTATGAAATCCTTTTAGACAGACATACTTATCACCTGTATATATATATTGACTTAGTGAAACATGATACTCCCATAATACATAAGAACATAAGTAGAACCATAAATGTATCTTGGGTAATTACATACATAATCTTGTAACTCTGTCGACTACTTTATAATTTTTAACCCACACGGCTAGCTTACTATTTGTGTATCCATCGTAGTTACACTTAGAGCAACCATACGAACGACCTCCAACACAGATATATCCAATGCATTGGACGGAAATATAGGTCCCACCATACATTACAGACAATTCCCATGTTCCAGAACATATTCATACAACATGAATATTAGCATTAAAACATTTTTTTTTGAATTTTGCAATATAGAATTTAAAAATGGATTTTAAAAGAAATGCCCCTTACATTAAACATATAATTGAAGAGAGCCTTAATAGAGTATATGGAATATATATATATATATTATATAGTTAGACATGATTCAACATAATATAAACAAACCCCATAACACAATAAATTTTTATACCACATAAATAACAATGTTGAAGGTTAACTCAAAGAATAGAAATCAGGTTAAGAATTCCCTTACCTTAGGCTTCTCTTATATAACACTTGTTTAAAATACTTTATTAATTGTTAAAAGGGTGTTATTATTATTTTTTAGAAATATTTTCATGTATATAAAATCTTATATTATCATTTAATAACCTCATTTTACCCCTTAATTATTATTATTTTGTTCCTTGAACTGTTTTGGGTGAGTTCCATACATGATTTCCCTGATTGGTTCATAATGGATGTTCTTGTTGATTGGAAGTGAAACTAAAAAATTGGAATAAAAAGGTATTTACATATTTACAGTACCATAATTTAACCATTTATCACATTGATGTTTTATATGAGGATGATTCATAAGTTAAAACATTAATAATGTTCATTTAGATCATTTTAGTGGTTCCTTGATAATAACAACCTCATTTTGTCTTATAAATTAAAACTATGTGTAAAAAAGAGATACAGAACCATGTATAAGACATAATAAATATATTATAACCTGTTTCAAACATAGAAATTGTTTCAGGACCAGTCTTTAAAGTATTAATGGATGTTGAAATCACATCATCCATGATGCTGGTAATTTGACACATCAAAGAAAATGTTTTTTATCCCATGAATAAGTGGTAGAGGATAAGAATAATGATGACGTATTTTCCATGAACATTAGAACATCAAAAATATACATGATTTATGAGATTTAATTGCTCTTTGGTAAGAATATATGAATAATGAATACGAAAATAATGGAACTCAAAATGAAAAAAAATTATTGAGAAATCCCTTACAAAAATTCGGCAGACTAATGGCTATGACACATGGTTTTAGAAAATATTAAAATGATAGGGGACAAGGGTCACACATCTAGAAATAAATAATAATACAGAATATATCATGAATAATATGGAAATAAGAAAATGTCATCAAAACATGAATGTTATACCACATAAAAGAGACTTGAAAGGAAAAAAGAAAGACATTGAGAATTTTCTTACCTTGTAGAGTAACTCCTAGAACATGAAGGCTGGGACCTCTGGGGCATGATTAAACCTTGGTAGGACTAATAAAGAGGTAAACATCCTAGATATTCATTTTTGAGGAACTTGGAATGAATTTAATGAAGGAATGGGTTGGTATTTATAACAAAAGTTGGGGATTTTTTTAATAATTTCCAAGGGATGCCTCATTAGTGGTATTTGTAAAACCATGGTCATTCCCATGGTATTTTCCCATTGTATAAGCCACTTGAGACACCTCATAACTTTTTTACAGAACAAATGTCGACCAGATTTATTATATCATTATTACATCATTAATGATTTCATTAACACATCGAAACTCAAAACTATATTTTTTTACTATTCACCAAAAAAATCAATTGATTCATAAAAATCCCAAAAATACACCCTTACCATTTATCGACGAGTATAATTAAAAAATGAAGTCCTCGTTTTGAAAATAATTTCCTAACTATTCTTAATTTAATTTTTAAATAAAATCATACTTAATTCAAAAACTAATAATTTAAAAACTATAACTGCTTTTATATCACATTTAAAAATTAATCAAGATGTCATTATGTTAAATCATTAAGAAAATATAATAATAATAAAATTTAACATTCATTAGGGTCATATTACTATTCATATTAGTATTAATAAAGTTATATTACTATTCACCAAAAAAACATGTTGGTTCCAATATACACCAAATATCATACTGAACACAATTGTAGATGACCATATTTCGAAATTCAAAACATTGAAGTAGTAAAATTATTTTTAAATGCAACTTATAAATATCTACACTAAAAAAAATTCAAGAATTTAAATTTATTTTTATGAAACCTTGGGGTGTTACATTATATGTTTGGAAGGTGACCAACAGGAGCTACTTTATGACATATTGGAAATAAATTTTAAGAAAATTTAGTGAACCTCTTTCTAAATTCATTGATTTTAATATTTTGGAAGGATTGTATGGATGCCTATTTATTAAATGTTCATTTAAATATTCATATTATGTTTTGTGAAAAAAATTATTATATCACTATATGAATATTTTTTTTCATATTTGATAACTTATGCTAACCTTTTTATTGTATATACAGATAAAATGACATGTCAATCTTTGTATTGATCTCATGATTTGTTAGTATTTCAGAAATTCCAAATTCAAATTATTTTCCTGTAACAAGAGATGAAGTAGAAATTTATCAAGTCAAGAAAAATTGTGAGATTGTTCTGAAATCAGGTAAGCATTTCTTCTAATGAAAATTATTTAACATTAGAAAAGATATCATGATATAAAATTTTTATATTGTTATCATCATTTTGATGATGTAAATGACCCATTTCATGCTTCTTTCGTATATGGTTTTGTGATTTTTAACATCTTCTGGATCACCCACTTTCTTGTCATCAATGATCTTTGTATATATCTTTGATTATTTATGTTTTCCCTCAATGCCGCAATATTTACCTATATTCTCCAACGTAGAAACCTAGTTATGAGTAAAATTGGGAAACTGTTATGCCTCTAAAATTCCTATTTTAAATTGAAATTTTATCATTCATTTTTATGATGTGGGATTACATGATAGAAACTATCAAGTATTAATCATTTTACAACAGAGATGAATTTCTATGGTGAATTTCAGTTTTAGGGCGGTAGAATTTAGCACCCCGAGATTTTTATGAGATTGATTTTTTTAAATTATTTGATTTATTTTGTTGTACAAAAAAGATAGATAACATTTCACTACACATGACACCATATTATCTTTTAGTATGATCAACACTAATCTTAGTTTTTGTTACACAAAAATTCGAGTTCTTTTGATAGATTTCATTTCACACAAGACTGAGTTTAAGCGAAAAACTAAATATTATTATGTTTCATTATAATAATGTATTTGTAATGGTTGGTATGAAAAATATTAATTGAATTATGTAAATGTGTTTACACAGGTTTATAAAATAAATTCTTTTTAGATTAATTAATAACAAATGAAAATAAAAACCTCATTAAAGAAAAAGAAAAACATTTCATAAAAAACTATATAAATGAAAATAAGTAAATTTATAAATTTATAAAATTAATATTGATGGGGTTTATTAGTGAAATATATATGTAATATATTCAATATTAGGTTTAAATTCATTTTATATGTTTTCTATACATGATATAAGTACAAATTTAATTATTCATATAAATGATGTATTTTTAAAAAATTGTAGTTTTTTCACCTTTTGAGGGAATACCAAATTTAAATCTATTTTTAACACCTTTTTATATTAAATTTCACAAAATAGAGATCTTATTTTGATGTGGGAAATAAAAAATTAATCTGGATGAATTTTTGTCTTTTTTCTGATTAGTTTCATTTAATGATGGCATACAAATTTAATTGAAAACAATTTTTTTCATAGAATGATTTTATATTAATATGTTATATTATTTAATGGTTTTAAGATATATATATAGCCTATATTATCACCATTAATATAATTTAGGACATAGGAATTAATTTTACATTGAATTTTGATGTAAAACATTTCAATCTTTTAAATGATTTTACTTTTAATACTTGTATACTTATTCAGAAAATGAGATTAATATTAAAATAATTAGAAAAACTCATGTATTTTAAAATTTGAAAAATGGATTCCATATATGGAATCAGTGGGTCTTAATTGTTTAAATATCTTGCTTTTATTTTTTGACAATATTAATAGTAACATCATTAATTTTTTTAACTTAGTAAGAAGATAAATCTGGTAATTAAATGTGAAAATAATATTATAAAATTACACTATAACTTTGCAATAATATCATTGGATGAGTGCGTTTCTACATAAATCATCCAAGCGTCAACATGTTATTCTTTTAAATCCACTTGGAGGAGATTATAACATTTAAAATATTTTATTTAATGAAATGTCAAAGATGTTTTACTCAAATTTTAATAAATAAATTATTTTTAATATATGGTTATATAAAATATAAATTTGATTATAAATAATCATTTAAAAAAATTATTTTATTAATGATGGTAATTTTTTTAAATTATATAAAATAAATAATTACCTTAAAGTATTATAAAATGATAATATGTATATTTTTTACTGATTAAAAATCAATAATATAATTTTAATTAAAATGTAAATAACTGTTAGAAACCCAAAATACATTTAAAATATATTATTTTAAGAGTATATATCGACCATTATCATCCTAGAGTAGAATTATTTACCTTGTGTAACCTCATGGAATTGATAATGACACTTATAATATTTTATCCAAAGTAATGATAAAATTTTCACAATCATGTTTTAATAAATATAATCATTTTTATGTAAGAATTTACGGATACTATATTATACTAAAATTATTATTATAAAATCTTGTACATTTATCTTCATCTGGGTATTTTTTCTGAAAATTTTATTCAATAGATAATTATATTAAATAATTTCACAAAAATAATGTACTAATTATTTTGTTAATTTAAATAATAAAATAATGTTACTAAAAATAATACAAAAAATAATATTTGGGATAATTATTGTATCCAATAAATTTTTTATATTACCTTGACCACATAGAGTTTTAAAAAAATTATTTTATAGGATAAAATCATATCTTTATTTTTTTTAAAAATCCATGATTTGAATAGTATCAAAATTGAAACTATTTATTTTTTGTCCAAATAATTTTTTATTAAATTATCTAAAAATAATAATACGTCTTTTAAAATATAAAATAAATATTATATTATGTAAATATTAAAAAATTATTCATTTGTGGTTTATTTAATTCAAATAAATAAAAATTACACTATTTTAATATTGAATAACATGTTAGCATAAAATTAAATTAAATTAAATAAGGTATAAATAAAAATATAAGGATTAAATTGATATAAAAACGTTCCAAAAATTAATTTTATGATGCAATAAAAATTTTATATCATCTAATATTTTGAAATATAACAATTTTTATGTTTTTGAATTTTTTTTTCTTTCATTATAAATTAATATTTTTGGAGATTCAAAAAGTGCCTCTTACATCAATTATAAATGGGAACCTCCTCCCTCATTTATTCACTTCACCGTGAGCCTTGAATCTCATCCATACCATGAAAAAATAAATTTCCAACATTCTTATACACTTTATATAGGTTTTGGTATTCTCAAAATACCATCTCTAGTGTCTATAAGAGGAGATTAGGAGTGATCTCACTGAAGAAGAGGTAATATCCTTTTACCAACTCTCTTAAGATCATTTCTTATTCTACTTCATATTCAAGAGTTATTTCCAATATAAAGTAAAATATCTACTATAAATTATATAATGATATTTTATTCAGATTATTTAACAACCATATTCCACCTTTTATCAATCCTATGATAAATCTAATTACCATGTGTACGTACATATGACATACCATCTTCACGTCGTGGTGTAATATGTTTTTCATCAGTTTATTTTTATGAGTATAATTATGGAAATAATAAAATATATCATTATTATAAAATTATATTTTTTCTAGAAAAACCAATATACAATCCACTTCGATACTTTTTTCTATTAAGGAAATGATACCAACGCTCCTACATACAAATGGCCTACTGTCTCCATGACGCGATGTAATTAATTTCAATGAACAACATTTATGAATGATTTTATAAAGTTATTTAATGAATAAATTTTATATATATTACCTTAATATAATGTTACAAATTTTGGAACTATATTACTATTTACAATAATTGGGACTTATATGAGAAAACATGCTGGAGAAAATGATGAATTTAACACCCACGTAAAGCATAAATATAAATATTATTAATTGGGTAATAATATGATCATATATGATATCATAAATATAAATATGTTATTTTGATTTGTTAATCACATTATTTAAACCATTATATAAGATGTTAGGATTTTTACCAAGGGAATCAGTCTTAAGGTGAGGAATTATTTTTGTCTCACCATTATTTTCGTGAGACAGATCTTTTATACACTAATTGTTTCATATACACGGTGTATATAATGCCCATGACTGTCTTTTACAAGTAATATTTAGAATTTTTTTTTATTTTCATAATTTTATTTCTTTCACGGGGAATAAAATTATATTTATTATAAATTTAAGACTATTTATTTCACTATCTCTTTAATATTTAGAATTATTTCACTATAAGTCTCTGTTGAGGAATATTTATCATCCATGTATATTTTTTTTAAAAACATTATCAATTTTTTTAATATTTCCCTATCGATACAAAAATTCATTTTTACCTTTTACTACATGGTTTGAAAGGATTCATTCTTTCATTTTCGAAAGGAGTAACTTTTTCACTATTTTTTAAAAAAAAGTATGAGAATAATTCATTAATTTAACTTATAAGGAATGAACACAAGTTTACACTTTCGTAAAACATTATTTTCAGGAAGCTTACATTAAAAAATTAAATAAATAATTTTAAATACATTATTTTATTTTAAAATTGAGATACTTTTTAAGAAAAAATATTTTTGAAGAAGAAAATACGTTTTCCACAATAATTATTTTAATTCATTGTATAAAACTTATCTTCCATTTAATATTATGATATTATATGTTATATAGGATTCAATGGGGATTTTTCTTTCATGTATATTATCTCTATTATTACTGTGATTTGATTATGTTTATGAGGGAATGATATTTATGAAATCTATTTCTTTATCATGGATTAAGATATGATGGAATGATGTTTATGAAAACCATTTTATTTTTAGGGATATGATGAATGATTTATGTTCTTATGGAACACATACAAATGGTTTTTATTATGTGATATGTGTGACCCATATATACATATAATTCATTGGGTAAATATTTCTATCTCATGAGATATAAAAGTACATTTTGGTAAATTATATTAGTTAAATAATACTATGTTGTAATGATAAATGAACTCAGATCATTAATATATGGATAAAAATGTAAGTAAAATAGTTCAGTAATACTGGTCTGGAATGAAGAGTGTACTTGATTAAGTAAAGTACTTTCTTCACTATACTGGAAATTATTTCCCAAGTATATGTGTTTTCCATAATTCCATGTTTTATGCAAATTATATTTTTTCATGGATCGTGTACCATTATGATTTCTGCCTTCTGAATAGAAAAGATTTATATAATGACTCATGATTTTGATATATGTTATAAGTGGTATGATTTTAAAACATAAATTTTAAATTTTTACATTATTATGTTCATGTTTTATTTGATATTTTCCTTGTTTACCCTTACTAGGCATCTGATCTAACCATTTTCATATATTATCTTTTCTTCAGGATCCAAATAAGGGTATTAGGTAAAAAATATAAAGGGGAAGATATTTTTGAGAGATTTTGGTGATCATTCAGCAAATTAGAAGAACGAATTCCAGCATTCCAAAGTCACTAAACTAGTATGGACATTGGGTGTCTGTTTGTGTAATGTTTCAGTATTCCAAAAAGGTAATATAATATTCATGTATGTAAAGCTAGAGTCATTATATGTACACCATCAATGTATTAACTAGATAAAAAACATAAAAATTAAATCCAATAATACATGCCTACTATTAAATTCTAACTTTATTATATCCTCTTCTCTAAACCACAACTAATGTTATCCTGATCATATTAAAAATAGGTAGAACTATTCATATATCATTAAAAGATAAAAAAATTGCACCAAGTCTCAATAAGAGATACTAGTCTTTCAACATATCATAATTATTCTTCTATTAATCCATTTATAACATGAGGATTCCATTCTCTTCAAAGAGAAATAAAATAGGACCACCCTAAGGAGAGGTACATGGAATAATATATCCCATAGCCTCAATGATTGAGCACAATTTTAACTCTATCATACTAAATGATACCTTATTTTAATACAATATCAATATAGAATCAATACCCATAACTATATCAATAATTTACTAGATCTCTATGATAGAAGGTAATATATAGAATTATAGTTGAAAAATCCTAAAAATCATACACTGCTAGAAAAGTACCGTGAAACGTCAATTGATCCACCATGGAAACTGTACTCACTACTTTTCCTTTGATGGATCTCATCTTTTCATGATTGGGCATCACTCTAGAAAAACCCACATCTTATTAGTTAATTAGTTTTTACTATTGTACTATAATTTCCATGATATACTTCCACTAATGATAGTAATTAATGTGATCTTGGAAGAACATTAAATTTTTTTTTCTAGAAGGTGTTGTAGGAGCTATTAATGAACAGAAAAAGTAAATAAAAAATATTTACATAGACCCCAATAACTTCATAACACAATGGGAAACTACTAATATTTTCCAGCCTATTTTGGAGAGGTATATAATGATCCAACAACCTAATAGAGAGTCGCATTTCCAGCCCAAAAAAAGACAAAAATAAAGTACAGATAAGAGAATGTGATTCACTTGTGTTGAATAATGAACCATGTTGTGTCAAAGTAAAAAAACCATAAATTTTATGTTAATATATACATACACTATATTCAATGGAACCTTGTTTAATGAATACACCCTAAATGAATGGGATAAGTAAACCTAATCCTGTAATATCTCTCTCTCCTAAGGAACATTCACTATGGTTTCTATGACTGTTAATTCCCCAATGACACTCATCCAGTTCAACAATATTACTTCCTAGACAAAGCCTACTTATCTATATAAGGCCCCCATGAAACATTTTTCAAGGCTTACAACTACCATTAACCTTTCAAATATCCTAGATGAGACACCCACAAGAAATTTTCTAAAAGTTACTCATCCTATCACATTAACAAGACTCCTTTGGTAGACTCGTAAACATACTATGAAAATTATTTTTTTACCCACACTAAAAAAATGAATTGGTAACTCCTCCTTAAAGAGGAAGAAAAAACCCACACTTTTTACAGACCATCTATCACCACCATAGTTAATATCATTTGAACACCTCTTCCTATGATTGGATGAGGCTCTAATTTGTTCAAAATAAATTCTACCTACACACCCACTAAAGATGGGAAGAGAATGCACTAGGTTATCATCCACCAATCCCTTATTGATAGTGAAAGCCTTGTGAACTATCAATGAGTAAGGCATCTGATTGAGAATACTGGACCAACACATTACAATTGGTCATAGGCCCATCTCAAATTTATTTTTTATATATATCTCATTCCCTATAAAAAATCATAAAAATGAAACAAATTGATGAATCATGTAATGTATCCAATCACAAACATGATCTTTAACATATACTGTATAAAATAATATACCATGCAATTTTTAAATTAATAAGTGAAGAGATCATAAAATAATACGTCCATGAAGGCCTCTCATAACATACCCTCATAACTCTTAGACAATACCAACTACCATATAATTTTCTAAAGGGTACCTAAAGCATGTAGGTTGTCAACTTCCCTTGCTGATCATAAAGTGTCTTGACGATATTTAGAATGAAATCAATAGCCTTAATACGGTCTTCATCATCCTAAGGACCTACTACCCATAAAAAATAAGAGGATTTTTTATCTGGAAGTCCCAGGAAAAATGAACCCTAGTCATCCCACCCTAATGTGAAAACCTACCACCCAAATGTACTATAAAAAAGAAACCTATGTGAAGAATATATAATTCACGAACCATTAATATATAAACCAAGGAATTATAAACTACATTCTACTAAAAATCATGGAGTATAATAATATAATTCCAATATTTGGGAACATCAAAAACATTATCACCTGTTAGTGCCATAACAGTTCGTTGAGTTTTTATTTTTGAAATTCCAAAATAGAAACATAAAAATAGTTTTCAAATATAAAATAGTAATAAAATTTAATCATTTAATATGGAAATCTATAAAAAAAACACCCCATGAGACACTCCCTATGGTTATACCCACAACCACTCGAAATAATCAAAACCACTAACCTAAGGACAAATCATTTATAACTTTTACTGGTATGTTAGTAAAAATAATATAATAAAACCATTACATGATTATGTTTAATTAATTTTATGTAATAAAAATTTTACTTAAGAAATTATAAAATATATTTTAATTTTAATTTAATTTATTTAGAAATATTTTTATCATTTTCAATCAATCTTTTTATATGTAAACCTACATGCCAAATATTGATGCATGAGCCCACACATTCACACTGATATGATAATAAAAAATACTATAAAATTTCAGTTTACTATATCTTTTTATAAATAAAATGAAACTATAACAATAAAACCAATAGAATAATTCCCACTACCTTGTACAGTTTAGATTTCCCAAACCCTACCTCTTAAGATACAATATAAGGGGAGAGAGAAAATGACCTCTACTTCCCACCTCCAATTGGCACCGAGTTGATGACCTGCACTGAGTGTAAAAAAAATATCATTAAATTGGGTCCATTACCCTCTATAACAATATAGGATTAGGAGATAAGATTAATAACCACCATAAAATCCATAAAATAATATAAAAATAAACCAAAACTATCCCACAACGCATGCATAAACTAAACTGATATAGATAGGAGTCTCGAAACATTAATACTGTAAAGAAATGATAAAAAAGTAGAACAATAACTGTCCAAAGGATTGATCTAGTAGTGTCAACCATGGTCCATGTAATACTATTGGAGAGCTAAAAATAGTATATACATGTAGGTTGATAATATATGTACACAAAGTAGGAAAACTAATGTCTCTCATGTACTTGTGAAAAAAGAATAATACTTTACCCATGAGAGCATAAGTGAATGAAATAGTAACTATACAATTATAATAACTCAAACCAACATCTCCAAGGAATGATCACAAAATAACACAATCCATATAATATAATATATAAAGAATCATATCAATTAAGGGTACCCGCACAGCTTTCCCGCTAGTATGACACTCTCACAACCCTAAAATGCACGTTATGGTGCTCCCATACATTCTGTATACCACACCACCCACAAGAACAGTCACATTTGATCAATCCCATAAACACTTAGGTTCAGAACCACAAAAGCAGTTCCACAAAACATCTCACCCAAAAACATATGGACCATCACGAATCAACAGAAATAACTAGATTAATAGGGTAGCATGAAGATGAAGTGGAAAAATATCACTCGCTCCTCCTACCGTGCTTGTAAACCACCACAAGCAACATCATCCCATAATATCCCACATGTAGACACATGGTATATGTTGCATCTCATCAAAATACACATGGGATTTCCACCCCATAAGCATATCCAACTAATAACTCTCCTTAAGACACTTGAGCTATCACAACGATCATATTGTTTACTAGTAGACCTCTATCCATCACAACAAGAACAATACCATTATCACCTAGAAGAGAGAGCAGTAAAGAGTGGGTACCAAATAATTTTTCCACCTCATTGGATGTTGGGTAAAATTTATCCTTCCTAACTATGTAGGTGTCAACACATAGTGCACAATGTAGATGGGTTTCATATAGAGATCATAGTAATTATGAATATAAATAAATGAATAAATATTTATATATATTCAAAATAAGACCCCAATTGATTAGTTCAATAACAAACACAAATCAATTCCCAACATCACCACTTTTGATTCCACCTCTACAATTAGAACACCACACACACCACAACCATAAGTCACATCATTAACCAATTCAATTGAATCATCTCATTATTTTCAATATTTAACAATAACAACATTTTACTACAAATCCCACCATTTATTTATTCAAGATCCACTTCCAACCCATTAACAAAAACTACCGATTTCATTTCAATCATTATTAAAAAAATTATTTTTTCCATCACTACCTAGGAATCTAACAAAAAAACAACATATCATAAACATATCATCTTTACCATCATACCACCACCGTTCTACCCCAAAATCTAAAAAAAACCACCTCACCGCCCCTAAATCACATAAAAAATCCTCACCGCCCCAAATTATAGCTAAACAAAAACCTCACCTCCCCAAAATCACAACCATAAATCTCTCAACCCCTACATACAACACCCAGACATCAACCACACATCAAAACCATTTAACATATTTACAAAGTTTATTTTATCAAATTAAACATATTTTTTGTGGAATTATCAAAAAATCTATAATATTGGGGAAACCATTTTACAAACCAATTATAAGTGGTTAGAGAATTATAATTCCATGATATATCAAAAAAATCACAAAGAAAGAATCAGTTAGAGAAAAATAATCCAGCACAAACAAACCCCCAATGAAAAAAATTATAATGGGGCATCATGACCATACAATAAAAATATCATAAATAGTAATAGAGCTATAAAAAATCAAAAGAAACCCCTCTATGTATCAATTTCAACTTAACCAATTCATTATCTTTGATTAATACAACATAACCATCTCTCATACACTATTGGAAAACATAATTGAACCAATATTTTTGGATACAACTGTGGTTATAAGTCACCCCTATACTAATGGTTTCCAAAAAACCATGGGAATAGGTTTTGGATCAGACCTATACCCATGGTTATTAAAAAAGTGGGTATATGGTCTTGTTGAAGACCTATACCGATGGATTTTTCAAATACCATTGGTATAGGGTTTGGTTCAAGACCTATACCCAGGATTCATAAAAAACCCATTGGTGTTGGTCAAACATATACCCATGTTTTTCCCATACCATGGTTTTATGTTTTGGATCAAAACCCATACCCACAATTCTCTGTGATCCATGGGCCTAGGTTATCCCTCTAACCATTGTTTCTATAAACAGTGGTTATAGATTTCATATGTAGGCATGAAGAAAAAATACAAGATGAATAAATATTGCCCCATTTTTTCAACCTATATCCATGATTTAAATATATATTTTTCAATATATATTTTTACACCAATAATCCTATTTTTTGTAGTTGTTTGGTACATGGATTATATAGTGGCAGTCTGGGGATCGAAACTGGTAATAAGAATTTTTTATTCTCATATATACATGGTTATTGAACCCTGGGTATAAGGTTATTGACACAATGGAAAATTTCCGATACACATATTTCCTTATTTCATAACTATGGAAATTTTAATTTCAAACCATGGGCATATATTAGAGATATACTAGTATATTTAGCTCCCTTGGTTCTCTAAATCATGGGATTTATCCTATAGCCATAGTTTTTTGGGATATACCAATGGTTCCAAACCATTCTTAGATGGTAATTTTTTAGTATTGATTGATAGATATGAGAAAACCAAAAACAGATGATACAAATTAGTGAGAAATAGGGGATTCACTAAGTCCAAGAATCATTCCAACTCATTATACACCAAAGGTTAAAGAAGAAACACCTGAAAACCGAAACAACACCACAAGAAACCATGGTTCAACATTCACCACACCCAAAGACCATCGAAACCCAATAGAAGACATGAAAAAAACTAAAAGAAAAACTGAACAACAAATGAAAAAATAATAATTGAATAATACTAACCAGTAAAGAGAGGATAAACTACTATAGATTGATAATGATTGTCCACCAGAACCAAAGGATTGAAGTGGAAAGAAGAAAGATCAATTAAATACATTAGGATCCGAGGGGACATCCAAAATGAGAGGGAGGGTGGACATCCAAATGAAGATAAATGCACATGAGAAGGGACATAATTCCTAAAACCCCATAGGATTAATGGAATGTGAAATTTACATGTTTATAAATCCCTAGGATTTAAAAAATTATAACATTCATAAAAAAATGAATCACTTTAAAGTATTTAACCTCAAAAATTATTGCACATCTTGAATCCCTGTTACACGATGTGTACCCATTTCATAGGATACCCCTTAGATGCATAAAGTATATGAGCCACTCACCTTGAAAATTCATGTACAACTATTACTCGTTATATATATAATACAATGTGTGTATTTTCTATAGCGTCTCTACTACAGCTCCAGCCTCCACAAAAAACAACTGAAAACTCCCACAAACATCTAAAACCACCAAACAAGAATATTAATCGTTTAGAAAGGAAAAAAATGTTAGATTATATACCTATCAAATGATTATCTCCTTCCAGAATATGAAACAAATCCCTGAAGAAAGGGGGTCCTAAAAACCACCACTCGAGATTACTCCAAAGTATCTCAGCATATCTCAAATGCTACCAAAAAAACGACATGCCAAATCAAATATCAGCTATAATTCTTGCATAAAATCACCAAAAAAATCACAACACCAAAACCATCCATCCTCACAACCACTGCAGATCCATCTCAACATCTATGAAACCTAAACCATTAACCACTACAAGAAACAAACCACACCATCCTGAACACTCAAATCGTGGAATTATGTCAACCCATGTTGAAATACTACCTTATATGTGTGGCACCTACAAGCCCACATGGGTTTGATCACATCACATTTAATGATTTTAAATTAAGAATCAATTATTACACTTTTAATATATTAGAAATTAATCACATATTATACATCAAAAACTAATGAAAATACCTCATTTCATAAAATATATGGATCCACACATCAAATCCCAAAAAAATAAAGAAATAAAAACTCAAAAAAAACACTTGGTACTTGGTATCCATCTTTGTATTCTTCTCCCAAGTACACTCCTCCAGGCCACCATGCCACCAAAACAAAAAAACAAAAGGACTTGTCCATCTATGAAGTGTGTTCTCTTGGTGATCCTAGATCTCTATCGGTTAATCCAAAAAATTCACATCACCAACAATATCAAAATCTCCCCAGTCAACTTCATGGGATTAATCAGGAAGATATTGTTGAAGCGAGGATACGTGGAACACATCATGAATCATCTCTATCCACAGTAGAAACATCTACTAAAACTCCACCTCCCCAGCTCGCCCTAAAACCTCAAAGTGACCAAAAATAATGGTTTAAATCTTACACCATCTACCAAATATTCACTTACCATGTAATGGGAAAACAATGGATCACAAGTGTTCCCCATTCATTAACTCTAATGACCTCCACCTATAATCTGAATCAAAATTTTACTAGCCTCGTACTCCTTTTATCCTATAATGAAAAAGATAACCCTATATACAATGCTATACATCACATCATGTCCAAGAACTTCTACCTCCCCAACTTCTGTCTAACAAAATAGAGAACTATATAACCTCCCATGAAATCCTCAAATAGAGACTTACTAATATAAGTGTAATATCTATTATTATAAGAAATATAAATATCAAGAATATTTCCTACCCAAGATGTATAAAAAAAGAGGATGTATGAATTCAACATACCATTGAGTGTCTAGATGGACCATACCATCTTCCCATTTTTCAGAGGGTGGAATGCATTGCTGAGGCATAAGTAAGTTCCAAAAAACCTCTTTTAATACCTAATATAATAACAAGGAAAAATGTGAATCTCAATTTGAGATAATGGACCTTGTATCTACATGAAACTACACCAACATATCTTAATACCTCTTAGCCAAATCATCCACTATGCTAGACTCCTTCATCACATAGAAGATGGCATAATTCATCAACTTATTAATGCTCTCCAACATTTAATCTCAACCTCCCTTATCTTGGGGTAAACCTATGACGGAATCCATAAATAATTCGTCCTATTTTTATATAGAAATAACCAATTACTCCAAAACACTGCTAGGATCAAGGTTCACCTCCATTAACTACTGAAAGACATTCACGTTTCCACAAACTTTTCCACCACCCATTTCATCCGAGGCTACAAAAATTACATCTTTAGGCCACAATACATCATGGAAACTATTGGGTGTAATGCCAAAGGGGATATATTAAACTAATAAAGTAATATTTCATGCATCAATATAAGTGTAACACCCATGTGTTTTATGAAATATTTAAATAATTTTTATTCTCTAATAGCTAGTTTTGGATGCAAACATTAGTTTAAACAAACTATGAGATGCCCTTAATATAAAATTTTTGTTACAACCTAGTCGTTATGTTAGCGGGAATAAATATAACTAACTTTAAAAAATTTATATTAAATGTAAATCAATTATATATCATCTTAGTTATTTGAGTGAATGAAATTAATATGATATGTATGTTATATAATTAAAATAATATTTTTGATATTCATTAAATACAAATTAAAAGAATGTATTTCCGCCTTTTAATAGAAAAACCATTTTTAATTTAATATTTAGGTACATAAATAATTTTTATATTAAAATTTAAAACTTTTATTCGGAAGTGGGATACAAAAATTTACTTTGGTTAAAATTATGATATTTTTTCATAAACATTATAATTTGATGAACAGTAAAAATATACAAATTTTTTATTAAAAACAACTTTTTTCATCTAGATAATTTATATGGTTAAATTATAATATTTAATGGTTTTAAAGTATAAATAGAATATATTTTTACCATTTAATATAATTTATATAATTTTCATTAATTTTACATTTAATTCATAGGTAAAAACATTTCAATCTTTTCCAATGTTTTAAATTTTATAACCCATTTTCTCAACAACAGAATTAATTTTAAATTAATTACTGAAACTTATTTGTTTTGAATTTGAAAAATGGGCTCCATATTTGGAATTAGTAGGTCCAAATTATGTTAATAGGAAACTTTTATTTTCGGCCATTATGAATGGAAACTATCGTTAATTTTATTTACCATAGTTAAAGGTTAATCTGGTAATTTAGCGTAAACAAAATATAAAAAAATTACCCTAACACTTTTATTAATATAATTGAATGATTATATTTCATCTTGAAATGTACTTGGGTTAAAATTTTATCTATTGGATCCCACTTGGATGAGATTAAGACATTTAATTTATTTTATTTAATGGAATGTTAAATATGTCTCACTAAAACTTTAATAATTAAATTATTTTTAATACAAGGTTTAACGGAATATCAATTCGATTATAAATACTCATTTCAACGAATTTTTTTATTTATTATGTTAATTTATTTTTTATTTTAAAGAAATATATGTACCTTAATAGCTTATACATTAATGATGAAAAAATTATTTATTTAGTGAAAAATAAATAATATAGTTTTTATTAAAATAATAATACCAATAAAAGGCCCAAAAACATGACCAAAACATATTTGGTAGAGTATATCTATACATTATTCATCCATGTGTGGACTTTTGGACCATTTGGAGCCTTATAAAATTGATTAGGACATTTAGATTATTTAATTTTAAATGATGTCAAATTTGTCACCTTTATAATTTAATAAACATAACATTTTAAAAGTTGGAATTTTTAGAAGATAAAATAGAATAAAAGTATTATTAAAAAATATATTAGATTTAGCTTCATCTTAGTATTTTATTTTTAATTTCTATGCAAAAAATATGTATATTAAATAATTATAAAAAAAATGTTGTAAGAATTATTATATTAAGAGAAATATCAAATAAATGGTTTTAAAAATATTAAAATACATAATATATGAACTAATTAATGCGCTCCATGAATTTTTTGGAAGCATATTACATGCTAGGAGTATATTAAATATTTTTGTTCAACTCTATCATCTGTTTGGATTTTATGTAATTTCAAATAAATAAATTGTCACAAAATTGACACTATTGATATTTTATGAAAATAACATATTATTAAATTGTTTAAAAATTACAAAAATATTAAAAAGTTACTAATTAAAATTTATATGGTCTACTATGTCATAATATATCCAATTATGTGCAATTAACAACACATAAGTAAGTATTTATATCCATGTAAAATTTATAACATTATTACACCAAATAATATTATATAGATTAAATAAGGAAAAATAAAAATGATAAAGTTTAACAAAAATAAAACATGTATAAATTTTATTTCATGATTATATTACAACCCTATATCATCATATATTCAAAGTTGAGGAATTTTGGAGGTTTTTATTTGGGGTTTGTTTTCATTATAAATAAATATTTTTAATGCTTCCAAAAGTTCCCTTATCCTCTCTTATAAAAGAGAACCCCTTTCCCTCACCCCTTACTCAATTTTCAGCCTCCATGCTTGGAAGAACCCTACCAATTCCTCTACTCACCCTCTGTAGTTATATTATAGAGGTTATGGTCTTCTCAAAAAACTAACTCTAGTGCCATAAGAGGAAGTTTAAAGGAGGCACTTTGAGGAAGAGGTAATATCTTCTACCAATTCTTTAAAATTTATTTCTTATTCTACATCCTCTTAATTAGTTGTTTAATTAAAAAGTAATAACTTCAGTATCAGTAATATACTGATATGTTATTATAAATATTAAATAATCCAATTTCACCTTCTATCAATCCTATGAAAAATGAAATTACCACGCGTGCGTACGTACGGAATACCGTCTCCACGTCGTGGTGTAATATATTTTTGATCACCAACATATACTTGGATGGGTATAATGGTGTAAAAAATTACTATATATGATTATTTTAAAGTGATATATTTTCTGAAAAATTATACACCATACAGATCAATACAAGTCCATAATCATGGGAATGATAACATCGCTCGTGGGTATGTACGTCCTACTGTCTCCACGATGTGATGTGATTCGTTATATATGATCGCCATTGAAGAATGATTATATAAATTAATTTAATGAATAAATATGATATATATTATACTAATACCATTCTGTAAATGAAATAGCTATAACCTAAAAAAATAATAAGAATTTATTTGACAAAACGTGTATAAGAATATAAAGCAGTTAACACCCGAATAATGAGTAACAATGAAATGTTACTAATAAACAGATATGGATATGACCACATATGATATCACAACATTGACTATGATTCCAGAACAAGTCAATGACATTATATAAATCATTATACAGGAGGTTCAGATATGTACAAAGCATATCAGACCTAAGCTAAGGGAAAATATCGCAATCTTATTTTTTTATCTGAGATTGTTTATACTTCAGTATTTACTGGGGAATATTTATCATCCACATACTTGTTTCCTCAATATGTAATATTATTTTTATCCTAATACAATTTTTTAAATCCAATTTTATCTATTGATGAGTTTTTGGTAAAATAAATGAAAAGAATCTGTTGTTGTTTTTAGTATGAGATAATTTTTTACTTTTCTGGCCAATGTACGAGATGAATGTTTTTTTACATATAATTTATGAGAGGATGTTTATTCTTTCATATGAAATTATTTACATGTAAGATTCCTTTACATGTTTTCAAGTTTATTTTCAATTAACTTCTTTAAATTTAAAATTGTGTGGCATGTTTTTGATGAAGAAAGGATATTTTTCTCAAGAATGAAGTTCAAGTGTTTTATCAAAATTATTTTCAATCTAAGATGATATAGGGTTATTTTTATATCCCTACTATTACAATGATTTGATTATGTTTTGATGGAATTATTTTTATAAAGTCCTTTTATCTTATGATGGCATGATGTTTAAGAATCCCATTTTAGTACATGGGTTATGCTATAATGGATGATTTATGATTATGTGGCACACATAAGAATAGTTTGATTATAAGATGGGTGGGACATATATCTCCCTCCAATGAATTGGGTAAGGATTTGTATCTCATGAGATATAAATGGTTGGAATGGCATGTTAATCTGGTTCAGTGATACAAGACTGGAATGAGGAGTGAACTCGGTTTAGTAAAGGACATTGTCTACTACGATGGTCATGGAAATGTTCCATGAATAATTTTAAATTATTTTCTATGCTTATGTTTGTTTTCCGCAAGGTTTCATGTCTAATTTTATGATGATTGGGATTACATTGCAGTTCTATGATTTATCCAATGACATGATATTATGACCACTTATCCATGATGAGATTTTCAAACGCTATGATATTAAGAATATGATATGATTGACATATCATTTTTTTACCCTTACTAAGCATTTTATCTCACCATTTTGTTTGTTTTTTTTCGAGGTTAGGATTAAGGGTATTAAATATGATATTCCAAAAGGATTCTAGATGTGATCAAATAAATGGGAGACAACGTAGATGCTTTATGAACCAGTTGTTTACGTTTCCCAGTTTCTAAAGACACTATACATGTATGGTACTATCATGGTTTTCTTATTTGTTGAAATAAATATACTTTAATTCTGAAGTATTAACAATGTATGTAATGTATGGGTTATTATACTTGGTATCAGAGGAAAGGTATAGTTATCCATTGGAGACAAGGATTTGACCGCCATAGTAAGAACCCTAAGGATATGTCTAAGCATAGGACACAATCCTAGTGTTTCAGGAATGGCCAAGAATGACCTATAATACTACCTAATGTGTGAAATTCTATTATTGATTATGTGGTTTACTATTTTAATTAGTGTCGCTCACATTATGGTTCTTGTTTTTAGTCAATGGATGGAACCCGAAGGAGCCATGTTAATGCTGAATGCGACGATCAATGCAATGATTGTCCCCCCTAAGAAACCAAACATTATGGGAGATGGAATGAAAAATCATGTTTCCATGATCACACAACTTTCTTAAGATATGAATCAAGCAGGACTTCCAAACGAGCAATGGAAGGAGACACATTATGTTAAATCCTTCATGAGGCAGCGTCCACCTTCATTCAGTGGGTCATCTAATCCATTAGTGTCTGAACAATGGATCAGTACAACTAAAAAGATATTTTTAGTTCTACAATGTTCTGAACATGATAAATTAATCTTAGCAATATATCATTTAGAAGGTGAAGCTGAACAATGGTGGAATCTTACCAATAATACAAGGAAAAGAGATGAAATTGAGTCCATGGAATGGGATGACATAAAGAACTTATTTTTAAATAAGCACATCCCTCATAATCTTCTAACAAATATAGAGAAAGAGTTTCATGAACTAAAGTAAAATGATGATGAATCTGTTGGTACGCACAGAGCAATTTTTACAAGACTTACAAGGTACGCATCCGAAGTTATTATCCAACCTGAGAGTAAGATCGATCGATTCTTTAGTGTCTTAAAACTAAGTCTCCAAAGGGAGTTTTCCCTAAGGGACTTAAATAACTATAAGGATATTTTTCGATGTACTCTCAAGGTTGAGATGGAGATTGGAGTAACCCCTCAGTCATATGGGTTTATTAAGAAGAGGAAAATGGAATTCAATGTAAAATCTAATGACTACACTAAAAAGAATATGTCTTTTCACTGATGCTCAATGTGTGGAAAGAAACATGGAGGGAATTTTATTAAATAGACAAGTAAATGTTTTAAATGTGGAAAATAAGGTCATCAGGCAATTGAATGCCACATTAATGGGAAAAATATTTCTATTGATGTGAATAAGGAAAATGCTACACAGGATGCACCTCCTACACTTCAATGTTACAAGTGTAAGGAAATATGGCATCATTACAATCAATTCCCTAATCAAATGGTTGTTGATGTTGATCGATGTCAAGAAAAGCATATGGCCAAAGACAAAGGAAAGTCACATCCAATTTCTATCAGTGATGTGGAGTATGATAACAAAGTTGTGAAAGGTACACTTAATATCCACTCTAAAGTAGCAAATGTTTTATTTGATTATAGACCCACCCACTCTATTATTTCTAAAAAAAGTTTCTATGGATGTCACTGTACTACATCAAAAATTAGATGTTGAGTTAGCAGTGACAACTCCTAATGGCACGACAACTGCTTCAAAATTTTAAAATTATTCTTCAATTGATGTTTGTGGGAACGTGCTTCCTACAAATATTGGGATCCATCCTATAGTGGAATTTGATGTGATTCATGGCATGGATTGGATTTCCTTATATGGAGTTCATATAAATTTCCAAATAAGGGTAGCCACATTTCAAATTCCAGATCAATCTATGATCATCTATCGATGCAAGGTTGAATATAACCTTATAGTGGAAATTTCTTTCATCTTATGGGTCTTGATTCAAATAAGTGAAGGTTATTTATCTCAAATGGATGGCGAGAAACTCATGATTAAAAATATTCCCATTTTACGGGAGTTTGATGATGTCTTTCTAGAGGAATTTCCAGGTCTTCCACCCAATTATGAATTTGTGTTTTCAATAGAACTCATACCAGGGGCTATGCTCATTTAAAAGACACCTTATAGAATAGCCCAATTTAGTGGAAGGAATTGAAGAAGAAACTCCAAGAGAATATTGATAAGGTATTCATACACTCTAGTGAATCACCTTAGGGAGCACTAGTTCTATTTGTTAATAAGAAAGATGGATCAATGAGACTCTGTATTGATTATCAAGAACTTAACAAGATCACTATCAAGAAAAAATATCCTCTCCCACGCATTGATGAATTATTGGACCAACTACGTGGAGATCAATACTTTTTTAAGATTGATCTTCATTTAGGGTATCATAAATTAAGGGTAAAAAAGGAGGATATACCAAATACGACCTTCCGTACAAGGTACGAAAATTAATAATTTATAGTGATGCAATTTGGTCTTACTAATGACCCTGTTATCTTCATGGATCTAATGAATTGAGTTTTAGATACTATCTTGAACAGTTTGTGGTAGTTTTTATAGATGGTACTCTTGTCTATTCCAAGAGAAAGGAAGAACATGTAGATCACTTAAGAATTATATTGATGACACTAAGAAAGGAGAATCTTTATTCCAAATTTACAAAGTGTGAATTTTGGCTTCAAAAAGTTTCATATTTGGGTCACATAATCTCCAAAGAGGGGATATCTGTGGATCTAACAAAAATAGTTGTTTTTGTAAGATGGTTGAGACGAACAATAGTAACAAATATATGGAGTTTCCTTGGATTGGATGGATATTATCAACATTTTGTGAAAAAAAATTCACGATTCTCTAATCCACTAACCCGGTTTACTCAAAAAGGAGTTAAGTTCGTATGGATGAAGGAGTTTGAAGAGAATTTCAAGGAGTTAAAAAGAAGGATAACCAGTTCACCTGTGCTCACACTACCTTGTAGTGGAGACAGGTTTGTGATCTATAGTGATGCATCTATGAAGGTATTGTGGTGTTTTCTCATGCAAAATGCTATAGTGATAGCTTATTCCTCTCAACAGTTGAAAATCCATGAGCAAAATTACCCAACTCATGATTTGGAGTTAGCTGCGGTAATCTTTTCATTAAAAATATCAAGGAATTATCTTTATGGTGAAAGGTGTGATATTAATACTGATCAAAAAAATTTAACATATATGTTCACACAAAAGGAGCTGAATATGTGCCAAAGAAGATGGCTGGAGTTGATTAAAGATTATGACTGCTCCATACATTACCACACTGGGAAAGAAGACAAGGTGTAAGATGCGTTAATCCAACAAGGCCATGCCATATTATTCATGATTAGGATCACAAAAAATCCAAGATTTATGGATTTTCAAAGGATGGATCTTGAAATTATAATAGAAGGGAAAAAATCTTATCTTTCACAAATGAATGTTCAACCATATATACATGTGAAGATTAACGTGGAATAGAAGGAAGATGTAGAGTTACAAAAGAAGGTGAGAAGTGATCCTGAATTCAAAATTTATTGTGATGAAATAATAAGGTTCAAGAACCGGGTTTGGGTATCTCCCATATAGGAATTAAAGAATGAAATATTGGGTGAGGCTCATAGTTCTTCATTCAAGGTTCACCCTGGAAGCATGAAGATTTATATGGACCGGAATGAGTACTTCTGGTGGGATGACATGAAAATAGATGTTGCTAAATATGTATCTCGAAGCTTGGTTTGTCAGCAAGTTAAGGCTTAATGACAGAAGTCTAAGGGGATGTTTCAAACATTACCCAAACCAGAATGGAAGTGGGAAAACATCACAATGGACTTTGTCACCAGACTTCCAAAATCATCCAAAGGCAATAACGCTATCTGGGATATAGTTGATCGCCTTACGAAGTTGGCACACTTCATTTCTACTAGATAGGATTTCTCTCTTGATCAACTTACCATGATATATGTAAGATAAGTGGTAAGATTTCCTAGAGTACCACTTTTCATTATATCTGATCGAGATCTGAGGTTTACCATGATGTTCTGGTGAAGTCCTTAGCATTATCTAGATACAGAGAGATGTTTCATCACTGCTTATCATCCTCAGAAAGACGGTCTGTCTGATAGGAAAATTCAAAATCTATAAGATATGTTGAGAGCTTTGTCTATGGATTTAAAAGGTTGTTGGGATCGACACCTACCATTGGCATAATTTTCTTACATCAATAGCATTCACTCCAGTATTTAGATGGATCCTTATGAAGCCCAGTATTGAAAGAAGTGCAAAACCCCAACATACTAGGATGAATTTGGGAAAATAAATCTATTAGGACCTGATGATTTTGATTAAATGGTAGAAAAGGTCAGATCTATTCAAAAACAAATAAGAGTAGCTCAGAGTCGACCAGAAATTTATGCTGACAACTGAAGAAAAGACATAGTCTTTGAAGTGGGAGATAAGGTGTTCTTACATATCTCGCCCAGGAAGAGAGTAATGAGATTTGGAAGGAAGGGAAAGCTGATCCCTATGTATATTGGTATTTTAGAGATTCTGGATCATGTTGGGAACGTAGCTTACCGATTGGAGCTTCCACCAAATATCTCTCAAGTTCATGATGTGTTCCATGTATCCCTCATGAGAAAGTAAATTTTCGATCCTTCACATGTACTATGCTCACAAGTTGTACCGCTGGAGCATGATCTTTTTTATGAAAAACAACCAATAGAGATTTTGGATCATAGCGAAAAAGTTCTACCAAACAAGACCACTTGATTGGTTAAAGTTTTATGGAGGATCCAACAATTAGAATAAGCTACACAGGAACTTTAGGATATGATGATGGAGTGGTATCCTCATCTATTTACTTCCAGGTGATGAATATTGAGGGTGAAATTCATTTAAGGGGGATAGAATGTAACACCCTTGTGGTTTATGAAATATGTAAATAATTTTTATTCTTCAATAGCTTCTTATGCACGCAATCGTTAGTTTAAACAAACTGTGAAATAACCTTAATATAAAATTTATGTTATAACCTAGCTATTATGTTAGCAGGAATAAATAAAACTAAATTTTAAAAATCTTTGATAAATGTAAATCAATTATATTTCATATTAGTTATTTGAGTGAATGATATTAATAAGATATCTATTTTATATAATTAAAATAATATTTTTGATATTCATCAAATAGAATTTAAAAGAATATATTTCCGCCTTCTTAATAATTTTCATATTAAAATGTAAACCATTTCTTGGGAAGCGGGATATAAAAATTTACTTTGGATAAAATTCTAATATTTTTTTCATAAACTCTATAATTTGATGAATAGTAAAAATATGATAAATTTTAATTAAAAACAACTTTTTTCATGAAGAAAGGTTATATAGTTAAATTATAATATCGAATGGTTTTAAAGTATAAATACAATAAATTTAATCCATTTGATATAATGTATGGTATTATAATTAATTTTACCATGAATTCATAGGTAAAAACGTTTCAATCTTTTTCAATGTTTTAAATTTTAAAACCCCTTTTCTCATCAACATGATTAGTTTTAAATTAATTACTGAAACTTATATGTTTTTTATTTGGAAAAATGGATTCCGTATTTTGAACCAGTAGGTCGAAATTATGTTAATTGGCTACTTTTATTTATGGACAATATGGATAATAACTACGGTAAATTTTATTTATCAGAGTTAAAGGTATATCGACTAATTAAGGGTAAAAATAATCTTATAAATTTACCTAAAACTTGTCTTAATATAATTGGATGATTATATTTCATCAAAAAATATACTTGGGTTGAAGTGTTATCTATTGGAACCCACTTGGATGTGATTAAGACCTTTAATTTAATTTATTTAAAGGAAAGTGAAATATGTCTCACTCAGACTTTATAATTAAATTATACTTAATATAAGGTTAAAAAAAATCAATTTGATTATAAATACTCATTTGAAAGAAAAAATGATTTTCATTATCATGGTAATTTATTTGTTGTTTTTAAGAAATATATAATTACTTTAATATCTTATACATTAATGATGAAAAATTATTTTTTTGTGAAAAATCAATAATATAGTTTTTATTAAAATAATAATTCCAATAAAAAGGATCAAAAAATTGAACAAAACATATTGGCCGAGTATATCTACACCATAAGCATCTGTGTGTGGACTAGTGGACCAATTTGAGCCTTATAAAATACATTATGACATTTATATTATTTTATTTTAAATTATTTCAAAGTTGTCACCTTCATAATTTAATAAACATAACATTTTAGAAGTTGGGTTTTTTAGAAGATAAAATCGACCAAATGTACTATTATAATATCAATTAGATTTATCTTCATCTAAGTATTTTATTTTTCATTTCTATGAAACAAATAAGTATATTAAATAACCATATAAAAATGTTGTAGTAATTATTTTATTAAGAAAAATATCAAATAAATGGTTTTGAAAATATTAAAATACATATTTTATGAACTAATTAATGGGCTCCACAATTTTTATAGATGGATATGACATGTTAGGAATCTGTTAAAAAAAAATTTTTACTCTATCATCTGTTTGGTTTTTATTTAAATTCAAATAATTGAATTGTATCAAAATTGAGAGTATTTGTTTTTTTATTAAAATAACATATTACTAAATTATTTAAAAATCACAAAAATATTCAAAAATTAAAAATTAAAAATTATATGGTCAACCATGTCACAAATTATCCAATTATGAACAATTAAAAACACAAAAGTTAGTATTTATATCTATTTAAAATTTATAACTTTATTAGCACAAATAAGATTAAATAGATAAAATAAGGATAAATCAAAATGATAAAGTTTATAATAATATCAAAACATGACTAAATTTTATTGGTTAATGAGATTACAACCCTATCTCATCTCATCTTTGAAGTTGAGTCATTTTGGAAGTTTTTATGTTTGGTTGTTTTTCATTATAAATTATTATTTTTTAGGTTTCCAAAAGTTTATTTCTCCTATCTTATAAAAGGGAACACCCTTCCCTCTCCTCTTCACTCAATTTTGAGCCCTCATTGTAACACCCTGATATTCTATGAGAAATATTTTGTTTTTATGTATTATGTTATATGAAACACCAAAGGAATCTTTCACTACACACAACACTGTATTGGCTTGCGTTACACGCAAGAGCAACCTTCCTCGATAGCTTGCATTGTATGCAATACCGAGTAACAACGATATGTTATTAAAATATAATATAAACTAGCCGATATGAATAGTAATTCCCACTTTTTAAAATTTTCTAAATTTTATCATTCAAAATTGACTTCATTTTTGGATTTGGAATATCAAAATTATCATAGGGTGATTTTTTGGTATTTTTCTGAAAACATTCAATTTAGGATGAATAGTAAAAAACACTGAGTTATAATTTAAAACTAAATTTTTATTTAAATAATTATTTATTTTAATAAAATTTATTTTAGGTCAAAATATATATATAATACCTATATATGTTCAATGTAATTCATTGGAGTCATTTTATAATAATTGTTTATATATAAAAATTTTATTGAACTTTTTACCGTCTTTTACCCACCTCCTAGGAGAATTGAAAATTTAAATAAAACATAATTTTACAAATTATGTTAGTTTAATTTCAAAAATACAAGAGACGCGGTTAATATCAAGTAGTAAAATGTGGTTCAATAAGATAAAAATAATTTTTGGTGAATAGTATCTTTTTACTTCTATTTACTACAGTTAAAAGTAAATAGGGTAATTAAGGGTAAAATTGATATTATTATTACAATAAAATATGTCCTAATTCTATTGTATAAGTTTAATTAGACAAAAACAACTTTAGGAATAAAATATGATCATATATATGAACTTGGATTAGATTAGGGCATTTATTATTATTTAATTCAAAGAAGAGTTAAAAGAGTTAAAATCATAGTTTAATAACTATAACATTTTTAATATAAGGTTATACATAAGATAAATTAGACTATAAATATTAATTATAAAGATAAAAGTATTTCCTACATAATGATATTTTATATATAATTTTTAGACATTAAAAAGTGTATGTTATTTATGACACAATGATGATGCAGTAATTACCTTATTAAAGAAATATTAACATAATTGAAGTTTTAAATACCCAAATAAATGTAATTTTATACTTTTAATGAATTAAAATAATTTTATTGGTTACTATATCATATTAGGGTTAGTTAGATGGATTTATTTCTAATTAATAATGATATTATAAATTTAACAAAAACAAAATACAAAATAGTGTCATAATTAAAAAAAAGATTTTTTAAAACAAATATTATATGATTAATTGTTATTATATTTATAAAAATCTAAGGTTCTTCAAAAAGACTTATATAATATTATATATGAAATTAATGAACAAATTGGGGTTATATTGGAAGTTTACATTATATTTATTAACCATATAGTGTAAGAATACAATAAGACACGGTAAAAGTTAAATTATTTAACTTAGAGTTAAATCTAAACTATAAGGTTAAAATGGAAACCTAAACTTGTCTAAAAACTATTGGTTGATATTATTGTGAGCCATACCAACCATAGATTTAAAATAATTCACTTTTGATCCATTATAAACCGAATATGACTTTATTATAAAATAATATTTTAGGTTTTTCCTAAGGTGCCCCTCTCTTCCCTAATAAAAGGGCACGTCCTCCCTCTCCACTTTACAACATTTTGAGCATTAAATCTCATCCAAAACCTGTATATTTCTCTTCTCCACTTCCCTAGAAACATAGTAGAGGTATTGTTCTTCTTCTAAGACCAACTTTAGTTCCCTAAGAGGAGGTTAAGAAGATGCGTGTCAACGAAGAGGTAATATCGTTTACCGATCCTTTCCAATTTATTTCTTCTTCAACATCTTATTATTTATTTGTTTCATCATAAATAAATAACATCAGTATCACTGATATATTTATATATTATTATAAATATTAAACAACCCTATTTCAATTTCTATCCAACCTATGGAAAATGATATCACCGTGGGTGTGTACGTACGGAATACCGTCTCCACGCCGTGGTATAATTTGTTTTCCACCACCACCGTACTTGGATGGGTATAATGGTGTAAAGAATAAATATATATGATTATTATAACCTGATAATAATTCTGAGACATTCCATAATCCACTTCAATACCATTCAATAATTATGGTAGTGATATCCTCGCTCGTGCATACGTACGACCTACAGTCTCCACGATGTGATGCGACTTATTCTACATGATCTTCATTGAATAATTCTTATATAAATGAATTTAATGAATAAATATGATATATATTACACAAATACCATTATTTAAATGAGGTATCTATAACCAAAAAAATATGAATTAGAATTCATTCGACAAAACGCGCATAAGAACATAAAGCATTGAACACCTGAATAACAAGTAGCAATGAAATATTACTAATAAGAATATAAGAATGTGACCATATATGATATCATAACAATGAATATGATTCTTTAATAAGTAAATAACATTATTTAAATCATTATACAGGAGTTTCGGATACGTACGAAGCATATCAGACCTAAGGTAAAGGAAAATCTCACATTCTCATTTTTATCTGCGATTGTTTATACTTCAGAATTTACTCATGCATATTTATCATCCACTTCCATGTTTCCTCAATATGTAAAATTATTTATATCCTCCTACAATTTTTTAAATCAAATTATACCTATTGGTGAATTTTAGTAAAAGATATTAAAGGAATCTTTTGTCGTTTTCAATACGAGATACTTTTTGACTTTTCCGGCCAATGTACGAGAAGAATTTTTTTTAAATTATACGGAATGAATGGATTTTTTTTTTTGATTTCATAGAACATTATTTCCATGAAGATTAATTTACAAGTTTTCAAGTTTATTTATAATTCACTTCTTTTATTTTAATCTTGTATGACATGTTAATAAAGGAAAAATGTTTTTGAATTAGAAAGGATATTTTCCTCAAGAATGGAGTTCAAGTGTTTTAACAAAATTATTTTACATCTAAGATAATGTAGGGTTATATTTCTATCCATATTTTTACGTTTATTTGATTATTTTATGATGGAATTATTTTTATAAATTCCTTTTATCTTCTATGGATTATGTTATGATGGCATGATGTTTAAGAATCCCATTTTTATTACATGGGTTATGCTATGATGTATGATTTATGATTTTGTGGCACACATAAGAATGGTATCATTATGAGATGGTGGGACCTATATATCCCTCCAATGCATTGGGTAAAGATTTATAACTCATGAGATAGACATGGCTGGAATGACCTGTTAATCTGGTTTAGTGATATAGGGCTGGAACGAGGAGTGGACTCGGTTCTGAAATGGACTTTGTCCTCTATGATAGTCTTGTAAATGAGTCTTGACTAATATGAAATGATTTTATATGATTATGTGTATATGAATCAAAGTTTCGTGTTTTATTTTATGATTATTGGGATTACATTTCACTATTATGATTTATCCCATGTTATGATATTATGATCTCTTTTACATGTTAATATTTTTAAAATGTTATGATATGATTGATATTTCCATTGTGTACCCTTACTAAGCATTTGAGCTCACTCTTTTTAATGTTTTCTTTTCCCCGGTTCAGGAAGAAGGGTATTAAGTAGGATATTCCAAAAGAGACTCTAGATATGATGAAATAAACGGGAGACAATGTAGATGATTTATGAACCAGTTGTTTATGTTTCCTAGTTTATAAAGACACCATACCTATACGGTCCTACCATGGTTTTGATATATGTTGTAATAAGTATTATTAAATTGTGAAGAAATAATAAGTCTTGTAAAGTATGGGTCGGTATAGTTGGTATCAGAGGAAAGGTATAGTCAACCTTTAGAAACTAGGATGCGAAATCCTTAGTAAGAACCCTAAGGATATGTCTAAACATAGAACACAATATTTGTGTTCTAGAAATGGCCATGAATAACCTATGATAACACCTAAAGTGTGAAATTTTATTCTTGATTATGTGGTTTTTCTATTATGATTAGTCTTTCTCACACTATGATTATTTGTTTTAGTCAATGGATGGAACCTGAAGGAACCGTGTTAATGCTGAATGCGATAGGCAATGCAATGATTGTCCCCCTAATCAACCAAACATTATAGGATCTGGAATGCAATATCTTGTATCCATGATCCAGAAATTTCTCAAGCTATAAATCATACAGGACTTCCAAATAAGCAAAGGAAGGAGGAAAATCTAGTTGAATCTTTCATGAGGTAGCATCCACCCTCATTCAGCAGGTCTACTGATCCAATAGTGGCTGAACAATGGATGAGTACCACTGAAAAGATATTTTCAGTTCTTCAATGTTCTGAACATGATAAAGTCATCTTAGCAGTATATTGTTTGGAAGGTGAAGCTGATCAATGGTGGAATATTATCAAGAATAAGAGGAAAAGATGTGAAATTGAGTCCATGGAATGAGACTAGTTCAAGAACATATTTTTCAATAAGTACTTCCCTCATATTCTTCGAACAAATATGGAGAAGTTGTTTCTTGAACTAAAGAAAAAGGATAATGAATCTGTTGGACCTAAAAAACAAATTTTACAAGACTTGCAAGGTATGCTTTCGGAATTATTATCCAACCTGAGAGTAAGATCGATTGATTCTTTAGTGGATTAAATCAATGTCTTCAAAGGGCGTTATCCATAAGGGACTTTAATAGCTATGTGGAAATTGTTCGATATTCCTTCAAAGTTGAGATGGATATTAGAGTAACACATCAGTCATATGGGTTTGATAAGAAGAGGAAAATGGAATTCAAAGGGATATCTAAATACCACACTGAAAAGAAGACGAGTTTTCCCATATGATCAGAGTGTGGAAAGAAACATGTACGGAATTGTCTTATGGGGACAAGTAAATGTTTCAAATGTGGAAAAGAAGGTTATCAGGCATTTGAATTCCGCAATGATGGGAAAAATATTTCTAGTGATGTGAAAAATTAAAAAGCCACACAGAATGCACCTCTTATACATCAATGTTACAAGTGTATGGAAATGGGGAATTATTCTAATAAATTCTCTAATCCAAGGGTTGTTGCTGATGATCGAATTCAACAAACTCTTAAGGCCAAAGACAAAGGAAAGTCACATGCAATTTCTATCGGCGATGTGGAGTATGATAATAAAGTGGTGAAAGGTACACTTACCATCCAATATAAACTAGAAAATGATTTATTTGATTTTGGATCAACCCACTCTTTTATTTCTATTGAATTTTCTAAGGGTATCGTCGTACTACCTCAACAATTAGCTATTGAGTTGGCAGTGACAACTTCTAATGGAACAACCGTTGCATCAAAAGTTTATAATTCTTCTCCAATTGATATTTTTGGGAAAGAGATTCTTAAACATCTTGAGACCCTTCCTATAGTGGAATTTTATGTGATTATTGGCATGGATTGGATTTCCTTAAATGGATCTCATATTGATTTCCAACGAAGGAAAGTCACATTTCATATTCCTGATCAATCTATGATCATCTATCGATGCAAGGATGAATATAACCTTCCAGTAGAAATTTCATCCATCATGGGTCTTGATTCCAATAAATGAAGGTTATTTATCTCAAATGGTTGGAGAGAAACTTACTATTAAGAATATGGCCATTGTATGGGAGTTTGATGATGTCTTTCTAGAGGAATTTCTTGGTCTTCCACCAAATCATGAAGTTGACTTTTCAATATAACTCATACTGGGTGTTGTGCCCATTTTAAAGACACTGTATAGAATGGCCCCAATTGAGATTCAAGAATTGAATAAGAAACTCCAAGAGAATCTTTATAAGGGATTCATACGCCCTAGTGAATCACCTTGGGGAGAACATGTTCTGTTTGTTAAGAATAAATATGGATCAATGAGACTCTGCATTGATTATCAAGAACATAACAAGATCACTATCAAGAAAAAATATCCTCCCCCACGCATTGATGACTTATTTGACCAACTACACAGAGCTCAACACTTTTCCACGATTGACCTTCGTTCAGGGTATCATCAATTAAGGGTCAAAAGGGAGGATATACGAAAGACGGATTTATGTACAAGGTATGGACACTACACATTTATAGTGATGCCATTTGGTCTTACTAATTCCCCTTCTATCTTCATGGATCTAATGAATAGAGTATTTATAGACTATCTTTATCAGTTTGTGGTAGTCTTTATAGACAATATTATTGTCTATTCAAAGAGAAAGGAAGAACATGAAGATAACTTGAGAATTGTATTAAAGACCCTATGAATGGAGAATATTTATGCCAAATTTACCAAGTGTGAAATTTGGATTCAAAAAGTTTCATTTTTGGGTCACATAATCTCAAAAGAGGGGATATCTGTGGATCCAGCAAAAAGAGGTTATCGAAATATGGTCAAGACCAACAACAGTAACTGAGATCCAAAGATTTCTTGGTTTGGCTGGATATTATCGATGTTTTGTGAAATATTTTCCATGATTATCTAATCCACTCACTATTTTGACTCGAAATGGAGTTAAGTTCATTTGGAAGGAGGAGTGTGAAGAGAATTTCAAGGAGTTAAAAATAAATTTATCCAGTGCACCTGTGCTCACATTGCTTTGTAGTGGAGAAAAGTTTTTGATCTACAGTGATGCATCCAAGAAGGGATTGGGTTGTGTTCTCATGCAAAACAATATGGTGATAGCTTATTCCTCACGACAGTTGAAAATCCATGAGAAATATTACCCAACTGATGATTTGGAATTAGTTGTGGTAATATTTTCATTAATGATTTGGTGGCATTATCTTTATGGTGAATGGTGTGATATATATACTAATCATAAAATTTTAATGTATATAATCACACAAAAGGAGCTGAATATGTGTCAAAGAAAATGTTTGGAGATGATTAAGGATTACGACTGCTTAACTCATTACCACCCTGAGAAAGAAAACAAGGTGGAAGACGCATTAAGTCGACAAGACCATGCTAGCTTATCCATGATGAGGATCACAAAAGATCCAATATTTATGGATTTACAAAGGATGGATCTTGGAATTATAATGGAAGGTGAAAAATATTATCTTTCTCAAATGAATGTTCAACCATCTATACATGTGAATATTTAAGAGGCACAAAAATAATATATAAAGTTATAAAAGAAGGTGAAAAATGTTCCTGAATTTCACATTGATTGTGATGAAATAATAAGGTTCATGAATTGGGTTTGTGTTCCACCCATTCCAGAATTAAAGAAGGAAATATTGGATGAAGCTCATAGTTATTCATTATCTATTCACCTTAGAAGCACGAAGATGTATAGGGACTTGAAGGAGTACTTCTGGTGGGATGGCACGAAAAGAGATGTTGTTGAACATGTCTCTCGATGCTTGGTTTGTCAGCATGTTAAAGTTCAGAGACAGAAGTCTAAGGGGATGTTACAACCATTACCCATACTAGAATGGAAATGGGAAAACACAACTATGGACGTTGTCACTGGACTTCCTAAAACATCCAATGGAAATAATGCTATTTGGGTTATAGTTGATCATCTTACAAAGTCGGTACACTTCATTTCTATTAGAGAATATTTCTCTCTTGATCGGATTTCTAGGATATATGTGAAGGAAGTTGTAAGATTGTATGGAGTACCACTTTCCATTATATATGATCGGGATCCGAGGTTTATCTTGATGTTTTGGAAAAGTCTTTAGCATACTCTATACACAGAATTGAGTTTTATCACTACTTATCATCCTCAGACAGACGGTCAGTCTGAAAGGACAATTCAAACTCTAGAAGACATGTTGAGAGCTTGCTCAATGGATTACAAAGGTGGTCGAGATCAACAACTACCATTGGTGGAATTATCTTATAATAATAGATTTCACTCCAGTATTTAGATGGCTCCATATAAAGCTCTCTATGGAAATAAATGCAGAACTTCAACTTGCTGGGATGAAGTTGTGGAAAAAGCTATTAAGACCTGATCTTGTTGATGAGAGGGAAGGAAAAGTAAGATATATTCAACAACACGAAAGAGCAGCTCAGTGCCGAAAAAAAATTTATGCCAACAACTGAAGAAAATACCTAGAGTTTCAAGTGGGTGGTAAAGTGTTCTTACGAATATCTCCTTGGAAGAGAGTAATGAGATTTGGAAAGAAGGGAAAGCTGAGCCCTAGGTATATTCGTCCTTTTGAAATACTGGATTGTGTTGGGAAGTTAGTATAAGGACCCGCACTTATTTCATTCATAATCTTGAATTTATTCAAGAAAACACTTCATTTTACATTGAGGATCTTTTCAAGTTTAGAGCTTTAGAGAATTAAGACAAAACATTCATAACATTACACATTGTTACATAATGGATACCGTAAAACCAGTTTCCATTTTCCTCAGAATATAAACATTAAAACATAAAACAAGACTCCTTGACAATTCTTCAACATTTAACATGTCTTCCTTCCTTATATTACTCATCCATTAACCTGTGAAAAATCATTTAAAAACTTGGGATGAGCACAAAAGCTCAGTAAGGTATGAAAAAGAAGGAAAAATCACATTAGTCCATGAATACACATGACATATGAAAACATTTTCAAAATACATGCTTTACACCCATAAAATATTACTTTGTGTAACATGAGATTTACACAAGATCCACACAAACATAATTATAATCATAGAGGTATATTGGGGCATTACTTACATAATCTTGTAACCATCTTGGCTACCTTAAAATTTGTAACCCTCACGGCTACCTTACTTTGTGTAACCATCACAGTTACACTTGGAGTAACCATACGGCCGACCTCCAACTTACTCATACCCAATGTATTGGAGGGAAATATAGGTCCCACCCTTCATCATAAACAATTCCCAATAACCAAAACATAATCATACAACATAAACAATAGCATAAAAACATACCTTTTGAATCTTATAAAACAGAATTTTAAAACAGGATTTTAGAAGAAAAGTCCCTTATAAACATCATATACTTGAAGTGAGACTTAATAGAGTGGATGGAATATGTATACACTCTGTAAATACACCTAATGAAACATAATATAAACAGAACCCATCACACAAACAATTTAAATATCACATAAATTATAAAGTAGAATGTTAACCCAAAGAATGGAAATCGGGTTAAGAATTCCCTTACCTTGGGCTTGTCTTACTTCAAAATTGTTTAAAACTCCTGTATAATGGTAAAAAGGGTGTTATTAGTATTTTACAGAAACATGTTCATGTTTATAACATCTTATATGTTCATTTCATAACCTCATTTCATCCCTTATTTGTTAGTATTTGGTTCCTTGCATTATTTTGGGTGAGTTCTTTTGTGATTTTCACAATCAGTTCATGATGAATCGTTCTTGTTGATTGGAAGTGAAACTCCAGAATTGCATTGAAGTAGTATTTACATAATTCCAGTACCATAAATTATACCATTTATCACTTTGGTGCTTTATATGATGATGATTTATAAGTTAAAACATTAATTATGTTCGTTTAGATAATTTAAGTGGTTCTTTGATAATTACAATTTCATTTAGTCTTATAAGTTTGAATCATGAGTACAAAAGAATTCCAGAACCTTATATGATTCATAAAACATATATTATAACCTGGTTCAACCATATAAATGGTTTCATGACCATACTTGAATGAATTAATGGAGATTGAAAATACATCGTCCACGATATCGGTAATTCGACACAAATGGACAATGTTTTTTGATTCTTTAAATAAGTGAGAGAGGAGAGGAATAATGATTTGTAATTTTCCATAAACATGAAAACATCCAGAATATACATGATTCTGGAGATTTCATGCCTCTTTGATAAGAGGGGGTGAAGAAAGAAGAGGAAGGAATAATGAAATAAAGAAAACATGATAAATTTCTTACAAAAAAATTCGGCAGCCTAACGGCGCCTCTTAAAATTTCATAAAAACAAGATTGATGAGAGGAATGGAATATCTCATCAATCATAAAAAATTTGGACAGTAAGGGGAAATATTTAATGAAATATCCCAACAAAATACAAAGGGATAGGAAGAGAATAACATAAAATGGAAGGAAAGAATGAAAATGAAAGAGGATGTTTACCTCTTGATCTCTTCTCCTTGAGATCCTTCTTAAGGGATTTGATTTTGGTCTTTTGGTGAGACCAGAAGCTCTAGGACGTGGGGAAGAAGATTGGGGAGGGAATTTGGCAGAAATTAGACAATTATCAAGGCTTGAGAGGTGTGAGAGGAAGAGGAGTGTGAGGGTGATATTTATAGTGGAGGAGGGGAGGTTTTTTTAGATTATTTTAATCATTATTATAATATTTTTATAAAGACTATGAATAAACTTAAATAAAGTGGCCCTAAATAGTGATAATATCATGTGATTTCGAAGCAAGTGGCCTTGCATCACTTATGATGTCATAAATAGTGCATATTTACTGATAAATTGATTATACGGTATTTTTCCGTATTTCACTATTCACCGAAAATTCAAGAGTTTCAGAAAAATACCAAAAATTTACCCCAACCATTTTTCAATGTGTAGAATTCAAAAATGAACTCCATTTTTCAAAAATAATTTTATAAATATTATTAATTTAATTTTTAAATAAGGTCACAGTTAATTCGAAAAATAACAATATTGAAGTGCAATTAGTTTTATGTGACTTTGGAAAATTAATTATGATCCCATTATCCTATTGCCATTGGAAAATAAAATAATATTATTATTTACTATTCATGAGGTCATATTACTATTCATATTACTATTCATAAGGGCATGTTACTATTCACCAAAAAAACAAGTTTGTTCCATCAGACTCTAAATAACATACTGAACACAATTGTAGATGACAGTTTCTTGAAATTCAAAACATAGAAGAAATAAAATTATGTTTAAAGGATACTTATAAATATATACCTTAAACAAAATTTCAAGCATTTTCAATTTATTTTTAGAAAACCTTGGGATGTTACATTATCCCCACCTTCTTGAAATTGCTTCCTCGCAATTTTATTTACTTATTAAACAACTGAGGGTATTTTTCCCTCATAGCATTTTCAGACTCCCATGTTGCTTCTTCAACCATGTGGTTTCTCCACAAAACCTTTACCTGGTGGATTACCTTATTCCGCAATACCTGTTCTCTTCGATCAAGAATCTGAACCGGTTTTTCTTCATAAGAAAGGTTCTCTGCCAGCTGAACTGCTTCCGGCCTCAAGATATGTGATGAATCTGGAACATACTTTCTCAACATCGAAACATGAAAAACATTGTGTACCTGAAATAAGCTCGGAGGCAAAGCTATGTGGTATGCAACTGTTCCAACTTTATCCAAGATTTCAAAAGGACCGATGAACTGTGGACTTAGTTTCCCTTTCTTACTGAAACGCATCACACTTTTCCAAGGAGATATTTTAAGGAAAACATGGTCACCTACCTTGAAAGAGAAGTCTTTCCTTCTGTTATCTGCATAACTTTTCTGCCTGCTCTGAGCTGTCCTCATGTGTTGCCGGATCATCCTCACTTTCTCAGCCACTTCTTCTACTAATTCTGGCCCCATCAACTTTATTTCACCAACTTCATCTCAAAACGCAGGAGTCCGACACCGCTTTCCATACAAGGCCTCAAAAGGTGCCATCTGAATACTGGAATGGAAACTGTTATTATAAGAAAACTCAACTAATGAAATATGTTGATCCCAACTTCCCTGATAGTCCATTGAACAAGCTCGAAGCATATCCTCCAAAGTTTGAATCGTTCGCTCTGACTGCCCATCTGATTGAAGATGAAAAGCTGTACTAAAATTCAACTCTGTTCCCAAAGACTTCTGAAGTCCCTTCCAAAATTTAGAAGTGAACCTGGGATCTCGGTCAGACATAATGGAAAGAGGAACTCCATGTAACCTGACAATCTCTTTGAGGTACAATCGAGAAAGTTGATCTAATGTCATTGTATCTCGAATAGAAAGAAAATGAGCAGACTTTGTTAGCCGATCAACAATAACCCATATCACATTGTTACCTCGAGAAGTCTTTGGTAGTCCCACCACAAAATCCATGGATATATTCTCCCATTTCCATTCCGGCACTGGCAAAGGCTAAATCATCCCCTTCGGTAACTGTCGCTCTGCTTTAACCTGCTGACATGTCAAACATTTCATTGTAAAATCAGCAATATCTCTTTTCATCCCATTCCACCAGTAATACTCCCGAAGGTCTCTGTACATCTTAGTACTTCCAGGATGAACAGAAAATGGAGAACTATGAGCTTCACACAACAATTCTTTCTTCGGCTGGGAATCACAAGGCACACACAACCTTTTTCCAAACCTTAAAACACAATCTTTATCAAGATTAAATTCTGGAAACTTACCCATTTTAACCAATTCTACCTTTTTCTGTAGCTCACAGTCTTCCCTCTGCGCTTTCATAATTCTGTCTGACAACGAAGACTGCACTGAAACCTGAAACAAAACAGATATATTCCCTGCACCAACAACTTCTAAGCCAAAATTTATCAAATCATTAATCAAGGTATCACGTTCCAAACGTAGCATGGTTAATGATGCATGATTTTTCCGACTTAAGGCATCCGCTACTTTGTTTGCTTTTCCAGGATGGTAATTAATCGTGCAGTCATAATCCTTTATCAGTTCTATCCATCTTCTTTGCCTCATGTTTAATTCCTTCTGAGTGAATATATACTTAAGACTTTTATGGTCAGTATATATTTGGCATTTGGTTCCGTATAGATGATGCCTCCATATTTTCAAAGAAAAAACCACAGCTTCCAATTCCAAATCATGTGTGGGATAATTCAGCTCATGAGGTTTAAGTTGCCTCGAAGCACAGGCAATTACCTGATCATTCTGCATCAAAACACAACCAAGTCCCTTCAAAGAAGCATCACTGTAGATGACAAACTCACCATTCTGGGAAGGTAAGGCCAAAACTGGAGCATTCACCAATCTCTTCTTTAGTTCCTGAAAACAAACATCACATTCCTCTGTCCAAACAAATTTAACCCCTTTTCGTGTTAACTTAGTTATTGGGCTAGATAACCGTGAAAAGTTCTTAACAAAGCGTCGGTAATAACTTGATAAGCCCAGAAAACTACGAATCTCTGTAACATTTGTGGGTCTTGGCCATTCATCAACTACTTTTGTTTTGGCAGGATCAACTATTATTCCATCCTTATTTACAATGTGCCCAAGAAAAGAAATCTGTTGCAACCAAAAATCACACTTGCTGAATTTTCCATATAGTTTCTTTTCTTTTAAAGTTTGCAAAACAACCCTTAGATGTTTTTCATGCTCCTCTTTATTTTTAGAAAAAACCAGAATGTCATCAATAAATACAACCACAAACTTATCCAAGAACTCATGAAATACTCTATTCATAAGATTCATGAATACAGCAGGTGCATTAGTTAACCCAAATGGCATAACAAAAAATTCATAATGCCCATATCTAGTACGAAAGGCAATTTTCGGGATGTCATCCTCCTTCACCTTCAGCTGATGGTATCCGGATCTCAAGTCAATCTTGGAAAAGTACTGAGCTCCCTGGAGCTGATCAAACAAGTCATCAATATGAGGCAAAGGATACTTGTTTTTAACAGTGATGTTATTCAAAGCTCTATAATCAATGCAAAGTCTCATGGAACCATCTTTCTTTTTAACAAACAAAACAGGGGCTCCCCATGGTGAAGTACTGGGACGAATGAAACCTTTGACAAGAAAATCCTGCAACTGATTTTTCAATTCAAGAAGTTCTATTGGAGCCATACGATATGGGGGTTTTGAAATTGGCTTAGCATCAGGAACTAAGTCAATTGTGAATTCGACTTCTCGTTTAGGTATGACACTGGGTAACTCCTCAGGAAAAACATCAAGGTATTCATTTACCACTAGCACATCATTAATTTGAATAGTTCCCTTGTTTTCAACAATATGAGCCAGATAACTTTCATTTCCATCTTTCCGTAGTTTCTCAGCTTCTTGATATGTTATCAATTGTATGGGTTCATTCTTGTATACAAACTGAAACTCTTTCTGAAAAACAACTTCTTTAGCTCTACAGTCAATCTTAGCATGATAATCAGAAAGCCAGTCCATCCCCAGAATAACTTCAAACTCGACTAAGGGTAAAAAAACAAGGTTTGCAGGTAAAGTCTTTCCACATACCACAATAGAAATATTCTTATAATTCCTCTTTGCTATAACATTTCCCCCAGGTGTTTTAACAACAAGTTCAGGTATCATTTTTTTAGGTGATATTTCCAATTCACTAGAAAATTTCTCAGAGATGAAGGAATGTGTAGACCCCGTATCAAACAAAACTTTAGCAAAATCTGAGTGAACAAACAAAGTACCTGATACAACTTCATTGGATGGCCCAACATCTGCTGACGTAGTCGCAAAGGATCTCACTACACCTTTCTGCTTGTACTCTGGCTTCTTTGCATCATTTGGATCCCTCTTTGGACAGGCATTTGCATAGTGACCCATCTCACCACATTTAAAACACTTTACAGTTTGCTTATCAGGATTATTCTTTGGATCATTTTCATTGAAATCTCGGGCCATATGTCCAAACTTACCACATTTAAAACACTTCCCAGTTTTGATAAGACATTCCCCAGGGTGCTTCTTTCCACACTTTTCACAAACTGGAAACTGTATTTTCTTACCACCAGATTTCATTGGTTGATTCTTACCCATTGCTTTCCAATTGGACCTCTTCCTCTCTTTGTTTTCAAATTGCATGTGATCGTCAGCAAACTCCATCTCTACCCTCTCAGCACATCGGACAAGTTTCTCGTAACTTTTGAATTCACGGGAGGCCAACGCCCTTCGATACCTTGGCTTCAATCCTTAGTAAAAGCGGTTGATTTTGCTATCGAGATCCAGAATAAGATTTGGAGCATACCTCGCTAGTCGGGTGAAGTTCGCCTCATACATAGCCACTGAATCTTCCTCCTTTTGTTTCAATTCAAGGAATTGTTTCTCCATTCTAAGTCGCACCACCTTAGGAAAATATTTTTCAAGAAAAAGACTTTTAAATTCATCCCACACTAAGGCATCAAAATCCTCTCTACCCCTGATATTCCTTACCATTGACCACCACTGATCAGCTTCCCCTTCAAAACGATAAATGGCAAGACTTACCTTTTGATTTTCCGAACATCCCATAACATCAAATATCTTTTCAAGGGATTTAATCCATCCTTCTACTGCCACTGGGTCAGAAGATCCATTGAATGCAGGAGGATGTTGTCTCATAAAATGTTCCACCACTGTCATGTTTTGTTGGGGTACTTCTATTTTTCCTCTTGCATGGATGCCACCACCATTTATTGCCTGTGTTAGCTGAGCCATTACTGTCACAAACTGCTCGGTTCCAATCCCTACCATTCCAGGCTGTTGATCAGGAAGGATGTCATTCTGTCGGTGCCTATCCTCTTCAGCATCCATGTTCCTTCTGCGGACAACCATTCTAAACAAACATTTCTTAGATGAAGCAACATGGTAATCTTTAAATGCTATAACAAATTAAACATAGGGTGAGAATTATTTATGGTATTCTATTAGCATCACCTTAACCCCTAAAGTTATCTAAACCATCCTTTGATACCAACTATAAGGACCCGCACTTATTTCATTCATAATCTTGAATTTATTCAAGAAAACACTTCATTTTACATTGAGGATCTTTTCAAGTTTAGAGCTTTAGAGAATTAAGACAAAACATTCATAACATTACACATTGTTACATAGTGGATACCGTAAAATCAGTTTCCATTTTCCTCAGAATATAAAACATTAAAACATAAAACAAGACTCCTTGACAATTCTTCAACATTTAACATGTCTTCCTTCCTTGTATTACTCATCCATTAACCTGTGAAAAATCATTTAAAAACTTGGGATGAGCACAAAAGCTCAGTAAGGTATGAAAAAGAAGGAAAAATCACATTAGTCCATGAATACACATGACATATGAAAACATTTTCAAAATACATGCTTTACACCCATAAAATCTTACTTTGTGTAACATGAGATTTACACAAGATCCACACAAACATAATTATAATCATAGAGGTATATTGGGTCATTACTTACATAATCTTGTAACCATCTTGGCTACCTTAAAATTTGTAACCCTCACGGCTACCTTACTTTGTGTAACCATCACAGTTACACTTGGAGTAACCATACAGACGACCTCCAACTTACTCATACCCAATGCATTGGAGGGAAATATAGGTCCCACCCTTCATCATAAACAATGCCCAATAACCAAAACATAATCATACAACATAAACAATAGCATAAAAACATACCTTTTGAATCTTATAAAACAGAATTTTAAAAGAGGATTTTAGAAGAAAAGTCCCTTATAAACATCATATACTTGAAGTGAGACTTAATAGAGTGGATGGAATATGTATACACTCTGTAAATACACCTAATGAAACATAATATAAATATAACCCATCACACAAACAATTTAAATAGCACATAAATTATAAAGTAGAATGTCAACCCAAAGAATGGAAATCGGGTTAAGAATTTCCTTACCTTGGGCTTGTCTTACTTCAAAATTGTTTAAACCTCCTGTATAATGGTCAAAAGGGTGTTATTAGTATTTTACAGAAACATGTTCATGTTTATAACATCTTATATGTTCATTTCATAACCTCATTTCATCCCTTATTTGTTAGTATTTGGTTCCTTGCATTATTTTGGGTGAGTTCTTTTGTGATTTTCACAATCGGTTCATGATGAATCGTTCTTGTTGATTGGAAGTGAAACTCCAGAATTGGAGTTAAGTAGTATTTACATAATTCCAGTACCATAAATTGTACCATTTATCACTTTGGTGCTTTATATGATGATGATTTATAAGTTAAAACATCAATTATGTTCGTTTAGATAATTTAAGTGGTTCTTTGATAATTACAATTTCATTTAGTCTTATAAGTTTGAATCATGAGTACAAAAGAATTCCAGAACATTATATGATTCATAAAACATATATTATAACCTGGTTCAACCATATAAATGGTTTCATGACCAGACTTGAAATAATTAATGGAGATTGAAAATACATCGTCCACGATATCGGTAATTCGACACAAATGGACAATGTTTTTTTATTCTTTAAATAAGTGAGAGAGGAGAGGAATAATGATTTTTAATTTTCCATAAACATGACAACATCCAGAATATACATGATTCTGGAGATTTCATGCCTCTTGGATAAGAGGGGGTGAAGAAAGAAGAGGAAGGAATCATGAAATAAAGAAAACATGATAAATTTCTTACAAAAAAATTCGACAGCCTAACGGCGCCTCTTAAAATTTCATAAAAACAAGATTGATGAGAGGAATGGAATATCTCATCAATCATAAAAAATTTGGACAGTAAGGGGAAATATTTAATGAAATATCCCAACAAAATACAAAGGGATAGGAAGAGAATAACATAAAATGGAAGGAAAGAATGAAAATGAAAGAGGATGTTTACCTCTTGATCTCTTCTCCTTGAGATCCTTCTTAAAGGATTTGATTTTGGTCTTTTGGTGAGACCAGTAGCTCTAGGACGTGGGGAAGAAGATTGGGGAGGGAATTTGGCAGAAATTAGACAATGCTCAAGGCTTGAGAGGTGTGAGAGGAAGAGGGGAGTGAGGGTGATATTTATAGTGGAGGAGGGGAGGTTTTTTAGATTATTTTAATCCTTATTATAATATTTTTATCAAGACTATGAATAAACTCAAATCAAGTGGCCCTAAATAGTGATAATATCATGTGATTTCGAAGAAAGTGGTCTTGCATCACTTATGATGTCATAAATAGTGCATTTTTACTGATAAATTGATTATACGGTATTTTTCCGTATTTCACTGTTCACCGAAAATTCAAAAGTTTCAGAAAAATACCAAAAATTTACCCCAACCATTTTTCGATGTGTAGAATTCAAAAATGAACTCCATTTTTCAAAAATAATTTTCTAAATATTATTAATTTAATTTTTAAATAAGGTCACAGTTAATTTGAAAAATAACAATATTGAAGTGCAATTAGTTTTATGTGACTTTGGAAAATTAATTATTATCCCATTATCCTATTGCCATGGGAAAATAAAATAATATTATTATTTACTATTCATGAGGTCATATTACTATTCATGTTACTATTCATACGAGCATGTTACTATTCACCAAAAAAACAAGTTTGTTCCATCAGACTCTAAATAACATACTGAACACAATTGTAGATGACAGTTTCTTGAAATTCAAAACATAGAAGAAATAAAATTGTGTTTAAAGGATACTTATAAATATATACCTTAAACAAAATTTCAAGCATTTTCAATTTATTTTTAGAAAACTTTGGGATGTTACAGTTAGTTTATCATTTGGCACTTCCACAAAATCTCTATCAAGTTCATGATGTGTTCCGTGTATCTGTCATGAGAAAGTACATACCTGATCCTTCACATGTACTATGCTTAGAGGTTGTACCACTGGAGCAAGATCTTTCTTATGAAGAATAGCCGATATATATTATGGATCGTAGAGAAAAAGTTCTATGAAACAAGACCACTAACTTGGTTAAAGTTTTATGGAGGAACTACCAATTAGAAAAATCTACATGGGATCTTGAGGATATTTTGAGGGAGAGGTATCCTCATCTGTTTGTTATGAAGTGACGAATTTCGAGGGAGAAATACTTTTTCTGGCGGGTAGAATGTAACACCCTAAAATTTTATGAGAAATATTTTGTTTTTATGTATTATATTATATGCAACACCAAAGGTTTCTTTCACTACACACAACACTATCTTGTCTTGCGTTACATGCAAAAGCAACCTTCCTCAATAGCTTGCATTGTACGCAATACCGAGTAACAATGATATGCTATTAAAATATTATATAAACAAGATGTTATGAATAGTAATACCCAATTTTTGAAATTTTATAAATTTTATCTTTCAAAATAGACTTCATTTTTGGATTTAGAATATCGAAATTATCCTAGGGTGATTTTTTGTTATTTATCTGGAAACATTCAATTTTTGATGAATAGTGAAAACCCCTGAGTTATAATTTAAAATAAAATATTTATTTAAATAATTATTTATTTTATTTAAATTTTATTTAGGTCAAAATATATACATAATAAAAATATAAGTTCAATGTAATTTATTAGATTCATTTTATAATAATTTTAGATTTATAAAAAATTTATTGAACATTTTATTGTCTTTTACCCACCTCCTTGGTGAATTTGAAAATTTACATAAAACTTAATTTTACCACTTCTGTGAGATGAAATTCAAAAATATGAGATACTCAGTTAATATCAAGGAGTAAAATTTGGTTTAATAAGATAATTTTTTTTAGGAATAGTACCTTTTTACTACTATTTACCACGGTTAAAAGTAAATAGGGTAATTAAGGGTAAAAATGATATTATTATTACCCTAAAACATATATAATTCTAGTGTATAAGTTTAATTCGACCAAAAACACACTTAGTTATAAAATATGACCATTTTTTCCACTTGGATTAGATTAGGACAATTATTATTATTTAATTCAAAGAATAGTTAAAAGAGTTAAAATCATTGTTTAATAACTAAAACATTTTTAATATATGGTTATAAATAAGATAAATTCAACAATAAATATTCATTAGAAATATAAAAATATTTGAAACATAATTATATTTTATTTATAATTTTTAGACAATAAATAATTTATGTTATTTATGACACAATGATGATGCAGTAATTACCTTATTAATGAAATATTAACATAATTGATGTTATAAATACACAAATAAATGTAATTTGAGACTTTTTATGAATTACAATAATTTTATAGGTTAATATAACATATTAGGGTTAGTTAGATGAATTGTTTTCGAAGTAATAATGTTGTTATGAATTTAACAAAAACAAAATACCAAATAGAGTCAAAATTGACATAAAAGAGTTTTTAAAATAAATATTATATTCTTAATTGTATTTATATTCCTAAAAATCTAATTTTCGTCCAAAAGACTTATATAGTAATATATATGACATTAATGAACCAATTGGGGTTTGATTAGAAGTTTATTGTAATTATATTAACCATATAGTGTAAGAATAGAAGAAGACACGGTAAAAGTTAAATTATTAAATTAGAGTTAAATGTAAATGATAAGGTTAAAATGGTAACCTAAACTTGTCTAAAACCTATATTTTGAGAGGATATCGACCCATCCCCACCCTATATTAGAAATAAGTCACTTTGGATCTATTATAAATTTACTATGACTTTATTATAAAATAATATTTAAATTTTTTCCTAAGGTGCGCCTCTCCTCCCTTATAAAAGGGCACCTCCTCCCTCTCCCCATTACAACATTTTGAGCCTTCAAGCTTGGAAAAACCCTATGAATTTCTCTTCTACAATTTTCTAGAAACATACTAGAGGTCCAGCTCTTTTTCAAAGACAATATTTAGTTCCATAATATGAGGTTAAGAAGAGGCGCGTCAAATAAGAGGTAATATCTTTTACCGATCCTTTCCAATTTATTTCTTCTTCTACTTCTTCTTATTTATTTTTTTCATCATAAATTAATAAAATCATTGTCACTAATATAATGATATGTTTTTTTAAATATGAAACAACCTTATTTTACCTTCTATCCATCCTACGGAAAATGAAATCAACGCGCGTGTGTACGTACGGAATACCGTCTCCACACCCTGATGTAATCTGTTTTCCACCACCACCTTAATTGGATGGGTATAATGGTGTAAATAATAACTATATATGATTATTATAACATGATAATAATTATTATACATTCCATAGTCCACTCCAATACCATTCAATATTTATGGAAACTATATCCTCGCTCCTGCGTACGTACGGCATACCGTCTCCACGATGTGATGCGACACATTCTACATGATCTTCATTGAATAATTCTTATATAAATGAATTGAATTAATAAATATGATATATATTACACTAATACCATTATTTAAATGGGTTATATATAACAAAAAAAAAGAGAAATACAAATTTATTCGACAAGACACGCATAAGAACATAAAACAATGAACATCTGAATAACAAGTAGCAACAAAATATTACTAATAAGAAGATAAGAATATGATCATATATGATATCATAACAGTGAATATGATTCTTTAATATGTAAATGACATTATTTAAATAATTATATAGGTGGTTTAGAAATTTACGAAGCATATCAGACCTAATGTAAGGTAAAATCTCACAATTTCATTTTTATTCGGGAATGTTTATACTTCAGAATTTACTAGAGCATATTTATCATCCACTTCCATGTTTCCTCAATATGTAATATTATTTCTATCATACTAAAATTGTTTAAATCCTATTATACCTATTGGTGAATTTTATTAAAAGATATTAAAGGAATCTTTTTTCATTTTCAGTATGAAATACTTTTTGACATTTCTGGCCAAAGTACGAGAGGAATGTTTTTTTTAACTTATAGGGCATGAATGGATTTTTGTGATTTCATAGAAAATTATTTCCATGAAGCATCCTTTACAAGTTTTCAAGTTTTTTTTAATTAACTTCTTTTAGTTTAAAATTTTATTACATGTTAATAAAAGAAAAATGTTTTTGAAATAGAAAGTATATTTTCCTCAAGAATGGAGTTCAAGAGTTTAATCAAAATTATTTTCCATCTAAGATAATATAGGGTTCTGTTTCTGTCCCTATTTTTACATTAATTTGATTATGTTTTTATGGGATTATTTTTATAAAGTCTTTTAATCTTATATTTATTATGTTATGATGGCATGATTTTTAAGAATCTCATTTTTATTGCATGGGTTATTCTATGATGTATGATTTATGATTTTGTGTCACACATAAGAACGGTATCATTATGAGATGGGTGGGACCTATATCTCCCTCCAATGCATTGGGTAAAGATTTATATCTCATGAGATATACATGGATGGAATGGCATGTTAATCAGGAGTAGTGATACAGGACTAAAATATGGTGTTAACTCGGTTCAAAAATGGACTTTGTCCGCTATGATAGTCTTGGCATTGAGTCTTGACTAATATGAAATGATTTTCTATGATGATGTGTGTATGCCACAATGTTTCATGTTTTATGTTATGATTATTGGGATTATATTTAACTAATATTATTTACCTTATGTTATAATGTTATGATCTGATTTGCAGGTTATGATTTTCAAAATTTAATTATATGATTGATATTTCCTTTGTTTACCCATACTGAGCATTAGAGGTCACCCTTTTGTATGTTTTCTTTTCCCCAGGTCAGGAAGAAGGGTATTAAGTAGGATATTCCAAAATAGACTCTAGATATGATGAAATAAATGGGAGATAATGTAGATGCTTTATGAACCAGTTGTTTATGTTTACCAGTTTCTAATGACACTATACCTACATGGTTTTACCATGGTTTTTTTATATGTTGTAATAAGTATGCTTCAATTCTCAAGTAATAATAATGCATGTAAAGTATGGGTCGTTATAGTCATGCTTGGAAAAAACCTACCAATTCCACTTCCCAACCTCTCTAGTTACATTATAGAGGTTCTGGTCTTCTCAAAAGACCAACTGTAGTGCCCTAAGTGGATGTTTAAAGGTGACAGTTTGAGGAAGAGGTAATATCTTCAACCGATTCTTTAAAATTTATTTCTTCTTCTACTTCATCTTCATTAGTTGTTTCATTATAAAGTAATAAAATCAGTATCAATAATATATTTAAATGTTATTATAAATATGAAACAACCCTATTTCACCTTCTATGCATCCTACGGAAAATGAAATCACTGCGTGTGCATACGTACGAAATACCGTCTCCACGCTGTGGTTTTATGATTTTTTCATCACCAACAGACTTGGATGGGTATAATGGTGGAATAAATTACTATATATTATTATTTTAAAGTGATATTAATTCTGAAAAATTATACACCGTGCACTTCAATACAATTCCACAATCATGGGGATGATATCATTGCTCTTCCGTACGTACGGCTTACCATCTCCACGGTCTGATGTGATTCGTTCTATATGATCTTCATTGAAGAATGATTATATAAATGAATTGAATGAATAAATATTATCTATATTATACTAATACCATTATGTAAATGACATATCTATAAACTAAAAATAGTAATAAGAATTTATTTTACAAAACATGCATTAGAATATAAAGAAGTTAACACATGAATAACGAGTTATAATGAAATGTTACTAATAAATAGGTAAGAATATGACCATATATGATATAATAACAATGAATATGATTATGGAATAATCCAATAACATTATTTAAGTCATTATATAGGAGGTTCGGATATATACAAAGCATATCAGACCTAAGGTATGGGAAAATCTCGCAATCTCATTTTTTTATCCGAGACTGTTTATACTTCAGTATTTACTAGGGAATATTTATTATCCACATCCATGTTTACTCAATAATTAATATTATTTTTATCCTCATAAAGCTGTTTAAATCCAATTTTACCTATTGATGAGTTTCTAGTAAAATAAATGAAAAGAATCTTGTTTCATTTTTAGTACGAGATACTTTTTGACATTTCCGTCCAATGTACGAAAAGAATGTCTTTTTTACTTATAAGGTATGAGAGGATTTTCATGCTTTAATAGGAAATTATTTCCATGAATGATTCCTCTAAAAGTATTCAGGTTTATTTTCAATTAACTACTTTTAATTTAAAATTGCATGACATGTTTTTTATGAAGAAAGGATATTTTCTTCCAGAACTAAGTTCAAGTGTTTTAAAAAAATTATTTTTCATCTAAGATGATATAGGGTTATGTTTCTATCCATATTATTACATTTATTTGATTATGTTGTGATTGATGTTATTTTTTTGATGACCTTTTATCTTATGATGGAATGATGATTAAGAATCCCATTTTATTACATGGGTTATGCAAAGATGTATGATTTATTATTTTGTGGCACACATAAGAATGGTTTCATTATGTGATGGGTGGGACCTATTTCTCCCTCCAATGCATGGGGTAAAGATTTGTATCTCATGATATATACATGGCCGTAATGGAAAGTAAATCTGGTTCAGTGATATAGGACTGTAATGAAGAGTGAACTCGGTTCAGTAATGGACATTGACTGCTACGATGGTCTTGGAAATGAGCCATGAAAAATATGGAATGATTTTTTATGAATATGTGTGTATTACACAAAGTATCATGTATTATTTTATGTTGATTGGGATTACATTTCAGTTCTATGATTTATCCCATGACATGATATTATGAACTCTTATGCAGGTTAAGATTTTCAAATGTTATTATCTTAAGAATATGATATGATTTAAATGTCATTTTTCTTCCCTTACTGAGAATTTGAGCTCACACATTTGTATGTTTCTTTTCCAAGGTAAGGAAGAAGGGTATTAAATATTATATGCCAAAAATGGAGTCAAGATATGATCAAATAATCAAGAGACAATGTATATGCTTTATGGACCAGTTGTTTGCGTTTTCCAGTTTCTAAACACACTATACCGATACGATAATGTCATGGTTTTGTTATATCTTAAAATAAATATACTTAAATTCTGAATTATTAACAATGTATATAAGGTATGTGTTTTTATAGTTGGTATTAGAGGATATTTATAGTTAATCTTTGGAAAATATGATGTGAACGCCATAGTAAGAAGCCTAAGGATAAGTCTAAGCATATGACACAATCCTAGTGTTTTATAAATGGACATGAATATCCTATGATAAGGCCTAAAGTGTAAAATTTTATTCTTGATTATGGGGTTTTACTATTGTAATTAGTGTTTATCACATTTTGATTCTTGGTTTTATTCAATGTATATAACCTGAAGGAACTGTGTTAATGTTGAATGTGATGGACAATGATATGATTGTCTTCCATGAGAAACAAAACGTTATGGGATATGGAATGAAAAATCTTGTATCAATGATCATACAACTTTCTCAAGCTATGAATCATGCAGGAGTTCAAAATTAGCATAGAAAGGAGCAACATTCTATTGAATCTTTCGTGAGGTTGCATCCACCTTCATTCAGCGGGTCTTCTGATCCATTGGTGGCTGAATAATGGATCAGTACCACTGAAATGATATTTTTAGTTCTACAGTGTTCTTGAACATGATAAAGTCAACATAGCAGTATGTCGATTGGAAGGTGAAGATGATCAATGGTGAAATATTATCATGAATAAAAGGTAAATAGAGAAATTGAGTCTATGGAATGGGAAAACTTAAAGAACTTATTTTTTAATAAGTACTTCCCTTGTAGTCTTCGAACAGTGATGGAGAAGGAGTTACTTGAAATAAAGAAAAAGGGTGATGAATATGTTTGTACATACGAAGGAAATTTTACAAGACTTGTAAGGTACACTTCTGAAATTATTATCCAAACTGAGAGTAAGATTGATCAATTCTTTAGTGTCTTAAAACCAAGTCTCTGAAGGGAGTTATCCATAAGGGACTTTAATAAAAAGGAATACATTTTTCAATGTTCTCTCAAGGTTGAGATGGATATTGGAGTAACCCATTAGTCATATGGGTTTGATAAGAAGAGAAAAATGGAACACAAACTAATTATATAAATACTACAATGAAAATATGATTAGCTTTCCCTTATGCTTAATGTGTGGAAGGAAACATGGAGGGAATTGTCTTAAAGAGATAAGTAAATGTTTTAAATGTGGAAAAGAAGGGCATCGAGAAATTCAATGTCGCAGTGATGGGAAAAAGATGTCTAATGATGTGAACAGAGAAAAGGCTACACAGAATGACCCTCATACACTTCAATGTTACAACTGCAAGGAAATGGGGAATTATTCCAATAAATTCCCTTATCCAAGGGTTTTAGATGATGGTCAACATCATGAAACTCTTAAGGACAAAGATAAGGGAAATTCAAGTGCAATTCCAATCGGTAATGTAGAGTACGATAATGAAATTTTGAAAGATAAACTTACCATCCTATGTAAAGTAGGAAATGTTTTATTGGATTCTAGATCCACTCACTCTTTAATTTCTAAATACTTCTCAAAGGATATCACTATACTACCTCAACAAGGTGATGTTGTGTTAGCTGTGACAACTCTTAATGTCATGATGGTGGAATCAGAAGTTTATAATTCTTCTCCAATTGACATTTTTAGGAAAGTGCTTCTGGAAAATATTGTGATCCTTCCTATAGTGGAATTTGATGTGATTATTATCATGGATTGGATTTCCTTATATGGAGCTCATATCAATTTCCAAATAAGGTAAGTCATATTTCATATTCCAGATCAATCTATGATCATCTATCAATGCAAGGATGAAAATAACCTTCCAGTGGAAATTTCTTCTATCTTGTGGGTATTGATACCAATAAATGAAGGTTATTTATCTCAAATGCTTGGTGAAAAACTCATGATTAAGAATATTCTCATTGTACGGGAGTTTGATGATGTCTTTATAGAGGAATTACTAGGTATTCCCCCAAATCATAAAGTTCAGATTTCAATAGAACTCATATTGGGTGTTATGCCCATTTGAAAGACCATGTTCTGAATGGCCCCAATTGAGTTGCAGGAATTGAAGAAGCAACTCCAAGAGAATCTTGATAAGGGATTCATATGCCCTCATGCATCACCATGGGGAGCACTAGTTTTGTTTGTTAATAAGAATTATGGATCAATGAGACTCTTCATTGATTATAGAGAACATTACAAGATCACTCTCAAGAAGAAATATCCTCTCCCTTGCATTGATGAATTATTTGACCAACTATGTGGATCTCAATATTTTTCCAAGACTAGTCTTCATTTAGGGTATCAACTATTAAGGGTAAAAAAGGAGGATATACCAATGATGGCTTTCCATACAAGGTACAGACACTATGAATTTATAGTGATGCCATTTGGTCTTATTAATGACCCTGCTATATTCACGGATCTAATGAATAGAGTCTTTAGAGACTATGTTGATCAGTTTGTGGTAGTCATTATAGACGATATTATTTTCTATTCAAAGAGAAAGGAAGAACATATAGATCAGTTAGGAATTGATTTCCAGACCCTAAGAAAGGTGAAGCTTTATGCCAAATTTACCAAGTGTCAATTTTGGGTTAAAAAATTTTCATTTTTGGGTCACATAATCTCTATAGAGGGGATATCTATGGATCCAGCATAAACAGTGGTTATTGAAAGATGGTCGAGACCAACAACAATAACTGAGATTCTAATTTTTCATGGGTTGGCTTGATATTATCAACATTTGGTGAAAAAAATTCACGATTATATAATCCACTCACCAGGTTGACTCGAAAAAGAGTCATGTTCATTTGGATGGAGAAGTGTGAGGAGAATTTCAAGGAGATAAAATGAAGGTTAGACAATGCACCAATGTTCACCCTGCCTTGTAGTGGAGAAAGGTTTGTGATATTCAGTGATGCATCCAAGAAGGTATTTGGGTGTGTTCTCATGAAAAATGATATAGTGATGGATTATGCCTCATGAAAGTTGAAAATCCATGAGCAAAATTACCCATGTCATTATTTGGAGTTAGCTGCAGTAATCATTGAATGAAAAATATGGAGGAATTATCATTATGGTGAAAGGTGAAATATTTATACTGATTAAAAAAGTTTAACGTATATTTACACACAAAAAGAGTTTAATATGCACCAAATATGATGGCTGGAGTTGATTAAAGATTACGACTGCTCCATATATTACCACACTGGGAAAGAAAACAAGGTGGCAGATGCATTAAGCCGACAAGACCATTCCATATTATCCATGATGGGGATCATGAAAGATCCACTATTTATGGATTCGAAAAGTATAGATCTTGAAATCATAATGAAAGGGGAAAATCTTATCTTTCTCAAATGAATGATCAACCATCTATACATGTGAAAATTAAAGAGGCATAGAAGGAAGATGTAGAGTTACAAAATAAGGTGAGAACTGTTCCAGAATTCAACATTGATGGTGATAAAATAATAAGGTTCCGAAATCGGGTTTTTGTTCCTCCCATACCAGAATTAAAGAAGGAAATATTGGATGATGATCATAGTTCTTCATTATCTTTTCACCCTAGAAGCACAAAAATGTATAGGGACCTGAAAGAGTACTTCTTGTGGGATGAAACGAATAGAGATTTTGCTGAATATGTAACCTGATGCTTGGTTTGTCAGCAAGTTACGGCTGAAAGATAGTTGTCTAAGGGGATGTTTCAACCATTACCCATACTAGAATGGAAATGGGAAAACATCACTATGGACTTTGTCATCAGACTTCCAAAAACATAAAAAGGAAATAACACAATCTAGGTTATAGTTGATCGTCATACGAATTAGGCACACTTCATTTCTATTAGAGGGGATTTCTCTCTTGATCAGATATTCAGGATATATGTGAAAGAAGTTGTTAGATTGTACGGAGTAGCACTTTATATTATATCTGATAAGGATTCAAGGTTTACCTCGAAGTTCTGGCGAAGTCTTCATCATTCTCTAGATACAGAGTGGAGTTTTATCACTTCTTATCATCCACAGAAAAATGACCAGTCTAAAAAGAAAATTTGAACTCTAGAAGACATGTTGAAAGCTTGCTCTATGGATTTAAATGATTTTTGGGATCGACACATAACATCGGTGGAATTTTCATACAATAATAGCTTTCACTCTAGTATTCAGATGTCTCCTTATGAAGCCCTCTATGGAAAGAAGTGCATAAACCCAACATGCTAGGATGAAGTTGGGGAAAGAAAGCTATTTGGACTTGAACTTGTTGATAAAATGGCAGAAAAGGTCAGATCTATTCAAAAACATATAAGAGCAACTTTATTTCGACAAAAAAGTTATACCGACAACTGAAGAAAAGAAATAGAGTTTGAAGTGGGAGATAATGTGTTCTTACGAATATCTCCATGGAAGAGTGTAATGAGATTTGGAAAAAGTGAATGTTGAGCCCTATGTATATAGGTCCTTTTGAGATTCTGGATCATGTTGGGAAGGTATCTTACCGATTAGCGCTTCCACCAAATCTCTCTCAAGTTCATGATGTGTTCCATGTATCCATCCTGAGAAATAACATTCTCGATCCTTCACATGTACTAATCTCAGAAGTCATGCCACTGGAGCAAGATCTTTCTTATGAAGAATAACCAATATAGATTATAGATCGCAACAAAATATTCTTACAAGTCAAGACCACTCAATTGGTTAATTTTTTATGGAGGAACCACCAATTAGAAGAAGTTATATGTGATCATAAGTATATGATGAGGGAGAGGTATCCCCATTTATTTATTTCCACTTGATGAATTTTGAGGGTGAAATTCAGTTTAAGGGGGACAAAATGTAACACCCATGTGTTTTACGAAATATTTAAATAAATGTTGTTCTTTACTAGCTTGTTTTGCACGCAATCATTAGTTTAAACAAACTGTGAGATACCCATAATATAAAATTTCGGTTATAACCTAACCGTTATGTTAGAGAGAATAAATATAACTAAATTTTAAAAATAATTGATAAATGTAAATCAATTATATTTCATATTAGTTATTTGAGTTAATGAAATTAATTAGATATGCATGTTATATAATTAAAATAATATTTTTGATATTCATCAAATAGACATTAAAAGAATATATTTTCGCCTTCTAATAGAAAACTCTATTTAATTTATGATTTTGTTACATTAATAATTTTAATATTACTATTTAAAAATTTTCTTTGGAAGCAGGATATAAACATTTACTTTGGTTAAAATTCTGATATTTTTCTGATAAACTTCACAATTTGATGAATAGTAAAAATAAGCTAAATTTTTATTAAAAACAATTTTCATCAAGACAATTTATATGGTTAAATTATAATATTTAATGGTTTTAAAGTATAATTAGAATATATTTTTACCATTTATTATAATGTATGTCATTATCATTAATTTTACATTGAATTCATAGTTAAGAACAATTCAATATTTTTCAATGTATTAAATTTTAAAACCCATTTTCTCAACAACGAGATTAATTTTAAACTAATTACGGAAACTTATATAATTTGAATTTGGAGAAATGAATTCCATATTTGGAATTAGTAGGTCCAAATTATGTAAAAATGCTAATTTTATGAAGTCCTTTTATCTTGTGATAGAATGATGTTTAAGAATCCCATTTTATTGCATGGGTTATGCTATGATGTATGATTTATGATTTTGTGGCACATATAAGAATGGATTCATTATGAGATGGGTGGAAAATATGTATCCCTCCAATGCATTGGGTAAAAATTTGTATCTCATGAGATAAACATGGCTGGAACGACAAGTCCATCTGGTTCAGTGATACAAGACTAGAACGAGGAGTGAACTCGGTTCAGTAATTGATATTGTCTGCTACGTTGGTGTTGGAAATGATCAATGACTAATATTAAATGAGTTTCTATTCTTAAGTGTTTATTTCAAAAAAATTCATGTCTTTTTTATGATGATTTGGATTATATTGCAGTTCTATGATTTATCTAATGACATGATATTATGACCTCCTATGAAGAATAAGATTTTCAAGCGTTATGATATTAAGATTATGATATGATTGAAATTTCATTTGTTTACCCATACTAATAAATTGGGCTCACCCTTTTGTATGTTTCTTTTCTAAGGATAGGAAGTTGGGTATTAAATATGATATTCCAAAAAGGAGTCAAGATATGATCAAATAAACATGAGACAACGTAGATTATTTATGAACCGGTTGTTTACATTTCCCATTTTCTATATACACTATACCTATATGGTACTGTCATGGTTTTTTTATATGTTGAAATAAATATACTTCAATTATGAAGTATTAACAATGTATGTAATTTATGGGTTTTTATAGTTGGTATCAGAGGAAAGGTATAGTTATCCTTTGGAAACTAGGATGTGAATGCCATAGAAAGAACCCTAAGGATATGTCTAAGCATAGGACAGAATCCTAGTGACTTAGAAATGGACATGAATAACCAATAATAATACCTAAAGTGTGAAATTTTATTAATGAATATGTGGTTTTCCTATTTTAATTAGTGTTTATCACATTATGATTCTTGGTTTTAGTCAATGGATGGAACCTGAAGGAACCATGTTAATGATAAATGTGAATTGAAATGAAATGATTGTCTCCCCTAAGAAACCAAACATTATGGGAGATGGAATGAACAGTCTTCTAGCCATGCCCACACATATTTCTCAATATATGAATCATGTAGGACTTCCAATCGAGTAATGGAAGGAGAAACATTCTGTTGAATCCTTCATGTGGCAGCGTCCAGCTTAATTCAACTGGTCTTCTGATCCATTAGTGGCTGAACAATGTATCAGTACCACTGAAAAGATATTTTCAGTTCTACAATGTTCTAAACATGATATTGTCATCTTATAAGTATATCATTTTGAAGGTGAATCAGATCAATGTTGGAATCTTATCAAGAATACAAAGGAAAAAGATGAAATTGAGTCCATGGAATGGGATGACTTAAAGAACTTATTTTTAAATAAGTACATCCCTCGTATTCTTCAAACAATGATGGATAAGGATTTTCTTGAACTAAAGATAAAGGATGATTCATCCTTGGTACATACAGAGCAAATTTTACAAGACTTGCATGGTACGTTTCCAGAATTATTATCTAACCTGAGATTAAGATCGATCAATTCTTTAGTGGCATAAAACCAAGTCTCCAAATGTAGTTTTCCATAATGGACTTAAATAGCTACGAGGATATTGTTCGATGTGCTTTCAATGTTGAGATGGATATTGGAGTAACCCATCAGTCATATGGGTTTGTTAAGAAGAGGAAAATGGAATTCAAAGGAAAATATAATGACTACACTAAATATAAGATTATTTTTCCCTTATGATCAATGTGCGGAAAAAAATTGGATGGAATTGTATTAATGAGACAGGTAAAAGTAATAAATGTGGAAAAGAAGTTCATCGGGAAATTGAATGCCGCATTGATGGGAAAAATATTTCTAATGATGAGAATAGAGAAAAGGCTACACAAAATGCACCTCTTATACATAAATGATACAAGTTCAAGGAAGTGGGGAATTATTCCAATAAATTCCCTAATCCAAGGGTTGTTGACGATGATCAATGTCAAGAAAATCTTAAGGCCAAAGGAAAATGAAATTCACATGCAATTTCTATCGGCGATGTGGAGTATCATAACGAAGTTGTGAAAGGTACACTTACCATCCACACTAAAGTAGAAAATGTTTTATTTGATTATGGATCCACCCACACATTTATTTCTGAAAAATTTTCTAAGGATATCACTGTACTACCTCAACAATTAGATGTTGAGTTAGTTGTGACAACTCCCAATGGAACGATGGTTGCATCAAAAGTTAATAATTCTTCTTCAATTAACATTTGTAGGAAAGTGCTTCATGCAAATCTTGTGATCCTTCCTATAATGGAATTTGATGTGATTCTTGTCCTGGATTGGATTTCCTTATATGTAGCTCATATCCATTTCCAAAGAAGGGAAGCCAAATTTCATATTCCACATCAATATAAGATCCTCTATCGGTGTAAGGATGAATATAACCTTCCAGTGGAAATTTCTTCCATCTTATGGGTCTTGATTCCAATAAATGAAGTTTATTTATCTAAAATGGTTGGAGAGAAACTCATGATTAATAATATTCCCATTGTAAGGTATTTTGATGATTTCTTTCTAGAGGAATTTCCAGGTCTTCCACCAAATTGTGAAGTTGAGTTTTCAATAGAACACATACCAGCTGTTATGCTCATTTAAATGACACCTTATAGAATATACTCAATTGAGTGGCAGGAATTGAAGAAGAAACTCCATGAGAATATTGATAAGGGATTCATACACCCTTGTTGATCACCTTTGGGAGCACCAGTTCTATTTATTAATAATAAAAATAGATCAATGAGACTTTGTATTGATTATTGAGAACTGAACTAGATCACTCTCAATAAAAAATATCCTCTCCCACGCATTCATGACTTATTTGACCAACTACGCAGAGTTCAATACTTTACCAAGATTTATATTCATTTAAAGTATCCTAAATTAAGGGTAAAAAGGAGGATATACCAAAGACGACTTTTCATACAAGGTACAGACACAATGAATTTATAGTGATGCCATTTTGTCTTACTAATACCCCTACTATCTTCATGGATCTAATTAATAGAGTCTTTTGAGACTATCTTGACCAGTTTTTAGTTTTCTTTATAGATGGTATTCTTGTCTATTCATAGAGAAAGGAAGAAAAATTAGATCACTTAATAATTGTATTGAAGAACCTGAGAAAGGAGAAGCTTTATGCTTAACTTAACATGTGTGAATTTTGGCTTCAAAAAGATACATTTTTGGGTCACATAATATCCTAAGAGGGTATATCAGTGGATCCAGAAAAAATAGTGGTTATTAAAGGATGGTCGAGACCAATAATAGTAACTGAGATCCAAAGTTTTCTTGGTTTGGCTGGATATTATCAACGTTTTGTGAAAAAAAATCACGATTATCAAATCCACTAATCAAGATGACTTGAAAAGGGAGTTCTGTTTGTTTGGACGGAGGATTGTGAAGAGAATTTCAAGGATTTAAAAATAAGGTTAGATAGTGCACCTGTGCTCACACTAACATGTAGTGGAGAAAGTTTCGTGATCTATAGTGATATATCCATGAAGGGATTGGGGTGTTTTCTCATGCAAAATGATATAGTCATAACTTATGCCTCATGACAGTTGAAAATGCATGAGCAAAATTACCCAACTCATGATTTGGAGTTAGTTGCGGTAATCATTGCATTAAAAATATGGAGGCATTGTCTTTATGGTGAAAGGTGTGATATTTATACTAATAAGAAAAGTTTAACGTATATTTTCACACAAAATGAGTTGAATATGTGCCAAAGAAGATAGTTGTAGTTGATTAAAGATTGCGACTTCTCCATAAAATATCACACTGGGAAAGAAAACAAGGTGGAAGATGCATTAAGATGACAAGACCATGCCATCTTATCCATGATGAGGATTATGAATGATCTAATATTTATGTATTTTCAAAGGATAGATCTTGAAATTATAACAGAAGGGGAAAATCCTATCTTTCTCAAATGAATGTTCAACCATCTATACATGTGAATATTAAAGAGGCACAGAAGGAATATGTAGAGTTACAAAAGTTGGTGAGAAGTGTTCTTGAATTAAACATAGATTATGATGAAACAATAAGGTTCAGGAATTGGGTTTGTGTTTCTCCCATACCAGATTTAAAGAAGGAAATATTGGATGAGGATCATACTTCGTCATTCTCTGTTCACCCTGGAAGCACGAAGATGTATATGGACCTGAAAGAGTAAATCTGATGGGATGGTATGAAAAGAGATGTTGCTGAATATGTATCTCGATGCTTGGTTTGTCAGCAAGTTAAGGATGAATGATAGAAGTCTAATGGGATGTTGCAACCATTACCCATACTAGAATAGAAATGGGAAATCATCACTATGCACTTTGTCAACAGACTTCCCAAAACATCCAAAGGCAATAAAGCTATCTGGGTTATAGTTGATCACCTTACGAAGTCAACACACTTAATTTATATTAGAGAGGATTTCTCTCTAGATCAGCTTACCATGATATATGTAAAATAAGTGGTGAGATTTCCTCGAGTACCACTTTCCATTATATTTGATCGGGATCTGTGGTTTCCACAATGTTTTGGAAAAGTATTTAGCATTATCTAGATACAGAGTTGAGTTTCAGCACTACTTATCATCCTCATATAGACGGTATATCTAAAAGGACTATTAAAACTCTAGAATATTTGTTGAGAGCCTGCTCTATGGATTTAAAAGGTTGTTGGGATCGACACCTACCATTGGTGGAATTTTCTTACAATAATAGCCTACACCCATGTATTCAGATGGCTTTTTTTGAATAACTCTATGGAATGAAGTGCAGAACCCCAACATATTGGGATGAATTTGGGGAAAGAAATCTATTAGGACCTTCTCTTGTTGATGAAATGGTAGAAAATGTTAGATCTATTCAACAACATAAAAGAGCAGCTCAGAGTCGACAAAAAACTTATGCTGACAACCAAAGAAAAGACCTAGAATTTGAAGTGGTAGATAAGGTGTTATTAAGAATAACACTCTAGAAGAGAGAAATGAGATTTGGAAAAAATGTAAAGCTGATCCCTACATATATTGGTCATTTGGAGATTCTGGATCATTTTGGGAAGGTATATTACATATTGGACCTTCCACTAAATCTCTCTTATGTTCATGATGTGTTCCCTGTATCCCTCCTGTGAAAGTACATTCCCGATCATTCATATGTACTAAGCTTATAAGTCATACTGCTGGAGCAAGATCTTTCTTATGAAGAAAAACCAATAGATATTTTGGATCATAGAGAAAAATTTCTACGAAACAAGACCACTCGATTAGTTAATGTTTTATGGAGGAACCACCAATTAGAAGAAGCTATAGGGTAACTTGAGGATATGATGAAGGAGAGGTATCCTCATCTTTTTATTTCCATGTGATGAATTTTGAGGGGGAAATTCAGTTTAAGTTGGATACAATGTAATGCCCATGTGTATTATGAAATATTTAAATAATTTTTATTCTTCAATAGCTTGTTATGCACACAATAGTTAGTTTAAACATACTATGAGATGCCATTAATATAAAATTTATGTTAGTACCTAGCCGTTATGTTAGTGGGAATAAATATAACTACATTTTAAAAAACATTGATAAATTTAAATCATTTATATTTCATATTTTTTATTTGGTTGAATGAAATTAATAAGATATGTATGTTATATAATTAAAATTATATTTTTGATATTCATCAAATAGGCAATAAAAGAATGTATTTCTACCCTTTAATGGAAAAAACATTTTAATTTATGATTTATTTACATTAATAATTTTAATATTAAAATGTAAACCTTTCTTTGGAAGAGGGATATTAAAATTTACTTTGGTTAAAATTCTGAATTTTTTCTGATAAACTTCATATTTTGATGAATACTAAAAATACAATAAATTTTAATTAAAAAAACTTTTTTCATCAAGACTTGTTATATAGTTAAATTATAATATTGATGGTTTTAAAGTATAAATATAATAAATTTTTACCAATTATTATAATTTATGTCATTATCATTAATTTTAACTCTAATTCTTAGGTAAAAACACATCAATATTTTTTAATGTTTTAAAATTTAGATCCCATTTTCTCAACAACATGATTAATTTTAAATTAATTAAAGAAACTTCTGTGTTTTTAATTTCGAAAAATGGATTCCATATTTGGAATCAGTAGGTCAAAATTATTTAAATATGCTACTTTTATTTTTGGCCATTATGAATAGTAACGACGGTAAATTTTATTTACCATAGTTAAAGGTAAATCGAGTAATTAAGGGTAAAAATAATAATATTAAATTACCCTAACACATGTATTAATATAATTGGATGATTATATTTCTCCCTATAATATACATGGGTTGAAATTTCATCTATTGGAACCCCCTTGGATGAGATTATGACCTTTAAAATATTTTATTTAAAGGTAAGTGAAATATGTCGCACTCAATCTTTAATTATTAAATTATATTTAATATAAGGTTAAAAAATATCAATTTGATTATAAATACTCATTTGAAATAATTTTTTTTCTTTATAATTGTAATTTATTTGTAATTTTTAAGAAATATATAATTACTTTTATAGCTTATACATTAATGATGCAGAAATTATTGTTCTTTTGTTAAAAATCAATAATATAGTTTTTATTAAAATAATAATACCCATCAAAAGGCCTAAAACTTGACCAAAACATATTGGTCGAGTATATCTATACCATAAGAATCCATGTATGGACTAAAGGACCATTTGGAGCCTTATAAAATAGATTATGACATTTATATTATTTTATTTTAAATGATGTCAAAGCTGTCACCTTCACCAATTAATAAACATATCATTTTAAAAGTTGGATTTTTTAGAAGATAAAATCGACAAAAATTATTATTATAAAACAATTTAGATTTATCTTTGTCTTAGTATTTTATTTTAAATTTATATGAATCAAATAAGTATATTAAATAATTATACAAAAATGTGGTAGTAATTATTTTATTAAGAGAAATATCAAATAAATGGTTTTAGAAATATTAAAATACATATTATATGAACTAATTAATGTTCTCCATGAATTTTATAAATTCATATGACATTTTAGTAATCTATTAAATATTTTTCTTTGACTATATCATTTTTTTGGATTTTATTTAAATTCAAATAATTGAATTGTGTTAAAATTGACAATATTGATAATTTATGAAAATAACATATTATTAAATTGTTTAAAAATCACAGAAATTTTTAAAATTTACCAATTAAAATTTATATGGTCGACGATGTGATAACATATCCAATTATGTACAATTAACAACACATAAGTCAGTATTTATATCAATTTAATGTTTATTACATTATTACCACAAATAAAATTAAATATATTAAATAAAGATAAATCAAAATGATAAAGTTTAAAATAAAACCAAAACATGTCTAAATTTTATTGGTTCATGATATTACAATTCTATCTCATATCATTTTCATGGTTGAGTCATTTTGGAGGTTTTTAGGTAGGGTTGGTTTTTATTATAAAATAATATTTATGAGGTTTCCAAAAGTGCATTTCTGCCCTCTTATAAAAGGGAACCCCCTTCCCTCTCATCTTCACTCAATTTTGTGACTTCATGCTTTGAAAAACCTTTCCAATTCCACTTCTCAATAGATCTTGTTACATTATTTAGGTTCTTGTCTTCTCAAAAGATGCACTCTAGTGCCCTAAGTGGATGTTTAAAGGAGACACTTCGAGGAAGAGGTAATATCTTCTAACGATTCATTCAATTTTTTTTATTCTTCTACTTACTATTATTTAGTTGTTTCATTATAAATTAATAACATCAGTATCAATAATATAATGATATGTTATTATAAACATGAAACAAACTTTTTCACCTTATATCCATCCTACGAAAAATGAAATCATCGCGCGTGCGTACATACGAAATACGGTCTCCACGTTGTGGTGTAATGTTTTTTTTCCATCACCAACATACATGGATGGGTATAACGGAGGCTGAAATTACTATATATTATTATTTTAATGTGATATTGATTCTAAAAAATTATACACCATACACTTCAATACAATTCCATAATCATGGGAATGATATCATCGCACGTCCGTATGTATGGCTTACAATCTCCACGATGTGATGTGATTCGTTCTATATGATCTTCATTGATGAATTATTATATAAATGAATTGAATGAATAAATAATACGTATATTATACTAATACCATTCTATAAATGATATAGGAATAACCTAAAAAGAGGTATAAGAATTAATTTGAAAAAATATGCATAATAATATAAAGCAGTTAACACCAGAATAATGAGTAAAAATGAAATGTTACTAATAAACAGATAAGAATTTGACCATATATGATATCATAACAATGAATATGATTATTGAATAAGTCACTGACATTATTTAAATCATTATTCAGTAGGTTCGTATACATACAAATCATATCAGACCTAAGGTAAGGGAAAAGCTTCCAATCTCATTTTTTATCCGATATTGTTTATAATTCAATATTTACTAGGGAATATTTATCATCCACATCCATGTTTCCTAAATATTTAATATTATTTTTATCCACATAGAATTTTTTAAATCCAATTTTACCTGTTGATGTGTTTTTAGTAAAATAAATGAAAAAGAGACTTTTGTTGTTTTTAGTACGAGATACTTTTTGACTTTTTCTTCCAATGTACGAGAAGACTGTTTTTTACATATAAGGAATTAGATGATTTTTATGATTTCATAGGAAATTATTTCCATGTAAGCTTCCATTACATGTTTTGTATTTTATTTTCAATTAACATTGTTTAATTTAAAATTGTGTGGCATGTTTTTTATGAAGAAAATGATATTTTCCTCAAGAACTAAGTTCAAGTGTTTTATCAAAAACTTTTTCCATCTAAGATGATATAGGGTTATGTTTCTATCCTGATTATTACATTGATTTGATTATGTTTTGATGAATTTTTTTATGAAGTCCTTTTATCTTGTGATGTCATGATTTTTAAGAATGCCATTTTATTACATGGGTTATGCTATGATGTATGATTTATGATTTTGTGGCACACATAATAATGGTTTCATTATGAGATGGGTGGGACCTATATCTCCCTCTAATGCATGGGGTAAAGATTTGTATCTCCTGAGATATACATGACTGTAACGACAAGTTATTCCAGTTCATTGATACATGAATGTAATAAAGAGTGAACTTGGTTTAGTAATAGACATTTTCAGCTATGATGGTCTTGGAAATGAGCTATGACTAATATGAAATGATTATCTATGCTTATGTGTGTATTTCACAATGTTTCATGACTGATTTTATATTGATTGGGATTACATTGCAGTTCTATGATTTATCCCATGACATGATATTACGAACTCTTATGCAGGATAAAATTTTCCAACGCTATGATCTTAAGAATATGATATGCTTTCCATTTAATTTGTTTTCCCTTACTGAGGATTTGAGCTCACCCTTTTGTATGTTTCTTTTCCCAGGTCCGGAAGAAGGGTATTGAATATGATATTACAAAAAGGAGTCCAGATATGATCAAATAAACGAGATACAACATAGAAGTTTTATGAACCAGTTGTTTACGTTTCCCAGTTTCTAAAGACACTATACCTATATATTAATGTCGTGGTTTTGTTATATGTTGAAATAAATATACATCAATTCTGAAGTATTAATAATTTATGTAATGTATGGGTTATTATAGTTGATATCAGAGGATGGGTATAGTTAACCTTTGAGAACTAGGATGTGAACACCATAGTAAGAACCCTAAGGATATGTCTAAGCATAGGACACAATCCTAATGTTTTAGAAATGGCCGTGAATAACCTATGATAAGACCTAAAGTGTGATATTTTATTCTTGATTATGTGGTTTTACAATTGTAATTAATGTTTCTCACATTATTCTTCTTGGTTTTATTCAATGGCTGGAACCCGAAGGAACTGTGTTAATGTTGAATGCGATGGGAAATGAAATGATTATCCCCCATGAGCAGCCAACCGTTATGGGAGATGGAATGAAAAATATTGTATCCATACTCACACAACATTCTCAAGATACAAATCATGTAGGACTTCTAAATGAGAAAATGAAGGAGCAACATTCTATTGAATCCTTCATGAGGTAGCGTCCACCTTCATTCAGCGGGTCTTCTGATCCATTAGTGGCTGAATAATGTATTAGTACCACAGAAAAGATATTTTCAGTTCTACAGTGCTATGAACATGATAAACTCATCTTTTCAGTATATTGTTCAAAGGTGAAGCTGATCAATGGTGTAATGTTATCAAGAATTCAAGGTAAAGAGAGGAAATTGAGACCATATAATGGGATGACTTAAATAACTTATTTTTAAATAAGTAATTACCTTGTATTCTTTGAACAATAAAGGAGAAGGAGTTTCTTGAACTAAATAAAAAGGATGATGAATTCGTTGGTACCTACGAAGGAAATTTTACAAGACTTGCAAGGTACACTTCCAGAATTATTATCCAACCTGAGAGTAAGATTGATCGATTCTTTAGTGGCTTGAAACAATGACTCTGAAGGGATTTATCCATAAGTGACTTCAATAGCTATGATGTAATTGTTCAATGTTCTCTCAAGTTTGATATGGATATTGGATTAACACATCAGTCATATGGGTTTGATAAGAAGAGGACAATGGAATTCAATAGAAAATATAAAGACTACACTGAAAAGAAGATGAGTTTTCCCTTATGCTCAATGTGTGGAAAGAAATATGGAGGTAATTGTCTTAAAAAGACAAGTAAATGTTTTAAATGTGGAAAATAAGGTCATCGGGCAATTGAAAACTATAATGATGGAAAAATATGTCTAATGATGTGAAAAGAGAAAAGGCTACACAGAATGCATCTCTTACACTTCAATGACAAAAGTGCAAGGAAATAGAGCATTATTCCAATCAATGCCCTAATCCATGGGTTTTTTATGATGATCAATGTCATGAAACTCTTAAGGACAAAGATAAAGGAAAGTAACATGGAATTTCTTTCGGCGATTTACATTAAGATAATGAAGTTTTGAAATGTATACTTACCATCAACTCTAAAGTAGAAAATGTTTTATTTGATTCTAGATCCACCCAATATTTAATTTCTCAAAACTTTTCTATGTATATCACTGTACTATCTCAACAATTAGATGTTGAGTTAGTAGTGAAAACTCTTACTGGCACAACGGTTGCATCCAATGTTTATAATTCTTCTCCAATTGACTTTTGTGGGAATGTTCTTCCTACAAATCTTGTGATCCTTCCTATAGTGGAAGTAGATCTGATTATTGGCATGGTTTGGCTTTCCATATATGGAGCTCATATCAATTTAAAAAGAAAGGAAGCCACATTACATTTTCTAGATCAATCTATGATCATCTATTGATGCAAGGATGAATATAACCTTCCAGTGGAAATTTCTTCCATCTTATGGGTCTTGATTCCAATAAATGAAGGTTATTTATCTCAAATGGTTGGAAAGAAACTCACAATTAAGAATATTCCCATTGTATGGGAGTTTGATTATGTCTTTCTATGGTAATTAATAGGTCTTCCACCAAATCATGAAGTTGATATTTCTATAGAACTCATACCAGGTTCTATGCCCATTTGAAATACACCGTGTAGAATGGAACCAATTGAGTTTCATGATTTGAAGAATAAACTCCATGAGAATCTTAATAAGGGATTCATATGCCCTAGTGCATCACCTTGGAGAGCACCAGTTCGATTTTTTAAGAATAAATATAGATAAATGAGACTCTGCATTTATTATCGAGAACTTAACAAGATCACTATCAAGAAGAAATATCCTCTCCCATGCATTTATGACTTATTTCACCAACTATGCGGAGCTCAATACTTTTCCAAAATTGATCATCATTTAGGGTATCATCAATTAAGGGTAAAAATGGAGGATATACCAATGATGGATTTCCATATAAGGTACGGACACTATGAATTTATAGTGATGCCATTCGGTCTTAATAATTCCCCTGCTATCTTCATGGATCTAATGAATAGAGTCTTTAGAGGCTATCTTGACTAGTTTGTGGTAGTCTTTATAAATGATATTATTGACTATTCAAATAGAAATGAAAAACATGTAGATAAGTTAGGAATTGTTTTGAAGACCCTTAGAAAAGGAAAGATTTATGCCAAATTTACCAAGTGTGAATATTGGATTCAAAAAGGTCCATTCTTGGGTCACATAATCTCCAAAGAGGGGATATCGGTGGATCCAGCATAAACAATGGTTATTGAATGATATTGGAGACCAACAACAGTAACTGAGATCTGATGTTTTCGTGGTTTGGCTTGATATTATCTATGTTTTGGGGGGAAATTTAATGATTATCTAATCCACTCACCAGGTTGACTCGAAAAGGAGTTAAGTTCTTTTGGACGAAGGAGTGTGAAGAGAATTTCAATGACTTAAAAAGAAGGATATCCAGTGAACCTATTCTCACATTGCCTTGTAGTGGAGAAATGTTTGTGATATTCAGTGATGCATCCAATAAGGTATTGGGGTGTGTTCTCATGAAAAATGATATAATGATAGATTATTTCTCATGATAGTTGAGAATCCATGAGAAAAATTACCCAAGTCATTATTTGTAGTTAGATGTGGTAATCTTTTCATTAAAATTATAGAGAAATTATCTTTATGGTGAAAGGTGTGATACTTATACTAATCAAAATAGTTTAACGTACATCTTCAAACAAAAGGAGCTGAATATGCACCAAATAAGATGGCTAGATTTTATTGAAGATTGTGAATGCTCCATACATTACCACACTTGTAAAGAAAACAAGGTGGTAAATGCATTAAGACCACAACACCAATCCATCTTATCCATGATGAGGATCATGAAAGATCTAATTTTTATGGATTTTCAAATGATGGATCTTGAAATTATAACGGAAGGGGAAAAATATTATCTTTATAAAATGAATGTTCAACCATCTATACAAGTGAATATTAATGAGGCACAGGAGGAAGATGTAGAGTTACACAAGAAGGTGAGAAGTGGTCCAGAATTCAACATTGATTGTGATGAAATAATAATGTTCATAAATCAGATTTGTGTTCCCCCCATACCAGAATTAAAGAAGGAAATATTAGATGAGGCTCGTAGTTCTTCAGTCTCTATTCACCCTGGAAGCACGAAATGTATAGAGACCTAAAATAGTACTTTTGGTGGGATGGCCCGAATAGATATGTTGCTGAATATGTATCTCGATGCTTGGTTTTTCAGCAAGTTAAGGTTGAAAGACAGATGTCTAAGGGGATGTTGCAACCATTACCCATACCACAATGGAAATGGGAAAACATCACTATTCACTTTGTCACCGGACATCCCAAAACATCCAAAGGCAATAACACTATATGGGTTATAGTTGATAATCTTACGAATTCAGAAAACTTCATTTCTAATAGAGTGGATTTCTCTCTTGATCAGATTTTCAGGATATATGTGAAAGAAGTGGTAAGATTTCATGGAGTACCACTTTCCATTATATCTGACCGGGATTCGAGGTTTGCCTCGAAGTTTTGGTGATGTCTTCAGAATTATCTAGATATAGAGTTGAGTTTCAAATCTTCTTATCATCCTCAGACAGATGGTCAGTCTAAAAAGATAATTTGAACTCTAGAAGGCATGTTGAGATCTTGCTCTATGGATTTAAAAGGTTTTTGGGATCGACACATACCATTGGTGGAATGTTATTACAAAAATAGCATTCACTCTAGTATTCAGATGTCTCTTTATGAATCCCTCTATGGAAAGAAGTTCAGAACCCCAACTTGTTGGGATGAAGTTGGGGAAAGAAATCTATTAGGAAATGATCTTGTTTATGAAATGGCAGAAAAGTTCAGATCTATTCAACAACATATAATAGCATATTAGTGTTGACAAAAAAGTTATACCGACAACTGAAGAAAAGACCTTGAGTTTGAAGTGGGAGATAAGGTGTTCTTAAGAATATCTCCCTAGAAGAGAGTAATGAGATTTGGAAAGATGGGAATGCTAAGCCCTAGGTATATATGTCCTTTTGTGATTCTAGATCATGTTGGGAAGGTAGCATAGAGATTGAAACTTACACTGAATCTCTCTCAAGTTAATGATGTGTTTCATGTATCCCACTTGAGAAAGTACATTCCCGATCCTTCACATGTACTAAGCTCAGATGTCATACCACCAGAGCAAGATCTTTCTTATAAAGAAAAACCAATAGAGATTCTAGATCGTAGCGAATTTTTTTTACAAAACAAGACCACTCGATTAGTTAATGTTTTATGGAGGAACCACAAATTAGAAGATGCTACATGTGAACTTGAGGATATGATGAGGGAGAGTTATCCTCATCTATTTATTACCACTTGATGAATTTTGAGGGTGAATTCAGTTTAAGGGGGATAGAATGTAACACCCTTCTGTTTTATGAAATATTTAAATATTTTTTACTCTTCAATCGCTTGTTTTGTATGCAATCATATATTTAAACAAACTGTGAGATTCCCTTAATATAAAATTCCTATTATAACCTAACCGTTATGTTAGAAGGAATAAATATAACTAACTTTTAAAAATAATTGATAAATTTAAATCAAATATATTTTATATTAGTTATTTGAGTGAATGAAATTAATAATATATGTATGTTATATAAATAAAATAATATTTTTGATATTCCTCAAATAGACATTAAAAGAATGTATTTCTACCTTTTAATGGAAAACCCTATTTAATTTAAGATTTTGTTACATTAATAATAAGAAAATTACAATGTAAACCTTTTCTTTGGAAGCAGGATATAAAAATTTAATTTGGTTAAAATTATGATCTTTTTTGATAAACTTCTTAATTTGATGAATAGTAAAAATACGCTAAATTATAATAAAAAACAACTATTCTCATCAAGTCAAGTTATATGGTTAAATTATAATATTGAATGGTTATAATTTATATGTAGAATATATTTTTACCATTTAATATAACTTATGTCATTATCATTAATTTTACATTGAATTCATATGTAAAAATATTTCAATCTTTTGCAAAGTTTTAAATTGTAAAACCTGTTTTCTCAACAACAAGATTAATATTAAATTAATTACTGCAACTTCTCTATTTTGAATTTGGAAAAATGGATTCCATATTTGGAATTAGTAGGTCCAAATTATATAAATAGGGTATTTTTTTGCCATTATGAATAGTAACTATGGTATATTTTATTTACCATAGTTAAAGGTAAATCAGGTAATTAAAGGTCAAAAAAATATTATAAAATTACCAAAACCCTTGACTTAATATAATTGAATGATTTTATTTCGTCCTAAAATATACATGGGTTTAAATTTTATCTATTGTAACCCACTTGGATGAGATAAAGACATTTAATTTATTTTATTTAAAGGAAAGTGAAATATATTTCACTCAAACATGAATAATTAATTTAATTTTTATATAAAGTTAAACATAATATAAATTTGATTATAAATACTCATTTGAAATCTAAAATGTTTTTCTTTATCATGGTAATTTGTTTCTAATTTTTAAAAATATATATAATTACCTAAATATCTTATACATTAATGATGCAGAAATTATTTATTTAGTGAAAAATCAATAATATAGTTTTTATAAATAAAATAATACCCATAAAAGGCCCAACAACTTGACCAAAACTTATTGGTCGAGTATATATACACCATAAGCATTCAATTGTCCTATTGTGAACCATTTAGAGCCTTATAAAATACATTATGATATTTAAATTATTTTATTTTAAATGATGTGTATGTTGTCACCTTCATAATTTAATAAAAATAACATTATAAAAGTTTGGTGTTTTAGAAGATAAAATCAACTAAAAGTATTATTATTAACTATATTAGATTTATCTTCATCTTAGTATTTTATTTTTAATTTTAATGCAACAAATAAGTATATTAAATGATTATAAAGAAAATGTTTTAGCAATTATTTTATTAAAAGAAATATCAAATAAATGGTTTTAAAAATATTAAAATAAATTATATGTGAACTTATTAATATGATCCACGAATTTTATAGATGAATTTGACATGTTATGATTCTATTAAATATTTTATTTCAACTCTATCATCTGTTTGTATTTTATTTAAATTCAAATAAATGAATTGTGTCAAAATTGACACTATTGATATTTTATGAAAATAACATGTTATTAAATTGTTTAAAAATCACAAAAATATTTAAAAATTACAAATTATCATTTATATGCTCTACCATTTAATTAATTATCCAATTATGTACAATTAAAAACACATATTTAAGTATTTATATCCATCTAAAATTTATAACATTACTACCACAAATAAAATTAAATAGATTCAATAAGGATAAATCAAAATGATAAAGTTTAAAATAAAATAAAAACATGTCTAAATTTTATTGGTTGATGAGATTACATCCCTATCTCATCTCATCTTAGATGTTTAGTCATTTTTGGAGGTTTATATGTGGGGTTGGTTTTTATTATAAATTAATATTTTTGAGGTTTCCAAAAGTGCTTTTCTCCTCTCTTATAAAAGGGAACCCCCTTCCCTATCCTCTTCTCTCAATTTTGAGCCTTAATGCTCTGCCAAACCTTGAAAATTATTCTTATCAACCTCTATAGTAACATTATAGTGGTTCTTCTCTTCTCAAATGTACCAACACTAGTTCCCTAAGATGAAGTTTAATGAAGGCACTTCGAGGAAGAGGTAATATCTTCTACCGATTCTTTCAAATATATTTCTTCTCGTACTTCCTCTTCTTTAGTTGTTTCAATATAAAGTAATAACATCAGTATCAATCATATACTGATATGTTATTATAAATATAAAATAGCCCAATTTTACCTTCTATCCATCCTATAGAAAATAAAATCACCATGCGTGCGTACGTATGGAATACCATCTCCACGCCATGGTGTAATGTTTTCTTCATCACTAACATACTTGGATGTGTATAATTGTAGAAGAAATTACTATATATGATTATTTTAAAGTTATATTAATTATTAAATATTATACAACATACACTTCAATACAAATCCATAATCAGGGAAATGATATCATCGCTCGTGTATACGTACGACCTTCCGTCTTCACGTTGTGATGTGATTCGTTATACATGATATTCATTGAAGAATGATAATATAAATGAATTTAATGAATTGAATGAATAAATACTATATATATTATACTAATAAAATTCTGTAAATGACCTAGTTATAACCTAAAAACAGGAATAAATTTTTTTTTTCAAAATATGCATAAGAATATAAACCAGTTAACACTCAAATAACGAGTAACAACGAAATGATACTAATTAACAGAAAATAATAGGACCATATATGATATCATAACAATGATTATGATTCTGGAATAATTCAATGACATTATTTAAATAATTATACAGTATGTTTGGATACGTACAATGAATATCAGACCTAAGGTAAGGGAAAATGTCGCAATCTCATTTTTTTCCGATATTGTTTATACTTCAGTGTTTACTAAGGAATTTTTATCATCTACATCCATGTTTCCTCAATATGTAATAATATTTTTTTCCTACTATAATTTTATAAATCCAATTTTACTTATTTATTAGTTTTTAGTAAAAGAAACGAAAAGAATCTTTTTTCGTTTTCAGGATGAGATACTTTTTGACATCTCTGACCAAAGTACGAGAAGAATGTTTTTTTACATATACAGAATGAGAGGATTTTTATGCTTTCATAGGTAATTATTTCCATGTAATCTTCATTTAATAGTTTTCATGTTTATTTTCAATTAACTTCTATTAATTTAACTTTACGTAACATGTTTTTGATGAAGAAAGAATATTTTCCTCAAGAACTAAGATCAAGTGTCTTATCAAAATTATTTTCCATCTTAGATGTTATAGGGTTATGTTTGTATCTCTCTTACTAAATTGATTTGATTATATTCTGATGGAATTATTTTTATGAATTCCATTTATCTTATGATGGAATTATGATTACGAATCCCATTTTATTACATGGGTTATGCTATGATGTATGATTTATGATTTTGTGGCACACATAAGAATGGTTTCAATATGAGATGGGTGGGACCTATATCTCCCTCCAATGCATTGGGTAATGATTTGTATCTCATTAGATTGACCTGGGTATAATGGAATGTTAATCTGGTTTAGTGATACATGACTGGAAAAAAGAGTGAACTCCACTCAGTAATGGACATTGTCCACTCTGATGATCTTGGAAATGATCTATGACTAATGTGAAATTATTTTCTATGCTTATGTGTGTATGCCACAAAGTTTCATCACTTATTTTATAATGATTTGGATTGCATTATAGTTCTATGATTTATCCCAGGACATGATATTATGAACTCTTATGCAGGATAACATTTTCAAATGCTATGATCTTTAGAATATGATATGATTGATATTTCATTTGTTTATACTTACTAAGAATTTGAGCTCACCCTTTTGTATGTTTCTTTTCCCAGGTTGGGAAGAAGGGTATTAAATATGATATTCCAAAAAGGATTCTAGATATGATCAAATAAACGGGAAACAACATAGATGCTTTATGAACCAGTGGTTTACATTTCCCAGTTTCTAAAGACACTATACCTATATGGTCATATCATGGTTTTCTTATATGTTGAAATAAATATATTTCAATTCTGAAGTACAAACAATGTATTTAATGTATGAGTTTTTATAATAAGAGCTAACAGCATCCCATGAAAAAACATCCAGTTACAACCATTCTCTAACCATACATGCAGAGTATTTCCGTGTCCAACACGATTCTGAATCAACTCTATCTATGAGTCTCCTCAATGGGACTCCTCCACTACCAACATATGATAAAACTCCACCATTATTTGAAACAAATAGACTCCACCATCATAAAACCTTCCATATTAGTGAAAAGATTATAACTCCTCCAACACTCTCCAAGAATCCATAGACAACTAAATGATTATTACCATGACATCCTACATAAAGCATTAGCAACAAAATTCTCATTTTATATGATTTCAAAAATATCAAAATCATGTTCGGGGAAAAAATCCATCCACCTCCCCTATAACATGTTCAGATATTGTAGAGATGAAATTTACCTCAAAATATTATGAACCATGATGACCAAAGAGTGATATATAATGATGCAATTTCACCAAAAACATATCACAAACACCATTGTCGATAGATCAAGATCATGGGTGGCACAGTTACTCTTATGGGGATGTAACTTCCTCGAACTGTAAGAGTTATCTTCCCTCTTCTACATAATCATAGATCCCAACTAATTATGGGAAGCAATATAATACACCTCAAACATCATCCACTCTATAGGTAGCTGAAGAACTGGATTACAAACCCATTACCCCTCCAGGTAGTCGGATTCTTCTTATCACGTATCAATGCACACATAATCCTACTATGTCATGGTCAAACCTACTAAATGGTGTGGAAACTGAATAGAAATGAATTAGATACCTCCGATAGCATCTTGAGTAACCAAAAAACTGAAACATCTACCATGTTATTTGGTTCCTCCCATGAAAAATTTCCTTGAACATGGATCATTCAACTTACACATCCTATTATGATACCTCGTGGCCAAGGAAATTAACCTATCTTGTCCAAAACATACATTTATATAACTTTATATAGGGTTGCTGGCATTGAAGAACTTATAAAATTTCTATGAAATGATCGACATAAACCTCTATTAACATTGAGTAGATCAATATATTATCATTTAATATTGTGAATAATTGATCTAGGAATTGAAGAAACCATCCCCATTTACATAGTAGGTTCATTTGTAACACTGAATGGTTTAACTACAAAATCAATGATCCCATACCTGCATATGAAGTCATTTTTTCAGATATAAAACATATTCACCCACAACTGGTGATATCCATATCATAGATTGGTCATAGAAAGGTAACAGACCCCTCTCAACTATTCAATAAGATCACATATATTTAGAATAGGGTAATTTTTCTAGACGATCACCTGATTCGACCTCTAGTATTATATTCAAAACATCATTCTACCTTATTCTTTTTTGAGAAAAACAATGGATCACACCATGATGAAACACGGGGCTTGATAAATCTCTTCTACATTAGATCAACTACCTAAATCCTTATATCCCACAACATTTAAGGTTTCATCCATTAAGGATAAAATGAAATCGAAGAAGCACTAGGATATATGTTTATCAGAAACTCAACATCACAAAAGGGGTTATCATTACAAACTACTTCAGAAAACATCCAGAAACTCTACTATGCCTATATTAACATATACCATCCCAACATCCACTGATTCCATCAAAAAATCAGATATCAAAGAAATAAGGGCCTCTACTCACCGACTTCTCACCTGAAAACTCTGATACCCAACAAAAACTGACAATGGCATTAATCAATCAATAACATAGTACGTCTGAAACAATAATAAGAAAACAACCATAAAATAATTATGTTTACCCGTCATTAGTCTACCCACTAAAACACATTAAATAAGATATTTTTTCCTCGACTAGTATATTCAATACTAGGGGAACATAAATACACTCTAAATATAGTCCCATAAATAGAGATAGAGAGACTGAAAATAGGAGTTAAAATATCCTAAATAAAAAAAGTCACAAACAAGGGTGTTTAACAAATTGATAACACACTTGAATATACTTGGCCCATCTAGAATTGATTCCTCCATAAAATGAAACTAACAACACCTTGATATTTTACCTCTCTATAGATGAACAACTCTAGGTCCATGCTCAGGTCATGTTCCATGAACACAAGGAAAATACTGAGTTTAGCCTCTACCTACTCCATCTCCACTAAGAATATCAAAATATTTATTCATCTAATGCTGGATGAATCTGAATGGAAACTACTTCTAAGGATAGAGCATAAAATATCCACATCCACTAAACTAATATTGGGGAACCACTGGGAACTAGTTATGGTAATTAGTATGAACATTATAAACAAATCTCATCGGCACAAATCCCCTAGTAAAATCATAGATAACACTATCCCCAGATGTCTATAAAAGAATCTATTGAGGTTGAATCCCAACTTATTATCCCCTAGATGACCCTAGAACATATGGCCTTCAATTGAAAACTCTTCTTCTTTAAGAACAATACTATTTCTTCTAGTATATTAATCCACCTCACAAGTTCATTTACATGATCACTTCTACAATCTCCGGATCATCAAGATACATTGGAACCGTAAACAAGTAACTTCATACTTGATAAAATGATGGAGTCCATCCTCATGGTGTCTCTCATGAGAATAAAGGTATAGATAATTATATGGGTAATATCTTGTTTGTTCCTTGTACAAGATTCCAAAATCTAGCATTGGCATACTCACCTCATAAAGAGATGAATCTTATACCTCTTCCATGACATCATGGTTGGTGAATGGAACTCTTATTGAAACTCATTCTATATTTTGAACTATAAATAATCTACCACCTTCCACTCTCCCAGGTACCACATTATCCATAGATGTGAAGCTCTCTGGATCTATCTCACATCCAAAGGAAGTTAATACTTTATTAGGGCATGGAAAAAATTGAAAGATATCTCAAGAACATCTAGCTATCTCTTTTTTTAGAAATATAAAACACATGCCTCATACTTCAATATATAATTATACTAAAAACATCACAAATCCCTTTACAAATCCTCTTACAACTCTATCAAATCAACCATTTAATGATCAACAAGACCATCCTCGTAAAGCTCGGCTTTATGAAAAACTTATGGGAAAAAAATAGGAGTCAAATATGAAAAGTGGGAATAAGGATTTTGTAATCATATGTAGTATGGACCAATATTAAAATTCATTTTAATTAATTTTAACCATCCCAAAAATCCACAATATAACAAGAAAAAAAATCCATCATGATGCATGTACCAATCATGTGTCTCTACCCTTCAAGCTGGTCCCCCTCACATGGTTACATAATAAGATCAGAGTCATTGCACTTGTTCATGAGAAGGGGAGTATAAAATACCTTCTTTTATCTAGTCTCTCTGACCTATGTCATAAACTAAGGTAATGTGGAACTAATTCCATACCAACCCATGAAATCATCACTATCCAAAACTCCAAACTCAACCATATCTACAAACCATCATATTTGATACCACATGGTCATGATCCCCTCCCTCAATATATACTATAACGGGGAGAGATAGAAAATGACCCTTGAGTCCCACCTCTATTAGGTCTCATGTTAATGACTAGCACAGAGGCTATAAAAATCTAATTAAATGGGAGGAATTTCTCTTTATAATAATATAGGATTGAGAAATAAGATAAATCATTATAAAATCCATGAAATAACATAAAAAGAAACAAAAAATATCCCACAATTCATGTATAAATAAATTTGATATATATAAAAGTATCTAAAATAAATATACAATGGACAATCTAAAGTACTGAAACAACAGATATCCAAATGTTTGATATTGTAATGTTCAACATGGTTCACATTGTCCATTGGGAAACCTAGAAAAATCTTATTTAAATAGGGTGAGCATAAAATTATATTATGAAGGAAACTCAATGTTTCTCATGCACATGTGAAAGAAGCATACTAACTGACCCATGAAAAAATAGTCGAACCAAATAACACATATTCAGGTATACTAACCAAACCCAACCACACCAAGGCTTCCTCACTAAATAACTCAATCCATGTAATATAATATAACAAGAAGAATATTTATAATGGATACCCCACACTACATCACACCCCAATTTAGTACGTATTTGAGATCTGATCCCTTTCATATACCTCACTGCCCCACAATCATTGTCACATAATATCACACCCACATACACCTAGGTTGGTTTCCCCACAAGCATGATGACATCACATCTTGCATGAAAGTATATATGCAATCACAAATCCAAAAATCATAACCATAAAATTAGGGAATCATGGAAATTATGTACATCAATATAGTTCCCTCATCCTACCATGAATGACGCCCACTATAAGCGACATTATCCCATCATGTCCCACCAATAGTCACCTAGCCTAAGTCACATCTCACTCGATGTAATCTAGGCTCCTTGACCCTCATGAATAGGCATATCACAACTCACCTGGTGACACTTTGACCATCACAACCACTGTCTAATACACTAACAATACACCTATTCAGGTCTTCTGAACTACCAATAACTATTCCATGACTAAATATTATGATATTTTATATGTATGGTATTGTATTGAAATGTTATGATCATGTTTTCATATCCTTATTTTCATGTTATTCTTATGTATCTCCCCTTTTACCTTTACCTGGAATTTATTATCACCATTTCTTATGTTTCCATTCCATAGACTATGAATAAATGTTTAATGTAGGATATTATTGTAAACTTTACTAAATGGGGATATCTTAATGGGAGATATTGAAGGTATTTCACCAAATAATAAGATTATGTACCCAGTCTCTTAAGACACTAAACTATTATAGTCCTCAAGTGTGTTTTTGAGAAATGTATTAAATATTCATATAAGAATATATAAGAACAATGCATAAAAATCATGGTTCAATATAAATATTGATCATGATTACCATTTTTTCACTCAATAGATATATATAATGTTCCACTCTTTTAACAATCAATTTTTCATTCATGTTCAGTTGGGGTTGGACCCTTTGGATAAAATTTTTTTTTGAAAATAAAATATTAATATTTTTCTAGTATGGAATATTAATCATGAAGAATTCACACTAACAAATTTTTTCAATGTAATTGAATTCCCATGGATTCCAAATTCTATGGAAACTATTAATAATCTCTTTGTGGGTGGAGATTGGGAGTTCCTCCATCAGAACCTCCCCAAAATCAATTGGGATATAACCATGTTTCTCTATTGAATATATCAATTTCATACTACATGGTTCTTCACCGCGGAAATTGCCTCCAATAAAGGTTGATCTCACAATGTTGTATTCATTTTTTGGCTTTGGTAAGAATCAAAATATAAGGCTCAATGTTCGGTATCTTAAGCTGGTACATTCTATATAAAATCTAATGTTATACATTAAATAACTAAATTTTCTTCATATTTATAAAGCACCACCTCCTCTATAAACAATTTTTTCTATCTTTACTATCCCCAGTTATATATAATCACTACATCTTTGGGTCACTTGGTTTCTCAAAAAGATGAAATTATAGGTTTTAATTTAACATTGATGATGCTTATTCTCTCAGTAATATGAGAGGAAATGAAATCATCCATGATTCTAGAGTCTTAGTGATTTTTATTTTAGTTCCTTCTATGGAGAAGGTTATACCATAATTAAATAGGCTCAATATATTTTTAATGGAAATGTCTTTCCCATCATTTTAATGTCACTATTTCACTTTTTGATTTTTGATTACATAATTTTTTCAAATTATTTTCTATATTTGGGCTTATCCATTGGTCCATCAAATATTTTCTTAGGGAATTCATATGATGGAATGAAAGTAGTGTCAAGGATCAATATACTTGGTGCAAGGGTAATAGAGCACTTGATATTTTATCTTCTAAAGGAATAAACATCATGCCTTTGTAAAATTTTCATAGTACATGATCCCTTACCATTGGTTTTGGTAATTTAATTCAATGATTTACCAGTGAGGTCCCCTACTCCTAATATCAGGGATGCCTATTTTTGTATTCTAACATCTTAATAATTTTTTCAGGTTCGTGGTATTTACAAATACTCATTTCTAATGTTCATAGAATGTATATTTATATTGAATGTGGTTAAAAATGAAAATTAAAAGAGATTTAACATGAATTACATCATACACACATTTTGGTAACAATAATTGAAGAAATTTTGTCACCATAATAATTTTCCAATATTTACCTCATTATAACCTTTAACATCATAACTCACTTTTAACCCCAAACACATATTTTTTTTGAAAATAAAATTAACTATATTACCAAATTTTACAACATTGATTCCAAATATAATATCAAATGTATTAAATAATGTTTGTAAACATGTTTATATTTTACTATAACATAAAACACATAACTGAAAAAATATTATTCTAGGTAATATTTTTTTAAATCATTAAATGAGTTTTTTGTTATTTTTTATCAATTACAAATCATTACATGAATTGCAATTCATTTTTACTAATTAATATAATTCAAATACTTGATTAAATTTTATTAATTTAATTAAAATAATTAACCTAAATAAATAAATAAAATATAGTAAAATATACTCTTAAAAATTAAGTATTAATATTTTATTTTATTTCACAATTATTTATTTTATGTTAATTACATGCCATGTATATTGTTTGTGAAACATTAGAATAATTTCTATTACAATTAGAAAAATATTTAATATCTATTGGTTACAAGTGTACCGAATGACTATATATCAAAATAAATATATCAAATAACGATATATTCTGTAGTCATATAAAATACATTTTACAATTTTCTATTGCTATATAAAAGATTGCAGACCTCAACAATATCATTCATAGAATTCCATTATTTCAACATCAATATTTTTATTACAATTCAATTGTTTTATATTCTTTCCATACTTTTAATCATTTATATGATATTCATTGGAGAATATAGGGTTGAATACATCAAGATTGTATACTTTTTATTTTTTTGTGGATATATTATACTTATATTTTGTATAATTGTGTTTATTTAATATTTTAGGTAATAAATTTAATTCGTTTTATATTGTTATCTTTTACATTAATGAAATAATTTTTTATTTTTGGTAGCTTGATATGTCATATAATTTTTTATGTGTTTTCAATTCTTTTAACTGAAAAAAATATTTAATAATAATTGAAGGATAATATAATGAATGAACATTTCTTTTAGAATATAGGATGTTACATTCTATACCATTTAGAAATATCTCCTTTAAAGTTATAATTTTCCCTCATCAATTAAAAATAGTAGAGAGTGTATCTAAAATATGTAAGACTCTAGATATAAGTTATATTGAGAACTATACCTCCTTATTTGGGGTTAGAAAAAGAAACTAGTAATATTACATAACAATTGGAATATTTTTAGGTTTGTAATAATATCAATCATTCATTCCATTTATACGTATTAATATCGAATTGAGGAAAAAACATGTGAATGCATTTTTAAAGGTATATCGTAAATGTTTTGTGATGTATTCTATATAATATTAGATAGATTGATTGTCCAATTTCACCGGGTTAAAGAATAATATAATTGTTTAGTGATGGTTAGTGTATGAAAAATATCACCTTTAATACCCCCAATATATATGATCAATTACATCGTTTTGTTTTATATTCATGATATGTGTTTCTAACAATTAATTTCCTATTCATAATAAATAATAACCAAGATGAATGTTTTTTTGATAAAAGCATTAAAAATTTAAGTTTTATATCTTAATGATCTATTTAAACCATTAATAGATAAAAATACCCACTAAAGGATAGTGTTCATAATTTTTTGAAGGATTAAACAGAGAGTTATGCCTTATTTGGTGGATTCTAGAGTTCAATATGATTCTTTTTATTATTCATAATATAATATAATTTGGTAAGAACAGTTATAATATTTTATATAACACCTCCCATTTTATTTGATTGATCATTGGTATAACAAACTCATTGTACATAAATTTCAATTTTTACTAAATCTCTTATATTTCTATTTATTAATAAAAACCAATGTATTTTGCCTATGTAATGATGATATTAAATAAAATAAGATTAAACTATCAAATGGATATGAAAATGTTAATCCTAGGATGGTTGATCTTATAACACTCTAATTAGATCCTAAAACAAATTATACAAAACTTATTATATCATTTGTTAAATAAATATTTCTTTCTGTTAAACCAAAATTACTACATGTTTCATCCTTTTATTATCCATACCTTAACACTGAAAATAATGATATAATTTTTTTGATACAAATTCAAAATCCCCTAGACCCAAAATCCAAGATCTAGTTCTTCTAATATATAATTTATACATATAGTATGATACCAACTGAGATAACCTAAAAACAAAAAACATAATAAAATATTATACGTATCATCTCAATTTTTCAACACACTTCATGAACAAAAAAGATTATTTTCTTTAGGTATTTGCTAGGTTTTAATCTTATTTTATGGAAATAGAGGGCATTTTTTCTAATTAAGATAAGATTTCTTTATAGAAAAATAAATGTATAGAAAATCCATGGAATGTTTGGGAAATATATCAAATGATTGAGATTAAACACTCTGTAAGGGAGAAACCAATAACAACGAGTCAATAAAAATTTATCATTAAACTATATAAAAGATAGAAAAATTATATATTTGTGAAATAAAATGATTAAAGGAATATGTATATGGACATATAAGAGTTCGTAAGGAGGGATGATAGAAAAATCGTAAATCATGGCACAAAACTTGTATATATGAGATTGAAATCATAGAATGAACCACGGTACAAAAAACGAGGAGTCATATAATAGTAATTGTTAATAATGATTTTATGACATATAAATTTGGAATGATTTATGATTTTTCTATATATATAAACATATGATACCATAATAATATTTTTAGGATAACCTCCATGATTTTCCTATCACAGTTGAATAAGTTAAATATTTTATGTCTAATAATAATAAGGGTTGAGCAAACCAACCATGTCCCACAACATAGTTATCTCATGATATATTATTATTTTCCAAATTAATTGGAGGTTTGTATAATTTTCTGATCACCCCTAGCTTAATTATATATCCACAGACAAACACACACACATGTTTTTTCTTGCTAAACGAACATGAAAATAATCTTATATAAATAAGTTGTCAAAATATAAAAAAACATAGGAAATAAAATAGTTTACATAAAAACATGAATTATGTATAAAAACCATTTAATAAATATTAAAATATATATAAGTAAAAAAACTGAATAATAAAAATAAATTATAGAGTATTTAAAACATATTACATAATTTAATATATATATATTAAGGTTAATTGTTTTACCAAGTCAATCAAATGGCATGGAAATATAGTTGAATACCCATCAATATCAATTATATTAGATAGGGTATTTATAATTTAAATTCATCATTATATTGGTTTATTTTTTACAATGATGTTGATATGTAAAGAATAATCCAGGGATAGACCAATCCTATGAAATTTATTTCATTTCCACATTTCCATTGATACATAGGAATTTAGTTAATTAATCAAATTGTTATTTCAGTATAGTAAATGCTTGTGAGAACTATAAAATGAGAATGAATAAAATATACTAATATTTAAAAGGGTTGAATATAAAAATATTAATATATATGAAAAAAAATACTTTATAGGAATTCACTAAATTAGAGAAGTTTTTAGAAAACAATTTCATTAATTTTTATAAATTTTTTTAAAATAAATAAAGAAATCATTTTGATATGGAATGAAAGAAAATAATTTTTTTTTTGAAAATATATTTTAAAATTTTAATAATTATTATAAAAATTAATATAATTAATATATATGAAAAATAGTATTTATATGAGTAAAATACTGAATTGTAAGAGATATTGTGATAATAATTTATTAATGTTTTGGAAATATTTTTATAAAAAACAACAATACATGTCTCTTTCAAAATTACTTTCAAATTGAAAAACAAATACTTTTTAATGATTATTTTAATAAAATAATGTATCCACAAAAAAAATCTTAAATTATTTAAATCTTGGATAGAAAGAATTTAAATGGTGTATAATTTGTAAGAAATATTTTTAAATAATTTTTACATTGCTTAAAATAAACCACATCGATGAAAAATATATAATTCTTTAATTAAATTAAGTGTAAGTATATATGGTAAAATAATAATGCGTATTTAGCATTGAAAATAATAAAAAAAATGTTTTAGTAAGATAGAACTTGGATATTAATAACAAATACAATATCATATACAGTGAAAAATTTTCTTTTATCAGATCAAAATAAATCAGAAGGAATATTTTTATAATGATACTTTTTATTCTATGAAAATAAGAGGAAACATAATATAAAAAATTCAAATAGTTCACATTAAACAATATATAGTATAAAAACTAAAAACAAATTTTTATTACTAAATGAATGGAGATTGAGTCACTAATTTTTTTAATGATTATATTTAATGAAGTATTAATAAATAAAAAAAGAAAGAGTTGTAAAGCTCTAAAATTCATATAACAGAATAAATATGTTTATTTGGAAGTAATATAAATATCATCTTAATAAAAATAATACATATAAAATATCAAATTTAATTAGATTTAGAGTAAAACCTCTTAAAAACAACATAATCTGTAAGGTATTAATGATAAATAATATTTGAGATAGTAAATGGAATATATATACCATAAAATAATATAAATATAAATATAAATATAAATTTTATAATGTTCAATGTATAATAAAAATGTGGATAATGATAAAGTAACCTCAACTGTAAAATAAAATATTGAGCAAAGGAACTTTATACAGCTTTGGTATTGTATGAATTAAAATTCAATTGAAGAGGGAAAATGAAATGAAGTTTTATATAAAATTAAAAAATTAAAATTGTAATATAATATATAAAATAATTATTACATACAAAATATATATGAATATAGTTCGATTATATGGGGCATGTTTTAATGAAATGAAATTGAGGTGAAAATCCCATATAAACATAATAGGATATGAATTAAGCCTAACTAATTGAGATAGAAAAAATATCATTGTAAATATTTATTAATACACATATGATATAGAATATAGTATTTTAGATGAAAAAATATATCACTTATTCAAATGAATATTTGAAATAGTATATCTCAAATTTGAAGATAGATCAAAAACGAATCACCTCACCTTAACTCGATATTTGGATGAACGTTCTCCTGATCTCTATATAACTAATTTTAGATTAATATAAATACATGTAAAAACTATATATATATATATATAATTATTATCAATCAATTAAATTATTTTTCTATATAGTTATTAGTTATTCATGTTTTATTTTTATCAATGATTATTAGTAGTTTCAATATATCCATGCTCATTTTAGTATGATGGTACTGGTCATCATTCCATTACTATGAGTTAGACATCTCAAACATTTTAAAGGTGCTTGATTCTAAATTATATAATGTTATTTACGTCCCAATTACATTAAATTGATGTTATGAGTAATATTTGTAATGAAAAAATTTATAATGCTTCAATTTGAATATTTTAAAATGAATAAGGTTTTATTTTAATAAAATAAAATATTTATATATTGTAAAAAAATAATTATTAACATAAACAAATTCACAATTAATACCAGTTATTTCAATTATTTAATTTTTATAATATTCCTGGATAATAAATTAATCACATCCTTCATATATGCGGTTAAACAGACCTAAAAAAAGAAGATTCCATAATAAATGAATGAGTAACAATTTTTTTGTTATATGAATTTCATAAAATAATAATTACATAAATAAAAGTATATTAAAATTTTAAATAAAATTATATAAAAGTTTTTGGTATAAAGTAAATAAAAGGATTAAATAAAATATACTACTTACATTAAAGAGTGAAATCATCCCGAAAGGACCCTCTTCTAAATGAAGGACACGGGTATCCTTATTCTGACTAAAAGATCAAAAAGATCATATAATATTATTAGGATATTAAATTTGGTACATAATTATGTGTAAAATGAAGGGTATTTTTTGGTTTTCATTTGGTAGAGGCGGGGTCCTTTTAAAGGTGAGTTTGGGTGCCATATTTAGAATTTCTCATTATATAAAGTTTTACGAATGTAAATTTTTATGGTGGATCCAAAATTGAGAGTAAATGTGGATAATTCATTAATTCCCCCAACTAAAAATCATAGTGGAATGTTAGGGTGTTATGTTAACACTTTAAAATTTTTAACTATTTACCTCATTTTACCCATTACCATCATAGCTTAGTTTTTACATTGCTAAATTATTTCTTTCCAAAAAGTTAAAGTAACCTAATTTACTAATTTTTATATGATTATTAACCATAATATAATCTTTTAATAAAATTTAATTTAAAAAGGTGATTATAATTAACATTAATGTAACGTCAGTGTTCAATAAAATTAAATTATCTAAAAAATATATTTTAAATTAAAAAATTAATTTATTATTTGTTATAACCAATTATAAATTATTATAAGAATGTAAATTGATTAAACAATATTAATAAGAAATACAATCAATTAAATTCATTATTTGAATTTGATATATTTAAAAAAAGTGTTGAACAATAGAAAATAAACATTTTTATTAGAATTAAATATATTTTTACAAATGAATTAACGTCAATTTAATTTATTTCAAAATATTTTTCTTATATTTTAATGATGTGATAAATATGTTATTTTTAACACATTATTCACTTAATTATACCAATTATAATATTTTCAATGTACTTACTAGATAAATGCGTGCCCAATGACCATATATCCAATAACCACATATCTAATGACCATATATACAATGGTCATATAACAGTAATATTACAATTTTCTGTTAAAATTTATAATATTAAATAATTATATTAACCCATTGATGATATTAATTTATTTATTTATCAATATTCCTACCATATTTCAAATACTTCACATTACTTATATAGTTATACTCAACAACATATTGTTAATTGGAGACCATGATGTTTCTACTTCATATTTGTAATATTTTTCTTTATCGGTTAATATATTCATTTGGAAGTTTTTTGTAATAATGTTTTTATAAAATTACTTTTAAAGTGTTTATTTAATTTTATATTGTATTGTTCTACCATAATTAAACAATATATTTTTCATGTTAGTTTGATATTTCAATAAATTAATTTTATACCAATGATCAATTCCAAAAAAAAATATTATCATTATAATGATATAAATATAATATAGGGAAATAAAACATGTTATAAAATATGTGATTTTATAAAACACCCCTTTTAACATATCCTTATCCTTTTTCTAAAACCACATTTCAAAACTCTTTGTTTAAATATCCCTTTTAACTTTAAAGTCTAATTTCAAAAAATATCATTTAAATTATCACCCGGAGGTTTAACCCTTTTCCTTAATATAAAACCATTAGAAGATTAAAATTTAACCTCTGCAAAATCATTAATAAGGGCCATCTACAGTTCTTCATTCAGGGTACCTCATTTTATATATTTTTTTACAGTTATACAATCATTTGGTACTTATTATATTGACACAAAAGTTTCCCTTTTTATTGAGTTAATGAATGTAAAAAATAATATGGGTAATAATAAGAGTTGAATGAATATAAAATAACTTCATGGAAAGCCACACTAGTCCCAATGATCAAAATTGTAAAACAATAAAGTCTACATACCTCAAATAACTATCTAATTATATATATATATGAATCTAAACAATAACTAACTCTAATTATCTCCTTTCATATACATAATTAAAAAAATCACATAATTTACTCCGTTGATATAAAATTATTATAATAGTAAAAAATAGATAACTACTCATGAAACTAAAAAACAATTCTAGAATAATGGGACATGAAGTGTAGATGAATCAAAACAAACCCCAACATAATAATGAGAAATTTTTTTTTTTTGAAACTTATCATTGGATATTTTTTTCCCACATTAATTTAATTAATAGAAAACCCTATTGATTAATGTGACTTACTTTAAATGGTGACCATTAGTATATAATCCTCTTCCTGGAGACTACACTAGGCACCATAAATGACTTCACCATTCATATGGAATGATTTTAGGATGATATGGTGGAGTAAAAATAAATATCCCCAAGCTAACATACTGTTACCCATCTGACATGAATGACATTAACTGGGTCATGGTTTTTCCTTTTCATCGAATAAGTATGGTTGCGAATGAATTGAGAGGATACCTATAATGGTAATGCAGTGATTAATTGGGATCTCATCTTCAACTAGGATTTTGTGCAGGCTACTAGAGGGTTAAATGTTGTGTAGCTAGGATACTCATAGTGAAACTAGGTTACATGATGTGTAATGGTTACTGGGTGAATATTGTGAAAGGTTCACACTATGAAAATTACCTTACATTATGATTCATTATATGTCATGAGGTAATTAATGAATGGTTTTTAATTTTTGGTGACACGTTTTTCAGCTGTTACTGAAATTGGCTATTTCATGACATGAAGTGGGATTATACATCTTGTAATATGCGAGTTCTAGTTTTTAAAAAATTATAAAACTGATCAATTTATTGTTTTCTACTCTCAAAATTCATTCCCCTTAACCCAAAGACTTCACTAGGTGATCTTGGAGCTCTCCAACCCTTCTTGATCTATTCAATTGGCATTGGATCATCATTGTGTTTTCCGTGTGATTCTTGGGTAGGTGCTCTCTTTGTTATTCGTATTTATCTATTTCTACTATTTGGTATTTGAAGGGATAATTTTAAAATTGATGGATATTTTTTACATACTATTGGATATTACTTCTATGATAATTTTTATGTTCTTCTACACCTTCTTTCTTGTTAAATGGTTCCATTTCGAGTGTCACAATTCGGGAAAGAGTTAGGTGATTTTGTAACATTTGGAAAAATTAATTAACCATGAATAAATTGATTTATTTCAACTGTTGATTTAAATTTACATTCCAGAACATTTTATCAAATTCTTTCACAAAACCCAATTCTCATGAGTTGTGATATTTGAAATAGTTTTGGCATGAATATTATGGGAAACCCCTATTTCCATCGAATTGGGGAGTGTTTGTAGAATTTGGTGTCTTTAAATTGATTAATTTAAATTATATATTTAATAGAAACTATTACAATTATAGTTTTAATTTGATTGAAAAAATGAATTGTAAAATTTATGGAATTTATTTTAAGTTGATTTCAAACTTGTGATAATGGATTGAAATGTTTTTATAGAAACCTTGTGGTTTTATCTCGTTAAAGAGTCATATTTTTTATTATAATAGATTTTGGGTTAATTTGAAAAATGGAATTATAAATTTTATAAAGGGATTTGATATTATTTTATGTAGTCTTAATATAAATTACCCGTCATTGGTAGTATATGATGACATGAAAGCCTTAGGTAGTATGTGAGTTATTTGGACACAGTCTATTCTATACAACGTTCTAAAACATAAATATAGTAGGTCGCATCCCTGATGGGAGGGTGATTAGTTTCCATTTACTAGTTTCATTGGGAAGTGTGTATACACATATTTTCATGATCACTTAGATAGTTAAGTGTCCTATAGCTTGTAACTATCATACCTATTTTGTAGATGACCATGTTGCTCGATTATTTTATATTTGATATATAAATATATTATAATGTGGTTGAAATAATTTACATAAATTCTATAATCATTTAATATTATTTTTATAAATTTAGCATTTAATCCATTGTTTTATAAATATTATATCACTTTTAAATCCTTGGCTTAAAGTATTTTCCATATTTTGAACAGTATGGAATGTGTTTTTAAATATTATTTAAAAAAATACATTAAAATTGAAAGGATTTATTTGGTTAATCTATTGTTTGTAGCTTTTATAGAATCCATAGTGAGACCCTACTATGCTTTTTAGCTCACACCCAACTTGTTCCTTTGGATGATTGTGAATTATCTATTTCTAGGATCACACTAGGGGAAATGATATCTTGGAGGTGGATCTAACTATTGAACCATGGATATGGTGAGTTGCGTTCTTAGAGCCATGGTTTTTCCCCCGTTTTGGAACATGGGATGTATTACTTTGGGCTTTAATGACTTATTGACTTTTGGTACTATACTCCCAGTGCAGTTTCTTTTATAAGCATATTGACTTGTATGTCTTTCTTATGCTATATTTTTTGAAAAATTCATTCCCACATACATGTTGTATTATGCTAGGAGCTATTCACTTACCCACGGGGATTCAGAATAGCCATAGGGCTATGTTATGACAAGATCAATTATTGGGTTACCAGGGTACCTAGGCTGGTCCGTGACCAAGTGGTTTCAGAGGGATGTTATTCATCTTTTTTTTTTAAATCAATACGCATTTTTGAATTCATTTCAGGACATAAGAGGTAGTTTCAATTGAGTGCATATCCATATCTCACGACAATGAACCGTTGTTCATCCGGGGGTTGGGGAAATAAATTTTATGGATTAGTTCTCGTATTTCCACTATTGTGATTTGTATAGAGAGAAATTCAAATCTTTTTGGTTCTATATGTTTAGATTAATTTATCTTGTTTCTCAGTTTGAGTGTTAATTTGATGCACTTATAATTTCATGATTATGTTATGTAGAATCAAGTCTATCAGAAGATGTGAAAATTAAATATTGGAGGAAGCCTATACGGAACCACATCTATTGAATCCATTAGTGGTCCTGAATGTAGTTGTGGTGATTGTGCATATTGTCCATGATTTTGAACATGCACCAACACAAGTCCCCATTTCGGCTCCAAATATGGATCCTCAAGGAGGTGTTTTTCAAAATCATTCTCAAAAGTGCTTTCCACAGAAGCCAATAGTTTTCAATTTATCTACTAATCCTCAACATGATGTGGAACAATTGGATTGGATAGAATGTATGTTTTATTTGTTTGAGAAACTGGATTAAATCAAGTTAAAGTGTGCCACCTTCATGCCAGGAAGACTGAGTCGGAGTTTATGGGACATGAAGATGATAACAAAGAAACATGAGGGCTCAGTATAGAAATACATTAAGGCTCTATTCACCGCCTATTTATGCCTATTGTCAATGGTGTTGTCCATGGTTGTGGAGATTTTCAAACTTGAGAAGGATGACATAACCTTGACTGTGTAATCAAATCGTTTTTTTAACCTAGTGAAGTGTGTTCATGAGATTATATCAAATTATAAAATAAAGGATCAATAGTTAGAGTAGGGACATAGATCAATCTTCTTGCTGATGATTCCCACTTAAGATAATGTGCTGGATAGGGTGATGATGGTTGATATAGACCTAGCTAGAATGTTAGGGTTTATGGTGTTCCTTTTTCTCCCAGAAGAAGTGTCCATTTTATCAATAGAAAGTATAAGCGCGATGATTCTAGCAGTATTTCTTGACAACACAATCATTCTATACCCCGTAAAACATTAAGAGTATGTCTTTTGGCGAGATATCAGTGTAGAAATCTAGGTGATTCAAAGAGGGTTTTCAATTCGGAACCTAATAATCATATATCATACAGACATCCAGGACAATTGTAGTGATTTTTCGATATGTTTTTTACTCCTCAAAGTGAAACAGGATCATCAGCTCCTCCTAAAAATGTGGGCACTCTGATGTTTCACATATAAAATGGTTCCACCCACAAGCACACAGAATGAAACTAATTCATATAGTGGATGAGTCTTCAGAGAAAGAGGAAACGGGTCTTGTGACTGTGAGAGGTACAATTACTATATCTTTTTCATTAGCAATTGCACTATTTGATATTGGTTCATATCATTCGTTTATTTAAAATAGTATTTACAATCTTCTAAATTATCGTTTGGAGATTTTTTCTTGTGCCATTTATATTACTATTCCAATTAGAATTAAGATATATCAGGGCCCCCATAGTCTCACTTGTGTCTTATCTCTGTTATATATTGAGATCACTAGTATTTTTCTAGTCCTCAACATGGAATATATTAAAAAAAATTCAGATTGGATTGCCTCATTGTTAATAAATCTGATATTGATAGTTATCTTCAGTGGGTCTTCCTTACTACACCGAGTGGGGTGTCTCTTATCTTTCAATGAAAATTAGACCCATGGTCGAGTAGGGCCAGAGCTTCTTATCTAGAGTTGGGGAAATTATTATCAGTGATTTATTTTGACCTCGAGTGGAAATCATGGAGTAGTGCTCTCCCTCTTGTTGTCGTCGAGTCTCCCAATATGTTTACTTCTTATTTCTCTAGTTTTTCACTAGTAATGGAGGTCTAGTGTTTTGTTAACTTAATGCCTAGTACTGATCTAGTTTCAATTCCCTCTTCCATCATGGATCCATTAATAATGAAAGAGTTTATGTCCTAGTGGGATGATCTTTTTAAGAATGTATTTATATGACTGAATGTGTTGCCGTGGGTTGTACTTGTTCTCATCACATAGAAATGTGATGGTTATCTTCTCTTATGTGTTGACCAAAAAAAATATCAATCACGTTATGATAGCAAAAAAACTATCTATTTCCATGGATTGATGATATGTTTAATTAGTTGAAAGTGGAGAAGCTGGATTCCTAGATCAACCCTCGAATTAACCACCACGAGTTGAGGATAAAAGAATATTGGAAAAAAACTATCTTTTGATGCTCATATGTCCATTTTGAGTGCCTTATTTAGCCTTTTGGTCTAAAAACTGCTCCTACAATTTTCAAGGATCTGATGAATAGGGTTTTACATGAGTATCTGGATACCCTTTTGGTAGTCTTTGGGATGAAATCTGTTGGGTCGGAGAGTGATGGCAAGAGGGGGGGTGAATTGCCTTTGTAAAATAATTAGCAACTTAAAAACAATTTATAAATGCAGCGGAAATAAAAAGGGGCAAGACACAATTTGATAACGGAGTTCGGCTTAAACCAAAGCCTACGTCTCCACTCCCAACTCAACCGTTGAGAGATTTATACTTCAGCTTGCTTTTTAATGGTTGTAGCAAGAAACCCACTAGCCGTTTTAAGGTAGGCTAGATCACCTTCGTACAGCTTGCTTTTTTATTATGGTTGTAGCAAGAAACCCAAAATGAAAGTGAGGAAGAAAAGGATGGTTTGTTTTAATACAAACCCAATGAAGAACTAAACAATTGAAATAAATAAATTATAACAAACTAGAGGAAGCCTTGAGCGCCAAGAGTGTGAGAGTAGTTGATGTAGAGGCAGCACAAGCTTCAAGGATGGAAATGGATCACAAGTAGCCTTAGAGATTTGTCGTTAGAGCTTCAAGGGATCAAAATATCATTCCAATGTATCGGGGGTTTCTTCCCGGCATCCATCCTCGTCTATTTATAGGAGAAATATCCCCAAATACTTCAATATGGCCATTGGAGGGCTTTCGGAGCCGTTGGGGGTCAAGTGGGCAAGTCTGGTCAAAGCCCAACGGCTAGTTTGACTGGGCTTACCGGCTGACCGGTGCTTGGCCACCGGCTGGCCGGTGCTCCAGACAGAAGGCAGAGCTTTCTGTCTGGGTTCCACCGGCTGGCCGGTGATTCAGACACCGGTGGCCGGTGGCACCTGGCAGTGGGCAAGGCCTACTGTCTGGTTCCACCGGCTGGCCGGTGGTCAGGCACCGGCTGACCGGTGGAACCTGGCAGAGAGCATTGCTTCTGCCAGAGACCACCGGCTGGCCGGTGGTAATCCATCGGTTGGCCGGTGGACTCAGAGGGTCCTTTTCCAGTCTTCTTGGGCCAACTCTTTGGCAACCTTTTTTCTATCATCAAAAAAACTTGAAAACAAGTTAGAACACGATGAGAGTGATTGTGATCATTAAAATCCAAGAGAGAGGGGTACAACAATCTCCCCCTATTTTGATGATCACAATCACAAATGAGAAAGCTTTTAAAAAGGATATGCCAAGTAAAAAAGAAATAAGAAACTTGGACATGGAAAATTTTAGAGATCATACAAGAATTTCATAGATGTATCATGTATTGAAAATGATATTAATCTTGAAAGGATTGAAATAAAGAGAATGGTTCATTTTGAAATTGTAACCATAGGTCATTTAAAAGAAACAACTGAAATCAATAACTTAAAAAGAGCACTTAAAAAGAGCACTTAATTAAATGAAATAAGTAACTATGTAATAGAGAGTTTTTCTCCCCCTTTGGGATTATCAAAATAGGAGGAAAAGTATGAAAGAAAATTAGAAAAACAATAATAAGGAAGTAAGTAATGACAAAAAGGATTGATAGATAAGACAACTTGAATTTTATAAAAGATGAAACGTTACATAGAAAGTTCAAAATACAAATACAAAGACAAGTCAAAAAAGAGTCAAATATTTAATAGTGCTCATTGACGAATCATTCCTAACTCCCCCTTAATAAAATCAAAACGTTCAACCGGGAGCGGTTTGGTAAAAATATCAGCTAATTGGAAATCAGTAGAAATGAAGTCCAAAGTGATATCCCCTTTTTGAAAATGGTCACGAAGGAAATGATGCCTTAAATCTATATGTTTTGTCCTAGAATGTTGTATTGGATTCTTAGAAATACTAATGGCACTAGTGTTGTCACACCGTATAGGGACATGATCGTAGGAAAGGCCATAATCCAAGAGAGTGTGCTGCATCCAAATAATTTGGGCACAACAATTACCAGCTGCTACGTACTCGGCCTCGGCAGTAGAAAGAGCAACACAATTTTGCTTTTTGCTACTCCATGAAACAAGGGACTTGCCTAGCAGATGACAGGTTCCACTAGTACTCTTACGATCTAATTGACATCCGCCAAAATCAGCATCCGAATATGAAGAAAGTTCGAAAGAAGTATTAGAGGGATAAAACAAACCAATGTTTTTGGATCCTTTTAAATACTTAAAAATTCTTTTGACCGATTTAAAATGAGATTCTTTGGGATTGGCTTGAAAATGAGCACAAAGGCAAACACTGAACATGATGTCAGGACGGGTCGCAGTTAGGTAAAGTAGACTCCCGATCATACTCCTATAAATCTTGTTATCCACCGGTTTCCCTGCTTCATCTAACGTAAGTTTACAAGAAGTACTCATGGGGGTACTAATTTCCTTTACTTGATCCATACCAAAATGACTTAAAAGTTCGTTTGTGTATTTGCCTTGGCTTAGAAAAATACCATTTGAATTTTGAAAGATTTGAAAACCAAGAAAAATTTTTAATTCCCCCATAAAACTCATTTCAAAATCTTTTCTCATTAAATCTGAAAAATCAGTACAAAGTGATTCTTTGGTTGAACCAAAGATAACGTCATCAACGTAAATTTGGACAATTAGAAGATCTTTGGAAGTGTGTTTTAAAAATAGGGTACAATCAGCTTGACCCATTTTAAAATCATTTTCTAAAAGAAATTTTGTTAACCGCTCATATCAAGCCCGAGGGGCTTGTTTTAAGCCATATAGAGCCTTGGTTAACTTAAAAACATGATTTGGAAATTTTGGATCTTCAAAACCGGGGGGTTGTTCAACAAAGATTTTTTCTGAAATAAAACCATTTAAAAATGCACTTTTAACATCCATTTGAAAAAGTTTGAAATTTAAGTGAGCGGCGAATGCCAACAAGATCCTAATGGATTCCAATCTAGCAACGGGCACAAAGGTTTCACCATAATCAATTCCTTCTTCTTGATTATAGCCCTTAGCTACTAGGCGAGCCTTGTTCCGGGTTATATTTCCTTGATCATCAAGTTTGTTCCTAAAAACCCATTTAGTGCCAATAGTTGGATGATCATTGGGTCTTTCAACAAGAGTCCAAACATCATTTCTAGAGAATTGATTTAGTTCCTCTTGCATTGCAAGAACCCAATTCTCATCATTAATGGCATCATTAATGGTTTGAGGCTCTAGTTGAGAAAGAAAGGCTTGATGTTCAACCTCGTTGAGGATTGATCTTCTAGTTTGAGTACCGGCTTGAAGATCACCTATAACATTTTCTAAAGGATGGTCTCTAGAAGGTTTCCAAACCTTAGGCAAGGTGGAAGATGAAGAAGGTGAAGAGGGTTCTTGATGGTCATCCTCCTTGGGAGGAGAAGAGGAATCATTCAAATGAAGCTTATCAAGCTTATCTTCAACATCTTCAATGACCGGGTGAGGTTTTGGAAGAGTTTCATCAAATTTGACATGAGATGATTCTTCGATGGTTTTTGAACGTTTATTGAAGACACGATAGGCTTTGCTTGAGTTGGAGTACCCAAGAAAAATACCTTCATCGGATTTGGCATCAAATTTCCCTAGGTTATCTTTTGTGTTAAGGATAAAGCATTTACAACCAAACACTTTAAAATAACCAACTTTGGGCAATTTGCCTTTCCAAAGTTCATAGGGGGTTTTCTTAAGAAGGGGTCTTACAAGGACTTTATTGATAGTATAACAAGCAGTGTTTACCGCCTCGGCCCATAAAAATTGAGGGAGGTTGAATTCACTAAGGAGGGTTCGAGCAATTTCTTGGAGAGTTCGGTTTCTCCTTTCAACCACTCCATTTTGTTGTGGAGTCCTAGGGGCAGAGAAGGTGTGATTGTATCCTTGAGAGGAACACAATTCATCGAATTCTTTGTTCTCGAATTCACCTTCATGGTCACTACGGAGCGATATAATTTTATATCCTTTTTTGTTATCTACTTTCCTAGAGAATTTCAAAAAGGTTCTACAAGCATCATTTTTATGAGCTAAAAAGAAAACCCAAGTGAAACGAGAAAAGTCATCTACTAGGACAATGGTATAGGATTTTCCACCTAGACTTGCTACAGGGGTAGGACCAAAAAGATCAAGATGAAGGAGCTCAAGAGATTTTGAAGTGGACACTTCCTTCTTAGATTTGAAAGAAGATTTGTGTTGCTTGCCAAGTTGGCATGGCTCGCAAATCAAATCTTTCTTAAACTTAAGTTTAGGAAGGTCACGGATGAGCTTGTTCTTATTAAGCTTTAGAAGTGAATGAGAGCTACAATGCCCCAACCTTCTATGCCAAAGCCAAGACTCATTGTCAAGAGCACTTAAACATTTAACATTTTGGCTAGCTAAAGACTTTAAGTCAATAATGTAAACATTATGAAAACGGGAAGCAGAAAATATCAATTTGTTTTGAAAATCAAACACATTGCATAAATCATTTTGAAAATTCACCGAAAAACCACTATCACAAAGTTGACTAATGCTAATTAAATTATGTTTTAAACCTTTAACAAATAAAACATCTTTAATTAAGGAGGTGCTACCAAAACCAATGGTACCTATTCCGACGATCTTGCTTTTTGAATTGTCACCGAAGGTGACGTATCCTCCATCGAATTCTTCAAGGGAGTTGAACTCGGAGGGATCGCCACACATGTGCCTCGAGCATCCGCTGTCGAGATACCACGAGCCTTTCGAAGTCCTACTTCTTTGGTGTTTATCCTACAAAATCAAGAGAGAATAGATTTTGGTACCCATATAAGTTTGGGTCCGGAAAGATTAGCTAAAAGAGACTTTTGAACCCATACTTGTCTAGAGGGATACATCCTAAGATATTCATCCGAGTAGGTAATGATTTTGGGGCGGCCATATCTAGCATTTTTACAATTGCATTCATAAATCATATGTCCGGTTTTTCTACAATAATTACAAAATTTATTTTGAGAGCTCCCCCTTACAAAAGTAGTGGGTGCTCTAGAAGAAGTGGCTTGCTTGTTAAAGCAAAGTCCATGTGTGGTTCTAGCTGAACGTTGAGAACCTAGCAATTTGGTCAAATTTTGTTCACCTTGGGTGAACTTGGCAAGAGATTCCCTTAAATCATTAATAGTTGAATTCAAAGAATCAACATTTGGAATATCTTGGACCTTAAGGGCAAGTTCCTCATTCTTTTTGAGAAGTTGATCTTTTTCAGAAATTAGAATTTTGTGTTTCTTTTTTAAGGCCAAAAATTTAGAGGTAAGTTCGTGAAAACCTTCCTCTAATTGATCTCTCGCATTTTAGAGATCTTCATAAGACATGTCATTATTAAAAGAAGAAGATGAGGAAGAGGAGTCGGAAGAAGATACCTCATCAAGCGCCATTAGGCATTTTCCACCTTCATCGCTTGAGTCGCTTGAAGACATGGAGTCATCGCTTGCACTCCATGTTGACGCTTTGAAAGCCTTCTTGTTTTTCTTTTCCTTTAACCTTTTCTTGAAAAGAGAGCACTCCGGTTTGATGTGGCCTTTCTTTCCACATTCAAAGCATGTAACTTCTTTTTCTGCTTTTGGCTCTTCCTTTCGTGCCCTTTGAAAATTCTTCTTTTTCTTCATGAACTTGCTCATTTTTCTTGCAAGTTGAGCAATCTCGGATTCGCTATCATCGGAGGAGCTTTCTTGCTTTGCTTTGAATGCTATGTTCTTTTTCTCCTTGAAGATTTTACCTTCTTTATCGGCTTGCCTCTTCATGGTAATCTCATAGGTCATAAGTGATCCAATGAGTTCTTCAACAGGCATTTTCTTGACATCTTTCGCTTCTTGGATTGCCGTCACCTTTGGAGCTCATGAGCTTGGTAGGACCCAAAGAATCTTCTTGACCATCGTCTCTGCAGAAACATCATCTCCAAGAGACTTTCTCCCATTACACACATCAGTAAAGCGAGTAAACATTTCCGTAATAGATTCGTGTGGGTGCATGGTGAAACTTTCAAAGTCTTGACGATACATATCTAATCTAGTGTTTTGACTTTGTTAGTGCCCTCATGGGTCACTTCCAAAAGCTTCCAAATTTCATGAGAAGTGGTGCAAGTAGAAATACGATTAAATTCATTACGGTCTAACCCACAATGAAGAGCATTCATGACTTTGCCATCAAGCTCAAAATTAGCAATGTCTTCGGGGGTCCATTTAGACTCATCTTTGCTAGAGAGAGTGTAGTCTTGCATAACAATTCTATATATAGGATAGCCAATACTTCTAAGAAATGTAATCATGCGAGTTTTCCAATAAGTGTAGTCGGTTCCATCAAAGAATGGAGTCCGAGTCATGGAATACCCTTCGGGTGCTTGTGAGGAAGAAGCCATCACTATGGATTTTAGGTTTGTAACCGGTTAAGGTATTACACAAACTTCCCTTTGATACCAAATGTTGGGTCGGAGAGTGATGGCAAGAGGGGGGGTGAATTGCCTTTGTAAAATAATTAGCAACTTAAAAACAATTTATAAATGCAGCGGAAATAAAAAGGGGCAAGTCACAATTTGATAACGGAGTTCGGCTTAAACCAAAGCCTACGTCTCCGCTCCCAACTCAACCGTTGAGAGATTTATACTTCAGCTTGCTTTTTAATGGTTGTAGCAAGAAACCCACTAGCCGTTTTAAGGTAGGCTAGATCACCTTCGTACAGCTTGCTTTTTTATTATGGTTGTAGCAAGAAACCCAAAATGAAAGCGAGGAAGAAAAGGATGGTTTGTTTTAATACAAACCCAATGAAGAACTAAACAATTGAAATAAATAAATTATAACAAACTAGAGGAAGCCTTGAGCGCCAAGAGTGTGAGAGTAGTTGATGTAGAGGCAGCCCAAGCTTCAAAGATGGAAATGGATCACAAGTAGCCTTAGAGATTTGTCGTTAGAGCTTCAAGGGATCAAAATATCATTCCAATGTATCGGGGGTTTCTTCCCGGCATCCATCCTCGTCTATTTATAGGAGAAATATCCCCAGATACTTCAATATGGCCGTTGGAGGGCTTTCGGAGCCGTTGGGGGTCAAGTGGGCAAGTCTGGTCAAAGCCCAACGGCTAGTTTGACTGGGCTTACCGGCTGACCGGTGCTTGGCCACCGGCTGGCCGGTGCTCTAGACAGAAGGCAGAGATTTCGGTCTGGGTTCCACCGGCTGGCCGGTGCTGGGACACCGGCTAGCCGGTGATTCAAACACCGGTGGCCGGTGGCACCTGGCAGTGGGCAAGGCCTACTGTCTGGTTCCACCGGCTGGCCGGTGGTCAGGCACCGGCTGGCCGGTGATCAGGCACCGGCTGACCGGTGGAACCTGGCAGAGAGCATTGCTTCTGCCAGAGACCACCGGCTGGCCGGTGGTAATCCACCGGTTGGCCGGTGGACTCAGAGAGTCCTTTTCCAGTCTTCTTGGGCCAACTCTTTGGCAACCTTTTTCCTATCATCAAAAAAACTTGAAAACAAGTTAGAACACGATGAGAGTGATTGTGATCATTAAAATCCAAGAGAGAGGGGTACAACAAAATCCTCATTTAATCCATGTCCATGGAGGATCCTATGTATCTTTTGAGAACAGATCTAAGTCCATTAAAAAATCACCGACATTATTCCATGTTTTCAATGTGTGATTTATAGATTTGGGAAGTGAAATTATTGGGAAACATGTTGTCTAAACAAGGTATATTAGTTGGTGATGAGAAGGTGAAGCCTATTATGACATGGGAGAAACCACATAATTTCATCGAGATTCAAATTGTTTTGGGACTAGATTTATATTATCACCAGTTCTCGAATGACTTCTCAAATACAGTTTCTTCTATGAACATTCTATCTTAGAACGGAAAGATGTTTTCTTAGGATAATAGATTTCAGAATTCTTTTTGTTATCTGAAATTCCTTTTGATAACTACCTTGGTGTTGACTCTTCGGGAGGCCAATAATGGATATGTGGTAACCCGTGATGAATCAGGTTATGGTTTTGGCTATGTTATTATGCAGGGTTATCAAATAGTTTATTCAGGATCTCATCAACATAATCCACATCTGAAGTATTATCTTTCCCCTGACCTTGAACTTATTAATTTGATTCACGCATGTACGAGTTGGCAGCACTTCATTTTCAGATAACGGTTTACATTATATTATGTCCACAAACTCTTTAGTTATTTCTTCTCAAAAAAGGAATTGAATCACCACTAAAGGCTATTGGGTGGAGAACCTACAACATTGTGACATTGACATAGCCCATACCTTGGGGGAACGGAATGTCGTTGATGATGTAATGAGCATGAAACTTTTAGCTGAGGTAGTGAAAGATTGTTTAGATGAGGGGAATTTGATCCCTCACTTTCCAAAAAAAATATATTAGAGTTTAGGAGAAAGGGGACAAAGTTTATTTATCCATAATTAAATTTAATTATGAACTTATTGAAATTATTCTTCAAGATATAGATATTGATTTTGAATTCTATAGCATTAGAGACTCTTTTTATGGCGGGGAGATAGTTTCCAAGTGTTCATTCTCGAAAGAGGGTGTTCTATTCTATCGATATTATTTTTTGTTTTGTTAGATGTAAGAAGGTCTGTGATGGGGAATTTTCATAAATCATAGTGGGAGGTAGACCCTTGAAACACTATGATGTTTTGTGATATGTGGGAAATGTTCTACCGACCATTTATGCGATTGGTAATTGGTTAGTTTGTTTCATAGTGTTCTTCATGCTAGAAAGTTAGGGTCGGGCACCAGAAAACATTAGGGTTCACATTACCCACTTCCATTCTCTATGTGGATGAGGGATGAAATATCTATGGATATTGGGGTTGGGATACCTCATTCCGAGAGATAGGAGAATGTGATAGGGTTTGGGATTGGAAGGATGACTAAGTCAAATCACTTGTCACCCATTGATGACACAACCAAAGTTGAAGTGTTTGAAAATATCGATGTGAAATATATTGTTTGGGTTCACGGAGTTCCATATCATATTGTATCTGATAGAGATCCACATTTCACTTCTCAATTTTGGAGAGGCCCACTGGAGGAACTAGTATCTCAAGTCCATTTTAGTGCAACTTACCATCCGTAGCAAGATGTCTGGATAGAGAGAGCTATACAGATTCTTGAGGATATTCTTTGGGATTGTGTTGTCGAATATAGAGGGGATATCGATTACCACATGGGGATGGATGAGTTTTATTATAACAATAGTTACCATCCCATGACCAGAATATCTTTTTTTGAGTCCTTGTATGGGAAACCTTGTAAATATCTATTATCCTTGTTAGAGATTGGTGAATTTTCCTTGGTTGGAGAAATTTTGGTCTTTGAGACAACATCAAATATTATGTTAATTTTTCATAGAATATTAATAACCCAGAGCCGATATATGAATATTTATGATCATCCCTGTAGACCATTGTAATTCTTAGTCATTGATCAGGTTTACATGAATGATTCACCTTGGTTGGGCCGTAGACAACTTGGGAAGAAATGAAAACATTATCCTTATTTTGTCGGACCTTTCAAGGGTTTTAAACAAGTTGGAAGAGGTTCATACTATTTAGTACATTCACTGCTGATGGAATCGATACATAACCTATTCCATAAATCACAACTGAGAATGTGTTTATCTAACTGAAAATTATTTTGTATTTTATCAAATCACTTTTAAGGGAAAGTGAGAAACATAAGTCCATAAAATACCCAAAATAACAGCAAAAATAATAGCAAAAGAAACCCAAGAAAAGGCTGATCTTTCCTCTTCCCAGCAACTTAGTATTAAAAGGCCTCCACCAAAGCATGTAAACTCGGAAAACAATCTCGTGAAAAGATGCACGGGCATGGAACCAATGGACAATCCATACCCTCTCAGTCTTCTACTCCAAGTGACATGCATTAGTGAAGGTCTTGTGCTCTAAACCTCATATAAGGAAAGACCATATCATTGCTATGATTGAAACATCCAAAACCACCTCAGGACACACAAACTGAAGAAGAACTTCCCCATAACGAAACATCTTAGGAAAAGGTGAGCACCGAAGAATTAATTAGAAACCGGTAAAGCAGTATCATTGAAAAAAAATTGAATTCTTCCTGATACCGTATCCCTAAACAATCTCCAGGATATACCGGATACCTGAGTATGCAGATCTCCCCTTATCAGTACTTCAAGTGAAGAAGTCATCTTATCCCAAACTTGGATGTACTCCTCGAGTCTGATTATCCCCTTATTGAAGACCCCAACTAGGATCGAGTCATGTTTGTCAATCCAAATATATTGTTCCTCATTAAGATTATCTTCGATGTCCCGGCCCATCATCTTGGTCGCTTCCTCTTCCGAGGCACTGAGAAATAACACCTACTCTGTCACCTCAAAATCTGAGCTTAAAATGAACTCCAAGGGTAGTTCAGATTGGCCAAGAGGTTCCCGCTAGCACCTGACCTCACTGTCCAACTTCTCCTCCATTTTCTTTTTGGCTGACCGAGTCTTCATGGGAGGTGGTAAGGAGGAGTAATTCTTCCTACCCACCCTCATCCTATTACCCCTATTGATCCTCGGACTGGACTCCCCTGCAGATAAACTCTTACTTCCTACAAAGTGTTCCTCCACCCCATTTCTAGTAGATCAATCTGGGAAATCATGATCCATGTGCCCAACTTCCATGCTTAAGCCATCAAAGTTTTTTTTGGTAATCTCCTCTCCCTCAACTGCAACAGGCCCTTCATCTCCCGACCCTACCTCCACGAGTCCATCGAACCTATTGCCCAGGCTGATTGGGGTCTGACTTGAGGAGCCTGCACCCCCTAGAGTGTAAGAGGGACTCTCCATTTCTTTCCGTAGTCGCTTGAACACATCAGTTACCTTTTGATTGCATTGGTGCCTCGTGACTTCCTTCCCCGCTTCATAACCCGCACCAATCTCCAGGATGCATTCCACTGCTTCATTCCCGGTAGTCTTCTCCACACCTGAACATGGTATCCTGTCTTCGCCAGTGCAGTCAGCCACTCATAAATCCCTCTATCCCGACCCAACCTCCTCACAATTTTCCAAATACTTTCTCTGAACGGGTGCCGCCCTACTATCCAGCACCTCCCGACCAGTCGTCAAATGATTTTTAGGTCCCATGTCCGCCTTCGAAGGATGATCTCGAGAACAGACCTCCATGGAATGACCCAGCCGACCACATGAATATAAATAATCGGTCCAACTCTCGTAAACCACATGCTACTTGCATCTGTACTCCTCTGCAACCATGATCCAAACAAAATTGAATGGTACTCTAGACGCATCAATCTTTACACATACTCGCGGATTCATAGGGTGACAACCCGATTCAGTGAGGTTATCCGAACACAAATACTGACCGACCATATTACCTAGGATCCTGATAACAGAGGGATTTTGGAAAGGTAATGAAAAATTAGGGAAACTAACCCAAACTGCAATGGAGGGCGAATCACGTTTCATGTGGAAGTCGAACGTCTATTGGAAGAGAAAGAACCAAAGGCCATTACAGCAGCGGGGAGCCGTTGCGCAGGCGTTGATGAGGTCCTCCTCGGATGTGAAGCAAATCATAATATGGGGATTGTCATGTAATCCCACTGTAGCCCTATCTTGCAAATCCTAGGTGTCGAAGACGAAGCGGTCGAAGGAGTGAACTGAAGGTCTTCTCTGCTTGAACTGCGCCACCAGTGTGAGCTTCAGAAGCATGGATGTTTCCGTAAATTCTATTGCTGAAATCTGAAGGTTCGAAAAACCATCAAGGAGCCCCGCTACTTTGTGTCATAGCTCTGCCTATGAGAAAGGAGGAAGCAGGTCGGGATTAGAAAAGGGCCGGAACATCGAAGACCACTCCCCGGCTGGGGGGGAGGGATCCGCCCGACCGCTGCCATCTTCTCCAAGAGAATGATTCGCCTAGGGTTCTCGAAGCGCGCCGCCCCTGATTTGTTCATGTGTTTATCTGATCCATATATTATTTTGAGCTAGAGTGATCATGAGATGTGGGAATCTGTGTATGCGATTAGAGAGATGTGTTCTCATCATTATGGAATCAATGCTTATACATAGGCTTTTTAGGGATAGAAATTTTTTATGTTATGGAGGTTGTAACATGCCATTACCAAACGGATAGTTATCCTTTTATCCATTTCATGGGTATTCATTTTTTTAATGGGAAGGATTGAGAATTAATTGGGATGATACCTATAAGGATGAAGTCAGATATTAGTTGGATCTTTAGCTTCAACCACCCATTTGTATTGGCTCCCAGAGTTTTACAAACCCTGTAACTAGGTTACACGATGTGTAAAGGTATTTAGGTTCATACCATGAATGGTGCACAACATGAATTTTACATGATGTTATGATTCATTACACATCATGAAGTAATTAATGTAGAATTTTTTATTTTTGGAATCACATTTTTCGGTAGTTTTGAAAATTAACTATTTCACAATGTGTAGTGGGATTACATATCGTGTAATCTATCGACTAAGGGTTTTAAATAGATATAAAAACTAATCTCTATCTTTTATATCCTCTCAAAATTTATCCCCCTTAACCCACAGCCTTTCCTAGGTTATATTGGTGCTCTCCAAACTTTCTGAATCCTTTTGTACGACGTTCGATCACCATTTCTCTTATAGTGTGATTCCCAAGAAAAAATTATCTACATTACTCATATTCAACTCATTATCCACATTTGGATTTAAATATATCATCCTGAAATTGATGGTTTTATTCCTCTTATGGAAATTGATTAACTATGAATTTATTGATTTATTTAAATTAATTATTAAAAATCAATTTCTCAATCTTGATGTCAATCGATTTGATAAAACCCAAATATAGTGAATTTGGATATTTGAAATCATTTTGTCATGAAATTAGGGGAAAACCACGATTCCGTTGAATTGGGGAGCATTTGTGGAAATTGGTTGATTTAAAAATTTAATTTTAATTTTATATTTTATGGATACTATTTTAGTTAAATTGTTTTATTTCATTATGGGAATGGATAGTTAAATTGTTGGAATTTGTTTTTAATTTAATTCAAATTTTTGAAAATGGTTTAAAATGTTTCGACATAAACCCAATGCATGTATTTGTTAAGGAGGCATTTTTTATTAAAACATGTTTTAGTTTTAAATGTAAAATTGGATTTAATTTTATTTTAAACATACATAAATAAATTCCCATCATTGATTCTATAATAGATAATGTAAGACATAGGTAGTTTCTGAGTTATTTGGACATACTATTTACTTATACAATTCTGAAAACTAAATGTAGAAGGTCACATCCCCGATGGGGTAGTGACAACCTACCTTTGACCAGTGTTAGAGGGGTGTGTATATATAGATTTTTCCAATATCACATAGAGAGTTTAGAGTCCTTTATACTAGAAAATTCATACATATTTGGAAGATGACCTTGTTTCTCGTTCTTTTTGTATTTGAGATATAAATATATTCCAATGTTGTTGAACTAATTTACATTCATTTTGGATTTATATAAACTATTTCATATAAATTATTTATTTAGTCCATTTTTTAAAAATATTCAATCACTTTTAAAGCATTTTATTAAATTATTTTCCATCATTTAAACCGTAAAGAATTATTTTTTAAAAAAATTATTTGAAATGCCAAACATGTTTATATTAAAATTGAAAGAATTAATTTTCTTAATCTGTTAGTTGTAACTATTATGTAATCGATGGTGATACCCTACTAGTCATTATATCTCACACCCTACATGTGATTTTAGGTGATTTTAGATTATCTCTTTTCAAGTTTGAGCAAGGGGAGAGGATATATTATAGATGGATCCAGCTATTGAACTTTTTACATTTTAAATGGTGTCTAAAGGTACTTTGGTTGTTTTTTCATGTTTTGTTAGTTGGGATGTTGTACTTTGGTCTTTAATTCATTGTTGACCTCTGGTACTTTACTCCTAGTGGCGTTTTATTTATATGCATATTATCTTTCTCTTATTTCTTCTATTGTGTTTTTTGGAAAATTCATTCCCAAATTCATGTTTTATGATTCTATGTGCTAGTTTCTGACCCATGGGGATAAAAAATTCCCATTTTTATATGTTAGGGAAATCTCAGTTATTGGGTTTCCATGGTACCTAGGAAGGATCGTGACAACTAAATTGAACTATCAAAACTAGAGTATAACAAGGTATGAGAATGAGTATATATTAAAGAAGGGACATCAAATTGGATTGATGAACCGAAACCATATTAATCATTTTAGATCAAATGGGAAAAAAGTGAGAAAAATGTTTCATAGGGAAGAACTTCCCTCTTTTCTAACAATATATAAGAAAAAGATATTTATGTGGAATAATAATAAAAAATAAAAAATTTCTGGAAAACCTCACTTTATTTTAGTCTTAGGGGTCACCCCCAAAATCATATTGGACCCCACTAACACACTAGTTGACCTAAAAGGTCTCAGTGGTCTACCACATTGTTCTTAAAGGTATGATAAGTCAGACTATCCCACATGCTAGAGAAATAATATCCGAGTGCCATGCCACTAGGGTTTGAGTGGGACTCTTTTATTTCATACAATACATAGTTTTTCACTACTATAATGAAATTTCGCATTTTATCATTAACGAATTTCTTAGGGAAATACCCCTAGAAATCGTCATGTCTCAATACTGGGAAATCAATGATTAAAAAATATAGTGCAGAGCATTTATAATACTAAAACATTTAGAATATAGTATAATTATGGAGTGTATGAAGTTGGTCCATTGATAATGGTACACAAAGCCTAGCCTAGTGGGTTTTTATTAATTTTAATTTTAATTTTTTTGTTATATATATAAATTGAAAAAAATGAAAAAATAGAAATAGGAACCAAGAACATATGGAATACTTCTTATTAAAAAGTTATATTAGATTAATTTTAGAGAATATTTTTTCATAAAAACCATTATTTGATCATCATGAAGATTAAAATTATTAAGTAGTATTGATATTTCTTAAAGGTTTTCAATTTCATCTTATTTAATATCAATCAAATCTACATCAGTTATTTCAGTTACTTACGGTCAAAAGAGTCTAATTAATAAAATGTTCACTATGAACTAATATCAATTTCAAAATAAGAATTAAAAACTAATCTAGAAGTCTTATCCTTTGATAAAAACATTATATATCGTCATTTAATTGATACATCTATCGGATAAAATTTAAGGAATGAAATATAAATTAAAATCAATGTGATACTAAAAAATATATTCAATACGAAATAAAACATTATTAATTAAAAATAAATATCAACACTCTGACACTTAATCCAATGTCGCATAAGATAATAATCAGTCATAGAAGAAAGGAAATGCATCATGAGTGAGAAAGTGATCTTAACAAATGGGAATCTTATGAAAATAAAAAACATGACAAAAAAATATTTCAAGAGAGGTGAGAAAACTCATCTAAAAAATTGAATTCGATTATATAAATACAATGTAATAATATAATTTCCCTATCACTCTCTGTAATATTTAATGTCATCACATGTTTCTATATATATTAAAATTGAAAAAATTATTTTCAAACTGGTAATCTATGTTATATTTTAGTGGAAATGGATATAATATGAAAATTGTTTTTGAATAAAATAATCCTTATCATTTTTCCTCATGTGGACCATGATGCACAATGAACTAAATAGACTACTATAAGTTGGAGTAATATATGGAGTGATGCACACTTTACCACACACAAGACGTGGATGATAAGTGGTGAGGTATTATATATTGATGTGGGGAGACTATTACCATGGTATCAGGTAACCATCATCAATAATTAAAATATAAGAATAATAATGTAAATAAATAATAGTAAAAAAACACCTTTGAAGATAAAATGTAGTAACTTAACATTTTAAATCAAAATGGTATACAAATAATTCTTACATTAATGTAAAAAAGGATCCACATATTCCATGTATCAATATATGGGATAAAAAATATTATAGGCATTGTAGAAAAATATCATATTTTATGTCATGGAATCACATCAAACCCTGACTAGATCGTACAACTCATTATCTTGATATAGGTCCCATTCCCTTTGCAGGATCCTTAACAAAAAATCAAGCACACACATTATGTTTCCCATGTAGGGTTTAAGTGATAAAACCCATTTAAAAATAGCCAATGAATTCTTAATAGAAGTGATATATATATATGATAATTTATGAAATGAAAAAAATAAATAAATAAACCAATAATCATTACTGTATCATCTTGTTCTAAATAGGCCACAGTGAATCCCAAACATTTATACATTGGATCCACACAACAATGAAGAGTCATATTCAACCACATATGTATACAATAACATGAATAGAACCTTATCACTCAAGGTCTGAAACCAAATCAAATTTTAGACTATCCCCTCCATTTTAGGGTTGGTCACAAATGGAGTCTCATACCATCACGTCTCACTTGAGGGTGGGTCACACAGCAAGTCTCGTACCATCTCCTCTCACTGACGGGAGGTCACATATCAATTTTTGGACCATATTTTCTCACTCAGGGGAGGTCACAAATCATCATCGTATCCCCTAACCCACATACTGAGGGTGACATCAATATCATCAATCCCATGATGTGACATCAAAACCCTCCATACTTTCACTTGTTATTGGGTCCCAACTATTATTGTTAATAGATAAATAAATAAATTGGAGAAACATCCAATAATCAGACAACATAAAATGATCAACCATTATTCTAATGGAACATTATATGAATAGGATACCACAAGTATAACCCATTAAATTATCTATTAATAACCCATCTAGGTTGCATACACTATCCATCTGTGTGCACTGAACACCTTTACAAGTGAAGGGATTCATCACCAAAATCTAGAAGTCCACCCATTAGGCAACCCAAGCCTTCCATGAACCCAAAATAATTATTTCACACAGAACTTATCCAATTAGATTACCCTACCTCTAGCCATGGAACAAGAAGAAATACCAACCCACATGATCAATTTTAGTCAAAATTACCATCTAATGGTCCAACATATCAATTTATATCCCATAAAAAAATTAGATTTCAAAAGAATATATTAATCCTGCTATTTCATGATTCCAATGGAAAGTTAGAGTGTACAACCACGTATAAAGAGAACAAAATCACACAAACATCCGACCTCATGTATAAGGGAGACCACATGAAAAAGGAATCCAATCAAATTAGGTTTGATTGAATAAATGATTAATTTTATCCATATACCAAAAAATTTGGGATTTGAAATGTAAAAAGGTAACTATAATATAAGGGGAAAATATGGCATGGATGACATGAAAATCATGAAGGGAAGATCAAATGGACCAAAAAAACTCAAATTTGAAACATAGGAGAGATGAATAAATCTTAAAATCTAATGGATTCCCAAAATAGTGGACCCGGTCTAGTGAGGATTTATAGAGGATAGGGTTATATAGGTAGGTGATTATCAAGTGGAATTATTGAACCTCCCTTAATAAACAAACCATAGGGTTCACTAGGTACCCACCCACCCATGATTGGAAGCCTGTTGACCCTACCTAATATACACATCATCTTTATTGTGTGGATAATAGGGATGGAAATCTTATAGTTATATTATCTATCATACAAAGTATGTGGTAGCCTCATGTTTTATATTACAGTAGGGTGGGGGGCACCCATTACTAACATTATTCATAATATCTAATACACTCGAATACATTTTCAAACTGCCAAAATTAAGTATTTATAAACTAAAATCGATCCTTGAACTCGTATATAAAATTTAAGGACCATTACAAAGTCAAATTCTAAGTGACTATTAACTATGAGAAGTCTCTTTATGTATCCTTTCTAAATATCTTTGGCCATTGGACCAGTATGTTTGAATCCCATAAAATATCTCCCCCATGATACTTGAATCCATCCAAAATGTCTGTATATGAAGCATAATATTCCCATAAAACTCCTTCGCCCTTTGGTCTACGAAACAAATTAAGAATATTATAAATAATTATTACGCCTTCAACATGATATTGTTCCTATATATCATGAGTAAAATTTCAAGATCATACATTTAGATATGTGATAGGTGAAACCCAATTTTTATAACATGATGTTATGGTGTAAAATTAAATCAATATGAAACTATTATGATCCACTCTAAAATCACAAATCGAATGAAAACCCACTATACAAGCTTCCAATAACTCCTCTAAAACCGATGCACAAAAAAAATGTGAAATCTTTTATAACATCAAATTTCCCATAAATAATTCCTAGGTTCATTGAATCCTATCAATATATGAGTGATTCTTACTCTATGTGATGATCAACCATTTATAGATAAAATTTACCCACTTAGTGGTGTCAAGTACCATGATTGGCTAGATCATTTCTTACTCACATTCATCTAGATATCATAGTAATGAATGCAATGACCAACCATACATAGACTCAAACGGGGGAATCTACATGGAATCCTAAAAGATGTTGTTTTTAACAAACTCTCCCTAATCCAAATGATCATCAAATGCTCCACTACAATTAAGCACACAACTGTAGTATATTATCCAATAACTAGTTCATTATATCAAACTGAACTTCTATATATAGATGATATGATATTAAAAGATTTAGCTTTGACCCCATGGACATGGAATTTTCAAATCCCTATTTATTTATCAATGTCAAACACATATCTAAATGTGAAACTATTATTAAAAGTGCCCGAGGAGACTATAATATTTTCAATATGTAAAACTTCCTAAAATCATCATTCATTCAAGTCTCACAAGTGGGATAAAAGTGTATAAACATGGTTATCTAATCCACTATGAACTAAACTGTATCATGACCCCTTAGGGTACTCTTTTTCCCATGGTGAATTCATTGGTCACATCATCGTACATCATACTAGCATTTGAAGGGGTTGAAGTAACACACTTTGTTGCTAGTGTTATACCATTATACCATGAAAGTAAAGGTATGAAGAAACAAACCATATGATATCCCTCTTTGTAAACATCCACTATTAATGATACCTAATTATATATAACATCACATTAATCACATAATTCACTTCCAAATAAGAATCATGATAGACCCTCACCAACTCCTATATCATGTATATTGGGACCACCACAATTTGATGGACATAGAGCATGTCATCCTCATCTTAAAACCACATTGGGATGAGGTCATAAACGATGATCCATCCCCACATCACAAGGCAACAAAAAATAAGTTATTCTCTATCCTTCACACGATACACTAATGAAGAGGTCATGTCTAAAGGGGAAGAATTTATAATATCTCAACCCTTTAAAATATTCAATTATCAATCAAATAATAATCTCATCATGTTTCAATTTTCATCTAATGTTTAAATTCCCTAATCCTAAGTATTTTTGTTAATAGTGTATGTCATATTGTTCCCACTTCTTGGTGAATAAACCATCTCCAAATGGAGGTCTATAGGTACGTGAACCAATGAATAAACCTCACATTTATTTACCACTATGATATTTTATACCAGGACATATTATCTTCTATGTAGATGATAAACATGTTATAAAATCAGTAATGATTATAAACATTTATGATGTGAACCACAATTACAATATCAATGTATTAGATACGGTAGTTATAATCATGAGGCCATAACTGATCAGACATATAAGTGAATACCCATTACGCAATCGTTAGCAAGACTCCAATAATAACCATGAAGGCATAAAATTATATTGCATTAATGTTACCTATATTTGTACGGATAAAAATAATAGTATGTATCAACCTCAAATTCAACACATGGAAAGCAGCTTCAAAATAATTGGTCCACTAAGAACATTACTCTTTCATGGTTATCCTTGTTAGGAGAATTATAAATAAATTAAATCACAAATTAACTGAATATAATATCTTTCATGGAATAGAAATATCTCTATCTCAATCATTTTTTTATGAATTCCCAAAAAATCACTACCTCTAATTTCTCGGTATTGACATGGATGCTTTAATTTGAAATCTCATTCCTACTAAATAAATAAACCTAAATCAGAAATTAGATCTTTGAGTACTTATAATAAATCATATTTTAACAAAGTATACTAAATTTCATCATTAGGTTCTTGACAAAAAACTCTCAAGTCCATGAGTATATCGAAATTTGTTTGAAATACACTACGATTAGGAAGTATATGTATGGATGAAAAATCTATTTCAAGATATCCATGAACAGTAACACCCAGATATTTTTATGATATATAGTTTTCTAAATTCCCTGGATGTATTTTGTTGTACAATACAAAAATATAATATTTGAATACACACAACACCAACTCAACATGAAATATAGACAACAGTAAGCTTGTCTTGTGTCACACACAAGTTCAAGTCATTTTGATAGATTTCATTTCATGCATGATTGAGTTTGGGAGAAGAACTAAATATTATTATATTACCTTGTAACCTATCAATTATAATGGAAGTTATTAATAGTATTATTTTAATTATGAAAATATTCTTCACACATGTAAATATAATTAATTATCCCTTCAAAAATTAATTGTAAATATAAATAAAACACTTTATAAATAAAAGGAAATGTTTTCTCTGAAAAACAATTTAAATGAAAATAGTCGAGTTTATAAAAAAATAAAATCACTCTTTATGGATTTTACTTATAATATATATATGTAATATCTTCAATAAAATGTTTAAATTACATCTTATATGTTTTCTAGACTTTATAAAAGAACAAATTCAAATTTTCAGATAAAAGATGTATTTTTTAAAAAATAAAGCTCTACCACCATTTGATGGTGCACCCTTTTTAAATCTAGTTTTAACATATTTTTATATTATACTTGATAAAATATAATTATCCTTTGTAATTGGGATATAATAATTTATTTTGAATTCATTTTTTATATTTCTTTCTGAAAAGACTCATGTTTTGACAGTAATCATATACTAAATTTAAATTGTAAACAACTCTTTTCATAAAAACAATTTATATGGATAAGTATAATTACGTCACATTTTAAAAATAAAAATATATTAAATTTTTATTATTTTATATAATTTAGTTTATTGGAATTAATTTTACATTGATGTTTGATTTGAAAATACTTCAATCTTTTACAATGGTTTAACTTTTAAAAGTAGTTTTCCCATTTAGAAAACATGAACATTTTAAAATTCATTACTAAACCATTTATATTTTGAATTCTGAAAACAGGATTAAATATTTTTAATTAGTGAGTAATAATTATATAAATTTAATTTATTATTTTTATTCATTTTGAATATAACTTCATTAATTTTTTATTAATATGGTTGAAATGTAAATCTAGTAATTAAAGTTGAAAATTATATGATAAAATTACCCTAACACTAGTCCTAATATAATTGAATGAGTGTTTATTGACCTAAATCATCCTTGACTTTAAATTTAATCTTTTGGAAGTCCCATTTATAATATTATGAAATTTAATATATTTTAATTAAATAAAAGTTAAAAATGACTTCATCAAATTTTATTAATTATATTATTTTCAATATAAGGTTATATAGAAGATAAATTATACTCTAAATGAACATTTGAAAACTAATTTTTTTTATTTATCATGGTATTAGTGGTAATTTTATGAAAATTAATAATTATCTTAAAGGATAATACAAAGATGTTGCAGATATTATTTAATAGATGAAAAATCAATAAAATAATTTTAATTAAAATTAAAATACCCATTAAAATGACAAAAAAATGGACAAATATTATTGTTCAAGTATATAGAGACCATAATAATCTATGGGAAGAATTATTTACCATTTTTATCAACATGGAAAGAACTATGAAACTTATAATATTTTATTTAATGTAATGTTAATGTTGTCACATTTATCTTTTTACAAATTTAAAAAATATTTATTTAGGATTTTATAAATGTTATATTCGACTATAATTATTATTTTGAAATATATATTATTTATATTCATCATATTATTTAATTTTTAATTTTTATTCAACAAATAATTATATTAACTAATTTCAAAAAACTAATATAGTAATTACTTTATTTTTAGAAATATAAAATTAATGTTATTAAAAATATTAGAATAAATATAATTTTGGATAATTAAAATATCTAATGAATTTTCAAGATGAATTGACCCCTTATAAATATAATAAAATATTTTTCACTAATATAACATCTTATTTTGGTATTTTTTAATATCCATGAAATAAATAGTGTAGATATTGACACTGTTGATATTTTGCCAAAATAATATTTTATAAAATTATTTTAATATCATAATAAATTTCTAAAAATATAAAATAATTATTATATGATAAAAAAATTTCTATATTGTTCATTTCTGGTATAATTGGTATAATATAAATAAAAAATACACTATTTAAATATTGAAAAAATTACATTAATTTAAATTAAAATAGTATATCTAAAAGTTAATTGAAATTATATGGTTAAAATTGATAGAAAAAATGTTTAAGGTTTATTGTTTTATGATACTCAAACCTTATCTTATCTTATAAAATATTTTATTTTAGGTTTTTGTATCTGGTTTGGTTTTATTGTAAATTCATATTTTTGAAGATTATAAAAGTGTCTCTCACCTCAATTATAAAAGAGAACCTCATCCCTATTTTATTCTCATCACCTAAAGACATCAAGATAAGACATACATAGATGAATCACAATCTAATAATTCCTATAAAATTTAGGTATATTAAATTGTTCTCAAAATACCCGACTCTAGTGTATCTAAGAGGAGATTATGGAGGAGCTTTCCAGAGAAGTGGTAATGTCCTTTACCGAATCTCTCAATATCATTTGCAAATATACTTAATCTTCATGAATTTTTGAAATTACAATATAATAAATATAGTATCAATTAAATACTTAGATTTTATTATGATTATGGAACAACCATATTCCTCCTTCTATCCCCCAACAGAAAACAAAATCACCACACATGCGCACGTACGACTCACAGTCTCCGTGCCATGGTAAAATATGTTTTCACTACTTATATTAATGGTTATAATGTTTGAAATAATATAAATACATAGTTATAATAATATGTTATTTATTCTATAACAAGATATATACCATCATCTTCTATAATTTTTAAAATTAACAAAATGATACAATCACTCGTGCCTATGGAAAACCAACCGTCTCCAGGATGCAATGCGATTAATTTCAATGTACACCATTCAAGAATTAATATATAAAGGTATATAATGAATAACTTTTATATATATTACTCTAATATAATTATATAAATTATGTAAATATATTTTATATATTTGAATTCGGAAATATATGAAAAAACGCGTATGAGAAAATGAAGTAGTCAACACCCAAAACAAGCATAGAAATAAAATATTAATAAATGGGTGATAATATGATCTTATAAAATATAAGAAATATAAATATCATTCTATAAAAATTTAATCACATTATTTAATCCATCATACATGAGGTTCAAGTATGTACCATGGGAATCCGACCTATGGAAATGAATTATTTTTTGGTACACTATTTATTCATTGAGACTCATGTTTTTTATAATACTTTTTTATTCTACAAGGTTTGTATACTGCCCATGAGTGTATTTTATGTGTTATATCTAGAAGAGTTGGTTATCTTCATAATTTTATTTCTTTAATTTCTAATATAATTCAATTTATGATAATGTGAATAGTATTGGTTTCACAATCTCTTTAAAATTTTGAATTGTTTCATTTTAAGTTTCTATTGAGGAATATTTATCATCCTTGTCCATGATTACTGAAAATATTTCAAAAATGTTTTACTATTCTCATATGGATATTTAATGTTATTTTTACATTTTACTACACAGTTTTAATGGAAAAATTCTTTCATTTTCCCGATGATTTATTTTTTCCATTTATAGAAAAAGTATGAGAATTATTATTTCTTTTAACATACAAGGAATGAAAGAAATTTTATACATTAATAATGATTTATTTCTTGAAATAGTTCCTTATAATATTACTACGTTATTTTCAAATAAATTCATTTCATTAATTTTTTTTTAGTTTTTTAAGAAAATAAACCATCTTTGAAGGAGAAACAATATCTTCCTCAATAATTATTTTAAAGTGTTCTATTAAAATTATCTTATATATAATATGAAATTATTTGATGTTATATGTTCTTTATTATTAAATTTTTAATTTCATGGATATTATCTCTACTATTAATTTTTTTTTTAATATTTTTATTTTTGAATTATATTTATGAGATCCATTTTATTTTTAATGGATTATGTTATGATAGATTTATGTTTATGAAAATGATTTTATTCCTTTGGTTATGATGAAAGATTTATATTCTTATAGAACACATATGTATAATTTTAATTATGTGATTTGTTGACCTATATATCCTTCCATTACAATGGTTTAATATTTATATATCATTAGATATACAGTAATGTAATGGGAAAAGATTTGATATCAGTAATACAAAGCTGAAATAGGAAATCATATTGATTTAGTATTATAGGGCTGAAATGTTAAGTAAACTCGATTCAATAATAGAGAGATGAACTAAGGAGTGAACATGATTCAACAAAGAACATTTTCAACTACAATGTATATGATTTCCTATTCTTATACGTTTTCCAAAATTCTATCTTTCATTCCAATTATATTTTCTCATGGATCTTGATTCTTTATTTTTTATTCCTTCTAAACTACCATGATTTAATTTAGGACTGAACATTTGGATATATGTTAAACAATAGTTGATTTTAAAAATTTATGTTTTTTTTACATTCTTATATTCATTATTTTTTTGACAATTTACTTGTTTAACCTTAATAACCATCTGATCCCACCCTTGTCATATGTTTGAATTTTCCATGGTTATAAAGAATATGTTGAGGAGGAAAACTAAAGGTGATGATCTCTATGAGAGATGTTGAAAATATTTCACCAAATGAGAAGAATGTGGACCATGTTTCCAAATTCAATTAACTAGTATCATCTTCAGGTGTCTGTTTGTGTAATGTATAAATTATTCCAAAAAATTAATATATTATACGTGTACATCAATCTTGGGTCATTAATTTCAGTATCAAAGAAAGGGTTTATCCCACCTTTAAATGATAGTTTGAAAAAACTTTAGTGATAACCATAGATATATTTCTAAGTATATTTCTAGGGTTTTCTTTATATTAATATTTATTATAGGTTACAATCATATAAATTTTGTAATGATTATGAATAACCTACGATTAAACTTAAGATATCATATATTGAAATATTATAAGTAATATCCCTTTTTTATGGGTTATTGATATATGATGTGTATTTCCCACAACCAAATTTATAGTTTCAGTAAATATATACAAACAGATAAAACATAGTAACATTCAATGTTTCATATGTTGAAATAATGGGAATTTAATGTCCAATGTGGAAATATCATGAAGATAATCGAGAAGGTGGAATGAGTATTAGTTATACTACTAAGGATAAAGAGACTCAAAATGATATGTGAAATGTATGTGATGATCTAACCATTTTGTTTACATTAAAATTCAAAATCATGATTCAATTATAGTTGATTAACCTCAATACATGATTCAAATTTTATATTATTAGAATGAATTAAACAATAAACCCTAGGTTATGGGTTATGCGTAATGTTAGAATATTATAGTGTATATGTTTTGTAATTTAATGATTATGTATAAGTATTTTTAGTATATGTTTTCCATTATGGATTGAAATGGATATGTTAAATTGTGATGATGAATTAGAAAAGTGATTTAAGGGAAAGGGACTGTTTGGATTAATGTAATTTACCCTTAATTGTTTCTAGATGTTGTGAAAATTGTATATATCTTGGATAAAGATATAATGGACTTAATTATTTGTATTTTTCTAATTAAGGATTTATTGAAATGTGGGTTAATTAATCATGGATCAAGTATAAAAATAATTATGACTTAAGGAATATAGAAAATATTATTTGGAAGAAGGAATCATGAATTTTATCAATAAGTATATATGGTAATTTAGGTTATTAGTATGACTCAAAAGAATACATGATGATGGAATTCATATATAAGGACCCGAACTTATTACACATAAAATCTTGAATTTAGTCAAGAAAAAAATTATTTAACATTGAGGATCTTTTCATGTTTAGATCTTTAAATAATTCTAACATAATACATTTATAACATTACACATTGTTATAGTGTGAATACCCTAAAAATCGTATCCATTTTTCAAAATATAAAACATTAAAACATAAAATATGATTTCTTAACAATTCTTGAAAAAATTAACATAAATTACTTCATTTTCCTACACATCCTTATAACCTGTAGAAAACATTTAATAACTTGGGATGAAAAAAAGCACAGTAAGGGATATAAAAAGAAGGAAAGAAAACATTAGTCCACGACTACTTGTAACGTATGAAATCATTTCGAAAAGATATAATTATCACCTATATATATATACACACATTGTTAAACATGTGATTTCCAAAAATACATAAGAACATATGTATAACCATAATGTTATCTTGGGGAATTACTTATAAATTCTTTAAACCCTCTCAGCTACCTTATAATTTGTAACCCTCACAGCTACCTTACTATTTTTCTAACCATCACAGTTAAACATTGTGTAACCATACGACTAACCTCCATCATACACATACCTGATTCATTGGAGAAAAAAAATAGGTCTCACCCTTCATTATAAACTGTGCCCAAGATCCAAAACATAATCACACAACATGAATATTATCATAAAAACATTGCTTTTGAATTTTGAAAAATAGAATTTTAAAAGAGGATTTTAAAACAAAAGCCCCATTCATAAATCATATAATTGAAGTGAGACTTAATAGAGTGGATGGAATATGTATATACCATGTAATTAGACATAATTAAAAATAATATGAACAAAACCCATCACACAATAATTTTTAATACCACATAAATAACGAAGTATAAGTTTAACCCAAAGAATGTAAATCGGGTTAAGAATTCTCATACCTCAGGATTCCCTTACTTCAAACTTGTTTTAAATTACTATATAATAGTTAAAAAAGTGTTATTAGTATTTTTCAGAAACATTTTTTTGTTCATAACATCTTATATTATCATTTTATAACCTCATTTCACCCCTTAATTGTAAGTATTTAGTTCTTTGCACTGTTTTGGGTGAGTTCCTTACATGATTTCCATGATTGGTTCATGATGGATGTGGTTGTCTATTGGAAGTAAAACTCCAGAATTTGAATGGAAAGTTATTTACATATTTCTTGTACCATAATTCATATTTTTATCACTTTGATGTTTTATATTAGGATGATTCATAAGTTAAAATATAAATAATGTTTGTTTAGATCATTTTAGTGGTTCTTTGATAATAACAACTTAATTTTGTTTTATAAATTAATACCATGAGTACAAAAGAATTCCAGGACCATTGATGGGAAATAATATATATATAATAACCTATTTCGACCATAGAAATGGTTTCATGACTAGACTTGAATGAATTAATGGAAATTTAAATCACAACATCCATGATGTTGGTAATTTGACATGTCATAGGGAATGTTTTTTATTCCTTGAATAAGTGGAATAGGGGAAGAATAATGATGATAAATTTTCCATGAACATGAAAAAATTCAGTATATACAAGATTTCTGGAGATTTCATGCATATTGGGTAAGAAGAGATGCATAAATAATATGAAAAGAAATGAACTCAAAATAAAAGAATAATTGAGAAATCCCTTAAAAATATTCTGCAGCCTAATGGCTCTGCAAGATTATTTTAAAAAATATTAAAAAGAGTGGGAACAAGGGTTAACCATCCAGAAATAAATAATAATATAGAATAGATCATTAATTAGAAGGAAATAAGAACTTGGAATGGAAACTTGAAAGTTATACAACTTAAAAGAGAACTTGAATGGAAAAAGAAATAAATTGAGAATTTTCCAACCTTGTAGAGTAACTCCTAGAACATGATGTTTGGGAGCTTGGGGGCTTAAGGAAACCTTGGGAGGGCTAAAAGTGAGGTAAAAGGTCAGATCTTCATTGATGAGAAATTATCAATGAAATTTATGATGGAATGATTATGTATTTATAGTAAAAGTAAGGGATTGTTTTAATAATCCCCAAGGGACACCTCATTAGTGGTATTTGTAAAACCATTGGCTTTTCCATGGTATTTTCCCATGGTGTAAGAAACATGGGACACCTCATTACATTTTTTAATTTAAAAAAGTTGACCAGATTTATTACATCATTATTACAACATAAATGATGTCATTAACACAACGAAACTCCAAACTATATTTTTTATTATTCACCAAAAAATCAACTATTTTAGAAATATCCCCAAAATTCACCTTAACCATTTATCAACATGTATAAATCAAAATGGAAGTCGTTTTTTTGAAAAAAAAAATCCTCTATATTTTTTATTTCATTTAAAATAAAATAATACTTAATTCAAAAATTAATAATTTAATAATTGTTACTGCTTTTATATAAAATTTTAAAATTAATCAAGATGTCATTATATTAAATCCTAATGAAAATAAAATAAAATACTATTTACTATTTATTAGGGTCATATTACTATTCACATTACTATTTATAAGGGTATGCTATAATTCACCAAAAAAAAAGTTAGTTCCAATTGACTCCAAATAACATACTGAACACAATTATAGATGACCATTTTTCAAAATTAAAAACATAGAAGCCATAAAATAATGTTTAAAGGCTAAATATATATATTTGTATTAAAGAAAATTTCAAGAATTTCAATTTATTTTTAGAAAACCTTGGGGTGTTACATTATCCCCTACTTCCGGAAATTGCATCCTTGCACTTTTATTTAATTATTTAATAAGTGGGGTTACCTTTCCCTCATTGCATTTTCAGACTCCCAATTTTCTTCTTCAACCATGTGGTTTCTCCACAAAACCATTACCTGGTGGATTCCATACTTCTGCAGTACTAGTTTCATTTGATCAAAAATCATGAACTGGTTACTCTTCATATGAATGGTTCCCCTCCAGCTGAACTACTTTTTGGATCAAAACATGAGTCAACTATGGTACATTTTTCATCAACATCAAAACTTGAAAAACATTGTCTACCTGAGACAATCCCAGAGGCAATGCTACTTGGTATACAACTGGTATAACATTCTCTAGGATTTCAATAGGTCTGATGAACCAGAGACTTAGCTTTTCATTCTTTCAAAAACGCATCACACTTTTCCATGGGGAGATTTTAAGGAAAACATGGGCACCTACCTCGAAAGATAAGTCTTCCATTATTCTATCTGTATAACTTTTATGCTTGTTCTGAGCGGTTCTCATGTGCTACTGAATCATCTTCACATTCTCAACCACTTCCCCTACTAATTATGGCACGATAAACTTTCATTCACCAATATCATCCCCAAATAATGGAGTCTGATACCTCTTTCTATACAAAGACACAAACGGTTTTATCAGTATACTTGAATGAAAACTATTATTATAAGAAAACTCAACTAAAAAATATGTTGATCCCAACTTCCCTCACAATCCATTTAAAAATCTTAAAGCATATACCCCAAAGTTTGAATCATTCGTTCTGACTTCAAATTTGATTGTGGATGAAAAGCTGCACGGAAATTTAATTCTGTGCCCAACGACTTCTGAAGTCCCTTCCAAAATATAAAAGTGTACCTGGGATCTCAGTCAGATACAATGGAAAGAGGAACTCCATGTAACCTGAAAATATTTTTGATGCACAATCCATAATGCTGATCGAAAGACACAGTATCTTGAATAGAAAAAAATATGTAGATTTATTCATTTAATGCACAATAACCCAAATTTTTTTGTTACCACGAGGTTTCCTAGGTAGTCCCACCACAAAGTTCACAGGTACATTATCCCACTTCCACTCTGGTACTCTAAAAGGTTGAAGCATCCCCTTTGATAAGTACTTTTCTTCTTTAACCTACTGACATGTCAAAAATTTCATGGTAAAATCAGAAATGTCCATTTTCATTCCATCCCACCAGTAATACTCTCGAAGGTCTCTATACATCTTAATAACACAATGATGAACAAAAAATGGGGAACTCTGAGCTATACAAAACAAATATTTAATCAAGTAATAATCACAGGGAACAAAAAACCTTTTTCCAAATCATAAAACAAAATGTTTAATAGAGTTAAATTCATGAAGCTTACCCATTTTTACCAATTCTACCTTTTTCTGTAACACACGATCTTCCTTCAGTGCTCACTTAATTCTGTCGGATAATAAAGACTGCACTGAAACCTAAAACAAAACAGATTTATTCCCTACACCAACAACTTTTAAGCCAAAATTCATTAAATCATTAATCAACAGATCAAGTTCAAAACGTAACATGGTTAATGATGCATGATGTTTTCTACTCAAGGAATCCGCCACATTGTGTGATTTTACAGGATGGTAATTGATTGTGCAATCATAATCCTTTCTCAGTTCAAGCCCTCTTTTCCACCTCATGCTTAATTCCTTCTGAGTAAATATATAATTATGACTTTTATGGTAAGTACATATTTTACATTTGGCTCAGTATAAATGATGCCTCCAAATATTCAATAAAAAAACCACAACTATCAATTCCAAATCATGTGTGGGATTATTTAATTCATGATAATTGTGTTGTCTTGAAGCCTAAGAAATTACCTGATCATTCCTTATAAAAACACAATGAAGTCCCTTCAATAAATCATCATTATAGATGATGAAATCACTATTTCGAGAAGGCAAGGCCAAAACTGGAGCATTTACTAATCTATTCATTAGTTCCTGAAAAAAATACATTACATTATTCTATCCAAACAAATTTAAAACCTTTCTGTGTTAACATAGTAATTGGTCTAGATAGCCAAAAAAAGTTCTTAACTAAACGTCAGTAATATCCTTCTAATCCAAGAAAACTACAAATCTCTATTACATTTTTGGGTCTTGCCAATTCATCAACAACTTTTCTTTTTGCAGGATCAATTGCTATTCCATACTTATTTAAAATGTGCCAAAGAATAGAAATTGGTTGCAATAAAAAATCCCACTTTCTGAATTATCCATTAAATTTCCTTTGATATAATGTTTGTAAAACAACCCTTATATGTTTCTCATTATCCTCTTAAGATTTAGAAAATACCAAAATTTCATTAATCAATACAACCACACAATTATCCATAAACTCATGAAATAATCTATTCATAAGATTCATGAATAAAGAAGGTCCATTATTTAACCCAATGGTAATAAAAACATATTAATAATTCCCATATCTAGTACGAAAGGCTGTTTTTGGGTTGTCATCCTCCTTCACCTTCAACTGATTGTATCCAGATCATAAATCAATCATGGAAAAGTACTGATCACCCTTGAGATGATCAAACAAGTCATTAATATGTGGAAAAGGATAAGTTTTTTTGATAGTGAAGTTATTAAAAATACTTATAATCAATGAAAAGACTCATGGAACCATCATTATTTTTAGCAATCAAAACATGGTCTCCCCATGGTGAAGTGCTTAGACAAATGAAGCCTTTCTTAAGAAAATACTGCAACTGATTTTTCAATTCAAGAAGTTCTATTTGGGCCATACGATATGAGGGTTTTGAAATTGGATTAGCATTAGAAACTAAGTCAATTGTGAATTCGACTCCTCGATTAGGTATGACACTGGGTAACTCGTTTGGAAAAACATCAAGGTATTCATTTACCACATACACATCATCAATATGAATAGTTACCTTTTTTCACCAATATGATCAAGATAACTTTCATTTCCATATTTTAAAAGTTTACCAGCCTCCTGATATGTTATCAATAATATGGGTTCTTTCTGGTATACAAACTGAAACTCTTTATGAAAAACAACTTATTTATCTCTACAATCAATCTTAGCTTGACAAACATAAATCAAATACATTCTTAGAATTTCATCAAACATGAATAAGGTTAAAAAAAACTAGGTTTGTAGGAAAATTCTTTCCATAAACCGCAATACTAAGATTCTTATAATTCAGATTTTCTATAATATTTCACCCTGGTGTTTTAACAACAAGTTCAGGTCTCATTTGATGAGGTGATATCTCCAATTTACCCAAAAATATCTCATAGATAAAGGATTGTGTAGAACTTGTATTAGAAAAATCAGGGTGAACAAACCAATAACCTGATACAACATCATTGGATAGACCGACATCTGTTGACGTAGTTGCAAAAGATATCCCTACACCTTTTTGCTTATAGTTTGCCTTCTTTGCGTCATTCAGATCCTTCTTTGGGAATGAATTTTCATAGTGACCCATAACACCACATTTAAAACACTTTATTGTTTGCTTTTTAGGATTATTCATTGGATTATTTCATTGTAATCTCGGGCCACATGTCCAAACATACCACATTTAAGACACTTCCCAGTTTTTCTAAGACATTGCCCAGGGTGTTTCTTGCCACACTTTTCACAAACTGGAAACCAGATTTTCTTACCATCTGATTTCTTTTGTTGATTCTTACCCTTCATATTCCACATAGACCTCTTCTTCTATTTTTTACCAAAATGCACGTAATAATAAGAAAACACCATCTCTACCCTTTCAGCACATCAGACATGATTCTCATAACTTTTGAATTCACAGGTCGCCAACGCCCTTCGATACCTTGGCTTCAGTCTTCTGTAAAAGCGGTTGATTTTGCTTTCAAGATCAAGAATAATATTAGTAGAATACCTTTCCAGTCAGGTAATGTTTTATTCATACACAACCAATTAATCCTTATCATTTCACTTCAATTCAAGGAATTTCTTCTCTATCCTAAGTCTCACCACCTTAGGATAATATTTTTCAAGAAAAATACATTTAAATTAATCTCACTCTACAGCATAAAAATGCTCTATACCCCTGATATTCTTTACCACTGAAAACCATTGATTAGCCTCACCTTCAATTTAATAAATGTAAAGAATTACCTTTTTATTGTCTGAATATCCCATAACATTGAATATCTTCTCAAAGTCTTGATCCATCCTTCAGCTGCTACTGCATCAGAAGATCCATTGAAAGAAGGAGGGTGTTGTCTCATAAAATGTTCCACTATTGTCATGTTCCATTTTGGTAACTTTGTATGTTTTCATTAATAGATTCCACCACCATTTATTTCATGCTTTAGCTGAGCCATTAATATCAAAAACTTCTCGGTTCCAATCCCTACTATTACAGGCCGGTGCCTCCCCTCTTCAGCTTCTCAGTTTCTTCTGCAGACAACTATTCAAAACAAACATATCTTATATGATGCAACATGGTAATATTTAAATGATATAATATTTCAAATTAATCATAGAATAAAAAAATCATTTATGGAATTCTTTAAACATCATCCTAACCACTAATGTAATCAAAACCATCATCTGATACCAACTATTAAGACCCGACCTTATTACATACATAATTTTGAATTTAGTCCAGAAAACACATTGTTTTACATTGATGATCATTTCACATTTATAGATTTAGAGAATTGGTACATAATACATTTAAACATTACACATTTTTACATAGTGGATGCCATAAAAATAGTTTCCATTTTTAAAAATATAAAACATTACAACTTAAAACATTATTTCTAGAAAATTCATCAAAAATTAAACATGAAATCCTTTTTTATTATACACATACTTATAACCTATAAAAAACATTTTAAAACTTGGGATGAGCAGAAAATCTCATAGGGATATAAAAAGAAGGAAAGAAAGCATTAGTCCATGAATACTTCTAACTGTTTAAATTATTTTCGAAAGACATTCATATCACCTGTATATATATACTTACTTTGTGAAAAATGAGATTTCCTAAAATACATAAGAACATATGTAGAACCATAAAGGTATCTTGAAGCATTACATACATAATCTTGTTACCCTTTAGGCTACTTTATAATTTTAAACCCTCACGACTACCTTGCTATTTGTGTAACCATCAAAGTTACACATGGAGTTACCATACGACTGATATCTAACATACACATATACAATGAATTGGAGGGAAATTTAGGTCCCAACATTAATTATAAACAATTATTAAGATCTATAACATAATCATACAACCTGAATATTAGTATTAAAACATTGCTTTTGAATTTTGAAAAAAACAGAATTTTAAAAGTGGATTTTAAAAGAAAATCCTCTTGCATTTATCATATAATTGAAGCGTGACTTAATAGAGTGGATGTATTATGTATATACACTATATTTAGACATAAATAAACATGATAAAAACAAATCCCATCACACAATAAATTTTAATACCACATAAAAAATGAAGTAGAAGGATAACCTAAAGAATAGAAATCGGGTTAAGAATTCCCTTACCTTAGGCTTGTCTTACTTCAAAATTGATTAAAATTATTCTATAATGGTTAAAATAGTTTTATTATTGTTTTATAGAAACATTTTCATGTTTATAACTTCTTATATGTTCATTTAATGACCTTATTTCACCCGTTAATTGTTAGTATTTTGTTTTTGCACTATTTTGGGTGAGTTCCTTACATGATTTCCATAGTTGGTGCATGATGAACGTTCTTGTCGATTGGAAGTGAAACTATAAAATTGGAATGGAGAGATATTTACATATTTAATGTAACATAATTTATACCATTTATCACTTTGATGTTTTAAATAAGGATGGTTCATAAGCTAAAACATTAAAAAGGTTCGTTTAGATCATTTTAGTGGTTCTTTGATAATAACAACCTCATTTTATCTTATATATTAAAACAATGAGTAAAAAATAATTACAGAACCATGGATGATACATATAAAATATATAATAACCTGGTTCAAAAATAAATTTTTTTTAGGACCAGACTTTAAAAAATTATAGGAAATTGAAATCACATCGTCCACGATGTCGATAATACGACACATCACGAGCAATGTTTTTAATTCCTTGAATAAGTTGGGGAAGATAAGAATAATAATGATGAATTTTCCATGTACATGGGAACATTCAAAATATAATTTTTTTCTAGAGATTTCATGTCTTTTTTTTATAAAGATATTATGAAAGGAAAATAAAATAATGGAATTTAAAATAAAAGAATAATTGAGATATCCCTTACAAAAAATTGGCAGCCTAACTGCTATGCCACATGGTTTTAGAAAATATTACAAAGAGAGGGGACAAGGGTCATTCATCCAGAAATGAATCATAATAAAGAATAGATCAAAAATAAAAATGAAATAATAACATTGTTTGGAAACTTGAGATTTATAACACATAAAAGAGAACTTGAATAGAAAAAGAAAGACAATGAGAATTTTCATACCTTGAAAAGTAACTCCTAGAACATGAAGGTTTATACCTTGGGGGATTGAGGAAACCTTGAGTGGGATAATAGGGAGGTAAGGAGGATATAACATCATTGATGTGGAATTTGGAATGAAGTTAATGAAGGAATGGTTTGGTATTTTATTGCAAAAGTGATGAATTATTTTAATAATTTCCAAGGGACAACTCATTAGTGGTATTTCTAAAACCATGGGATTTCCCATGGTATTTTCCCATGGTATAAGCCACTTCGAACACCTCCAAAATTATTTATAGTAAAAAAATTTACCATATTTATTACATCATTATTACATCATTAATGATGTCATTGACACACCGAAACTCAAAACTTTATTTATTTACTATTCATCGAAAAATCAACGGTTTCAGAAAAATATCCAAAATTCACCCTAACCATTTATCAATGTGTAGAATTAAAAAATTATGTCCTTTTTTTTAAAAAAAATTTATAACTATTTTTAATTTAATTTTTAAATAAAATCACACATAATTCAAAAATTAATATTTTAAAAAGTATAAGTGATTTTATATCACATTTAAAAATTAATCAAGATGTCATTATCTTAAATCCTTAAGAAAATAAAATAATAATACAATTTACTATATATTTGAGTCATATAACTATTCATATTAGTATTCATAAGGTTATGTTACTATTCACGAAAAAACAAGATGGTTCAAATAGACTCGAAATGACATACTAAACACAATTGTATATGAACATTTTTCAAAATTCAAAACATAGAAGCCGTAAAATTATGGTTAAAGGATACTTATAAATATATAAAATAAACTAAACTTCATGAATTTCAATTTATTTTTAGAAAACCATGGGGTGCTACATCATATGTTTGGAGTGTGAGCAATAAGAGAAACTTTATGACATATGGGGGATAAATTATAAGCAAATTTAGTGAACCGCTTTCTAAATTCATTGATTTTAAAATTTTGGAAGGATTTTATGGATGTATATTTATTAAATTTTTATGTTAAAATTCATATTATGCTTTGTGAAAAAAATTATTATATCATTATAGGAATATTTTTTCATATTTGATAACTTATGCTAGCCTATTTATTGTATATACAGTTAGAATGACATATCAATCTTTGTATTGATCTCATGATCTGTTAGTATTTCAGAAATTTCAAATTCAACTTATTTTCCAGTAACAAGACATGAAGTGAAAATTTATCAAGTCATGAAAAATGGTGAGATTTTTTAGAAATCAATTAAGAATGTATTCTAGTGAAAACTATTTAACATTAGAAAATAATATCATGATATAAAATGTTTATCATGTTATTATCATTTTGATGATGTCAATAACCAATTTCATGCTTCTTTAGTATATTGTTTTGTGACTATTAACATTATTTGGATCACCCACTTTCTTGTGATCAATGATCTTTATCAATATCTATGATTATTTACCCTTCTTCTCCATGCCCAAATCTTTACCTATGTTCTTTTACGTAGAAACATTGTTATGAGTTAAATTGGGAAACTATTATGTTTTTAAAATTCCTTTTTTAAAGTGATATTTTATTATTCATTTTTATGATGTGGGTTTCTATGATATATACTTTCAAGTATTAATCATTTTACAACCCAGATGAATTTCTCACCTGAAATTCATTTTTAGGGGGGAGGTATAATTTATCTCCCCAAGATTTTTATGAGATAGAATTTTTTTAAATTATTTAATATATTTTCATGTATAGAAAACAAGGATATTATTTCACTACACAAAACAACTTATTATATTTCAGTATACAGAACACTAATCTTCGGTTTTATTACACACTAGTTCGAGTTATTCGGATAGATTTTATTTCACACAAGACAGAGTTTAAGCGATAAAACTAAATATTATTATGTTACAAAATAACGTAGTCTTTATAATGGTAGGTATAGAAAATATTAATTGAACTATGTAAATGTGTATAAAAATGTATATAAAATAAATTCTTTTCTAATCAATTAATTATAAATGAAAATCAAAACCTTTTTGAAGAAAAATAAACATCTTTCAGAAAAAAACATGATAAATGAAAATAAGTGATTTTAAAATAAATAAAATTAATCATTAAGTATTTTAGTAGAGAAATATATATGTAATATATCCAATATAATATTTAAATTCGTTTTATATGTTTTATGTACTTTATATAAGAACAAATTCAATTATTCACATAAAAAATGTATTTTTCAAAAAAGTCGTTTTTCAACCTTTTGATGGCATACCCATTTTAAATCTAGTTTTAAAACCTTTTTATTTTAAATTTTACAAAATAGATATCTTATTTTTATGTGAGAAATTAAAATTTACTCTGGATGAATTTTTGTTATTTTTCTGATCAGTTTCATTTAAGATAGTAAAAAAATTAAATTGAAAACAATTTTTTACAGAAAATGAATTTATATTGTTCTGTTATATTATTTAGTGGTTTTAAAATATAAATAGACTATATTATTATCATTAATATAATTTAGGTCATTGTAATTAATTTTACATTGAATTTTGATGTAAAAATAATTCAATGTTTTATAATTTTTTTACTTTTAAAACATTTTTCTCATTCAGACAATGGGATTAATATTTAAATAATTAAAAAAACTCTTGTATTTTGAATTTCGAAAAATGGATTCCATATATGGAATCGACGGGTCGTAATTTTATAAATATATTTCTTTTATTTTCTGGAAATATGAATAGTAACTTCATTAATTTTTTTATTAACAGAGTAAGAAGATAAATCGGGTAATTAAATGTGAAAATAATATTATAAAATTACCCAATAATATGTCATAATATCATTGGACGAGTGTGTTTCTATGTATATGATCCATGGGTCATCATTTTATCTTTTTTAAATCTACTTGGCGGAGATTATGATAGTAAATATATGTTATTTAATGAAATGTTAAATATATTTTACTAAAATTTTAATAAATATATTATTTTTAATATATGGTTATATAGAAGATAAATTTGACTATAAATACTCATTTAAAAGAAAAAAAATTATTTATGATGGTAATTTATTTTAAATCATTATAAAATAAATAATTACCTTAAAGTCTTATAAAATGATGATGCAAATATTATTTAATTGATGAAATATCAATAATATAATTTTAATTAAACTGGAAATAACCATTAAAAACACAAAATACATTGAAAAAAATATCGTTTTATAATTATATATCGACCATAATCATCCTAGAATAGAATTATTAACATTTTTAAGCCTCATGGAATTGATTATGACACTTATAATATTTTATCTAATGTAACGATTATTTTTTTACATTCATGTTTCAATAAATATAATCATTTTTATGCATTATTTTACAAAAACAATATTATACTATATGCATTATTATGAAATATTGAGTATTTATCTTCATCATGGTATTTTTTTTAATTTTATATTCATCAAATAATTATATTAAATAATTTTACAATACTAATATAGTAATTATTTTATTAATTTAAATATTAAATTAATGTTACTAAAATTATTACAAATAAATAATATTTGGGATAATTATTTTATCGAATAAATTTTCTACATTACCATGACCACATAGGTATATAATATAAAAAATTAAAGGATAAAATTATATCTTTATATTTTAAAAATATCACGATTTGAATAGTATCAAAATTGACACTATTTATTTAGTGTCAAATTAATTTTTATTAAATTATTTAAAAATTATAATACTATTTTAAAAATATAAAATAATAATTATATTATCTATATATTACTAAATTATTCATTTATAGTCTAATATAATTCAAATAAATAAAAATTAAACTCTTTTAATATTGAATAATTTGTTAGCTTAGTTAAATTTAAAATAAATAACTAAGGATTAATTAAAAATAAAAGGATTAAATTGACATAAAATTTTCCAAAAATTAATTTTATAATGAAATTAAAACCTTATATAATATTTTATTTTAAAATATATCATTTTTTATGTTTTTGAATGTTTTTTGTTTCATTATATATTAATATTTTTGGAGAATCAAAGAGTGCCTCTCACATCAGTTATAAATGGGAACCTCCTCCCTCATTTCTTCACTACACCGAGAGCATTTAATCTCATCCATACCCTAAAAAATCTATTCTAAACATTCCTATACACTTTATATAGGTTTTCGTATTCTCAAAATACCAATTCTAGTGTCTCTAAGAGTAGATCAAGAGGGATCTAGGCAAAGAGGAGGTAATCTCCTTTTACCAACTCTCTCAAGATCATTTCTTATTCTACTTCATATTCAAGAGTTATTTCCAATATAATGTAACAAATCTAGTATAAATTATATAATGATATATTATTAGGATTATTTAACAACAATATTCAACCTTCTGTCCATCCTATGATGAATATAATCACCATGCGTACGTACATATGGCTTACCGTCTCAACGCCGTGGTGTAATATGTTTTTCACCCGTTTATTTTTACGAGTATAATGATAGAAATAAAAAAATATATCAATAGGATAAAATTATATTTTTTCCAGAAAAACAAATATACAATCATCTTGCATACTTTTTACTATTAAAGAAATGATACCATCACTCTTGCATACATATGAGATATCGTCTCCATGACGGGATGCAATTAATTTTCATGTACAACATTTATGAATGATTGTATAATGGTATTTAATGAATAAATTTGATATATATTACCTTAATATAATTTTACAAATTATGGAACTATATTCCTATTTGCAATAATTGGGACTTATATGAGATAACATGTTGGAGAAAATGAAACAGTTAACACCCGAATAGAGCATAATAATAAAGATTATTAATCGGGTGATAATATGATCATATATGATATCATAAATATAAATATCTTTATAGAATTTTTTAATACCATTATTTAAACCATTATATAAGATTTTAGGATTTTTACCAAGGGAATTATTCCTAAGGTAAGGAAGTATTTTTGTCTCACCATTATTTTTGTGAGACAGATGTCGTATACACTAATTGTTTCTTATACATACTGTATATAATGCCAATGACACTATTTTACAAGTCATATCCAGAAAGTATATTATTTTTATAATTTTATTTCTTTTAAGGGTAATAAAATTCTATTTGTTATAAATTTAAGACTATTTATTTCACAATCTCTTTAATATTTAGAATTATTTCACTATAAATCTCTATTGATGAATATTTATCATCCTTGTTTATTTTTTCTAAAATCATTATCAATTTTTTTAATATTATCATATTGATACGTAAATTCATTTTTACCTTTCACTATATTGTTTGAAATACTTATATCATTCATTTTCCAAATGAGGTACTTTTTCACTTTATCAGAAAAAGTATGATAATAATTCTTATTTTAACTTATAAAGAATGAACACAATTTTACACTTTCGTAAAACATTATTTTCAAGAAGCATACAATACAAAATTAAAAGTTTTACTTTAAATATATTATTCTATTTTAAAATTGATAAACTTTTTAAGAAAATAAAACATTTTTGAAGATGAAATGATGTTTTCCACAATAATTATTTTAATGCATTCAAAAAAATTATCTTCCCTCTAATATTCCAAAATTTGATGTTATATATGATTTTTTGGGGAATTTTTTTTCAAGTATATTATCCTTATTGTTACTATGATTTGATTACGTTTATGATGGAATGATATTTATGAAATCTATATCTTAATCATGGATTATGTTATGATGGAATTATGTTTATGAAAACCATTTTATTACTAGGTATATAATGAATGACTTATGTTCTTATGGAAAACATATGAATGGTTTTTATTATGTGATTTGTGTGACCCAAAACTACATATAATTCATTGAGTAAAGATTTATATGTCATGATATGTAAATGAACTGATTGTTAAATTATCTCAGTTCAGTAATACATGGCTGCAATGAGAAAAGATATCAGTTCATTAATACATAGATAGAAAGGTAAGTAAGATAGTTCAGTAATACTATACTAGAATGAGGAGTTAACATGATTAAGAAAAATACATTCTCCACTATGTTAGAAAATATTACCTAATAATATGTGTTTCCCAAAATTCCTTGTTTTATGGCAATTATATTTTTCCCATGGCTCATGTACTATTATGATTTATGCCTTACCAACTATCATGATTTAAATCAGGACTCATGATTTTGATATAGGTTTTATGTTTTATTATTTTAAAAAGTTATTATTAATTTTTTACATTATTATGTTCATTTTTTGATTGATATTTTCCTTTTTTACCCTTATTGATCATTTTATCTAACCCTTTACATATTTTTTCTTTTCAAAAAGATATAAATAAGGGCATTATGTAAGAAAACTAAAGGGGATTATTTTTATGAGAGATTTTGATGATTATTCACCAAATTAGAAGAATGTATTCCATCATTCCAAAAGGCACTAAACTAGTGTGGTCTTTGGGTTTCTATTTGTGTAATATCTTTAGTATTTTGAAAAGGTAATATAATATTAAGGAATGTAAAGCTTGGGTAATTATATGTACACCACCAATGAATTCATTAGATCAAAAAACTTCAAAATTTAATCCAATAATAAAGGACCACTATTAAATTCCAACTTTAGTAAATTCTATTCTTTGAACCACAACTAATGTTATCCTGATCGTAATAAAAATAAGGAGAACTGGTCATATATCCTTAAAAGATTAAAAATTTCACCTATCCTCGATAATAGGTACCAGTTTTTCAACATATAAAAATTCATCTTCTAATAATTCATTTATAACTTAAGGATTACATTCACTTTATAGAGAAATAAAATTGTACCACCCTAAGGAGAGGTACATGGATTAGTAAATCCTGTAGCCTCAAGAATTGAGCACAATTTTAACTCTATCATCATAAATGATTCATTTTCTTAACATAATATCAATATAGAATCTATACCCATAACAATATCAATAATAGACATGATCTCTATGATATAAGGTAATCATTAGAATTATAGAAGAAAAAATCCTATAAATGGTACACTGGTAGAATAAAAGTACCATGAAACGTCAATTGATCCACCATGGAAACTGGGATAGCTACTTGTCCTTTGATGGATCTCATCTTCTCATGATTTGGTATAAATCTAGAAAACTCCACATCTTATTCCATAATTTGTTTTTACTCTTCTACTATAATTTATGTGATATACTTCCACTCATGATAGTAATTAATGTGATCTTATAAGAACATTAATATTTTTTTTCTAAATGATGTTGTTAAAGCTATTAGTCAATAGAAAAAGGAAATAAAAAATATTAACACAGACCCCAATAACTTCATAACAGAATGGGAAACTATTAATATTATCCAAACTCTTATGGAGAGGTATATAATGATCAAACACCCTAGGAGAGAGTCCCATATCTTTCCTAAAACAAGACAAATATCATGTACATATAAAAGAATGTGGTTCACTTGTGTTGAGTAATGATCCATAATGTGTCAAAGTAAAGAAACCATAAATTTTATGCTAAAATATACATACACTATATTCAATGGAACATAGAATAAAGAATAAACCCTAAATTCATGAGATAAGTAACCCTAACCATGTAATCTCTATCTCTCCTAAGGAACATTTCCAATGGTTTCTATGACTGTAAATTCCCCTATGAAGCTCATCCAGCTCCACAATATTACTTCTTAAAAAAATCTATATAAGCCTCCCATGAAAAATTCAACCAATATTACAACTACCATGAAACATTCTAATATCATAGATGATACACCCATAATAAAAAGTCCTAAAAGTGACTCATCCTTTCCCATGAATGACACTTCTTTGGTAGACTCTTACATATACTAAGAAAATTCCTTTTTACCCACACTAAAAGAATGAATTGGTAACTCCTCCTTAAATAGGAAGAAAAAATCCCCACTTTGAATAGACCATTTATCACCACCATAGTTCATATTATTTGATGTCATCTTCCTATCATTGGATGAGGCTCAAATTTATTCAAAATAAAGGCCACTTACACACCCACTAAATATGGGAATAGAATGCAATATGTTATCATCCACCAATTCATTCTCGATAGTGAAAGCCTTGTAAAATATGTATGAGTAAGGAATCTGGTTGAGCATAATGAACCAACACTTCACAATTGGTCAAAGGCACATCTCAGATTTATTTTTCATACTTATCTAATTACCTAAAAAAATCATAAAAATGAAACAAATAGATGAATCATGTAATTTAACCTATCATAAACACGATCCCAAATATATACTCTATAAAATCATGTAAAATGTAATTTTAAAATAAATAAGTGAAGAGATTGTAAAATAATATGTCCCTGAAGGCCCCTCATAACATACCCTGATGCCTATTGGACTATTCCCTAATACCATATAATTTTCTAATTCATACCTAAAAAATGTAGGCTATCGGCTTCCCTTACTGATAATCAAGTGTCTCCACTATCTTGAAAATTAAATCAATAACCTTAATATAGTTTTCAATTTCCTAATTAATTACTACCCATAAAAATAAGAGGATTCTGTATCTGTAAGTCCCATGAAAATTAAACCCTAGTCGGACCACCCTAATTTGAAAACCTACCTCCCACATGTACTATACAAAACACCCCTAGGTTAAGAAGATCTATTTCGTGAACCATTAATATATAATCCAAGTAATGATAAACTACACAATCCTAATAATTTTAGGGTATTTTAAAATAATTACCAAAATTTGGAACATCAATAACGTTATCCCCAGTTTGTGCCATAACAGTTCGTTGAGGTTTAATTTTTGAAATTCCAAAACAGAAACATAAAAATTGTGTTCAAATCTAAAATAGTAATACAAAATTAAGCATTTAATATGGAAATATATACAAAAACACCCCATGAGACTCTCCCTATGGTTATACCCACAACCACTTGAAATAAACAACATGAAATACCTAAGGACAATCCATTTATAACTTTTACTTGTATGTTAGTCACAATCATATAAACAAACAATTACATTATTATGTTAAATTAAATTTATGTAATTAATATTGTACCTAGGAAAAAATCAAATATATTTTTATTTCTATTTAATTAATTTAAAAATATTTTAATAATTGTCAATAAATTTGTTGATATGTGTACCTACATGCCTAATATTGATGCATGAGCCCACACATTCACAATGATATGATGAGAAGAAATACTATAAAATTTTAGTTTACAATATCATTTTATGAATAACCTGAAAATATAAAAATAAAACTAATAAAATAATTCCCACTACCTTGTAGAGTTTAACTTTCCCAACCCCTAACACCAAAGATATGATAATAAGGGGAGAAATAAAATGACCTTTGCTTCCCACCTCCAGTTGGTGCTGAGTTGGTGACTAGAAATGAGGGTACAAAAAAATCATTAAATTGGGTGCATTAACCTCTATAACAATATAGGATTGGGGGATAAGATAAATTACCCACAAAAAAATCCATGAAATAATATAAAAATAAACTGAAACTATCCCACAATTAATACATAAACAAAATTGATATATATATATGAGTTTCAAAAACATAATACCTTAACGCAATTATAAAGAAGTAGAACAAAAACTATCCAAAGGTTTGATCTAGTAATGTCTATCATGGTCCATGTAATACTCTTGGAGATCTAAAAATATTTTATATATGTAGTGTGAAAATATATGTACACTCAGTAAGAAAACTAATATCTCTCATGTACTTGTGAAAAAATAATACTAATTTACCTATGAGAACATATTTGAACGAAATAGTAACTATACATTTATAATAGCCCAACCCATCATCACCATGGAATGATCACAAAATAACACAAGCCAGATAATATAATATAAAAAATTATCAATTAAGGGTACCCTACACTGCATTCTCAATAGAAGGACACTCTCACAACCCAAAAATTCACGTTATGGTGCTCCCATACATTCCTTATACCACCCCACCCACAAGAGTAGTCCCATTAAATCAATCCAATAGACACATAGGTTCACCAGCCCACAAGCACTTCCATAACACATCCCACCCAAAAACATATGGACCATCAGACATCTACAGAAATAACTAGAGTAGTATGGTAGTAAGAAGATAAAGGAAATAAATGTCAATCTCTCCTCCTACCATGCTCGACCTCCACCACGAGCAACATCATCCCATCAAATCCCACATGCAAACACATGGGATATGTAACATCTCATCAAAAGACACCTCGGCTTTCCACCCCATCAACATATCCTACTCATAAATCTCTTAAAGACACTTGAGCTATCACAACGACCATATAGAAAACTAACAGACCTCCAACCATCAAAACATGAATAATAACAACATCACCTAGAAGAGAGAGCATTAAAGAGTGGATACCCAATCATTTGTCCACCTCATTGGATGTTGGGTAAAATATATCATGCATGACTATATATGGGTCAACACATAGTGCACGATTTAGATGGGTTTCATATAGTGATCATTAGATATATATATATATATATATATTTCAAAATAATACCCAAAATGATTAGTTCAATACAAAACACCAATCAATTAACAACATCACCACTTTTCATTCCACCTCTACATTTTGAACACCACACACACCATAATTATAAGTCACATTAATAACTAATTTAATTCAATCATCTCATTCTTTTAATTATTTAACAGAACCCCCATTTTACCAAAAATCCTACCATTTAATTATTCAACATCCACATCAAACCCGTTAAGAAAAACTTCACATTTCATTTCAATCATTATTAATAATTTATTTTTTCCATTACTACCTTGGAATCTAACATAAAGAAACAACATATCATAAAAATTTTATATTTCCCATCCTACCACCAACTTTCCAACTCAAAATATCAATAAAAAACCACCTCACCGCCCCTAAATCTAATCAAAAAATCCGCACCACCCCAAAATCACAGCTAAACAACAACCTAACCTCCAAAAAAATTAATACCATCAAACCCTCAAACCCTGCATACCACACCCACAAAACCACCACACAACATAACCATTTCTACGATTTACAAAGGTTATTTTATCAAATTCAACATAATTTTAGTGGAATTATCAAACAATCAATAATATCAAGGATTCCATTTTACAAACTAATTATAAGTGGTTAGAGAGATTTTATTTCTAGGTGATACCAGAAAAATCACAAAGAAAGAATCAGTTAGAGAAAAAATAATCTAGCACAAATAAATCCACCAATGAACAAAATTATAATGGGGAATCATGAAAGTATAATAAAAATATCATAAATAATAATAGAGTGATAAAAAATCAAAATAAACCCCTCTATGTATCAATTTAAATTTAAAGAATTATGTATCTTTGATTAATCCAACACAACCTTCTCTCATACAAAACTGGAAAAAAATTGAACGCACAGTTTTGGATACAACTATTGTTATATGTAACCCCTTTACCCATGGTTTACAAAATACCATGGGAATAGGTTTTGTATCAGAAATATGCCCATAGTTATGAAAAAAGTTGTTATATGGTCTTGCTGAAGACCAATACCGGTGGATTTTTTCAAAAACCATTGGTATAGGGTTTGGTTAAAGTCCTATACCTAGGATTGATTAAAAAACAATTGGTGTTGGTCAAACATATACCCTAGTTTGTCCCATAACATGGTTTTAGGTTTTGGATCAAAACCTATACCCACAATTCCTTACGAGCCATGGGCATAGGTCATCCCTCTAGCAACTATTTCTATAAATAGTGTTTAAAGATTTCATATGTAGGTGTGAGGAAAAAATAGAACATGGATAAAAATTGCCCCATTTTTTCAACCTATATCCATGATTTAAATATATATATATATGTAAATATATATTTTTACACCAATAATATTATTTGGTGTAGTGGTTTGGTGCTTGGATTATATAGTTGCAGTCTGGGGATCAAATATGGTAATATGAATTATTCAATCTCATATAGACATAGATTCTGAACCATTGGTATATGGTTATTGACATAGTGGAAAATTTCCCATACACATATTCCCTTGATTCGTAAATATGAACATTTTATTTACATACCATGCGTATAGATTAGAGATATACTGGTAGCTTTAGCTCCCATGGTTCTCTGAATCATGGGATATATCCTATAACCATAGTTTTTTGGGATATACCAATGTTTCCAAACCATGTTTATATGGTAATTTTATAGTTGTAAAATATAGACATGAGAAAACAAACCACACATGATACAGAATAGTGTGAAATGGGGGATTCACTAAGTCAAAGAATCATTCAAACTCATTGTACACCATAGTGTAAAGAAGAAACACTTGAAAACCAAAACAAAACCATAATAAACCATGGTTCAACATTCACCACACCCAATACCGTAAAAACCCAATAGAAGACTGTCAAAAAACTAAATGAAAAATTGAACATTGAATGCCCAAAATAATAACAAAATTATACTAACCAATAAAGTGTGGATAAACTTCCATAGATTGACAATGATTTCCACCAGAAACAAAGGATTCATGTGGAAGGAAGAGAGATGAAGGAAATCTATAAGGAACCTAGGGGGAATCTAAAATGATGGAGTGAGTATCCATCCAAATGATGATAAATGCATATGGTAAGGTACATAATTCTTAGAACCCCATAGGATTTAGGGAATATGAATATTACATGTTTATAAATCCTAAGGTTTACAAAAATTCTATCATTCATAAAGAATTGATTCAAATTAATGTATTTAACCTCAAAATTTATTACACATCTTGAATCCCTCTTACACGATGTGTAAAAATATCCTAGGATACCCCTTATCTGCATAAAATATATGAACCACTCACCAAAAAAAGTTGTGTAGAACTATTACATGTCATATATATAATACAATGTGTGTATTTTTTGTAGCCTCTCTACTACAGATCCAGACTCCACCAAAAAAACACCTGCAAACTCCCAAAAACATTTAAAACAACCAAAACAAGAATATTAATGGTTTAGAAAGGCACAAAAAATTAGATTATAGACCTATCAAATGATTAAATCCCCCATGAATCTGAAACCAATCCCTGAAGAAAGGGGGTCCTAAAAACCGCCCCTCGATATTACTCCAATGTATCTTACCATACCTCGAATGCTACAAAAAAACAAAATTCCAAATTAAATAGTAACTATAAATATTTCAGAAAATCATCACAAAAAATCATAACACCAAAACCATCCATCCTGAAAACCATGGAAGAGCCATCTCAACATCTATGCTACCCAAACTAATAACCACCACAACTAACTAACCACACCATCCTGAACACTCAAATTAGGGAATTCTGTCAACCCATATTGAGATACTACCTTATATGTGTGGAACCTACAAGCCCACATGGGTTTGATCGCATCATAGATAATTTATATCAATTAAGAATTAAGTCTTACACTTTTAATATATTTGAAATTAATCACACATAATACATAACAAACTAATGAAAATTCTCATTTCCAAAAATATATGGATCCACACATCACATAACAAAATAATGAAAAACAAAAAAAAAACTCTTGGTACTGGGTATACAACTATGTCTTCTTCTCCCAAGTACACTCTTCCAGTTCACCATTCCTCTACAACAAAAAAACGAAGGACTGGTCCATATATGAAGTTACTTCTCTTTGTGATCCGAGATCTCTATTGGTCAATTCAAATATTTCACATCACCCACAATATCAAAATCTCCCCAGTCAACTTCATGGGATTAATCATGATGATACCATTGAAGCAGGGATTTTTGGAAGACATCCTGAATCATCTTTACCCACAGTAGAAACTCCAACTAAAACTCCACCTCACCAGCTCACCCTAAAACCACAAAGCAACCAAAAATAGTGCTTGAAATCATACACCATCTACCAATAATTCACTTCCCATGTCAAGGGAAAAAATTAAGAACAAGTGATCCCCATTCATTAACTCTAATGACCTCCCCATATAATCCCAATTAGAATTGTACTTCCCTATGATCCTTTCATCCTCTCATGAAAAAGAAAATCCCTATCTATAATTCTCCTCTATGAATCATGTCCAAGAACATATACCTCCCCAACCTATATCCAGCAAAATAGAGAACGATATAACATCTCATGAAATCCTCAAATAGATCATTTATAATAAAAGGGTTATAACTACTATTATAAGAAATATAATTATCAAGAAAGTTTCATGCCCAAGATCTAGAAAAATAGAGGATGTATGAATGCATCATACCATTGAGTGTCTTGATGGATCATACCATCTTCCCATTTTTTAGAGGGTGGAATGCAGTGTTGAAGCATAAGTATGTTCCAAAAAACCACATTTAATCCCCTATAGAATCACAATGAAAAATGTGAATCCCAATTTGATAGAATGGTCCTTTTATCTACATGAAACTGCACCAACTTAACTTTATACCTATTAGCCAAATCATCCACTATGCTAGACTCTTAGATTAGTAAGTAGATGGAAGAATTCATCAAATTATAAATGATCTCCAACATTGAATCCCATCCTCCTTTATCATGGGGTTAAACTATGATGAAATCCATAAATATTTCATCCCATTTTAAGATAGAAATAACCAATTGCTGCAAAAACTGCCAGGATCAAGTTTGTCTTCCATTAACTACTGAAAGACGTTCACATTACCATAAACTCTTCCACCACCCATTTTATCCCTGGCCACCAAAACAACATCCTTAGTCCACAATACATCATGGAAACTCTTTGATATACTGTCAATGGTGATATTTGAAACTAATGAAATAATATTTCATGAATCACTATAAGAGATAACAACATCCAATGAAAAAACATCCTGTTATGACCATTCTATAACCATAAATGTATAGTATCACCATGGACAACACGATAGTGCATCACCTATACCTATTAGTATCTTCAATGAGACTCATCCACTACCTGCATATGAGAATACTTTACCATTATTTGAAACAAATAAAAAATTACCATCACAAAACATTGCATCTTAGTAAAAGGATTATAACTCCTCCTTATCTCTCCTAGAATCCATAGACTTCATAAAATAATATTACAATGACATCCTACATAAACCATCAGCAACAACATTCCCATTTTATATGATGTAAAAAATATCAAAATATGGTTCTGTGAAAACAATCCATCCACCTCCTCGACTACATGTTCAGATTATACAAAGAAAAAATTTACCTCAACCTATTATGAACCATGAAGACCAAAGAGTGATATATAATGATGTAGTTTTGCTAAAAGTTTATAACAAACACAACCACCGATAGATCTTAATCATGGGTGGCATAGTTACTCTCATGGGGATGTAACTTCCTCGAACAATAAGAGTTCTCTTCCCTCTTATACATAAACCTAGATCCCAACTTTTTATGGGAAGAATTATTAAACACCTCAAACATCACCCACTCCATAGGTAATAGAAGAACTCTATCACATACGCATTACCACTCTAGGTAGTCGGTTTCTTCTTAGCATGGATCAATGCACACATAATCCTAGTATGTCATGGTCAAAACTATCAAATGGTGTGGAAACTAAATAGAAATAGATTAGATACCTCGGATAGTATCCATAGTGACCATAAAAACTGAAAACATCTACCATTTTATTTGGTTCCTCCCATGAAAAATGACTTGAACATCAATCGTTCAGCTAACACATCCGATTTTGACACCACATGCCCAAGGAAATTAAATCATCTTGTCTAAAAAATACATTTAGATAACATTATATAGAGTTGTTGGCAACGAAGAAATTGTAAAATGTCTATGACATGCTCTACATGAACCTATATTATCATTGTGTAGATTAATATATTATCATTTAATATTATGAAGAACTGATCTAGGAACCGAAGAAACCGTCCCCATTTACGTTGTAGGTTCATTTGTAAAACTGAATGGTTTAACTACAAAATCAATGTGCCCATACCTGCATCTGACGTCAGTTTTCATGGTATAATATATCTTCACTCTCAACTGGTGATATCCATAACATATTTCTCTCATAGAAAGCTATCACACCCCTCTCAGCTATTCAATAAGATCATATATCTTTAGAAGAGGGAAATTAGTCATGATAATCACCTAATTTTACCTCTAGTATTCGATTCAAAACATCATACTCCCCTCTTCCGTTTTTGAAAAAAAACACGGGATCACCCCATGAAGAAACATGGTGCTTGATAAATCCCTTCTACATTAGATCAACTATCTAAACCCTTAGATCCCACAACATTGAAGGTTTTATCCGATAAGGATCAAATGATATCGAAGAAGCACGAGGATGTAAGTTTATCCGAAACTCAACATCACATCAATGGGTTAGAATTACAAACTAATTCGTAAAACATACAAAAACACTACTAAGACTATTGTAACCTATACCATCACAACATCCACTGATTCCATCAACAAATCAGAAATCAATGAAATAAGGGGATCTACTCACCGAATTCTCACCAGAAAACTCTGATCACCAACAAAAACCACACAATGGACTTCATAATTCAATAACATAGTATATCCGAATTAAAAGTAATAAAACCCCTTAATATGTATGTTTTCACATCATTAGTCCACCCCCTGAAACACATCAAATAAGTTATTTTGGCCTTGACTAGTATATTCAATACTAGGGGTACATAAATACTCTCTAAATCTAGTCTCATAGAATGAGATAGAGAGACCAAAAAATGAGTTGAAACAACATAAATGAAATAATATACAAGCAATGGTGTTCAACAAACATATTACACACTTGATGATGTTTGGCCCATATAGAATTGATTCCTACATGGAATGAAACTAACTAAACCTTTCTCTATTACCTCTATATTGATAACCAACTCTAGGTCCATGATCTGGTAATGTTCCATGAACAGAAGGAAAATACTTAGTTCAGCCTCTACCTACTGCATCTCCTCTACGAATATCATAATATTTCATCCCTTGGTGTTGGAAGAATTTCACTAGAAACTACTACAAAGTATGGAGCAGAAAATATCCACCTGCACTAAACTAAGCTTGGGGAACCACTGGGAACTAGTTATGGTGGTTAATATGTACCCTATAAACAAAACACATTACCAAAAATACCCTAGGAAAATCATAGATAAAACTATCCCCATAAGTCCAGAGAGGAAGCTATTGAGGTAGAATCCCAACTTGTTAAACACTTGAAGTCCCTAGAGCCTAATCCCTTTAATTGGAAAATATTTTTCTCAAAGAATAATAATATTTCTCCTAGAATGATTATCCACCTCACTAGTTCATTTACATGATCACCTCTACCATCTATTGATAATCTAGATATATTGGAATCGTAAAGGAGTAATGTCATACTTGATAAAAGGATGGAGTCTATCAATTTGATGTCTCTCATGAGACTCCTTATATGGTAAATTATATGGGTAATATCATGTAAGTTCCTTGAACATGATTCAAAAATCTAGAAATGATATACTCCCCTCATGAAGATAATGACTCTTATACCTCTTCCCTAGCATAATGGTTGATGAATAGAACCCTTCTTGAATCTCGTTATTGATTTTGACCCATGATATATCAACCACCTTCCACTCTCCCATGTACCACAGTCACCATATATTTTAAGATCCTTGAATCTATATAACTTTTAGAGGAACCTAATAATTCATTAAGTCCTTGAAAAAAACTAAAAGATATCTCAAGCTCCTCTAGCTAGTTCTTTTTCACCAATATGAAACACATCCCTCATACTTCCATATATAATTGTACTGAAAACCTCACAACTCCCTCCTAAAATCCTCTTACTACTCTATCAGATCAACCCTATAATGATGAACTATACCATCTTGATAAACCTCAACAACTTGACAAACTCAGGGACAAAAAATAGTAGTCATATATGAAAAGTGGGAATAAGTATTTTGTAAGCCTATGTAGTATGGAACAATATTATAATTCAGTTTGAGTCATTTTTTCCTTCCCAAAAAATTCCCATTAAAACAATAAAACAATCCATCATGAAGCATGTACCACTCATATGTCTCTACCCTTCAAGTAGGTCCACCTCACTTGGTTACAAAATAAGACCAGAGTCATTACACTAGTTAACGAGGGGGGAGTATAAAATACCTTGTCTTATATAGTCTCTCGGACCTATGTCATAATCTAAGGTAAATTGGAACTAATTCAATACCAACCCATGAAATCTTCACAATTCCAATCACCAAACTCAATTGTGTCTACCAACCATTACATTTGATACCACTTGGTCATGATCCCCACCCTCCATAAATAATATAACGAGGAGAGATAGAAAATGAACCTTGAGTCCCACCTCTAGTAGGCCACAAGTTAATGAATAGAACATAGGGTATTTAATTCCCATTAAATGGGAATAATTTCCCTTTATAACAATATATGATTGAGAGATAAGATGAATCATTTAAAAATAAATCCATTAAATAACATAAAATGAAACCAAAAACATCCCACAATTTATTTATAAATTTTTGTTGATATATATAAGAGTATCTAAAATAAATATACAAATTAAAATATAATGCATGGAAACAATAGCTATCCAAATGTTTGAGATTATAATGTTCAATAAGGTTTACATTATCCACTGGGATACCGAGAATCAACTTATATAAATAGGGTGATCATACAAGTATACTATGTAGGAAAACTAATGTTTCTCATGCACATGTGACAGAATCATACTAACTCACTCGTGAAAAAATAGTTGAGCCAAAAAACACCAATTCTGGAATACTAACCAAACCCAAACACACCAAGTCTTCCTCACCAAAAAAATCAAGTTGCGTAATATAATATAACGAGTGGAATATCGATAATGGATACCACACACTACATCACACCCAATTTTCATACATACTGAAGATCCCATCCATTTTATATACCACACTAACCCACAATCATTGTCACATAATATTACTCTAGCATACACCTAGGCTAGTTTCCCCACAAGCATGATGACATCACATCTTTCCTGAAAGTAGATATGCTATCACACATGCAGAACCATAACCATAGAATTAGAGAATCATGAACATGATGTACGTCAATATTTTTCCCTCCTCCTACCATGCATGGAGCCCACTATTAGAGACATCATCCCATCATGTCCCACCAATAGTAACCTGGGCTATGTCACATCTCAGTCGAAGACAGCTAGGATCATTTACCCTCAAGAACAAGAATATCACAACTCACCTGGTGACACTTGGATCACCACAACCACCATCTAATAAACTAACAATACTCGAGCTGCCCTAATCTGTGAAATACCTACCTCACATAGAAGAGAGATCAGGAAATAGAGGGTACTAATCCATTTTTCATCCACACCATATGTCAGGAACCCCCCCGAGTAACTATGCATGTGTTTAATAATAATTTTCATCATGGGTGGGGTGCATATTGAAATCACAAGGAATATACAAATATATACATATTTCCACACACAATCCCAAATTTTGGGCTCACAACCAATCATTAATCAACCATGTACATAAAATCTTTCGAATACTCCTTTAGATGTAGAACACCACAAAAGGAAACACCACAAGTCACATCACCAACCAATACCATTTAATCATCTAATTAATTTCATTAGTTATCAAAAAACTTATTTAACAACATAACCCATACTAAATTATTCAAAAACCATTTCCAACCCATTAAGAAAACTAACACATATCATTTCAATCAGTTTCAATCAATTATTAATTCTATCACCACCTGGGCATGTATTATAGAGAAACCACATATACAAAAAAATCATTATTCTTATCATACCACCACCTCACCACTGTAAAATCAAAGAAAAAAACCACCTTAAAACCCCAAAACCACGTCCAAATAACAAACTCATGATAAAAAAATATCATCCTATCAAAAACTACTTTAGTCCAAAAGAATGATCATCAAACCATCAGCACAAACATGCCAAAAAAGCAAATCGAACACACATAAAATCTATTTTATGTGGTTTAAATTGATATTTTATCATATTATACTTTATTTTATGGGTTCTATAACACAATACATTATCTTGGGGAATCCATTATAAGTTTTTTTTTCAGATATCCATTTTAGTGTAATATTAAACAATCACAATGAAAGTAGTAGTAATATAATAAATAATCTTGTAAAAAAATGTTCCAAAAGTAAATATTTTAAGTGGGGTATAAATCCTATAGATTTACAATATCAGAAATAATAATAGGGATTTAAAAACTTGTGAAATAACTGATGTTACCCTTCAATTCCAATTTAACCAATTTTTTATCATTGAAATAACTAGCACAACCATATCTAATAAAAACATGAGAAAACCATGAAAACATGATACAAAATAGTGATAAACAAGGGATTATATATATCAAATAATATTTCCAACTCATTTCACAATGTAGGGAAAAGAAAAAAGCACCAAAAACCAAAATCGTACTACGAGAATGCATAGTTCACCCTAAACTCTCCTAAAGAAAATAAAAAAGAATCCCAACATAGACCCCTAACAAAAATAATGTCTCCACAAATAATCCACAAGATAATAAAGAAAGAAAACAAAATAATAATTTGAGGAGAACCTACCATTGATTAACAATGAAAATCCATTATAACCAAATGATCGAAGAAGATTGATGTTGTCATAAAGAACTACTCGGGGTGTATAGGGATCTACCTAAACTAGAGAAAGGAAAGAAGATGAATGAATGTAAATTATTCCAAGAAGAAAATTAAAACTTTAATCTCATTGGGTTTACATCATAAAAACATGAAACAGTGTGGAATCTATTGGTTTTTGAAAATTCCAGCATATGATGAAAACACATCACCTAAAATGACTCAACACATGAAATTAGTATATTTTTAAATCCCTATTACATAATGTTCAATATTTTAATGGGATACCCCTTATATACATATAATCCCTAATCCACCTAGTTACAAATTCCAGGAGCCACCATTACATGTCATGAATAAAATAAAGAACATCTATTTCATACATTATCTTTGTTTCTGCAGCAGCCTCAACAAGAAAACTCATGTAACCTCACATGAACACCTATAACCATCGATACTAAAGATGTAATGGGATTGGATATGGAATTCCTTTACATGAACATTCACCATACCAGTGTTATTTGGGAATAATTATAGCTTTCCAACCGAGTTCTGAACACCCAATCTCATTTCTAAGAAGTCCCAAACAATAAATCAAAATATAATGTGATATGATAACCTTTTTAATATAGCAACACATATCACAAGGTCTGAGATGTAGTGGAATAAGGATTCATTATTCCATAGTCTACTAATAATAAATAATGACATAATTCATGCAACAAGATGACTATTCCATTGGTATTAAAAATGAACCATGAAAAATAATAATGAAAATACAGTATATAAATAAATAGAGTAATCAGAATCAAAAACAAGGATGAAACTTAAAAAACCACATTAAATATAAAAATGGGAAAAAAGTCAGCCATACATAATAGTAAAAAAGTATAACTACATATGGTCGATCAATAAATGTTATAAAAAATATCAAGAAGAACATTACTAAAATATCTCACAGTATATCCTATAATTTTCTCAAATCCCTCTAATTTCACCTGCCTAGAAGCTAGAAAAAGTTGCATTTCCCATAGTTGGATCGTTGATAATAATGACTATACACAGAGTAGAGTTCCAATGTAGTATGTGAGTAATAAAACCGAATAAGACCCAACTAACATGTCCTTAGTAAAAGTGATACATATATATATGAGAGTATATTCACTACCATAAAAAATAGAAAAATTTGTCTGATGGGTCATTGTGCACTGATCAGGCTAGTTTGAATATGGACCATACATTCATTGACTCAATTGTGGAAGTAACAATCATCTAGAACCAAAAATACATACCAAATCTTTATTAGTACATTCCCATTCATGTTATAATCCCATATAAAGTCTCATTATATCCCCTCTTATGGGGTCGTACATCAACTCCTAGATCATCCCCTTTTTTTGTTGGGAGGTCTCACATCTAGTCTAGGACCATCCATCATCACTTAAGGGAGGTCATACATCATGTCATCGACCAATCAATATCACATAGGGGTGATATCATATCATCATCTCTTGTCCGAAACCACTCAGTTAGGGGATCATAAATATCAGTTAACCAAGGTCATTCAATCACAACTAATAGTAATCTTACATAAGATGGGATTATAAATACTAGTTCCGATAGATAAATAAAAAAATATCTAGAATATAAAATAATCAAACAATGTTAAATGGTCAACCACTAGCCCAATGAAACATTCCCAACACAATAAAAGGATAGAATATCATATTTTCTCATTCCAACATTTGTATATTTTCTATATTAGATAATTTCATAAACCCAAAAACCTCAAAATTTATGGGATTCAACACACATACTATGTTTGTATCCTATTAGGTCACATAATAATTACCAAATCCCAAATAACTCATAAAAATATATTATAATTTAGAATATAATCCTATATCGATCCATGGAATATGGTGAGGGTTCACATTATTTGATCCATTTTATCAAAAACTACCCTATATGGGGTTAAACATATGAATTTGTATCCACATAACCACTTTAGAAGTAAAATTAGGAGATTATTACGCCGAATCACAAACCCACATCCATGTCAGGTTATAAAACCACATATTAATGATACAAAATGGTTTGAATAACCATCCTCAAGAATAATGATGATCGATCATAAAATAATGCCACACGATTATATTTTAATACAAAATAGTCCAACATTTCATCTATAATTGATCAAAATTTGGAATTTGAAATAGAAAAAAATCATAATAATGAGATAATTTTGAAAATAGGGAATGTATGGATTGAGACATAACAAGTAAATAAAAATTTATTTTGATAAGATAGTGGAGGGAAGAGATCTTGAAAGGCAATGGAAAACCAAAAACCTGGTTATTGTTGAGTGTGGGTTGAGATAGTTGAGGGGGAAGTAAAAAAGTCAGATCGAGAAGAAATTACAAGACCTCTATAAATAAAATAACCATGGGGACAAAGAAATCATGCCCCACTATAACTGAGTACCTCTTATCCCTATAGAGTACACAGTTCAACCCCAACATGTGGTTGGTAGGGAAATATTTCTTACAGGAATGTTGTCCTTTTAACTGGGCACACAATTAATATTAAATGGGTACCTAATTCACTCATACAACATATTGTAATTGATGGGCCCTGATGACCCACTATGTTTACTTCTAGATCACTTATACTCTTGAAAATATTTCCAAATAGTCAAAATTAAAAAATTTATATCTAAAAATATTCATTAAAGTCATACAAGAGATTTTTGGTTTTTTAAATCCCACGTTATGGTGAAAGCTATATTATTGCATCATGAAGGTATCCATTCAAAAAAATTAACATTAAATCCCTATGGATCAAAGAATAATTATTAAATAATATCTGTATAATTAAATTTCAAGACACTATCTCAGATTAGTTATAATATGAATGTAATATTAGTTATGGTGAGAAATATTGATGCTTTAATTTTTATGTCAACCTTTTCCTGATTATGATATAAAGGTGATCATTAAGGTTTAATGAATTTTAGATCTTTCAAATATATTTTTATAAAACTTCATTGTTCATCATTGATTCTTATAAAAGAATAGGGGATCCATACTTAAACATTCTATGTGACTCAAAAATAGAGTCGTTAAGATATATAGGAATGAGTTACAGAATGATTTCTTTTTTATCTTAAATTTCAATAATTTCTTAAAATAAATAAATTTGGTGAAGTATGTAGTCATGGAATAGTATATTTTTATTTCATAAATTTTTTTATAATACTTCTCAAATTATATGTATCCTTTTCTTTCTACCATTAAATATTCAAACAGAAATAATTAGAAAGTATTTGATCCATTTGAATGGTAAAATTATGGAAAATCGTATTAATATTTTTGGAATATAAAATTATTCTATACGTAACCATTTCATTTAAAAAAGAAATATTTTTAACATAAAATATAAAATATTCCATACTCCAGTAAGGTAAAGAATTAAAATTTTCCTAATAATGTTAATAATATCATTAATGAGAATTACAATGTTTATAACTCATAATTATCACATTTTTTCAAAACATTCCAGATGTATAAATATAATTCATGACTCATATCCTCTTTTAAAAAAAATATTGAAACATTAATTTCTAAAACTATTACTTATGGTCTACATTACCTAAAAAATAATTCAATCATCACTCAAGAATATTTAAATGAAGTTATTCTCAATCTAAATCATATACACTCTATCCATAAGTGTGAAAGTAATGTATATCTCCCCAAAAATAATAAAATTATAGGAATCAGTAGGAGTTTTTTCAAGATATTCTTTGATGTTTAATGTTAGTGGTTCATAATGTAGAATTTTTAATCAAGGATGGGAATGAAGGGATAAATTCATAATACACAATGAATGATATTGACAGTAGTTGAAGAAAATTGCCCTCTCTATTTTAAATAATAATATTAATCAATAGCCAATTTCCTTCTCTACTCTCTCGTAGGATACAAAATTTACATTCAAAATAATGATAATTATTTCCTCATTTTCTCATATTTTTCTCAATGTAATATTTGTATTAATAAAGTCTCTCACCCTTGGAAACAAAACTGATGCATCACCTCTTCCTAAGCAACTATTATCTTCTAAAAACTATAAATTATAGTTATAATTATAAGTGATAATATTTATAACCAATTTTTATTAGATGAAATTTTATTACTCATATTTTTTTAAGAAATTGGATATGTACACGATATCAAAAAAGATTAGGTGAATCATATTCCTAATAGTAAATATATCTAGATCCAATTTCAATATTTTATTATATAATTTTTAAATCACCCAAAATCCATCGTTTATATTAATTATATAAATAAATTGATACCCAAACAGTAGGTAATTTTGGAAAAATAATCTTGTAACAATGGTCATGATAAGGTAATTTGTTGTTTCTATAGCCTTTTCAAAATTTCTAATAATGGGTAGGTATCAAGATAAAATTGTCTAAAAATATATAATTATTACCTCAATAATAATATTTTGAATTTAAATCATCCCGATTCAGTAAGATTAACTGAAATTTTCTAGTTGTGATTTATATCTAGTGAATCTATTAATACATAGTGTATAATAAAGATTATGAAAATGTGTTTTAAAGTACCTATCAAGAATTTAATTCAAAAAATTTGTTAATCAGTCATGGAATAAACAATAATAACTTATCTAAGAAATGAAAATTTCAATTAATTAGAATCATACAAATAAATCATATGATAAATCATTTTAATAAAACTGAAAATTAGAATGACCATATAAATTTATGTAATTTTTACACATGTCTATATCATTTATTGTTATGATAAATCAAAATATAAAATACAGATAAATAATTATCCAAATTGATGATGTATTCTTGAATGATTAGGGCTAAACATTTTCCATAAATTTTAATAAATTTATGATATATTTATAAGAATATTAATTTATGGTAATCAATGAAATGATACAACAATTAAATAAATAAAATGAATTCATGCATGTTTAAAAATATATTTTTCCCTTTATTCTTATATCAATTGATGGAAATTAAATTCATTAATAATATTTTAGTGTCTTGTCAGATGTTTTGTTTGTTTTTTGGTAATTATACTGACCCTAGTAGCCCAAAGCTGAGGCCTTACCTTGTTCCATTGGTATTTTGGAAAGTGATCACATCTCTATTAACTGAAATTTTCTGTAAATTTGGAAAATAAGATACAAAAATATGTTTTACCTTCAACTTGAATAGAAATATGATATTTAAACTCAATTTAAAGCAGTCATATTCCCTTCTATTACCCCTATAAGTAAATCACAATATACATCTGGGAGTCTAAGGGAAAACTAAATCATAATAATGTGGTGATCTCAGGTTCTCATTAAGGGTGAACAATATAGTAGAAGCTATCATAAATAATTAGGAAAGGTGAAAAACACATTCCATTAAAACATAATCTTGATTATAATATGGATGGAATAAAATCATAATAAATAATTCCATATAAAATATCCAAGGCTAATGAATATTAACCATGTATGTTGTATTATTTGAATGATCACATGGAATTTAAATTAATAGTATCATGATTATGCGATGAATAATGATGGACTTCATAAATCTATTGTGAAGGCCTAGGCTAGGACACCATATATAATTGGGTAAAAGGCCCAATCTATTTTGTCTCATGAGACCTATCGATGCGTTGACGGGCTATATTTGGCCCCACACATCACATAATAAGTCCAATGAATTACTAATATGAAATGGGTGGAAAATTATCAAAATATACATTCACATTAAAATTATCATATGAAATGGTAATTATATTCCCTAAATAAAAAACATAACCATAAACCATCCAGAGTAGGACGACAAATGGTAACAAGATAATACATCCCCATTAAAAATATTCATAAACAATTCTATAAAAAAGACAGATTATAACATAATAGATCATTTTTATTAAGTATAAGATCCAATAGAGTGTGTTTAAATATATATAAATACTCTAATAAATTCAATGAGAAATTTTTGAGGAAATTACCATTTATTACTTTTTAAAAAATAGTTTTTTTGGATAATTATATTTTATGCTCCAAAAATTCAAATTATAAACATGTATATCCCATAAAAGAAAAGTGAATTATATAATATTTTTATAATATTAAAATAAAATTAATATTAAAATTTTGAAACTGAAGTTAAATCATGTAAAAAGTGTGTAAAAAGAACTTTAGAAATGGGGCACTTTAGTGTGGTTTAAGGAAAAATTTTAAAGAGCCTTTAAATCATACAAAGTAATGATTGTCTGTATAAAACCATAGATGAATTAAGTGAGTATTTATGATAAAAATATTGATTTTATAAAAATATTGTGTGATTAAAATGAATTATATAATGTACTTGAAAATCGGATTGAAATTTGGATATTCCTTTTAATTAGGATTTCTTATCAAGATGAATTTAAAAATATCCTTTATAAAAAATGTAACTACCCCTAGAAGAAAGATGATTTGACCTATATATATATTTATAATAAAAAAAACACAATTTTATAGGATTATATAATAATAATTAGGAATTACAACTGGGTAAAGGGATAGATAAATTGTATCCTAAAGGAAAAAAGTGGTTTAAGAAGAAACCCATATAACATTGTAATCAATTGATTCATATGAACCATAAAACTATAACATGTTAAAATGAAAAATCATATACCATGGAGTTAAATAGATTCATGATATTATATATCAAATTTCATTATACATAAACCACACACAATAAATAGTGGTGAATAAGGCATCTCTCATAAAAATAAAAGTGAGACCAGAAATCCATTACCTTATGTTCAAAATTATTAGGAACTGGCACATAATATCTTGGATAATAAAATTAGATTCATTAGTTATTTAATACATAATAACTTAAACAATTTTTTGATTTATTATATTTTTATTAAGTTCATTTATGGTTCTTTGATGAGTTATAGGATTTAATTCTGTCGTTCGAGAGTGTTCGTTTTCTTAGTATTCGTGATTTTTTACTTGTATAAATGTAAAAAGGATCTTTTAAAATGGGAATAGTTATCTAGAATTATAAATATATGTTATTAAATAAAAAAAGAAGATAAAATGGTTATAGAGGTGATTTTTATCTTTTGGATGAGGACGATTAATTAGATAAGTCATTAGTGATCATCATTTAGATTATTTGTTGGTTTTACAATCATCACAAGCTAGATTTATATTATGAATTAATTTATTGCATATATACCGGTTAAATAATATTTAATAAGTTTTAATAAATATATTATTATCATTTTTGATCATATTGATGGTTTTATGTTCGTCTTTTAAGGGAAATTGAAAAACAAAAAATCGCTGTTAATGGAGGAAGGAAATTACCACCTCATAGACGATGTTTTTGTTTTTTGAATAAAAATGGGAAGAAAAGATATTTTATGGTTGATATAGCAGAAACAAAATAAAATTATATTTTATAAATTTTAGTGGATAGATAATTTTAGTTTCAAATGGGGTGTTTATGAGAGGACAATAAAAGACAATAAATTAAAAGAAAAAATGAGGATATTCCCTCTTTAATTATTCTCCTTCAGAACATCATTAAGAGACTCGTATGTGGTCTTTATGTGAGTCACTACACACTATAATTCGGGTATATGAGAAAATAAGGTAAATTATTAGAGTATATTCTTGGAATAAGGCTCATGTTTATGAATGTAATTGAATAAATGAGTATCATTTTATAATTGAGATGATGGGTAACTTATGAATTAGATAACATATTAAAATGTAATGTGGATAAAAGTGCTAAAAACATCAAAAATTCTAAATAATCTAAATATTATTAAATTCTGAACATTATATTTCCTCATTTTCCCTTATTAATAAATTTTATAATTTTTAAATAATTTAATATAATAATATATTCATGGAAAAAATTTGGTCAAATTAAACACTATTCATAACCATGACATTAACAAAACCATGAAAAAGATTAAAATTCCAAAAAAATATTTTATTGTATCATAAAAATGTATTATTCATCCATTTAATTTATAGATCACTTTAAAAATATGAAATAATATTTGTTTTATTATTTTTAATATCATTTAATTGATTTATTCATCAATAAAATAATTATCACATCGTTGTTTTGGAAGCCATTAATGTAGTTATTTTAAAAAAATCATTTAGAATATAATTTTATTATATTTAACATAAATATTTATGGGTGAATAAATCTTATGGAGATCTTTATATTAAAATATTTTACTAATTATAAACTATATTTTGATCAACATTTGCCTCTTTTAAATAAAATATTATAATAGTATTAAAGTTACCAAGTTAGTAAAAATGGTCCCTAAATCAAATAATAATCATATATTGGAATAATATTTCACATTTTTTAGTAGTATTATCATTAGTTTTATGTCATTTAATGTTTCTTATAATTTTATTTAACTATATTTTATTTAATTTTATGTTGCATGCATAGGTACTACATCAACATTACATAAGAATTAATATAATTTATTTCAAATATGAAAATAAAAAAACTAATATCTTAATAATAAATTAATATGGTTCAATATAATCAACTATAATAATTTATTAAGTATATTTTCACAACTAAATGTAAAGAAAACTTCTTTAATATGTTAATTTTTCTTTTCATGCATTGCGCAAGCATTACATTAGTATTTGGATAAGAATCATTTTATATAATAATATAATTATAATTTAACATCCTAAAACATCAATAAAAAATAATAATTAGTAAAAATATCATATAAATAATTTTTAGCAATCAATTATTATAGATAAGTATCCAAAGTTTACTTTTTCCTGACTGCATGGGAACTACATCGACACTGAAAATGATATTTGTGTTTATCATGAAATAAATTATTATTTAAATTCTATGAATTATTTTTTTTCATATTATTTATATTATATTGTACCTATTTATTAATTATTTATGTTTGTTAAATTTTTTATCACAATAATTCCATGATGTTGTCCCAAAAGTACCATATTATATGAAAACACTGTATTGTTTTCTATTCATAAAAAATATACTTTTTCAGAAAATTTAGAAAGATTATGCATAACCATTTTTTAGAAAAAAATAAAAATATGTAATAAGTTTTAGGAAAATAAGTTTATAATTACGGGAAATTTAATTTTTAATTAGAATCATAATTTTTTAAAAAAAATAAAGATTTTAAAAATAGAAATAGATTTATGATGCATTCAAAAATAAAATAAGATATCATAAAATTTTATAATTATATTATGAAAATATAATATTAATTTATTAGTCTATTTTTTTAAAATAAATAATCTTCTAAATTATTATATTAATTAATAAATATTTTCATTTTACAAAATACCTACTCTTAATTTATCATTTTTAAAATACTAGTTTACTTCTTCCATGATAGAAATATATTCTATTTTCATTAATAAGATACCTCAATTTTATTGATATATTACTTGTATTTTTTACTATACTATTGTATAGATTAAAATTCATAATGTTCACATTAGTATTCCATTGACCTTGTTAATAGTTATCATGATTTGTTTAAGATCATTGCATAGGATATTGAAGATGATAAATTTAAAAGAAACACACCATAAAATGGGAGGGTGTAACATTCTCCCCCCAAAAAATAAATTCTCAAAATTTGAAATTTAATATCATATATTAAAGGTTGATACTTGGAAATTAATTGGCAGAAATCCTACATCATAAAATGGAATAAAAAATTCTTCTAAAAATGAATTAAATAGAATTGTGTAGTCCACCATCAAGGAACATAAATTTTTGAAAGGTTCAAAGGCCATTTATTTATTAGAACCAAAATAAAATTGATTATGTTTTCGTTACAAAATCCATTTCATAGAGTGGATGTTTTCTTTTTCATTCCAAAAATGAACTCTGGAAAATACACTTACATTCATTCATTCCATGTTATAATATCATCCATTGGTTGTTCATCGATCTATCTCAACATAAACAAAATACGGACATTCATGAAAAATATAATTCATAATGAAATTTTATAAATCATAGGATCCAAAGTCATTCTTTCAGCCTTTAAATGTATAATGAAAACAAAATGGTTAACATATGTTATCCAAAATGATAAATCATACTTTAATCATAATCTATGATTTCTGTAATCCGTTTAAAAAGTAGTTACCTTAACACTCATTCAAAATACATATGTAAAAATTCAATGTCAAAAAATTTAGAAGGAAGGTCACCAAATTCCAAAAATAAAATTATGTTTAAATTCCAATAATGTATCCCTTTTTGTAATATACCCAATATTTTATCACCTTAATAACCATAATGAAAACATTCATTCTTCCAAATCCTTTAAAGAAGAAGTAATGCATTGAAATCCATATATATCTCATAATTATTATAACCCGAGTTCCATTGATTAAATAATTCTTGAATCAAAAAAATGAAAATACATTAATCATTCCACCTCAACTGTTTTAACAACATAAGATTTACATTGATCACTTTGATTATTTTGATATGTATTTCCTTAATTTTTTAAAATTCAATTGCGTAGTGTCCCATTTCATTAATATTGAAGCATTAAAAATTGGAAAATTCATTCCACCCTTTTCATCCCTTGGAATGGTTTCTTTTTTATCCATAGTTAAAGAAAATTATTTTACTCTTAAGGACATACCATGGTGGTTCCTTCCACAATTAACACATATGGGAAAGAACTTATTTCCATTCTTCTGCATTCCATATATCTCTCTGTTTTACTCTTCTTATCATGATTACTTCCAATTCCTCAATTATTAGAAAACTATTTCTCATTTTTTTATAACATAATATTATCTCTTCGTATGATGATATCATTTTAGAGATGGGTTGCCTTCGAAAGACAGGTTTAATCCCATATATGAAATGTTTATTCTTACTCTATGGATTATGTGCATTGATGTAGTTCCCATTCCATCCATTGGGATCCATTTCTAAACAATGGAATACACTAGATTAGATAATAACATTACTAAAAATAATTTATAATCTCAGAACTAGTCAATAACCTAATACTAAATTAAAAATTTAAGCATCACTATTTTCTAAATCATAATATTTTTTACTTTTTGAATAATATCAATGTATATTATGGGAAAATGTTTCTCAAATATTTATTTTCAAAAAAATAGTTTCCAAATTTTCTATTAAACCTGGACTTAATACAAATAATAATGAATGTAAACCCAGTAGTCTAGATCTATTTACTTACATAATTACATTGGTAATATGAGAAATAGATCGCATCCCAATAGAGTGAAACAATTAGTTGTTTAAGAAAACCAGAAAAAAATGAGTATTAAATTAAAACGTGAAAAGAAATACAACATAGAAAATCATTTTGAAATTCTCTAATGTTGATTAAATAAGGTTTCCTAATGACTTATCCATTCTCTTATGTTTTAAAAATCACAAACACTCTATCTCAATGAAAACTTCCTTTTTTATAATAATTATCTTATTATGGAATTTTTTCATTCCCATGAATATTTTCTCCCTATCATTTTTTCATTGTTCTTGATTTTGATTCACTAAAATAATTCTTTTTATTTGAAAGTAAAAAAATTCATGTTAATTTCTAAAACCTTAGAATCTAATAAATACACATATATAAAGTATTGTGTTTTCTTGTTCTGAATTTAGATTCAAAATTCTATGAAATTCAGATTCTGAATTCTTCTAAATTCAGATTCCGAATTCTCTGAAATTCATATTCTGAATTCCTATGAATACAGATTCTGAATTCTCTTATATTCAAACTCTGAATTTCTCAATATTGAGGTTCTGAATTCCTTAGAATTCAGACTCTGAATTCTTCATAATTTAGGTTCCGAATTCTTGAGAATTCAGAATCTGAATTCCTCCAAATACAGGGTCTATGTTCCTCATAATTCACTTTACGAATTCCATAGAATGAAGACTCTGAGTTCCTCAAAATTCAGGTTCCGAATTCTTGAGAATTTAGGCTATGAATTCTTCAGAATTCAAGTTCTGAATTCCTTAAAATTCGGACACCAAATTCCGTAAAACTCAAACTTCGAAATCTATAGAATTAATATTTTGAATTCCTTTAAAAAACAGAATCTGAATATCCATGTAATATAGACTCCGAGTGATTATTTCCGTAGACACCAAAATTTATTTCCCTTAGACTCTGAAAAATATATTTGGTTAAGAAACCATATTTTTTTTTACCTCTTTTATAGTTTGTAAAAGATATCATTCTTTCTGTTTCAAACTAACTACTGTTTTAGTGAAACGTGTATAGGTCCTTCGGAGATTCAAGGAAAAATCTGACCATTGGAGGAGGGAGTTAACCATTTGAGAAGTGACTGTTAATATAAGCTCATTTGAATGAGCTCAAAACTGAATGATTGAGAACTGTTGATATTACATGATGTTGAAGTGATTTCTAGAGAGAGAGACTCCCATACTTTGTGCGTGCTAAACTTCTTGTTCAGATTGATTCGTGCGACTTTGATTGTTGCTGTGTAAAATCGAGGGCTTCCGGGGATAGTAAGAAAAAGGTTCTGACTATCATAATGTTTGAGGACTTTTTTTATAAGGAAGATAGAGGCGTCGACTACCTTGACGTTCGAGGGATTGAGGGGATAGCAAGACATACTCTAATATTCTTATTGAGGGTTTACCCTAGTGTGGGTAAGGTAGAATTTTTTGAAATTATAAATCAAGGGATCTTTATCCAAGGTTATTGGATACCCTACTCTTTGGGTTAAAATATTTCATATATGTTACTTATATTATTTAATGTTTGTTCTCAGACATTTTTTATTAACAAGGAATGTCTAATTTTCTAATACTTTCTTGTATTTGTATACTTTGATTAGTAATATTCCATATTCTTTATGTTATAATTTTTTCCTTTGTAAACTTTTATTAAGTTTCATTTCCGGAACCATATTTCTAGAACCAAACAAGTTTGAAGAACTAAGAGGTCTTGTAAATTTACCTTGTTTAACAGTGATAAACATAGAAATCATAATACCAGCATTAAAGGTTCCAAATGAAATTTTAAAGGATACAATTCGCCCACCCCCCCCCCCCCTCTTGTATATTGTGCATCTACATTCATATTTCGATCCTACAATTGGTATCCACGAAGGTCTAAGAAATTATTTTATTCAAATATAAGTTTTCATGCTCAGTTTTCATTGTTCTATATTTTACTTGCTTAGGATTTTTATCATAGTTTACAAACCATTTCTATTAACAAGTTTTTGTGGAAAGGTAAATTCTTTTAGATGGTAGGAATGAATTTTGGTTTGATTGAAAATATTAATCCTACCACACCACCAATATTTTATTGGAATTATTATGAATATTGGATAGGTTGTATAAAGACTTTTGTTATTAATACCAGAGTGGAAAACTGTGGTATGCATACTAGAGATTACAAGATTCCAGATAAAGAAGTTAGAATATTTACTAATCAAGAAAAATCATAATATCAACTAAACTACAAGGTATGAAATACATTTTTGTGTTCCATGACCATGAATATGTAGTCAGATTTCTTCTTGTGAAGCTACAAATTGTATTTGGATGATATTGGAGGTTACTCATTTTGGTACAATCAAGGTTATAGAATATAGAAGAGTTATGCTCAGTGTAGAATATCTTGGATTTCTATTTCATTATAGAGAAATTGTATGAAAGTTGAAACAAAGGTTTAAGACTATTGTTAACAGTCTACAATCCATGGCTGAGAAAGGTTTAGATGATGAGGCACTTGTGGAAAACGTTAAAGATATCATGCCTAATGAGTGGAAATCTAAGAAAAAACCTATTGATGAGAATAAGAAAGTATCTCAGATTACTCTTGATGAGATTTTTGGAAATCGTCTTTAACATGAATCATGAATGAAAAGAGATGCGAATCTATGTAAGAAGAATACTTGAATTGGATGTGTAGCCTTTATAACTATGAATATCAAGACTCATGAGACGGTTACAAGATCCAAGTCTAAGAAGGTTGATTTTTTATCTAAATCAAGTGAAAGTGAACATTTTGAGAATGAGATAGCTAATCTTTCTAAAAAGATGAACAAGATTGTTGGGAAGATAGACTTTCAGTATAGATTTAATCAGAAAGAGGAAATGGACAATAAAGACCATGAAGTTACTTGTTATGAATGAAAAATTGCATGGAATATTAGGCTAGATTGTCCTTTGCTTAATAGAAAGGAAGGAAAGGAATAACATTCGGAGATAAATAGAAAAAATCACTACAAAGCTAAAGCTACGAATTTTTTGAAAGATAATGACACCTGGATTGCCAATGGTGGAGACTCTTCTGATGAATCCTCAGAATATGAATCTTTTGGTCAAGAAGGATCTTGGTTTACTACATAGATTACCTATTGAAAATAATTGTTTAATGGATAAGGTACAGAATGCTAAATCCATAACCAATGTATACATGAATGCTAATCATATTGGTAGTAAATATTATGAATCATTGGATGAATAATATTCTTATGATGAAGATAATTCTTTACCTACTTATGAATTAGTTTCTAGGTTTTCTACGCTAAATGAGAATGAATATTCTAATGTTAAGAAAAAACCTAATAAGGAAAATTCTATAATTTTTATTCTTAGTAAAGAAGTATCATATCATTCTAAATATCTTGATAATAATGTTTGTGATTTTGATATTATTTTAAAAACCCTTGATGATGTTCATTCTGAGAAGGATTAACTTTCTAAGGATCTAGAAAAAAAATTCTATGAAAAATATTTTAGATACTATCTCTACTTCTAAAACTAATGTTTTTGAGGATAAAAACATAGTTATTAAACTAAAGTCAGAAATATTTTCATTGAGTATGTGTTTGTCAATCTTTACATTAGGTAAGAAAAACATTGATAAGATGTATTCTCAAATTCATCCTCTAACGAATACATCTATTTTTGGTTATACTAATTCAAAACCGGTTTTTGGTAATTATTGTTTTGTTCCTCAAAGTTCTCTATTATGCACTAAGTGTTAGTGTGGTGGAAACTGGGGAAAAAATTCCTTAATCAAAACTCATTATTTAGGTTTTCATAGATAATGTGGATTTCTAAAAATTTTCTTTCTAAAGTTTCCAGATCCAAGAATGTTTGGATTCCAAATGTCTAAGACTCTTATTTTCAGAAAAATAATGATAGTTCCAACAGAAATACCTGGTACATGGATAGAGGATGTTCCCAGCACATGAATGGTAACAAAAACATCTTTAAAAAGATTATTAAGGAGAAATATAAAAAAGTAACTTTCAAAGATAATGCTCAGGGAGAAGTTATTGGTATAGGTAACGTTGTTATTCTTGGAAAACATTTATTTCAATTGTTTTATTTGTTAAGGGTCTTAATAATAGCCTTATTAGAATAAGCCAGTTATGTGATGAAGGTTACCTTGTCAATTTGAGGAATGATAAGTGTTTAGTACACAATTCAAAGAAGAGTTTATTCTTTCTGCCCATATGAAAGAGACTTTTTACAAACTAAACATAGAAGACCATAGGATCCAAGATCTACCGTGTCTTAGTGCAATGGAAGATCATTCTTGGTTATGGAATAAAAGGTTAGGACATTATAACCTTAAATCCTATGAAAACTATCCATGAAAATACTATTTAAAAACCTATGAGAGCTTAGATTTGATTCTTCTAATGTTTTGTGATCCTAGTCAATATGGTAAGAAACATAAATAATGTTTTAAATTAGTCCGTGAATTCTCAACCACTGATGCATTATAGTTGGTGCATATGGATCTTTTTGGTTCAACACAAATTGGAAGCATTGGAGGAAAATATTATCTATTTTTCTTACTTGATGATTACACTAGATTTACATGGGTCTATTTACTAACAAATAAATATGAAGATTTTTATTATTTCAAGATTTTATAGCCCATGATAAAAATGAGAAAACCCTTCCATTGATAACTATTCATAGTGATCATGGAGAAGAATTTCAAAATTCTGATTTTGAATCTTTTTGTAGTAGAAAAGAAATTACTCATAACTTATCATCACCAAGAACACATCACCAAAATGGTGTTGTTGAAATAAGAAATAGAATTATTTATGAGATCATAAGAATATTTCCAACCATATTTTGATGGACAGGTTTTGTAAAACCCAAATTAGTTGTTTCTTAAGAATCATCCTTGTGATAGTATTATTGGTTATGTAAATCAAACTGTAAGGACTAGAAGTTCCTTAAGAAATGAAGTAGAACATATGGAATTCAATTCCTAATTACAACACAAAATCACTGATAAAGCATTAGGTGATGACGGTTGGATAAAAGATATGAAAGATGAGCTAAATGAATTCAAAAAGAATAACGCTTGGACCATAGTTGAAAGACCTAAGGAAATTTCTATTTTGGAGTAGAATAGGTCTTTAGAAATAATTGTGATGAAAATGGAATTATAGTAAGAAATAATGCTAGATTTTTTTCTAAAGGCTATAATCAACAAGAAGAAATAGAATATGAATAATCCCATGCTCATGTGGCTAGACTTGAATCTATTCGTATTGTACTTTCCTATGTATTATTCTTTAGCTTAAAACGTTTTCAAATGGATGTTAAATGTGATTTACTTAATGATTATGTTCAAGAGGAAGATTGTATTTGAAAAAAATATGGTTTTTGAAGATACAACACATCATGACCATGTTTTCAGACATACCAAATCATTATATGGACTTAAACAAGCTCCTAGAGCTTAGTATGATAGACTAACAAGTGTTTTGCTTCAAAATAATTGTGATAAAGGAAATGCTGATCCAACCCTTTTTATAAAGAAAAATAAGAAAAATGTTTTGATTATTCAAATTTATGTTGATGGAATTATATTTGGTTCAACTTAGCAATCTTTAAATAATTATTTAGTTTAACTAATGAAATATGCGTTTGAAATGATTATGATGGGTGAGTTAGCATTTTTCCTTGGTTTTCATATTTCTAAAAAACCCAAAAGAATATATATATCCAAAAATTGTATATTAAAGATATTTTAAAAAGTATGTACATGACAACATGAAGAGTATAAGTACCCCCATTGGTACCTTAAATTCACTTGATCTTGGTGAAGCTGGGAAACTAGAAGATCAAACAACTTTTAGAGGTATGATAGGAAGTATACTTTACTTGAAATCTATTCATCCATACATAATGTTTTTTGTATGATAATGTAAAAGATATCAATATGATCCTAAGTAATATCATTTGAAATTAGTGAAACAAATTTTTTGCTACTTAAAGGGAACCATGTATCTATGACTCTTTTATACCTCTGGAAATGATTTTGTTTTAAAAAGTATTTTGGATGCTAAATTTTGTAGATGTAGAATTGATAAGAAATTAAATCCAGAACATTCAATTTCATATGAGATTCATTAGTTTCATGGTCATGAAAAAAGGAACACTCAGTAGAACATTCCACTTGTGAAGCTGAATATGTAGCACCTGGAAGTTGTTGTGCTCAATTGTTGTGGATACAACACACACTCACAGACTATGGTATGAGTTTTACCAAAACACATATATTGTGTTATAATACTATGCCATTTCCTTATGTAAAAACCATGCACACCACTCTCATGAAAAACACATAGATATTGGGCATCACTTTCTGAGGGATCACACACAAAAAGGAGATATCATTCTTCAATTTATCGGAATGCAAGATCAACTAGAATATATTTTTACAAAATAATTACCCTCTGATAGATTTTGATATATATAATAGAAGTTAAGAATGATCATCATAAGTTAATATTCCATATTTACTTCTGGTTGAAATCTATCTCCTTATTGTAAGAAGCTTCTTCTCATACGGGGAGTACATTTTCTTAATAGTAAAATTTTTCATAATCAATTTTTTTTGGTAATCAATTTTTTTTCCATTATCAATCTTTCATAATAATTTTTTTCCTTTAAATTTGTATTTATATTTTTCTAGAATCTAATGTTCTCCAAGAATAATTTTCCACAATACGAATAATTTTTCCAGCAATTCGAAAGCAATGATTTTTCTTTTCCAAAGTTTTCGTAATCATATTTTTACTTATTGGTATTTTTTTCTTATTTAAAGAAATTTTTCAGATTTATTTATTTAATCTAAATGTTTATCTTAAAATCCTCAAATGATCGGAACCTATCAAAATCCTTCTTTGTATATTATCTTAACTGTTATATAAGAACAGAAGATTTTCAATAGTTGGATAAACCATGGATGTTGAACCATCCCCTAAATCACTAATATAAATCCCCCTAATTGTTTTCCCACATCACGTTTTCAAAAAATTTGCATGTTGACGCTATACCTCTATATTTTATGGATGTTCTAAATCTTCAAAAGTTTTCTCAGATCCGAATGTTTTCTGAATCCTCTCCTAAAAAATAAATCTCTATTGTAAAGTAAATATTTGAGTGATATATATATCGAGTGAGGTTAGTTTATCTGAGATTCTTCAATAAATATTATTATATCATTTCAATGAATATTATGTTGAATGGCTGGGAGAGCCATAGAATTTAAAAAACAAAGGCACTGGATCTAGTGTATCTGGAGTAGATTGTGGAGTTTAATGAAACAATTAGTTTCTTCAACGAAGGAGGAAGAGATAAATTTTCTTTCAATAGTTATGGAAATACCGAATCACTTTCATATAGAATGGAAGAATGTATTATGGGAATTCCTTATACAGGAGAATCATGGTTTTTTACTCACAAACTACCTGATGAATCTGGATCTTTTGATAAAGAAAACGAAATATAGTGTCTTGGTTTTAAAGGAGTGAAGACTCTGAAGATTATTAATCTATCTATGAACTTACTGATTCAGAAATTATGGCTTCAAGGAATTATAATTCCAAGGAAATGAGAAAAGGATACTATTAAGAAGAGTGATATCTATATATTGGATTTCATGATGAGCCTCAGAAAGATAAACTAGGTTAAGTATATCTTTTTAACGATTGATAATATCAAGAATAGAAATCTGAATTATTGGATTATCATGTATATATAAATCCTTTCAAATATTATTGTTCATTTCCTTCAGTAATTCAAAATCACATGGAGTTCCAAAATGGGAAATTAAAAGGTAATGATGCTGAATTTTGACACCCTAAGGAGAATTAAAATTTGTTTTTTAAAGAGAATCTGGACAATTGTATGATATTTGTGAAAAATAAGTAGAAGTTTTTGTCAAATAATTCAGAATTGGATAAAACCTCTAAAAAAGTAGAAGGAAGAGAAAGGATATAGAACCAGAAGAGAGAATAAAAACTTATGTGGCCAAGGAAACTTAGTCAGCACCTCCAAAGACAAAGAAGCAAATAGCATATCTTGATAATGTAGTCTCCAAATGGAGAGAAGATAAAAAAACTAGAAAGATGTGTAACCTAAATTTGGTTTGGACCCTGCAAGGGAAAGGTCTTTGAAGGAAAAGGTTGTTGAGAATATTGAAAATTAATAGAAATAAAGGATGAAAAATAAGAAGATATCTGAGGATGAGATAATACAATCTTTTTTTAAGGATGCAGAAAAAGCCTCTGAGAAAATTCTAGTACCAAAATATTTTCTACCAGAATCATTGCCAGAGACTCTGGGAATGAAAATGGTGATTTCATACTCACATAATGAAAAATAAAAAAAAGAATAAAAAGAATAAGTGGAAGAAAAAATATAAGAAGAATAGGAGGTGGAAGAATAAAGGAATGAAACTGATGATATCATAAATAAAGTTGAAGATTACCATGATAAGGAAATCCCTTCTATAAAATTATCAATCCAGATTTCCCAAATTGAGTACATAAAAATTACTACACCAGTAAAATATGAGAAGGGTGAACAAGAAGTGAATATGCCATTAGATGATGAAACCAGTAATCAAGATTTCATTCATCTAGAAGATCTTCTGGATAATTCAAAAAAAATAGGATGTTGACAAAGATAAAATTGTTTAGCTATCTAACAGTGAGCACACGCCTTCCAAAGAACAAGACATCAATTCGAGAGTAGATTAGGGAATTATGTTGCAGTAGGTACACCTAGTAAATATGTGGTGAAGAAGAAAGATATTGGTGCTTCATTTAAAAGGGAATCTAAATACATAGAAAAAAATTCTCAACAACCAAACACATGGATTTAGAATCATCTTCCCTCAGACATGATTTTTTTGTTCTATCTTTAAAAAATCTAGTTGGTACAATTCCTTTATTTCCAAGTATAGATTCAAGATGTCAGATACTTTATCATATAATAAATTAGACGTTAGAATCAGTTTCCATGGTGATGGACAAGTGTGTCACACTAGAGGAAAATTTCAAGACCTTCTTAATTTTTTATAAGGCTCATAAAATATCTTTAAATAAGAATAAAATCTGGTCAAAGAAAACAATCGATGAAATGAGAATCTTTGATGAATTCCATGATAATGTTAAAGATGCATTTGATACTAAATATGAGAAGATCAAGGATCTTATAAATATTTTTTTTAGAGAAGTTAACTCTTGAACAGACTACTTAGATGCAAGAAGATAAGGATATGAATGTAAAGTATAACTCTATGGACATTAATTTTATGAGGGAGAGAGATCATATAATTAAGATTTAATAGAATCTTGTTAAATATGAAAAACTGTTGAAATATCAGGCAGACATTTTATTGACAATGAGAAGAAAATTCAAGCCTTGGGGAAGAAATTTGAAGACCAGGAACAGTTACTTAAGCAAGCAGAAGAGGAACATAATGAGCTCAAAAAGCTACAAACCGTTGTGAAGAAGCTGGTGCTGAATGAGAAATATGTATAGTTTCATTACTTTTTGATATTTTGATGAATTTTCTTCGTTGTACAAATTATTTCAACATTAATAAAATTTTGGTTGTTCTTAATATATTGTGTTGTTTTTTTACTATTGTTTTAGGTGAAAATTTCATTCATTCTCTTCTATTAATTTTTAATAATCACATAGGGGGAGAAAGGAATTATGAAAAGAATAAATTGTAAAGAATAGGTTTCCCCAAGTAAGGGGGAGTTCATCTTGAAGAATTTTCTTATCAATGATGTTTTTTCTAATGCCAGAAAATGAAAAATATCATTTAAGAAATCAAGAATATAATCCTTAGTGATTCCAAAGCCTACGGTAGAGTTAGTCATATTTACTATGATTAATATGTAAAGGGATATATGTTTTTATTTTCATGTCCATAAAATTTATACATGCTTAGATTCTTTTTAGTAAGGATATTTGTGATTTACGAAAAGGGGTAGACTCTTGAGACATTAAGGATTCCCTATGACTTTTCTATTCCTTTATGTTTTGAGATTCGCAATCACTAAATATCAATGAAAATTTCATTCTCTATAAGATTTATCTTCTTAAATAATGTTTTCAATCCCAATGAAAGTTTCTTCATATCTTTGTTTTCATTGTATATGATTTAGTTTCACTAAATCTGTCTATTTTTATTTCTAGGTGAAAAATTCATGTTCATTTAAAAAACCTTGGAGTTCAATAAATACTTATATATAAAGTATTCTATTTTCAGGTTATGAAATCAGATTTCAATTTCTCTTAAATTAATATTTGGAATTCATTTGAATTCAGATTTTGAATTCTCTAAAATTCAGATTCAGAATTCTTCTGAATTTAGATTCCGAATTATCTAAAATTCATATTCTAAATTCTTCTGAATATAGATTCTGAATTCTCATAAATTCAATCTCCTAATTCCATGGAATTCAGATTCTGAATTCCATAAAATTTAGACTCAAAATTCCTAAGAATTTAGGTTCAAATTTCTTTAGAATTCAGACTCCAAATTCCATAGAATTCCGGTTCTGAATTACTGATAATTCTGACTCAAAATTCCTCTAAAATTAGGCTCTGAATTCTTTATAATTCAGACTTCTAATTCCTCAGAATTAGGGTTTTGAATTCTTTAGAATTCAGAACTTGAATTCCTTAGAATTCCGTTTCTGAATTCCTTAGAATTCAGACTCTGAATTCAAATAAATTATTACTCTAAATTCTATAAATTCTGATTTTTAATTCCTTAAAATACAGAATATGAATATCCATTTAACATAGACTACAAACGTTTATTTCATTAAACACTAATAATTATTTTTCCTTAGACTCCAAAAAATAGATTTGGTTGAGAAACCATATTTTTCTTAACATTGTTATATTTATGAAATGATTTCATGCTTTCTATTTCTAACTACCATTATTTGAGTGACATGAGTACATGTCCCTCCAATATTCAAGGAAAAACATGATCGTTTTAGGAGGGATCTAACCATTAGAGAAGTGACTATAAATAGAATCTCATTTGAATGAGCTCATAACTGGCTTCTCTAGAACTCCAGAGATTACATTTGGTTGAAGTGATTTCTAGAGAGAGAGACCCTCATGCTTTGTGCGTACTAAATATCTTGTTCATGTTGATTCGTGCGACTCTTATTGTGGTTTTCTACAATCGAGGGCTTCTGGGGATAAGAATAAAGAGGTTATGACTACCTTAAAGTTCAAGGGCTTCCTTGGTAAGGAAGAGTGTGGTGTTGACTACCTTGAAGTTTGAGGGTTTGCGGGAATAGAAAGACAGACTCCAATACTCTTATCGAGGGCTTAACCTGTGGTGGGTAAGAGAGACTTTCTTGAAAGTATAAATAAAGGGACCTTTATCCATGGTTGTTGGATACTCTACTATTTTGGTTAAAAGATTTCATACTTGTCACCTGTATTGTTCCAATTATGTTGTCACTATTTTTTATTAATAAAGAAAGTATAACACTCGTATACTTTCTTATATTTGTATACAATGATTATTAGGATTCTATATGTTATAAGGTAGAATTTCTTTCCTTGTAAACTTTTTTTACGATTAATTTCCAGAACCATATTTCAGGAACCAACCATGTTTTGTTGAACTAAGAGGTCTTGTGAATATACCTTGTTTAACTTTTTTAAACAAAGAATGTTTTATTCCAACATTAAAGGTTCCAAATTACTTTTTATAGGATACAATTCACCCCCTCTTTTTTATTGAGCATAAACATTAATATTTTGATCCTACATCATATTCCCTTATTTTATCCTTAAATGTATATTTGATATACATCATTGAATCAAGGGGAAAAATAAAACACAATAAAGGGGGAGCTCATGATCTCATCATGTGTATGAAATATAGTAGAAGCTATCATAAAATGTATGGTATTGTTAATAAAACATCCCATTAAAACATAATCATGATCACAATATGGAATGAATAAAAACAAAATAAATAATTCCATATAAATAATCACATGAGAATGAAACATAACCACATATATTATAATATTTGAATCATAATAGGGAATATAAATTTATAGTATCATTATGAGGAAATTTATAATGTTAGAAAACATAAATATAAAATCGAGGCTTAATCCAAGACACCATACATAAGTGGGTAAAAACATGGTCTAGTTTTTCTCATGAGATCAACTAATGCATTAAGGCGTAATAGATGGAACCACCCATCACATACAATGTGTTATTCATTCAACATATGAAATGGATGAAAAATAAGAAACATATACATTAATTTTTAAACTAGAATATGAAATTTTAATAACTTTTCCCAAAAAATATACATAATCATAAACAATCCATAGTAATATTGTGAATTGTACCAAGATAATACATCTATAGACAAAATAATCAGAAAACATTCAACAAAATATGGTAGATGGTAACAAAAGAGAAAAATATCCACAAGAATAATATCCATCATATTATAGTGAAATATAGATTAATTCTCTAATAAAACCATTGAGAAATTCTTGAGATAAATTGATTTTTTTGGTCTTGGAAACACATATCGTATTTTTCATAAAAAAAATATTATTAAGATGTATATCGCAGAAACGAAAATGGAATGACATTATACTTTTGGAATATTAAAAGAAAATGTATACAAAATTTTTGAAACAATTCAGTAGTCATGAAAAAGGTGTGTTTAAGAATCTTTAGAAATGATCCACATCAGCATGTCTTAAGGGAAAAATATAAGAGGCTTAAAAGCGTAAAAAGGAATTATTTTTGGAATAAAACTAGAAATGAACTAAGATATTATTTCATGGTAAAAATTTTAATTGTAGAAAAATATTGGGCTATAAAAAAATATTATAGAGGATAATTGAATGTGGGAAATAATTTGGGAAATAAATTGGGTTGTTGAATTTTATAGTGCTTTTTTGGGGTAATGATAGATATAGAAATCATAACGTGAAGGGAAATGGAGGTTTAAGATGAATCCCTAACCACTTAGCTATCAATGGAACCGTATTCCCCATAATAATAATAATAATAAAATGAAAAATTAAATACCATGAAGATACTGATATTTATGATATTATATATAAAAATGAGGTATACATACACCACACAATATTAATAGTGGTGTATAAGGAATATCTAATAGAAAAAAAAGTGAGATGTGAAAACTCTTACCTTCTGTCCGAAAATATTTTTTACTTTTACATAATGTCCCCGATAATAAAATGAGATTAGTTAATAATTTAATTCAGAACCACTAAAATATTTATTTGATTTAATACTACATTATTATGTTTTTTATGTATTTTTTATGAGTTATTAGGTTCAATTTTGTCATTTGGGATTGTTTTTTCCATGGTTTTCATGACTGTTTCACTTGTATAAAATTAAAAAAGTTCATGTAAAATGGGAATTGTTATTATAATTGAAATTATATGTTATTAATGAACATATATACGACACAATTATTATATGATTCATTTTTTATATGGAGAAAGATGAATCATTTTATTAGACATTAGTGATAATAATTTAGATTATTTTAGAGGTTTTTCAATCATCACAAATGAGTATTGTCATATGAATTAATATTATGTACATATAATGGTTACAAAACATTAAATAAGTTGTAATAAAAATATTATAGTCATGTTTAACCTAAATAATGCATTTTTTCCACCCATGAAGGTGAAATTTAAAAATGAAAATTCACCATTCACGAACGCGGTAAATCCAAAACTCATGGATGCTATTTTCATTTTTAGAACAAAATGGGGAAGAGAAGAGATTTAATGGATGATATTCCATTAAAATTATAAAATTAAAGAGTATAAAAAATAATCGATATATCATGTTACTTTGTAATGGAGTGGTGAGGAGAGGATAACAAATGAAAATAAATTAAAACAATGAAAGAAGACTTTACCACTTCAATTCTACTATTTAGAAACTCCAAAATGGCTTCAAATATGCCTTTTTCTGAGACAAGAAATAATAGAATATTTATTGGGGTGACGAGAATGTAAATTGGAAGATGATATTCTTGTAATAAATCATAAGAGGATGAAAATAAGTAAATATATGAGCCTTCTTTTTAAATTGAGGTGAGATATAACTTAAGAATTACTCAAAATTGTAAAATATAATAAGGTTAAAATATATTTAATCACTTCTAAAAGGCATAATATGATAATTCAGATTACATTTAAGACATAATATTACCATATTTTTCTTTATTCAAATTTTTGTTGATTTTTAAATAATTTAATAAAATATTAGATTGATGAAAGTAATTTATTCAAATTTAACACAATTCATTACTATGACCTTAAAAAAAACAATATAAAGATATAAATTAGAACCAAATATTTTATTGTATCATATACATATCATATTCATCAACATAAGATGCTTATTATCTTACAAATCTTATATTAGTTTTTAATTTTGATTTTTGATATCATTTATTTGATTAATTAATTAATTAAATAATTATTTCATCATAGTTGTGAAATTAAATAAGGCAGTAATTTATTACATAAAATGAAAAAATACAGTTTCATGAAGAATTTAATGTTATTTTTTCAATTGAATATCTATGGACCAATAACACTTCAGTATATCTATATATTAAAATATTATACTATGTAGATACTACAGTGTCAACAACACATATCTTTTTTAAATAAAGTATTATAGTGGTCTTAAATCGATTCAAGTGGGTCCAAAAATCGAATAAAAATTAGAAAATTCTAATATATGTACATAAACATAGTCTTATTTGGATTTTTGGGTCAATTAAGGGTTGTTAAAATTTTAATTAAAAATGATTTATCATTTATCTTCAAAATGCACATGAACTACACTAGCATTTTATGAGAACTAAATTTTTTTATTCCATATATTAATATTAAAAAAAATTAATATCACCAAAAAAATTAATTAAGTTCATCATAATTTTATATATTCACCCATTAATTATATTTTTTTTGTATTTTTGTTATGGAAACTTCTTTAGTTTGTCAATGTTTTTCCATGCCCTAGAAATGCATTGTAGAGACATTTGGGTAAAGATCATGTTATATTACACTAAATATTATGATTTAACATCCAAAAACATCAGAAATAAAAAAAATTAATAAAAATATCCTGAAAACAATTTTTATGGAGAAATTATTATAAAAAAGCAGCCAAATTTTACTTTATGAGTGTTGCGTTGGTTGTGCGTTGTCACTAACAATGATATTTGCAGCTATCATGAAATAAATTATAATCAACATATTCTGGATTATTTTTTTACAATATTTATATTATAATATCAAATTTCTTAATTATTTATTTTTAATAATTTTTATCATAATAATGACTTCATGGTGTCACAGAATTACCGTATTTTATACAAATTTGTAATTTTTTACTATTCACAACAAATACACTTTTTTTTAGAAAATTTCCATAAAAATTCACCCTTAACATTTTTCAACTTTTAAAAATATAAAATATGATACAATTTATAAAATTTATTTTCTAAATATGGTAAATTAAAATTTAAAAAAAAATCATAATTTATTTGGAACATACCTTTTTTAAAATTATTACTAATATTATGATGCTTTCAAATTTTAATTTAGGTCTCATACCGTTATCAAATAATCATTAGACAATAAAATATTAATTTTTAAATCTATTTTTAAAAACTAAATTATATTTTAAATTATTATATTAATTAATGATCATTTACATTGTTCAAAAACACCAACTATTATTTTATCTTTTTAAAAATATTTGTTTACTTATTCTGTGATATAAATATATTATATCATCATTCATATGATATCTATATTTTTTAATAAAATCCTATACAATTATTCTATTGTATTGTTTAGATTACTATTTCTTAAGTCTCGCATTATTATTTCATTAGTCATGTTGTTAGAATAGAATTGTTTCTTTAAGAACATATCATGAGCTATAAAACATGTTAAATTTAAGAGTGATTTTCGATAAAATCACAGTGTGTTTTATATATTTATTTGGTAATTTATTATAAAAAATTATATAGAAATGATATTATGTAATGAAGTTCTACTCATATGGTTTGGTTCCAATGTATCTCAATAAAGAATTACAATGAAGGTATGAAAATAACCACTAAACAGTTATGAAAAACATGAATAATAAAGAATAAGAGGAAAAGTAATAAGAATTACATGGTTGAATAATATGTGGGTGGTAAATGTCTTAGGACTTCTTGTTATCATCCTTAAACCACATACCATGATCCTCAACCTATTTAGTGGTATCAATGGGAATTTCAGTAGTAGTAGCTTCATCCACATGAAGTGACTTCTCACACCACTGTGTGTCCTCCACTATCTCTCAAAATATAATTTAAATGGTATAAAGATAAAATGATAGCAACTGAACAATGTTCCTAATAGGGGATATAGTATTAGTAAAATGGGTAGGGTAAACCTCTATGTTGGGCTATGATTGGGTCTTTAGATTGGATGAAAACGATATTCTGCCACGGAATTATTAGTCTTAGGATTCAACAAAATTTCATATCCTGATGATGTGTTATAAATTTTATTAATTTTTTTGTGATTCATATCAATGTAATTTCTATTAATGAACTCCGTACATGTAATTGTAACACCCCACGATTTCATAATACGTTATTTCTTTAATGTAATTCAATAACATGCATTACACACAACACTAAGTTCAAGCACACCACGACTTTCCAAACTAGCCATTCAAAAGCGGTTATTAATAGTATTAACTGAATTTTTAACATTATATAATCCTTAAAATTTTATAATCCATATATTAGTTTCTTGGACATAATGTTAGAACAAATTCATTTTTTAGATCAAAGAAGTATTTTTTTAAAATTCAATTTTACCACCATTTATTGGAGAACCCTTTTTAAATACAATATTTGAAACTTTTATATATTCAATTTTACAAAATAAACTTCTTATTTAGAATCAGGACATATGAATTTAGTTTCAATAAATTTTTGGTGTTTTTTCTGATAACTTTCATATTTGGGTGAATAGTTGAAAATACTATATTTTAACTGAAAACAAATTTTTTAATCAAAATAATTTATAGTGTTGAATTATATATTTTAATGGTTTGGAAGTATATTTAGATTATATTTTTACCATTTAATCAAATGGTGGTCATTTTTTGTAATTTCACTTTGAAATTGGATATAAACAAGTGTCAATCTTTTGATACGTATTATTTCTTAAAAATACACTTCTTGGTTTTGACAGTGGAAATTAAGATTAAATTAATTAATGAAACTTCTATTTTTTTAAATTGGTAAAATAGAATTCATTTTTGAATTCGTAATATCAAAATTATCTTAGTGTGAATTTTTGGTATTTTTCTAGAAACATTTAATTTTTGATGAATAATGACAAACACTAAGTTATTGTTTAAAACCGAATTTTTATTTAAATATTTATTTATTTTATTTAAATTTATTTAATTTCAAAATAGATACATATAACCTATATATATTTAATGTAATTCATTGGAGTCATTTTATAATAATTTTAGATATATAAAAATTTTATCGAACTTTTTACTATCTTTTACCCACATTCTAGGAGCATTTGCAAATTTTCATAAAACATAATTTTACAACTTCAGTGAATTGAATTTCAAAAATCCAAGAGACACAGTTGATATCATTAAATAAAATGTTGTTCAATATGATTAAAATAAATTTTGGTGAATAGTAACTTTTGACTTTTATTTACCGAGGTTAAAGGAAAATAGGGTAATTCAAGGTAAAAAATATTATAATAGTACAAAATTACTTTAACAGCTATCCTAACCTTATTGGATGAGTCATGGCTGACCATGGGCGTCCATGGGTCGATTTTGGGACCCCATGGACCCATTCATGAATGATAATGACACTTTATTTTAATTAACCTAAAGTAAAGGTTAAAATGACATAAACAAATATCATTTAGTAAATAAATTTTCCAATGGGGTTATATAAGTCATTTTTTGGACTATAAATATTCACTGAATATATAAAAATATTTAATACATAATGGTAGTTTATTTATATTTTTTATACATTAAATAATTTAATTTATTTATGACACAATGATGATGCAGTAAATACCTAATTAATGAAATATTAAAATATTTGATATTATAAATATTCAAATAAATTTAATTTGAGACTTTTAATGAATTCCACTAATTTTATATATTAATATGACTTGTTATGGTTGGTTAGATTAATTTTTCTCAATGTAATAATGCTGTTAAAAATTTAGAAAAAACAAAATACCAAATAGTGTCAAAATTGACATAAAGAGATTTTAAAACAAATATTATATTATTAATTGATATTCTATTCATAAAAACCTATGGTTTGACCAAAATAATTATATAATTATAGGTGTATCATTAATGAACCACTTGGGTACTGATTTAAGTATATAGTTTTTTTATTAACCATATAATATAAAAATAACAAGAGATATGGTAAATGTCAAACTATTTAGCTAAGAGTTAAATCTAAAAGATAAGGTTAATATAGTGACCCAAACCTGTCTAAAACTTATTGGTTTATAGGATTTCAACCCATCCCCACCATAGACATTAAATTATTCATTTTGGAGCCATTAGAAACCAAAATTTATTTTATTATAAAATAATATTTCTAGCTTTCCCTAAGGTGCCCCTCACCCATCTTATAAAAGGGAACCCCTCATCCCTCAAATTCAAACCTTGAGAGCCTTTTGGCATGGCCAAACCCTGCCCAAATACCCTATCAACTGTACTCCCTTTATCTTAAAGGCCTCACTTTAGTCTTAAATCCAATATATAGAGCCCTTTTGATCAAATCAAAATGAATAACTCGAAAAAGTGGTAAATATTTAATCACCTCTTTCAAGTTCCTTTCTTCTTTAACTTCCTATTTATTTATTGTTTCAATTCTAAAATAATAACTCCAATATCCTCTTTATACTATTATGTTATAATAGATATGGTAAAACCATATTCATTATTCTATACATCCTTTGAATGTCATGTCACCATACGTGCGTACGTACGGCTTACCGTCTCCACGTCGTGCTGTAATTGTTATCCAATACATCATTTTTTTGGATGGGTAGAATAATGATGTGTAATTTATGTAAATAATAAATATAACATGATAATGATTCATTATATATTATATAACATCCAATTATATGTCTTTTTAATATCAAAAGAATTATATTGTTGCTCGTGCGTACGTATGAATTACCGTCTCCACGAACGTGATGAGATTCATTCCCAATTGTATCCATTCAGGAATAATTTTCATTTTATGATTAAAAATAATGTTTAAATACCTGATATAATTCTGGATATGAATAAGATACGTCCCATACATAAAAAATATTAATCACATAACAAAGAATATAAATGTAAACGAATCTGTTAACACCCGAAACTACAAAAATACTAAGATATTATTAACAAAGCAATGTTAAGAGATCTTATATGATATCATATTAATGTATATGATTATTGTATAATTTAATAAAAAATATTTCACCATTATACAGTATGTTAACCTACCCTTTACCATGGAAAATTACAAGGTAAGGGTTAATTCTACCATCTCTTTGTTATCCAAGGCTATTTTTACGTAAGTATCTACTTGGACCTCTTTATCATCCATATCCATGTTTCTTAAAAATGTTTTCAAATTTTTTTTACTAGATAAAGGGGTAAAGAAATTTATAACCTTATTTAACATTATATTTTTTTTAATGGAATCCTTCCGTCATTTTCCAAACAAGGTACTTTTTGACTATTTCGACAAAATTAAGATAATAATATTTTTTTAACTTATATGGAAGGTGCGACTATTTTCCGCTGTTATAACATCATCAAAGCTTCCCTTTCAAGTTTATAATAGAATTTTGAAAATAAATGTTTCCCTTATAATTATATCACTATTAAGTGATTTCAAAAAAAGAAATAGATATTTCTATAAAAAATGTTTTGATTTCATCTTTGTCAACATCTTTTGATGGATTTTAAGTTTATATGAAGTTGATTTATTATGATATAAAACTTCCATATCGCATTGAAGGTTTTGCGATATGTTTGAATTTGGATGTGGTGTATTTATACCATTCATGGTTTATGGTTAAAGTATTGACATGTTGTATGTTATGTTTTAATATGTATGTTTATGTTATATATCAACCTTTTCATATGAGGAATGTATTGGACTTAGTAACTGATGGGTGGGGGCCGCTATAGCTCATCGTTGCATTGGTAGGTCTCATGAGACAACTAGACATGGAATTGGATGAGGCCTTTCCCAAATTGATATTAGGTTTTGGCCGAGGCCTTAATCATTTTTAGACATCTTGGCTGAGACCTTGACAAAATGTTTCAGAATTTCCGACATTATACATTCCCTCATTATAAAAGTAATATTGATAGTACATCTCATCATTGGACTAGTAGAATACCCATGATTAAGTTTTATTATGGAATTATTTACTCAGCTCATATTTCTGCCATAAAATTATTGATGTTTATTGGTAAAGGCATGTGGTTTCAATTATTTATCATGCTTAATATTTATGTTATCTTCCACTATATTTCTTACCCTTACTTATATTTTGATCTCACCTGTTTCTTATGTTACATTTTCCCAGGATATGAAAATGTTAGTTATGAGTGACTTGAAGGCATAATCTAATAGGCTTGGATGTTTGTATTGGAATAAATTAGTGTTGTACTTCTTTTCATGTTGTAAAGTTGAACTTATGTATGCATCTTGTGTCCAATAATACTAAACTGATCGGTCTGTCGAGACTAGATGTCCTTGTGATCATGCCAATGTTATGTATAATTCACTGACTCTAGGTAATGAGGGCCGGGGTGTTACAGTTGGTATCAGAGGAAGTTTATTAAAAACCATGGAAACTAGATTTAGATAATCTCATATTAGAGAACATATCCCTAAGATATAGTTTGAGTATTTGTACAGAAAAAATTCGTAGAATATTTGTACTACAGATATTTTGTGAGTTTTTCAATCAATACATTTCTATCTGGATATGAGCATGTAGAGGCAGCTCTGGAACACATGTACATAAGGGGAAAACCAGAAAACTCTGCCTTAATCTAGACTTGAACAGGAACTAGTGCATGACAATGGGCCTTGCTATACTCTTGGTTATGACACTCTCGAGGGATATGCTTAGGATAATTCTCATTTTCATTACCATCCATAATGAATGGTTTATGAGTATATACTTCCTCAAGGAAAACATTTTTTTTATGATTATGGATTACATCCATAAACTATTCAACTTAAGTTAGGTATTTTACATGTTTGGAATTATTCATTGCAATTGATAAACTGACCTAGTGTATGCCATTTTATAGAAATGGAGCCTAGTAGAAAGAATTTGAACTCCAGTAATACATATGAATCGAAGAGTAGGAAGGATCATATCTTTCGCGGTATTAATCCAACATTTAAAAGGGAAATAGTCTCCCATGTACTATCAATATATATAGAAATAATATCATGTGTTAATAAGATATGTAATGAATTCTATGAGTCTTATGGCCTTGAAGGAAAGCAATAGAATAAAAGTATGGAAGAGATAATGATGGATAATGGGAAGAGGGAAAACAAGGATAATCCCATATGTGATAACTGTGGAAAGAATCATCTTGGTTAATGCTTGAAAGGAAAGGGAGTTTGTTATATGTGTGGAGAAAACAGACACCATGTACGTGATTTCAAGGGTAAGAAAAAAGTTTCAAATGTACAAGGCTTCATCTACAAGTGTTTGGGACACTACATGAATCAATGTCCAAATCAACAGAGTATACCCCAAATACAGCTATTGGATAATAATAATGTTATGATACAACCGAAGACGAAGAGGAATGATTATATTTTTTCTTATGTTGTTATTAAAGTATTGTGTCATTTGAGTATTATATTAATGATTTAAATGTTATAATAATTATATAGTATATGAGGATTGTACTGCTGTATTATTTCATTAGGGACTTGAGATTTTGTGGAACCAAGAAAAGTGACTCAATTACAGGTTAAATTTTTGGAAAATTCAAGTTTGAAGGAAATTTAATCCTTAATATGGTCCTGATAACAAGGTAGTTATTTTTGAATATGAGATGGTTGATTTGGATAAATTATATTAGATATTCTTTACTTCCTTGAAACTGATTAATAGTTTTTTTTATTTCATCATTGTTGGAATATTCAATATTTTTCATATAAGAAATAGATCTAGTATTATATAAAGGATAAGGGAGAATGAATGTAATCAATAAGGTTTTATTGTAATTCAGGGTGTTAACATGTTTTAAAATAATACATGATGAATGTGTTCACATTTTATTACATGGAAAAAGGATCTTCATTGTGTTTAACATCCTTATAAACTTTGGACTGTGAGTTTGGATTGACGTATTTTGGATACGTCTAAAGGTTGGAATGAATTATGTTTAAAACTAGATACTATTGTTAAGGTTATTTTTGGTTTTTTATAAATAGAACAACATGCAGACCTTGTGACAACCCGTCCTGTCAGAAAAAGCTGCTAGAATCAAACCCACAACCAAAGTGCAATTGGGATTTATCGCCTACAACTAGAATACGTGAAGTCCCTGGATTTTATAACGTAGTTTAATTTTTTAAAATGGTCTGATAGGTGAATTATAAATTCATTTTTTTGGAACCCTATATAAATAGGATAAATAGAATATTTTTTAAAGTTCAATTATCTTTTAGAGGGAAAGATGAGTTTTTGGTGAAAATTAGTTAAAGGATTGAACTCTACTTGTCAAGTATTTTTTTCATATCTTATTTTATGAAGAAATTAATTATTAATATTTAGGTAAGGGATCTTAAAAATAAAAATTTGTTATCTTAATAACTTATGTTTTATTGAAATCGTGATTTTTTAAATCATCATATATTGATGGCTTTGAGGCCCTCAATTCTGCAATTATTTGTGACAGATGACCGCAATCACTCCGTATAAATATTTATGTTTCCCTCCAATTATTTGTCTACAATTGACACCAATGTTATCCAAATCAAGATTTTAATTAGGTGGTGAATTTTTCATTCACCTTTTCCTCTTATTAAGACTAAATTTTGTTAACCCAATTTCTGATGTGGGTTTTCCCACAAAGGTATTTTCTATTTTCCACCTTTTATATGCTATTTTTTTTCAAATTGCGAGGACACAATTTATTAAAGGAGAGAACAATGTAACACCCCAAGGTTTCGTATTACGGTATTTCTTTAAATTAAATCAATAACATTCATTACACTAAACAATGAGTTCAAGCACACCACGACTTACCAAACATGCCGTTCAAAAGAGTTTATGAATAATATTAACTAAATTTTGAACTTTATATAATAATTATAATTTTATAATCCATATTATGAGTTTCTTGGACATATTGTAATAACATATTAATTTTTTAGATAAAAGAATTATTTTTTTAAAAAAGTAATTTTACCACCTTTTAATGGAGAACCCTTTTTGAATCCAATATTTCAATATTTATTTTATTCAATTTGAAAAAATAAACTTCATCTTTAGAATCAAGACATAAGAATTTTTTTTCAATATATTTTTGGTTTTTTTCTGATAACTTTCATTTTTGGGTGAATAGTGAAAAATAATATATTTTAACTGAAAACGACTTTTTTAATCAAAATAATTTATAGTGTTGAGTTATCAATTTTAATGGATTGTAAGAATAATTAGATTATATTTTTACCATTTAAACCAATGATGGTCATTGTATGTAATTTCATATTGAAATTGGATATATACAAGTGTCAATCTTCTAATAGTTATTATTTTCTTAAAAATACAATTTTAGGTTTTGACAATGAGAATTAATTTTAAATTAATTAATTCAACTGATATGTTTTGATATTGTTAAAATAGAATTCATTTTTGAATTTGGAATATCAAAATTAGCTTAATGTGAATTTTTGGTATTTTTTTGAAATCTTTCAATTTTCGATGAATAGTGAGAAACTCTGAGTTCATAATTGAAAAAATAGTCAATCTATCATATAATTAGCTCCATGAATTGTATTGAGATCGAAAACTATAATATTTTTTGGTTTTTAAATGAGTCACTTTAAGGGGTGTGACTAACCATATTATAACAATGAAAAAAATAATATTCTTTATAGCTTACCTTTTCAACATATTTTCCAAAATCATACATGATATTTTGGGTAATGATCCTTGTACAAACACATTTAAATGTTAGACCAAAGTATTCTTTCCTTTTAAACTTATTCTTTTATATTATCTTCTTTTTTCCTTGATCTATGACCACAAATTTCTCTTCATCCTCCTTTTGAAAAACCTTATATATATTTGGAGAGAAAAATTAGGCTCATTGATTTCACCATTAGGATATGATACTATTTTAAATAAAACAAGAAACACAATCTTAAAATTTTGAATTAATTTCAATCTAGGCTTGGATACTTCATCTCCCTCCCTAGGATTACCAATTACACTTCATTTTAGAGCAACCTCACTACCCAATAATCATTTGATACAGAACTTCCAACCCATGAAGGTCATATAATGATACTATAATAAATTTAGTGGCGTCATTATTGATACTTTTATTTCTTTAGGTTACATAGCTTATTGTAAACTCTATCACAACATGGGGTATATTTATAGTAGGTAGAGGAAGATAAACACAAAATATAGCATTCTCTTTTCTTTATGAAACATTTCCGTTACCTTTTAAATTATATGCATTTTTTCAATTAGTTTTAAGTTCATTAATTTTTATATAATTTCTATCATTTTATATGCTATGAAACGATAATCATGAACTATCCTGAATCACCCATTAATATTAGTACCCAGACTGTATCACAACAAGGCTGAAAGGGAATTCATGATCCCCCTAGTCATTCAATTAGTGCTTCAACATCGATGAACGCCTTTGGGGATTATTTCTACAGTAGAATACAATCAATAATAACAATACATGTAACATTTAACACAGACTGTACATAATTTCATAGAGTTATGAGAAAAAAGTCCAGATTACAACAATATATAATTCAAAAATTGTTACAATGAAAATTACAGCAAGAAAAACTAAGATCCCAACTCTACTTCATCTATGGGACTGTATACGAAAAGACCACTACCAAAATGTCACACCATATATCCCACATACCAATCATCAATATAAATAACATTTCTGTACATATACATAAAAACATGGTTTTAATATAAATAATTGTATATGTTGGGTCTGAGAATGATAAACATAGTAGGGACCCTCCTTGTTTTCCAGAATTATACACTAATAAACAAACATATTTTTCTCATTTTATAGAAATAAATATAAATAGAAAATTATTTGTATTGTTTTATATAAGAAAAGGAGAAAAAATAAATTTCATGTCATTTAGAGAAAAATATCTCAAAATACCATTCCCAAGACATAAATTAATAAATCAATTAAATACTAAATGAATGTAATAGTTTTCAAAGATGAAATTCATAAATAATTTTAAAAGGATAAAAAATTTAAACATTTAATCAATTTAGAACCATTGGGTAATGCCCTTGGGAATGAAATATCTTGGTCCACCAGTATACTCATACCTTAGTGGTCATGGACATGTCAAGTGCATATAAAAACCCCCAAGGTCAATGAACCTCAAGTACCATGGAAGGATATCATATGGGTTAATGAATCCCCTTTATATTTAATAAATATTCAATTAATAAAGTAGTATAAATTCACTATCTATGTATTTATAAACTATCCTAGAATTATTTTTCTAAAATTAAAATTTAAACACCATTGTTCCCATGTTCTATCATCATGTAATTTTATAATATTTCATCAAGTACATTTAAAAAAACATAGGTAGTTCATCAATCATGAAAAAATGACCCTAAAACCATTGTCACATTTCATTCAAATTCTCTTGAAAAACATTATCAAGGAAACATTTATCAAATATTTTCATTATTAAAAACCAATATTGTGGTACTATAAAATGATCAAAAAAATATTTTTTAAAACCTATTAAAACATGTGAAATCATTAGATTTTTATATAGAAAAAAACCAAAAACAACTACCACAATGTTTACACTCCAAAAGAAAACACACCCTATCTAAAAAAATCATGAAATGTCTATATATTTACATAAGTGGATATATAATAATTTGTATTAAAAATTATATAAATCATAGATCGAGTCATCAAAATTCACATGTATCATTTATTTCAAAGAAGATAAGATGATATATATAACCGTGAATATTAAAACGTGTAGAAAAAACACATACCGGTAATTACATATAATGACCGCACTTAGAATCAATAGAATCGCTCTCTAGGGAGGAATAAATTCCCAAACCCATAAAGCGAGATCCTTAGGTTTGACACTATATGAAATTGGGGAAATAAAGAGGGATATAGTTGGATATTCAAAATTAAAACCAATTTTTTATATTATAAAAACATGTCTATAGAGTTTTGATGCACAATTAGACAATCTAGGTGAGACTTTCTATCTCTATGGAAACCTACATTATTTTCATGTATGTTTTGATGTACCTTGTTCAAACCATGAAAAAATAAAATATCCCAAGATTCATTCCTTCCTTGATAAGGATGAATGGTTTTCCAAATAATATGCAAACCAGGTTCCTTGTATTTATGACCACAACTTGCTACTTTATTTTTTATGAAAGTTGTATAGTATCCCCTAAGCACGCACCAACTATGAAGATTCCAAAAACACCAATCAACTAAAAATATACACATGATGAAATGATAAAAAAATAAGTAAACATATTTAAAAAATAATGTTATTAAGTACCTGAATGTTTCACTAGGACATGATAATTCTACCCACTATATAACATTCATCCCCCAAAAATTCAAATCATGGAAGGAAGACTCTAGAAAAATTGAGGCCACTACTCCCTCATCATTGATTCATGTTCCTATGTCTCAAAAATATCAATCCCATATTTACAATGTTATCATACCAAATAAATAGTCTTAAATTATAATATATTCTCCATAGAATCAACAATGAGAATAGGGTGCTCAATATTTGATAAATACAATTCAAAATCATGCTCTTTCCAACTCACACCACTATAGGGGTCTGAATGCTACTTTTGAGCATATATACATGGAAGAAATTCGGAATTGAATTCAATTGATATGGTAATTTTAGAATATATACTTCCATAAAAATCTTCTCAATGATCTCAAAATGTCTCGTGTATCTAGTATCCAATTTTCCTTTCTTTCCCAATAGTCAGTGTCCCAATAGAGGAAACACATTCAAGAATAAATGGTAACAAAAAATTAACTTTAAGGGTTAGTAAAGAAGATATTTATAAGATCACATAGATAAATATTGTTCAATCTAAAGCTTATAATGAATTATTATTGGAATTATCAAGGAGGTTTTAACCATCTCCAACCAATAAAGGGGTGATTTGCAAGGATTACCATATAATGATTCAAAGGGTACCATTCTGATGGTGGATTGGTAAAAATTATTATAACTAATCTAATCAAATCCCAACTATTTATCCAATGATCCTCCTTAGTATAAGAATCAAGAATAGGGAATATCCTCTAGAATCTAAATATCTCACCTAGTTTTTTCATCCATCTGGGGATTGTAGGCCTTACTTAGCTTGACTTGAGATCCCATCACCATCAAAATACGCTTCAAGAAGAACGAGGTGAAATGATGATATATTTATGATATGATTATTGATGTAACTCTTTGAAACTTTATAATCTATTTCACTTATAGAATTCCTAAATCCAAAACATTAGTGGTGTCTTAAATTGGATTGAGGTTATCCAAATTGTTGAGTTAGTCAATAAAAACCCCAAAAACATTCCTCCCATATAAATTCACTAATATTCCAATGATAAAATCGATGGAAAACTCATCTCATTTTCATATTGACACAAATATTCGTTGGATTATCCTAGATAGTCATTGGTGTTCTTATTTATTTTTTTGACTTTATAAAAATAATACATTAATTAATATATATAAAATATCAAATCCAACCACGAAAACCTACCCATCATGATATAGTACATATTTATAGTACCTAAATTAATGACCATTGAGAGTAATGGAATTCCCACAAGATGATCCTTCTCCAAAATAATGTACCTACACACTAATTTATGAAATAAATATTTCATTATTGGGAGAGTGACCACTCACGGATAGTCTCCAAACTATATGATACTCTAAAATTAATTATCTCATTGTTTTTAATGGGAACCCAACTAAATGAGATATGGTGAAAGCTGAATTCTTACCAAAAGGATAATAGTTCCTTCAACATTTGTATCCTATTATATTATAGTAAATAGACTTTTGAGATTCCACTCATCATTGGATTCACTAATTGTTTGAGATGGAAAAATCTTACTAGGAGTTTATTTAACAATATTATCCTTTCCTCGTGTATTATTGATATCGATGTCAAATGACTAAAGATAATACATACATCAACAATTACTAATATTTATGTATTTTTTCAGAAAAAATGTATCTCAAAATCTTATGATTTCACTTGATAGTGAACTTTTTATAAAATGGGAAGAATTTCCAACACTTGTGGGCATATATAACACTACAAATACTAAATTGTGATTTGGGAAATTCTGAACTTGTAGTAAATGTTATCAAAAACCATATGCCACCACAATATCTCCCTATATAATAACACAATCCCAAACTACTTCTGAATGATCATAATAGAACACATAGCCATGACCAATATATGAAAAAATTAATATAAGTCTAGATTCCAGACAATGTTTTGATTCTTCAAATGATGTTTGGCCCTTCATGTACCACTTAAACATCACCTCATTTTATGTAAAAGTGGTCAATGGTAGTGTGAAATTAAAGAAATACTTTCTAAAATTAAAATTTTATCCATTTAATACCAAGAAACTATAAATATTATAGAAATTATTTGGCTCCTCTCATGAAGTGACTCCTCCTACATTTTTAAGACAACTAAGATGCCACTTTCAAAGAGCATTTTCACTAAGAACATATCTTCTCAAATCTAAAAAAATACATTTCGATAACTTGTCATAATGGATGTGATATTTTAGGATTCTTAAACTAAACGTAATGTGAAAACGATACTCTTCCATGATTCTTGATAAAACTGGAATGTCATCCAAAACTACGATACTGATTTAATTAAATTATGTGTGGAATATTTGATTCATCAAATACCTAGAAACTATGGGTGTTTCAGTTTGGAAAAAAGTCATAGATATATATTCAAATTAGATATTACTATTCCTGAAATATTTTTTAGGGATACCAGATTCTATAACTCTATGTTGGTGATACCCTGATTAAAGGATTATTTTTGAGAACAACATTTTTCCCATTTAAATATTATATAAAATAATCAATATGTGGAAATGGTTTCTTATTCATGATCATCACTTGATTATTATTTTGATAATTGAAACATAAATGAATGTTACCATTGGCCTTATTGAAAAAAAAAGTAATAGATATTCCCACAAAAACACACATAGATGGATAAAACCATTTGATTCTAAATCTTCTAACTATATCTATAACCCATTTAAATTAACTATTTTCACTCGGTAAGAAGGAATAGAAATAAGGGTTGTTCTTAGTAGTAGATCTATTGAGAACCTTACCTTCATCTCAAAAGTTGTACAAGAGATATATTTTGGAAACAATTTGAGAAATTCTCTATACACTTTGGAATGTTCTTATCCTAATGGATCTTATTACGATTTAACCAAAAAAAGAATTAATTGATTTCAAAAACTCTAAAAATCAATATCCTCCTCGCTAGACCTCAAATTCCATTCCACTAGAAAGACCTGAGAACTACCACTATGGGAAGAAAATGACATAAGTAAATTTTAATAAATTATCCAAACATTTGTTTTAACTAAATATTCTATCATATGGATAATATTATGGAGGTCGATATCGAGGACCAAGAGATCCCATAATAGCTCAAAATCATATATAAAGAACACTCAAATGGTAATTATAATCCCATTCCTAAATATTTCCAATACGGTTCTACTATTCCATAATATATGGAATGATCTCTATCAGGTGGTTCGAGGAATTATTAAAATAGGTCAAGATAAAATAGTCATATGAACTCATATTTAACAAATAAATTACTATATATGAATGAATTAAAATAATATCCCTCACAGTTGTAGGAATTTCCTCTACTCCTACTAGTGACTCTTTCACTATGTGAAACTTCTTTAACCCATCATTTACCTATTTCTAGCTAAATAAATGTGGATAATAACCTATTATATTAGAGGAATAAAGATATACTAAATACCCTATTTGTTTTATAAAAACATAGTTATATATAAAGATAAGTTATCTTGATATAATATTTCGCATAAAAGAATTTTTTTTCATAGGTTTCAATAATTTCATTCAACATGACAAATATTTCCACTTTGGTAGAAACATATCCCTATTTCCCTATGGAATACATTGTATAAGACTATGTATAAAAATTTCTACCAATTCCTTTAAAAAATCATTATACATAAACTTCTTTCTATAAGAGATACTTGAACTAACACCAGGAACAAGAGGAAAAATAGGTATCCCTGTCTTCACTAGTTGGTCAATCACTTCTCTTGATGCCTTATTAACTATCTCAGCATGGTTGGAAAGATTCAATATGATGAACTGAGATCATATATATAGTCTTAGGTCCATCATAAACCTTTTTTCCTTTTGGGGTTTATTTTATACATCTTATTGTGAGAAATGAGCATGTCCAAAAAAGTGGTTCCTATACATCATAACTATTTGGTCACCCTATTGATGGGTGAAAAATAGTGTGAAATATTCCAACATTAACATATTTGGAAAAAAATATTGAGATAAGATGCCCTAAAAATATTGTGACATTAATACGTCATGGTTTTTTGATAAAACTACAATATCCCACTATCTCCTTTCAAGGATTAGATGTTTATAGATATCACACTTTACCTTGAATGAGTATGGAGTTTTTACGTAATCTGATATCCTTTCAATATTTTCAAGCCTATCCTCCACTTCCCAAGGGTTATTCATCATGTAAAAATAAGTTGGTTTCTAATAGAGACTCTCTTGGAATTGATCTCTTCCGCCCCTAGATTTGGGTTCTAATTATATAGATAGAATTGGAATGTACATTGAATAATAATTCATGAAATAATAGAAATGAACCATATACTCAAAAATATTTGGGTTTTGTTGGGTATTATCCCAGGAAACATTATTTGTATCTCCCTCATGGACATTCAGAAGGCATATTTTAAGAGGCATGGTACTACACAACATAAAATAAAAAGAGAAATAAATAAATAAACAGTAAACTCTATTAAATTACAAGAAACCATTAAAAATGGATTTTACTAAATTTAAAATGATATCAGGTAAATAAATTACACAAAGAAACCTTTTTCCAACACCTCATTGTAATATAATGCTTGTTGCGTTAAGATCTCTCTAGGTACTCACTCGTAACCTACCACTTAATTCCAAAAAACAATATCTCCTTTCTACATAGAATACCTACCAAAAAATTATGAACCTCTTCTGATAATGTGTTTTCATAGACCAATTTAGATCATATAATAAACTACACACCCAAATAGCCTCATAATATGTCATGAACGACACTCCTGATCACTATAAGTTGGCTACTAGTGCTTGAGCGTGGATAACCACAACTAGGAATTATTTTCCCCTTATTATACTATAAAAATTAAGAATCTATGTAACATATAACATAAATAATGAAATATTATATATTTATAAAATCAAAACATGTATATACTAGGAAAAAAATCCCAACTCTATGTGATCTATTGGTCTACATCGCACCATTCCATCACCAAAATCACACTTCCTCTTCCCCATATTCATTTGTTCACGCTATAGTGACCCTAAATTACCTATAACTAAACAAATAAGGTATATATATATACTGATAAAAATATGTAGGGAATAATCAAAATAAGTCCAATAGGGTCCCACCAAGTGTTCTATAAGATGTTTTTAATAAATGATCAAAATTTTCTTTTTTAAGGTGATAAATATAAATAAATCTTGATTTTAAGAGTTTCATATAAATTATGGAGAAATAATCATTTTAAAATCAATTATTGAAATATGTATCAATGATTAATTCAAGAAACCATTAATAAATTAATAATTTTAAGAATAAATTCAAGTTGTATAATTAAAAAAAAACATAATTTTTTTAAATGGAATAAATAGTTAAAAATTTCATGAAGCCGTTACTTTGGGGGAAAGCCCCTCGGTATGTTAGATCATGGTCAATAAGAATCATCACACCTTGGTGAGAAATGATTTATCATGTGTACATGAGATCACTTTGTGTGAGTAACCTTATGTACTAGACAAGGATTCCACAAGGGATACTATTTCCCCATCATGTATAATGTATCTTCAGTTAATGTCATAACAATAACACATTAATATGTAGTCACTAGTCCTCATAGAATTATTTTCCTAGCCATCCCACATAATTAACGAGATTCCTATGAGTTTCCATTATCAAATTTTAAAACATTTCAATTGGAGAATTTCAACAAACATAAGCAGTTCATTAATCATGAAACAATGTCCCCAAAATGACTATAACATTCCTTTCAATTTCAATTTAAAACCATTTTCAATGAAATGTTATTGAAAAATTTTCATCATTAAAAACCAATGTCATGGAACCATAACATGATTCAAAATACATTTAGAAAAACTTGTTAAAACATGTGCAATAATCACATGTTTATAGAGAAAAATAAAACTTATGAAACCACATACCTCAATGAATAGATCCCTGAAGAAAACAAAATCAATATTACAAAAGCTAAAATTTCCCAGAATCTCTTTTACCAATCATCAATAATTTCCATTACATCATACCCAAATATAATATGGTCATGAAATTTTGAACTATTATTCTATATAATGAGATAATAGGAAATTTATAAGCATAAAAAATGGATGAAGAATAAATATAGACCTATAATATCCCAGATCCACAACCCTTTGAATCAATGGAATTCATATAAATAGAGGAATAAAGCACTAATATTTTAAATTATGAGACATTTATTGAGACTCAATAACACATAAGAATGAATGATTAAATTGGGAGGACATTTAGATTAAACATTATATCTTTTTAATATGAAAAAATTTCAACATGATTTGACCAAATAGTTAGACAAATAATTCAACAAACATGCGAAGAATATTATCTATTTGGATACAAATATTGTTGATTACATTGTTGGATGGAGCATTTATAAATCAAGAAAAATTCCATTATCCTATGATTCGTACTTTTATAAGGAAGGATATATGGTTATCCTATGATGTTTCCGACCAATATTTCCCTTACTAGTAACCTCAACCAACCACATGGTTTCCTTGGTTGTGTTGTAGTTTCAAAAAAAATATGTTCCCCCTATTATCCTTCCAAAAAACTAACAATAATCTCAATAAAAAACTCAAAATAACCTGAGAAAATCTAGGAACAAATAGTGGTTAAAAATCCGTAATTATCTAAAAGTGACAATAGTGTGTAAAAATTACTACATATAAAGTCTATAGTAGTACTCTAAGGAAAAAAGTTCCCTTATATACCTGATATAATTTCCTCCCCAAATAGTATATACCATAAAATATCATTGACCTGAAGACAATTTTTTCTTCTAGATAGTATTGAAGAAAATACATGGATGATTGGATATTAAGATCTAAGAACCATGGAGATCAATCTTAAATCCAATAAGTATACCAGACACAACTAGTTGAGTGAAGAAAAACATGTTTCTGAACAATTTTCAGTTTGAATAACATTTTGATCTCACAGCTAAGTACACCAAAGATTTACGTTGACACCAGATTATCCTCAAAATCTAGCCAGTCCAAGTGACCTGTGTTACAATTAGTATCATGTTTCTTAACTACCTCACATAGAAAGAGCCTAAGAAATATGTAACAACACACTTTTCAATTTTCCCTCCATTACATTTTTCACATCATCCACTAAAATTTCTACACTTAATTAAAATTAAGTAGGAACTCCTTTGAATATCATAATGAGTTTTGATACTCTTAATATATTCCATTACTGTTGTGAGTAGTATTCAAAATGTTGAAATTCATAACATTCTAATATTTATCTTTTTAACAAAATAAAGTTGATATTTTAATTATTTATTAAACTATATATATTACCACTATATAAGTATAAACACATAATAAATTCTTCATAAAAACCATATAATTTAATGATTTTTGTTTTTATACTCATCTATGATAAAAAAATTTAGAATAATTCATGTAGGTGTATATGCCGACCAAAATATGAACATACTATAATGGATAAATGATAAATAATAAGTTGTCATATTATTATAAAAATAATTTTCAGTAGATAAATTCTATGAATTAGATGTTATTATATTCTTGTATTAGATTCCAAAATAGGTTGAGTACGTATATAAAGAAAATGATAAAGGAAACCATAACACTTATGTTGAATTGTGAAATATTTATTTAAAGGACTTCAATGAAATTGATTATTTGGGACATTTTATTATGATAAAAAGTCCTCAAACATGGAGAGGATTATTAGGGAGTAAATATTTGTTCTTTAATATATTAGACCTAAAAATAGGTGTCAAATATAATTTTATTTCATTCATGGAATCCACCCCATAAAGGATGATATTAAGGAGGCTATAAATAGTCTCAATTTGAATAGTACACTAGGTACTAATAACTTCCCAGTGACCTTCTACTTCAAAAACATTTTACACAATTATATTTAATAACATACCGGTTGTGAAAGAGTACTTCATAAATGTATCTCTCTCCCAAATAAACCAGTTACTCTACCCTTTTTCTTATCCCAAAAGTCAAACACCATAGGTCCTTCCAAAAATGACAACCCATCATGTTATGTAATTTCTGTTACAATCTCTACAATGAAATGAGAAATTTCATTCTTCATACTATACCACTAATCCTAGATTAGGTTGATACAGGTTATTTTTTAAGGGGATAGACATTCAGGGTGAAATTGGGTTTCCATATGAGATGATAGATGAATTAGACCAAAAAACCATAAAAATGAACAAAATTAAAACGTTTGATATTGAAAAATATTATGGGACAAATAAATGAAACCAAATCATAAATTTCATGAGATACTATAGTTCTTATAAATGGTTGTATGACCTTCTCTTATACAGTTACCCATCTATATGGTACTTGATTTTTCTTATGGGAATGAATTTTTACATCTTCAAGTCAACTCTATGTCTTCGATAAAAAGATCCAATTTCCTCTAGCCTCTTCATCCAAGCTCATTAATTGATTAATATAAACATCGACAAAGACATGTCTAATGATGGGGTGCTACATTTTATAGGATGATATAGTTTCATAGGTATCTCTCATATTTTATTTATAGATGATATGATGTAATTTCTTAATGGGATGAATCAATCAATCTAATAATTTCATAAAATAATAGATTCATATTGCTTTAGAAGTGGAAAAAACGATAGTACTGATAAAATAAATGTATTTAAATCATTTAGTTTTTTAAAGATTTATCTCACCTATTAGAATGGTGGATCGATTTTACAATATTCTCTCTTCATATGACTTATTATAGATAACATTTATCTACTCAATGAAGCTGTATACATAATTTCAATGGTATAAAAGATCACAAATCTCAATTAACTAATAAAATTTGAGTTTTATCTTTTATAGGTACATGTAATAGTATAAATAATGTTCTCTCTTATATACCAATGAAAAATCTATCTATTATTAGGGCCCATGAACTATCATCAGAACCATTAAAACTATAATTAATTTCTTTTTATGGGACTCTCATTATGAGGGATACTACCACTACGTGAGTTGGTACTGGCTTGTAATACCATTATATGAAGGTAGTATCAACCCTCATAATCTTCACAAATGAATATAGTGTATGTAGAAAAACCTAGTTTGGTGCATGATAGGTTGTCATTCCCTATGGTAAAAATTCACTATGGTAAATTATGGAAGCATCCAAAAGGATTTACGCACTAGTTGCACCAGAAACTCCCCCATCTATAATTTTTTTTTCAATAATCCTCAAGAAATTGTGATAAATTATTTATTTTTAAGAGATATCTTTATAAGAATATAATTATTTGGGCTTTATACTATTCTACCTTAGGTTTCTTAACGTCATCATGAAAGTGTTTGAGGCCAAAGATCATCCAAGTCTGCTGAATGATGTGTTAAGTAAAGAACAAAATTCCTTCATTTAGTATATCAAGTTGAATGATATAAAAACCAGATATTTTGTGATATATTTTATTCAAATAAATATTATCATTTTGAAATTTTTCATTAGACATAACAATTTTTTAATCTTGTGTTATATGAAACACAATTTTTTTTTAAAAACATGCCATTCTATTAAAATACTATAATATAATAGTTATCAAAAAATTTATGAAAGGTGGGTATCAATAGTATTAACCATATTATAAAAATATATCGATGATAAATATATATAAAATGAATTTATTTTGTCCAATTAATTAAAAATGAAAATAAAACCCATTTGAAAATAAAGGAAATCTATTTCAAAAATGTCTATTATAAAGAAAAAATTATTTTAACTAAATAAATTAAAGAATTTTTTTTTGGAAAATAATTTTTATGAAATGTATATAATATATACTAAAATATCTACAAAAAATTTATATTCTGAGTAATATATAAAATTTAGAAGAATAAATCCAATTTTACATTGAAAAACTATATTTTCCTAAAAAACTATTTTAATCATTTTCACAAAATTATTTTTAAAACTATCTTCTGATAATTTTAGAAAAATTAATTTTAAAATTATATTAATTTTTGTAATAATCATTTCAAAATTCGTTAAATGGGATTTTCAGGGAATATTATGCCAATATATATTTTTGATTAATAGTGTAAATTACTAAATTTTAATTAAAAACATCATTTATTTAAAATTTTATATATTTTAATTATATTTTTAATTGGTTTTATATTAATATTATATAAATAATATATCCTCTAATCTTATTTTTGTTAGTTGAATAATTTTCATATTGAATTTTGATATAAAAACCATGTACACTTCTGAGCATTTTCTCATTGAATCCCCTCTTTCTCATCATGTCTGCATGATTAATTTAAACTGTGATCCAATTATGTGAATGGAATTTATAAAAAAATATTCCATATTCAGAATAAGAATTAATTATATTTTAAAATTTGGTAAACATAATTTTTGACCTCAATGAATAGTCAAAAAATAAAAACCATTTACTATGTTTATGGTAAAAATGTGTTTTCTAGGGGTTATACAATATAAATATATTTGTGTGTGTGTGTGTGTTAAAAAGACATAAAAACAATTATTGAATCTATTTTATGATAATATAAACGCTATAGTATATAATTAGTAATAATAATCCATTTTGGACCATTCTGGTGTATGGAAAACAAGGGTACACCTTTTCCTATTAAATAATTATAAGTGTTCCGGTCACCTCACTTATAAAAGGCCTCACCCACTCCTCTTGTCTTCACACCTTAAAGTTTTTTTGGATATGAAAATAGATATGGAAATAAAATAAAAAATTACTTAATATCATTCAATAAGCCTTTTTTGGGCATAAATCCAACCAAGGATGAATTTTGGTGAAAACCTAAGGAGGATACTCAAAGAAGAGGTATCATTCTTCAATGGGAATTTTTATTTTATTTCATACTATAAATAATTAAATTGATATTAAACCATGATTATTTAATAAAATCACTATAAAAAATATATTTTAATTTATTTTATATTAACTGAATTACCTAAAACCATCTCCACTTTAATCAAAGGGGTTATGAAATCATTATTCATTTTTATGGTGGACAGCTACCTCACGATGCGATGCGATTCAGTTTTCCATAACACATTACATAGAAGGTAATAAATATGAATTTAATGAGTATATGTGATATAAATGAAATAATTAGGATAATTATGACATATTTAACATTAATATATATTAAAATATAAATTTTTTTCTTACCATTTTCACTTACTAAATGATTATAATGTCATTCGTGTATGTCTAGACTACCCCCTTCAGGAAGCGATGTGAATATATATTTTCATAAAAAAACAAAATGGATGAAATTTATATGTTTACATAAATAATTAATATCATATTATTACCAATATCGACTGATAAACTATTATTTACCTTTTTTACAAAATGATTCTTGAAAAATGGAAATGTTCTTTGGAATAAATTTTACCAACTATATCTATGATTGTAACATACACCATTTCTCAAAATTTTATTTCATGATTAGTCTTAAAAGTATAATTTAGGTATAAATATAATAATTATTTCACAATTATTATTATTGATAAGACATAACCATGATCAATGTGATAGGACTCAAATTAAAAATATCAAATCATATACAAAAAATAAATATATTATTACCCAAAACAAGATTTTAACAAGGGATTATTAATTAATGGTTAATAAGTAGTCATAAGTAAATAAATTATAGTATAATATATATAATTATGGCTCTATAATAGATATATAATTAAACTATATTAATTATATTGGATTTTATAACATTTATGAAGGATGTCAAGACTTAATGGTAAGAGAATCATGCTTCCTATTTTATTTCATGGAGACATACGCATAATCGCCACATATTTATTTTATATGGTTTTTATACTATCCATTTTACCTTTTATATATAGAAAAAATTTATTTTCATAAAATTTAAATTTTTATTTAATATTATTATGTATTTGGGATTGTAATTTAAAATTTTACTAAATACGTAATTGATTTTTTGTCCCAATTTTCTTTTGTTGAGACTTATTTAATGATATTCACCTATGTACTTTTATGATGTGTATATAAATCTCAGTTCACATGTAATATCAAGAATTTTATTATAATTGTGACATTTTAACTTTCGTTTATTAGTATCCTTTTTTTATTCAATGTAACCAATGTGGGAAGGTTTTAATGTTAAAATCACATTATTTATTAGCATTTCACATTATTATACATCCAATGATGAAATATTGTCATATATCACTGAATAAAATATTGAAATTTATTTTCCTTGGGTAAATTTTAGAGTGTAAATGGTTTCCCTTAGTTTTCTACTATTTATGAAAAAATATTTCTAAAGAATGTTTTTAAAAAAGTCCTCCATAATTTCTTTATTCAGTATAAAAATCAATTTCCTTCTAAAACTATGTCGATCAAAAAAAATTAAAAAATGTATTTAGTAATATTAAAATAAATTATTAAATAAATTTTACAAATGTTTTATTTAAATAAATTAAAATAATATTCATGTCATTTTAAAAAAGTGGAAATTTATATTTTACTAAAAATGTTAAAAGAATTATTGTTTTAACATGTATGACACGAATGGAATATTACATCATCATGACCATTATTTTATTCAAATATTCATTTAAAAGATTTCATGGATATTTAAAAAATTTATTTTAATAAAATATTAATTTTTTTTAAAATAAAAAATGATATATTCCTCAGGGAATTTTTTTATATTATTTTAAATATTCCTTTATATTATTTCAAGGATATTTTCTAAGAAAATTATTTTACAAAAGATGCTGTTTTAAAAATTGTTTTCTTAGTTGAATGTCTATTTTTCTAAATAAATATTTTAAACTATTTTTTAATATTATATTATTTTTTTAATTTTATTTTCAATGTAATGAATTTTGAAATTGATTTATTTTTTAATATGTGTTTTCAAATTGTAATAGTTATTTTAACCACAAATTGATTTAAAATAAGTTAATGCATCCTTCATTACATTTGATATTTATTTTCAAATAAATGAATTTTCAAAAAATATTATGTATTTTAAGTAATAAAAATGGATTTTCAAAGAAATTTTTTTCCTCATGAAATGTTCCATGTGATTTATCCTTCAAAATAATTTTCTATCGATGATGACCTCATTCGATGTAACATTAACTATAATAGGGACATGATACATGGATACCATTATTATTATTTCTTTTAATGATTTTGGATTATGATGAAAATATGTTTATGAATCTAGTTTATCATCTATGAATTATAATATGATATAATCAATATGAAACAAGATTCTTTTTCCACAGGTTATTTTATGAGGAAATGATGAAATTATTATGAAACCAAAGTGTTTCCCTCAAGTTATGAAGTGATGAAATGTTCATGAAACCCATTTCATTACATGGGTTATGATAAGATGATGTTTTATGATATTTTAGGACACATATGTATGATTTTCAATATGTGATGATGGTTATGTTATAACCCAAGACAATGGTAATTTTATAACCAAATATGGATTGGACCTATATCTCCAAAAAATGCATTTGGGGTTGATTTATATCTAATGTTAAAAATAGGTCTATATTTTAGAGTGAAACCTTATTAGTAAGGTACTTTCTCTACTATGATGGTCCTTGGAGTAAAACATGAATAATATGATTATTTGGGGAGTGAACCGATTAAATTATGTTATCATTGGTAGTGATCCTTGACCACTATGGAATTTATTATCTATGGTGTTATTAATTACATAATTCTTTTTCGTATCACAATTTTATGCTCTCATGGATGATGTTTATTGATTTCATTATGATTAATGGATTTTGAACAACCAACCCTTATTACATGACTCAATATTATGATATTTGATATGGATGGTATGGTTTTAAAAATTTTATTCTAATATTTTCATACACTTATGTTCATGCTATGCTTACATATCTCCCATGTTCACCCTTATTGAGAATCTAATCCCACCCTTTATTATGTTTCCTTTACCTAGATTATGAACTATAGTTTTAAGAAAGGTATTTTTTGGAATATTATTATTGGGAAAGATAAATATAAGATATTTTGAAAATAATTCACCAAATTATAAGATTGTGTGCTCAGTTTCCAAATACACTAAACTATTATGGTTCTCAAGCTTGTGTTTGTTAAATATATTGAATATTAATAGAAAAATATGTTTTATCTATTTAAGAATATCGTTGATCTCTGTATTTAATATCTTAATAAATTTTTAATTATCTTTTTGAAAATTGTATCAGAAAGTATTACTGATATACCAAGAGACATTTCAATGGATAATTCTAGGGATAATACTAAGGATAATTCGAAGGATGAGTCAATGTATGAGAACATTTCATGGAATTTAGGTAATAGATATAAATAGTGGATTCTATGAAATTTCTTCATTTTCAAGATACTACAAGTGGATGTGGTTCTGGAAAACTAGTACCTTGGGCTAATAATTTAAAAATAGAACACTCAGAAGGAATAGATCATACCATGTTGCCTGAAAATGGTCCGAAATACACACTAATTTTGACACTCCTGTGGGACATTCTTTGGAAACTCATAAAATATTTTGGAACCATCATAGAGGATTTTAATAGATCGTGACTATGAATTACCTATGATAAACCTAAGGTTTCATATACTAAAATGATTGTGCCCTTAATTAGACATCCTAAGATGGGGTTTTCATGATTTTTTCAGTTTTTGGTATGGTACGTGCTGCTGACCAGATGTTTTTTTTCGTTATAGTAAATGGATGGAACCAAAAAGAACTGGGTTAAAATTGAATGAAAAGAACAATTTTCTTATGGGAAACCAAATGGGATGATGACGAGAGTGAAAGATATTTTTATTATCTCTCATCAGTTATCATGAAATATGATTAACAATGTTCACCTAAACTAACTCTATGTCTCACTATAGAAGATGGGGTTATATTTTTATAAGTTTTTGGGTAGTGGAGACAATGATTGAAGAATGTTCCGGTTTCCTATATGTCAAGAATGTGGTCATAAGAACTCTAGGGATTATCGCAAAGGAAGGCGAAGAAGTTTTATATATAGAGATGATGGGAATATAGTAATTAATTGTAAAGTTAAAATTAATGGTTCTATTAGCATAATTGATGATAAAATTAGTCTCCATATGGTATTATCAATGGATGAATTTTTATATACGGAAAGTATGAGCATTATGAAAATTGATTTTATAAAGGGAAATTTCATGAAGAGAATCAACAAGATTATACAAGTAAAATTTTGTCTACTGATGATGAAGATACAATTAATAACATATTGTCGTAAATAGGAATTATATAATAATTTGATGAATCCTATTTAATGTATTACACATGAGGTGGAAAAAATAACGTTTTTATTTATGAGAATTTTGTAAATGTAAATATATATTTATTAGGATTGTTTATAGATGTTTTAGATTAGGTATTTTCAATAATATGATGAATGGTACTAATAAACATGAAATAAAATTAATGATAAGGTTATAGTTTATGGAGAACATGTGATTAAGTAATGATTCCCCATAAAATATTCTTTATGATGAAAAATGGTGTGATGTTTTGATAAAGAGATGATTGATATAGACAATGTAATTTAGAAAATTCAGATTACCTTGGATGTAATTAATTATTTGTTGAAAAAAGTATTTTTTTTCTATCGTTTTTGTAGTTTAAAACATTATTTTATGTAATATATCTATTAATCTATGTTATATGTATATAATTATTAAGAATATGTGTTTTTTATAAATTTATATTGTAATTTATGTTATTACCATGTTTCAATTGATTACATGATGAATGTATTCACATGATTCAAATGTGATAATCAAGATCTAATTTATGATATATAGGGGATTATTATTATGTTTTATTGGGAAATTATGTGATATTATTTATAAATTTTAAATAATGGACGGTTTATAAGGTTAACCATTTATGAATGGATTATATTGAACATTGGATGATGTTTTATATATTAATATATTACTTCACCATATAAATAATAATCCATATTGGATAACCAATTGTAAATGTTTTTTACTAAAGATATAATTATTGACTTATCATTTTATTATAGATATTATGTAGTGATTTATGCATGAAAGGTCATCTCTATGAGTAAGAGTTGATGTGCAAATTTATCAAGGAATAACCAAAGGATGTAATTGTGCGTATAAAATAAAATTAAATCAAGTAAGTAGTTTTTTATATATTCATAGTCTAGATGGAAAAAAATCACCAACACTATGAAAAGGATATTTTAATAAGAATTTCTTCTATTATCATAATTTTTGATCAAATAAATGATCTTTCACCCCTCTTAGGTTTATGAATTTCTAGTTATTAACTATCTCCTGACCATGTTCTCTACCACTCTCTATAAATATTTGGGTGTTAGTATTCTCTTCAATGTACATGTTTTCATATAGAAAATATGTTATCATATTTTTAAACCATTTATTCTTTTATTCTGGATGACATTTAAACACCCCTTACTTTTGTTTTTAAAATATTTTCATTAAATTTTAATATGATCTGTGTTTCTATGAACAAAATTTTAAATGTAATGCCTCTGATGACTGAGATGAATATAAACTGAAAAATTCGTTTTATAAGGGTATAATAAAAAACCCAAATATTTTTGTTTAATATATATTTTCAAATTAATTTTATATTCCCAATATTATGTGTTACAAGTAATAATGAATTAATTTAGCGTTAAATGCCGAACAATGTTTACATAAATCAAGCCATATTATTAAAATATTATTATATGATAGTTATAACCTAACTATTGTAATGGTGTTTATAAATATGATTAACTAAATAATTAAAATATTTTGTTTAATAATTTATATAATATGATGTTTTTGGTAACCAAATAATTAAAAATTAAAATTAAAACCATTTCAAAATTAAGGGAATCTTTTTCTAAAAATATATTTTAATAAAAAAAACACTTTAGCTTAACAAAAAAAATTATTAATGATTTTAATGGAATTTATATAGTATATATTCAATAAAATAATTAACATTCATATTATGTTTTTTATATATAATAGATAAGAATGAATAAATTTTTTTGTGTAAAATTTTTATTCTTTTAAAAATTAGTTTTGTCACCATTTTGTACAATTATTTTTAAAAATATTATTTAATTATTTCGAAAACATATATTTGAAATTAAATTTCATTTTTTAAATCATATTTTTAAAATTACCTAAGGGATAATATTTGCTAATTTTAAGAAAATATTAAATTTTTGATGAATATTAACATATACAGAATTTTAATTGAAATCTACCATTTCATTAAAATTTTATATGATGTTAAATAATATTAAAGAATCATATTAAATTTATATTATTTAAATTATATATATATATATATATATATCAAATTCAGGACATCTTAATCATTAATATATTGAATCTTAATTTAAAAAAATTATAATCTTTTGAATATTTCCTCTTTGTAAACGTGATCTCTCATCATATATATGGGATTATTTTCAAAATAAATTTCCAAACTAATATGAAGTTAATTGGCATACATGGATTTATTTCCTGGGATATGATTAATTTATATTATTTTATAGGGTCAAATATTTGTTTAACCATAATTAATTATAAAAATAGTTAATATTATCAACTATGGTGAAGATAATAAATGGTTTAATAAGTTGTTTAACAAAATATGATGATTAAAATGACCTCTAAAACTATCTAAAATCTGTTTTATGTCCATATAATTACCTTATAAAGTTTAAGTCTCTATGATAATCCACATTTGACTAGTTTGGTATGTGAAAAACAAGGGTATACCTTTTTATTTGATAAAAAGTTCAAGTGTGCACCTCACCTCTCTTATAAAAGGCCAACCCCTATACTCACCTATTAACACCATAAAACCATTTTTTCGACCAAGACCATCCAAAATTACATTAAAAAATCCACAATATCATCCTAGAAGAATTATTTTGGGTATAAATTCAACCTACCAATGCCTTTTCTGCAAAAATATGGGGGATTAATTAAAGAATATGTAATGTCCATCAATGAGTTTTTATTATATTTATTCCACCACCACCAAAAATTATAAATGAAAAATTCAGATATAATATCCTTACTATATTAAATATACTTATATGTTGTTATGTTATTTTAATGACCTAAAAACATCTTAACAATTATAAAATTGGTAGTGAAACCATCATTCATGTGTTTGGCTATCTACAGCCATAAAAGTGATGTGGCTCAGTTTACACTAACGCTTTACATGGTGGATAATAACAATAAATTTAATGAATTTTTGTTCTAAAAATGTAAAAATTATTATATACATGATATACTTATCATTATTAGAATTTAATATATAATTTTAAATCTTATATTTTCACTCAATGAATGATGATAACGTTGTTCGTGTATGTGTGGACTACCTTTGTCATGAAGCGATGTGAGTCTCTCTTTTCATCACAAAACCACATGGATAATTTTAAAATTTATATTTAAATAATTTAATATAATATTAAGATCATTATTTAAATGTAAAATATTAATTACCTTTTTTCTATACTGATCTTTGAACAATAAAAATGTTAGTGTGGAAAACATATTCCCTGCTGTCTCTATGATCGTAACATACTTCATTCCCCAAAACCATCAGTCACTATTGGTATTAAAATTAGAATTAATGTATAAATATGATAATTATTTCATTATTAGTATTTACGAGACAATTTAAACATATCAAGGATAGGGAACCGAGAAACAAATGAAAAATATATGAAAAACAAAGCAGTTATCACTAAAAGGTTATTTTAACAAAGAGTTTTTAATAGATTCTTAATATATAGTAATAGTTAAATAATATAAGGTATTATATATTTAAATATGTTTATTTAATATATCTAAAATAATTATATATTCATTATACAGTATTTTTAAATACGTCTAGAGGAAGTCAATACTTTAGGTAATGGATTTCTAGTCACAATATTATTTTTGGGAGAAGTATGAAAATTTAAAAATAGTATTTTTATGTTGTATATAATTCCTATTTTACCTGTTATATCATTAATTAAATTATTTTCATGATATTTTGTTAATGTTATACTTTATTTTTTAATAATCAAAATATTACTAATGTTGTAAGGGATTTTGTCTCATTTTTCTTTCATTGAGACTTATGTCATGTTATGCCACAATTTTATTTAATAATATGTATATAATGATAGTTGGATATTTAATATCATAAATTTATTTGATCTTAATATAATTATTTTCTAATTTTATTTTTCTTTTTCTTATGGTTTACAATTCAATATTACCAAAGTGGTAAGAGTTTAATGTTACTATGTCATTTTTTATCAAGATTACTCTTGATTATGCTTCCAATAATGAAATATTATGATTTATATATTAATAAATCTATTAAATTTTTTATCCTTTGGTCTCTTATAGAGAATAAAATTTCCCCCTTAATTTTTATCTCTTTGTGTAAACAATATTTTATAATATTTTTTTTTCATAAGAATCATATTTACTTATTTCTTTGGTTGAATACTAATTTTTATTCAAAAAAACATTTCATATAAAAATATTTTCAAAAATATTTTTAATAAAATTTAATTGATTTATTAGAAAAATTAATTACCCATATTTTATTTTAATAAAAATTAAATGGAATCCTCATTATAGTTTCCAAACAATATCTATTTCACTTTTAACCAAAATATGAAAATAATATTTATTTTAACATTTATGGAATGAATGTAATTTCCCACCCAAGCACTATTATTTTCTGGGAATGTTACTATATAATATTCAACGTTTTTTTCAAATAAAAATATTTTCATATCGATTTAATTTTTTTTCCTTAGTGGAAAGAATATTTTCCTCAAGGAATGAGTTAAATGTTTTTTTAATATTCTTTTATAGGTTTTAAGGGATTTTTTAAAGTTAATTATTTTAAAATAGTGTTATATTTTAAAACCCTTTTTAAAATTAAAAAAGATATGACCCTCAAGAAAAGTTATAAATGATTTTAAAAACTAATTTATTTGTTTTAAGGTAATTTTCATTGGAAAGGATTTAAAAAATGGTTTATGTTTTCAAAAGTGTATTCAAAGTGGAATGGTTATTTTCCAAAAAAATTATTTTAATAATTTTAAAGTTTCATTTATAAGTATCAGTGTTTTATTTAAAATAAAATAATTTAATATATGTTTAATTTATTTTTTGTTTAAATATTGTATTTTCAATGAATTTTTTTAATAAAGATCTAATTGATTTATCTTCCAAAATAATATTACATCAATGATAACCTCCTTTAATATATGTTTTGATATATTGGGGATATTATACAAGTATGAAATTATTATTCTACCTATGAATGGTTTCTATTTATGATTACATGATTAGTTTGAAACCCTTTTCTCTTACATGGTGTATAACATGATAAAATTAATATAAAACTAGTTTCTTTTTCCAAGGGTTTTTCTATTATTAAATGATGATGTAATTATGATACTTCTATCTTATCCATTGGTTATAATATGATTAAATATTTATGAACCCATTTCATTTCATTTTCTATGATACAATGAATGGTTTATGATCTTATAAAACACATATGTACGAATTTCATTAGATTAAGGTGATAATATTATATTTAGGGACAGAGGATGAATTATAGACATTTTTGTGTGGAACTAATATCTACTTCCAATGTATTGGGTATGTATTTATATCTAATGTGATATATTGGACTCGAATGGGGAGTGAACCTAGTTTAGTAATGAAATTGATTCACTCTGATTTTATTAGAAGATAACCTAAACTACAATGATGGTTTGGGGAGAGAATCCATTCCACTATGGAAGCCTTGGTAGTGAGCTTGGACAACTATGGAAATGATTAAATATACTTAAAGTGAATTCTATAATTCCATGTCTTGTTCCAATGTTGTGATGTCATGGATAATTTTATTTAATTTTACTTTGATTCGGGTCTTTTGAACTGCCAATAACTATTCCATGACGAAATATTATGATATTTTATATGCATGGTATGGTATTGAAATGTTATGATCATGTTCTCATACCCTTATGTTCATGTTATTCTTATGTATCTCCTTTTTTACCTTTACGAACAATCTATTATCTCCATTTCTTATGTTTCCTTTCTCTAGACTATGAATAAATTTTTAATGTAGGATATTTTTGTAAAGTTTAATAAAGGGGAATATATTTATTGAATATATTGAAGATATTTCACAAAATAATATGATTGCATACCCATTCTCATATGTCACTAAACTATGATGGTCCTTAAGCATGTTTTTGAGAAATGTATTAAATATTCATATAAAAATATATAATATCAATGCATGAAAATCGTGGTTCAATATAAATATTTATCTTTATTAACAAGTTTTCAATAAATCAATATATCTAAAGTTCATATCCTCTAACAATTAATTTTTCATTCATGTCGAATTGTGGTGGGATCCTTTGGATAAAAAAATTTTGTTCAAAAAAAAATCTTAATATTTTTCTTATATGGAATATTAATCATGAAGAATCCCCACTAATAAATTTGTTTAATGTAAAGGCATTCCCATGGATTCCAAATTCTATGGAAACTATTCATAATCTATTCATGGGAGATGATTGGTAGTTCCTCCTTTGGAACCACCCCAGAATCAATTTGGATATAAACATGTTTCTATATTGAATAGATCAATTTCATACCACATAGTTCTTCAATGATGAAATTTCCTCCAATGAATTCTGATCTCACAATGTTGTACTCATTTTTTGGCTTTGGTAAGAATCAAGGAATAAGGCCCGATGTCCGATATCTTACGCTGGCACAGTTTACCTAAGATATAAAGTTATACGTTAAATTACTAAATTTTCATCATAGTTCTAAAGCTTCACCTCCTCTATAATCAATTTTTTCTATCTTTTATATCCCCAATTATATATAATCACTATATCTTAGGGTCACATGGTTTTATAGGAATAAGAAATTGTAGGTTTTAAAATCAACATTGATGATGGTAATTCTCTTGGTAACATGAGTGGAAATGAACTCATCCATGATACTAGAGGCTTAGTGATTTTTTATTTCAGTTATTTCTATAGAGAAGGTTATTCAATAATTACATAGGCTCAATATATTCTTAATGGTAATGTCTTCCCCATCATTTCAATGCCACTATTTTACTGTTTTATTTTTAATTACATATTTTTTTCAAATTTTTTTCTATATTTGATCTTATTAATTGTTCCATCACATGTTTTCTTAGGGAATTCATATGACAAAAATAAAGTATTATCGATGATCAATTCACTTGGTACAAGGGTAATAGAGAACTTTATATTTTATCTTCTAAAGGAAACAACATTATCCCTTTTAAAAAATTTCATAGTACATGATCCATTACCCTTCATTTTTTTAATTTAATTAATGAATTTTCCAGTGAGGTCCCCTATTTCTAATCTCAATGATGCCGATTTTGGTATTCTGACATCTTAATAATTTTTTCATGTTGGTGGTATTTACAAATACTCATTTCTAATGTGCATATAATGTGTATTTATATTGGACATGGTTAAAAATGATAATTAATAGAGATAGAAAATCAATTACATCATACAGACAATTTTCTAATAAGGATCGAATATTTTTTTTACCTTATTTATTTTTACCTTATTTACCTCATTATACCCTTTGACATCATAACTAACCTTTAACCCTGATTTCATATTTTTTTACTAATAAAATTAACCGTATTACCAAATTTTAAAAAATTGATTCCAAATATAATATCAAATTTATTAAATAAAATATGTTAAATTGATTATAGTTGACTATAACATAAAACACATAACAGAAAAAACATTTTTCTAGGTAATATTTTTTAAAATAATTAAATGAGTTTATTATTATTTTTTATCAATTACATATCATTACATGAATTATAATTCATTTTTTCTAATTAATATCATATAAATACTTATTTAAAGGTGATTAAATTTACTAAAATACTTAACCTAAATAAATATAAAAATTTTATATTATAAAATACTTTAAAAATTAATTATTAACATTTTATTTTTTTCACAATTATTTATTTTATGTTAATTACAGGCCAGGTATATTTTTTGTTAAATATTAGATTTATTTTTATTCAAATTAGAAAAATATTTAATATATATTGGTTATAGGTGTACCAAATGACTATATATCAAAATAAATATATCCAATAACCCTATATTCAAAAGTCATATAGTGACCATTTTACAATTTTCTATTCCTATATAAAATATTACACACCTCAACAAAATCATTCATAGAATTCCCTTATTTAGACATCAATATTTGTATTATATTTCAAATGTTTTATATTCATTCCATAATTTAACTCATTGATATGATATTCATTGGAGATTATAGGGTTGAATACATCATGATTGCATTCTTTTTATTAACTTGTGGATATATTGTACTTATATATTGTATAATTGTGTTTATTTAATATTTTAGGTAATAATGTTCATTTCGTTTTATATTTTTATCTTTTATCTTAATGAAATATTTTTTTTATTTTTGGTAGTTTGATATGTAATATGATTTTTTATGTGTTTTTAATTATTTTAAATGAAAAAATCATTTAATAATAATATTCATATAATATAATTAATGAACATTTCTTTCATAATATAGTATGTTACATTCAATAGCATTTTAAGAAAATTTATTTTCATGTTTTAATTTTCCCTCATCAATTATAAATAGTAGAGAGCGTATCAAAAAATGTAAGACTCTAGATATAAGTTATATTGATAACTAAAACTCCATATTTGGGGTTAGAAAAAGAAACTAGTAATATTATGTTACTATTTGAATAAGTTTAGGGTTTTAATAATGTCAATCATTCATTCCATTTATAAATATTTGTAAGGAAATGAGGCACAAAATTTTGAATGTGTTTTTATTGGTATATCATAATAGTTTTGTGATGTATTCAGTATAATATTTTATAGATTGATCATCCAATTTCATCAGGTTAATGCATAATATCACTATTTAGTGATGGTTAGTTTGTAAAAAATATCACATTTAACATCCTCAATATATATTATCAATTGAATTCTTTTCTTTTATATTCATTATATGTGTTCTATAATAAATAATTTCATATTTATAAAAAACAATAACCAAGATGAAAGTGTTTTTTATAAATGTATAAAAAAAATATTTTATATATTTTTGATCTATTTAAACCTTTAGTAGATAAAATGAGTCACTAACGGGTAGTGTCCATCCTTGTAGGATGGATTTAATAGAGAGTTAATCCTTATTTGGTGGATTTGAGCATTCTATATTAGGCTTGTTATAACTTATAATGTAAGATATTTGGGTGAGAATAATTATAATATTTTATAAGGCCCCTCTCATTTTATTTTATTGATCATTGGTATAACTAACTCATCGTACATAACATTCAATTTTTACTCCATATCTTATATTTATATTTATTGAAGAAAAACAATTTTTTTAGCTTGTGTAATGAAGATATCCAATTAAATTAGAGAAAACTATCAAATGGATATGAAAATGATAATCCTAGGATGTCTAATCCTATAAAACCCTAATTAAATCCTAAAACACATTAGATTAAACATTTTATATCATTTTTAAATAAATATTTCATTATATTCAGAAAATCTTACTACATGTTTCATCCTTTTGTTATCCATACCTTGACCCCAAAAAATAATGAAATATGTTTTTTATAAAAATTATAAATCCCCTAGAACAAAAATCCTAGATCTTGTTCTTTTAATATATTATTTATATATATATAATATGATACCAACTAAGAAAATAAAAAAACAAAAAAACATATTAAAATATTATACATATCATCTCAATTTTACAACACACTTCCTGAACAAAAAGGATTATTTTCTTTAGAGATTATCACTGTGTTAATCTTCTTTTTATACATAGAGTGAATTTGTTCTAATTAAGAAAATATTAACTTATAGAAAGATAAATATATATAAAAATTCATGGAAAATGTGGGAAATAAAAAAATGAGTGAGATTAATCACTATGTAGGGGAGAAACCAACAACAATGAGGCAAGGGATATTTTCCATTAAACTATAATAAACAAAGAAAAATTATATATTATTTGAAATAAAATTATTGATTGAATATATATATGAACATATATTTTTTCATCAGGAGGCGTGATAGAAAAATAATAGATCATGGAAAACAACATGTATAGATGATACTGAAATCATAACATAAACCATGTTATAAAAAAGTGGAGTCATATAACATTAATTATTAATAATGTTTTTATGAAATATAAATTTGGAATGATTTATGAATTTTCCAGATATATAATCATATGATACCATAAGAATATTTTTTTGATTACCACCAATATTTTCCTATCAATTTGGAATATGCCAACTCTCTATGCCCAATAATAATATGGATTGAGTTAAACAACCCTATCCCAGAACATAGTGATCTCATGATATATTATTATTTTCCAAATGAATTGGAGGTTTTTAAAATTTTATAATCACCTTTATCATTATTATATATCCACACACAAACATGCACACATATTTTTTCTTGCTAAACGAACATGAAAATAATCTTAGATAAATAAATAGTCATAATATGAAAAAACATAGAAAATTAAATAGTCTATATAAAAACATGTATGATGTATAAAAATTATTTAATTAATATTCAAATATATATAATTAAAAATTTATTGAATAATAAAAATAAAATATTGAGTATATTAAACATATTACATACATTAATATATATTTTAAGGACAATAGTTTTCCAAAGTCTATCGTATGGAATTGAAATCAAGTTGAATACCCATCAATAAAATTATAATGTATAGGGTATTTATAATTGAAATTATTCATTATATTGGTCACTTTTTTGCAATTGTGTTGATATGTAAAGAATAATATAGGGATGGACAAATCCTATAAAAGTTATTTCATTTCCTCATTGCCATTGATACATTAGAACTTGGTTAATTAGTCAAGGGGCTATTTCAGTATAGTAACTGTTTGTGAGAACTATACTATGATAATGAATACAATATATTAATATTTAAAAGGATTGTATATAAAAAATATTAATATATATGAAAAAATAATTTATAGGAATTCAATAAATTAAAGATGTTTTAAGAGAACAATTTCTTAATTTTTTTAAATTCCATTGAAATAAATAAATAAAAGAACATTAGTTTAAACAAAGATATTTTAAATATTTAAAAATTATTATAAAAATTAATATATTAAAAGTATATGAAAAATAATATTTATAAGAATTGTAAAAGAAATTAAGAAAATAATTTTCTAAATATTTTGGAAATATTGTTATAAAAAACAACAATACATGTCCGTTTCAAAATTATTTTCAAATGGTAAAAAAAGACTTTTAAACTATTATTTAATCAAATAATGTATCCATAAAAAAATAAGGTTATATTATATAAATCTTGGAAAGAATGAATATAAATGGAATGGAAGTTGAAAGAAATACTTTTAAATAATTTTTACATGGTTTTAAGTAAACTACATTGATGAAATATTTTTTTTAATAAAATTAAAAGGAAATATATATGGTAAAATAATAATGCTTATTTAGAAATCAAACTAATCAAAAATATTTTTTAGTAAGATTTAATTTGGATATGAATGATAAATACAATAAAATATATAGTGAAAATATTCCTTTTAAAATGTCATATTTTATGTGATCGAAATAAATCAAAAGGATATTTTTATAACGATACTTTTTATTCTATGAAAACAAGAGGAAATTTAATAAAAAATTCAAATGGTTAAATATAAAAAATATATAATATAGAAACTAATGAATAATGATTATTATTAAAAGAAAGGATATTGAGACAATAATTTTTTTATAGATTATATTAAATTATGTATTAATAAATAAAATTAGATTATAGTTTTAAATATCAAAGATTCAAATAACAGAATAAATATGTTTTTTATATTGAAATAATATAAATAACATCCACATTAAAATAATACATATAAAATATCAAATTGTAAATAGATTTAGACTGAAACATCTTTAAAAAATCATAATTTTTGAGGTATTAATGGAAAATAAAATATGAGATAGTAAATGGAATATATATACCATAAATGAATATAAATATAAATATAAATATAAATTTGATGATGTACAATGTATAATAATAATGTGGATAATAATAATATAACCTCAAGTGTAAAATAAAATATTGAGAAAATGATCCTTATACAACTTTGGTACTGTACGAATACAATTCAAATTAAAGAGGGACAATGAAATGAAGCTTCATATACAGTAAATAAAATTTAAATTAAAATAAAATATATAAAACTAGTACTACATACACCATATAAATGAATATAGGTCGATTATATGGGTAATGTTTCAATGAAATGAAATTGAGGTGAGAATCCCTTATAAACATCCTATGAAATGAATTAAGAATAACTAATTGAGATAGATATAAATTTCTATGTAAATCATTATAAATACACATATGATAATTAATATAGTATTTTAGATGAAAAAATATATAACGTATTAAAATGAATATTGGAAATATTATATCTAAAATTTGATGATAGATCAAAACAAATCCCCTAACCTTAACTCTAGACTAGGTTGAACGTTCTCTTGATCTATATATAACTAATTTTAGATTAATAAAAATACAAGTAAGAACTATATATATATAATTATTATCAATCAACTATATTTTTTTATAGTTATTAGATATTCATAGTTTATATTTATCATTGATTATTAGTAGTTTCAATTGAACCATCCTCATTTCAGTATGATGGTACTGGTCATCATTCCTTTACTCTGAGTTAGACATCTCAAAAAATTTAATGCTATTTGATTCCTAATTCTGTAATGTTTTTATGTCCCAATTACATTACATTGATGTTACGAGTATGATCTGTAATGAAAAATTATATAATTCTTGTATTTGAAAATTTTTAATTGTATATGGTTTTATTTAAAAAAAAATTCAATAGCTATATATTGTAATAAAATAATTATTAAAATAAAAAAATTCACAATTGATAAAATATATTTCTATTATTTTATTTTTATAATAATCCAAGATAAACAATTACTCACATATTTCATATAGGCGGTTTAACATACCTATCAATGGAAAATTCCATAATAAATGAAATAGTAGTAATTTTTTTTCTATATAATGTTCATAATATAATAATGAAATAAATAATAATTTATTAAAAAGTTAAATCAAATTATATGAAAATTAGTGTTATAAGGTAAATAAAAGGATTAAAAAATATACTAATTACATTGATGAGTGATATCATCCTGAAAGGCCCCTCTTCTAAACGAAGGACTTGGGTATCCCTGTTGTGACTAAATGATCCAAAATATCATATAATATTTTTAGGAAATTAAATTTGGTACATAATTATGTGGAAATGAATGGAATTATTTGATTTTCATTTGGTAGAGGCAGGGTCCTATTATAGGTGAGTTTGGGTGACATATTTGGAATTTCTCATTACATAATGTTTTAGAAATGTAATTTTTTAAAGTGGATCCAAAATTAATATTAAATGAGGATAATTCCTTAACTCCCTCACATAGAAATAAATGTGTTATGTTTTGGTGTTATGTTAACACTTCAAAATTTTGAACTATTTACCAAGTTTTACCCATTACCATCATAACACAGTTTTTACATTGGTAAATTATTTCTTTCCAAAAAATTGAAACTAACCTAATTTACTAATTTTTATATAATTATTAACAATATTTTAATATTTTAATAAAATATAATTCCAAAAAGTGATTAAAATTAACATTAATGTAATGTGAGTATTCAATAAAATTAAATTATTTGAAAAATATATTATTAAATATAAATTTTATTAATTATTTGTTATAACCAATTAAAAATAAATATAAGAATGTAAATTGATTAATTTATATGTAAAAGAAATACATTAAATTAAAGTCATTTTTTAAATGTGATATATTTAAAAAAGGAGTTAAAGTATAAAAACAGACATTTTTATTAGAATTAAATATATTTTTACTAAAGAATTAACATCAATTAATTTTATTTCATAATATTTTTGTTTTATTTTATTGACATGATAAATATATTATTTTAAACACATTATCCACTCAATTATACCAATTATAATATTTTCAAAGTACTTATTATATACATGTGTTCCCAAATACCATATATCCAATAACCATATATCTAATGACCATGTTTACAATGGTCATATAATAGTAATATTACCATTTTCTATTAAAATATATAATATTAAAATATTATACTAAATAATTTATCATATTAATTCATTTATTCATCAATATTCCTACCATATATCTTATATTACACATTACATATATAGTTATACTCAACAATATATTGTTAATGGGTGACCATGATGTTACTAATTCATATTTATAATATTTTTGTTTATTGGTGGATATATTCGTTTGTTAGTTTTTTTATAATGTTTTGTTAAAATTACATGTAAAATGTTTATTTAATTTTATATTGTATTGTTCTACATTTATTTAATAATGTATTTTTTATGTTATTTTGATATTTCAATCGATTAATTTTATACCAAATATCTATTCCAAAAAAAGAAATTATTATTTATTTTATAATAATATAAATATAATATTGGGAAATTAAATGTGTTATAAAATATTTGATACTATAAAAAACCTTTTAACATATCATTATCCTTTTTATGAAATAAAATTTCAAAAATCTTTATTTAAATATCCATTTTGACATTAAAATCCAATTTCAAAAAATATCATTTAAATTATCGCCATGAGGTTTAACCCTTTTCCTTAATATAAAACCATTAGAAGAATAAAATTTCACCTATAAAAAATCATTAATATGGTCCATCAATAGTCCTATATTCAGGGTACCTCATTATATATTTTTTCTTATAGTTATATAATTCTTTGGTATTTATTAGGTTGAGAGAAAATTCTCCTATTTTATAGATTTAATGAATGTAAAAAATAATATAGGTAATAAAAATAGAGAAATGAATATATAATTACTTAAAGAAAAGATATAATAGGCCTAATGATCAAAATTGTAAATAACTAAAGGCTACATACCTCATATAACTATCTAATAACATATCTAAATGTATCTAAACCATCACTAACTCTAATGATCTCCTATCATATACATAATTACCATAATCACATAATTCATTTCTTTTATATAAAAATATTATAATAGTACATATACCTCTTTCTAGAGCTGCCACTAGGAACAATACATGACATACCCATTGAAATGGGATGATTTTAGAATGATATGGTGGTGTAAAACTAAAAATCCCAACTATAACATCTTGTTACCCATCTGACATGTATGAAATTAACTTGGTCATGGTTTTTATTTTTCATTGAATGGGGAGGGTGGAGAATAAATTTAGAGGATACCTATAATGGTAAATTCAGTGATTAGTTAGGCTCTCATCTTCAACTAAGATTTTGTTTAGGCTACTAGTGGGTTACATGTTGTGTAAATAGGATACTCACAGTAAAACTAGGTTATGTGTCGTGTAATGGTTAATGGGAGAATATTGTGAAAGGTTCAACCCATGAATGTCACATGAAATTATGAGTCGTTACATGTTTTAAGATAATTAATGAATGGTTTTTAATTTTATGTGACACAATTTTCAGTTGTTACCAAAAATGACTATTTCATGAAATGAAGTCGGATTATACATCTTATAATATACCAGTTTCAGTTTTTTAATAAGTTTAAAAACAAATCTATGTAATTTATCTCCTCTAAAAATTAATTTACCATAACCCAAAGCCTTCCCCAGGTGATATTGGATCTATCCAACCATTCTTGATCCATTCGATTGGCGTTGGATCATCGTTGTGTTTGCGGTGGGATTCACGGGTAAGTGTTCTCTTTGTTATTCATATTCTTCTATTACTCCTCTTTGGTATTTCAAGGGATAATAATGAAATTTATAGATATATTATCCATACTATTGGATATTACTTCTACGTTTAGTTTTGAGGTCTTCTACACCATCATTCTTGTTGAAGGGTTCCATTTAGAGTGTCGAGATTTGGGAAAGAGTTAGGTGATTCTATCCCATTTGGAAAAATTAATTAACCACGAATTAATTGATTCATTTCAATTGTTGATTTAAATTTAGTTTCCATAACATTATATAATCTAATTTTACAAAACCCAATACCCATGATTTTGGATATTTGAAATTATTTTTGGCATGAAAATTGGGGAAACCCCCATTTCCATTGAATTGGGTAGTATTTATAGAAGTTGGTTAATTTAAATTTATTAATTTAATTTCTATATATGATAGAAAATATTACAATTAAACTGTTGAATTTTATTAAAAAATTTAATTGTGAAAATTATGGAATTGGTTTTAAATTGATTTCAAATATGTGAAAATGGATTGTAATGTTTGGATAGACACCCTACAGTTTCATCTCATTAAACAGTCATGTTTTTTATTAAAACTTTTTTTGGGTTTAAATGGAAAATTCCCATATGAAATGTGATAAAGGGATTTGATTTTATTTTAAGAAGTATTAAAATAAATTTCCCTTCATTGGTTGTGTAAGAGGACATGAATGTCATCGGTATTATGTGAGTTATTTGGACACAGTCTATGCTATAAAATGTTATAAAACATAAATATAGTAGGTCGCATCCCCAATGGGAGGGTGATGAGTTTCCATTTACTATTTTCATTGGGAAATGTTTATACACATATTTTCATGATCACTTAGAGATTTAAGAGTCATATAGCTTGGAACTATCATACCTATTTTTTAGATGACCATGTTGATCAATTGTTTTATTTTTGATATATAAATATATAATAATGTTATCGAACTAATTTACAAGAATTCTATAATAACTTAATGTTTTTGAAATATGTTTCTTATTTAATACATTATTTTTTAAATATTCTATCACATGTAAATCCTTGGTTTAATGTATTTTCCAAAATTTGAACCATATGACATGTTATTTAAATATTATTTAAAACAAAAAAAAATAAATTAAAATTGAAAGCATTTATTTGGTAAATCTATTTTTGTTAGATTTTATTGAATCCATGGTGAGAAACTATAGGGATTTTATCTTACACCAAACTCATTCCTTTGAGTTTTTGTGGCTTATCTATTTTTAGGATCACACAAGGGGAAACGATCTCTTGGAGGTGGATATAGCTATGGAACCATGGATGTGGTGAGTTGAATTCTTAGAGTCATGGTTTTCATCCCTGTTTTTTAACATGGGATGCAATACTTTGGGATTTAATTCCTTATTGACTTTTGGTACTATACTCCTAGTGTAGTTTTGTTTATATTCATATTGACATGTATGTATTTCATCCACAATATTTTTTGAAAAATTCATTCCCACATACATGTTGTATGATGCTAGGTGCTATTAACCGAACCATGGGGATTTATAATTGACATAGGGATATGTTATGAAAAGATTAGTTACTGGGTTACCAAGATACCCAGGCTAGTTCAGGACAAAGTGGTATCAGTGGGAGGTTATTTAGCTTTTGTCCTAAAATAAATATGCATTTTTTATTTATTTAATAATATAAGAGGTAGTTTCAATTAAGTGCATACCCATATCTCACCACAATGAAGCTTAAGTCATCAAGGGGTTATGGAAAGTTATTTTATGGATTAGTTCTAGTATTTCCAATATTGTGATTTGGATAGAGTGAAATAGAAATATTTTTGGTTCTGTATATTGAGATTAATTTCACTTGTTTATTAGTTTGAGTGTTATTTTGATGTACTTCTTATTTCCTGATGATGTTAGGTATTATCATGTCTATCAGAAGATGTGAAAATTGAATCATGGAGGAAGCTTATATTGAACCACATTGATCAAATCCTATAGTGGTCCGGAATGTAGTTGTGGTGATTCTGCACACTATCTATGATTTGGCACATGCACCGAAAGCAGTCCCCATTACGACTCTAGATATGGATCCTCAAGGAGATGTTTTTCAAAATCATTCTCAAGAGTGCCTTCCACAGACCCCACCAATTTTCAATATACCCATTAATCCTGAAAATGTTGGGAAACATTTAGATTAGATAGAATGTATTTTTTTTCGAGAAGTTGGACGAAATCAAGGAAAATTGAGATGCCTTCATGCTGGATAGACTGAGTATGATTTTGTGGGATATGGTGATGATAACATATATACATAAGGTATCAATATGGAAATATTTCAAGGCTATGTTCACCACCTCTTTATATCTATAGTAAATGGTTTTTCCATGGTTGTGGAGTTTTTTAAGCTCGAGAAGGTTGAATGAACCCTGACTATGTATTGAAATAGTTTTACTGACCTGGTGTTGTTTTTTCATGATATTATATCTAATTATAAAATAAAGGATCAATAGTTTGATTTGGGATATATATCATATATCCATTCTAACATATTCTTGCTGAATCTTCCCACTAAAGACAATGTGCTGGATAGGGTGATGATGGTTGATATGGACCTAGATGGAATGTTAGGGTTGATGGGTGTTACTTTTTCTCCCAATGGAAGTGTCCATTTTATCAATAGAAAGTAGAATCATAATGATTCTAGAAATATTTCTTGATGACACATTAATTATACACCCCATAGAACATTAAGATTAAGTCCTTTGGCTTGATATCATCGTGGAAATCTAGGTGATTCAAAGAGGGTTTTCAATTCGGAACCCAAGAACTGTATCTCCTACAGACATCCAGGACACTTGTAGTGATTATTCCATACGTTTTGTACTCCTCATAATGAAACAGGATCATCTTCTCGTCCTAAAATTTTGGGCAATTCGATGCCTCACATATAAAATGGTTCCACCTAAAAGCATCCAGAATGAAACTACTTCATATTGTGGATGAGTCATCAAAGAAAGCCCATATTAGTCTAGTGACTATGAGAGGTATAATTACTATTTATTTTTCATTAGCTACTCCACTATTTGATACTGGTTCATAACATTCGGTTATTTTAACGAGAATTTTCATTCATTTAAATCATCATATGGATCTTTTTTCTTATGCAATAGATATTATTATTACAATTGGAATGAAGATATATCATGGCCCCCATAGTACCACTTGTGTCTTATCTCTATTATATGTTGATCTAGGGTGATATTGGGATTGGACCTGATCTATCTTTGACTAAGAAGCCAGTTAGGATAGTTGATTCTCAGACCAAGGTACTTTATGGGAGGAAGATACCTTTAGTTTCTATCTGATGGAAGCATGGTTATGATAATCATGAGATGTGGGAATCTTTGTATGTGATGAGAGAGATGTTTTCTCATCGTTATAGAATCGATGCTTCTATATAAGCTTTTCGGGTATAGAAATGTTTTATGTTATGGTGGTTGTAACATGCCATTACCAACCTGACAGGTATTAAAATGTGATTCCCAAGTAAATATTACCGTAATTTCTCATCTTTATTTCCATATACACTTTTTGATTTCAATTTATCCCCATGAAATTGAGGGATCTATTCTTATTATTGTAGTATCTCACTTCTCAGTTGAATTTTGAGGGCTTCTACACCTTTGTTCTCATTGACAGGTTCCTTTGCTAGTGTTGAGTATTAGGGAAAGGTAGGTGATTCTATCTAGTTAGGACTAATTTATGGGCCATGAATTTCAATATTTATTTCAATTAAATATATAAATTCAATTTCTATATCTTAATGTCAATCGATTTGATAAAACCCATATATAGTGAATTGGGATATTTGAAATTATTTTGTCATAAAAATAGTAAAAAACCATGATTCCGTTGAATTGAGGAGCATTTGTGGAAATTGGTTGATTAAAATTGATTAATTTTAATTGTAGATATAATTGAAACTATTTTAGTTAAATTAATTTATTTTATAATGAATGGAATTGTTAAATTTTCATAATTGGTTTTGAATTGATTTCAAATTTGTGAAAATGGTTAAAATTGTTTTGATAGAAACCCTGTGCATGTATATTATTAAAGAGGATTTTTTTAGAATATAAATTTTTTTAGTTTTAAATAGAAAATTGGAATTTTTAATAGTAGAATGGGATTTAATTTTACTTTTAACTTCCATAAATAAATTCCCATTACTGATTCTGTAAGATATCATGCAAGACTTAGGTTGTTTCTGAGTTATTTGGACATACTCCAGCCTATTCAAAATTCTAAAACCAAAATGCATAAGTTCACTTTCCCAATGGGGTAGTGACAACCTACCTTTGGATAGTGTTAGAGGGATGTGTTTATACAACCTATTTCTATGATCACATAGTGATTTTAGAGTCATATATAAAAGAAAATTCATACCTATTTGGAATATTACCATGTTACTCATTGATTTTTTATTTGAGATATAAATATATTCCAATGTTGTTGAAAAAATTTACCTTCATATTTGATTTATATAAACTATTTTATATAAATTATTTATTAAATTCCTTTTTATTAGATATATTCCATCACTTTTAAAGCATTTTCTTAAATAATTTTCCATCATTTGAACTGTAATGAATGATTTAAAAAAAACTAATTTAATATAACAAACACGCTTTTATTAAAATTGAAAGAATTACCTTTCTTAATCTGTTAGAGGTAAAAATTATGGAATCCATGGTGATACCCTACTATTCTTTTTATCTCACACCCAACTTGTTCCTTTATGTGTTTGTAGATTATCTCCTTCCAAGATTGAGCAAGGAGAGAGGATATATTATAGATGGATCCAGTTGTTGAACCTTGTACATTGTGAGTTGTGTCCTAAGGTACTTGGGTTGTTTTTTCATGTTTTGGTAGTTGGTATGTTGTACTTGGGTATTTAATTCATTGTTTAAATATGTTTCTTTATGCCTAGTAAAGTTTCATTTGTATTCATATTGTCTTTCTCTTATTGCTTCCCCTATGTTTTGTGGAAAATTCATTCCCACTATCATGTTGTATGATTCCATGTGCTAGTATTTGACCCATGGGGATCAAAAATTACCCTTTTCTATTTTAGGGCTAGCTCAGTTATTGGGTTACCATGTTACCTAGTCAGGTTCATGACACCTAAACTAAAATATCAAAATTAAAGTATAACAACATCTGAGAAAGAGTACATATTATAGAAAGTACGTCAAGTTTCATTAATGAACCATAACCATATTAATCATTCTAGATCAAATGGGAAAAGGTGAGAAAAAATTTTCATAGGGAAGAAGTTCCATCTTTTATAATAACTTATTTCGAAAAAGATATTGATGTGGAATAAGAATAAAAATAAAATTTTTTTAAGAAATCATCACTTTATGCTAGTCTTGAGGGTGACCCCCAAAATCATGTTGGACCCCACTAACTCCCTAGTTGACCACAAAGGTCTCAGTGGTCTACCATATTTTTCTCAAAGGTATGATAAGTTAGACTATCCCACTTCCTAGAGAAATAATATCCTACTTCCATGCAACTAGGGTTTGAGTGGGACTCTTTTTTTTCATACAACACATTGTTTATCCCAAATATAATGAAATTTCTCTTCTGGTCCTTAACAAAAGTCTTATTGAGTTACCCCAAGAAATCATCATGCCCCAAGGGTGGGGAATAAATGATAATAAAAATATATTTCATGGAATTTCTACAACTAAAACATTTAGAACATAATATAATGATGGAGTGTATGATGTTGGTCCATTAAAAACAGTGCACAAATACTAGAGTAGTGGGTTTTTATTAATTTTTATTTTATTTTTTTGATATATATATAAATTGAAATAAATGAAAAATTAAAAATATGAACTAAGAACATTTAAAAGGAATACTTCCTATTAAAAAGTTATATTTGATAAATTTAAAGGAATATGTTTTAATAAAAGCCATTATTTCATCATCTTTTAGATTAAAATTATTCATTAGTATTGATATTTCATAAAGGTGGTCAATTTCATCTTATTCAGTATTAATCAAATTTACATTAGTTATTTCAGTTACTTATTGTCAAAAGAGTATAATTTAAAAAATCTTCACTATGAACTCATCTCAATTTCAAAAGAATAATTAAATACTAATCTAGAAGTCTCATCCTTCCCTAAAAATGTTAGATTTTCTCATTTAATTGTTACATCTATCTGATAAAAATTAAGGACTAAAATATAAATTATAATCGATGTGATAATAATAATTATATTAAATACCAAAGAAAGAAATTATTAATTAACAATTAATTTTCATTCTTTGACACTTAGTCCAATGTCCCAAAAGATAATACTCACTCATCAAATAAAGGAAATCCATCATGAGTGAAAAGGCCATCATATGTAATGGGAATGTAATGAAAATAAAAAACATGAAAAAAACAATTTCAAGAGAAGTGAGAAAACTCATCTAACAAAATTTAATTTTATTCTAGAAATCAAATGTAATAATATATGTTCCCAACCTCTCTATAAAATATTTAATGTCATCAAAAGTTTCTATATCTAGGAAAACATTTTAAAAAATTATTTTTAAACTGGTAATCTATGTTATATTTTAATGGAAATGGTTACAATATGAAAATTAAATCTCAATAAAATATCCCCTATCCTTTCTCCTCATATGGACCATGTTTCACAATGAACTAAATAGACTATTCTATGTTGGACTAACATATGGTCTGATGCACACTTAACAACACCCAATAGGTGGCTGATAAGTGGTGAGGGCATATATATTGATGTGGGTAGACTATTACGAAGGTATCAGGTAACCATCATCTATAATTACAATATAAGAATAATAAAGTAAATAAATACCAGTAGGAGAAACACTTTATAAGATAAAATTTAATAATATAACATTTTAAATCAAAATTGGATATAAATCATTCTTATATAAATGTAATAAAGGATCCACATATTCCATGTATCGATATATGTGATAAAAAATATTATAGGAATAGTAGACAAATATCATATTGCATGTCATGGAATCACCTCAAACCCTGACTAGATATTATAAATCATTATCTTAACATAGATCCATTTACCTTTGTATGATTGTTTTCCAAAAATCAATCACCCACATCAGGTTTCCCAGGTAGGGTTTATGTGATAAAACCCATTTAAAAATATCCAATTAATGCTTAACAGAAGTGAAATATATATGAGAATTTATGAAATGAAAAAAATAAAAAAAACAATATTCTTTACTGTATCATCATATTATTAAAAGGAAAAAATTAATCCTAAACATATATACTTTGGCTCAACACCATAATAAATTGTCATATTCTACCACAAATGTATAAAATAACATGAATGGAGTCTTATCACTCGAGGTATGACACCAAATCATGTTATAGACTCCCCCTCCCTCTCAGGGGAGGTCACACATCATCATCTTATCACCTAACCCACATTATTAGGGTGACCTCAATTTCATAAATCCCACTATATCACATAAAAACCCTCCATTATTTTAATTGTGATAGGGCCCCAACTGTTATTGTTAATAGATGAATAAATAAATAGGAGAAACATAAAATAATCATACAACATACAATGATCAACCATTATTCACATAGAACATTATATGAATAGGATAACACTAGTATAAACCATTTAATTATCTATTAATAACCCCTCTATGTTTCATACACTATCCATTTCTGTGCACCGAACAACATCACAAGTGAAGGGATTCATCACCAAAATCTAGATGTCAACCCATTAGGAAACCCATGCCTTCTATGATCCCAAAAAAACTATTTCATGTTGAACATATCTAATTAGATTTCCCTACCTCAACCCCTAATACAAGATGAAATATCATCACACATGATCTATTTTTTTCGAAATTACCATCTAAAGGTCCAAAAATATCAATTTAGATCCCCTCAAACATTTAGATTCAAAAAGAAGAACTTAATCTGGTCAACTCACACTCTTAAAGTAAATTTAGAGTATAAAACCAAATATAAATTGAACAACATCATACAAACTTCCTACCTCATGTATAAGGGAGCCCACATGACAAAGGAATCCACTCAAATTGGGTTTGATAGAATAAATGATTAAGTTTTCCATAAACCTAAATTTTTTTGATATGAAATATAAAAAAGGTAACTATAATTGAAGGGGACACTATGGCATCGATGACATGAAAATCATGAAGAGAAGATCAAATGGACGAACAAAACTAAAATTTGGAAACATAGGAGAGAAGAAAAACTCTTAAAATTTAACTTATTCCAAAAATAGTTGATCAAGTATAGTGAGTATTAATATAGGATAGGGTTATGTAAGTAAGTGATTATCAAGTGGAATTATTGAACCTCCGTTAATAAACACACCATAAGGTTCACTAGGTACCCACCCACCCTTGAATGGAAGCCAATTGACCCTACCTAATATCCACATCATCTTTATTGGGTGGATAGTATGGATTGAACTCTTATGTTTATATTATCTTTCATACTAGGTATGTGGTAGTCTCATGTTTCATATTAAAGTAGGGTGGGAGGGGGCACCCATCACTATCATTATTCATAATATATAATACACTTGAATACATTTTAAAACGGACAAAATTAAATATTTATAAACTAAAAATGATCCTTGAACTCATACATATAATTTAAGGACCATTACAAACTCAAATTGTAAGTGATTATTATCCATGAGAAGTCACTTTATGCATCCCTTCCAAATACCTTTTCCCACTGGACCAGTATGATTGAATCCCATAAAATGTCTCCTCCATGATACTCGAATCCATCCACAATGTCTGAATTAGAAGCACTATATTCCCATACAACACCTTCTCACTTTGTTCTCTGAAAAAAATTAAGAACATTATAAATTATTATTATTCCTTCAACTTGATATTGTTCTAGTAAATCATGTGTAAAATTTCTAGATCATACATTTAAAGACGTGACATGTGAAATCCATGTTTCATTACATGATGTTATAGAGTAAAATTAAATAAATTGGAAATTATTATGATCTGCTGTAAAACCACAAATAGAATGAAAAACCACAATTAAATCTTCCCATAACTCCTCCAAAACTCATAAACAAAACATGATGAAATCCTTTACAACATATAATTTCTCCTAAACAACTCATTAGGTCATTTAATCCTTTTAATATATGAGTGATTCCTACTCCATGTGATGATATATAATTTATAGATAAAATTTACCCACTCAATGGTGTTAAGTACTGTGATTGGCTAGGTCATTTCTAACTCACAATCCTCTAGATATCATTGTAATGATTGTAATGACCTACCATTACAATACTCAAAGGTGGAATCTATATGTAATCTTAATAGATGTTGTTAGTACCAAAATATTCCAAATCCAAATGATCATCACATGATCCACTACAATTAATCACACATCTGTAGTATATTATTCAAAAACTAGTTCATGAGATCAAACATAACTTTTTTCAGTAGATGATAAGATATACACAGATTCAGCTAAGACCCCACGGAATCATTAAATCCCTATTTAGATATCAATATCAAACACATATATAAATGTTAAACTATTATTAAAAGTACCCCATGAGACTGGAATATTTTCTATAGCTAAAACTTCCTGAAATCATCATTTATCCAAGTCTCCCAAGAGGGATAAAAGTGTATAAACATAGTTATCTAATCAACTATGACCCACACTACATCATGACCCCTTGGGGTCGTGTTTTTTCCCAAGGTGAATTCCATGGTCACATCATCTTACATCTATACTAGAATTTGAAGGGGTTGAAGTAACCCACTTTGTTGCTTGTGCTCTACCATTATAACATGAAAGTAAAGGTATTCAGAAACAAACCATATGATATCCCTCCTCATAACCATCCACTATTAATGATACATAATATCATATCACATCACAATAATTGCTTAAATAACTTCCAAATAAAAAGAATGAGAGACCCTCGCCGACTCCTATATCATTTATATTAGGACTGCCACCATTTCATGGACATAGAGAATGTCATCCTCATCCTAAAACTACATTGGGATCATTTCATCTACTGTGATCCATTCCCACATCAGAAGACAACAAATTTTTTTTTATTCTCTATCCTTCATATGGTACACTAATTAATAGTTCATGTCCAATGGGGAAGAATTTATAATATCTCAAACCATTAAAATATTCTCATATCAATCAATGATTAATCTCATCATGTTTCAATTTTCATATGATGTTTAAATTCCCTAATCCTGAGTTTTTTTGTTAATAGTGTATTTCATGTTATTCCCATTTCTTAGTGTATACACCATTCCCAAATTGAGGTTTATAGGTACTTGATCCAATGAATGATCCTCACATTTATTTACCACTATGATATTATATACCATGATATCTTATCTTATGTGTAGATGATAAACATGTCACTAAAACTGTAATGATTCAAATTTTTTATGTGGACCACAATAACAATATCAATGTATTAGATATGGTAGTTATACTTATGAGGTCGTAACAATCAAACATAAAAGTGACAACCCATTACCCAATAATTAGTAACACTCCAATAATAACCATGAAGGCATAAAAATAGATGGTAATAATGTAACCTATATTTGTATGGATAAAAATAATTGTACGTATCAACCTCTAATTCAACACATGGAAAGAAGATTCATAATAATTGGTCCACTAAAAACATTACTCTTTCATGGTTATCCTAGTTATGGGAATTAGAAAGAGAATTAAATATTTAATTAATAGAATATAATAGATTTAACGAATTAGAAATATCTCTCTCTCAATAATTTTTTTATGAAATTACCAAAATATCACTACCTCTAATTTCTCTTGGTTGACTAGGATCCTTGATTTTTAAATCACATTCCTAATAAATAAAAACACCTACATCAGAAATTGGATCTTTGAGTACTTATAATAAATCATATTTTCACAAAGTACACTAAATTTGATCATTATGTTCTCAAAAAAACACCCATGTACATGAGTATACCTAAAATTATTTGACATACACTTTTTCTAAGCAGTTTATGTAGGGATGAAAAATCAAGTTCAAGGGATCCATGTACTGTAACACCCAGAGATTTTTATGATATAAATTTTTTTAAATTCAATTGTTGAATTGTGTTGTAAACTACACCAAGATAATATTTCACTACACACAACACCGAATTAACTTGAAATATACAAAATAGTATTATTGTCTTGTGTTACACAAAAGTTCGAGTCATTTTGATATATTTAATTTCATTAATGATTGAGTTTGAGAGAAGAACTACATATTATTATATTAACTTAAAACCTATCAATTATAATGGTTTTTATTGATAGTTTTAATTTAACTATGAAAATATTATTGTCACATGTATATATAATTAATTATCCCTTGATAAATTAATTGTAAATGAAAATAAAACCCATTTTAAATAAAATGAAATGTTTTTATGAAAAACTATTTAAATGAAAATAGTCGAGCATATAGAATAATAAAATCACTACTGATGGATTTTACTAATAATATATATATATGTAATATCTTCAATAAAATGTTTCAATTAAATCATTTATGTTTTCTAGAAATTATATAAGAATAAATTCAATTTTCAGATAAAATAAGTATTTTTAAAAAATAATGTTTTCCACCTTTTGATGGTGCACCTTTTTTAAATCTAGTTTTAATAACTTTTTATATTATATTTCATAAAATATAATTATCCTTTGGAATTGGGATATAATAATTTATTTTGGATGAAATTTTTAAATTTTTTCTAAAAAGATTCATGTTATGTTAGTAAACATATACTAAATTTTAAATGTAAACAACCTTTTTCATAAATTTTTTTTATATGGATTAGTATTATTATTTATCATTTTGAAAATATAATTATATTAAATTTTTTTCATTTTATATAATTTAGGTCATTGTTATTAATTTTATATTGATGTTTGATTTAAAAACATTTCAATATTTTGCAATGATTTAACTTTTAAAACATGTTTTCTCGTTTAGAGCTCCTGAAAACTTTAAAATTAATTACTAAACCATTTATATTTTGAATTCTAAAAAAATGAATTAAATATTTGGAATAGTGAGTCAAAAATATATATTTATAATTTTTTATTATTTTCATTATGAATAATAACTTCATTAATTTTTTTATTAATATGGTAAAAAGGTAAATCAAGTAATTAATGGTGAAAATAATATGATAAAATCACCTTAACACTTTTCTTATTATCGTTGAATGAGTGTTTATTGCCAAAATTCATCCTTAGGTTGAAATGGAATCCTTTGGTAGCCCCTTTTATAAGATTAGGAAATTTAATATATTTTATTTATTGAAAATTTAAAGATTTCATCATCAAATTTTAATAAATATATTATTTTTCATATATGGTTATATAGAAGATAAATTATACTATAAATAATCATTTGAAAACTAAATTTTTTTATTTATAATGGTATTTTATTTGTAATTTTTTTAAAATAAATAATTATCTTAAAGGATTATACAAGGTTGATGCAGATATTATTTAATAGATGAAAAAACAATAAAATAATTTTAATTAAAATGATAATAATCATTAAAATAACAAAAAAACATGGACAAATATAATTTTTTAAGTATATATTGACCATAACAATCCATGGGAAGAATTATTTACCATTTAAATCTATATGGAAATTATTATGACACATAGAATATTTTATCTAATGTAATGTTAATGTTGTCACATTCATCTTTTTTCAAATTTAAAAAACTTCTATGTAGGATTCTAAAAATGTTATATTCAACAATAAGTATTATTTTAAAATATATATGATTTATATTCATTGCATTCTTTAAATTTTAATTTTTATTAAATGAATTAGTATATTAAATAATTTTACAAAACATATGTAATAATTATTTTATTAATGGAAATATAAAATTAATGTTAATAAAAATATTAGAATAAATATAATTTTGGATAATTAATATATCAAATAAATTTTCTAGATGAATTGACTCATTATAAATATAATAAAATATCTTTCACTTGTATAACATCTTATCTTGGTATTTTTTAAATTCTATGAAATAAATAGCGTCCAAAATAAAACTATTGATATTTTGCCAAAATAATATTTTATATAATTATTTTAAAAATAATAATACATTTTTAGAAATATTAAATAACTATCATATAATCAAAATTTATCTAAATTGTTCATTTCTAGTATAATTTATATAAAATAAATTTAAAATACACTATTTAATTATTGAATAATTTTTTACCTTAATTTAAATTAAAATCGTATAACTAAAGGTTAATTAAAATTATATAGATAAAATTGAGAGAAGAAAATGTCTACAGATTATTTTTTTATGATACTAAAACCTTATCTCATATTATAAAATATTACTTTTAAGTTTTTTTATTATTCTATGATTTTATTATAAATTGATATTTTTGGAGATTTCAAAAGTGTTTCTCACCTCAATTATAAAAGAGAACCTCCTCCCTCATTTCATCACATCCCATTGAGACATCAAGCTAAGCCATACGTAGCCCAATTACAATCTAAACATTCCTATAAAATTTAGGTATATTCTTATGTTCTCAAAATACAGACTCCATTGTATCTAAGAGGGGACTAAGGGGCAGCTCGCTGAAGAAGTGGTAATGCCCTTTACCGAATCTCTCAAGAACATTTCTTAATCTACTTAATATTCTTGAGTTTTTTAGATTATAATATAATAAATATTTTATCAATTATATACTTAGATTTTATTATGATTATGAACAACCATATTCCTCCTTCTATCCCCCGATGTAAAAAAAAATCACCACGTATGCGCATGTGTGGCTCAACGTCTCTGTGCCATGGTGTAATATGTTTTCAACAATTTATATTGATGGGTATAATGATGTAAAAAATATAAATATATAGTGATAATAACAAGATATATATTATAGAACAAGAATTATACCATCAACTTCTATAATTTTCACTATTAAGAAAACGATATCATCACTCGTGCGTATGTACGACCTACCGTCTCCACGATGCGATGTGATTAATTTCAATGTACACCATTTATTATTTAATATATAAAGGTATATAATGAATAAATATGATATATATTACCTTAATATAGTTATATAAATTATGTATATATATCTTATATATTTGAATTGGAACTTATATGAAAAAACCCGCATGACAAAATGAAGCAGTCAATGCCCAAAAGAAGAATAGAAATAAAATATTAATAAATGGGTGATAATATGATCATATATTATATAAGAAATATAAATATGGTTCTATAATAAGTTAATAACATTATTTAATCCATCATATATGCGGTATATATATGCACCATGGGAATCGGACCTATGGAAATGAATTATTTTTGGCTACACTATTTATTCTTTGAGACACATGTTGTATACAATAAGTTTTCTCTTTACATGGTGTATATACTACCCATGACTGTATTTTATGACTTCTATCTAGAGGAATAAGTTATCTTCATAATTTTACTTCTTTAATTTGTAATTTTATTTAATTTATTGTAATGTGAAGACTGTTTGTTTCATAATCTCTTCAATATTTAGAATTATTTCGTTTTAAGTCTCTATTGAGTAATATGTATCATCCTTGTACATTATTACTGAAAATAATTTCAAAAATGTTTTACTATTCTCATATGGATATTTAATGTAATTATTAACTTTTACTACATGGTTTTAATGGAAACATTTTTTCATTTTCCAAAAGATGTACCTTTTCCATTTATAGAAAAAGTATGGGAAGAATTACCTATTTTAACTTATAAGACATGAAAGATAATTTATACATTTATAATGATTTATTTCAGGAAATATTTCATTAAAATATTACTAGGATATTTTATAATAAATTCTTTTCATTTAAAATTGTGTGGGTTTTTAGTAAAATAAATCTTCTTTGAAGAAGAAACAGTATTTTCCTCAAGAATTGTTTTAATGTGTTCAGTCAAAATTATCTTACATATAATATGAAATTATTTAATGATATATATTCATTAGTGTGGCTTTTTTTTCAGATATATTTTCTCTACTATTATAATTATTTTATTATTTTTATAATTTAATTACATTAATAAGATCCATTTATTTTTCATGGATTATGTTATGATAGATTGATGTTTATAAAACCCATTTGATTCCTTGGGGTATGATTAATGATTTATATTCTTATGGAACACATATGTATAGTTTTAATTATGTGACGTCTTAGACCTATATATCCCTCCATTGTAATGGGTTTATATTTATATCTCATATGATATATAGTAATGGAATGGGAAATGATTTGAGATTCAGTAATAAAAGGATGGAATAGGAAATCATCTCAATTTAGTAATATTGGACTAGAATGTTAAGTAAAACTGATTCAATAATACATAGTTGAACTTAAGAGTGAACACGGTTCAGTAAATAACATTGTCAACTATAGTGTACATGATTTACTATTCTTATATATTTACCAAAATTATATGTTTCAATCTGATTCTATTTTCTCCTGGATCATGATTCTTTTTGATTTATTCCTTATAATCTACAATGATTTATTTCAGGACTCAACATTTTGATAAGTGTTAAACATGGTATGATTTTAAAAATTTATGTTCATTTTTTACATTCTTATGTTCATTCATTTTTTTATAATTTACTTGTTTACCATTACTAACAATATGAGCTCACCCTTGTCATATGATTTCTTTTTACAAGGTTATAAATAAGTGGTTTAGGTGGGAAAATAAAGGGCGGGATCTATATAAGAGACTATGAAGATATTTCACCACATGAGATTAATGTGGACCATGTATCCAAAGTCACATAACTAATATCATCATCAGGTGTTTGTTTTTGTAATCTATTAAGTATTACGAAAATTTAATATATTATACGTGTACATAAATCATGGTTCATTAATGTTAGTATCAGGGAAATAGTTTATCCCACCTTTGAATGATAGGATGAAAAAACATTAGTGATAAACCTAGATGTATTTCTAAGTATATATGTAGGGTTGCCTTTATAATAATTATAATAATTGGTTACAATCCTATAATTTTTTTAATGATTATGAATAACCTTGGATTAATCCTAAGATATCATAGATTTTAATATTATAAGTAATATCCCTTAATTTTGGATTTTTGATATATGATAAGTATTTATCACAACCAAATTTCCAGTCATAGTCAATATATAGAAATATATAGAACAAAGAAACATTCAATGTTTCATTTGTTGAAATAATGGGAATTATATGTCCCAAGTGGAAATATCATTAATATAATCAAGAAGGTGGTATGAGTATTGATTATATTTCTAAGGATAAAAAGACTCCAAATGACATGTGAAATGTATGTGATGATCTAACCATATTTTTTACCTTAAAAATATAAATCATGATTCAATTAGAGTTGAGGAACATTAATACATGATTCAAATTTCATATTATTGGATGGAATGAAATAATAAACCCTGAATAAAGGGTTAAGAGTAATGTTAGACGATTAAAGTGTATAAGTTTTGTAATTCAAAGATTATGTATAAGTTCTTTTAGTATATGTTTTTCATTAAGGATTGAAAATGATATTTTAAATGGCGATGATTAATTAGAAAATTTATTTATGAGAAAGGGATTGTTTTGATTAATGTAATGTACCTTCAATTTATTCTAGATGTGGTCAAAATTTCATTTATCTTGGATAAAGAAATACTGGACATAATTATTTGTATGATTCAAATTAATGATTTATTGAAATGTGAGTTATTCTATCATGGATTATGTTTTAAAATATTTAAGACTTAAGGAATATATCAAATATTATTTGGAATAAAGAATCATGCATGTTATCAATAAGGATATTTGGTAATTTAGGTTATTACCATAACTCAAGAGAATACATGATGAAGGCATTCATATATAAGGACCCAACCTTATTACATACATAATCTTTAATTTATTCAAAAAAACACTTTATTTTACATTGAGGATTTATTCATGTTTAGATCTTTAGAGAATTGAGACATAATACATTCATAACATTATACATTGTTACAGAGTGAATACCATAAAAACATTTTCCATTTTTCAAAATATAAAGCATTAAATCATAAAACATGATTTCTTAACAATTCTTAAAAAATTTAACATGAATTAATTCATTTTCTTACACATCCTTATTAATTATAAAAAAACATTTAATTACTTGGGATGAACACAAAAGTACAGTAAGGGATATAAAAAGAAGGAAAGAACATATTAGTCCATGAATACTTGTAATGCATGAAATCATTTTCAAAGGACATACATATCACCTGTATTTACATACACACATTGTCAAATAAGAGATTTTAAAAATAAATAAGAACATATTTAGAACCATTAAAGTGTCTTGTGGAATTACTTACATAATATTTTATACCTCCTGGCAACTTATAATTTGTAACCCTCACAGCTACCTTACTATTTCTGTAACCATCGTAGTTACACATGGAGTAACCAGATGGCCGAACTACATCTTACACATACCCAATGCATTTGAGGGAAATATAGGCCTCAAACTTCATCATAAAAAAATTCCCAAGATCCAAAACATAATAATAAAACATAAATATTAGCGTAAAAACATTAATTTTGAATTTTCAAAATTAGAATTTTAATAAAGGATTTTAAAAGAAAAGCCCTGTACATAATTCATATAATTGAATAAATTCACAATAGAGTGGATGGAATATATATATACATTGTAATTATACATATTTAAATATAATATGAACAAAACCCATCACCAAATAAATTTTAATACCTCATAAAAAATGTAGTAGAAGGTTAACCAAAAGAATAGAGTTCGGGTTAGGAATTCCATTACCTCGGGATTGTCTAAATTCAAACTTGTTTAGCTTCATATATAATAGTTAAAAGATTGTTATTAGTATTTTTCATAAACATGTTTATGTTTATAGCATCTTATTTGATCATTTCATAACCTCATTTCACCCCTTAATTGTTAGTATTTAGTTTGTTGCACTATTTTGGGGGAGTTCCTTACATGATTTCCATGATTGGTTCATGATGGATGTTCTTGTTGATTGGAATTGAAACTCCAGAATTTTAGTGGAAAGGTATTTACATATTTAATGTAACATAATTATAACATTTATCAATGTGATGTTTTATATGAGGATGAATCATAAGTTAGAGTATTAAAAATGTTTGTTTAGATCATTTTAGTGGTTCTTTGATAATAACTACCTAATTATGTATTATAAATTAAAACCTTGATTACAAACAAATTATAGAACCATGGATGAAACATAATTTATATATTATATCTTGTTTCAACCATATAAATTTCTTTAGGACCAGATTTTAAAAAATTAATGAAAATTGAAATCACATCGTCCATGATGTCGGTAATTCAACACATCACGGACAATGTTTTTAATTCCTTGAATAAGTGGGAGAGTGGAAGAATAATGATGATGAATTTTCCATGAACATGAGAGAATATAGAATATAAATGATTTTATAGAGATTTCATGCCTCGTGGGTAGGAAGAGATGAACAGATAATATGAAATTAAATGAACTCAAAATAAAAGAGTAATGGAGAAATCCCTTAAAAAATTCGGTAGCCAAAAAGATATGCTACATAGTTCTATAAAATATTAAAAAGAGTGTAGAAAAGGGTCACCCATCCAAAAATGAATAACAATACAGAATATATCATGAATAATAAGTAAATAATAACATGGTATGGAAACTTTAATTTCATACCACATAAAAGATAACTTGAATAGAAAAAGAAGAAATTGATAATTTTCTTACCTTGTAGAGAAACTCATAGAACATGAAGGTTGGGACCTTGGGGCCTTGAGGAAACCATGAGAGGGATACTAGGGTGGAAAGGGGGCCAGAGCATCATTGATTAGAAATTATGAATGATGTTAATGAAGTAATGAGTTGGTATTTATAGAAAAAGTGGGGGATTATTTTAATAATTTCTAAGGGACACCTCATTTGTGGTATTTATAAAACCATTGGATTGCCCATGGTTTTTTCCCATGGTATAAGAATCTTGGGACACCTCATAACTTATTTTAATATAAAAAAGTGGACAAGATTTATTATATCATTATTACGACATAAATGATGTCATTAACACAAAAAACTCAAAATTGTATTTTTTACTATTCACCGAAAAATCTACTCATTCTGAAAAATACTCAAAATTCACCCTAACCATTTATCGATATGTTGAAATAAAAAATGATGCCTTTTCTAAATAATTTCCTATATATTTTTAATTTAATTTACAAAAAAAATCATACAGAATTTTAAAATTATTAATTTAAAAACTATTACTACTTTTATATCACATTTAAAAATTAATGAAGATGTCATTATCTTAAATCCCTAAGAAAATAAAATAAAAATAAAAATTACTATCTATTAGGATCATATTACTATTCATATTACTTTTCAAAATGTTATGCTACTATTCACCAAAAAAAGATAGTTCTAATAGACTCCAAATAATATACTGAACATAATTGTAGATGACCATTTTTCTAAATTCAAAACATAGTATCAGTAAAATTATGTTTAAAGGGAAATTATAAATATATGAATTAAAAAAATTACAAAATTTCAATTTATTTTTAGAAAACCTTGGGATATTACATTATCCCCATGTTCTAGAAATTGTGTCCTCTCACTTTTATTTACTTATTAAATAAGTGTGGATACCTTTCCCTCTTAGAATTTTCATAATTTTATATTGCTTCTTCAATCACGAGGTTTCTCAACAAAACCCTTACCTAGTGGATTACCTAATTCCACAATATGAGTTCCCTTTGATCCAAAATCTTAAATGGTTACTCTTCGTATGAAAGGTTATCCTCCAGCTGAACTACTTCTGGGCTCAAAACATGAGTCGAATATGGTACATATTTCCTCAACATCGAAACATGAAAAACATTGTGTACCTGCGACAAAATCAGAGGTAATGCTAATTAGAATGAAAATGGTACAACATTATCAAAGATTTCAAAATGTATAATAATCCACAGACATAGCTTTCCTTTGTTACCAAAACACATCACACTTTTCCATGGATAGATTTTAAGGAAAACATGGTCACCTACCTCGAAAGAGAATTTCTTCCTTCCGTTATCTGCATAACTTTTCTGCCTGCTCTTAGATGTCCTCATGTGCTGCTGAATCATCTTCACTTTCTCACCCACATACCCTACTATCTATGGCCCCATAAACATTCTTTCACTGACTTCATTTCAAAACTCTGGAGTCTGACACCACTTCCGGTACAACGCCTCAAAAGGTTCCATTGGTATACTAGACTAAAAACTACTATTATAAAAACCTCAACAAAAGAATTTTTCTGATCCCAACATCCCTCATATTCCATTGAACAATCTTGAAGCATATCCTCCAATGTATGAATCAATCATTATGATGTCCCATATCATTGAGGATGAAAAGTTGTACTGAAATTTAATTCTGTGTTCATTGACTTGTGATGTACCTTCCAAAATATAGATGGGAACCTGGGATCTCAGTCAGATACAATGGAAAGAGGAACTCCATTTAACCTGAAAATCTCCTTGATGTACAATTGATAAATCTGATCCAAATACATTGCATCTCTAATATAAATAAAATGTGTAGATTTTTTCAGCCAATCCACAATAAAACCAATTACACTATTACCTTAAGGTGTCCTAGGTAGTCCCACTACAAATTCCATGGATACATTCTCCCACTTCCACTCTGGCACTGGAAAATCCTGACGCATCCCCTTCATTAACTGCCACTCTGCTTTAACCAACTGACATTTCAAACATTTCATGATAAAATCAGCAATATCCCTTTTCTTTTCATCCCACCAGAAATACACCTAAATGTCTCTATACATATGATTACCACCAAGATGAACCGAAAATGGAGAACTATGAGCTTCACAGAACAATTGTTTCTTCAACTAAGAATCATAGGGAACACGGAACCTTTTTCCAAATCTTAAAACACAAATGTTATCAGGGTTAAATTCTTAAAGCTTACCCATTTTAACCAATTCTATTTCTTTCTGCAACTCTCTATATACTTTCAGTGCTCGCATAATTCTATCTGACAATAATGACTGCACTTAAACCAGAAACAAAACAGATGTATTCCCTCCACCAACAACTTCTAAGGAATAATTCATCAAATAGACTCCAAATAATATGCTGAACTCAATTGTAGATGACAATTTTTCAAAATTCAAAATAAAGAAGTAGTAAAATTATGTTTAAAGGATACTTATAAATTTCTAGACTAAACAAAATTTCATGCATTTCAATTTATTTTCTAAAAACCATGGGGTGTTACATCATATGTTTGGAATGTCAACAATAAGATCTACTTTATGACATATGGGGGATAAATATTATGAAAATTTAGTGAACCACTTTCTAAATTAATTGATTTTAAAATTTTGTAAGGATTTCATGGATTTGTATTTAGGAAATGTTTATGTTAAAATTCATATTATTTATTGTGAAAAAAATTATTATATCACCATAAGAAAATTTTTCATATTTGATAACTTATGCTAACATTTATATTGAATATACAGATAGAATGACATATCAATCTATGTATTGATCTCATGATCTGTTAGTATTTCAGAAATTTCAAATTCAACTTATTTTCCTATAACAAGATATGATGTGGAAATTTCTCAAGTCATTCCAAATAGTAAGATTGTTCGAAATCAATTATGCATGTCTTCTCATTAAAATTATTTATCATTAAAAAATATCATGATATAAAATGTTTATCATGTTATTATAATTTTGATGATGTCAATGACCCATTTCATGATTATTTAGTATATGGTTTTGTGACTATTAATATTCTTTGGATCACCCAATTTCTTGTGATCAATGATCTTTATCTATGTCAATGATTATTTATGATTTTCCTCTATGCAGAAATCATTACCTATGTTCTTTTATGTAGAAACATAGTTATGAGTTAAATTGGGAAACTATTATGTTTCTAAAATTCCTTTTTTAAAATGATATTTTATTATTCTTTTTTATGATGTGGGATTATATGAAATAAACTTTCAAGTATTAATCATTTTACAACCCAGATGAATTTCCTGGTTGAAATTCATTTTTAGGGGGGAGTTATAATTTAGCACCCCATGATTTCTACGAGATAGAGAATTTTTTAAATTTATGATGTATTTTTCTGTATAGAAAACATAGATAATATTTCACTACACACAACACCATATTATATTTCCGTATACAGAACACTAATCTTGGGTTTTGTTACACACTAGTTCAAGTTATTTGGATAGATTTCATGTCACACAAGACAGAGTTTAAGCGATAAAACTAAATATTATAATGTTACAATATAACGTAGTCTTTATAATGGTAGGTATGAACAATATTAATTCAATTATTTAAATGTGTTTACAAATGTAGATAAAATAAATTCTTTACTGATCAATTAATTATAAATGAATCTCAAAACATTTTTAAAGAAAAATAAATATCTTTCATAAAAAACCAGATAAATGAAAATAAGTGAACTTAAAAATAAATAAAATTAATCATGATGGATTTCAACAGAGAATTATATACATAATTTATCCAATATAATGTTTAAATTAATTTTATAAGTTTTCTATACTTTATATAAGAACAAATTCAATTATTCGGATAAATAATGTATTTCTCAAAAAAATAGTTTTTACACATTTTGATGGAATACCAATTTTAAATATAGTTTTAAAACCATTTTATACTAAATTTTACAAAATAGACAAATTATTTTGATGTGGGATATAAAAAATTACTCTAGATGAAATTTTTTCAGATCAGTTTCATTTTACAACAGTAAATAAATTTCATTGAAAACAATTTTTTGCAGAAAATGAATTTATATTGTTAAGTTACATTATTTAATGGTTTTAAAATATAAATAGACTATATTATTATCATTAATATAATTTAGGTCATTGGAATCAATCATACATTGAATTTTCATGTGAAAAGAATTAAATATTTTATAATGTTTTTACTTTCAAAACATGTTTTCTCATTCAGACAATGGGATTGATATATAATTAATTACAAAAACTACTGTATTTTTAATTTTGAGAAATTGATTCCATAAAATGAATCGGTGGGTATTAATTTTATAAATATATTTCTATTTTTTTTTCTAAAAATATGAATATTAACTTAATTAATTTTTTTATTAACACAGAAAGAAGATAAATTGGGTAATTAAATGTGAAAATAATTTTATAAAATTACCCAATAACATGTCATAATATAATTTGACGAGTGTGTTTATATGTATATCATCCATGGGTCAACATTTTATCTTTTTAAATCTACATGGAGGAGTATATGAAATTTTATATGTTTTATTTTTGTAATGTTAAAGATATTTTACTCAAATTTTAATAAATAAATTATTTTTAATATATGGTTATATAGAAGTTAAATTTGACTATAAATACTCATTTCAAAGAAAAAAATGATTTTATTTATGATGGTAATTTATTTTAATTTTTTATAAAATAAATAATTACCTTAAAGTCTTATAAAATGATGATGTAGATATTATTTAATTGATGAAAAATAAATAATGTAATTTTAATTAACATTGAAATAACAATTAAGAATCCACAATACATTGAAAAACTATCGTTTTATGAGTATATATCGACCATAATCATCTTAGAGTAGAATTATTTACCTTTTTAAGCCTCGTGGAATTGATTATGACACTTATAATACTTTATCTAAAGTAATGATAAATTTTTCACATTCATGATTTAATAAATATAATCATTTTTAAGTATATTTTTACAGATACTATATTATACTATATGTATTATTATAAAATCTTGGGGATTTATCATCATCATGGTGTTTTATTTAATTTTCTATTCAACAGATAATTATATTAAATAATTTCACAAAACTAATGTAGTAATTATTTTATAAATTTAAAATTTAAATTAATGTTACTAAAAACATTACAAATAAATAATATTTGGGAAAATTATTTTATCGAATAAATTTTCTATATTCCCTTAACCACATAGGTATATAATAAAAAACATTTTGAAGGAAAAAATCATATCCTTATATTTTAAAAAATCAATGATTTTAATAGTATCAAAACTGACACTATTTATTTTTGGTCAAATAATTTTTTTTATTTAATTATTTAAAAATCATAATACAATTTTAAAAATAAGAAATAAAAATTATATTATATATATATTATTAAATTATAAATTTATAGTCTAATTTAATTCAAATAAATTCAAATTACACTCTTTTTATATTGAATAATTTGTTAGCTTAGTTAAATTTAAAATAAATAACTAAGGTTTAATGAAAAATATTAGTTTTAAATTGACATAAAAACATTCCAAAAATTAATTTTGTAATGAAATTAAAACCTTATATAATATATTATTTTAAAATATATCCTTTTTTATGTTTTTTAATGTTTTTTGTTTCATTATAAATTAATATTTTTGGAGAATCAAAAAGTGCCTCTCACATCAATTATAAATGGGAACCTCCTCTCTCATTTCTTCACTTCACCGAGAGCTTTCAACCTCATCCATACCCTGAATAAATCTATTTTAAACATTCCTACACATTTTATATAGGTTTTAGTATTCTCAAAATACCAATTCTAGTGTCTCTAAGAGTAGATCAAGAGGGATCTTGCCAAAGAAGAGGTAATCTCCTTTTTCCAACACTCTCAAGATCATTTCTTATTCTAATTCATATGAAAGAGTTATTTTTAATATAATGTAACAAATCTAGTATAAATTATATAATTATATATTATTAGGATTATTTAACAACAATATTCCACCTTCTATCCATCATATGATTAATAGAATCACCATGCATACGTACGTATGGCTTACCGTCTCCACGTCGTGGTTTAATATGTTTTTCACCAGTTTATTTTGATGGGTATAATGATGGAAATAATAAAAATATATCATTATTATGAAAATAATTTTTTTTCCAGAAAAACAAATATACAATCTTCTTGCTTACATTTTACTATTAATGAAATGATATCATCACCCTTGCATACATAGGGCATACCATCTCCATGATGGGATGTAATAAATTTTCATGTACAACATTTATGAATGATTGTATAAAGTTATTTATGAATAAATTTGATATATAATACCATAATATAATTATACAAATTATAGAACTATATTTTTATTTACAATAATTGGGACTTATATGAGATAACAAGCCAGATAAAATGAAACAGTTAACACCCGAATAAATATTAATAATAAATATTATAAATCAGGTGATAATATGATCATATATGATATCATAAATATAAATATCTTTCTATAATATGTTAATCACATTATTTAAACCATTATATAGGATTTTAGGATTTGTACTAAGGGAATCATTCCTAATTTATGGAATTATTTTTGTCTCCCCATTATTTTTGTGAGACAGATGTCCTATACACTAATTGTTTCTTATACATAGTGTATATAATGCCAATGAATCTCTTTTAAAATTCATATCCAGAACATATTTTATTTTTATAATTTTATTTGTTTTATGGGGAATACAATTCTTTTTATTATAAATTTATGACTATTTATTTCACTATCTCTTCAATATTTAGAATTATTTCACTATAAGTCTCTATTGAGGAATATTTATCATCAATGTTTATCTTTTCTAAAAACATTCACATTTTTTTTAATATTTTCATATTGATATGTAAATTCATTTTTACCTTTTACTATATTGTTTGAAACAATTATTTCCTTTATTTTCCAAATGAGGTACTTTTTCACTTTTTCAGAAAAAAGTATGAGAATAATGTAATATTTTAAATTAAAATTAATGAACGCATGTTTACACTTTCATAAAACATTATTTCCAGGAAGCATACAATACGAAATTAAAAGTTTTTCTTTAAATACATTATTTTATATTAAAATTGAGAGACATTTTAAGAAAATAAAACATTTTTGAAGAAGAAAGGAAGTTTTCCACAATAATTATTGTAATGCATTCAACAAAATTTATCTTCCATCTAATTTACAATATTTTATGTTATATATGATTTATTGAGGGAATTTTTTTCTAGTATATTATACTTATTACTACTATGATTTTATTATGTTTACGATGGAATGATATTTATGATATCTATATCTTTATCATGGATTATGTTATGATGGCATGATTTTTATGAAAACGATTTCATTCTTAGGGATATAATGAATGATTTATGTTCTAATGGAACACATATTAATGGTTTTTATTATGTTATTTGTGTAACCAATATCTACATATAATTCATTGGGTAATGATTTATATGTCATGAGATGTAAAAGAGATGATTTGTAAATTATCTCAGTTCAGTAATACAAGGATGTAATGAGAAAAGATCTCAGTTCATTGATACATGGATTGAAAGGTAAGAAAACTAGTTTAGTAATACTAGACTACAATAAGGAGTGAACTTGATTATGTAAAGTACATTCTCCACTATGTTAGAAATTATTTCCTAATCACATGTGTTTCCATAAATTCATTGTTTTAGGACAATTATATTTTCCCATGGCTCCTGTACCATTATTATTTATGCTTTACCGACAGTCAAGATTTAAATCATGACTCATTATTTTGATATAGGATATAATTTGCATGATTTTAAAAATTTATTATTATTTTTTTACATTATTATGTTCATGTTTTGTTTGATATTTTCCATGTTTACCCTTATTGAGAAACTGATCTAACCCTTTTCATTTTTTTTCTTTTCCAAAAGATATAAATAAGGGCATTAGGTAAGAAAAATAAAGGATATGATCTTTATGAGAGATTTTGATGATCATTCACCAAATTAGATGAATGTATTAAATCATTCCAAAGTCACTAAATGAGTATGGTCTTTGGGTGTCTGTCTATGTAATGTCTTTAGTATTCCAAAAAGGTAATATAATATTAAGGTATGTAAAGCTTGGTTAATTATATGAACACCATCAATGTATTCATTATATCAAGAAACATCAAAATTAAATACAATAATACATGCCCAATATTAAATTTCAACTTTAGTATATCATCTTCTTTGAACCAAAACTAATTTTATCTTGATCCTAATAAAAATTGGGAGAACTGGTAATATATCCTTAAAAGAAAAAAAATTGCACCTATCCTCGATAATAGATACCAGTTTTTCAACATATCACAATCTATCTTCTGTTAATCCATTTATAACTTGATGATTCCATTCACTTCATAGAGAAATAAAATAGGACCACCCTAAGGAGAGGTACATGGATTAGTAAATCCCATAGACTCAAGGATTGAGCACAATTTTAACTATATCATCATAAATTATTCCTTTTTTAATACAATATCAATATAGAATCTATACCCATAACGATATCAATAGTAGAATAGATATCTATGATAGAAGGTAATTTATAGAATTATAGTTGAAAAAGTCCTATAAATGATACACTAGTAGAATAATAGTACCATGAAACATCAATTGATCTACCAAGGAAACTGTGATGGCTACTTGTCCATTGATGGATCTCATCTTCTAATGATTAGGTATCAATAAAGAAAACACCAAATATTATTCCTAAATTAGTTTTTACTCTTCTACTATAATTTATGTGATATACTTCCACTCATGATAGTAATTAATGTGATCTTGGATGAAGATTAATTTTTTTTTTCTAGAAGATGTTGTTAAAGCTATTAGTGAATAAAAAAAAGAAAAAAAATTAACATAGACCCGAATAACTGCAGAACACAATGGGAAACTATTAATAATATCCAAACTATTATGGAGTGATATATAATGATCCAACACCCTAGGAGAGAGTCCCATATCACACCCAAAACAAGACAAAAATCATGTAAAGATAAAAGAATGTGTTTCACTAGTGTTGAATAATGATCCATAATGTGTCAAGGTAAAAAAACATAAATTTTATGCTAAAATATACATACACTATATTCAATGGAACATAGTTTAAAGAATAAACCCAACCTACATGAGATAAGTAAACCTAACCATGTAATCTCTATCTCTCATAAGGAACATTCCATATGGTTTCAATGACTGTAAATTCCCCTATAACACTCATCCAGCTCACAATATTATATCTTAGAAAAATCCTAGTTATCTATATAAGCCCCCCAAAGAACAATTAATCCATGATTACAAAAACCATGATCCATTATAATATCATAGATCAGAAACCCATAAGAAAAATTCCAAAAAGTGACTCATCCATTCCCATGAATGACACTTCTTTGAAAGACACTTACACATACTATGAAAATTCATTTTTTCCCAACACTAAAAGAATTAATTGATAACTCCTCCTTAAATAGGAAAAACCCACACATTGTACAGACCATTTATCACTACCATAGTTCATATTATTTGACCTCATCTTCCTATCATTTGATGAAGCTCAAATTTATTCAAAATAAAGGACACTTACAAACCCACTAATGATGGGATGAGAATGCACTATGTTATCATCCACCAATTCATTATCGATAGTGAAAGCCATGTGAAATATCTATGAGTAAGGCATTCAGTTGAGCATAATGAACCAACACATCCCAATTTGTCAAAGGCCCATCTCAGATTTATTTTTCATGTTTATATCATTCCCTAAAAAATTCATAAAAATGAAACAAATAGATGAATCATGTAATGTAACCTATCACAAACATGATCCATAACAGATACTATATAAAATCATTTACAAAGTAATATTTAAATGAATAAGTGAAGATATCATAAAATAATACATCCCTTAAGGACCCTCATAAAATACCCTCATGCCTCTTGGACGGTATCATAATACTGTATAATTTTCTAATTCATACCTAAAGCATATAGGCTATCAGCTTCCCTTACGGATACTCAAGTGTCTCGACCATCATAAAAATGAATTCAATAACCTAAATATAGTTGTCAGTATCCTATGTAATTTCTACCCATACAAATAAGATGATCTTGTGTCTGTAAGTCCCATGAAAAATAAACTCTAGTCGGCCCACCCTAATGTGAAAACCTACCTCCCACATGTACTATACAAAACACCCCTAGGTTAAGAAGAACTATTTCGTGAACCATTAATATATAATCAAAGGAATAGTAAACTCAAATCGCTTAAAAATATATGGTTATTGTAAAATAATTACCAAATTTTGGAACATCAATAAGGTTATCCCCAGTTTGTGCCATAACAGTTCATTGAGGTTTAATTTTAAAAATTCCAAAACTAAAACATAAAAATAGTGCTAAAATATAAAATAGTAAATAAAATTAAGCATTTATTATGGAAATATATACAATAAGAAGCTCATGATACTCTCCCTATGGTTATTCCCACAACCACTCTAAAAAAACAACATCACTTACCTAAGGATAAATTATTTATAACTTTTACTTGTATGTTATTCACAATCATATAAAAAAACAATTACATGATTATGTTAAATTAATTTTTTGTAATCAATATTGTACGTAGGAAATCATCCAATATATTTTTATTTATATTTAAATAATTTAAAAAATATTTTAATAATTATCAATAAAGTTGTCAATATGTGTACCTACATGCCTAATATTGATGCATGACCCCACACATTCACACTGATGTGATAAAAAGAAATACTATAAAATTTATTTTACACTATCATTTTTGGAAATAACCTAAAACTATAACAATAAAACCAATAAAATAATTCCCACTACCTTGTAGAGTTTAACTGTCCCATCCCCTACCACCAAAGATACAATAATAAGGGGAGAGAGAAAATGACCTTTGCTTCCCACCTCCAGTTGGCGCCAGGTGGGTGACTAGCACTGAGGGTACAAAAATATCATTAAATTGGGTGTATTAACCTCTATAACAATATAGTATTGGATATAAGATAAATAACCCACAAACAAATCATTGATTTAATATAAAAATAATCTGAAACTAACCCACAATGAATACATAAACAAAAATGATTTAGATAAAAGTCTCAAAAACATAATACATTAACGCAAATAAAAATAAGTAGAACATAAACTATACAAAGGGTTGATCTAGTAATGTCCATCATGGTCCATGTAATGCTCTCAGAAAACTAAAAATAGTTTATATATATAGGGTGAGAATATATGTACACAAAGTATGAAAACTAATATCCCTCATATACTTGAGAAAATAGAATACTAATTTACCAATGAGAACAAAGGTGAACGAATTAGTAACTATACATTTATAATAACCCAACCCATCATCACCAAGGAATGATAAAAAAATAACACAAGCCATACAATATAATATAAAAAAACATTTCAATTAAGGGTACCCTACACCGCTTTCTCACTAGTATGACAATCTCACAACCCAAAAATGCATGTTATGGCGCTCCCATACATTCTATATATCAACCCACCTATAACGTCCTGAGTCCGGAGCCCCTCCACTAGTGCCCCGTACCTGGTTCGCCACATGACCTCAAGCGTGTTTCCCCGAACGCTAGAGGCTGCCGACTAGCAGCGAGGGCCTTGGTGAGTCGGTGGGGAAACTATGCCCTCATTCGGTAAGGTATACAAGATAAGAAAAAAACAACAAACAACAGAAGCAGTAAAAAACATGCATAAAAATAGAAACCAAACATCGGAAACAATGCAGATATATAACAATGAAGACAATAATACATCAGGTACAAGTATCTATGGAAAGCAGTAAACACAACAATGTTCTGGAATAAAACTGAAACCAAGTGAAAATAAAACAAAGAAATCTCCTCAGCATCGTGAGCCATGGCTCGGTCCCATGCTCCCCAGCTCCAGTGCAATCAAGAACCTAAAGTAGAAGGGCGCTTGCCCTTATTTATACCTGCAGCAACATAGTCTGCTTGGGCCCAAAAGCATTTTCCAAACATGGTGTGAGATACAATCCCAGTAGGCAATCACCTAAATATCTGTGCCTAACAGTCAATGAATACATGTAAGTAATAAAACAAGAAGTGGTGAACAAAAAAGCACAAACAGCTACAATCCACAGTCCCAACAAGTAAAGTACACAAGTAAGCAGTCAGCAACAAGAAGAAAATAGGTAACCCTCTGGGTAGCTCTCACAGTCTAACCCCTATGGTTCAACCTATAAGTACTAGCAACCCTCTAAGAGGCACACACAGTCTCATCCCTCTGGTTCAGCTACATAAATAAGCAGACCCTCTGGGGAAGCACTCACTATCAATTCCCCCTATAGTCTCATATCGTGCTAAAGGCTCTCTGGGGAAGCACTCAAAGTAAATTCCCCCTGTGGCCCGCGTCGTAATTAAAAGACACTCTGGAGAATCCCTTCCGTCAATTCTCCCTTTGGTCTACTACTCTAGGTTCCCACGGTTCTGAGTGTAACTAAACATGCTCAGCGCACTTATATCGTCCAAGTAAACCTCAAGAACAACTTGGATATCAACTAAGGCTCAACAGCATATCAAAAGAGACAGTTCCACTATCCTACAACAAGGTATGGAAACTGGAAAAATTCCCAACAGGAAAAACAGGCATGACAAAGCAACCTGTGCACAAAATAAATTACAATACCCACAAGCAATAACCTCTACTAAAGCAATCAAGCAAAGAAGGAAAACAACAAGGGTAAAACAGGAAACACGAAATACCCCATTCAAGGGTATTAGTGGAATTTGCACATAATATTCATCAACTTTCTACAGAATGGCACAAACCACCTACCTCGATCTAAGGAGATCGATAAGCGTGAACCTCGATGACATATTCCCCTTAGAATGATGTAGATCTGAGAAAATGCACAAAACGTTCATCCCACGATAACATGGAAACGAGGGGAAATCAAGAAACAAGGCTAAAGCAGAAGGGAGAACTCACTGCTTCGATTCCAACGCAACTGACCATGCTCGAATCGGAGAACAGACGGTGAGGCAAGAGCTCGGAGAAGACTCGGCTGTACGGTCGCTTCTGGACGGTCAAAATCTGGAGAAGAAGATGAATCTGGGGGTTAGACACGACACCGGTCCGTTTAATGAAAAAAATAAAGTACATGGCCTGTACTTCTTAAGTACAAAGCGTGTACTTCAATTTTTCCGTACTCCGAAATACCTGGCCTCCACCTCAGCTTTACACACCATGTCTATGGCCCGGACACGGCCAACACATGGCTTCATGTCGTGGAGGAGTACACGGCGTGTACTCAAAAAATACACAGCGTGTACTTCTGAAATTTCCAGAAAATTTATTTTCCTTAAAAAACTCCAAAAAAAGGGGAAAACATACCTGAACGAAGATCTTGGTTCCTACAAAATTCCCCCTTAAAGAAATTCGTCCCCAAATTTCCCTAACGAGGTGGGGAAGAAGAAACCCCGAATAGATCTGGACACTATGATCGTACATCAGCCTCCCTCTCCCAGGTATCGTCTTGTACTCGCATGTGCTTCCATAGCACTTGTACCATAGGAACAGACCGCCCGCGGAGAACCTTCGTACTATGATCGACAATCCGGATAGGATGATCCTTGAACGAAGCATCCACTTCAAGATTGACGTCCTCAGGATAAAAGACGTGAGAAGGGTCTGAAAATTAACATTGGAGTTGAGAGACGTGGAAGACATCATTCATGGCCCGATACCTCTGAGGAATCTACAACTGATAGGTGACCGGACCCACTCTCTCCAAGACCTCAAACGGCCCGACGTACCACGATGAAAGCTTACCCTGTCTCTGAATCCTTTTGTGTCCCAACCTCGGTGAGACACGTAGGAATACCTAATCACCGACCTTGAACTCCATAGGTCGTCTCCACTGATCAGCATAAGACTTTTGTCGAGACTGCGCTGTAGCCATCCTCTTTCGAATCAACTCTATCTGCTCTGATGTTTCCTAAACAAGATGAGGTCCCAGCAAATCTTCCTCTCCTGCCTCCAGCCAGTATAACGGTGATCGACATGGCCTACTGTACAAAGACTCATATGGCGCCATCTGAATGGTCGCCTGGAAATTGTTGTTTTAGGAGAACTCCACAAGAGAAATATGCTTCTCCAAAGAACCGCCAAAGTCAAGGATGAAAGCTCGGAGCATATCCTCAAGCACCTGGATCATCCGCTCGGACTGGCCATCAGTCTGGGGATGGTAAGCTGTACTCAAAAGTACCTGTGTACCCAAGTCCTTCTGAAGTCCCTTCCAGAACCGAGTGGTAAAGCGTGCATCTCTGTCTGAAATAATAGAGCACCGAACTCCATGTAGATGAATGATCTCACTGATGAAAATTCATCCCAGATCATCGACACTGAAGGTTTCCTTGATCGGCATGAAGTGATAAACCTTCATAAGACTGTAGATGACAACCCAAACAACATCATTCCCTCAAGGCAACCTCGGAAACCCAGTCACGAAGTCCATCGTGACATCGTTGCACTTCCACTCTGGAATGAGTAACTGTTGTAAAAGGCCTTATGGTCATTGATGCTCTGCTTTCACCTACTGACAACTAGAATATCTCATGAAAAAACTAGCAACATCCTTCTTCATACCTGGCCACCAGTACTGGTGATGAAGATCCTGATACATCTTGGTGATGCCAGGATGAACTTCCAAAACTGAGGAATGGAAATCCAACATCACCTATTCTCGTAAGTCTACTGGCACCCATACGCATCCTTGGAAATATAAAATCTCATCCTCGCCCACTGCCTATCCCAGAAGAGGGTCCTCTCCTGACACAATCTCCCGCGGGACTAAGCCTTTTGAGTCTGATAGCTGCCTCAACCGTGCCCGATCAAGTAGCGTGGAGGTGACATCTACAGAAGATAGGAAGGCATGTCCCTGTCTGTCATGCACCTCTAGATGCATCTTATAGAATAGATCCATCAGCTTCCACTCACTACTGGCCTCATGAAATGCCTGAATCTGAGTTCTCCTCCTCAACGCATCTGCCATGGCATTGCTCTTTCCCAGTGTATAGGCATGATCGAAATCAAAAGACTAATGATACTCGACCCACCTGCGCTGCCTCAGATTCAGATCACGCTGAGTGAAGATATACTTGAGACTCTTGTGGTCAGTGAAGACCACAAAGTGCTCTCCCAGAAGATAGTGTCTCCAACAGCGTAAATAAATTAACAACAACTACCAACTCCAGATCGTGCGTAGGGTAGTTTCTTTCTTGTGGCCTCAACTGCTGAGACCCGTACACAATGACTCCATCTCCTTGCATAAGCACTGCTCCCAGCCCGATACCCAAAGCATCACAATAAATAGTGTATCTATTGCCTGGCTCTGGAAAGACTAGTATCGATGCTGAGGTCAACCTCCCTATCAGCTCTTGAAAGGCTGAGTCACAAGAATCTAACCATAAGAACTTCGCCCCCTTCTTGGTCAAAACCTGTCAAAGGTGCTGCTAGATGAAAAAAGTCCTGAATAAAGAATCTGTAGTATCCAGCCATCCCTAAGAAACTCTTTACCTCAAAGATGTTCTTCGGCTGCTCCCAGTAAACTATAGCTCTCACTTTCTCTAGGTCCACAGATAATCTTGCCTCTGAGAAGACGTGACCCAAGAAGTGAATCTGATTCATCCAGAAGTGGCACTTCTAGAGTTTAACATAAATACGATGCTCTCTCAGTGTACTCTGAACGATCTCAAGATGTGTGGAATGGTCATGTTGAGTGTGAGAGTACACCAGGATATGGTCCACGAAGACCACGATGAATGAATCCATGTAAGGATGGAACAATAGGTTCATCAGTTCCATGAAAACTGCAGGCGCGTTCGGGAGACGGAACGACATGACTTTATACTCTTATAGACCATACCTACTCCTGAAGACTGTCAGAGGTATATCTGATGGTCTAACATGCAACTGATGATAACTGGACATCAATTCGATCTTTGAAAACACCTGGGCTCCTCAAAGCTGATCAAAGAGGTAATCAATCCGAGGCAAGGGATATCAGTTCTTGACCATCAACTGGTTCAACTTCCGATAATCCACACAGAGATGAAGGGTATCGTCTGCCTTCATCGCAAATAGAACAGGCGAACCCCAAGGAGAAGTACTGGGTCGGATGAAACCCTTAGCTTGTAGCTCCTCCAGCTGCTTCTTGAGCTCCTGCAGCTCAGGTGTGGCCATCCTATATAGAAGAATGGACACCGGTGCTGCTCCTGGCATGAACTCAATAGAGAAGTCTATCTCACGCTCTGGAGGAATACACGAAAAGTCCTCTGGAAAGACATCCCTGAAGTGATCCACCACTGGAGGAAAGTCTAAATGTGGAGTCCCCTGATCATCCAGATAAAGACTACCAATCAAGACCGTCACTCCTCCTAGCCCAAGATGGTCGAGTCCCACCCGGCTCGCCCGGACTTTCCATTCGCCTCTATGATGAAAAGATCCACCCTCTGGTGAGACGAAACTCACTCTGCGGTGATAGCAGTCGACGACTACCTGAAAGGGAATCAACCAGTCCATGCCAAGGACGACATCATAGCCTGTCACCTCTAGGAAATAGAGATCCCATGAGAAGCGATACCCTTCAATCTAGAGATGGAACTATCTACACCGGCGTACACTAGATGTCCTCGTTCCCAAAGGCCTGTCTAGTGTCAACGAGTTGGCAGAAGAAAATATGTAGAGTCTAAGGCTCTCCATAAAGGCAAAAGAGATAAAACTATACGTAGCACCAGTATTGAATAGTGATTAAGATAAAACTAAGGCATCTAAAATCGTACCTCGAACAGTATAAGGGTCGAGATCCTGATCATGATAAGTCTGCTCCACAGAAAAAGACTAGCCTGCACCGCGGCCCTGCGCCCCTGACTGACCACTCTGAGCTGAACCTCCCTGCTGGTGCTGAGGTACTAGTGGTTGACCGCCACAGCCTCAACATCTACCTCGGCCTAAATGGCTGGAATAACTCTAGTTCCCTGACAGGTGAGAGACTAGTGGGGCTGCTTCTGAATGAAGAGTCATGGAAGAACCCCGGTCACCTGCTACTGGAGAGAAAACCTGGAAGAAAAGATGAAGGTGACCCATCTTACCGCAAGATCGGCACTCCATGGGGTCCCTCTGGCACTGCGGCCTCGTGTGCCCTATCCGGCCACACTGATAGCATGTCACCTGGCTGCCTAATGATTCGTCTCGCTTCCTCTAATAACCACGTGTAGGCTCCCTACGACACTTCTTACTGTCATCTGGATGAAGGATAACTCTGGAAGCAAAAACACCCTGGCTCGCAGCTCTGGAGTCTCTCTGATTGCGCTCTGCAATCAGTGCCAGGTTGATGATGGAAGTAATTGAAGTAAACTGGAAGATGTTCACCTGTGAGCGAATCTCTCGCTTGAGTCAATCCTCAAACTTCCTCGCCAAGAACACCCCATTCCCATCCTTAAGGGGTGTAAAATTTTGCAGCTCAGTGAAATGAGAGGAATACTGCATGACAGATAGAGTACCCTGCTCTAAGCTCATGAACTCCCTGGCTCGATCGGCCCTCAGGGTCTCCGGGTAGAAGTAGTCGTAGAACACACACTAGAACTCCTCCCAAGCCAAATCCTACTGCTGACCCACATGTGAGACCACGTCCCACAACCTCTTGGAGGATTCTAGGAACATGAAGGTGGCGAGCTTGACCCGCCTCTCTGGAGGTGTCTCCAAATGCTCGAAGATAGTCAGAATGGATTCCAGCCATGACTCTGTAGCCTGAGGTCCTCCCTCCACCGAGAACGTGGGAGGATGCTGCTACTGGAAAACCCGCGTAAAGTCTGCCATAGACGAGGTAGGAGGCGGTGCTCCCTGGAAGGCCTGCATCATCCTCATGAAACCCTCCCTGAACTGCGCATTAGCGCCCGCAACTGGTACAACAACTGTTTCCAAGGATGGCTCGGCTGGGGGATCGACAGGAAGTCCCTGATCAGCCCTGTCTTGTGTCTGATCACTGCCTGATGATAGACATAAGACCGGAGGACGTCTCGGAGGCATAGCTCTGAAAGATCAAAAGTACACATTAGATCAGGAAAACAAGGACAGATAACACATGAGTACAAAACGGGAAAAGCGGTAGAAAAAACACACAAGTTTACAATACTTGACTACACGACATGTATAAAACTACACGGCGTGTCTTCTTAAACCACCAACATTTGCATGTACTCCTGCCCTACAAGTCGTGTAAACTTCAAACTACACGGTGTGTTGACCCACACATGGTGTGTACTTGAAAAATGTTCCCATGGCCGAGTCTCCTTACACGGCTAACCCACACGGTCTAACTTAACCCGAGACTACATGGAGTGTTCTTAACACACACGACATGTACTAGATAAAGCTTCAGCGGACCGTGTTTGTGAAACACACGGCCGTCTACACGGCTAAACCTTACACGGCCTGCTCCGAACAAACACGACATGCATAGGTAAGGTGACTCCGTACCGTGTTGTTCGTGACACGGCCCGGTACCTGGACAAGACTACACGGCGTGTTCTGAACAAACACGCCGTGTGGAAAAGAAGGTGACGTCGTCCCGTGTTGTTCGTGACACGGCCGGGTACCTGGACAAGACTACACGGCGAGTTCCCTGAGGACACGGTGTGTTCTACCCGAGCTTCCCTGGCCCTTGTTGTTAGTGACTCGGCTGGGTATACAGCTCCGAACTTACACGGCGTGTACCAATGGTACACGGCGTGTTCCCGAAGTTACTCCCACGACACCGTGTTCCTCTCACACAGTCAGTGACATGGCCTGAAAACTACACGACGTGTATCCAAAAAGTACACACCGTGTATTCTGTGTTTTTTTGGGCATTAGCTCAGAAACTGGACAGAATTCCAGAAACACTAAAAACGATGAAAAATATGCCAAATTCCGATCCGTGAGGTCCCATAACACCTCAAGAACCAAAATTTGGCATTCACTTTAAACAAAGAACAAAACAAAAGTTCTCTAACATAGAAGCAAAAAATTTATCAAGAAACTATCACAACAACATGCATAATATAGACAAAGTCTATCACAACAGCATGAAATCACTAATGCACCCTAGATGGCATGGCAAGAATGCATGACATATGATTTCTACAACTGCCTATATGATGTATGATATGGAATACCCTCATCTCATCGGGTTTAGACAGAAATAGAACCGCAATGTCAAAACCATAATAACACAAGCCTTGTGAATCACTCTAGGTAAAATCAGATCAACTATAAAATCTCAAAACCATTAACTGCAATTAACTAGGTAGTATGGCTTTTCCCAGTACACGGGTTAGCTACTCCGGAGCACATCTTAATTCCATGTACTGAATCCATCCTATCACTGACTAAAGTATCCAAATAGTAAAGCAATAGAAAAGAACTCCTCTGATACCACTTTGTAACGTTCCGAGTACGGAGCCCCTCCACTGGTGCCCCGTACCCGGTTCGCCACATGACCTCAAGAGCGTTTCCTTGAATGCCAGAGGCTTTTGACTAGCAGCGAGGTCCTTGGTGGGTCTGTGGGGAAACTATGCCCTTATTCGGTAAGGTATACAAGATATGGAAACAACAAAAAACAGCGGAAGTAGTAAACAACATGCATAACAATAGAAACCAAACAACGGAAGCAATGAAGATATATAACAATTATGACAATAATGCAGCAGGTACAAATATCTATGGAAAGAAGAAAACACAACAACGGGCTGGAATACAACTGAAACCAAGTGCAAAGAAAACAAAGAAAGCTCCTCAGCATCGCGATCCACGACTCGGTCCCATGCTCCCCAGCTCTATTGCAATCAAGAACCTGAAGTAGAAGGGCACTTGCCCTTATATATACCTGCAACAACATAGTCTGCTTGGGCCAAAAAGCATAGCCCAAACAGGGTGTGAGATAAAATCCCAGTAGGTAGTCACCCAAAGATCTGTGCCTAACAGTCAATGAATACATGGAAGTAATAAAACAAGAAGTAGTGAACATAAAAACACAAGCAGCTGCAATCCACAGTTCTAACAAGTAAAGTACACAAGAGCGTAATCATCAACAAGAAGAAAACAGGTAACCCTCTAGGTAGATCTCACAGTCTAACCCCTATGGGTCAACCTATAAGTAATAGCAACCCTCTGAGAGGCACACACAGTCTCACCCCTCTGGTTCAGCTATGTAAATAAGCAGACTCTCTAGGGAAGCACTCTCCGTCAATCCCCCCTATAGTCTCGTATTGTGCTAAAGGATCTCTGTGGAAGCACTCAACACCAATTCCCCCTATGGCCCGCATCGTAATTAAAAGACACTCTGGAGAAGCCCTTCCGTCAATTCTCTCTTTGGTCTACTACTCTAGGTTCCCACAGTCCTGCGTGTAACTAAACATGCTCAGTGCACATATATCATCCAAGTAAACCTCAAGAACTAGTTGGCTATCAACTAAGGCTCAACAGCATATCAAAAGAGACAGTTCCACCATCTTACAACAAGGTATGGAAACTGGAAAAACGCCCAACAGGCAAAACAAGCATGGAAAAGAAACCTGAGGACAAAATAAATTACACTACTCACCAGAAAAAACCTCCACTAAATCAATCAAGAAAAGCAGGCAAACAACAAGGGAAAAACATGAAACACACGATACCCAGTCCAATGGTATTGGTGGAATTTGCGCATAATATTCATCAATTTTCTAAAAAAAGTCACAAACCACCTACATCGATACGAGGAGATCAATATACGTGAACCTCGACGAAAGATTCCCCTTAGAACAATGTAGATCCGAGAAAACGCACAAAACGCTCATCCCACGATAACATGGAAATGAGGGGAAATCAAGAAACAAGGCTAAAGCAGAAGGGATAACTCACCGCTGCGATTCCAACGCAACTGAACATGCTCGAATCGGAGAATGGACAGTGAGGAGGGAGCTTAGAGAAGATTCGGCCATACGGTCGCTTCTAGACGGTCGAAATATGGAGAATAAGACGATTATGGGGGTAAGACGTTCCCCGAGTCCGTTTAATGAAAAAAAAGTACATGACATGTACTTCTTGAGTACATGGTGTGTACTTCAATTTTTCCATACTCCGAAATACCCAGCCTCTTCCTCAGACATACACACCATGTGTGTGGCTCGGACACGGCCAGCACACGGCTTCAAGACAGGGAGGAGTACACGGCGTGTACTTCTGAAATTTCCAGAAAATTTATTTTCCGTAAAAACTCCAGAAAAAGGGGAAAACATACCTGAACGAAGATCCGGGTTCTTATACCACCCACAAGAACATCCCCATTAAATAAATCCAATAGACACATATGTTCACCACCCATAAGAACTTCCACAACACATCCCAACCAAAACCATATAGACCATCACACATCTAAAAAAATAACTAGAGTATTAGGGAATCAAGAAGATGAAGGGAATAAATGTCTATCACTCCTCCCACCATGCTCAACCTCCACCACAAGCCACATCATCCTATCAAATCCCACCTGTATACACATGGGATATGCCACATCTCATCAAAAGACACCTGGGAATTCCACCCCATCAACATATCCTACTCATAACTATCTTAAAGACACTTGAGCTATCACAATGACCATATAAACCTCTAACAGACCTCCAACCATCACAACTTGAATAATAACGACATCACCTAGAAGAGAGAGAAGTAAAGAGAAGGTACCCAATCATTTGTCCATCTCATTTGATGTTGGGTAAAATATATCCTACATGACTATGTAAGGGTCAAAACATAGTGCACGATGTACATGGGGTTCATATAGAGATCATAAGAAATAATAATATATATATATATATTTCAAAATAATACCCCAACTGATTAGTTAAATACAAAACACCAATCAATTCCCAACATCACCACTTTTGATTCCACCTCTACATTTTGAACACCACCCACATCACAACCATAAGTCAAATCAATAACTAATTCAATTCAATCATCTCATTCTTTTAATTATTTAACAAAAACCACATTTTACCACAAAACACACCATTTAATTATTCAGCATCCACATCCAACCAGTTAACCAAAACTACCAATTTCATTTCAATCATTATTAATAATTTATTTTTTCCATCACTACATAGGCATCTAACACAAATAAACAACATATCATAAAAATGTTATCTTTCCCATCACATCGCCACCTTTACACCAGAAAATCTCAATAAAAAAACCACCTCACCGCCTCGGAATCATAACAAAAAAATACTCACCACCCCAAAATCAAAACTAAACAACAAACTCGCCTCCACAAAATCACGACCATCAAACCCTCAACCCCTACATACCATGCCCACAAAACCACCACACATAAAAACCATTTCTCAGATTTACAATGGTTATTTTATCAAATTCAACATAATTTTAGTGGAATTATCAGAAAATCTATAATATCTAGGAATACATTTTAAAAACTAATTATAAGTTGTTAGAGAAATTTTATTTCCCGGTGATACCAAAAAAATCACAAAGATAGAATCAGTTAGAGAAAAAATAATCTATGACAAACAAATCCACTAATGAACTAAATTATAATGGGACATCATGACCATACAATAAAAATATCATAAATAATAATAGATCTATAAAAAACCAAAAGAAAGCCCTTTATGTATCAATTTCAATTTGATGAATTCTTTATCATTGATCAATCCAACAAAGCCTTCTCTCATACACCACTGGAAAACAAAATTGAACACACAATTTTGGATACAATTATGGTTATATGAAACCCCTTTAACCATGGTTTACAAAAAACCATGGGAATGAATTTTCTATCATAACTATGGACACAGTTATGAAAAAAGTGGTTATATGGTCTTGTTGAAGACCTATACCAATGCATTTTTCAAAAACCATTGGTATAGGGTTTGGTTCAAGTCTTATACCTAGGATTGATTAAAAAGCAATCGGTGTTGGTCAAACATATACCCTTGTTTGTCCCATAACATGGTTTTAGGCTTTGGATCAAAACCTATACCCACAATTCCTTATGAGCCATGGGCATAGGTCATCCCTCTAGCCACTATTTCTATAAACAGTGTTTAAAGATTTCATATGTAGCTGTGATGAAAAAAATACAACATGGATAACCATTGCCCCATTTTTTCAACCGATATCCATGATTTAAATATAAATATAAATATTTATATATATGTCAATATATATTTTTACACCAATAATCTTATTTTTTGTAGTGGTTTGGTGCTTGGATTCTATAATTGCAGTCTGGGAATCAAATATGGTAATATGAATTTTTTAATCTCATATAGACATGGATTCTGGACCATGGGTATAAGGTTATTGACACAGTGGAAAATTTCCCATACACCAATTTCCTTATTTCAAAAATATGAAAATTTTATTTTCAAACCATGGGTATAGATTATAGATATACTGGTAGCTTTAGCTCCCATGGTTCTCTGAATTGTGGGATATATACTATACCCATTGTTTGGTGGGAAATACCAATGTTTCCAAACAATGGTTATATGGTAATTTTCTAGTAGTAAGAGATAGACATGAGAAAACCCACCACACATGATACAAAATAGTGTGAAATGGGGGATTCACTAAGTCAAAGAATCATTCAAACTCATTGAACACCACAAGGTAATGAGAAAACACTTGAAAACCGAAACAACACCATAAGAAACCATGGTTCAACATTCAACACACCCAATACCATCAAAACCCAATGGAATACTTTCCAAAAACTAATTAGAAAATTGAACATTGAATTCCCAAAATAATAATGGAAGTATATTGACGAATAAAGAGAGGATAAACTACCATAGATTGACAACGATTTTCCACCAGAACCATAGGATTTAAGTGGAAGGAAGAGCGATCAATAAAATCTATGGGGAACCTAGGGGAAATCCAAAATGAGGTAGTGAGTAGCCATCCAAATGATAATAAATGCATATGAGAAGGGACATAATGCCTAGAAACCCACATGATTTAGGGAATATAAAAATTACATGTTTATAAATCCTAAGGTTTAAAAAAAATATATCATTCACAAAGAAATGAATCACTTTATAGTATTTAACCCCAAATTTTTTTACACATCTTGAATCCATCTTACACGATGTGTACCCACTTCCTAGGATACCCTTTATCTACATAAAATATATTAACCACTCAACATAAATATTTTTGTACAACTATTACATGTCATGTATATAATACAATGTGTGTATTTTCTGTAGCATCTCTACTACAACTCCTGACTCAAAAAAACACCTAAAAACTCCCACAAACATCTAAAAAAACCAAAAAAAGAATATTAATGGTTTAGAAAGGCACAAAAAATTAAATTATATACCTATCAAATGATTATCTCCCCCAAGAATCTGAATCCAATCCTTGAATAAAGGGGGTCCTAAAAACCACCCCTTGATATTACTCCAAAGTATCTTAGCATACCTTGAATGCTACAAAAAAAAAACATGCCAAACTAAATACCCACTATAAATATTTCATAAAATCATCACAATAAAATCAACCATCCATCATCAGAACCATGGTAGAACCATCTCAACATCTATGCCATCCAAACTATTAACCACTACAACTATCAATCCACACCATCCTGAACACTCAAATTAGGGAATTCTATCAACCCATATTGAGATACTACCTTATATGTGTGGCACCTACAAGCCCACATGGGTTTGATCGCATCACAGATAATTCTTATCAATTAAGAATCAAGTATTACACTTTTAATATGTTAGAAATTAATCACACACAATACATCAAAAAATAATGAAAATACCTCATTTCATAAAATATAAGGATCCACACATCACGTACAAAAAAATAATGAATGAAAAACCAAAAAAATATTGGTACTGGGTATACAACTATGTCTTCTTCTCCCATGTACACTCTTATAGGCCACTATGCCTCTACTACAAAAAAGGAATGGTCCATCTATGAAGTTTATTCTCTTTGTGATCATAGATCTCTATTGGTTAATTCAAATATTTCACATCACCCACATTATCAAAATCTCCCTAGTCAACTTCATGGGATTAATCATGATGACACCATTGAAGCAGGGATTTGTTGAAGACATTATGAATCAGCTTTAGCCATAGTAGAAACTCCAACTAAAACTCCACCTCACCAGATCACCCTAAAACCACAAGGAGACCAAAAATAATGCTATAAATCTTAAACCATCTACCAAACATTCACTTCCGATTTTAAGGGAAAACAATTAAGAACATGTGGTCCCCATTCATTAACTCTAATGACCTCCTCCTATAATCTGAATTAGAATTGTTCTTTCCCTATGCTCCTTTCATCCTCTAATGAAAAATATAAACCCTATCTATAATGCTCTACTACACATCGTGTCCATGAACATCTACCTCCCCAACCTCTATCCAGAAAAATAGATAATGACATAACCTCTCATGAAATCCTAAAATAGATCATTGCTAATAAAATGGTAATAACTACTATTATATGAAATATAAATGTCAAGAATGTTTCATACCCATGATCTAGAAAAATAGAGGTTGTATGAATGCATCATACCATTGAGTGTCTAGATGGATCATACCATCTTCCCTTTTTTAGAGGGTGGAATGCAGTGCTGAGGGATAAGTATGTTCCAAAAAACCACATTTAATCCCTTATAGAAACACAATGAAAAATGTGAATCTCAATTTGATAGAATGGTCCTTGTATATACCTAAAACCACACCCACTTATATTTATACCTATTCACCAATTCATCTACTATGATAGACTCTTTGATCAGTAAGTAGATTAAAGAATTCATCAACTTATCAATGATCATAAACATTGAATACCAACCTCCCTTATCATGTGGTTGACCTATGTTGAAATCCATAAATATTTCATCCCATTTTAACATAGAACCAACCAATTGCTGCAAAACACTTCCTGGATCAATTTTCTCTTCCATTAACTACTGAAAGTCATTCAGATTTCCACAAACTCCCCCACCACCCATTTCATCCCTGGCCACCGAAACTACTTCCTCATGCCATAATACATCATGGAAAATCTTGGATGAACTGCCAATGGGGATCTTTTAGACTAATTAATGAATATTTCATGAATCAATATAAGAGATAAAATCATCCCATGAAACAACATCCCGTTATAACCATTCCCTAACCATACATGTAGAGTATCACCATGGACAACACGATAGTGAATCACCTCTATCTATGAGTATCCTCAATGAGACTCATACACTACTTGCATATGATAATACTCCACTATTATTTGAAACAAAAAAATAAAGAATCATAAAACATTGCATCTTAGTGGAAGGATTATAACTCCTCCTACACTCTGCCAGTATCCATAGACTCCTATTATAATATTACAATGACATCCAACATAATCCATCAGCAACAACATTCCCATTTTATATGATGTAAAAAATATAAAAATCACGTTCTAGGAAAACAATCCATCCACCTCCCCGACAACATGTTCAGATTATGCAGAGAAAATATTTACCTCAACCTATTATGAACAATGAAGACCAAAGAGTGATATATAATGATGTAATTTATCCAATAGTTTAGAAAAAACACAACTGGTGATAGATCTAGATCATGGGTGGCATAGTTACTCTCATGGGAATGTAACTCCCTTGAACTGTAAGAGTTCTCTTCCATCTTCTACATAAACATAGATCCCAACTCTTGATGGGAAGCATTATAAAACACCTCAGACATCACCCACTCCATAGATAACAGAAGAACTCGATCACATACCCATTACCCCTCCAGGTTGCCAGATTCTTCTTAGCATGGACTAATGCACACATAATCATAGTATGTCATGATAAAATATATTAAATGGTGTGGAAACCCAATAAAAATAGATTAGATAACTCTGATAGTTTCCAGAGTGACCAAAAAAACTGAAAACATCTACCGTGTTATTTGGTTCCTCGAATGAAAAATTTCCTTGAACATAGATCATTCAACTAACACATCCTATTTTGAAACCTCATGCCCAAGTAAACTAACCTATCTTGTCCAAAACATATATTTAGATAACTTTATATAGAGTTATTGGCATTGAAGAACTTGTAAATTGTATATGGCATGCTCGACATGAACCTCTATTTTCATTGAGTAGATCAATATATTATCATTTAAAATTATGAAGAACAGATCCAGGAACTGAAGAAACTGTCCCCATTTACATAGTAGGTTCATTTGTAAAACATAATGGATTAACGACAAAATCAATGTTCCCATACCTGCATCTGGTAGAAGTTTTCACGATATAATATATCTTCACCCTCAACTGGTGATATCCATACCATAGTTCACTCATAGAAAGCTAGAACACCCCTCTAAACTATTCAATAAGATCATATATCTTTAGAAGAGGGAAATTATCCCTGACTATTACCTGATTTGACCTCAAGTATTCTATTAAAAACATCATACTCCCCAATTTTATTTATTAAATAAAACATGGGATCACCCCATGAGGAAAAATGGTGCTTGATTAATCCCTTCTACATTAGATTAACAATCTAAAACCTTAGATCCCACAACATTGAATGTTTCATCCAATAAGGATCAAATGATATCGAAGAAGCACTAGGATGTAAGTTTATCCGAAACTCAACATCACATCAAGGGATTACCATTACAAATTACCTCGGGAAACATCTAGAAAATCTACTAATACTATTGTAACCTATACCATCACAGCATCCACTGATTCCATCAACAAATCAAACATCAAAAAAAGAAGGGGATCTACTCACCGAATTCTCACCAGAAAACTCAGATCACCAACAAAAACCACACAATGGCCTTCATCGTTCAATAACATGGTATGTTTGAATTAATAGTAAGAAAAACCCCTTAATAATTATATTTCCCCATCATTAGTATACCCCTTGAAACACATCAAATAAGATATTCTGGACATGACTAGTATATTCAATACTAGGGGAACATAACTCCTCTCTAAATCTAGTCTCTTATAATGAGATTGAGAGACCAAAAAAAGAGTCGAAATAACATTATTGAAAAAAGACACAAACAAGGGTGTTCAACAAAATGATTACACACTTGAAGATATTTTTCCCATCTAGAATTGATTCCTACATGGAATGAAACTGACTACACATTTCTCTTTTACCTCTCTGTTGATGACCATCTCTAGGTCCAAGCTCAGGTAATTTTCCAGGAATAGAAGCAAAATACTGAGTTCAGCCTCTACCTAATCCATCTCCTCTATGAATATCATATTATTTCTTCCCTTGGTGTTGGAAGAATATCACTGGAAACTACTACTAAGGATGGAGCATAAGATATCCTCCTCCACTAAACTAAGCTTAGGGAACCACTGGGCACTAGTTATTGTGATTAATATGAACCCTATAATCAAAACACATTGGCACAAATACCCTAGGAAAATTATAGATAAAACTATCCCCATAAGTCTAGATAGGAATCTATAGATATCAAATCCCAAATTGTTAAACAATTGAAGTCCCTATAACCTAAGCTTTCAATTGAAAACTCTTCCTCTCTAAGAACAATACTAGTTCTCCTAGAATGGTTATCCACCTCACCAGTTCATTTACATGATCACCTCTACCATCTTCTGATAATATAGATATACTGGAACCGTAAAGGTGTAACGTCATACTTGATAAAAGGATTGAGTCCAAAATTTTGATGTCTCCCATGAGACTACTTATATGGAAAATTATATGGTAAATATTAGGTAAGTTCCTTGAACAAGATTCGAAAATCTAGAAATGATATACTCCCCTCATGAAGTGAATAACTCTTATACCTCTTCCATAGCATCATGGTTGATGAATGGAACACTTCTTGAAACTCAATATAGATTTTGACCCATGAATTATCAACCACTTTCCACTCTCCCATGTACCACAGTAACCATATATGTGAAGATCCCTGAATCTATATAACTTTTAAAAGAACCTAATAATTCATTAGGTCCTTGAAAAAAATTGAAAGATATCTCGAGCTCCACTTGCTAGCTCTTTTTCTCCAATATGAAACACATCCCTTATACTTATATATATAATACTACTGAAAACCTCACAATTCTCTCTTAAAATCATCTTACTACTCTATTAGATCAACCCTATAATGATGAACTATACCATCTTTCTAAACCTCAACTACTTGAAAAACTCATGGAAAAAAATATAAGTCATATATGAAAAGTGGGAATAAGGATTTTGTAAGACTATGTAGTATGGGACAATATTAAAATTAATTTTGATTCATTTTATCCTTCCCAAAAATTCCCATTAATACAATAAAACAATCGATCATGAAGCATGTAACACTCATATGTCTCTACCCTTAAAGTATGTCCACCTCACTTGGTTAAAAAATAAGACCAGAGTCATCGCACTAGTTAATTAGGGGGAGTATAAAATACCTTGTTTTATATATTCTCTCTAACCTATGTCATAAATTAAGGTAAATTGAAACTAATTACATACCAACCCATGAAATCCTCACAATTCCAAACTCCAAACTCAATCGTGTCTACCAACCATTGCATTTGATACCACTTGGTAAAGATCCCCACCCTCCATATATAATATAACAAGGAGAGATAGAAAATGAACCTTGAGTCCCGCCTCTAGTAGGCCCCAGGTTAATGACTAGCATAGAGGGTTTTAAAATCCCATTAAATGGGAGGAATTTCCTTTTGTAACATTATTTTATTGAGAGATAAGATAAATCATTAAAAAATAAATCCATGAAATAACATAAAATGAAACAAAAAATATCTCAAAATTCATTTATAAATAAATTTGATATATATAAGAGTATCTAAAATTAATATACAAAGTAAAATATGAAGTACTGGAACAATATCTCTCCAAATGTTTTGATATTATAATGTTCAAAATGGTTCACATTATCCACTGGGATACCGAGAAACAAATTATATAAATAGGGTGAGCATACAAGTATACTGTGTAGGAAAACCAATGTTTCTCATACACATGTGAAGAAAGCATACTAACTCACTCGTGAAAAAATAGTCGAGCCAAAAAACACCAATTCTAGTATACTAACCAAACCCAACCTCACCAAGTCTTCCTCACCAAAAAAGTCAAGCTGTGTAATATATTATAACAAGAGGAATATTGATAATGGATACCACACACTACATCACACCCAAAATTTGTAAGTACTGGAGATCCCATCCCTTTTATATGCCACACTAACCCACAATCATTGCCACATAATATAACTCCAGTATACACCTAGGCTGGTTTCCCCACAAGCATGACGACATCACATCTTTCCTGAAAGTAGATATGCTAGCACACATCCAAAACCATAACCATAGAATTAAGGAGTCATGAACATGATATAAATCAATAGTGTTCCCTCCTCCTACCATGCATGAACCCCACTATAAGATACATCATCCCGTCATGTACCACCAATAGTCACCTGGGCTAAGTCACATCTCACTCGAAGACAGCTAGTCTCCTTGACCCTCATGAACAGGAATATCACAACTCACCCAGTGACACTTGGACCATCACAACCACCATCCAATAAACTAAAAATACTTGATCCTACCTAATCTGTGAAATACCTACCTCACATAGAGGAGAGATCAAGAAATAGAGGGTACTCATCCATTTTTCATCCTCACCATATGTCAGGAAAAACCCCCCCAAGTGACTATGCAGTTGTTGAATAATATTTATCAAGATGGGTGGGGTTCATATAGAAATCACAAGGAATATACAAATATATACATATTTTTACACACAATACCAAACTTTGGGCTCACAACCAAACATTAATCAACCATCTACTTAAAATCTTTCGATTACACCTTTAGATGCAGAACACCACAAAAGGTAACACCACAAGTCACATCACTGACCAATTCCATTTAATCATCCAATTAATTTAATTATTTATCAAAAACCTTATTTAACAACATAACCCCAACTTAATTATTCAAAAACCATTTCATAACCATTAACCAAACCAACACATATCATTTCCATCAGTTTCAATCAATTATTAATTCTATCACCACCTGAGCATGTAGTGTAAAACAACCCCATATAAAAAAATAATAATTATTATCATACCACCACCTCACCACTGTAAAATCAAAGAAAAAAACACCTCAAAATCCCAAAACCATGTCCAAATAACAGACTCACAACAAAAGAATTGCATCCTAACAAAAACTACTTTAGTCCAGAATAATGATCATCAATCCATCAGCACAAAAATTCCCCAAAAACACATCGAAAACACATTAAATCTATTATATGTGGTTTAAAATGATATTTTATCATATTATACATTATTTGATTGGTTCTATAACACAATACATTATCATGGGGAAACCATTATAAGTGGTTTGACAATATTCATTTTAATGTAATATTAAACAATCAAAATTAAAGTAGCAGTAATATAGTAAATCATCTTGTGAAAATATGATCCAATAGACAATATTTTTAGTGGGGTAGAAATCTTATAGATTCACCATATCAGAAATAATAATAGTGATTTAAAAACATGTAAAATAACCCCTGTTACCCTTCAATTTCAATTTAACCAATTTTTTATCATTAAAATATGTAGCACAACCATATTCAAAAAAACATGAGAAAACCACTAAAACATGATGCAAAATAGAGATAAATGATGGATTCTCAATATCAAAGAATCCTTCCAACTCGTTTCACAATGTGGGGAAATGAAAAAAGAAACACAAACCAAAATCATACTCTGAGAATGCATAGTTCAACCTAAACTCGCCCAAAGAATATAAAAAAGTATCCCAACATAGACCCCTAACCAAAATAATGTCTCCACAATGAATCCACAAGATAATAAAGAAAGAAAAAAAATAAGAATTTAAAGATAACCTACCATTGATTAACAATGAAAATCCATTATTACCAAAGGATCAAAGAAGATTGAAGTTGTCATAACGAACTACTCGGGGTGTATAGGGATATACCTAAACTAGAGATAAAGAAAGAAGATGAATGAATGTAAATTCATCCAAGAAGAGAATTAAAACATGAATTTCATTGGTTTTACATCGTATAAACATTACACAATATGGAAAACATGGATTTTTAAAAATTATAGCATAAGATGAAAACATGTCACATAAAATGATTAAACACATGAAATTAATATATTTTTTGAATCCCTCTTACATTATGTGGAATATTTTAATGGGATTATCCTTATCTACATATAATCCCAAAACCACCCAATTACAAATTCGATGTGCCACCATAACATGTCATGTATACAATACACAACATATATTTCATACATCATCTCTGTTTCTGATACAGCCTCAACAAAAAAACTCATGTAACCTCCCATGAACCCCTATAACCATCGATACTGAAGATGTAATGGGATTGGATATCACATTCCTTTACATGGAAATTCACTATAACGATGTTATTTGGGAATAAATATAGCTTCCCAATAGAGTTCTGACAACCCAATCTCATTTCTAAGAAGTCCCAAACAATAAATCAAAAAAATGTGAGATGATATCATTTGTTAATATAGAAACACAAATCACTAGGTCTGAGATATAGTTGAATAAGGATTCATTATTCCACGGTCTACTAATAATAAATAACGACATAATTCATGCAGTAAGATGACTATTTCATTGGTATTAAGAATGAACCATGAATAATAATAGTGAAAATACAATAAATGAATAAATAAAGTTATAAGAATCACAAAGAAGGATGAAACCTAAAAATCCACATTAAATATCAAAATGGGAAAAAGTAATCCATACATACTAGTAAAAAGTATAACTACATATGATCAATCAATAAATGCTATAAAAAACTAAAACAAATATCAAGTAGAACATTACTAAAATATCTCAGAGTATATCCTATACTTTTCCCAAATCCCTCTAACTTCACCTGCCTAGAAGCTAGAAAAAGTGACATTTCCCTTAGTTGGATCCTTGATAATAATGACTGTACACACAGTACAGTTCCTAGGCAATATGTGAGTAACAAAACCAAATAAGACCCAAGTAACATGTCCTTAGTAAAAGTGATACATATATATGTGAGTGTGTATTCACCGATATAGACAATAGAAAAATTTGTCTGATGGGTCATTGTGCACTAATCAGGCTAGTTTGAATATAGACCATACATTTTTTGACTCAACGATGGATCTAACAATCATCTAGAACCACAAATACTTATCAAATCGTTATTAGTACATTCCCATTCATGTTATAGTCCCATATAAAGTCTCATTATATCCCCTCTTATGGGGGTCATACATTAACTCCTAGATCATCCCCTCTTTTTGTTGGGAGGTCTCACATCTAGTCTAGGACTGTCCATCATCACTTACGGGAGGTCATACATCATGTCATAGACTATCCAATATCACACAGGGGTGATGTCATATCATTATCTCTTGCCCAAAACCACTCAGTTAGGGGATCATAAAAATAAATTAACTAAGGTCATTCAATCACAACTAATAGTCATATTACATAATATAGGATTATAACTACCAATTCAAATAGATAAATAAATAAATTTCTGGAATATAAAATAATAAAACAATGATAAATGGTCAATCACTAGCCCAATAAAACATTCCCAACACAACGAAAGGATAGACTGTCATATTTTCTCATACCAACATTTGTAGATTTTCTATATTAGATAATTTCATGAACCCAAAAACATAAAAAGTGATGGGATTCAAGACACATACTAAGTTAGTATCCTATTAGGTCATATAAGAATTACCTAATCCCAAATAACTCATTACAATATAAATTTAATTTAGAATATATTCCTATATCATGCCATAGAATATGGTGAGGGTTCACTATATTTGAACTATTTTATCAAAAACTACCCTATATTGGGCTAAACATATTAATTTGGATCCACATAACCACTTTGGAAGTAAAATTAGGACATTATTACACCGAATCTCAAACCCACATCCAAGTCATGTTATAAAACCACATATAAATTATATAAAATGGATTGAATAACCCACCTCAAGAATAATGATGATCGAGCATCAAATAATGCCACCTGATTATATTATAATCCAAAATAGTCCAACATTTCATCTATAATTGATAAAAATTTGGAATTTGAAAAGGAAAAAAATCATAATAATGAGATAATTCGGAAAATAGTGAATTTATGGCTTGAGACATAACAAGTAAATTAAACATTATTTTTATTAGAGAGTGGAGGGAAGAGATCTTGAAAGGCAATGGAAAACCAAAAAACTGGTTATTGTTGAGTGGGGGTTGAGAGATTTGAGGGGTAAGGAAAAAAGGCATCCCAAGATGAAATTACAAGACCTCACAAAATAAAATAACCATGGGGACAACCAATTCATGACCCACTATAACCGAGTACCTCTTATCCCTATAGAGTACACAGTTCAACCCCAACAAGTGGTTGGTAGGGAAATATTTCTTATAGGGATGTTGTCCTTTATACAATGCACACAATTAATATTAAATGGGTACCTAATTCCCTCATAGTACATATTGTAATTGATGGTCCCTGATAATCCTGTATGTTTACTTCTAGATCACTTATACTCTTGAAAACATTTCCAAATTGTAAAAATTAAAAATTTTATATCTAAAAATAGTCATGAAACTCATTCTAGAAATTTTAGGGTTTTTAAATCCCTCATCACAGTGAAATATCGATTATTGCATCATGAAGGTATCCATTCATCTATTTTAACATTCAATCCCTATGGATCAAAGAATAATTATTTAATAATACTTCCATAATTAAATTCCAAAACATTATCTCAGATTAGTTGTAATATGAATGTAATATTAGTTGTGGTGAGAAATCTTGATGATTTAATTTTTATGTCAACCTTTTCCTAATTATGATATAAAAGTGATAATTATGGTTTAATTATTTTTATATCTTCCAAAGATATTCTTATAAAACATCATTGTTCATCATTGATTCTTATAAAAGAATAGTGGAACCATACTTAAACATTCTATGTGACACAAAAATAGTCATTAAGACATATAGGAATGGGTTACACAATGATTTATTTATTAGCATAAATTTCAATAATTTATTTAAATATATAAATTTCATGATGTATGTATTCATGGAATAATTTATTTTTAATTCATTAATTTTTTTATAATACTTCTCTATTTATATGTATCATTTTATTTATACAATTTAATATTCAAACAGAAGTAATTAGGAAGTATTTGATCCATTTGAATGGTAAAAGTATGGAAAATTATATTCATATTTTTGGAATATAAAATTCTTCTATACCTAACCATTTGATTTACAAAAGAAGTATATTTAACATAAAATAAAAAATATTCCATACTCCAGTAAAGTAAGAAAATTAAATTTATCAAATTAATGTTAATAATTTCATTAATAGGAATTAAAATGTTTATAACTCATAATAATCACAAGTTCCCCAATAATTCTAGATGTATAATTATAATTCATGACTCAAATCCTCATTTAAAAAATCAATTGAAATATTCATTATTAAACCTATAACATACGGTCTACATTACCTAAAAAATAATTCAATCATCACTCAAGACCATTTAAATGAAATTATTCTCAATCAAAATCATATAAAATATATCCATAAGTGTGCAAGTAATATATATCTCCCAAAAAATAATAAAATTGTAAGAATTAGTAGGAGTTTTTTCAAGATATTCTTTGATGTTTAATGTTAGTGGTTCATAATGTAGAATTTTTATTCAAGGATGGGAATGAAGGGATAAATTCGTAATGCACAATGAATTATATTCACATAGGTTAAAGAAAATTTCCTACTCATTTTTAAATAATAATATTTATAAATAACCAATTTCCATCGCCACTGCCTTATAGGATACAAAATTTACATTCAAAACAATGATGATTATTTCCTCATTTTCTCATATTTTTTTTCAATGTAATATGTGTATTAATGAAGTCTCTCACCCTTGAAATCAAAACTGATCCATGACCTCTTCCTAAAAAATGATTATCTTCTAAGACCTATAAATTATAGTTATAATTATAAGTGATAATATTGATAAGCAATGTTCATTAGATGAAATTCCATTACTCATATATTTTTTAAAAAAAATTGGATATGTACACGATAATAACAAAACATTAGGTGAATCGTATTGCTAATAGTAAATATATCCAGATGCAATTTCAATATTTTATTATATAATTTTTAAATCACCCAAACTTCGTATTTTATATTAATTTAAATAAATAAATTGATACCCAAATATTAGTTAATTTTGGAAAAATCTTCTTGTAAAAATGGTCATGACAAGGTAATTCGTTGATTCTATAGGCTTTTCAAAATTTCTGATATTGGGTAGGTATCAAGATAAAATTGTCTGAAAATATCTAATGATTACCTCAATAATCACAGTGTGAATTTTAATCATCCTGATTCACTAAGAATAACTAAAATTTTCTAGTCGTGATTTATATCTAGTGAATCTATTTATAAATAGTGTATAATAAAGATTATGAAAACATGTTTTAAAGTACCTATCTAGAATTTAATTCAAAAAATTTGTTAATCAAGTCATGAAATAAACAATAATAACTCATATAAAAAATGTAAATTTTAATTAATTATAATAATACGAATAAATCATATGATAAATCATTTCAAAAAAACTGAAAATTAGAATGACCATATAAATTTATGTAATTTTTACACATTTCTATATCATTTATCGTTATGATAAATCAAAATATAAAATAAAGATAAATAATTAACCAAATTGATGATGTATTCTTGATTAATAAGGGGTAAACATTTTACATAAATTTTAACCAAATTGAGAGAGTTTTATAAGAATATTAATTTATGGTAATCAATGAAATGATACAAAAATTATATAAATAAAATGAATTAATGCATGTTTAAAACTATATTTTTCCATTTATTCCTAGATCAATTTATGGAACATAAATACATTAACAATGTTTTAGTGTCTAATGAGATTTTTTTTCTGTAATTATCCTGACCCGAGTAGCCCATAACTGAGGCCTTACTTTGTTACATTGGTACCGTGGAAAAGAGATCACATCTCCATAAACTGAAATTTTCTGTATGTTTGGAAAACCAGATACACACATATGTTTTACCTTCAACATGAATATAAATACGATATTTAAACTCAATGGAATGCTGTCTTATTCCCTTATATTACCCCTACAAGTCAATCACAATATACATATGGGAATCAAAGGGAAAAATAAATCATAAGAATGGGGCGAGCTCAGGTTCTCATTAAGGGTGACCAATATAGTAGAAGCTATCATAAATAATTAGTAAAGGTGAAAAACACATTCCATTAAAACATAATCATGAGCATAATATGGATGGAATAAAATAATAATAAATAATTTCATATAAAAGATCAAAGGATAATGAAAATTAACCATGTATGTTATATTATTTGAATGATCACTAGGAATTTAAATTTTTAGTATCATAATGATGACATGCATAATGTTGGACTTCATAAATCTTTTTCTAATAATTCTGCCATGACACCATACATGAGTGGGTAAAAGGCCCACTCTATTTTGTCCCATGATACCTATCGACGTGTTGACGAGCTATATTGGGCCCCACCAATCAAATAATAAGTCCAATGAATTACTAATATGAAAAGTATGGAAGATAATCAAAAAATACATTATCATTAAAACTATCATATGAAATGGTAATTACATTCCCTAAATAAAAAACATAAGCATAAACCATCCAAAGTAGGAAAAAAAATGGTAACAAGATAGTACATCCCCATTAAAAATATTCATAAACCATTCTATAAAATAAGATAGATTATAACATAATAGATCAGTTTCATTAAGAATAAGATCCAATAGAGGGTGTTTAAATATATGTAAATACTCTTATAAAATAATTGAGGAATTTTTTTTAGGGAATTATCATTTATTACTTTTGAAAAAATAGTTCTTTTGGATAGTTATATTGTATGTTTCAAAAAATCACATTATAAAAATATATATCTCATAAAAGAAAAGGGAATTATATAATATTTTAAGAATATTAAAATCAAATTAATATTAAAATTTTTAAACTGAAGTTATCTCATGTAAAAATAGTGTAGAAAGAACTTTAGAAATGGGGAACTTTAGTGTGGTTTAAGTAATCATTTTACAGAGCCATTAAATCATACAAAGGAATAATTGTTTGTATAAAAACATAGATTATCTAAGTGAGTTTTTATGATTAAAATAGAGTTATTATATAAATATTTTCTGATTAAAATTATTTATATAATGTAGTTTAAAATCTGTATGAAGTTGGGATATTCCTTTTAATTTGGATTTCTTATCAAGAGGAATTTAAAAATATTCCTAATAACAAATGTAATTACACCTATAAGAAAGTTGATTTGAGCTATATATATATATATTTATAATAAATAAAATATAATTTAAGAGGATTATAAAATAATAATTAGGAATCACAATGGGGTAAAGGGAGATATAAATCGTATCCTGAAGGAAAATAGTGGTTTAAGAAGAAACTCGTAAAACTTTGTAATCAATTGATTTGTATGCACCATAAAACTATTAATGATAAAATGAAAAATTAAATACCATGGAGTTAAATAGATTCATGATATGATATATCAAAATTCAGTATATGTACACCACACACATGAAATTGTGGTGAATAGGGCATCTCTCATAGAAACAAAAGTGAGACAAGAAATCTATTACCTTATGTTTGAAAATATTAGGCACTGGCACCTAATATCTTGGATAATAAAATTAGATTCATTAGTTATTTAATTCATAAGCACTTCAATATGTTTTTGATTTATTATATTTTTATTAAGTTCATTTATGGTTCTTTGATGAGTTATAGGATTTAATTCTGTCATTCGGGAGTGTTCGTTTTCTTAGTATTTAGGATTTTTTACTTGTGAAAATGTAAGAATGATATTGTAAAATGGGAATAGTTATCATGAATTAGAATTATATGTTATTAATTAACAAAAAAATATAAAATTGTTATATAGGTAATTTTTATATTTCGGATGAGGATGATTAATTAGATAAGTCATTAGTGATCATCATTTAGATTATTTGTTGGTTTTTCAATCATCACAAGTTAGTTTTGTGTTATAAATTAATTTAATGCATATATGCTGGTTAAATAATATTTAATAAGTTTCTATAAATATATTATTATCATTTTTTATCATATTAATGGTTTTATATATTTCTTTTAAGGGAATTTGAAAAAAAAATCACAATTCATGGAGGAAGTAAATTAGCACCTCATAGACGATGTTTTTTTTGAATAAAAATGGGAAGAAAAGAGATTTTATTGTTGATATACTAGAAAAATAATAAAATTATATTATCTAAATTTTAGTGGATATATAATTCTACTTTTGAATGGGTTGTTTGTTGAGAGGACAATAAAGGACAATAAATTAAAAGAAAAAAACAGGATTTTACCTCTTTAATTCTTCTCCTTCAGAACATCATTAATGGACTTGTATGTGGTCTTTATGTGAGTCACTACACACAATAATTTGGGTATAGGATAGGATAAGGTAAATTGTTAGAGTATATTCTTGGAATAAAGTTCATGTTTGTGAATGTAATTGAATAAATGTGTCTCATATTATAATTGAGATGATGGGTAACTTAAGAATTAGATAACATATAAAAATTTAATATGGATAAAAGGGATAAAAATACCCAAAATTATAAATAATATAAATATTATTAAATTTTGGACATTATATTTACTCATTTTCCCTTATTAAATAATTTTATAATTTTTAAATAATTTAATATTATAATATATTCATGAAAAAAAATTTCGGTCAAATTAAACACTTTTCATTACCATGACATTAAAAAAACCATGAAAAAGATTAAAATTCAAAAAAAATTATTTTATTGTATCATAAAAATGTATTATTCATCCATATAATTCGTGGATCACTTTAAAAATATGAAATAATATTTATTTTATTATTTTTTATATCATTTATTTGATTTATTCATCAATAATATAATTATCACATTGTCGTTGTAGAATCCATTATGGTAGTTATTTTTTTTAAAAATCATTTACAGTTTATTTTTATTATATTTAACATTAATATTTATGGTTGAATAAATCTTATGAAGATTTTTATATTAAAATATTTTACTAATTATAAACTATAATGTGATCAACATTTGCCTCTTTTGAATAAAATATTATAATAGTATTAAAGTTATCAAGTTAGTAAAAATGGTCCCTAAATAAAATAAAAATCATATATTGGAATAATATTTCACATTTTATAGTGGTATTATTTTTAGTATTATTTCATTTAATGGTTCTTATAATTTTAATTAACAATAGTTTATTTATTTATCTGTTTCATGCACAGGTACAACATCTACATTTCATAAGAATTAATTTAATTTATTTCAAATATGAAAATGAAAAAAACTAATATCTTATTAATAAATTAATATAGTTCAATATAATCAACTATAATATTTTATTAAGTACATTTTCACAAATAAATGTAAAGAAAACTTCTTTAATTAGTTAATTTTTCTTTTCATGCCCTGTGCAAGCATTACATTAGCATTTGGATGAGAATCGTGTTATATAATAATAAAATTATAATTTAACATCCTAAAACATAAATAATAAATAATAATTAGTAAAAAGATCATAAAAATATTTTTTATGACTCAATTATTATAAATAAGTATCTAAAGTTGACTTTTTCCCGGCTGCGTGGGAACTACATCGACACTGAAAATGATATTTGTGTTTATCAGGAAATAAATTATAATTTAAATTCCATGAATTATTTTTTTCATATTATTTATATTATAATGTTCCAATTTATTTATTATTTATGTTTATTCAAAAAATACACAAAAAATCCATGATGTTGTCCCAAAAATACCATATTATATGAAAACACTATATTGTTTCCTATTCATAAAAAATAAACTTTTCAGAAAATTTAGAATGATAAATCATAACCATTTTTGTCAAAAATATAAAAAAATACAATAATTTTTAGGAAATTATGTTTCTAAATATGGGAAATTTAATTTTTAATTAGAATAATCATTTATTTAAAAAAATGATTCTAAAAATAGAAATATATTTATGATGCATTTAAAAATAAATTAAGATCTCATAAAATTATATACTTATAATATGAGAGTATAATATTAATTTATTAATATATTTTTTAAAAATAAATAATCTTCTAAATTATTATATTAATTAATAAAATTTTACATTTTACAAAATACCTACTCTTAATTTATCATTTTTAAAATACTAGTTTACTTATTCCATGATAAAAATATATTCTATTTTTATTAATAAGATAAATCAATTTTATTGATATATTACTAGGATTTTTTACTATAAAATTGTGTAGATTAAAATTCATAATGGTCACATTAGTATTCCATTGATCATGTTAATAGTTTAACATGATTTGTTTAATATCGATGCATAGGCTATTGCAGATGATAAATTTAAAAGAAACACACCATAAAATGGAAGAGTGTAACATTCTACCCTCTTAATAAAAATTCATTCTCAAAATTTGAAATTTATCATCATATATTAAAGGTTTATACTTGTAAATTTGTTGGCAGAAATCCTACTTCATAAAATGGATTCAAAAATTCCGTTTAAAATGAAGTAAATAGAATTGTGTAGTCCACAAAAAAAATGTAACGAAATAAGAGAGGCTTTTTCTAAATATGTAAATTCAATAGAAATTGTACTATATGGTTATGATGGGTAGTGATAGAGGGAATGGTAATTTGAATGTCCAACATCAAAAAACCATAAATTTTTGATTGGTTAAAAGGCCTTTTATTTATTAGAAATAAAATAAAAGTGATGATGTATTTGTTACAAAATCCATTTCATAGAGTGGACAATTTCTTTTTCATTCCAAATAAAAACTCTACAAAATACCCTAACTTTATTTAATTCCATGTTATAATATCATCCATTGGCTATTCTTCGATCTATCTCAACATAACCAAAATACAGACATTCATGAAAAAAATTTATTCATAAGGAACTTTTATAAATCATAGTATCCAAAGTTATTATTTCTGCCTTTAAATGTATAATGAAACCAAAATGGTTAACATATGTTATGAAATATGATAAATCATACTTTAATCTAATCAATTTTTTCTGTAATCCATTTATTAACTAGTTACCTTAACACTCATTCAAAATACATATGTACAAATTCAATGTCAAATTTTTTGAAGGAAAGTCACCAAATTCCCAAAATAAACTTATGTTTAGATTCTAATAATGTATCCCTTGTTGTCACATACCCAATATTATAACACCTTAATAACCATAATAAAAACGTTCATTCTTCCAAATCCATTAAATAAGATGTAATTCAGTGAAATCCATATATATCTCATAATTATTATATCCCAAGCACCATTGATGAAACAATTCTAGATTCAATAAAAACAAATACATTAATCATTCCACCTCAACTTTATTAAAAACATTAGATTTACATTGATCAAATTGATTCTTTTGAAATATATTTCCTTGATGTTTTAAAATTCAATTGTATAGTGTCCCATTTCCTTAATGTTGAAGCATTAAAAATTAGAAAATTCATTCCACCCATTTAATCCCTGGGAATGGTTGCATTTTTATCCACACTTAAAGAAAATTATTTTACTCTTAAGAACATACCATGGTGGTTCCATCCACAATTATCACATATGGGAAACAACTTCTTTCCCTTCTTGTTTAAAACATATGTCTCTCTGTTCTACTCTTATTATCATGATTACTTAAAATTACCTTATTCATAGAAAACTCTTTCTACTTTTTTATAACATTATATTATCTCTTCGTTTGATGATATCATTTTAGAGATTTGTTTCCTTTGAAAGACAGGCTTAATCCCATATATGAGATGGTTATTCTACTCTATGGATTATGTGAATTGTTGTTATTCTCATTCCTTCCACTAGGATCCATTTATAAAAAATGGAATACATTAGATTTGAAAATAACATTACTAAACAAAATTTATAATCTCAGAAATAGTGAATAAGCTAATACTAAATTAAAAATTTATGCATCACTATTCTCGAAATCATAAGATTGTTTACTTTTGGAATACTCTCAATGTATATTATGGGGAAATGTTTCTTGAATATTTATTTTCCAAAATATAGTTTCCAAAATTTCTATTAAACCTGGATCTAATACAAATAATGATGAATCTAACCCCAGTATCATTGAGCTATTGTCTTACCTAATTACATTGGTACTATGAGAAATAGATCACATCCCAATGGAGTGAAAGGATTAGTAGCTTTAGAAATCCAGAAAAAAAACATGAGTTTTAAATTAAAACATGAAAAGAAATACAACATTGAAAATAATTTGGAAATTCTCTTATGTTGATTCAATAATGTTTCTTTATGAATTAACCATTCCTTTATGTTTTGAAAATAACAGACACTCTATCTCAAGGAAAATTTCATTTTCTATAATGTTTATATTATTAATGAAAGTTTTCCTTCCCATGAAAATTTTATCCCTATCTTTGTTTTCATTGTTCATGATTTAGATTGACTAAACTAACTCTTTTAATTTAAATGTGAAAAATTCAGGTTTTTTTCTAAAACCATAAAATCTAATAAATATATAGATATAAAGTATTTTGTTTTTATGTTCTGAATCCCGATTCTGAATTCTTCTGAATTCAGATTCTGGATTCTTTGAAATTCATATTCTGAAATCTCCTTAATTCAGATTTTGAATTCTCTTATATTGAAAATCTGAATTCCTCAAAATTATGGTTCTAAATTCCATAGAATTCGGACTCTGAATTCCTCAGAATTTAGGTTCTGAATTCCTTACAATTCAGGGTCTGAGTTCCTCAGAATTCAGTTTATGAATTCCATAGAATTTAGACTCGAAATTCCTAAGAATTTAGACTCTAAATTCTTAAGAATTCAAGTTCTGAATTCCTTATAATTCAGAAACTGAATTTATTAAAACTCAGAATTCGAAATCTATTGAATTCTGATTCTGAACTCCATTGAAAAACATAATCTGAATATCCATGTAATATAGACTCCGAATGTTTATTTTTGTAGACTCCAAAATTTATTTTTCCTTAGACTCTGAAAAATATATTTGGTTGAGCAACCATATTTTTCTTACCTTTTTTATAGTTAGGAAACAATATCATTCTTTCTATTTCAAACTAAATATTGTTTTAGTGACATGTTTATAGGTCCTTCTAAGATTCAAGGAAAAATATGACCATTGGAAGAGGGATCTAACCGTTGGAGATGTGACTATAAATATAAGCTCATTTGAACGATATCAAAACCCAATGATCTTGAATTTTATACATTACATGGTGTTGATGTGATTTCTAGAGATAGAGACTCTCATGATTTGTGTGTACTGATCATCTTGTTGAGATTGATTCGTGCGACTCTGATTTTTGTTGTGTACAATCGAGGGCTTTCGGGGAAAGGAAGACAAAGGTTCTGACTATCTTAATGTTAGAGGAGTTTTTTGATAAGGATGATATAGGTGTCGACTACCTTAAAGTTCAAGGGCTTGAAGGGATAGCAAGATAGTCTCCGATATTCTTATCGAGGGCTTACCCTGGTGTGGGTAAGGCATACTTTGTTGAAATTATAAATCAAGGGACCTTTTTCCAAGGTTGTTGGATACCCTAATATTTGGGTTAAAAGATTTCATACATGTTACATGCATTGTTTCATGTTTTTTCTCCTATATTTTTAATTAATAAGGAATGAATAATTTTCAAATACATTCTTGTATTTGTATACTATTATTCGTAATATTCTAGATGCTTTAAGGTATAATTTATTTCTTTTAAAATTTTCTTTAGTTTCATTTCTGGAACCATATTTCCAAAACCAATCAAGTTTGTAGAAATAAGAGGTCATGTAAATTTACCTTTTTTAACATTGTTAAACATAGAATGTTTAATACCAATATTAAAGGTTCCAAATGAAATTTTAAAGGATACAATCCCCCTCTTGTATATTGTGCATCTACATTCATATTTTGATCCTACAATTGGTTTCAAAAGATGTCTCGGAAATTCTTATATTCAAATATATGTTTTTGTGCTCAGTTTTCATTGTTCTATATTTTACATTCTTAGGATTTTTATCATAGATTACAAACCATTAATATTAACAAGTTTTTTTGGATAGATAAATTCTTTTAGATGGTAGGATTGATTGTTGGTTCGATTGAAAATATTAATCCTACAACATCACCTATATTTGATGGGAATGATTATGAATATTGGATAGGTTCTATGAAGACATTTGTTATTAATACTAGAGTGTAAAACTATGGTATGATTACTAGATATTACAAGATTCCAGATAAAGAAGTTAGAGGATTTACTAATAAAGAGAAATTAGAATATCATCTAAACTAAAAGGTATGAAATACATTGTTGTGTTCCATGAACAGGTATATATATAGTAAGATTTCTTCTTGTGAAGCTGAAAACTTTATTTGGATGAAATTGGAGGTTACTCATTTTGGTACAATCAAGGTTATAGAAAATAGAAGATCTATGCTTAGAGTAGAATATCTTTGATTTCTATTCCATTATGGAGAACCCGTATGCAAGTTTCAAAAAAGGTTTAAGATTATTATTAACAGTCTACAATCCATGGGTGAGAAATGTTTATATGATGAGGCACTTGTGGAAAACATTAAAGATATCATGCCCAATGTGTGTGAATCTAAGAGAAAACCTATTTATGAGAATAGAAAAGTATCTCAGATTACTCTTGATGAGGTTTTCGGAATTCTTCTTTAACATGAAACAAGAATGAAAAGAGATGGAAATCTAAATAAGAAGAAGAATGGCATGGGATGTGTAGCCTTTACAACTATGAATATCAAGAATCTTGCGATGGTTACAAGATCCAATTCTAAGAAGGTTAATGTTTTATCTGAATCAAGTGAATGTGAACATTTTATGAATGTGCTAGAAAATCTTGCTAGAAGGAGGAACAAGATAGTTGGGAAGAATGAATTTCAATATATATTTAAGAATAAAGAGGGAAAGGACAATAATGACCCTGAAGTTACTTGTTATGAATGAAAAAGACTAGGGTATATTAGGCTAGATTTTCCTATTGTTAATATAAAGGAAGGAAAGGAATATAATTTTGAGAGAAAAAGAAAGAATCACTACAAAGCTAAGGATAAAAATGTTTTGAAAGCTAATGACACCTGGAGTGCTAGTGGTGGAGACTCATATGATGAATCCTTGGAATATAAATCTTCTGGTCAGAATGATCTTGGTTTACTAGATATATTACCTATTGAAAATAATTATTTAATGGATAAGGTACACAATGATAAACCCATAACCAATGTATCATTGAATTCTAATCATAGTGATAGTAAATATTATGAATATTTGGATGAATAATATTCTTATAATGAAGATAATACTTTACCTACTTATGAAGAAGTTTCTAGGTTTTCTAAGCTACATGAGAATGAAAATTCTAAATTCAAGAAAAAACCTAATAAGGAAACTTCTATAATTTCTATTCTTACTAAAGAAGTATCAGATCATTCTAAATATCTTGATAAGAAATTTTATGATTTTGATTATATTTCAAAATCCCAGGAGGATGTTCATTCTGAGACAGATTAACGTTATAAGGATCTAGAAAAAAAATTTCTAAGAAAACAATTTTAGAGAAAAACTCTAGTTCTAAAACTAATGTTTTTGAGGAAAAAATAGAGTCATTAAACTAAAGTCAGAAATATTTTCACTGAGGAAGTGTTTGTCACACTTTACATTAGGTAAGGAAAACATTGATAATATGTATTCTCAAATTCTTCCTCTAGGTAATAATTCTAGTTTTGGTTATACTCATTCAAAACTGGTTTTCAGTAATTATTATTTTGTTCCTCAAAGTGCTCAATTATTCACTAAGTGTCAGTGTTGTGGACATTGGGAAAAAAATTACTTAATCAAAACTCAGTCTTTAGGTTTTAAATAAGTATAGTTTTAATAGAAATTTTGGACTTCTAAAATTTTTCTTTCTAATGTTTCCATATCTAAGAAATATTGGGTTCCAAAAGTATAACACTATTATTTTCAAAAAAAATAATGATAGTACTAAAAACAATACCTAGTACTTGGATAGAGGATGTTCCCAACACATGACTAGTAACAAAAACTTATCTGTAATGATTATTAAGATAAAAATATAGAAATATAAATTTTGGAGATAATGCTCAGGAAGAAATTATTGGTATAGGTAACGTTGTTATTCTTGGAAAAACATTGATTTCAAATGTTTTATTTTTTAAGGGTCTTAACCACAACCTTATTTGAATAAGTCAGTTATGTGATGAAGGTTATCTATTCAATTTTAGGGGTGATTAGTGTTCAGAACATAATTCAAGGAAGAGTTTATTCTTTCTGCCCATAGGAAATAGAATTTTTACACACTAAAATTAGAAGACCTTAGGATCCAAGATAAACCATGTCTTAGTGCTATGTAAGATCTTTCCTGGTTATGGAATATAAGGTTAGGACACTGTAACCTTAGAATCCTATGCAAACTATCCAAGAAAATACTATTTAAATATCTACAAGAGCTTATATTTGATTCATCCAATGTTTGTGATCCATGTCAATATGGTAAGAAACATAAATAAAGTTTTAAATTAGTTAGTAAAGTCTCAACCACTGAGGCATTACAGTTTGTGCATATGGATCATTTTGGTCCAACACAAACATGAAAAATTTGAAGAAAATATTTTCTGTTTTTATTAGTTGATGATTACACTAGATTTATATGGGTTTATTTTCTATCAAATAAATCCAAATCTTTTTCTTATTTAAAGATTTTATATCCCAATATAAAAATGAGAAATCCCTTCCATTGATAACTATTCATAGTGATCATGGAGGAGAATTACAAAAATTCTGATTTTGAAACATTTTGTAGAAGAAAAGGAATTACTCATAACTTCTCAGCACCAAGAACACATCAACAAATTAGTGTTGTCGAAATAAGAAATATAATTCTTCAATAGATAACAAGAACAATGTTGAGTGAATACTCGGTAGCCAAAAAATTTTGGGCTGAAGCTATGAGTACTACTTGTTATACTATAATTCGTGTTTTTATTAGACCTTTTCTTAATAAAACTTATTATGAGTTATGTAATGGTAGAAAACCTAGACTTTCCTACATCAAGGTTTTAGGTTGCAAGGTATTCATTCTGAATACTAAATATAATCTACAAAAATTTTCCCCAAAATCTGATGAAGGAATTTTCTTTGGATACTCCACAACCTCTATGGCTTATAGAATTTCCCATAAATATACTTGTACTTTTTAAGAAATAGTACATGTTAAATTTGATGAAACCAACCCCTTTTTTTAAACAAACTCAACCTACTTCTTCCAATGTGTTTTCAAAAACTGCTTCTCAACCCTCGATAGAAGGTGGATCAGATAATGGAAAATGTTGAAGAAAATTTTTCTGAAGCATTCACCCTAGAATATTTCCTATCATATGTTGATGAATAGGTTTTAAAATACCCAAAGTAGTTGTTTCTTAAGAATCATCCCCGTGATAGTATCATTGGTGATTTAAATAAAACTATAAGGACTAGAAGTTCCTTATGAAATGAAGTGGAACATATGGCATTCCATTCCCAATTAGAACAAAAAATCACTAATAAATCGTTAGGTGATGATGACTGGATAAAGGTATATAAGATGAGATAAATTAATTCGAAAAGAATAAAGCATGGACCATGGATGAAAGTACTAAGGTAATTTCTATTTTTGGAGTAGAATGGGTCTTGAGAAATAAGTGAGATGAAAATGGAATCATAGTCTGAAATAAAGCTAGATTGGTTTCGAAAGGCTATAATCAACATGAAGTAATAGAATATGAAGAAACATATTCTCCTATAGCTAGACATGAATCTATTTGTATTCTACTTTCATTTTTAGCATTCTTTAACTTCAAACATTTTCAAATGAATGTTAAATGTGATTTACTTAATGATTATGTTCAATAGGAAGTGTTTTTTGAACAAACTATGGGTTTTGAAGATTCAAAACATCATGAACATGTTTTTTGTCACATAAAATCATTATATGGACGTAAAAAATCTCCTGGCGCTTGTTTGGATAGACTAAGATGAGTTTTTCATCAAAAAAATTGTGATAAAGGAAATGATGATCCAATCCTTTTTATAAAGAAAGATAATAAAAATGTTTTCATTGTTCAAATTTATGTTGATGGAATTATATTTCGTTCAACTCAGTAATCTTTAACTGATTATTTAGTTGATCTAATGAAATCAGTGTTTGAAATTAGTATGATGGGTGAGTTAACATTTTTCCTTGGTTTTCGAATTTATCAAAAACTCGATGGAATCTATATATCCCAAAAAATGTATATTAAAGATCTTCTTAAAAAGTATGGACATGACAACAATAATAGTATAAGTACCCCCATTGGTACCTCTAATTCACTTTATCTTGATGATGCTGGGAAACTAGTAGATCAATCATCTTTTAGAGGTGTGATGGGAAGTATACCTTACTTGAAATCTATTCATCCATACATAATGTTTTTTTGTATGCTTATGTAAAAGATATAAATCCAATCCTAAGGAATACCATTTAAAGGAAGTGAAAAGAATTTTTCTCTACTTAAAGGAAACCATGTATCTAGGAAACTTTTACACCTCTGGAAATGATTTTCTTTTAAAAAGTTTTTTAGATGCTGAATTTTGTGGATATAGAATTGATAAGAAAAGTACATCCTGAATTTTCCATTTCTTACGAGATTCATTAGTTTCTTGGTCATGAAAAAAACAACACACAGTAGAACTTTACACTTGTGAAGATAAATATGTAGCAACTGGATGTTGTTGTGCTCAATTGTTTTCGATGCAACACACACTCACAGACTATGGTATGAGTTTTACCAAAAAACAAATATTATGTTATAATACTAGTGCCATTTACTTATATAAAAACCTTGAACACCACTCTCATTAAAAACACATAGATATTAGGCATTACTTTCTGAGGGATCACACAAAAAAAGGAGATATCAATGTTCAATTTATCAAAACACAAGATCAACTAGAAGATATTTTCGAAAAATCATTACCCTCTGATAGAGTTGAATATATTTAATATAATTTAATAATGATAATCATAAGGTAATATTCCATATTTACTCCTTGTTGAAACCAATCTCCTTATTTTAAGAAACTCCTTCTCATAAGGGGTGTACATTTTCTTATTATTAAAAATTTTCTTAATCAATTTTTTTTCGTAATCATTTTTTTCCATTATTATACTTTCATAATTAATTTTATTCCTTTAAATTTGTTTTTAAATTTTTCTAAAATCTAATTTTCTCCAGGAATAATTTCCCTCATTACGAATAATTTTCCTAGCAATGTGAAACGTATATTTTTTCTTCCAAAATTTTTCGTAACCATATTTTTAATTATTGGTATTTTTTTCTTATGTAAATAAGTCTTTTTGAGTCATTTACTTAATCTAAATGTTTTTCTTAAAATCCTCAAATTATCAGAACCTATCAAAATCCTTCTTTTGATATTATCTTAACCGATAGATTCGAACAAAATTTTTTCAACAGTTGGATCAACCATGGAAGTTGAACCATCCCCTAAATCGCTAATATAAAGCCCCCAATAGTTTTCCAACATTGGGTTTGCAATATTTTTCATGTTGAAGCTCAAAATTTGTTTTTTATGGCCGTTTGAAATCTTCAAAAGTTTTCTCATATCTGAATTCCTGCTGAAGCCTCTCCTCAAAAAGAAATTTCTATTGTTAAGTAAATATTAGAGTGGCAGATATATTGAGAGAGGTTAGTCTATCTATGATTATTCAACAAAAATGATTCAAAAATTTCAATTAATATTAAGTTGAACGGCTGGGAGAGCCATTGCATTTAAAAAATGAAGGCACTGGATCTGGTGTATCTATAGTTGATTGTATATTTTAATGAAACAATTAGTGTTTTCAATGAAGGAGGAAGAGATAAATTTTCTTTCAAGAGTTATTGAAAGACCTACTCTCTTTCGTATAGCAAGGAAGAAAGTATTATTGGAATTCTTTATAAAAGAGAATCAATGTTTTGTACTCACAAACTACCTGATGAATCCGGATCTTTTGATAAGGAAAAAGCAATAGAGTGTCTTTCCGTGAAAGGAGTGAAGACTCCAAAGATTATTAATCTCTCTATGAAATTGCTGATTCAGGAATTATGGGTTGAAGGCATTATACTTCCAAGGAAATGAGATACGATTACTCTAAAGAAGTGTGATATCTATATATTGGATTTCATGGTGAGCCTTAGAAAGATAAACTTGGTTATGAATATCTTGGTAACGATTGAGAATATCAAGAATTGAAATCTGAAGTCTTGGATTATCATGTATCCAGCAATCCTTTCAATTATTATTGTTCATTGACTTCAATTATTCAAAATCACATGCATTTCTAAGCCGGGAAATTAAAATGTGATGATGCTGAGTGTTGACACACTAAGGAGAATGAAAAGTGTTTTTTAAGGGAATCTGGAAAATTGTATGATATTTGTGAAAAAGAAGTAGAAGTTTTGGTCAAAGAAGCCAGAAGTGGATAAAACCTCTAAAAACGTAGAAGGAAGAGAATGGATATGGAACCAGTAGAGAGAATAAAAACTCGTGTGTCCAAGGAAACTCAGTCAACAACTCCAAATACAAAGAATCAAAAAGCATATCTTGATGAATTAGTGGCCAAATGGAGAGAGGTTATGAATAAATAAAAGGAATGGTATCCTAAATTCGGTTTGGACCTTACAGGGGAAAAGGCTTTAAAAGAGAAGGTTGCTGAGAATATTGAAAACTAATAGAAATATAGGAATAAAAATAAGATGATTTCTAAGGCTGAGATAGTACAATATCTTCTTAAGGATGCAGAAAAAGCATCTGAGCAAATTATAGTACCAATTTTTTTTAATAGAATCATTATCAGAGACTCTGGGAAAGGAAGTGGTGATTTCAGAATCACATCAAGAAAAAGAAATAGAAGAAAATGAAGAATTGGAGGAAAAAAATATAAGAATAATAGGAGGTGGAAGAAGAATGGAATGAAACTGATCATATCATAAAGTAAGTTGAAGATTACCATGATAAAGAAATCCGCTCTATAAAATTATCGATCTAGATTTCCCAATTTGAGTACATAAAAATTACTACACCATGAAAATATGAGAAGGGTGAACAAGAAGTGAATAATCCATTACATGATGAAAATAATAATCAAGATTTTATTCATCTATAAGATCATCTAGATAATGCACCGAAAGAGAAAGTTGGGGAAGATAAAATTGTTTAGATATTTGACAGTGAGCACGAGTCTTCCAAAGAACAAGACATCATTCTGAGAGTATATTAAGGAATGTATGTTGCAGTATGTACTCCTAGTAAATCTGTGGTGAAGAAGAAAGATGTTAGTGCTTCATTTAAAAGGGAATATGAATACATAGAAAAAAATCCTCAACAACCAAACACACGGATTGAGAATAATCTTAAATCATACATGATTTTGTTGATCAATCTTTTAAAAAGCTGGTTGGTACAATTACTGTATTTACAAGTACAGATTCAAGATGTCAGATACTTTAGCATATAATAAATAAGAAGTTAGATTCAGTTTGAATGGTGATGGACAAGTGTGTCGCACTAGTGGCAGATTTCAAGACCATATTCATTTATTATGAGGCTCATAAAAGATCTTGAAAGAAGATGAATAGCTGGTCAAAGAAAACAATCGATGAAATGATAATCTTTGATGAATTCCATGATAATGTTAAGGATGCATTTGATACTAAAGATGATAAGATCAAGGATATTACAAATATTTTTTTGTGGAAAAGTTAACCCTTGAATAGATTACTCAGATGATAGAAGATAAGGATCTGAATGGAAAGCTTTACTCTGTGGCCATGAATTAGATGACGGAAAGAGATCATATAATGGAGATTGAATAGAAGCTAGTTAAGCATGAAAAACTGTGGAAATCTTAGGCATACATTATTTTGGCTCAGGAAAATGAAATTCATGCCTTGGGGAAGAAATGTGAAGACCATGATCAGTTACATAAGAAAGAAAAAGAGGAACACAAGGAGATCAAGAAGCTAAAACCTATTGTGAAGAAGCTGATGCGGAAGGAGAAATATGGATAGTTTCATTACATTATGATATTTGGTTGAATTTTCTTCATTGTAAAAATTCTTTCAACATTAATAAAATTTTGTTTCTTCCTAATATATTTTGTAGATTTGTACTATTGTTTCTGATGAAAATTTCATTCATTATATTTTATTCATTTTTAAAAATCACATAGGGGGAGAAAGGAATGATAAAAAGAATAAAATGTAAAGAAGAGATTTACCTAAGTAAGGGGAAGTTCATCTGGAAGAATGATCTTATCAATGATATTTTTCAAATACTAGAAAATGAAAAATCTCATTGAGGAAATGAAGAATACAATCCTTTGTTATTCCAAAGCCTAATATGGAGTTAGTTGTATTTAATATGATCCATAAGTAAAGGGTGATATGTTTTTATTTTCAAGTCCATAAAATTTCTACATCCTTAGATTATTTTTAGTAAGGATGTTTGTGATTTCTTAAAAGTGGAAGATTGTTGAGTGATTAAGGTTTCCTTATGACTTTTCCATTCCATTATGTTTTTAAAATCACAATCACTCTATCTTAAGGAAAATTTTATTTTCTATAAAATTTATCTTATTAATGAATGTTTTCTATCCCAGAGACAGTTTCTACCTATCTTTGTTTTCATTGTTTATGATTTAGTTTCACTAAATATAAATCTTTTTATTTCTAAGTGAAAAATTCATGTTCATTTATAAAGACTTGGAGTTCGATAAATACATATATATAAAGTATTCTATTTTCAGGATCCAAATTCAGGTTTTGATTTTTCATAAATTTAGATTGGGAATTCTTTTGAATTCAGAATCTGAATACTCTAAAATTCAGATTCATAATTCTTCTGAATTCAGACTCCGAATTATCTGAAATTCAGATTCCGAATTCTTCTTAATACAGATTCTGATTTCTCTAAAATTAGGATTCCTAATTCCTTGAAATTCTGATTCCGAATTACTTAGAATTCAGCCTCTGAATTCCTCAGAATTTAGGTTCCAATTTCCATAGTATTCAGACTCTGAATTATTTAGAATTAAGGTTCTGAATTCTTGAGAATTCTGACTCTGAATTCCTTTGAATTTAGCCTCTGAATTCCTTAAAATTCAGACTCCTAATTATTCAAAATTCGGGTTCTGAATTCTTTAGAATTCAGACCATGAATTCCTCATAATTCTGATTCTGAATTCCTTGTAATTCAGACTCTGAATTCCATATAATTATGACTCTAAAATCTAAAAAATCTGATTCTAAATTCCTTAAAAAATAGAATAAGAATATTCATTTAATTTTGACCCTGAATGTTTATTTTTTAAACTCCGGACATTATTTTCCCTTAGACATTGAAAAATAGATTTGGTTGAGAAACCATATGTTTCTTAACTTTGTTATATTTGTGAAATGATGTAGTTATTTAAATTTATAACTAACCATTATTTGAGTGACATGAGTACATGTCCCTCCAAGATTCAAGGAAAAATATGATCATTGTAGGAGGCAGGTGACCATTAGAGAAGTGCCAATAAATAGAAGCTCATTTGAACTAGCTCATAACTGGTTGATCAAAAACTCCAGAGATTACATGTTCTTGAAATGATTTATAGAGAGAGACACTCATGCTTTGTGCATACTAAACTTCTTGTTCATATTGATTAGTATGAATCTGGTTGTGGTTGTGTACAATCTAGAGCTTAAGGGGATAAGAAAATAGTGGCTCTGACTACCTTAAAGTTCAATGACTTCCTTGGTACGGAAGCAGAGGTGTTGACTACCTTGATGTTTAAGGGCTTGCAGGAATATAATGACAGACTCTAATACTCTTTTAGAGGGCTTATACTGTTGTGGGTAAGAGAGAAATTCTTGAATGTATACATCAAGGGACCATTATCCATGGATGTTGGATACCCTACTCTTTTGGTTAAAAATTTTCAAACTTGTTACCTGTATTTTTTCAAGTCTGTTTCTACTGTTTTTTATTAATAAGGATAGTTTAACTCTCATATACTTTCTTATAATTTTATAATCTGATTAGTAGGAGGATTCTATATGTTGTAAGGTATAATTTTTTTCCTAGAAAACTTTTTTTTATATTCATTTCCAAAACCATATTTCCGGAACAAACCAAGTTTGTTGAACTATGTGGTCTTGTGAATTTACCTTGTTTAACTTTGTTAAACATAGAATGTTTTATTCCAACATTAAAGGTTCCAAATTAATTTTTATAGGATACAATTCACCCCCTATTTTATATTGATCATAAACATTCATATTTTGATCCTACATCATATTCCCTTATCTTATCCTTAAATGTATATTTTATTTACATCATGGAATCAAGGGAAAAAATAAAACAAAACAAAGGGAGGGGCTCATGTTCTCATCAAGTGTATGCATAATAGTGGAAGTTATCATAAAATGTTTGGTATGGTTAATAAAAAATCCCATTAAAATATAACAATGAGCACAATAAAGAAAGAATAAAAACAAAATAAATAATTCCATATAAATAATCACATGTGAATGAAACTAAACCACATATATTATAATAGTTGAATGATAATTGGGAATATAAATTTTTAGTATCATTATGAGTAAATTTATAATGTTCGAAAACATAAATATACAATCAAGGCTTCATCCAAGACACCATACATAAGTGGGTAAAAACACTGTCTTATTTGTCTCATGAGATCAACTCATGCATCGAGGCATAATATATGGAACCACCAACCACATACTATGCGTTATTAATTAATCATATAAAATGGATGAAAAATAAGCATCACATACATTAATTTTATACTAGAATTTTAATTTTTAATATATATTCCCAAAAAATATATATAATCATAAACAATCCATAGTAACATTGTGAATGGTACAAAGATAACACATTTGAAGTCAAAATAATCAGAAAATATTCATTAAAAAATGGTATACGGTAAAAAAAAGAATAATACCAATAAGGATAATATCCAACATATTTTATTGAAATATAGATAACTTCTCTGACAAAACCATTGAGAAATTCTTGAGATTGTTGGATCGAATATATAAATGTAAATGTATATTAGATGGAACAATACAAGAGGGGGGTGAATTGTATGTTTAAAATTTTTTTTTCTTTAAACCCTTAAGAAATTATTTTAAAAGATCTTAAACTAATACAATTCAAACAACCACAATTGTATTGAATATAAAGGTATGATGTATTCTAATACTATTAGAGAGGTAAAGTAATTGTATTCAAGATGAATACAATAATTAGAGTAATACAAGTGTGAGGGATTCTACCATAAAGCATAGAGAATCTATTAATACAATATGTAATAGAATAATTGTAATTGAAGCAATTACAATTAAAAGTGTAATGAAGAAAGGAAACAATACAAATCCCATTCTAATACAAACAGCAGCAGAAATGTAAAAGTATTACAATTATTTTGACCCAAAGAGAAGGGTTATCCTTTCACCTAGGATAAGAGGTCTGTCTTACCACCACCGTGGTAATCCCTCGATACGATGATCGGTTTGTCTGTATGCCTATCCCCGGAAGCCCTTGATACGATGATTGGAACATCTGTCTACCTATCCCCGGAAGCCCTCAATTTTGTAGGCAATCGGCACCTCTGTCTTTCAATCCCTTGAAATCCCTCGATACGAAGATCGGTCGCACAAGGAAAAAAGCATGAGAGAAGTCACAACGTCTCTCTCTATATCTTGATAGAAGCAATGTATCATGGTTATCTCAGCATGTTGTTCTTTTATCAGCTTCAAATGACCTCCTATTTATAGGCCTCAGGTTCCAATGGTCACATTTCCTCCAACAGTCATATTTCTCTGAAAACTCGGATGGAATTGGACACCTGTCATTATAATGATCATATTGAAATAGAAAGTATGACATCGTTTTGATTAGTTTGTAACTAACTCAACGACATCGTATTGGTTAAAACAGAAGACATATGAAGATGATAAACAAGAGTATGATTAATATGAAACATGTGTTTTTGACTAAGTACCAAAAAAATCAAGTAATGAAAGTATGAGTATTATAAGTATTACTAAATGTAACGTATTGATATGATACAAAGTAAGATACACAAAAGTGAGTACGATTGACAGAGTCAGTACGATACGATTGACAGAGTCAGTACGATACAATTGATAGAGTCAGTACGATACGATTTATAGAGTCTGTACGATACGATCGACAGAGTCATCACGATACGATTAACTGGGTCAGTAAGATACGATTGATAGAGTCAGTACGATACGATTTATAGAGTCAGTACGATATGATTTACAATATAAAAGACATTTGTGATTTCCAAAACATGATATAGAAGTCAAAGGAGAACTTTTTTCTCAATAATATCCCCCTTTTTAGAAGGCACAAAACACAAAGTGAAGACAACAAAAAATACTTATCTCCCCATGAGTTATTGGAAATTCTTCTGAATATGAATTTGAATACAACTAAATCCCCCTTAGGTGTACATTTTCCTAAGTATTTTATTCACAGATTTTCATTGGTTACGATGTATTTTATTAAAACATTCTCCCTTTTTAAAACATTCTCCCCCTTTATAAAACATTCTCCCCCTTTGTGATTTTCAAAATGAATGGGGTTACCTTGAGTTGCCTGAAATAGTTAGAGAAAATAAATACAGTACAAAGTAAAGTATCTTAAAAGTTATTACAATATAGTCAGGTTCCATTAGAAAAGAAAAAAATGCAACAATAATTTTTTTTCTCTTTCCTTTTCCTTCTTTATTATCTCACGAAGAACAGCTTTCATCTTTTTTATTTCTTTCTTGTCTTCAGAAATTGAATCACCATGAGATCTGAGAAGCTCTTGTCGGTCGGAAAAAATTTGATCTTGATTCTTGATAGTCTCCTCCTGGACTCTGATTACTTCTTCAAGGGTATCAATTTTGTCTTGAAATTTTTTGTTATATTTTGATAACATAGATTTTTGTTTCTTCAACAAAACCATTTAATCTTTGAAAGATGAAACCTTTGAGAATTCAGACTGAAAAGCATTCATTCTCTCCTGAAATTCTTTTACTGAAGGAATATCAGCTCTATGAGTTACCTGATTCAGTCTTTCAACAATATCCTTTTCAAGTTTATTGAATGTAATTACAAGATCATTTGACAACCTCCTTATATATTCAATTTATATCTCATGGTAATTCACTAAGATTTCTGTTATATATGTCCACTTGGTCATCCTGTTGAAATCCTTCTTATGAGCAGCCAAAATTTCAGATATAACATTCAAATCAACTTCAACTGACAAAACTTTCTTTCTCAATTCTCTTATAGAGCCAAATTTCTTTTTCTGATTGTCAGTAATGAAATCAATTTTCCCTTCCAACCTAGGAAAGTATGGAATAGTCTTTTCAACCCTTCTTAAAACATGAACAATGTAATCACTTCTCTTAAGAGAACAGGTTTGTTCTGAATCAGTATCTTCATCATAAGAAAGCAGTTCATTTGATCGGCTTGAGTCAACAACTGGCTGTTTTCCTTTTTCTTTTTATTTCTCCCTTCTTTCATCTTCTACTTTGTCTCTGATGACAATAAAATTTTCAGTATGAGAATATTGAGCACCTTTCATTGCTTGAGGTGGTGTTTTATCCGGTGTTTCAGAAGTTTCAATAGGTGCTTGATCGACATGAGGAACTTGTTTAATACCTTCAATATACTTTTGAACCGATTCTTCTCTACTCTTTTTCGAACTCTGAAGGAATTCCAAAAGAAAATAACCTTCCTCTTCTTTAACATCCTCTATCTCTTCCATCATCTGTTTTCCTTTTTCTTTCTCTGGAAGACTATTTACGATTGGTTCTTTACGTATTTCTTCTGTTAGTTGAGCACTAGCATCCACAACCATTTTGAGTACTTTAGAGATATCAATGTATTGAGCCTTTCTTTTCAAAACAGACTTCTTTTTCTTTTCAGCATGAAGGGTTTCTTCTACCCTTATTCTTTATGCAAAAGCTTTAGCTGGGTTAAGACCAAACTTTGGATCACCATCCTTTCTCTGTTCTCTTTCTTTTCTCCACTTGTCCACAACCTCCTTACTTCACTTTGGTTTCTTCTTTGCCTTTGAACTGGTTTGTGGATATGACTTTTTAGGAACACCAACAAAAGGATTATCTTAGACAATTATAGGTTCCGATTGATTCTAAGCCGATTATACTTCTAAATATTTTACAAAAAGTTTTGAATTTGGGTCAAAACAAACATTCAACTTCTTCAAAGTACTCTAACTAATCCAGGAGGGCTTCAAATCTATCAGATTTCCTTTCAAAGGAATATTACAAAACTTCCTACTCTCAAGAATGAATTTTGTAAGAATGGCTGGATACATAATCATTTGGGACTTAATTCCTCATGAATTAACATTATTAATGGTTTCAAAAACTATCCCATGAGATTTACTTTTCTCATATTTACAAGAAAGTCAAGCATAAAAACATTAGAAACTTTTAAAGTTTCTCTATCTCCTTTCCTTGGGATTAGAAAACCTTGAATCCAAAGGGTTACAAATCTATTGTCCGGATAAGGATGAGCTAATTTCCTCTTTTCTTCGTTTATAATAAATAGATACTTTTCAGCATTCTCTTTGTTAAACATAACAACTTCCTCTGGTAGTTTATGTGATGGACAGAAAGAGTCACCTTCTATCAGAACATTCAGAAAATGAGCTGCTTGATTCACAGACATGGAAATCTTTCTATCGTACACAACAAAGTTGATTATAATGTTTTTATCAAATGATACGGTTTTATAAAACTGAGTAACTTCATCAAAAAGAACCGGATCTGGAGAAACTAGTTTTTTAAAACATAAATGTTCCTATCCTTGAAACAAAATGATTCTTCTAATTGTAGAATCGTACGAATCAAAAATGTCCTGATAAAATAACCTTTCTCTGAAAAATTATTTCTCTGTAAAAGTATTTGAAGAAATTTAGGCGGGAGTATTAGCAGAGGACTGAGACATATAGGTGAAGCTGCTTGAAAGATCATATGATGACTTAAATCAGTGGAGCATAGCTTCGCCACAAATCCTGAAAAACCAGTGTGGGATTGGAGAGGGGGGGGGTCTATTTATAGGCAGCAAAAGGTTGATCGTTGATCTTCTACGGTTGAGATTAGAAGAAAAGAAATCAACAGATAGGAAAAAAGAATAAAGAAAATTTAAAAATAATGAAAAGATTGTACCTGACGGAGATAGTAAGGTAATTCTTGGTTTAGATAGTATTGAAAGAAAATCATAGGCATACGAAGTAAAAGAATACTATCAATAATCATGCCGATGGAAAACAAAGTCGTTACCATTAACTGACGAGCCGATCGAAAACAATCTTGTTACCATGAACTGACATGAATTTGGAAAAGAAATTCATTACCATGAATGGACATGACGATGGAATAGAAATTCATTACCATGAACGGACGTGCTGATGGAAAAGAAATTCACTACCATGATCGGTCATGCTGATGGAAAAGAAATTAATTACCATGATCGGACGAGCTGATGGAAAAGTAATTCATTACCATGATCGGACGAGCCGATGGAAAAGAAATTCATTACCATGATCGGATGAGCAGATGGAAAAGAAATTTATTACCATGGTCGGATGAGCCAATGGAAAAGAAATTCATTACCATGATCAGACGAGCCGATGGAAAAGTAATTCATTACCATGATCGGACGAGCCGATGCAAAAGTAATTCATTACCATGATCGGAGGATCCGATGGAAAGGAAATTCATTACCATGATCGGACGATCCGATAGAAAAGAAATTCATTACCATGATCGGACGAGGTGATGGAAAAGAAATTCATTACCATGATCAGACGATCCGATGGAAAAGAAATTCATTACCATGATCAGACGAGCTGATGGAAAATAAATTTATTACCATGATCAGACGTTACGATATGCAGATTGGTAAATAATATACTAAAATTTTTAATACGATAAACAGAAAAGTATGTAATATGATATGACTTTCAATACGATAAATAGATAGGCAAGAATTTGTACCAGGAGAGTAAATAATTAAAGATCTCAAGATAAAAAGAAACACAGTAAGAAATGTTCTCCCCCTTTCTAAGAGGAGTTTGGTTAATGTAAGGAGAAATGTAAAAAAATGAAGTAGATATGAATGATTATTTTAATATAATCATTTCTAGATTGTGTTTTATAAACTCAAATCTATCGGAAGGTATTGGTTTTGTAAATATATCAGCAAGTTGTTCTTACGTTCTGATGAATTGTAAAATGATATCTCCTTTTTGTGTGTGATCCCTAAGAAATTGATGCCTAACCACTACGTGTTTTGCACGAGAGTGATGTGATGGGTTCTTACTAAGATCTATGTCACTAGTATTATCACAAAGAAATTGAGTTTTGGAAAAACATAATCCATAGTCAGTGAGTGTGTGTTGCATCCACAACACTTGAGCACAACAACTTCCAGCTGCTACATATTCGGCTTTAGCAGTGGAAAGTGCTACTGAGTGTTGTTTCTTTCAGGACCAAGAAACCAGAGAATCTCCTAAGAAATGACATCTTCCAGATGTACTTTTTCTATCCATTCTACAACCACGAAAGTCAGCATTTGAAAAACTTTTTAAAAGAAAATCATTTCCAGAAGAGTAAAAAAGTACTAAATCCATAGTTTCTTTTAAATACCGATAGATTCTCTTTACTGCTTTTAAATGAGACCTTTTTGGATTAGATTTATATCTTGCACATAAACATATATAAAACCTTAAGTTTGGTCGACTAGCTGTCAAGTATAGAAAACTTCCTATCATACCTCTAAAAATTGTTTGATCTACGAGTTTCCCAGTTTCATCAAGATCAAGTGTATTTGAGGTACCAATTAGTGTGCTAATAGTTTTAGTTTTGTCATATCCATACTTTTTGAGTAAATCTTAAATATACGTATGTTGAGATATATATGTTCCTTCTGGTTTTTGAGAAATTTGAAAACCTAAAAAGAATGTTGACTCACCCATCATACTCATTTCAAACTCAGATTTCATTAAATTAGCAAAAGAGTCAGTTAAAGATTACTGAGTTGATCCAAATATGATATCATCAACATATATTTGAACAATCAAGACATTTTTATTTTCCATTTTTATAAAAGGGTTCGATATGATGTACATTTTTTATAATTGTATTGTAAAATAAATCTTTTAAGTCTATCATACCATGTTCTAGGGGATTGTTTAAGACCACCTAGGGATTTGGTAAGTTTAAAAACATGATTAAGATGTTTTGGGTCAATAAAACCAGGAGGTTGTTCGACAAAAACATCTTCTTGAACAAAAACATTTAGAAAATCACATTTGACATCCATTTGAAATAGTTTGAAGTTAAAGTATGCTGCAAAGGATAATAGAATTTGAATAGATTTAAGTCTAGCTACCAGATCATATGTTTCTTCATAGTCTATTCCCTCTTGTTGATTATATCCCTTAGCAACATGTCTTGATTTATTTCTTACAATGATTCCATTTTTATCACATTTGTTTCTGAAAACCCATTTTACACCAATTACAGTTGTTTCTTTAGGTCTTTCAACTAAAGTCCAAACATGATTACTTTCAAATTCATTTAGTTCGTCTTGCATTACTTTGATCTAATCTTCATCACCTAAGGCCTCACTTGGACTTTTAGGTTCAAATTGGGAAAGAAAAGAACAATGTTCTATTTCATTTCTTAAGGAATTTCTCGTCCTTACAGGTTGATTTACATCACCAATGATGTTATCACTGGGATGATTCCTAAGAAACAATTGATTTGGGTTTTGTAAAACCTGTTCATCAATATATGGTAGAAATTATTCTGTGGTAAATGTTTCAGAAGAATATTCTTGAACATTTTCCTTATCAGAAGGATGTTCTATCAAAGGCTGATAATCAGTTTTTGAAAACACATATGAGGATGTAGGTTGGGATGATTTAAAAACAAAAGGATCAGTTTCATCAAATTTTACATGTATTGTTTCCTCAATAGTAAAAGTGTTTTTATTGGAAACTCTATAATCCTTAGAAGTTGTGGAGTAGCCTAGAAATATTCCTTCATCAGATATTGGTGCGAATTGGTGTAGATTATCTTTTCTATTCAGAATGAATACTTTTCACCCAGAAACATTTAAGTATGAAACTTTAGGTTTTCGGCTAGTCCATAACTCATAAGGTGTTTTATTAAGAAATGGTGTAGTTAAAACATGATTTATAGTATAGCAAGCAGTACTAACAGCTTCATCCCAAAAGTGCTTAGCAATTGAGTATTCACTCAACATGGTTCTAGTAATTTCCTGAAGAATACGATTTCTTCTTTCAACAACACCATTTTGCTGAGGAGTTCTTGGAGCTGAGAAATTGTGAGTAATACCTTTCTTACTACAAAAAGTTTCAGATTCACAATTTTGAAATTCACCACCATGATCACTATGTATAGTTATCAATGGTAGGTTTTTCTCATTTTTAAATTGGGCTCTAAATGTTTTGAAATAGGAAAGGGATTCAGATTTATTTGTTAGAAAATAGACCCATGTGAATCTAGTAAATTCATCAACTAAAAAAATACATAGTATTTGCCTCCAATTATTCCATCTTGTGAAGGACCAAAAAGATCTATATGCACTAGATGTAATGCATTAGAAGTTGAAACTTCATTAATTGATTTAAAGCTAGTTTTATGTTGCTTGCAAAATTGACAAGGTTCGCAGACTTTTGAAGAGTCATATCTAAGATCTGGTAGTCCCTTTAAAAGTCTTTTCTTTGAGAGTTTACAAAGGTTTCTTAGATTGAAGTGTCCTATTCTTCTATGCCATAGCCATGAATGGTATTCTATTGCACTTAAGTAGGGTAAATTTTGGCTCCAAAGGTCTTCTAAGTTAATAGTGTATACATTCTCTTGCCTATGGGCAGATATAATGAATTCATCCTTGGAATTTTGAACTAGACACTTATAATTTCTAAAATTCACAAGGTAACCTTCATCACATAATTTATTTATCCTGATGAGATTATTCTTAATACCTTTAACCAACAAAACATTTGAGATAAGAACTTTTCCAAGAAAAACAATATTACCTATACCAACAATCTTTCCTTGAGCATTATCTCTGAAGGTAACTTTTCCACCTTTTGTATTGATAATATTTTCAAATAAATCTTTGTTTCCAGTCATGTGTCGAGAAAAACCACTATCCATGTACCAAATATTCTTATTGGTACACTTCTCATTTTCCTGAAAAAGAAACAATTAGTTTTTCGGAATCCAAACTTGTTTGGTCCCAGAATGGTTAGATAACAGAATTTTAGGAATCCACATTTGTTTTACAAAATGAACTTTATAAAATACTAAGGATTGAGTTTTATTAATAGAACACTCTCTTTTCTAGTGTCCTGCACATTGGAACTTAGAAGAAAAAGGGGTTTTGTGGAGAAAAATAGTTATTACTAAAAACAAGTTAGGAAGGAATATAACCAAGTCCAGAATGATTTCTCAAAGGCCAGATTTGGGAATACATTTTGTCAAAAGTTTCCTTCCCACGAGTAAAGTTTGACAAACATTTCTTTAAAGAGAAAATATCTTACATTAGTTTTAAAACTATGTTCTTATCTTCCAAAACATTTTATTTTATACTATAGTTAGGCTCAAAAACATTTTTCTTAGAAATCACATTTTCTAGATACTTAGAAAGTTTATCCTTATCAGATTTGACTTTCTTAAGGGTTTTTAAAATACTTTCAAAATCAGATGTTTTCATATCAAAATCATTAGAATGATCCGATACTTCTTTAGTTAAAACTGAAATTCTAGATTTTTCTTTATCAATCTTTTTCTTAAGTTTAGAATTTTCATTTTAATGTAATTTTGAAAATCTAGATACTTCTTAAAAAGAAGGTAAAGTATCATCTTCTGATGACAAAGATTCATCATTTGGAGATTCATAATATTTATTATCAGAATAATTTGCATTTAAGGAGACATTTGTAATAGCTTCAACATTATGTACCTTAGCCATGAGACAATGATCATCAATTGGTAATCTGGATATAAGTCCAATATTCCATTGTCCTAAGGACTCATATTCTTAAGAATTATATGATGAATCACTACCACTTGCACTCCATGTATCATTTTCCTTCATGATTTTCTTGTCTTATAATAATTTTTCTTGTATCTTTTAGAATGTTTCTCCTTTATGTCTTTTCTCTTCAGTAAAGGACAATATGGCCTTTTGTGTCCTACTTTCTTACATTCATAAAAAGTTACCTCTAAATCTTTCTCATCCTTCCTATCTTTCTTTTTGAATCTGTATTAGAAGTCTTTCTTTCCAACAATCTTGTTCTTCCTTCAAGCAATATCGGATAACTCATTATCCGAGTGATTACTGTCACTTGATTCTGATATAACAACTTTCTTGGCTTTGGATCTTGTTAACCTTTCAGGTGTTTTAGCTTTAGATGAAAAGGCTACGCTACCATTTCCATTCTTCTTCTTATTAAAATCAGCATCTCTCTTCATTCTTGTCTCATACTGTAATGGAGTTCCAAATAGTTCATCAAGAGTAATCTGGGAAACTTTTATATTTTCATCAACATCTATCCTTTTTGACTCCCATTCATTTTTAATTATATAAAAAATATTTTCTACAAGAGCTTAATCATCAATACCTTTTTCTCCCATAGATTTTAAACTGTTGACAATTTTCATAAATCTTTATTTCACTTTACATACTGGCTCTCCATAAGGAAAAAATTTCCATGATACTCAGCTCGAAGCATTTATCTTCTTGTTTATATAACCTTGGATGTACAAAAATGTGTGACTTCTAATTTCTTCCAAATATAGCTGGCTGCTTCACAAGAAGATATCTGGCTGTATATATTCCTGGTCATAGAGCATAATAAAGTAATGAGTACCTTGTAATTCAGTTTATATTCTTGCTTCCCTTGGTTAGTGAAAGTACTGTCTTCTTTATCATGAATTTTGTAACCTCCAATTAGCATAATAAAATTGTATACACTAGTATTGATGACAAATGACTTCATTAGATCTCTACAGTACTCATAATCATTCCCATCAAAGATAGGTTGTCTAGAAGGATTTAGGTTTCCAATTGACCCAATATTTATTCCAGTCATCTAATAAAACAAAATCTTTTCCACTACACACGTTAGTGTAGTATGAGTTTAAAATGAATGTTTTAAAGAAATAGAACAAGTAATAAAAAACTGGGGAAACCTCCTCTGATACCAATTGTTGGATCGAATATGTAAATGTATATGGATATTAGATGGAACAATACAAGAGGGGGGGTGAATTGTATGTTTAAAAAACATTGTGTTTAAACACTTAGGAGATTAGTTTAAAAGATCTTAAACTAATATAATTCAAACAACCACAATTGTATTGAATATAAAGGTATGATGTAATGTAATACTATTATAAAATTAAAGTAATTGTATTCAAAATGAATACAATAATCAGAGTAATACAAGTGTGAGGGATTCTACCATAAAGAGTATAGAATATATTAATACAATATGTAATAGAATAATCGTAATTGAAGCAATTACAATTAAAAGTGTAATGAAGAAAGGAAACAATACAAATTCCATTCTAATACAAACAGCAGCGGAAATGTAAAAGTATTAAAATTCTTTTGACCCAAAGAGAAGGGTTATCCTTTCAGCTAGGATAAGAGGCTTGTCTTACCACCACCTTGGTAAGCCCTCAATATGATGATCGGTTTGTCTGTATCCCTATCCCCGGTAGCCCTCGATACAATTATCGGTTTGTCTGTCTGCCTATCCCCGGTAGCCCTCGATACGATGATCGGTTTATCTTTCTGCCTATCCCTAACAGCCCTCGATACGACGATCAGAACGTATGTCTGCTTATCACCGACATCCCTCGATTTTGTAGGTAATCGGCACCTCTGTTTTTCAATCCCTAAAAATCCCCCGATACGAAGATCGGTCACACAAGGCAGAAAGCATGAGAAAAGTCACAAAGTCTCTCTCTAGATATTGATAGAAGCAAATTATCATAGTTATCTCCATACATTGTTCTTTTCTCGTCTTCAAATGACATCTTATTTATAGGCCTCAGGTTCCAACGGTCACATTTCCTCCAACAGTCATATTTCTCTAAAAAACTCGGAGGGACTTGGACACCTGGCATTATAATGAACATATTGAAACAGAATGTACGAAAACATTTTGATTAGTTTGTAACTAACTCAATGACATCGTATTGGTTAAAACAAAAGACATATGAAGATGATAAACAAGAGAACGATTAATATGAAACATGTGTTTTTGACTAAGTACCAAAACAAGCAAGTAATGAAAGTATGAGTATTATAAGTATTACTAAATGTAATGTATTGATATGATACAAAGTAAGATACAAAAAAGTGAGTACGATTGAGGGAGTCAGTATGATACAATTGACAGAGTCAGTACGATACGATTGACAGAGTAAGTACGATACGATTGACAGAGTCAGTACGACAGGATTGACATCGTCAGCATGATACGATTGACAGGGTCAATACGATACGATTGACAGAGTCATTACGATATGATTGATAGAGTCTTTATGATACGATTGACAAGATAAAAGAAATTTGTGATTTCCAAAACATGATATAGATGTCAAAGGAGAACATTTGACTCAACAGAGATAAATAGATTTTTTTGGTCTAGGAAACACATATTGTATTTGTCATAAAATCATATTATTAAAATGCATATCGAATAAAATAGAAGGGAATGAAATTATACATTAATAATATTAAAAGGACATTTATAGAGAAATTTTGAAACAATTCTGTAATCATGAAAAATGAGTGTTTAAGAAACTTTAGAAATGATCCACCTTAGTGTGGCTTAAGGAAAAAATATAAAAGAGACTTAAAAGGATAAAAAGGATTGATTTTTGGAATAAATCCAGAAATGAAATAAGATATTATTTCTTGGTAAAATTTTTAATTGTATAAAAATATTGGGTGATTAAAAAATATTATATAGGATAATTGACAATTGGAAAGAAATTGGGTTGTTGAATTTCATAGTGCTTTCTTTTTGGGAGTAATTGTAAAGGAAACCTTATAAAATATAAAATTCCATTAAAATAAATAATAATTTATCTTAATAAATATATTTTTACCATGAATATTGAATTTCAAGTGAGTAAATAAGAATAATTAAAAAATATACTGGGGTAATGATAGAGAGAGGAATCGTATCCTGATGGAAAATGGAGTTTTAAGAAGAAACCCTTACCACTTAGCGATCAGTCGAATCGTATTCCCCATAATAATAATAATAATAAAATGAAAAATTAAATACCATTAATATACAGATATTTATGATATGATATATAAAAAGGATGTATACATACACCACAAAAAATAAATAGTGGTGTATAAGGAATATCTAATAGAAAAAATGTGAGATGAGAAAAATATTACCTTTTGTCCGAAATTATTTTTTACTTTCACATAATGTCCCTGATAATAAAATTAGAATCATTAAGAATTTAATTCTGAACCACATAAAAATTTATTTGATTTAATATTACATCATTATGTTTTTTACGTATTTTTTATGAGTTATTATATTCAATTTCATCGTTTGGGAGTGTTTCTTTCCTTGGTTTTCATGATTGTTTCACTTGTATAAAAATAAAAAAGATCATGTAAAATGGGAATTTTTATTATAATTGAAATTATATGTTATTAATGAACATATATACGACACAGTGATTATATGATTCATTTTTTATAGGTGGGAAGATGGATCATTTGATAATACATTAGTGATAATAATTTAGATTATTTTAGAGGTTTTTCAATCATCACAAATGAGTATTGTATTATGAATTAATATTTGGTACATATAATGGTTACAGAAAAATTAAATAAGATGTAATAAAAATATTATAGTCATGTTTAAACTAAATAAGGAATTTATTTCCACCCATGAAGGTGAAATTTAAAAATGAAAATTCATCGTTCACAAACACAGTAAATCCAAAACTCACGGATGATGTTTTCATTTTTAGAACGAAACGGGGAAGAGAAGAGATTAAATGAATCATATACCATTAAAATTATAAAATTATAGAATATAAAAAATAATTTATGTATCATGTTACTTTATAATGGGGAGGTGATGAGCGGATAACAAATGAAAATAAATTAAAATAATGAAAGAATACATTACCTCTTCAATTCCTCTATTTAAAACCTCCAAAATGGATTTGATTATTCCTTTTTTTGTGAGACCAGAAATAATATAATATTTATTGGGGTGACGATAATGAAAATTGGAAGATGATATTCATTTAATAAATCATAAGAGGATGAAAATAAGTAAATATATGAGTCTTATTTTATAATTGAGGTGAGAGGTAACTTAATAATTACTTAAACATATAAAACTTAATAAGGATAAAATATAATTAATGATTTCTAAAAGGATTAATATGATAATTGGGATTAAATTTTAGACATTATATTACCATATTTTTCTTTATTAAATTTTTTGGTGATTTTTAAATAATTTAATAAAATATTAGATTGATGAAAATAATTTATTCAAATTTAACACAATTCATTACTATGACCTTAAAAACAACAATAGAAAGATAAAAATTAGAACCAAATATTTTATTGTATCATAGACATATCATAATCATCAACATAAGAAGCTTATTATGTTATAAATCTTTTATTAGATTTTATTTTTGATTTTTGATATCATTTATTTGATTTATTAAATAATACAATAATTATTGCATCAGAATTGGGAAATTAATTAAGGTAGTTATTTATTACATAAATTGAAAAAATAAATTTTTATGAAGAATTTGATGTTATTTTTTTCAATTGAATATTTATGGACGAATAACACTTCAGTAAATATATATATTATAAGATTATACGAATTAGATACAATAATGTCAACAATATGTATCTTTTTTAAATAAAGTATTATAATGGTTTTAAATTGATTCAAGTGGGTCCAAAAGTTCCAAAATTCGAATAAAATTAAGAATTTTCTAATATATGTACATAAACATTGTCTTATTTGGATTTTTGGGTCATTTAAGGGTTTTTATAATTTTAATTAAAAATGTTTTATTATTTATCTTCTAAATGATCATGAACTACATCAACATTTTATGAGAAATAAAATTATTTATTTCATATATTAAAATTTAAAATAAATTAATATCAAAAAAAATTAATTAGGTTCATCATAATTTTATATAATCACCTATAAATTTTATTTTGTTGTAATTGTGTTATGGAAACTTCTTTAGTTTGTCAAAAAAAATTCATGCCCTACAAAAGCATTGTAAAGAAATTTGGTTAAATATCATGTTATATTACACTAAATATTAAAATTTAACATAAAAAAAATCAAAAATAAATAATAATTAATAAAAATATGTTGAAAAAAAATTATGAATAAATTATGATAAAAAAGTTTCCAAATTTTACTTTATGATTGTTGCGTTGGCTGTGCGTTGGCACTGAAATTTATATTTGCAGTTATCTTTAAATAAATTACAATCTACATGTTCTGGATTATTTTTTTACAATATTTATATTATAATATCAATTTTTTCATAATTTATGTTTTATAATTTTTAACGTAATAACGACTTCATGATGTCACAATATTAACGTATTTTATACAAATTTGTAATTTTTTACTATTGATAATAAATACACTTTTTTCTGAAAATATCAAAGAAAATTCACCCTTAACATTTTTATAATTTTAAAAATATGAAATAAACACCATTTTATGAAATTTATTTTCCAAATATAGTAAATTTAAATTTTAACAAAAATCATAATCTATTTGGAAAATGTCTTTTTTAAAATTATAACTAATTTTATAATGATTTCAAAATTTGATTTAGGTCTCATACCGTTATCTAATAATCATTATACAATAAAATATTAATTTGTAAAACTATTTTTTAAAAATATATTATATTTTAAATTATTACATTAATAAATAATCATTTACATTGTACGAAAACACCAACTATAATCTTATCTTTTTTAAAATATTTGTTTACTTATTCTATGATATAAATATATTATATCCTCATTCATAAGATATCTACATTTTTTTAATAAAATCATAAACATGTTTTGTATTATATTGTTTAGATTACTATTTCCTAAGGCTCACATTACTATTTCATGAGTCATGTTGTTAGAATAGAATTTTTTCTTTAAGAACAGATCATGAGCTATAAAATATGTTAAATTTAATTGTGATTTAAGATAAAATCATTGTGTTTTTTATTTATTTATTTTGGAATTTATTATAAAAAATTATAAATAAATGATATTAAGTAATGTAGATCTGCTCATATGTTTTTGGTTCAATGTATCTCAATAATGAATAATAATGATGGTGTGAAAATAAGCTCTAAAAAGTTATGAGAAACATAAATAATAAAGAATAAGAGAAAAATTAATAAGAATTACATTGTTGAATAATATGTGGGAGGTAAATTGCTTAGGAATTATTATTATCATCATTAATCCACATACCAAGATCCTTAGCCTATTTAGTGGTATCAATGGGATTTTCAGTAATAGTAGCTACATCCACATGAATTGATTTCTCACACCACTATGTGTCCTCCACTATCTCTCCTAACAGACTCTAAATGGTATAAAGATAAAATGATAGCAACTGAATAATTTTCCTAATAGGGGATATAGTATTAGTAAAATGGTTCGGGAAAAACTCTAATATGGGTTGGGCTTGGGTCTTTAGATTGGATGAAAAATGATATTCTTCCATGGAATTATTATTCATAGGATTCGACAAAATTTCATATCCTGATGATGTGTTATAAATTTTATAATTTTTATTATAATTCATATCAATATACTTTCTCGTAATGAACTCTGTACAAGTAATTGTAACCCCCCAATATTTCATTGTATGTTATTTCTTTAAAGTAATTCAATAACTTTCTTTACACGCAACACAGAGTTCAAGCACACCACGACTTACCAAACTAGCCGTTCAAAAGTGGTTATTAATAGTATTAACTGAATTTTTTTACTTTATATAATTTTATAATCCATATTATGAGTTTCTTGGACATAATATGAGAACAAATTTATTTTTTCGACAAAAGAAGTATTTTTCAAAAAATGCAATTTTAACGCCTTTTAATGGAGAACCCTTTTTAAATCCAATATTTGAAACTTTTATATATTCAATTAGGCAAAATAAACTTCTTCTTTAGAATCAGGACATATGAATTTAGTTTCAATAAATTTTTGGTGTTTTTTGATAACATTAATATTTGGGTGAATAGTGAAAAATTCTATATTTTAATTGAAAACAAATTTTTTAATCAAAATAATTTATAGTGTTGAATTATAAATTTTAATGTTTTCAAAGAATATTTATATTATATTTTTACCATTTAATCCAATGATGATCATTGTAAGTAATTTCACTTTGAAATTGGATATAAACAAGTGTCAAATTTTGATATTTATTATTTCTTAAAAATAAGCTTTTTGGTTTTGACAACGGAAATTAATTTAAAATTAATTAATGTAACTTATATTTTTTTACATTTTTAAAATAGAATTCATTTTTAAATTTATAATATCAAAATTATCTTTGCGTGAATTTTTGGTATTTTTCTGAAAACTTTCAATTTTTGATGAATAATGAAAAACACTGAGTTATTATTTAAAACCTACTTTTTATTTAAATAAATATTTATTTTATTGAATTTTTTTTAAGTTAAAAATAGATATTTAATACCTATATATGTTCAATTTAATTCATTGGAGTCAGTTTATAATAATTTTAGATATATAAAAATTTTATCGAACTTTTTACCGTCTTTACGCACATTCTATGAGCATTTGAAAATTAGCATAAAACATAATTTTACCACTTCGGTAAATAGAATTTCCAAAATCTGAGAAACATGGTTGATGTTAGTAAATAAAATGTGGTTAAATAAGATTAAAATAATTTTTGGTGAATAGTAACTTCTGACTTTTATTTACCGCGGTTAAAGGTAAATTGGGTAATTCAAGGTAAGAAAAATATTATAATAATACACAATTACCTTAACACTTTTCCTAACCTTATTGGACGAGTCGTTTCTGACCATGGGAATCCTTGGGTCGATTTTGGGACCCCATGGATCCACTTATGAATGATAATAACACTTTATTTTAATTAACATAAATTAAAGGTTAAAATGACATTAACAAATATCTTTTCTTAAATCAATTTGTCAATGGGGTTATATAAGTCATATTTTAGACTATAAATATTCATTGGAAATATAAAAAGATTTAATACATAATGGTAGTTTATTTATATTTTTTAGACATTAAATATGTTAATTTATTTATGACACAATGATGATGCAATAAATACATAATTAATGAAATATTAAAATATTTGATATTATAAATATCCAAATAAATTTAATTTGACAATTTTTATGAATTACAATAATTTTAGAGGTTAATATGACATGATATGGTTGGTTAGATGAATTTTTTTCGATGTAATAATGTTGTTATAAATTTAGCAAAAACAAGATACCAAATAGTGTCAAAATTGACATAAAAGTGTTTTTAAAATAAGTATTATATTATTAATTGATATTCTATTCATAAAAATCTATGGTTTGGCCAAAATACTTATATAATAATAGGTGTATCATTAATGAACCTCTTGGGATTTTATTGGAAGTATATAGTACGTTTATTAACCATATAATATAAAAATACAAAGAGACATGATAAATGTCAAACTATTTAACTAAGAGTTAATTATAAATGATAAGGTTAATACTGTGACCCAAACCTTTCTAATTTTTTTGGATGAATGGATTTCAACCCATCCTCACCATAGACTTTAAATAATTCATTTTGATTCATTATAAACTAAAAATGATTTTATTATAAAATAATATTTCTAGCTTTCCCTAAGGTTCCCCTCACCGATCTTATAAAAGGGAACCCCCTACCTCAAATTCAAACCTTCAAAGCCTTTTGGACCAGCCAACCCCTTCCCAATTACACTCTCAACTGTACTCTCTTCATCTTAGAGGCTATACTTTAGTTAGAAATCCAATCTAATAATCCCTTTTGATCAAATCAAATGGAAGAACCCGAAGAAGTGGAAAATATTTCATCACCTCTTTCATGTTTCTTTCTTCTTTCAGTTCCTCTCTCTTTATTGATTCCATTACAAAATAATAGCACCCTCATCTTTTATATACATTTATTTTATTATAAAAAAGTTACAACCATATTAATTATTCTAAACATCCTTTGAATGACATGTCACCATACGTGCGTATGTGTGGCTTACCGTCTCCACGTCGTGGTGTAATAGTTATCCAATACATTATTTTATTTAATGTGTATAATAATGATGATAAATTGATGTAAATAATAAATATAACATGATAATTATTCTTTATATATGATATAACTTTCAATTATAAATTATTTTAATATCAAAAGAATGATATTTTCGCTCGTGCGTATGTACGGATTACCATCACCACGAACACGATGAGATTCATTCCCCATCTTATCCATTCAAGACTAATTTTTATTTTATGATTAAAAATAATGTTTAAAGGCCTGATATCATTGTATATATTAATAATATACATCCCATACATAACAAATATGACTCACAAAACAATTAATATAAAGGTAAACGAATCTGTTAAAACCCAAAACAATGATAATACTAAGATATTATTAACAATGCAATGATAAATATCTTATATGATATCATATTAATGTATATGATTGTTTTATAATTTAATAAAAATTATTTCACCATTATACCGGAGGCTAACATACCCTTGACAATGGAAAAGTACCAGGTAAGGGTTAATTATACAATCTCTTTGTTATCCGAAGTTGGTTTTACGTAAGTATCTACTTGGACCTCTTTATCATCCAAATCCATTTTTCTTAAAGATGTTTTTCAAAAAAAAAATTACTAGATAAAGGGTTAAAGTAATTTATAACCATATTTAACCATATATGTTTTTGAAAGGAATCCTTCCATTATTCTCCAATCAAGGTACATTATGGCCATTTCGACAAAATGAAGATAAGAATGTTTTTTAACTTATACGGAAGGTGCGGCTATTTTCTGCCATTATAAAATCATCAAAGCATCCCTTACATTCATATAATAACATTTTCAAAATAAATATTTTCTTTCTAATTATGTGACTATTAAATTATTTCAAAAATAGAAAGAGATATTTCTATAAAAAAGGTTTTGATTTCATATATGTCAACATCCTTTGATGGATTTTAAGTTTATTTGATGTTGATTTATTATGATACAAATATTCCATATTTTATTGAAGGGTTTGTGAAATTTTTGACTTTGGATGTTCTATTTTTACACCATTCATGGTGTATGGTTAAAGTATTGACATTTCGTATGCTAGATTTAATATGAATGTTTATGTTATATTTCAACCTTTTCATATGTGGAATGTATTGGACTTAGCAAGTGATGGGTGTAGCCCGCTATATCTCCTCGATGCATCAGTAGGTCTCATGAGACAACTAGACATGGAATTGGCTGAGGCCTTTCCCATATTAATATATGGTTTTAGCCGAGGAATTAATCATTTTTAGACGTCTTGGATGAGACCTTGATAAAATATTTCAGAATTTCTGACATTATACATTCTCTCATTATGAAAATTATATTGATGGTACATGTCATTATTCCACTAATAGAATACCCATGAATATGTTTTATTATTAAATTATTTACTCAGCTCATATTTCTACCATAAAAGTTTTCATGTTTATTGGTAAAGGAATGTGATTTCAATTATTCACCATTCTTAATATTTATGTTATCTTCAACTGTATTTCTTACCCTTACTGAGCTTTTGAGCTCACCCCTTTCTTATGTTACATTTTCCCAAGATATGAAAATGTTAGTTATGAGTGACTTGCAGGCATAATATAGGAGGCTTGGATGTTTCTAATGGAATTAATTCATGTTGTACATTTTTTTAAGTTGTAAAGGTGAACTTATGTATGAATCTTATATCCAATATTACTAAACTGATCGGTCTTTCGATACATGATTTCCATGTGATCATGCCAATGTTATGTAATAATGCACCGACTCTGGGTAACGAGGGTTGGGGCATTACAGTAGGTATCAGATTATGTTTATTACAATATTTGGAAACTTGATTTAGATAAAATCTGATTTGAGAACATAGTCTTAAGATAGACTTTTAGGATTAGTATAGAAGAACTTCATCGAATTTTTTTATTGTAGATATTTTGTGAGTTGTCCAAGAAATACATCCCTATCTTGATACGAGCATGTAGAGGCGGCTCTAGCATAGATGTACCTAGGGGTAAAACCAGAAAACTCTGCCTTTATCTAGACTCGAATGGGAACTGGTGCATGATAACGGGCCTTGCCACACTCTTGGTTATGACACTCCCTAGGGATATACTTAGGATAATTCTCATTTTCATTACAAACCATTATGAATGGTTTATGAGTACATACTTCATAAAGGAAAACGTTTTTTTTATTATGTATAATATCCATAAACTATTCATTTTACATTAGGTATTTTACATGTTTAGAATTATTAATTGCAATTGATAAACTAACCATGTGTATGCCATTTTATGGAAATTTGTCCTAGAAGAAGGAATGTGAACTCCAGCAATATGTATGAACCAAAGCGTAAGAAAGATCATATCCTTCACGGTATTAAGCCAATATTTAGAAGGGAAATAGTCTCCCATGTGTTCTCAACATATAAAGAAATAGTATCATGTGTTAATAATATAAGTAAAGAATTCTACGAGTCATGTGGCTTTAAAAGAAAGAAATAGAATAAAAGTATGGAAGAGATAAAGATGGATAAAGGTAAGGGGGAAAAGAATGATTCTACCATATGTGATAACTGTGGAATGATTCACCGTGGTAAATGCATGAAGGGAATGGGAGTTTGTTAAAAGTGTGGAGAAAAAGGACACCATGTACGTGATTTCAAGGGTAAGAAAAAATATTCAAATGTACAATGCTTCATCTTCAAGGATTTGGGACACTACGCGAATCAATGTCCAAATCATCAGAGTATACCCCAAATGCTGCTATTGGATAACAATAAAGTTATGATACCACCGAAGATGAAGAGGAATGATTATATTTTTTATTACGTTGTTATTAATGTATTGTTTCATTTGAGTATTTTATTAATTATGTACATGTTATAAGAATTATAGATTATATAAGGATTGTACTGAAGTATTATTTCATTAAAGACATGAGATTGTATGGAACCAAGAAAAGTGACTCAATAAAAGGTTATTTTTTTTGAAAAGAAATGGTTGAAGGAAATGTAATCCTTAATATGGTCTTGATAATGAGGTAGTGATTTTGGAGTAAGAGATGGTTGATTTGGATAAATTATATAGGATATTCTTGACTTTCTTGGAACTGATTAATAGTTTTTTTATTACAAAATTATTTGAATATTAAATATTTTTGATATAAGGAATAGATCCACTATTATATAAATGATAACGGAGAATGAATGTAATCAATAAGGTATTATGGTTATTCAGGGTGTTACCATGTTTTAAAATAATACATGCAACAGGTGTTCACATGTTATTACGTGGCAAAAAGGATCTTCATTGTGTTTAACTTCCTTATAAATTTTGGACTGTGAGTTTGGATAGAAGTATTTTGGATAAGTCTAAAGGTTGGAATGAATTATGTTTGAAATTTGATATTATTTTTAAGGTTATTTTTAGATTTTTATAAAAAGGGAAACCCACAGACCGTGTGATAACCTGTTGTGTCGGACAAAGCTCTGGGAATCGAATCCACAACCAATGTGTGATTAGGATTTATCACCTACAACTAGACTATGTGAAGTCCATGTATTGTATAATGTAGTTTCATTTTTTTAAAGGGTCTGATAGTTGAATTATAAATTCATTTTTTTGGAACCCTATATGAATAGGATAAATAGAATATTTTTTGAAGTTATATTATCTTTTAGAGGGAAAGATGAGTTTGTGGTATAGATTAGTTTAAGGATGGAACTCTACTTGTCAAGTATTTATTTTTCATCACTTATTATATGAAGAAATTAATTCTTAAAATTTAGGTAAGGGGTCTTAAAAAATGTGTTATCCTAATACCATATGTTTTATTGAACCGATGATATTTTAAATCAACATAAATTGATGGTTTTGAGGTCCTCAATTCTACAATTGTTTGTGACTGATGACCTCAATCACTCCATATAAATATTTAAGTTTTCCTCCAATTATTTGTCTTTAATTTCCACCAATGTTATCCAAATCGAGATAATAATTTGGTGGTGACTTTTCCATTCCTCTTTTCCTCTTATTAAGACTAAATTTTATTAACCCAATTTCCAATGTTGGTTTTCCCACAAAGGTAATTTTTATTTTCAACCTTTTATTTTTGAACAACAATTTCAAATTGCGAGGAAGAAATTTATTGAAGGAGGGAAAAATTTAACACCCCAAGATTTCATAGTACGTTATTTCTTTAATATAATTCAATAACATGCATTACACGCATCACTGAGTTCAAGAGCACCATGACATACCAAACTAGCCGTTCAAAAGCGGTTATGAATAATATTAACTGAATTTTAAACTTTATATAATCTTTATAATTTTAGAATCCATATTATTAGTTTCTTGGACATAATGTAATAACAAATTCATTTTTTCGGATAAAGTAAGTATTTTTTCAAAAAATGAAGTTTTACCGCCTTTTAATAGAGAACCCTTTTTAAATACTTTATTAGAATCTTTTATATATTCAATTTGAAAAAATAAACTTCTTCTTTATAATCAGGAAATAAGAATTTAGTTTCAATAAATTTTTTGTGTTTTTCTAATAACTTTCATTTTTTGGTAAATAGTGAAAAATACTATATATTAACTGAAAAACAACTTTTTTAATCAAAATAATTTGTAGTGTGGAATTATAAATTTTAATGGTTTTGATGTATAATTATATTATATTATTACCATTTAATCCAATGATGGTCATTGTATGTAATTTCATATTGAAATTGGATATAAACTAGTGTCAATATTTTGATATTTATTATTTTCTTAAAAATACGCTTTTTGGTTTTAACAGTGAGAATTAATTTTAAATTAATTAATGCAACTTATATGTTTTGAAATTGTTAAAATAGAATTATTTTTTGAATTCATAATATCAAAATAAGCTTACTGTGAAATTTTGGAATTTTTCTGAAAACATTAAATTTTTAATGAATTGTGAGAAAAACCTATATATTATTTAAAACCAACTTTATATTTAAATACTTATTTATTTTATTTAAATTTATTTTAGTACAAAATAAAAAAATAATACCTATATAAGTTCAATTTCATTCATTGAAGTCGATTTATAATAATTTTAGATATAAAAAAATTCTATCTAACTTTTTACTGTCTTTTACCCACCTCCTAAGAGAAATTTTCAAATTTGCATAAAACATAATTTTACCAATTCTATGAATTTAATTTCAAAAAACTGAGAGACATGGTTGATATCAGTAAGTAAAATGTGGTTCAATAAGACGAAATTAATTTTTGGTGAATAGAAACTTTTGACTTTTATTTACCGCAGTTAAAGGTAAATAGGGTAATTTAAGGTAAAAAAATATTATAATAATAAATAATTACCTTAACACTTGTCCTAACCTTATTTTACTAGTCATGGACGACCATGGGAATCCTCGGGTTGATTTTAGGACCCCATGTAACCACTTATTAATGATAATGACACTATATTTTAATTAACATAAAGTAAAGGAAAAAATTACATAAAAAAATATTTTTAGTAAATCAATTTTCACATGAGGTTATATAAGTCATCATTTCACCTATAAATACTAATTGGAAAGATAAAAATATTTCATACATTATTTTAATTTCTTTATATTTTTTAAACATTATATAATTTAATTTATTTATGACAGAATGATGATGCAGTAATTAGCGAATTAATGAAATATAAAAATATTTCATATTGTAAATACCAAATAAATGTAATTTGAGACAATTTATGAATTCCACTAATTTTATAGGTTTATATGAAAGTTTATTGTTGGTTAGAATAATTTTTTTCAAAGTAATAATGTTGTTATAAATTTAGAAAAAATCGAATACCAAATAGTGTCAAAATTTACATAAAAGAGTTTTTAAAAATATATTATATTATTAATTGGTATTCTATTCCTAAAAATCTATGGTTTGTAAAAATGACTTATATAATTATAGTTGTATCATTAATGAACCACTTGGGGTTCTTTTGGTAGTATATAGTATGTTTATGAACCATATAACATAAAAATACAAAGAGACACGGTAAATGTCAAACAATTTACCTAAGAGTTAAATCTAAAAGATAAGGTTAATATAGTGACCCAAACATATCTAAAACCTATTGTTTAAGTGTCTTTAGACCCATACCCACCTTTTATTTTAAATAATTTATTTTGGAGCCATTATAGACCGAAAATTATTTTATTAAAAAACAATATATCTAGCATTTCCTAAAGTGACCCTCACCCCTCTTATAAAAGGGAACTCCCCCTTCCCTCGTATTTACACCTTAAAAGCCTTTTGGAAGGGCCAAGCCCTGCCCAAATACCCTATAAAATGTCATAACATAATCCTAAAGTCCTTCCTTTAGTCATAAATCCATCTTAATGAGCCCTTGTTATCATATCAAAAGGAATAACCCGAAAAGAGGTAAATATTTCTTCTCTTCTTTCAATTTCCTTTCTTCATCATCTTCTTATTTCTTTGTTTTTTCCATTCTAAAATAATAACTCAAGTATCTTCTATAAATTTTTATGTTATTAAAAATATGTTTCAACAATATTCATTATTATATCCATCCTTTGAATGACATGTCACCATACGTGCGTACGTACGACTAACCGTCTCCACATCGTGGTGTAATTGTTATTCAATACATTATTTTTTTGGATGGGTATAATAATGATGTGTAGTTAATGTAAATTATAGATATAAAATGATAATTATTCTCTATATTTGATATACCATCCAATTTGATATTATTTTAATATAAAAATAATGATATTGGCACTCGTGCATTTGTACAGATTACAGTCTCCACGAATGCGATGAGATTCATTCCCCATCGTATAAATTCAAGATTAATTTCCATTTTATGATTAAAAATAATATTTAAATACTTGATATCATTATGGATATGAATAAGATACATCCCATCCATAACAAATTTTACTCACATAACAAATAATATAAAGGAATATGAGTCTATTAACACTCGAAACGACGATAATACTAAGATATTACTAACAAAGCAATGTTAAAAGATAATATATGATATAATATTAATGTATATTAATATTTTATGATTTAATAACAATTATTTAACCATTATATAGGAGTTTAACCAACCCTTGAACATGGAAAAGTTCATGTTAAGGGTCAATTCTACAATCTCTTTATTATACGAGGTTGTTTTTATGTAAGTATCTACTGGGACCTCTGTATCATCCACATCCATGTTTCTTAAAAATGTATTTCAAACCCTTTTTTTACTAGATAAAACTGTAAAGTAATTTATAACCTTATTTAAACATATATGTTTTTAATGGATCCTTTCCATCATTTTCCAAACAAGGTACTTTATGACCTATTCTATAAAATTAAGATAAGAATTTTTTTTAACTTATACGGCAGGTGTGACTATTATATGCCATTTTAACATCGTCGAAACATTCCTTACAAGATTATAAGAATGTTTTCAAAAATAAATATTTTCTTTATAATTATGTGACTCTTAAATTATTTCAAAAATAGAAAGTGATATTTCTCTAAAAAATGTTTTGATTTCATCTATGTCAATATCCTTTGATGGGTTTTATGTTTATTTGAAGTTGATTTATTATGATACAAAACTTCAATATTGTATTGATGATTTTGTGATATGTTTGACTCTGGATGTGCTATTTTTATTCCATTCAAGGTTTATGGTTAAAGTATTAACATTTATTATGCTAGTTTTAATATGAATGTTTATGTTATATATCAAACTTTTCATATGAGGAATGTATTGGACTTAGTAAGTGATGGGTAGAGCCCGCTATAGCTCCTCAATGAATCGGTAGGTCTCAGGAGACAACAAAACATGGAATTATCCGAGTCCTTTACTAATTTGATATATGTTTTTGGCTGAAGCCTTAATCATACTTAGACGTCTTCGCCAAGGCCTTGACAAAATGTTTCTGAATGTCCAGAATTATACCCTCCTTCATTAAGAAAATAATATTAAAGGTTCATGTGGTCATTCTACTAGTAGAATACCCATGATTATGTTTTATTTTGGAATTATTTACTCATATCATATTCTTTCCATAAAATTATTCATGTTTATTGGTAAAGGCATGTGGTTTCTATTATTTAACATGCTTAAAATTTAGGTTATCTTCTCTTGTATTGCATACCTTTACTGAGAATTTGATCTCACCCATTTCTTAGGATTCATTTTCCTGTGATATGATGAAGTTAGTTTTGGGTGACTTTCAGGCATAATCTATGAGGCTTGGATGTTTCTAATGGAAGAAATTCATGTTGTACATCTTTTTATGTTGTAAAGTTAAACTTATGTATGAATCTTGTTTCCAATAATACTAAACTGATCGGTCTTTCGAGACATGATTTCCTTGTGATCATGACAATGTTATGTAATAATGTACCGACTTTGGGAAACTAGGGTCACAGCGTTACGGTAATAATGGCCAATATCTATGGACTAATGGATTTATTGATATAGGGGATGTAACTATAGCATTGGAACACATAATATCAAACTTATTAGGTATCTACCCAATCAAGAATGAGGTCTTAAATTAATACAAAGTATCAATGAATGGAATTCCATGGAGTGTCTTGAACAACATACCTATTTATTTCACATGGGTATGAAAATACAATTGGTGGTGGTTAATGACATCATCTGGGAAGTATATAAAGTCATGCATGACATCCATAGTGGGCATTAGTTTCCTCTAAAACATATACTAAAAATGGGTTTAAGATGGTATGATATTGGTAAGATATACATATGGATGAGAAACATCCAATAGGGGAGTTGGAATAAACCATATTGGGGTTAAAGGTGAGGTTGGTGTGGAGGAGAAGGTGGTGATGTTGTAAACAGAGTGAAATGTGCAATAAGTGGCAGAAATAGGATAACAGTGGAAATAGGGAAACCCTATACTAAAACTCAGATATACACTTTAAGACATTTTAAAAATAGTTATTCAAGTCCTCCTAAGAAACTGATGGTGGTTGATCCTAATTAGGGGTTGAATCTCATATGGATCTAGGTGTGGGATAATTTTTAAAATTGTAGGTAGCAAGTGAATGGTCCTAAATGATCTTTTACTCCTCCATAATGTATAAATACTCCCATTCCAATCATATTTGTTATTTTTTTTATTTAAATCTCATTGTGGATAAATGAGTGGCATTAATAGACTAAATCATCTTAAGAGCAGTATAGGGAAATGAAGACTCAAAAACCACCAAATATTTTTCCAAATTGCTAATGAAATTTCCACTGATGATCATACTATTAGCCTTATTCAAGTGGCCTAAAAAATTTAATGTGAATTTTTATCCATGTTGACAGTTATCCGACAAAAGTGGAATGTGAGAAAAATAATAACAAACTGGATCACCAAAAACTGTGAATCCCCAATAACTATCTAGGAATCGGTGATAAATCAATGAATGATCCTTAACGAAGAACATTTAAACTATATAATCTTTTTATTTTTTGGTAAATCATTTATCTATGTTATTTTTTATCACCATCCATCATTTATGAGATACATATATATTCTAATCCAACAATGATTATCTTAGGATCAAGTAAATCCAACGTGGATGGGTGTGAATCATTTTAGGTATGTTTTTTAAATATCGTCTCTTGATTAAGTGAAAAACTTCAGCCATTTAGGGTTATATTACTCAATTATAGTGTCTCAATCTCTCTCAGGTATGAATAGTGTAATGAAAAAATGAATACAAGGATTTTTTAATGGTTCGGTCCATTATCGGGTAACCTAATACTTCACATGATTGGTCAGTCCCACCAATCATTGATTTTTTACTATAAGAAACCAAAAATTACATGTTTAAAATACTATAATAGAGTCAAAATATTCCTATCGAGAGTCACCCTGGAACAAACTACCATTATATTGGATATGTAGAAAATATAGGAAATATCTTCTTGGGAGAATAGTTTCTTCAATAATGATATATGTGGATATCCCTCATTTAACCTTCTAAAATATTAAAGAATAGTGGTTTAATTTTTGAAAATACATTTTCAAAATACCTATTAGTCTATTAAAATATCTTTAAATGCATGATATATAGCATACATGAATAGTAATCACTAGGATTCAACTTCAGATTCATTTCATCTCACACACTTAGTTTTTATATCATCTGATACTATACATGAAGCTCTATTAGTTAATTTTTAGTCATTTCTTTTCCCCTTCATATTCATCTTATCACTCTAAACTCTACACCCATTATATTCATAAAAACACATTTTTGTTATAACTACATCACTCAAACATCTATCAATCATCATATTTAGAAGTATTTATTAAGAGAATTAAATTTTCCAAATCAAAATCAATTTTCTTAAATGAGACACTTGGAAGACATCATATATTACAACAAAAACAATGATTAGAGAATTCAAATTTTTGGTTTTCCACAATATTCAATTAATGGATCAATAATTCATCCTATATAAAATTTATTTTGAATATACATTTACTCAAATAATAGAAATACCATTATATGAAGTCATTTAGGGAAACAAATTCATTATCCTACTCAAGACACAAAATCACAAGAAAATACATATGAATCGAACTCCATATTTCATATAATTTAAAATTTCCTAGAAGTTCTAGGATCTCATATCTAATCTTTTCTAAATAAACACAACTTCAAAAAAATATAGTATAACTCAAATAAACTAATCGGGTATCACTTCATTATTAGTATATGTTTTAGAAAATATTCAACAGTTCAGAATAATCCAAATACAATTTCTTGAATTAATATCTATAGTTTAATCATTTACCATATAAACATTGAACTAGAAAAAATATTATTATATAATAAATATTGAAACATAAAATATAAAAGAACAATGTTAATCATTTTTGAGATATCTGACTCAAAATAAATTTTTTATTATCAAACACTTTTAAGGAAAAAAGTGAGAAACCAAAGATTATGAAGAAAACTAAATAACTAAAACATTAAATTAAAATTTCATCTTACCAGTTTTATCCTCATTAAATAGTTTCCACGAGATATTGTTTTCTTGTGTATCAGGTAACTCCATCCAATGATCTTCGAACCGTAATTCCATCATGTCCCTGGCTTGGATGCACTCCTCAATACAGTTCTTCCCCTTGTTAAATCCCCTTATTATAATCATTTCCTTCTTATCAATCTATGTACACTTCTCCTCATTAGTATTTACCCTTATATCCTTTTCCATAATTCTATATCCACTTCGTTAGGAGCATCAATGTTTAGAATATTTTCATCAATTACCTCTTCTGAAATCATGAGAAGTTGGAATGACTACTTGGGTATAACATCAGAATCCTCTCAGAAACAAACCATCTACTTGGCCTTAAAATTATTCATGTATCTGGTCTCTATTGGTAGAGGTAAATATAATTAATCCTTCCATTCTTTGAAGATGCTTGTCCTTCTCTTACTTCACCTTTGATTTGGGTACCATTGAACCTCATCCTCTGTATCGACTATAATGTGGCAGGAACATTCATCACTAGACCCATTATCATGGAAAAGATTATTATTCTTATAAGTTATGACTGGGTCACTTCTAAGAACCTAGACTGGATCATCATGGGAAAAAAGACCAAAGAGGTTTCCTAGAACCAGGTCTTTCACCTCTATAGGACTATTCCTGGCCAAGGTCTCTCTCCCTGTTGCATGTTCCTGACTATTGCAGTATGTAGGAGTACTAAAATTAGGTTTTTTGTGCCTTAATATGTTCACTAACATTGAATGTATTCTTTATACTAACCATATTAGCATTTGAACCATCAGTGGGAGTCTTTGGACCTTCCTCATCAGCCCTTTTCAGCTCCAAATCAGAAATATTCCCACTGTCACCTTTGGGACCCTCAATAAGATGGCCTGATACACAAGTAGTGATATGCACACCCAAGATAGATTGCGCTAGTGAGTGTTTGGAACTACTACAATTCCATTAATGTAGTACCTCAGTGAAACTATCTGGACACTCCTCTTCCACCACATAGCTATCATTCCATAGAGTTTCCGGAACTCCCAGATCTTCCCTCAATCAACTAAATACAACACTAACTAGTGGATTCACATTCTATTCTCTAAAATTATAATTAGTTGTAGATTGTACCTTACCACTTCCCTAACCCATCTACTTTTCAGGACACTAAGACCCATGTTGATAGTTTTCCATTGTTTTTCTAAAACGTTAACAGACATAATAGAAGTCAATCCATGATTCATAAACCAAACACTATTTTCACTGATACTCCTCAACTATTTAATGAAAACATGAGTAAATAAACTCTAGAAATATCCATTTCTACATAGATGGATGTGTTAACATGATTATATATAGACACTATTTTGTTATCCGAGTACAAATATCTTCTAACAAGGTTTCTAAAAAATTCTAATAACTGAGGGATTTTGATATTGTAATTGAAAATTGGGGAAACTCACCCAAATATTCATTGCAGGAGGATCTTATTTAATTTGGAAATAATATGTAATTATAAATAAATTGAACCACAGTCTGTTAATAATATGATTTCTAGATGAACAGGCTCTAATTGAATCATATTTTCAATCAAAACTTATCATAATGTTGTTTCCATCGATCAGACCAACTATATAAATATCTTGTAAATCCCAAGATCCAAAGACATACCTATCAAATGAATTAACTAATGGTGGAAGCTTCTTTAACGGCACAATCATAGTAATCTTGAGTAGAATTTTGGTTTCAATAAACTCTATGATTGATATTGGGAGTTTAGGGAATCCATTGTAAAAATCCGGTACATTTGGGATAAACGAAGATTCATGAAAAGGGGGATATAGATTAGGGATAGAAAAGTGGAAAAAAGAATATTCCACTCCATTACTAGACATCAGAGGTCCCTCCCCCAATGGAGAGGGAGGGACCCACACAGTGTCCACCGCCGTCTCGATGAGGAAGATGGCATTACAAATTCCCCCTTAATAAAACCTGTGTTTTTTGTGAGATATCTCAAGAAAAAAAATTTATTCACATTTTAGATATGATGTTTTTAAAATGATGATTAGTTAAATCATCAATGGGTTTTTTCCCTTCGGATCACACAATTTCTAAAAAAAATATAAGAAACCAAATATTTAATAAATGGTTTTTAGAAGAAAAAACCCCAACATAGATTTGAATCCATGAGAAAATCAAATATTCTGAACTATAATGGAAACAAAGAAAAATTGAAAATGTGAATTCTCATTTTTGATCAGAATTCCCATATACAGAGGAAATAATATACATTGAGGAATTAATTTACAAATTAATTTCTATTATGTTAAATTCACTGATGTAGATTCATTCTCAAACATAATATTTTTAAATTAAACTATCTACCATAGATCAGACAAAATTATTACATAGATTTTTTATATGGGGTATTTTATCTTTGGTCTGTCTTCACATAGCTAAATATATGATTATGAAGAAAAAAATATGTATATCTTGAAAAATTTGTTGTTGACTCAAGTAGGTTTAAGATCACTAGAACAAACTCCAAATCAATTTCAACCGGTGAATAATATTTTTTATGATTTAAAATAACTCCTATATAACCTCATATGGTTATCTATAGCGATTTAAAATAAAATAAAACCAAAAATAAATCCAAATGAACTTTTATATCCCTCTTTTGGATTTATTGGAATCTTCATTCAACTCTGACAAGAAAAATCATTTTTGTGCACACTAAAAAATATAAATAAGAATCATCAGATTGCAGTCTATCCGATATAGAAAATTTAGAGAACTATACAACCAGATTAAATTATTTTTTTTGGAGAGAATATCTTCCCTCAGTGCCAATACAACATTCCCATGTGAAAAAGAAGCCTTATTCCTTAATTCTTGAATCAAAAATCACTGAATAAAATTCCACATTCAAATTTATACACACCATAAGATAAAAATATAATGTTCCATAATTTTACAAATAACTATCGTCCGCTCTATTAATAATTATAGAATATTGGTGATATGGTTACTCCACCTTTTCCAATACAACCCATATCTCATGTGTGGGGGGAGGGTTCAACATTCCCTCATGTGAGAGGATAGTGATGGACCTTTTTTTCACCAAAATACACAAAACTCTCCCTTTTCATGAATTTTATGAAGACTTCTACAATATAATTCTTAGTGGATATGTATTCTTGATTGATATCCTCTATCCTGACTATTTCATTAATAAAATTACACCTAAAGCTCATATTTTTGGATCTAGAGTGTTTTATAGGTTTCTGTGATATATTTATTTCACTCGGATTATCACAGAAAAATTCATAATGGGTTCTCAGTGTCAATTTTAAAATCTACTAAATGTAAAACCATTCATAATACCTGTGTGAATATATGAGTGGCTTCTAAATATTATAAATTCTATTTGGTAAGTGTCATTGATTTCAAATTTCTGTTATACCAAATCACACTACTCCCACTTATAATGATGGCAACTTTGGATGTAGAATTTATATTTGTACAATCACCTTCCCAGTCTACATCAATAAAGAAAAATAGCTTTAAATTATTAATACCTTTGTAAACTAATTAACAAATCATTTTTACCTTCATATATCTCTATATACTTTATAAAACTAGCATGTGTGCCTCCCTTGGGTAACTATAAAATTGAGAAAAAAGTTCACTGAAAATTATGTTTTTTATATGGAATTATATATAATATAATTGTAATATATTTTTTGATGTTTTTTTGATAAACCCTACTAAATATTTTATTTTAAAAAATTCGATTAAAACAAAAAATGGTGATGAATCCAATATAGACTATTCCATACCAAAACTATTCAATAGTTCATGCGAATAATTTTCTTAAGACAAAAATATATAGTCTAAATTATGCTAAAATTTTAACCTCGAAAAGATTCATCGACTATCCTTGTAATGAAATTTTAACTTTTTAATTCATTTTCTCATAAAAATCCCCACATATGTGCTAATAGACACTTCATCAGATATTATCATCAATGTAAACTATGATAAGTTTTCTACATGTAGATAGATTTATCACCTAAAAATTGAAATTAGATGTTCCCTTAGTGAAACAAATTTCCTTTATGTATCCATCTAATTTTGAGTACCAGGATCTAGGATCCTATTTCAAGACATATAATTTCTTTCACATCATTTTGACTGTGTTTCCACAAAAAATAGTAAAACTATATGGTTTTTTAATAAAGACATATTCATCAATATAATCATATAAAAATGCTAATTTTACATCCATTTTTAAATCATTTCATGTGAGTTTCCATATATTTACATATTCTGAATATTTCAAGACTTACTACTTAATAAAATATTTCTTCAAATTTAATTCCTTCTATTTAAGTGTATCTATTTTATATTTTTATGGAATCTTCCCTTCTCGATGAACCCTTATAATTAAATGTTGTCATGAAAACCCATTTGGTGTTGATGAAATTTGTGTCTTTTGGTAATGGAGAAAACTTCCATGTTGAATTTCTCTCAAAATTATCCAACTCATCATCTATATTTTGTAATTATTTAACATGATTAGTGGATTTAGACCCTATTTGTTATTCCACTTCCAATATTAGTATTGTGTGATTTTCCAAAATCATTATTCTTCTAATAATAGAATGAAATTTTTTTACTCCAATGCTGTTCTTAATATTAACACACCATTATAACCTCCAAAAATTCTTTCTATTTCTACCCACACCCTATTTTACATTATCAATCTGATTAAAATCAATATCTTCAACAAATATTGAGATCTATTCTTATTTTATTATCCATTGTTTTGGAATATATATGTTTTTTTCCTTTGAGATATCATATTCATCCACAAAATATTGATTTTATTTTATTTATTTTTAAATATTGGTATTTATATAGTCCAAATGTTATTGAAAACATTTTCCCCATTTGTACCCACTTCATCCTGAAATTATTCCCATAATGATCCCTTCATCCACCTTATCATCATACTTTCTTAACATGATAACTTTTATGTTTGTAATGAAGGGACTTAAAAAATTAATGTAAATGAAAAAATGTTTCCTTTTATACAACGTTTCAATAGAAGCAAATTTTTTATTGTTTCTCAAAATAAATTTGTTCTGTATGTGTACAACATCACACACAACCTATCACCAAAAAAACATTGAATTTTAATATTCAGAAAGAATTTATTTTCCAATATCTATAAACCTATTTTTCTTTATTTATACAAAAATATTATAATAAGGTGTATATGGTGGGATAAATTGATTCTAGATTCCATGTTATTAAAGTTAAATATAAAATTCATTACCATAAAAATACATCCTAAGATCATTTATCGCATTCTTAACATGAAGACCCAATTCATTTTAATTGAAATTTATTGAACTATGTTATCACAGTAATTGTATTTGATTTAGTATTGAGGAACATCACAATAGATATTCTGTTAAAATTATATATGAATTTTATGAAATATAAATCACATATTGTTCACTTGTTTCTAATTGGTCCATATAGATCCATGTATATATGTTCCAATTACCGAATAAAGATAATTTCTAATTTGTTATGACTTTTATTAGTGTAATTTACCTTTTGTAATGTCTCAAAAAATGTTATCTAGTTTCCTCATTATATTTGGAATATCTCTCAAAACATGAATCATCATAATCATACTCAAAAATCCTTTGGACCAGATATATAATCTAAATATTCAACAAAAAACATTCATCTCTAGCAATCAAGTAAAATGAATTAGTAGGACCACCGTGCACATGAGCCTTAGCCCGGTTGGCAAGGTCTCTGATGGTGCATCCAAGTGACCAGGGATCAAATCCAGGTGGAGGCAGATTTTATGGGGTACTGTAGAATTACTGTAGCAGTACTGTAGCAGTACTGTAGCGGTAACTATAGCAGTACTTTAGTAGGAACTGTAGTAGCAACTGTAGCAGTACTGTAGCGGGAACTATTTGGAACTGTAGCAGCCGGAGATATGCCCCCGTTTGGGCCTTCTGGCATCAGATTTGGTCCTCGAGTCCTTCATTGGATTTCGGGCACCCAGTCCTTCAGGTCTCTTGGGCCTTCGGGCTATCCTAATGGCCTTCGGGCCACCTGCAGATTCAAACCAGACCAAACTACAAGGAACAAGCTCTACAAGGAGGATGAGCAAAAGAGATTTCACCACAGCAGGAGCTAAATAGATTGCAAGAATGAGAGGGTATGACACCTACCATCGGGACAAGCCTGTGCATGCATGGGAATGCCTAGCCGAACAGACATGCGGAGGTGAAGAGCTGATTTCAGGATGAAGATGTTGGGGAGGAGCAGTTCCAAGTTGTTAGTCTATGTTGCATGTAATGTTTGTGCATACTTGCAATGGTTTCACTATGGCCTACATGCATGTAATAGGGTTCCACCTCATCCCTTGAAATGTGTATTATCAAAAATCAATAAAAAATGAAGGCCTTCAGGCCATTGGAGGAGGACCACCGTTCAAAAATTTATTTCCACTGGATCTATTTTCCTTGACATATGATTCTTACTTTCTCTAGGAATTTAGTAACAAAATATTCCTTATTAATAGTATCCTCTATCCCATTATTAGAGATTTTACTAAAACTTAAGAGGTTATTCTTCATCCCATTCAGATATAAAACATCATTTATTATGAGTTTTGAGGATCAATATTTTAAGATTCAACACCCATAATTTTTAATGAGTAATCATTAACAAAGGATACTAATACACCTTTATTATTTCCAATGTTCATAAAATTTATTATATTACCATCCTTGTGAGAGGATAAAAAATTACCAATAATCTTGGAAATTATTTTTTTATTGGCCTTCATTGAAATATCAACAAGGAATATTATCTCTACCATGTTTTTATGAGTTCTCCTACCCAAATAAATATAATTAGTCTATCATGTTATTATTGAAATATATTTTTCTACACTATATACATGTCTCTCACACCTCCCGTAATAATTTTCAAGACACTAAAATATATTATATGTCTATATTTATAAATAATTAATTTTTTCTGACTATATTCCATTAAAATCATATATAAAATACAATGAATAACCTAATTTAACATCAGTTATCATACCATGATATAAAATATTGTGCTAGAATGTATAGACTCTATTCCCAAACACTACACAACCCCAAATATACCCTTCCAAATAGAATCTTCTTGGTTCATAAAAAAATATTCTCATAACTTTTTTTTAGAATTTCATTCTTCATGTACATCTTCAATATTAATTTTCCACTATTTGGGAAAGAATATCATTTAAAGAACAAAGTTTCATCTAATGAATTGAGAGAATATTTTTCACCATTTCAGTTTCAATACATGTGTTGATTTTTATTTTAAATAATTTAATTATTTATTAGTATACTTTTCAGGTAGAAGTTTTACCATATCTTTTATAAAAGTTCTCTTAACATATTTAAAGGATTCATCTTTAACATCAATAGAGTTTTTGAAGTTACACTTTATATTTTAAAATTAATTTTACCTTCAAGACACATATATTTTTTTTATATAATTATTCGTCTTTCAAATATAATCTATCTTTATGATATTTGATTGTATTTTCATGATCAGCTACCTTCAATCGGAAATTTTTTATCTCCTCAACCAGAGATACTTATTTTGTCTTCAAGACTGATGTTTTCCTGAATTAGTATCTTTTTTACCCCATATTTTTAGATTATCTCTTGATCATGGTATTATTCCACAGAAAATACGTAATTTCAGCATTTAGTATTTTTTTTAACTTGGTTATTTTTTTCCATCTCAAACACTACTTGAAGGGTCCAACCTTTTTTCTACACAATCCATTAAATTGGGGAATTTACCACCAGAATAACACTCTGATTAATAATTATATAATTATAATATTTCTATATATTTTATCATCATGTTTCATGTCAATCCTCCAATGAATCATTTTATTATTTTTGTATCTATGAGTGAATCAATTGAAATTTTTTACCATTTATTTTTGTAACGCTTCACATCTTCTTCACATCCAAAATCTAGTTTCTTTTTCATATGTTGGTTTATTTAAATGTTCCCAATTAATTTATATTTATAACATTTAAGAGAATACATTTATATTTGCTTACTTTTTTCCTTCATTAATATCTTTGAATTAAGATCTATGATTATATAATAGTCTCATTCATAATATTCACTTATAGAATCACATTAATTTTCCATGTTAATCATTTCATTGTTTTCTAATTTTCTCATGGCCTCAAAATGTATTTAATCTTTTACCTTACTCTCAAAGGATTGAAATTTTATCACTTCATAATATTTGAGAACATTATGAAATTTATCAAAATAAGGAACCTCTATATCTTATAGTGATGATATCATGAGATCAAACCTATCTATAAATAATTTCATAACATTATTTATAGTAGTAGTGTCTTCAAATATTTCTCCAAACCCTCATATATTACTACAAAATTCATTTCCATGGGTGAAATAATCTCTAATATTCTCTTCCCTAACCATCTTATTATATTACAAATTTATTCTCAAGATTTTTAATTTACACTCCTTTACGTTCAATTTTCCTTTTTCATTTTATTTTTAGATTATCCAATATTTCACTTGCATTTTGATGTTCCATAAATTTATTATCCAACCTTTATAAGATGGTAATAATAATATCATTTTGTATTTTTCCCTCAATATATTTAATTATTTTTTCCACTAGATTTATTCGTGTATTTTCCACAATTAGTGGACAATTAGACAACAATATATCTAACATAAAAAAAGAGATAGATGATATGGTGAATTTAATTAATTATAACTTTTATTAATTTTTTCATTAAATATTGGCACACCCCAATTGTAGAAACAATCCAGATTATCTATTCTTGAATTGTGAATGAATCAAGTAGTGGTTCCTCTTCTATGATTCCGATTGAACTTCATAGGATTGTGTAACTCCAATGAGAATGGCGAGGTGGGGGGTGAATCAATGGATACAATTGTTTACAATTAATTCCCCTGATGAAAAATTCCATGCAACCTATTATGGTTCAATTCACAAATGAAAGGTTTTTTGACCCACTAGTATGTGTATGAAATAAAAAAAATATTAACAATGGTTTTTAAAAAAAAATTGGTCCCTTATCAAGTAACATAATCATTATTGTGATTGGTTATTACACCAAATAATCAATTCATAAATATATTTAATTGAATATTACATGATTATATTATGGGATCAAAGTCAAAATATTCTTATCCAAAATCACACAAGAAATATCAATTTCACACTACCTTTATTTATGGTATATAGATAAGATGGGTATGATCTTACTTAGAAATTTTTTTATTTAGAAATAGGAGATGATGTTCTACCTTATTGATCCTTCTGAAATATTTAAGAATCACTACTCAATTCAAGAACATTATTTTCTAAACTTCTACTCAACATTAGAAGGTATGACTAAATGAATGAGCTCCACTATATGAGAATAATGATGTCTCTTGATTCAAACTATATTCGTTACACTCAATCTATTTTTCTATAATTTTATAACTTATAGGATGGTATCTTAGTTTTATAATTAGTTATTTTTCTTGTATTCTACTTCCTCTTCTCAATCTCAACTTTATATCCTCTATACCATGATAATATAAAATCTTTGTCATATCCACATCACTCTACAATTTATTATTTGATTTTATTAAATGGATTTATTAATATCAATAAATTTATCCAATCAAAATAAAAATCCATAAATAGGATACCTAGATTTTTTCTTGGATTCTTGTAAAAATGATGATTATAGAATTATCATTTTTAGCTTCCCACGGATTTTAATGCATGGATCAACAAAAAATAGCACATGAAATTTATTTTTAGTATACATTTTCATAGATGATCAAAATAACCATATATAAAGGAATTTATAGAAATAATTTCTTTATAATTTTCGAGAAACAATAACATAAGATGAAAAACATTTGAATCCTGATAATTATATAATATTTTTAAACATTATCTTGGTAGTATGGAGATATCACAACTCATATTTGTGAAGAAAACATCAAAAAAATACCACCAAAATCAAATAAACACATCTTTCATCACTACACAATTATCAGATGATTTAAAAAATAAAAAATAAAAAATCATCACCCCAATGATAATTTTAGAATTTATTTATAGAGTGTTTAGATTAATTTTCCACATAAACATAGAGTATCACAGTATCAAATTAGATAAAACTTGTCAATAATTAAACAGAATTGAACTTCGACCATCATTTTCGATGTATATTCTAAAATAGCTTGAATCACACTTTATATGGGTTGTTTTTTATAATAAAGATTACTTCTATTATCATTGTGTTTTATCCTTCATAACACATGGTTTCTAGAAAACATAAATTGTGCACAAGTAAAATTTAAATATGTGGTCATCAGAAGAAAAGACTTCTATATAGATTGGAATCTATTATAAAATGGGATTCATTAGAGAAAAATGGATACATAGAGAAATATTTCATTGAAAATTAATATACAAGATCTAAATTTTTATACGTAACAAAATTTAGATAGTCTGTGGTGTTCAAGTACATGGTTATTTTGATTTCATAAAATTATATTAGGCATAGTCATTCACATGGGAAATATTTTTAAATGTCAATAGTTTTCAAACATTGAGAAAACTTCTGGTACAATTTTTTTTTCTAATGGGATTTTCTATTAAATTTGTATTCACATAGGAAAATATATTTTTTTGGATAAAACATATATGAAGGTATTTAAAATTGAATCCATCTCTTCAACATCTTTATGAACTCTATTAAAAACCCAACAAAAATCTTAAATACTAAATAATAGTCTCCATGACTAAAAATAACAATTTGAGAACCTCAAATGGATATCTGTATAGATTGAACAAAATGAAAAATATAACAAAATCCATAATCACATTCAATATGTTATAAGAAAAAATAATTATGAACATTAACATAGGGTTGTAAATTATATGAAATATTTTAAATACTACCAATGATAAGATCTCAGGATGCCTAACCTGACTAAACTCAACAACCTCTAATCTAAGCTTAAGAGTAAAAAAACTCAATGTTCATCTCCTTTTATAGAATTTTTTTCACGAGGATGTTGTAATATAGATGTATATCTTGTAAAAGCCTATATTATTGAATATATCATATTTTTTAATTAAATTATCCCCATGTAAATTGTTTTGTTTTATTTCCCCATTTCATCTACATCATTCCAAGCTTTTGATAGTATATGGGGTATGTGAATTTGAAAACGATTATGGTGTTGGGATAAAACCATTGTTGAGTATGATTGAGGGGTTGAAAGATTTAAATATGAAATTTTGTGTTATGATGAGTGGATAACGGATAGTATAATGGATTTATCATTTAGTGTATTAGGTTTTTTGGTTTTACAAATTTTACCTCATTTTATTTGAATTTTTAGTTCATTAAGGTGGTCTATATTTTGTGTTTGGAAATGGTATTTACTTGTATTCAAGGTAAATTGATGAAAATTTATGGGTAAAGGATAAAGAAGGGTATTGGAAAGGATTATAGGAATTTATTTTTATTTATGAAATTAGGTAATTGGATCACTGGGTAATATGGGGTTCTAACTTGTCAATTGTGTAATAGTGTGATGAATGATTGTAAAAATTGGTAGATCGGGGAATAAATTAACGTAATGTTTTAAAGTGTTACTTTTTTTTATTTAAAGGATTCTCCAGATCTATTGGTGAGGATAAGTTGGTTTGGAATTGAAAATAAGAGAGGGAGATATGTGGGATCTCAAAACACAAACTAGGGTTCATACGTGGTATTTAAATAATATTCATGAATTTTAGAATGAGACCCTTGTTTCCAAATCCATGTATTTTTTGAAATCATTTTTTTAATATTATTCTATTAGATGATCTACCATGGTGATAATTTTTTATTAAAGTTCTATAGTTGATGGATAATAGGAAATTTTGATGTACAGTGTAATCCTAGGAATTGCGTGTGTTATTATTTTTATCCCATAATTTCTAATATTTGGGATAAACATTGTTATGTTTCCATGGTTTAACATTGAAAAGTTATGGAGGAATTCATAGATGGATGTTGTTCCATTACCCATTTTTAATTTCCCTAAATTTTACGGTTGTGAAGCCAACTTATTATGTTTTTGGGATCCCGTAAAAATTTGGGTCCCTTGTAGTTATGCATACATTTTAAATTTTGTTTATGCTAAATAGGTTTCATTGTGATAAAGTATAATTTGATAATTCTGCCTAGATTTTTCATCTATAGAAATATTTCCTTAATATCAAGATTCCACAACTACATTAATCTTCAAAATAGATTATTAAATATCTCAAAAATGGGATTAGAGTGGATTAACATATAGTATCTAAAATGAAAATTTAATTAAGATGTAATAACCTATATCCAAATGTGAATGAAATAAAATACAAAACTAAAAGGCAAAAAAATTTCTTGCTTCAAAGAAACCAATTTATATAAATTCAAAATATTAGCATAATTAATATTATTTAGTAAAAATATAGAGAAAGGATTCAACCCACTCTTTTATGATCAATAGAGTGTCTGAGGAACCATCTGTTCATCTTGATGGGTCATTATTCATTACTATAAAATTCTACATATCCATATAAGAATATTCATATTACTATGAATGGTTGAAACCATCTCTATTTTAGTTTACTTGGAATGAAATGAAAAAAATGAATTGAAAAAGATTACTTTATCTCCATGGTGAAACTCATTCCTTCACATGTTTCAGTCATAATAATGACATAGTAAATCTCTATCCATGGGTGATTCTTCATTCCATTATATTTCCATAGAATAATATGGGAATGTTCCTATTACTAGGAATGGTTCAAACCATCATAATTTTATTTTAATTGGGAATAAATCATAAATGGAAAAAATATACCTTCTATCCCAAGTGTATATCCTCCCATCAGATGTATCAATCATGAAACATTAATGTTCTCTGCTTATGAATAGTATAATGAGTATAAAAACCCTTTAAAATAAATTAAATTTTATTCAACTCTAAAATAATGATCCTTTTTTAGTTTTATTTTCTCCACAACCATAATCTTCTAATAGGATTTATATAAAAGACCTGATGTAAGTATGAGTGGTTTACCATACTATAAAAAGAACAGATATGTCCCTAATGACATCTTTTAGATTTTTCAATAAAACTTGGAGTCCCTAAGGAGATCGAAGTGTCTTTGATTATTAGGGTTAATTGATGAGTGTTAATGATTTGAATATCACCACTTTAAGTAAATAAACAAAGTGGATTTTTGTGTTAATATTAATATAGACATAGTCAAAATGGTAATTATCTGGCACTGATGGAAGTACAACTCTCACTATCACTATTATATCATATGTTGTGGTGTATAGATAGCCTTTAAATTATAGGTATTCTAAAAATAATTGTTTTTCCTAATTTATTCAAGGACTTTGGAAGTGTTTCTATATTATATTTAGTGAAAATTTATTATTTTTGAGGAAATGAATGTTTGTACATGAGTAAAGATAGAAAAGAATGATGTTTTTCTGAGTTAAAGGACATCATGATGGGAAGGATGTGGATACATCATGATGGTAGTGTTTCTAATTAACTGACTCACTCAGATGCAGAACCTAATTATATAGTTGAGTTTGTTATACCATCATGTAATTTAGGAAAATAATATCCTCACAACATAACAATTGATTATGAATTAATTTTTTCTATGGAGAGAGGAAAATGATGTGTTATGTCATAGAGGCCAAGAGTTTTTAGTATCATGTTTTTTAGTATCCAAATTCTCTCACTCTATAATATCAATTCTCATGTTGTAACAGATCAAGTATCGTCATACTGGAGAATCCATGAAAATTTTGTTCTTTAAAAGCTGTGAGATAAAAATGGAATTGTGTCCCAATGTAACTGGTTATATCATTAAAAATTTTCTACATATGTTGGTTGATATTAGTAGATATCAATTTTACATCCCAATGTACTTTGATATACAAAAACATTGTTAAGGGATAATTTGGATTTAATTTTGATATAGCTTCGATCTATGAGTCACGTCCTAAGGGAAGATGTCATGATGTTATGTAAGTGATTGATATAAATAGAAGGGTGTATTCCCAAAAACAATGAGTGAGATATTTATATAAAAATGTGATTTTTCCATCCATTCATTCAATAGATTTTTTGAAGAATGGTTGTGATGAAATTATATTTGAACAATAAAATTTCAAATGAAACCAAAATTATAGAGGCACTTGTGGGAGGGTGAAGAAACAAATTATTGATTTATATAATATTATCATTCATTATTATAATTTTTATTTCATGTTCATATTACTACTACTTCAAATTTTATTATTTATAATAAAATATGAACAATGTTAGTATCCTCAAAATCATTTCACCCCAGTGATTAGCTACTTGATAACAAGATTTGGTGAACCTTTTTCACCTATATTCCATGCGTGTTATTTATCACTCATTTTATCATCACCACATCATCAAAATAATGTTCTTTACAAACCAATCAATTATGGAAAATATTTTTAGTGAGTTTCTAATTTTGGATAACTACTTGTTCACCCTCTTAGAGTCGTGTTTTATTATCTTCGTAGACTATTATTTGTTATCGGAACATTCTTGAAATAGTTGTAAGTAACTTTTTCCCATTAAGAAGATATTTTTTCAATAATTATATATTTGATTAATGAAATATTTTTATTTTGTGGTCAACATCATCAAAAAAGTTTATTATATTCTTGATGGTAAGGTATTCAATCAGTGGAAGGAGAAGATATTTCTAGATCTTACACAACATGACTTGGATGTGGTTGAAGACATTGAGAATGGTGTAAAAATTACCAAAATTTGGATAGGATAATCTATACATAAACAAATAATATAAAATATAATGTGAAAGTGGGAAATATGTATCATTCACCCTATCCATGAAGTAGTTTATATGAGTCAATGGATTAAAAATTAAATAAAATATAGAGGAAACATTATGATATCCACTTTGGGAGATTTGAAGGTGGAAAATTCATGCATAAAAGCATTTTAGTCTAAATTTTAGGACATCCTCATTGGGTTATATAATTAAATGGATGAATTATTTATTTGGGTGAAGAAAATTGTTATCTTGATATGATGTTATGTATAAATTCTAGATTATTACACCATCATATATAAATTTTGAGAATCATCCTTAATATGTTTTATATAATGATTAATTACATAGAGAATAAAGAAGTGAATGAGTGGACCATTACCCAGATGAATGTTTTATATTAATTAGTAGATGATAATAGTGAAAAACCTAATGATAAAAGGTTAAATTTAGAAGTAGATGACTTTTTAAAATTTGAAAAGATTGAAATAGATTGAGTCAAACAGGTCTTAGGAAGATGAATATAATGATAAAGATGTTCCCATGGATTTTTATGAATTTATATATTTATATTATAACAGAATCTAATGAAAAAAGGAGAATACAACTGTATGTTTTCATTAAATTGTTACAATTTTAGATATATTGGATATTTTTCAACTTGTTTTTCTAATAAGAAATAAGAAAATGGAAATGATGATAAATCAAATGGATCCCCATGAATGAGAAAATATGTGCAATTTTGATGAAGTTTATATTTCTACACATTTTATAATATAATTAAATGGTTATAATCCCACCATAGTGTTATTTTAAGGGAAATTGTTATATTTTTTTTGTTTTTGTGGTAGTTTGATCTTAATTGATAAAACAGTCTAATTTTGGAATTTAACTATTTTATTTGTGTTTAGTATTTTGGACATAACATTTTCTACACAAAATTAAATTTTTATTTACTTTTTATAGGCTTCCCGAAATCTTGGTCTGCATTTCATCTTATTAGATAAAAATTTCAATCCAACAATTGGGGGCCCAAAACCATCTCAAAACCTAGGCCTCTAAAACATTGAATATATATTTAAACTTCTAAAAATTATCTTATATCTCAAAATTTTCCATTACCATGATGCTAAATTTTTTCACGGATCCAGATAATTAATTAATTAAAAACATTGATAAAGGATGAAATTGTATATTTCACCTGTTTCAAGGTCATTATTGAATGGGAAGTTGAGGTTTTAGAAAAATAAGAGCCTATTTGGTTAAATTAAATGTCTATATTAAAACAACCATAACTTCTCCACACGGTGTCCCATAAATTCATTATATTGTGAGAGCATGTTGGGGAAATAATGTATAATATTTTTAGAAGGAAAATATTCCAATTATATTATTTAATGGGGTTAAAATGTGGAAATGTTTGGTGGAAATGTTTTTTGAGATATTTTTTCACCACTTTCTTGTATAAATTTGTTTTACATTTCCCTTTAAAACATTCACTAATTTCAAGGTGGAAAGGTGAATCATATTTTTCAATAGTAGTTCATTGTATTTTTAATATATATTAGTTTAGATATTTTTATTCTTCTAATATTAATTTAACTTCTTATTCCATTTATTTTATTTTAAGTGTTTCTCACCCACTAATTATTTCATCTTCATGTTTTAGTAGAGCCACCCCACACTATTTTTCAAGGGAGTAAGTTGGGATGTTTGATATTTTGGTGATTTCCTGATTTCATATATTTTATTCTATAATTTTTGTATGGGTTAGAATTAATTTTTTTTGAGTGGTCACCAAATTTTCTCTACTACTATTTTCTTCCTCTTCAATCAAATTTGTTTCCTTCTCAATGGAATCTATGTCATTCATACTGCGGAGTTTGACCTAAGCGATGATATAAAAGATATTACTAATACCTAAAGATTTCATAGTGTAGGTAAATACAAATTTGATGGTAGAATTTATAGTTAATGGTATGGATCTATTCACTAAATTGAATAATGAGAAATATATTTTTAATAACTAGGATAACATCACCATGAAACCCTGAGAGCATCAGTTTTCTTCCACTAACTTCTCTATGTATTTCCTTATTATTAAATATATTTCTATTGATATGAAAATTTATATATATTTATATATCATTTAGTTTCATAAAAAAATTCTACCTATTTTATTAGTTTTATAGTTATATATTACTTAGTTTATGAATAGTGCAAATAGAAACACTCATGATTGTAAGAGGTAAACTAGTGATCGACCCTAGATCATACCACTATGATTCATTCATTATAGAATATGGAATTAATTAAAGAGTTGTTCATTAAATACCTCTCAAGTCTAATTGGAGCTATTTTTAGGGATGTCAAACTCTTATACATGCTGTTTTTTATAAAAACAAAAAAAAATTAAAATTTCAATAAAAATTAAAAAAATAGATTCGATGGATACATTTAATTTCTTAAAATAATATAGATTTTTCTTGAGATTATTATAATTATGGAATATTGAAAAATTTATGGTGTTCCTAGATGGTAATATACATTTATTTTCAATGTGGAAGAAAGTCTATTGACTCTTCAATAGAATTTAAATGTTCTCAGAAAAGAACACAAGATGGTTACATTGTTGGATAAAGAAGTTTAAGAATATAAAGTATTATAGATTGAAAAAATAAATACTAGATGAATAGGACATGATTTATATTAATAATTCATTTTTGGAAGATATTGGAGAGTATGAATTCTTTCATTAAAATCATAATCCCTCTATAATAAATGAAATACAACATTCCTTGCTTGATGAAAAAGAAATTAAAGCTAAAAGATGTGAGGGAGATTTAATTTATAAACATCATATTCATTAAAATTTTATTAATTGGGAATTTAAAAATAGTATTCCTTATTCTTATTTTTTATATTTATAACCACTACTACATACCATGGGTGATGTAGTATATGATGGTACAAGGGTTATTGAGAAAAATAGAGGACTAGGTCAAGCTGTAGAATGGTCAATATGAGGCTGATGGGAAAAAAGAATAAATCCTAGTAGAATCATTTGATGAACCTAAACTATAAGAAAATCCAATTTCTATTATACTATCTTCAGTAGAAGTGAAAACCACTCCTCCATCTAAAAAAAATACTGTGCACAGTTTTATTATTTTTCCTCCACCTAAAAACCTAAAATTTTCTTTTTCATCTCATATGGGGGTTAGGTATATTTTTCAATTTTTTAGATTTTCACCCTTTTTTAATATACTTATAGATGATTGCAAAAAAAATTCGTTGTGGTTTATATGTAATAAACCATATCCACCTTCTAATTAAGGATAAACAGCTACAAATTCCAGACTAGAGAACGTAAAAAACTACCACCTATTTGTGGGTCAAAACAAGTGTTATATCATTTATTTCTACTTTTTATTTCTTTTTATTCTTTTCTCATGTTTGGTCATTTCATTATTTTCAGTTTATTGTGCCAGTAACTATGATCTTAACTCAATGTTTCCACATCGATAATAGTGTCATGTTGTATCGTTCCTTCACCATTTTTTTCGTTATATTTATTTTTTGTTGTACTGAAATGAGGGGTAGTTAAATTAATGTATGGGGGGAGTGTCATACTTTTAGTTATTCATGGGTAATTTTTTTTCTTTTCTTAGGAATGACGAGCTTCAATAAATATTCTGACCATTTATCATACATAAAATTTATTTTCAGAAAATTGAAATAAATTTTCAATGAAATAAATTTTTAATGACTATGGATGTGAGAAACATTTTTTATAGAACTGGATTTTCAAGAATTTTATGAGTTTGATAGATTATTAAAATCCATTCCCATGAAACTCTAACAGAAAATATTGTTTTTCAATCCTATAAGTTATTTTGAACCACATTGAAGTATTCTTTCTAATACCCACACATTCTTAAGAGAAACTTAGATTTTGTGTGAGAACCATAACATTTTATTTTTGTTTTTCTATGATTTCATTTTGATGGAATGTTTTTAATATGATTTAATAACTTTCTTTTCTAGATAAATTTAAAATTGATACCCACCCATACATATATTGTTTTTAGCCTTTAGATTCCATGAATTTCTTTATATATTAATGATACATTATAAAAAAAATTCTCCTTACATACCAATATTGAATATATATTTTTATATATATTTAAAGATTGAGTGTTACAGATGGTCCATTAATGTGTGTTTATTGGGATGTGATTTTGTTGTGATTAATTTGGGTTGTATGTCAATATTTTGGGTAGTGGAGTAACATAAAATTGGGAATGATTAATCCTTTTATTGTGAATTATTTTTTTCATCCTGTTATTCATAAAAATGAAAAAATAAAAAAAATTAAAATAATAGAGATGATATTTCATTTATCATTCTACATTACATTATGCCTCATGTCCCTATAAAAAAACAATGGGCTTGAATTTTCATTCATTCAATGTATTAAATTACTGACTCATCTTCCGTGAAAAAAATCAAATAATGTTGTGTCATTCTAGAGAATTAAAAAATAATAATAAAATAAAAAAATGAATAAAACTCGGATTATTTCATTCAATTAATTTTCTATTAACCTATGAATGTACCATAGTGGAACAACCTATGGTCGATCCTAAAGAGGCCTCCTACAAATACCAATTTTCTTATAGTGTATATCTATATTCTATCTAATATAAAACTATAAAACTAATATAAATATGATGGATTTTGTTACGAAAATAAATGAAATATAAATATAATAATTATATATAAATATGAAAATAAAAAAATGAAATGGAAGGAAATCAAAAATGAAGTTACTGGAATAAAATCATTGCTCCTGGGGTTTCATGGTGATGTTATCCTTGTTATTAAATATAAATTTCCCATTACTCTACTAAATGTAGAGATCCATACAATATAAAATATTCCCTACCATTATAATGTCATCACCCTAAAATTATACCTCTATATAAATAATTAATCACTTATACATCAATTTTTAATCAAAAATCGACCATTTGAATGACGTAGATTTCAATGAGTAGGAAAATTTGTGAATGTGGAGGAATAGAATAATAGTACAAAAAATAGGTTGGCCACTCCCCAAAACCATTTTACCCACTATTGAAATATTATCCTAAAATATAATAAATCAAGAAGTGAAAAAAAATCAAAAAACACAACTTCCCCCTCTTAAAACTGTGAGGGTTAGATCTCCACAATCATGGAGAAAAAAGAAGCATGATGGGTGAAACACAAAAAATAGTAGAAATGGACAAATAAGAGAAATTCCAAAAAGAAGAAGAATACCAAAACTAATGTATATTAAAAAAAACTAAAATAATATAGAAAATAAACTACACCTTTCCAAGATGAAATTGGTTATCCTTGCAAAGGGAATTTAGTAAATATCTTATAGGGGAACCATGTAAGGAAATCTCACCCAAATAATTTCCACCAGAGGATTCAATGTTTTAACCCCATTAAATGATAGAGTTGGTAAATTGTGTATTCTGGAAAGTTGTTCTATTATATCTCTCACGTGCTCCCTCAAAATATTATCTTGATTAGACTTGATAGGTCAGAGTTATGGTTTTTTACATCATACATTTAATTCTTCGAAATAGACTCTTCGAATTCCAAAACAATAAATTCCTACACCATAATGACCATAAAAACGGTGGAATTTGACATGTAATAATTTATCAATCTTTTTAATTAATTGTGTATCTAGTTATATGTTGAATTTATGATTTATTTGACTATCCCACTTTGAGAAATAATCTAAATTGTAAATGCTTCCAGAAATATACACATTTATCGAGTCCTATGTTATGAGTTCATTTTAGGCCTCTAATTGTTGGATTTATATTTTTCATTAGAATGATGAAATGAGGAATAAGATTTCTGAAATTCTAAGAAAAATGAATTTCACATTTTAATTTAGTTTACAAAACCATAGGAATGAAATACTAAAAAAATAGATAAAATATGATATTTTGGCCATTATTTCCATAAAGTTGAAAATATCACAAAATCTTAAAAATATGACAATTAATCATACAATAACACTATTGAGGGATTATAATCAATGAATTAATGTATAAAATGGATGAAAATATTAGCTTCATTAGATGTGGTCATAATGGAGGAATACATTCAAAGGAAACAGAATGGTTAACATAATAAAGAGGAATATTTTAATGTTAAAGCATGATGTCATTACTTATAATGGGAATGGTGAAAGATAAAAATAATACTCGGATGTTGAATGATTAATAGATTTCATGTGTAAATAAAATTATTCCAAATATTCTTTGTGTGAATAAGATGAATCGAGTTGTGATATTGGAGAGAATATTATTGAGGAAACACCATAGTAGTTATAATTAAGAATGTACACCTTAAGGAAAATGTATATAATGATAGAAAATATAATTCATTGAAATATGAGAATAAATCATTAAGGAAATATTTTAACGAGTCGAAAGCCAAAGAAATTGTCATGATGCAAATTTAGTTTGGATTAAAGTTTAGTGATCTCTAAACACATTTCCAAAAAATTTCTTTTTGCGGCTGTTTTAATTTTTTTTATATAAATTATTTATTATTTTTGTATTCAATTAATTATTATTATTTATTATTTGATTATATAATTACTTATTTATTTATCCTTCCATGTACAAATTGAACTTATATCTATGTAGGGTGAGATTTGAACCCCTTACTACATGGTTGTTCAATAATAAATTTACCACTCAATCAATCTCATCATGTGGTGAATAAACATACCGGAATATAGTTATATATAAAGATAAATATATGTAAATAACTATTAAATTCTCAATAAATAAAAAATAAATTATAAATTATAAATTATAAGAAAATAACAAACCAATCAGAAATTAGAAATCACTAATTTGAAAATAATGAATAATGAAGAATAATATAAATATATAAAAAATAATTAAATAAATTCATAAATAAATAATAAATAATAAATAATTATCAAAATAATAATAAAAAACAAATTAGAAATAAATAAATAATAACCAATTAATAAATAATAAATTATGATTAATGAATAATAAAAAATTGAAAAGGATAAATGATAAATAAATAATAAATATAAATAAATAATAACAAATAACAAATAATAAATAGTAAATAGTAAATAAATAATAAATAACAATTAAGGAATAAATAATGACATATAATTATTAATAAATTTTAAATAAATAAAAAATATAAAATAGTAAATAATAATTGATAAATAGTAATTAATAATTAATTAAAAATAATTAATAAATAAAATCTAATAAATTAATATGTAAATTAAAAATAATTAAATAATAAATTATTAAATAATAAATTATTAATAAATAATTAATTATAATAAAATAATAGTTAATCAATGTATTACAAATAATAAATAAACAAGTGAAAACTAAATAAAAAAAATAATCAACTAATAATAAAAAAATTAATTTATAATTAATAATTAATAATTATTTCTATAAATTCATACATAATTAAAAAATAAATAAATAAATAACATATAAATAAATAAATAAAATTATATATTAATTTATCTGAATGAGACTATATCTATAAATATCTTATATATATATAAAAATATATATAAATACAATCACAAAGATGTATATATATATATACAGACAAACTAATTTAGAGTATATAAATATACATAAATCCTTATAAATATACATAAATAGAAAAAATATCAATATATATATATATATATATATGCATACATATAAATACTTTTACATAAAAATGTATAAATGCACATATATATTACAAAAATATGTATTAACACACACACACATATATATAATTATATATAATTATATATAAATAATTTAAATATATAATTAATAATACATATAAATATCGATTTATATATTTTCCCACAAAACAAATATAAATATTTATAAATCTAAATACATATAAATATTTATAAATATATAAATAAATATAAACAAATATACACAAATTAAAAAATATATATACAATCATGTATAATGATAAATTAATTTAGATTAATATATATATATATATATATATAATAAATAAATGACATAAGTATATATAAACACAAACACACATATATTCAAAATGATTAACAAATCATCAAAAGTGGGAATAACACTCCCATTACAACTCCATTAAATCATCAAAGATGCAGAACCATGGAATAAAATCATTGAAAAACCAACCAATCCTATGGATAAAAATTTATTTCTCATTAATGTTGAAGTGTCATTTTCAACTATTCTTATAATAGTAATGATTTCTTATTAACAATAACTATAAAATTATTATATAATATGAGTGTATCTCTTTTCATAAGCATCAATTTTTTAGATTGTTGAACATAAATGGACATTCAAATTAAAAGGTATGTTCATTTGATGTTGAAGTATGATTTTCTACATCTCTTAGAAATTTAGTTACCAATGATGTTTTCTCTCAGATATTAATATATATGTATATATATTTATGTATATATATATATATTTATTAATTTTGACTTCGTAAATAATTGATAATAAATTTTAATTTTATAAAAATATATAACTTAATTATTAGTAATTAGTGATCTATAAATATATTGATATTTGAGAAAATAAATTAGTTTTATCATCATCATTATTATTTATATTTCTTTATTAAATTTTAATATTTTTTGATATTTTTTATAAAAACCGATGCTAAAAATAAATTACAATTTAAATAAATTTCCATTTTTGTATGGATTAGAGGTGGGTTTTTTAATATCACTAATTTAATTAAAATAATATTTATTTAGAAGTGGTTTAGTGTATGACTAAAAACTGCCACTAAATGATGGGAACTTTTTTTAAAAAGTGCCATTGATTTACAACCCTTTTAAAACCCATTGTAAAAGAATAAATAATAAATTTTAGTTGTGGTTTTTAAAATGACCATATAATTCAATTTTCATATAGTGAAACAATATAATAAAATAAAGAAAATATACTAAAGATTATCACAAAATATATCATTCCAATTTATAGAGATGTAAAGTCGCATCAGGAGATTATGGAAAAAGAATAAAAATTCTTTAGGGGAACTCACCATATGTTTTTAAATTCTATCAATGAAGTTAGAGAGAGATGATATAAAATAGAATAATATTCTAATAACACTATAAAAATTTGTGATTATCCCATGTTACCATATATTAGTTTTTTAAACAAATGACAATGAAACATAATTAGTATAAATAACAATCAAAAAGGGATGAAGGTTATCAGATCACCCAAAAAAGAGATCACAACAATTGAAAATTTCAATAATGGATTCCAAAATTTCATAATAACTGTGGTGTGGGAGAACTAAATAATTGAGCCTATTTATAAATCCAAGGAAAAGGTGAAGGAAAAATTGTCTTACCATAAAAAATATGGAAATTAGTAGTATATATGAAATAGGAGGACACCATTATGAACATATTTTAAGGAATCTATTTATTACTCAAGGATATTTTTAATTAAAGGGATATGTTGGTACTTAAGTTTCTATAAACACAAATTATACATGTATAGTATAAATTTATACTTCTCAAATCAAATAGTGGCTAAAAATTATGGTGATGTCAACATAATGTTTCCATAGACCAGTAAAGACTACATCCAAATGTGAAGCAAAAATCGAATAATTTCTTTAATTTTCTTAAGTAAATATATGGAAGTTGTGATAAATATTGGGACACTACTAACTATTATCTAAAAATTCATTCATGCGATAGAAATAAAATATACAATTCTAAATATATTAAGACATGTAATTAGAATGTGGAAAATAGTATTTGAGGTTTCTTAGATCGATTAAAATAGAGATTGGTCTAGGACAATTCACAGTAGTTTCTCATCACACATGACTAGTAGAAAAACTCACTTTAAAGACATCTATTTTTATGATGAATGATCAATTATATTTATTTATGATGGAATACTTAATGTAAAAGGAGGTGGATTCGGTAAATTTGACATGTAGAATTGAGATGATTTTCTCAATATCAATGGGATAAAGAATAATATCTTCAAGGTTTCTCCCCTTTATAGAAATGAGAATGAGATTATATTTTGTAATTATGAATTAGTAATAAGGAATTTTAATGATGGATTAATATTGATAAAATTATTATGTAAAAGATAAAATATATTTCAAATTTTTAATAATCATGTTATATGCTTCCCAATCATGAATGAGTAATCAAATATATTGAATCAGTGTCTTACCAATTTGGGGTCAAATAATGTCTTTAGGTTAGTAAATAATGATTCTATGTGAAATCTTCATAAGTTATATCATGAAAGGATAAAAAGTTTTTACACATTAAACAAAGTAAAACTAGTGAATAAGAGTCATAAAACATTATAGGCCATGAAAAACAAGCATCTTTAGTGGATGTACTTTCATGTGTGTAGACCCATAATCATGAAGTAAAATAATGAATATAGGCATTTCAGTTATTTTTTTGATTGTTTAACTTTTAATAATTCTATAAATTATATTTTAATTAAATAATAGGCTATTTGAAAACTCCAAAACTTTTATAAAATTATCTATAATCATTTAGGATGTTTTTCTCAAAATTTTTTGATTTTAAAATGGATCTAAATAAATTCATACAATAAGGAATATATTTAGAATCACGGGATAATGGATGAATATATTTTCTTATAATCACCCCAAAAAATTGAGATACTGATATTATGAATCAAACCATGATGGACGTTGGGAGAACAATGTTATCAAATCATAGTACTTTGAAATATTTTTGGGTAAAGTCTATAACCATTTTTATCTATACTCTAAATCATTTTCTTCTTCGAAATTATTATACTATAAAATTTATTAGTTATGGTTTCGAATAAATCCTTGATTTAGGATCTTGAAGTTATTAAATATACCTTTTTATATCACTATAAATAGTAAACATTTGGGAAATCATGTTTACAGATCCAATGAATGTATATTTCGTTGATACACACCCATTGGTAGGAGTTTTTGGTGTTACTAAAATATTACAAGATAAATTATTTATATAATTTATATAATATTGTTGAAAATTAAAAAATACATCAAAAAAATAAATAAATATCAACAATAGACATGATGATTCACTTGGATAAAATATTGAACAACATGGGAGTAATCTATATACACAATCAAATTTTCAAAACATCATGAAGAGATTAAAATAAAAACTGATGCTTATGTCCTGAATAAAGGTAAAAAAATATCTCAATACATAGGTATATTGTAGAATAAAAAATATAAATAGTGATTAGAAAAAGGTATTAAAACCTAAAACTATTTAAGGTGTCCTAATCATACAACCTTTCTTTCATATATTGAACTAATAAATATTAACGTTTCATTAAAACATTATGATTGGATGAAATTTTTAGAGGAAATCCAAATAAATCTATGAAATATGAGACATGGGAAATAGTTTCATGTACAAAATTAAAAAATGTGATAGGGTTAATTTTGGTTTTAACGAATAAAATAAAATAAAATAGTGTAGTATTATAAAATATATATCATCATTCTTGTAAGAGATAATTAAATAATGAGAATATTATTTTTTGGACACTTTTTCTCCTGTTACGTGTAATAAAGTAATTTTTATTTTTATTATTGTATCTATGAACTATAATTATAAGGTATTTAAAATGAATTTAAAGTATATACTTCTTAATGATGAACTTAAGGAAGAGGTCTACATTGAATATACAGAAGGGGTTTTTTTAATAGTGATATTTATAGTGGTTTCAAGTCGAATAATGCCTCGTATGGACATTAACACATTCCCATAGCATGTTATTAAAATACACGAAGCATATTAAAGGGAATTTATTTCATTAATTAAAATTATAATTCAAATATATTTTTCAAAGTGAAGACACAAATTTTCTCAAAGATATTGTAATATTTATGTCATATTATTTTATTTTTAAAAATTATAATGTTACTTGAGAGGTATTTATTTAATAAATAAAAAAAATATTTTGATGGTTAAATATTACATGAAAAAAAATTCTTCTAGTGTTTTAAATTCATAATCATATAAATTTATGTATTTTATTCAAATGAGAAGTATACTAATGAGTGTTTGAAGAATTTGTTTATTGATGAATCAATATAGGTTTATACTCTTATTTCATACCGGACCAAGATATGTATTGATGTATAGGGAAGTAATATGGATCCAATAGTGATTTATAGGATTATTAGTATCCAAATATACTTTATGGAATCTATAACCAACATCTTATTTTTTTTATTTCACAATTTGTGGAAAATTAAAAATAAACTAAAAGGAGTTTCATCTTGGAATGATGATATATATATATTGTTTTATATCTTTGGGAATCTGAATTTAATTTTGAGGTATTTCAAGAAAACAAATTTTCAACATAGTGGTTATTTTCGTGTTTTTGGAATTAATATTTATACTTATGGAGTTTAATTATTTATTACAGTAAGATTCATTCTATGGAAAAGATAAATACATAATTCTATAAAATTTATATCAATATAATAAAATTATGTTTAATCAAATTAATCCATGATTCAAATTATAATAATTAAATTTCATCCCAATGACATGAGGGTGACTGTCTCATTCTAATTGATGATTGGTTGTTACAATCAAAGTGAAATAAAATGGTAAAGGAATATAGTATATTAATCATGGTTGAAGAATATAAAAACAAAATAAATAATCATCATAGAGAATGGAAAAATTTTGTGATTTGATTAGAATATATTTCAACAAAGTAGAATGTTATGAATCTATTGATAATTCCACTTCTAATGACAAGGGGTTTTCTAGAACGTGAAATTTGGAAGAAATTTTAATATTTTCAGTTGGATACTCATGAGGAATATTCTGGTATTTTTTATAAAATAGAATCATTGATAATTTTTTGACCACTCTATTTGTCATAGAATAAGTTGGTTACCCTATAATAGATTTTTTTTAGTTTTCAGTTGTTCTAATTTACATGGAATAATTAATAAATTATATTTAATTTAATACATGTTAATTTATTCGTGCTACTTTTCATAGTGATATATTTTTAATGGATTCTATTTTGGTATTTCATTACTATGTTGTTTTGAAATGAGGTTTTTTCTTTTTAAAGACATAGACTGATGTCGATTTCCAGGGCCATAACCAAGCCCCCTTTTTCATTTCCTTTTTTTCCTTCCATTTACATTTATAATTTTCATTTTACCCCCCTATGGATTCTTTTTTATTCTCTTTAGGAGATACCATTTACTATAACTGATAGAGAAAAGAATGATATAGATAGATAGAGTAAGAGAGGTGGCACCACATAGCTTAGGAGGGTCCGAATTTCCATTCGACAATGGGGGAACATAGAAACATGTGATGATTTAGTTTATTTTACCCAAATGTATGATGTTTTTAATTTTTTTGATATATATCTCATTAAATTAAATAGTTTCTATTTTTATGGACATATTATGGTCTCTATGTAGCCCAATTAAGTCTATGTATTCTTTAAAAATGGAAATAAAGTATTTCAAGCTGATTATTGGGGTTAACATTCAAGAAATCCAGATCACGCGACATTCAATTTTTTGAACACATTTCATTGATTATTACAATTTAGGGAAGATGAGTTTTTATAAGTACACATATTATAATTGGAGTAAATTCTATGTATTTGTATTTTTCCTTATTGACAAGTACATGAGAAAATAAATTATTTACAAGTACACACTATGTAACCTAGGAAAATTTCTTGTATTTGTACTCTACCTGGTAGTCGATTTTATAGAAATAAATATACGGTATGTGTACATGGAAATTAAGGTTACTCGACTCAAACCTGTGTGTGTTAATTAATATTTAGAAGAAAACATATAGGGAATGAAACACATCCAGGCCGTGGGTGGTAGACATGTTGGTACCTCATGTAGAGTACATGTTGTGTACATCATTTAGATAACATGTACATGGGTTTTACATTCCATGAACTGATGAATTACACACCCATGTGGATGTTTGAGAGTACAATCATAGTACTCAGTTATACATGTGGTGTACTTCTTCATTACTACCCTTTTAATGATATTTTTTTATTTTATTACCTTGAATCAGACCTGGAAATAATAGTCATCAATTATAAAAATTTATATATAGATAATGATGGTGAAACCCTTGGGTGATTTGAGGACTCAAAAGAGGGTGTTTGGGGTGATTGAGCTAAAATAGAGAGGTTATTAATCATGTAAATAGTTTTTGTTATATCTGGAATGTGAGACAATGATTAGATCCACCTAAGGGTTGTATGAAATGTTTAGTGGACATGGAATGGGTTCTACAAGGTCCAGGTTTGGTTTATCTTGGGAGAACCCCTGGTCAGTGATACTGACATGAAACTTGATGACATAGATTAGTTAGGTGTTTGAACACTTCCTAAAGTGAACCCTTGAATTGATATGGTCCAATGATCCATCTACCTAATTTTTTTTATAGATTTTCCATTGAGGGAATCTCCATTTCAATCCAAGACTTTATAGTCCTATTAGTCCATATGTTATTAGAAAGTAGTGTGTGACTGGGGATCCACTATTGGGATTTTTTATTATGTTTTAACCTAGATGATCCCATGTAGGATGACTCTATATCCTACTATTTCCTAAGATATCGTGTAGGAGGCTTCTACTTTTTTAATTTTATGAGGATTCCCAGAGGGATTCCTTTTCTGACATTCTGAAACAGAGTATCCCATGTAATGCCCAAAGTGTTATAAATAAAATTACCTTATTGATTTAAGTAAATTTATTATTCTTTAATATTGTTACATAAAATACAGTCTATATTTTTTTATACCCAATTGGATTTAATAGATCGTTATGTATCATTAACATTTATAATATATCCACTAAACAATAATCCTATGATTAATATTAATATAGGTTTTTAATAAATCTAATTTAATGAAACAATGGAAACGATGGCCTCAAAAATTCCGATGAGACCCTATATAGCATATTAAACATAGTTTCTAAGGGAGATAACATCACTTGGATTTTCCCTTTACTAAGGCCATCGTGAGATCCGACCACATAATCATGAGAGCAACCATTTACTGGAGATGTTTTAGCCTATAGAGATCACAACCCAAACAACGTTCACTAAACCACCCCATGAAAGACCTACCATCACACACCATACTCGTAAATAATTTTCAAGAGTATTAAAGGGATATGTGTCAAGAACCTATAAATATTATAATTTGAAATATTTTTATAGAATAATAAATATATTTTCATCCCATTATTGTTACATTATAAATGATTATTTTTTTGATTTCGTAAAACATAAATAGTATTTCTGTTAATATTCACATTCAATGAAGGAATTTGTTTTGATGATTTAATGTATTTTTGAAAAAAAAATATTTTATTAATATAATATTGTCTCATATTTTTTATTAAATATATATAATTATATATATTTCATTAATTTAAATTAAATTTGTAAAAGTGTTCAAAATTTGTTATTGTCAAAAAACCCATAATTTTTTAAGAAATGATCATTTTATTTTAAAAGTGATAATTCACATATTTAGAATATTATTTTGATAAAAATAATATTATTTTAGGAATTATACTGTTTAAATTATTCACCATTGAATTTTTCATAATTTTTTAAGAAAGTTGAATTTTTTGGTAAAAAATAAATACTCAATAAATATAATTTGTGGTTTGTGTCATCATAATGATCCCAAAGTGATTTAATAACTACTATAAATGGTATCCATGAACAAATATATGTTTTTAATTCAAAAAAATGGTTATTATTATTATATTTATTATATAAATCCATCATGAATCCTAGAAATCTTATATTATATTTTAGGGGTATCAAATTATTTCATGAAGAGTGTAACCCACATCCACGTAAGAAATGGAATTATCTTATATGTTAATCCGTTATCGATTTAAACTAATGAAAACCACTCTTATTAAGTAATAACCATGGTAAAAACACATAGGTTTGTTTCTGGATTTGTTTATTTTATTATGAAGAGTCAAAACCCGAAATAATAATGTAATCCCACTCTTTCCTATATAACCCCCCCAGTATCCTTTTTATCATCACTAAAATTATTTATATAATGTGCATACTAATTGTTCTAAAATATAGAGTCATCCCAAGAAACCTAAAAGGTCTCAATAATTCCCTCCCAAGAATTTGGTGTCACTCACTCAAGTAAGTGTTCGTTTTCATTCTTCTATTTGTTAACGCAACTTCATTACCATCGGTATTTTATCATAATTTCATTAATATGGGATTTGATTTTACACATCCCCCTTAATTTAAATTTTTTAAAAAAATTATTAGATATCTCTTTACATCTTATAAACCCATTTTATGAATTATTATGTGATGACATTATGCTATAGATTTTTTTTTGCAAATTTTCAATGCCAAAATAATTGAGTAGTGAATACCATACCCATGAACTATTAACGGTATTCAACTTAATAAACATATAAATATTTTAATTTTTACATTCATGTAATTATTATGCATGCGTTGATAATTGAATAAAATAGTATTAATGAATGAATCAATGTTGTAAGATTTATGTGGAACACATAAGAATGTGAATAAAATGAATGCAAAATATGGGCCTAGAATTATATAATGCTCCAACGCATCGGTAAATGTTTAGTATCTTGATACATTATGTTGGGATTGGGAGTGAACCTGATACCATTATGTTTATTTTTACACCATGATTCCTTCACAGTTTATCCCTGACCAATGTTTATGATGCAATGTTTTAGGTGGTTCCCGAATTATCCATGTTATGATTACAATTCTATATTATGTGTAATTGTTCATATTTATGATTCCTAATTTTTTTATACCCCATTTATAAGACAATAATGTAACATGAATCACTTTTTTCCAGGTTTATTCCCTTACTAAGAAATATTTATCAACCTTTTTATGTTTGTCCCTAGGGTTTCCCGTGCAGTTTTAAATACCATGGAATTTTAGAATCTTGTTAAGTAAGTTTTGAATAATGTTTTCATATCGCATGATAATGATTTTACGTTATGTACCTAGTTTTTAAATAAACTATAATTCTTAATATTTCAGTTTTTATTATGTGTATTTTTATGTAATGAATCATTTTTTATTTTTTAATATTGAATACGGTTGTTATAGTTGGTATTAGAAAGAAAAATATAGTTATTTATTTGATTAATATTAGAAAATAATAAAAAATAATTTCATTTACAACTAAGTATAAGAAAAAATTTCTAAATTTTGGTAAGTATAGAGTAAGCTGATTATCAATAAAATGAATCCTTTTTTGGATACTACAAGTGGACGTGGTTATTTCATAGATATAACTAGGGGTAACAACACTAGCAAGGTGTGTCGGGCCTAACATGGTGTAACCTGGTGCATGAAAATGGGCCTTACATCCCACATTTTTTGATACTCCTTGGGGATATGATTTCATAAATTCATAATCTAATTACTAAACATTATTATGGGAAAAAATTACTATAATCATATAAGTTAGGAAATAGATTCCATATAACATATATTAAAGCCTAAAAATTCATAAGTTATGAAATAAATATAATTTTTATGTTATCCCATTAATGTCTTTGGATTCATAGTTATATGTCTAATACTCTAAAACAATCACCCCAAATTGTTCATTTTTTTCTAGCCAATGGCCAAAAATAGGTGGAATCATGTTAATAATCAATGGAGCATGAAAAGTGTTTACTGCCCTAATGATATTCCCATCCCTATTGGAGTAGGAGTAATGAAAATTATAATTATACACTCTCAGAAAAGTTAAGATCTGAATAGAATCCTATATCAGGAAGAGTGCCCAAATCTCGATAAAAGAGAAGAAGTTTTGATTGATACCATTTTGTGATAATGGTCTCCAATTGTCCATCGATCATTCAACCCCTTAAATGTGAAACAATAGACCAACTACTTTGCGAATATATTCTCTGTATTTCAATGTTCCAACCAAGAGAAGTTTCTACATTCAATTTATCATAAAGTTGGATATGGTGATTATTGGAGGAAATTGATTAAAAATATAAAACATGTGGAAGAGGTTAAATTGATATGCTAGAATGAATTTTGAAAAAAAATTGATTAGTATTTTCCTCAAACTCTCTAACATAAATTTGAAACTGATTTACTTTCACCGAAGAAAACTTATGATGAATTTATTAGTGAATATGAGGAAAACTTCACATGAATTTCACTATACACCTCCATCTATTTTACTACCCCTGAATGAACGGTTTTCCAAATATTTGGTTGGATAAATCATAGTCTATGAAAATATATAATGATCTATGCTTTTGATAGATATCGGGAAATTATTTCATATTCCTTCGAGATAAATTGGAGGTTGGTGAATCTAAAGGTTATCACATGGATAAGAAAAGGAAAATGGAGTTTACATATGGAGGTCTGATGGAGAAATATAATAGTTTTGATAAATTTAAACACCCCAGATCAAAAATTAGAAACGAATAACCGCCGAAATTACTGAAGGGGGTGAGTAAATTCATTAAGTGTGGGAAGGAAGGGACCCTAGACAACGAATTCCGATAAACGAAACCCACTAATGTGATAGAGTAAAGGAATGATCCAATCAATTCCTAACACACTATTAATTGCAACAACTTTTAAGAACCACAACACTTTGCGAACCAATTAACTAAGAAAAGGGTTTTTTGAGAAAAAAACCTCCAAGGAAATAAGGGTGATCTTTTTCTATCACAATCATAGAGGTTGATCTTGACAACGAAGAGTTGATAGGTACAGTAGATATTATTTCAATGATAATGAATGCACTATTTGATTATAGATAAACACATTCCTTCGTATCAAAAATGTTTTCTACCAAAATTTGTACACCTCCATAAATCGTGGAAGAGGAGTTATTGGTGAAAAAAGGAAATATAAAAATAATTTCATCTTGAGAATATAACTCATACCCTATAACAATATTTGGGATGAACATCCCATAAAACCTTTTCATGCTCCCTTTTGTGGAATATTATGCAATTATAGGTATGGATTGGATTTATCTATATAGAGGAAACAAGAATTTTGATAATAATTAAATAACTCTCCAAATCACGAATCGTTCCACAATTCAATACAAGTGTGAGGAGGATGATAAATCTTCTTTAGTACCAACATATCAAGAATAGATATTATTTCCCTGTGAGAAAGTGTATCTATCTCAAATGATCGATTATAAGGAATGAATAATCATAAAAACATACCCATTGTGAGGGAATACAAGTATGTGTTTCCCAATGAATTTCCCTACCTTTCACCATGTTGAGAAGGACAATTTTCAATCATGTGTATACATGTGGTGCCTCCATTATCCAAGACACCATATGGAATGGATATTCTAGTATATGAAGAAATAAAAAACATTCCTGGGAATCTCAATAAAGTGTTCATATACCCAAGTGATTCTCCATGGGGTTCACCATTCCTCATCATCAATAAGAAGTTTGTGACAATACACATTTGTATGGATTTTTGTGAGTTCAGTATGATCATGATAAAGTACAAGTAATCCCTACAACAAATGGATGACTTGTTTGAGCAGCCTTATTGAACAAAATAAATCCAAATGGTGGATTTTAATTTGGGATATTATCATGTAAGGTTGAAAAAGGTGGATATCCCCAAGACCACTTTTCGTACAAGGTATGAGAACTATGAATTAATAATGATTTCATTCAAACTAAATGATTCTCCAGTAATATAAATGGACATGATTAATTTATTCTTTAGATTTTACCTAAACAAGTTTTTTTATTCTTTATAGATGATATTCTAATATACTCCAAAATAATGGAGGATCATGAGGAGTATCTAAACACTATGATGTTGACTTTATGAAAGGATAAGGTTTATTTCAAGATAATAAAATGATAGTTAAGACTGAATGAAGTATCATTATTGGGGAATATCATCATATGAAATAGAATATATGTAAATCCTTCAAAGATAGATGAATTTTATGGATGGTTAAGGATAATATCTATGAATTGTATCCTTTGTTTTCCTACATTAGTTTCGTACCATCATTGACTTGTGAGGAATCTCCATCAATTTTCATACCCTCTAACTAATCTAACTTAGAAGGGATTCAATTTTTCAAAGAAATATTAATGTGAAGAGTTGATTTTGGGACTCCAATGGAGGAATATCATCAAGCATGTTCACATAATACAAAAAATGGAGAAAATTTCATAGTATTCAGCAATGCTTAGATTAAGGGAATGGGTTGTGTGTTAATGTAGAATAAGAACATCATACCATATGCTCCACAATAGTTGGAATTTCATGAATAGAGATACACAACACATGATCTCGAGTTGGTTTCAATAGTATCTACATTGAAAATAGTGGGGAATTATGCCTTTTGAGGAAGCATGAAATATATATGGCTCCCAAAATCCTCTAGAATATATTTAAAAACAAATAGATGAATATGAACCAATGTAGATGGTTAGAGCTAATCAAGGACTATGACTACTCAATTCACTATCATCTTGTTAAATAAAATAAAGTGGAAAACAATCTATGTTGAAAGGAGTAATAAATTTTATCACGGATTAGAATTGAGAAGGACCAGATCTTATTAGACTTGAAGAGGATCTACATGTGAATGTCAATGAAAGGAACATCATCAGTCCATTAAAAAATTATTTTTTTACCTCCTAGTTTGTAAAAGATAAAGTTACTTAAAGGGATGATGTGGAAATTTAGAATAGAGTGGAAAATATAAGCTAATATAAATCATTATAGTTCAATTTTAATGAAAAATGATTTCATATATTTTAGTCACACTATTTATACAATTATATCCAATGTTTAAAAAGGAACTATTAGATGATTAACATAGTTCTAATTTTTACATTCACCTGTGAAGCACCAATATGTGTTGATATATCCAAGAGAACTATTGGTCAGACAATATAAATAAATATATCCCTAAATATACATCAATGTTCCCGGTATGTCAGTAAGTGAAAGATGAAAGGAAAAATTCTAAAGGGATGATGAAACCATTTCCAATAATAATATAGAAATATAAAAACATTCTCAAAGAATTTATCACCAACCATCCAAATTCTTCTTGGGGAAACAATACTATATGGGTTATTTTAGATTTTCTCACAAATATAACTCACTTTATGATTATTTGAGAGTATTTGTCATTATGTCATCTTGGACATATATATATATATATATCAAATATGTCTTATGGCTGCATAAAGTACCACTATCAATTCTGTCTGATCAAGATGCAAGATTCACCTATATATTCTCAAAGTGTCTCCAACACAGTCTAAATACCAAGTTGATCTTAATCACAACATATCAGCCTCAAATTGATGTCCAATTTCATTAGAATATCCAAAAAAACGATGACATGTTGATATAATTCTCCATTATATTCAAGGAGGATGGAACCAACATCTTCCTCTAGTGGAGTTTTATTACAAGAATAGTTTCTAGTCAAGCATCCAAATAGATAGATATAAATATATTTTATTTTAATTTTTGTAGAACTACTGCATGTTGGGATGATGTTGGGGAAGAACTTATGGGTTCTGAAATGGATGAGGAAATGGTGGAAAAGGTTAAGACCATTCAGCAGCACACCAAGGCTTCTCAGAGTCGATCAAAGTGATATGTAGTAAATTGTCGAAGAGGCATTTGGATTGATGATGGAGACATTGTTTTATTCTACAAAGCTCTATGGAATAAACTAATTATATTTTTAATGAAGTTAAATCTTAGTCCAAGATACATTGTCCCCTTTGGGATCCTTGATCACATCAGAGTGGTGACTTACCTATTAGTAGTCCCACAGAACATATGTTAGGTATAATATGTATTCCATATATCCCTCTTTAGAATGTACATATATCCCCCACACATGTAATAGGATAATGCACCTTTTCAAATTAGTATGGAGAAACCAAAATTTTGATCAAGTTATGTGGGAACTAGAGGAATTGATGAAACAAATTTACCCTCATTAGTTTTAGTATAGGAAATGAAAAATTCAAGTGTGAAGTTTCTTAATGTGGGAGAATTGTAATGACCCAAAAAGTTATAAATAATATTCCCCATTTTATTTAATTAAATGAAATATTATGTAATATGGTTATAGAAAACCAAAGTACAATTTTTTTATAATGCCTGATTTTATTTAGAAAACCGTTAAGTATCATTACCATTGGGAGTTGTTCTCTTGAATAGAAATGACATGATTACTAGAAATATAGGTTTTTAACAAATCCAATTGAAATAGAAAAAGGAAATAATAAACTCAATAAGCATGATCATATACCCTATGAATAAAAATTTACAGTGCTTTTAATGGATTTAGCATCATTGGGATTTTCTATTGACCAAGAACAAGATATGATCTAACATCTTAATCAAGAGAGAAACCATTTATGGGAGAAGATCAAGCTCATTGAGATCACGACCCAAACTGTGTTCACCGAACCACCCCATAAAAGTTCCCCCATCATACACCTTACCCATAGGGTGTTTCCTAGTGTATTAAAGTTATATATATATAGTCCCTTGAAATATGATTGTGAAAATTATTTTTTTATAGAATAATTAATATATTTTCATCCTATTATTGTTACGTTATAAATTATTTTTATTTTTATTCAATAAAACACAAAATGATTTTATGGTTAATATTAAAATTCAATTATGAAATTTATATTCATGAATTAATGGATTTTTGAAATAAATATAATTTTAATAAAATATAATTTTTAAATAATTTTTATTAAATATAAATAGGCATATAATATTTATGAAGTGAAGATAAAATTTTAAAATGGTTCAAATCTGTAATTTCCAAAACCCAAAATTTCGTAACAATTGTAAATGTTATTTGAGAAGTGAAAATTCAAATATTATTAAAATTATTTGGATAAAATTAATTTAAATTTTTCAACAGAAATATCAAATTTATCTAATTGTGATTTTTTCTTAATCTTCTGAGACATTCAACTTTTCTGGTAAAAATTAAATACCGTATAAAGATGATTTTTAGATTTATGACATCATAATGACACAAAATTGATGTAATAACTACCATAACAAGTGTCAGTCATCCCAAAGTTATAATTTATTTTAAGGTTTTTAAATCATTTCATTAAGAGTTTAACTCACCTCTACAAAACAAAGGTCATTATTTTATTAATTTAGGCCCTTGGTCTTATAAAATAATGAAAACTAGTACCATTTTGAATAAAACATGGGAACAAAATTAGGATAATTTGTGGTTTTGGTTATTTTATTATGTATAGTCCAAAAACGAAATAATAATTAAATCCCTATTTTTTCCTCTATATTCGAAACCATGACCCCATTTCTCATTAATAAAAATCATTGGAGCACTTACATACTCTTACCTATACTCTATGGAGTTTTCCCATGGTTCCCCCATGCACATAAGAATCCACTCCTAAGCATTTGGAGTTACAAACTCAAGTAAGGGATCATTTTATTTATCCTCTTTATTTAAGTATCCTATTTTCATTATATTTTATATCTTAATTTTATTATGATTGGATATGTTATTCCATATATACATTATTGAATAAATTATTTAAAAGTTATTATAGATTCCTTTCTCTCCAATCAACCCATTTTATAATTTTTAATGTGATGCAGTTATGATACCAAAAATTCACCATGATTTTTAGATGCCAAATCGACTATATAGTGAACACCATACCCATATACAATCAAATTTATTCAACTTAGTAAACATATAACTATTATAATTTCTAATTACATGTATGTTTACCATAGTCCATGATCGTGGAAAAAATATTATGGTGAATGAATCCATGTTGTTTGATTTATGTGGCACACTTAAGGATGATAATGATATTAATATAATGGGTGCACCCAAAATTATATAGTGCTCAAATGCATTGGGTAATTTTTAGTATCATGATATGTCGTGGTTGTGTAAAGAGTAAACCTAAATCATTTATGGGAATATTTCCACCATAATGTGTTTTTATTTTACCAATGAACTATGTTTATGATGCATTGTTTTATGTTTTTTCCACATATACCATGTCTTGATTATCATGACATACCATGTCTCATTGTTCAAGTTTATGATTCCTACTCTTTTTATTCCCCATTAACATGATTATTTTCTAAAATTTAACACTTTATGGAATGTTTATTCCCTTACTAGGATTTGTATCAAACCCATTTTTTATGATTGTCCTCAGGTTTTCCCATGAATATTTAAAAGAAATGGAATTTAAGAAGCATGTTACAGATTTTTTAAAAACATTTTCCATATCCCATGTTCAATATGTTATTCTATGTACATAATTTTAAAAGAAACTAGATTTATTAATCATTTTGGGTTTTATTATATTTACTTTAATGTAATAAATTATGAATTAATGTGAAATAAATAATAGGGTTATTATATCCCAAGAGGAATTTATTCTCTTATATATGGGAATATAAGATCCCAAGTAGGATGCCTCTCTAATGTTTTGACCCAAGGGTCCTAATGGTTTTCCCTGTGTTTGACTAAACCTATTCTAGGGTTTTAGGGATTTTAGTAGAGATGGTTGTGGGTTTCACCATAGAAGCCATGGTAAACTAGTAATCCTTAAGGGATATATAAATAGTGATGGGTTTTTGCATTCAACCAACCGTAGTATTTACTTATACATTCATGTGGTTACTCTTTATACAATTATGATTATTATATGTGCTTTATGTAACATGGATGATGAAACTAATGTAATGAAGCATATTATCTCGATAACCAGATGTACTTCATGTGATATAACCTATGATACACATTGATTATATGTTTCTTATTTGGATGTACATAGGTAATTATTTGGATTTGGACTATGATTTAACCTATTTTAAAATCACTTTATCATAATTCCCATATGTACTTCACGAGATCTAGATTATAAGACTTAATTTTTTGTATGTTGGTCACGTAGTCCACATCACTTGTTGGGAATTGTTGGACATGGAATTCCATGCCATCATAGTTTATGATATCAGACATCATACTACACGTCTTTTAGAGGGATTTTCAGACATTACATTTTGTATCCCATGATTAAATGATTTTAAAGATTTCACCTTAATTAAAATATGAGACCCTTATGGTATTTGGTTTAGATAAATTTCTTGTATATTTGGAGGATGATATGTTTGTTTGGGATTACAGTCCAAATGATCGACTTGATTATAAATTGTTTGAGTGGTACAACATCCATCTCAAAGTCTTATTCAAAGGATTCCAAGTCAATTAGGTTCACAGAACCAATTATTAATTTTTATATTCTTTAGTTAATTTATTCTACTTATTTTATTGAATGAGCATGAAATTATGGTATAATATTATTGGTATGCCTTTTGAGGTGTCCTGATGATATTTATTTATGACCCCATATACATAAACTATAGTTCTCATGCATACCCTATGTCTACTTTTAGGTTTAGCATAGATGAATGATTGGTAGAGTTGTTTCCCACGGTTTGATGATCGTGGAAATACACTCGTTTGGATTCTTATGACACAGTTGGACCAATATTATAGTTTATGTGGAGATCAGGTATTTGGTTTGGATTAGAATTTGTAGTATAGCATTCTAGATTAATTTATGTCCCTATTATTTAATCATTTATATGCTGTTGTCTCAAGGATTGATTATTTTTATTTGTATGAAATGTTTTTTCAGGCCTTTCCAATATTCCATTTTATTATAGCCTTGTTATATTTATTTCTTTTTCACTCTATTTATTAATACTATTTATGATGATTGGTTATTTTTTGAGGCTTCTTACTCTAATATGATGACACAGTATCCCCAAAAACAAACTTAAGCCATCATTTCTAGTTAGAATAATCATGAATACGGGGAGTCATTCTTCATTCCTAGTCACCAATGTACATGGATTCTATTTATTTAGTGAATTGGGTTGGGATGCAACAATGTGAGTTCTGAGATGTTGGATTCCAATTTTCTTAAAATTTCGGATATGATATGCATGCGTATTAGAAATGTGTTAGAACCAGTGATAGATATCAAATTGGTTCAGTGAGACCACATTCCCCAATAGTACATCTTGGTTTCTAGGCATATGATATTTCTACTGTTAATATGGGATATTATTGTGGTATATGATTTTCACTATGAGCTTTTCCCATGTTGTGTGATGTTTATGAATTATTACCAATTTTCTGGCCCTTGTCCTATTATAAAGAGGCTAGTTATTTTTTTGAATATTGTCTAAAAAGGAATGAGGCATCTTATTCATGATATTTATAAAGTATGGTTCACATGTTATAGGAATTATACAATTAAATTTTTCTACATATGGTGATGAAAACTATTTAACGTCTCAATAAAAACCTAAAGGGTGTTTTCCCATATAGCTTCATTGTGAAATTAGACCTAGTAAGACAAATATATATAAATATTTGATTTTCATGGTAGGTTCTGTGGATGTATGATGAGATGTAAAAGATGATGATGATCACTCATTCCTTAGGCATAGTAGGTGTAGTGTCCCTTGTAAGATGTGGAACACATTTCTTTCAGGGATGAACCCCTCATGGAGTATCGATTCTTATGCCTAGTTATTTACAGTGTCATTAAAAACATATACAGTGTTTTCCTATATATAATGGAATCAGATTTTACACAACCAAACCATGTGAGTATTGTACTTCACAAATTATTGAGATGATGGTGTGTCTGCATCACAGACCCTCATTAGAAAATGTCAGATGTGATGCCTTTCTTGTAGAAAATTTATTGGTGTATCCTTTTCCGATTAGAATATATAACTATTTTAAAAAACCAAGATTGAGTTTTACCATCTATAATGCCTAGATATTTTTATAATTAAACATTATTTTATATTTATATAGATAGATCCTCATGTATTATGTTGATAGGTTATGAATCATTCATTGAAAAATTATACCACGAAGAGGTATTAAAATATATAGAGGTTTGGTGAGGGTCAGTTACTTATACATTTACTTAATGTTGTAACCCTCCAGAGAATAGTTTCATTAAATGGTTCATATAGTGGATCAGGGCCTGGTAGGCCAATTATATGTTAGATACACCATTAGAGTTGTCCCCTTAAACTATTACTTTACTAATGGGATTCAATTAAATGGGTTTCAAATTACAAATCAGTGGGTGTTTTCCATTATAACATGGAATTGAATATATATATATATATAATTGGACCCATTTTGATATTTTTTTGACCCTTATAGGAGAACATTATCCATACCATCATTGGAAAGAGTTAGAAGATAAATTATATTCATTGTGTTGATATTGGTGCATGGATGATCAACCATGACATGTGACAATGGTGAGAGGTTTGAAATACAAGATAGGTTATAGAACATATTTTACAATATTGAGAAATGATTAGTAGGGATAGGTGGGAGAGATAGAGGCCATTATTTTTTACTTAGACCCATTTTCTCTATTGTTTTGTATAATTAGAAGAGACCAAAGAAGTGATTGTCCAATTTTTTTGAATTTTTTTTAGGAAGTGAGAATGGGTGTATGGTCATTTTTTGACCGATTTATAGTAGGTTCATTAGTTTTTTGATATATGAATGATTATTCCTTCGATATCTGATGAAGTAAATATGGTGATTGGATAGTGAGACTAGCTACCACGGGAATTACTATTTGGGTTCCTGGCCCTATTGACTAGTGGGTTTTTCATTGATAATTTTATATTGGTTAAAGATCCCATGTGATGGGTGGTCCTAGTGTAAATCAAGGTACATGTGATGTGAAATTTTTTGAAGAGGAGTTCCAAGGGAGTTTCTAGATTAATTAGAATGATTGTTTTTGTAGCATAGTCAGTATAGCCTTGTGATGGAATACTCACGTGAGCATGATTCATGTCATTAGATGTGTGTTATGTTATAGTACACCTATTATGTAGGGTGAGATATTAATGGTATGAATCACTTGCACATGGTACTATTTAAATTTTAAAACATTGAGGGGACATATTTGAGATTTGGACTAATAGTATAAAGTAATTTCATAGGCATGGTTTCTTGATAGGTGTAATAAATTTAGGGATTTTGAAATGTTTTAGAGGAGACATTGAGAATAGATTAATTGTTATGAGGAAATTAACCCATGACTAGAACTATAAAAATAATTTCACAATGCATGGTGTTAGGGGTTTGTTAATAGAAAGGATTTCTCAGGTTTATGTGAGTGTCGCTCAGGGAGTGTGATACATTCCTATTGATTTAATATTAGAATACTCATATTAAAGAGATAACCATTCCCAATATATTGATGTTATCTTGATTATGATATGAGAGATTGAAAAATTTACTGGTCCATTTATAAAAAAAATTGTGATATGAATAATCTCTTTTGGAGTTGTTCTTTTGGATCAGTGTAAGGTAGAACATATAGTGAGAATGAACAATTAGATATTTGAGGGTGTTTATACTTCTTATGAGTTACAATTCAATGATTTCATTTTAAACTAATATCAAGAAGAGGGAAAAGTTGATATTTAAATTTTTTGGGTTGAATTTTAGGATGTGTAGTTTTGGTCATTCTAGTCATTGGATTTGGTTATGTAAAAAGAATAGGTTGTGGAACCTCTGTGTTTGGTTTTAGAGAAATGATAACGGTAATCCAATAGTGGGGAGTATCAGATCTTTTATCGTCAAAAACCATATTTGTTGGGATAGTTGTTAAATATATTGTAACAAACATTAGATGGAATGTATAAAATAGTAGTACAGATTTCTGGGATGATACCATTGTAGACTTTTGACCGTTAAGTCCTATTTGGGATAAGAATGATTATAGTGTGGAGCTTATAAAGACCCATGTTTTTCTATAATGGGAAATTCAGTTTTAATATATATTTTTTTCTACAAAATGATCATGGGGGTTAAAATAGACATTTCCAATCGAACCTGATCTTAGATAATATTCTTGGAAATTATTATTGTACCTAAATTGGATGTTTCCCCTAAGATAAAAAAATAGTGAAATTCTGATCCATTTGAATTTTCAGGGAATAACTAATATATAATATTTAATTAAATAAATATATATTAATTCATGAAATTTAATTTAGAAACACATTTTGAATAGAGTTCCATATTGAAATTTTAACTTTTATATTCAGTCCAAAATGAGTGGTTATTTTTAGTTAGTGAATAAAATTATTTCGGGCAATAGGGTCAGGCCTAAGCCCCTATTTCTTTTTCATTCATTTTGTTCCTTTTCATTTTTTATTTTTTTATTCTCCTCCCATTGGAATCTCATGTACACTCCAGGAGGAATTATTTCTTCCATGAATGAGAGAGAATATGGAGATAAAGAGATATAAAATGAGGGGATCTCAGGTTTCATTGCAGATCACGAGAGGATCTGGATTGTCATGAAACACTAGTGGAATGATGAAACGGGTGACTCTTTAGAATATTATTCCCAATGGTTATAATTTTAATTTATTTATCATAAATACCATTATATTTAACTATTTCTATTTTTATGGACCAATTTTGGATTTTACAGACTTTGATGTGTTCAGGATTTTCATAAATGAGGGGAATAAGTTTTTTTTGGTTTTATTGTAGGGATTCCAATTCAGGAAAACCCAATATCATGATATGTTGTTTTATAAACACGTGAAATGAGTTTTTTGTATTAGGGGAAGTTCAATTTTTTCTTGTAATATATGTTCACTTTTATTACACACAGTGTACCTTGGGTACACTCCATGTAGACATACTCTATCACATAGTCATTTGCATGGCCAGGTTGACCATATTGTGGCACATGGCCATCTAGGATTCTACTACCAGACCACAGGTCCCTTACACCAAATATTAAAGTATGTGACTAGGAAAAGACACATGGAATGGACATATTAAGTACACAACTAGGTACCCCATGTACAGAAAATTCTATAAATCTGATTTACACAATGTGTAAATGGGTTTTACAGACCAAGACATGATGAAGTACACACTCCTATGGAGTTTTGATAGTACTCATGGTGTACTCGAGTATACACACAGTGTAGTACTCTATTTCTACCCTTTTGATTATTTTTATTGTTATTTCACCTTGGATTCATAATTGGACACAATATGAATCCCTTTTGATAATTTTTAGGTATTTATCATGATAATAGAACTTTTGCAGTGATTTTAGGACTCCTAAGTTGTGTTTTGGGGAGACTGATCTATAATGGAGAGGTTCTTACTCATGTAGGTAGTTTCAATTATCTCCAAATAGTAAGACCATTAATGTGGCACACATTAGGGTTTTATAAAATGGATAGTGGAGTATTATTTGGATATCCAAGGTTCTCATATAGTATATCTTTGGACAATCCTTGTTATCATGAATGAGATGATACATGATAAAGTATATTGGTTGTGTGTTCTGTCCAATTTTGAAGTTAAAAATTAATATGACATGGTCCATGATCTATCTACATAGACTGATGTTTTTTTTGTCATCCCAAGATTAAATCTTTCAGTTGATTCATTCTTTTTAAAGACTATAATGTAGTGGGTTGTTAAAAACTAGTTCCTGACCATGGATCCCCTATAGGATTCCTCCCCTTATTATGCGAGCTAGGGGATCACATATAGGATGCCACCATTTTTTAAACATTTACACGATTATTGTAGGATTTAACTTATTGATTACTATTCTAAGGATCACAATAAGGATTATTTTTATTAAACATAGACTTAGAGGATCCCAAGATGGATTCCTCCACATATTTATGGGCCTAATGGATCCCATGTAGGATGCATCTAGAGTGTTTTGACCTAAGGAACATAGTGGGTGACTTCTGCTTGACTGAACCTGAGATAGTGTGTTGCGGGGTTGCGTGTAGATGGTAGCAAGATCCACCTTAGAACCATTACCAATCTTTTAATCCCGAGGGGATGTTATAATAGTGATGGGATTAGGGGTTCAACCACCCTCATCATTTACTTATCCCTTCACGTGTTTACTTTTAATGTATATATGATTTCTAAATGTTCATCATGAACTAGGCTAATCAGATTAATGTGATGAAATGTATGATTGGGAAACCCAAATTTACTTTTATGGATCCGGCCTATATTCCTTATTAAGTAGATGTTATTTATTAGTATCCTAGATTTACATTGTTGGATCAATCATATGAGCCTATTTATTATACTATCACTTTATTTAGAATCCCAAATGAACTTCTTAGTATCCATATTATGGGATTTACTTCATTGGATGATGTAAATGAAGCCCCCCTTGATTATTGGGTATTTTTGGGCATTTAGTTCCATGAAATCATGTTTTATGATGTTTTACATCATGCTACAAATCATTGGTTGTGATTTTTAGACATGTGATTCAATATCCCCAATATAAAACTTCATAATGATTTCCCCAAATTTAAAATATGATACCCTTATTATTATTACATTCAATTTTTATACGTATATATTACAACACTTTTAGATCAATATTCATTGCATAACCAAACAATTACTTCTATAATCATATAATTATAGTTTTATTTTAATAAACAGATACATAAAAACTACTTCACATGTCAAATACAACATATCCAACCATGTTCATAATATCTAACACTCTTATTATACATATCATAAATAATACCATTTATTATATATTAAGGAAAAGGAAACATAAGAGCTACTGAGCTCAGATGCTCAATAATGGTAAATGATGGATATTTCAACATAACATGAGCTTAAGGTTATGATATCATGAGAACAACACTACAAAACAATACCTTTCACATAATATTTCATAATTTTGATTCGTGGAATAAATATTATTAGTTCAGATAGAATGAATCATAAATTTATCAATGAAAAAAAACAATGAGAGTTTAACATAGGCATAATACATGAGTTTGTGGCATGAAAATAAGTATATAAAAAATCTATATAGTAGTCACGGTTCACTTACAATACTATCATAGTAGGCTAGGATCGCTCCCAAAACTATCATAGTAATCACGGTTTCTCTCAATAACATTGTAGTTGACAGATTCCCTTAATGAACTGTGTTCATTCCCCATCATAGCCATACTTACCTGATGAAATATCAGTAATAATCTAATGAATTTCAGAAAAATTTAATTTTTGTCCCACCCATCACATAAATTAAATCATTAATGTTTGTTCCATAACATCATAAAAAATTATTCATATTAGAACCCATATAAAATGGGTTTAAAAAACATTTCATCATTGCATAACTCGTGGAAATGAAATGGGTTTCTGAAAAATATTATCATATTAATTACAAACCATCCAGATAAATAATAATGATGGTATCATTGGATCATATCACTAATAAAATTTATTTAACATTAAAGGATTTCATCATAGATGAAAAATGTCTTTATAAGATCAGCCAAGAAATTTACTGAGGAAAATACCTTTTTCTCTTTGAATGATGTTGCATAAGGGTGATTTAATAATCTTGGTAAATTTTTACTATATCAAGGATATTAAATTTAATATTTTATGCTAAATAACCAATATTTATAGGAGTTAAGAGATGTTAGAAAAAGAGTGTGATCAGTTAAGGTTGGTATATATCTTTTTAATGAACACCTTTAGATAACCTCTTAATGAACCTAGGGTTGGACTTTTGAAAAAGAACCATTAGAACATGGAAAATCAATTGAGAAGGAATTTTCTCAAGGTAGGGTTATGTTATATGGGTCAAAAAAATGAAGTGAGGGGAGGATGTTCAACTTTATTTCTGAGGTGATATATACTCTTGGAATTTCATAAATGATTAAATTATAATAATGTCATTTTAATGAAAAATTGAAAAAAATGGGTACATATTTGAAGATAATACAGAACGATGATTAATATCATCCCATAAAAGTTTGAAGGGTTTCAGTGCCATTTTAAACTTTATAGATCTGATTGATCTCATGGATAACATATTTTAACATTAACCATAGTAACATATTTTTTAACACTAAAAGTGTTTTAATTTTACCTATAAGGTATAAATTTATCCATTAACAACCAATGGATAAATTTTAGACCACATTGTATCCACCATATACTATTTCATGTTATTAATATTTAAAATTAATTCAATAAAATATTAGATTAATTAAATATCATTGAGGTCATTTTTCACACTTATAATATAATTTTACTTCAATGTCACAAATAAAATGATTTAATTCAAATATAATATTTTGAAATAGTAGTAATATGTTATAATTTTGATAAAAATTCAGGGATCACTATATTTCACTCTAATTATCTTACTTTTAATATATTAATAATAATATCATTTAATTTTATATTAGTTTATTAAATAATGTATTACCATTGTGCAAGAATTGGAAATAATTATTTAATTAACAAATTTTTTTATTAAATTTCCTTCATTAAAATAATTTCATCATACTAACAATATACATTTAGATTCATTCATAACATTATTTTCCCCAATGTGAACATATAAGAGATTTCTTAAACTAAGAGAGTTACATATTGTAACGTTATTTTGTTTAAATATTATATAGGTATTCTTAATTGAAACGACTCTATTAAAATAAAAATGCCCTGAATATAGCTATAAGGGTGATATTAGATTCATCGAATAAGAATTATGATGAACAATTATGGCCATATCAAATATTTTTAATCTATATTAACCCGATTTACCATTTATCAGAGTGATAAATTCTACCAAGGTTACTACTCATATTGAACAAAAATAAAAAGGGACAATATTACCTAATTTTACCTTCTATTTATAAGGATGGTATAAATTTTGTCAAATTCAATACCTATATGTTTATGAAATTAATTTTAAAATATGTTCACAAATCATGATGAAAAATAATTTTAGAAAAATATTGTTAAAGACAGAATGTTGGAATTATTTTTATCCCATGCATAGTAAAATCTTTATATGAATGTTTAGAAATTGTATTGAATATTATATATATATATATATTATTAAATTTACTAGAAATATTTATTAAATTAATTTAATAATATTAAATTTTATTTCATGTATAAAAACAATTTTTTAGGAAAATAAATTTTTTCGAATGACATTATTTATCGTAAATTAATTATTGAACAGTGAATTAATTTTGTACATAAGAAACCATTGATTTTTATAAAACTAGTATTTTATATTAATAAACTAAAATATTATGGTTATAAAATAACCATCACACAATATTTTAATTGTTGATCATGGTTTTGTTAAACTCAGTGTCGTGTTTGATGAAAATTTTCAATCAACTCAATTTTATTTATAGAGAACTGTTTCATAAAATCTTGGGGTGTAACATTCAACCCATTATAATGGAATGTTCTCCCTAGATATTCAATAATATAAAATAAAAAAATTATTTTTCAAATTTTACCACATCCTTAGGTTCATAAGTAGGTTTTTTAAAAAATTTATTTCTCCATAGAACATTCACCATGGGTGTAGTCTCGTTTTATATAACATTATACATATGAAAAAAAAATTTACTAAATATTATTTAGAGTAAAGATCATGTTTTAGTGGTATTAACTATCGGTTGAATTATTATGAAGGATTAGGTATGTATTTCATCTGGAGAGATACATGGAATGAATTTTGAACATGATATGGGTTTAGTGGATCTTCCATCCAATAATATATAATCCCAACTCAATCAAGAATCTTGAAAGGAAATATAAATCTAGGGATATTATTTATATTATTTTGAAAAATCATAACCTTAATAAATATATAAATTGATAGGAAAACTTTATCATAATATTTAAATTTCAGATCACGTTGATGATTGTCAACAAAAGTATTCTATCGAATCTGAGATCCCTTAATGTGATGTAGAATTACTATATCCTCCTATACCATTTCCAAAGATATCTTAGTTCCCAATAGATTTATTTCCCCAACATCATCCAATAATATGGTGTTCTATATTTTTTTTCCGCAAATGGTTTTATAAGTATTAAACTAGAGTCTCGAGTGAAAGAAAATATTGAAGGAAAACTCAACCTGATGATGCTGTTAATCCCAAAAAAACATTTGAAAACCATAGAAAAATATAAATATTTCTTTTAGGCTTTGAATGGTTATATAATACTGACAATCATTATTATGGTGATAAGCTACACGATAATGGAAATATCTATCTTAAGTCATCGAAATAAAACATAGAAACACTGAGGCAAACCTCATATCCTAATCAGATAGAAGAGAATGTGAAACTGCATGAAACATTTCCACATTATTTGTTTTTATTATAAATATTTGATCAACAGATACGTATTTATATTGGAAGTGAAATGTGAGAAATTTATAATGTCATCCAATACAACACAAATTTCATTATAGACCTTAGATTTTTTGGGGAGACCAATCAAAAAGTCTGTGGTGATGTTTACCTACTTCCATTTTGGCATGGGTAGTGGATTTAAAACCACCACAAGCTTTAATATATCCACCACAACTTATTGACATACTATGCACCATGATTTATACTCTTCAATATCACTCTTCATGTTTTACCAACATAAATACACTTTTATATCCATATACATATTTATAAAACCATAATAAACGGGGAATGATGAACTATGATCCTCATCCCATAGTTCCTTCATCAAATCCTTTATGAAAGGAACATATACACAGTTCTCAATCTTTATTATTCAATCACAATAATGTTAAAAAATAGAAATTTTCTCCCCATATTATAAAGATATAAATCTTACTCTAATATATATATTTAATCATTTTTTGGATTGCTGTTTGAACACTCCGTTGAGAGAGATGAGATTCCTTATCATCCTTCAATATTTCAAGATGAATATTTTTTAAATAAAAAAATATTCGATGTTTTCTATCCTCATCAACATCTTATCCATTTTCCCTTTCCCAGGGTTGTACTATGTTGAGAAGTCATAATCATTCATCATCTAAATCCTTCTTCCCTGGAACATATTAAACTCTTTCTATGTGAAAATACAGATTAAATTTTTCATTAGTATATATATCACACCTTTCTCCTTAAATATAATTCCCCCATATCATTAATGAAAATTCTATCACTAGTAACACCATATTATTTATTGGGTAATATTTTTCATTAACCTTTAATTATCCCGAGGCATAATATTTCACCATATCATTATGCATGAGAATGCATCCCAATCACTTATTTTATGCATCTCAATATATTATATACCCTTTTGTACAATTGAGTAAAGTAATAATAGGTTCAATGACTAACCCTCTCTTCAATTAATTCATTATTTCTTCACATTCTACAATCCAATGGAACACATCTCCATTATCAGTTTACTTGGTGACCATATTTGGTAGCCATGGGAAATTATCCACAAAGTATGTATAATATCCATCTAAATAAAGAAACATAACAATGTCAATCAGAGTGGTTGTTTAGGACAATGTTCATTAACTTATTTATATGATGGATATACTAATATACCATCATATAATAATATAATACCCATGAATGAATGTTCCCAATTCAAAAATTTAGAGTTGGTAAAATTTTTATGATATTTCCCCTTCTTTAAGGTCTTTGGAACAATTATCAAAAAATTATAATTCTCTTCCATTATCATTATATATATATGAATATAATATATAATGTCTACAACTAATTGAACATGGTAATATCTATGGATTATTTCATTAAATACATAATGATAGGGGTACCATTAGGAATGATAAATGGAATCACTATAAATACAAAGTGTCTTTAACTTATATGGAATTATATCTTGCGTATAATATCCATCTCGAACCCCAATTGATGATATCCATAATGAAGTTAAATCATAAAAAAGTATTTATATATTCATAAGTGATCAATATATTTATCAATATGGGGTAAATGATACATGTCCATGATATCAATCTTGTTATATTATTGAAAATAAATAGATAGTCATGTTGATCCATATTCATTCTTCACAAAAAGAACAAGTGTCCCACAAGGTGACACACTTGGCCAAATGAAACCCTTTTTCATGATTATCCTATAGTTTCACTTCAATTCCCATAACTGAACAAGGTCCATTCGATATATAATATTTAAAATAGCTTTAGAAAAAAGTATGATATATATTGAAACTGAACTTCACCATTTTGTGGAAGACCATCCAACGCTTTTGGAAGGATTAAAAAAACTCCCACACCATAATACTATCCTCATAGTTGAGATTATCTCAAACTATATTATATATACAACCATTTTTAATATGAATAAATATCTATAAAATTAATTTAATTTTCATCAGAAGATAATATATTTCCTTGCACTGATAGACAGTCATATATTGGTTAAGAATATCAGACATAACATCCCTTCCAGGGATATTAACTTGGAATTTATGAAAATTAAAATAATCCATGCCTAAGATAATATGAAATTCAACCATATATATTATAATGTGATTTTCATGAAAAAAATTTCAACAAAAAAACAATAAATGAATCATAGAGTTTCTAAGAAATATTCATACCATTAATGGGTTTCACTACTAATTAAAAATATAATAATTATGGTGACATTTTCGACACTTAAAAATGTATTCAAAAAAATTAAGGGTAGATAAAAAAACAAATTATGAAGTTAGTAGTTCTGGAGTGGATGATATATTTACTTCTAACCATTTTGTTATCAAACCCCTCATCATTGATATTTATTTCATGAGATTTCCTTTTTTTATCTTATATTAAGAGGTTGTTGATGTCTATCATCATAATTAACCATTATAGTTGAGAATTGGATGGCATATTTATCATACTCATTTCATTGGAAACTTTGGAATGTGGTTGGTGCATTATATGTAGCTCTTTCTCGATTAAAATAGTTTTATAACATATTTCCATAACTTTGAAATTTTACTTCATGATTTCCATCAATCCTATAATTCTAACAATTAATATCCCCCTTAATAATATTTATACAATGTCTCCATTGAATCTTAAATCCTAAAGGAAGGATCATCTTAGTCTATCCAATATTTTAATGGTTTTTATTAAAATTAATCTTCATTATCTAAAAAATACTATTATATGGACAGGTAGCTATAATATCTATTTCCACATCCATAAAAAATTTAATAATTTCATTATACATAATTATGTATCTTATGGATTACCCAATTCAACGACTTGGTTTTAATCCACTGATGAATCAATAAATCTTAATTTTAGGTTGGCTCATAATAATATAAACATATCTCACAATTATTGTAAAATTTTCTACAAGTTTTCCAACATATTCATAATCCTTTTATGTTATATCTGGGAATTATTTATATATTTACATATGACGAATTTGATGAATGTATTTTTTGAAAAATAATCTTCTGAACACTTCCCACTATATGGAGTAAAATTTTTCTTTTTTCCTTTAATTCTTGATAATATTACACCATTGATCCTCTTCACCATACAAATTATAGAAAACCAAAATGAACATTTCATTATCCAAATAATGGAAAATTGAAAATATCTTTTCAATGTTACAAATCCCTTACTCATCAACTGCTGGATCAATTGAACCACTAAAAGTAGGTAGGCATTGACTCTTGGAGGAATCAATAGAATATGGTTCATTCCATTTATCACCTAAAACATCAATATAACTCATATATTGAGAATTTTATATTATAATAAAATGATATTTTTCATTATAGGTTAGAATAATTTTTTTTGACAAGAGGACAGTCATTGTATTGTTTTTTGCATTCAATATTAACAAAATTCTTTCGGGATTCATCCATCACATAAAACCAAAAAATAATTCTTTGAGAAAAAATATTAATACTAGGAAACCACATTATCATTAGAAATAATATATTAGATATCTATGTCATGAGAAATTCTTTTCAATCTATATCACTTCATTTTTTAACTTGTTTATTTGTGAATATTTCCAAAATTTTAGGATATTATCCCATTCTCAGATTGATCTACATGGTTCTCAATAATGTTTTCTCATATTATATTCCAAATAATGTCAAAGCCTTACTCTTAAAACAACTATATCGAAATTCAGTCTTCATAAAAAGATATAAATTTTTTTAGATGAATATTTACTGCATTCAATTATGATCAAATCTATAATCACATAGGTCCAGTTTCCATTGAAACATGGATTCTTAAAATACTATTACAAAAGGAAACTAAACCTTCTCCCACTATGTTATTAATATGTAAAACCATTCATATAAATATTAAATATAATACATTTTATCATAAATTTGGGAAAAATTAATTATAAAAAATATTTAGCTCAGATTATCATTATAGTTAAATGAGGGAGATATGAAAGAAAAGAAATTCATAATTTTATAATATAATGAGAATAAAATTTGAAAAATATACCTTTGAAAACATCGATCATAATATTGATCCATGGTATAAATATTAAAATTTTCTAATACATTAATAATAATGGAATCATATAATATGATCCATAAGAGTATAATATAAGAATAATAAATGAGTTTTTGGAATACTCATAAGCATAAAATATTTTTTACATAGTCATCCGGGCCCATAAAAAATACCGTTATAGTGTATTGGGTTCAATTCTTAAAATAATTTAGCAGTCAACGATTACTCCCAAGATGATCATAGTAGAAATTGTCTCTATTTAACTGGGCTCACTCCCAATTCAGGTCCTCTTTATCTTAAGAGAAATCAATCATTTCACAATGTACTAGATTGTAATATTGTTATGATTCAACCTATTACATAATAAAAATCATACATAAATTTTCCACAAGATCATAAAATATTCCTTATATCATATCCGATGAATAAAAATATGTTTCATTAATATTAATTTATAACACAACCTATGTAAATGAAATGGGTTTCATAAACATTTCATTATTTCCTCATAGAATAACACATGGAAAAGGAATGATTTTCATAATCTTATTTTCATCATATTCATAAAAAATTCATAGATATAATAAGAATGTTATTAGTATATAATTTTACAATTAAAGGTTATGTATCATTAAAGTATGTCATCTTATATGAAACACTTATATAAATTATTGATTGGAACATTTCCTTGGGAAAATATCCATTTATCATTGAAATCAACTATTTAATATCTAAAAAAGTAGAAAATATTATGGAAAAAAATTTCCATGAAAAGAAATTTAAAAAATTGTTACTTTATCATAAAATAATGGTCAATCCAAAATGATGAGAAATTCAATTTATTATTTATAAGTTAAAAAATCATTTCATCCATAATTTTGATAAAATTCAAAAATTCCTTGTTCATAAAAATAAAAAATAAATCATTTTCAATCATATAAAAAGAAGTAAAACATTAGTGAAAAGGATCATAATAAATAATTTGGGAGTATTAAAAATATTTATGATTTTTTAGAAAACATAGAGATAGAAAAGAATTGGTTTTCAAAAAAATAGAGGTATGTAGGAAGTTTTTGTTAAAAACATATTTCTGGAATCATTAGTACATAATCTGAAGGAAATATAATTAAATTATTTATTTTCAATTAATTATATAATATAATAGAAATTATGAGTTTATTTATAGTTTTGTCATAACAATTTATCATCTGAAATATAGCCATAAACAATCTTGATAAACAATTATATTATAACATAAAATCCTTAACACTTTGATATCATTTGAATCATAATACCATTGAAACAAATAACCATATATGTATTTTTAAATCCCCATAAAATTCCTATTAATCATGATAAAATATAATCATGGGTTGTATATACACCATATAAAAGAAAAATGTGGTGAATATGATACATGTCTCATAGTAATAAAAGTGAGATGAAAATCTCTTAACTCAAGCGTGAATTCTTTCATACATGTTCAATAATAAATTATAATAAATTTATATTTATTTTAAGGATATTCTATTACCATAATCATATATTTTATACAACATATTATTTACTTATAAACTTTTTTCACTCTTTTATTAACAATTATTAAATAAAATATGTGTTACAGGTGATATCAAGTTCATTTCTAAAGTATGTTTTCATTCAATGGTATTAGTACATAAACATTAATAATTATTAATATATATAAATAATGATAATATTGTTATAAATATCATATATATATATTTTATACCTATTTTTAATCAATAATCAATGATAGATATTTATAAATGAGTTACACCATTCATGGAGATTGCATGCCGCACGTATGTATGAACATTGTTTTCACATAATTTTGGGTGAAAATAAATAATGGTAGATAATAAATCATCTTTTCGTAATAATTTTTATATCATATGTATCATATTTATTCATTAAATACTACTTTATTACCATACATGTAAAACATAAGTGAGAAAAACCACATCGCATCATTATTGTGGTAGTCTACATATACACATGTGTGGCATTATCAATTTGTAATGGGATGGAAGGTAAGAAGCTAGGTTTTATGTTATAATTTAAAAAGTTTAATTATGAAAAAAATTATAATATATAAATTTTAAAACCAATATAAAAACTATCCACAAAATATAGTGAAGGAAAATTAATTGTACCACTATGTGTCGATTGTATGTAACACATATGCACGAACAAAAATTTGACTTCCCATTTAATTGAAAATAGGGTGGATAATGGTGATTTAACAGTCATGAAATCATTTTAGTTTATTTATTATATTTAATTTTTTATATTAATATAAATAACAATGATTTATAGGAGGTAAAGTGGATGTAAAAAAAGAAAGTGATCAATTAAGTCCATTAACACTCCTTTGAGAGAACTCATTTAGATATTATCTTAATGATACTTGGGTGATTATTTTTGGAAGAATAAAATCTCTAGATTATGTATAAGGATGTTTATAATGGATTCATCGAGGTTATTTTGTAGATAAATGGTTAATAATTTGTGATGAAGTCGGGGGAGGGGTACTGTTTTATTATTTTGGTGAGGCGAATTTCAGAATTTATTATAATATTCAATTATAATAATGTCATTTCATGAAAAATGATTACAGATGGGAATTTATTCAAAATTAAGGCACTGTAGGTTTGAAATACAATAAAAAATAAAATTTGGATTGGTTTTGTTTTCAATTTAAGTCTTTTTTTTTAATTAACATCATTGTTATTTAATTGTAACCCTAACAACAAAGACACATCTTTTTACTCCTTTAGCATTATATGATTACATATCAGGTAAAAATTGGGTTTTAAATGGAAAATGGACACAATTTTCATCCTTATAATATCCTTGTTTTTCCCTTTTAATATTTTTTTTGTTTTTTAAATAATTTAGTAAAATTTTATTTTGATAAAATATCATGAATTCTATATTTGAAATTATTTATTTTATATCACTTAAATGAAAAAGGAAATAAAAAGTTCAAATTAAAATTTACTAATTTTTCATGTCTATAATATGTTATAATTACTAAAAACCTCATGGAAGACTATAAATTTCTCAAATAATATTACATCTAATATTTCCAAAATCATTCATTTTATCTATTAAATGAATAATAATTTATTATAATTTAACAAGTAGTCAAGTTAAATATTTAAAAAATAAAAATTAGATATAAATTTATATAATGAAAATTATTTCATTATTCTCAAAATATAATTTTAAATTTACTAATAACCTAATAATTTTCTCTATATAAACAAATATGATATATTTATAACTAAGAGAGTGACACTTTGTACAATTATTTTCATTAAATATTATGTAGGTCATTTTTATAGAATATCGTCCATTAAAAAAATTAATTTAGAATATAAGGTGATAAGGGTTGAATTAAATTTATCCAATAATAGTTATGATGAAAAATTATGTCTTTATCACTTGTTTTAACAAAGATTATCTGGATTTTACCTTTACTAAGGTGATAAATTTTAACATGGTCCCTATTCATATTGATAAAAAATAAAGGGTAATATTAAAAAATATTTAACTTATTTATTCAAAATATGGAATCCATTTTTAAAAAATAAATACATATAATTGGAATAAATAAAATTTTTAATTGGTTCACAAAACCCAACAATAACCGCTTTTAGAAATATATTGTTTTAGGTGTACACTTGGTTTATTAATATCCCATGAATTGAATGAATATTAGATTAATCCTAATAAATTTCATTGAATATAAAATATATATGTTTAATAAAAATATTCCACTAATATTGATTTATTCGATTTTTTATTATATTAAATCATTTCATATATAAAAACAGTTCTTTAGAAAATATTATTTTTTTTCTAAATGATTTTTAGTCTTATATATAATTAAATTTTAAAACTGTATTAAATTTATAAATTTGTAACTATATGTTTTTCCTATTTTATTTAGTTTAAAATATACCATCAATTCCAATGTCAAGGAAATAACACTCATATAATAATTTAAACCTTTTCCATGGTTCGTTTAAACCTTGTGTTGAGTGTAATCGTTGCTATCAATTCAATATTTTTTATAGAAAACTATTACATAAAATATTTTTTATACATTACATCCCCTATAAAGTAAATTTACACCTCTGAATTTTTTATTATTATATAAAAAATGTGGATATATTTTTTTCATCACCTCCTTTGGTTCCCACTTAGCAACAACGAATGTGTGAATTCTTAGGAGAACATTCACCATGTGAGTTGTCTTACTCAGTAGTAATTTATAACTTTAATCAAATATTTATTTTAGTTTTCCATAATCATAATGATCATTTTCAAGTGGATTACCTTATATCTCAATATATGTGATGGATAGTTATTTAATTTATTATGATTGGTACATGGAATACATCTTGAACGTGAGAGGGGATCAGTGGAAGTACTAAGTCATAAGATATCAAATCTACTTGACCAACAATCTAAAAAGAGACAATATACATAGGGGGTAAGAATTACATTCATTAAAAATATCATAACATCATTCTATATAGAAATTCAAAGAAAAACATTCTCACCAACATCAAACTCTAGATCACAATGATGGTTGTTAGTATATGTTTTCCTTCGACATTGAGAAACCATGATGTGATATTGAATGGATCAAGATTTGTGTACCATTTGATATATATTTTTGGTACCAATCGATTTCTTCCTGCAACTTCATCCATAAACATTGATTTTATATATTTATTTACCTAGAGGTCTATGTAAGGATTCATATCAATGTTTGATTGATATCATTTTTTGTAAGAAAACATGACTAGAGGAAGGTGTTGATCCCAACCAACTTTGAAATAAATTTAATGTGATTTCAACATAACCTCTAGGGTTTGAGTAGTTATATTATATTGAACATTTATCTAAGGATGATAAAAATTAAAAAAACAAAACACATTATGTAGAACCAACAAAAAATTATATATAAATTTCTAGGAAAACCCCATATCCCAATTTGATAAAATAGAAGTTGGAACTTCAGGAAATCTTAACACTCCTATAATGCGTATTTTAGGAAGATCATAAATAGATAGTTCTTATATGCTAGAAATAAATTTTTCAAATTTTTTGAGGGGATCCACCACAATCCAAATGGAATTATTGATCATAGATGTTTTGGGGTGTTCGATAACTAAGAACATGGTGTAATTTTTCCATTTTCATTATGGTATGGGTAATGATTTCAAAATCCCCATAGAATCATTTATCTTAGTATAAAATTAATGATATAATAATAACCTTGATACATACTCAATAATTTCTCTCTTCATGTTATCCCACCAGAAATACACATTTATATATCTATACATATTCATACTTCCCAAATGAATTGATTATAGAAAATAGTGATCCCCATCCAATAAATGAATCTTCAAAAATAGTATGGATAGAACACATACATGGTTCTTGAATTTTATCATCCCATAATAATCATGGTTAAAATTAGAATCATTTTTTACTTTATTCTATATCTCAACATCTTCCTTCTATGATTTTTTGATTATATAATAGATTGTCGAACACTGATTTGAGAAAGATAATATTTTACCCCATTATTGAAAACATAAATATTTATAATTTCGGAATCTATAAATATTGGATCTTTTTTATCCTCCCCATATATGTTTTATCACGATCTTTTTGTATTAGAGTTGCAAAATCATTGTTTTTTTCCAGGGTGGTACTGTATTGAGTAGACACAACCATTAATTATCTATAACTGTAATTTTTGGTTTATATCATACTCTTTATAGGTGAAAATATAATTTAAGATTTTTGAATAAAATTATAAATACACCATTGTCTATAAATATAATTCCACCACACACATCTAACTTCAAATCTGAGTTGGGTAATTTTTTCATGAATAATTAATAACTGTTATTCATGAGATATCACCACATCATTTTGAATTATAATACATCCTTTATAATTCATCAATTCATCATGATAAATTAAAAAGCCTTATCCACTCTAGTTTAATGTATGAATGGGTTCACAAAATAGCCTATACTTTAGTTCTTTGATATTTTATAGTAATTCATCTAACCATAGGACCGTTACTCTTGTACAACAAACTTTATAAGTGGGTTATACATTAAAGTGAAACTTTCCATAGATATCTGATAATATCTAGTCAAACAAACCAAACTATGGAAATTAGTCATAGATTTTGGTTATGTTTAATTGTTAATAACTTTGGTCTTTGATAGATCTATTTATATACCCTATCCTAAGATTAAATAACCCCAGAGTGATGCATGATGAAGTCAAAATTAAATCTTGGTGAATTTATCATAAGTATTATACTTCCTTATAATCTTGTAAAAAATCATAAATGATCATCATTCTATTTCTTTCCCTTTTAATATAAAATAAAACCATTTATAAATACTATAAAAAACAAAACATGGTAGTATCTAAATAATCTATTCACTAATCCATGAAGATAGCGAGGGAATTAGTATAACTGAATGGAGTGATTTTAAATTCAATTTTATCATACCCATTATATAATTATGTCTTGGGTTGATTTTCCATCCTAAACCTCAATTGATGATATCCAAAAATAAATCAATATTAGAAAACAATTGACCTCATTGTTTATCAAAAATATCATCAATATGTGTTATATGATACTTTTTATTTGAAAAGATTTTATTTTTTTTATTGATAACAAAAATAGAGTGTTATTGATCTATCTATGTCATAAACTAAAAGAAAAGATCACTCAATGGTGATGCACTTTGTTCCAATAATCTCTTCAAGGATTATAATGTAGTTTTCTCTTTGTTTTATGATACTCAATTAGGATCATTCTATATAATGTCTTTAAAATAGGTGTAGCACAATGTATGAGTTCTATTAAAATATTAACATCACAATTTAGGGAAATACCTGATAAATATTTTGTAAAGGAACTAATAAACTCCCACACAATAGGCACAAATTTTATGTTGAGTTTCTCGCCAACCATAACAGAAAAGTACCACATTTGATTTAAAATCAAGAACCATATATTGAATGTACAATTCATTGTATATTTGTATATTTCATCCAAATAATAAATCATTACAGGTAGGTTTTAAATATCATATGTAACATCCCTTAATAAAAAAAATGTGCGAGTTATTACGGATGCAAATTCAAAAAAACATCAATTGTTGACGAATCATAGACATAATATGATATCATCATACTATTCGGGGTTTTCACTATTAATTCAAAATATCATTTTTGGGTTGAATTTTTATACACATATAATATTCTTTGGATTGAAAATAGTTTAATGAAATTGAGACAAATTATAAATTATAAGTTATATAGTGGATGTAAAGTGTACCAATAACCACAAAGTAATTGAAACCCTAATTTTAAATAGTTATTTCGTGATATTTTCCATACTATATTTTATTAAGTGGTCAGTACTATCAATATTCATCATTATCCATCATATTTGATAACTGGTTAGCATATTTCCCATACTCCATACATTTGAAACACTAGTGTGTGGGTGTTTCATTCTAAGGAAATATAACTATTTTCATACCCCTATATAATATTATACCATAATATTGTAATTATATTGCATGATGAACTTCCTTTCCACACTTAAAACATTTACTAACCCACTTAATTCAATTTTTCCCATGTTTCTTTCAAGACATCGAGCATAAGGGAAAGATCAACCTTTTCTACCACCGTTGTTTTGAAATTCCATTGAATTAAATAATTCTTCTCTTATAAAAAATATGATAATAATTTTTAACTATATATATTAATTTCAATTTTAATAGAACATTGAACAATTTCATCATAGCTAATGAAACCTTTTAAGGATAACACAATTCAGATACTTTGTCACACAATGATCCCATGTTTCTTTTATTTATATTATATTAATTTATTCCATGGTGTATAATATTTATGTTGAGGATAATATTTAGTTCATAGTAACAATTTTTGTGTTTTTTTGGTTTTAGGATTTTTTTGGACATGTTCATGGTTACTGTTAACTTTTTGGGGAAAATCCATGTAGATGATGAAGGTAATGGGTTTTTCCAATTCATTTTGTTCTTGATTAGTTCACATGGAGTAGCATGTCCACTGTTTGGACCAAAAGATGAAATAAAAAGGATTAACTATGTGGTATATTAGTGGTGTTTGATGTAAGGTGCATAGATTTTCCGTAGTTAGTAGAAACCATTGAACTGAAATGTGAGAGGTTATTTCATTTTGATAGAACTTATTTTCAAAGGGGGAACATGATTTTAAAAACTATATGATCTGCCTGTGCGGTTTCCCCTTCTTTCTATTATGGTGCACATGGTTTGGAAAACCATATAGAAAAAATGTGTAACATAACCATATTCTTGAAAAAATGAAACACCTATTTTTTCTTCTCTTATGTATTATCCCAATTCAAGTCTTCTCCATCTCGATTTGCATAGGAACATGAAGGGAGCTCCCAAACCCCCATCCCTTAGATCACCATCCCCCATTGATGATCCATGATGGTTCCCGTATATGTTTTTTTATATTTTTGTTCCATTTACTACTCTTCCTCACTTTTTTTCATGTTCTTATTTCTATTCTTATCTTGTATTGATTAGGGTGAGATTTGGATTATGTGGGTTGATTTATTTAATCGTAGAGTCTGCAGTTTGCTTCTTGGGATTAGATATCCATTCAAATAGAATTTCATCATATATTCACACCATTGAAGAAGATTTTTCCATCCCTTTCATATTTCTAACATTCCATTTTATTCATTAACATTATTAGATATTTTTTAAATGATTATTTCTTGTTTTTGATGTGATAGTTTGATTTTTCAGGGTGTATTTATATTGGTAATTGCTTGAAATTATGATATCAATAGATTTTACTAGTTATAACTATATATACACACACACACAAGGTGTTTAATAAAATAACAAGTGGTCATATAAAATGAATTTGAGAACTATGGGATTGAGCTTCTCTTGGGTTGGGTTTTTGTAAATTTGTATTATGAATTGATTATTTTGTGTGGTTATGATGCCTCATTATGTGTTTTTCCCATGTGTGGATCCTTGTGATGGATTGTAAATGTTAATTGTGATTATCAAATTGGAACCTTAGATATTTTTATGTTTTCCCATATATATTCCATTACATATGGGAATATTCATATGTGCATCAGCCTCACACACGTATAGTCACACACAATTTTAAATGGAATTCCATAAAAATGTCAATATTAAACGCAATTTTCAAAAACCACATTCTCAATTTCCTTAAATCATATACTCTATCATCAAATTATTTTTCTAAAAACATCCAAAATTATTTAATGGGATTTTTAGTTTCCTAAGTTATTCAAATGGGGTTTTCAAATGTGTTTTCCATATGGTGTCCCTTTCGTATCATAAGGTATAATTTTGTAAAAAAACAACATAAATGGCCATTTGGGTATATTTCAAGATTAAATAATATTCTAACCTACAATTTGGAATTATTTTTGGGAAAGAAAGAAATTTGTCATTGAAATGAATTCGGCGTTGTAAATAGTAAGGAACAATTCATACTTTTCCTTATATCAATAATTTTTTTTAAATGGGATTGTATGTTAACTCAGTTGTCACATTTAATGTTTCAATATATTTTTGGCACTCAATGGTCATCCTTCCTATGATTGGGTATTCACATAGTTGGTGTCCAAAATTGGAAAAGGCATATATGGTGGCATGTTTGAGTTTTGATTTATTCCAGTCATGTGATGACCTCATCATTCTCCATAATACTATTTTCATGGTATTCATGGATTCCATCTAGATGGTTGAGTGAATATATCTTTCATTTCCCAATCATATGGATTAAAAACCCATGGTAAGAGGATAATCAAGGTGGAATTTTTTATTGGTGGGTCTAGTATAGAGAATACATATTTGATATTGACTATGGATGTTCATTATATTCTAGATAGTGGGTATGAATTGAGTACATATATGTACTGCTTCTAGGGATGTTTAGGAAACACCCATGATTATATATCTATATGCCCCCTTTTTATTTTATATATCTTTTGTTGTTTAATCTTTTGGTATTTTCAGACATGTTCTTATAGTACATCCGTTTATTTGTAGATTGATGGTTATATCCTTAAATTTTATATAGTTTATACTAACCCATATCTAATTCCTTAATCGGGTTATGTTTCTTAATAACTGCTGATTTCCAATCAATACTTAAATTGAGAAATAGGTTTAAAAGGTAAAATAAATTTTTTTTATCTAGGATTTCTGGAAATAGGTGTTTATTTTTTCAAACATAAAACCATTTTCACTAAATTTATTTTAAAATATTATTTATGCACTATTTAGGAAAAAATAAATGAATTGATTCTATTTAATTTACCTAATATGTAATTTCATACAAACATTGTACCCATGAAACTCAACACCGGTAGATCTAATATGAGTTTTAGGATTGTATTTTTTTAGGATTTACTATATAGAAGGATAGTATTTTGGATGGTTGTGAAGAAAAGGTAAAAGGGTGATCAGTTCAGTTCTAGTGCATTTTAGTTTTGTTGTAGCATACAATTTGGTAATAATGCAGTTTTATATGGCTGTGTTGATGTATTTATTTCATTATGTGACTTATTGATTCTAATTTTTTTATGTAAAATCCCTTGATTAATTTATATGTATTTATTATGGGATAAATAATTAAAAACTATATGATCATTGATGCTACACACCAGTTTCCTTCCCAAGAAGATCAAGAATGCCTCTTTGATTTTTTCATGGGTCAGATCGGGTTATCGGTTTGGGGTCAACCCATGATTATTCTTGTCGAAATGGTACCAGAGCAGCCCTTTGTTATTTATTATTATAGGTGGTTTAGAGATAGAAAAATCATGATTTAAGAGGTATGTACTGGAATAAAATAAAAAACTCTTACCCTTATTGATCCTCGAGTTACGAGGGATAGTCCAGGACATGATTCTTTTGTTTTGGTTTTCAGGGTTATGTTATTGGTATTTGTTGAGTTTTGGTTTTGGGAATGACAATGGATTTTAACGAGTTATTCAATGATATCATTCATGAATTATGGACCATTATAGAGCCTAAGTGCATGGTTCCAGATAAATCCAGTGGTTCAGGATTTCTTGGGGTATAGTCTGTATTGGTCGGAGTGGATACTCAAGAGGGGGGTGAATTGAGTTCCAATTAAAATTTCTATTAAAATATTGTCTATTTAAAATCCCACAATTTATAAAATAAGTTAAACTGTAGTGAATTTATACAGATTGTAAATGTTCACTTATCTTCTCAATGATTGATTAGGTCTCAGTTAATTTAACCACAAGATCAAACTAACTTTTGAAACTAACCTACAGATTTACAATAAGTGTAAACACTTTCTAATTTAACTATCAAAGTAGATTTAAAATAGTTTTGTATTTCAAAGTAATAGATGCGGAATAAATAATATATATGTAGTATACTTTGAACATAAATTAAACATACACATCAGATATAACAAGAGGTTCAGTCTCAAGCCGAGAATTAATCCTCTCAAATTTATATACATTCCATCCACACCCTGGATCGGGGTTAGAAACAGTTTACAAAACTGTCCAGGCCACGCAGGGACCTCTACCACTGTTCGACGTGGGAAACAAAACAAATACCTAGCCACACAAGGATCACTTCCACAGTTGATGTGGGTAAACAAGTGTTAAGATATTTGGAGTGAGGATTTTTTATCCTCCAGTTCTGTACATGAGACAGTGTGTGTATAAGATATACAGAGTACATCGCACTGCTCGAATGTTAATAAATAAATCACTTAAAGAATATAGATAAGAGTTTATAAATATCTAATGATTATCAATGCATCTCTGGACTCATTGGATTCAGTAGAAATGCTTCTAAGTCCTTCTCTGGTTTTTCTGTTGAAAAACAGAGTGTCGTAGTTAAGCTTGTGTTCTACAAGAGTGAGAATGATCTTATGATTTGTCATGTATTCTTCAGTAGTACTGTATTTCATTCATGAGAGTTATTTGAAAGTCTTGCAATCTAATTATTGTTATGTATTGTTCTCTCAGGTGTATGTAAGTTCTTCTTATTGTATATTCACACTTTTCTCGCTTCACTACATTTTTTTATTGCACATGTACTGCATCTTAATCTTTCTTATATTCCTCAAATTCTGGAAGTAGGAATGATTCCCTTTTCATAGGTATGAGAAATAGTTTCCTGAAATTTCATCAACTATCATTAAATAACATTAATTGAATTAAAAACATCAAATATGACAGTTAGCATTATTTAAATAATATTGACAAAGAGTTAAAAAACGGTGTCACAATGTTTATGTAAATGGTGTATTCTTCACGGTATATGGTTCACGGTATGAGATTCACGGTATGAACTTCACGGTGTCTAGCTCACGATGTTGAGGTCACGGTTTGTCCTTCACGGTGTCTGGGTCACGGTGTTTGGGTCACGGTGTCTGGGTCACGATGAGTCCTTCACAGTGTCTGGGTCACGGTGTCTGGGTCACGGTGTCTAGGTCACGGTGAGTCCTTCACGGTGTCTGGGTCACGGTGTCTAGGTCACGGTGAGTCCTTCATGGTGTGTCCATACGTAGACAAATATCTGTATTTGGACTTAGAATGTAATATGCAGAATATGAATTATGTTTATTCATTATAGAGTAAGAGAACTTGAAGCATAAATATAAAGGCCTGATAATATATGTGAGATTTGTGATCATGCATAAGACTTGTAAATAATAAAGAGAGTAATTAACAACCATAAGATTTGTTATCATTAAAACATGATGTGTACTTTTTATTGAGATTGAATAGAATTAGAATGATGTGCAATAAAGATTTGGATTATTTAATAGTAATAGGATTTGTGATCATTAAAACACGATTAACACATGAGGAGTCCAACAATCTCCCCCTTTTTGATGATCACAAATCAGATATAGTGAAAATATAAATGAAGGTATTTTCTCCCCCTTTTGGGATTATCAAAATGTAGAGAAAATGAAATGAAACACTATGGTCTTCATTAAAAAGGGTTCAGAATTGAACATACAGGAGAAGTACAAAAAGTAAACAAGAAATGACATCCCATCAAAAAGAAAACCGTCCTTAGACTCTTTAGGGATCCATATTTTCCTTGTCGTTATCAGCAGCAGGAGCTGGTGCTGAAGTAGAAGAAGGCATAGATGCGGTAGACAAAGAAGGTAAGGGTAGACCTTCAAAAAAAGATGGAGCCAAAGTGGGAGAAGTAGAATATCTAGGTTGTGGTTGGTCAAGAATGACTGGCCTGATTTGAGAAAGAGCTTGGCTAACTGTCATGGAAGTTGAGGCTAAGTTAGGTAGACCAGGTCTAAGGGGTGCATCAGCTGGAGCAACTATAGCAGTACTCTTCACATGAAGATACAACTTCAAAAGATTGATGAAATCAGTAATGATTTCACCACTATATTGCATAGCCTTTTCAAAATCATCTTTATTCTCCATAAATCTGTCCAACAATCTGGTGAACTCTGTATGTTTCTGTACTTGAGTTTTAAAAGCTTGATTCACCGGAGAGATTCTCAAATTTTCTAGAAGATATCTAAAGTGATTTGTCATATCACATTTAGATAAAATCCGGGAGAGATACAAATATATTTTCTTAATGATCTCTTGTTGAGAATCATTGGATTTCTTAGAAAGAATCATAACCAAGTCCAATGCTCTATCATTGTTCTTAACCACTTATTTCAAAGAAGATAGATCCAAGCCACTAAAGGCATTCTGAAGTTCATCTTTGATTATGGATATCAGTAGAGAATCATCCAAAGAAGGTGTGGAGGTATGACTAGAAGCAGGTGAAGCCTTGACATCTTTAGTTAGAACTTTGAGCTGTTTCAAACATTTTGAAGGCATCCAGTGTATTCATCTGTAAGCTTATTCAGATTTTCTACAAGCTCCCTCATGCGTTCTAACATCTTGGTGTGTCTTTTTCAATATTCTCATCAAAAGAAAGTAGATATGGATGAACTTGAGACACAATATGCCTTTCAAGGAGGGAATCATATGTCTCAAGAGAAGTAGCAACTGGTGCAGGGGTAGAAACAATAGCAGGCACTGAACTCAAAGGCAACTCATTCTGAAAATTTGCTACCATATTTTTCAGATTTTCAACGTCATCACTCAGCAGCTAATTCTCTACTCCGACTTCTTGAATTTCTCGGATCATCCTTGGTTGAATATGTAATATAATATTTTCCAAGGGAATTGAAGCATCTTATTGACTGAACTGAGTCACTGGACGAGGTTGAGTGGATAAGATCTTCTCAACTCCAGCTAACATAGTCTCTCTACAAACATTCAAGTCATGTTTGGTCACAAAGGAGTGATGATCAGGTAAGGGTGCAGGTAAAGGTAGTGGTTCAGATTCTAGTTGAGGTTCAGAGTCATCTTCAGACTCATATTCTGATTCAGATTGAGGTTGGGGCTCTGGTTCTGGTTCTGGATGAGCTACATACTTCATTTGAAACAGAGAAAAAAGATCTATTCCAGTTGTAGACACTTGCTCTGACTCATTTACATCATAAAATATTGGGAATTCATATCTAGTGTGCACAGAGAATGAGACAGAAGGTTGAAAAGCTTCATCAGATCCAAATTCTATAATCTCAAGGTTTTGAGGTTCCTCCTCCTCAAATTGTGCTTCCATTTCAGAGACTATAGGCTTATCATGATCAAGATCCACATGATCATCCCCAATATCTCCATAAAACTCTTTCCTTGCCAGCTGAAAGGCAATTTCCATCCTCTCTTCAGCAGAGGGAATAATCTCAGGAGCCGATTGTTCCACTGGTTGAGCTTCCAGAGATGATTCTTCATCAACAGAAAGATCCTCTTCAACAGGATCTGCCATGAAGGTTTCTTGCTGTTCTGAATCAGGAAAAACCAATTTTCTTGCAGCATTAGGATGAGCTTCTGGATTAAAATCCAAACTAGATGAAAGATCATCCTCTTCTCTCAAACTAATAGAAACTTCCTCTACTTGAGGTATTTCAGCAGGGAAAACAACATGGACAACAGTCCTTTATTTTTCAACAGGAGTTGTTTCCATTGGAGGTCTTCCAGCTTCTTCTCTAGGAAAAACTTCAGGTGTTACTTCCTCTTCTTCTTCCTCTGAATACTCAGCCACTTCATCTGGTTCCAAACCAGGATCAGATAGATTTTTAGGCTTTCTTGGATAGTCAACATGATTAAAATTTTTATTCAACTGATCATTATCCTCAACCCACTGCTTCTTCCAGGGGTCCAGTTAATCTTCATCCTTCTGATGATAGGCATGGATAGGCAGAAATCAATTTCCTCCAACTTTTCTTCATTCGGTCCCAACATCCCTTTGGCAACTAACATAGCTGAGATCATCCTTGAGTAAAACAAGGAGGTGGATTTGGAAGTGACTTTGATCAGCTCACAGATATGGTTAATAACATAATTACAAAGATTGATCTTATGGCCATTCTTCAATAGGTGAATCATGAACACATCCTGATACTTCATCACAGCAAAACCTTCTTTCCTCGGGCTAATCCAATTTTGAACAAACTTGAACAGAAGTCTAGTCTCCCAATCTAATTCAGTAGTTAGGGCCCTTCGCTTGGTGCCATTTCTAGTCAGAATTTACAAAGCATTATCTAGGTCAAAGATGTCGGTAGTTGAAGGAGGGTCACTCTAGTAATCTTCACATACTCCTTCATGTGGAATCTCTAGGAATGTATCCCATAGCCTCCAATAGAAAGAGCACTTTTTTCCATTTATCCAGCTTGTCACCATAAAGCTTTCTCCAAACTCAAAAGAAAACTTCCCATACTAATAGAATTGAGATACCAGCCTCTGGTAAATCGGTCTATTCTGTCCAAAGAACCATTCAAGACATCCTTGTTCTATTAAAACATTCAAAACTAAAGATTTTATAGACAGAAGCCACATAGGGGAAACTTCTTTTTTAGGTACAATAGTACGGCTTACCAGGTTTGGGTTAAGAGGTCCTTAGGGAGCTATCATCAGTATCCTATTCTGTTTCTTAGAGCGACGCTTCTATGACGATGGTGAAGATGGAAGATTCATCCTTGGCATTCACTAAAGGTTCGGGCGAGAGGGATGAGAAGGTTCAAGAGAGTGTTCGGGTAAGGAATCAAATGAAACCCTTATGTTTTATCATTTGGGAATGTCAAACGTCATAAAAACAAAAATGCGGGAAATCAAATAGCGGTGAAATAAAAATTACCACAATACGGGTTAAACTAAGAATAAAAATAATCTTCACAGTGAGACCGTGAGTAGGAATTAAGGCATGATAAAAACTAGTCATCACGTTGAGACAGTTGATAGTCGTCACGATGAGACAGTGAGCATTCTATGTAGTCACGGTGAGATAGTGAGTTGACGAACTGTGAGCATAAAATAGTAACTTAGAAACATTGAGTATGAAACCGTAAAGAAAAATACAATAAAGTATTAAAAATTAAGATCAGTAAGGTGTCTATTTATGATTAATCATACCAAGATCATGTATGATTTAGTCTAATCTTTCATAATTTAATGGATTAGTGAATATATCAGCAAGTTTATATTCAGAACCAATGAATTCCAAAGTGATATCACCTTTTTGATAATGATCCCTCAAAAATTGATGTCTTAAATCAATATGTTTTGTCCTAGAATGATAAATAGGATTCTTAGAAATGTTAATAGCACTTGTGTTGTCACAATTTATTAGGACATGTCTGAAATGATATCCATAGTCTAGTAATGTGTGTTTCATCCACAAAATTTGTGCACAAAAACTGCCAGCAGCTATGTATTCAGCTTCTGTAGTAGATAATGCAATCGAATTTTGTTTCTTACTACACCATGATACCAGTGACTTGCCTAAAAGGTGACATGTTCTAGAGGTGATTTTTCTATCTAACTTATATCCAGCAAAATCAGCATCAGAATAACTAACTAGTTCAAATGATTGTCTTTTGGGATAGAACCGTCCCAAATTGGGCGTATGCTTGAGGTATTTGAAAATTATCTTTACAGCATTTAAATGTGACTCTATAGGGTTTTCTTGAAAACAAGCACACATACACACACTAAACATAATATTAGGATGACTAGCCATCAGGTAGAGTAGACTTCCAATCATTCCTCTATAAGTGGTTTGATCAACAGATTTACCATCTTCATCAAGATCCATCTTACAGGTGGTACTCATGGGTGTGTCACTACTTTTTGTTCTATCCAATCCAAAATGTGTTCAAAGATATCTAGTATATTTTCTTTGAGTTAAGATAATTCCATCATTATTTTAAAAGATTTTAAATCCAAGAAAGAATTTATGTTCACCCATTAAACTCATTTCAAATTCATTTTGCATCATTTTAGAAAAATCAGTACATAATGTAGTTTTTGAAGATCCAAAAATAATATCACCTACATAAATTTTTACAACTAAAACATCTTTAGAAATTCGTTTTATAAATAGAGTAGGATCATCTATTCCTTTTGTAAAACTTTTAGAAATTAGAAAAGTACTTAATCTATCATACCAAGATCTTGGAGCTTTCTTTAAACTATATAAAGCTTTTGATAATTTGAAAATATGATTTGGAAAATGAGGGTTAGAAAATCCAGGTGGTTGTTCAACAAAAACATCCTCAGCAATATATCCATTCAAGAATGCACTCTTGACATCCATTTGATATAGTTTTAAATTTAGATGTGCAGCATAAGCAAGTAAATTCTTAATGTCTTCTAATCTGGCTTTTGGAGAAAAATTATCTTCATAGTCAATACCTTCTTCATGACTATAGCCTTGTGCAACTAGCCTAGAGTTATTTCTAACTATGTTTCCAGATTCATCTACTTTATTTTTAGACACCCATTTAGTGCCTATGGTGAAATTGTCCTTAGGTCTTTCAACAAGATTACAAACTTTATTTCTTCAAAATTGATTGAGTTCTTCTTGCATAACAATTACCCAAAATTCATCATTAATAGCATCATCAATGTTTTTAGGTTCATGTTGTGACAAGAAGGCTTGATGTTCAACATCATTTCTAAGAGATGCTCTAGTATGTGTACCTCTATCTAGATTTCTTACAACAGCATTTAAAGGATGATTCTTTATAATTCTAGTTGGTCTAGTAATGGTAGGGCTAGAAACTTCAGGTTGTTCTCTAGTTTCGGGTTCATTAGCAGCATATTCTGGAATAAGTCCAGAACTGGTTGTCTTTATAGCAGGTTCATTGATTTTATCATTAAGGTCCAGAACAGATAAATCTTCTTCAAGATTTTCAATAGAGGTATTAGGCTCATGTGGATCAGTTTCATCAAACTTGATGTTAATAGATTCTTCCACACACTTGTTTCTTTTGTTGAAAACACTATGTGCCTTTCTGGTTAAAGAATATCCTAAAAATATTCCTTCATCACTCTTAGAATCAAACTTACCAAGATTATATTTTTTATTGAGAATTAAAACTTTGTAGCCAAAGACTCTAAAGTAACTTACTTTTGGTTTTCTATTGTTCCACAAATCATATGGGGTCTTCTTAAGAACGGGTCTAATTAAGACACTATTAATAATATAACAAGATGTATTCATAGCTTCAGCCCAAAAGTAAATAGGCAGGTCATATTCATTAAGCATAGATCTAGCAATTTTATAAAGGGTTCTACTTCTTCTTTCTGCTACACCATTCTGCTGAGGTGTCCTAGGAGTAGAAAAGTTATGAATATAGACATTGTGCGAGCAATAGCATTCAAATTCATGATTTTCAAACTCACGGCCATGATCACTTCTTAGTGTTTTAATCTTAAGTCCACTAATATTTTCTACAGATTTGGAGTATTTAATAAAGTAAGAACAAGCTTCACTTTTGTGAGCTAATAATTATACCCAAGTATATCTAGAAAAGTCATCTACTAGGAAATAGACATAGTGCTTCCCATTTAAGCTAGAAACTCTAGATGGTCCAAACAAATCCATGTGAACCAACTCGATTGTTTGAGAAGTTGAAACTTCTTTCTTCGATTTAAAAGAATATTTATGTTGCTTTCCCTTTTGATAGGGATTAAAAACTTTGTCATTTGGAAACTCAAGTTTAGGTAGGTCTCTAACTAAGTTCTTCCTAGTTAGTTTTTTGAGTGACAGTATATTGCAGTGTCTTAATCTTCTATGCCATAAACAAGATTCTTTATGAAATGCATTTAAACAGGTAACACTTTTCTTGGCTAAAGAATTTAAATCAACAACATAAACATTTTCATTTCTTAAAGCAGAAAAGACTAAAACATTTTTAGAATTAAAAACATTAAAAGAATCATTTTCAAATTTGAAATTAAAACCATAATCACATAATTGATAAATACTTAACAGATTATATTTCAGTCCATTAACAAATAAAACTTTAGAAATTAAAACTGAATTAGTGTTACCAATTTGGCCTAGGCTGATGATTTTCCCTTTTGAATTATCACCAAAGGTGACATGACCTCCATCAACCATTATTAAACTTTTGAAACATGAGTAATACCCAGAGATATGTCTTGAACATACACTATCCAAATACCATGTCTTCTTGTGGGATCTCTTCAAGAAGGTTTCATACAAAACAGATTTAGATAGGAAATGATTTTGGTACCCAGATCTTTTTTGGTCCAGACAGGTTAGCAATCAAAGATTTTGGTACCCAAATTGGTCTTATGGGTCTCATATACTTTACAGAATCAAAAGATTTTGAAAGGTAAACTCTATTTTATTTAAAACTATGTGAATACCTAGTTGAAGAATATAAATGTCTAGAACTAGAACTAGCAGTATTTTGTTCATATTTAGGAATAAATCTATTCTTAGTAATCTGTCACTGTCCAGGTTTGTAGCCTATTCCAGTAGTGTATTTTGGTGTCACTTGCTTTCCTAGCATTTGAGTTAGTGTATCTTTTCCATTTTTGAACTTCTATAAGTCATTATTAAGTTGCTCATTAGACATTTTCAGTTCAGTGTTCTCCTTTAACAGTTGATCGTTTTTCTCTTTTTCAATAGTAAGTTCAGTTTTAACTGTTGAAGTGAGAGCGTGATGTTTCTTTAATGATTTGTATTTATCCTTAAGTTCATTGCATGTATCTTCCAGCATATTACAGTATTCAAACAATTCCTCACTAGTAATGTTTTCAGAATCCAAATCAGATTCTACATCATCTCCAGAATAATAAGAATTTAAAACAGGAGTATCTGAGGTTACCTTAGATGTGTTTGTCATGAAACACATGTTGGCACAATTTTTTTCAGAATCGGACATTTCAGATTCAATTGTGTTGTCTTCAGAAGAACTCCTGGTATCCTTCATAGTTTTTTTGTATTTACTGTCCTTATAATCATATTTCTTCTTGAATTTTAGCTTTGGGCAGTCTTCTTGAATGTGTCCTTTCCTTTTGCACTCATATCAAACAACTTCATTACTTTTATATGGATTTTTCCAGTCATTCTTCAAATATCCCTTATATTCATACTTTCCTTTGTAATTTAATTTTCTAAAAAATTTCTTCTTTCTATAAAATTTCTTAAACCTTTTGGCTATCTGAGTCATTTTAGCATCACTATCAAAGTCTAAATTTTCACTAGTTGAACTGTCAGTTTGTATTTGAGATTTATCTTTGTCCTTACTCTTTGAAGCAATAGTGTTGAAAGCCAAAGATTTTCTCTTAGGTTCATCATCTTCCTCTTTATTCACCTTGAGTTCTTCCTCATACATCATAAGCTTACCAATGAGTTCTTTGACAGGTAGAGCAGCAATGTCACATGACTCTCTGATTTAAATAGATGTGCCTATCCATCAGTCTGATAAACATCTCAAGATTCTCATAATTTGTTCCTTTGCTGGAACAACCTTTCCGAGTGAATTCATTGTATTGACTATCTCATTAAACCTGAGATACATATCATAAATAGGTTCATCAGTCTTCATTTTAAAATTATCATAATTAATAGTATAATTATTTAATCTCATTTCTTTAACATTGGTTGTTCCTTCATGAGAAACACCCAAAGTATCCAAAATTTCAAAAGCAGTTTTGCAAGCAGAAATTCTGCTAAACACCTCATCTCCTAGGGCACAGTATAGGGCATTCATGGCTTTAAAATTATTTTTGTAGGAAGTCTTTGTAGGTTCATCCCATGTTGTTCTTTCAGTTTTTGGAATTTTATATTGAGATTCTATAGAAGTCCATATATCAAAACGCATACTTTCTAAATGAATTTTCATTTTATGTTTCCACTGAGCTTAGTTTATACCATTAATGAAAGATGTCCTATTAGTAGAAGCACCCTCTAGTCTATTGTCCATAGATAGATTTTTGAAAGATAATTTAAAGAGATAAAATTTAGAACTAATAGAAATTTATGATCTTTAAAGATGAAACTAAAATCACAGTTGAAAAATAGAGTATTTCAAAAATCCTTAAACAAAAACAAACCTCTGATACCAAATGTTGGTCGGAGTGGATACTCAAGAGAGGGGTGAATTGAGCTCCTATTAAAATTTCTGTTAAAATATTGTCTATTTAAAATCCCCCGATTTATAAAATAAGTTAAACTTTAGTGAATTTATACAGATTGTAAATGTTCACTTAGCTTCTCAAAGATTGATTAGGTCTCAGTTAATTTATCCACAAGATCAAACTAACTTTTGAAACAAACCTACTGATTTACAATAAGTGTAAACACTTGCTAATTTACCTTTCAAAGTAGCTTTAAAATAGTTTTTTATTTCAAAGTAATAGCAGCGGAATAAATAAGATATATGTAGTATACTTTGAACAGAAACTAAAGATACACATCAGATATAACAAGAGGTTCAGTCTCAAGCTGAGAATTAATCCTCTCAAATTTATATAAATTCTATCCACACCCTGAATCGAGGTTAGAAACAGTATACAAAACTGTCCAGGCCACGCATGGACCTCTACCACTATTCTACGAGGGAAACAAAACAAATACCAGGCCACACAAGGACCTCTTCCACAGTTGACATGGGTAAACAAGAGTTAAGAGATTTGGAGTGAGGATTTGATATCCTACAATTCAGTACATGAGATAGTGTGTGTATAAGATATAAAGATTACACCACACTACTCGAAATTTAATTAATAAATCACATAGAGAAGATAGATAAGAGTTTATAAAGCTCTAGTGATTATCAATGCAGCTCTGGACTCATTGGATTCAGCCGGAATGCTTCTGAGTCCTTCTCTGGTTTTTCTATTAAAAAACAGAGTGTCGTAGTTAAGTTTGTGTTCTATAGGAGAGATAATGATCTCTTTATTCGTCGTGTATTCTTCAGTAGTACTGGATTGCATTCATGATATTTCTTTGAAAGTATTGGAATCTCCTTCTTGTTCCGGATTATTATCTTGGGTGTATGTAAGTTCTTCTTGTTTTATATTCCCACATTTCTTGGTTCACTACATTTTTTTTTTCTTTCACATGTACTGCATCTCAATCTTTCTTATATTACTCAAATTCTGACAGTAGGAATGATTCCCTTTTCATAGGTACGAGATACTCTTTCATAACATGCCAACAAATATCATAAAATAACATTAATTGCATTAAAAACATCAAATATGGACGTTATCATTATTTAAATAATATTGACAAAAAGTTAAGAAACAGTGTCATAGTGATTAAGTAAATGGTGTCTTCTTCACGGTATATGGTTCACGGTATGAGCTTCATGGTATGAACTTCATGGTGTCTAGATCACGATGTCGAGGTCACGGTTTGTCCTTCACGGTGTCTGGGTCACGGTGTTTGGGTCACGGTGTCTGGGTCACGGTGAGTCCTTCACGGTGTCTCGGTCACGATGTCTAGGTCACGGTGAGTCCTTCACGGTGTGTCCATACTTAGAAAAATATCTGTATTTGGACTTTGACAACAATATGCAGAATATAGATTAAGTTTAATCATTAGAGAGTAAGATAACTTTAAGAATAAATATAAAGGTGTGAAAATATATGTGAGATTTGTGATCATGTATAAGACTTGTAAATAATAAACAGAGTAATTAACATCCATAAGATTTGTTATCATTAAAACATGATGTGTAGTTATTATTGAGATTGAAGAGCATTAGAAAGATGTGAAATGAAGATTTGGATTAATTAACAGTAATAGGATTTGTGATCATTAAAACAAGATTAACACATGAGGAGTCATACAGTCTGTTAGCCCCACGTGGCTAGGTTATGTATGTCCACTAGTTGAGTATTTCATGTGTTTTTAGGTGAGTGATGATTTTTCCGGATTATGGTATGCTTAAATGGATTTTTAATAAAAAAAATCAAGAAAAGTGTTTCCAAAAATAAAACGACGTTGGGACATTGTTTTATTTTAAAAGTTGGATTGGGTTTTTAGATTTCATTTTAAACTGGGTTCTGGTACTTGAATTGTGTCCCCAACACAAAGTGATTTTTTATTTTTTTAATGTATATGGTTATTTTTTGAATATGATCTTTTTTTAATATTTGGTTCATGGGTGTGGTATTTTATTTTGGGATGTTATTTTATAGGAATTTTGGTTTTATGTGGATTTGGTTTTGTGTGTATTTTGTCATTTAATATGTACCACCTAGAAAGATCCCAAAGGTTTCTATTAGGTCTATACCAGTCATTAGTTCTCCCAAAACACCTAGTATGGTGGTGGATTTAACATCTTATTTTTTGTTTCCAGTTTTCCTTGGTGATCGTGTTTTTTTAGAGACCTCATAGTGGCATGAGAGGTTTAGAAGTGTTTTCAGGTCATTGAGAACCCTTGAGGTTGTATGGGTGTGATCTATACTAGGTTCATTTGTGGGTATTGGATGGGATGGGTGGATGGTGAACATCCCATAATTGTTCCATTCTTGGATTTATTATAATTTATTTAATATTACTTTCGACCAATGGATTACACATAAGGAGGTGATGGTGAGAAAAGTTGCAAAGCACATATATGTGAAGTAAGGTCAATGGATAGTGAAGGCCTATATTGAACACATAAAAGAGCTAGTTTCTTTTTCTCCAAAGTAATAATTAGAGGATAAACTAATATCTACACACTTTTTATGTGGGGTTCATTTATAAATTAGGAATATAATCCTGTTATTAAGGGAAATTTTTTTCAAAGAGATTGTTGATGAGTTTTTTATAGACGTGCTTGTTCCTGAAGAATAATATATAGTAGTTGATAGTCATATTTCCCTTGATTGTGATGAATGTATCCCATCTAATAAATTTTGTGGGCCAGTGGAATCAATTTATATGAAATCTTCATTGACGGTTCCCTCTTTTTGTTCACATGACCAACTTATCACCTACATTTAGTTTGGTTAGTTTGAGAATTCAAAATAATATTTTCATAATCCTATAAAATTTTGTAAGAATTGTGTCCATTTTGGAAATCTAGAAAATTTATGTATATCAATTATCAAAAACTTGGAGACATTAATGGTGGCTTCTACCTCTTAACTATGGGATAGTGGATGATTCAATGCACCAAGGCCCCACCCATATCCCATAGGGTGATGATTTTTCACAAAGAAACGAATTTATTAGTGTGTGGGTTGTAATGATGTATTTTTATTATAATGTTAGGTTGGATACAGTTTATGTTCTCATTGTGGTATTTTTATTTTTCCATGAAAAATTATTCATATTGTATAGATCCTGATGACATAGTATTTTTGGATTTTTTTTGTAGTGGTTATTTATGGTTGTGATTATTTGAATGGTTTTCCTTCTTATGGGTCAGTATTTGTTTTTGGTTGTGCTCATTTTGGTGATTTTTTAGTGATGTGGAAATAATGAATTATTGTTAGGATTGATGATTTATTTGAGAATATTCCATTGGGTTTCCATTTTTATTGGAGTTCATGTGGTGGAATCATTATGCCAGTTAGTTTCTAAATAGTAGTGACACCATATATTTTATATATGGGCCTTCTTATTGAATTTTTACCTAGATTAGGTCCTGAGTGACATAGCGGTGTGAAAGGTTCCATAAAGGGTCTTGGATTCAATTGTATTCATTTTTTTGGGTTCTATTTTCATTATTATTTTAGATGAGTTAATTATATAGGAAATGTAGTATTTATTGTGTGGATAATTGTAATACCCCAACCATATTTTTTTTTCTTTTTTCTATTATTGTTTGATATTTTATTGATGTTTTTCTTGAGTTACATGTATGAATTGTTTAGTTTTTGAGGTTCATTATTTATTCCCAGTACATCATTAATGTGTATAGGATAGGGAGAAACCATATTACAGGGGGATGTAAGGAGTTTTTAATGTTAATTATGTCCTCATAAATTTTTCCTGCTAAAACCTACACTTGATTTGGATAATACCTTATAAGACAAAGGAGTAAATATATTTCCTATTTGTGTTGTCAAAGTTAAATACATACATCTTTATCATTTCTTTTATAAACCACACGTCAAGAATTATAGAGGTTATATCATTTTGACATAACTTCTTTTCGTGGTTTGTACATAGTTTTCACAACCATGTGGCCAGCTAATGCTAGTTCCCCTTCAAGTAGAGGTCACATAGTTGGTTCAAACCATGTGGGAAAATAGTGTAACTTATCTAGATTCTTAAAAATAAAAAATTCATTCTTAACCTCTTATTTTTAACTCAAATTAAACCCATATCCCTCTTTCTTGTCCGAGGGGGTAAATAGGGTTTCTCAAACCCTCATCCCATAGATTATGTTCCCCCATTGATGCTATTTTAAGGTTCCTAGGTATGGTTCATTGGATGTTTGTCTGATTTTATCATCTTAATCAATTATCCCCCTGTTCTTATTGTTTTTATTTCCAAGAAATATTCTTGAAAAAACCCTAGGTAGATTGTAGACATATGTGGGTTGGTTTATTGAATTTTAGGTTGTGTGTTTTACTTCATGGTATTCATTATTCCTTCTCTAGTATTTTCATCAAATTCACATATCGTTGATGTAGGTGATTCCATCCATTTACTTTCTTGAAGATTCTATTTCATTCTTGATCATTCTTAAATAACTTCTAAATGTGTTATTCATTTTTGGTATGGGCTAGTATAATTCATTATGGTGTCTGTATTTTGGAAACATTATACAGATGGGTTTTCGATGGATTTCCTTACTTATACCTATATATAAATGTATACATGGTGTTTGATAAAATTAAAAGTGGTAATTTTAAATTAATTTTATTATATTGTGATTTTATAGCATTGGATACATTTTATTAATTTGTTATGATTAGGAATTGAATATTGTGCTTGGTTGTGATGCCCCATTATGTTTTTTGCTCTTGTGTAGATCCTTATGATGTGTTTTAAATTATAATTGTTATTCTATATTTTTAACCATGGATATTTTTATGTGCTCTTATATAAATTCCATTGGAATTTGGCATATTCGTTTTTTCATTGAGCACATGCATGTACAGTCACACAAAAATATAATTAGAATTTCTTAATAGTATCCATCTTGAACCAGGTTTTCAAATAACCCTTCTTCTATTTATTACACTCCTCCAGTATATCTATGTAATATTTTTTTAAAAATCCAACCATATCTAGTGAATTGTTTGTCTATAAATAAATTAAAATGAGGATTTCAAATATTTTTCTTCAAAATAATGGATTTTTCACCATCAGAAGTAATTTTTGTTATTAAATGACATAATAAGACCATTTTGAATCAGAGAAGTTTAATTAATGTATCTCTATTGTTTTGGAACAAAAATTATTTTCATTATAATTAGTTTTATTGTTGTAAAGGTTAAGGCTCAGTTGGTAATTTTTTTATATTTTCAAATTTCATAAACACCTGATTTCATGTAGATAGATTAAGACATTAAATGGTTTTATTTATGGTAGTCACCCAATGGTCATCCTTACAATGAATGGATCATTGAATAGTTGGTGTCATGGATTTGAAAAGGCTTTCATGGGGGCATCAATAAGTTATATTTGATGAAATATGTGTGATGAAATCCTCATTGTACTTATAGTAAATTCAATGGATTCATGGAGATTATCTTGATGGTTGAGTGATGATTGCTTTCTAGTTATAATTAGATAGATTAGAACCCCCCAGGTATGTGGAAATGAAAGGTTGGATTTTCCACTATTTTTTCAACTTTAGAGTAACCATGTTAGTTTTTGGAAATAGAGGTTCACTATATATCAGTACATTAGTTTGAACTAAGTATATCATTTGATTTTTTTCTAGGGGTGTTTAGAAAATGACAATGATCCCAAATCTATAAGTTCTTTTTTTAATTTTCATCACTTTGGATACATGATCTTTTGGTATTTTCTAGCATCTACATCTACTATTTACCAAAATTTATAGCCTCATGGTTATACAATTTCATTATACATAGTTTTTACTTCATATTATGTTATTCATTACTCGGGTTACATTATTTACTTTCCATTGGATTCCAAATTTGGTTTAAAATGAGAATTTGTTTTATGACAGAAAACTATGTTTTTTTAGAAGTGGGATTCATGGAAGAGAGTGTTCTTTTTTTTAAGGATAAAAATAACTTTTCTAAAAATATATTTCAAAAATTTTTTGTGTATTTTTTTGGGAAATGTTTGTGTGGAATTTTTGGATCTTATATAATAAATTGTTTTATGATCACAACCTACTTGCCCAACTTTGTGTCAGTATACCCGTGCATTTTTGCAAGATAAATTTTTTTAGGTTTTCTTATAGTGTTGTTCTATATTATGGGTTGTGGTGACTAATAGTTTATAGGGTGATTTTTTTAGTTCTAGTGGGATTTAATTTTGTTTTATTTTTCAATTTTGATCCACTTTAGTAGTATCTAGATCATTTGATATATTTATTTCAATTAATTATTTTTGGATTCCTATTTTATGTTGTGTAATATCTGTTGACTCATTTATAACTATTTAGTATGGAAAATATATGATTGTGTGTATTATAATTGATGATTTTTACTAGTTTCAATCATGAGGGGATTGGTAATGACTCGACGACATTATGATGGGCTAGTTCAAGTGTTCTGTTTGTGGTCGAACTAGGTTGGTTAATGATAAACATTGTTTTCAAAAACTGAATAATAGAACAAACATAGTTTCTGTTTGGATGATAATAACAAAATTTCAGCTCAAATGTTAAATATAATATTCATTATAGGGACCAATAGATTTATTATCCATATAATTTAGCTAAATGATTCCTTCTCCATTTCCTTATGAATAGTACATGGAAACCAAATATTGAATATTAATCTCCTAAACTCATCCCACACTATGGAACAAATTTATTTTGGTTTATTCATATTTTTAATAAGTTTTAACCATTTATCCTCTTCTCCATCCCAATGATAGAAAACCAAAGGGGATTTTTTATGATCCAATCACCTAATAATGAAAAATTTCTTTAATAGTTTACAAATCCATTCCTCAAAAAATAGTAGATGAATAGAAACACAATAATATAATTGGTGTTTTTTAATAAAGGTATTAAGAGATTATTGTTCCGAAAATATATTGTTTGAATGATTTACATGATTCATATCATCAAATAGTTTTATTATTAAAACAATGAGGTAATTAATTCTAACTCCCATAAAACTTTATTTCTCTGGTGGATAATCATTGAAATTTCCATTAAATTTCGTATTAGTAAGATTCATTTAGGTTCTATACATCGAATAAAATAATAAATTATATTATGGGATAAACTAATATTAGTGGGAAGGAATATAATATTTAAAAATCATGTATAGGATATCTAATCTAATAAAAATGATTTAAATCTATGATAATTTATGTTTAAACAAGGTAATTCAATATTATTACTAAATTATATGGATCCTATAATATTATAAGGCAATTCCTAAGGGTTATCAGTAAATTTTTGGTGTCTTAGTTTCTAATGGGAAACTAAACCTTTCACAGAGAAGAAATTTAGTGACCGTTAAATTTCATACTTAGATATTATATATTTTTATTTAAATATTATTTACATAACATAATGATCCGTGCCAAAATCTTTTATTTATAGTATCCTTGGAATCATGGATATATAAATAGATTTTTTGATAAGCTTACAACATCATCTCCCACTATTATCTTCATATTTAATATCCATAACAGACATATCATACCTAATAAATTTCATTTTTACTAGGTTAAAAAAGAAACAAAGTATAGGGTGAGTTCAGATTATCAATAAGTGTAAACATGGGAGATATAAACATAAGATGAGAATGTGGGTAAGAGAACATGAGAGTAACATTTCAAAACTATACAATACACACCATATATCATAATATGTTTTTCATGGAATAAACCTTCTTAGTTCATAATACATGAATCATAAATTTATAAAATTCCATGATCAATGATAGTATAATATAGGCATAAGACACCAGTTCATGGAATACAAACACGTGTAAAAAATAATTTCTTTATTAGTCATGGATCACCAGAAGTACTATCATAGAATATTGGTTTGCCTCCAAAAAACATTGTAGTAGTTAAATTTTACATATAATACCATAATGGAGGTCTAAGACCCTTACCAAATTGGGTTAACTAGCCATTCCAGTTCAATTTATCTCATATATATTAATATTTACATAATTAATAAGAGGGGTATATAGGTTTAAGCCAACCCATCAGAAAATTAGAATCATAAACAAGTGTTCCACAAGAACATAAAACATTTATCATATTAGATCCCCAGAAAATAAAAAAAACCATCGACATTTCATTATAGCATAACACGTGGAAATGAAACATGTTTTTAACAATTTCACCACTTTATCCATGATTAATGCATGAAAAATGATCGAGTTTTCTATAAAATATTTCTGCATAATATAAAACCATAAAAAATAAAAAATAATTATGGTATCAACAAATCACATGTCCATTAAAATATTAGTATCATTAAATTATGTCAACTCACTTGGTAAATATCTTTAAATGATCGATTGGAATATGTATTATGTGAAATAAATCATTATATTAAAAATAATGTATTTTTAATATATAAATTTCCCAAATATTAATTAATGAAATAATTAAATAAACCTTTAAAAAATTTAATGACTGCATCAATGAATTTAGTGGCCATGGTGGTGGTAAAAACTATTCATGTCATTTAAGTTAAAAAATAATTCCTTCCATAAATTTCTTAGAAATTTACTCATTTGGAAAATTAAAAGAAAATATTTTTTTTTTAAGATTTAAAAAATGTAAAAAAAACACTTTAAACAATCATTACATTTAATAAAAACATTATTAAAAACATTTTTATAAATCATATACATGGAAGAGGAATGATTTTTAACAAAAGACGAGCCTTCAATAATAACACTTTTTTGGTATCATATGTGCATAAGAAGTTTAATATGAGAAAAAAACATTTATACTCAATAAATATCTATAATATAAAAAATTAATGAGTTTATTGAGAGGTATTATATAATAAGTCATCATCGGAAACTTAATCATAAACAATTCACTTGAACAGTGAGATTGTTACATAAACCCATTACTGTTATTGTATCATTTGAATTTTAATTCCCAGAAAATAAATATCCTTATATAGATATTTAATTACCAAAATATTTCATAATAATAATCCTAAAATATCTTTATTGTCCTTATATGCACCATATAACAAAACAAGTGGTGATTATGGCATGAGTTTCACAGATTTGAAAGTGAGATGAAAATATTGTAACTTAGGTATGACTTATTTCATACTTGTTCATGATTTCTATATAATAATTTTAAATTTATTAAAAATATAATAAATAAACATGATCATAAATATCATACCATATTCTATATAATTATGTCAATTTATTGCATGTTTATGAATATATTTTTATTAAAATCATTGTTATGTGAAATATCTGCTTTATATTTCTTGTATATGTTGGGTTGAAAATTTTGGTCATTATTATTAGATGATGGATACATAATCTGTATAATTTAGTAAATGATATAATTATAATATATATCAATTTAATATATATTTATAGTAATTCATAAATGGTAGTGACTGAAAAAATAATTTTCCCATTCATGGATAATATAGGATATTAGAACAAATGAATGTTTTTATCACTTTTCATTAAAAGGAATAAAGGATAGGGGAATGATAAATAAATTTTATATAATAATTATCATATCATATTTATCATATATATTCAATTTTTCCATCCTTATTAACATATATGTTAATAGAAAATACACAAATAAGATCGCTTTGTGGTTGTGGTATTCCACACATATGAATGAGAAACTTTATCGCTTTCCAACAGTTTAACAGGTAATAATATATATGTGATATAATAATTAAATAAGTATATTTATTTTATGATTATCATATATAATTTTCACACCCATTATAATAACTATCCATTAAATATGGTGATGGTAAATGGATTGTATCACTACACAGAGTTAGAAAATAGAATGTATATATGAGCGATACATTCATTTCCCATTTGATGGGAAATACTATGAATAATGATGATTTTATAATAATAATAAAATTTTAGTTTATGTAGCATATTTTATTTGTTATACTATGCGAAATACCATTTATTTGTAGGACTTAAATAAGAAGTAAAAAACGGAAGTGATTACTTTATTCGATTACCTGTCATTTTAAAGAACATCTTAAATCTCATCTTTAAGATCATAGGGTTGGTATTTTCATAATCCCAAAACTTCTATAATATTTATATGTATGTATATAATGGATTTATACAAGTTATGATCTTGATATTTAACTCAAAACATGTCATTAATGGAAGGGAGGAGCTTCTGTTATCTATATTTAGTTGAGGGGAACTATTTGATTTTTCTTAAAAGATTAAATTATAATATATTTATTATAAAAAAATCCACTACATGGATAGTTAGTTGAGTATAATGTACGATTGGATTTAAAAAACATCAGTCAGTGAATCCAAGATAGATTTTTTAAGTTATTTTTTAACCACATCTTCTTGATTAATCGTTTGGTTAGGAAATTCTAACCATAACAGTGGTAACCTAATTTTTAAATACTAAAGAGAAATAATTTTAATTATAAGTAAAATTTTGGATATAAATCGAAAAGGGTTAAAATATTTGAAAATATAATATCTAACTATAGTTCCTTCAATATTTAGATTAATTTTATATAATTCAAAATTTCTTTTAATAAAATATCATTAATGTTTATTTTGACATTATTATTTTAATTTTAGTAAATAGACATGATGACTATTATTATAATATAATATAATTTTCTAAAAAAATTACATGTTATAATTATAAATAAATTTCTAGGAACACTTTAAATCACATAAATTATATTTATATTAATATTTTAAAAATTACATATTTAGTACGTCTATTAATTGAGTAAATAATGTATTATCATTTCCCATGAATTTAATTTAGGTATTTAATGAATAAAAGTTATAAATAAATTCCAATGATTTATATAATTTAATTATGATCATAATAGGAATTTATACTCATTAATAACATTTTTTCCATATTTGAACTTTAAATTCATATTTAAAACAAAGAGAGTGTCACTTTCTAAACCACTTTTCTATAAATATTGTTCAGGTCATTTTCATGTTAATAGTGTCTGTAAAAGATATTATTTTAGGTATAAAATGATAATAGTTTAATTACCTTCCCAAAATAATAACTAGGATGATAAATTATGGGTTTATCACTTATTTTAACCTATATTAACATGAATTATTTTTTACAAAGGGGGTAAATTTTGATGTGGTTCTTAATCAAATTCATAAAAAATATCATTTGACTATTTATAATATTTCGAAAACATGAATCCAAATATGGATTCCATTTTATTATAAACAATACATATATGTTTCATTAATTAGTTATAATATACATATATAAAGAATAATGAAAACAACATTTTGAATAATACAGTTTGTAAGTATAAAACATGAATTTTTCCTATACCATGAATAATGAAAATATTATATGAATGTTAAAATATTGTATTGAATATATAATGAATATATTTAATTAAAATAATTAAACAAAAATTATTAAAATAATTAAATATGATAAAATTAAATATGTTAAAAAAAACAGTTTTATAGAAAATCATATTTTTTATTTTAAAATTATTTTTACCTTTTTATATATAATTATTTAATAAAAAAATTATTAATTTTATACATATATAACCATAATTAAATTTATATGTGTTATTCTTATTAATAATCTCCAATCCAATGTCTAGAAAATAAATATCACATAATATTCTAAGAGTTTATCACAGTTTGGTCAAAACTAGTGTTTTTTTGTAATGCATGATATCAAAGAAATAAAATATATTTATAGAGAAAATTTTAATAAAATATCAGGGTGTTTATTTAATGATATTTTTTTCTGAGAAATGTTTGGAATTGGATGAATCATGTATGGTTGATCAAGATTATATACCCACAGAACACCATTTTTATACAAGGCATGAGTTGTACGACATCCAAATAAAAGCCTTATTCATTGGATTTTCACTTAGTTCACAAAAACAATGATCTAATATGGTATTATTTGTTTAATTTATTATTATTTTCACTCACCTAGGATAAATATATTTTATGAGACTGATCTTATGACGGTTTATTATAGTTTTACCATTTGGGGTGGCATGTTGTGCATTATTTTTAACCCCCAGTAAGTTCACCTTAGTGTACATGAAGACCCCATCTCGGTATTGATGTTAAACATGGATACAAGATGGATAAGGATGAGTCCCAAAGTTATATGATCTCTTGTATACATTAATGTATAGTTTTATGATCAGGTTGGAGTATCTTAGTATTTTATATGGATATTGGTTATGTGGTTTATCTCTTAGTTATTAATATAGCCTTTTAATTTTATTTTTATTCCTTTTATTTTCTCATATACATGTGATAAACAAAATGGGTGATCATTTTTGTAAGTAATAAATTGTTTTTTAAGCCTTTCCTAAATTCAATTTTATAATAGCCTCATTATATTTATTATTTCTAGAGTCTTTTTATTTATGGTTGTAGAGAATATTTTGTTATTTATATTAGTTTTTTAGTTTGATATGTGGTAATAATCTCCCCAAAAATTCACCAATAACCTCATTTATAGTCACCGGCCTTTGGTATATGGGAGGTTATCTTGAGGGATAGACACTAACTAGTCCATCTACTCTTCATATAGTAAAATTTATCATGATTTGGCACCACAAATGAAGTATCACTTCTATAAATTTTGAGTTTTATTGGGAGTTCATTCTCTCCAAAAATTGTTAAGAGTTTTCATGGTTTTTTTCAATAATTCATTTAATTTCATTAATTGGGAAAAATGATGAATACAAAAGTTTATATTCGTGTAAAGGGTAATCTAATATTATTTTTTATGGGTAATGATCAATTGGGAGACCTAAATTGTTTGTTATAAAGACTAAATAATGGAGATCCGTTACATTTATTTGATTATTTCCAACAAATCAAAAGTATGTGTTTAGAATTGATGACCCAATATTTCATTGTATATTATAATTAAATAAATTATATATTAAAGAGTCTATTTCAAAATCCATACCAAACTAAAAAGAATAATATATATATTTTTTTAATTCTAAATATGTATGTTAGAAACATATTTGTTAATGTAGCGGGTATAAATTTAAACAAACCATATTAAAAAACAATAAACATTTAAGAAGGAATGAAATTCGGGGGTATAAGTCTATGTTTTAAACAAAAATTTATATCTCTATAAAGGGAGGAATAAATTCTATGGTTTTACTATACTAATCCCAAGGTAAAATGTTGAAATTAAAATTTTAGAAGAACCATATATGAGAGAAGTTATAGATTACAGAGATTAACACGAGATCCCTGCCAACTAAAACACCACTCAAAACTATAAATAAAGCCTATATGATGCATAATAATTGTGTTTAGATCATAATTGGTTATTTTATGAAGAAATAAATATTATATATCAAAGTAATAAATAATTTATAAAAATATAAATCAAGAGTATTAAGAAATTTTTGACTGTCCATTTTTCTCATTTCACTTTATGATTAAAAATATACTCTCCATAAAATTAATTTATATTTAAAGGTCATAATTATATTATTTTCGAATAAGAGATGATATATTTGTTTCATGAATAATAAGATAACAATACATTAATTAATAATTTATAAGGAAATGAATGTTCAATATAGTAAATTTTGTTTTCATAAAAAATATCATTTATTAAAATTATTTTTGTTTTAAATTAAAAATAATATTTATAAATTATACATTCAGTGTTTGAAAAAATTTCCCAATATTTGGATTTATCATAGAAATATTAGGCTATGATTTTTTTATTTATTTTTATAAATAGATTTATTTTTATTAGAGTAGTTCTTAAAACAATTTTTATAAATGACATAATTTTTATTACCTTATTATTATAAAATTATAAATTCTAAATACATGAAAACATTTTTATAATACCAAATATCTATTTTATTGTTTAATTTATATTTTTAAACAATATGGTTTTAATTTCTAAAATGTAACTTTACATTTTGGAACATAAGTCATATTTTTTAAAACTTTTTTTAATATATTGTAAATTTTTATATTTTGAAAATCCCTTTTTTAGTCTTATAAATTTATCCCAATGAAACAGATTTAAAAAAATTAAATAAATAAGTATATATTATGTAATACATGTCATTTTATTTTTGGGGATAATGGATATGGTACATTATATAAAAACTAGTTACCATAATAAAAGCTAAATTGGTAAAAATAAAAAAACATAAGGATAATGTGTTGAAAAAAGTCTACAATAATTGTGGGAATCAATTGTTTATACTTTGATAGTCCTTATATAATTATATTTATAATATTCATTAATTTTTGAGCCACATTCCTTGTGAATGAATTCCCATCATTGAATGGTTTTTCGTATTTACCAAAATTCCCTCCCTATTCACATATAAAAGGGGAACTCCTTTCTTCACTTCCCCTCATCAAAACCCCCATTACATTATCCAAAAATATAAACAATCCTATTCTAAAAATTCCAAAACACATTCTCGTTGTGCTGTTCTTCTCAGAAGACCATCCCTCAAGGGATATTCCCCTTTATATAGGATATAATTCAAGATATGAGGTATAAATATGTAATTACACATTATTTATATTACATTATGAGTATTTATTCTTCCAAAAATATCATTAAGACAAATTAAAATTGTATCATAATTATCATTGGTATACTAAATTGTTATTAAAATAATGGGACAAGAATTAAACACATTCCCATTTTTCATTATGTAAAACAACAATTTTTAAGGTACATGTGTGCAGACAACCAACAAATGAAGTAATGTGTTCCTTTTTAATAACAAACATTAACAGATGGTTATAATAATGGGTTTAAGGGATAAGTATTTTTTATTAAATCATTAATTTTTATTATTTTAAATTGGATAACCAATTAATGATAAGAGTGACAAATTATCATTAGAATAATAATCACCATAAAAAAGCATACTAAGAGGTAAATAATCTCTTCATTCTGAGTAATAGTTTTATATAAATTATATTACTTTTATACATCATTGAATTTATGATATATCATTATATTTAACACTAAATAATAACATTATTCTTCTGGTATAGTGATATGAAAACTGAAATACTACATAATCATCTAATAATTAGGGTGTGTTCATGTTTGGGACCATTTGACCGCCTATTTAATCAATAATAAGAAATTATATAATGTGTGAATATTAAGTAATAATTAAGTATATTTAAAAATATTTTTTTGAGGGATACATAAATATAGAACTCAATAATAAATAAAACACCTTTCATTAGTTTATAAAATCAAAGTTGTGTGTGAATTTTTTATTTCATATTCAAGGATAAAGAATGAGAAACTCATTAAGGGAAATTGAAACATAATTAATCATTATAATTAATTTATTACAATAACATTACCGATATATTAATGATTAAAATATAAATAATAATGAGCCTTGATATTGTTCATATGAAGACAATATAAATGGGGAAAACCATAAATAAATAATTTGGGAAAATTGTTAAAAAAAACTAATATAAGTGTAGATAATGATTAAAAGTGAAAAGTATTAATATTTTTAGCATGAATAATGTTCTAAAAAAGTCATTAATGTAGATATGTTTGTTATAAAAGTGTTTAGAGCTCATTCGTGTAAGAAAAGATCAAATTTAGTTGTTTTTATGGTATTAATTCCGATTCATTGAGACATTTTACATTTTATACCCAATGTTTCCTTTTGTATGGTGCTAAATTAATTTACTATCACATTAAAATTTTATTTTTTATTTATTTTTAATTCATGTTAGATAATAATCTGTATCAGTTTATTTTTATCACATTTCATTCAATTGAAGTGTTAGTTTATTTATAACTATTTCCATATCAATCACCATCATTGTTGAATGATTTGATATTATATACCAATATTTATTTTTATGCTGTAACTAATTCACCATTGAATTGTGATATCAAAATTTTCTTTACTTCAAAACCTCACTTCCATTCATGTTCGTCATTAGTATGGGATATGTTTGAAATATTATGTAAAATATAATGGTTTTTTTGTAACATAATTTTATAGATTTATTTATAATGTTTTTCCTTCATATTCAGATTTTATTTTATATATTATACATGATTTATATCATAGGAGATCAATTTTTATTCAAATATTATTTACCTATAAGTTAATTTCGTTCATTGCAAATAAAATATGTTATGAATAACTCACATCCTCTTAAATGATGGGTTCCCCTCCTTTTATATAACTTCCCTCTCAAAAAATTTATCCTTTTTAATTGGAGAACTAACTATTATATATCCCATGTGGAAATCATATTTTCCATGTAATATTTTTAGAATAAAAATTTTCATCTATTTTACGATGTGGGATTTAAACAATTGTTTTTTAGAAATAAAAGGGTAACCTTAGGATTTATTATTTCATTAAAATCGTCATATTTATATGATATTTGTCACCATGAATAGATTTATTAAACCCTAATTTTGGTGTATTTCACTACTATTTCAATTATGGTATAACATGATATTATTATCAAATTTCTTTCTTAAAATATCCCATGATCATTTCAAAAAGTACCTCCTATGAATTTAGGTTTTAAATATTCTTGATCCATATCATAAATATTTCTAAATTAGAACTAAATGTTTTTAACATATTCTTATTTATTAAATGTATATTTATTCAAAATTATTCAATATATTCTTCTAATAGGAATCATTATGATATAGTCTTCTCTTATTAATGGAGACAATATTATGAAAACCACTTTTTCTTCTGGGCTTTATCATGATTGTAATTTATGTATGGATTCCTTCACTTGGGTGGAACATGTATAAATGTACCTAATATTATTAAGTTATAGATTAGTCAATAATTATTTATATGCCTATAATTAAGTGGGTAAATAATTTTTTCTCATGAGAAGTTATGTAAGTGATTATAGATTGATCATAATCCACAATGGGACATTGTACACTTTTTTATGATGGCATTAGGAGTGACCCTAGACTAATGTTTATGAAGTCATGTTTTATTCAATTTATATATGTGTATGATTTCATGATCATATTATATGATTTCCTTATTCTATGTCTCCATGATTATCATTATCATTTTTACGATGTCGTGTGATGTATCACTAATCTCATGTAATGCATGATTTCCAAGATTATTCTCTTACTAGGTTTTCTAGATTTTCATTTTGACAATATATTTTCAAAATGGAATCCTATAATTTTTATAAGATCTATGGGAGTTAGAAAATCTATCCATATTTTAAAATAAATATTATTTTTTTATGTGTAATATGATGTATTTATGTATATAATGGTCAAAGGATAATATAACACAGATCCCTAGACTTATTTTGTTTGATGTATTTGAGAAAATGTGTCTTTAAGTCATGGGTTTCTTTATTAGTTTCTCCCATAGAGATTAAATTTTATTTTCTAGTTTGGGGTATGTCTTGTGTGATATAGACTAAATAATCCCCGTATGAAGTGAATTAAAAAAGTTTAGTTGGGAGTTTAATTAATTTAAGGCATGGAAAAGTTAAATTGATAATAAATCTAGTGTTGGAGTATTATAAAAATACTATTCTATCATAAGTCATTGTATTTAAGAAACTATCACATAATAGGAATGAAATTATTAATTTTAAGAGGCAATTCATTCAATGGTTTTGATACTGTATTGTGATGTATTTATGGAAATCTTTCAGATGGATAAGTTGAAGTATCTTTGTAGAGTGGAAAATATGTTATGGAATAAAATTATTTTGAGTCTAAGAACAAAAATACATGATGGATTTTATTATAAGATGTTGATAGTTTTGTTGATGGAGATGTCCATACTAATGTTGGACCTCAAAATTTAGCTAGGTTGGATTCACTATGTTGGAATTGAGGAAAAGAATATCTATGATGTAGGATAATGCATTACACTTGGATGGTTTTACCTATGGAGTGTTATGGAAATTTCATGTAATGAAATAGTGTTCATGATCTTTTGGTATCATATTTTTTAGAATATAATTTTCTCATTCCACAATGTCACTCCTCATATTTTAATGGTACTGATTATGCCATGTGAGACATTTACTGAAAATTTAGTGCTTTAATAGATCTGAGGAAGATAAGGACTTTCACTAAAATTCACCTGATCACACTATAACTTGTATTCTATATATTTTCGTAAATAAGAATACATATATAAATCACTCTATAATTAATTTTTCCACACTACAGTTTTCACGGCCAGTCCCCCACGGACCATGTCTTGACTACTCTATACTCACCTTCTATAGGCCAAGAAATTACAACTAGCATTGTAAAGGATTATCCGTTAATATCAAGGTATTTCATTTAAACCTATACAAAAAAAAGGAATCCAGGAGCACAATAAGAGGAAACCAAAAAATAAACTATTGTAGTAAAAGTGTGCTGAAAGTAAGGGGTTGGAATACATGCCCAACTGAAAAGTACATGTACAAATGAAAAGTAAAAATACAACTGCAAAGATAAAAATAGCTCCTAGATTGTCAATCAAGGATCCTACTTGAAGGGTAGGTACAACTCATGATCAGTAGTCCTTGCATCACGTCATGCCAAATGGTGCACCCTTGAGCACTATCCAGTCCTGGCTCCCTCAGCCTTGATCTACATTATATGTCATCTGCATAAGACACAACGGGGTACGGGTGTAGCCCATGTAGGGTTGAGTATAAAAATACTCAGTAGGGACCCTCAGATCCTCATAGGTCTCCCAGAGTTCCACAAAGGAAAAACCAAAAATCAAAACCTCCATCTCAAAGTAAGAAGTGATAGACATCATCTCTACATTGGTTTATTTACATACATATACCTATGTTATAAATATATAATCATCCCATACAAGAGGTAACAATACAAAATGGTAACACCATGAATGTAGAAGTTCCACACAGGTAACACCATGAAGATAGAAGTTCAACATAGGTAACACCATGAAGATAACACCACGAAGGTAGAAGTACCACACATTTAACACCACAAAGAAAACACCATGAAGGTAGAAATTACACACAAGTAACACCATGAATATATCACCAGGAAGGTTAAAATACCAGATATGTATCACCAAGATAACATCACCCTGAAGTTAAAAGACTCAACTCACACCATAAATATAAGTAAGGAACCGATGTACAAATGATTAGTCGATAAGATAGATCATCGTATTTTGTCGAGGGGCACTGCAGATAACAATACAGATTCTGAACCACATAGGAATGTCAGGTACTAACACCCATAATTATCCACATAGGGTTCAACCCGCCCAGAGTCTATAGATACTAACCCCCTAAATGACCCACATAGAATCTGACACACATAGGATCAGAATTTGCTGACCCACACAAGATTCCTGAGTGCTAACCCACACTAGATCTGAACCACACAACATTAGTATAAAATTATTGACACAGGATCACTGAGAGCTAGCCCACATAGAATCTGACCCACACAGGATCAGTGCTGACCAACATAGGATTGCTCGGTACTAACCTCCATATGATCTATCTCTAACCTCCACCTCACTGCCAGCCACTAGATTCCCTACTAATAGTACGCATGATTCTAGGAGAACCTCTCCTCAAGACATTGATCGTAACTCTACTTCCACGAAGCTATAATAATAACTATTCCAATGGTTTGATGTGTAGTAAGGGTTCCCACATGACAGACGGTGCATCAATCGGATGCCTGACCTGTGAGTTATACATGGTTTAATTCTGATGGCCTGGTTGGATTTGGGTTCAATCCAACCCGGCTGTACGCCAACTATATCCAAAACTCAAGTGGAGAATAATAAAAGGACAGACTCGCTCTGAGGGCCCTAGCTCCATATACGGTTCATCAAACAGATACCTAAATCTCATGTTATAGCCCATTAAGTGAAACTGCGCTGAGTTGGGTCTGGGTCCGTTCCGACCTCGTCGGACCAAAGCTTCCCTACCCAGTTTGGGAAGACCTGACCTGACATGGCTGGTTCGTGGTCTGGCCCAGCCTAAAGGGGGGTGAGGACCGACCCGCGGAAGAGTGGATTGCTGTGTTTGCGCGGGCTTGACCGTGGTAGGGCGCGGACCATAGGTGGCGCGACCTGGTAATGTGGGGTCCATCAAGTAGGAACATGGGGTTTCCCCAGTTCAGAAGTCGAAGCAACATCACTCTTTGGCACTTTAGGGTCATAAGTAGGACCCACTGTGGGTCCCTCCTCCTCGGTGTCGGAGCCGCGACTCCTCTACTAGTGCACCGTTGCACATAACTACTTCCTCCCATGGATGGTAGATGCCAGAACCCTTTTCAACCCCACTGCGGCGTGAAATCCACAACCCTTCTTCGCCGGTGGCGTGTGACGGTGCGCCACATCATCTCCGCCCAACCGCTCTACTGACCACGGCGTCATAGTTCTTGTGGCCTCCTCTTTCGGTGTGGGACATTGTACCACCTCCATCACGATTGACTGGGGCCGACCACTGCCATCATCTACCAGCATCAGTCACTGGGGCTACACCGACAGTCTTCCATTGAGAACACACATGATGAACAAAATGGTGGAGATACCATGACTTTTTTGTTTGGCCCATGCCATCCGTGTTGTCATATTTTCAAGAAGGAGGATATATGATTAAAAAAACTCATGAAATTAATCAAAAAAAACCCTGCCTTAAGATCATTGGAGAATGTCTCATTTGAGGAAGAGTCATCGTCTGTCGTTCCAGCAAAAATCCGCCAACAATTCCGCTCAATCATCATTATTCTATTCAGGGTTCAGTGTCACTCATCACAGCACGCTATTACCAGAACCATCCTCCATGTGTTGGGCATCGCGACACTTTACCAGATCATTGTTGGTTGGTGAAGTAATGCCAATACCTCCCACAAAGTCCCATATAAATAGTAGATGGGGAGGGTCGGTATCGATCATGGAATTTAAGGGAGTTTATTTAATAAGAACCTTCCAAAATTCCAAAGACACTATTATATAGGATTTGATGGGTCAAACCATTTAATCGATTGACACATCGCTGGTCCCACACTACCGGTTTTCCATTTGAGGAAAATAACGAAATAGATAAAATAACCAAGTTATTTTATTATTCTTCTAAAAAGTCCCAATATATAACTTTATCTTCATACTTACTACAGTTTAAGTGAAGAATCCCTTATTAAAATCTCAGTGTTGTGGATTAAATAGTTTCCTATGATTTTTAATCCAAGAAAAAATTAAAATGATAGAAAATACCTCCCATGCGTTTCCTAAACGTACATTAAATAAGGTTCAAAAATTTTGTCCGGGCACACCCGGCCTCAGAATCATGTGCCATCAATTTTCACAGACTTTTAATAATTCCAAATAAATAAAAAAAAATTACATAGAAAATTTGGGTAATTAGTGTATCCCCACCTTAGGGATTTTCATCCCCAAAATTCATAAAAAAAACTTAGGAAACAAATGGGGGGTACTGAGAACAAATCAGAGTCTCCCGCTCCCATGTCCTCTTTTTGGAGTTTCTCGTGCTATCAGTGAATGTTCAGCAGAGGTATAGATCATCCACGACAAACCTGCTCTTGTTGATCCTCAATCTACACTGGAACTTCTGTAATGGTCTCCCCATTGTCAATGTCTAGATCTTCCCAGTCGATGACGGTCGATGGATCATGCACGTACCTCCCCAGCTGCGATATTGGGAAATCATCTTGCACCCGGTGTATCTGTGGGGGAAGAGAAAGGAAATACACCACCTTGTCTACTCTATTGAGAACCTGAAACGGTCTGATAAACCTTTGTGAGAGTTTTATACCTTGTCCAAATCTCTGCAAACCTTGTCGAGGTGAGACCCATCATATGACATGGTATTTCTCCTAGAACTCCAAAGTTCCATGTCTCCTATCCACACAAGACTTCTGCCTGTGATGTGCAATATTCATCCACTCCTCAATGATCTGTACCTTCTTAGTGGTATCCCATACCTACATTGGTCCCATAAGTGTTGACTCCCTTAGGTCTGTGTAGCATAGAGGTGATCTGCATGGTTGGCCATTTTAGGCCTCAAATGGTTCCATACTGATGGTGGAGTGACCACTATTGTTTTATGAGAACTCCACCAAAGGGAAATTGATCCTCCAAAATGTGAAAAATTTCTAGGACACAAGCAATAAGTGTTGACTCCCTTGGGTCTATGTAGCATAGAGGTGATCTGCAAGGTTGGCCATATTAGGCCTCGAACGCTGCCATACTGATGGTGGAGTGACCACTATTGTCTTATGAGAACTCCACCGAGGGAAATTGATCCTCCAAAATGCGGACAAATTCTAGGACAAAAGAATGAAGAATGTCCTCCAACTTCTGTATAGTCTACATCATCTGACCATATGTCTATGGATGAAAGGCGGTGCTCAAATGTAGCTGAGTCTCGAATGCCTCATACAATCACTCCAACAATCGATATGTAAAACGTGAATCATGGTCAAATATGATCATTGATGTCCTGCCATGAAGTCGAACAATCTCTTGTACATAGTGTAATCCCAAGCCCTTTAATGATCCATGCTCTCAGATAGGTATGAAGTTGGATGACGTGGTGAGTTGATCAATGATCACCTAGAAGGAATCATTACCCCTTGATGTATGTGGAAGCCCTGTCGTAAATTCTATAGAGATACCACCTCATTTCCACTATGGCACCTCTAGTGGTCGCTCTTAGCATGCTAGAACCCGATGCCCAACAATCACTTGCTAACAAGGGAGGCATCGGTATACAAACACGGCCACTACTTTCTTCATCCATGAACACCAGTGTTGATTCCAGAGGTCAGGGTACATCTTCCCCACACTAGATAGTACCACTTATGGGGATGTATAGAACTCCCTCAACACCTCCTCCTGTAGTGCCGTCGGGACCATTGTGCATCCTTTGATGTGACTTTTGTGTTCCCCACCATCAAGAAAACCCATCAGGTGCCTGTCTTGTTAATAACTGAGCACATCATGTCTCATAGTCAATGTACCCATGTTGGGCCTCTCGAATCCACTGAAGAAGTCGGGGAGTGAATGTCAAAGACTATAGGTAAACTTCTCCATCTCTTTCCACAAAGGATACCTGCAATGCGGATAGCTTCCCTATCGCCTCACTCAACAACTATATAATAGACCTCCTGTTGAGTGCGTATGACATTATTTTCCCCTTCCCAAGAGTATAGACTATCTCAAAGTCATAGTCTTGGAGGAACTCTAGACGTCGTCGCTGTCTCAGGTTCAGGTTATTCTATGAGAAGATATACTTGTGAATCTTGTGATCCGAGTAGACTGTAAAACGTTCACCCATCTTGTAATGTCACTAAACCATCATGGTGAAGACCATTGATGATAATTCCAGGTCATGGGTAGAATATTTTTTCTCATGTTATCTTTGATGTTGGGAGCCATACACGATCACTTCTTTCTCCATCATATGAACTCATCCAAGTCTGGGACCTGATGCATCTTAGTAGACTACATACCCAACGCCCTATTCTAGTATCCTCATGATGGTACCAGTCGCCAGTCTCAGCCTTAGCTCATGAAAGGTTTGGTGGCATCTCTCTATCAACATGAAGGTTTGTACCTTCATCCTCAATGCTGACAAGGGTGATGCAACTCTAAAAAAGTCAGGTACAAATTTCTGGTAGTACACATCATACTTCAAGAAACTCCACACCTTAGTCACAATCCTGGGTGGATCCCATGTTTACAAAGCCTCTATCATTTCTGGATCTATAGATACTTCATCCTCTGTGATTATGTGTCCCAGAATGTGAATCTATCATATCATGAACTAGGACTTTGAGATATTACCATAAAGTCGGTGCTCTCAGAGTGTTTCCAGAAGTATCTGCAGATAATAGGAATGCTCCTCCTCCGTTTCTGAGTACAACAAAATGTCTTCAATGAACACCACCACAATGGGATAGAGTTATTGATGGATGATCATTTTTATGAGTCCCAAGAATACTTTGGGGGCATTGGTCACGCCGAAAGGCATAACCATGAACTCATAGTGCCCATACCAGCATCTAAAGGACATCTTCTGCACATTCACATCTCATACCCCGAACAAATGATCGCATGATCAGAGGTCTATATTCGAAAACCATCTAGATCCCTTCAACTGATCAAAGAGATCATCAATCCTTGGGAGTAGATAAATGTTATTCACGGTCATCTGGTTCAGGTGCAAATAATCCACACAGAGTCTCAAACACCCATATGCCTTCTTGGCGAACAAAATTGGGGCTGCCCATGGAGAAACACAGGTCCTTATGAACCCCTTTCACTACAACTCCTCCAACTGTACCTGTAACTCAAGAATCACCTTGTGAGACATCTGATATTCTGGGGTAGATATCAGTGCCATCCTACGGCACAAGTATATTAATAATTCTACATATATACATGGATTTAGTCCTAAAACATCTTCAATAAAGACATCAGCATACAGGTCCACCACTATAGGATAGCTCAGACTCTCAAAATCAACTGCTCCGTGGGTAAGGCTAGCCAACTTATGTGTTATCGACTACACCCTCCTCAAGGTAAGTCCATTTTGTGCTTATTTGTTCCCTTCTCACCAGTGGAAGAAAACATAGTTCCATACTTGAGGGCACACTGCACTTCGGTCATAATACAGTCAATCTAAACATGGATTGTGGATAACCAATCCATACCCAAGATGACTTCATAATCCCATGAAGCTTCTATTAGAATATCCCATTAAAATATCATGCCTCCTAGAGAAATCTCATACTACCCAAAACAGTGTGTAATCATTGAATATTATTTTGTACGAGTCTCTAGCCATACGGATCGAGCCAACAGCTCTGTCAGAATCTATGAGCTCTGAACATGGGTCATGGAAATAAAAGAGTGACTAGAACCTATGTCTATAAGTACTGTAGCTGGGATGGAATAGACCCAGATCATACTTATAATCATATCCCGAGTGTCGTGGTTGTAGGAATTAGCTACCTCGAGCTGAGCTCGTCCCTGTCCCCCTGTACCGTATGGTCGTGGAGGACCACCTGGAGGTGGTGGCGGTAGAACCTCAAATCACCATTCACTGCTTGATTCATGGACACCTCCTCTACTATGTACACCCCCAGTGGACCTCCTCACTCTTACCTTTTCCTCTGCCTCAGCGATCCCTCAACCGTCTGTTGATAATTAGTATGGTGGATCGGGTAGTCATGAGCCAGGTGACCATGCCCACCGCACGAGTAGCGATTCCCACTCCTCAAATATCCTCCTCTATCCTGTGAGACCCTCTCCACTGACCCTATATCTTGAGGTCTCCCACCAGATGGTTTGGCCCCCTTGGGCCCCTGCATCACCTCTCTACCACCTGATGTGGATGAATCTGCTATCTGATGTTCAGTGGTGGATCTCACTATTGGTTCATGCTCAGCTAGGAATCCCTACACCAAATGTGCTATCACCAGCACCCCAACCCACCTCAGAATGCTGAGAGATACAATTGATGCTCTAATATCTTATCAAGGTCCATGCTTGGGGGTACGAGCCCTGATGAATGAGTCTCGTACATTTTAGGTGGAGTAGCAGGATGGATTAGTGATCCTCACTGAGTACTAGGCCACAGTCATGCTGACCTACTATAAGTGCAACAACTCATATATACACACTGAGCGTAGGGTAGCTATGATGAACTCTGCCTTGAAAAGGATCTCAATAGCCACATAGGTGAGCGTCACCTCATCATATAACCAAAGTGTCAGAATCAACCATCTCCCAGTTAGTCCCTGGAAAATACTAGATGCTAGGATTACCATCAGAATAGCTTGTGTCCCAATTGAGTGAAAAACACAAGCCACATCCTCCAATATGTCCTTAGCCACCTGTAGGTCCGTCTCACCTCGGAACCTCAGAACTCTCTACTGGTGAAACTCATGAAACATGCTAAGTTGGCATGCACCATTTTCTTGTGGGGCTGGTGGCAAAGACTTCCCACCGAGTAGTAGTGCTACTGGTACATCACCTGAAGGTTCTAAAACCGTAAGAGGGACCTACACCGAGGCCTCATCACTTGGTGGGCCATCCTCATGTATTCAATTGGGAATCCTACCTAGTTTTCTACATGGAAGAATCCTAATAAAAAATAGGTGTTCCATGGTCAATATGTTATACCTTATGAGATGACATAAATAAATCATAAGAAAAACATTTCAAAACACACACAATCAGTGTTTTCGTGCACTAAGCCGAAAATCATTATGCATGGTCCTGCTGTATGGATATGTCGGCTGCCTCACCAAAATGGATCTACAAAACTAAAAACCAAACTCCTAACACACAACACTATTCCCACATATAAAATATCAAATTCCTAGTTCTTTGGTAGAACCAACTCCTCTGATACCACTTTATAACGACCCGAACCCGGGGTCGGTGCCGGTGCCGTGACAACCACATGCCCACCTTCCATAGGCCAGGGGATAGCGACTTGCATTGGAAAGGCATATCTCTTAATGGGAAGGAACTTCATTTAAATATGTACAAACACAAAAATCCAAGAGAAAAACGAGAGGAAACCATGAAGTAAACTGTTGTAGTAAATGTTTGTTTAATGTAAAGTGGATGGAATAAAAGACCAACTGAAAAGTATGACTACAATTGAAAATTAAAAATACAATTGGAAAGGGAAATAAAGATCCTAGATTATCCACCAAAGATCATACCTGAAGGGTAGGTACAGCTCATGATCAGTAGTCCCTGCATCACGTCATTCCAAATGGTCCAACTCTGAGCACCATCTAGTCCTGGCTCCCTCAGCCTCGATCAACATGGTATATTGTATGCAAAAGTCAGAACCAAGTTCATGCATAGCCCATACAAAGGTTAGTATAATGATACTATCTAAATACCACAATACCCTCATAGGTCTCATGGAGTTCCACAATAGAAAACCACAAACGATGACCATCATCTCAAAGTACGAAGAAATAGACATCATCTCTACTTAGGTATATGCCCATAAATACACCTATTTTATCAAGATACACTCATCCCATACATGAGGTATGAATACTAGAAAGGTAACACAACAAAGGTAGAAGTTCCTCGTAGGTAACACCACAAAGATGGAAGTACCACATAGGTAACACTGTGAAGAAAATACCAAGAATGTTGAATTACCACACAATTAATACCCCTAAGACAACCCCATGAAGGTAGAAGTTTCACACCAGTAATACAACAAATATATCACCATGAAGGTACAAGTACCACAGATAAATCACCACAAAGATATCACCCCAAAGGTAAAAGATCCATTTCACACCCTGTATATAAGTAAGGCGCATAGGTACAAATGATTAAACGAGAAGCTAGATCATATTATTCTGTTGAGAGGCACTACTATGGATTATACAGATTCTAACCCACATAAAATTGATAGGTATTAACCCCTGAAATGATTCACAAAGGATCTGAGCCACCTAGAGTCGATAGGTAAAAACCCCTACAATGACCCATACATGATCTGACCCACACATGATCGGTATGTGCTGACCGACATAGGATCGTTGAGCACTGACCCACCTAGAATCTGACCCACACAGGACCTTTATACGCTAACCCAACCAGGATCACTGAGTTCTGGCCCACATAGAATCTAACCAATATAAAATTTCTTAGTACTAACTTCTGTATGATATGTCTCCAACCTCAGAATCACTACCAACCACTACATTCCCCACTCATAGTATGCTTGATTTCGGGAGAACTGCTCCATAAGCCATAAAAAATACCTCAAATGACACGAATCTCCACGAAAAAGTATTCCAAAGGTCTGCCATGTCATAAGGGTTCCCACACGATTGATGGTTTGCTAATCGAACGCCCGGTCTATGAATTATAAGTGTTATAGTTTTGAGGGCCCGGTTAGATTCAGGATCGATCAACCCGGCCATACTCCAACTATTTTCAAAACTCAAGTGGAGTATACCAAAAGGAAATTATCTCTTTTAAGGTCCTAGAACCACATATAGTTTGTCAAACGGTATCCCGAATATCTTTTTATGACCATTTAAGCAAAATTGGGCCTAGTTGGGTCTAGGTCAAGTCCAACCCAGTCAGACCGACCTGACCCGGTTCAGGTCTCACCTTGCTGGACTAGGTCTTGGCAGGCTCAGCCCGCTGGGCTTGCGTGACCCTACGAATAGAGGCACATCCAGCTGGGCTCACATGACCTGGCCAATGGTGTGGCTCTGCCCGATGATGTGGGGTCCATCGGGCATGCACGATGGGTTTCCCCCATTCGAAAGGTGAAGCGAAAACCCCATTTGTCACTTCTAGGTCACCAGTGGGACATGTTGTAGGTCCCTCCATAGCGGCATCGGTGCCCCGAATCATCTGGAGGCGCGCCATTGTGCACTACTGCTTCTTCCTACACCCGACTGATACCATCCACCCTGTTCGACCCTGCCACAACTAGAATTCTGCGGACCTTCTCCATCGACAGTGCACGACGGCGCGCCGCATCACCTCTATGATTAGTCGGTGTCAACCACTCTCCTGACCGCCATGGCATAGTATGAAAACCTCCTCCTGTGGCGAGCGAGGGCGTGCCGCCTTCATCACGGCCGGTCAGTAACAGGCACCGCCATCATCTGCCGATGACGGTCGTCGATGTTGTGTCAGCGGTCTTCCATAGAGAACGCAAAGGTATAATAAAAAGGAAGAGGGATCAAGCCTTGTTCCTTTGGCCCATTCCCTCTGTGCTATCACCTTATCAAGAATGTGTATATATGATTCAACAAATTCATGAAATTAAACTAAACAAAATCTTTCTTCATGATCATTGGAGAACATCACATTCAATGAAGAGTCGACATTATTCATCACCCCAACAAGCTTCCAATGATGCCGCTCAATAATCATTATTAGGTTTGGGGTAAGGTGTCGCTTGCCACCAATTACTAAAAATGGTTCCATCCTCCATGTATTGGTCATCAAAACACTTTACCAGAGCTTCGTCACTAAGTGAATTATTTCCAATACCTCCCCGTAAGCAGTATATAAATAAATTAGGGGGAGGGTAAGTAATTATTGTGGAATTTATGGAGTTCATTTAACAGGAACCTTCATAAATTCCAAAAACACTGTTACTTAGGATTTGAAGGGTCAATCCATTTAATGGATTTAAACTTCATTGGTCCCACACTACTGCTTTCCCATTGGAGGAAAAGAAATAAATAGATAAAATTAAAATGTAATTTTATTATTCTTTTAAAATGTCCCAAATTCTAACTTTTTCATCAGACAAAATGCGGTCTATGTGAAACCTCCCTTAAGTGAATCCTGAAACTGGGGATTCAATTGTTTTCTTGGATTTTTAATCTGAGAACCAGTTCAAAAGATATAAAACCCCGCCCGTACGTTCATGAACATACCTTAACAAAACCTTTTTTAATTTATTCCGGGCACATAGGGTCTCGGAATCACGCTCCATCAATTTTCACCGACCCATAATAATTCCATATAAATAAATAACTATTACAGGGAAAATATGGGTCTTCACAATAGTGGTCGTTTGGAATATTCATTATTTATATTCCATATCTTTATAATATGGGCATTATGTTGTGTTGGAGGTTTTCACGTCTCATTTCATGTTTTGTCAATAAATTCAAAGGTGTTTTAACTGATCCAATGAGAGACAGATTACAATGAAACATTTATTTATGATATCATTCACTCTAGAGAGTTTTACATAGAGGTTTTATCTTTTACTTTCATAGAATAACAAATATTAACATTCATTAGAAATTCTTAAATCACATAATATAATGGGAAGGAGAGATCAGAATAATTACTTATAATTGTCATATTTCTTATACATGGGAGTAATATTTCATCCACCTACTCCCTTCACATTATCTTATATAATAAAATTGAATCACGGGTATAAGGAAAAAACCATTACACACTGGGGTTTAACTACAAAATAATAAGAACTATTGAGGCTTCTATTTGTCCTTATATAAGGTGTGTTATTTCTAGTTGACTTTCTCATCATCACACCATCATTGTGAGGATCTATATGAATTAAAAAATTACGGTAAATATCTATTTGATATTTTTTGTTTGTGGAAAACAATTGATCCACCCTCCACCATCAGAGTTGGTTTACTCTCTCATGTGTCTATAAAAGCTTACAATACAACCTAGCATTTTCCCAACCAATCCTTCCTACTTGTGTTGACGAAATTCTATAAAATTTTATTCATTTTCAATTTTAACATTTCAAATTTTCTAATTATTTTATGATAGTTAATATTTCATTTACTATACAAACTACATATTAATATATAACCCATTTAAAAAAAGTTATTATGAATATATTTTTTTGATCCTCAATCAACAACATGGGTACTTAGAACTTATAGAATATATATTTTCATAAATTTAGTGACTTACCTTATTTTTTTGGCCAATACATATTATACATTAATACATTTCAAGGCATATTTGACACACAAAAAGATTTATATATGGACAAAATAATTAAAATATTCAGGGTCTAGGGAATGCTGATCCTAAAATCTTATTAAATAAAAAGTATTCATAAAAGGATATGAATTAAAAGGGAGTTTATAGATGCGGGAGTGAACCACTACTTGCAAATCATCATAAAATAATGTTTCACAATTGTCTATCCACCACACATTAAAAACATCATCCTCTATAATGGGATATTGTGATTTCTTATCAATATTCCCATTGTTTCTAGTATGTTTTTAAATATCACACACCTCCACAAATCTATGTAACATTTTTGAATTTTTTCTTTTGAGAGTGTTCTTGATCAAACAAAACTAAAAATTCCATCCCTAATATATTAATTGTTCTTAATAATTGTAAATAGATTATAACATGATGAGTGTTCTTATGAAAGATATTAATGTTAAAATTTCCATAAAGTATCCATCACATCAAAATAATTTTACAACTACCCACTATGGTGATATCCTTGATGTACTATAATGATATTCCTAAAAAAATGTACTATGAGTGAATGAAATCATACGAATCAACAAAATATATTATATTTTGGAGAATTACAATACATTATTAATTATTCTAATGAATTTATCACCTGGTAATCTTTAATAGAGGAGGTTATGAGAATATACATGCTCATAGGGATTCCACATATTATATGTTTCATTGGATATTCCTATTTTTAACTTGTATATTTGTCATTATAATTGATATTATTATTATGGAATATCATGAGTAAAATATTTAAATATATTTATTAAAACTAGAACAACATATACCTGTAGTGATATAGGATACATTGCATGTTTCATGAGTGATATGGAATTAATTACTAATCTATGAAATTTTGTTTCCATTAAAATTTAATTGAAGAATATATCTAAGGCCCTTTGATAGAGGATCAATTCTCTGATTAAGTCCATGTGTATGGTAATTTCATAATCAAGATTATATTTTGAATGTTAGAATTATTTTATATCAAGCACATATGATGTTGACACTAGTATTTTACTCTTCATGAATATATATTATTATAAAGAAATAAAATTAAATACTGAGAATTTATAGAAGGTTATTGTTCTTTTGAAATTAATTTCATTCCATATGGGTGTTTCAACATAATGATATAAATTTATCTTTTACTTTATGTTAGATAGCCAAATTCTATTCATATTGTGGCCTAGAGTCTCACAAACTATTTATATATGAATCCATCATAGAATTGTATATGAATATAATTTTAGAAAATATATTATTCTCATTTTATAAGAAATAATATATATTTTCGTTATATAGATTTCATAAATAATTATTGTAAAAATATTGCAATGATATTTTATTGTTTTAAAAAATATTCACTATATAATGCATGGTAAATTTTTTAGAGGATTAACTTACTGTGTTAATGGATTTATCATGACCCAAAAAAATAGGGCCTACTTGGATGAAAAAATTCCAAGTATTACACCCTAACACAACCTCTAATAATATAGGGATTGGAAACTAGCACCATGTAAGAATATCACACACATTTGAGGAATTCTCCTAAGGTATCTGGTACACATGTACACATCTATATGCACATATATAATATGGAATGGTAAGATAGAAATGATAAACAAATTCCAACATAAAATCAAATCCTACATTAGAGGTTGAAAATGTATGTGAAAGAAAAAGGGGAAAGTATAATTCCACCAAAAAATTGTAAAATATTCCATCCTTCTGGTGAGTATGGGACTATTGTCATGATGAATTTCCTAGATTCGATAGTGGTATGTCTATCCAAACTATTATCCAACTTTTTTGGTTCCTTTTAGGACTTCTTCAAAGGAATTATTATATTTATAAGGAAAATAATATTCAAGGATATATTTTACAAGGCTGAGTATAAAAATTCCAAATATGAAATCATGAAATAAAAAATACAAAACATCAAAGTTAGTTAACTCAATGAAAGGACAACATCAACCCATGTATACTAAAGATTGACAAAAAGTCTCAAAGTAATGATTTTTCTTGATTATTAAGGGTAATTATAATCATATAGAACCCCCTCTTCAAGTCATACTAACTATAATTGTTCTCAACTAAGAGATTGTGTCTTTCGAGACAGACCATAAGGAGGTACACGATACAACTCAGTAGACAATGAGACAAATATATGGGATCACACCCAAGTCATATGGAGGATCTTTAACCATACTAATATTAACCCACTAGAATGTATACCACATGCCTTGGATGATGATAATATGATATATGACCAAACATACAGAAAAATGATAGATGATTACACCAAAGATCACAAGGATGGATTCTAGAATCTATTCTACACTAAACCACATATGGGATTACTCATCCAATACATGGGATGTGATTCATCACTGTACCATAATAAGGATGGACAAATGGACCATACACAATTGATACTGAAATAAACATAATGGAATGAGGGATTCCACCCAATATTGAAGAAGTACATAATGTGTATATGGGATACAAGTATTGTCCTTTATAGTACAAAAATTCTTAAGTTCATACCTATGCATATTCCCTCCAAGCCATTCCATTATACATTTATTGTGCCTATATATTAATGCCATGACCATATACTCTCGTTGTTTCCATACCGATATACCTCCGGAGTATATGTTTGGTCACCGATATCAGGTCACATGGTTTGTGGACTATCCACAAGGCAGGCGATATTTATTTATGTGTGTAACCCTAGTCATCATTCAAAGGGTTCCATATGACCTATGTTATATTAAACTAAATTATATATATGTAATTTTATTCATTGAATGTTAGGAATTCTAATAATTATTCACCCACAACACCAGCACATTCTAATACACCATAGAATCCACTATATACAACAAATATGATGTTGAACATGCCTGATCTATCAAATGTGGCCAAATTATAGCCACTTTATGATTAGTAATAACATCCCCATTTTACGATATCACTACAACACCAAACATAATATTAAGAAAAAATTATCCAAAATACTAATTTTTCATCATAATCATCACACTATGTTAATTCATTTGATCATGAATCAAAAAAAAAAAATGATTCATTTATCCAAATATCAATTTTGTAAGGATTAGTTACAAGTTATTATTGAATCAAATATCATATAATAAACCTTCTGTTTATTCTTGAAGAATGATATGTGAAAATCATGAAAAAAGTGAGAAAATGGACATCAACCATTATTGAGAATGCATTGATCCATTGGTGGAGAAAATTTTGATCATCAAATATGAATAAAAAATCACTAAACAATATCAAAAAATATAAATATAATCTATCAATTGTTCTATGAATTAATTTTTGAGAAATTATTTCATGTTCAATAAGTGAAAAAATGATTAATACAAAAAAATACATATCTTTTTTAGATCGACCTATAATGATGATTGAACACTATTTTTTCATAGGTTATTTCCAAGAACTCCAATGATGAAGGAAATACCCTTTTAAAACAGATCATCGATCCATGATCTAGATTTTTCAGCCAATTATATATTCCATACTCCTCTAAAATATATAATGTTATGTATCTAACCCTTGGATTTAGATATTATTGGGTTAAATAGGGGAGTAATTAGGTCACAACAAATAATAATCAATAAAATATTTATTTAATTATTTAATTTATTTTTTCATCACTAAACCACACTTAAATAAAACACCCAATATAGAAAATTGTTATAATGATCATAGGGTAAAATAAAATTCATGATTTGAAGGAAGTATCAAAATTTTCATAAGCATGAACATTCTAGAGATACTATGTTATTTTATAAAAACTATGCATTAATGATATAATATATATAATTTTTTTATTATATCAAAACCAAGGATCCATGGTCCACATAATTCCACACCTAATACATGGATAACTATGAAAATATTATTTAAAATTTTCAAAAAATTTATTGGGGGAAAAAAGTCATTACATTATCCCCACCTCAGACCTTTTCACCCTGAAAAGAAATACCCCTCCAATATGATAAATATACTATATTCATGACTATTTTTCCAACACCAAGGTGCTTTCAAGAAAAATGATGTTCTTCCATCATACTTGCACTACTGTAATTTCTTTCCAAAAAAGATCTTTCCCTATATATCCTAAATCTATATCGGGCACTATGAAAATTTATCTTGATCCTCGATTTCTATCTCCCATTAGTTTATAATAGGTGATGTCGTGCTGATACCCCCTGGATATGATATGTAGATGATATCATGATCACTGTCTAACTAAGATGGTAGTCTAAGTCGCATGATAACAAGTTAACCATAAAAAGTTTTAATAAAGGTTCAATGAATACAAAGGATAACGTTCACTCCTAAATAAACTCAAAAATTCTCAATGAGGAGATACATTTATAAATGCATGGTCTCTCTCATCTAACTCCAAAGGCATCCTTTATGAGTCTAAATAATACTATCAATGAGTTCGAGTTTTCCTCACACACTCTTGGATAATTGTCACCTTTTTATTATTATTTTATCAAACATTAGGCCCATGAATTATTACACATCTAGATCAGTTCTACATAGTGGTGACCTATACAGACTCCCAAATAAAAAATTTAATGGCGTCATACTGACATTTGAGTAGTAACTATTTATATATGAAAACTATACCAAGGCTAGATGATCCTCCCACCTATGGAAAAAATTATAGAATACAATATTAATGTATTTCCTCTATAACCATAATTTTTTTCTCTATCTGGACATCTATCTTGTGGTAAGACACTATTATCAACCACAAATGATTCCTAAAGGACACAATAAATCCTCTCCATAATCATGAAGTGATCTAAGATTCATGGTTTGAGGTTATCAATGAAGAAACTCAATAATGTAGCAATATCTCTTGAATATAATGGGATAAAAATATCACCAATAAACGATAATCTTGGATGGGTTGAAATTGTGGAAACATGATCAGTCCATCTACGATAAACATGATGAAATCATGACCTCTAGATGATGATGAAATACCTCCCACAATATTCATAAAGATACCACCACTTCCATTGTATATTATTAATGGGTTTAACTAAAATCTCAAGAACATGGTGCTTTGATTTAATCTACTATGATGTGTGTCATCAAGTGAAAAAATCAGTTACACACCTCTTCATCCCTGACCACAATAACTCACACTGAATGTCCTAGTACATCATATCGATTCCTAGATTTACTGTTAATGGGAATTTATGAAAGAGAATAATTATGTACAGTCATAATTTTACTAGTATTATTTCTATCCTCAAAGAAGGATGTCATGCTCCCATTGAAAAAATATCCATCTAGATCATGTCTGTTAGATATCAGGTCATAGAGGGTCTTTTCAATAAATATCACCATGCGATGTCTCTATATCATGAAAAATAATTATTGGGAGATGACCATCGAATGAAGGTATGATGCACCATCCACATATAATAAGGACAATTTAAATAAGGCTAATGTAAAGACCCAGAATTTCTATGTAATGTTTTTAAAATATATGAGAATTTTAAGAGTCCATGAAAATGGATGGTACGTGATTCTGAGGCCCAGAGTGCCCAGAATTCATTTCTTAATATTTTTTTAGGTATGTTTAGTAAATGTGCGAGTGGGTTTCTATAAATTTGATCCAGTGATCGGAATTGAAATATGAGGTCATCATTGAACCCACAACGCATGTATTCACTTAAGAAGAATTTCACCTCAATGATATTTGGTCGAGGATGAAAGTTAGCTTTTTAGTTTTTTTGTATGAGTAAAATTAAAATAAAAGTGTATGACATTTTTATTTTTTATTTGAAACACCCATGTGGGTGTTGGGAAGTAGGGTCCACTGGAACTAAGCCTCCATGTGGAAGTTGATGTGTGGGGACCAGCAGACCTTACCCACTCATGAGTTGTTAGGGTGGTGGGGACCACCTGAACCATAACCTCCAATGAGAGGTTATGGTGGTGGGGACCACCAAAGACTAAACCCTCCATTAATTGAGAGAAACTCTCAACCATCCTTATTAATGTGAAGGAGCCTCTTGACTTCCTCCACATTAATTGTTCCAACACACAAACACTTAATTGTGACAACCCTTCTCATGATTAATTATGCCACCCAACATAATTAATTTAGCCTTTTTAATTCTTCCAAAAAAATAATAGATTGCATAATATATTATTTTGTTACACTTTTCATTTTTGTGGATCCATGGGAGAAAGCATCCCCAACGAAGAACACTTCCTCCAAGAAGAACGCTGATGAGGAACATCTTTGACTTCATCCTCGGAAGCACCTTGCAAAGGCATCTGACATGGAACGTCTTCGATGTCCGACATGCCCTCCTCATCGTCGTCAACGTACTATATGAGGTTGGGGATTTATTTGCATGATAATACTTTCCTTGTTTTATTTGTGGTTGAGAAATAATCGTTGCGGAGGTTGTAATGTTTCAAGTTCATCGATCTTCTTTATTGTTGAGCCAAATGCTACCACCCTAACGTGCAAGGTGCGGGCCAAACCAACATGGCCTAACCCATCCGCTATTCTACTTTGTGGTGTTCTTCGGAAAGAAGCAGGGCGACGAAGTCGACAAAGGCGACGAAGACAATGGCGCTGCCACACACAACCACCACGACCCGCGCTACCCCCCCATTACTCCGGCCTCTCGGCCGAACCGGTTGCACACCCTCGTCGTGCCGTGCCACCTCAAGCCAAACTAGCCCTGCGCCATGGCTCATGCTACCCGCCTGACGCCCCCCCACCCAACCGCGCCACCCACCAGCTGTGCCGCCCACCGTTCGAGCCCCTACCAGCCAGGCCACCCCGACCGTTCCACCCACAGGCAGCGCCACCCTGGACGCGCTGCCCGATGACAGAGCCGCCCCGCCGGCTTCACCCGCCAGTTATGCCGCCCTCACCAGCCGCGCCGCCAGCCGGCACTCCAAGCCTCCCTGGCTCAAACTACCCGCGACCCTCTTAGCCACCCCGTTTTGCGACGCTTGTGGCCCTCCAAGCCGCCCCATGGCCTCGTGCCCTTACAACACCCTCGGTGGCCGAGCTGTCCTTGCGGCTCTCTGCGGCCCCTCATGACATGTTGGGCTAGACCCAGTGGGCTGGGATGAACCCAACGTGCCGGACCGACCAATGGGCCAGGCCGGGTCGGTCCGACCGTGTCGGACCAGACCATGGCCCACTACCACCCCTATACATTATTTTGGCCATATTTTTGGCATCACACGTCTGTTTGACAAAACCTAAAAAGCACAAGAAATCCTATCCCGAGAAGGACCCTTTGAGTATAATCTACTAGAGATTTGGTTTGATATAGGAAACGGTCTGGTAGGATCGAGCATGAATCCAACCGGGCCCCGAGACTAAATGGCTAATAACTCACAGACCAGACGTCTGATTGACGTGTCGTCTATTGCGTTGAGACCCCTATGAAGTGGTGGACCATTGATATACTTCTTTGTTAGAATTCGTGATAGTTGGAGTATCGACCAGTCGCTCGTGGAGTGGATCCTCTCAGAGATGAGAAAGAGTAGTGTGGAGACATAGTAGTTGGCTCAGACATGACGACTGCTGACTGTTACGACTCGGAGTGACTCGACTATCCTAGTGGGGAGCGCCTTGGTGTCACGATAGACCCATAGTGGGGAGTGCCTTTGTTTTGAGATAGTCCCACGGTACATGGTAGGAGGAGTACCTCAGTATACTATGAGGGGGAGCCCTCTTGGTGACGCAGCAGACCCATGGCGGGGAGCGTGCTTGGTGACGCGGAAGATCCATGGTACTCAAAAGGAGGAGTACCTCAATAGTCCAAGGTTAGTGGGAAGCGCTCTTTGTATCATGGCATGCCTACTGTACTCGATAGAGGAGGAGTTATCCAGCAGCCGAAGTTTCGACAATGTTACTCAGAATGTTACTTGATACTACCCTGAGAAAAAAATCATGGTTTAACAGAGTCAGTTTTTCTGTGTTTTTCTCATGATTGATATGGATCAATTGATAACTTTGGAATATGTATGGACATATACCTAATTAGGGTTATCTATTGATTTCTTAGTTTTTGGTTAATCCTTGGTGGATTTTTAGAGCCCTTGAGGGTCTCTGGGTCCCTATTGAGTAACATTATACTCACCCGTGCACAAGCTATTCCCACACCTTGTTGTGTTAGATGAAAAAGAAGGACATCACTGATTGAGTCTGAGAGTTCCAGGACCAGACAATACATGGAGGTTGACAATACGGGGAGTTGGTACGCAGAAGAGATGATTGGACGTGGAGTGCTGAGGAGGCAATCTGTACCTACCCTTAAGGTAGGAACCCCAGAGGACGATCTAGTAGTTGTCTTCCCTTATCTTTTAGTTGTATTGTATCAATGTTGTACTTGTACATTCCAGTTGGGCTTGTATTTTGGCCCATTTTTCTTTCAGCACTCTATTGTTTTATAGTTTACTTGGTGTTTCGTCCAGCTGTGTGCTTTCTTGGGTGTGTGTTTACTAGTTGTAATAGAAATTCCATCCCAGTTTTAGGGAATTACGCCTTTGGTGCTAGTTTCCATCCCCTTTCCTATGGAAGGCGGTCTTGGGGTAGTCACAGCACGGGACCCCGGGGGAATGCCGTGACAAATTAGTATTAGAGGAGTTGTTTCTACCACAGAACATAGGACTCAGATCTTTTCTGTGAAGAAATAATGTTAAGTGTAGTGATTGTGGTTTTTAGTTCAGGGAGTCCATTTTTGGGGCAGAGGCCGACATATTCATACACCAGGACCCTAACTTCTGATTTCCAACTTAGTGCATGAAAACAGTGATTGCGGGTGTGTTTTCAAAATATTTCATTAAGTCATCTCACTAGGTCAGCTCACCAGGTATAAATTTTAACCGTAGCACACCTGTTGGTTTTTAGGATTCCTCCAAACAGACAATCATATAGAGTTTCGAGAGTTGTATGTACTGATATCCCACTGTGTAATGAGGCTTCAGTGCAGGGACCTCTTCTAGTAGAGGCACTAGCGGAGGCACGGACAGTACCATTAAACATTGGGCCACTGATGCCACCATCCCTAGCAACAAAGAGTGCACGCCGCTTGAGCTCCTTACACGAGTTACAATGCCAGAGGTCACCCAGGTTTAGGGGATAGATGGACCTACAGGTAGTTGAGGATAGGCTGGAGGCCGTGGTGAGTGTTTTCCGACTATTAGGGACACCAAATGTTCTCATGTTGATTTTTCTACCAGCCTTCTACAGGAAGTAGTGGGCAGATGGTGGAGCTTGATTCTCCATGTTCACAATGAGGTGATGCTTATTTGGGAAGACTTTGAGAGCATGTTTCGGGCAGAGTTTGTTCCAGATACTCTTCTCATAGTGCTCTTTCAAGAGCCATTTCATCTGCAATAGGGCAGCATGACTATGGATCAGTACACAGGAGGTTCACAAACCTCTCATGATACTCCACCAATATGGCGAGAGACCCATTATTTAGGTCCTGGACCATCGATAAGGGACTCAAGCGGGAGATCAGGGCTTCGGTGATCTCACTCAGCATCCTGACACAAGAGGGGGTGTTTGATAGGGCCATCCTAGTAGAGAGTTTTCTTGATGAGATATCTATAATAGTGATATCCACCACCAGTTGACACGCAATGGAGTTTTATGCAGCTGGCAGTAGAAATATGTCATATAGTTCCAAGAGGAATAGTCCTACAGGTGAAGACCACATGGCTCAGGATCAGTTGTGCATGGCACCCAATGCGGAGACAAACATGCAAAGAGGGGGAAGTGTTTCACATGCCGCAGGCCAGGTCACACAAGTCATGACTGTCCGACCCACCGTTTGGATGATCAACAGACAATCTAAGGACTGCCCAAGCAGGCACATAGATTCAATTGTGGTGGTGGCAGGGAGCTGGCGGACGTGGCAGAGGATCTAATCGTGCAGTTGTTGGTGGGTGACAATTAGAGATATTACCGCCGCCACTAGGAGGTCCACCCTGATCGTAGGGAGTAGGTGGATAGGGTAGAGCTCAGCTCCAGGAAGATGAGGCTTATGATCATGCGGATCCAGAGATGATTTGAGGTACTATATGTGTCTAATCCACCATAGATGAAATACTTATAGAAACAGGTTCCAGTCATTCCATTATTTCCATTTCCCTTGTTCGGTGCCCAGAGATTTCGACAGAGCCGTTGGCTCGATCCATACAGATAGAGACTTCAATGGGATTAGATTCAACAATTACGCACTTGTTCCAGTAGTGTGAGCTTACTCTAGGAGGTGAGAGCTTCAGCTGGGATCTTTTAGTAGCGGCGTTGAGGCCTTACGACGTCATCTAGGGTATGGATTGGTTATCTACAGTTCATGCTCAAATTGACTATATTAGGTGCAATATGCGATGTATCGGCACGGTTGCGACCAGGTTTACCTTCACTTCCATGAAGGAAGCCTTTGCATCACATGATGGACTTGATTGGAGGGGAGTGTAGTCAATCACTCATCAGTTGGCTAGCCTTACCCTCATAGATGATGATTTAAAGAGTCTGAGTTATCCTGTAGTGGTGGACCGATACACGTATGTCTTCCCTGATGAGGTTCTAGGTCTACATCCTAGAAGATAGGTGGACTTTTACATTTATTAGTACCCCGAGATGACTCTGATATCTACACCAGCATATCGGATGGCTCCCACGGAGGTTTGGGAGCTGTGGGTACAGCTAGAGGGCTTTTAGAGGAAGAAATTCATCCAGCCCATTGATTCACCTTGGGCAGCCTCAATTCTGTTTTCCAAGAAGGTGGATGGGAGATTGAGGTTTTGTGATGACTATCAGTGCCAAAACCATGTGACCGTGAAGAAAAAGTACCCACTCCCAAGGATTGACGACCTCTTCGATCAGCTGAAGGGAGCACAGTGGTTCTCGAAGATAGACCTAAGATCAGGCTATCACCAGCTCAGTGTACGAGATGAGGATGTGCAGAAGACGTCTTTTAGTTGATGGTATGGCCATTATGAGTTCTTGGTTATGCCATTCGGTGTAACCAACGCTCCAGGAGTGTTCATGGGACTCATGAACAGGATATTTATGCCATACCTTGACCGATTCATAGTAGTGTTCATCGACAACATGTTGATCTACTCAACTACTAAGGAGGATCATGCCTACCATTTACGGGTAGTACTCGACACACTACAAGAGCACCAGATTTATGGTAATCTCTCGATATTCTAGTTCTGTATCTGAGAGGTTATCTTTATGGGAAATGTCATCTCAATGGATGGAATTGCAGTGGATCCAGCAATGATTGAGGCAGTACTTGTTTGGGAGCCACCGAGGAGTGTAACATCTGTACAGAGATTCCTGGTTTGTGCTTGATACTACCTGAGTTTTGTGCCATATTTCTCCAGAGCTACAGCACCACTACCAGCCTTGACAAAGAAGGTGAAACCCTATCTGTTCATAGAGATATTCCAGTAGAGCTTTGAAGAGCTGAGGTAGAGGCTACTAGTGCCCCCATCTTGAGGCTTCCAGATGAAGGTATAGGGTACGTAGTCTACTGTGATGCATCAGGGTCCGAACTCAGATTTTTCTTGATGTAGGAGTGAGCAGTGATCACATATGGTTCTCGACAGCTAAGAAAACACGAGTAGAACTACGATACCCATGACCTCGAGTTATCAGTAGTGGTATTCGCCTTGAATATGTGGTGAAAATATCTGATTGGAAATCATTTTACCATGTACACTGATCAAAAGAGTCTCAGTTATATATTCTCTTAGAAGGACATGATCTAGAGACAATGAAGTTGTCTTGAGTTCTTCTAGGACTATGAGTTTGAGATAATATATACTCTTCGGAAGGGGAATGTTGATGCAGATGCACTCATCATGAAATCTGGTATATGGTTTCTAGGTGAGGCGACAGAGCAGGTGGCCGCTTTTCAAATATCCTTTGTGGATAGAGAAATAGAATCTTTCCTTCTATCTCATACAGTTACTCCCCCACTTCATCAGCGATTCATGGAGGCACAACAAGGGAAAGCTGACTGCGAGACACAACGTGCTCAGATATCCACTGGACAGGTACCTGGTTGATTTCATGAAGGTGGGGAGCACATCATCCTTTTCAGAGGACGTACCATGGTACCATTGTCACTTCAGAATGAAGTGTTGAGGGAGTTCTATATATCCCCTCTAGAGGTAATTCCAGGAGTGGTGAAGATGTACCAGGATCTTCGACGACAACACTGGTGGTCGGGAATAAAGACAGTAGTTGCAGAGTTTGTCTCTCGATCCCTCATCTATTATCAAGTGAAGGAGGAGCATCATATACCAGTAGTCTTGGTTTATCCTTTAGAGATCCTAGAGTGGAAGTGGGATGGGATATCCATGGACTTTGTGATAGGACTTCCACAAACATCCATGGGACATGACTCGATTTGGGAGATCATAGACAGACTCACCAAGTCAGCCCACTTCCTAGAGATCAGAGATCAGGGTTCAGTAGAGAGCTTGGGACACCTCTATGTGTAGAAGATTGTGCGGTTACATGGAGTACCTTCGACAATTGTCTCCAATCGTGACACACTTTTTTACTTCAGGACTACGGAAGGGGATGAAGGAGTCTTTTAGTAAGCATCTTCGTTTGAGCACTGCATTCCACATACAGACGGATGGTCAGACTAAGCGGACCATTTAGACCATCGATGACAAGTTGTGTCCTAGTGTCCTCGACTTAGGTTGCAGCTAGGAGGATCACATACCTTTGTTGGAGTTTGCATATAACCATAGATATCACTACACCATAGGGATTGAACCTTTCGAGCTGTTATAAGAGCGACCTTAAAGATCACCCTTGTAATGGACGGACCCAGGGGAGTCAGCACTAGTGGGACCAGAGATGGTACTGGCTACCACAGAGAAGGTTCAGATCATCTAGGTGCAGATGAAGACTGCACAGAGCAAACAAAAGTCGTATGATGACAGGAGATGGAGACCTCTGGAGTTCAAGGATGGTGACCACATCTTTCTACAGGTCTCATCACGATGAGGTCTACGAAGATTTAGCCGAGGAAGAAAGTTATCTATGAGGTTCATCAGACCTTTTCAGGTTCTCAGCAGAGTTGGTGTGGTGGAATAACGTTTTTCTCTTCCAACTTAATAGCACCTCGTGCAGGACATCTTCCACATATCCCAACCGAGAAGATATGTGCATGAACCTTTTCACATCATCGACCATGGTGAGCTGGACATCGACGATGGGACAACATTTATGTACATTCCCATATAGATTGATTGTCAACATGATTGGATCCTTTTTGGACGGTCGATACCACTAGTGCACGTTCGTTGGCAGCATTAGAACCTCCAGGAGAGCACATGGGAGTAGGAGGCTCAAATGCATGTTCAGTACCCCCACATGTTTAACTAGTTTGAGCTGTGGCTTATAGGGACGTAGATCCCTGAGGTGGGGAGAATGTAAAGACCTAGAATTTCCATGTATTTCTTTAAAATATATGGGAATTTTACGAGTCCGCGAAAATTGATGACGCGTGAATCTGAGTCCCGGAGTGCCCGGAATGAATTTCTGAAAAAAAATTTGTACGTTCAGTAAATGTGAAAGTAGGTTTTTCTATCCTTTGAACCAATTTTCATAATTGAAATTTTAGGGCACCGTTGAACTCGTAGGGTTGGTATTCTCTTATGAATACTTGCACCTCGACAATAGTTTTTCGAGGGTGAAAGTTAGTTTTTGGGTTCTTTGTGAAAGAGTAAAAGAAAAAGAAAAGTGTATAAATTTTTTATTTTTTATTTGCAACACCCATGTGAGTGTTGGGAGATGGGGCACACCAAAACTAAACCTCCATGTGAATGTTGAGGTGTGGGGACCACTAGAACTTAACCTCCCATGAGAGGTTATGGTGGTGGGGACCACACGGGACTAAAACCTCCTTTAATTGAAAGAAATTCTCAACCACCCTCATTAATGTGGAGGAGCCTCTTGACTTCCTCCACATTAATTGTGCCAACGTACATACCTTTAATTGTTCCAACCCTTCTCTTGATTAATTATGCCACCCACCATAATAAATTTAGCTTTTTGAATTCTGGTAAGAAATTTATAGATTTCATAATCTATTATTTTGGCACACATTTCATTTCTATGGTGCCTTGAGAGAAAACATCACCAATGAAGAACACTTCCTCCGTGAAGAACCCTGGTGAGGAATGTCTTCAACTTCTTCCTTAGAAGCACCTTGTGGAGGCAACCGATATTGGACATCTTCGGCGACCGACCATCCCACCTCATTGTCGTCAATGAACAATATGAGGTAGGGGGTTTTTTTGCATGGTAATATTTTCCTTGTTTTCTTTATGGTTGAGAACTAATCGCTGTGGAAGTCGTAATGTTTGAAGTTCATCGATATTCTTTCTTATTGAGCCAAATGCTACAACCCTAAAGCGGGGGTGTGGGACAAACCAAAATTGACCGACCCGTCCGTCGTTCATATTTGTGGTGTTATTTGGAATGAAGGAGGGAGATGAAGACAAAAAAGCTGACGAAGGAAACGACGATGCCACCTGTGACCACCGTGACCCTTGCCGCTCACGTAGACCTCCGGCCTCCCGGTTGTGCACCCTCACCACATCGTGCCACCCAGGGCCGAACTGGCCCTTCCCCTCAACTTGCATCGCCCGCCAGTTGAGCCACCTTGGCCACGCTCCCTGCCGGCCGTGCCTCCTGCCATCCGAGCCCCCGCCGGCTGCGCCACCCCGGCGCCCCCCCAACCACACCACCCACAGGCCGAGCCACCCAGCCCACACCGCCTGCCGCCTGCACCGCCCGCCAGCCTATCTGCCCTTGTCGATCATTCCCCTTAACGGCCAAGCCACCCTGCTCACACATCCTTCCAGTCACGCCACCTGCCCGCCTCCTCACCCTTTCCGATCGCACCGCCCACCGGCCACGCCACCCGCTGCTCTACAAGCCGCCCCAGCTTGTGCTTCCTGTGACCATCTGAGCCGCCCCGGCTCAGGCCACCCGTGGACCTCCGAGCTACCCTGTCTTGCATTGTCCATGGCCTACCAAGCCTCCCTGCGGCGTCGTGCCCTCGCAGTGCCCTCCATGGCCGAGCTGCCCTCGCGGTTCTCCGCGGACCCTCCCTGCCTGTCGGGCCAGACCTAATGGGTTCAGCATGTTTGACCCAAACCGGGTTGGCCCAGGCCGGTTCGGACGAGATCCTGGCCTACTACCACCACTTTACTTTCTTTTGGAAAACATCATTTACACTGGACGCCCGTTTGACAAACCGTCTTCGACGCTGGAAATCATGTAGCGATGCGGTCCCTTTGAGTATACTCTGCTGGAGTTTTGGATTGCGATATGAAACATTCATGTTGGATTGAGAATGAATCCAACTAGGACCCTAGGACTAACTTGCTAATAACTCACAGACTGAGCATTTGATTGATGCGTCGTCTATTACATTGTGACCCCTATGATGTGGCAGATCTTTGAGATACTTTTCGTGATACTTTTTGATAGTTGGAGTATCGACCAGTATCCCATGGAGTGGATCCTATTGGAGATGAGAAAGAGTAGTGGGCAGACCCTGTAGTTGGATGAGACCTGATGAATACTGATATTTACAACTCAGAGTGACTCAACTAGCCCTATGGGGAGCGCTTGGGTGTTATGGAATACCCACAATGGGGAGCACCTTTATGTCACGGAAGACCCACGGTACTTGACCAGAGTAGTACCTCATCCGGATATGAGGGGGAGTGCGCTTGGTGACGCGGAAAACCCATGGTGGGGAACATTCTTGGTGATGCAGTAGATCCACGATACTCGATAGGAGGAGTACCTTAGTATTCCTAGGTTATTGGGATGTGTTCTTGGTGTTGCGGCGGGCCCAATGTACTCGATATGGGAGGAGTTATTCAGTAGCTGAGGTTTCGACAATGTGACTGGGGATGTTACATGATACTACCCCTATAATGATATCCTAGTTGAGATTAGTCAGTTTTTCTATGTTTTCCTTGTGATTAAGATGGATCACTAGATTACTTAGGTATATGTATGGGTATATACCTAAGTAGGGTTATCTGTTGATTTCTTTCTTTGTGGTTTATCATTGGTAAATTTTGTGAGACCTTGAGGGTCTCAAGGTCCCTAATAAGTATCGTTATACTCACCCCTGCACGGGATATGCCCACACCTTGTTCTGTTGGACAAAGATGAAAGACAACACTGACTGAGGCTGAGAGTACCTAGACTGGATGGTACCTGGAGGTGGACCATATGGTATGTCGGTACATGGAGTAGATGGTCGGACATGGAGTGTTGGGGAGGCGATCTTTACCTACCCATCAGGTAGAAACCCCAGAAGAGGATCCAGTAGCTGTCTTCCCTTCTCTTTTAATTGTATTGTATCACTGTGGTACTTGTACCTTCCACTTGGGTTTGTATTCTGACCCTTTTTCTTTCAAAACTATTTTTTATACTGTTTACTTGGTGTTTCATCCAGCTGTGTGCTTGCTGGTGTGTGTGTTTACAGGTTATAAAGGCAATGCATTCTTAGTTTTGGGAATTTACGCCTTTGGTTCTAGTCACCAGCCTCTGTCCTATAAAAGGTGGGCTCAGGGTAGTCATGGCATAGGCCCTAGGGGACGGGTCGTAAGAGCTAAATACTCTATTTCCTCTCTCAACAACTATGATAAATTTCACATGTTTAGAGCATCTGCCACCATGTCCCCGTTTTTTGGAGTATAGTCTTACTCAAAGTCATAATACATCAGGAATCTATCCAGAGCATCAATACCAAGGTATGGTATTTTTGTCCAAAATTTATTCCTAAGCCTCTTATTATCATTATATATTATAAAATACTCTCCCATAAGGAAGAGTCAACTACTATTTAGAGAGATAACTATTACTACTAGGTCCAAATTGTTAGTTATAAAGATATATTCATTGAGTCTAAATTATAGGGACCCATATACAATCTCCACTTACCTCGGCATCAAAACACATTCCTAACTAGTTATGAAGGAATCACAAGAAACCATATACTCAACACCCACCTCTAAAAGTATCAATACGGGGGAGGCTCTACAAACTCTATGAATAATACTATATATATCATTATAACATATCTATCCATAATAATGGAATCTCCTTCATTTTCATGGAGTTTAAAAAAGGTAAAATATTTGACAAATTGAGACTGAATATTTGATAGTAGCCTTCAAACCCAGGGATGTCTCAAACGTATGTTACACTCTTTGGTGGATACAATTCTAGGAAAACCTAAAACATGATTGGTCCACTACAACTACAACTTTTAAGATGAAATATCCCTATAATTTTAGGTTAAAAACATAGATCTAACACTCCAATAACCTCCCATAAATGTGTCCCTCTACAAGTAATTCAAGATTTATCCTCAAATGTCTCGTGTGATCCTCCTCAAAATTAGAGTAAAAAATGATTTTAATGATGAGGATTTCCATAAAACAATATAATAATGAATAAATTATATTTTTTATAAGTACCATAATAATTTTTGGGGAGTGGTTTATGGTGAATGGAGTCAATATGTACTTGAAATTACCATAGAAAAATTAAATATTAGTCATTGGTAAATCCTCATCTTAAACATGGATTAGTCGATAGCCCGACCTGAGGTCAATATTCAGGGAAAACCTACCCCTTCCAATATTAAAAGATGATAGTGATTCACATATGTTGATGCATATTATTAATGGTAACCGTATTAAGGACATATTCATCCAAACGTAACCTCAACTGTCTATATTCTTTCTTAGAAAACTACACTGTGGTTTCCCAGGGGGGCACAAATGGTCTAACAAATACCATCCCCTATAAAATCTATAATAGAAACATCAGTTTCTGAATCTCTATTTGGGACAAACAATATTGTGGAACTTATTTATTGGATATACTTGGGTGATTGTTTATTCCGAAATTGATCTATTGATGGGGAGTTTAGTCCAACACATGATCAAGAAAGATGTCCGCATACATTGAAACCACTATAAAAAGAATAAAGTTCATAAGATATACTTATCCAAAGATAATACTGTCCATATAATGGTTAATTGAATCTATTTGTATAGGTATAAAAACATACTAATTTTTCTATACTTCATTATCACCCATGATGGAAAACAGTATCCTATAAACTCATTCACACCACGTTCTCTACAAAAAATAGCCCATCTGGTATTGAACTTCGAAGAGGCATTCAAAAAGTATAATTACATTATAATGAATCATCATGGCCATTAAAATATCCAATAAAAATCAATTTCCTCCAATTTTCATGTCATAATGTCAGGGAATGTGTTTCAACATAGAATCACTCATGATAGGAGTCCCCAAAAGAAATGGTTGATCCAAAGGCCCCATTGAAATATCTAGATCATTAATAATGGTTTAAGAAAGGAGTGGGTGTCTTAAATATATGTCTATTTATAAAAATTATATTGTATAAAATATATTTATCATACATAAAATATTCTCTCGTTCCATTGGGTCATAATAATCTACTACCTATAGCTACTGACATCCGCAACCACTAGCTCCCAAAGCCAAGTGGGGACCACCTTGTTGTGGTGGTGGTAATATATATAAAAAATATTCCACCTTCCACATATCTTCCACCAACACTTCCATGTACACAATTTGTAAAACACTATGATCTAGAAGATACATATTATTAGAAGGAACACTGACCGTCACTTTTTCAAATTCATGGAGGGACAACAAATTCCATACCACATGTCCTCACCCATCATTGGAGTAGAATCACCTCTCCCTCATCTAACATCAACAGTCTTGAGAGTCCTAATCTAGAGACCCCTTATCCTAAAAATATCTTAATATTATATTCAAATTCTATGATCCTTGAGTCTTTCAATTTTTTCCAACTGTTGAAGTCCTATCTCTAGGGTTCACACTTCCAAAACAAAGTTGCAGTGGCTGCCCTACTAGGATTCTCTCTACCTCCAAGGAATGCATTAATAACACAAAATAAGAATGAATGAAAAGTGATATCACACCATCAGAAATATATTGTTGATGGAAATTATCAATGGTTTATTTTTGGAACTATTTATCATGAACCGTGTCCAAATAGTACAGTGAGAGGTTGGTGAACCTCGACGCGTACTATACAATGTACATCCTTCTCTTATTGAGCTGAAAAATATCATGGATATTTATCATCCACAACATCACTAGATAAAACATATAATTATGGATTATATTGATATTATTCTATGTGAGGTTCACCTGATCATATATTAGAGTCATATCCATGTTTAAGTCTTACCACTAGGGCCACTATATGATCATAAGGGGTATTAATGAGGAGGAAAAATCACTCAAATTACCAATGACCCGCCTATTCTACATATGGATATAGATCACCCAAATAACCTGATTGGTATCATCTTATATAAAACATGAGCCATTATCCACATCTATATTTAATCTTCATGATATTTTAGTGAAAACATCAAGTTGAAATGTGAAGGGAATATCAGATAACCACCCATATTTACCACATCTTGATCTTGACCATGAACGGATTCTCCATTACTAAGTGTGTCATTATTATTCCCCTACTGTGGAATACAAGATTGTTTTCATCATGGATTCGTCATGAAATTGAAATCATATAACAATTTTAATGTTTATATATAGGGACCTAACTCAAAAAGATAAAGGATACCACAACACATTCATATATGATACATGTAATGATATTTTTTCTAGAACTATTTCCAACATGTACCATGTGAAAAACAATGTTATCTAATTCTAGATAAACAGATATATTTTCCATCAAATCATCATAGGGTTTTCAAAACAGTGATCAAAACTCGATAGACATTAACACAACTTCCCTAGATCCCTAACCAAAGCTCACAACTAGAATATCACAAAATAATATTTATAAGATAACTTGATCTGATACGACTATGTTATGATCATAGTAACTGGGGACCACCTATCCAATGGGAAGCTAAGTGTGACACCCTAATCTTTCCTCTAACAGGACAAGGGTTGCTGGCTATTACCGAGTAGGTATATCACACACATTATAGGAAATATACCAAGGCACTTGTACATATGGACAAAAATCCAAGAAGAAATTTATATGTGAAAACTAAAGATAAATTAACACCAAAATCATCGAATACAACTAAATCCCACATCACAGTATGTAACAAGTAAGGCAATGAATAAGGGACAAATACATGCCCACCAAAAAACTACAAATGGGGCCATCCTAAAAGAGAATAGAGGATGATTATAAATTTGTAACTCATAGAACAGAATGTGGATGATCCATCACACCAATTCCTTATATACTCACGATCCTCTTAGGACCTTATCAAAATTCATTTCATCTGTATGAGAAACGACACATGCATGAAGATCCCATGCACACGTGAGTAAAATTATTCTCAGTGGGAGATCCTGATATCATCAAATAGAATGAATCAATGATCTTCATATAAAAGAAAGGATAACATCAACCAAGATAAATCCATGCTTGATACCAAATACCAATCTAATGTCACAACCATAAAACTAACCTATGATTATTATTTAATATTCTAGGTCATGATTACATAAAATAACACAGTCCTCAAGTATTTCTAACACAGATGAAATTAATTTAAGAGGAATCAAACATTGGGATTAAATATGAATAAATTTGTACAAAAACTATGAATACATAGATACAAAAAAATAGTCGATGAAAACCAAGGCCTATGGGGGATACCTAATCCTACATGGAGTAAACTACTAGGATGGGGATCACATTCCCTATAAGTTAGAAACTGTATACCTGACCCATATTATTGATGAATGATAGAGGATCATATAGTAAGCCACATATAAGGATACCTAACTCTATCCAAGAAGTACCTATAGATAGGATCATTTATCTTATTCATAAGACAAGATGGCACACTTCACCCTCATTGGGATAGACTAAGATAATTTATGCTACTAATACATACATTGGATGAAGAGATTGTTTGATTCAACCATTCCTAGAAGGAGAACACAATTGGTATATCAAATTCCAATCATGTCCTTTTTAGTCATGATATGCCAGAGTGTATGCCAATTCCAATGTCCTCTCACTAGTTCTCATGTACTCTGATCATAACCAAGCATACCAGTCCTGCACATTAACTATTGTTATGATTATGTAGTCTATCAATGTACATACCCATGTACTCTAGGGGAACACATTGTGTCACCAACCTTATGTCACATGACATTTGGACTATCCACATTATGTGTGATATTTATCTGTATGTGTAATCATAGCTGCTACAAAAAGGGGTCCAAAATGTGTGTGTTATTTTGAACCACATGCAGTGTATGTAATTTTTTCATAGACAACCAATAATTCTAAAAAAACTTTCAACCACATTATTTCTTCTATTTATTCCAATAAATAAAACACTCTAGACCTCAAATCAAAGGTTGAACACCCCAAATCTAGTGAGGAATCACCTCTTGTCTCACCACATCTTGGAATCACCTTACCATAGATGAAAAACACCTAATCCAAAATCCAAATCATATATCATTATCATCATAAAATATTTCTGTCCTAGATCCCAAATATTAATCAACATATATTATTTATTTCAAAAATGATCAATATTTCAATGTTTAGTTTTTAGATATAGTCGAAATATTAGGTAAAAGGGACAATGATAATGAATTCTTGAAGAACGAGGGGAGAGAAAAAGAAATAATTAAAGAAATAAAACCAACATAATTCATTTTTTTGGTTGGCCACAATATTTTGATGGATAAAATGATGTCCATTAAGGAAGAATAACATATCACTAAACAATTCCTAAACCCTATAAGACAATCCACTAATAATTTCAATAATTAATTTTCTATGAAACTAACTCATGTTCTATGACACAACAAAAATATTGACCGATTAAAAAAATCCCTACCAAAAGATTGGATTAATCATTGAAAATAAATTAATACATAATTGTTAAAATCAATGAGATCTATGAAATCCATTCCAAAAGGAAATTCCCATAGATAATTGACCATCGATCCATGACCTCGATGCCCCCTCAAATTTTGTCTTACATGTCCCATTAAAATAATTAGGTTTATGCATATATAGCTTGTATTTTTTCATTTATTATTTTAAATACTTGAGGAATTACGTCACTAAATGAATAAGTAACAAATTAATTAATTAATTAATTAATTAATTAATTAATTTATTTATTTATTATTCCACCCCTGACTACAGTTAGAAAAAAGCACTTGATACATATAAAGGTTATAACTGGACCTGGGTAAAACCCATATTTGGGATTTAAAAGTGTTCTTAGATTTCCCATATGGAACACCATTCGGGAGGTACTCCATTATTTCATAAAAACTATGTGTGTATGATATAATTTATATAATATTTTTATTATATAAATATTGGGCCTCCATGTGCCCCAAAAATCCAAAATTGACTCCATTCTTAACTGCAACAATATTATTTAAAATATTAAAATGTTTTCAACAAAAAATAGAGTCATTATTAGTATATTGGGAATGATATATTTAATTACATTTCAATAGAAATAATTTATTTATTTTAGAAATTATATTAATATTATCAATGAGTTTTTCAAACATTAAATAAATAATTATAATATTTTTATTTTTATTTAACTTGGGGTTCACTTATAATTAATTGAATGTTTTAAGGAATTTGTTAAATAAGTATTATCTGAACTAACTCTTAAAAAAATATATCATTTCTAGGATGAGATGTTTTTTGTGAAAAAAAAATAATATCTAGATAATTCTATCATGATATAGAGTGATATTTATTTAGAACACACTCAAGAATGATGAACATCAATCCACATATTCCCTTTCAATTCCAAAATAGAAATCAATTTATTATTATTTTTCACTATAATTAATTATAGTTTTAATTAATAGGAACAATGAAAGGTGATTAGTCCTTGATGCCAACATGAAATTATCCATCATTGGAATTAAAATTATAATGGAACATGTTTGTATAAAACTAGAGGGGTTATTAACATTAATCCATTATCATAATGTAGTAATGACAATAGAGTTAAACCAATTCTATAACAATGAAATACTTCTATGACAATAAGATATTCTTATTTATAAATAAATATAAATTATATATAAAAGATTATTCCTCTAGGATTCCAGGGTTTTAACTCATCTAGTTGCAAGGTTAAATCTAATAAAAAATATTAAATCCCATTATTTGGAATGGGCTGATCCTTTTGTACCGTATGCATAACGTTCAGGTGGTATCAATGATGTTAAATATAAATTTAAATTTTTTACCAATCATTGATCTAATTACACATTTGTTTGTTAATTTTTTAGGTTAATTAATTATTTAATATTATATTAAATATATTAAGTTCAATAAATTTCATATAACCATGAAAATGTGATGAACACACAAATTTCCCATCCTATGGTGTTAGAGGTTTTCATAATGTAATACTGATACATAAAATATAACCAAAATGTATATTTTTTTGTTAAAAAATCAACTCCTATTGGGAAAGACACATAGATCATGACACATCGAGTGGGATAATAGTACATAGTGTCATTAAAAAACATGTTTTTCTCAAGTCATAAGGCATGTTATTTTAGTGGTAACATTTTTCTCTAGCTTGTGTAGATGTTACGTAACATTTCACGATTTGGCCACACGAGAATCCTGAAATATGTGTGGTTAATGTATTTGGAATAAATTAAATAAATACCATGTAATTAACTAAATCCATGTAATAAGATATATTTATGACAAAAATATGTGTTTATAGTGCACATATTAGGTAAACCATAAATTTATTCTTGGATTACACGTCGATTCCATAGAATTGTATCACAAAAGTCCATAAAATAAGACACACGACATGTAAAAGGTTGTCTAATCAATATAACTAAATCATATTTACATGGTGTTAAAACCAATCTCTAAAATACATCATTAAAATTTATTAAATGCAATGTTAATTTATTGAGACATTAAACCAAACAATAGTTTGTGTAGCTAGTGCACATTCCATGAGACATGGTTTTAATGAGCATAAAATTCTTAATTAAATTTTATCATTAATTTAAATCATATACATATTTTATAATTATATTATATAGAGTATACAAAAGATCATTAAAAATAGTACAAATATGTATAATAATGTGTCTCATATCTCATGCTTGTGAAGAAAATTAATTGGATTGAGTCATGAAACAACAAAACAAGTAATCTATTGATAATATATGAATAATAAATTCCATATAAGTATTAAATATCTTAAAAATTGCATAAAATTCACCAATCATTTATCAGGCCTATACGTTATGTATCCTTTAGTATACACCATTTACATAAATAATTTTAATAACAATAACATTTTTAAAATTATAGTGGATATGAATATAATGGACTTTTTGGATTGAAAATTTATATAAAATAATTAATTAATCAATAACACAATTACTTTACTAAATTCATATCCATGAAGAATACATTTCAATGTATTATAGCCAACTTTAAATGTGAATTTCTTCCATGCATGGATGATCATAATCACAACAAACCGATGTATGTGTTGAGTTCTTGTAATGTGTAATATATATTTCCTGGGTTTTGAATGTGATAAATGTTTTTTTAAATTAAATTTTATTTATTTTTAGTCATCCATCCCACCAATATTAATTTTGAATTGTGTGTACATGGATTATTTTTTGTGACCACATGGCCTAGTACTCATCACCCACATGTGAGTAAAAACATATAATTGATGGATCTATAAGAAGAAGAGGTAGTTAAAAAACAATGAATAATTGAATCTAAATAAAATGATATGGTCTATCAAAGAGATAATTATATAACTTGGCCTAGGCCTATCTCTTCGATTTATTACCCTATGGACAAGGGTCAGTTTATTATGTTCTTGATAAACCAACAAATATGAATGCTTTTGATCATTCTTTACATTTATATAATTTATATATTATAGATATTTAATTTTTTATTTATGATATTCAGGTTTTTTTAGTATAACACATTTTAAATGAATTAAAAATCATGAAATATTGGCTAAAATAAATGGATCTTTTTTTATGAATTTGTTTAATTAATTATGTAAAATATACATATGATATTAAAAATCATATAAATAGATATGATAAATGATATTTACTCATATTTTAAATAACACTCAAAAAAATATATATGTGGTATAACATTCTATAACATGAGTCAAAATGAAACCACAGTTAAATGTACTTTTCTAACCACCATCTACGTGATTTAAATTTTCGATGAGTTTAGTTAAATGTTTTGTATAGAAATAACATGTTTTTATCAAAGGTAGATTGACTTCATTAAAATTCATGAAACATGTAAGAATCTGTTAATGAAATCCATGTTTGTGATTTTATGACTTGGAGGAACTCCAATGTATCAAATAACTACGAATTAATATAGTTTGAAATTCCACCTATCTAAATACCTTAGAAAAACTTATGAATACAAAATATGAGTTATGAGAAGGGATATACATATAATTTACCCAAGGATATCCATAATATATGATATTATAAATCTAATGGTGTGGGATATATGGAGATTATAAAACAATTAATGACTAATAACAAAATATATTATATCAAAAGTTTTTATATAAGATAATGTACTAAAAGATTATTTTTTTAGAATATTAAAATTTCTGAGTCCATGATATTATATCTATGATCCATTTTTGATAAAGAGTATATATATAATGATGCAAGATTATATAAGTGGTACATATTATTATTCATTGAACTATATTATAAGTGGATGTCTTAGGTGTTTTAGTTCCCAGCCCCATATGATCCCTCTAAATAAGTGAGTGAAGAGGATCTCATTGTCTACATAGGAAACTTGAATGATATGGTAGATTCAAATTTCTATTAATATTTATTTCAAGTGAGATATAGAATCATTATTAAATTAGGGATGTTTAGATATTTTTTAATTACATTTATGATATTTATCAAGATAATGATAGATAATATTGGTACAATATCTTCAAGGAATGTTTCTTGTGAAATATTAGGGAAAATTTTTCAGTTCGACTTTATTTCGTATTGATGAATAGATATATTGAGTATTCATAAATAATGGGGTTTAAGTTTCTAAATGTGTTTATCACATAACTCGTTATCTGTAAAAACCACAATTTTATGATGTAGTTAACTATATGTTAATTTTAATTCCTTTATAGTGTTCTTTACTCAAAACACCAAGTTTAAGCAAAGACTGATATGCTATTGAAATGTTTTTATTTAACATGACAGTTGTCTCCTATCCCTCATATAGAAGCATATGAATAAGACTATATAAACTATGAAAAATATATTACTTACAAATATATAAAATTAATTCATTGGTTATAAAATTATTATAAATGATAATAAAAAATATAAAAAATTAAGGTGCATATTTTCTAAAAAATTATTATTTTTTCACGCAATGTGTTTTTATATTACAAAACTATAGTAATCACAATAGATGAATTATTTTAATGAAATTTATAAAATAAAAAAATTAACATTATTTTAATTATTATAGTAGGCATAAAATAAGATTTATTCATGTATTATTCTTAAAAATGGATTTCTATAAAATGGTTATCATCATGTTTTGTCAACATAATTTAAAATTATTTAAGTATAGTTATAGAAATTAAATATTGAAAAATTTATTATATATTTTTAATTAGGAGGATCATGTTTGGTAAATATTTCCATTTTTTTTAATCAATATGAGTAGTAACCTCGCTAAATCATTGCCACCTCTACAAGGGTAAAACAGGCAAAATATGGTGAAAACATTGAAATAAGCCTATAAAATTTCTCTATAACATTCTTTTCTCCCATTGGATGAGTGGAATTTGTGAATTAACTTTCAATTATTTCATATATATACACACATGGTTCCATATTTATTTGTTTTTGACCTTTATATTATAATAATAAATGAATAAAAATGTCACTCTTAAAATTAATATCTATAATATTTCTCTATAAGGATACAAAGAGGTCATATTTGGTTATTAATGTTCATTTTAATAAATATATAGATATATTTTTCAGGGTAATTTATTTTAATTTTTTTGTAATTTAAAAATTTACTTAAATTCTTACACAACATTGGCACATTATTTATTCAATTAATAGAAAAATAAAATAATTGATTTTAAGAATATTAAAAGTAATATAATTTAGATAAATTATTATGTTAAATGAATTTATATGATAAATATATAATATTATAAATTTTTGAAATGTTTATATTCTAATTTCATTTTTCTGTTGATGTATTTGATGTCAAATTAAATTAATAGTGTCTAAAATTACAGTAATTATATTTTCTAAAGATTAATATTTATTAAGTTATATAAAAATAATAAAATTTTAAAATAGGTAAAGGGGATAATATATGATATAAATTTCCATCCCATGGATATTTATAATCCAATTTTAACATTATAAGTAAAATAAAAACCCATTAATATTGAATAATTCATTACAATAGCTAAGATAAAATTAGATAACTAAGGGGTGAAACCAAAATATATGGTTTAAAATTACTCAAAATCCTATGTAAATTTCAGGGTTGATAGTATTTTCAAATTATTATTAATTTTATTTAAATAAATATTTATTTTAATAATTTTTATTAATAATTAAATAGTTATATTTTAATCTTTTTACAAATTCGATGTGTGTCGTTTCCTTTCATATTTAAAGGGAACCCCTTCTCTCTATTGATGACACCACATTATGACATTTTGATCGAAAAAACCCTAAAAATACCATAGAAAACATTCTTATTAATGATATATAGGTTCAAATATTCCAAAAACATTAACTCAAGGGTCCTTATTTGGAGATCAAATGGAGTACTCTCAAAGAAGGGGTAACTAACTTAACAGATCAGTTTCTTATTTTTACTTCTAATTTTACCTTCTATAAATATAAGGTCTTAAAATTAAAATAACAAATTAATTTTCATAAATATACATAAATTTTATTATAATTATGAGGCCACCATTATTCACCCTCTTTTCCATCAAAAGAAAAATGACAACAGAACTCGTAGGTATATGTGGACATCAATATCAATGAATCAATGTGATTAATTTATCATTTAATGTTTATATAGATAGTAATAACAATAGATTTAATAAATATATATGATATATATATGATATAATAATTATTAGAGAAATTTGATATTTATTTACCTTTTTTTGTTCCTCCCATCAAAAAATGGAAATACCATTCATGCGTACGTTTGACTTATTGTCTCTAAGAATGATGAAACTCATTATATATATATATATATATTATTGATGATTCTAAATAAATTAATATATATATATAATTATTATGTTTTATTTTTATGTAATTATTGAAATCCAGGATATTATGGAACCATGATATGTGTACAAGAAAAAAATATCAAACTATACTATACATGAAAAAATGAAGTAGTTATCACCAGAAATATGGTTTTTATTAATGAATTTTACAAGTAAATTATTCATTTATCAAGCCACGTTCTTAATGTTTTTTATATATGTCGGAATAAAAAATTATTATCTATGTTATTTATTTATTAACTGACATAATAATTGAAATAGACATAGTGTTCAAATTAGTAATTTAATAATCGATTTGAAAAAAACATTTTCCCAGATCATTTATTAAATAAAAAATGTTGGAAATAGAAAAAAAAAAATTTCATATCATTTTTTAAATTAAACATGTGGGAAAAAAATAATTTATTTTTATCATCATCTATTTAATAAATTATTTTAAATGTATTATTATTTTCATAATATTTAAATTCTATTCATTCGGGCTTAATTATTTTATGCAGCTACCATTATTTTTCTCTATAAGAAGTGAACCCTTACTCTAACATATTTGTTCAATGACTTCAAATCTCAAAATTATTTGATTCTTGGACTTATATAAATTAATTATTTGATTCAGTGGACATGAATATCTTTCAGTCAGAATCCACCACCACCATCCAACATAACACTCCATCAGCCACCACTTATGCATTAATTGTGTTGGTTTCTCCTTATCAATTTTAATAGTTATGATATCAATTTATAGTTTAAGTTTTCTATTTCAATTTTCCCCACATCCTAGGTATTTCAATTGTCATTTTTAGTTAAAATTTTCCATTCATGTTACTTTATCTTCAAAATTTGTATTTGATGTTCTGATTATTAAAACTTCTTAAGTATTTTTTCATTTATGAATGAATGATTTTAGATTAAGGATTGTGATTTTTTATGAAATAATAATAACTAAATATTTTGAAACAAATAGTTTTTACCAAATATGTTGGATTTCATTTATTAATGAAAAAATTTGGGATATTTTTTATTTAATATTTATAAAATAAAATTGTAAATTTAATATCATAATAAAATAACTTAGTTAAAAATCCTGATATTTCTATTGGTAATAAAAAATTTTAGTTAGATTATTTTAACTTAAACATGTGAGTAATCAGAGTGTGGCATCTATGCTTTTCTGGGATATTATTTCTAAAATTTACCAAACAATGACTATTTGTTCTATCAATTCATTAAATATTTAAATATGAATAATTGTAAACACAGATAAATCAGTGAATAATAATTTTTTGTGTGGTTTTAATCCATTTTATAGGCCTTAAATTTTTCTAGGGGAAACTAGACATAATTATTGATCTATTGATGATGATTATTTTCATTATGATATGTTCGGTCAATTTGAAGAAATGATTCATGATATTGAAGTAGAAGATATTGGGAAAGAATCAATAATAATGTGTTTATATGGTGATGTTGATAAAAAATTATATCTTTGTCATAGAAAATTTTATGTTCTATCAATGATGTTATGATTTAATGACCTAATGATGAAAAATAGATCAATTTATATGAGTATTATATTATTTTAATAGCTATTTAAAAAAAATCCAAAAGAAAATGATCTTCCAGATTGAAAATATAATGTCAATAAATATTTTTCTTCATGGGTTTGAGGTAAAAAAATATAACTGAATACCTCAATATACACGTTCTATATATTAATGAATACAACAGTCTATCATAATATCCAAAATGTGCGACATCACATTATAAGTTAAAAAAATCACATACTGAATTATCACTTATATGGACTCCTAACAAAACTATTTGTTATTTTGTTATATATAATTTTCCATAAGATTATTTTCAAATTAAAATGATACAAAAATGTATGTATGATATATAGATGAGGGGATATCTCATTTAAAATTATATATTCTAGCTGATTTTCTATAGTGGAAGAAATTTATCAAGAGTTTTCTATATTCAAAAATGAATTTAGAAATCTCATAATTGGACTATATGCGTATGGAATGAATCCATACATAATATATAATAAAAAACATATACATGGCCCATTTTATTTATAATTTTCCACTTATCTCACGAATGTTTTATGGAGTGGGAATATATCTTTTTGACTTTAATGATTTTTAGACTAAAATTTCCTTGAAAATATATTGATTTTTTCTTATAACTATTAATTATTGATTTGAATAATTTATTGGAGGATGGTATCAGAGTGAAAGTTTATTTTAAAATAGAAAATTTTCCACTCCATGAAATGATCATGTTCCAATAAATGAATTCCGATTATATGTAAGAATTTTAGGATATAATGTCAACGGATAGAAATCATTTCCAAATTTTGGATAACAAACTTATAATTCCCAACTACAAAATGGGAGAAATTGAGTATATAGAGGCTATAAATGGTTTTTTTTCTATGGATCAATCTTAGTGAAGATTAAAAATAGAATTCAATGGATCATAATAATTTGATATTTCTCAAAAACCATTGTCCACTACTCAATATTTTGACTAGGTGAAAAACATTGAAGTCACATTGGGAAAGACAAAAGAATTTGGTAATTATATAAATATTTGGATGAAATGGTCCATATTTTTTAAACTTACATATTGGATATATCATTATTTTAGATATAAAATTGATATAATGCATATAATAAATAATATAAATACTATATTTGTTGGATCATTATTAGATATTAATGGAAAGTCCAATGATGGGTTTAATTCAGAATTGGACTTACTCTAAATGGGAGTACATTTGGAGTAATATTTTAATCTTATTGGATAACTAACACACCTACATATTACTTACTATAAAGTATCCAATAGGTATAGAATTTTCTTTTTCTCATGTTTTCATGGTACAAATATTCTATAGGGTTATTATTCAAAGGTAACAAATATTGTTTCACAAAATTATTTGAAGTTGGTAGTTATGAAATCTAAAGATTGTCTCATCATTGGGAAACAAATCATACCCATTTAATTTCATGGAATATTGGAAATCCATGTTAGAATGACTATCATAAAGGTGTGTTTTTATTTAAATTCAGTTGGTAATAAGTTTATTGATTTGAATTCCCTGAAAAATGTGTACAGTGATTTTGTTTTTATACATTTTAAAATGTAAATTTAATGTCTTTCATTTTTTATATGATAGTGTATTCAATGATTCATTTTTACTGAGAAATAATGATTTAATGGTCAATATAACAACACTGGATGTACTATTTAAATTGTATATAATGATATTGAATGGATATTTTTAAAAAAAACATATCAACGTAAAGCCTTCATTTTTTGAAGTGTATTTTGGAAGAGGATGAATAGTTTTTAAAAGTTACTTATATAAATTAGAGCACATTTATCAACCAATAACTCTCCATTAATGAGTGAATTCTGAGTAAAAGGGTATTTTTTGTTTAAGGTAAAATAATTTATTTGTTAATAGACAAATAACATATATTTATACATCTAGAATAACACAGAAAATTATAATACATATATAACATTTCATATTAATGTGATAAATTAGAATTATAAAAAGAAGAAAGATATTTGTATTTTTAATGAGCATAATTTTTTTTACATGGTGTAATGATACTGTGAAAGTAAGATCATATTCATTAGATACATTATGATTTTTAGTGGGAATTAAAAATATAAATTTGACAAAATGGTTCTGGTTTAATATTAATGGATATTAATTTCTTAAGAATGAGTAGGATTACATAATTGAATTTTATAATAGTATTTTATTGGTGATCCTTGATGAAATTCAATTCCCAATTCCAACAAAAAAACCAAATCACTACATCATTTTCATATTATGGAATCATTGATGCAAATTGGGCTGTTGATTATGATAAATTTTGAGTTATAATTTTTGAATACAAATGGGTTATCAGTAAAAACAATGTTAAAAATTATGAATTTTGTATGTCACTAGTAAATATTAATATATTTCAATATAGAACTAATCCTTTTATCATAGAAATACATTAAAAAAAATTATGTTCTTGATCAATATGATATGAATTTTTCTATCATATTACATGGGAAAATCATAATGTTTGTGATAAAAATATTAATGAATATTTTGATTTATGTGAAATGTTACATATATGAATATATTAATTGATAATATTAATTACCAAATTGTAGAAGATGTTTGTTCCATACATAAATATCATGAGGATGTAATTTGTGAAGACAATCCTTTAGTAATTTTTTAATATTATAAGTAGAAAATAGTTTTAGGTTGACTAATTTTCAAATTTCATATTTTTATGTTATTTTATGTTTATTTTATTATAAAAAGACATATTATAACTAATAATTTAATTTTTTTTCAAAAGATAATTTTTATTTTTTTTAGTTTACCAATAAAAAACTTATGTTTACCCTTACATATCATTTTTATTTGCAGATTTTTTGTATGAAAATTTATTCTAATTTAATAGGTTTGAAAATATATTTTTTTAAAGATTATTTTAAAATAATACTCTTTTTTGGTAAATAATAGTGTAATATATTGCAGAATTTTTACTATGAACACACATTTTTTAGAGAAAATTTATTCGATAGTGGTGTATTTGATTATCAATGATCAGAAAGATATGATAACGAGTGATTAATTTATTACTATTTTTGTGTCCTTTTAAATTTGTTATTCATGTTTTGACATGATATATGGATTTTTTTCCATTTTTTATTTAATATCAACTCCCATTGATATTTTTATAATTTTAGTTAACTACTTTTAAAAATGAATATAAATTCGTTTAGTTTAGTTCAGTATTTTGGTTCATTTTAATTTTTTTATTTTTATATATAATAGTTGGATTTGTATAATTTTTTACGAATTTTTTATTATTTATATTTGAATGATAATGGAATGTGAATGATTTTATTCACTATGAGCTTCTGGGGAGAACAATAGACAAACCTTTTGGGAGGGTTGTACAAATAATCCTACTGAGGAGCATCCTCATCGTTTCATGCAGGATCCATCTATATCCCTAGTGGGTGAGAAGAATTAAAGGGTTGATAAATTTGGATTTATATATTTAAAAAAATTATCAGTTTCCCATAACTTGGACTAGAGGATACCTGTTTAAATCAATTATAATTATATTTCTATAGGTCTAAAAGAGAAAAAAAATTATTTTATTTCATTAATGGAACAAAGGAAAGGTTGGTATTTTGATTTTTTATTTTATATGTGTTGAAAAAACATGACTATCTCAGTTTTTAGAGATAATTAAGTTAATAAATTTTTTATTATTTCTCTTCTCCTGAAATTTATTCACTAATATAGGTTTTCCTCTAATTACAGTATTCCATATGATATACCGAATACTGGAGGAATGATGTTGAAATGTAAAGGATTGGCGTCTAAAAGGTTGGGTGATTTTAAATCAAACCTCACACCAGATTTCATTTTTGTGGGTATTCAAAATCAAAATCCTTGTGATATATATCAATTTCAAGGTGATATATTGAGAATAATTTTATTTCATATCGAAAAAAAGAATTTTTTTTGTAAGAAGAATTCTAGTTTTTAAAAGTTTTTATATTGTTTTTCATATTAATGATTTTTTAATTGATAATTTTTTGAAATTGATGATTCCATAATTGGAGGTCCAATACAAAATCAAATAGACTAATAATTTATCTTATGGAGGGTATATGCTAATATAAGAAAGAATTATTGCTAAAAATTTTCAAACCCCAAAATCTGGATATTTATTCTCTATAAAGGATTACCCTACCTCCCTCTTGATATACATGAAAAATGGAAGGTGAGTCTAGATGAAAAAAAGGAAAATATCTAATAGAATTTTAGCAATCTGTAGCTAAATAGAATTTAAGAATTTATTTCATTTATATACATTATTTGATGTGAAAAGGGATCAAGTCCCCTTTTATCAAACAACAACAAGTGAAACAATGAAAGTAGCTGATGAAAAGTCAAAACAAAAAGGCTATCATTGTCCAAGATTTTTCCTGATCTTGTTAGAAATATCATGTTCTTTGTCTTACAAGGCGCCCCAGTCCATTCCTCGACTAAGCCCACGCCCACGTCCATGTCCACGTCCACGTCCTCTTCTGTGAAGTGCTTTCAAATATCTTGCTTACTGTAAGAGAGTCTCAATATCTTTATCCGAGTCTGAGATTTCATACTGTGTTTCCTTCCTTGATGCTGGTTCATCTATCTCCTTCCCCATCATGTGATCTTTAGCTCGGCATCCATGCTTTGTTTTCTTCCAAGAGTTCTCATCGTCTGTTACAAGGTGCTGGTCCTCCTCCTTTGCAGTGGAATGTTCTACCCAACTAGTCTACTTCACTGGGGGCTGTCCTGATTTATCTGTAGCTCATTGGTATTCTTTTTCCCTATATGAGAGGTAGGAGAATATTGTGCAAGAAGAATATTGTAAGTGTCATGTGATGTGCATGTAGTGGGGGCTAAAGAGGCCAAAGGAACCTCCGTAGTACCACTGTCAAGTTAATGCATCGAGGTTTTCATAACAGCCTGGACATGAGGAAGGGGATGAGCATCCGAAAAAGTAGGGGGAGAGCTATTGTCAGCATTAAATTTTTGATTAGCAAACAAAACACAATCATGGGAAATAATCTTTCTAGGAGAAGTCTCCTGTGTCACCTGGGTTGACCTCTGAAGATTTGAGTGAGCTGCTACAAATGCAAGAGGAAGGTTATTTCCAGCTTCCAATTTTTCAGAGGGTAATAGCAAACAGTATAAGTAATCAGTCTTCCGTGAAGATAAATTATTCATTAAATGTAGATACCCCTCAATGTCACGAGACATTGAGTAATTAAGGCTAACATGCAGCGGTGGAAGTTCAACTGGGCCTTTTTACTCTATGTCAGCCCATGAAACACCATGGCCATAGGGGGAAGATGACCCAGCCAAAGAGTGTCTATGGTCTGCAGGTTCCTTCTGGGAGGACTAGTTGTCTAAAATATGACCTTGAGGGAGACCAACAGCAAAAGGTTGTCCAATTGAAATAGTTAGGCCTTGGTTCATAGTATACTTTAAACCAGAATCAAATTTTATTTTCATAAAACATGTTATTTGATCATGTCCACATAAGGAACAGAAATTTCATGTCAATGACTTCTTACCATAATTTTTTTCATTCCCAATGGTCTTACAGTATGGGCAGAACCAAGGTAAGTTCTCAAATTCAGTCCTTAATTCAATTTCTTCTTCATTAGTAGAATGAAATTATTTATCAATCAATGTGGATGAAAGGTACACTTCAACAAAGAATCTAGAAAAGTGACCATATATAGAAATTTATGTCTCCCTATCCAATTTGATCGGGACCCCAATTTCCAATGTAATATCATAATGTACTCGGGGGTGCCAAAGAATCCAGTTAAGGCCAAATACCTTCACCCAAGCTTGTACTGTTGAGTTGCCAATTTCCAGGGAGTTGAATTTGTTATCCCATTCATGGATGTGCAGCGCCCCTGTCTTGAAATAGAGAGATCCATGGCCCCAAGCACGCGTTTTGAGATCATCAGAGGGGATAATTAAGAGGAAGTATCCTCTCCCTAAGGAGACACGCTTCCATTTTTAAAATCCCCATATAGAAGAAAGCCTCTGTGTGTGATGATCAATCTTAAATGGCACAACAACTTTAGGTAGGACGAGTCGAGCAATGATTGAATGAGCTCCAATTTTAAGCCTCTCCAAGACCGCAGCCGGATCTGTATTAATGTGAGCCAGTGATCCCTTTCAACAGATGCCAACATTCATACCCTTAAAAGTCGAGAATGAGTTATTGCGAGCACAAAAATCTTTTAGGTTAACCTCAGGGGGCTTATCTTCATGGGGATTGAGTCTCCCAAATTTGACGCCACATGCTTGTATGCATCAAAATGCGCCTGGGTCAGGAAGACGCTAGACAACGATGGTGGAATCAAAGAATCCAGAGGGAAGAACCCTAATTTTCATTGCGGCGCGGCGAGGGGGGGGGGGTATTACTCCCGAGCATTCTCCCGACAAAGCATCCATCATTTATATACATTATTTGATTTAAATAAATTATTTATATAATGTGATTCCCTAATGATTTTTCAAATATTCTATAATGGAATATCTTGTGGAGTAAATTACACAGGGGACCTTTATACTTGAGGTTAAGAATGATATTTTAGCCACGACATCAAGAAAGCCTAAACGCCCAGGTCATGTATGAGGATACTAAAGAAGTGTATTGGAAAAAAATTATTCGATCATTCTGAATATTCTTCATCATATAATGTTTATAAAATTAGAATAAAATATTTAGAATATATTTATCATGATTTGGGTGATATGGTAGAGGATATTATTAGAGATTTGGTATAGTTAATGTTTTCAAACATGAAAAATGTCCTATTCTACTAATCCAACTCCTCCATCGTTTCGTACACATCCCACTCCTCTACCTCCTCAGACTTATCCAACTCATACACCTCCTCCTTATTAGATTCCCATTTATTGTGATTTATCTGTTGAGGATCCCCATCTACATATATTCCCATATGAGATTATATATTACATTGGTGATACAATGTATCATTATACTATATAGATAAATAATATTAGTGTAAATATACTAGATATTATAGAAATGTCAGCAAGAATACAATTTTTTTAGATGAGGTCACTATTATTGGGAAAACTATGAGAATTTTTTTTGTTTATGCATCAAGAATTGTATAATAAATTACTATTTTGGAAATGTATATTTTATCATTTATTTTTTTAGTTATTTTTTTGGAATTTTAGAAGTTATATTATTTTCTAATTTTTAAAATAATACATTAATGGTAAAGATATAATGTATAGACAACAAAAATTAATGGTTATTATTACTTCAGATACAACTTCTTATAGACCTGATAGATTATCAACATATTCAAGATATTTTATGGATTTTTATGAAATTATATATGATCCTATCATTTCGGTGAATTTATTAACTGTGATAATTTTAAATAAATATATCATGGAGAAATTAACAAGAGATGAGTTTATTATCAAATTAATTCTTGTATTTTAAATGTAATTCAACTATCATATATCTTTCATTTATCTTAATTTATTAAAATATTATAATAATAGTTTTTTATTTAATGCATCTTAATTCAGTTTATATAAAACATTATACAACATATGTATATATATTTATGGACAAAAAATTTATTTTACCTATAGAGATGATAATGAGTTAAAATAAAAGATTAATTTATATTATTGGATTATTTCAAAATAATCCAATTCAGTGTTGGATTCTTCCTAATATTAAAATTTATGAAAAATATATTTCATAATGTGATATATCAACTAGGTGGAAAACCATTGAAATTATATTATTGTTAATATTACTGTCCATTGGATGGTCTATTTTTTCCCCAGGAGAAAGCACCTTTTTTGTTATGCTCAATTTATAGTGAAATACGAGATAATATTAATAATTTGTTAAATATGTGTGTTTAAATATACAAGTACTTATATACATTATAATAAAATGTAAATTTTATTAATACCTATTATTTTCAAACAGGTAATGATGTTATTTTAAATGGAAAATAAGAATGTAGATTCCAAATATCTGGTATGTAAAATAAATGGTTAATTTTCATTTATAATTACTATTTATTTTATATAAGTACATAATATTTTATTTTGAAATGAATTTTTTTAAATCGATGTTTAATATTCATGGATTAACAGAATGTGGAAAATATTTTATACGATTTATGATTGAAATAATTTCAACCCAAACAGTCAACGAATTCTAGAATGTAAGTTTTTTTATAACCCTTTAATTTAATTTTTCATTTTTCATATTCAGAATACATTTTAAAAAAATTATTTATAATTAGTATTTTTTTATGACACATAACGTTATCTTGGATATGATATAATACACTTAAATATATTAGGGGTGGATTATTTAAATGTTATTATTGGGTTTTAGTTTATTTTTAGTATATAATATAAAGCTAATTTTTTTTATTAAGATAAAAAACATTGATTTTTTGTTGAGGATTTCTGGACTAATTCTTATTTTTATGTATTTTTCTTATGAATATGTACTACTAGGATCACCACTATATTTTAATAACTTAAAATAGTTTTATATTTTATATTATTTATTTTTTAACTAATATGAAAAGTTGAATATCACATTAATTTTCTGATAATCGATGTGATAAATGCTTTATCAAGTGAATTTTCATAAGAAATACATGAATTATTTTTCCTTATCGGTTTTCACATAACATATGTGGATAACTACCTCAAAATTGGACTTTATTGTCACATTTGTAGTATGTGTTTTTCGGAACATTTCACATCAGTTTTTCTTCTTAAATCCGACGCGATAAACTAATTTCCATATGAATTTTTGTAAAACCAACATATAAAAAACGAGAAAATATGTCACAATAAATAGAAATTTTTTATTTAAACTTATGTTTAAAAATTATTTAAAAAATCACCAGTATTAATATTGAGAGGTAACCTGTTATGAACACTTAAAAAACAGATATGGAAATCCCTTTATTGCACTAGCAACTTTATAATAAATTTATGATAAAAAGATTATAAATAAATCAGATAATTTATGATATATATCATTATGGTTCTATTATATATGTATAATAAATATAAATTTATTATATTAGAGTTTTGAACACATGTGATGGATGTCAAATTAATAGTAATAGTTTGCTTCACAATCTAATTATTATTTGTGATTATTTATATTTATATCTCTACTAGGGGGAATTAATTGATATTTCTATCTGAAGCCTAATTTATTTTTTCCCTATATTTATTTCTATAAAATTAAATTTTAAAATTCTTATTACTCTTTTTTTGTACTCAAGATACTAAAAATGTTTTTAAGGAAAAATGATTTTCTTTTTCTACTTGTTTGAGATTTCTTTATTTTATGTCCATATTTTCCATCATTTTTTAAATGATTATTTTAGTATTTTAAAATAATGTACTCATATAATTTTACCCATATTTTAATTTTGAAAAATGGGACTAATTGAGTCTTATTATCATTCTATGAGAGAGTTACTTTTTACCATTTTATAAAATAATGTGAAAGAAAATTTTCTTTTATCATATATGACCAAAAACATAATTACCATTTTCATAACAACCCAATGATTTCATGATTACATTACAAGTATCTTGGATACTTATGTAAAAAAATCATTTATGTTTAAAAAAATAGTCTTAAAATTAGAGATTTTAAAAAGAATTGGTTATTTTATTCAAGAAACCTTGCATTGATATTTTAATAAATTTTAATTTATAACAATATACATTGATTAATATTAAGGTTTGTTGAGGATTTAATATAATTAAAACATCCGCAAAATTTATTTGGATGGTATTAAAATATTTTTACTAGGGAAATTATTTATATATAGTAATCTCGTAATTCAAATAGAAAATGTTTTTGAATTTTATGGAATGTTTATTAATTTGTATAGTTTATTCATTTGATGAATTTATTAGACATATTTATTGACCAGTGGGGACTATAATAACATATATCTTTGATGTCGGTAGGGCTCATGAGATATAACTGGTTTGGTATTGGTGCAATTCCTTACCAATATATATAGATTTCTTAGTACATTTCCTCAATTATATATTTATCGTGTCCGAAATTTTACATTCTGTCATTATGAAATTATTTATTGATGTCTAAATGATATTTTGAATAGTTTTTATATCCATGAATATGTTTTAATCTAAGGAGATTATTTATATAGAATTATTTTGATCAAAATTTATTCCTACCATATTATTCATTACTTATTTACATTCTATTGTAAGTATCCCTTTACTAAGAATCATACCTCAAATTTTATTACATTTTTATTACTAGAATAAAAATATGTTTGATATTTAATAATATTATCTTGGTAAAAATAGTATTTTCAATGAAAATATTGTGTTATATAATAATTTTTTTAAATTTAATATGAGATTTCAATTTGTATCTAGATTTTTAAGACTACTTAAATTATCAATTCTATAGAATGTGTTCAATTATATCTAGGAAAAATGTATTAAAGTATGCAAAAACTCCTGTATATATTGTTTTAGTTATTTAATATTGATATCAAGGGATATTTAATTGATTCTTTGGTAACTAGATTTCAGAAACATTGATTAAGGAAGACAAACCGGTGAATGACTTTGAGGATATGTCTAATTATAAGATAAATTTCTTATGTTTTAGTAAGGTAGATATTATATTGGTTTCCAAGGAATAAATAACAATATAGATACTACAGTTCCATAAGTTTTATTACAAAATGATTTTAAGGGTTATAACTCTAAAAGAACTAGTAATGTATACCCCAACCACCATTCTATTGCATGATGAGGGTGTCATTAATGAAGACATAATTTTAAACTCTTGAGGGACATGATTCGATTAACTAAAATAATTATTAAGAAAAATTAAAAAATAATATAATTTTTTTATTATTTTAGGATAATAAAAAATTAATAATGGTTAATATTTTATTATTATTTATGAATAATTTATTTCAATTTTTTTAAGTGTGTAATACTTTTTCATAATTACATATCACGACTCATAAATATATAATGTATTTTTGTATATTACATTATTTTGAAATGAAATCCAGATTAAGGAATGAAATCTACATCAATACATGAAATCTATATTGGAAATTACACATGAGGAAATATAAGAAAGATATGGCTAGAGTTTGAGGTGGAAATGAAAATATTATAACATTGTTTTGGTAGCTAACTCTGATTATGTCTAATATACTTTCCCTTATAGATAATTTTACTGATCTAAAATATAGTTTGATAATCTTATACTATTTCAAGGGACAATAACTTCAATTATTTAATGAAACCATACATCCATTTATAGTTTAGAAATGGATATGTTTAAAAAAATTACTTTCTCTATTATAGAAGTAATGAAATTGAGAAGGGTTTCATAGAAGTTTACCTTCTCATGGGGGATTCTATTAAATGGTGGGAAATGATTCAAAACACCATGGATTAAGATAAAATAGTGATTATAGAGTTGAATGATTTTAAGGTACATTTCACGGATAAATATTATCCTTGTGAACTATAGCACTGTGAGATTTTGTGAATTATTATTATTTATATTAATTTATCAATTGAAATGTTTTTTAATCCATGTAACACTAAATATAGTTTATTTTATATTAATTAATCATGATTAGGTTTCATTATATGCAACAAAAATATAATCTTTCACTGCACACAAAATAAATTTTATCTTTATCTACACAAAACAATGAGGTTAGCGTCTGTCTGGGCATACACAACACATCACACTGACTTGGAAAATGTTACCTGCAACACTAAAATTATATGGAACATCATAATATTATTACGGTTATTTAAATGAGATATTTAAAACTAGTTGTCAAAGTTATTAATATGAATATTAATCACCAATTTTCAAATATTTTTTATAATGGTTATACATAAATAAAACATATTTATAATAAAAGGTATAACTTTTGGTAAAGTCCATATTTGTTACAATATAATATTTTCTCAGACAAAAAATATCTCATAAATTCAGGTTAAAATAAATATAAATAAATAATGGAACATTTATAAATTTATTTTGATAAAATAAAAACCATTATTTATTTTAGGAAGTCAAAATTATCTTAAGATGAAATTTTGTAATTTTTATGTGAAACATTATTTATGGATGAATAGTAAAAACCATCTGATCTTAATTCAAATCTACTTTTTTTATATTTTAATTATAAGGTTAATTTTTATCTTAAATTTGTTTAAAATTTTAACAAGATAATATTTTTATCAATTAATCCAATTTAGGTCTGTAGAATCAATTTCACTATGAAATTTTATATAAATACATAAAAAAATATTGGACGTTTTTTCTTTAAAAACCCACATTGTCGTCACTTTAAGGGGATTTAATTTAAATTAATTTATTCCCATTATGTGATTATTAACTATGAAAATTTATTACCAAATTGGAATCAGAATAATTTTTATTTTATAATAAGTTAAACATTTTTGACAAAAAAATATTAGTTAATGTTTTTAAAAATAATTACAATGGTCAAGTGAAAAATTATGTTAAAAAGAAATAAACATTATATTTATGGCCCAAAAAATAGAAAATTTTAGAACATCCATTGTATGGAAATTATCCTACCTTGAACATTACATTATTGAGTTTATTTAGATTTTTATGAATTTTCTTAGGTAAAAATGTGGGTACAACTAACTTTTTATTAAAATTCCATGTGTGTTCTTTACCTTCCCTATAAAAGGCCAACACCTATCCATCTTCATTAAACCACTCAATCCAATTAGGAAAAAAAATATTTACCCAATATGCATCCCAACCTCACTCCCTTAATCATATAATCCTCCTCTTTGGAATAAACAAATCCATGGAAACCTTTTAGCACTAACCAAAAAGAGTTGCTGGACTAAGAGGAAATACCTTCCCTCAAGCTCCTTTATTTAAATTAATCACTCAACCCCTCAAATATCTTTATTATAGGATTTTATTAAAAAATAATCCTAAATGTATTTGTGTTTTTATAATTCTTTTAACTACATTAACACACACCTCCATCTAATGGGAGGCAATCATAATGTTAATGTGTACGAGGAACTACCGACTCACGAAATGATTATTGTTCATTTTCTCATTACCGCCTCTCTTGTTTGAAATTTTGATGAAAAATATATTTATATGTGTTATATGTTATATTTATTATACATTTAATGTTATTTAATAATTTTTAAAAAATATTTTTATACCTTCCACTTGGTGTAAATATGATAATTTCTTTTGAGGAAGTGTGGACTACCGCTTCCTTAAAGAAATGTAAATCGGTCACAAACTACAAAGAATGTATTAATGATGAGTTTAATGAATTTATATTATATTTATGAAATAGTAATTCTAATTTATAATATGTATATATGTATATATATATAATTTTTTAGACCGGTTTATATGAAAATTCATATGGAAACAACTTTCATGTGTACGTACGACTTACCATATACATGAACGGTGTATTCTCTTTAATAGTTAAATATTATATAGATTATTGTAATGAAAAAATAATTAATATAAATTATATTTAGAAATTTGTTTTCATTATTCAAGTCAATATATAACTATAAGGACCAAAGGTCTAACAAATTAAGACACATGCGGAAAAAATATTACCCAAATTGAATTCTTAAATTTTTAAAAAGAGGGTAATATAAATCCATAATAAAACAATATATGTTATTATAAGTAATTATATAGTTAATTTTTTGATTTATAATAAATTTATTTTTATTATACTTGAGTTTAAAATTAGTATGAAGATAGTCAAGAAAGAAGGAAATGGGATATCATCTGACTTTTAATTTCTGTGAGATACATGCTTTATTCATCAAAAATCCTTTTTTATGGTGTGTATACAGTACATAGACATATTAAATGATTTATATAATTAAATTTATGGGTATTTACATTTCCATTTTATAATATATATTTCATAGTGTTTATGTTCCAAAAGATTCCAAATCATTAAAATAGTATGGTCTCAATTTGCCTTCTTTGAGACTCATGTTTTGTTATGCACCTAAATTCAATTTCAAGGTGTATAAACTTCAATTTTACATGTTATATAATGAATATAATTATTTTAATGGTATTTTCAGAATAATTTAATATCATTTTATTACGTGGATAAAATGATCCCATGTAACCAAGTGGAAATGTTTGATTGAAACAATCTCATCACTTTTCATGTTTTTTTTGAATATGCTTATTTTATGAAATATTATGATCCATATCTAAATAAAACTCTTAAATATTACTCTCATATAGTTATTAATGATATATTAATTTATTGGTATGTTTTCCAACTCATTTGTACATAATTTTTTTAAAAACGTTTTTTAGAAATCTCGTCTTTATCCTTTATTAGGCCGAAAATATGTGTTCTTTCAAAACCATGTTTTCTAAAAAGGGATTCCATGATTATTTCACCATTATACTATATTATCTAAATTACATTTTAACCGTTTCTTATTATAACAAATATCTTCAGTGGAAGATTATTTTCAAGTTCTCAAAAAGTCATTTTTTCTTACCTTTTTATCGTGTAAAAACAATATTATTTTTACCTCATATGACAAGTATAGATTTACCCATCATCATTTCATTGAATATTACCTTGATATTTTTTATGTTTTATATTTAAAATTAATTTTCTTGGGAAATTATTTTCTAAATTTTTTGAAACAATATTTATATGTTTTCATGGTTTTCTCTCAAAAATGGATTTCAAACCATTTTCAAGCATTATTCATATGATTTTAAGTAAAATGGTGTTTTAATACATTATATATTTATATATATGTTTTCAATTTATTTTCAATGAAATGGTTTTCATAATGTTTTCATGATGTTTTTACAATTTTTCTATGTTTTTTCATAATGTTTTTATGAATTCATTTACATTAATATCATTTCTATGATTGGGTTATTCATAATGATATTGTCTTTGTGAAACCTATTACTCATTCACAAGTAATATTTTTATGAAATATGGTTGACATTAATTTTTGTTATTTTTATTAAATGATTATGAAACCAATATTTGTTTCATAAGTTATAGTATGTTTAAATGTTTATTAAACCCATTTCATTGAATGGGTTATGATATGATAGTTTGTGATTTTTTAGCACATATGTTTATGATTAAATTATGATATGTTTGGGAACTATATCTCCCTACAATTCATTGGGTAAATACTTTTATATCATGAGAAAATAATGTCAGAAACCAAATATGAACTCTATTCATTATTATAGGGTTGAAATATGAAATGAAATAAGTTCAGTATTTTAGGGCTATAATGAGAAATGAACCCTTGTTCAGTATGATAAGGTTGGAAATGGAAATGAACTTAGTTTGGAATTACTTGGGTGTAATATGGAGTCTACTTAGTTTAGTTATATAGGGCTGGAACGAGGTGTGAACCCAGATCAGTAAAGGACATTCTCCACTAAGATGGCCTTCACAGTGGTTCCTTGACTACTATGTAAATCATTATATAAAATTATATGTCTACCAAAATTGTATGTTTTATTCCTATATTATGATTTCATGAATTTTTCCATCATTTATTTATGATTCATGTCTTATGAACATCCAAAATTTATACCATGATTCATGTATAGTAATTTTGATATGTAGGGTGTGATCTTCTATTTTCCGGATCATGTTCTCATACCATTACGCCCATGATAATTCTTACTTATCTCCCTTTTCTACCCTTTATAGGAATTTTAACTCACCCCTTTTAATAGTTCCTTTATTAGGTTACAAAGAAATGTATTATTTTTTATATTCCTATGAAGTTTTTTAGTCAAGAAAATCATAGTCATAGATAATGTATCCTGTTTATGTACCAATTTTTATGATTCCATGTTTCCAAAGGCATAAGACTAATATGGTATTTTTGAGTTATTTTTTATTATATTTTTAGTAATTAATAAATTTTTATAATTTCTATGATTGAAAAGAGAGGGTCTGTACTGTTGGTATCAAATAAATGTTTTAGTTATCTTTATGATGATTAGATGAGAAAACCATAACGAGAACCGTACGTACATGTCTAAGGAAAAGGATAACGACGAAGAAAATAATAAGAATATTTCTAGGAATTATTTTAAAGGATAGAGTGAGTTTTTTCAATGAAATACATCATTATATGTATTTTATAAGTTGATGTGTATATAACAAAGATATAGATAGGAGTAACAACTAAAACAAGATGTTCTGGGGGTGACTCGGGATAATCTGTCACATGATAACGGGCCTTACTGCACAACATATTTGAAACTCCAATGGGATATTCTTTGGTAATTCATAAACTATTCACTATCCATAATTAATGATTTAAATATATGATGACTATGACTGCACAAGTATAAACTTATGGTGTCATAGATTATGGAAGGTTTCATAATTTGGAAATCCTATACGTAATTATTTTATTAAATATGTGGTTTTGTGCTATGATAAGTAATACTCACACAATTATTCTAGTTATAGTCAATTGAGGGACTGTATAGAACTGGTTTAACATTGAACGTGATGGATAATTTTAGGATGGGTAGTAAAGTTGGATGACCACTAGAGTGAATGATATTGTGATCATGCATAATTAGTGTTCATAGAATTTGATTAACCACATGTTCCTTAACCAACTCTTTAACTCACCCATGATGATAATGAAGGTTTTCATAGAGATTTTGAGTAATAGAGATGATATAAAAATGAATATTGTGGTTCCTTTGTTCTATGAATGTGGAAATATTCACATAATTTAATCTCGTAGAGAAACTAGAATAAGTATTGACCATGGAAAACAAGAAAACAAAGTATGTGACTGTAAAGGAGAAATGAGGAGATCATTTAATTAAATGGGTGAGAATATTTTCCTCTCTAAGACACCATTGATGGAAATGTTTTTTAATTGTATAATAAATGGTCATTATGTAACTAAATGTCATATGAGGAAGTCTCTTATAGAGGATCAACCACCAGGTATGAGTAATAGTAACATTTTTAATGATAAAGATATTACGAATGAAACATTATAGGAAAATGGTATTCTATAATAGAATGAGGTATCCTTGATAACTTCATAATAATGATGTTAAATAATAAAAGATTTAATGTACCTGTATTTTAGAATTATGTTATATGATATGTGAAATATGCTAGTATTGTTCAGTTTGTGTTTTTGGATATGAATTTACAAGAACACATCAAATGGTTCTGATGGAATAGTAATGTGATATAATAGAAAGGATATGTCCATAGAAAACACATAATTAAGGGAAATATAATTCTTAATATGTACATTATGTTATTATATTTGTTTATTATAAATATGTGATGTATATTAATAATTAAATTGGATGGTTCTGATTACCTAGGAACTAATTTATGGCTGCTCTAAAAGATATTCATTCTTAAAGGGACGATGTTTACAACATCTTGTATTTATGGAATACATCTAATAATCTATGGAATAATTAATCATGCATGTTTTCAAAATGTATTGATCAAAATTCAGGTTGTAACCATGTCCCAAGATAATTTACCACTAGGGTATTTACATGTTTTGATTGTGAATATGATATGATACTTTTTGATATATGGGGGATCAATGTTAAGATGATTTCATGACATTTTGACGGTTGATTTGAATATTAATCATTTAGAAAGATTATATGGTTTACCATACATGAAGAATTTGAGTTAAACTTTTGAGGATATATTTATGAATTGATATATTAATGGAAAACATTTGTGAAAGATTAACTATAGATTAACCATATTTCAAGGTTGTCTATAATATTTTCAAAATTATATTAGTATGGTTTTATAAAATGATATCATGTATGTCAAGTAATATCCAATCATATCTAGTGATTCTATGGGTCTCGATCCAATGATCAAAAGACAATAATGGTTTCACAGCTACCACTGGCCCACACGATGTCCAAGTTAATGTATAATTTTTATATATATAATAATGTTGGATTAAACAATAGTGTTAATTTATATTTTTAAAGATAAATATATTAAGCATATTGAATTTTGAGAATAATTATAGATAAATATATACACTTTTCATCCTATTATAGGCCTTAAAATATACTAAAAGTTTATTTTAGCACATCACATATCAAATTTAATTTCTGGATGTCCATTACACTTTGTAATAGATAAATTAGAAATTGATAATATTATAAAAAATGAATGAAATTTTGTTTGTATAAATAATTCAGGTAAGTATATTCCCTTGTATTCATAGTCAATAAAATAATTACTCAAACATAAGATAATGATAAAATATTATTGTCCAGATACCTTAATTTGTTTACCCAATGCCCTTATAAATCACCACAAAATTAAGACATTAAGGATATAAATGTTTATTTGATCATTCACTTGTTTTTGATTGATGATCTAAATCACTACCTATATATATACGCTTTTCCTCCATGTCTAATATTCAATCACAACTTATGTTCTTCCATGTGGAAACCTTGTAATATGTTATATTGGGTTATTATTAGGGTTCCAACACTTCCTTTTTAAGGGTTGTTTTAGTATCCATTTTTAAAATGTGGGGTTTTAGGAAGGAAACATTATAGAATTAATCCTTTTCTACCACAGATGAATTCTAAGGGAGAAATTAATTTTATGGGGGTAGAAATAAGCACCTAGATATTTCTTGAATTATTATTATTTAATTAATTAAAACCTTTTGAAATTTTTAATTTAACGTAACCTTAAAAATAATTCATTTTATATTAAAGTAGTATGTCTGTCTTCTGTTATAAATAATAAAAATTTAATCATGCTCTACAAAAAAAACATAAATTTTATATTTATCTACATGAAACATCAATGCTTTCATGCAATGTGGCATACGTTACCTGAAAAACCATCCTGTTGTACACAAAAATCCTTTCCAACTTGGTGTACGTTATACGAAACACTGAATTTATAAAAAACATATTTTAATTATTTTAGTTATTTGTTGAAATAATGTTTAACCTAGAAGTTAAATTTAGAAATATAAAGAGAACTAAATACGTTTAAAAATTTATTTTTATTGTTTTATATAAGTAAAACATTTTTTATTATGAAAGATATAATTTTTGGTAAAATAGTTTTATTTTTAAATATACTATTTTCTCAATAAAAAATCGCATCCTTATTTGTGAAAAAAGAAAATTAATTTTATACAAATTTATATTCTTAATATAAAAAACTATAAAATTAGTTTTATTTTAGGATATCAAAATTAGTTTAAGATGAATTTTTTGTATTTTTCTAAAAAAATTATATTTTGAATAGTAGTGAAGAATACCAGATCATAATTTGAAACCTATTTTTCATATAGTTTTTATAAGGATTAATTATATTTTAAAAAAATAAATTTTTAATTGCATAATATTTTTATTAATTAATCCTTTTTCGGTCATTGGAATCAAATTATCTTTGAAATTGGATATAAAAACAATGAAAAGGATTGGATGTTCTTTCTTTATAAACACAGTGTCATCTCGTCAGTGAGATTAAATTTAAATTAAATTATATAACTTATGTGGAAAGAATTTGTAAAAATGGTTGAAAATTTGTAATTATAATAATTTATAATGTCTGATAAGTTGAAATTAGTAAAATTGATTACAATTAATTACAATGGTGAAGATATAAATTAGGTTCATAATGTATTAAAACATAAATTTATAACAAAAAACATATTACATTGTCCAAGAAATATTGTATGGACAATATTATACAATTAAAATTTAATTATTAAGTTTTTTTGGTTTATTATTACTTATTTATGTAAAAACATGGGTACAACTAACTTTTTTTCCAAAACTCCAAGTGCGACCTTTCAATTCCCTATAAAATCCACCACATATACCTCTTCTTCAAACCTCAAAAACTACTTAGTATTGGAAAATATCTTCCCAATACACTTACAGACATCCCTCCCTTCCTCTTATAAGCCTTCCATTCGGAAAAAAATCAATCCAAGGATGCCTTTTGAAATAACCAAAAGGATTAACCTCATTAAGAGGTAACAACTTCTCTCAAGCTCATTTCTTTTAATATGTTTATCCACCACCTACACTAACTTTATCCCATTATTGTATAAATATACCAATATCATTAATATAATAAAATGTTGTTATTATAGTCGTTTTACCTACACTTACACACACCTCCATCTACTTGTTAACAAACATATTGTTTACGTGTACGTTGAACTACCGCCTCCCAAAATGATGATTGCTTATTTTTCCTTTCCCACCTCTCATGGTGGAATTTATGATAGGAACTCAATTTCTATATGTTATATATTACATTAATAATGTATTTATACTTTGGTAATCTTTTTAAAACAAATATCATTATACATTCCGCTTGGAGTAAATATGATAATTTGATTTGAGGAAGTGTGGACTACTGCCCCTCAAAGAGATGTGAATCTTTCACACACTATTTAAAATGAATTAAGGATGAAAATTGTGAAATAATATGATATATATGAAATAATAATGATTTTATAATTATAATATATATATTACATTTTCATCCTTTCTTTAAATACTACAATAATAATGCAAACAACGTTCATGCATACGTACGACTTACCTTCTCCAGGAATGGTGTATTACATTTTATATATAAATATTATATATATTATTATAAAATAAATATCAAGAATATAAATTATATTTAATTCATGTTTTACATTCTTCAAATCATGATACATGCATAATGACTAATGATATAAAAAATTAAGACAATTGCGAAAAACAAAGAGGATTTTACCAAAAGTGATACCATAAATAGTTAACAAAAGTTTAATATAAATCGATAATTGATATTATATTATATTATATTTAATAATATGGTTCTTTATAGATGTATAATAAATTTATATTTAGTTTAAATGACGTTTTAATGAGTATAAAAATATTCACAACAATAGGAAAAGGGATTTCATCTCATTTTTTATTTGAATGAGATGCATGCTTTATTAACCCCCCATTTATTTTTGGGTGTGTATACTAACAATGGATGTATTAAATGATTATTATAGATAAAATTCTTGGAATTTACATATCCATTTTATTAAATTAATTTCAGGGGGTTTTGGTTTCAAAAGGTACTAAATCATTAAAATGGTTTTGTCTCAATTTTCTATCTTTGGGACCCATGTTTTGTTATACACCTAAAAACATTTTTGAGGTGTATATGCATATATTTTACATGTTATATAATGAATATAATTCATTTAATGATATTATAAGAGTTATTTAATTACATTTTCATACATGATTGGTATGGTCCCAAGTAACCATGAAGTATGTGTTCATTAAAACAATCCCATTACTCTATCAGATTATTAATGAATATGATTATTTTTAAAGGATTCTTCATTTGTCATTCAAAACAAGGGATTTTTTCTAAAAATTTTTCATGAAAAAATAATGTTATTTTTACCTTGTACGGTATGTATGGATGTATCCACCTTCATTTCATTGATTCTTATTTTTTATTTCAAAATGATTAATTTTGAAGAAGTTTTAATTAAAATAATATTACAGGAATTTAGTTAAAAAACATAAATCCTTATTTATATGTTATCAAATTATTTTCAAAGAAATTTATTCCAAAAAACATTCTAGCTTCATTTACATATTTTCACGTAAAATGGTTTTCGAAACATTTTCAATATTTATTTATCGGTTTTCAATGTAATTTCAATGAAATGGGTTTCAAAAAAATTCAATATTTCATTACAATTATTAGAAGTGTTTTCAATGAAAAAAGGGTTTTAAAATGTTTTGTATGTTATTTTATATTTTTTCAAGGACAAATTATTTCAAAATTATTTATTATTTTTCAAGCTAATTTCTATGAAAATTATTTTCAAATAGTTCTATAAATAAAAAAACCAATGTAGAAAGGATATTATCCTCTAGAATTATTTCTGAAAGATATTTCCTAGATATTTTTCATCTAATATGAAATCCATTTATGCAACTCATTAATTTATTATAAATGATCAAATGGTTCCATTCATAACCTTTATATGAATATATTATGCTTAATTTCATAGTCATTATGAATCTAGTTTCTCTTTCACGGTTAATATGTTTATAGAATTCATTTATCATTCAAATTTTATGATTTTGATGAAATTATTATGAATGGTTAACTTTTTATATAGGTAATGATATGTTTAAATTTTAAAGTATTATTTTCATTAAAAATATTATGATATGATTATTTTAAATTTTTTAGAACATGTATGTATTATTTCATTATGAGATGTGTGCAACCTATATCCCCGTCCAATGAATTGGGTAAATATTTATATCTCATGAGAAAGATATTGATGAAATGAGAAATGAACTCAGTTCTATATTACATGGATGGAATGGGATATGAACTCAGTTCAGTATTACTAGGGTGTAATGGGAAATGAACTCAGTTTATTATTAACGGGTTGGAACAGGGAGTGAATTTGGTTTAGTAATGTTGTGTTGGAATGGGGTATGAACATAGTTCGGTAAATGATGTTGTCAAATGAGATGATTTTATAAGTGATTCCATGAATACTATAAAAATAATTATATATTCCTATCTTTCTACCAAAATCCATGTTTTATTCATATGTTATTCTTTTATACATTATATTCTTTATTTTCTTATGATTCATGTCTTTTAAACTGCAAATATTTATTAGATGATTCATGTATATGATCGTTGATATGTAGGGTTTGATATTATATTTTCATGATCTTGTTATCACACCCTTATGCTCAGGATTATCCTTACATATAACCATTTTTAACCCTAACTGTTCATTTGACCTCACCCCTTTTTATGATTTCTTACTCAATTTATGAATATATGTATTATTTTTTATGTGTATAAGATTGGTTCTAGTCAGGAAGAACACAGTGGGAGAAAATATAACCCATTTATATGCCAATGTTTTTGTTTCAATGTTTTCAAATGTAATAGACTAATATGGTCATTGGGTATCTATTTATATAATGTTTTAAGTATTCCAATTATGTAATTTAATGTCTTTGTATGAAAATTGAGGGTCTCTAGAAGAAAAATGAATGGATCCTAGGAGAAGAAGATGAGAGAGAAAAAAATTGACAACGGTGAGAAGATAAAGGGGAATTTTACAACATTTTGTACTTATAGAAAGAAACACTATGGTACATGACTAAAAATAAAATTATTTTCTGTCACGTGTAGATAAAAATGGAATATTTCACAGAATTTAAGGGTATGGGAGAAGTAATCAATGTAATGTACATTTAATATTAGTATATAGTGAACTATTCCAAACAATTCCCATAATATCAAATAAATATACAATAAAAAATACAAGGGGGATGTTAAAGGTTTTGAAAGTTCTATAGTCGACATGTATGTTCTTAATAACTTTATGAAAGGTAAAAATATTAACCACATAAGAATTTAAATTTTTTTTATTTGATTCTTGTTCAACCCACTATTTTATATCTGAATAAATTTTTAAGGGTATCAAAAAACCACATCTACAATTAGATATTGAGTTGATATAGAATGAAAATAATTGTAGGATGACACATCACACCTCTATAGATCATATCTGATATAATTTTGTGGTAATTGACATACTAAAACTATCTTAATTTATTTAATCTAGTTTAATTTGATGTAATTTTCATATGGATTTCTTCTCTATGTAAGGATATCATATCAACTGTGGTGGAAGGGATGTTACAAAAATTATTATGAATCATCAATCAATCATCTATCATTGTGAGGATGAACCTAAACAAAAAATTGAAATTACATCCATCATATAGGGTTTTCTACCTATTCATAAGGAATATTTATCTCTAATTCATAGGGAGAAATTAAAAAATTTAAAATGTGTCTATTTTTTGGCGATATTATAATTTATTTATTGAGGGAATCCCTAATCTTCCCTCAAATCATAAGCAAGAGTTTTTAATAGAACTCATACCTGGTGCTATGAATATTTCATAGACTACATATAGAATGGACCTAATTTAATTGTATTGATTGATGAATAAAATAAAATGGAATCTATAAAATATATTCAGTTGTGATAGTTTTTTACTATGGGGTGCAGCTATTAATTTTGTTAAGAATACGTGTGCATCAACATGACGTAACATTGATGTGAAGAAATATAAATGGGACACAATTAAGGACAATTAAACATTTTCTCTTATCTATGACATATTTATTCAATTATGAAATGATATATATTTTTCAATGATTGGAATTTGTTTTGGATATCATCAGATAATGATCAAGAATGAAGATTTACACAATACAACCTTCCATACGAGGATTCATCATTATGGATTTATTGTAATTTCATTTAGACTTACATATGTTTCTTTTTTTTTCTTAAAGTATATAATATAAAGAGTTTTGAAAGGTTACCATGACTAATATTTGGTAGTAATTATTTATAACATTATTTTATATTCATCAAGAAAGGGAAAGATGGAACAAAATTTTGGATTTTTTTGAAGACACTAAGGAAGGAGAATTTGTATGTTAAATTTAACATGTATGTATTGTGACTTTAGAATATTTTTTATTGGTTGATATAGGCTCTAGTGAGGTATATTGTTGGATCCTTAAAAGATAAATGTTATTTAGAAATGACCAAGACTATAAATGATAATTAAATATAATTTTTTTTGGTATGGATGAATACTAGCAATGAATTGTGAGATATTTTTCTTGAATATCAAACCCACTATCTATGTTTACTGTGAAGTGGGAGAAGTTATTATGAAAAAATTAATGTAAAGATAGTTGTAATGAAATAAAGGGAAGGCCATTTAATGTCAACGTTCATAAACTACCCTTTAGTTAAGAAGGGTTTGTGATATATAGTTTTTCATCAATTAAGGGACTAGGATATGCACTCATTCAGTATGAAATTATAATTGTGTGTACATCTCTCTAATTAAAAATTCCTGATAAAAATTAATTGATAAATGATTCAGAATGTGGGTGATATTTTTTCATTGAAGATGGGAAGAAATTTATCCATATAGTGAATGTTGTTATATATATATTGATCATAAAATATTCAAGTATATATTTTAAAAGAATGAATTTAATATATTAAAATTAATATGGTTGGAGTTTGTTTAATATTATGATTTCTCAATAAATTACCACCATTTGGAAGAAAATACAGTGACTGATGCTCTTTGATGGAAACACCAGGCTAGTTTTTTTCCAATGAGTATTGAAATAGATTTTATGTGTATATATTTAATGAATATGGATATTGAAATCCTGGTAAAAGGGTAATGATATATATTTCGTAGTTCAATTTTCAACCATCCATCCATTATAGGATTATGATGGTTCAAAGGGAAGATGTGGAATTACCATATATGGTGAGGAATGTTCCCAATTTAAACCACGATCATTCGAGAATGATAATTTTCATGAACTGAGTAGGTTTATAATCAACAAATTTTTGAATAATGTGTTGTGGCTTGAATCTCATAGTTCATTACTTTCTATTCATATTGTATATACAAATTTATATATAGATATGAAAGTGTAATTATTATAGGATAATCTGAAAAGGGATATTGTAGTGTATATATCTCAATTCATGGTACATCAGAAAGATAATAATAAGAGACTAAATTTAGAAGGAATGTTATAAAAATTACCCATACAATATTGTAAATTTTAATACATCACTATGGAATTTTTCTTTTTACACCCCAAAATTTTATAATCCATACTGATGTTCGGTTTATAGTCGATCGACATAGGATATAAGAATGCATTATTTTATTAAAATAATTTTTATATCCTAACCTGGTGAAAAATATATATATTAAAATGTTTTAAGGATTAATAAAGCCCCATATTCTATTGAAACGTACTGGGATTCATGGTGTGCGTAGATATTTTTGAAATGTATGCTTCAATCATCAGAGATCTAGTTCATTTTCTGCATTACTTATCAACCTCAGCCAAATGGTCATTCAGAGAGGACCATTCAAAACCTAGAAAACAACTTCAATGATTTATCTATGGACTTCAATGGTTTTTGAGATCAACACATTCGTTGAGTGTATATTTATTACAATAATATCATTCACTATATTATTCATATGAATCATTATAACATCCTATATGAAAATATGTATATAACTCTATTGAAATATAATGGAGTGGGTGAATGAATCCAATAGGTAAATGATCTATCATGGAAAATGATAGAGAAATTTTAAATCCATTCAACATAACAAAATGGTTTCTTTGTATTTTAAAAAAATTATTCTGAAAATCATCAATGAGATATAGGGTTTGAAGTTAGTGAGAATGAAATTCTATTAATTTATTAATGGAATAAGTTAATGATACTTGAGGAGAATGGAAAGTTGAGACCTAGGTTTATTGGCCGCTTATAGATTACTAATCATATCAAGAGAGTAAATTATATCATTTCTCTTGCACCAAAACTTTATCAAGTTCATTATGTGTTCGATGTATGTCTCATGTGGAAGTACATGCCTAATCCTTCAGAAATACTAAACTCATAGATCATAGCACTAGAGAAAGATACCTATTTTGATAAAAAATAGGTGGATATTTTAGATCATATGGATAATTTCCTATGAAATAATACCACTCACCTCATCAATATTTTGTGATAAAACCATATATTTTATGATTCCACATGGGGACCCATGGATGTGATTATAGAGAGGTATCCACAGTATTTTGTATTGAAGTGAATGAATTTTTAAGGAGAATTTAATTTTAAGGGGGTAGCATGTAAGAAATAGATATCATATGATATAGTTGTTTAAAAATAAATTTTAATTATTTTTTAGCATAAGACACCCAAAACACTATGTTAAAACAAACCACAATAAACTATTGAAATATTATTATTAAATTTGGATATTATCACATAGCTATTGGATTGGAGGGTATGAATAGGAATGGCTAAATTACGAAACATTAATGGATTAAATATTTATATGTTTAATTAATTTATTATAAATTTATTAGGAATGAAAATTACAATAAAAGTAATGTAAAAGAGAATTTTTTTTTTGAAAAACTATTTTTATTCGAACAACATTTTTTTTATTAATAATTTAAAATAATCACAATTTTTTAATTATTCAAATGAAATATTTATATAAAATATTTTTTAAAATTATATTAATTATATTACTAGGAATGTGATTAGAATATATCATATTTAATGCTTAAAATTATATTTTTATAAAATACAATTTTCTTTACTTTTTGTGCACTTATTTTGAAATTAATATGTACCACTAATAGAAATCTAATATAAAAAATGTACTCTATATTGGAAATTAGTGGGATAATTTTTCTAAATAGTTACCATTTATTTTTCATCAATATTAATAGTAACATTGGAAAATATTTATCACATCGATATGGGAAAAAATATAAAAAATTGATTAAAACTTTTGGATATCAGTTTAAAATTTCTTTAACACATTATTTTATCCTATTGGATGAGTGGAGTTCATCAATGTAAATAAAATTGTCAAATATAGGACCCCTTGGTTAAATTTTTCATTTATTATGTCCTATATATTACTTTATGAAAATAAAAAATAAAAAATATCATACTATCGAATTTAATATCCATATTGATTTTTATTAAGGACATATGTATGTTATATTGATTTATAATGTTCATTTGAAATATAAATTAAATTTTGTATCATTTTTTTAATTTTAAGTGATGTGATAATTTTCTTAAATTCTTAAACAACACATATAGAATATTAATTCAATTATATGAAAAATTAAATAAATGAATTTAAAAATAGTAGATTTACTAATATTTAGAAGAAGTATTTTATTCCATGTTTTTTTATAAATATATAACATAATGAATTTAGTAAAGGATTATTTTATAATTTTGTTCTTATCTTGATCTATGTAAATTCAAATTAAATGAATAGTTTCGATAATGACATTAATGATATTTTATGAAAATATATTTTTATTGAAATATTTAAAAATCATGAAAATATTGAAAGAGTTCAAGTGGGTTAATATAATGTTTAATGTTTCATTCCCTGTATATTTATTATCCATATTTCACCTTAGAGTAAAAATTAAAACTTTTTAATATTTAAAGAGTCATAGTGACAGTTAATATTAAAATTTGTTATCAAAGGGCTTAAACCAAATGAAATGGTTTAAAATGAAAAAAACTGATATAAATTTTCTAATAATGGTTATTTGACATTATATTATTTTTAATTTAACATCTAGTCATTTTCAAGAATTTTTATTGAGAATGAGTTGGTTATAATGTAATATTTAGTTATATTTTAATCTTATTATAAATACTATGTATGCTCTTTAAAATACTTTTTAACGAGAACCCATTATCTCTATTATTCCCACCACATTAAGCCATCTATGTTAACCAAAACATAATAAATACATCCCCACCATATTTATCCACATTATATAGGTTATGATATTCTTTAGAACCAGCCATAGGGACCTTAATAGGATATCCAAATTTGTTATTTCAAAGATGAGGTAATCACCTTAACTAATCAGTTTTTTAATTCTTCTATTAACTATTAAAAAAATATTGTATTTTTAAAATTATAATAACTTATTTATCATAAAAAATACAAAAAAAAAATAACAAAATTATGATACCACCATTATACACCCTTGATTCAATCAAATGAAAATGATAATGTTGCTCGTGTGTATATGTGGACTACAACTTCTGTGATGTGATGTGATTCATTTTTCATTTCATATTTACATAGAGGTTAAAAAATAAATATTTAATAAATATTTAAGATATATATTACAAAACAATTATTAAATAAATGTTAAATATTTTTTTCACTTTTTTTTCATTTCATCCATAAAAAATTGAAAACAACATTCATGCATACATACAACTTACCATCCTTATGAACATTATAATTTATTTCTATATATTTTCTTTTTATTTATAATTTTAAATATAATTATAACTAATATATATTATATTTATATAATTATTTAAAATATAGATATTATGGAACCATGATTAATTTATATGGACTAAAAAAATGATCTAAAACTTACATGAAAATTGATTCAGATACCACCAAGAACATGGATTTTAATAAAGAATTATTAATAAGAAGTTGATAAAAGTTTATAAGTAAAATATTTACGATATAATATATATGAATAATTTTATTTATTATATTTATAATAATTATACATTTATTATATTGTATATTAGTTAATATATGAATGAATCCAGACCTAAGGTATGGTTTTATTTCACAATCTCATCATTGTTTCAAATTGATTTTGGTTAAGCCTCCACTAGGAGGATAATTATATATTTAAATATTAAACCCAATATTTTTTATCCTACAAGTATTTATATAAATTAACTTTTTTTCTATTAATTTTACACTACTTATGTACTGTAGACATAATTTTTTTAAGGAAACCGACATTGTTTTTCCACTCGGGCAGAAATCAATTTCCACATTTTAATAATTATCACTAAATTTTTTGAAGAGTTTTTAAAAATTATCCAATTTTTTATTAAAAAAAATTTTACCCATGTTTTTCCTTTTAAAAATGGGTTATTAGGAAAAAAATTAGTTATCCAAATTATATAATTTTGACTATTTTGCTAAATATACAAAAAAAATCATTGTGTTAACATATACGACATGAAAAAAACGTTCTACCATAAGGACATACAAATGAATTAATTTTTCTTTTATTGTTATCATGGTTTATTTTAAAATAAAATTACTTCCATTATATTTTATAAATTTTTAGATATTAATTATGTGATGTCAAATTGAAAATCTTATTTTCACAAATAAACATTCTAGTGAAATTGTATGTTCTATCATATATTTCAACATACATAGATGAATATTTATATTTATTGATGATAAAAAAAAATTATACATTCCATAATGTTTCTATTGATAGTGTATGATCAATCTTACTAACAAAAGTATTGATATTCCATATCCTCGTTATTCCAAAATAGATAGTAATTGATTTTTATGGAATGATGATTAAGTAATATTATATTATCATATGATAAATGAATTAGAAATATTAAGCGATATGTGGGGCCTAGAATTAAATATCCATTTAATGCACATGTAGGTATCATTATAAAAAGTATATTGGGAATTTCATTGAGGCGTTACACATTTTTTGTGTAGATATGTTGAATGAGTTCGCGGCGGTTTGTTTATGATTTCTGAAATTAGGTACTCATTAATTTGAAAAGTAGTTATTCATGTCTATATGATTATATTAATAGTTTTTTGTATACATGGATATGCTTATTTATTATGTTATTATTTATATGTAATTATTTTAATCATCATTTATTCCCACTATATTATGTGTTCCTTATTTATCTTCTCCAAAACACATCCCCTTAATTAGAATATGATATCACTTATTTCATACGATTCCATTCCCAGGATGTCGGGATGTGCATTAAGATTGATTAGAATGATATTTCATAGGTAATAATGATTTTCAAAATTAAAATACAACATTTAGTAATATTTTATCAAATGTAAGTTGGTATTTAGTTATGTATTTACTTTTCATAGACTATTAAACTATTCAGTCCTCTAGGATGAAATCTATTGTAACTAGTACCCATGTAATAATGTAACAACTGACTATAGGCTACTAGGATTAGGATATTTAATAACATTTCGTAATCCATCATAAATTATATAGTTTTATTGTGAATTTAAATATGAAAAATATTGATAATAATTTCCATGATATTCCTATAATGATTCTATAAAAATATAATGACATGAGACATGAAAATCAACAGTACTTATATTGAAAAATAATAATGTAAATGAAGGAGGACTTAATATTTATTACAATTAAAAGGATTATATACACCACTTGATCATTATAAAAAAATATCCAAATATATGTTATGGAAAAAATATCATGATTTTTTAAGGCTGAATGAAGGAACACAATAAGGTTAATTTAAGTATAGTTCTGAAGAAAAGAGAAACTACATATGATTTTTTATTGAATGAAATCACTACATATCTAAGAATAGGGTATTAAAATATTTTTATTATCTTTAGATTTTAATAAAAACACCTTAACTAACTTAATTTAGGAATGTTTTAATAGGTGATGTGAATCTTCAAGCTTCAAATGGAGTATGACTGTCAGCCTTGCCTATAAGAGTCTACCACCATAGTATGTTGATAAGGTGGATTTTGGTTATAACTAATATTTATTACATACTTATTGTTACCAAAAATATTATATTCCTTTTTATTTTTGGCATGGATGACTTTTTATTAATATTGGGGAATATTGGATTGTTATTTTAAAATGATAGCATTTATTATGGTATGATACACTTTCATAAAAGTATATATGTACTAGATTATAAAACTATGTATTGGAAGTATATAATAAATTTAGTTAACTTGAATCAAATTGAACCTATTTGTGGCATCAATAATATTTCCATGTAAACATTAATTATTTATCAGGGCCATATAAAAATGGGTCTTTGGATTGTTTTGAACATAAACTAAATAATTGATGTAACACTAGTTTATAAGGAAACATGAAAAATTATTTATTTGTTTGAAATAGTGAAAGGGATATAATGATTCGTGAATTTTTACACAATGATGAGTGTTAAAATTTTCCAGTCAAATCTATAGGTGGATACTCATACCTTCTAATTTTTACTAATGACTCTATTGGATATGAATATTCCTACCTAATGAGGTATAATTCAGAATACATTGAAAAATTTATGAAATTCAACAATAAAGTTGAGAATCAGTTTAGTAATATGATATATAATTTTTTTATACATATGTAAATAATATATTACACAATATTTCATGTACTATCCCTGGGATGTTAATATTTTATCTCATCATATTCTTTTTCATATACACTATATTGGAATGGTGTTAGTGAGATGATGAATCATAAATTTTTATACATGGTGTCATAAATGATGATTACTAATCATATTCTATTATAATTTTGGTTATATTAATTGTATTTAATATAACCCGTAAAAAACCATGTTCCAACTAAAGTAAAAAATAATATTCAATATTATTTTCTGTACGAAAAGAATTATGAGTTTTCACAAACTCATCTAGGGGATTTTGGAATGATTGTTCATGATACCTTTTCAAACCAAATAGCACCTAATGTAATGAAATATATCTTTGGATATATTAAGGAATCAATGGTGTATTATATATACAAACCCACATAAAATAAGGTAATATGGTAAATATTGAATGTATTTCTTTTGAGGTGAAATTCATATAAATGTGAGAGTATGATAAAGAAAAACTGATGTGAAGTTGATTGTCATAATACATAGGAGTTAAATGGGAAAAAAATCTATGAGACCTCATAGAATTTGTTATAACATATAAATGAGAACTACATATGAGAACCAGTGAGGTTAGAGAACTAGATATATATATATTTCTAGTAACTAAGGAGGGTTTCTCATTACTAGTTATACAAGTAATCATATACCCTATAATTATGATGTAAATGTATCAAATGTTCTAGAATCTAAATAATACTTGAATTATGAGATACATTCCATATATTAGTAAAATTTTTGGGTCTATTAGATCCATCAATAGCTGTTATTATTATTGGATATAACTGGATATTTCATATAAAACAACTGTTGGAATGTAATTTTAGTAACTATACAACATACATAGTGGCTAATGGGTTTAAGAAACATCTAGGAACATATTATGGACACACCTTTTCAATAATAGGTCATCAAAATTACTTTATAAGTATTTTTACCATATTTGCTTGAAATGACTATGTGATTAGTAAAATTGATGAAAAAACATTCCATAAAATAAAATTTATTACAGGTTTCTCTATATCACAATACGATTGGATGGTGAATACAACAAAAACTAACAATGTATTAAAATGGGAAAGATCTGTTGAAGTATTGATTTGTGAATCCAAAACATTGATCATTTTATTTGAGGTATTTACCACATTTTCATGTCACATCAAATTAATAGTTATTTAAAGAAGATTTTGTTATATAGGAATGGCAATAGTTTGTCTCTCAAGGAGAATTGATAGGTTTCGATTGTGTATTTTTAATATGAAGAACCAAATAGGGGGTGATTTTGTAAACAATTTTAAGAAAGTAACATAATGTAAAGAGTTCTAAAGATGAGAGAAAAGGTGGATTTTGAAAAATATGAGATAAATAAGTGATCATTGCAAAGTTACTACAATACTTTAAGAGTTCTTAATTCTTAATTGATTATTAGGTTTTAGTGTAATATTTTGGTTGAGGGTTAACCAAGATCTCGGTTCCCCTCTTTCCTCTTAAAATGAGTCAAAAAGAACGACACATTAACATAACAATCGTGTTTTCAAGGTTTGGAACACTGTAATAGAGTTATTTCAACCAAAGAATACTAAAATATCATGTATTTGTCATAGAAAGAGGATGCATGGGTTGTCCAATCAAAGAAAACCAATGATTCCAACTTGAATCTCAACTCAATCGGTATTGACATTAGAAATGTTACACTTAATTATACCAAATCAATGCATTAAGAGAAGAAGAATATGAAGATTAAACATAAGTGAAATAATTAAGACACAAACTAAAAAAACCAATAGAATATAAGGTGTTGTAACTCCCTCACATTGATCACCCACTGTTTAGCTTGACATCGAGAGAAGGTGGTTGTTTGGGTGGAACTTCTTCTTCAGCAGTGACCCCCTTTTGAGGATAGGGCCCTCCAGAAAAGAAAAGATGAGGGGAAGAATTCTCCAGGACCCCAAATTGGAAAATCATTAGTTCTGGTTCGAACATACAAATGGGGATCACAATGGTCCATTTTATAGGAAAATGGGATGGTGGTTTTGAGCACACGGATTTTATAAAACCCCTTGTAACAATTGTTTCGACCTCAAGAAAACTTTATCTCTCTTTGGAGAAAATATTAAAGTTGTAGAACCACATTTTTTCTATCTCCACCGAATGTTTGGAACAATTTGGACCACTATAACTTGAGATATGGACAGATCAAAACACACCACTTTTGACTTCGTTCTGATTCGGTGTGTTAGACTGATCAGTTCATTTATGCCACCAGATGGCAGAATGAGTCTTGGGTTAATTTAGTGGAAATGTATCCCAACAAATATGGAAGCATTCCAAAAATGTTCATCCCATTTGGATGCACGGTTCATGATCAGTGCATAGATGAGTCCACTAGTTTGCATTGATATTGCGCAGTTTGGCCCATTTTTCTTAGACATCATCATGTATCGTACAAATCACATCCTCATGCAATGGAATCATAAAAATTAGAAACATTTTTCTTTTTAACAGTGATAAACACAAATTATATTATTCATACATGGAATTAAATTTGTTATTATTTTTATAATTTTCAACATAAAAGAATTTTAGCACAGTGGTGTAAGGGTGAAAATGTAACAGTGAATCACAGTGTGATCATAAATCTAAAATGGAATTTGGTTTTGTTATGAAAATTTTTGTTCATAATGTTTACAAAAAAATTGAATGGAGTGTATAAATTTTCATTTTATTTTATTCTAATGACATATTTCAAATGGGAAATGTGATACTAGTCTTAAAATTAGTAAATATGTTGTTAAACTAATGTTTCACTATTAACGAGTTAGGTGATTCAATTTATATTCAAATGATTAAGTAGATTCATAATATATATGAAAGAATTATTGGGCTATGTTAGTGTACATATGTTGACATGGCACTGAAGAGATTTATTATGGACCAATATACGATATAATATTTTCTCATGTCACATAGTACACATATTTCTACAAAAATATGTTCTTAGAAAAAATAAGAGAGACTAAGGGTTACTTGTATTACAAATGAATAAAATATAGTATTAGCTATTTATGTTATTAAATAAAATATGATTTATATTTACTACACATTTATCATTGTAAGAATTTATCCTGGATATCTCAGTGCCCCCATTTGATGATAGTCAGTACTATCCTAATGTATCTAAGTGAAATGAAGGACATGTACCTAGTTTATGTAGGATGTGTAGAGTCAGTCATCAATGTATATATATACCAGTTTCTAGAATGGTTAGGATGATTTAAAATCATAGTTAGAATATATTTTGAACTTAATTAAAGAGTTTTATGATGGTAAATAAGAATATAAATAGTAATCTCAGATTCTTAAATAGAATTATAGTATATTTCAAATTATAAAGTTGCTAAAGAATAATCAGGGATTCAAACCATGATATAGGATGTTCATTTTGTAACTATAATGATATATTTTATTTCATTATATTGTGATAATAATATAATGGTGTACACTTTTGAGTTTCTAGTGTTATGTCAATACAGACATACTATAATTTAGATGTATCATCAATTAAGGAATGTTTATCAAAGGGGTGAGGTAATAATATTATGAGTTTTAATAGAATATAATATGGTTAACTCATTGTCTACAGAAATCACTTATTTGAATCAAGAATATTTTGTGGGATCTATAAAATTAAACTCATTATTAGAGGGCTATAGTCCATGGGAGAGATTTTTAGAGTTGGTTCACAAGAACCAACTACGATTTTCATTTTATTTCATATATATTATTGGTCATGAAAATATAAAAAATATTATCAAATAATTGATGTTCTTTAATATAATATTAATGAAATAATATCCTTAGCGTATTCTTTACCTTGAATGTTCAAAAAAATATCCTTCTACGATGAGAATCTTGAATTTATATGATAATAATCATAAATATATTTTCTATTGTCGCATAAAATCTTCTAGGTAAACATAAATTATACAACATATTAGATGTTAGAGTCCAATAATACATTGTGATTTTCTTCATAAAGTTGTCATTTTGAAATTTTCAAATAAATGTGGTTATGTGAATTGAACCACCTATAGTAATTTTACATGTTATATGTGTCATTGCAAACTCTTATCCCTGAATAGGTGAATTTATCCTTAGACATGAGATTGTTATTAATTGATATCATGTGTTACGTACTTATATGTGTTGACAAAAATAGTGATGACATATACTCATTGGGGTGGGGTCCAGCATAAGTGATATTGAATTAATTGATAAATCATGAATGGATTTTCTCATTCAAGTTAATTGATGTAAATATCTCAATCCCTTTAATTTTATTTTGATTTTTTTATTATGTTCATATCTAGTGTATTTTTTAACCAATTCATTCCATGAAAAGTAAAATATTGATATATCAAGAACATCAGTTAGAGAAACTTGTAATCCAACCTTAATGATGATATATTGTGAAATTTCATTATATTAAATAGTGAGAATTAATAGTTGTTGGTTTTTTTTATGATAGTGAAAGGTTTTTATATGGGTCACATAACATGTTTCTAATCGTATATCTTAGACATTCGGGCAGATAACCTTATTCCACATAGAAGGAGCCCTAGAGTTCCTCCCGTTATATTTATCTTAGACATTAGTTAAATTATATGTGAGTTTTATTTTATAATTTATATTATTCTTAGACATTTATGAATTATTATTATTTAGGATGTTTTTATTTCATAAATATTTATTTGAATAATATTAAATTTTTGTATATTTATTTCAAAAATATGTATTAATAAAGGATTGATAAATTATGAGGATCGACAGACTGGGTTATGGTTATAGTGGGAATGATATATTTAATTTCTTTTAAATAATTTTTATTTATATATGAAATGATAAAAATTATATATGTGAGTTTTTAACATTTTAAGAAAATTATAATAGTAATATTATTTTTTTCACAAGGATTTCACATTAAATAAATTGATTGGTTAAGGGTTTTTTCAATAACTATTTCATGACTTATGTATTTAAACCAAATGATATAATTTAAAGGGAGAGACATTATTTTTTACAATAGATCATCTCTATATAACTCTCTCAAGAACTAGATAAAACTCTTGATGACATTCTAACGAATGGAGAACAAAGTTGAACATATCCCTCTCAAGTCTCAGATAGAACTAGATTGATTCCTTCCAGACATAAAGGAAATATATTTGAAAACATCTGGAATAATAAATGTTGTTGAATCACTAGTGATAGTATATGATTATCTTTCTTTGATGTAGTGAGTTTTTTTGTATACATGTGGTAACAACTAGTGCTATTCTACACTTTAATCCTACAATAGAGAAATTCCACCACAGGTGTTTTTAACTGATTCAATAATAATAAAATAATTATATAATAACATTTAAAAAATATATGTTAATTAATTATTAATTTTTTAATAAATATTATATATCAAGGATTATATGGTTTCTATAATTCATGTTATAATAAGAAACCTAAAGAAACTAATGAAAACCCATTTTTATTCTTTTTCCCAACTACTTTATCAAGACACAAGACCCTTGAATTTTGAGAAAAATAAACCAATTTTATGGAAAATAGACAATTTTCTCACATACACATGGTGTAGTATTATCTTTTATGTGTAAAGAAACTCCAACACACCTTCACTCCATTTTGTAGTTCACACTGATAAAGCAATCCATCCCTATAATTCTTGAATACTATATGATCGTCACAAATAAGTGTATATTATTAAATTCATTTTGATTTTTACCTCCCAATATTCACTATTATGAGAGATATTCATCCTTGAAAAATTGATAAGTGTTAAATTCATAAATACTTATAGTCTATGATATTATTGTTAGAATCTAATAGAAATAATAATTCACCAGAGCAGGTAGGGTTTAATATCTTTATTGTTTATAAAAAAATTTAATTTTACATGATGGATTTATATGTTCATGATGGAACACATATTTCACATTCTAAATGTTGAGATAATATTGGTTATATTCAAGGGAATATTGGAAATTATAATATGAGTCTACATGGATGCTAGTGAGAATGAGTATGTTTTATTTTCTCATTAATCTATTATTTGGTTAAAATTTTAGTTGAGTGAGGAGTCATGAGAATGGAGTAAATTTAATTCATCAATGTTTATTTTTTCAATAATTCATTAGTGGATAACAATTATGAATCAATATGGGGTTGAGAATAGGATCTTGAAAATATTAATTTCAAATAGGGTCTTTTAGATTTGGGAAAAGGGGAGTCTATTATAAGAAATTATGAATCTTTTTAATGTAATGGAAGAAATCTCATGTGAGAAAGGAATAATTATATTAAAGTTAATATTTAAAAAAATTATGAAAGTGTAGTATTCTCATGTAATTCATTCATACATCATTCACGTCAAACTGACTCACACAAAAGTGGATTTGTGTGAAATTATTATTAGATTATATTTTAACACTTATTAAAAAAAAATGTAATGAATTTCTTTATCATATAAAGGGTCGTTTAGAATGTAAAATTTATCCTTTTTATAGGTTCATAATCATAATTATTGCGAAACTATGTTTAATATTTTGATATGTGTTATTTGATCTTTTTCATGGAAGGACTATGGATAAATCTTCCTTGAAAAATATGTTCACATGAAAATAAGTCGAACATACTAAGGACAATAAAAAGTAGGGTTTTCCATGAACATATTTGTTCATGAGTATTGGTTATCATGCAAGAAAGAAGTTTGTTAAAATTTTATTGCTTGATTATTTAACTAATAAAATGTAAAATGTACTATAATAATCATACACACATTATTCTTGTAGTTATTATTAGGATTACAAATTTTATTTGATTGTAATAATTTATCATTCATGAAAGAAAAAATTGTGACTAATTTTTCTAATTTGAAAATATGGTATATTTAAAAAACCATAATAGGTTACCATTCAATTTAGATTATAATAGAGAATAAATAATAAGAGTTATGAGGTAGTTTTTACATTATTTCATGAATTATATTGTAAATAGAGTGTTCATGGTACAAATTGACAATGGATGATAAAAACTATCCTCTAAACTAGGGAATAATAATGGATTCTGGTATAAAATTTAGACATTGTGTGTATACTATGTATATTAAACCTTAATGATGAACAAAGTAAAATTGTCATTCCTTGTTTTTATTTATGTATTCAAGATGGACATAGATGTTTGATTTACAAAACAAAGATCAATTAATTATTTAAAACAAGATAAAAAATTTACTACACCCAAATAATATGTTCACACCATGATTCACCCAACATAAGGTGTTAGGGGTTGTAATAAGTGGTATTTGATATTGGTTATTTGAGATGAGTTTATAATATGACTTGTGTAATACACAACAAACACAAAGGGAGTTACGTTTTTTTATGGAAGAAATTACTAATTTATGAAGAATATAATTAGATCAAATTAATATCTCTTATTCTATTTTTACAATGTTCTCTAATATTTAGAATATATGTCATCGATGTATCAAAAATTCATGTAGATAAATTAAATTGGATGATTCGCGATGCTATTTCCAAATATCAGAATATATTATCTAGAGGTCCATAAAATAAAATAAATATGAATGTGATGAGTTTTATAAGCATCATTGATATATGAGATAGACTAGCTAATATATATAAATGTGATATCAAGGTGAAAAATGAAATTCATTATGTTTTTTCAAAAAAATTATAACATGAAAGGTTTCCCAGTTGAATCTTTTGATGCATTCATCAATTTAATTGTCAGAGATATTGTTGAAATACAAGTAATTAGTGAATCGACAAACAAAATTATTGAGAATAATATTATGGAAATGTTAACACCACTCTATAATACAAATGTAATATCCCTTGAAGAGTGTAAATTGGAATCATTTTCAATGGATGACTTGTAATGAAATTTGGACACATATAAAATGCATGTGAAGCCTGAATGAAAACTAGTCTGAAAAATTTAGATATACATTTTATGGATATAAAAAACATGAAATATATAATTGTGTAAATAAAAAATAATACATACTTTTTTAATTTATATACCTCATGGAAAATAAATTCAAGAGACGACAGAGTTGGTTTGAAGGAATTCTACCCCTAGGCTTGTTTTTGATATGATAATGTTAGGCCCATAATATTAATGATTAAAAGGATATTTTATGATGATAGAGTGGAATAATAAAATATAAAAAATCCATGAAGGATTTTATATCATAAAATCTATATAAAATAAGGAAATTCATCAAGAAAAAAGATTCATAGGATGAACTTTGTGGGAATATTATAATATGATAATATAATTTATCAAGGGTTAGTGGAAATATAATTTAATTAGATACTAATGATATATATTATAGTTAATATTGGAATGGAATAATTCTATCCAGAAGATATTAATGAACATGAATTTGTTTTTTATCTCATAGTAGAATATGGGGGGATCTCAACTATATTGATACTCGAAGATGGAAAATTCAGAATATAGGTTGGTTTTTGAAATAATTTTCTAAATTTATGAATCAAATTTATACTAAGTTTAACTGACTAGAAACATACTTATAAGACCATCCATCCATTAGTATAAGATCAAAATAATAATTAAATATTAAGAAAAAAATTAAATAAAAAGATAAGTTGATTAATGAAATAAATTCTTCTATGTTAGAGAATACAAATAAAATATAATACATTGATGTACGTATCATTTCATAGATAATTAATTATAAATCATATTTGAAATCACGTGATCCATTGAATAAGGTTAATTTTGGAAATTCCTTATATGAAATATTATTGGAAGGTAAAAACGATGCAATTATGGATTTGTGAAAATTATGAGTTGGAATATACCCTAGATCATGTGTATATGTGGATTCTATATTGATTCTATGAAATAAAAAAAAGAACGGTGATAAACTATTATGATGTGAAGCATATGTTTGTTAATTGGTTTCAATAATAAGACACCAAATTCGTGGAAAATGATTTCACCAAATAATGGAATAACCCTTTTGAAGTTATCCTAAAATTTTGAGGGACAATAAACAACCAAGGAGATATATGAAGGTTGAAGACATGTGTAGATACAAGGAATATGATATATTTCATCTTTTTATGTGTTATTTTTATATTTTTTTCAATCATACAATTATTTATTATTAGGATGGGATGATCTATTTTTTTGATAAGTTGCTAAAAGTTGGTAAAGAAGAATGAGACTTTATCCTTCACTGAATATAATAAATTATTTCAATGTAATTGAATTTCATTGTTCTAAATATGGATATATTGATATTGATTATTTATAGAGGAGAAATGTAAATAACCACCAAATATGTTAAATGTGAAAATATACATAGCCACATGCACGCTTGCGCGTCGTTGGACATGGGCGTCAAACTAAAATTTATACCTACTTACTACTTAGGACAGTGGCAAGAGAGGGTCGAACCATAGGGAGGAATGTTGTTGTGTTTGGTGATCTAAAAAAAAGACTAAACAAAAACACACATGAAAAAAAAAACGATCAGAGGAAATTGGTGGTGGTGAAGTGAAGTGAAAGAGAGTTAATGCACGAACAAGAAGGGGTGAAATGGTCAACATAATGTGAGTAGACAGAAACAGAGAATCAAGAGGAATTATGGTGCAAACAACCAATCGATGATGAAGAGGGGAAGTCTACTGGCCGATTTGATGTTTCTTAACCCTATTCATGCACTGCAATTGAAGATCATGGATCTGATTAAGAGTAACCAGCCATTATTGTCGTCTGGTCAGCTTGTGATGTAATAGCTCTTACAGTCCCTTGACTATAAGATTCCTTCCATCCAATGGTGAAATCAAGTCAGTAGTCACCGAGCTCAACTTTTCAGTTGTGTTCGGTGTGTGTCTCTCCTTCAAGAGTAATTCTCTTGTCAGTGAATTACTTAGATTGAAACAGTTTTAATTAAAGTGCATACAAGATCGGTTTTCACTCGATCCTGTAGTTTTGAAAATAAGCTCATCTGTAAATAGTGGGAGATACAATCCAGAGCAAGGATGTAGGGCATGAATGAGATTAAACAGATCGAATCAACCAGCTTATTCCCCCACTAAGGGGAATTATCCGGACATAGTGGTTGGTATTAATGAAACAGTGAAATAAGAATCAATGTAGTTCATGTTAAATTCAATTGCATAAAAACAGAGCACAAGTCAGATAAGAATGTTTATCTCCCTACTCAAGCTCTCAGAAACTCTAACTCCTGCCACTTGATGGTGGATGCGATGTTGGAATTCCGCTCGATGTCCCTCCATGGGAATCGAGGTGTGAAATGTACTGGTATCGTACTCCAATCTTCTCCAAGAGAGATCGTCTAAGTTTTTCCTACCCTACTCCTTGTGTTCTTCTCTGATGTCTAGATCCCACCTCCCAAGACTGATGCTCCACTGAATCAATCCATTCCTCTGCCACCCCTCGTGCATTCATCACCCAAATGAAGCCTCTGGAATTTCATATGATGTGTTCCCTGGTCTCCACGTGGCTCTTTCACTGTGCTGCTCCTCCCGTGCTTGTCATCATAGTAGTTGCTCCTAACTGAATGGAAAATAATGCGTGCGCGGCAAGTCACAAACCTCTGCAAATCAGCAAGTCCACATGGCATGCATTGATGTGCACGTCACCCTCTTTTATTTGAGCTCCAAGTGAGTGCATCTCCCCCATTGCAACGAACAACTTCTTTTAATCCTCTTAAGTACATGTGACTCCCCCTACAACAAAAAAAAACAAGATAAACAAATAAAATAAAACGAAACTATATATTTATATTTTCACTTAGAGTAGTTAATAAACATACTTATTAATATATATATATATAATACTTAATATTAATACTAAAATATGTAATTATAATAATAATGATTATTATGATATAGTAATAATATATATATGATTATATATAATTATTAATATAACTATATTTATTATTATATTGTATGTGATATATATATATATATATATTATAATTTATTATGTTATTATTATATGTTGTTATAAAAACTATGATAAAAACTAAAAAAGAAAATGAAATGAAAATAAAAATCTAAAAGAGGGGGAGAGGGGTTGGGTTTTAGCGTCGCAGGAAGAGGGAAGAAGGGCAGGGGCGTGGCGGCGTGAGGGCAAGGCCGGCTCGGGGTGGCGCTCCAGAGAGCAGGGGGTTTGTCACCGCGGCGGGGATGGTTTATGTTTGGAAGCAGGCGACGACTACGGAGGTCTCATGGTGATGAAGAAGGAGTGGCACAACGGTTGGAACTTGGTGATCGCGGTGGTTCAGAGGGGTTCAGCCGAAGGCTTCTGGCGTAGGCAAGGCAGCAGCGTAGCTATGGGTGGTGAGACAACTTGAGGGGAATGGAGCGTGGTGCAGATAGAGAGGGGAAACAGAGGGTAGGGGTTCGAGGTCCGAGAAGCAGGGAGTTTGGCGGAAGTATATGGTTAGTCTGGTGAGACCGAACAACAGGGGAATGTGGCACCGGCGGTAGGGTTGAAAAGGGTGGTGAGGCCGCTGGAAAACTCAAAGTGAGGCCGTAGCAGAGGGTTTGCAATGCGGCGGTTCAGAGGGAGGGTGATGTGCGGGTTAGGGTCTGGTAGGCAGCTACTCCAGGGCGGTCCGGCCACTGGGCCGCGACTATGAGGGGAACCGGTGTGGCGATGAGCAGTGATTTTAGGCCGAGTGCTTTGAGCTCAGAGCAGGAAAGCGGGAGCTTGACCAGTAGCTAGTTTTCACTCTTCACCGCGAATGTGGCCGACTTCAACTTCAGATTTGATTTATTCATGAATTCGATTTGATTCTGATGTGATGTAGTTTCTTGTTGCTGAACTGTTGTGCTACTGAGTGAGATGATGAGGTGCTGCAGAGATTTTTTTAATTTTTTTTTGTGTTGTTGTTGCTTTGATTGTGTACGGATGAGGATAGAGCAGAGGAGTAGTATGGAGGAGTGGCTGCGCAGGGGAGAAACTGAAGGGGGTGATGGTGTGGCAGCGTAAATCAGTGCGTGAGAGGAAATGTGAATCGGTTAGAAAATGGAGAGGGAGAAGTATCGGTGAGAAAGGAGGTGAGGCATAGCCGTATCAGTGAGGTTGAGGAGTATCGGTGAGGTTAAAGGGGGAGGGTGAGGTGGTGTAGTGTATCAGTGAGGAAATAAAAAGGAGGGGTAATAGTAAGAAAATAAAAAAAAAGTATAACAGTGAGGTGGTTATCGGTAAGGTTTAATAAAGCAGTGGATTGGAGAATTGAGGTGGAGTATCGGTGAGAATTCAGAAAAAAAGGGCTAATGGTGGAGAAATGCGTATCTGTGAGGGAGGTCACTGGTAGCAAGGCTACTGATAGAATGGGATATCGGTGAGGTAGGTCACCGCTACTGGTGAGGAAGTCACTGATAAGGACGGGACCGTGCATCCGCAATACCTGTGAACAAAAATAACAAAGAAAATTAAATAAATAAAATAATTTAGTGAAACTAAAAATAAATAAATTAATGAATTAAAATAAATAATATGGAATTAAAAACTAAAAACCACAAAGATAAATAATAAAATTAATGAAACTTTATTTAAAAGAATGAACTAATTTGGGTCTAAAGTTTATAAACATATATAATTAAAGAACAAATTAAAATATTTACAATTACTTGCTTAAATTAATTAACCAATTAATTAAATAACTAATTAAATTAAAGAATAACCATATTAAACGAATAAAATTAAATTGTTGAAACTAATTAAATTTCTAAAATAAAAAAAACAAAAGGAGTTATTTATTTACAATGTAATGATTAAAACGTTAATTAATTTTATAAATGAATTAATAAACTGACTAAAATATAAATAAAATAATAAATAAATAAAATTCTAATTCGCACAACTCAATTAAATTTTAGATTTATTTAAAATGACACTAAAACACAATAAAACACTTGTTTTAAACTAAAATTGATTATTTTACACCGAAAATTACAAAAAAACAACAATAATCAATTATTTACTAAAGACATTCATTTTGGTATAAAAAGTTAATACAAAATACACAAAAGATGTGGAAAAGAGTGCTAAAACACTGCCACATCAAACTCCCCCACTTAAAGCCTTGTTTGTCATCAAATAAGTACATGCATTTGACATTAAACAGAAGGATGATTTGTGATGTTCAGTTCAAAACAAAGTGCATGACTAAACTTTAACTCCTAGAGGATCAAGACCAAAAGTGAGTCAGGTTTCTCAAGGGTATTCAAAAATGATGTCTTGCCTAGATTTAAAAGCCCACTAGAAGTCATGAGCTTCAAAAACTCATACACTGTCATGTATGTCAAGCCTGCTATGTGTAATCCTTAACCGTCCTACTTCACCTTCCAATTCAAGTTCTAATTCAAGGAGTGTTGATAGGTTAGATGAAGTGGAATTCAAACTTAACCCTGGCCACATTCCATTCTCACCTTCCTCCAGGTTCCAGAAATTAAAGTCCATTAAATTGATCACTTTATTGATTCAACTCAAATGAAAATTAACCAAGTTAATTTCTCCCTTCTTCATCTAGGTTCAAAATTCCCCTCACCTTAATGAGTTCATTTTTGATAAGGGCACGTTATTTTTTACTTTTTCCCAGCCACATTCCATGTGCAGAGCACTGTGCATAGCACTTATTAAGATTGAAATTGGCATTATTTATTCACAGAAACGCACCCAATGCACCTTATCTCAGATACTCACCGTGGGATCCCATTTTCCCATTTTACTCCAGTTACAAAGGACTAAATTAATAATCATTCAGATTGACTTCCTAAAGTGATTGAATATTATTTAATAAAAATGTGAGTCCCCTAGGTTCCAGTGAGAACTTCTAGTTACTCTAAGTCATGATCCTCATTCCACAAGACCTATTCTGTCACAATCTTATCCTCAGTTCCTAAACAGAAAGGTTCATATAGACTGTGAACAATTGCACTCAGCAATCATTTATACTAAACAGTTTCTAACTAAGATCCACTCTCAACATCCATCAAGCAGTTATCCACTAAATAGGACATAATTGAAGTACCAGTGAACCACCAATGACCATCATCTGATTAAATAATTTTGAATTTTTAAGGAATTTTGAACATTTTTTTGGAAAAAATGCAAAAATTTGACCATTTTTTTAAACAAACACAAACTCAGTTTCAAGAAGTAGGAATTCCACATGACACTAGAATGACCCCTCTACCCACACATAAAACCCAACATTGTCCCCAATGTTGAATCTCAAGGTGGGAGACAGTTGAAGTACAAAACAGATAGACATTTCAGCTTAAAAAGGATATGGAGGGGTATCAATGAAGTTCAAAAAGATTCTTTTCCACACAAAAAGTGATAGAAAATAAAAACAAAAACAAACAAAAACAGAAGAGCCTGACCCCACCAACCATCACCAGCAACCAAGTACACTCTATTCCTAAGTCATTCATGCTTTGAATGTTTAAAGAGTAGACAAAAGATTTTATCAATGTACTTCAAATAATAGTATGATTAACAATAGTATCATGATTTTATCAGTAGCAGCTCAATGGAATTGAAATAAATGGGTGCAAGCATGTTCTACAAATCAGCTAAAAATAATTTGCACTTCTCTAGCTACTAGAAGCTAACACCCAAGTGATAAAACACAGCCATTACTCACAGATCGGGAGGGAGTCCCCCACACATAGTTCACATTGACAATTAAGAAAGTAATTAAAAGTGAAAAAGGCAGAACAACACTTCCCTGAATTATTGGACCTTAAGTAGTGGATTTCATCAAAAGATCATCATTAGCATCACTGGGTTGTTATTCCTATTCAGAACCTGCATGTTCAAATAAGAAGAATAATATTTCAGATTTTAAAGTTCAAGAAAAATTAACCAAGAGAGTGAGTAGAGAGAAACTTTATCCATATGATAAAGTGGATTACTCCCATTGGGTTTTCTAGGCCAAGCTTCTGGCAGCAATGACTCTCTCTAAACAACAGCAGATCATGAAGCACCATCAACAGTTAAGCAATTGAACCAGAGAACAAGTAGCAGGGATGAACAATATTGAATAACATAAAATAAAAGGGAAACTATTAAGCAAACATGGGTTAGTTCCCATGAAACACTGAGTTTATAGTCCTTAGTTAGAGTTGAATTAGCTCATTCTTCCAAAAGAGATATGGCAGCCAAGCCCTTTGGCTGCACTTCAAAGAAGTGCTTTATTCTTTGACCATTATCTAAGAAAGGTCTATTCTCAACTCCAACCAGCTCAACAGCTCCATTAACCAACACTAGAATAATGGTAAAGGGTCCTGAACACTTGGACTTCAACTTTCCTTGAAACAAATTCAATCTAGAATTGAAACAAAAGACCCTCTCACCAACCTTGAAGATCCTATTTTGAATGATTGAGTCATGAAAATCCTTTTCTCTTTCTTTGTAAATTTCATCATTCTCATAGGACTCTCTTCGAATCTCATCCAGCTCACTCATCTCTAGAAGTCTCCTCTCTCCAGCTGACTTAAAATCAATGTTACGAGCCGTCACTACCCAATAAGATCTCTATTGTAACTCAATAGGTAGATGGAATGTTTTTAAAAAGAGTAGCCTATATGGTGACATTCCTATAGGAGTCTTATAAGCAGTTTTGTAATCCCAAAGGGCCTCGTCTAACTTCCTTGACCAGTATTTCCTAGAGCTAGACACTGTTTTTTCTAAAATCTGTTAGAGCTATCTGTTTGAAACTTCTGCATGCCCACTGGACTGTGGGTGGTAAATAGTTCATGTCCTATGGGTGTACCCATACTTCTCCATAAAACATTTGAACTTATAATTTTTGAAGTGAGTTCCATTATCAGTTATAAAATCTTGAGTCACACCAAATATGGAAAATATATTTCTCTTAATGAATTTCACAACATTAGCAGCTGAGTTATCAGTTAGAGCTACTGCCTCAACCCACATGGACACATAGTCCATAGCAACCAAAATGTACTCAATCCCATAAGAGGATGGAAATGGTCCCATGAAGTCCAAGCCCCACACATCAAAAATTACAACCTCTAGAATACCGTTTTGGGGTAATTCCTACCTTCTTCCAACATTCATCGACATTTGAATTTTTTTACAGCCAATAACCAAACTCCTAGCATCTTTAAACAGCGTTGGCCAGTAGAAACAAGCCTATAGGGCCTTCTGAGAAGTCCTTCCTCCTACATGGTGGCCACCCCAAGGTGATGAATGGAATCCCTCAAGTATGGTTAATATCTCATCCTCAACTACACCTCTTCTCAGTATCCCATCAGCACAACTCTAATAGAGAAGAGGGTCATTCGAAAAATAGTATTTTAGTTCAGATATAAACCTCTTCCTCTGGTTGTGTGAGGTATCCTTGGGCATGACTACAACTGCAAGAAAGATGGAATAGTCTACATACTAAGCAGACTACTGCATAGAAGGAGAAAACATTTGTTCATCAGGGAAAGAAGTGTTGACATCTTTTGGTTCCTTACTTGGAGAATTGGGAAATTTAGACAAGTGATCTGAAACTAAATTCTCATCCCCTTTATTATCATTAATCACTAAATCAAACTCCTGCAGCTACAAGGTCCACCTCTTGAGTCTAGGCTTTGATTACTTTTTATCTAGCAAATACTTAAGGGCGGAATGATCTGTGAAAACTATGATCCTTGATCCTATCAAATACTTCCTAATCTTTTCCAAAGCAAACATCACATCAGCCAACTCCCTTTTAGTGGTAGAATAATTCTTTTGGGCATCATCTAGGAGCTTGCTTGCATAGTAAATAACATGTAGCTTCATGTCCTTCCTATGTCTTAACACAACTCCTACTGCAAAGTCACTAGCATCACACATAACCTCAAAAGGAAGCTTCTAGTCTGGAGCAGTGATTATAGGTGAAGTAGTCAGCTTCTCCTTGAGCATATTAAAGGCCTCTAGACATGTCTCATCAAATACAAAGTGTGTGTCCTTTACTAGAAGATAGCACATGGGTCTAGTAATCTTAGAAAATTATTTAATGAACCTCCTATAGAACCCAACATGACCCAAAAAACATCTAATTCATTTTACATTTTGTGGTGGGGGATACTTTTGTATGGACTCAATTTTAGAATTATCGACCTCGAGCCCCTTCTTCGAAACTTTTTGTCCCAAAAATATGCCTTCAGTGGCCATGAATTGGAACTTTTCCAAGTTTAAGACTAAGTTGTCCTCTTGGCACCTTTCTAACAGTAGTTCCAGTTTTTTTAGATAGTTCTCAAAGGTATCACCCATAATAGAAAAATCATCCATGAACACTTCAATAATCCTCTCAATAATGTCTGAAAAAATTTCCATCATACATATCTGAAAAGTGGTAGGAGAACCACACAAGCTAAAGGGAATCCGCCGGTAGGCAAATGTCCCAAATGGATAGGTGAAGGTGGTTTTCTCTAGGTCCTTAGGAGCAATGGAAATCTGGTTGTAACCAGAATAACCATCAAGAATGCAGAAGAATTCATTTCCTACCAACCTCTCTAACATTTGATCCAAAAATGGCATAGGGAAGTGATCCTTTCTTTTGGCATCATTCAATTTTTTGTAGTCTATACAAACTCTCCATTTATTCACTTCTCTTGTCTGGATTTGGTCATTCCTTTCGTTAGTGACCACTTTCACTTCACTCTTTTTGGGAACCACCTGGATAGGATTGACCCAGAGGCTATAAAAAATTGGAAAAATTATTCCAGCATCCAAAAACTTAATCAATTCTTCTCTCACAACTTCTTTCATGTTGGGGTTGAGCCTTATTTGGGCTTCTACTCTGGGCTTACACTCAGGTTCCGTGGGAATTTTATGCATACAGAAGGCTGGACTTATCCCTTTGATATCAGCAATTGACCAGCCAATGAAAGAGTTGTACCTCTTCAAAATAGTAAGCATATTTTTCTCTTGACTCACCTCTAGATTTGATGAAATAATCACAGGAAGGGTTTAATTGTCTCTTAAAAAGGCATATTTAAGATGGCCAGGGAGGAGATTAAGTTCAACGATGGGTGGTGACTGGATTGAGGGAAGAAACTTGGGCTTGGGTGGCCCAAGATCTTCATGCTGTCTCTTAAATAAGGAAGCAGACAAGGCTTTTTCCCCAGTATAAGAGCTTCCTAAAGTTATCTCCTCAAACATAGACTCCTCTCTCGGGGTAAGAATGTGCTCTAAACAAAGTCATCTATGTTTTCCAAGAATTATCCATAATACTCATCAATAAATTTCCTCTCCTTAGTTGAGCTCATCCCCATGCAAGAGGTAGTAGGGATTTCAGGATCACTGTTGATTTCACCTATCATTATCAGATACTCTTCTTCTTCCTTATCAACACTACTCTCAATAGCTAGAATCTCATATTTTGGGAAAATTGGGTGGGTGGGTTCTTGGATTTTCTTAAACACATTGAATTCTTCTTTCTACTCACCCAAATTGAAAATCAGTTTCCCCTTAGACACATCTATCACATCTCCCCATGTGTCCAAGAATGGTCTACAAAGAATGATAGGAACCTCCTAGTCACACTCCTTATCAAGGATAAGAACATCAGCAAGAAAAAAGGGTTTTCCTACCCCCACTTTCAAATCATCGACCCTACACACTAGATGAGTAATAGACCTATTAGCAAGCTGTAACACAACAGTGGTGGGTTGGGGGACCCCTAATCTCAGGTTCTGAAAAAGTGACAGTGGAATCAGATTAATACTAGCACCCAGATCACACAATCAATTGAACTTACCACCTCTATCCCCAAATGTGCAAGGGATTACAAAGATTCCAGGATCCAGAAGCTTATGAGGTATCCTACTGTATAATGAATGGGAAATCAACGTTAAACTTTTTAACCACCTTCAAGAATTTCAACAGTTCAGAATCATGATTTGGTTTCTTAATTCTTTGTGGGAAGGGAACTGGATGGGAAAAATTCTTCACAATTGGGGGCATCTCTACAGCTTCTTCTTAAAAAAATTTCTTCCCTTTATTATCTTTGTTTTTCAAGCCATTTTCTTTGGGTTGTTGAGCTCGAACAACAGAAACTGGAGGAGTTCCAGTGGTGTTGTCCAATTTTCCAGATTTAGGTTCTTTCATATTTGAGTTTCCAGTTTCATCTTGCTTTTCATTTTCATCATTTTGGGGTTCTTTCCTAGGCTCTTGGTGGGTTTGGAGACCACTTCTGGTCGTCACAGCCATGTAATTCTCCCTAGTATTTGCTTCAGTGGTGCTGGGCAACATACCCATTTCTCTATTACTAGCATCCCTAGCCAACTGCCCCATTTGAATTTCCAGGTTCTTCATTATAGCATCAATTTGAGATTTATCAAAATCACTTTTGGTCTTTTGTTCATCAAACCACCCTATCAACTGATGGAACATGTCTCTCAACTCATCTTTTGAGTTGGATGACTCAGCCTTTGGTTGGGATTGGGGTTGGAATTACTTCCTAGGAGGATGCTAGAATCCAAGAGGGGCAGTAGGTCAGAGGAATCCATGCTCCCTCCATGAAAGGTTTGGATGATTCCTATACCCCTGATTGTAGGTGTTGGAAAAAGGATCATCCCAAGGCAGCATCGGACGTCCATATCCAGCAAAGCTAACACTCTCATGAGGCTGGACAAGCATATCAAAGTTTGGACAACAAGTTTGAGAATGGTCGTACATGCCACAGTGGTGACACTACTCCTTAAGTATTTGATGTGGGTTCTCATTGAATAACCCAGCAGCTTAGGATTCATCTTGATGAGTAGGGGCAGTTTCCTTTCTCACGATGGTTCTCCTCCTAGAGAACTTGTTCTGGGAATTCTGAGCTAATGTGTTAAAGATCTGTTTGAGCACCTCAGCAGTCCTATCACTAAAATCTCCTCCGGAAGACTGATCCACCAATGTTTGGTGGTAAGGGGTGAGCCTATTGTATAAGGTGTCCATAAGGAATTAGTGTGTACATTGATGGTTTGGACACTTCCGAAGAAATCATCTAAACCTATCCTAGGCTTCATGAAACAGTTCTCCTTCATCCTGAAGGAATCTAGTGATTTTGTGCCTAATCTCAGATGTCAACCTCCTAGGATAGAATTTCATAGTAAATACATTGTAAGCTTGATCCTAGGTGACAAATATTTCCTCCTCTAACAGTTGGAACCAAGACCAAGCATTGCCCTTGAGGAAAAAGGGGAACACTCTCAATTTAAGCTCTTCCTCAGTGAGACCCCTAACTGGAATCTACTGGACACTACAATAGAAGGCTCTAATGAAGTCAAGAGAGTCTTCACTAGGCATTCCATTGAAGGTAGGCAGCTGACTAAGCATGGAATGTTTGATCTCATTGTTCTTGGACCTAGGATAGAGTCTAATGCATGAAGGGTTACTAGACACAGACAGTAGAATGAACTCTCTCAAACTATGCCTCACAACCATCTCATTCCTAGGTTGGTTCATCATTCCATGTTGGTTCACATTCTCAGGAAGTGGATTGTTCAGGTTTTCATTTCTGTTTTCTTCCATTTTGACCTTTTATTTGTTCCTTTTCACTTCTTTGAGGTGCATATCAATCTCAGGATTACCAGGTACTAAGTGTTCATACTTAGACCTAGTTTTCATGTAGTAGGTTCACAATTTTTTTGGAATTTCAATTTCTTTTTTGCATATTTTGTTGTGATTTTTTTATGTGGTTATTTTGATTCTTTTATATTTGTGAATTTTTTTTGGTTTTTTTATCGCACCTAGCCTCCCCGACAACGGCTCCTAAATTTTCACGCTCGCGCGTCGTTGGACATGGGTGAAAAACTAAAATTTATACCTAATTACTACTTAGGACAGTGGAAAGATAAGGTCGAACCACAAGGGGGAATGTTGTTATGTTTGGTGATCTAAAAAAAGACTAAACAAAAACACACATGCAAAAAAAATTATTTGAGGCAATTGTTGGTGGTGAAGTGATTTGAAAGAGAGTTAGTGCATGAAGAAGAAGGGGTCAAATGGTGAACGCAAAGTGAGTAGACAAAGACAGAGCAGCAAGAGGAATTATGGTTCAAAAAACCAATAGATGAGAAATATGCCAATTCCACTGGAAGATTTGATGTTTCTTAACCCTATTCATGCACTACAATTAAAGAGAATGGATCTGACTAAGAGTAACCAGCGAGAGTTATCGTCTGGGCAGCTTGTGGTGTAATAGATCTTACAGTCCCTCGACTGTAAGAGTCATTCCATCCAATGGTGAAATCAAGTCAGTAGTCACTATGCTCAACTTGTCAGTTGAGTTCGGTGTGTCTCTCTCTTTCAATTGTAATTAACTTGTGAGTGAATTACTTAGATTGAAATAGTTTTAATTAAAGAGAAAAAAATATCGGTTTTCACACGATCCTATTGTTTTGAAAATAAGCTTGTCTGTAAATACTGAGAGAGACAATCCAGAGCAAGGATGCAGTGTATGAATGAGATTAAACAGATCGAATCAACCAGCTTATCCCCCCCCCAAGGGGAATTATCCAGACATAGTGGTTGGTTTTAATGAAATAGTGAAATAAGAATCAATGTAGTTTATGTTAAATTCAATTGCAGAAAAATAGATCACAAGTCAAATAAGAATGTATGTCTCCCTGCTCGAGCTCTCGGAAACTCTAACACCTGCCGCTTGATGGTGGATGCAATGTTGGAAGTCCGCTCGATGTCCCGCCCTGGGAATTGAGGTGTGAAATATACTGGTCTCGTACTCCAATCTACTCCAAGAGAGATCATGTAGGTTGTTCCTGCCCTACTCCTTGTGTTCTTCTCTGATGTCTAGATCCCCCTCACGAGACTGCTGCTCCTCTAAATTGATCCATGCCTCTCCTGCCTCTCGTGCATTCATCACCCAACCTAAGCCTCTAGAATCTCATATGAAGTGTTCCCCGGTCTCCATGGGGCTCCTTCGTTGTGCTGCTCCTCCCGCACTTGTCACCGGAGCAGTTTCTCCTAACTCAAAGAAAAATAATGCGCGTGCGGCGAGTCACAACCCTCTACAAATTAGAAAGTCCACGTGGCATGATATGATGTTCACTTCACCCTCTTTTAAGTGAGCTCCAAGTGAGTGCATCTACCCCTTTGCAACGAACAAATTCTTTAAATCCTTGCAAGTACACGTGACTCCACCTGTAATAAAAGGAAAAAAACAAAACAAGATAAAAAAATAAAACGAAACGAAACTATATATTAATATTGTTTCATAGATTAGTTAATAAACATACTTACTAATATATATATAATACTTAATATTAATACTAAAATATGTAATAATAATAATAATTATTATTATGATATAAAAATAAAATATATTACCTTATATATAATTATTAATATAACTATAATTATTACTGTATTATATGTGATATGTATATATGTATATATATTATAATGTTTATGTTTATATTATATGTTGTTATAAAAACTATAATAAAAATTAAGAAAGAGAATGAAAATAAAAAAAAGAGGGGGAGAGGGGTCGGGTTTCAGCGGCGTAGGAAGATGGAAGAAGGGTAGGGGCGTGGCGGCGCAAGGGAAAGGCCGGCTCGTGGTGGCTCTCCGGTGAGCAGGGGTTTATCACCGCGGTAGGGATAGTTCAAGTGGGAAAGCAGGCGGCGACTATGGTGGTCTCGCGACGATGATGAAGGAGTGGCGCAGAGGTTGGGGCTTGGTGATTGCAGCAGTTCAGAGGGGTTCGGCTGGAGGGTTATGGCGTAGGCAAGGTAGTGGCGTAACTATGGGTAGTGACTCTCTTTGAGGGGAATGGAGCGTGGTGCAGATATAGAGGAGATGCAACGGGTAGCGTTCGAGGTCCGAGAAGTAGGGAGTTTGGGGGAAGTCTGTGGCTTGTCCGGTGAGACCGAACAACAGGGGAAAGTGGCGCCAATGGTAGGGTTGAAATGGGAGGTGAGGCCGCTGGCGAACTCTAAGTGAGGCCAGAAAAGAATGTTTTTAATGTGGCAGTTCAGAGGGAGGGTGATGTGCGGGTTAGGGTTTGGTAGGCGGCTACTCTGGGGAGGTCTGGCCACTGGTACGCTGCTATGAGGGGAACTGGTGTGGCGATGAGCTATGATTTGAGTGTTGGGCACCTTCCTGGTTGGCGCACTGGGCAACGCCTCCTCAAATGGTGCTCATGCGGTATCTATTTTAATGTGGTGTTTTAATGCGGGCCAAGACCACGTGAATTAATTCATGCGGTGACACTCTTTTGATGTGGCAACATTACTTTGACGCTGATTCTTTTCCTATATAAGGAGGCAGAGGAAAGGCATTTCAACATCACCGGCAGCAACAACACTGAGAGAAAATCCCATTTGGTGATCGCCTTTCTTTGACGATCATATTTCTTTCTCTCTACCTTTTGATCCATACTTTTATTCTTAAGTATTACTTTTGAGATCCCTTCAATTTTGGGGAGTCTCTACCATGTACTTATTGATTTTAGTGGATCCCTCTCTCTGGACTAGGTCCTGTGGGTTTTCCCTTTCGGTTTTTCCACGTAAAAATTTCCGGTGTCAAATTTATTTTTCTGCACATTTAATTTTGTCACTACGCATCCGCTTCTATTTGGGGGAAAAGATTCAATTTCCACTGCATGTTCTCTTTTTATTTTGTTTGCGCATTCATCGCTTTCCTGTCTTTCCCAACATCTGGTATCAAAGGGTTTGGTTCTTTTCTTTTCATATTTATTATGGAGGCCAACTACAGTCAGATGATTTTGTTAAATGGTACCAACTACCATATGTGGCGACTTAAAATGAAGGATCTGCTTTTTGTCAAGCGAATGCATCTTCCAGTGTTTAGTACCCAGAAGCCAAAGGGAATGTCAGATGAATAATGGGCGTTCGAGCATGAGATGTTTTGCGGCATCATTGGTCAATGGGTTTAAGAAAACATGATGAACCACATTGTCAACATCTCTCACGCCAGAACTTTGTAGGAGAAGCTTGAGACGACCTATGCTTCGAAGACGGGAAACAATAAACTGTTTCTTCTCAAGAAAATGATGAACTTGAGGTACAGAGAAGGTACATCTATTTCTGATTATTTAATTGAATATAAAGGTTGTTTTGATCAGTTGTATGGCATGTGTATCAATTTTGAAGATGAGGTTTTAGCTCTTTTTCTGCTTAACACTTTACCCGATTCATGGGAAAATTTACGTGTTACTCTAACCGGTTCTGCTCCTAATGGTGCTGTGACATTTTGTTTTGTCAAGTCTGCTATTTTATATGAAGAGGTCAGGAGACGTACTCAGGAGAAATCTTCTTCCGAGATTTTGGTCACAGAGAACAGCGGGAGAAGCCAGGACCGAGAGCAGAGCAGTCGAGATAAGAGCAGAGGCAGAAGCAAATCCAGACTAAAGAAGAGAGATTTTGAATGTCATCATTGTGGTAATAATGGGCATGTTAAGAAGTATTATTATCAGATGAAAAGAGATAATAGATTGAAGGAAAATCAACAGAAGAAAAATGGTGTTGGAGATGATCATGTTGCCGCTGCTACAGGGGGTGATCTTGTTATTGTTTTTGATTCCATTAAAATTGCTTCTGATTATTCTTGATGGGTTATTGACAGTGGTGCCTGTTTTCATGTGACATCGAAGAAGGAGTTCTTTACATCTTACAGCCCAGGTAATTTTGGGATTTTGAAGATGGGAAACGATGGACATGTTGATGTTGTAGGCATCAGGACTATCTATTTAAAGACCAGTACAAGAAGTAAGCTGATTTTGAAGAATTTTCGACATGCACCCGAGGTTCGTTTGAATCTTATATCTACTAGAGTTCTTGATGATGAAGGGTTTATCAGAAATTTTGGTGATTTCCAATGGAATATTTACAAGGGCTCTTTGATTGTGGCTCGAGGGAATAAGCAATCAGGTTTGTACTGGACTACAACTTCTATTTCTTGTGATACTGCTTGCGTTGTTGAGTGCAGTGTTTCGTCGAAGTTGTGGAATAAGAGGCTCATTCACATCAGTGAGAAAGTTCTCAGTTGTTTGGCCAAGAGAAATATTATTCCAGATTTGAAGAGTGTCAAGTTGGACACATGAGATCATTGCATGGCTGGAAAACAGAGCAGAGTGAGTTTCAGCAGTCATCCTCCACACAGGAAGTCACATGTACTTGAATTGGTATATTATGACGTTTGTGGTCCTTTGAAATCGAAGACCTTTAGTGGCAGTCTTTATTTTGTTACATTTATTGATTACTACTCACGAAAGCTCTGGGTTTATGTCTTGAAATCCAAAAGTCAGGTGCTCAGTGTTTTTAAGAAATTTCATGTTTCTGTTGAGAGAGAATCAGGAAAGAAATTGAAATGTATTCGCACTGACAATGGAGGAGAGTATTGTGGTCCGTTTGATCAGTATTGCAGGCAGTAAGGTATTCTACATCAGAAGACGCCACCCAAGACACCTCAGCTGAATGGTGTAGCTGAGAAGATGAACAGAACTTTGTTGGAAAGAGTTCATTGTTTTCTTTCAGAAGAAAAGTTGCCTGGACATTTTTGGGGTGGGGCTTTACTTACTGCTTCATATATGATCAATTATTCACCTACGGTTTCTTTGCAGGCAGACACTCCCGAAAAAATTTGGTATGGCAAAGAGATCAGGTAGGATCACTTGTGCATCTTTGGTTGCAAGGCTTTTGTTCATGTGCCTAGAGATGAGAGATCCAAGCTGGATGGTAAGACACACCAGTGTATTTTTATTGGCTATGGACACGATGAGTTTCGTTATATGTTCTATGATCCTGTTTTGAAGAAAATTGTCAGAAGCCGCGATGCAATGTTTAAGGAGGATCAGACTATTAAAGACATTGATAAGGTAGAAAAAGATGCTTCTCCAACTTCTGATGGTTTTGTCAGTCTTGAGATAGGTTCTAATTCACATTTACATCATGTTCTTGATTCTAATGATCATGTTGATGTACAGAATGATGCTCAAGGTGAACAGGTTGGAGTTGAAGTTTCTGATGCACCTTTTGTTTCTAATGATATGGTTCTAGGGGTTATTAATGAACCCACAGTTCCACTCTGGAGGTCATCTCGACATCACCCCATTTCTACTCGATATTCACCTGATGAGTATGTGCTCCTCGCTGAAGGGGGAGAACCAGAATCATTTGATGAGGAAATGGAGAGTGAACAGAAGGACAGATGGGTTGCGGTAATGGATGACGAGATGAAATCATTGCACAACAACCACACTTTTGAGATGGTGAAGTTACCGACAGGGAAGAGAGATTTGCAAAATTGGTGAATTTATCGGATTAAGAATGAAGAATCTACTTCTGTTCCATGATACAAGGCAAGGTTAGTTTTCAAAGGCTTCCGTCAGAAGAAATGTATTGATTTTGATGAGATTTTCTCACATGTTGTCAAAATGTATTCCATTCGGGTTGTTCTTGGTTTGGCTGCCAGTTTAGATCTGCAGATTGAGAAGATGGATGTGAAGACAACTTTCCTCCATGGAGATTTAGAGGAGGAGATTTATATAAAGCAACCAGAGGGTTTTGTTGAAACAGGTAAAGAAAATCATGTCTGCAAGTTGAAGAAGAGCTTGTATGGTTTGAAGCAAGCTCTGAGGCAGTGGTATAAGAAGTTTGAATCTGTCATTTCTCATCTGGGTTTCAGGAAGACATCTTCTGATCATTGTGTTTTTTTTCAGATATTTACTGATGATGATATTATTATACTGTGGCTTTATATTGATGATATTATCATTGTTGGCCATGATACTTCATGAATTGACAGAGTGAAGAAGGATATTTGTCAGTCTTTTGTGATGAAAGACTTGGGGCCAGCACGACATATTCTTGGCATGACGATCTCTCGTGAGAGGAAGGCCAAGAAGTTGCGGTTATCTCCGGAGAGATACATTGAGAAGGTTCTTCAGAGATTTTCTATGGATAGAGAGAAAGTGGTTAGTACTCCTTTTTGTTTACATTTTAAGCTCAGTACCAGTCAGTCACCTTCTACTGATGAAGAGAGATAAGAGATGCAACACATACCTTATTCATCTGGTGTTTGATGTTTGATGTATGAAATGGTATGTACTAGACCTGATATAGCTCATGCAGTTGGTGTGGTCAGTCGTTTTCTATCAAATCCAGGTATAGATCATTGAAGAGCATTGAAGTACATTTTTCGTTATCTTCATGGTACTTCTGATCTGAGATTGTGTTTTGGAAAAGGGGAACCTGTTCTTTGTGGATTTACAGATTCAGATATTGCAGGAGATATCGATTCAAGGAAGTCTACTTCAGGCTATTTGATCACTTTTGTAAGGGGAGCTATATCTTGGAAGTCTAGATTGCAGAGATGTGTTGCTTTATCTACCACAAAGTCAGAGTTTATTGCAGCTACTGAGGCGTGAAAAGAATTGGTGTGGATGAAAATGTTTATTCGGGAGCTCAATTTAAATCAGGGCAGGTATGTTTTATTTTGTGATAGTAAGAGTGCTATTTGATTGGGAAAGAATTCTACTTTTCATGGCAGGTCGAAACATATCGATGTTCGATATCATTGGATTTGCAACGGCCTTGATTCGAGACAATTAGAGCTTGAGAAGATCCACACTGATGACAACGGGTTAGACATGTTGACCAAGAGTTTACCAAGAGGAAAATTTGAGACTTGCCGACAGATTGCAGGGTTGGTGGTGATCCCCACTTTAGTCGGTGGGGGAGATTGTTGGGCGCCTTCCTGGTTGGCGCACTGGGAAACACCTCCTCAAATGGTGCTCATGTGTTATCTGTTTTAATGTGGTGTTTTAATGCGGGCCAAGACCACGTAAATTAATTCACGCAGTGACACTCTTTTGACGCGGTGACATTATTTTGACGCTGATTCTTTTCCTTTATAAGGAGGCAGAGGCAAGGCATTTCAACATCAACGGTCGCAATAACACCGAGAGCAAATCCCATTTGGTGATCGCCTTTCATTGACGATCATCTTTCTTGCTCTCTACCTTTTTATCGATACTTTTATTCTTAAGTATTAATTCTGAGATCCCTTCCATTTTGGGGAGTCTCTACCGTGTACTTCTTGATTTTAGTGGATCCCTCTTTCTGGACTAGGTCCCGTGGTTTTTCCATTTCAGGTTTTCCACGTAAAAATTTCCCGTGTCAAATTTATTTTTCTACACATTTAATTTTGTCGCTGCGCATCCGCTTCTATTTGGGGGGAATGATTCAATTTCCACTACATGTTCGCTTTTTTCTTTTGTTTGCGCATTTGTCACTTTCCCGTCTTTCCCAACATTGAGGCCGAGGGCTTCGATCTCAGAGCAGGCAGGTGGGAGCTTGACCAGTAGCTAGTTTTCACTATTCACCTTGAAGGTGGCCGGCTTCAACATCAGATTTGATTTATTCTTGAATTCAGTTTGATTCTGGTCTGATGTTGTTTCTTGTTGCGGAACTGTTGTGCTGGTGAGTGAAATGATGAGGTACTGCGGAGTTTTTTTTAATTTTTTCTATGTTGCTGCTGCTGTGATTCTGTGCGGATGAGGATAGAGCAGAGGAGCAGTATGGAGGAGTGGATGTATAGGGGAGAAACTTAAGGGGGTGATGGTGTGGCAATGTGAATCAGTGCATGAGAGGAAATGTGAATCGGTGAGAAAATGGAAAGGGATAAGTATTGGTGAGAAATGAGGTGAGGTAGAGCCGTATCGGTGAGGTTGAGGAGTACCGGTGAGGTTAAAGGGGGAGGGTGAGGTGGTGTAGTGTATCAGTGAGGTAATAAAAAGGAGGGGTAACGGTATGAAAATAAAAAAAATTATAACAGTGAGGTGGTTATTGGTGGGGATTAAAGGTAATCGGTGAGGTTTAATAAAGAAGTGGACTAGAGAAGTGAGTTGGAGTGTCAGTGAGAATTTAGAAAAAATGGGCTAACGGTGAAGAAATGTGTATCGATGAGGGATGTCACCGGTTGTAAGGCTACTGATAGAATGAGCTATCGGTGAGGTAGGTTGTATGGGTGAGGTAGGATGTATCAGTGAGGTTGGTCACCGCTACAGGTGAGGAAGTCACCAATAAGGACGAGACCGTGCAACCGCAATAACTGCGAACAAAAATATCAAAGAAAATTAAATAAATAAAATAATTTATTGAAACTAAAAATAAATAAATTAATGAATTAAATTAAATAGAATGGAATGAAAAACTAGAAACCACAATGTTAAATAATAAAATTAATGAAACATTATTTAAAAGAATGAATTAATTTGGGTCTAATGTTTATAAACATACATAATGAAAGAACAAATTAAAATATTTACAATTAATTGCTTAAATTAATTAACCAATTAATTAAAGATCTAATTAAATTAAATAATAAACATATTAAACCAATAAAATTAAATTGTAGAAACTAATTAAATTTCTAAAAGACTAAAAACAAAAGGATTTATTTATTTACAATTTAAACCTTAAAATGTTAATTAATTTAATAAATGAATTAATAAACTAACTAGAAAAAAATAAAAGAATAAATAAATAAAAGTCTAATTCGCACGACCCAATTAAATTTTAGAATTATTTAAAATGACACTAAAGGACAATAAAACACTTGTTTTAAACTAAAATTGATTATTTTACAAAGAAAATTACAAAAACACAACAATAATCAATTATTTACTAAAAACAATCATTTTGGTATAAAAAAGTCAATAAAAATACACAAAAGATGTGGAAAAGAGTGCAAGAACACTGCCACATCACCACACAATAGAATTTAATTAGAAAAAAGATTCTTTATACCTGAATAAGATGTTGAGTATGACTATACTACCTATGATAAAATGAAAGTAGAGAGACCATATTTTTTCTTTGACTAAATTTTTCATGCTGTAGAAGTAAAATTAAATGAGAGGAAAGATTAATATAGTACAAATTAAACTCAATTAAATAAATAATTGTAGTAACTCAATCCTTTATAGTGGGTGGTCTTCCCTACGATATGAAATACGAATATCTTATGAAACTTAAAATAATGTGATGACGAAACTCTGTGTTTTAGAAATTCTACCTCTTTAAAGATCAAATAATTTTGAAATATTTGTCTAGAGGGTGATGGGATAATGATTGTAAATGATTAATGTGTGTATAGATTATGGTATAACCTCCTGGGTGTTAGTCAACTCCATGACATTAGACTCAGGGTTACCATTTACAAAAAAGAATATTAATTAATTTAATTTTTGATAAATATATCATGAATGTTTAATGAATAAATGGTAATCACTACCTAGTGTATAGTGAAGAAACTGCTTTTTTCTGGACTATTGACGAAGATAACACTTATTGCATTAGAGCCAAGGCCACTTTCACAAATATATCTTGGATAATTTATCAAAATTAAATTCTATATTAGATATACCAAATTTAAGGTGATAACATGATATGAAATGTGATTCTTGTTAATGGGTAAATATAGTATATAATAATCATTAGAAAAATAAGAAAATTGAATTCAATATTAGTGATCTTGTCCATATTGAATTATGTGTTCCAATGAATCAATCTAGAACATGTTTCATATGATATTTCATCCTATTTTTTATTATTATATTATATTTTCCAATGTTATGTTCATGAAGAGCATGATATACATCACAGTGTTCATAAAGTGATATAGAAGGATAGTAAAAACTGTGGTTGAACACCTAATCAATACCATATGATTAGATAATAGAACAACACATACATCTATTGAATGTGGGAACTAAATTAAAAAAGAGTAATATTATAAATAAGGTATATTCATTAAGAAATATACATAGAATTGATTTTTTAATGAAGAAATTAGTTGGTGAATAATATGGAAAAAAAAATCTAATCGAGAGTGGCATATCTTAACACTGCAATAACGAGGAAATACATGTTCTGGTGTATACTCAAAACCTAACAGTTCTATTCCTAGGGAGGAAGACACCGCCTTATAAAATGTGTAATATAAATAAATCCACATTTAAATTTTATTGATTATTTTAATGAAGTGTTTAGGTAAATAAAAATGGGTAAATTAAGGAATGTATGATGATGCAGTAGATAAAGAAGTATTTTTTAATACATAACAATGAATAAGGCCTAAAAATGACACAAAAAAGGATGAATTAACTTTTTGAAAGTAAAAAGGTAAAATTATTTAATTACAAATAATGAATTAATAATAGATTTTTTTGTTATTGTTTAGAATAAGATGATGAAGTTGGTGAAAATACTAAGATTATATAAATATCCCAAAATGACAAAATATTAGAAAACTAAATAATAGGACGATACTATTACTAAAGATTGATAGTTTGTTCTGTACATGTGAAATAATATTATATAAATTGATTTTTATAATATAATTGATGATAAATATGATTTAAAAGAAACAAAAAGAATGAAATATTTAAATTATTATGCTCTATTGCCAATGGTTAAACCAATAATACTCAATTAATAATTAAATTATAAATTATTTGTTAGATCCATGAATGAGGAATCCGATGAATTAGATAAAATAAAATTCAGAACTAGTGTTGAATTTAGAAAAAAAATATTGTGATCATAATTAATCATATCATTAATGAAAAATTAAATAAACATTCCAATGTGATCCATAATAATTAATGAATATTTTTAATGGATATACAAAAATTAATGGTGTTGATATTGAAGAATATTCTACACAAGTGGCTCGATTTTGGTTGATCAGTCTATTCTTGATTATGTAACTTTTAGGGGGTTTGAAATTTATTATATGGATGTAAAATACGGAATTATGGGATTTTATACTCTAAGAGGATGTTTTTATTGGAAAATTAATTTTATTTCACATTTAGAAATGATGAAAAAAATTCATTAATTCAAATAAGACCTTGTATGGTATAATTAAGGCAGCCCATGCATGGAATGCCAAATATAACTCATTATTAACGAATATTAGATTCTAATTTGATATTGTTGATTATAATATCTATGTGACGTAAACCTAGGAATAATAAATCTGAATTTTTGTTTATTTGGGTGATATCATATTAGGAATTAGTGGGTACAAAGTTCTTGGGGATTTTACCAATCTCATGAGATCGGAATTTTAAATATCCATAATTGGTGAAATCACATACTTTATATTGTTAAAGAGGGTCATATATATATATATATATATTATTTTATATCTCACGATATTTATGTAAGAGGCATTCTGATGAAATTTACATTTTATGTTGCCAAGACAATGTTTACTCCAAATGTGGTTGGAATGAAGATTTGTATGTGCGTAGGTGAAAAATATAAACATCCTACCTTGTACATGAGGATAATTGGAATCTTGTTATATTGGAAAAAAACATGGATATAAATTTTTTTTGAAACATATTTTGTGACCCATTTAATAATTAACTTAAAGAATGATCATCTCATATTATCTAAATTAATTACGAGATATATCCAAGGTATTCTTAGTTTTATCGTGTAATTAAATGTATTAAAGTATCACTCTGTATAATAAATTTTAATATGAATAAGGAATATGATGTGGTGGTGAAATGTATAAAATTGGAGGAAATTGTTTTGTTGGAAGAAAATTGGTTTGATTTTTGGGAAAAAATATTCAATCACTTCATTGATCATGGAAGAATAATAAGACATCTCAGTAGCCAATTCCCGAACTCAAGATATGGAAATGACAATATAGTTTGTGGATATTTTTAATGAGTTGATGTAACCTATATTTAATTCTTATGATATAAATAGTGTTATTTAACTCATAATAAGTATTATAAAATACTCTCATATCAAACACTATGAGACTAGATATCACATCATCAATGAAAAATTGGATTAAGAATTGATCAATGTAGAGCATGTTAAGAATGATAAAAATAGTTAGAAATCATGACTAACCACTTGGAAAATCCATTATTTGAGAAACATTAGTTTAAATAAAATTTTCAAACACCGACTTTAGATTTATTAGATTCATATATGTCCCATCTTCCAATTAGAATCTAATGATTTATTTTGGATTTTCTTATTTGGAAGGATATTTCTGTGTGTTTATTATCAAAATGGAAGAATTAATATGATGTTTGTGAAATATATAGGTATTTTTAGTGAATGTATTGTCTCATAAAGGGCTATTACATTGTATGATGAAGTTCATTGTTTAAAATATTGGTGGCGATACAATCTATATTGAATGGATGTTGAACATGCTTGAAGGAATGGTATTTTATAGAATGATGAATATCCTAAATCATGTTATACTCTATTGAACTATTTTTTTCAACATTAAATATTTTCCTTAGAGAATTTGAGTGATGTAAGGTTAATTAAATTTCTATTTGGATGACTTTTATTGAGTTTGGAGGCATAAATTTCACTTTATACATCCAGAAAATCTAAAGAGGGAGAATTTTGAAAACAAGGTTATTAATACTAGATATTGATATAATCTAGGTGTTATATTAGATAATAATAAAAATCATAGGAGTGGATCACATTAATACTAATTATAGTGAGTAATTTGTGGTTTTTCCAATATTTAACTAGTTAAAATTTCATGTTGAGTGAGTAGATATGAATACTGAGTGATGTTATTATATAAAATATTTATCTGTGAAGATGGTTACAGGGTATGAGTATTATAAATAGATATAGTATTGGGAAAAATATCTTGGGGAATTAAATGATATATAAGTTTTTGTGGATTTAAATAATTTTATTTTGTTCTAGAATATTGTGAAACATTTTGAGATTAAAGAAAAAATCGAATAAAAGTCAAGAATATTATTATAAAGGTGATGATTTTATAGATTTATGATGATCATATAAGATTTTAATGAATATATGGTAGAATTTATGTAATTCATATTTACTCTCATTGATGTTGAGTTTTGTAAACACATCGTGACATAGAGTTGCATGAAGATTGTGACAATAGAGGTAATGTATTTTGTGAACATATATATGGTTCCTTAATTTTTTTTAACTCTAAATAAGTAACTAAAAATTTTTAATATGAAATTGAGTTTATTATTTATAGATGGTTAATGTGCTCAATTTTTTATAAGGCTTATGTGAATACATTCCTTATAAGATAATATTTTTTAAAAAATATGTTCAACATAGAGTAGATTTTACCATAATAGTTTAATTCCCAATAATTTCTATTTTCTTGAGTATTTGTCAACTTACAATAATGGAGTATCAAAAAATGTAATTTTTTAGTGAGTGATTTACATATTGAATTATATGTTTTATGTCACTCATTCACCATCCACTGGTTGATTTTTATGATAAATTACTACATTAGTGAATAATATTCAAGAATTAATGATGTAAATAATAATAAAACTATTTTTGATATGTAATAATCTGATATATTAACAAAATATCGAGACATATGTTGGTTGTATTGTGAGAAGGAGGCCTTGGAAGTGTTCTAATTGATGTAGTCAACTATTAGTTAAAGACAATTTCTAGTGGTTGTAATCTAGCAATATAGTGACCATAAAAGTAATATTATACCCATTATAAAAGTAAATCAATTTGGATTTGGGTACTCTAACACAATAAATTACATATTCCCCGATCACCCCTTAATGGTGAACCATGTAAAATTGTTTTTTCATATTTTAAATTTTATTTTTTGTTGATGAGGTGATTTTATTAGGTTCAATTTGATCCTACAAACATGGCACCAATATATAATGTAATTAAATAAATTCTTTCACACTAATTCTACTACATAAAGGCATTTTGGGTTATAAAAAATAACTTTTGGAGAGCACATGAATGGGGGTCAACTTGTTTAAATGAGAGAAAAAAACATATAACCCCTTCTCTATCATAGTTTATTTGAAATGAATCTATATTATATTATGACATGAATAATAAATTTTCCTGAAGATTATAGATTATAATTTTGAAAAAATAACTCCAATTATGTAGTGACATTCATTTAACATAATCTCAAAAGGATCTTCCCAGTTTTTAGTACCAATATTTGTGTTATGGACTAGATTTTTCTTCATCTACATGATGTTTTCAATAAAAATTATACCAAATGATGTCCTTTTAGAAATGTATGGTTTAAGGCCAATAAATTAGGGAATGAATATCTGATAAAATTATTCCCTATAAAATTCAAATATACATCACTATATTTGGTTCTATAAATTTTTTTATGACCTTTGTTTATGATGAAATACTCTATACAATATTTTGAAATCTAATGGCCAATCCTAATTCTATCATTCTATATGAGTGAAAAATTCACCCATTTCATCACAATGATTTATTCTTAACTTATTTACAACACTATGTTAATGTTTTGAGACACTATTCAAATGATTAACCCTAAATTGTGAAATCAACCCTGACGATGATGAGAAACTAATTTTCAACATTAAGAAATATATGTGTCACACACCACAGAAAGGATACATCTTCATTAAATAAACCGAATGATGTACATCAATGAGAGCAAGTTTTATATGGGCATGAAAATGTTTTCTTCCCCAAATCAATCAGTGAAACTAGTATTAGATTATAAATATAATACAAGTCAGCAAAACAATATTACCTACGACCAGAAAATTTTTACAATATTTATTCAATGAATGAAAGATTAAATTAACCCTTTCTAATTATAACATTTATATTACAATAATTTAAATAATATATCCACCATTTTACCTTTTAGGTAGATATTAGTGCATCATCTTTCTTAAACAATGTTATTCCTCCTTTATTTGGAATGATTTTGAGCTATCTAAACTGGTTTCTATTTAAATATTAGTAGATTATTCCATAATATAAAATCATTGAAGACTCATTCTTCAAAACACACTTTATTAGTGGTGTAAAAAATGACTTTCTATTGTCATGTTTTCTTCTTATAACCTTCATATATTACCTTATGAGAATAAATTTATGGAAATACTCCCTTAATATATGTTATGATCCAAGAAATAGCCTTTTAATCCATTTAGTCACCTCAACTAACTTCTTTTCTTTATATTTTTAATTTCCAACAATCACAATCATCAAAAAGTTTTATAATTCTGTAATAAATAATATATAATTGTAACCCCCAAGATAAGGAAAAAATATTTAATATTCAATTCCTGAAACTCTAACTATCTATAAAACACCACTTTGTTATAACATAACAATTTAAACATAATTTTACCACCTTTGTGATTTGAACATTGAGAAACTGACATACACGGTTGCGTTTAGTAGGATATTTAGAGTCTGATAAGGTAAAGATAATTTTTGATAGATACTAACATACCGTTATGAATAGTAACACAACCTTATGAATAGTAATGTTACTCCTAAGAATTGTAATGAATATTTAATCATCCAAAAAATTTAAACTACACCCATAAATGTAGAAATGTAATTTAGACATCTTATAAGTGATAAAAGGTCATGGTATATGTATTGGTATTTTTGTATATCATAAATAGTGTAATTAAAATTTTATGATTTATTTTAATATTAAAATTAAAATTAAAATTCATAAAATTTGATTATAAATTTTTATTTTATTGTCTTATGGATATAATATAACATTAATAGACCCTAATTAAATTATTAAGGTGTTATAAAATGAGATATAGTTTTAAAGTTGTTTTTGGACGACATTATGATTTTATTTTAAATTTTAATTAAAAATAATTATAAAATTATTTTCAAAAAATTTATTTCATTATTGAATTAAAATCATCAATAAAAAATTTGGGTGTGAATTTTTGGGGTTTTTCTTAAATACTTGAAGTTTTAATTATTAGTGAAGATACATTTTTGAGTTATTATTGTGTTTAATGACATTATAATTATATAATAATTAATATAAAATTCGGGATGACTTGTGTGAAATAAAATATGATATTAGGTGTCCCATGTTTTTACTACCCTATTAAAATACTATGGGTAATCCCATGGTTTTTCAAAAACCACTAATGTGGTGTCCTTTAAAATTAATAAAAACTCCATCTCTTTTACGATAAATAAAAACTCATTAATTCATTTTATTTCATTAGATACTCATCATCTGAGAATCTATAGTATTTTTACCCCCAAGGATACCTATCAAGGTTTCCTTATTATCCCAGGTTCCAACCTTCAATATTGAAGAGTTACTCTACAAGGTAAGGGAATCTACCACCCTACGCCTTTTTATGCTTACATTTTATGTTATTATTTTTAATTTCAACTCGATTATGTGGGTATATGTTATTCTCTATCCCCCATTGTATCCATATTATGTATGATTTATTATAGACCCTTTTTTATCTCATTAAGATATTTTCTATATTTATAAGGGATGATGTTAGGATACCAAATTTTCGTAAGGGATTTCTCAATTTTTCATTTATTTCTTGTTCCATTATTTCTTGTATTTTTCATTCCTAACAACCTTTAATATAAAAGTTATGATACACATGTCCCTTAAATATAATGGATTCTTTTTTGTAATTATTTAATAATTCATCCTCATCTCACCTTTCCCATTATTTTATACTAATAATGGAAACACCATCTGAGAAGTGTTAATTTATCACATTCAAGGACAACATTTTTTAAATTTCTATTAACATCATCAATTATAGCATTGAAACCATTTTTGTAGTTGAACCAGACTATATAATATATAATATATCTTTTTTATCATCCTATAATCTTTTTTACCCATGATATTAATTTCTAAATCCAAATGAGTTCATTGTGATAAAAATCCACTAATTAACCCAAACAATTGTCATTAAAGTTTTATATAATGATTCATCTTCAATACCAATATCCAAATGAATTTTATAACTATGTAATCATTTGGATATTAACTAATAAAATATAACTTCAATTATAGACAACCATTCTCATTCTACATGTATATCTAAACATGAATATAAGTACTCCAATCATGAAAACCAAGGATGATAATGCTCCCAAACAATGAAATTTAATATCCTAACCCATAAAAAGGAAATTAATAAACCTAATAAGGTTATAAAAAATAAAATAATTGTACAAGAGAACATGGAATCATTAGTTTATACACGTATATTTTATTATTTAGGTTGTTAAGATCATTTGAGGAAGTCATTCAGACTTAAAGTAAGTGTTTTACACCTGAACCTCAATTTTCATTTGGCTTGCTTTTATAGTATAATTACCAAAATTAAATTCTTATTAATTAACATGTAATCCTCAAACATTATGTGTTAATTTATAATATATTTTTACCATCTAGAAATCTACCTTCAATTAAGGGGGGTTATATGTTTTAAAAGGGTATTTCAAAAATACATACTGAAATACATGCCTGATTCAGGGGAATTTCTCAATTTATTACTATTATTCAATGGAAATATATAATATATTTTTCGAAACAAATATATTTATATAATAATTCATTTGATTATATAAATACAATCTAACTTCAATTTTGATTTTTAAAAAATATTTTTTCAAAATAACTCTTTTTTTAAAGTAAAAAAGTATTTATCTGAAGAATTACTCGATGATTTTATAGGAGTATTTCATATATTTCAACACTATGGTTGATTATTTTGTCTAATTGGGATTAAAATTTTATGATATCATCTCTTCTATTTAAATTAACGGTTTATTATTAGTTTGATTGTGGATGTTATATCTTAAAACCATTCACCAATTTACTCTAAATGGTTAGTGTTTATGCTTAATGTTTAGGGAAGTAATTTAAAATTCATATATTAGTTCCAATATGAATGTATATGTTGTTTATTTTTAGATACATTCATATAAATAATGAATTGGACATAATAATTTTTAGGTGGGGCCAACTATAGCTTCTTGGTACATCGATAGGTCTCATGAGACAAACTAGGTCATGTCAAGAGGCCTTGAAAAAATGGTTATTTATGGTCTTAGAATGATTCATTGACATTATATTTTTGATGTCCCGCACTACGCATTGAATTATTATGAAAATATTATTGATATTTCAGGTGGTTATTCTTCTTGTAGAATTCCCATGATTATGTTTTAATATGTAATTTTTATTGATCTCTTATTACTTACATAATTTGATCAAGTTTATTTTTAAAGACATGTGTTTTTAGTTATTCTCCATGAATAATGTTGATGTTTATGATAAATTCAGATGTATTACTTACCCTTAATGAGTTTTTGAGATCACCCATTTTTTATATTTCATTTTCTCAGGACAATAATTTTTTTATTATGAATGACATGTAGGGATAAACTTATAGTTGTGGATGTTCCAAATTATACATAAGTGTTGTATTTCATTCCATGTTGTGATGATGAATTTATGTATGTATCTTGTTTCCAAAGATATTAAACTACTCGTTTCATCGGGATACATATTCCTTATTTATATTCCAATGTAATAAAATAAGGCACCGACTTCGAGAAACAGGGGTCAGGTTTTAATAGTTTGTATGAGAGGGTGTTTAGCAGAAATCATGGAAACTATATTTAGAATATGTAGATTTTGGAACAAATCCCATTGTTTTTGTTTGAGTATAAACATACTAAAACATTAAGTTATTTTGTTAATGAATAGATTATGTGGATCATTATAGAAAATACATTCATGTCTAGATACTAGATGTGGACATGGTTTTTTCACATCTATACCTAGGAGTGAAAACTCTGACAATGAGTTTCCAGCTTGACCTGGGGTATCCCAATACAAAACAGCGTGCCTTATTATGTACCTATTTTTATTCTCCTCGGGTATATGATTAGAATAATTCACATTTTCTATACAAGACATTATGGGGGATTTAAATTTAAAATTTTCCACAATGAACCCATGTTTATGATTATGATATTAGTTATTCCTGCTAAGTATTTTTATTCATTGAGTATATAAATTATGATTCATAAACTAATAAAGTATATTCCATTATCTATAAGAAGTGCCCAGTATAAGGAATGAAACCCACATGAACACATGTGTCCCGTGTCAGGATTTCCCTCCAATGCAAGATAATGATGTTGGAACTAGAGTTGTGAGAGGTACGGAGAAAATTATAACTATATTGGGAAATCATACTTTGTTTATATCAATAACATTACCCAAATGAATCATCTAGATTCATAATGTAGAGGAGCTACGATAGACCATTTTATTCAACAATAGCTTCCATATTTCTATGCTACTGCAAAACAATTTGCTGATGAGCAGTTGATAGTTTCTTTAGAGATGGTATTTATTTCTTGGGGAATGAACAAAATAGAGGAGGTTGTCTTCGAAGATTATCATCTATCAGAAGATGTAGATCAAGGGTGGTCACTAATCCAAAACACATTGGAGGAGAAAAAAATAGAAGTTATAGAATGGAGGTATTTTAAGGAAAGTTTGAAGAAAAAAATACTTCCATAATGAACAGCGAGCAGATATGGAATAAAAATTTCTAAATATGAATCAAAAAAGAGGATTAAAATTTTCAATGTATTAAGCTAACATCATAATAATAACATGGCATCATGTGAAAAAAAAACATAATCCAAGGAGTAATATTTATTGATTCATTGATTATTTAAAACCATTCCTCAAAAACAAAATAGTCTCCCATAATTTCTCATCATAGGAATATATATCCTAATGCGCTATCAAGATAGAGAAATTATTTTCTAAGAATAATGACTTTAAAGGAAGAAAAGAGAAAAAGATGGCTCCTGAAAACTTGGGAAAAGAAAATAGTAAAATGTGGGTAAAGGGAATAGTTAACCTTCCACCCTACTATAATTATGGGAAGAAACGCCCTTGATCTTTCATGAAGGGTGTGAGAGTCTATTACAAGTGTGGAGAAAGAGGCCACTGATCTCATTAATGAAAGGGGAATAAAGAAACCACCAATGTTCAATAATACAGTCTTAAGGAGATGGGACATTATGCACATTAATGGCCTAAGAGTCATGGAAACATTCCACAAATAAGGAAAAGATTATACAGTCAAATTTATTTATCTTTATGATTCGAATGATGTGGAAGAAGGTAATTTAATCATTTCATTGAACATAACTAATTCTTTATTTCATTCTAGGACATCACATTCTTTTATATGTTCTCAATTATATAAGAAAATCATACATGGAAATTTTTATTTAATAAAGAAGTTGATAATCATCATTCCTAAGAGATTTATCATTTCAATAAGTATGTGTTGATAAGTACCCCTCATGACACATAAATGTTCTTTAGTTTCTGACCATATCACCATACCCATGATTAACATTGATATAATCAGTTTTATGATTTGGATATCACATTTCGATGCACAGATCCATTACAAGAAGATGGAAGTTACAATTTTGGAGAACAGTGTTGAATCCTTATCATTAGAGAAGAAACCTCACTTACTAGTTCTTATATTGATCCACCCCTAGTAACACTCCTGAATTTAATTATTAGGGTGGAATATATTTCAATATATATGGGTGAGGAATAAAATTTTCAATTAGATGAAATATCTATTGTGAAAGAATATGTTGGTGTGTTTCAAAAAGATTTACCTGGACATCATCCTACGTGAGAAATTGAGTTTTCTATTGCCTTAATTCCTAGTTCAAGGCCTATATCAAAGACTAATTATATAATTTCCCCTGTGGAATTAGTATAAATGATGAATCAACTAGAGGAATTTAGTGGTAAATGATTTATTCACCATAGTATTTCTCCATGGGGAACCCCTATTCATTTCATTAAGAAGAATGACGGATCTATGTGGTTGTTCATTGAAAAGAGGGAGATATATTCTCTAAAAATAAATAATAAGTATCTCCAACCATGGATTGATGATTTATTTCATCTATTTAATTGATTCCAATATATTTTAAAGCTGGATCTTCGATTCGGATATCATTATTTTCTTTCAAGGAAGGAAGAAATTCCAAAAACAACATTTTGAACCATTAATGGGAATTATGAGTTTATAGTAATAATTTTAGGACTGGCTAATTCACCCTTCTTTTCATGGATATAAAGAATCAAGTTTTCATGGAATATCATGATGACTTTGTGTTGGTATTTATTTATGATATCATGGTATAATCCAAAAGATAAAAAGAACATAAAAATCACATGTTAACTATTTTGAAGACACATAAATGAAATTATTTATATGGGAATTTTAGCAAGTGTGAATTTTGGCATCAATAAATTTCCTTCATTTTCTACATTGTCTCTATGAATGGAATATATATTGATCGTTTGATGAAAAATGTTATACATGAATGGACTTCTCTGAGGAACATAACATTGGTACATTTTTTGTTAGATTAGTAGGTCATTATCAGCAATTAATTTAGAACTTCCACCGTTTATCAAACATAATGACCAATCATACACATAAATTGGGTTGAGTTAGTATGGATAAACAAATGTGAGAAGTATATTGAAAAATATAACTAGATATTAGTGAATTATGTGGTCATAACCCTACCATCGTGGAAAGATAGGTCTGCGATATATACTGATCCGTCAATGAATGGACTTGGTTGTGTCCTTATGTATAATGGTAGAGTAATTGCCTATATGTTAAGGAAGTTATAAATTCATGAACAAAACTATCCTACTCAGGATCTTGAGTTAGCAGCTATTCTAAAAATATGGAGACACCTTGATAGAACTAAAATTTACACCATGATAGAACTAAAATTTTGTTCATGAATAAAACTATCCTACTCATAGCCCAAATTTTTGAGTAGCTGCCAACTCAAGATCTTGAGTTTGTAGATATTCTATCAAAGTTGATGTCATGAAATACTCAAGGATTATGACTGTTCCATAAACTACCACCCAGGAATGTAAAATAAGGTATCTGATTCATTGAGCAGTAAGGATCATGGAGTTTTAAACAAAATGAGGATTAAATGAGATCTTGTGTTTATGTATTTAATAAGGGTGGAAATGTGAATTATCAATGCCGTTGAAACATCATTACTTTTTCAATTTGTTTCCGAACATTATTTTTTAGAAAGTAATAAATTCTCTTAGCCTGATGATTAAAATATTTAAAAGAATATTAATGCTATAAAAGATAAAATGTTGGAAGATTTTTTATGTGAAGCTAGATTTATTAAATCTGGGAATATTTTTGTGTTCCCTCTATACACGAGCTGAAAAGGGTGTTTTTGGATGATGCTCATAGCCCAAATTTCTATATTCACCTTGATAGAAATAAAATTTATATAGATTGAAAGGAACATTTCTAGCTGGAAAACATTAAGCCTGAAATTTATGATTATATATCAACATATTTAGTTTTTCAACAAGTGAAGGCCAAATGACAACATCCGAATGGGGTCATGGAACCTCTACCTATTACTACATGGAAATGAGATGACATCATCCAGGATTTTTCCACCGGATTACCCAAAATTCCAATAATGAATGATGCAATATGGGTAATTGAGGGCTAAATTATGAAATATGCATCTTTCCTTGCTATAAGGAAGGATTTTTCACTGGTGTGCCTTTCAAGAATCTATATCAATGAAGTTGTGAGACCACTTGGAGAACCAATTTCAATAGTGTCTGATCACAATCTAGGTTTTACAATAAAATTCTAGAAACGTATTGATAAGGTTTGGGATACTGAGGTTTGTTTGAGTACTGCTTATCATCCTTAAACTGATGACCAAACAAAAAGGACAATAAAATCATTAGAAGACATTTTGAGATCACGCTCACTTTATTTTCAAGTTACTTGGGATCAGTATTTACATTTGATGGAGTTTTCCTAAAATACTATTTTATATTCAAGCATTCAAATTTCACTAACTAGAGCATTGTTTGAAAAAATGTGTTGTACAACAACATATTGGGATGAAGTTTGTGAAAAGAAACTATTGGGCCCAAAACATGTGGTGGAAAAAAAATCTAAGGTAATGACAATACATGTTAATATCAATGAATTTTAAAGTAGAAAAAAATCTATGTTGATAATCAAATGAAGTATTTTTAATTTAACGTGGGAGATCAATTTTCCTTAAAATTATCTCTATAGAAGGGTGTTATATGATTTAAGATGAAAGGGAAACTGATCCCCATGTACATAGGCCCTTTTAAAATTATGGAGAGAATTGTAGATGTTTCATATCATTTGGATATGTTTCCTAGACAGTATAAAGTTCACAATGTGTTCCATGTCACATTGATGAGAAATTATTTTCCAGACCCAGTGCATGTACTCAATTATAAAGTTATATAATTATAACCTAACATTTCAAACTATGAAGATCCAATATATATTCTGGACAATATAGAAAATGTGTCAAGGAATCAGACAATTTGACTGGAAAATATACTATGGAAAAGCCATAAAATCAAAGAGGAAACATGCGATCTAGAGCATCTTAAGATGAATAACTACCAAAATATTTTTTTGCTATCATTATTGTGATTTTGAAGATCAATTTTTTCTAAGGAGGGGATAATGTAGCCCTTCATGATTTTTTACTTAAATTTAATATTTATTTCACGAAATTCTAAGTCTCTAAAAAACACCAATTTGTTATAACCTGTCTATTAAAAAATAATTTTACCACCTATATGATTTGAATTTTGAGACACTGCAAGAAGATATTACCTTCAGTAGGATATTTAGTGGCTGATAAAAAAACATAATTGTTTATGAATAGTAAAAATCCCTTGTGAATAGTAACATACTCTTATGAATTCTAATGTAACTCGTATGAATAGAAAATCGACCACAAAATTTGAAACTTCACCTAGGAATGTATAAACACTATTTAGAAATCTTATAAGTTAAAAATGATCATAGTATAAGTATTGGTATTTTTCAATGTCATAAATATTTTAATCATAATTTTATGATTAATCTAATAATCTAAAATGGAAATTTATTTTTATAAAATGTGATAGTAAATTGTTACATTATTTTCTTATTGTTGTAAGATAATTTTATGGGACATTTATTAATTTATCAAGCTGCTATAAAATGAGTTATAGTTTTAATGTTTTTTTCTTGGAATAAATTATGATTTTATTTAAAAATTAATTTAAACTTATTTAAAATGTATTTACAAAAAAATTAATTCATTTTAGAATTCTACACATAAATAATTTGTTGGGGTTAATTTTTTGGTATTTTTCAAAAATACTTTAATTTTTTGTGATTAGTATAAATATCATTTTCAGGTTTCTGTATGTTTAATGACGTCATAATGATGTTATAATTAATATAAACTGTTGTTACACTTGTTTATAGTAAAAAAATTTAATAGGAGTCCCAAGGGGCTAATACCATAGGAAAATACCAAGGTAAATCCCTATGTTTTTCCAATACCACTAATGAGGTGTCCTTGGAAATTAATAAAAAAACTCCCTCCAACTTACTATAAATACCCAATCATTCATACATTTTAATTCATTCCAAACACATCCACATGTATTACTTATAAGTTTTACCTTTCTAGGTGTCCACCCAAGGATTCCTCAAGCCCCCAACATCCCAACATTTATTTTTATGTAGTTACTCAACATGGTATGGGAATCTACCACCCTTGTCCTTCACAAGATTTTATTTTATGTAATATATCTTAATTTTAATTTCATAATTTTTGTATATGTTATTAAATATCTCCCTTAATGTAATTATTATGAAATAATTATTATAGACCACCTTTTATCTCATCAAATTATTTTATGAATTTTAATGCGATGTTGTTAGGCTACTGAATTTTCATATGGGATTTCTCATATTTCCGTTATTTTGAGTTCTTTTCTTTTCAATTATTTTTATTTACTCACATCCTTTAAAAAAAATGTTATGATGAGTCCAGTATCATACATGATTAGTAATGTTGTTGTGATAATATAAAAAGTAATCACCATCTCTATTTTATCATTATTTTATACTAAAAATGAAAAAACCACTCGAGATTTGTTATTTTATAACATTCAAGGATGACATGTTTGCAATTTCTATAAGAATCTTTAATTATGGCCATGAAACCAATTTTTATGGTTGAAAAGAACTATAATATATATAAAATAACTTATTTTAGATTTTGGATTGTTTTTGTAAAATGATATTAATTTATCAATCAAAATGGGTTTGTTGTGATAAAAAAACACCTATTATCCCAAATAGTCATTAAGGTTTTATATAAAGATTAATCTTCACTACCAATAAACAATTTAATTTTATAACTATTTTATATTATTTATTTACACAAATAAGATTTAAATTCAATTTTGGACTACCATTATTATTCTAAATGTTTATCCATACATGAATATATGTTATCCTATCATGAAAACCCAGGAAGATAAAGCTCCCAAACAATGAAATTGAATCTATTAACCCCTAAAAAGTCCATGAATAATCCTAATATGGTTATAAATAATGAATTAAATGTAGATGAGGTTTTGGAATCATTAATTTATGAACCTAAATTTTATTATTCATGTCGCTAAGATCATGTGGGGAACAACATTATACGTAAGGTATGGGTTTTCCACGAAAACCTCCATAATAAATTGAGTTACTTTAATTATCTTCTTAACTCAATTAAATATTTATTCATTAATATGTAATCCTCATAAATTCTTTTTATATATAATGTATATGTGTTCCAACCAAAATCATACATTCATTTATGGGGGTTTTTATGTTTTGAAAAGTATATTTCAGAAATCCATACTAAAATATAAGACTGATTCAAGGGAATTTCCCAAAATCATAACTATTTTCGAGGGCCCTACATGATATATTTTTTTAAACCATTATAATTATAAAATCAATAATTTTATTATGTAAATAATTTATTACTTTAATTATGGATTTATACAAAGATGTTTTCAAAATAACACTTTTAATCAAAGTAAAAGCATATTTATCTCTAGAATTACACTATGATTTTATAAGAGTATCTTCATATATTTAAACAATATTCTTGATTATTTTGTACTAATGGGATTAATATTTAATGATATTTTCTACCATATTAAATTGATTGTTATATGATTAGTTTGAATGATGATGTGCTATCTTAAAACAATTCATAAAATTACTCTAAATGGAAAGTGTCTCTACTCAATGTTCGGGGATGTTATTTAACTTTCCTATTTTTGTTTAAATTTGACTGTATATTTTATTTATTACTTTCTATGTTCATGTGAAGAATTCATCTAACTTACTAAGTGTTGTTTGGGGCCCGATATAGCACCTAAGTGCATCTTTAGGTCTCATGAGACAAACTAGGTCATGGCATGAGGCATTAAAAAAATGGTTACATATGTTCTTGGAACGAGGACATGATGGTATGGTAATGATGTCCCAAATTATTAATTCCATCATTATAAATATTTTATTGATAGTTCATGTGGTTATTAAACTAATATAATACCAATGATTATTTTTTATTATGTCATTATTTATTCATCTCTTATTCCTACCAAAATGTGTTCATGTAAATTTTTAAAGGCATGTGTTTTTAGTTATTCACCAAGACAAATGTTTATATTTATGATATGTTCCACTATATTTATTACCCTTACTAGGTTTTTGAGCTCAACCCTGTCTAATGATTCATTTTATCTGGATATGAATAATTTTATAACGAATGACCTATAGGGATAATCTTATAGTTGTTGATGTTCCAAATAAAATATATGTGTTCTATTTCATTCCAACTTGTAATGAAAAATTTATGTATGTATATTCAATCAAAATATACTAAAAAACTTGGTTCATTGGGATGCATATTCATATTTTATTTTCCAATTTAATTAAATAAGGCATCGACTCTGGGATTCTAGGGTTAGGTAGTTACAATAATATTACACAGGAGTCTTTATTGGTTACTTTTTCGACATGATGATCAAGGAAAATAGCTTCATAAATGAATTCCTTAATAATATTTCCCTATTTGTAAATCGTTATTATTGTATAATTTCAACACCTATTTCTTGAAATTTCATTTCCACTACAACAAATATATTTTCTATTAAAAAATTCCCTTACATGGCTTTATTCTCTTAAAATCATTCAAAATATCTATTTGTGATAATTGTATGAAAATACACTCATTTATAAGCTTACTTCACCAACATTATAATATCAAATTTTATATGTCACTCTTCCTATCATTATATCAATTTTCTATTATTCACTTTAATAAGTTCTCTTTCTATATCTAATAAAGGGTGATCATGAATGATAGATAAATACACCTCTTATTTTACTTTTTGAATAATAAAATGGGTTTAGATAGGAATTTACCCTCTTTCACCAATATTTCAAAATGATTTATAATAAAGTACTTGATTGATTTGTCCACTAGATGGATGGGATCTATTTTTGGCATTTAGCTTACTTATCCTAATATACTCAAATATTTATTTCTATATAACATTGATAATTTACCCTAAATTGAAATTTTTTATTTAGAATGTGTAAGAACAAATAGTTCAAGTAATATAGAAACTATCCAGATATTAGAGCCCTCATGGAATTTTTGTATTAACAACATATCACCACTCATCTCGTAGATAATTCACAACCATGTCCTCTAATTTATTCATTGTATAAATAATCCCCTCAATGAAATTTGAACCTAATGAAATTTAGAAAATTGCATTTTAGAATATAATGTTGATGTAAAGTTTCATAACAATATCAGTGAAATTCTAGCAATGGGCCACAAAATTTCAATTATTACATCCTATTTTGAAAGAGGAGAGGTGTCTAGTAAGGTTTCACTTAAGGTGAATTTGAAGTGTTTTTTGAATCATTGATACTTCTATTTTATATTCCATATTAGACATATATTTTTTTACTAAAACTTATCTAATTTATTTTCATTCATATCCTTCTAATTATGTGTGACTATAAATTTATCTCCCTTATACTCTTTAATGTAATATTCATTGCCTCTTATGTAGGAAATTCTACATTACCCAAGATTATCGAGTGGTCCCTCATTAAATATTGGAGAATTTTATCTGAATTTATTGTCAGTGTTGTAGAGAAATGATTTGTGGTTTTCAATTTATGTTCCATGACTTTTATGGTTGGAATCCACATTAGGTGGTTATTTTAATTTTTTTAAACTTTTTTTGTTTCTCCAACTATGTAAAATATGATTGTGTTTCTTGAACATGTACCTATAATTTTAGTTTAAATTGGGATTAATATATAAACTATAACATTTGATAATAGAATTGTTAACTTATGGGTAATGTAGATTACAATACTCATGGAAATAGAGGAGGACCTTGGGTAGATCTTTATTTTTTTTCTCATCTCCTTGTTCATTCCATCAAAACATTTTGGGTGTTGGACCCACTTTTTATCCCAAATAATTTTTAAATTATGTTTAGAGATGGATGAATCCCATTAAATCCTATTAGACTATTTTATCAAATTTTGAGCGCGTATATATTTCAATTTTTTTTATAAATATGCATATCTCACATGAAGGATCTTTCATGGTTTGGTGTATGTTCATAAATTGTGAATTTCTAACATAAGATAATGTTTTTCTGAAATGGTCTTCATTTGGTAAGCTGTCTTTAAGGTCTCCTAGACTTGATTCATTACTCACAATGGTTGTAAATTTGGATTGGTCACTATTATATATTGTTATAAAAATCCTTCAATATTAGATATTCATTGAATAGATTCTTACAACTATGCTATCTTCTTACTACTGAATCTACAACAATTAAAAAATTGGATTACAACACAAAAATAAAAGGTTTCAAATTAAATCGAAATCATTACTCCATGGTAAATTAATATCCTTAGTAACTCCATGATGTGATCTCAATCCTCATATATGGTATTTATTTCAATTTTAGAAAAACATTTAATCTCACATTAGAGCATCACTAATTTCACAAATGGAAAATACATTTTCATAAAAATACTTTCAAAATCAACCCATATTGATTTTAAGATAGATAGTAGGAACATTAGTCATTTCATAGTAAAATAAAATCATAAAAATTGATAGGATACCAAATGATTTTCATTATATAAGTCCCCATTTTTTTATTATATTTAAGAAAATTTGAAAAATGAGTTTTTTTTGTAATGGTCTTTACATTAAATGTTAAAAAACTATCTAGTTTTTGGAATATTATTATTTAAATAAGGATTTATTTTTAATTTAATGGACATAATTTTCATTTATATGATGCAAGGTGCTACTTCATCTTATTAAAAAACAAAATATTAAATAAAATTAATATATATTTTTATATTAAATACCTCCAACATGGATGTTCCCATGTTAATTATTCATGTGGTATGATCGAGGATCTTCAATATCTTAAAAGTATGTTCTTGACCTAAAGGTTAAAATTTAAATGTTTTTTTATATCCCTACTACATAATCAATTGTGGGATGTGTGACTCTCCCCCCAAGAACATTTCAAGACAGCGCATAAGAAATCCCTCAAGGGTAAAAAAAATCAAAAACAAAAAATAAATAAAAATAATGAAAATATTGGGAACAATGATACTAGTAGTGTACTTTTTCAACATGTTTTATGGATCCCATCCCTAGAAATGGTACCAACATATGGATACATCACATTGAATCATTACATCTCTAGGGATTCAAGTAAAGGTTTTGAAAATAAATTTCATATATTTTCCATAACTAGAACTTCTACAATGTGGTAATATATTGGGGTGTTTGAGGATAAATAACTAGAAATGATGCAAATAGCCTAAGATATTTATTTTTCCTTTATAATGGTCTAGTCATTAATGGGACCTCAATAGAATATATTCATGGGTTTTAAAATGTTTGTTTCTTTATCAAATATTTATATTAATTCATTCAATATAATCACACAAAGAAGTCAGTAATTGTGGTAAAATAAGTCTACAATTACTTAATTTTTTTAAAAGATTATTAAATTTTACCTCACATTATCTTTCATCCCTAAATAATATAGAACATATATTATTAGGTGATATTTAATCAATTATGTGGGAAAATCTTTTGAAAATTATATGAATATTTTTGAGTTATCACATTTCATGAATAAAACCAACATTTTAATTACTATATTTCATTAACATGACCCAACATGATTCAGTTATAAATACTCAAATGTACATTTCCTCTGATTCTATTTCATTTTTACCATTCTTTAGTTACACTATCATATATTGATGTATTTCATTACAAAATCCCCCACCATAAGTACTTTCATCCTTTAAAATATTTAATGGTCTTTTATACATAAATTTAAACACCTCACAATGACTAATTCTTCATTAAATCATCACATTCTATCCCTGGATTATTTTTCTACTCCTTTTATGTATTAAAAAATCTCATCATCACCACTATAAAAAAATACATTTTATAAAACCGTTGAATAGCCCTCTAATTTGAAATAAACACTATTACATAGGTTAGTTTATTTAGATTACACTATCCATACACACTCTCATTAATAAATTATGGTCAAATATGAACCTCACTCATGTCAACCCATATTACTCTATAATGGTTCATTGACACTCCTATGATACAAATTTAATTATATAAAATAAATTATTAGGCATATGGTGTCCCCATTATAAGGACTTACAACTAAAATGAAATTACACCTAATAGTACACTACACAAAAGGAATCATGAATGTAAAAAATAACTCAATATTCCAATTCAAAAAAAAACCAACAACTATCATAAAAAACACTTGATCCTTATTCTAAAAACCCATTATATAATAATAAATCACATATATCTCCCTTTAAATTTTCACAAGGAAATTTTTAAAATATTTAAGATATTCCTATTCTGTTCCAAAAAAATATATTAAACCACGTTAAACATCCACTAATATGATTTTTTAAAAAATAATTGAAAAAACCTATGAAATATATAATCACAAAAATGTTCTCAAAACTCATTATTAGTGTCCAATAGATTTTTCTGTAACCTTAAAATAAAAAATATATGGTCTCACTAGTAATTTTTCTGAACACAATCATTAATACATTTTGGAAATGTCATGAAAACACACAAGACCTAATTTCTCAATAAATTTTTTTCTTCAAAATACCACATTCATAAAAATAAGTAAGTTATACCAATGATATTATATTGATATTGAAGAAATCATGAGTGTTTTTTAATTACATAAGATATTCAATTGACAAAATTTATAATGAAAACAATTAATAATGCAACTTCTATAGATTAGTCTTGTTATTTAAGTTATGACATAGAGTTATCATATAAATATTACTCTATCTACTAGTGATGTTTCAAAAATAAATCTCACATTGTGAGAAAACTACAATTTTGGTTAATTAGTTATAGATTCGTGAGTTAGGAACATATTTTTATGATTTAATCATTTCCAACCTTCTTGTAGATATGTTCGCGATTTATTGGAGTTTGAAATTTTGAAATGCAATTATTTTTAATGGAAAACTGAAAAAATACAACATGTAATCTAAATTACATCCCAATATATTTTATGAAAAAATTTAAAAATTATTCTCATTTATCCGAAGGAATTTCGATGACTTATGCGAAGAATAATTTTCAATTACATGAGAAAATAACATCATTACTTCTTCAAATTATGAAAAAGTTATTCCAAGATAATTAGGGTAATGTATTTTACATTGTAAATCAGTGGATAATTAAATAAATTTATATCATTATTTAATACTTATTTCTAAAATAAACCATAAAGACATGTTGTGGTTTAATAATTTGAATCCTAGGAATAATGAATTTATGAAGAAGTTGATATAGAGGAGAAACTAGTTATTACAGTGTAGATTCCATTGAAATTAACTAGGATATTGTAGTTGATTCTTAGTTTCATACAGATATTGATACAACCACTTGATTTTAGAGGCATATATGTCTTCCTACAATGTTCATGTTATCTATGGTTATGGTAAGAACAACATAATCATTTAGTGTGAATGACAATAACATCCTAAAATTGTAATTTATGAAATATTCCCTCTTCTAAATATGAATACATTATATATATGAATAATATAACATAAAAGATCACATGCATGATATAATAAAAGTGAATATATATTTAATTTCATCAACACAAAACAATAATGTTGAAAAATTAACACACTCCATAAAATTAGAAAATAATACAAAAGGACAAAAAACAACTATATAAAATTATTAGAATATAGACATCGGTTGGGTCATGGTCTTCTAATAATTCCACAACCGTGAACAAAATTAATAAAATAAAATAAAAATTATAAATATTCTATAAATTTTTTAAATGAAATATATGTATATTAAATATAAATTGAGTAAATTAAAAATAATGGTAATTATTGGTATTAATAGGAAGAATCATATTTATATGAACCATTAAATAATAATTTTCTAATGGAATATTAAAATTCAATTACAACATTTATCACACCGATTAAAGATGTATAATGCTTTAAATTTTTATAATTTTTTAAATATTTAAAAACTTATATTCTAATTTTATAAAATTAATTCACTAAATATACTAATTAAAGAATAAATAAGTATTTATTTTAAGATGAAAGGTTTTATTTAATTAAGTAAAAATATAATTTTTAATTTTGTTTTCAAATTTTAATATTACTTGATATTGACACAGACACACAGATATATATATATATATTACCAATCATATGATATTTATAAAATAATTATAAATGTAAACAATAATTATATATAAAAAAATATTATTTAAAAAGAGAATGTTGTTTCTATGTATGATATGATTTTATTTTAAAATTGAATATTAAATATTTATATCATTAATTTGATAAGATTGTATTCATTTATAAAATCATCGATATAGAAACTATATTTGGGTGAATTTATTATATAATTTTTAAAAGGATGAATTTTGTGTGGATAGTAACAAATACATTTATTATGTTTGACATAAGTTTTTTGAGATGATCATTACTTAAAAATGGATCAAAAATTTATTAAAATTTAGAATGAGTGAAACTATATTTATTGAGTAAAAAATGTATTTAAAAACAAAATACCTTATTTTAAAACCTATAAATTAATTTTCAACACCTATGTTATATTTCATTCAAATAAAAAACTATATTCAATTATTTATGTTGTATAAATTATATATAACGTTTCATTCTATTTTGGGTATATGAGAATTTAAAATATGCCAATATTTGTTTTAATAAGTGTCTAATAAAATTTATAATAATCAATAATATTCATAGTCATGAGCCTAAAAAATAAAATAATAATAATTTCATTGAAAAATGACACTTTCACATTGATATATAAAAATCCCTCCTCTACCTCTTTCTCATAACTTCCAAAACTATTTCTTTTACCATATATATATTCCCAAAAACCTCTATAAACCCCTTTATAAGTGTTTATAAGAAAATGTTCAAGAGAAATTTTCATTCTCTAATTTTGTTAGACTCTATCCAAAAATTAGCTGCTCAAAAGGATGGGTATAGGTTCTAAAATGCCGAAATTTTCATTTTAATTGTCGTCATACCCCTTCTATAATATATTTTACCTTTAAGTTTAAGCATTAGACAAATATTTATTATACAGAAATGTTATTATAAATCTAAAAAATTAATCACTTTATCCCTTCATTTAAACATAATAAATACATCATTAACTTGTAGTTGTTTTACACTACCTTCATTTGCATGATGTTTTTATTTCCACTTATTCCTTCTATAGATATTATTAAAAAAATAATTTCATAATTTTATAAAACATTAGTAATAAAATAATATCATTTTTAGGATTCCTTAATGATAAATATTTTAAAATAGTAATTTTATTAAAAGTAAACAATTTCAGTCATTTATAACAATATGAAATAAGTTGAAAACAAAGTACATATTGATTTGGATATATTGTGATAAATATAATAAGTTATTGATGAACGTTAATTTTTTAATTACATGAAATATATTCCATGAAACTTATAGGTTTTTTGGAACCATTAGGAAGTGTCCTTCAATCATTACCAACATATCAAAATGCCTTAAAACTATGAACACCACAATATCTAAATAGTCAGCAAGAATAATATTAATTTAATATGTGAATAAAAAAATATAAAAAATATATTAAAAATGGTGAAATAAAAATTACTATGGGTTTAAATAAAATAATTAATAAATTTAACATGACTATTAAAGAGGTTAGAAGAGAATTTTAAGCATGCATTACTTGGGGAAAAGGATATTATCTATGTTTTTTTGTATTCTTTTTATTATGTTCTCTATCACAATCTGTCTATATCTATATTATTATATATCTATCATTATTACAAGTCTTATATATATAAATTATTATTAAATTCCCATCCTTTTTCTGAGGACAAACACACATTTATATTTTTCCTTCTATTTTTTTTATTTTTAACCCTATAAATCATTCAAAGGAATATTCTCTTCATTACTTAATTTTTAGTAATTCTGATTATATAGTTCCTATCCCATTATCATTTCTTTAATGACCTAATTTTTAAAGAAAAATATTTAATTTCTACCATTTACCATCTAATATGAAATATTCCTCAAATATTGTTGGTATCTCACATAATTTTTCATTTAGAAATAAAATTTGAAATAATTATATAACCAATTTATTCTTAATGGATTTATTTTATATTTATGATTGTTATATGTTTATTTTATTTCTGTAACACATATGTAGGAAATATTATCTTCTAATTGGTCTTCCTAGAATTATTAATCTCTCCAATTAATTAAAAATTTATTAAATTTCATGAGAGATTGTGTATGATACTGGATTAGTAAGCCTAACACATTATATTGTGATTTCATGGAAGTAATCATTTTTTTAATGATGAAAAATAACATATATGTGCCATATTTTATGATAATATTACTAATATACCCCTATATCATCTTATCTTTTACTCCATGTTTCTATGTTATGGTTTTTACCCATCCCTTTATTGATTTCAAGTAATGATTACCGACTTTATGATCTCTCACCTAATGGTTATCTAGAATTATTCCTTTACAAATATTTATTTATTAGTAATTACTTAACATATTTACCTAGGATATTTTCTGAAATTATAGGTGTTTTTAGAGCTTTATGATAATTTTATGTATATGGAAATAAACTATTTTGTAGTTTATTTAAAAATGTGACATATTATATTATTAATTTTTAAAGGCATTTAACTGAAAGATTAATGGGATTTTTTAATGTGATTTATGCAATGAATGCTGTAATTATTTGGGATTAATATGAGAGTTAATATAATTAAAAACTAAATTTTATTAGATACATGAGTGATAAGATTATAAATTTTTATTTGATTAATGAACTATTCCAGAATAGATTTTAGTAGTTTATGATGTTCATAACAAAGAATTCATTGGGATATAATTTCATATCATTATTTCTAAGGATATAAGAACTACTTAATTTTAAAATATACCTCACCTTATTTTTTTATGTAATTTGGAATTTATAGTACTTATTTTTTGTTTTTTATTGATTTGTATAAGATATATTGGAGGACTATTCACATCCTAAGATGACTTTGTGGCACAATTTACACAACATAAAACATCGGTGGATTATTTTAACAATTTTTTTTTCAAATATTAGTGTTTTATCGATGTGTCAGTCATTTTACTTATTAAAAATTGTCATTTTATGATTCAGATTTCCTTAAAAGAGTATTTGAAGTTGATTTAGTTCAAATAACTTCTATTCATCTAGGGTTAATATTTATTTCTTTTCATATGGTCATATGACCATCATATGATACATGATTCCCTGATGATAGAAATCTGGGTTAGACTACCCAAACTCGCCTTCCATTTTGAAAATATTTCCAAACATCATATGTTAAGGAATATGTTTAGTTATTTTTTTCATGAATAGTAGAAATCGATATATTATACATCCATTTTTACCATTTTTGTAAATTGAGGAACATGTCTCTAAACCTCCGATTGCATGGGTCTTTATCATTCTGGGTGAATAATTTATAGGAAATTATAAGGATTTATTTGAATCCTTTAATTATTTTTTCTCATTTTGAAATTTGTTGGGTCCATTACGTTATCGTATCATTTTTGGTGAAGGGGTAATCATGTGGTTGATGCTCTTATATAGATTATTGATCCCATGATAATTATTTCTCCTGATCCTACTATGAATTCTGAAAAAACTCTTTATTTGTACCCTACCTTAATTAATCCATTGGAAATGAATCAGGACCCAATAATATAGGATATATTGGTGAGGTTGATTCCGGATTGGATGCTCCCATGGTTCTAACATTGGGAGTGTCTGGTTCCATAATTGTTCCCTAATTTATTGATATAGTCATGGAAATAGGTGTGGTGAAAGGATAGGATAAACCACCATACTCTTCAAATATTATGTTAGTATTTTAATGGGTTATAGGGTGCTTGAAGAGGTACAAATCATGTTTGAATTGAATTCTATAGTGACTATGAGTCATGGAGCATTCTACTTATGTTGATCACCAAATATAATTAAAATAAATTATCTATTCTTGATTATGGATGAATATGGAAATGAAAATGTGGATTGAGAGGATGTAATAACATTATACCAAGAAGGAAATGGGAATAGATTTTCTTATGTTATTCTGAAGATGATGATCCATGTGATATAGAAGAGGACCCCAATTTTAATTCGTATTATGTGATGATTTTGTTTGTTGGGACTGGCTTAAGAAACGAGAAGAAAGGGAACATTAGTTTTGGTAATATCCTTGTCCATAATAGTCATAAAGAATTCATGACCCCACTTATATTATTCAACTACCCAAAAAACAATAGTAACTATATCATCTGATAGGGAAAGGAGCAATGAGACATAAGATAAATTGGTGGATCCTTATTGATTTAAGGTGTGAAGTCAACCTTATACATGAAAATATAATTGATATATACTGTAGATATAAAATAACTAGATAGTGGATTCATGTTGTAGGAGTATATAGTGTCATAAAAATGATAAAACTCCATGGGTGAAAAAATAGGATAAGTGAGAAAGAAACTTTTGGAACTTGTTCATAATTTGAAGGAAAAAATTTTGGTGTAATTATTCGATATTAATGATTCATAATAGGTTATAAACATGATTTATGATAGTGTGATTCACTTATCCAATAATGAAGAGAACATGAGGTTAATTAACAATAAATATTGAATTATGTTGGTTGGATTCATTGGAAGTAAGGTCACTTTTGGTATATTATTTTAAAATGTGGAATATAAAGGATTATCTTATTAAATCTCATTTACAAGATGATCCATATATCTAGTTAACATAGTGGATTTGAGGGCTATTTATATTAGTTGACTCTAAAATACTTAATTTTTTTTCATTGATGACTATGTGATCTCTTGTTGTGGTTAGTTTTTTTGAGTAGGACTTTTTGGTGTCTCACTTCTCCTCAAAAGTGTGTTTGTAATAAAAATATAAATTTTTAGTCAATAAGACATATGATCCAAGATTTTCATATCTATGTATGAAAAATTATTATGCAATAATCACAACAATAAACCAAGTATTTTTGAAACACAACGAATAAAAAATGAATCAGTGATAAAATATATAATAAATATCCCAATTTTTTTATTTATTTATTGACAAAAAAGAGTTACAATGGATATATGAATAGTGTGTATACATTTTGGAAGGATTGAAGGTACATAAGGTGGAATGAAGTACATCAGTATTTATTTATTTCACTTATTTTATATCATTATTTGTTAATTTTCTTATTAAATCTCACAAAAAGTTTTGATTTATTAGATACACCTTGTAATGGGTTTATAACTATATTACAACATCATCTCCTCTTCATCTATTATATGAAAATGATCATATGAAATGGGATACCATAGATATATCACAATGTACTAGACACCTATAATAAGTATTAAAATGTTATAAAAATAATTATGAGTTTTAATTTATCATTTGTATGATTATAATATATTGAAATAAATTTATGAAGACCTTAGGCACTAATATAAATAAATAAAATTATTTAAGAAAATTATTTTCAAGAACTAATTCTCCCCTACGGCCTATCTTCTCAGAATTTTCATTTTAATTGGCATTATAGAATTTAATTGTGATGATAATAACTACCTAATGTCTAATAATTCAGAATTCTAATATATTATGGTGAGGAAAATAATATCTATATACCTAAGAGAATAATTTGATTTAAATACCATATAATGGTATTCAGATAATTACATCCCAAAAAGTTCCATGGGAACAAATTTCATGGGGTAATTAGTGTATCCTAATGTTTATTTATTTAAATCACTAATATCTTTTAGTAACATAATAATTTACATCACTATGTGAAATATTAATTTTTCAACATGCACCTAATTTTATGTGTTTATATATTTTTAATAGATATATGAGGAATAATTTTATTATTATAGTTTGAGGAATATTAATAACTAATAAAAATTCATGACACAATGGGTTTGGATTCATTTATAATTCATTCTACATTGGAATTTTCATTAATGGGTGGATTCCGAAGAATGTTTCCACAATAGGCCATTATGTATTTAAATTATGATACATTTTCCTTCATTATGACATAGTGTGAAAAATTATGACTTAATGAGTAATGTGGAAGGATTTTATATCGATGTTTTGTCATTATAGTTAGATAGTTATGATATAGTATTAAGTTATGAACATCATGAAACGTAGTCATTAAAAACAAATAATTTCTTTTATGTTATCATATAATTTTTAACTCTGAATTTAAAATAAAATATGATTTTATTTTTTGAGGATCGAGTAAGTAGATTTATGAATCTAATATAGACCCTCTATCCAGGTGAATTATATAATAGTGGGATACATTACACCATAACATGTCTTAACGTAATGAACATTTAATTTTTTCTTTCCCCATTATTTTATGGTTTATAAAGTGGATTTAACTATAATTTTTATATATCCAATTAACTGACCCTTATTTCACTTGTACTTAATGAATTGTAAAGTGCTTTTTTTCAATTATTTTAGAAATTTAGGTTTCTTATTTATTCACATTTTCAAAATTTCCTTCACAACACTTGGATAATTTGCAGGTTTAGTAGATATTTTGGTGTGCTTCCTAGAACCCCATTATCTCTTCATTTTGAGTGGATCATTTTCCACATATTTAGGTAATCATTATTTGATTCACTATTTTACTATCTATAATCTATTCATTTTGTAAAAAAAATTTATTGGTTGATGAAAATTTGATAAGATGTTACTAGTTATAGATTTATCATTGGTTATTCATAGATATTTTGTCATTTAGCTTCATGTTAGAAGAATTTGGTGAATCAAACATAACTTGATATGGGTTATTGAGAAACCCTTATTATTTTAATATAGTTAATATCAAATAAGAATGATATTTTTTATATTTAAATTTTAATGTGAGCAATTATATGAAATGTGTTAAAAATTGGATGGTGTGAAACTATTGTAATATATTTGATACTATAATTACATATTCTATGATTATTGTATATTGTGAAAATATGATCGAGTTTTAGTGATGTGAAACATGTGGTATTGTGGTAATGGTGGGGTAGTTTTGTAGGGAGATAATATGATTATATTTTTAAGGATAGTCATTACTTGGATATGGATATAGTTATAGAATAAATGAAATAATGGTTTAAATATGGTTAACTGGAATGTATACACGATAACTAATGAATTTAAAAATATGACATCATATTTGATTTATTTGGTAGTTGTAGTAAAATTGGATGAATATGAGGTCGATTATTTGAGGAACATATTGAAAATAGGAAAGTGGAAATTGGTAATTTAGTTTGAAATGATAATAACTATGCGAGAAATGATAATTTTGTAAAATGTGGAAACAATAATGTCAATAAAATAATAATTAAATTTTGTGATTTTTGTGTAAACGTATTGTGCGGTTAGAGGTAGAGGTAATAGTTGTGCAGAAGTGACTAGGTTGGAAATAGAAAATTAGTAGAGATTATTTTAGTTTGGATTTTGACACTAGGAAAATATTTTTGATCTATTATATGATCTTATAATTTTTAATTTCACATTCCCCACTGCTCGAGTAAGATAACATACATGATTCTTATATACTATTTTTGGTATCATGTGTACCACTAATATTCAAGGTGTGGTAATAATAGATGGATGAATTCCCCTCTCATACTATTCAATACATCCATGGAATAAGTAGTTTTTATTGTATATGGTGGAAAGGAATATTTTATGAGGTATTATTTTGTAACTATAATATATTATATTAGTGTGATGATATTTTTCGAGGCTATGGTATATTAGAATATGAATTGATTTAGTAGATATGTATGCATTACTGGGATGTGAGGTTTTCTAGATCAGTGGGTAAGTAGAACCTGGGGACCCCAATCTATATTTTTTGATTTAATATACTTATATTGAATATAAATTTATAGAGTGAGATGATGGGGAGATTTGTTTTAAGATGATCTGGAATGGGACATAAGTTTGTCTCACTATATATTGACTAAATATTTTTATTATGATTCTTCTATATTACAATTATATTTTCAAAAGACGATCCTCTTGAGTACCCTTGTATAACAAAAAATTATTAAATATTTATTTATATGATTATAATATTATTTTAGGGAAGATGTAGGACAATACAATCACATGACATGGGTGGTTAATGGGAATTTTATATTTTATATTTTTTATGGTTTTTTTATTTTAAAATTTAATTTTGTATTAATTATTTATATGACATTACAACCATTTGATATTATGATTATAATATTTGGGTGTTATTACCTCTAGTAATTGTATACTGATCGATGGATTATTTTCTTCTATGGAATAAAGTAGATAATTCATACAATTTTAATTTCATATATCATCAATGATAAAAGAAATTATTTTAGAAATTAAAGGTAGACATAGGTGTTAATATGGTCTACATAAATGACCCAAAAGGAGTTCTAGTAGATTCGGTTCGTGGAAGAGTGATATCAAAGTTATTTTTATTTTTAAAGATACTTTAAAGTAGTTACTATTTAATATTGCATTAGTCTAATAGGGTAATTGTACTCTGTGACCATAACATGTGATGCAAGCCTGAGAGACATGATAATATGTAGAAAGTCCCCTATAATCTTATTTTAATTAATCTAATATTATTCAAATAATTATTTAATAAAATTGTATTTATTGGAGGGTAGAAACATAGTTTCTATACATTAATCATTCTTGATTTCACTAGAATATAAATTTTTTGATTTTCCTGGAAATTTAAAATGAACATATTTAAGATTTTTTAAATAAATTGTTTATACTGGGAATAATTTTTTTGTATTCTTGTATACTTGGTGGGAATATATTGACCATGTATAGTTCAAGTTGGCTTGGTCAATAAGATAATGCTATAATTCATCGATGTGTTAATCAATTTGAGGATGATTTATAAAGTTATAACTTTTCCAGGTTTTAGTGTAATCACTTAATATGTAAAAATGATCTATTCAGTATGTGGAGATAGAGTGATGGATATTGGGGATTGAGTTTTCATTTGGTAAATTTGAGAATGAGTATAATATTAGATTCCAATGGGGTTTGGTTTATTGTAAGTTGTAAACTAATAGTTCATTGAACATAATTTTGGGGACCATAAATATATATAGGACACTTGGTATATATTATGAAGGTAATTCAATGCCAAGAATATATCATTTATATATAATGTGGTGTGACATTAGAAGATATTGTATATGAGGCATGAGAGTTTGAGTATTTAGTAATTTTTAGTGATATTTATAAATAATATACATTATTCATTTAACTGCTTACAAAAAATGAAATCCATTTCATGATATTTAAAGGGGATTGTTTTTTCATGAACCAGTATATGATTCCCTTCACTGGGCACCTAAGCCAAGTCATGGCATTATTAAGGTGAATTTATGGTTCTCACAAGATGGAGACTATAACATGTGTATCAAGTAAAACCCCATGGGAATTTTTTTTCAGAAAAAATATAATTAAACAAAATAGAATATCTATCCAAGTTATGTCCTAACCACTCTATAAATTAGAGGTCTATATACTAATAGAAACTCAACAGTATCAAATGACCAGTATGAAATAAATTATAAGAAATAAATAAACATCCATCTTAAGATAATACATACAACCAAGAAAGAACAACTAAAACAGAATATGATGTAAGATATTTCGACTTCCTCGATAAAATGAAGAGACATTATGTAAAAAAAGATAAACAAAATATCATATTCTATCCCCATGTGACATAAATGTATCTATTCATCGTTAGTAATATTATTTATCCATGCCAATAAAAGATGAATCTTAACATGAACCTAGAAATAAAATATATAAATATTCATGACCGTAAAACTCTACTTGTATGGTAAGGAAACCACACCCTATATAATACAATTAAATAAAAGATCATATTTATCTTGATTTCAAATATTGAAAATAGGTTTTCACTTTTATATTTAAAACCAATAATAATTTATTTCACTCGTTCCTTAAAATTAGTTCCTTTTAAAACCTGTATATTAAAACATTTTCAGAATAACTTTGCTTTTAAAATATCAAGTGATAGAGTTAGTAATGGGGATTATAAGATACTATTTAAAAAATTTGTCATTAATTTATATGGAAAACACTATTTATTTTCTATAATTATGAATCATTAACAAAGATGATAATAATAATGAAAATTGTAATGATAAAAACATAATAAATAAAGGGACCATAAGTGGTAACCAACTATCCTACTAATACAAGAGACATAATAAAAATAATAAAACAACGTAAATATGACCAAGGAAATACCTTGGTGCTTTGAGGAATGTCTAAAACAAACTAAACATAATCAATCATATCATAATTTTAGACAATAAATTACACCCTAACTAGTGTAACCTAGGGTAAATTCTAATAGTTGGGCGTATTCATACTAAGGGCAGGTAGGAAAAGCATTATTCTATGCTTATGAATCATGTGATCTAAAATGTTCCACCAACTACTCTTTGATTCCCATGATGTATTAAATTGATGATATCTATTCAATAATATCAAACAATGCAATTGAAATAAATATAAAAACCCATTATGAAAGGAAAATCATAAAAAATTATCACCCTTGAGGAACCCTTCTAGGAAAATCAACCATTATTTTAATAATCAATAGTACAATAATCATGTCCAATATTGGTTATGTGTTTATTCATTTAAAAAAATAGTGTAAATTTCAAATTATGTGTTTTTATAATTAAAAACATCCTTAAAAGTTCCAACGAGACCTCATAATCATTATTCAAAACATGAAATTCATAAAACTAGACCGTAAAAACATTTTCAAAGATTTAAATTATAAACAAAATATGTATAGTTCAAACTCTCTATTTCAAATGACAAAAAACTACTTTTAAAAATAAATTGATCATTTAAAACTGAAGTTGATGAAAAAAATAATCCTTCAATTTTTAGAATACAATTATAAATGAAATTCCTAAATTTTTTAAAACACCTAGTTTTCATGGAAGTGTAAAACAAACATTGAAAATTTAAAAAAATGAGTAACCATTGCATTCTATAGAAATAATGAGAAAATGTATTTTTCATTTCAAACAGTCCCCATACACATTTAATATTATTATTTGATTTACAAAACATATATTTAAATAAGTAAGCATTCATGGTTCTGAAATTTAAAAGCTAATATAATGGGAAACAAACCTCAATCTCATAGATTCCACAAGTGAATTGTTATTCCTGCATAATAAGAAAGGAATTAAACTAAATGAATTAATACATAAAATATTAAAGAAGAATCCCAATTAAAAATCAATTCATAATATGCATTATATACTCATGAACATAATAAGGAAATATGATAAGAGTAAAGGGGCGAAAAAGGGATGGGAATGAAATACCATCAAGAATCAGACTCAAAATATAGATAGAGAAAACAAATTCCCAATATGGAGGGGAGGGAAGTGAAATATGTACACAAGGGGCTCCGAGGAATCTAATGATAGTAGATAAGGACCCATAAAAGACATAAAAGTGAATAAAGGTAAGAGTGTAAAAACACAATTGTTAAAAATGGGAACAAACATACTATGAAATGGTACAATACACTACAACATAACAACCTGGAGCTGATACACCATTTGTATAGCCCTTTGGCTACAATATAGTGGTTCCCTGAATAGAAGAGCTACTATTCCTTAGGGTTCCAATAACACCATAGAGTATGTAGAAGTTAGTGATGTGACATTGTTTGTGGAGTTGGTTATTGGGTAAAGTTAACAGAAATTACCATTACATATTTTAGATCCCGACCCATACATGACACAGCTACATAATACTATACTACCACACAACTGGAGGGTTAGAGTGTTTTCCATCCCAGGAACCACCACCACTAAAACATGTCATTAGGGCCACAATGTAGTATACTACTAATACAATATTAAAAAAATGATTAGTTATATGGAATGTCCTGAAATAAAACATGATCGTGGTGGTATGAAATATTGAATACTAAGTGAATCCTATCTAGAAAAACCACCACACTCATGAGGAATCAAACCTAAACTATAAAATAAAAGTAGCTCCCCATCTAGAGTAGTATAAGAAGCCATGTAGTCTTCCACATTGTCCCCTTCCTTCCACCTATGGAAAATGATAACCATCCGATCTTATAGGATCATTATTTTGCAAATGTGGTAGGATATGTCCTATAGAACTTTAAGTATCTTCTACAGCCCTCTAAAAATGATCATTGAATCTATTTTTACCACCTATATAGGGATGTTATTCTTGTGAAAAGTCATGATACACTACTATTTCACACAAGCATATGTTAGCAGTGAGATCCCTGTCTCCATACCTTTCTAATGGTCAAGAGGGATGATTCCTTAGAATTGTGAAGGATGCATATGGCATGCATAAATCCCAAGTCACAGGATCCATCAACATTCAGTCTGTATCCATTATTAGAAGGATTCCATATTACCCCTATTCCCTAGGATTTATGAGCCTGAGGTGCTGATACTTAAATCATTCCTATCTTGAATCTACATAAATTGAAGGTGGAATTTCCATTCTTAATCATTGATGCAAGATCCTTCACCTTGTTTTTCATTTTGACAGTAAACAATAATCAAGAACTAGTGGAACCTTCATGTCAGTAGTTGTCCCTTGCACTCTAGATTCTCCAGCAAAACGTCACGACCATAAGCGCCCTAGTTATATGTTCCTTCCTATTGTTCCATATTTCCCAAAACCATGTGATGAAAAGGTTATTATGATTCATGGATTATTCATCCAGTCCAAAGAGACTACCAAGATCATGCCAAACAGCTTCCTCCATTTCACACCCAAAGAACAGATGGATCATAGAATCATTTTTGGGTTCCTTGAAACACACATATTGAGATGAAACCGTGACCCTTATCTGTTGATCTCCGCATTTGTGGGAATGTAATGTTGACAGAGTCTTCAAACCAAAAGATTGAACTTCATGGGGATGTCGCTACACCAAGGTGTTGTGTTCCCTTCACCTCGCTCATCCACTTCTTGAGACATTGGGTGGTATTATTTCATCAAAATCTCCCCTAAAGGATATCCCAAAACACATGTTTATATGGCTCTAAATTAATGGAAATACATTTTTTGATATTCATATTATGCTGGTTGATAATGGCATTAATGAAGGTCAAAAAACTATTGGAGTATGAAATGGTAATATATAGGGTTATACATTCTAGGATACCCAATGTCAAGCCTTTCCAATTATATCTCCTAAAATTTATACTTCCGCACCAAAAAATCCATTAGGAATGATTCTAAAGATCCAGTATATGACGAGATATAGATATCCAAAACCAAGAGTGGTTTCCTCTGACATTATTCTGAATATTTCAATATCTATTACGGATGAATTAAAACCACAAAGTGTTTCCCTCCATTAAATTCCACACCAATTTTTCTTATAATATCTAAATGAATTTATAAACATCTCTCATATTGATACCACCAGCCCCTACCTCCCTAGATATCTTGTCCCATGAAGCCCATTACAGATGATCCTCTGAAAGATATTCCCAAATGATATCTATCATGATTTTTTCAACGTTTCTCAAGACTACCATTAGAACATTGACTAAAAATAGAATGTTTATTGGAATATACATCAAGAAACTATCAACCACAGTGATATTCCCCCAAATGAGAGGAAATGGTTCTTCTTATTTGAAATGAAATATGTATGTTTATCAACCATCCAATAAAAGCGGTGGATGCAAATCCAACCAAAAGAAATAAGCCCCAAGAATCTACATAGAGAATGATCTTCTACGCATACCCATAATGTCTTTCATTTTCTTTTCCCACATTTATAAACACCATTTTGAACTGAACACGTTACTTTTTTCTTGATTGAAAGCCTGACCGCTCTTTCTGTAATACATCTCCATGGACTTGATGAATTCTAGAATATTTCAGATGTTTACATTCAAGAAAAATATCATGTCTCCAAGAAAAGAATTTAACACATGTCAGTCATATTAATCCTACCATGATAAAGATGAATGGTTCCTCTATGAATATTTTTATTTAGATATCTACTGATTTTATCCTCATCTAGACTAAAAATGATCGGATAAAGGGGATCCCCATATCTGATGCCACAAACTACCTTAAAAAACATGTACTTTTCCCCCATAAAAGAGACTACCATCCACGGTGAGCTGAAATCTATAAATATAATGTCCACTACCCATCTAAAGATTCCCAAGCTCTATAGAACTTTGATGACGATGATCCATTTATTCAAATCATAGACTTTATGCATATCGATCTTGAATACAATGTTGGAACCAATAATGTTTTTTATTAATATCCCCCAATAGTTATTGAATTATGGAAATGGTTGTTTGTGTGAATCTTCCCATGATGAAACCTTGTTGGTTCTCCATAACCCATTATGGTGAGTGTCCTGCATGTATTATATTGATGTCATTTTCTAACACCATGTACGGGAAATTGCACATACATATGGGCCTATATTGATTGAGAGTCGTTGGGTCCTTTACCTTTGGAATGAGAATAAGAGTTAACGCAAAAGACCCACAGGGCATGATACCACCTCTAATAAAGTCTTGAATATTCATAATATGACCCCATTTCATTAACACCCACAAAAAAAATGCAGTAAGAACCCGGGAATCCATCAGGACCTGGGTAACTCTTAGAGTTGAGGGAATGGACAGACTCCCTAATCTCGACTTCCCTTAGAACAACATCAAGAAATCTATTCACCTCAGTGGAAACAACCTCAATAACATCATAAAAATGATCATTATTCTCACTCATATATTCTTCCAGCATGTTATTATTGGATTCAACAAGAATCCTTCTAAAACATTCAGTAGCCAAACCAACTACAACAAATGAATCATTATAGAAGGACCCAAATTTCAGGTGCATTTTGGGTGTACTAATTCTCTTAAACTCTTTGATACATTCCTAAAAGTAGACTACAATCCAATCCCGATCCCTTATAAAACTAGCTCCCGATCACACACATGTGATCCTTTCTTGCTCCATCAGAACATCATCCAATTATGACTTCAATATCAATATAGTGATTTGGGGTTTTTACCCCTATGTACATCTGTTCTATAGCCACGTCCACTTATATTATTTAGACAAGAATGTATTTCTATGAATCCCATGTCCTATTTGTTGAAAATATTCTAGTAAATTTTCCAATAATTTAACTGATCCATTGACTTATCCTTAGATAAATCAATAGAAATATCTTTAGAAATATTCCTATAGATATCAGTAAATTTTTCTAACCGAATTTCCAAATATTAAATAAACCTTTCCATTGATAACAACTGTAGCGATACAGGGTAAACATCATGGATATTACATCATTTTAGTTGAGTATTCTACACTTTATGGAAATAAATTCTTGAGGATTCTTACAGTTTTGTGTCTCTGTAATCTAATAAACATAATTATCCATCATGGTGAACCATATTCAACATCTCCCTTAAATATCTTCATTTTTTATTTCTCTTACCAAAAACCATTCTTAATATCATTAGGGGAGGAAAAATAAGAAAGGGGTGAGTGTAGATTCTCAATAATGGAAAATATAGAAAGATATTCATGTCATGAACGTAAAGTTATGAGAAAATTAACATAACATTAAAAGAGAATACACAATATATCAATAATCATAATCAAGAGTAATGTAATGGTGATTAGCAGTTCCTGAGACATGAATCATGATGGAATCAAGAGTATAATCCATGCAAGAACAATATAGGAATAAGTCATGGAGTTTTCCCATCACATAAGAATAGAAAATACTATGTCAATGATACCTACAACTACCATCATAATATGTTAGGATTTTATTAATAACACTTGTACCTTATGACAACACTGCTTTTTATTACAACTTAAACATGATTCATTACATAAAACTTCACTTGATACAACAAAGAAGATCGAGAGGTTTAGTGTCTTTGGGTATTAGGATCATTACATAAAAACTTAAAACATGGAATACAACATCTTTATTGAAAACATCCTTTACATGACCACTACATTCCCTCGTTCTTAGTATTGCATGGGATAACCTGAGGACATGCATAAGAAAAGGGTGAGCTATAAAGCCCAGTAAGGGAGTACACATGGAATAACATGAGGAGTAGAATGCATGTTAGAAAATAGGCATATCAATAGAGAATAAAAGTATCATGAACATAAAGGTATGATAATGCATTATAATCATAACATGGAGATGTGGAAACAAACTTAACATTGAATTAGCATGAGCCAAGGCTCATTGCACATGGAGCATGAGTAAACCCTCATTGCACATGAAGCATGAGTAAACACTCATTGAACTTGAATTAGCATGAGTCAAAACTCATTTCACATGACGTATCATGATACTATAATTTACCCAATGCATTGGAGCACTATAAGGACGCACCCTTCTTAAACATTTCATTTCATGCATTAGTGTGCCACATGGAACATAAAACATGGATTCATAAAACATAATCATTTATTCCATGATAAAGGAATGTGGAATTCATACATGTAACTTTAAAATCAATAAGTAATTGTGCATAAAGGTGAATACCCTTGATGGAAAAATGGGCATGGTATTCACTACACAATGACATTGGCTTAGAAAATCGGTGCGATTTCGGCAGCGTAACGGCGTGACATAAGAATTCATAAAAATGGTTGATGAGAGAGAAAGGGGTTCCTCATAATATTTTCATGTAATAGACAGTAAGTAGGTCATATATATACATGTCCCAACAATTGAAAAAGGAATTTAGATTCATGATACAAAAGTATTGCTTGAATGTAAAAGAAGAGAGAGAAGTTCCTTTCGGAATTTCGGCATAGTAACGGGTGTACATGGGAGGCAATAATGAGAGATAAAGGGGTCTACCATCATTAAAACATAAAGAGGGAAGTATGAGGGAGGTGAGAAACTATACCCCAATATTCATAATTGAAATTAAAAGGGAAATACAACTTAAAGAAAATTGACAAAATTGAGAAAGGAAGAAAAAACCCTTACATGGAAGTATGCTTCCAAAGGTTAGAGAGAGGCTTGTAAGAGGCTTCTTGGGAGCTTGGGGAACCTTGGGAGGATTCTAGAGAGAGTAAGACAGAGGTTGGACGAACTAAAAAGGATTTTAGTGAGGAGGAAGTGGGAGCTTGGGTGGGTTTATATAGGAAAGGTGAGAGAATTCATTATTATTTAGGTTTGGGACCCCTTATATTAAATTAATCCAAACCACAAACCATCCCATGGTTTTTTCCCATTGTATCTGGAAAAGGAAAGAGTAAAACTATATTTTACAAGGCCAAGGTCCGAAAATGTTAAAATATTAGGGTTTCTTATGTGGAGGTGAGTCACACTCCCCTAGAAATTAATTTAAAAAGGAAAAGTGTTGAATATGTCTTGAGGGGTTCATTAATGCTTTGAAAAGTAAGTCAAACAAACCCAAAACCTAATTATTTTAATGATAAAACATATATTGGCAGAACATAAGGATTATGGTATTTTATTACATCACCATTGGGTCATTATGATGTCATAAAACACATTATATATTTAAATGGTATTTAATTTTTACCCAAAAATTTGACTGTCTCAGAAAATTATGAAAAATTCACCGTTGGATAATTTCGACATCCTAAATCCAGAAATGACATTTATTTTATATAAAATTTTTTCTAAATATGTTAATTTTCACTTTTAAAATAAAATCCAACATTTATAAAAAATTCACGGGTTTTGACAGAAATGGCTTTCAAACCTTAATAAAAATTTTAATTGCATTCATAAAATTATAAGAACATTTATATTTAATAAAAATTAATTTAATATTAATAATATTATTTTATAAAAATATTATTTAATTCAAAAATCACTTAATTTAATAAAATTGAATTCTTAATTAAATAATAACTAAAAACACCATTTGTATTTTAAAAACTATTTACAATGTATAAAAAATGACTAGAAATTTTATTCATTATTATATACAAAAAAAATAATGTACATGAACATAGTACTACTTATTTGTTACATAACCCCTTAAAATAGCCACATAATACCTAAGGGTATGGTGTGTGATGGTGACAGACTCTTGGGGCGGCTCGGATAACATCGCTCGAGTGGTAATCTCTATCAACTTCCATTTTTCCCGTAGACGATCACGTTCGAGCTTGAAATAATGAAGCTCAGCTTGGGCTTGGTCATGTTCGAAGCCCAAAGACGCCACCTCTTTTCCAAGCTCCGAAAAATGGGCTTCGTATGGGGCAATTCTACTGGATGAGGCCATTTCTTCCTTTGTCTGAGTAAAATTGGGTTCGTTAAAGCCTTATATTTATACTAATCAAGTGATCACTGTTCAACGGCTATAAAAGTAACGGTCACAACTCCTATCATAAAACCAAAGAAGTTGACATCTTATAAAAACATTTTTCATAAAGAGACATTTAACTGGATCAAGAGACATTTTCCATTAATGAAACTTTGGGTCGTTACAATATTCCCCCCTTAAGAAATTTCCCCCTCAAAATTTTCCTTTTCCCACACTAAAATAAATGTTGGTAACTCAGCTTCATCATATCCTCCGATTCCCATGTTGCTTCTTCAAACATGTGGTTTCTCCACAACACCTTGACGAGGGGCATTGTCTTATTTCATAGAACTTTTTCTCTACGATCTAATATCTTCATTGGTTGATCCTCATAAGAAAGATCATCTTCCAATTTTACCACCTCGGAAGAGAGTACATGTGAAGGGTCTGGTATGTACTTCCTTAAGAGGGATACATGAAAGAAATCATGCACCTTGGACATAGTAGGTGGAAGTGCTAGTCGATAGGCCACAACCCCAACACGATCAAGAATCTCGAAGGGGTCGATGTACCTTGGACTTAACATCCCATTCATTCCAAACCTCATGACCTTCTTCTATGGAGATATGCGTAAAAACACCATGTCTCCAAATTTAAACTCAAGGTCTCATCGACGATTATATACATAACTCTTCTGTCGACTATGGGCTGCCTTGATATGCTGCTGAATGGTTTTCACCTTATCCACCATTTCTTCGACCATTTCTGGTCCAAGCAGCTTACGTTCACCGACCTCATCCCAACATGCCGGTGTTCTGCACCTTTTCCCATACAGGGCTTCATATGGTGCCATTTGGATGCTCGAGTGGAAACTGTTATTATAAGAGAACTCAACCAGAGGAAGATTTTGATCCCATTCTCCTTTAAAGTCCATTGAGCATGCTCTCAACATATCCTCAAGTTTTTGGATAGTCTGCTCGGATTGGCCATCAGTTTGAGGATGATAGGCCGTACTGAAGTTCAGTTCAGTATTCAAAGCATGTTGAAGACTATTCCAAAACGTAGAGGTGAATCTTGGATCTCAGTCAGACACAATAGATAGTGGTACTCCATGCATCCTTACCACTTCCCTGATATATATTTGTTCCAGTTGATCCTATGAGAAATCATCTTGAATAACAATGAAGTGTGCAGTCTTTGTAAGATGACCCACAACAACCCAGATTGCATTGTTGCCTTTGGATGTCCTTGGAAGTCCGGTGACAAAGCCCATGGTGATGTTCTCCCATTTCCATTCTGGTATGGGCAGTGGTTGCATCATCCCCTTATACGTATGCCTTTCTGCCTTCACTTGCTGACACACCAGGCACTTTGATGTATATTCAGCGATCTCCTTCTTCATATTATCCCACCAAAATTTTTATTGGAGATCTCGATACATCTTTGTGCTCCCTAGGTGAATAGAGAAATTTTAACTATGTGCATCATCCAAAAGTCCCTTCTTCATCTCTGGACTTGATAGAACACATAGTCTTTTCCCAAACCACACAATTCCTTCTTCATTAACATTAAACTCTGAGGATTTTCCCTTTTTTATAGTTTCCACTTTTTCTTGAATTCTCACATCATCCTTTTGAGAATCCTTTAACCTTTACAAAATAGATGGTTGAGCAATCATTTGTGAAAGGATTGATAATGTTCCCTTCTTTATGATTCCCACGTCCATCTTCATCAAGTCTATAAAGATTGGATCCTTCTCAATTCTCATCATTAATAGAATTGCTGGATCCTTTCTACTTAGGGCATCCACCACCTTGTTCGATTTACCACAGTGGTAATGTATTGAACAATCATAATCCTTGATGAGCTCTATCCATCTTCTCTGGCGCATATTAATCTCTTTCTGTGTGAATATATATTTAAGACTCTTGTGGTCAGTATATATCTCACATTTCCCTCCATAGAGATAATGTCGCCAGATTTTCAAGGCAAAGATCACAACCGCCAAATCTAGATCATGCATTGGATATTTTTGCTCATGGATTTTCAACTGCCTTGAGGCATAGGATATCACTTTATCATTCTGCATCAGCACACATCCTAAGCCCTTTTTCTAAGAATCACTGAATTCCACAAAAAGCACCCCACTTGTGGGTAAAGTGAGCACGAGTGTAGTGATAAGCCTCCTTTTCAACACATTGAATCTTTCTTTTCATTCATCACTCCAAGAAAACTTTACTCCCTTCTGAGTAAGCTTGATAAGAGGGTTGGACCATCGTGAGAAATTTCTCACAAATCGTCGATAATATCCAACTAACCCCAAGAAGCTGCGTATATCGGTTACCGATGTTGGCCTCGACCATCCCTCAATTTCATCTGTTTTGGAGGGATCCACATAGATCCCATTGCTTGTGATGATATGGCCCATGAATGAGACCTCCTTCAACTAGAACTCACACTTGGTGTAATTTTCATAGAGTTTCTCCTTGCGCAACGTCTCTATTACAATTCTTAAATGCTCCCCATGAACCTCCTTGGTTTTGGAGTATATTATAATATCATCTATAAAGACTACCACAAATTTTTCAAGATAATCTCTAAAGACTCTATTCATCAAGTCCATGAATATTGCTGGAGCATTGGTGAGTCCGAAAGGCATTACTATGAATTCATAGTGCCCGTATCTTGTATGAAAAGCAGACTTGGGGATATCTTCCTTCTTCACCCTTACTAGATAATATCCCGACCGCAAGTCCACCATGGATAAGTATTGGGATCCACGCAACTGATCGAACAAGTCATCAATTCATGGGAGTGGATACTTGTTCTTTATCATGATTTTTTTAAGTTCACGATAATCGATGCAAAGCCGCATTGACCCATCCTTTTTCTTGACGAAGAGGACTGGTGCACCCCATGGTGAAGCACTTGGGCGTATTAACCCTTTATCCAGATTCTCATGTAGTTGTTTCTTCAGCTCTTAAAGCTCAAAAACATCCATTCTATATGGAGTCTTGGATATTGGTAGTGCCCAAGGTATAAGTTCAATTGAGAACTCAACATCTCTTCTTGGAGGAAGATCAGGAAGTTCCTCAGGAAACACTTCAGCGAATTCCCTGACAATTGGCATTTCTTCAAAGATGGATTCTTCCTTGGACTCAATCATCTGAGCCAGATACACATGCTCGTGGGGAAGTAATATCCATTATTTAGATGATGGAGCTAAAGGAGATTCATCTTCCTCCTGACACTTGTAAAGAATCGGGGGTCGATTCTCCATATGGAGTGTGATTTCCCTCTCTCGACAATTTATGTTGGCTCTATATAAGGAAAGCCAATCCATGCCAAGAATTGCATCAAATTCCACCAAAGGGAGTATGAAGAGGTTCTCCGGGAAATTCAATCCATAGATTATAACATGGGAGGACTTATATTCATGGGATGCAATGATTGCACCATTTTCCGTACTCACCGACATCTTTACTTCCATGATTCGTGGTGGTGCTGGGATTGTTCTACTAAACTTTTGAGATATAAAAGAATGCGTAGAACCTGAATCAAAAAGTACGTTCGCTATTCTTGAATGAATAACTAGCGTACCTGTCACCACTTCGTTTTCGGGGTTCACTTCGGCAGAAGTGATGGAAAAAGCTCTTCCTTGCTGTCTTGGAGATTGTTGGTTGCCTCCGATAACCCTTGGATTAGGGCACTAATTTGCAAAATGACCCGGTTCTTTTCATTTGTAGCATTGAACAATGCGTTGAGGTTCGAACGGAGCCTTCCTCTCCTCTATCGCAGCCACGAGTCCTTCTTGCCGACAGTTAATAGCTAGGTGCCCTTCTCTTCCACACCTGAAGCATTTTCTCGCCCCCTTAAGGCAATTTCCAGGGTGCTTCTTTCCACACTTTTGGAAAGTGGGGTGCTGGAACTTCTTAGCTCCATTAAATTTATCCATCAGACCACCAGAATTGAAGTCTACCTTACGCTTCTTGTCCCCATGATACCACTGTGATTCTCCGATCTCCATTTCGACCTTGAGGGCATATCGGACAATTTCCTCATAGCTGTCAAAGTCACAGATCGCTAATGCTTTCTGCAAGCTAGGATTCTGCCCACCAAAGAAGTGGCCAACCTTTCATTCGGGGGTAACGATGAAGCCGAAAGAATATCGTTCAAGCCTTGTGAAGTTTTCCTCGTACACTCCCACATATTCTTCATCTTTTTGCTTGAGGGAAAGGAAGTCCCTTTCCATCTTAAGACGAAGGGTGCGCGGAAAATATTTATCGAAAAACATCTTCAGAAATTCCTTCCATTCCAAAGAATCAATCTCCTCCTCAGGCTTCATATTTTTGATCAACGTCCACCATTGATCGGCTTCACCTTCCATACGATAAGCTTCCAGGAGAACCTTCTCTTGTTCAGAACATTGAAGGATGGAGAAGATCTTTTCAATGGAGTTGATCCATTGTTCAAAGATCGTGGGATCAGATGATCCACTAAACGTAGGAGGCCTTTGTCTCATGAATCTCTTGATAGAAACTTGTTCTTTCTTAGGGGGGGGGGTGAACATTCCTCTTGACCCATGTTTCCAAACTTGAGCTAGCTAATAGAGAAGTGTGACAAAGTTCGCAATTTCTGCTCCCATTGGATTGGGCATCTCATTAGTACAATCATCACACTGATCTTCACAACGGTTGTTAGCCTGAGTCCTCCTATTACCGGCCATTGGCTGGAAAAAGGAATGTTAGGGGTAACACATAAAGGGTAATCCAAAGACAAAAGTTGATGACTTATAAATAAACTTTAATTTCTTCAACACATTAGTCTATAGGATTCGATCTAGGCTTTTCATGATCTACTTTCTAACATATATTCTTAGGGGAATTTTTCCCTTAATAAGCGTTCATACCAAGATTGTGAATTTATCAAAACATATCCCCCAGGAGTGTCGTAACCAAGAGTGCAGCATGGCCCGTTGTCGTGCACCAGTTCCTGTTCGAGTCTAGCTCAAAGAGGTGTTTTCGAGTTTTACCCCTAGGATACATCTGTGCCAGAGCTGCCTCTACCTGCTCATATCCAGACAGGGATGTATTTGTTTGATAAACCACTTAGTTTGTATTTAACAAAACTTAGGGATGTTTTTATTATACTTAGTCTTGTATTTATGGCTTTAATAGGGTTTCCTAATCCCAAAAATAACTAAACCTATCCTCTGATACCAACTATGACAACCCTTCTTTTTATTACAACTTAAACATGATTCATTACATAAAACTTCACTTGATACAACAAAGAAGATAAAGAGGTTTAGTGTCTTTGGGTCTTAGGATAATTACATAAAAACATAAAACATGAAATACAACATCTTTATTGAAAACTTCCTTTACATGACTGCTACATTCCCTCATACTTAGTATTTCATGGGAGAACCTGAGGACATGCATAAGAAAAGGGTGAGCTATAAATCCCAGTAAGGGAGTACACATGGAATAACATGAGGAGTACAATACATTTTAGACAATAGGCATATCAATAGAGAATAAAAGAAACATGAACATAAAGGCATGATAAAGAATGATAATCAAAACATTAAGATGTGGCAACAACACTTAACATTGAATTAGCATGAGCCAAGGCTCATTGCACATGGAGCATGAGTAAACCCTCATTGCACATGAAGCACGAGTAAAGCCTTGTTGAACTTTAATTAGCATGAGTCAACACTCATTCCACATGACATATCATGATACTATAATTTACCCAATGCATTGGAGCGCTATAAGGGTGCACCCTTCTTAAACATTTCATTTCATGCATAAGTGTGCCCCATGGATCATAAAACCTGGATTCACAAAACATAATCATTTATTCCACGATAAAGGAATGTGGAATTCATACATGAAACTTTAAAATCAATAAGTAAATGTGTATAAAGGTGAATACCCTTGATGGAGAAATGGGCATGGTATTCACTACACAATGACATTGGCTTAGAAAATAGCTGCGATTTCAGCAGCCTAACAGCGTGACATAAGAATTCAAAAAAATGGTTGATGAGAGAGAAAGGGGTTCTTCATCATATTTACATGTAATGAACAGTAATTAGGTCATATATATACATGTCCCAAAAATTTAAAAGTAATTTAGATTCATGATACAAAAGTATTGCTTGAATGTAAAAGAAGAGAGATGTTCCTTTCGAAATTTCGGCATAGTAACAGGTGTACATGGGAGGAATTAAATGAAATAGAAAGGGGTCTACCATCATTCAAACATAAATAGGGAAGTATGGGGGAGGTGAGAAACCATACCCCAATATTGATAATTGAAATTAAAAGGTATATACAACTTAAGGAAAATTGACAAAAATGAGATAGGACGAAAAAACCCTTACTTGGAAGTGTGCTTCCAAAGGATAGAGAGAGGGTTGTGAGAGGCTTCTTGGGAGATTAGGGCACCTTGGGAGGATTCTAAGGAGAGTAGGATAGAGGTTGGACGAACTCCAATGTATTTTAGTGAGGAGGAAGTGGGAGCTTGGGCGGGATTATATAGGAAAGTTGAGAGAATTCTTTATTATTTAGGTTTGGGACCCCTTATATTAAATTAATCCAAACCACAAACCAACCCATGGTTTTTTCCCATGGTTTCTGGAAAAGGAAAGAGGAAAAAAATATTTTACAAGGACAAGGTCCGAACTTATTAAAATATTAGGGTTGCTTATGTGGAGGTGAGTCACACTCCCATGGAAATTAATTTAAAAAGGCAAAGGGTTGAATATGTCTTGAGGGGTTCATTAATGCTTTGAAAAGTAAGTCAAAGAAACCCAAAACCTCATTACATTAATGATAAAACAAATATTGGCCGAAAATAAGGATTATGGTATTTTATTACATCACCATTGGGTCATTATGATGTCATCAAACACATTATAAATTTAAATGGTATTTAATTTTTACCCAAAAATTTGACTATCTCAGAAAATTATGAAAAATTCACCGTTGGATAATTTCGACGTCCTGATTCCAGAAATGAAATTTATTTTATCTAAAAAAAATTCTAAATATGTTAATTTTCACTTTTAAAATAGAATCCAACATTTATCGAAAATCCACGGGTTTTGACAGAAATGGCTTTCAAACCTTAATAAAAATTTTAATTGCATTCATAAAATTATAAGATCATTTATATTTAATAAAATTTAATTTAATTTATTAATAATATCTTATTAAAATATTATTTAATTCAAAAATACCTTAATTTAATAAAATTTAATTCTTAATTACATAATAACTAAAAACACCATTTGTATTTTAAAAACTATTTACAATGTATCAAAAATAACTAGAAATTATATTCATTATTATATACAAAAAAAAAATAATGTACATGAACATAGTAATACTTATTTGTTACATAACCCCTTAAAATAGCCACATAAGACCTAAGGGTAAGGTGTGCGATGGTGACATAATCTTGGGGCGGCTCGGATAACATCGCTCAACTGGTAATCTCTATCAACTTCCACTTTTCCAGTAGACGATCACGTTCAAGCATTAAATAATGAAACTCAGCTTGGGCTTGGTCAAGGGTGAAGCCCAAAGATTCCACCTCTTTTCCGAGCTCTGACAAATGGGCTTCCTATGGAGAAATTCTACTGGATAAGGCCATTGCTTCCTTTTTCTGAGTAAAATTGGGTTTGTTAAAGCCTTATATTTAAACTAATCAAGTGATCACTACTCAACGGATATAAAAGTAACGGTCACAACTCTTATCATAAAACCAAATAAGTTGACATCTTATAAAAACATTTTTCATAAAGATACATTTAACTAGATCAAGAGGCATTTTCCATTAATGAAACTTTGGGTCGTTACACACCTACTTCGGGATTGTAATGCCCTCCGATGTACCCTCTTTTTATTAGTGCCAGGGATTCCCTCCCATGTACCCTCTTGTTTCGGGCTTGTGATAAACATACCTAAGCCCTCTTTTTTCAGGTTTGGGATTCGTTTCCCTTTACCCTCTTGTTTCATTCTTGGGATTTCTGCCCATGTAGCCTCTTATTTATGGCTTTGGATTCCCTCCCAAACACCCTCTCGTTTGGGACTTAGGATTTCCTATTGTTTTGAGAATAAGTTTTTCTATATTTTTGGGACTAGGATGCCCTCTTGTGTACCCATTGATGTCATAAAACCTTTATAATTACCTGATGAATTGGAGGGGAATATAGGTCCTACCCATCACAAAATTAAATGAGAAATATATGTTTTACAAGATAAAAAATCATTTATCATAACCAGACCCATGAAAGAAAATGGATATAATTACCATTTTTGAACATCATAAATAATATAAAAGAGGTATGATTCATAAAAATTTCATTATGTTAAACCCTTTGAAATGAAGTGGGATGAAAGAATAATATCCCAGGGTATAGAAACGGGTGACATAAAGATATTTTCATCAAAACATAAACCATTTATGAAATAATATGAATGATATTCATGGATAATATTCCAAGGAAGACATATAATATTACCAATTTTGTCGTCTTTTATGGAAAATGATTTATAAATATCACATGGACAATTTCGTAATATAAATATATTTTCCCTAAAAATCATGTTTATAAAATAATTTCTAAAATACTTTTATTTTTAATATATAATTACAGCTTAAATTAAAAAATATCATGATAAAAATATAATTTCTACTTTGGAATATTATTTTGAAAACACAATGCATTTTTAAAACTATTTTATTTGACACTACATAAAAAACGTAAAAAAAAGTCTTGAAATTATTTTCAAATCCCCTTTCTGGAAAATGGATTAGAAATCATATATTGAAATCTTTAAATCATTAAAACACTTTTTTCTAGAAATAACATTTTGGAAAAATATAAATGATTCATTAAAAATCAATCAATAAATATTTTTTGATTAAAATATTATTTCAACTTTGTAAAACACATTTTAAAACAAAAAAATTATGAAAAATATTTCTTCTGAAAATAAACATGACAAAAAATAAACAATGATAGAAGGAATTTTGACAAAAAAATTCCATGAAAACATATCAAATAATCATGAAAACATTTATAACACCTTGCAAACATAAATAAATTTTTAAAATGGTTATTTTTTTTTCAAAGAATATAGAATTCCAATCCAAGAATGAGATAATGTTGAAATTTATTAAAAAAATATTTCTTAATAATATTATGTGAAAAGAGTGTAAAAATAACACAAATACATGCAGATATAGTAAATAACCACAGAATATTAAAATTAATGAATTTTATGATATATTGAACAAAATATTTAATGATTGGAATAATAATCACAATGAATCCCACTAAATTATGATATTGTAGAAATAAACTATTACCACATTCATAAATTTGAATCACAATTCACTTGAGTGAATAAAATTAAATGAAGATTACATTATCATGAAAGAATGAGATTCATGATATAAAAAGTGAAAGGGAATTATATACACCTCTTATAAATGTATTGGAGCATAACATGGCATGTACCTCAATGAATGAAAATTAGGACAAAATTTACTTTACAAATTTGGTAACATTTGAAAAATTTACACCATGTTATAAAGATCAATTTTTTTTATTTAAATACACATATATTTAATTATAAAAATCCTATAATAAATTCATGTGAATTATATACACTACAAAAATAAATTTTGTGGTGATCCTAGTATGTATCTCATAGATATAAAAAATGAGATGAGGAAACCCTTGAGATTATTTTTGAATTTATTTTTACATGTTTAAAACCTATTTATATTAAATATATGTTTATTATACATCCACCATTGAACAATCTTCTTATATATATTACCTTAAATGTTTTTGTTTATGACTCTATATTACACGTATGCCAGAATGAATAATGTTTTTGTTTTCTTTTCACATATAATGAAAATTAAATGAAATACATGTATATATATATAATATCATTAATGTATCATTATTATTTCATATATATCTAAAACTTTTACTAAAACCTTCCTTAATACATTCCACAAAATGTGTGACAGAATCTCATTGATTTGAGGAAACGGTAGTCCACACGTCCCAAAACGAAGTTATCATATTTGAAAAAATTGAAAGAATAATGGTATAAGTTGTATAATACTTATACAAAGCATATATAAATAATAAATATCATATATATCATAAAAGAGCGTTATTTACATCATTATTCGCACCCATTATATTAGTTAAATTAAAAAACAAACAATAACATTTTTCCAGGAGGGAATTCGCTATACACAATAAAGGTATGTTCTTTACCAATTTGATAAAAGCCTATGTAAGTGTAAGTGAAAACCATATAATAGTGAAATAAATTCATATTTATGACACCTATTTTATTATATATTTATATAATAATAAGTATTAATTGAATGGATAATGAATATAAAAAAAGAGTAGTCGAAATATGTTATCTCTTCTTTGAGTAACTCCTCATAGTTTGAATCAATCTGATTATTGAATGTATTTATTCCAAAATAAAAGTTTCTATGATTAATATAGGAATTATTGGAGGATATTTAGGTGGATTTTTACTGAGACAAAGGTCAATAGTGGTGTGAATCATTGGCAGGGTTGAGTTCCTTTTTATAGCGGGGGAGGAGTCACATTCTTGTAAATTTTTTAAAAACGGAACTCCCCCAACTTTTTCCCCATGTCAGGTACCATAAAATTGTAAAATCATGTATAAGCTAGTATAATGTATAACTATTAGTATTAAATGGATATTTTTACATGTTTATAGGTCATTTAGGGCCTTATATTTAATATTTCTTCAATTATAATGTTAATCCATCTCTTAAACGTTGTAATTAATTTTAATCACATTCACTAATATTCATGGTAATAACTAAGTTGAAGTTTTCATACATTATAAATTATGATTAATATAAAAAATAAATACATTTTTTCAAATTTAAATAGAAAAATTGGCAGAAATTAATTAATGTGAAATCCCACAAAAGGTACTACAAATAGCGTTTTTAAAGAAAAAAAATAATAAAAGATTAAAATGTTTTTATGTCCAATTTAAATGTGAAATTGATTCTAATAAACTAAATTAGATTAATATTAATAACATTTCAATAATTTGGTTTTTAATCCAATTTATTATATGATTTAATCCTTTGAAATATTTAGTCAAAAAAGTTATCTTGAAATAGCATTCTGAATTTTTCAGTATTCATTCAAAAATAATACTTCTCAACAAAATAAAGAAAATTCATCAAAAGTAAATTTTTATATTCCAATTTCAAAAATGATGTTATTTATAAATAATTTTTTTTTACATGTTTCAAAATTTAGATTTAAAATTGTTCCACCAAAAAAAGGATGTAAATATTCGTTTTTGAAAAATATATCTTTCATTCTGAAAATTGGAATTATTATTATATTATAACTATGAAATATATTAAATGAGTATCAAAAGTAATTATTTAATAAATTATATAAAATTTAATTTAAAACATTAATAAAAATTGTTTTGTATGATTTATTGGGAAAAAATTGTGTTTCTACATAGAAAAAGTGAGTTTCTACATAGAAAAACCGTTTTCCCAAAAAATGATTACTTCATTTTCAAATAGTTGTAACATTAATTTATTACTGATTGATAACCAAATGATTCATTTTTATATAGTTTTCAATAATATTTTTATAATTTTGATAATATAATTCATAACATTTATTCCAATGGAACAATAGTAACTAAAATAATATTTTAATACTATTATTAATATTATATTGGTTTTCAGTAAAACCTAGCCTTCTGGTTAATGAATGCTATCAAAGAAACATATTATTATGTGTTACACAATCCAAATATTGTGTATAATGTATATAAAGTCAATACTAGTATTTCATGTAGTATATTAATAACTTTTTGTCGTTATAATGGAATCCAAACGAAGTGATTTTATATAAAAAATGTTATATCCAGTTTTGGGAGAAATGAGAAAATACCAAAAAGATTAAATTAAATTGAAAAAATAAAAAAAATTCTTGGAATGTTTCTATTTGGGACTTTTTGACAGGAAGTATTCACATTACCTATAGTTATACACTTATAGGATCCTAGTAGGATACCCCTCTTAAGAATAGATGAGAAAAAATGGAATCATTATATAAATGCCTATATACTCAACCATGGAACACTTTCCCTTTATTTACTGGATCTCTATTATCCATTCGTAAGAATAGAGAAAGTACAACTCACCTTAAGAACTATTAAAAGTAAATCCATATACCAAACTACTTTCCTCACCTCTTTTACAAACAATGAAAAACAAATTGTAAAAAAAACAAAAAAAGATTACGAATATGTCCACTTTCAAAACTAAAAGTCATCAAGGAATCATATAAGAAAAAATTTATCTGAAAGAGGAATATGCCATTTAAATTCTTCATATACTTTTACACAAATCAATAACCCATTTGAGAGGTATGAAACTCAATCTCCATAGACACATTCACTAAATTAGGTAAATACTATTGGAAAAAATTACTTACAATATTATAATGAATGGTTATCATGTGTATTATCCTAAAAATAGACGTCTTCCACTAAAACTCAATCCCTCAAATATAAAAGTAGTGAACATAATCATTATTGAATCCAAAATTTCAATATGGCTAAATATCAATATCAAAACATCATAAATACTCTTTTCCTCCACATATATCCAATATACCATAAAAGAGAGAAGGATTCATATTTTACAACTCTATAAGATAATTTATAGGATTGAATAATTAAACGATTCACAACCGAGAAACCAATTGCAGCTTCCTCTTAAGAATCCATTTAGATTTTGTGGGTGTGTATACTAAACTAAAAAGAAATAAAAAAACTCCAAAAAAATAATAAAATTCATTCCACACCCAACCAAATGTTAATACCAATATAAAAAACACACTCTATTAAATTAGATCACAATCACATTAATGCGGTTTATATTTTTCATTAAATATTTTATTTAAAATCTAACATATTTTTTTTGAAATGATAAATGATTTCATGAAAATAATTTATAATGATTTATAAATATTAATTTTCAAAATAATTTATTCATTAATATAAATTGGGTAATATTTTTCATTCACCTTAGATAATCTCCTTTTTATTCATAATGCATCACATTTTCCTTGAAAAAATGATTTACTTCATGAAACCCAATTTCATTTCTCAAACACTTAATCCGCATCACTAAATTTGAAAATTATCATTAATAAATTTAAGACTAACTGTCACTATTAAAAAAAATAATAAAGTAGTTTCTAGATCCCAAAAACCTAATGTAAGATATAAATGTACATTACATATAACACACCATGTTTATAAAACATGAATTGAAAATCATGAATTTTTTTATGTAGAATATTATAACTAGCCTTATGAAAATAATTTTCGTCTCTATGATTTGAATTTCAAAAACAGTCAATTACGGTTTTGATCAGTAATTTTTTTAGAGTCTAATTGAACAAACATGTTTTCTTGTGAATATTAATATACCATTATGAATAGTAATAGGAAAAGTAATATGGCCCTTATGAATAGTAAATAATAATAATATTTTATTTTCTTAATGATATAAGATAACGATATGTTGATTAATTTTTCATGGTGTTAAAAATGAGTTATATATTTAAAATTGATATTTTTGAATAAATTTTTAATTTATTTAAAAAATAAACTAATAATATTCAGAAAATTAATTTTAAAAACTGGACTTTATTTTCTAATTCAACCCATCTAAAATGGTAAGTGTTAATTTTTGGTATTTTCTAGAATTCTTGAATTTTTTATGAATAATAAAATATGATAAAATATGATAAATGGTAAATACATTTTTACTGCATCATATTTGATGAAAGGATTATGTAATACCAAAATTTTCAAACTAAAATTAAATTATTACTATTTATGGTCACATGAATTAAGACTATTCATTGTCTTGAGGAAAAATATTAAAATACGGATTAAAATAATGTAAAATCCGTCCACTCCACCACTATAAAAACCTCCCTCCTTCACCTCTTCCTCGAACATCTATAAAGATGTGAAAATTTCATATGTTCTAAAAAGTCCCTTCCCCAAGGATATTTCCCATGTCCATGACCTACTGGTCTCACCAAAAGGCCAAATCCAAAGGCCTTAAAGAGGATCTCAAGAATAAGAGATCCAGAGGTATGAATCCACTTTCATTTTCATGTGTTTTATTTTATATTTCTTCATTTTCTTATAAAATATTTCTCTACCCTTAATTACATGGAATGATATCTCCATAATATTATATATACTTTATTTTATCATGTTCATGTAAAACAGTATTCATCATTCTTCCTCTCATTTTTCTTTTACTCTAAAAATAAAAACATCGTACGTGATGTGACGATTTACCAAAAGTGTGGATAATGTATTTTAAATTTCAATTAAATCCTTCAAAAATGATCATAAACACCCTTACATGGTTTACAATTAATGTAATGTTTATTATTTAGCCTATTTTATGTTATAAAATTTACTTCTACTCATGAGATTAAATTATATAATCAGACAAGTTTATGACAATTGAGAAACCGCCGACATTGATCAAAACCAACATCATTAATGTCTTATAAAAATATTCATCATCTTATATGATAAAAAATATATTTAAAGTCCCATTATATATTTTGGAAACATATTAATAACATTTCATTACACTTCTAGAATTTCATTTCCATACAATAATAAAATTAAATAAAAACTAGCCTTGATAATCAAGTAATGAACACCCACGAAACAATGGAAGGAAACAAATACTAATACCTAAAGGGTGAAATGTAGTTATAAAATGGTAATATATGTGTTATAAACATGAAAATGTCTCTGTAATATATTAATTACCCTTTTTAAATCATTAGAAAAGAGGTATAAACAAATTTTTTGAGGAAGACAAACCCAAGGTAAGGGAATTGATAACCCGATTTCCATTCATTGGCTGACACTTCAACAACATTATTTTTGTGGTATAAATATTTTTGTGTGATAAATTTTGTTTCTATAATTCTTAATTACATGTACATATAGTTCATATACGTATTCCATCCACACTATTAAGTCTCTATTTATTTATTTGATATTTTTAATGGGATTTTGTTTAAAATCATCTTTTAAAATTCTGTTTTATGAAATTCAGAATAAATGTTTTTAGGAATCTTTTCATTTATTATGATTATGTTATAGATCTTATGCATTGTTTATAATTATTTTTGGGACCTATATGTACTTCCAATGAATTGGGTATGTGTATATCGGAGGTCAGTCATATGGTTTCTGCAAGTGTTGCTAAGATATTAACAACATAATGTAGTTCTGTGGGTTATAATGTAAGGTAACTATGATGATTACAAATCATAATGTAACTGTGAGGGTTCCGATATAATTAATTAATTCCAAAATATACCTTTATGGTCATATTTATGTTCTATATTTTTTGTTTAAATCTCTTAGAAATATCATGTTTCATAACATATTTTCATATGGGTGAAATGTATGTATTTCTTAAAATGATTTTATACCATACATGTATTTATGGAAAAATGTTTTTTTCATTATTTTTATATCACTTATTTTAATTTTTGTGCACATCCCATGTTTTTAAAGTATTTTCATAAGTTATAAGTATTTGTAAGACATAGAAGTAAGCCATGTAAAATGTAATGATGATATTTGAATGAAAATATGTATTATTTTGAAAGTTGTATATTTTGGAAGAAATGGAATCTATTTCTTAGGGAATCCCCACTTTATAATTTTGAAATATTAGGTATGTGTTATATAATAATTATCTAAAACTAAAAACATTAAAATATCCACAATGTGAAAGGAAGTGAGTTCTTGACTAAAATTCCAGATTATGTAAGGTAATAAGGTGGGTCCTTATAGTTGGTATTAGAGGATGGTTTAGAAAAAATTAGGGGATAGAATGATGTTTATAGAATATCATATATTATTTTTACTCTATGGTTAATTTGAAATGTTATAGAATTTACAAATTAACAAGTTTCTTGAATTGAGATATGTTTGTTCAGAATGGTTTTCTGTATAGGAAACATGTAAGCTGAAGTGGAAAATACTGACAAATTTATATCCCTCCAAATCAGCAGCACAAATTGACCATGATTAGAACCTTATAGTTTGTTATAGTAATGGTTCATCTAACACATGAAATAAATGGAGGTTTAATCCATGAAATATAACAACTATAGCCACCCAAAACAAACATGATGATAATGGAACATTTTATGAGGAAACACCCTATTCCTTTTAGTAGAACATCTGAACTAGTAGCAGGTGAAGGATGGATTAAAGTACATGAGAAGATACCCAATGTTATGAAATGATCATATAATTAAAAAATTTTTCCTTCCATTTATTTTTTAAGATGAATATAGCCATTAGTGCTCAATGGAAGAAAATATCAGTGAAAGAGAGGATATTGATTGCTAAGAGTGAGATGAATATAAAAGTATTTTCTAAGGAAAATATTTTCCAACGGTGGTTGACATAGGAGGGAGAATAAATTCCCTGAATTGAAGAAGAAAGAGAATTATTTAGAGCATATTTATGAAGAAAACATCATTTGTGTAGTTAGAAATTCTCTAAATCATATTCTCGGTCTGGAATGAAAAATCAACCACTTTTACTCCGGATTAAAGCCAAGGTATCGAAGGGAATTGGCCTATCATAAATACAAATGTTATGAGAAACTTGTCTGATGTGCTAACATGGTATATTTGGACTTTTCTATTGATCACATTCACTTTGATAATGGGGAGAATAAGTTGTACAAATGGAAATCGATGTGTAAGAGTCAATTAATGATATCTGATGGAAAGAAAGTATAGTTTCATGTATATGAAAAGTGTGGAAAAAATATAACTGGGGAATGCCATACCAAAACAGGGATGTGTTTTTGATGTGGTATGTTTGGACATATGGCCCAAGATTATAATGATAATGATCCTAATATTAATCCTAATATAAAAATTGTAATATGTTTTAAATGTGGTAGGATAGTTCATTATGAAAATTCCACCCCAAAGGGCAATCTAAAAAATGAAAAGAAGCTAGACTATAAGAAGAAAGGTGTAGTTATAATTTTTAAAGTACATCAGTAGATGTCAGGACATGCAGTTATGTTTTTTCAGGTACCTTTTTTTCTCACATAGTTTTCTAAATTTTTCTTTGATTCGAGGTGTACACATTCTTCTTTTTTTGAGGAAGTTTTTCGTAATTTGGAAATATCACCTCAACAAATGAAGTCTAGAACATACTGATAAAACACCAGGGGAAAGATTATAGAAAATAGTATATATAAAAATATTTATATTTGGGACTATAGAAATACATTACTTGAAAAACATGATGTATTTTCCTTAATAGATTTTGATGTCATTCTCAGAATGGATTGTATTTTTGTTTATAATTATAAGATAGACTGTAGAGCTAAAGATGTTATTTTTTATAAAGAGTTTTAGTTTTTATCGAAGAGTAATCCCATAGAATTGATAACATATTAGGAAGCTGATAAAATATTAAAATATGGAAAAGAAGGTTATCTTGATCATACTATTGAAAACAAGGGAACATCTCAAATTAATGATCTGCTGGTGGTAAATGAATAGCTAAAGGTATTTTCTAATAAGATACCCATTTTCACACACGATCAGTATGTTGAATTCATAATTGACATAGTTCTAAATTCTATGGAAATTTTGAAACCCACATATCTAATGGATCAAATGTAACTTTTTAATTGAAAAATTAGTTGGAGGAGTTCCTTGATAAAGGCTTCATTCATCGTAACACTTCACCACAGGGTGATCCTATTTTTTCATTAAAAATATAGATCGTTCAGCGTGTCTCAGCATAAATTATAGAGATTTTAATTAAATCACTATCAAAAACAAGTATCATTTTCCTCATATTAATGACTCATTTTATCATCTTCATGGAACTTAGTACTTTTCCAAGATATTCCTGAGATCTAGATACCATCAGCTGAAGGTGACACAGGATAACATCTTGAAAACACCCTTTCATAAATGATATGGGAATTATGTATTTTTTGTTATTCTGTTATGGATAACCAAATACCTGAGGTATTCATGGATCTTATAAATATAATTTTTCATGAGTTCTTCGATATATTTATGGCTATGTTTATTGATGAAATTTTGGTATTTTATAAGATTAAATCAGAGAATAAATATCTAAGGGTTGTTTTTGAATCCTCAAAGTAAAAGAAAGGGTTTGGAAATTATGAAAGTTTAATTTTTGGTTTGCAAAAAATTCCTTTTAATGGGAACATTGTAAATAAGGATAGAATAATAGTTGATCCTTCCAAAAAAAGTGGTTGATGAATAGAGAATACATACAAATGTTAAATATAATCCTAGTTTTCATGGAATAATTGGTTATTACTAAATATTTTCTAAAAAAACCCCACGATTATCTGTCCCACTAAATAATTTAAAAAGAAAAGGGGTTAAATTTATTTGGACCAAAGAATGTGTTGTTTATTTTTAGGAACTGATGAAGAGATTGGTGAATGCTTCAGTTTTGGAATTGCCTTCCCAAAATGGTGTGTTTTTCATCCCGATTAATGATTTATTGAAGGGACATGGTTGTGTTATAATGAATAATGATAATGAAATTTCTTAATCTTCAATGATACTAATACTACATGAGTACACTAGAAGAAAATTGTGTTTTAGCGGTGGCTTTTTACAGCGGTTTTAAAAACCGCCACGAAAAAAATGCCGCTAAAGTCTTTTTAGTTTTTTTAATAATAAATAAATTTCTTTTAAAAAAAAATTATTTTTTTAACAATGATTTTTTGGACAAACCACCGAGAAATAACGGCGGTTTTTTGAAAACATCCGCAAAATTTAAGAATTTTTTTTAAAAAAAATTATTTAATATTTAGTATTTATTTATTTTTATATTTTTAATAGTTTACAATTAAATATTGTTTATTTATTTATAATTTTATATATTTATAATGTGTCAATTAATTTATATTTATAATTATTAGTTAATAATCTTTTTGAATAGAAAGAAAATCTTAAATAAGTAGAAGAACATATATCGGCATCAAATGACCACAAATTCTGATCTGAGAGTCCATTTCATTTCCACCACCAGTCAAATCAAATTTTATAAAATGAGAAAAAAACCAAGTGAGATTTAAATCACGTGATAATCACAGGAAAAAAATATATTCAAAATTCAAAAGTTGGAAATCAAACTCGAACTTCAAACAACCATAACTTTTAATCCCAGTGTCCGTTTGGGCTTTACCATATATGAAATCGAACCATGCAATGAGCTCTACACAACATAGGTCTCGTACCAACTTATTGAGTATTTTACCTCTTTTTATTCCACCAAAAGGACTAGAAGGCCTCCGAAACAAAGGCTTTAGTTAAAGCCACCGATTACTCAAAATTCAAACAATTATAACATTTGATCCATGTGTCCATTCAGCATGTACCAAATATCATATCAAAACTCATTTCACGATCTTTGATTTGACTTGTTGTGGCACAACAAAATGAGTATCGGATGATATTTTATGACAATTTTAGTGTTTTTAGGGGTTTTAGAGGTTCTTAACGTTTTATGATTTAAATAAATAAATAAATAATTATTTATTTATTTAATATTAATTAATTAATATTTATCTAAATATTATTTATTATTAATTATTTATTTATTTATTTTTTATCTAGTTATTATGTACACATTAATTTTGAATTAATTTCTAATTTATTTATTAATTAATTATTAATTATTAATTATTAATTATTAGTTTATTATTCATTATTTATTTACTTATTGTTATTTATTTATTTTTTCATTATTCATTATTTATTAATTAATTATTAATTTTTAATTGAGTAATTATTAAATATTAAATATTAAATATTAATTATTAGTTATTAGTTATTATTAATTATCCATTATTTAATATTTATTTACCTATTTATTTAGTTATGTATTTACTCATTCATTATTTATTTTTTAATATTTAATTTTTATGCTTTATTATTTATTATTTATTATTTATTTTGAATTTACAATATATTAATTTATTATTAGTTAATTATTAATTTATTAATTAGTTAATATTTAATAATTATTTATTATTAATTTATTATTAATTTATTAATTATTAATTAAGTATTAAGTATTAAATATTGAATATTTCATATTAAATATTAAAAATAAAATATTAAATAATAATTAAGAATTATTAATTTTATAATTATCAATTATCAATTATTAATTATTAATTATTAATTATATATTTTTCTATTTATTTATGTATTTATTTATTTATTATTGATTATTTATTAATTAAGTATAAATTAAATATTAAATATTTATTAAATATTAAATATAGAATATTGCATATTAAATATTGAAATTAAAATATTAATTATTAATTAAGAATTATTCATTTTATAATTATCAATTATCAATTATTAGATATTATTAATATTTAATTATTAAACAATTATTATTTATTTATCTATTTTTTATGTATTTAATTATTTATTTGTTATTTATTTATTCTTTATTCTTTTTTATTTTTTATTTATTAATTTATTATTAATTTACTAAATATTAATTTATTATTCATTTAATATTTATTTATTTATTAATTCATTATTAAATATTTATTAATTAATTATTATTTATTTATTAATAATTTATTAATTATTTATAAATTATTTAGAAATTTTTAAATATAAATTATAAATTATAAATTATTAATTATTAATGATCAATTATTAATTATTAGTTATTATTAATTATTAATTATGCATTATTAATTATTAATTATTTGTTATTTGTTATTTACAATTTACTATTGATTATTGATTTTTGATTGTTGATTATTGATTATTGATTATTGATTATTTATTTATTCATATAATATTTCTTAATTTATTAATTTATTATTTTTTATTATATATTAAATTATTTTTTAATTAATTTATTATTTATACATTACCTATGTATATATATTATGTTATATATTATATATTATATATTATATATTTTATATTTTATCTATTATCTATTATATATTATATATTAAGTATTCTATATTATCTATTATATAATACATCATATAAAATATATAAAATATAAAATATAAACTATAAACTATATTATATATTATATATAATTAATTATTAATTATTTATTATTGATTAATATTTATTGACTGATAATTATTTAGTTTGAATCTATTTGTTATGTATTACTTGTTTTTCCAATTAATATATATATTTATATATATATTAGTATATTAAATTTGATTTATTAACCACATGGAGTGTATGCTGGAGTGGTAATGTCTTTGGAGAATAAGAAAGAGGTAAGGGGTTCAAATCTCACCCAAAGAAGAATTTATATATATGGCATGTTCATGTGCATGAGCATGTGCATGAACATAGACTTATACGTGGAGATGGATGGGCATGTGCATGGTAATAATAAATAAAGAATGAAAGAAATAAATAAATAACGAAAAAATAATTAAAAGAATAAATAAATAATCAAATTATGAAAATAAATAAAATTCGAAAATAAATAAATAAATAAATTACTAATATAAAAAAATAATGAAATAAAAAAAATAAAAAAATTAAAAAAATTAAAAAAATTAAAAACAATTTAGCAGCGGTTTAAACCACCGTAAAAAAACTGCCACTAATTATTTCCCAACACACGATTTAGCGGCGGTTTTCTAAAACCACCGTAGAATGATTTCAGGATGGTTTAAACCACCGTTGAACGAAAAAAACTGCTATTAAATACAAATTTTGGTGTATTGGTATAATTATCCCACACACGATTTAGAATCAGAATATGTCACAGAGCAAAATGTCAAATATATATTGACTATAAAAGTCTGAAGTATATAATCAGTTAGAAGGAATTAATCATGATGCAGAGATGATGAATTGAATTGATAATAGATTATGATTTCATTATCAATTTGAATTTATGAAAAGAAGAAAAAGTGTTAATTCCTTCAGTAGAAAATATCACACATCCTTAACCATGTTACTTTTGAAACATGATCCATTGATTAATGATTTGATAAATTTTCCATTAGAAGTTGTTGGTGACGGAAGTACATCTATTCTATTTTAGATTTTGGTGCAGTCATCATTATTAGACAAAATTAACCAAGCCTAGAAGGATCACCGTGAGCTATAGAAACATGTAGAATTGGTTACAATGGGTATGTTTTGAAAATTTAACTATTTTAAAGAGTTTGTTTTGTGATTTGGAAAAAATTGTGTGTGCCTTATGATTCCCAGTTTAAAAAAAAATATTGTGTGAAGCTCATAATTCTCCATTTTCATTTTATTCCGGATGTAATAATACATAAAATGACCTTGGAGAGTATTGCTGGTGGGATTGAATGAAAAATAGATATTATTGAATTTACTGTGAAATTATTGACACGACAAAAGGATTAAGAAGTGTGAATGATACCTAAGGGGGTGCTTTAGCCTATAATAGTTCCAGAGTTGAAATGGGAAAATATATCAATGGACTTTAGGGTGGGACTACCAAAGACTTGTTGAGGTTACTATGAATTATGTGTTATTGTTGAATGACCGACTTAATCGTCAATGTTACTTCCTATTAGAAATACAATTTATTTGGATCAACTTTCTTGAATTTACTACAAAGATATTTTAAGGTTACATGGAGTGCTTATTTTCATTATATCTTTCCAGGATCCAAGGTTCACTTCTAAAATTTGGAAGGGACTTCAAAATTCATTGGGTAACGAATTATATTTCAGTACAACCTTCCATCAACAATCAAATTTGTAGTAAGAAAAAATAATTTTGATATTAGAGGATATTCTTTTAGCTTTTTCAATGAAATTATAGGGATTTTTGGATCAACATATTTATTTTTCTGAGTTTTCTTTTATTAATTGTTTTCATTCCAGTATATAGATGGAACCTCTTGAGGAACTATATGGGAATCCATGTTCAACTATAGATTTATTGGATGAATTCGTGGAAATAATGTTAATGGGACCATAATTAGTCTAGGATTTTGATGAGAAAGTGAAGATGATCCAAAAACATATGAGGATAGCGCAGTGTAGGAAGAAATATTATTTACACAACAGGTGGAAGGACTTTTTCTTTTGAGGCATGTGATCATGTTTTTCTATGAATCACACCATAGAAAAGTGTAATTATTTTTTTATATGATAGGAATACTAAGCCCATGGATCAGTAGACATTATGAAAATAAGTGAAATGTTGGTACGGTTCCCTACCAAGTAGCTTTGACTCTGATTTTATCTAAATTACATGATTTTTTTTCATGTTTCACTGTTTAGAAATTATGTTCTAGATTCATCTCATGTCGTGATCCTAGAAGTTGTTTTGTTAGAAGAGAACCTTTTTTTGAATTGAAACTTGTTTAAATTCTTGATCAAAGAGAAAAAGTATATTTTAATATGGTAATTCACTAGGTAAAGGTTTTGTGGAGAAACCCCATGCTTGATGAAGCAACATGTGAATTTGAAAATAGAATGAGGGAATGATAACCTCACTTGTATAAAAAATAAATAAAATTGCGAGGATGTAATTTAAAAAAGGTGGGGATAATGTAACACCCCATTTTTATAAAAAATAAATTGAAATTCATGAAACTTTTTTTTATATAAATAATTATAACTTTCCATTAAACATATTTTTTCCACTTCTGTAATTTATATTTTAAAAAGTGGTCATCTACGGCTGTGATCAGTTTGTTATTTGGATTATGATTGAACCAACTTGGTTTTTAGTAAATAGTAACACACCGTTATAAGTAGTAATATGATCAGTAATTTGACCTTATAAATAGTAAATCATATTATTATTTTACTTTCTTATGTTAATTAGATAATGAGATGTTGATTAATTTTTCAACGTGTTAAAAATGATTTATAGATTATAAATTGTTATTTTTGAATAAATTATGATTTTATTTAAAAGTTTAATTAATAATATTTATAGATTTATTTTCTAAAAAAGGTGTTCATTTCCGAATTATACCGGTCATAAAATCGATAGGGTATATTTTTTTGGTTTTTTTTTGAAAATCATGAATTTTTTATGAATATTAAAATTTTATAAATTAAGATAAATTCTAAATACATGTATTATTGAATCATAGGTGATGCAAGGATGATGTTAGCACACTCTTTTTAATATACGTGACATTATTTATATTTGGGGTCACATTAATCAACACTATTCATAGTATTGAGCAAAAATATTAAAATAATGTTTAAAATAATGTCAAATCCCTCGTCTCCTCCACTTCAAATTCCACCAACATTCCCATATTCCTCACATGCCTCTCAATGCTAGATTTGACAACAAGCATTAAAATACCATCACAAAGGATCTTTCCCGCATACAATACCTGATGGTATCACCAAAATTCCAAAACCAAAGGCCTTAAAGAATATCTCAAGGAGATGAGATCAAGAGGTAACAATCCTCTTTCATTTTCATGTGTTTTCTTTTCAATTAATTTTTTTTCTTATACTCCATTACCATACTCTTATATAGGAGGTATGAAATATCTATAATCTAACATGTTATATATGTTATCATGTTATTGAAAAAAAATCATCATCATTCTTCCTCTCCTGTTCCTATTATTCTAAAAATAAAAACACTGGCCGTGATGTGTTGATTTTACAAAATCGGGGATGATATATTTCCAATTTCCATTTCTACCTTAAATAATGATCATAAGACCATATTAATGTGTTAAACATAATTGAAACTGTATTATGAAACCTATTTTATATTATGTAATGATCATTTATGCATGAAATTTAATTAAAAAACGAAACAAGTCCATGATTATCTATGAACCAACAAATATGATCAAAACAAATATCATTATTGTTTCATCATAATATTCAACATCATATATGATAAAAAAATTATGGTGTCATTAAATATTATCGAAACATATTAAAAGAATGGTTTTTATGAATTCATGCATGAAAACCCTTAAAAAAGGGTTTTTTGGATTTTTTTTCGAAACAAGATGTTTTAGTTGAACACATGGATGAATGAGACCTAAATATTATCCTTAGAAAAAACAAAGGAAGTATTTATCTTAAATTATATATTTTTATAACATATTTGAATTTTTAGGGAGAGTTTATCTATGGTATAACCTCAAATTTTTTCAGCCATGCATCCTCCCATGTTTTTTGGGAGGATCCAATTACATAATTTCCATGCAGTAAGAGAAAGAATGAGGATAATAATTATCAAATAATGAAATACATGATTTAAATTACTTCAAGGTGTATAATGGAATTAGGGATATAGTAATATTTGCGAAAAAATACACATGGTTTAAAAATTGAAATTGGAACATGATAATTTGGAGTATGATTGATCAATGTCATTCTAATAACTATGGAATAGATTCTTTTGTGCAGGCCTTGGTTTCCCGCATCACCATAACTAACTCAGATCATTCTCTATTGTTGGTTTCATTTATATATTATAATCCCATGTAAATTTTATGCTAATATTATCAAAATAATTATTTCCGTGATGGTCTTTTACATATTTTTAGGGAATAATGGAACGAAATAGAGTGTGGTACAATGTGTGTCAGACTTGTGCAGTGCTTTTAATGACTCTTAAAGGGTATTCAAGATGTGATTTAGAGATGAATAGAAAGGGAATTCATTCTATATGGTTAATGTTAGAAAAATTAACTAATTTCTCAGTTTCTGCAAAATAGAGTGAGTGATAATTTTTTTCATGTCTATTTCTGAGAAAAAATAATTTATGGAAGATATTCACACTGATATAGAAATTGAATTTAAATAAAAATATAGATCTATCTTTGTCATGAAAATAGAATGAAACCCATCTTATTTCCAAGAATTATTGAAGGGGAAAATACTGACAAAATGAATCAACCTACAACTTGAATATGGATCCTACTCTATAGAGGATGATGTGGAAGGGAATATAGATATGGATAAATTTAAATTTTTTCTAAATTGATATAATGAGTATAATATAGAGAATCAAGGATTGGTCCCTGATAAAGATCTATTAATAATATGCATTACAATACTTGTGGAGGATAGAAATAATGGCATGTTAGCATCTTTTCAATGAGATGTTGAAATTAAATAGTCTTTGTTAATAATAAGATAGGAATGTTCCCAGTGTTCATATAGTTTCCCAGGTGCTATTTATGTTGAAGAATGTGATATCGTTATGGAGTATGTGGGAGAGGCGTTGTAGGACTTCTTCTGAGGTAGTTTTCTAAATAGTTTAGTTTGTTCTACTATGATTATCCTTATTTATATGTTGAAAGAACCCACTACCTTGAATATATATAGACCCATTTCTAATGAAATTTCACTTACAATATACTCTACAATATTACCAATAAAAAACAATTCTTCATCAATAAGAGAGTGATATTAATGGATCAATATGGATTTTTGGATGGAAGAAGTGCGCAAAGGGATATTAGTATTACGAATGAAATGGGGGTGACATTAAATAAAGGATGATTAAATCTAATTCCCTAACAAAGTTGGAAATATAAAGGCCGAAAATATGTAGTAATAAAGATATATTATTAAGTATATGAGTAAATCTTGTTTTAATGAATGGTTATGTAACCTATGTTTTAATTTATAGCCATCCCCATGGAACACCATCTCTTTAATTGGACAAGGATTCGGATTTTCATTGACTTCACATAGTGTTAGACAAAGTGATCCACTATCTTTCAGTCTTTTTATTCAAGCATGGGAGTTTCATATAATCAACATCAACAATAGTATTTTGTAAGGGAGTATTACGACTTTTATGAATAGGTTCAAGAGATGTTTGGTGTCCCACATAATGTTTTCTTATTCTATGTAATTTTATATCAATGGCAGTAAAGGATCAATAAATGGAATCATTTAAATTTTGTTGATGTATAAAAATATACTCAGGAAACATGTCAATCACAGGAATAATAGTGTTTTTATTTCCAAAAAAATACAAGAATCCACAATAATACTGTCTAAAAACATGGAATGAAAAGGTGGAATATCCCAATGAAGTACCTTAGGCCCCCTATAACTAATGGTAGAGTCAAAAAATGCAATATTTTATTATATAATTAACGTGATCATGGGGAGGGTTTGAAATTGGAAGAAAAAATTTCTCTGTTATTTTGTATATTACATTAATCAGTTATTTTCACTTCTCAGTACCAATTCATGGTCTATCTATGACCAAACTACCTAATGGAACAATTTCATGGTTTGGGGACACAATAAAGTCTTTTTTATGGATGTAAACCAGAATAGATGGTGCAACTTGGAATCAGGTAATGTCTTTTGATATAGATAAATGGTAGGGGTATTGGAACTTGCTTTTTTTCAAGAACCATGCATGGTATGTATGCTCAACTGTCCTGGTATTTCACTAGAGGAAAATACATATGGGTGAATCTAATGATATAAAAATATGGGAATGTATTATGTGAAGGGTCAGATCAATCCTAAAGATTGATTATTATTTCAAAAAAATTTCTAGGTTATATGGAAGAGTTTATGAAAAAAAGTCTATTGGGTTATTGGCTGCATGGATATAAACCATTGGAATATTTATTGGGTGGCTGAAACCTTTTCCATTACGGGTGACTAGTTCTAATAGGTTGTCTAGAGATTTTACAGGATTTCTTAATGCCATTATAAATCCAAATCAGATGAGTATCTACATGAATATGTGGTTTTATGATGAACTTTTTTGATTTGTATTCATAGGATAATAATTGGTACAATTCAACTGATGAGTATTTATTTAAATGGTTCCCAAAAGGAATGGGATGGATGAATGAGAATTTATTCTTTGGTTAAAAGTGATTCTAGGTAAACTTAACATTATAGTGTCGAGAATAAGAAATAAACCTCTCTCTATAGAAAAGAATGTGTAACATCCCTAGGAAATAAAGAATAATACATTTTCATAATTATTAATAATTTTGAATCAATGATTAATTTTTCTTTAAAGTGGTTTCTATGTTTGTTGGCGTTCCCAATACGCAACAATGATTTTAATTGAAGTCTTACATTGCACAATAATAATATAATATTATTCTTTTAAATGGTATTTAACACCTAGCCATTATATTGGAGGGAATGAATGGAACTATCTTTAATATGAATATACTAGTTTGTTAAATGTTTTTATATTCATCAAATAAATTTTAGAGGCTCAAAATGTGAATCAATATAATTTTAAGCATAAATTCTCTAATATTCATTAAAAGGTCGATTTGCTGCCTTTTAATTCTAAACCATCTTTTAATCTAGTTTTGGACACTTTTATATGTTTTTTTTGAAAAAATAATATTCTTATTTAGAATCAGGACATCAAAATTCACTTTGGGTAAAATTTTGGTATTTGTCTGATAAAATACAATTTATTAATAATAGTGGAAAATTTTGAATTTTAATTCAAAACCGTCTTTTAATATAATTTATTTATATGGTTATATTATCTTTTTAATTGGTTTTAAAGTGTAATTAGATGATATTTTTACCATTTAGTCCAATTTTGGCCATTGGAATTAATTTCACTTTGAAAATGGACAAAAACAAGTGTTAATATTTTGATAGTTATTATTTCTTAAAGACACTCATTTTTCTTTGACAATGGGAATTAATTTTAAATTAATTAAGTCAACTTCTCTATTATGTATTTCATAAAATAGACATTATTTTTGAATTTAGAATATCAAATATATATTAGTCAGAATTTTTTGTAGTTTTCTAAAATACATCAATGTATGATGAATAGTGAAACCTCTAAGGAGTAGTAAGAAAAATAATTTTGCAATTAAATTAAATTTTACCAATTCTGTGAATGGAATTTCAAAAACCCGATATAAATAGTTGTTATTAGTATGTAAAATGGGGTTCAATAATATTACATAATTTTTTGTGAACAATAACTTTTGACTTTTATTTACCACGGTTAAAGGTAAATAGGGTAAATCAAGGTAAAAAGAATATCATAATAATACAATATTACTTGAATACTTGTTCTAACCACATTTTTTTGAGACATGGAAGACCATGGGAATACTTGGGTCTATTTTCGGACCCCATGGAGTCACATAGAAGTGATAATGACACATTCTTTTTAACTATAAGTAATGGCCAAAATGACATAAACAAATAGCGTCTAGTAAATTATATTTTACATAGGTTTATATAAGTTATCATTTCTACTATAAATATTATTTGGAAATCTAAAATGATTTCTTACATCATGGTATTTTTCTATAACTTTTAGACATCATATAAATAAATATAGTTTTGACACAAAAATGATGTAGTGTAAACCTCATTAATAAATGATTTAAATAATTAATATTTTAAGGATTAAAATAATATCCAATTCCAGTCCAATTCGTATTTGATGGTTTTATTTCGACAAAGAGTCATCTTATCTTTGATGTTAATAATTTTGGGACCTTTAAGAACCAAAAATAATTATATAATAAAAAAATATATTCACACTTTTCTAAAGAGCCCCCCTTATAAAAAGCACTCAAATCTAACCCATTCGTCACACCTCTCAAACTTATTGGATAATCCAAACCCTCCCCAAATAAGCTCTCAATATCATTATCTTCCCCCTAGAAGCATTAACTTAGGGTGAAGGAACTTCAAAAATTATTTTTGGTTCAAACCAATGGGAGTTACATGAATTAAAGGTAACTATTTTCCTTAATTTATTTTCTTTTATTTTACTTCTCCAACCCCTAAAATGTTTCTATTAATTTATTTTTTAACAACACCAGTATCCTAAATACACTAAGATATTTTTATGAGATGTATTCTAACTACACTTACACACACCTCTATCTAATGGATAAAGAACATACTATTTCTGTGGATGGAAAACTAACTCCTCAAAAAATGATGATTGTTCAATTATCTCCTACCACCTATTGTGGTGGCCATTAATATAGAAATATATTTATATATAGTATATATTATGTATATGTTTTATTTAAGTTTTTGTATTTTCCATTAATAACATACCTTTATGGTTTCCAATATTGGTAATTGTGATAATTTCATTTGAGGAAGTGCAGACTATCACCCCCTCAAAGTGATATGACTCGTTAATTCCATATGTGAGATGTATAAAGGATTAATTTAATGATATTATATGTGATATTATACTGGAATTATAATAAAACTTTGTATCATTATGTTTTAATTCTCTTAAAATATGAAATATAAATGAATGTAGCATTTATGCGTACGTACAGCTTACTGTCTCCATGGATGGTGCATTTAATTTCATACATCTAAATGTTATGTACTGAATTAAATTCATATATATACTAGATATATATGTTATATATGATATTTAAATCATGAATATCATTCCAGATATAATGAACTATTGATGAAGTGATGAACATTTAATAATAAGAAGTCCATTATTGACTCAAGTAACAAATATCGAAAAAATGATTTGTTATTAACATAAATGATTACATAATGTTTATAACATGGAAATAAGGGATATAAAATTAATAATAAACTTGAAAAAGGATTTTAAGAAATTAGAAATTATCTTTAGTTTATTATTCAGGAGATTAAAGAATGAACGGGTCAAATAGAACATGATGTCAGGGACTTCATCTCAATCTCCTTTGTTTGAGGAATATTTTGTTTTAATGCACGACTTTATTTTATACGTTGTATAAACACCTTTGGCATTTCATTTATTTAAATGGTAATATTTTCTAGGAATAAATTTCTAAATGAAAAAAATAATGTTTCTATTTAATGTAAGCGGTGAAAATGAACATTCTGCTACCATGAGTATTATTTTATCTTTGGGCTCATTAAGAAGATGTAAGGTTTTTTTTAAAAAAATTACCATATAAACTTTTACATATTTTGGTATTGAAAAAGGTTTTTATAATGGATTTGTTATTTCAATATATTTAAAAGTTATATTTTGATTGAAATGTTGAAATGTTATCTTTCCTTTATTTTTGTTTTAGGTGTTATGAATATTTTATGGTTCTTGGGAATTGTTACGTATACGGGTGGTTCCATGATAATCCTATGGTGGGTGAGCCTGAGATATCTCCCCAATGCATTGGATAACATAACGGAGGTAAACATGAATGTTTCTCCTAAGAGATTTAGGGAATATACTATGATGGGTATTCAAAATGTAACGCCCTTCGTAGCAATGATATCTAATATGTATGTATGTTATGGATTCCACAAGTTACCTTTATGATTTATGTTTTTTATCTATTATTCATAAATCTTATGATTTCATGAGGCATATAAAAGAGATTATGTTATTTAAGGAATGATGAAATAATATTTTCATTCTTTATTTTATAACCATAACTGATCTTTTTATGCTCATACCTATTTTTGAAATCTTTTTCACAAGACTTAAAGATGAATAGGGCCAAGGATGAGATCATAGAAAAGTCATGTTCTCTAAAATATTAGACTAGACATGACTCTTTTTTTCAACAGTTTTTATTTTATGAAAAAATGAAAACAGAGTAGAAGTGTCAACACTGTAATTTTAGAGATGTGATGTAATAGTTATGGGCTAATTCTCTAAAACTCTAAACCTAAAAATATCCTCACTGTGAATTATTAATTTAATTCAAGATTATGTAATGTTTAAGTCCAGGTCCTTATAGTTTGTATCATAGGCCAGTTTAGATAACTTTAGGAGTTAGGGTAATGGAAAATTAATATCCATAAATTATTTTATGTTAATATTTAAATGATATAATTTACAGATTACCATGTTACTTCGCCTAAGATATCTCTATGTTCAGAATGTTTTTCCGTAGAGGAAACATGGAAGCTATGTTGGGATTACATCAGGAGGAAGACATCCTTCCAAATCAGCAACTCGAGATGGTCAGAATTGGAACTGAACAGTTTCATGTAGTGATGTAACAATTGACTTAGGCTATAAATTTTGGTGCCATCCATGAACTATATTATCTAGATCAACCACAGAAGAAAATTTCAGAAGTGGATCATTTCATGAGGAAACATCCTTCATCTTTCATAGTATCATCTGACCATGGGAAAGCTGAATTGTGGATTAAAGCACTAGAGAAAATTTTTGATGTTATGGGGTGTTCAAAACATTAATAGGTTAGTCTCGTTGTTTACCGTTTGAAGATGAAGTTGATCAGTTGTGATTTATGGTAAAATATATCAAGGATAGTGATAATATTGATGCTCTTGATTATGATGAATTCAATGGTATATTTCTTGGGAAAAATATTCCTATGGTGGTTCATAATTGGATGGAAAAAAATTCCTGGAATTGAGATAGGAGGATGAATCAGTGGCTGCTTATAATGAAAAATTCACTCGACTAGAAAGGTATGCTCCAAATTTCATACGAGATCTTGATAGTTAAATCAACCGTTTTTACTCAAGATTAATGTCAATGTATCCATGGGATTTAGATTTTTGTGAGTTAAAAACTTATGAATCTCTTTTTTGATGTGCAGAGAAGGTGTAAATGGAGTTTTCTGATGATCAGATGTTCTTTGACAAACAATAGAATAAGAGGTCAAGGTGGTCGGGGAAAGGGAATAAATCCTCAAAGAATTCTGATGGTATGAAACATTAGTATACAGTTTATAAAAATTGTGGTAAAAAGCATGCTGGGGAATGTCTATTGAATTCTGGTATGGGCTAGCAATGTGGTAAAATGGTATATAAGTCTCGTAATTGCACTAAAAAGATCCGGGTAATGGTAAAAAAAATTGATCTAAATTTTGTGAATTTTTTTAAGTTCATTGAAATGGGTCATTATGAAAATGTGTGTCCAATGAGTAACTCAACTAAGGGAAAGCAACCTGACTACAAGTAGAAAGGGGTGATGAATTCCTTTACAACTACCTCAGAAGATGTTGGGCCATCAAATTAAGTAGTATCAGGTATACTGTTTGTTTGTTCATATTATGTCAATTTTTTTTGATTCGAGGTCTACCCATACATTCATTTCTAAGAATTTTTCAAGTAAATTGGGAATTCTATATCAAGATATAAATTCTGAACATATAGTAAAAACAACTAGAAGAAATGTTGAAACAAAAATAAATTATAATAACCTTCACGTCCTTGTGTGTGGAAATAATCTACCTGTAAAACTTATTGTTTTGACTCTAATATATTTTTATGTTTATTTGGGTATGGATTGAATTTTTGTTTATCATGTTATGATTGAATGCAGAGATAAATAGATATCTTTTTAGAATGTTTTCTAGTTTGTGTATAAGAATGAACCCTTACTTTTGATAACTTATTAGGAAGCTAAGAAACTAGTAAAAGATGGAAATGAATGTTACCTTGCACATATTGTTGAAAACAAAAACAAAAATATTCAGATTAATGATGTGCCAGGGGTAAATGAGTACCTTGATGTTTTTTCTGATGAGTTTCTTGGTATTATACTTGATAAAGATGTTGAATTTACTATTGACTTAGTTTTGGATGCTAATATAATTTCAAAACCCCCTTATTGAATGGCTCAAATTGAACTTTTAGAGTTAAAGAAGAAATTGCAGGGGATATTAGATAAAGGATTAATTTGACCTAGTACATCACCATGGGGTAATCCTTTCTTTTTTGTTAAAAATAAATATGGATCAATTAGACTTTACATTGATTATAGATCATTGAATAACAACATTGTTAAGAAAAAATATCATTTGCCTCATATCGATGATTTGTTTGATCAACTTCATGGAGCTCAATATTTCTTTAAGATTCATTTGAGGTTAGGGTACAATCAATTGAAATTAAAGTAAGCAAACATTTTGAAGACAATATTTCATATTAGATATGACCATTATGATTTTTTAGTTATTCCTTTTGGTTTAACCAATGCACCTGATGTTCTCACGGATCTTATGAATTGAATTTTCCATGAGTTTTCAGATACGATTGTAGTTGTGTTCATTGATGAAATTTTAGTTTATTATAAAAGTAATGAAGTGCATCAAAGTCATTTAAGTGTTGTCTTGCAAACCATAAAAAAAATATTTGGGAAATTTTGCAGGTGTGAGTTTTGGTTAGAGCCAATTTCTTTCTTTAGTCACATTGTTTCAAAAAATGTAATAATTATTGAGCCAGATAAAACGAATGTTGTTGAATAATGGTCAAGACCCACAAATATTACCAAGATATGTAGTTTTCTTGTTATGGAAGGTTATTACTGGAGGATTCTTGAAACTTTTTCACGATTATCTATCCCACTAACATTGTTAACTTCAAAAGGTGTTAAGTTCATTTGGACAAAAGAATGTGATGATTATTTTCACGAATTGAAAAGAAAATTGGTGAATGGTCCAGTTTTGGCACTACATTTCTGAAAAGTTTAGTTTTTTTATCTAAAGTGATTCATCATTAAAAGGACTTGGTGGTTTCTTTATGTAGAATGATTAGGTAATTGCATATGCTTCAAGTTAGTTGAAACCTCATGAGTAAAATTACCCTACAAATGATTTGGAATTAGTTGCTATTGTTTTTGCTGTAAAAATTTAGAGGCATCATTTGTATGGAGTAAAATATGAAATATATACTGACAACAAATGTTTGAAGTATATATTCAATCAGAATGAATTGAACATGAGATAGAGGTGATGTTTTAAATAAATCCAGGATTATGATTACAAAATCCTTTACCATCATGGAATAGCAACTAAATTGGTTAATTATTTGATTCTAAAAAGTAATGCTTTAGTAACCATGATATGTTTGGAATGAGATCCTTTGGTTTTTAATTTTATGAACATCGGGTTAGAAGTTGTTGGTGTAGGAAATTATTCTGTTTTGTTTCAGGTGTCTGTGAAATCATCTATATTAGAGAGAATAAAGCAAGTTAAAAAGGAAGATATTGAGTTTTAGAAATAGGTAGAGTTGGTTTATAAGGGTAAGTTTCCAGAATTAAATGTTGAAAATGATTTTATTTGATGTTTGGAAAGATATTATGTGTGCCTTGTGATTCAAAATTGAAGAATGAGTTGTTATGTAAAGCTCATAGTTCCCCAAATTCAGTTCATCCTGGATGTACTATGATGTATAGAGATCATTGGGTGTATTACTAGTGGTATGAATTCAATGGTGATATTACTGATTTTACTATGAGGTGTTTCACTTCTCAGTAGGTTAATGCATAGGGACAATTAACCAAAGGGATGCTTCAGTCATTATCGGTTCCAGAGTGGAAATGAGAAAATATATCCATGTACATAATTGTGGGATTACCAAATACATATCAAGGTAATCATGCAATCTGGGTTATTGTTGATCAGTTGACTAAATCTTATCATTTACATCCTATTTAAGATACTTTTTCTCTAGATCAACTTCCTCAGTTCTATTTTGAAGAGATAGTTAGGGTGCATGGAGTTCCCCTCTCCAGTGTATCTAATCATGCTATGAGGTTTACTTCTATCTTTTTTAAAGTCCTTCAGAAGTCATTGGGTACTGAATTAAAACTTATTACAACTTTTCATCCTCAATAAGACAGGCAGTCAGAACGAAAAAGTGATAATATGGAGGATTGCTACGTGCTTATTCACTGGATTACCTGGGATGTTGGGACAAATATATTTCATTAATTGAATTTTCTTAAAATAACAGTTTTCATTTCAGTATAATGATGGCTCCTTTTGTGGCATTATATTGGAAGTAGTGTCGAACTCCAGCTTTTTGGGATGAAGTATGTGAAAGTAAGTTGATGGGACCAGAATTGGTAGACGAGATGGTAGAAAATGTTCAGTTGATTCCAAAGCACATGAGAACATCTCAGAGTTGGCATAAAAGTTATGTGAATAATAGGAGTACAGATCTTTCATTTTAGGTAGGTGATCATGTCTATCACAATGTTTCTCGCTGGAAAAGTGTGACGTGTAACACCCCAAGATTTCATAGTGTGTTATTTCTTCAAAATAATTCAATAACTTGCACTACATGCAACACCGATTTCAATTGCACCATGACTTACCCAAAAAAAAGCCATTAAAAGATGTTATGAATAGCATTAACTACATTTTTAACTTTATATAATCCTTATAATTTTAGAATCCATATTATGAGTTTCATAGTCATAATGCAAGAAGAGATTCATTTTCAGTATTGCACTTTTATCAACTTTTGATAGTGAAACCTTTTTAAATACAATATTTTAAGCTTTTTCACTAAATGGGGACATCAAAAATTTAAAATGAAACATCCCAAGCTTCCACGGTACGCTTTCCTTTGAATAAAACAGTAGCGTGTGTTGTACGCAACTTCGAGTTCTAACACACCGTAACCAATCAAACTAGCTGTTATGAATAGTAATACCTACTTTTTGAAGTTATATATAATTTATATTTTAAAATGGACTTCATTTTTGGATTCAGAATATCAAATTTAGCCTAAGGTGAAATTTTGGTAATTTTCGGATAACTTTCATATTTTGATGAATAGTGAAAATTACTAAATTTTAATTAAAAACAACTTTTTTAATCAAAATAATTAATAGTGATAAATTGTGAATTTGAGTGGTTTTAAAGTATATTTAGAATATATTTTTACCATTTAATATAATGTTGGTCATTGGACATAATTTTACAATTAAACCGAACATAAACAAGTGTCAATCTTTTGATAGTTATTACCTCTTAAAAACACGCTTTTTGTTTTGACAGCGGGAATTAATTTTAAAATAATTTCTGCCACTTCTGTGTTTTGAATTTAGAAAAATGGATTCCATATTTGGAATCAGGATGTCCAAATTGTGTAAATAGGTAACTTTTATTTTTATACATTTTGAATAATTACTGTGGTAAATATTTTATTTACCATGGTTAAGGGTAAATCCGATAAATAAGGGTTAAAAAATAATATTATAATAATACAAAATTACCCTAAAACGTGTCCTAACCTTATTGGTGGACACATAACCGACCATGATCATCCTTGGGTTAATTTTGGGACCCCTTGGAGCCACTTGTATGTGGTAGGGACACTTTATATTAATAAAGATAAAATAAAAATAAAAATGGCATAAGCTTACATCTTTTAGAAGAACAATTTTTACATAAGGTTATACATGTTGGATTTTCGATTATAAATATTAATTAGAAAGATAAAAAGATTTCCTACATAATGATATTTTATTTATAATTTTTAGACATCAAATAATTTAAATTATTAATGACACAATAATGATGCAATGTTTACCTCATTAATAAATCATTTAAATAAATAAGATTATAATGATTAAAATATTATCTAAAACCTGTCCAATTCTTATTGGTTGATGTTATTTAGAATATTAGTCATCTTATCTTCGACCGCAATGATTTTTGGACCATTATAAACCGAATATAATTATATTATAAAGTAATACTTTCACTCTTTCCTAAAGAGCCCCTCTTCTCCCTTATAAAAGGAGACCACTTCTACTCATTCCTCACACCTCTCAAGCCACTTGGTTCGTCCAAACTCTGCCCAACTAAGCTCCCCAAATCCCTCTCCTCATCCTTGAAGCTTCCCCTTAGGCAGAAAGCATTTCAAGAAGTCCTTTGGTTCCAACCAAAGTGAGTTACCTAAATTAAAGGTAACGATTTCTCTTAAATTATTTTCATTTATTTTGCTTCTCCAACCCCCAAAATCTTTTTATTCCTTTCTTTTGTAACAACACCAGTATCCTCAATATACTAGGATGTTGTTATAAGAAGGATTCAAACTACACATACACACAACTCCATCTAATGGATGATGAACATAATGTTTCTGTGGATGGCAAACTAACGCCTCACGAAACGATGATTGTTCAAATACATCTTACCGCCTCTCATGGTGGCCATTATGATGGCACTGTAATTAAATATGATATTAATGATATATATTTTATATATAAGCTTCTGTAATTCCATTTTATTTCATACCATTATTCGTTTCATGTTGTATATACATACGATAATTTCATTTGAGGAAGTGCGGACTACCGCCCCCTTAAAATGATATGACTCATTCATACCACACATGGAACGTATAAAGGATGGTGTTAATGAACATAAGTAACATATATAAAATATTATATTATACTGGAATAGTAATATACCTATGTATCATTTGGATTCAATTATTTTAAAATAAAAATTAAATGGAAGTAGCGTTCGTACGTACGTACGGACTACCGTCTCCACGAACGCGATGAGATCCATCCTCCATCGTATCCATTCAAGTCTTATTCTCATTTTAGGGTTAAAAATAATGTTAATATCATTCTGATTATGAATAAGATTTAATCTATCCATTACAAACATGTCTTACGTAACCAAACATTTAAGAAGAACGAATCGATTATCACCTGAAACGACGATAATACTAAGATATTATTAATTAAGCAATGTTAAAAGATCATATATGATATCATATTAATGTATATGATTCTTGTATAATTTAATAACAATTATTTCACCATTATACAGGAGGTTAACCGACCCCAACAATGGAAAAGTACAAGGTAAGGGTTATTTCACAATCTCTTCATTATCCGAGGTTGTTTATACGTAATAATCTACTGGGATATCTTTATCATCCACATCCATGTTTCTTAAAAATGTATTTCAAAACATTTTTACTATTTACAAGAATATGGGTTAAAGTCATTTATACCCTTTTTTGACTTTTTATAAGAGGTTTATAAATGAATCTTTCCGTCGTTTTCAAAACAAGGTCCTTTTTAACCTTTTCGACAGAATTGAGGTAAGAATGTTTTTTAACTTATACGGAGGGTGCGGTTATTTTACGCCATTATAAAATCTTCAAAGCTTCCCTTAAAAGCTTATAAGAATATTTTCAAAGAAAATGTTTTATTTTATAAATATATGTCTTTTAAATGATTTCAAAAAAGAGATATTTCTCTCACATATATGAAAATCCAGTGCAAATGTATACGTATTTAACGCAAGCTTAAAAATGTTTTTAGAAAATCTGACTCTCGAGTATGGTAGACAGGAAGGGATTGGGCGTGGACCCATCATGGCCTGTAATTAGTCGAGCAGTCTCAGAATTAGTTATTTTGTTTTCAGAAGCTTGGATAATGTTTTCAGAAAAACACTGGAGTATATTTGAGCAATTTTAAACGTAAGTATCTTCTAAAAAATTGCATCGGTAGGTCTCATGAGACAAACTAGTGTCTTGGCACAAGGCCTTGACAAAATCTTATTTGTAGTCTTGGCACGAGGCCTTGGCTATGTGGTTATGATAGTCTGGCATTATGCATTCCAACATTATGAAAGTGGTTATTGATTTTGCATGTGATTATTCGATTAGTAGAATATCCATGTGAATAAGTAAATGGCATTATTTCATTTTACTTTTGCCATACTATGTTGAAGTTCATGTTTAAAAGGCTTTTGTTTTAGTAATTCATTGCCTTAAATGTTTATGCTTATTTTGAATGTTCCGCTATATTGTTATCCTTACTGGGCATTTGAGCTCACCCCTTTTCTATGTTTTATTTTTCCCAGGTAGTGAAGAAGTAAATTATGATTGACTTGCAGGGATATTATGAGGGGTTAATAGTGTGTATATGAAGACTTTTTTGTTGTAGTAGTTTTTCACTTTGAAATGTAATGTAAAACTTTATGAACATATCTAGTGTTTCCAAGGCTACTAAACCAATCGGTCTTTCGAGATTTGATCTTTCTTGTGATCATGCCAAGGTTACGAAGTAATGCACCGACTCTGGGTAGCTGGGGTTGGGGCGTTACATGACGCATTTTGGTAAGAAGGGAAAGTTGATTTCTAGGTTCATTAGACCCTATGAAATCCTAGAAAAAGATTGGTCAGTTGCTTATAGATTGTCTTTACCTACATGTTTATCCTAGTTACCCAATTGTTTTCATGTTTCAATGTTGAGAATGTATATTCCATATCCATCTCATGTTTTAAGTCTAGAGGTAGATTAGTTGGAAGAGAATTTCTCTTATGAGGAATAACCAATCCATATTATTGACCATAGTGAGAAAGGTTTGCAGAATAAGGTGATTTACAGGGTAAAGGTTTGTGGATATATGATATGGTTGAAGAGGCAACGTGGGAATCTGAAAATTCAATTTGGGACAAATACCCCCACTTATTTGATATGTGAATAAAAATTGTGAGGACACAATTTTTAAAATGGGGAAAGGATGTAACATCCCACGTAAATAAAGAATAATAAATTTTCATAATTATTAATATTTGTGAATTAAATATCAATTTTACTATAAAGGGGTTGCTATTTTCTTTAGCGTACTCGATACACAACAACGAGTTTTTTCAAATATTACATTACATAATAGTAATATTATAATATTATTTTAAAAGGTAGTTAATGACTAGTAGTTATATTGGTGGGAATTAACAAAACTAACAAAAATATGATTTTACAGGTTTTTAAACTGTTTTTACATTTATAAAATAAATTTTAGAAGTTGAAATTGTGAATTAATCTAATTTTAATTATAAATACTTTAATATTCTTTAAAAGGTAGATTTATCATCTTTTAATGGTGAACACTATTTAAATATTATTTTGGCCACTTTTATAGATTCCTTTTGAAAAAAAAATTATTCATTAAAATTGGGACATGAAAATTCACTTTGGGTAATATTTTGGTATTTTTCAGATAATATTGAAATTTTGATTAATATTGGAAAATACTCAATTTTCCTTCAAATATTCCTTTTAATATAATTTATTTATATAGTTAGATTATATTTTTTATTGGTTTTAATGTTTAATTAGATTATAATTTTAACATTTAATCCAATTTTGGTCATTGGAATTAATTTCACTTTGAAATTCAACATAAATAAGTGTCAATCTATTGATAGTCAATATTTCATAAAAATAAGATTTTTTTGATAATAAGAATTAATTTTTAATTAATTAATACATCTTATTTGTTTTGAATTTGGTAAAATGGACATAATATTTGAATACAGAATATCAAATATACCATTCTCTGAATTTTTGGTAGTTTTTGGAAAAACTTAAATTTTTGATGAATAGTGAAACCACTAAGGTGTAGTTTAAAACTGAATTTTTTATTTAAATAAAATTTTACCAATTCTGTGAATTGAATATCGAAAATTTTACATATATATTATATATTATTTTGTAATATTTTATTCAATAAGATGAAAATAATTTTTTTTAATGGTAGTTTTTTACTTTTATTTACCACAGTTATACGTAAATAGCGTAATTAAAGGTAAAAAAATATCATAATAATACAAAATTTACTTAATATTAGTCCTATCATTATTGGATAAGTCATGGATGACCATATTAATCCATGAATATATTTTTTGACCCCATGGATCTACTTAATAGTGATAACGGCAATTTATTTTATTTAACTTAAAGTAAAGGAAAAAATGACATAAGCAAATATCTTTTATAAAAATAATTTTTACATAAGGTTATATAAGTTATCTTTTAGACTATAAATATTATTTGGAAATATAAAAATATTTCAAACATCATGTTGTTTTTTAATAATTTTTAGACATCAAATAAATAAAATTATTTATGACACAATAATGATGGAGTGTTATACTCATTAATAAATTATTTAAATACATAATATTATAAAGATTAAAATAATATCCAAAACCTGTAAAATTAATATTGGATGATTTTATTTCGACCATGAGTCATATTATATTAGACGTTAATGAGTTTTGGACCTTTAGAAAATGAAAATCATTATATAGTAAAAGAATATTTTCACACTTTTCTAAAGAGCCTCTCCTTCACCTAATAAAATGTCTTCACCTCTAACTCATTCGTCACAAAACTCAACCCTCTTGGATCATCCAAAAACTGCCTAAATAAGTTCTCAAGATCCTATTCTTACACCTAGAATCTTTAACTTAGGCAGAAGGCACTTCAAAAGTCCTTTTGGTTTATGCTAATTGGAGTTACCCGAATTAAAGGTAACAGTTTCTCTTAAATTATTTTCTTTTAATTTAATTCTCCAACCCCTAAACAATTTTTATTATATTATTTTATAACTAAAAAATTCGTCTATATACTAGGATGTTTTTATGAGAAGTATTTTAACTATACTTACACCCACCAACATCTAAAGGGTAAAGAACATACTATTTCTATAGATTGAAAACTAACGCCTCATGAAACGATGATTATTTAATTACATACTACCGCCTCTCGTGGTGTCCATTAAGATGTAACTGCATTTATATATGATATATATTATCTTTATGTTTTCTATATTCTTATTTATTTTCCATTTATATCATACCTTTATGGTTTCCATTTCGGGTGAACATGATAATTGTTTTGAGGATGTGCGGACTACCACCCACTCAAAGTGATAAGACTCATTAATCCAACTATGGGATGTATAAAGGATGGATTTAATGATATTATATATGATATAATACTGGAATTATTATATACTTATGTATCACTTTGTTTTAATTCCATTAAAATAAGAGATAGAAACGAAAGTAGCGTTCATGAATATGTACATCTTACCGTCTCCATGAATGGTGCATTTCATTTCATACCTCTAAATGTTATATACTATTATAAATACATATATATACTTGATATATAAGATATATATGATATATAAATCATTAATATAATTCTGGATATTGTTAACTTTTGACCACGTGAATAAGTTGTAATTATAAGAAGTCCATTTTTGACTCAAGTACCGAATATCGACAAAACAACCATTATTAACTTAAATGATTATATAATATTTATATCATGGTAATAAGTGATATAAAGGGAATAATAAACTTGAAAAGGATCTTATTCAGGTAGAAATTAACTTTATTTTATTATTCAATAGATTAAAGAACAAATGCGTCAAGTCTGACATGTGGTAAGAGACTTAGTCTCAATCTCCTTTCATTGAGTAATGTTTTGTTTTAATTCACAATGTTATTTTTTACAATGTATAAACACCTTTTACTTTTCATTTCATTCAAAGGGAATATTTACTACAAATAATTTTACTAAACGACAAAAAAGAATGTTTTTTTCAATGAAAGTAGTGACAACGACCTTTCTATCGCTGTGAGTATTATTTGATCTCTTATATCCTTAACAACCAGTAATGTTTTAAAAAGAAAAAAAATACCATATACACTATTAAGTATTTTGGTATTGAAAATGGTTTTTATAATGGATTTGTTATGTTAATATATTTAAAAGATATATTTTTATTGAAATGGAGAAATTTTATATTTCCTTTATATTTGTTTTATGTTTTATCAATATGTTATGGTTCTTGGGAATTGTTATGTATATGGGTGTTTTCATGATAAACCTAGGGCGGGTGAGACCGAGATAGCTCTCTAATGCATTGGGTAATGTGACGGATGTAAACGTGACTGTTCCTCATAAGAGATCTAGGAAATATATTATGATGGGTACTCCAAATGTAACTCCCTATGTAGTTGTGATAGCTACAATGTATGTATGATATAGATGCCACAAGTTACCATTATTATTTATGTTTTCTATGTGTTATTCATCAATCTTATGATTTAGTGATGTAGGTTAAAGAGCTTATGTTATGTATGGAATGATGAACTGATATTTTCTGTCTTTATTTTACAAACTATACTCATATTTTTATTCTCATCCCAAGTATTTAAATGTTTTTCATAGGACTTAATGATGAATAGTGTCAAGGATAAAGGAAAAGTCATGGTGTCTAAAACATGGGAGTGGATATGACACCGTTTTTTAATAGTTTTTATTTTATGAAAAAATGGAAACTAAGTAGAAGTGTCTACCTTGTAATTTTTGAAATGTGATGTAACAGTTATGGACTATTTCTATAAAACTCTAAACTTGAAGAGATAATCAATGTGAATTATTAATTTAATACAAGATTATGTAATGTTTAAGGTCAGGTCCTTATACAATGTGTAGATGAATGGTGTTTCCATAGACTCCAATTGCAAGTTATGTGTCACTCCACACCTAGAATCATCTTCGAACATTTTATTTATAGGGAAGTGAGAGAGTGAGATATTAACTTTTTTATAATATGGAATGAATATTTAGGGATATGGGTACTTCATATAGGATTATATCAAAGAATGGTTTCAGGGTGATGGGAAGTATGGTGTAGTGATTAAAATTCACATTGAGGAATTCTCTTATATGTGACAAATTCATTATGACATTTGGAATAAATAATGAGATGGAATATAATATTATTTCTTCATTGACTAGGTGTATGTGAAGGTTCTATTTGTAGATTTCTATACCCATATAAATGGAATCAGATCCTATTCATTTATCTAAATTCCCTTCCAAGGTATTTTCGTATATGGGAGGGTGAAAGAGGTATTTTGGTAATATGGGTCAAATAAAAGAATCTTAACATGGGATTAAATTTTAATTTTGATGGCTAAATAATCTCTGAATATTTAACAGTGGATGGAATTTTCAAAGAATATCGTGTCTTAGTCATTATTGAATTCAGTTCATTCTATGGGATAAGGAATTTAATGGCAGTAGAGGCACGATGCTTTGAAACCAAACATCTATTGTGTATGATCTATAATATTAATATTTGAAATGATGATTATGACATCAATTTAGTAGTGAGGAAAATCGATGGAATGTTTTGTTCTATATTGCACATGGATTACATTTTTATGAAATGAAAATACTTCATTAATTAGGGTATTCAGGTTTGTCATACTTGGAGATAAGGGAACATTTTGGAAGATGCATTTCCCAATATGGGGAATATGAGGGAGACCATTACCATTTATAATGATTTGGGGTCTTCACCTAATGATTGTATGCAAATTTAAAGGGTCATTCTCTTAGCCTCCACCACAACCTCTATCATTGAGTTGAGAATTACCTTGAATTTCTTGTTTTCTCATCATTAGTACACATTTAATTTTTTGTTAGTTATAAAAAGATATAAAAATATATGAATTTAAAGAAAAATAAATGATAAACAAGAAAGCGAAGAAAATGGAATCGGGTTGAGGAAATTGTCCCCACCATGCCCCTTTCTAACCCTATAAATTAAATCAGTATTATGATTAGAGAAAATGTGAGGCCACTAATCTCCCACCATGACATCCATTTTCAAATCTCATGAACATAAATTTTGAATTTCCATACAACCCAATCTTGAGAATTTTATTTTACTCATATCACCATTACTCTATAATAAAAAATATAAACATGCCATTCGGTTATGGGAAAATAATGTTCTTTTCATGGTGATCCCAACTAAATTATTATATATTATTTGGGATATACATCATAAATAATGAGAAGTTTTAATATTTTTGAATTGAAAATATATATTGTGGAAATTAAAAGTTGTGTAAAATCTTTCTTATCCTCTCACTAACCTCAAAAGTTCAAACATACCTCGTAGTAAGATTCCTTCTCTTCCAAAGACATTGATGGACCAAAAGAGGTGTGACTATTATAAATACATGTTAACCCCCTATAAATTAAAAGGGTCAACATTGATATCAATATAAGTCTTATAATGGATGAGATATTTCATGAAATGTAGTGGTATAATTTTAATTTTATTGTATATTTATTATAAAATTCTTAGGCCCACTAAAGATGTGTCACTCACATCTATCCAATACATAGAGGAATAGAAATGTATACTATACAGAGTGTCAAAGTAATCCATATTATTCAAGGATTAATGAATGGTATTTTTATAAAATTATACCAATCCAAGTTTTTTGTCCAATAATCCTCCAAAATATACCATATTGGCATGATCCATGCATTCCAATATTTGCTTTATCCACTATTTTGGGAATTTTTTACGATTGTATTCCATTATATGCATGAATTGCAACCACATTACTTGTTGGTGGAATTTATTGAAATGATAGTGAAGTAGGGGCATATGTGAGAAATAATAGCATATGTAACACCATACTACTTCATTATCAGATAACATAGAGTATTCACCAATCTGTCACCTTTATAGTATTTTTCATATGTAATAAGTGGGTAGACAAGGTCACATTATCAATAAAAACCCAAATAGATTTTCGTCATTGAGGTGTAAATGGTAATATGATGGTAAAATCCCTGGATACCTCATCCCATTTCCAAGTAGGAATAAGAAATGGATAAAGAAATCTGGATGGCCATTAGTTCTCGTTTCTAGTTATATTATAGGTATAACCCAGATAGAAAATTTCAATAATGTTGAAGCTCATGCCAAGACATTAGAACTAATGTCTCACATAATGGTGCATAATGGTGTCATAATGTTGTAAAAAACAATAATAATGATGTTACTTTTACATCACCACCATCCCAAAAAAAATTATAACAAAAAAAATCTAAAATAAATCATAAGGTATTCAAGGACTATACACTGGGTATCTCACAACTATTTATAAATTGACTAAATCATTGAAACAAAACATCATTTGGATGATCATCATGTATTATATATAGAAGATAATGTAAAAACTACATGCTATGGAAAAATATACACATTTCCATTCCTTATATTCTAGGTGCATCTTGGAAAAGATCCCCATAAGGGTTCATCCACTATTGGAATCTTTTAGAGCCTGAGTTGGAAAATTATTGTACAATGAATTCATTACTATGATCTGTTTAAATAGAGAAAAACTATTTCTATATAGAACCCTAGATGATACATTATCCTAAAATATTTTTAAGAAAAGATATATCTCGGTATTTTGTGGTCTGAGTTAACTATAAACGTTTCACCAAAACGATAGTGGCTCGAAGACATGGACATACATCATAACTAGAAGAACATGTTCCCATGTTAGGAAATAATTCTTATGTATCTAGAGTTAGAGAGATACATAAACCCACACATAGTCACCATGTATATGTATGGAACAAAAATATATAATTGATGCATTATTGGAGACCATGTAACCCTATCCATCATCAAGAAAAATCTATAATAGGGTAAATGTCTTCAGTCACATGAGATCCCCAAAATATGATCAATGTTTCAGTCCCGAAGATAAAAATAACAATTATTAGGTAAGAGTCAATATAGGTTATGTGATTTTGGATTAATCTTTGAATAACATCATATAGTACCCTACCAGTCCCAAGAATACAATGATTTCAAAAAACAATTCTGGGATCATTCCATGAAATCACTACTCTATCATTCTATGGATCAACTAAATCCAAATGTTCTAAAATTTCAAGACCAGAAACATGACTTCCTGAATAAAAAAATCAATAATTTAAAAAAACATTGGTCCCATAACATCCATGGACTGGTCATCAAATGTTTTATAGGCTCCAATTCATATATTGAGAAAAATAATAATCTTATCTATAAGAACAATGATGAAGGAGATGAGATTTCTATTGAATAAAGAGTTTATAAGGGCCATGAAAATCCTGGGATCATTCATTATAATGAATTCAATAAACAAATAATAAATTTTTTTCCTTCTCTATCCATGAAAATTGGTCTTTGGAACATCAGATTATCATAACATAACCTGATGATACCCTAAATAACATTCAATCATTCAAATCCATCTTTTTCTCTTTTGTGATCAATAAGATCATCAATATTGGATAGTGGGGTTTTATTTTTGGTATTCACCCAATTTAGTTTTTGATAGTCAATACATATTTAAAGGGATCTATCTAATTTCTTATCAAATAGTACTCGAGCTACCCATGTAGACACACTTGGATGGATAAAATACAATGACAGTAAATCCAATTAATTAATATTAAACTTACTTAATTTAATGGGGTCCTTACGATATGAAGGGAGAGATAACAACAATGTCCCTGACTAAAAATAAATGGGAATGTTCACATCCCATTCAAGTGCAAAGCCCGAGAAATACTTTGGGAAAACTTATGTGAACTCATTTACTGTAGATGGAAATATTCCCCATGATCCATTCCCATCAACTTCTAATTTGGATGATACCTAACAAGTTATTCCACCCAACATCAAAAGTGGAGGTGCTACTTTTCTTGACCACATATCCCAATCTGTCTAAAACACTATGTACTCCCATTAGGTGACATGAATTTAACCCTTTAATGATATAATTAATTATAGGCCATGAAATGTGTCATCAAATCCACTTAAATATCACATAAAATATGTTAATCTTTAGGATGATAAATTACCATTTCTACTAAACATATTAAAATGAGACAACATAATATGTGCATTAAAAAACATACTCCATCCTATTCCAAAGGGATGTTACTAGCTCTATAACATAAAATATAAGAATGATTGGGAGTTTCATAATAATCACAATATGATAATATATTAAATGGTGTGAATCACCTATATCACATAATGTAGTTACAATGGATGGTGGAATGTTAAAAATACTGTGGACTATCAGGAGACCTTCATCAGACTCTACTGGTGTTGGATCGATAACATATAAGTGATTCATATCTATCTGATCCTGATGTTGACATACAACATGTGAATCATCATTGAACTATATCAATATATATGAATATTAGTCCTTACTAACTGATACCCCATAAGGATACAACATATACCTTGAATCAACAAACTGAGATAAGACTCCCTGGGGAGTTGTAGGGCCTACACCACATTGAGAAGGAGAATCATTCCTGGAAAACCTTTGTAGAAGATAAATTCATCCAAAATTTGTCTTGCTCATGGTGGAGACAACATGTAAACCACATTTGTATTGGAATTCCACAATGATGGAAAAAACAGTCCTTCCACCTAGAGCAGCTAATGAAGGAAGTTTGGGTGGATATCAAAAGTGATTATAGTTATTTTCCATTTCAACATTCACTTTATCATCCTTTAAAATGATCATATCCCACTCTTTCCAAATATTTGAAAAATCATGCTGAGACCTAATATACATTATTTTTCAATTTTCAATATAAATTATCGGTCAAACACCTCACCTTAACTCTATAGATTAAATTGGATATCCTAGGATTATATAGTTAGATAAAACACTAATTCAAATGATCAGTCCTTCATTTCATTTTTGATTAGCTTGGGTGGGGGGGGGGTAAGTGAACCAATTATATAAAATTCTTGGCTTACACCATCAATTAATGATCCCCATGATGAGAGGATATGAACTCTTATGACATGTCAAGAGATAATTTTTTGAGGGAATCATTCTTTATGAACATGTACATGAAATCAATCCACCCCATCTACTTATCTAAAACATCTTGAACCATAGTCCCTCACCACCTTTTATGTTGGTCCTCCAACATAAACACATAAAACTTCACATTAAAAAGGATATTAGATCCAAGGAACAAAAATATACTTCCGATTTTATCCACCCAATCATTGAATTCAGAGGGTATATGATTCTATAGCAGGAAGGGGGATTATGTTAGAGCCTTTTTCAGGAAATATCCAAACTTCCCCAGTCTATGTAGGAACTAATCACAATATTTGATTCATGGATAATACAAAACAAACCTTCATATCCAAAAGTCATTGATCAACTAGTGGGTTAGTCAATAGATAATTATCTCTAGCCTCATAATGTGGCTATAACAAAGGTATCTAGGGAGTTATGATAATACAAAAGTAAAAAAAACAAGATGGAAATAAACAAAACATCAATCCATAGAGATAAATAGTTATAAAATACTATAAAAAATTCACATAAATTTTAATTTAATCACAAAAACTAAACCTAATCCACTATACTGTAGTGTACATTCCCAATGTTATTCTTGGGAAATACTCCTTGGAGAGGATTCAAACGAGATTCCAAAAATCCATGGTGACTTGAGGCCCTCCATAAGGTGTTTTTAAAAGGAATATATCTCATAATCATATCCTCAATACCATTAATTCCTATTCCCCTTCTTTCTAAACATTTCTGAAATAATAATACCAAAATAACGGGAAAACATACTTTGATTATATTTTTCCGTTAACAAGACTAGGTGTCCATCCAAACTGACACCTAACCCTTTCAACAACATGGCTGTATGTATTTTCTTAATCCCAACATATAGGAAACCGGTTCATAGTCACTGAAGAAATCCTTTTGTAATACTTTTACCATTATAAACATCAGCATTCACATAATTAAATATTATAACCATTCAAAAAAAATCTATGACAAATTATCATTAAAAATTTTATGATTATATCCCTTACTAATTACTATAATGAATAAAATACAAAGGGAACAAAAAAAGGGAGAACATCTTCCTTATAGAACAAGGTACAATCACCCATCTTGTCAAAACCAACACCAAACCTAGAAATGCACTATGAAGAGTACCCGACTCCTTCGTATGAAGCCTTGCCTTTACTTGAGTCTGAAAAAACATGGCCTGTATAATGATTTTGGTGTATGATGGGTGTGAGAACACAAGCCAATAGGATCCCACCAGGTGTTCCATATATTTCAGTTATAAAAAATAGAAAATTATATTTTTTAAAATATGGGAACTATTGGATTTTAAAATATTCATTAAACATTAAAAGTTAAGTAAAAAAAGAGGAATAAATGGTATGTTGAAAAAACCAGATAATAAACACCATGGGAAATAGTTATGTAGTTATGGTTTGAGGGGACCTAAAATCCTTATAATTTAACGTATTTTACCATATATGGGAAGGTCAATTCCTTTTCTCAATTCATATCATTCATATAAATATCCTCAATAGTTAAGTTAGTTTTATTAAATAGTCCTTCAAGGTTGGTTTCCCAAAGGACATATCCCTGTCGTCCATTATAGAAAATCAGGATTACATGGTTATTTTACATGATTATTAAAGAAACAAATATAATCTATTAAAATAATCCAAATCTCCAAAAATATACAGGAAAAAAATTATAAAATATTTCTACAAGGGAAACACATGTTAAAACCTATGACACACACTATATCACCATTGAAATAAGATGATTTCACCAATAAAATTTTTGAAAATTAATTGAATTTAGAATGAGAAATTTATATGTTTTAAAATAATTTATTAATAGGAAATCACTTACCTATTCCCTTGAACCCAAAAAATAACCTATTCAGAATTAAAACCGAATAGAGTTGGTTCTGACAAAACAAAGATTAACTGTAAATAAAAAATATCTATATCGTACGATATAGATTAATGCAACACTAAGTTATCACAATAATATATTGGAAATAAAACTACTAAATTATGATAGGATATACCAAGAATAATGAAAATAAATCACTTTAATGGAGTTACCTTGAATAACATTGTTTGTAATGCACAAAACATTTATCCGAGATTGAAGGGAATAAGGGGGGAAATAATCCCTTCATATTGATATTTTGATAATAGGAAAAAAATAACATGTGAATGTTGTCAAATATGGGAGTTTTATTTTAGGAATTTCATATTTTCATAATACTAGATCGATCGTACAATTTGTATAAAAAAAATTAAACCGTATGCCAACTGTGTGTGTAATTTTTGTTCTATTCAGAGTGGCCACATGGCGTAGGTCTCACAGTTTCAAACAGTGTGTTCCTATTTATTCAATAACTATAATGACAATTTGTATCTTACACATTTTCATGAGTTTTTTGAATAGACTATAGTAACCATGCACAAGTAGGGATCTTTTCCCTTTCTCCCTAAAAGATCATATTTTTGTTTTAAAAACATAAAATTATATAAATATAAGAATGAGAAAAATTAAACATAAATGGATGAGAATGTAACCATGGGTGTGGAAATAACTCTAATTCAAAATATGTACAAATCATAATATAATAGTTAATTAATGATCATAACTCAATATAGGAAAAAGTCAGTTTATAAGAAAATGAGATCCACAGTCATAAAATGTATGTAACTTAGATAAATTAATGATAATTTGTATAAGGAGATTAACAATTTTAAATAATGAAATAAAAATAATCATAATATATCAATTAAAAATAAAATATGGATTAAAAAATTTAATAATTCAAATATTTATGATTTGTATAAAAAATCTATGTTCATTTTACAAGTAAAATTTAATTGGAAACTCATTATAAAATTTTAATTTGTTATGGAAATTTTAATATCTTGAATATAAACACATTATATTTATTTATTAATATTAAAAATTAATATTAATCATTATATAACATTGAAATTAAATATTTTATATAAAATAAAATATAAAAATTTAATAATATAAATCTATTATGTAAACAATTTACGAAATCTAAAAATCACATATTTATCATAATCTGAACCATGATTGAAACAATCAATAAAACTCAATTTATGTGATCTAAATAATTTAGTAAATTTTTTATTTAATATTAACAATTAAAACTAATTAGTATTATCAATTCATAATTAAAATAAAAACTCATTAAAAATTTAGCATTAATTTTTAATTTATAAATAATTTTTAAATTACCCTATTACTTAAAATAATCAACACAATACATTTAAATTAAAATTCATCCCATGATATTTTAGAAATTTATTTTACTATTAGCTTTTAAAACTATAGTTTGTTAAATAAATATTTCAATAAAATATAATAATTAATTTTAACTATTATATAATTAATTGATTTTTAATAATGTCTACATATAAATAAGTAAACCATTTAACATTTCTGTAACATTTATACAAAAAATTAATTATATAAACCAATATGAAACAAAAAAACGGTGAATATAATTTTTTGAACTATATTTAATGATATAAACATATCATAGGTGGTGCTAAGTCATATGTAAGAATGAATCCATTATAAATTCTATTATCCCTCCATGTGATAAGCGGATTCTGTGTGGTTAACCCTTTGATTTCTAATATGTCGTATCATATGGTGTGCATTTATATTATCTTTACAATATGATGAAATTTTTATATAATATTGAATAATGAAATCATAAATTGTTATATCATTATATTGTAACATATGATAAGTTAATATCAAATAAATAACATCGTGTTATGACCAATGATATCATATATTATATGCTAAAACCATGATGAGGATTGTGTTAGTGATTAAGGTATTTTTATAGACCCTTGAATAGATTAATTTATCACATAAAATATTTTAGAGACCATAGTCTAGATTTAATTATCATATAACATAATGTTAGGTAATCCACTACATATTATATTATCACATATCATAATTCTAGGGAACCCAGTTGAGAATATGGTATCACATAATATACAATGTAACCTCATCTAATGATTATATTTTCAAATATTTTATATTTTGATACCAAATAATAAATTTGTTATCATATAATGTTATATCAAATCTAGTTCAATCTCTAAGTACTTTATTTACTGGATACATTGAGTCATATGGGATGAAATGATGTACTACATTCTTCAACAATATTTGAAACTAGATTATTTGAAAAGTCTCTAGTATCTAATCCACATGTCTTACCCAGATACCACTAATCAAGTTTAAAGGATAAAACAACACCCATTAAACATAATAGAATAAATATAAAAACCCATAACTAGGATCAACCATGTGACATAAATGAAGACCATGCACCATAAAATTAAGGATGCATGCATGACTCTTTTCAATGTTGTACAAAAATGAAATAGTCATCCAAAATATCTATGATGAAAATCCCTTATGGATAGAAATATGAATCCCCTATCTATGATGTATCCATATGATTTGATGAATCACAAAATGGTTAATCATGATCCACTATTCTTCCATAGTATTATAGTTCTTTAACATTGTAAATGGAGGAATAAGGTCAAGATATTTGGGTGGGTTGGGTTTAGTAGAGACTTATAACAAACACATCACCTCAACAACATTTATTTATCCACTTGATTATATCATGCTCATCCATGAATTAACTAATAAATTATGTAATAGTTCATTTTTACTTGATGTTAAAAACTATTTATAAACCCATTTGAAAAAAATCCTTTAATTTTCATAAAATAACATAATTTAATGATAGGTTAGGAAATATTATAAAATTTTATCCTTTAATATACAGTAGGTAGTGGCATGATTTCCTATACCATTACAAGAAAATACTTTCCAAAAAGGAAGTGTAAAATGATATCACCATATAGTTTTATATGATATACCAAAACCATAAAGTTTGATATAGACCAATAACGTCATATGTGATTAAGGAATTACGACATGTCTCCATCATGTAGTTGTCATACGTTTACCATGAATTGTTTTTTGGTGTTCTATTTTTGTAATATATGTGGATTTCAAAAGTGTAAAATCCCATGTTTTTTGTATTAATTTTTTATAAAATTATATGTATTACAGAATTAAATTTTTTTATTATATAATTTAAATAGTGTTTAAAATAAGTTATAAGGAATACATATTTTAAAGAAAAAATGATTTATTCAGTTAAAGATAAATGTTACAATATGAAATATAATGATAATTATTGAATGAAACATATATAGATCATAATAATGAATCAATCTAGGGGGAGATACTTAAAAATAAAAATATATAAATATTCATGTTTTCTATTTTATGGTCTTCAATGTAATTCATTTTATTTAGTATGAATGTAGAAATAACAATAATAATAAAAATTAATCATATTTTAAAATAAGTAAGTAAACAAGAAAGATTATCTTGAATAATTATTAAATAATATTTATATGAAAATAAAAACTTAATGTGTTTTTTATATGGCCTTTAGTGGTAGAAAATATATCATTATTATGGGAAACAATTTTATGATCATTGGGGGAAACCGTTAAAAATAGATTCACATAAGGATTAAGATAGCCAATATATATCCCATTCTATAAATGTAATATGATCAATTAGATACAGTTTATAGAGAAAAATAATTATGTTTAAACACTGATTTTATAGATATTTTATATAATGGTTCAATATAGTTCATTAACTTGATATATAATCATGATCAACTAAATTATTTTATATATTTATATTTTTATTCATCTAATGATTTCATATTTATATTTATTATTATTTTTTAGAAATAATTTGTGATTAATTTGATATAATGTTGGGGTTTTTCATATTAAATGAAATTTATTTTGTTCAATAACAATTAAAATAAATTTTGAGTTATCATTTTAATATGAATTTTACCATATTATTAGGTTTATTTAAGTAAAATTAATTCCATATTTTTAATCGTAATATAAATATTAGGTGGGAGAAAAATGGTCACTTTATCTTTGGGTTCACTCCTTAGTTTCTCTATATCGACATGTGACAATTACTCCCTTGTGTGCTGATCTTCCTCCCACTCCCTATTATTTTTCCTCCTAATTTGTTTCCTATATTATTTTTTAATGGCCTTACTTATGCAATTTCATGGTCTCTAATTACATTTTTTTTTGGATTTTTATTCATTGTTCCTTGTATTCAACAGATATTTGTTCTCAGACCTAAAGTACTATAATTTTTTATATATATTTCATGAGATACACCACTTTTTCTGGAATTGAAGGACATTTGGTGGATTTTCATTCTAATGGTTGAATTTTTGGCTAGAAATCCATTTTTTTATTCTTGAATCCATATGGTTATGAGGATCCCTTGTCACTCTAGTTCTCATCAATATTATTTTTAATTAATTTTAGTTTTTCTTTTCCCTATCCATTACCCTTTTTACCTTTTCCATCTAACCATCATGATAGACCCCATATTTATATTTTGGTGGATCTTAACATCATAATTGATGTAGTCAAAAAAGTGTATAAAATTCACTAGAAGAGTTTTTTTTTCACCTGAAGTAATATTATAAATCTCCCAATGAAATTTTAAAACTCACAAAAATGATTTTTTTACTCAACTCCATGAGTGATTTTTCCCTTACCCGAAGGGTTTTTTCACAAACCCATGAACTTAATATTTTTTGTATGACCGATCATCGAAAATGGGACATGTGGTCTAATTTTTATAACCAAAATTATATTTGATACCTGGAACTATCATTTTATATGTTAACATTCTTCCATTAAAAATCACTGAAACTCCATCAATGATAGCGTCATCACCTCTGTTTCATTAATCTTTATCAACTATTCCTTTTACATTATCAAAACTTATGAAACCATAAAATTTTCACCCCTTCCTCATTCTCTCTCTATTGAAACATCTTATCCAACTCCTCCAAACCATTTTTTTAATATAATATTTCCATAGAATATAATTTTATAAGAGTTGTATATGTGGAACTCCAAATATTAGGGTTGAAAATATCTCTCTAATTGTATTTACCAAAATGTATCAACTAAATCTTTTTTAACTCACTTATACTTTTTTGTCTCCCTAATATTAAATATATATAATTAAAATATCCCTATACATTAGTCTAGTAAGATGGGTTTTTATAGTAGTTTGTGACTATGATGGGGAAGGGGTCAAATATGGATCGTTGTTATTGCCCCCCCCCCCAAGTCAGTTGCTATTGTTATTTATAGTTAGTCAGGCCTTGGTTTTTATTTTTTTATTAAATATATATTGACATCTTGTAGGGATCAATAATTTTATATGGTGAAGTAATAATATTATATTTAGAGGTAGTGGTTGTTTTGTTTAGTGGTTATTGGATAATCATTGTTGTTTTGAACCCATTGGAAACTAATATTTCTAATCTCGTCACCTTAACAAACCATCATAAACCCCATTTTGTTTGGAATGATAAATAATTAGTGGATTTGGATTGTTTGGGGGTTGTGTTCTATGACCAATTCTATTGATTTGGTTTTATTGACTATAGTTATCTGGATCTCGATTTTTATGGAATTTGAAATGGTGGTCGACTGTGGTCCTTCAATGGGTAAGGGACCTTATCAGTGAGAATGAGATAGTGTGGTCGATGGGATCGTTCTAGTTACAGTGTTCATGAGATTTATTTTTTTCCTTGTAATTGGTGAGGGGTTTTGATGATAATATTTGATGGTGCATTAGATGTGGTAATATGATTTTATGGTGGTTATGATGATGGTGGTGTTACAATGTTCTGATATTGGTGATTTTGTGTCTGGTAAAATTGTTTAATTATACAAGTTTTCTAGTGTTTTATTGGAGATTATGGTTTTATTGGTGGGGTTAAGAGAGAAAAGATAAGGTGGGTCTCATTTTAAAATTAATGTTTTTGTTGGTATATATGTGTCTATATTTCAAGAGGTTTTCCTGAAAACTCAACATGTGTTTTTTCTGTTGGTTTGTTATTTGAAATTTGAAATTTTGATATTAAAGTTTTATTGTTTGATCATTTTTGTAGTTCGAAATTAACTTGAAATTGTTTTCATGGTATGAAAACAAAAAATTAGGATCATTGAGATTCTAAATTATAATAATACATTTTATACAACTAATTCAAAAAAAATTATGATATTCTTTTATTAAAATTAATATAAAATAGATTTTTTTTCAAAATTTTAGTTATAATTTATATCATTTATTTTAATATGAAATTATTTATTTATGGATTATAATATTTTCTTCAAATTTCAAAATTAGAAATCGTTTTTCTTATATGTTGGGTAATATATTGGCATATTAAAATTGTTCAAAATTTATAGTATTAGTATAAATTGAATTAGACTACCTATTATTTTATATGTTTCAAGATTTTCATGGAACACTTTAAAACCCCCAAAATGAATTACATTAATTAATATAGATAAATAAAATATAGATTTTATTTAAATAGAAAAGAAAATTACATATCAGGATGATTATTCGATCACTAATATTCTATTGTTTTAATATAAGAGTGGTAAAAATGGTGGCTTATGTGTTATATCATGAAATTTATTGGATGTGTAATATGAAAATATTTCAAAAAGTTATAAATACATTTGATTTTAGTTTAAAACTTCAGTATTAATCTAATAAAATTTGTTAATTGTTTTGGGAATGGTGAAGAAGTATCATGGGATTGTTCAGAGCCTATAGCTCTAGTTTGTAGTCAAATAATTGAGGTGCATGGTATGAAATAACCATTTCTCTCAACCGTGTAATCTATAAATGATTGTGAATGGATTTTAGAAAATATCTGTGATTGGATAAATAACTATGTTGATTGTTTTAGAAACTTTTACTGTGTCCACACATAATTCACATTGTTTGACTAATAGTGTGACTAGCCCATGTTGGGGGTGGGGGGTGACACCCACGAATGTGCTGGAACATGGTTAGCCCATGTTTTTTACATCTATGAACAAAAAACATGAACCCATTAAAATAAAGGAAATTTTACCTTTTCCAATTCCTTCATTAATACTTATTAATAATTTTCTATTCCTTTACATGAAAAATGTCTCTCCAGGATCAATGTTTACCATCTTCTTTCTGTTAGAATTGAGACACCACCTTCATATGACCTCTTAATTAGAAACCATTTATTGTGTTAGATCACCCATGGCAATATCTTCATTCCTCCAGATTATTTTTCTCATTTAAATCTCACTCATGTTTTATATTATTAGGTGTGCTAATATACCCATTTTTTCAGGGATTTTTTTTTCATTGATTTCATCAATTCTAACTTGAATATGAATCAATTACATATGACGATTCATGTATCCATATATGGTAGTTCTTATGATGATTATCCCTAAAGTCAAATTGAAATATATCATGCGTCCTGATGGTTCAATGAGGACCTTCCATCTGTTACATTAAAAATATTAATTTTTCATAATTAAATTATTGACAAGGGTATATATTACCCATTAGAGTATTTTATATTTTCATAAAACATTCCATACACTAGTGCCACCCCATGATGTGTTCTTATGAAATAACTTTGAGGTTGTATTTTATTATGTTGACTAACCACCCTCTAAGTGGTTTTGTCATGATTATTAAATTGAAATTCCTTAATTAAATGAAATAAAAGAGAATGGTATAGCCATTTCATTTTTCCTTTTAAAAATTGTGGATTACACCATTTGATAATTAAATGTTAAATGGATGGAAAACACCTCTTATATTGTGTTGAATAATTACATACATTATGGGTTAATAATATTTCATTCCCTTGTATAATAGATGTTGAGATATGATTAAGGGTTATGTTAGACATGACGATTCACACTATGTTGGTGTGTATTGTTGGGAATGATTGCTCTCATCATTTATTTAATATTGTAACTAATGTTTCACATTACCACATGGTTTGTTGGATATGATGTTTTACATTACGCAGTAGGTGTATAGATACGATGAAATATGTATGGATGAGCAAATGCATGTGATGATGCGCTTATCTACAATATGAGACTGCTATGATAATGCATGGACATCTTGGGTATACCCTGAGTTCAGGTTAGTACCATAAATACACACACATATATTTATACACAAAAATATATAAATATATATTCATTATTATAATATTATATTATATATGTAATGATATATATATATATGGTGACATATGTCTTGCAGTATCTTCTTCTAGGTCAAAGCATGTACATTCATGTTGGTGTCCTTTAGGAACTAAGATGACATCGTTACCATTTACATTTCTTCCTTAAATTTTTATTTCTACACACTTACATTTTATATTCAATATATGGATCATTATATATAGCATTATTTCTAGAATACTATGTATATATCACACCGTGTTCGTGCAAAAAATTGGTACCCAAATAGACTTCATGGTTTCAAGTTGTAAAAATAGAAAAGGGTTCATTAATTGATGCATAATTTCATTACTAGGATCACGTATGAAAGTAGTAGACATAGATTCTAATTAAAATGATATTTTAGTTATCTAGGTCATTTTTAATCTTTTTTTAACATGTTGTATAGGTATGTTTCTCTTTATCACATGTATTTTCAATTTTTTAAAGATTTATGGCATGATTATCATTTTGTATATTACACTAGTGATCATTATCATGATTCTATTATTATGATTCCACTGATTAACATTTTCATTACAACACTACCATTAATTTTATTCTATTATTAACCAACGTGATCCAATGTAAATATATTGAATATTACTCTCATAGATTTACACTAGTCTCTTACTACTAGTTTGTAGATTCATTTATATGAATATAACTGTTTGTGGACATGTGGCCAACCAGGGTTGGATACATAGGAGTCAACCTGGTTTAGGATGCTACAAATTTGTATAAAGGGAACTAACTCTATTTTTATCACTACTTTGGAATCATCAGGAATAAGATTAGTACATTTTATGAATTTGGTAATCAACTTTTGTTGGCATGTTGTTTACCCAATTATTTATAAATATGATTTTTTTTGGGGTGGTGCATATTGTTCTCTATTTAAATTTTTATAGTTCTATTGATTTCACCGTTTGATATCAAATTTTTTTATTCCTATTTACCCTTGGATCAGAATGTCCAGGTTGTACTATACATGCATTATCACTAGAGGATAGATATTTAAATATCATACATCATGAAATTCCATATAGTTATATCTAATTATTTGAATTTATTATATTTCCTAAAGTCTCTGTATATGTATTTCCAGTTATATTCAAATTACATTATTGTTACCGTGATTGAGGAAATTTATTGGTTATTTAATATTTCTATGTCATCGTAAACATTGTCTTCTCATATATCTTGATGTTTTCACTATAACTAACGAATTATAGTATGTTTAATCCATATAACATTGGTCATATTTGATATATAATTAGTGGGGGAAATTAAATTTATTCTAATTAAATATTTGGAGGTTGTGTGACTCTATATATTGAGAACGGTGATTAAGATAATTAAACCATTATAAAATTTGGTGACAACAAAATAATGTACCAAATTGAAACTTATAAAATTTAGGACCTTATAACATGGTAATGGAAGACACATCCAACATCACCATTAGAAATATATATATGTATATGATTAAAAATGAAAAAGGTTTCATTTTTTAACTCATTAATAATGGGAAGCATTATATGTAGATGATAATTTCTATATTAAGGGGTTTTCCTACACTCCTTCCTGTTTACAATACAAATATGGGATCCTTGGTTATATGATATGGTAATTTTTCCCTAACCCAACATTAGTGGTGGGTAGTAGGGAGTGTCTATTATGACTCTAATGACATTCTAAAACAATCGTGAATAATATTTAAGAGTAGGTAGAGGAGTGTTTAATATTTTATAGAAAAGAATTATTTATGTCCTATTCATCTATCTATAACCTATTATATTAATAATTCTATTGTGTGGCATTTATTTAGAAATTTTAGAAATATTACACTACAATGACCTCAGGCCATGCACCAAGAATGTGATGATGACTATGCTTCGGTGGTGGTGGGCCCTGAACCACCAATATTACCGACTATAGTTTCACATTTGGAACTATCTTTTATACTCTAATTAGCAATGGATGCTAAATTATGATTTATTTTCTTATGGTTTATGCAGTCCATGCCCTGAACTCTCTGAGGTGAATTTTTTATTGAATAGTTTAGAGGGTGGTTCAATAGAATAATACACCTATGTAATTTAAGGATGGTTTCCCTAGGGATTCAGATTTATGGCTAGAGGACATGAAATATATATAAATGTACTTGGATATGCTTTTTAATGTTGGGGAAATATTCCAGTCAGTATATTGTGTTATTATTCCAATCGATGGTGGCACGTAGTAACTCAACCATGGCAGTATGTGGATATGGTATTTAATGAATTCCATACAGATTCATATGAAAATTATTCTCATAGATATAGTGGGATGATTGGGCAAAGGAATTGGTGTGCCTACTACTGGGTTTTATGTTAATGATGGGTTACTCATCTCAATTTCACATAGCTCCAGTATTTCTCAGTGATTTACACTGCCAATGAGTTGATGAAAGTGAGATAGTTTGATGATGGTATGGTAGACAACATCTAATATTTGGTTAATAACATTCAGCTAGCTTCCAAATCATAGACAGTGAACTAAAACATTATCACATAGAAGAACATGAGGTATTCAGTTTCTATGGGAAAGAGTTGTATAATATTGAGATGTGGAAACATCACATCTAGTAGCTAAAAGTGGTTCCATGAGTCTTATCAAGAGGTTAGTTCCTATTATATGTCACACACTGATAGTTACAAGAAATTCCATTAGTGTAGGAAGCCCAACCACAACAAGATCCAATCAAATAATGATACAAATGAATGTCTAGACAATGATAGAATAAGACATCTAAAACATATTTTCAAAGTCAACTTCCCAATACATGGGGAGAAGGGTGTTGTAGTGAATCCAAATTCAAGAATGGGATTAGTTTCTCCTCACTAGACTAGTAGCTAGAGTGCCAAAAACCCTTTAGGGTTAGGGTGTGGTGATAGAAAAGGTATCCAAATTTTTTATATATAGCACCAGCAAATCATGAAAAATCATAATAGTCATGTTATGGCTCATCGCCAAGATATTAGTCAACTTCTTATATTAGAACCTATACCTAAGGAGCATAGTTATAGGCCTTATATAGTATGTGGTAATGATTTTAGTATCCTTTACTTTTGTGTCCACAATATTTGAAATAAAAAAATATTATTCTATTATATCTACTGATATTATAGAATTTTTTGGCCTTGGAATTAAGTACATTTTTGGGTAATTACTGTTTATACTCTTTTGAATATTTCATTATAGAGTATACGCATATGCATAGATGTTCCTCTCTAGGTCAGAAGATTCTTTTTCTCATTATACTAATTCATCCTCAAGATGGCTGTTTTTCAAATCATTATCTATAAGGAATAGTTAAAATGATATAGAGCCCATACTAATTTTTAGAAAAGAATGTGTGTTTCTCATCACTTGTGGGTCGGAACTACATATATAAGGGAGAATGTGATGTCTAGGGAACCCGAGCTAGAGTGTAGAATCATGGGTTAAGAAGAGTGAAAACCCATATCTCTATTCTCATTAAATGTTATTAGGGATTGTGATAGACTCATATCCCTATAATTGTGGATCATTTCACGGATTTTTTACACGATGAAATTTCTGGGCAACCACCTAAGAGAGAGGTAGATTTCACTATTTAGTTATTACTAGGAGAAACAATATTATCCATTACACCATATAATATGACTCCTACCGAGATTCAAGAGGTCAATAGATAGTTTATGAAATGTAATATATGGTTCTTATAATGCCCAAAAAGTATCCCGAGGGTTCACCTGGGATATTCTCTAAAAAGTAAGATGATACCCTTATCCATGGTGTGGACAAATGATATCTGATCTAGCTTAAAGATAATCAGTATCCTCTATATTGAATAAACAACCTCTTTGACAAGATTTTATGGGAGATGATATTCTTAAATTTTTATTTTAGGTTTGGATATCGTCATGTTTTTTGTATAAATTCATATATACAATAGAAGTAATTTCATAGAATATATGTCATTTATGAGTAATTGGTAATGTATTTCAGTATTTTGAATTTACTTATAGTTTTCATGGCCTTGATGAATCGGGATGTCCACCTATATCTTGATTTTTCTGTAGACTTCCAGGATGAAATCTTTATATATTCTCACTATCAAAACATCCATGAAAAACATATTGAGATCATTCTACACACACAGAGAGAGAACCAACTATATGCTAATCTATCCTAATGTCATTTTTAGATAAATGAAGTCCAATTCATGGTAAACCTCATGTCACAATATAAAATACATATTGACCCATAAATGGTGAGATATGTGGTATCCTAAAAAAACATAAGAAAATCTTTGACATATGATGTTTATTGGTGGTAGACAGATATTACAGGTTTTTTATTATTGATTTATCACCCCATTTAACACTTCTTACATAATAATTGAGGTTGTGAACCGTCTATGGTCTATTTCATTTGAGGAATCATTTATATAGTTGAATGTGTGGTTGAATTTATCTCAAATATTAATTCTTCCTGAGATAGTGTATACTTATAAAATATACCTCAATATATTAGAAATCAATGTGGGATTCATTTTGATATAGACAGAGCATGATATGGAATATAAGTCTCGATAGTTGAAGCTTCATGATCATTACTAACTGACAAAAAACATCGAGTTGGAAGCTGGGTATTATCCAATAAACTATTTGATGAATTATTTATTTGGATAATCATTCATTATTTACATGGAACTTTGATAGTTCTGAAATATTTCAACTCAGTAGGACATGAATATCTGATGGTGAAGATGGGTTGAATACATAAAGTACTTCGACTTTGGTCTCACTTATATACTTTGTAAGGGTAATGTAGTAAATGATTCTTTGAGTTTGAATACTCTATAAAAATTCATCCAAGAGGCCAACATTGAGTGACCCCTGATAGCTTTGCATTCTAATATGTATCTCGAGGTACAATAACTTCATACACATCATGTTTTAGTATCATAGGCTGGTAAATATTCTCTTATGTATTAATATATGATTGTGAATATTTCTAAAACCAAGGGATATGTCTAGAGGTATTGTTTCTTACGAGATAAATCACATCCTAATTTGGTTATTTATGTGGTTTAGATGTTCCACATTCATGGGTTTCTCTGGGTGCCTGTAGACATAATAGAATAATTGATGCTAGAGTTTCAAGCCACAAAATGCATAGTACATAATGGTCCTACCATGAGGTAGCATAATTTACACCTTCCGTATGGGTGGCCACATATAAAGATGTATATTATAGGTTTTATTACATGGTGTTGGTAATTTCATTATGTAAAGACATAGAAATAGTGGAAAATAATACTTTTATATCCTCTTTCCCTTTCATTGTTGAAATGGGATGTTCTAACTATTGATTTTTTTGGTTTTTCAGAGATACCGTAGATTCAGTGAAGCAATATGGGAGATATTCAACACGCTGACCAATGATTATAATTTTTTACATATCAAAATGACATATTAGTTCGATGAGACTAGGGGGAAAATGAGTAAGATGTTATGAAACATCATGGTAGTCCTAGTTCATTCAAATCATATAGAGATACATGGTTTAATCCAAGATTATAGAAGGGGTTTCATAAGCCAATGGTATTATAGTTTCTTCTAAGTACAACATATCATCCACAAGTACAATGTTAGTCTGAGCATATGATAATGGTGTCTTAGACATTCATAGAGAATGTGACCATTGATTAAAAGGTTATTATTATAAAAATATACCTATTACCAAAATTACATACAATAACATGATCCAAAATATATTTACATGTATCTATATGTGGCATTATATGGTTCGTCCTACAGTTCACCATTTTTCTGGTTAGAGGAAGGTACGAGAGTGCATCTGGGGACTCATATCCTTCATGATACATAAGAGTAAGTATAACGTATCCAAAAACATATTACTACATATTAATCTTGGTAGAAATGTGATAATGATAATTTTTACTGGCCTCTAGAGTTTTATGTGGGACATCAAGCATTTCTTCTTATTTCTTGTAGGTGGGTTCATATTCAGAATGAAATAGTGAAAATATTTCACATTGTTATTTTACAAAATTTTTTAATTTAGATTTAATCATGGTAGTATATTTTTTGATAGCCTTACCTGAAGGGTACTAATTATGCATGAAATCATTCTTGTCTGAAAACTCCAATGTTATGATTTCTACTTGTTTCATTATTTTTATCATAAGGATATTGTGATGTTGGTTGAAAAATATTTTTAAGAGACATTTATTAGTATTGTTAATTTTATAATAAAGGATTTATTAAGTTGGAAATTACTCTATTTTGGGTGTTAATTTATCACATACTTGTAGAGGAAAAACATTGGAGTGAGATTCTAACATACATTCATAGGGGACAGAACATTTCAAAAATGATCTTCTACCACCCTCAAAAGTGAAACTCTGGGAGGAGTTTTTACAGGTAGGGGGTAGTAAAATATCTAATTTTATGAGAAGGTATAAATAATTTTAATTTCATAATAAATAATGTAAAATACCCTTAAGAATGTTAATATATTATTGGTAGATGTTTTAGAGTCATCTTGGGCGAATTAGGAGCCCAGAGCAAGAGGTTTCGGAAGAAACAGATGAGGAATGAAATTCATGATAAGTTATAAATAGCCGTGTAGATCAATTGTGTGAAAAAATAAAGAAGGTTCATGGTTTTGAAAAACTATATCAGAATTTTTTTCATGACTATGTATAATTATTTTGAAACTTATTGAGGTTTAGAATAATCTTCTCAATGATTTTTTAATCCTACACCTAGGTTGTGTGAGGGGGTGATACAATTAGAAGTGATTTAACACGGTGTGGACAAACATGTGGCCAAACCATGAATCCTTTTAAATAATGGGAAACTTATATTTTTCCCTACCTTATTTAATACTGCTTCCTCATTTTCTTTTCCTCTACACCAATATAATCTCCCCATGACCGAGCTGCTCCTTTATCCAATTGTAGTCATTGAGACTCCCCCATTTTATGACCGTTGAATATAATGTGGTAGGTTTTTCTACATCACCATATTTATGATCCTAATACCACTTCAATCATGACAACATTTATATTAATACCATGAATTCTATTTATAGAATGGATAATATATCATATTTCTCGTCAGATTTTCAATTTTCCCAATTTCGTTCATTCTATATTGAATATGATTCTGATACAGAGAGAGGATTCATTTACTGCCATAATTTGGGTGGAAAGATGTTTATATAGAAATTAGCATTGTCATATATCATGTTCCATGATGCCGAAGCACTATACCTTCAATATGATTTGTTCAAAATATTAAATTCTCTTAATAAGTGGTTTTCCATGTTATAAAGGCCCCATTACACTCTAGTTAATGTTGGATGATGCTTGTTTTTTCCAATTCCACCATTTGTGGTGTGATTAAGAAATTCCTATGAATGTTTAATTGCTTATGTGACAAAAAAACCTGTAATAGGGGTTTCATTAATGATTAAATTGAAATTAATTAATAAAATTTAATGAATGTGAATGGAATGACCATATCACATTCACTTTTATGAACTTTTAGACTACCCCCATGGATAATTAAATGTTAAATGGTTTGGACCATCTATTATATTATGTTAAATTGTTAAATTCATAATGGATTATTAAAATTTCACATCCAAGTATACTAGAGGATGATACATGGTTAAGGATAGTGTATTTTATGAGGCTATATTATCCATTGATACGTGATGTCATGCTTGAAATAAAACATCATTTATTAAAAACTATTTATGATGTTTCATTTTCCACCTAGAGTTTGGTGGACATGATGTTTTACTTTACTCATTCGGATGGAAAATATGATGAAATATGTATCCCAAACTGAATTATTGGCCTGATTCCCTTATCAATAGTATGAAACTTTTATGATAATCCATGGACTCCTTAGGAATACACAGTTTTCAGGTTATTACTATGTATCTATACATATGTTTTCAAATATAAATATATAATTATATATACATACATATACTATTACTTATATACTCACATATAATTATATAGATATATGGTGACATAAATTCATTGGTACCCCAAATCAGACAGTAGAAAGTATAATTAGGATGGTGTTTAAAAAAATCATGAGTTGCACATGTTACACATTACATTTCTTGTTTACATTGTTATTGCTAAAAATTTATATTTTAGGTGTAATGGCTCGATTATACATAACACTTTTGATGGTGGCCTACTTAGTCTATCTGGAACCTTTTTGGGCCACCAATTGGTACCTATATAGAATTAATTGGTATTGGTATAGGAAAAGGAAAGGGTCTATCTATGGATTCATGATTTCTATACTAGGATGTAGTAAAAGAGTAGTTGAATGAGAATAGGTTTGTGATTCTATTTGAGTTAGCCTAGGAATTTTTTTATCTTTTATATAGTTTTTTAATTGTACTTTTACTTTTTATATAATTTATTTTTCTTTTTTGCATAGTATCCTAACACGATCATATTTTTTAAATGGCATTGGTGATCTTTATTTGGATGATTTACTTTTTCATCTGGTAATTCATATTAATAATACATTATTTATGCTAATTATATCTATTATTTACCACTATTATCCACTATGAAAAGTGGACATGGTCTCACCATGGACACACCCTAGGCCCTAAATGCTAGTCAGCAACCACTAGCATATAGGGTGGCATTCCTGAGTCCATGAATCCAACCATGTTCAGTTAATGAGGAGTGAAATTGGTCTGAGAATATATAGGAAGTGAAATTTTGTGGGGTTTTTTTGATATATTATAGTTTAATTATATTATTATTTATGAATATTACTAAATTAAACATTTTCATAGTATGATAATTATTTCATAAAATCAAACTAATGCTTGTTTAACTTAAAATAAATGAAATACTATGGCATAAATTTAGAGTAGTAAGATAAGTTAAAAAAAGGATAAATATTTAATAAATTTTATTCAAAATATATTATGTCAATCTTTTTAGGGTAGTTCAAAAATAATTAGATGTTATTGGACTCATGTTAGATTATTTAACATGAAAATATGTATAAAAATAAGTAATACAGAAAACAATTTATATTTTAATAAAAAAAATTAAAAATTTTATTGGGTGCTTTAAGGATGATAATTTATGAACATATAACCTTTTTACATCAATGGGATAGTTTATAATTAAATATAAATTAAAAGGGATTTATAAATATGAATGTAAATCATTTAATTATGTGGAACTCTCTATCATGTATTCCATTCAATATTTATAGTTTGGTTTTTCTTAAAAAATATACAACAATTACCACCCCTATAATATTTTATCCTGATTTGTATCCCCGATTATAATAATTAAGGGACTAAAATTAAATAATATCTCTAAGTGAGGATTCAATCTCATCAAGTGAGTTAGAGTGCATTCAAGTGAATCTAAATTCAATGAATTAGGATTCTTGAATTTATACAACTTTTTTGAGTTATAATATTCTTTATTTTTTTTATAAAATCATTAAAAAATATCATTCTATTTTTCTTTTAATTAAATCTTGTTAATTTAATACTAATATTATCTTTTAGATTAATAATTAATTCGTACCATAAAAATTAAAATGTTTATAATACATCCACAATGTCTAACCATAATTAAATTAATGTTTATATGATTTTAATTTAAATCCCCATATTACTAATTTTAAATTCATTTTTTATATTCAAGTCTTTTACTATTTATATTTAATTGACTCACTCATCGTCCATTATGTATTATTAAGGGGAACTGCACTAGGAATTTCATTATATTGAATTATAATCATTCGTATCCATTTTATTTTTTTATTTCTATATTGACTGAATATTAAATTTTTATTATTCAAACACTTTTGAGGAAAATGTTAGAAACCATACTGGACATCACGACTTAAACAACCAGATCACCATGGAACAAAATTTTTAACCAAACCAACACCAAGTCATGATGTTTTCAAACCACGAACCAGCAGAGACCCAAATATTCACAACAAAAAAATTTCATTCCCCATTTCAAAACATTAAATCAGCCACTTCACCATTTCCAAGCCTTCAAAATAATAGTCAAAACACCAAAATTGTCCTGTGATAAGATGAATTTCTTACCCCCAAAGTACATTCACAACTCCTCATTGCTGGAGACCTAAAATCCTTCCGCATCTTCAGGTCCTAGTTTCCCCTTTATTACACACATATTAACTCAACAGAAAAAAATCAAGACACAAACCAATCAACCAAAATCGTAAACCACAATATGAGTAGATTCAAACCGAATACAAACGAAGCATATGAAAAGACCCACATCAATCATCCAAAATCGTAAAACGATCCAAGAACTCAAAGGTTGGAACCCATCACCTTAGGCATCCACTTGAACACCAACAAGTCGGAAAAAGATCCTAGTCGCAAGCTGCAATCTCGTCGCCGACTTCACAACCACACTCAAAGCCCACATTGATCCTCCCTACGACCCCACCATTGACATGAAAATGAACTTACAAGAGACGGGACATGACCACGAGCCTTCAACACACCCCCGTGAAAAGTCTTGTCAAATTCAGGGATAGGTAATGAAAGTGGTAGCCAACAGTGGTCATTGGGTCGAGCCCACTATGTCGTGAACCACACTTCACAAGCCACCGGAATGGAAAGTCGAGGAGGAGCCGCCGCTGAACTGAGCTAGAGAGGATGCAGGCAGCGACAAGGGAAAACCCTATTGTTGCAGAGCCCGTTATGGGCTCATCATATTAAATAAAAAAATTCTTGACATTAATATTTATTCTAGGTATGTTTTCATATCACTTTTTATTTATTTTTATTTACCTACAATATTGGAATGAGAGTATTTCACTATTTTTCCATTCATTTCTCACTTGGTCTCTACAACCGTGTTAGTTAATTTTCATCATGTGAATTTATTAAAAAGATCAATATGAAATTTATTTATATAATTTTTATTTGATTTCACATTAATTTCAAATACAATCAACCTTATTATTAATTTTTTTTAAAAATTATATATTTCATTAAATATTCAAATTTTATTCTTTAAAATTTATTATATTACATTAAATTTTTTTATATACATGTAAATTATATTATATTTTAATATTTGATAAATTTATATTATATATTGGTTATATTTATTATATTATTCAAAATTCCATTCAATTTCGAAATAACTCTTTTCTTGAGTATCAAAATTACAATGTATCTACACAACTATGTAAATTAAATTCTTATGATACACTTGATCAATTACAACCATTATCTTCTATGATCATAAAACATTAAAAAGGGATGATTTTCTTTTAAAACCATAACAATATGGGAATACTTGGGTAGAATTCAGTAGCATAGAAAAATAATTTGATTGACTCGAGGAAAATAATTTCAGGACTATGTATGTAATATTCTATTTAAGAGACCTTATAAGATAATTAATGATTGTTATGCGATATATTGATATATGTTTAACTATTACATATCATTATACATATTTCTTATCTATTTTACTCAAATAATGGAATTAATTGAATTAATTACTTGATAAGGAGATCTTGGAATAGATCATCAGCGAATAAGATCGTCGCATGGGATAACTATCTTGGGTGTTATATATATTCCTACTATTTTATATTTATAATGTTTAAAATTATTATATTTCATTGGAATAGATTTAGTTATTTTAGTATTAAGTAGATCTTAAAGTATCTCATCAATGTAAATTTAGATCTCATTTGAAAACAAATTTGTGTATTGGTCTTATGGATACATATTTATACCTGATGTTCTTATATGAGTCACTGATATTTTATTTATGATGTCTATAATTATTCAATACTTTAATTATGATAATTTTACATTTGACATGATCAAATATTACTTATTTTATTCTAATGTATTATTTGAGGTATATTTATATTAAATTTTTATTCCATCAATATCATTTATGATTTTCACATGACTCTTTAATATGATATCCATTATTGATTATCTATTCTCAAACTTTTATAATATTTTCCCAATTTCATAGGGATTATTTATATGTTTCTAGAAAGAATTCATTTGTAGAAAAATTTTATATTTCAAATGGATAAAATATTGTGTAATAAAATAGATATATTATAAATTTTTAAAAAACTAGTCTGTTAGGATATAAGAGTTTGTATTAATCATGATCTATTAAGTATAATTGTGTAAAACTATATAGAATCAATGTTTGTGAAATTTGGGTTTTCAGAACTAGTATTTTAGATTCTGTGAAATGTAAGTATTTTTAGCACTTGGTCCAGAAGTGAAGGTTTAGGGAAAATCACTATGAATGGTTTAGTTAGTTTTTGGTGATTATGATAACAAAGATAAAAATATTAAAATAATAAAAATATAGGTAGAAAATATTGTTATAGGATATGATATATTTTATTAGATCATTCTTCCACATATGAAATGATTATTGGATATTATACTTACGAATACTAACTACAATGATTCAAGTTAATTGATTAAACAGTGAGGAGCCACATGAATGATGAAATAAATGAATAGTGAATTGACTTCTCTAATGAGAAACCAAATGGTATGAGAGATAGTGAGGGAAATTTTATTAGTATGCTAATCTCACTACATTATGTTATGGATAGTGAACTAAATTGTGTTGAACTCCCGAACACGCCAAAATAAGTAATAATTTTCAATTGTTTTCTTCGAATACTGAATATTATGATCCCGTAATTCATAATAAATAAATTGTTATGGTAGAATATTTATTTTATATGTATAAAAAAAATTTAGTTGATTTTCATTTTAAATTTGAATTGAATTTGTTTGAAATCTGATAAAAAAAAACAAAAAATATAAAATTTAACCTATAGAATGGAATGAATTATAGACGTACTTATTATAATATTCATTTAAAAATATTAATATAATTTTTCAATTAAAATGAGATGCAAAATCAATTGAGTGTTATGTTGAAAAATTATAAAACATTTATTTTACACTTATAGAGACTCCTTCATGAGTGTTAGTTTTGATTCCAACCATTTAGGAAAGATTGTACGATGGTTGCGGTTAATGAATATATATATATATATTGGGATTATTATGGGTTTTATAATCATACAATTAATATCATGGTTTATTTCTCATTTATGCTTATATATGTAGTAATTCCCATATTGAGGTTACATAAAGCTATTTTCCCACAATAATAGAAAAAATAAAAGTATGTGGATGAAATTTAAAATTGAGGGAGATTTGTAACTTCCAATGTTTTAGTATAATATTTTTCATCAATTGTATTTCTATTAATATTAAACGTATTTTTATTACCCTTTATGGAATTTCACATTTTCATAATATAAATCATCCACAATGTGTATCAGAAATTGATGTGGCCATTACAAATACATTTGTCTACATAAAAACAAACTATTGACTAAATTTTAATTTTAATTTTATAATATAATTTTTGAATTTTTGAATTATTTATTTATTGAAAAATAATCATTATTTGTGGAATATCATAATGTACATGATGGTTTATGGGAATAATTTATTAAATGATTAATGGGTTGATTTTATTATAGTTTAAGGTTCATAATTTTATATTTGTTTATTATGAATAATTAATAATATATAAATTATTAAACAATTCATTGGAATTTGTTGTTAATAATTTAAATTCATAAATATTTATGTTTTATTTAAAATATATTTTTAGAACAAATTGTGGTTATACTTTGTGAATAATAACGATTTCATGGAAAATAGAAATGTGTTTTCATTGTAATATGTTCATCATATGACATCATGAATTCATATGACCATAGATTGAATTTTATTAAGTATTGTTGTGAAATAATAATACTTTTGTATCCTTATCCAATTATACAACATTCAATTATCGTATGACATAAAAATAATATTATCAGTGTCTATGAGAATAAACATATGAATCATTTGAGGAGTAACCTTCCAATAGTATAAATTAAATATGGAGAGATCAAAGATTTATAATGAAGTGTGTCAGGAATAATTTTAAATACTATCATGTGAATATTATAGAGGATTAATAGACATGAGAACTTATCTATTTTCATCAAATATAGTGCTAAAGAATGCATTAGATGGTGGAACACATGAATAATGGAAAATATTTTTTAATCAATACTGTCAAATTCCACTAGTTCAAAACTTATTTCTATTGTCTTGATGTGTGATCTAATTTACTTACTAATTATTTTTACCTATTTCAATACTATTCCAAATATTTAATTATTTCTCTCTATTATGATATTTTTTTCTTTTATTGAGTCATTTTGTTTGATTTATTGGTCAGTACACTCATACACATTCACTCAGGTTTTGATCAAACTCTTTAATATACTATTTATTATTAGGAAAAAATATATTAGATTTTGATACTAATGTCCTCATAAAATATTTTTCATCGTTTTATAGGAGTGAATGTGTGACCAATAAGGGAAACAATTTCTCAATAAAAGAGTTTTTTTTTAAAAATAAAACAAAAAATATATAAAAAATTGATTATGTGTTCTGTTTCTATTACACATTTTTTAATAATCCTAAAACATATGTTTCCATTAAATATTATTCAACCCATAAATCCTAGATCATATTATATATGAATGAAATAAAAATAATTTTAGTGATATAAAAAATTCAAAATAGAAAACAATAGAGAGGTAGCGGATTATAATGAAAATATCAACCCCCCACAACCATGAAATAAAATGGAAGGGAGAGTTATATATACAGAGTATAAAGTA